>OX424563.1:29539252-32320585 GCA_949152475.1 Terebella lapidaria | reverse complement strand
CGGTCCCGGTAACAAAAGACGCATGAGAGACGCCTGATTATACTGATTAGAAAGAATACATATTCTGTCATCTTCAGTAATGCCTATCTTCCAAGGCCTTTTTCCATCTGTGATACCGTAGCTGCTCACATGAGCACCCCTCTGAGTGACAACCTGCACCCGGAAGTTACTCCAGTCACACACATGGATGTTACCATCTCTATCCAGAGCAATACCAGTGGGATTCTTGAATGTTTTACTTCCATCCTCATTGACTCCGAGGATAGAGTGAAGAGACCCGTCCCTGTTGTGTATCTTGAGGCGCGAGTTATTGCTATCATTGACAATCATTTGATTCTTGTCATTAACCACTATATCCCATTGGTTGCTGAACTGATCAGGTCCAGATCCTTCTGAACCAAAACATAGAACTAGATCTCCTGTGGAGTCGAATTTCAGGATTCTGTGGTTGCCTGTGTCTGCAACAATCACATCTCCAGTGTTGTTATCTACAGCTACAGCTTCAGGGCCCGACAACTGTACTGAATGCGGTGGTGCCTTGAAGACGTGTTTGACTTTTGATATGTCTTTGGACAACACATCAACGACCGTTGGTTGCGAGACTGTCACTGCACCAAGCTTTTGAGTGAGTGGGGGAATTGGTTTGTTAGTATGACTATGAATTATCAACCATTTACCCACTGCCTCCTGTACACACTCGAAGTCCGTGATGATGTCTATAACTCCGAAATCGGCCACGCCATCCAGATCTTGTGCGGTGTGTTTTGGTTCCTGTGATAATCGTTCTCCCATTTTCCGCAGCTTTGTTGTGGGTAGATTATCATCAACATCACACAAAGCCTTCTCGTCTTCCTGGCAGCGAGAGACAAAATCTGCCCATTCATTCCGCAGTGTTCTCTTCTCAGATTTTACATCTGCAATATGTTTTTGGTGGATTGACTGTACATCATCGCGTAGAGACGCGGCTTTGTTCCTGATGAGTTTTAACACACGTTCCTCGGCCGTACTGATCTGTTTTACGACCTGTCTAACATTATCTCTCAAAGATATCTCGAGTTGTGTTTCGATGGATAATTCATTCATCGCTGCTTTTGCTTTCTGTATCGCTTTGAAAGCTTTCTCCTTCAATTGCTGTCTGTACATGGGCGTGTGTTTCAGTAAACAATCAAAGCACATCAGTATGTTACAGTGGCCACACTTTCTCAGGTCATCTTCATCTCCACAAATTTGACAGTTTGAGGGTTTGGGCTCTGACCGCGATGTTTTAGGTCTGACATGCAGTTGTCTTGAGACCACTACATTTTTACCCTCGCCCCGTAGGGGGGCGAGGGTATTGCAATTGGGTCTGTCCGTTTGTATGTCTGTTTGTTTGTCTGTCCGCGCGCATATCTCAAAGGAGAATGGTCCGATCAACATGAAACTGATAGGGATGAAGCGGTATCTCAGTGGCTCGGCCCTCCTCGTATCTGGTCAAAATCGGACAAAAACTGTTGCCATAGCAATGGAAAGTGTAAAAATCAATAATTGACCATAACTTCGGTTCTAATCAAGAAAATTTTTTCTAACTAATTTTGTATTTTTCTATGGCCAATTCCTGATCATCGTACGACCAAAACTCTCCATTATCGCCCGATGTCGAAAAAATTGGGGGTCACGGTTTCGAATTTTTTTGGCCAGCGACGTTTAGGTGCAAATGTCTGCGCTCATAACTCATAAGCAAATGGTCCGATCGATTTCAAATTTATAGGGCAAGAGTGCTATGGTGATGGCTCAGTCTCTCTGAAATTTTGCCAAAATCGGATGAAAACTGTTGCCATGGCAACGGAAAAAAGAAAATCACATAATTGGCTCTAACTCCGGTTCTACCTGATATTAATTTTTCCAACTATTTTTGTATTTTTCTTTGGCCAATTCCCAATCGTTTGGTGTACGACCGATGGTCGTACAACGAAAATTCTCTATTATCGCCTGATGTCGAAAAATTGGGGGTCACGATTTCGGTTATTTTTGGCCAGCGACGTTTCAGTACAAATTCTGCGCTCATAACTCGAAGGCAAACGGTCCGATCGATTTGAAATTTATAGAGATGGAGTGCTATGGTAGTGGCTCAGTCCCTTTCAAATTTAGCCAAAATCGGGCAAAAACGGTCGCCATTGCAACGGAAAAATGAAAATCACATAATTGGCTATAACCCCGGTTCTAATCAATATTAAATTTTCAACTTATTTTTGTATTTTTCTTTGGCCAATTCCCAATCGTATGGCGTACAACCGATGGTCTTAAGACCAAAACTCTCAATTATCGCCTAATTTTAGTTACTAAATCTGGAGGGCGAGGGTCTGCAATCTCTGATTGTCTCGTTAGGAATGTGATGAGGGCCATCAGATGGGACATCATGAATCCGGACACTTGAATCTTTGTTTGCCAGCAACAATCTGTACAAGCGTTTTCACATTTCACCCTATGTACAAGGTCTTTTTGTGCCTAGTGAGCACACATATCAGGCTACTCAATTCTCTCCATTTTCATCCACACTGTCAAAGACTTCAATCAGCATGTTTTGAAACAAACATAAAAAAATATTCAAATAGTTTACGAGAAATCAGCCAAAATTTGAATTTTGAGCCTTCATTTCAGGCCTATAGATTCAAAGCACTACATCATAATATACAATGTCAAAGACTCTGATTAGCATGTTTTGGAACAAAAAACTGATTAGATAGTTTTGAGAAAACGGCCAAAATCTGTATTTTGGGCCTTTTTAGCCTAAATTTCAAGGCCTTTTCTCATTATGCAAGATGTCAAAGACCCTTATTACCATGTTCTGAAATAAAATCTCAAAACTGACCAAATAGGTTTGAGAAACCAATAAAACCGGGCCTTTTAAGCCTAAATTTTACGCCTAAAATTTGCGCTTCAAAGCATACCAACTTATACATAATGACAATTACCCCAAATAACATGTTAATTGGGAAAACGATTTTCAAACTGATCAGACAGATTTTGATGCGAAAGCAAAAAAAAAGAAGCCTTTTCTGGAAATAATTTTAGGTATTTTAGTACGAAATTTCAGAAAAAATTCGACCATAAACATTAAAGATAAAAATGTGGATGGACGAACGGATGACGGACGCAACATGACGGCAATAGGTTATCGCACCACAGGGCTTGCGTTCGGGAAGTTATGAATGCTTTTCGTGAATTAGGGTGAGGGCAATCACTGTCGATGCATTCAATATCCATATTCGTTCATTTCACTGCATGTGTAGTGAATGATAACAGCCCACCCCGAATTTTTAGCCCTTTGGGCCGATAAGCTATCGTCATGCTTTTTCTTCCGGCGTCCGGCCGGTGTCCATCCGGCGTCCGTCCGGGTCTGTAATCTTTTTAGGTTACCGGACCTTTGGTCCGATAACCTATTGAAATGGCGTTGCGTCCGTCCGTCCGTCCGTCCGTCCGGCGTTAACATTTTTATCTTTAAACTTAACAATCGAATCTTTCTGAAATTTTGCACAAAAATGCCTAAAAATATTTTGAGAAGGAGGTATTTTTTTTGTTTTTTGATTTTCGCATTTTTTTCAAAATGGCGGCCGTTTTTGTCGAAAAACGCTCAATTTTGGACTTTGACGGCCATTTTCTCAAAAGCTGTCTGATCAGTTTTGAGTTTTTGGTTTCAAAAGATTCCCCTCATATACCTCTGTGATATTTATAAGTTTGGTTGCCCTAAATTCGCCGGTCTTTGTGTGGCGGCCATTTTAAATTTTTGGCGGGTCGGCGAAAAAAAAAAATTTTCACCCCAAATCGCATTACTATCCATTTTGGGCCATTTCTAGGGCAAAAAAAAATATTTTTCACCCTTTGAAAAAAAATTCGGATTTTGAAAATTTTCGGCACTTTTTTCCTTTATAATGGGAGCTGTCCAGACTGTACTCATAGAACGCTTGAAAATAGAGCTTAGAAATTGGCACTTTCAAATGGGAAGTCATATATGGCGACTGTGTGGTGACCTTGAATTTGACCTTGGATGACCTTGAAAGGTCAAAACAGCCGTTTTTGGGTCGAAAAATGCCCAGATTTGCCTCTATAGATGAAATGCTTGAAGATAGAGCTCATGTTTGCATTATGACCATATAGGAAGACATATACTAGTATGGCACAATTAATGATGACCTTGAACTTGACGTCAGGTGACCTTGAGTGCCAAGTGTCTGAGTTGGAATGTGTAAATTGACCTGAGCGGCTTAAACGATTCCACCCAGATATATCTTTGTATTATGAACATATAGAGTATCAAATGCCGCACACATACATGTAATGGTGATATCGAAGGTCACTTGAATGACCTTGATTGGTAAATCTCAAGGTCATATGTTTACACTGCGAACTTTGATTGATAAATCTCAAGGTCTGTTACCTGCCATTGCTGCCATGGCCAAACCATAATTGTCCAGTAACCTATCTTTTGTGATATGATGAATTTCCCCATAAATTTGTCAGAACATACCTTGGCCCAGTATCTAAAGACGTTTTTTTTAGCTTACCGGCCGTTTGGGCTGATAAGCTATTGTCGTGGATTTTCACTGTCTTCCGACCAGGTCTGTAACTCTTTTTTTTAACATGATGAATTTCCCCATAAACTCGTCAGAACATTGTTCTATGCAATTCTCATGATTGCCGGTAAGCTACAGCACCCTTAGTGCTATGTTAAATTTTTTTTATTTAATCATTTTTGTCGATTTGGCGGCCATTTTTGACGAAAAATTGTCAATTTTTGACTTTGGTGGACATTTTCTCAAAAACTGTCTGATCAGTTTCGAGATTTTTTTTCAAAACATTCCTCTCATGTACCTATTTGACATGTGTAAGTTTTGTTGCCTTTGAATTGCCAGTCTGTGTGTACGGACATTTTAATATTTTGACAGGTCGACGAAAAATTTGTTTTTGTCCCAAATCGAGTCACTATTTGTTTTGAGCCATTTCCAGCAAAAAAGAATAAAAAAAATTTTAGCAATTGGAATTTTTTTTGGACTTTTCGGACAGTTTTCTCCAAAATCATGCATAAGATTCTCCTGATGTACCTTTGAGATGTTTATAAGTTTTGTTCCCTTTGAAATGAAGGTCTGCGTGTGGCACAGTGGCAACCATATTATCTTTTGACGGGTCAACAAAAAAAAATATTTGTCCCGAAAACGAGTCACTATTCATTTTGAGTGATTTCCATCAAGCATATCAAACTTTTTTTTGGCCATAGAAGAGGTTTTTTTGCCTTAACTTCATAATTTGAGCTGTGCGTAGTAAACTCCTACAACACTTAAAGATAGAGCCTAAGTATTGGCACATCCAACCAGGAAATCATATGTTTCGGTTTGAATGGTGACCTTTAATTTGACCTTCAATGACCTTGGAAACGCCACCCCCCACCCCCATGAATAGTTAATATTTGTCAATAATGAAGAAAACCTTTCAAGATATAACTTGTTCCGTATTATAGTCGATACAGAAAATGTGTGTTTGGCAACATTTACAACATGTTTTGACAATAGAGTTGAAGATCAGTGTAACAATTAATATTTTGGAAAATCACTACTCAATTCACATGATGTGTCGGTAAGCTACATCACCTTGGTGCTATGTTTTTATGTGCTAGATTATTTAGGATACCAATTTTTTTTTATCTCGTTTAATTTTTTCTTATGTTCTAAATCAGCCACTGTATACATGCCATATTCATTATGTAGTATCAGTAACTAAGAGATGCGATATACATTGGATGAGATAAAATTTTATTTAAGGGCGCGAATAAGGATTACAACAACTAATATCAGGGCCAAGGCTATTCTCTGACATGACATTATGATTAAATGTGGTATATACAACGAAGAATGAGGTGATGAATTGAATTGAATTGGTACACATGAGTATAATGGTTGAATCTATTTCATCACAGAATCATCATGAATGAATAACTTTATTCACTACAGGCCTCGGGCCCATGTGCATGTACAGAAGAGTGCAACAACAAGACAAAATGATACATGTAAATATATATTTCTAGAATAATTTACAATTCATTGATTTTACGATGATGATTGAATGCGTGATATAAAAACGTGGCTAAATCTTTAATACATTGAGGATTCCGAGAGGATAGTATTTTTACAAAGTTTCCAGTTTCACCATAAGATGTTATATGTTTCGACAAATAAGTTCGGCGTAGATTTCCCAACATCGAACATACTAAAAGAAAGTGAATTTCGTTTTCAATTACATTTTGTAACCAAGCGAGGAATGCCTTGGCCAGACTGGGATTTGAACCCGGGACCTCTCACACATCAGCCATCCGCTCTACCAGATGAGCTAAAGGGATATCCCACTAGCCAAGCTAGTAGGAGTACATTTTCACACATATCAGAGAGGTCACACATTTCCGGGGGTTTTGAAACCTCGTCCCGAGGTGAGGAGCTATAACCAGACATCCTACTTCAACCTCAGGACATCCTCAGTCATAACAGGGCCACATCCCGAAGGAATACAAGGCATCCCACCGCTGCCACCAATTGTAACCGAGCAAGGAATGCCTCGGCCAGACTGGGATTTGAACCCGGGACCTCTCACACATCAGCCATCCGCTCTACCAGATGAGCTAAAGGGATATCCCACTAGCCAAGCTAGTAGGAGTACATTTTCACACATATCAGAGAGGTCACAATTTACACCATGGTTTTCACAATACTGACAAAGGCGGTCACCTCTGTCCCAATTTAAATATCGATAACGTTCTATCGCTAATTTTTGATTACCACATCTAAATCTTTGAGAGTGCAACTTTATGTTTCCAATAAAGATCTAATGATAAATATAACTCAAAATCCAACGTGTCCTTGTGTTTACAATATAATTCAAGCTTCGAGTTCGTTGAAACATCATCATGCCAAGTTTGGCTGGATATATCGATCAGACGTTGTTTTAATGTACATAAAAATATATCTGTATTACCAACCCCTTGAATCTAAAGACGTTTTTTTAGCTTACCGGCCGTTTGGGCCGATAAGCTATTGTCGTGGATTTTCACTATCTTCCGTCCAGGTCTGTAACTCTTTTTTTTTGACATGATGAATTTCCCCATAAACTCGTCAGAACAGTGTTCTATGCAATTCTCATGATTGCCGGTAAGCTACAGCACCCTTAGTGCTATGTTAAATTTTTTTTATTTAATCA
Source organism: Terebella lapidaria (assembly GCA_949152475.1). Lineage (NCBI taxonomy): Eukaryota > Metazoa > Annelida > Polychaeta > Terebellida > Terebellidae > Terebella > Terebella lapidaria. The sequence continues at coordinate 32,313,367 of OX424563.1, read as the reverse complement.
TTTTTGTCGATTTGGCGGCCATTTTTGACGAAAAATTGTCAATTTTTGACTTTGGTGGACATTTTCTCAAAAACTGTCTGATCAGTTTCGAGATTTTTTTTCAAAACATTCCTCTCATGTACCTATTTGACATGTATAAGTTTTGTTGCCTTTGAATTGCCAGTCTGCGTGTACGGACATTTTAATATTTTGACGGGTCAACGAAAAATTTGTTTTTGTCCCAAATCGAGTCAGTATTTGTTTTGAGCCATTTCCAGCAAAAAAAGAATAAAAAAAATTTTAGCAATTGGAATTTTTTTTGGACTTTTCGGACAGTTTTCTCCAAAATCATGCATAAGATTCTCCTTATGTACCTTTGAGATGTTTATAAGTTTTGTTCCCTTTGAAATGAAGGTCTGCGTGTGGCACAGTGGCAACCATATTATCTTTTGACGGGTCAACAAAAAAAAATATTTGTCTCGAAAACGAGTCACTATTCATTTTGAGTGATTTCCATCAAGCATATCAAACTTTTTTTTGGCCATAGAAGAGGTTTTTTTTGCCTTAACTTCATAATTTGAGCTGTGCGTAGTAAACTCCTACAACACTTAAAGATAGAGCCTAAGTATTGGCACATCCAACCGGGAAATCATATGTTTCGGTTTGAATGGTGACCTTTAATTTGACCTTCAATGACCTTGGAAACGCCACCCCCCACCCCCATGAATAGTTAATATTTGTCAATAATGAAGAAAACCTTTCAAGATATAACTTGTTCCGTATTATAGTCGATACAGAAAATGTGTGTTTGGCAACATTTACAAACATGTTTTGACAATAGAGTTGAAGATCAGTGTAACAATTAATATTTTGGAAAATCACTACTCAATTCACATGATGTGCCGGTAAGCTACATCACCTTGGTGCTATGTTTTTATGTGCTAGATTATTTAGGATACCAATTTTTTTTATCTCGTTTAATTTTTTCTTATGTTCTAAATCAGCCACTGTATACATGCCATATTCATTATGTAGTATCAGTAACTAAGAGATGCGATATACATTGGATGAGATAAAATTTTATTTAAGGGCGCGAATAAGGATTACAACAACTAATATCAGGGCCAAGGCTATTCTCTGACATGACATTATGATTAAATGTGGTATATACAACGAAGAATGAGGTGATGAATTGAATTGAATTGGTACACATGAGTATAATGGTTGAATCTATTTCATCACAGAATCATCATGAATGAATAACTTTATTCACTACAGGCCTCGGGCCCATGTGCATGTACAGAAGAGTGCAACAACAAGACAAAATGATACATGTAAATATATATTTCTAGAATAATTTACAATTCATTGATTTTACGATGATGATTGAATGCGTGATATAAAAACGTGGCTAAATCTTTAATACATTGAGGATTCCGAGAGGATAGTATTTTTTACAAAGTTTCCAGTTTCACCATAAGATGTTATATGTTTCGACAAATAAGTTCGGCGTAGATTTCCCAACATCGAACATACTAAAAGAAAGTGAATTTCGTTTTCAATTACATTTACACCATGGTTTTTACAATATTGACAAAGGCGGTCACCTCTGTCCCAATTTAAATATCGATAACGTTCTATCGCTAATTTTTGATTACCACATCTAAATCTTTGAGAGTGCAACTTTATGTTTCCAATAAAGATCTAATGATAAATATAACTCAAAATCCAACGTGTCCTTTTGTTTACAATATAATTCAAGCTTCGAGTTCGTTGAAACATCATCACGCCAAGTTTGGCTGGAGATATCGATCAGACGTTGTTTTAATGTACATAAAAATATATCTGTATTACCAACCCCTTGATTGAGCCATACCTCCCCAAATCCACATATATACAAAAGTTGTTTTATTTCAGATGCCCAATTCATACCCCATGTAGTGTCAAATTGATTTAGCATTTTATAAAGTGAATTTCGTATTTTGTTTCATCATCCTGCACAACTTTCAACCAAAATTTTATACATCTATGCTTATACAGAACAGACAAAGGCAATCGACCCAGCTCACCGAGTGCTGCCGCATATGATGTATTATATGAAACAGACAAGATATACTTGCAACATTTTCGATGTACTATTTCAATAGACTCACGCTGTTTCGTTCCTCATATTTCCGAACCATACAACAGGATTGGCACAACCAATTTATCAAATAAATCTAAAGATAATTTGAGAGGTATCCCTTCACAAGCTTTATGAAACGTTTCAACTGAAATACTGCTTTCTCAGCTTGAGAAGACAAATTTTTCAATTCCGATGACCATGTCAATCTCGACGAAAATACAATACCCAAATAGTTATAGTGATTTATGCATTCCATTTGCTGTCCATTAAAATAAAAACGTTCGTTATTCTTTAAGTGACTCCCGTTTGTAAAGACTACAACGTTCCATTTTGACAAATTAACCTTCAACCCATTTTCGGTGCAAAATTGGTTCAATAATATATTCAATTGGTTTTGTAATTTACCCACGGTGTCATTTACAATACAGATGTGGCCTGCGTACAATAACATGTGTATATTAGGAAAATCATTGTCGATATATACACTGGGGCAATTTATTGTGTGACATTTTTCAACCAGTTCATCTATGTACAACGCGAATAAAAATTAGCCCAAGGGCTAAGGCAGGTTACCGGACAATATATGCTTTATATTTAGATTTTAGCCATTTTATCCCGTTTCCCTTCGAAAAAGGATCACTGGTCAAGTTCAAACTCACTAGAATATTCAGTATATATCATTTCTTATATGTCCACAATTGATTCCTAAGCTGTTAGGTTGATAATAAGCTAGATATTAGCCATTTTGTGCTATGACCTTGAAAATAAGGTCAAAGGTCAAATTCGAAGTCACAAGAACATTCAGGGCATATCATTTCTTATGTTTCCACAATTGATTTCTAAGCTGTAAAGTAATAAATAAGCGAGATATTAGTCATTTTGTGGTATGACCTTGAAAATGAGGTCAAAGGTCACATTCAAGGTCATCAGAATATTCGACATATATCATTTCCTATATGGGCACAATTGATTCCTAAGCTGTGAAGTCGAAAATAAGCGAGGTATTAGCCATTTTGTGCTCTGACCTTGAAAATGAGGTCAGAGGTCAAATTCAAGGTCACGAGAATATTTAGCCTAAATCATTTCCTGTATCGTAACAATTGATTACTAAGCTGTAAAGCTGATAACAAGCGAGATATTAGCCAATTTGTGGTATGACCTTGAAAAAAAGGTCAAAGGTCAAATTAAATGTCATCAGAATATTCAGTGTATATCATTTCCTATATGTTCATAATTGATTCTTAAGCTGCTTAAGAAAATCGAGTCACTATTTGTTTTGAGCCATTTCCAGCAAAAAAGAATAAAAAAAATTTGGCCATTGAAATTTTTTTTGGGCTTTTCGGACAGTTTTCTTCAAAATCATGCATAAGATTCTCCTTATGTACCTTTGAGATGTTTATAAGTTTTGTTCCCTTTGAAATGAAGGTCTGCGTGTGGCACAGTGGCAACCATATTATCTTTTGACGGGTCAACAAAAAAAATATTTGTCCCGAAAACGAGTCACTATTCATTTTGAGTGATTTCCATCAAGCATATCAAACTTTTTTTTGGCCATAGAAGAGGTTTTTTCGCCTTAACTTCATAATTTGAGCTGTGCGTAGTAAACTCCTACAACACTTAAAGATAGAGCCTAAGTATTGGCACATCCAACCGGGAAATCATATGTTTCGGTTTGAATGGTGACCTTTAATTTGACCTTCAATGACCTTGGAAACGCCCCCCCCCCCCCCCCAACCCCCATGAATAGTTAATATTTGTCAATAATGAAGAAAACCTTTCAAGATATAATTTGTTCCGTATTATAGTCGATACAGAAAATGTGTGTTTGGCAACATTTACAAACATGTTTTGACAATAGAGTTGAAGATCAGTGTAACAATTAATATTTTGGAAAATCACTACTCAATTCACATGATGTGCCGGTAAGCTACATCACCTTGGTGCTATGTTTTTATGTGCTAGATTATTTAGGATACCAATTTTTTTTATCTCGTTTAATTTTTTCTTATGTTCTAAATCAGCCACTGTATACATGCCATATTCATTATGTAGTATCAGTAACTAAGAGATGCGATATACATTGGATGAGATAAAATTTTATTTAAGGGCGCGAATAAGGATTACAACAACTAATATCAGGGCCAAGGCTATTCTCTGACATGACATTATGATTAAATGTGGTATATACAACGAAGAATGAGGTGATGAATTGAATTGAATTGGTACACATGAGTATAATGGTTGAATCTATTTCATCACAGAATCATCATGAATGAATAACTTTATTCACTACAGGCCTCGGGCCCATGTGCATGTACAGAAGAGTGCAACAACAAGACAAAATGATACATGTAAATATATATTTCTAGAACAATTTACAATTCATTGATTTTACGATGATGATTGAATGCGTGATATAAAAACGTGGCTAAATCTTTAATACATTGAGGATTCCGAGAGGATAGTATTTTTTACAAAGTTTCCAGTTTCACCATAAGATGTTATATGTTTCGACAAATAAGTTCGGCGTAGATTTCCCAACATCGAACATACTAAAAGAAAGTGAATTTCGTTTTCAATTACATTTACACCATGGTTTTTACAATACTGACAAAGGCGGTCACCTCTGTCCCAATTTAAATATCGAGAACGTTCTATCGCTAATTTTTTATTACCACATCTAAATCTTTGAGAGTGCAACTTTATGTTTCCAATAAAGATCTAATGATAAATATAACTCAAAATCCAACGTGTCCTTGTGTTTACAATATAATTCAAGCTTCGAGTTCGTTGAAACATCATCACGCCAAGTTTGGCTGGAGATATCGATCAGACGTTGTTTTAATGTACATAAAAATATATCTGTATTACCAACCCCTTGATTGAGCCATACCTCCCCAAATCCACATATATACAAAAGTTGTTTTATTTCAGATGCCCAATTCATACCCCATGTAGTGTCAAATTGATTTAGCATTTTATAAAGTGAATTTCGTATTTTGTTTCATCATCATGCACAACTTTCAACCAAAATTTTATACATCTATGCTTATACAGAACAGACAAAGGCAATCGACCCAGCTCACCGAGTGCTGCCGCATATGATGTATTATGAAATAGAGAAACCCCGAGGAACAGGGGGTTATTCAACATGGTCGAGGGCGGCAGCCCGAGACTAGTGTTGAATAACTCCCTGTTACTCGAGGGGTTTCTCTATTTTAAACCATACAGAAAACTACTCAGCCGTGACTGGCAGATGTATAACCAACATACAGCATTGATTAAACACCTGAGAGAACAATGCAAGTATGGTTTAAATGAAACAGACAAGATATACTTGCAACATTTTCGATGTACTATTTCAATAGACTCACGCTGTTTCGTTCCTCATATTTCCGAACCATACAACAGGATTGGCACAACCAATTTATCAAATAAATCTAAAGATAATTTGAGAGGTATCCCTTCACAAGCTTTATGAAACGTTTCAACTGAAATACTGCTTTCTCAGCTTGAGAAGACAAATTTTTCAATTCCGATGACCATGTCAATCTCGACGAAAATACAATACCCAAATAGTTATAGTGATTTATGCATTCCATTTGCTGTCCATTAAAATAAAAACGTTCGTTATTCTTTAAGTGACTCCCGTTTGTAAAGACTACAACGTTCCATTTTGACAAATTAACCTTCAACCCATTTTCGGTGCAAAATTGGTTCAATAATATATTCAATTGGTTTTGTAATTTACCCACGGTGTCATTTACAATACAGATGTGGCCTGCGTACAATAACATGTGTATATTAGGAAAATCATTGTCGATATATACACTGGGGCAATTTATTGTGTGACATTTTTCAACCAGTTCATCTATGTACAACGCGAATAAAAATTAGCCCAAGGGCTAAGGCAGGTTACCGGACAATATATGCTTTATATTTAGATTTTAGCCATTTTATCCCGTTTCCCTTCGAAAAAGGATCACTGGTCAAGTTCAAACTCACTAGAATATTCAGTATATATCATTTCTTATATGTCCACAATTGATTCCTAAGCTGTTAGGTTGATAATAAGCTAGATATTAGCCATTTTGTGCTATGACCTTGAAAATAAGGTCAAAGGTCAAATTCGAAGTCACAAGAACATTCAGGGCATATCATTTCTTATGTTTCCACAATTGATTTCTAAGCTGTAAAGTAATAAATAAGCGAGATATTAGTCATTTTGTGGTATGACCTTGAAAATGAGGTCAAAGGTCACATTCAAGGTCATCAGAATATTCGACATATATCATTTCCTATATGGGCACAATTGATTCCTAAGCTGTGAAGTCGAAAATAAGCGAGGTATTAGCCATTTTGTGCTCTGACCTTGAAAATGAGGTCAGAGGTCAAATTCAAGGTCACGAGAATATTTAGCCTAAATCATTTCCTGTATCGTAACAATTGATTACTAAGCTGTAAAGCTGATAACAAGCGAGATATTAGCCAATTTGTGGTATGACCTTGAAAAAAAGGTCAAAGGTCAAATTAAATGTCATCAGAATATTCAGTGTATATCATTTCCTATATGTTCATAATTGATTCTTAAGCTGCTTAAGAAAATCGAGTCACTATTTGTTTTGAGCCATTTCCAGCAAAAAAGAATAAAAAAAATTTGGCCATTGAAATTTTTTTTGGGCTTTTCGGACAGTTTTCTTCAAAATCATGCATAAGATTCTCCTTATGCACCTTTGAGATGTTTATAAGTTTTGTTCCCTTTGAAATGAAGGTCTGCGTGTGGCACAGTGGCAACCATATTATCTTTTGACGGGTCAACAAAAAAAATATTTGTCCCGAAAACGAGTCACTATTCATTTTGAGTGATTTCCATCAAGCATATCAAACTTTTTTTTGGCCATAGAAGAGGTTTTTTCGCCTTAACTTCATAATTTGAGCTGTGCGTAGTAAACTCCTACAACACTTAAAGATAGAGCCTAAGTATTGGCACATCCAACCGGGAAATCATATGTTTCGGTTTGAATGGTGACCTTTAATTTGACCTTCAATGACCTTGGAAACGCCCCCCCCCCAACCCCCATGAATAGTTAATATTTGTCAATAATGAAGAAAACCTTTCAAGATATAATTTGTTCCGTATTATAGTCGATACAGAAAATGTGTGTTTGGCAACATTTACAAACATGTTTTGACAATAGAGTTGAAGATCAGTGTAACAATTAATATTTTGGAAAATCACTACTCAATTCACATGATGTGCCGGTAAGCTACATCACCTTGGTGCTATGTTTTTATGTGCTAGATTATTTAGGATACCAATTTTTTTTATCTCGTTTAATTTTTTCTTATGTTCTAAATCAGCCACTGTATACATGCCATATTCATTATGTAGTATCAGTAACTAAGAGATGCGATATACATTGGATGAGATAAAATTTTATTTAAGGGCGCGAATAAGGATTACAACAACTAATATCAGGGCCAAGGCTATTCTCTGACATGACATTATGATTAAATGTGGTATATACAACGAAGAATGAGGTGATGAATTGAATTGAATTGGTACACATGAGTATAATGGTTGAATCTATTTCATCACAGAATCATCATGAATGAATAACTTTATTCACTACAGGCCTCGGGCCCATGTGCATGTACAGAAGAGTGCAACAACAAGACAAAATGATACATGTAAATATATATTTCTAGAACAATTTACAATTCATTGATTTTACGATGATGATTGAATGCGTGATATAAAAACGTGGCTAAATCTTTAATACATTGAGGATTCCGAGAGGATAGTATTTTTTACAAAGTTTCCAGTTTCACCATAAGATGTTATATGTTTCGACAAATAAGTTCGGCGTAGATTTCCCAACATCGAACATACTAAAAGAAAGTGAATTTCGTTTTCAATTACATTTACACCATGGTTTTTACAATACTGACAAAGGCGGTCACCTCTGTCCCAATTTAAATATCGAGAACGTTCTATCGCTAATTTTTTATTACCACATCTAAATCTTTGAGAGTGCAACTTTATGTTTCCAATAAAGATCTAATGATAAATATAACTCAAAATCCAACGTGTCCTTGTGTTTACAATATAATTCAAGCTTCGAGTTCGTTGAAACATCATCACGCCAAGTTTGGCTGGAGATATCGATCAGACGTTGTTTTAATGTACATAAAAATATATCTGTATTACCAACCCCTTGATTGAGCCATACCTCCCCAAATCCACATATATACAAAAGTTGTTTTATTTCAGATGCCCAATTCATACCCCATGTAGTGTCAAATTGATTTAGCATTTTATAAAGTGAATTTCGTATTTTGTTTCATCATCATGCACAACTTTCAACCAAAATTTTATACATCTATGCTTATACAGAACAGACAAAGGCAATCGACCCAGCTCACCGAGTGCTGCCGCATATGATGTATTATGAAATAGAGAAACCCCGAGGAACAGGGGGTTATTCAACATGGTCGAGGGCGGCAGCCCGAGACTAGTGTTGAATAACTCCCTGTTACTCGAGGGGTTTCTCTATTTTAAACCATACAGAAAACTACTCAGCCGTGACTGGCAGATGTATAACCAACATACAGCATTGATTAAACACCTGAGAGAACAATGCAAGTATGGTTTAAATGAAACAGACAAGATATACTTGCAACATTTTCGATGTACTATTTCAATAGACTCACGCTGTTTCGTTCCTCATATTTCCGAACCATACAACAGGATTGGCACAACCAATTTATCAAATAAATCTAAAGATAATTTGAGAGGTATCCCTTCACAAGCTTTATGAAACGTTTCAACTGAAATACTGCTTTCTCAGCTTGAGAAGACAAATTTTTCAATTCCGATGACCATGTCAATCTCGACGAAAATACAATACCCAAATAGTTATAGTGATTTATGCATTCCATTTGCTGTCCATTAAAATAAAAACGTTCGTTATTCTTTAAGTGACTCCCGTTTGTAAAGACTACAACGTTCCATTTTGACAAATTAACCTTCAACCCATTTTCGGTGCAAAATTGGTTCAATAATATATTCAATTGGTTTTGTAATTTACCCACGGTGTCATTTACAATACAGATGTGGCCTGCGTACAATAACATGTGTATATTAGGAAAATCATTGTCGATATATACACTGGGGCAATTTATTGTGTGACATTTTTCAACCAGTTCATCTATGTACAACGCGAATAAAAATTAGCCCAAGGGCTAAGGCAGGTTACCGGACAATATATGCTTTATATTTAGATTTTAGCCATTTTATCCCGTTTCCCTTCGAAAAAGGATCACTGGTCAAGTTCAAACTCACTAGAATATTCAGTATATATCATTTCTTATATGTCCACAATTGATTCCTAAGCTGTTAGGTTGATAATAAGCTAGATATTAGCCATTTTGTGCTATGACCTCGAAAATAAGGTCAAAGGTCAAATTCGAAGTCACAAGAACATTCAGGGCATATCATTTCTTATATTTCCACAATTGATTTCTAAGCTGTAAAGTCAATAATAAGCGAGATATTAGTCATTTTGTGGTATGACCTTGAAAATGAGGTCAAAGGTCACATTCAAGGTCATCAGAATATTCGACATATATCATTTCCTATATGGGCACAATTGATTCCTAAGCTGTGAAGTCGAAAATAAGCGAGGTATTAGCCATTTTGTGCTCTGACCTTGAAAATGAGGTCAGAGGTCAAATTCAAGGTCACGAGAATATTTAGCCTAAATCATTTCCTGTATCGTAACAATTGATTACTAAGCTGTAAAGCTGATAACAAGCGAGATATTAGCCAATTTGTGGTATGACCTTGAAAAAAAGGTCAAAGGTCAAATTAAATGTCATCAGAATATTCAGTGTATATCATTTCCTATATGTTCATAATTGATTCTTAAGCTGCAAGTTCGAAAATAAGCGAGATATTGGCCGCTTTGTGCTCTGACCTTGAAACCGAGGTCAAAGGTCAAATTCAAGGTCACGAGAATATTCAGCATATATCATTTCCTATATGTCCACAATTGATTCCTAGTCTCTTATCTCAAAATTGAGTGAGATCATAGGCATAATATGTCCCATTATAAAGCATAGGAGAATTTAACATGGGAAAGTCCCATTTGGGCCGAGTTTGGGCCAAAATGGCCCAATTCGAGCGATTCAAGGGCAACGAAACTTAAATACATTTCACAGGGGTATATATGAGGAGTGTTATACATCAATGCGAAAAAAGTTACTGAACAGATTTTGAGAGAACGGCCATCAAAGTCCAAAATTGGCCATTTTGAAATAATTGCCAAAATAAAAAAACTGAAAAAAAACTCCTTCTTGGAATATTTTTAGGCATTTTTGTGCAAAATTTCAGAAAGATTCGATCGTATACTTTAAAGATAACAATGTAGACGGACGACGGACGACGGACGACGACGACGACGGATGCAACGCCACGCCAATAGGTTATCGGACCAAAGGTCCGGTAACCTAAAAATGGACTAACCATGCAACCTTGGCGAGTACCAACTGTACAAGTAAAAAATTCAGTAATTCCCTAAGATGTTTTCACACATGAATGCTATTGACAATACATTGATCTTAAAACTGTAATAATTTTACCATTAATGTCTTTATTCAGCAAATGATACCACAAAATGGAATGTGTGATGCTATCAAAAGCACGTGAAAAATCAATGAATGCAACATAAAATCGACCGTCTCGATTTCGTAGATATTTATGAATGATTGCATATAATGAGAGAATTTGATCAACAGTTGAACGTCCTTTTCGATAGGCAATCTTTCGATTTGTATCACGCCAGAGAACTGATCTATTGTTTGAAATTTTTGTGAATAATTTGCCCAAACAACAAAGCAATGAAATACCTCGGTAATTACTTGTTTCAAACCGTGATCCTTTTTATATAAAGGACTCATTAAAATACAAGGTATTTAAAATACAATTGTATAATATACATAGTTTATCAATTATAATTGCAGGTGCATTCTTGAGAAATTCGTAGCTTATACCATCAATACCGGCTGTTTACCATTGGATACATCTTTAATCACCGATATTACTTCATGTCATTCAATTTTGTGATTTAGGATATAAGGTTCATAATTATCAAAGGGACATTTGAGAAAATCTTAGTATATGCTTAGTATGATGGATACGTTATGATACATCAAAAGACTATCACACATTGGGTACATAACAGCTAGTATCAGGTTGGTGCATGACAAAGCTTTTATATGTGAAAGCGGCACATTTTACAACACGAACAGTTACAACTGGGACCTACCCATTCAATAATCATGTTCTCAAAAACATTGAGATCTATACACTGTTTCAAATAAGCAGGTAGAGAATTTTACAAACAGGCTCCAAAATATCGGAATGACATTTGTAATCGTACTGTACACTGTTATATTGGGGCATTGTAAGAGAGTTGATATTCCTAACATTATGAGTCGTAACATTCCAGATAACAAAGCTATACAAATAACTGCAACGAATTTGCGGAAACATTTCGATGAGCTGTTCCTTTTTGGTTTTTGCATAGAATCATGCAAAATGCCAGACAACTATAAAAAGGCCTAAATATGACATTATAAATGTATTATACTTCTTGAGCTTTGACTCCACATTCAACACCTTAAATAACCTCGACAGAACAATTAATTCTCTTACTACCTTCTCAGATATTTATGTGATCAATAAAAATTAGGTATTCACATCATATTTCACGGTCAAGAATTGGTCACTGCACGTATGTCTGACAGCTATGTGGGATGATTTTTCATTCACATTTTCCTTCAGAATTTTATAACTGCGTCTCTACACGCCACATACACATTCCCCTGTCTGTCCACCGCAAGTCCACGTGGTTCATTGCACCCTGCGACATTGCTTCCATCAAACACTTTCACCTCGTTCCCTCTGAAGTCGTAGACATGTACTTTGTTAGTGTTCACATCACACACCAGCACGTGGTCTCTGGTGACAGACATACCAAAGTATCCACATGGGACCTTCCAACTTGTTACTGGTTCATGCTGCTGGTTGAAAATGTGCATTTGCTCAAACGTGTGCTGCAGTTCTGGTGAAAACATAAGCCTGATAGTCCGACCGAGAGCACGACTGAAAGACAGCTTATAGAAATTAGAAATAATACATATTGTGTCATCTTCAGTAATGCCCATCTTCCAAGGCCTTCTTCCATCTGTGATACCGTAGCTGCTCACATGAGCACCCCTCTGAGTGACAACATGCACCCGGGAGTTACTCCAGTCACACACGTGTATGTTACCATCTCTATCTAGAGCAATACCAATGGGATTGTTGAATGTTTTACTTCCATCCTCATTGACTTCGAGGATAGAGTGAAGAGACCCGTCCCTGTTATGTATCTTGAGGCGCGAGTTATTCCTATCATTGACAATCATTTGATTCTTGTCATTAACCACTATATCCCATGGGTTGCTGAACTGATCAGGTCCAGATCCTACTGAACCAAAACATAGAATTAGATTTCCTGTGGAGTCGAATTTCAGGATTCTGTGGTTGCCTGTGTCTGCAACAATCACATCTCCAGTGTTGTTATCTACAGCTACAGCTTCAGGGCGCGACAACTGTACTGAATGCGGTGGTGCCTTGAAGACGTGTTTGACTTTTGATATATCTTCGGACAACACATCAACGACCATTGGTTGCGAGACTGTCACTGCACCAAGCTTTCGAGTGATTGGGAGAATTGGTTTGTTAGTATGACTATGAATTATCAACCATTTACCCACTGCTTCTTGTACACACTCGAAGTCCGTGATGATGTCTATAACTCCGAAATCGGCCACGCCATCCAGATCTCGTGCGGTGTGTTTTGGTTCCTGTGATAATCGTTCTCCCATTTTCCGCAGCTTTGTTGTGGGTAGATTATCATCAACATCACACAAAGCCTTCTCGTCTTCCTGGCAGCGAGAGACAAAATCTGTCCATTCATTCCGCAGCGTTTTCTTCTTAGATTTTACACCTGCAATATGTTTTTGGTGGATTGACTGTACATCATCGCGTAGAGACGCGGCTTTGTTCCTGATGAGTTTTATGGCTCGTTCCTCGGCCGTATTGATCTGTTTGACAACCTGTTTAACATTATCTCTCAAAGATATCTCGAGTTGTGTTTCGTTGGATAAGTCATTCATCACTGCTTTTGCTTTCTGTATCGCTTTGGACGCTTTCTCCTTCAATTGCTCTCTGTACAAGGGCGTGTGTTTCATCACCCAATCCAAGTACCGGTACATCAGTATGTTACGATGGCCACACTTTCTCATGTCATCTTCTTCCCCCCAAATTTGACAGTTTGAGGGTTTGGGCTCTGACCGCGATGTTTTAGGTCTGACATGCAGTTGTCTTGAGACCACTTCATTTTTACCCTCGCCCAGTAGGGGGGCGAGGGTACTGCAATTGGGTCTGTCAGTTTGTATGTCTGTTTGTTTGTCTGTCCGCGCGCATATCTCAAAGGAGAATGGTCCGATCAACATGAAACTGATAGGAATGAAGCGGTAACTCAGTGGCTCGGTTCTCCTCGAATCTGGTCAAAATCGGACAAAAACTGTTGCCATAGCAATGGAAAGTGTAAAAATCAATAATTGACCATAACTTCGGTTCTAATCAAGATGATTTTTTTCTAACTAATTTTGTATTTTTCTATGGCCAATTTCTGATCATTTGATATATGGCCCGTGGTCGTACGACCAAAACTCTCCATTATCGCCTGATGTCGAAAAATTGGGGGTCATGGTTTCGAAGTTTTATGGCCAGCGACGTTTCAGTGCAAATGTCTGCGCTCATAACTCAAAGGCAGACGGTCCGATCGATTTCAAATTTATAGGGCAAGAGTGCTATGGTGGTGGCTCAGTCTCTCTAAAATTTTGCCAAAATCGGATGAAAACGGTTGCCATGGCAACGGAAAAAAATCACATAATTGGCTCTAACTCCTGTTCTACCTGATATTAATTTTTCCAACTGTTTTTGTATTTTTTTTTGGCCAATTCCCAATCGCTTGGTGTACGATCGATGGTCGTACAACGAAAATTCTCCATTATCGCCCGATGTCGAGAAATTTGGGGTCACGATTTCGGTTATTTTTGGCCAGCGACGTTTCAGTGCAAATGTCTGCGCTCATAACTCGAAGGCAAATGGTCTGATCGATTTGAAATTTATAGGGCTGGAGTGCTATGGTAGTGGCTCAGTCCCTTTCAAATTTAGCCAAAATCGGGCAAAAACGGTTGCCATGGCAACGGAAAAATGAAAATCAAATAATTGGCTAAAACTCCGGTTCTAATCAATATCAAATTTTCAACTTATTTTTGTATTTTTCTTTGGCCAATTCCCAATCGTATGGCGTACAACCGATGGTCTTAAGCTCTCAATTAAAAACCAAAACTCTCAATTATCGCCTAATTTTAGTTACTAAATCTGGAGGGCGAGGGTCTGCAATCTCTGATTGTCTCGTTAGGAATGTGATGAGGGCCATCATATGGGACATCGTGAATCCGGACACTTGAATCTTTGTTTGCCAGCAACAATCTGTACAAGCATTTCACCCTATGTACAAGGTCTTTTTGTGCCTAGTGAGCACAAATACCAGGCCACTCAATTCCCTCCATTTTCATCCACACTGTAAAAGACTTCAATCAGCATGTTTTGAAACAAACATGAAAGAAATACTCAATTAGTTTACGAGAAATCAGCCAAAAATTTAATTTTGAGCCTTGATTTTAGGCCTATAGATTCAAAGCACTACATCCTAATATACAATGTCATGGACTCTGATTAGCATGTTTTGAAACAAAAAAAACCTGATTAGATAGTTTTGAGAAAACGGCCAAAATCTGTATTTTTGGCCTTTTTAGCCTAAACTCCAAGGCCTTTTCTCATTATGCAAGATGTCAAAGACCCTTATTACCATGTTCTGAAATAAAATCTCAAAGCTGATCAAATAGTTTTGAGAAACCGATAAAACCGGGCCTTTTAGGCCTAAATTTTAGGCCTAAATTTGGCGCTTCAAAGCATACCAACTTATACATAATGATAATTACCCCAATTAACATGTTAATTGGGAAAACAAATTTCAAGCTGATCAGACAGATTTTGATGCGAAAGCAAAAAAAAAAGAAGCCTTTTCTGGAAATAATTTTAGGTATTTTAGTACGAAATTTCAGAAAAATTCGAGCATAAACATTAAAGATAAAAATGTGGACGGACGAACGGATGACGGACGCAACATGACGGCAATAGGTTATCGCACCACAGGGCTTGCGTTCGGGATGTTATGAATGCTTTTCGTGAGATAGGGTGAGGACAATCACTGTCGATGCATTCAATATCCATATTCGTTTCACTGCATGTGTAGTGAATGATAACAGCCCACCCCGAATTTTTAGCCCTTTGGGCTGATAAGCTATCGTCATGGTTTTTCGTCCGGCGTCCGTCCGGCGTCTGTCCGGCGTCCACCCGGGTCTGTAATCTTTTTTTGTGATATGATGAATTTCCCCATAAATTTGTCAGAACATACCTTGGGCCAGTATCTAAAGACGTTTTTTTAGCTTACCGGCCGTTTGGGCCGATAAGCTATTGTCGTGGATTTTCACCGTCTTCCGTCCAGGTCTGTAACTTTTTTTTTGACATGATGAATTTCCCCATAAATTCCTCAGAACAGTGTTCTATGCAATTCTCATGATTGCCGGTAAGCTACAGCACCCTTGGTGCTATGTTTGATTTTTTTTATTTAATCATTTTTGTCGATTTGGCGGCCATTTTTGACGAAAAATTGTCAATTTTGGACTTTGGTGGACATTTTCTCAAAAACTGTCTGATCAGTTTCGAGATTTTTTTTCAAAACATTCCTCTCATGTACCTATTTGACATGTATAAGTTTTGTTGCCTTTGAATTGCCAGTCTGCGTGTACGGACATTTTAATATTTTGACGGTTCAACGAAAAATTTGTTTTTGTCCCAAATCGAGTCACTATTTGTTTTGAGCCATTTCCAGCAAAAAAGAATAAAAAAAATTTGGCCATTGAAAATTTTTTTGGGCTTTTCGGACAGTTTTCTTCAAAATCATGCATAAGATTCTCCTTATGTACCTTTGAGATGTTTATAAGTTTTGTTCCCTTTGAAATGAAGGTCTGCGTGTGGCACAGTGGCAACCATATTATCTTTTGACGGGTCAACAAAAAAAATATTTGTCCCGAAAACGAGTCACTATTCATTTTGAGTGATTTCCATCAAGCATATCAAATTTTTTTTGGCCATAGAAGAGGTTTTTTTGCCTTAACTTCATAATTTGAGCTGTGCGTAGTAAACTCCTACAACACTTAAAGATAGAGCCTAAGTATTGGCACATCCAACCGGGAAATCATATGTTTCGGTTTGAATGGTGACCTTTAATTTGACCTTCAATGACCTTGGAAACGCCCCCCCCCCCAACCCCCATGAATAGTTAATATTTGTCAATAATGAAGAAAACCTTTCAAGATATAACTTGTTCCGTATAATAGTCGATACAGAAAATGTGTGTTTGGCAACATTTACAAACATGTTTTGACAATAGAGTTGAAGATCAGTGTAACAATTAATATTTTGGAAAATCACTACTCAATTCACATGATGTGCCGATAAGCTACATCACCTTGGGGCTATGTTTTTATGTGCTAGATTATTTAGGATACCAAATTTTTTTTATCTCGTTTAATTTTTTCTTATGTTCTAAATCAGCCACTGTATACATGCCATATTCATTATGTAGTATCAGTAACTAAGAGATGCGATATACATTGGATGAGATAAAATTTTATTTAAGGGCGCGAATAAGGATTACAACAACTAATGTCAGGGCCAAGGCTATTCTCTGACATGACATTATGATTAAATGTGGTATATACAACGAAGAATGAGGTGATGAATTGAATTGAATTGGTACACATGAGTATAATGGTTGAATCTATTTCATCACAGAATCATCATGAATGAATAACTTTATTCACTACAGGCCTCGGGCCCATGTGCATGTACAGAAGAGTGCAACAACAAGACAAAATGATACATGTAAATATATATTTCTAGAACAATTTACAATTCATTGATTTTACGATGATGATTGAATGCGTGATATAAAAACGTGGCTAAATCTTTAATACATTGAGGATTCCGTGAGGATAGTATTTTTACAAAGTTTCCAGTTTCACCATAAGATGTTATATGTTTCGACAAATAAGTTCGGCGTAGATTTCCCAACATCGAACATACTAAAAGAAAGTGAATTTTGTTTTCAATTACATTTTGTAACCAAGCGAGGAATGCCTTGGCCAGACTGGGATTTGAACCCGGGACCTCTCACACATCAGCCATCCGCTCTACCAGATGAGCTAAAGGGATATCCCACTAGCTGACATTTTCACACATATCAGAGAGGTCACACATTTCCGGGGGGTTTTGAAACCTCGTCCCGAGGTGAGGAGCTATAACCAGACATCCTACTTCAACCTCAGGACATCCTCAGTCATAACAGGGCCACATCCCGAAGGAATACAAGGCATCCCACTGCTGCCTCCAATTGTAACCGAGCAAGGAATGCCTCGGCCAGACTGGGATTTGAACCCGGGACCTCTCACACATCAGCCATCCGCTCTACCAGATGAGCTAAAGGGATATCCCACTATCCAAGCTAGTAGGAGTACATTTTCACACATATCAGAGAGGTCACAATTTACACCATGGTTTTCACAATACTGACAAAGGCGGTCACCTCTGTCCCAATTTAAATATCGATAACGTTCTATCGCTAATTTTTGATTACCACATCTAAATCTTTGAGAGTGCAACTTTATGTTTCCAATAAAGATCTAATGATAAATATAACTCAAAATCCAACGTGTCCTTGTGTTTACAATATAATTCAAGCTTCGAGTTCGTTGAAACATCATCATGCCAAGTTTGGCTGGATATATCGATCAGACGTTGTTTTAATGTACATAAAAATATATCTGTATTACCAACCCCTTGAATCTAAAGACGTTTTTTTTAGCTTACCGGCCGTTTGGGCCGATAAGCTATCGTCGTGGATTTTCACTGTCTTCCGTCCAGGTCTGTAACTCTTTTTTTTGACATGATGAATTTCCCCATAAACTCGTCAGAACAGTGTTCTATGCAATTCTCATGATTGCCGGTAAGCTACAGCACCCTTAGTGCTATGTTAAATTTTTTTTATTTAATCATTTTTGTCGATTTGGCGGCCATTTTTGACGAAAAATTGTCAATTTTGGACTTTGGTGGACATTTTCTCAAAAACTGTCTGATCAGTTTCGAGATTTTTTTTCAAAACATTCCTCTCCTGTACCTATTTGACATGTATAAGTTTTGTTGCCTTTGAATTGCCAGTCTGTGTGTACGGACATTTTAATATTTTGACAGGTCTACGAAAAATTTGTTTTTGTCCCAAATCGAGTCACTATTTGTTTTGAGCCATTTCCAGCAAAAAAGAATAAAAAAAATGTTAGCGATTGGAATTTTTTTTGGACTTTTCGGACAGTTTTCTCCAAAATCATGCATAAGATTCTCCTTATGTACCTTTGAGATGTTTATAAGTTTTGTTCCCTTTGAAATGAAGGTCTGCGTGTGGCACAGTGGCAACCATATTATCTTTTGACGGGTCAACAAAAAAAAATATTTGTCCCGAAAACGAGTCACTATTCATTTTGAGTGATTTCCATCAAGCATATCAAACTTTTTTTTGGCCATAGAAGAGGTTTTTTTGCCTTAACTTCATAATTTGAGCTGTGCGTAGTAAACTCCTACAACACTTAAAGATAGAGCCTAAGTATTGGCACATCCAACCGGGAAATCATATGTTTCGGTTTGAATGGTGACCTTTAATTTGACCTTCAATGACCTTGGAAACGCCACCCCCCACCCCAATGAATAGTTAATATTTGTCAAGAATGAAGAAAACCTTTCAAGATATAACTTGTTCCGTATTATAGTCGATACAGAAAATGTGTGTTTGGCAACATTTACAAACATGTTTTGACAATAGAGTTGAAGATCAGTGTAACAATTAGTATTTTGGAAAATCACTACTCAATTCACATGATGTGCCGGTAAGCTACATCACCTTGGTGCTATGTTTTTATGTGCTAGATTATTTAGGATACCAAATTTTTTTTATCTCGTTTAATTTTTTCTTATGTTCTAAATCAGCCACTGTATACATGCCATATTCATTATGTAGTATCAGTAACTAAGAGATGCGATATACATTGGATGAGATAAAATTTTATTTAAGGGCGCGAATAAGGATTACAACAACTAATATCAGGGCCAAGGCTATTCTCTGACATGACATTATGATTAAATGTGGTATATACAACGAAGAATGAGGTGATGAATTGAATTGAATTGGTACACATGAGTATAATGGTTGAATCTATTTCATCACAGAATCATCATGAATGAATAACTTTATTCACTACAGGCCTCGGGCCCATGTGCATGTACAGAAGAGTGCAACAACAAGACAAAATGATACATGTAAATATATATTTCTAGAACAATTTACAATTCATTGATTTTACGATGATGATTGAATGCGTGATATAAAAACGTGGCTAAATCTTTAATACATTGACGATTCCGAGAGGATAGTATTTTTTACAAAGTTTCCAGTTTCACCATAAGATGTTATATGTTTCGACAAATAAGTTCGGCGTAGATTTCCCAACATCGAACATACTAAAAGAAAGTGAATTTCGTTTTCAATTACATTTACACCATGGTTTTTACAATACTGACAAAGGCGGTCACCTCTGTCCCAATTTAAATATCGATAACGTTCTATCGCTAATTTTTTATTACCACATCTAAATCTTTGAGAGTGCAACTTTATGTTTCCAATAAAGATCTAATGATAAATATAACTTAAAATCCAACGTGTCCTTGTGTTTACAATATAATTCAAGCTTCGAGTTCGTTGAAACATCATCACGCCAAGTTTGGCTGGAGATATCGATCAGACGTTGTTTTAATGTACATAAAAATATATCTGTATTACCAACCCCTTGATTGAGCCATACCTCCCCGAATCCACATATATACAAAAGTTGTTTTATTTCAAATGCCCAATTCATACCCCGTGTAGTGTCAAATTGATTTAGCATTTTATAAAGTGAATTTCGTATTTTGTTTCATCATCCTGCACAACTTTCAACCAAAATTTTATACATCTATGCTTATACAGAACAGACAAAGGCAATCGACCCAGCTCACCGAGTGCTGCCGCATATGATGTATTATATGAAACAGACAAGATATACTTGCAACATTTTCGATGTACTATTTCAATAGACTCACGCTGTTTCGTTCCTCATATTTCCGAACCATACAACAGGATTGGCACAACCAATTTATCAAATAAATCTAAAGATAATTTGAGAGGTATCCCTTCACAAGCTTTATGAAACGTTTCAACTGAAATACTGCTTTCTCAGCTTGAGATGACAAATTTTTCAATTCCGATGACCATGTCAATCTCGACGAAAATACAATACCCAAATAGTTATAGTGATTTATGCATTCCATTTGCTGTCCATTAAAATAAAAACGTTCGTTATTCTTCAAGTGACTCCCGTTTGTAAAGACTACAACGTTCCATTTTGACAAATTAACCTTCAACCCATTTTCGGTGCAAAATTGGTTCAATAATATATTCAATTGGTTTTGTAATCTACCCACGGTGTCATTTACAATACAGATGTGGCCTGCGTACAATAACATGTGTATATTAGGAAAATCATTGTCGATATATACACTGGAGCAATTTATTGTGTGACATTTTTCAACCAGTTAGGCAGGTTACAGGACAATATATGCTTTATATTTAGATTTTAGCCATTTTATCCCGTTTCCCTTCGAAAAAGGATCACTGGTCAAGTTCAAACTCACTAGAATATTCAATATATATCATTTCTTATATATTAATTCCTAAGCTATTAGGTTGATAATAAGCTAGATATTAGCCATTTTGTGCTATGACCTTGAAAATAAGGTCAAAGGTCAAATTCGAAGTCACAAGAACATTCAGGGCATATCATTTCTTATATTTCCACAATTGATTTCTAAGCTGTAAAGTCAATAATAAGCGAGATATTAGTCATTTTGTGGTATGACCTTGAAAATGAGGTCAAAGGTCACAATCAAGGTCATCAGAATATTCGACATATATCATTTCCTATATGGGCACAATTGATTCCTAAGCTGTGAAGTCGAAAATAAGCGAGGTATTAGCCATTTTGTGCTCTGACCTTGAAAATGAGGTCAGAGGTCAAATTCAAGGTCACGAGAATATTTAGCCTAAATCATTTCCTGTATCGCAACAATTGATTACTAAGCTGTAAAGCTGATAACAAGCGAGATATTAGCCAATTTGTGGTATGACCTTGAAAAAAAGGTCAAAGGTCAAATTAAATGTCATCAGAATATTCAGTGTATATCATTTCCTATATGTTCATAATTGATTCTTAAGCTGTAAGTTCGAAAATAAGCGAGATATTGGCCGCTTTGTGCTCTGACCTTGAAACCGAGGTCAATGGTCAAATTCAAGGTCACGAGAATATTCAGCATATATCATTTCCTATATGTCCACAATTGATTCCTAGTCTCTTATCTCAAAATTGAGTGAGATCATAGGCATAATATGTCCCATTATAAAGCATAGGAGAATTTAACATGGGAAAGTCCCATTTGGGCCGAGTTTGGGCCAAAATGGCCCAATTCGAGCGATTCAAGGGCAACGAAACTTAAATACATATCACAGGGGTATATATGAGGAGTGTTATACATCAATGCGAAAAAAGTTACTGAACAGATTTTGAGAGAACGGCCATCAAAGTCCAAAATTGGCCATTTTGAAATAATTGCCAAAATAAAAAAACTGAAAAAAAACTCCTTCTTGGAATATTTTTAGGCATTTTTGTGCAAAATTTCAGAAAGATTCGATCGTATACTTTAAAGATAACAATGTAGACGGACGACGGACGACGGACGACGACGACGACGGATGCAACGCCACGCCAATAGGTTATCGGACCAAAGGTCCGGTAACCTAAAAATGGACTAACCATGCAACCTTGGCGAGTACCAACTGTACAAGTAAAAAATTCAGTAATTCCCTCAGATGTTTTCACACATGAATGCAATTGACAATACATTGATCTTAAAACTGTAATAATTTTACCATTAATGTCTTTATTCAGCAAATGATACCACAAAATGGAATGTGTGATGCTATCAAAAGCACGTGAAAAATCAATGAATGCAACATAAAATCGACCGTCTTGATTTCGTAGATATTTATGAATGATTGCATATAGTGAGAGAATTTGATCAACAGTTGAACGTCCTTTTCGATAGGCAATCTTTCGATTTGTATCACGCCAGAGAACTGATCTATTGTTTGAAATTTTTGTGAATAATTTGCCCAAACAACAAAGCAATGAAATACCTCGGTAATTACTTGTTTCAAACCGTGATCCTTTTTATATAAAGGACTCATTAAAATACAAGGTATTTAAAATACAATTGTATAATATACATAGTTTATCAATTATAATTGCAGGTGCATTCTTGAGAAATTCGTAGCTTATACCATCAATACCGGCTGTTTACCATTGGATACATCTTTAATCACCAATATTACTTCATGTCATTCAATTTTGTGATTTAGGATATAAGGTTCATAATTATCAAAGGGACATTTGAGAAAATCTTAGTATATGCTTAGTATGATGGATACGTTATGATACATCAAAAGACTATCACACATTGGGTACATAACAGCTAGTATCAGGTTGGTGCATGACAAAGCTTTTATATGTGAAAGCGGCACATTTTACAACACGAACAGTTACAACTGGGACCTACCCATTCAATAATCATGTTCTCAAAAACATTGAGATCTATACACTGTTTCAAATAAGCAGGTAGAGAATTTTACAAACAGGCTCCAAAATATCGGAATGACATTTGTAATCGTACTGTACACTGTTATATTGGGGCATCGTAAGAGAGTTGATATTCCTAACATTATGAGTCGTAACATTCCAGATAACAAAGCTATACAAATAACTGCAACGAATTTGCGGAAACATTTCGATGAGCTGTTCCTTTTTGGTTTTTGCATAGAATCATGCAAAATGCCAGACAACTATAAAAAGGCCTAAATATGACATTATAAATGTATTATACTTCTTGAGCTTTGACTCCACATTCAACACCTTAAATAACCTCGACAGAACAATTAATTCTCTTACTACCTTCTCAGATATTTATGTGATCAATAAAAATTAGGTATTCACATCATATTTCACGGTCAAGAATTGGTCACTGCACGTATGTCTGACAGCTATGTGGGATGATTTTTCATTCACATTTTCCTTCAGAATTTTATAACTGCGTCTCTACACGCCACATACACATTCCCCTGTCTGTCCACCGCAAGTCCACGTGGTTTATTGCACCCTGCGACATTGCTTCCATCAAACACTTTCACCTCATTCCCTCTGAAGTCGTAGATGTATACTTTGCTATTGTACGCATCACACACCAGCACGTGGTCTCTGGTGACAGACATACCACTGACAGATCCCCATGGGACCTTCCAACTTGTTACTGGTTCATGCTGCTGGTTGAAAATGTGCATTTTCTCAATCGTTTGTGGCAGTCCTGGTGACAACATAAGCATGAGAGTCAGACCGCGAGCACACCTGAAAGACTGCTCATACATATTAGAAAGAATACATATTGTGTCATCTTCAGTAATGCCTATCTTCCAAGGCGTTCTTCCACATGTGATACCGTAGCTGCTCACATGAGCACCCCTCTGAGTGACAACCTGCACCCGGAAGTTACTCCAGTCACACACATGGATGTTACCGTCTCTATCCAGAGCAATACCAGTGGGATTCTTGAATGTTTTACTTCCATCCTCGTTGACTCCGAGGATAGAGTGAAGAGACCCGTCCCTGTTGTGTATCTTGAGGCGCGAGTTATTCCTATCATTGACAATCATTTGATTCTTGTCATTAACCACTATATCCCATGGGTTGCTGAACTGATCAGGTCCAGATCCTTCTGAACCAAAACATATAATTAGATTTCCTGTGGAGTCAAATTTCAGGATTCTGTGGTTGCCTGTGTCTGCAACAATCACATCTCCAGTGTTTTTATCTACAGCTATAGCTTCAGGGCGCGACAATTGTATTGAATGCGGTGGTGCCTTGAAGACGTGTTTGACTTTTGATATGTCTTTGGACAACACATCAACGACCGTTGGTTGCGAGACTGTCACTGCACCAAGCTTTTGAGTGAGTGGGGGAATTGGTTTGTTAGTATGACCATGGAGTATCATCCATTTACCCACCGCCTCCTGTACACACTCGTAGTCCGTGATGATGTCTATAACTTCGAAATCGGCCACGCCATCCAGATCTTGTGCGGTGTGTTTTGGTTCCTGCGATAATCGTTCTCCCATTTTACGCAGCTTTGTTGTGGGTAGATTATCATCAACATCACACAAAGCCTTCTCGTCTTCCTGGCAGCGAGAGACAAAATCTGCCCATTCATTCCGCAGCGTTTTCTTCTTAGATTTTACATCTGCAATATGTTTTTGGTGGATTGACTGTACTCCATTTCGTAGAGACGCGGCTTTGTTTCTGATGAGTTTTATGGCTCGTTCCTCGGCCGTATTGATCTGTTTGACAACCTGTTTAGCATTATCTCTCAAAAATATCTCGAGTTGTGTTTCGTTGGATAATTCATTCATCACTGCTTTTGCTTTCTGTATCGCTTTGGAAGCTTTCTCCTTCAATTGCTGTCTGTACAAGGGCGTGTGTTTCATCACACAATCCAAGCACATCAGTATGTTACAGTGGCCACACTTTCTCAGGTCATCTTCATCTCCACAAATTGGACAGTTTGAGGACTTGGGTTTTGACTGTGGTGTTCTTGGTCTGACATCCAGTTGTCTTGAGACCACGACATTCTTAGGAATGTGATGAAGACCATCAGATGGGACATCGTGTTCAGTTCTGCACTCCGGACATTTGAATCTCTGTTTGCCAGCGACAATCTGCTCGAGACAAGGCTTCAGACACAGAGTGTGTCCACACTGGAGAATCCTGGGATCTCTGTAATGTTCCTGACAGACGGAACACTCCAGATCACGGAGTAACTCTTCGGTGGTCAAGGCTGCTGAACCTTCCGCCATGGTGCTTAATCTAATTGTAAATAACAAAACATAGTATGTTATCGACAAACCCACAATGTCGCACAACGAGGCCTAAACGCCTCGGGGCTATTTCAGTTTAGGCATGAGAAAACACAATGCTGACTTAAAAGAAACATGAACGAGGGAAACTACCCACTAAGACCTCTAAGACATATATAATCAATTAGGTTAAGGACAGAGTTGGAACCTCTAGAACATTTTTGTCTAGGGCGACATGTCTGGAATAGATGTTCTACGAAGCACCGTTTCTGGGATATTGATGAAAATGAT
The DNA here is from genome assembly GCA_949152475.1 of Terebella lapidaria. NCBI lineage: Eukaryota > Metazoa > Annelida > Polychaeta > Terebellida > Terebellidae > Terebella > Terebella lapidaria. The sequence goes on along the minus strand of OX424563.1, from coordinate 32,287,627 downwards.
GAAAACCCATCTCAGCTAAAGCTATCAAGGTCTGAGTTCTTCTTTGATACCCTTATGGTATGTTTTTATATGTATATGGACGAATCCAAAAATAATGTCCGTTTCACTCTATGATGCACTATTTCTGAGACATGGACGAGAATAAAAATGCTGACTCGGGGAAAAAAATCAATTTGAAGTCAAAGTTCATCCCCCATATCCCTACGATGTGTATGGCTAGGGTGACGAGTGCGAGTGCGACGCTTCCGAAAAATATACTTTTCACAATAAACAATTCATGATAAATAAAACATATGAAAACGCAATTGTGTTGTGTTTGCTTTTTTGCGCCTTTCTCCTGTTGCTGATATATGAGAAATTCACGTGAGCTCTTTCAAGTTAATAGGCTAGTGAAATCTCTTTTTTGATCAATATTTTCCGAAATGATGACTGCAGATAAAGGGCTATCACGTATGTGTGTATGTGTCTTATCGGTGAAAAAACGGATAGGGTCCAAAGTACATGTATTGATCGATCTGAAATAGATCAGCCTGGCGCACGTAAGTGGTCTATCTTCAGTGTTCAGTTCGAATTTCGAAAATGATCCACACACTTGTATTTATCTATTCTCGATTATTTTCTAATCTAATCTATTAATCTATATCCAATATTTAATTTTGCTAACTCATGACCACACACAGAGGGTTGAAATGATTTTTTGGTGGAATAGCTACAAATGTTGCCCTATCATATGCATAATGAACCTTGCATATTGAAACCTTCTCTGAGTTAAACGTTTCAAAAGTAGTGTATGACCCTCATATGCAGTGTCCATAGCCAACAAATCTGTGAAAACCACAGGCACCTGACATCGATTGAAAACAGGATATAATCTATAAGATATACACAAGTCCGTGTCACAAAAATGGCGGATGAACACTCGAAAGTTTAAAGGTCCAAAAGTGCAACTTCGCCATCGCCAGCTTACAGTGTTCAGTCAACTTAAAAAAATATCGTTGAACAAATAGTGACACGTGGAGTAATGATCCATTCCATGGTAAAAAGAATAAAATATGTGTAGATATTCATCAAATTGTGGACAGGTGAAATAAATGTCATACTTACTGATGAGTTCAGTCAAGTTCAGGCACATGTGACTTTTCAGATGTATCGTCAGGGTACCTAATCATCGACCCTGTCCTTAATCATCGACCCCTGCAAACACTGCCAAACAGCTGTGCAAAACAGACATCTGACAAAAACCACATTGAAAGTACATCTAATACACATTTCACATTTTAGTTTATTCAAGTTTTGCCCAGCCATTTGCAGGGGTCGAGCATTAGGGAGGGTATCGGTGATTAGGTACTCTGACGATATGTATAGTTTTTAAACAATAAGGGTATTATCGGTATTCAGGTATGATGGCACCTACCTTATTTAACAAGAGTAGATATTGATAATATATCACAAAAGTTTCATTTCACCAGACAGGTGAAATTTCCTTGTTTGGTCTGGTTATGTGGGTGTTCCTTCTTGGCTACGGAAAATCTTCTGCTGCAGGTCACGGCGCCCTCTGGTGAATGCTGATTTAAGTCACATCATAGCGGTTCAGAATATGCCACTTCAACTCTTAACCTTCATATTGCCTCCTCACCTCTTAACAACACAGTCGTATTGAAAATGAGCATTGATTTCGTAAATCTACGCAAAATGAATATGACATGTAATTGTAATTTAACAACAACAAAAAATGCGTTTATTGCAAAACAGCTCAAGTGTTTCTTTCACAACTTCCATATGAAAACTACATCTGATACCAGTAATGAGTTCATCAAACTCGCATATATACTGTATAGCAACATGAAATAGAAAACATTCGGCAAAAATATAGTACATGTTCATCAAAGGACATACATAATTTGTTCCAAAAAAAGCAGTAAAATATATCTACACAGTCATGTAGACAGGAATTATTCGCATCCCTATTTGTTATTCTCGCTTGAAAAAAAAGATCAGGAAGTTTGAAGGGCCAAAATCAATTAATCCTGTATTAATAAACTATATCATTACAAGACACTTTAGAATCCAAAGAAATACGCAAAAGGAAAAACAATGGACACAAATATTTCTGGGAATATACGTCATGTACTCACCACTGAAGGTTACAAGTGACATATCCCATCACACATAAACCATACGATTTTCACTTAGTACACACTAACTTTCGCCCTTATTAGTTGGCCATAACGTCCACCATCCCAGCTGGTCTGTGTTACAGGGAAGTGAACATGTTCCAGATTTGGATAATGGATCACAATTGTTTCTATTAAACCTGATTGAAAAATTATGCCTGTAGTAGCATCAAGAAATCTGAGATCTTTTAACTGAACAAGAGCTAACCTAGAGTTACTGTGTTTATACGTGTAAAGGCTACAAATAAGTACACCAATTTCCTACAACTACTGACGGCACAGAAATCACAGTCTCTGAGTTCTTGACATTCTGCTACAACTAGCTTAGTTAACGATGGCATTTGCCGAAGAAAGCATCAGGTTGACACATCTGCACCGGTCATATCTAGTATATTGAAGTAAGGACAAAAATACAAATCGATCGTAGCTGAGTCAGGTAGTACAGCGTATGGAATTGAGGATTCATGAGACACAAGGTGTTTTGGGAGTTGGTGGATGGCATGAGGGTGTATTGCTGGGGATCTAAAAATGCATCCTAGGATTGGGAGAGCCAGGTGGTTACAGTGTGGGATGTCTTCAACTGACAGTGCCCCTGATGTCGGTGCCGTGTCTGAAACGCGCAGGGGCCGACATTAAGGTGCCAGGTGTTTTCTCATTCCAGTGTTCTTCACAGTTTTGAGTTCCAAATTAAGATTGTTATGACATATTTCACAGGATGAAGTCTGTAATGATGACCATCTGCAAAGGCACTACTACATGCATCACGATTTGAGGCTCTGTCGGACAGTTTGAAAACAACAGTATATCATCATCAGTCTTGACTAACAATATATACAAGGGACAGGCCTTGGTATGATGTTTGCAAGGGGTCACAGACATGTGAATGATAATGTTGACTACATACTAATTTCAGTATCATCAATAATAGGCAAAATATCAGGAAGTATCCTAACAAACCATAAAATCTATTCTTTGTTTCTATTGCAAAAAGTGGTATTTTACTTTTGTTATTGGAATCATCAAAATTTTGGTGTATTGGTGGTAGCAGATTGATACTTTTACTAACTAACCAAATTATTGTTAACTCAATTAGTAATATCAATGGTACTACAGTATTATATTGCTTGGGAAAAGTCTGAAATAAGGCATACACATAGGGTGTGTTGACACTCAACGTATGTTTTTGTGTGCGTTTGTTTGTTTTTTAATGAAGATAATGCCAATTTTCAACCTACTGAAAAAGTGATTGAACATCATTAGCGACCATATTCATTTCGCAACATATTGTGAACAGTGGCACATCACCGTGAACACGGTAAAAGCAAGAGGACAGCATATGACCTAAATGCTTTACTTTTAGAGATGTACTACTCGAATTTTCTGCAATCGAGTCTTTTTTTTTTGTCTTTTCTTCACCGCCATCCGGCGGTTGAGGATATCGGTTTTTTTCAGAAAGCAATAAAGAAAGAGAAAGTGCGATTGTTTGTCAGCTATTTCACACTGCCAATACGGTGTGATTTTGGGGACAAGCAATTATATACCCACTGTGTCATGTTGACAACTTTTTTTTCTAATACACATAATTCAATATTTTTGTTTTCTGTGATGTAACCAACTGTAACTAATAATAGGCTTTTATTCCAACAGTTGGCAGAATATACGACAGGTGGATATTTGTTCTCACATTTCTGTAATTCAGGTGAGGGGAGTAAAGGGAAGCTTGGGGGGGGGGGGGGGGGGGCAGGCAAAGTGAATAGAGACACGGCAAGTAGGGAGAATTGTTCCTATCATCTGGAATTAATTACTGATAAAGTCATATTTTCTCTGAGTTTTCACTTAATTGCACTCCTGCATTAAATGTGCTCATATGAGTCTGCATAATGAGTCTCGTGATGCTACCACACCACAATTTTATAATATTTTATAGGTAAAGTGTCCATCTTTGTTTGCGTGGGATTTTTTTCTCCGGTTCATGGTTACTACCTGAATGGCTGTTGCCAATTAGGCCTATCGGATTTTTTCAGAGTCAAAAAACCTTATCGTCGTTAAACAATTCCGAACAAGAAATATGATATCAACTAGAATTGCCAAAAGACGCTAGACGCTCTCTAGCTAGGTGACAACTTGTAAGAGCTTTGTTTATAGACGATCTAGTGGGAATCACGCCGCTTACTTTCGGAAATTCTCTTATAGTTGATAAGAGGGCGGTCACACGGTCATTCGGCTTTACTGGAACATAAAGTACCACCACTTAACACTTAATATTATGTTGTGGTATCAACTTGTTTTCTTTTACAATAGCAATTTCATATTGTATTAGTATAGTATGAAAACGGTATGCAATAATTTGAGTGTACATACTGTTTCAGTGAAGATCAAAACGGGAGGGGGCGATGGGTGATGAAACGGTGACGTGAGATAAACGGGTGGAATCCCACGTCTCCTGGAGGTATTATCGCTAGTAACTATGATTAGGTTCATAAAGGTTCAAGAAGGGTTAAAAAGCAAGGTGCCCAAACCAGACCATGACACACTGAGTAAAGAGGTGAAGTAAAATACCCGTCGAATAGAACAGCTGTCGAAGAAACTCGAAGAATTGGAGACAGGCGACCGTCAGGGCAGTCTGTGTCCAAGGCCAAGAAAAAACCATGGACAGGAAAATCCGGGACCTGAAGGACGAAGAATCTGGAAGAAACAACCTAGTAATATACAAAGTAGACGAATGCAATGAAGAAGAGCCTGAGGTCCGCAAACAGCACGACAAGGATCGTGATTTGCAGGAACCAGATGGGCGTAACCGACTTCAGGGACGAAAGAATCATCAGCATAGTCTGATTCGGGCAGAAAGTGGAACACAAGACCAGACCGCTCCTGAATGAAACTAGACTCCACGACAACTAAGATTAGAGTTCTTCGTAGCCCTATCAACCTACAAGACAAAAGAGAAAAATACAAGAAAGTCAGTATCGATCATGACTTTACACAAGCACAACGACAAAAGAAGAAGAAACTCGTGGAGGAAGCGATAAGAATGGGCAACAAGGACATGACGGGAAACTACGTGTACCGGCCCGCCAGACCATCTACAGGTCAGGAAGATTCCGAAGTAACGCATAACAGTAAACATCAAGAACCTGTAAAAAACGCACAATATGCACACCGTTCTGTTCACTCTACAGTTGGAGTAGCACCTATGCACAAAGTTGGAAGAAAACGAATTCATGAGGACGAGAATGGTAACACAGCGCAAAGGAACAATATGGGGAAGATACACTGTTGGTACACCAACGCAGACACATTAACGAACAAGATGACGGAGCTTGCATCAAGAGTGGAACAAGCTAACACCCGACCAGATATCATCATGGTCACAGAGGTCAAACCCAAAAAAGCGAGATACAACAAGTCAACAGCCGAAATATTCATACTGGGGTAGCAACTACACATCACACGGGAGGAAGGAGGCAGGGGAGCATTCATATACAATAGAGAGTACCTTCAGACAAGGGTGGTTACCATGATGCAGACCTACTAAGACTACATGGATATCAGTTGACATATGCCAGAGAGACAGCGTGGTGGTCGACTGTGTTTACAGAAGTTCTAACAACACTAGCGAAAACAACAGGAAACTCATGAAACAGATAACAGAGGCGGCACAAGAAGACAACACACGTTCTGATTGCAGGTGATTTTGAACATCCTGAAATAGAATGGGAAACATGGACGATAAGTGGTGACAACATAGAAAGTGAAGATTACAAGTTCAGCTTTCTGTATCAGCATGTGAAGTCAGAAACTAGAGGAAGGACAGATAAACCAAATTTCCTGGACCTGGTGTTAACAAATGAGGAGGACATGATATCAAATCTGGTGCACCTCTCTCCACTGGGCAAAAGTTACCACTGTGTTCTGGCATTTGAGTACAACTGCTTCACCACAGAAGCGACAAACGTCCATAAAAGGTACTACTTTGATCGAGGGAACTACCAAGAGATGTGGGCCGATCTAGACATCGACTGGACGGAGACATTGGAGCCACACGGAGGTGATCCTGATAGGCAGTGGGGCCTGATCGAGGAAATACTGAGACAGACCAAGGAATCCATATCTCACACAAGACAAATACTGGGAATCAGAGGGAAAGAAAGGGAGGACCACTTGACCAGTCCATCTATAGAGATACATGGAAAAAAACACAGAGCGTGGCAAAGCTACATTGAAACCAAAAGCCAAGAAAAATACAGAGAATATACAAAACGGAGAAACAAAATGAGATCCATGACAAGATGCCATCACAAATGGGACTGGAAAAAACTAATATCTCGGGAAGCTAAGGACAACTCCAAGAAATTCTGGAGATATGTGAAAAGTAAACTGAGCACCAAGACCGGCATAGCAGTTCTCAGGAAATCCAAAGTCAATGGAAAGGAAACATCAACAAGATGTCCCTCCAAGAATGTTGAAGAAGCAGCAGAACAACTAAGCCGGGCACTGACCATAGTCTTCAAAAGTTCTCTAGCATCAAGCACCTTGCCTGAGATCTGGGAGCGAGCAGGCGTGACTGCCATATACAAGAAAGGAAATACGAAGGAGGCTTGCAACTACCGACCAGTCAGCCTGACGTGCATTCCCTGCAAGATTTTGGAATAACTCGTGAAAGACCACATAATGGAGCACATGAAGAAAAACAAACTCCTTAGTAACGGACAGTATGGCCTGTTGGGGGCAGATCGACCACTCTGCAATTGCTGAAAGTGATTGACGAATGGACAGATACACTGCATCGAAAGGGTGAGATTGAGGTCATCTACCTGGACCTTATGAAAGCCTTCGACACAGTCCCACACAAAAGACTGCTCAGTAAAATGAAAAGCTACAGAATATATGAATTGACCCTGAAATGGACACATGCTTTCTTGAATGGTAGACAGCATCGTGTAGTGGTGAAAGGAGCTCAATCAACCTGGAGGGATGTTGACAGCGGAATACCTCAAGGCAGCATCTTGGGTCAATTACTCTGTCATATATATCATCGACCTGCCGGATACAATCTTGTCAACAACCTACATGTTTGCGGATGACATGAAATGTACAGAGAAATAGCTGAAGATGGAGACGCGAGAACAATGCAAAGATACCTCAGTGAATTCCAGGCATGGTCAGGCAAATGGTTACTAAGGTTCCACCTGGACAAATGCAAAATAATGCCAGTAACCCTGAATTCAACGATGACGTACCGGTCTTCCACAATGGACAAGAAGACGGGAACTACAGTGTCGAAGCATGTATTGACTAGCACAACCGAGGAAAAGGACCTGGGGATAGCTGTGGACAAGAAGCTGAGCTTCGAGCAACATATCAGCGCTAAAGCAAATCAGAAGATGGGCTCGATTCATAGAGCATTCAAGTACATGGACGAAGACAACTTCCGCTGGCTTTTCAAAGCAATTGTCTGCTCTCACTTGGAGTATGCTAAGGTAGTATGGAGCCCGACAAGAAAAAAGGACATTACCCTTCTGGAGAATGTCCAGAGGAGGGCTACCAAGATGATCCCAGGTTTCTAGGACCTCAGCTACCCAGGAAGGCTGAAGAAAATAGGCCTACCAACCCTGACATACAGAAGACTATGTTGTGATGCCATAGAGACCTTTAAAATAGTCAGAGGTATCTACGACGAAGAAGCTTCACCTGTGCTCCAAACACATGAAAGTAGCGGCTCGACAACCAGGGAGCATCGATACAAACTGCACATGTCGAGAAGCAAGACCACACTCCGACAACACTCCTTCACCAAAAGGATCACTGACACGTGGAACAACCTACACTATGACGTTGTCGAGGCAACGAGTGTGAAGGCCTTCGAGAATAGGATAGACAGATATTGGAAGGACCAAGATGTGAGGTACAATTTGAAGCTGTGCTCAAAATAACCGGCCGTCCATTCAATGTCCAAATGACAGACGAAGAGGAAGATCTGGATTCACAGGCCTAGCCTTTGTCCAGTATCAACCTAAGTAAACCTAAGTAATTAGTGTGCGATTAGAGTGAGCTGGACTCACATTAGTAGAGCTGTTTTTTTCTGACCAAATATGTCGCAAGAAATGGACATGGTTCAATGAGCTCATGTGTTTTGTCACCCAAACAAAAGCACAACGGATGTTTTGAATCCAAATTCCAGCCATGCAAGGTCATGGAAGCGGTACTGGTGATATAAAATGAGCTAGAAAACCTTTATTTCATGGATATTATGTGTCAACACTCTACTAATTTGGATAAAGAGTCTTCACGGCTTGGATCACATGTACAATTTAGTGGGCAATCCTGTTTCTCTATGATAATCAATGACAATGATGAGTTAATCAGTGGCACAATATGATAAATGTAGATAAGAAGAACATGTGGTGTGTAAGAACACTTTTCTATCATAACTGATTGTCGTTCCGGATTCTAAGTAGCTTTGAAGTTTCGAGTTCGTCCAACTAATATTTTCCCTACAGGGGCTTGAGTGCCTTGTATATTTTATTATGTACAGCACATTGTACCGTCAATTTAATGGTCTCCAAGTGCATGTGATTGTCACTGACCCGATATGTGAATGTATGGCTGCGATGTGAGTCAACAGTGGAGGCAGAACCCAAGTTCAAAGGGTACAGCACCAATGTGAAGTTTGGCGACCACACGATTGAGGGGTATACCCCACTACTTTAGTGTCGCCGCATGTCTCATTAACATCATATATGTGTGCATTTACATCACGTATGTATGTATTTGATTGTCTGAAATAAAGATTTACTACAACTATTAACCTGCCCGCACTGCAACACCATAACCGTAATGTCACTACCCCAACCACTTCATAATGCTACATATATCAAATTTATTAATGAAAACTGAAGTGTCATCCGGATGGAGTACGAGGGTAAATACTAATGATACTGTCAATATCAACAGTCGTTTAATTCTACTACATGTCCATATATAAACGAGGGTAAGGTGATAATATCCAGAGTTTATTTTGCAGACGAACCTGTACATTATTTCTGTTCTAACATGACAAATGATTGTGGAGGAAACGTTTCTACACATGCTTGTAGGGGTCATGACGTTTTTGTAGGCTGTTGCTGCTGGAGAGGTAAATCGGTCTTGTGTTCAGTGAAGGAAACGTTTAGTAGCACCACAGAATGGAAGTTGGGATTTCTATTGTTCTTTCATTGCAACCATGTGGCAACGGCGAACTGTTGCAAAACGTTTTCTTTCACTGAACCCAAGGCTGATATCATTATAGGCCCTTGGGCCAATTGTCTACTGATATAACGCCTTTTGAAATGACTGAAATTCTAAGATCGCTGTGACGTCACCAGATTAGAATTAGTATCAGTAAATAAGATATGTAGTCACATTATATTTCACGACCTAGAATTAGTCACTACATGTAAGTCAGACACCGGACCAGAAGTATATGGAATGATCTGTCAATCAGATTCCTCTTTCAGAATGTTACGACTGCTTTTCTACATGCCATATACACATTCCCCTGCCTGTCAACCGCGAGTCCTCGTGGCTTACTGCATCCAGCGACACTCCCTCCAATAAATATTTTCACCTCGTGCCCTCTGAAGTCGTAGACGTGTAATTTGCTAGTGTCCTTATCACATACCAACACGTGCTCTCTGGTGACCGAAATACCCCATGCTCCCCGGGGGACCTTCCAGCTCGTTATCAGTTCGTGGTGTTGACTGAGAATGTTCAGGTGCATTGTCAGTGGAAACTGAGTATGTGACTGAGAAAGAATACATATTTTGCCGTCTTCAGTTATGCGTATATTCCAAGGCATACGTCCATTTGTAATACCATAACTGCTCAAATGAGCACCACTCTGTGTGATAACATGCACCCGGGAGTTACTCCAGTCACACACGTGGATGTTACCAACATCATCAAGCGCAATACCAGTGGGATCCATGGACATTTTATTTCCATCCTCATCGACTCGCAGGACTGAGTGGAGAGACCCGTTCCTATTGTGTATCTTGAGGCGTATGTTATTCCTATCACACACAATCATCTGATTTTTGTCATTGACTACTATGTCAATTGGACAGTAGAGTTGATCAGGACCAGGTCCACTTGATCCAAAACATAGAACTAGATTTCCTCTGGAGTCAAATTTCAAGACTCGGTTGTTGTACGTGTCTGCAACAACCACATCTCCAGTGTTGTTATCTACAGCTACGGCTTCAGGGCGCGACACCTGTACTGAACCCGGTGGTGATTTGAAGGTGTGTTTGACTTTCGATATGTCTTTGGACAGCATATCAACGTCCGCCAGTTGAGAGACTGTGGCTGCATATTCACCAACCTTTTTGATGAATGAGAGAAGTGATTTGTTAGTGTGACTATGAAGCATTAGCCATTTATCCATTGCCTCCTGTACACACTCGAAATCAATAACAATATCAATGACTTCAAATTTACTCATGGTATCCAGATCTCGTGCGGTGTGTTTTGGTTCCTTTGATAATCGTTCTCCCATTTTACGCAGCTTTGTTGTGGGTAGCTTGTCATCGATATCACACAAAGCCTTTTCGTCTTCCTGGCAGCGAGAGGCAAAATCTGCCCATTCATCCCACAGTGTTTTCTTCGTATGTGCTATATCTGCAACAATTTTTTTGTGGGATGACTGTACATCATTCCGTAGAGAAGCAGCTTTGCTTCTGATGAGTCTTATGGCACGTTCCTCGGCCAAATCGATCTGTTTCACAACCTGTTCAACATTCTCTCTTGAAGATATCTCGAGTTGTGTTTTGTTGGAAAATTCAGTCATCACTGCATTTGCTTTCTGTTGCGCTTTGAAAGCTTTCTCCTTCAATTGCTCTCTATACAACGGCAAATGTTTCATCACACAATCCAAGCACATCAGCCTTTCACAGTGGCCACACTTTCTCAAGTCATCTTCCTCCCCACAAATTGGACAGTTTGGAGATACCAATGACCGTAATGCTTTTGGTCTGACATCCAGTTGTCTTGAGACCACTACATTTTTAGGAAAGTGATGAAGGCCATCAGATGGGACATCATGTTTAGTTCTGCACTCTGGACACTTAAATTTCCGTTTACCAGCGACAATCTGCTCGAGACAAGGCTTGAGACACAGAGTGTGTCCACACTGGAGAATCCTGGGATCTCTGTAATATTCTTGACAGACGGGACACTCCAGACCACGGAGTAACTCTTCTGTGAATAAGGCTGCTGGACCTTCAGCCATGGCACTTAGACTTACTGTAAATTACAAAACAGTGTATATATAATTGGCAATCTTTTATTTGTGTCATGCATTTAATATGATATAGTTCGCTAGATGTCAATTAAGGCTTTGGGGGCATTCCGACTGAAATTTGTTAGTCTTACCCCACTAATGTATTTCCACGATCAGTGAGGTAAGACATCCTTGCCTACGAGTCAGCAATTCTGACATATTGGTGATGGCGACTCAGCGAAAAGATTGCCGAGATTGAAGTTCACCCAACACCCGACGAGTCTGAGACAACATCCATTGATTTCCATCTGCGACACTCTGTTTCAGAGATATACCGTATATATTCTCCGCGTTATGACACAGGTTTTTTTGCCCCAAAAATTGCATTTGCGTATCATATGTACCACATTTGCCGACGGCACAGCATACTGCATGATCTTCCACTGAATGATTGCCAGAGCACCTCAGGAGATTTGCGAAATTAAGGACATGTCATGCTCTTCGTTCAAAATTGCGTTTTTCTCAGTATAAAGGGACATGTAGTGCGTGCACAAAACCCTTCATGTACAGTCGTTCAGGCAGTTAAGAGAGACATTTTGGAAAAGTGCATATATCTTTATAATGATCGTCGAATGTTATGATATTTTTGCTGCGATGGATAGCAAGTATTGTACCCATTTAACAACTGAAAATCGTGCGAATATATTTCCATTGTATTTTCAGCTGTAGGCCATAATTCAATGAATGAAATTTGGGTAGTTTAGATAGAATTCCGGCAGTATCGAGAAATGTTATGTTGTGAACAGTTTGAGCGACAAGGGACCATCGCATTGGTATGCACAGAGATTATAACAACCATCGGAATGCTTTATGTAATATTGAATCATTACTTTATGCAATTTGTAAAGATTTATGCAAAATAAATCACACCGATCAACAACATCACGGGCAAAAGGCGAAAAACTCGAAAACGTAAATGACGTGCACGTGATACCCACGGCCGCGGGTCCGTGTTTCGGAAAGGTTATCGACCCGCCGTAAATCAATGTTGCTGACAGGCCAAGCAAGGGTTTCTCATGTTAACATAGGCCTATAAACAGTACATGAGATAACTGTTTATTTAAAAATTAACAGCCATCACCGTCTCAGTAAACATGTGAATGGACGTACGAAATCGACGTGTCACAAGCATGAACTGGAAACACAGTTAACGACAATACAATGCATAATTTATTCGGTGTTAATTACATGTAGATCACGTTTCTTAGTCACAGGTTCATATGAACTGGTTCATGTTTTGGACCAAAAAGTTGAACCGAAAATCTCAAACTTGCACCAAATCTCAAAAAGATGAACCAAATACAAACTGGTTCATATGAACTTTTCCTGTGAAACGTGCAGGTTCATATGAACCACTTCTCAAATGTTGGAACTTCTACATGCATTGTTGACTTTCTAAAAATATTAAAAATCCCCATAGCAACCATTCATGTGACCAATGGACAATTGTCTTTACTTCTACAAATTCTTAGCAGTTATAGGTCCAAGTGTCCACTGGTTCAACTTTCTGTGATTTGGTCCAACTTTTACTTGAACCAACTCACCAACCAACCTACTCCAACTCATATGAACCTTTTCTATGAAACTAGTTCATATGAACCAGTGCTTGTGAAATGCGCTCGTATTGATGAAAATTATTTAACAATCGTTTTGACACGTTTTTCGTGTTCCTATAAAAACAAATATACATAGTTTGGTATCACACCTGGGATTCCTCCGATGAACATCCGTGTACCCAATCAAATAGTGCCTAAAAAAAACCTTGGATTTCAGGCATGTATGCAGTCTTTGTGGATATTGAACATATAACTAGTGGTGTTTTGCAGCTAAAAAGCTTCGAACATTGAACTACATGTCGTTTTGACAAAACATTAAATGTCTGGTATTCCTACGCCGAACACACATGTTTCGAGGGGACCTCGGCTGTCAGACGCTCGTCGGCAAAACGGGCGGAAACTGGTGATTTTTTTTCATTTAGATTTAGCGAAAAGAAACGAGCATGTGACCATATGACGAAATGACATTTTTATTACAGGCCAGTGATGTAGCTGTCAGAAAAAATGAACAATAAGTTTATTTTCTTCCCCTTTGATAGAGATAAGAGGGTCCGAAGTGGGAAAATTTACATTGATTTATATAGGGCCTTCTAACCCAAGTGTGCAGCCTTAAGAAAAACCCCTTTTTCGTGCTAACTGATCATTTTTTCTCCCGATTTAATATTTTGGCATGTTGAGTTCATGCATTGCATGACACCTGACTATTGTAGACTATGTTTGCATCACTTATCCAGCTGAATAGGCAAAAAAAATCACGAAAATATTATATTTCTGGCGAAATTCATGGAAACGGCTCTAATTTGAAGTCAAAAATGACTGAATCGGGTGCAGTCAAGCATAATTGCCGTGGCAACCATTATTTTTTTGGCTCAGTGAACTTTTCCGAGGGAGGACTTGGACCACAGCACATCATTATTCACCACGACTTGTTGGATTTAGCTAGTACTGCAGGAACAAGTTAACTGTAGCCCAACCCTTTAAGCAGCCCGGGCAGTCGAGATAATTTGTACAGACTGGTCTGTTCTTGGTATGCAGTTCAACAGGACCCAAGTTCCTTTCACTCAAACAGAATAAGTATGAATAATAATGAAAAACCTCCTATTGGGTAATTAAGTCATAAAATAGGCAATGGGACATGAAATAATCCGAAATTTTACCATGAAAACCAGAGTTTTGAGGATATTTAGAGTTTGTAAGACATATCATGATGATAACCGTTTCCATGGCAACGGATAATGGGTTTTGGCAAAATATCTCATTGCGCATTTTACAATTGTCATATATATGTATATTATTGTTCAGAGTAGCTCCTAGAACGAAATGATAATAAATAAAATATTGCAGCGCTTCTACTCAATATTTGCATTTATGTTGCAAATCACGTGTCGTTCACCCCGCTTGTGACGACATGTACGACAAAAGACCCCATATCTGAGGACCTATTTCGTAATGAATTATACTTAATTTCACCCAGCCACTTTTTCTCTTAACTACAAATGCTACATATTTTATGTAGTAGCAAAAAAAATAACAATCAGGACAAATTAAGTTTCTCTTAAGGTATCACACCTGGGATTCCTCCGATGAACATCCGTGTACCCAATCAAATAGTGCCTCAAAAAACCTTGGATTTCAGGCATGTATGCACTCTTTGTGGATATTGAACATATAACTAGTGGTGTTTCGCAGCTAAAAAGCTTCGAACATTGAACTACATGTCGTTTTGACAAAACATTAAATGTCTGGTATTCCTACGCCGAACACACATGTTTCGAGGGGACCTCGGCTGTCAGACGCTCGTCGGCAAAACGGGCGGAAACTGGAGATTTTTTTTCATTTAGATTTAGCGAAAAAACGAGCGTGTGACCATATGACGAAATGACATTTTTATTACAGCCCAGTGATGTAGCTGTCAGAAAAAATGAACAATAAGTTTATTTTCTTCCCCTTTGATAGAGATAAGAGGGTCCGAAGTGGGAAAATTTACATTGATTTATATATTGCCTTCTAACCCAGGTGTGCAGCCATAATTCGGACAGGGCCCACAGGCGAAACCCAGCGAACGATATTACGGCTATATCAAAACGTCATGACGTCAGAAAGTGGCATAAAATGATCACGTATAGTAACCAGTAATATAGGGTTATTGCACAATATGGGGTTTTATGCCCGAGGGTCAAGTTTTTGAGAAGCCCGACGCGAAGCGGAGGGCTTCTTGAAGACTTGGCCCGAGGGCATGAAACTCCATATTGTGCAATAACCCGTTTATCATATGCCAGTGGATGTCGGGGACATTTTAGTATGTTTCAAATGACTGAATCATATCAGATTAGAAAGAAATAAGCAAGAAATACAGCTTTTATTCACACATTTATTCGATTAAAGGTAAACCCGGGTGTTCATGCTCCATCTGGCGGACGAAAACGTCATTATGACGTTTTACGCGGGAATATTGGCGTTGCCTAGTATACGATATAGGCATTTGCCATCG
Source organism: Terebella lapidaria (assembly GCA_949152475.1). Lineage (NCBI taxonomy): Eukaryota > Metazoa > Annelida > Polychaeta > Terebellida > Terebellidae > Terebella > Terebella lapidaria. Next base: position 32,272,087 of record OX424563.1, on the reverse strand, counting down.
TAATATTCCCATTGAATCATTCGGACTTCACGGGTTATTAGAACATGTTGGCATTCCGAGTAACAAGCCATGGTGCCTACTTTTGTACACCATGTACACGGATTTAATCTAGGCTTATCAGCAAACAGCCTCTCGGTGAAATGTAGGGTACATAGTTAGTCGTTGCAAGTGTTACGGTTATAGTATGCGGGGTATGTCGATATGAGTAGGCTATGGTTGCGAGCAGAAAACAAGCGTGGTGACATACTGATATTTTGCATTAGACTAGTATAATTTTTCGTATATTCCATTACAACTGAGCTTCTGATATCCTTCCAAAAAACAAGGAATTACTGTACGACATTCGGGTATTTACCGATACAAGGCACGGCGTGTCGATATAAATATGGCTGTGGTCAGACAAAATCGAACTGACATGCAGTTATAACATTTTCTAATTCTACACGAAAATTACAATAAAATAGTTCACATTTTTAATATGTGACTTTCCAATACGGTATAGATTATTGGACAATACACAGCGCGGAAACTTGAATTCCTTTTAAAACACGTCTACAGGCCTGTCGCATGTAGGCCTACCATTGCAAGACACGACATGCTGGTACAAATCTGTCCATGCACAGAAAACAAGCGCAGCGACATGCTCATTTTTCATCATCTATTAATACTACACAAAATTTGCAAAAAAGTATTAAATATTTGTGGCGATTTTGCCCTAAGCACGCGGCAGGTGATTGTAAACATAAATGCCATTTATGTGGCCTTTTCGTACTTGGCCTTGTTTTGACATGCTCCGTTCGAGCGTGCGTTGCCACGGCGACGTATTGTAATTTACGTTCCAGTAAACTATAACAATGGATCGATTTAACCTCGCGTGCGCCCTACAGTTTCTGGTGTATTATATATACACTGGAAGCGACTCGTTCGAGGAGATTGTCCAAGATCGAGAGACAGGACGCACACGAGGCTCGGCCATGAGCTTTGTGTTCCCTGTTTGCGAGTAGTGGGCTCCTAGAGCCCTGGGGACGATTTCCGTGGGGAGGCCCGGGCTGGGAGAGACGAGTTGCTGACTCGGGGGCCTTCGGCCCTGTGGATCGCCAGCTCTCTCCCTTCCCGGGACATGTGACAGAGGCTCTGGCCAGCATGTCGGACTGTACGGGGTTCCGTCCCCGAGGCAGACCGCGGCTCGCCAGGCCCCGCCAGTTAACACCGTAGGGATGAACTAGTTTCTGAACGGTGTCCGTAGGCCTGGGAGTGTCGGGTGGGCTGTTACCTGGTTACCGTTAATGATGAAGTAGTTACCGTGTCCGCCGCGACCTCCGGTGAGCGGCCCTGCCGCGAGGATCCGGAATAGCGGATGCGCGTCCGCAAGGACTCGGATGAGAGAGGACTATCCTCGAGGATCCCGAAGAGCGGACGGTAGTCAATAACTTTACATTGGTGCCGTGACCAGGATCAGTCCGACAGTGTTCCATCGCAGCCTACCGTCACAACGTTGTAGCCTCCTTAGTCCCTGGGGATCGCCCGCTCCTCAAGGACATCTCAAAGGATGACAAAGGAAAGAGACAAAGCCAAAGATAAGGCTAATGAACCCAAGGGGGGGAAACGGGAGGTAATGTCGCGGACCACACCCGGTCGCGCGACAGCCGTCGTGAGACATCTTCGGGTGACTCCGGCGGCCGGAAGGAACGCGCGGAAACCTCCGTGGACAAGACCCCGTCCGCGGAGACGACTCCGGCGTCCCTGGCTCCGTCTTCGGACGTAGAGTCGAGCCCCGCGGGGCCGCAGCAGGAGTTGCCGTCAAGGCCGGACCTTGACGTGTTAGGCGCGGTGGGTGGAGCTGGCAACGGCTCTACGCCGCGCCCGCCCGTGCCCAGAACAGATCCGTGGCAAATGGCACCCTTCCATAAGACGCCTTCGAGCGTCCGGAATCGAGCGCCAATGCATGCGGGTCCTTCTGGACGAGCGGACCAGTCGTACCAGATGCCACACCCGGCCGGGTGGACTCCCTCGCGAGCCTCCGGCATGGGTTCTGGTCGGTCCGCACCGGGCAGTGTGGTGGATCAGCTCACCGACGCACTTGGCGAGCTGGCCCCCCTCGGGCGCTATGACCGCGCCCGGTCGCCCCATCAGGGACGATCAGACCGGCGGAACCGCTCCCCTTCTCCGCTGTCACAAGGCAACTCGGGGCCTTTGACGGAGAGGGAGAGGTGGCTGATATCCGAGGCGCTTGTACTGTTCAAGCGGAATCAGCTGCATTCGAGCGTTGACCCGTCGGCCACCCTAAGTCCGGGGATGTCTGGGCCAGTAGCCCCTCCCCAAGTCCTGCCGAGTCCGCAGGCGCCAGTGGCCCCCGCAATGGGACCCGCGCCTGCCCCGCGGCTCGGAGGCACCACGTTTGCGACCGCGTCGACCGTTCCGACGGTTGGAGCGCAAGCCGCGTGGTCGACTTACCCTGGCACGTATAGTGTGTCGGACGGGCAGTGGCAACAGGTGGCTTCGGCCCCAAGCTTTGCCGCCCCTTCTGGAGCCTACCCAGTAGGTTCGATGGGAGCCCCGCCCGCACCTAGCCAGAGTGGGTTTTTAGCGGGGATGACCCCGGCGGCAAACGTGAGCTTACCTGCTCCTCCGTCCGCGGCGTCGATGTTTGCTTCGGCAGACTCCGCCGCAGGCGCAGGAAGCGCACGGAACTTGCCGCAGTACACGGACGACCCCGGAGCCGGGACCGCACGTCGGGCGCGTAGCAAACGCGATGACGGGCCCGACCACTCTTCGTGGCGGAAACGGTTCAACGGGGATAACGCCGACTTGGAGGACTACTTGCTCCAGGTATGGCGTACCGCCGTGTACGAAGGATGGTCCCAGCCTGAAGCTGGACACGTCCTCGCGGGGAGCCTGGAAGGGAAAGCTCTCCGCGTGATGCCGTGTCTGCCGGTGGGAACAGTGACGTTCGGCGAGGTTGCTCGTCAACTTCGCCTGCTGTTCCCGCCGACGACCAATCGGCGGCAGTCTGAACGAGAGTTCAAGGTGCGTATCCACCAGCCGACTGAGTCCGTGACAGACTATGCGTACAGCTTACGCATACTCGGCCGGAGAGCTTTTCCGGACATGGACTCCAGACGGTTTGAGACGATGCTGATCGATCAGTTCATCGATGGCCAGCCTTACCACCTAGCGTACGGGCTGGCCACCCATGAAAAGCGATCGATGGAGGAGGCAATAGACTCCGCGCTTGCGCTTGAGATGGCTGTCCGTCCTAGACAGTTGCCTCCAGCCCCGGCTCCGGCCTCGGCTGTACCCGCGCAGGCGGCGATTCCTCCTCCGGTCAAGGCATCGCAGGTAACCCCGTGGCAGGACCCGGTCGTCCGGGAACCCGCCAGGGAACCTACCCAGCAGTGGGTTAGTGCGCCGGCACCCTCTACAGGGGCGCCCGCACATGCGGCACCGGTCGCCGCGCCGCGCTCGCCTTCGGACGAGTGCGACATGGAGGAATACGACCTCGGCGCCGCGCAGATGATTGCGCACTGCGCCGGGCTCGAAGCTCCGGGACCCGCAGAATGTTGCGCGTTCACTCCCGGACCAGCTCAGAACCGTCCCTGCTACTTCTGCGGAAAGCAGGGACACTTTTGGCTGAAGTGTCCGGAGTTGTTGGAACGCCTGCGGTCGCGCGGATACCAGGGAGCTCTCCCTGGCCCGCAACGGAGGAATTCCTTCCGGTCTGGTCCTCCGGGACAGCAGAATCGGAACCCGCGACAGGGAAACTAGATCCGGACGTGGTGGCGACCAACACTGCGTCCGGGGATAGTTGTTCGGTGGCAAACGATGCCGCCCCACCCGCTGATGAGCAGGACGGACCCCAAGTAGATATGACTTCTCCGGAAGTAGTCCTTGGAGACCAGTCTGGCTCCTCCGCGGCTGAGGCGGATGGCGAGGACTCCGTAGATGAGCCCAGCGCGTGCGAAAGGTATCGCCCGACCTGCGCGCTGGTGAGGGACCCCTGCTGGTACCTGCCCCTGTCCTTCGGACGGGAGCCGGTCCGGTTCCTCATAGACTCAGGCTCGGAGGTGACCCTCGTGGCCGCCGGAACGTTTAGGAAGGAGCCCGCGCTCCGCAACCTCGAGTTGCGAGATCCCAGACCGTACAAGCTCTACGGAGCGGGAGACAACCGCATCCGTATCCATGGCATCATCGATCTGCCTATTACCCTTGGGGACAAGGTGTATCTGACAGAGGCGATCGTGGCGGATATCGGAGCGGCCGGGATAATTGGGATGAATTTCCTACGGGTCCACCGGGTGATTGCCAACTTTAGCGCTGGCGAGTTCCGGATGGGAGAGGACACACACTTCCTCTTCCGCTCGGGCCCGATGCATTCATTCCAGATGCGGACATCGCGCACTGTAGTAGTGCCGCCGATGAGTGAGATGATCATCGAGACGAGGCCGCGTCGTCCCCGCATGCCCCTCGATGGTCGACGTGTATAGTGCAACCCGTGAGCAGTTTCGCCGCAGGAACTGGGCTCGTGCTGGGTGGGGCCCTGGTCATGTCCAACCCCCGCGCGATGCCCATCCTCGTGGTGAATCCTACGGATGCTCCGATTGTACTGAAGCGCGGATGCATAGCAGCTACTGCTATTCCCGCGGCTTCGAGTCGTGTCCTCCCCGACGATCCTGTCTGCCGCGCTGCGTGCGCGGCGGCGGCCGCCGGAGATGACCCGTTCACCCTGCCGGACCATTTGGAATCTCGGGTTCCGAAGGACCGGTTGGATGAAGAGCAGCGCCAAGCGCTCCGCAGACTGCTGCGGCAGTATGCGGATGTGTTCATGGGTCCTGATGGTGCGGTTGGCAAGACTGACGTCGCCAAGCACCGCATCGACCTCGTGGACGAGCGTCCTCTCAAGCAGCGTCTTCGTCGGGCAGCAATAGTGCACCAAGAGGTCATAGACCAGGAGGTGCAAAAGATGCTCGACTTGGACATCATCGAACCCAGTGACAGCCCTTGGGCCAGTCCGGTGGTTATGGTGAAGAAGAAGGACGGCTCGTGGAGGTTCTGCGTGGACTATCGGAAACTCAACGATGCCACGCGGAAGGACTCATATCCTCTCCCGCACATTGAGGATACCTTCAATGCCCTGGCCGGGTCGCACTATTTCTGTGCTCTGGATCTGGCCTCCGGGTATTGGCAGGTGGAGATGGAGGAGAGTGATCGGGCGAAGACTGCCTTCGTTACCAAGAACGGGCTCTACCAATTCAAGGTAATGCCGTTCGGGCTCTGTAACGCACCAGCGACGTCCGAGCGCCTCATGGAGATGGTACTTAAAGGGTTCCTCTGGAAGCGATGTATGGTCTACATCGACGATGTCGTCGTGTATGGCCGGTCGTTCGAGGAAACCCTCACCAACCTCCAGATGGTGCTCCATCGCATCCGCGGAGCAGGGCTTAAATTGAAGCCAAGTAAGTGCGAGCTATTCGCGCAGGAAATCCTGTACTTGGGCTTCATGGTAACGGGCACCGGAGTGAGACCAGACCCCGCAAAGGTGGCGGCCGTGCAGAAATGGCCTCCGCCATGTAACGTGGCGGACGTGAGGTCCTTCTTGGGCTTCGCGAGCTAACACCGCAGGTTTATTCGCGGCTTTGCGGAGATCGCGCGTCCCCTTACTATTCTCACGGAAAAGGGCGCCGATTTTGTTTGGTCCGCCGAGCAGGCTAACGCCTTCTCGGGACTCCGGCAGGCCTTGGTAGCGGCCCCGGTGCTGCGGCACCCTCGTCCGGACTACGAGTTCATCCTGGACACCGACGCGAGTAACTTGAGTAACTTCCCGCAACGGAGGAATTCCTTCCGGTCTGGTCCTCCGGGACAGCAGAATCGGAACCCGCGACAGGGAAACTAGATCCGGACGTGGTGGCGACCAACACTGCGTCCGGGGATAGTTGTTCGGTGGCAAACGATGCCGCCCCACCCGCTGATGAGCAGGACGGACCCCAAGTAGATATGACTTCTCCGGAAGTAGTCCTTGGAGACCAGTCTGGCTCCTCCGCGGCTGAGGCGGATGGCGAGGACTCCGTAGATGAGCCCAGCGCGTGCGAAAGGTATCGCCCGACCTGCGCGCTGGTGAGGGACCCCTGCTGGTACCTGCCCCTGTCCTTCGGACGGGAGCCGGTCCGGTTCCTCATAGACTCAGGCTCGGAGGTGACCCTCGTGGCCGCCGGAACGTTTAGGAAGGAGCCCGTGCTCCGCAACCTCGAGTTGCGAGATCCCGGACCGTACAAGCTCTACGGAGCGGGAGACAACCGCATCCGTATCCATGGCATCATCGATCTGCCTATTACCCTTGGGGACAAGGTGTATCTGACAGAGGCGATCGTGGCGGATATCGGAGCGGCCGGGATAATTGGGATGAATTTCCTACGGGTCCACCGGGTGATTGCCAACTTTAGCGCTGGCGAGTTCCGGATGGGAGAGGACACACACTTCCTCTTCCGCTCGGGCCCGATGCATTCATTCCAGATGCGGACATCGCGCACTGTAGTAGTGCCGCCGATGAGTGAGATGATCATCGAGACGAGGCCGCGTCGTCCCCGCATGCCCCTCGATGGTCGACGTGTATAGTGCAACCCGTGAGCAGTTTCGCCGCAGGAACTGGGCTCGTGCTGGGTGGGGCCCTGGTCATGTCCAACCCCCGCGCGATGCCCATCCTCGTGGTGAATCCTACGGATGCTCCGATTGTACTGAAGCGCGGATGCATAGCAGCTACTGCTATTCCCGCGGCTTCGAGTCGTGTCCTCCCCGACGATCCTGTCTGCCGCGCTGCGTGCGCGGCGGCGGCCGCCGGAGATGACCCGTTCACCCTGCCGGACCATTTGGAATCTCGGGTTCCGAAGGACCGGTTGGATGAAGAGCAGCGCCAAGCGCTCCGCAGACTGCTGCGGCAGTATGCGGATGTGTTCATGGGTCCTGATGGTGCGGTTGGCAAGACTGACGTCGCCAAGCACCGCATCGACCTCGTGGACGAGCGTCCTCTCAAGCAGCGTCTTCGTCGGGCAGCAATAGTGCACCAAGAGGTCATAGACCAGGAGGTGCAAAAGATGCTCGACTTGGACATCATCGAACCCAGTGACAGCCCTTGGGCCAGTCCGGTGGTTATGGTGAAGAAGAAGGACGGCTCGTGGAGGTTCTGCGTGGACTATCGGAAACTCAACGATGCCACGCGGAAGGACTCATATCCTCTCCCGCACATTGAGGATACCTTCAATGCCCTGGCCGGGTCGCACTATTTCTGTGCTCTGGATCTGGCCTCCGGGTATTGGCAGGTGGAGATGGAGGAGAGTGATCGGGCGAAGACTGCCTTCGTTACCAAGAACGGGCTCTACCAATTCAAGGTAATGCCGTTCGGGCTCTGTAACGCACCAGCGACGTTTGAGCGCCTCATGGAGATGGTACTTAAAGGGTTCCTCTGGAAGCGATGTATGGTCTACATCGACGATGTCGTCGTGTATGGCCGGTCGTTCGAGGAAACCCTCACCAACCTCCAGATGGTGCTCCATCGCATCCGCGGAGCAGGGCTTAAATTGAAGCCAAGTAAGTGCGAGCTATTCGCGCAGGAAATCCTGTACTTGGGCTTCATGGTAACGGGCACCGGAGTGAGACCAGACCCCGCAAAGGTGGCGGCCGTGCAGAAATGGCCTCCGCCATGTAACGTGGCGGACGTGAGGTCCTTCTTGGGCTTCGCGAGCTAACACCGCAGGTTTATTCGCGGCTTTGCGGAGATCGCGCGTCCCCTTACTATTCTCACGGAAAAGGGCGCCGATTTTGTTTGGTCCGCCGAGCAGGCTAACGCCTTCTCGGGACTCCGGCAGGCCTTGGTAGCGGCCCCGGTGCTGCGGCACCCTCGTCCGGACTGCGAGTTCATCCTGGACACCGACGCGAGTAACTTCGCGCTCGGCGGTGTCCTCTCGCAGATCGTGGATGGGCAAGAGCGGGTAGTAGCTTATGCGAGTGTGGCCTTGAGCCGCTCTCAAATGAACTACTGTACCACTCATCGCGAGTTGCTCGCGGTGGTTACGATGACCAAGCGCTTCCGGCACTATTTGTTGGGACGCCATTTCCGCTTGCGGACTGATCATAGTTCGCTGAGATGGCTCCTCAACTATAGTGAGGCCGATGGCTTGGTGGCGCGGTGGCTCGTCAAACTCCAAGAGTATGACATGCAGATAGAGCATCGCGCTGGTAAGTTGCACGGCAACGCGGACGGCCTGTCCCGTTGTCATAAGTGCAAGAATCCGGGTTGTGCAGGAATGGCGCCATTCCAGCAAGCCGCGGATTCTTCCTCAGACTCGGAATTGGACGTTCCGGGGAGACCGCAGGCCGCCGCCCCCTCTAACAACACGGCGGCCGGAGCGTCTAGGGCTAATCTCCGCGTGCGGACCCGCCGTTATCGGCGAGGGCGTCCCGCATATGAAGCGGAGGTGCGGCTCAGCTCCAGCGAGTCTTCCTCGAGTCCGGCGGTGTACTCCTCGTGGGTACCCTCGTCCTCTGGAGAGTCTGAGTATGAGCGGTCCTTGCCCCCTGTGGTGATGGCCGCTGCGGCGCAGCCGGACGCGACGGATGAGGAGCCTAATTACTTGGGTGGCTACTCTCCGGCGCAGATAGCTGCGACGCAAAGAGCTGACAGAGCTCTGGCACCGGTAATCACAGCCCTTGAGGCCGGCCAGAAGCCCTCGAAGGATGAGCGAAAGACCTACAGGGAGGAGACCTTGTCTCTAGTATCTCAGTGGGAACGACTCTCCTTGAGGGATGGCCTCCTATACCGGCGCTATGAGCCACCGACCCCACTGCCTCCAATATGGCAGTTGGTGCTTCCGGCGGAGCTGCGGAAAGAAGTACTCCACCAGTTGCATGACCTCCGGGTGACCGGTCACTTGGGAATCCGGAGGACCATCCATAGGCTACAACAGCGCTTTCATTGGCCTGGTAGCAGCTTGGACGTGCAGCGGTGGTGCGCAGCCTGCCCTCGGTGTCAAGCTCGCAAAGGAGTTCCGACTCCTGGCCGCCACCCCTTAACCACGGTTAAGGCGGGCGCGCCGTTCGATCGGATAGCTTTGGATATACTGGATACCCACCGGGTCACCCCGCGTGGTTTCCGGTACATCCTAGTGATTTCCGACTATTTTACCAAGTATACCGATGCCTACCCACTGCGCCGCCAGACTGCGGACGAGGTAGCTCGGTTATTGGTGAATAGATGGGTGGTGTACCATGGGGTACCTAAACAGGTACATTCGGATCAGGGCACGCAATTTGAGAGCAACCTGTTCCGAAACCTAGCACAGATGCTAGGCAGTACCAAGGTGCGGACCACCCCCTACAGGCCCCTACAGAAGCGTCTTCCCACGGATTTGGGGAACTGGCTCTGGACGCGGGGATAGTGTCCGCAGATGAGGACTGATGTCCGCGGTTCGTCCGCGTGACTCGTCCGGCGTCCGCGGCGCTTTAAGATGACGCACTTCGGTGTAGTTATCCCCCGTGAGCCATTACTATAATTACGGTTATAGTAATTAAGGTTTCTTACGGCAGGAAACCGACTATCCATTATGATAATGGAGCGGTTGTTAAGTCCGCGTGTGCGGACCAGCCGCGGCAGCGGGTGACGCTCGTTCTCGTCCGGATCGTACCTTACAATATGCGGTCCGGCCGGAATGACCGGAACCCCGGCCTCCTTCTAAGAAGGGGGTCGTATATTACATGCGCAACACTTGTGGTGGCTTCTAATTCCAATTTCATCTTCATTGGATAAGGGCAATACGCCGTACAATGGTAGACGTCCGGCCTGGACTCCGTCCGCGGGCAGCTCCGGACGTCCGCCGGCTATTGCTTTCACCATCTTTGGGCGCCTCTAGATTGGGCGCCGGTATGAAGGGTTCGCCCCCTAACCAGTGCGGTTATGGACCATGCCGGCTCCGCGTCTAAATCTATTGGCTCCGCGCTCCGGTAGTCGTTTGAGGAGGCTCTGGGCTGGACCGGGCACCGCTCCGCGGCCGGGCAGTACGTCGGGGATGCTAGTGGGCGCTTTGCAAACGCCCATAGGGCGCCCGATTGTCTGTCCGGACGTCATGGGTATGTCCGATCGCCCTGTAAGCGTGCCAGCGGCTATGGGGAGTGATTTTGTTTATTTTCCATCTCATTTATTATTTATGGGAGGATTATAAGCCACAAGTGTGTGCGTGTTTCCCGTGGAAATGCTATTCTTACTCATTTATCCCATATATGAGAAAGTTTAGTGATATATCTTTTCCCTGGTGCAATAGAGAGTAAGAAATCGGGAGATTTCTGCTTTCGCGAGAGGGGTGTAGGAGATTGTGTACATTGTATCGAAGGCTGTATGCCGTGATCTATGAAAAGCATGCAAGCGGTGGTGGATGTATTTTCATTGCTGCTTGGGCGGTGTTAAATTTTTATTTATCGCTGCTGATAGGGTGACATAATCGTAACACCCACAAGTAGTTTGGCTTTTTGATGTAACTCGACACCTTCTCGTCATTCAAGCGCTCGGCACTGGTGGAGACGGATCTGCGGATCTGACTCCCAGTGTTTAGAGCGATTAGAGCGCTTGATGTCAGAGTCAAGTGACGGCTGGGGAGGTGATGAAGGGAGGGAAGAGGGGTCTCTTGAGCGCGGTAATTCGTACTCGAGACCCCAGTCTAGGCCCGAGGAGGATGACCGCGAGGACATCCCTCGGGGAGCCTATGTGGGTTCTGAGGAATCCAGCTCCAGCTCCGGTTCTTACACAGGAACCGAGTCTGAGAGCGAGGTCGCGGAGGACCGCCCCGCAGAGAGTGACTCGGCCACGCCAGGCGCCGAGCAACTCTTAGATCCGTCGCCTTTTTCTCGTATGGAAGAGGTGATGGACTGCGGCGGTGCGGGACTCGTGGATGTGGACATTGAGTTGCATCCGCACCCGGAGATGCTTGCGTCTTTGGGTGCGGATGAGAGTACTCGTGCGGAAACCCGTCCGGATGGCCGTAGCCGTCCGGACACCGGTTCTGCTGAGAACTCCTCGGTGTCCGCACCTGCGGAGTCTGGTCCGCACGACCAGAAGGCCCCTGGGACTTGGGCGGAGCAGGTTGACGCGGCTGAGGAAGCCGCATCCCAAGCGCCGCCTCAGGGACAGGAGTCTGGCTCGAAGGAGACCGAGAACCGAGATGACGGGTTTACATCGCCCGTCTCTAGGCGTACTCGCCGTCGAGCCCGGGAGATTGCCCAGAAGCAGTGGAGAGCCCAGCAAGAGCTGGAAGCCGCTGACCGCGGGCAATCTGAGGCCGGATCCGACCCGGACCCGGCCTCCTCGCCTCCGAAGAAAAAGAAGAAGAAGCGGCCGCACCGGAAAAAGAAGTCCGGCGGCCCCTCGCCTCAAGCAGGATCGAAGTACGGAGGACCTCAGCCACTGGCGCCTAAGCCGGGCGGCCAGAAAGGGTCCTCCGCCAAACCCGGAGTCGCCAAGACGCCTAATCCCTCGGGATCTGGTGCGGGCGGCGCCTCCGCGGGATCCGGCCCAGGCGCGGGAGGTTCCTGTAAGCGGGTGCCTATCCAGGCACCGAAAGGAACCTCCTCTTCTTCTTCCTCCGGTACCAAGAAACCTACCGGAGCTGCGGAGGTGGGGTCGAGTCCAGTGGACAGAGGGCGTCCCGTGCCGAAGGAGGGAGATCTTCGTTTAGAACTCCTCCGGAAGCGCGCGGAGCAAGACGGGGTCCACCTGTCTGACGCCGCACTGGAAGCGGGACGGCGGTCCTTCGTTGCGCAGCAACAGAGGGCCGCGCCCCCGCGCGGGAAGAGTGTGCCCCGACAAACCAGGTCGGAGAATCGTTCGGGGGCGGCCAAAAAGAAGAAACGGTCGTCCTCGGAGCAGCCCTCTATCCAGAGGCTGCGGGCCGAAATGGGCCCCGAACTCCCTGGAGTCCGTCAGGGACACATGTTCCTCCCGCGCTATGGCAGGGATCCGCAGGGACGCCACACAGCGGCGGCCGGCGCGGCGGCCGACACGCCTTTCACACGGCCTCGTCCACTCACGGACGAGGAGCGTGTCGGGTTGCCGCCCGAGACAGGGGAGGGTGTAATATGCCAACTCTGTCCGGAATCCCTGGACGGGTATGAGGACCCGCACCGTGCGCTCAATCGGGATCGTAGGTATCCTACCTACGACCACTTGAGTCGACATATTGCGGGGTACCACTACCCCTGGATGCAAATGTTCGTTTGCAAGAGGTGCTACTCCGGCACCCCTCAGCAACGATATTTCGCCAGTTTAGAGGCCCTGAATGATCACCGCTCGGGTGCACACCGCGGTGAGGGACTTCATATCGTTGGAAATGAAGTGGGGCCTGTATTCAATTATGGATACATACCACCGAGGGTGGCGTCGTTCATGACTACGTCAGGGACGGCGAATCACCGATTCTTTCACTGGGGTCCATGGCGCTTTGCACAGCGCATCATGGACGATGCCTGGAAGGAGTCTGGCGTTGTGTCCGCGGGCTCGAGCTACACCGCTCGCCTGACGGCGACAATGGGCCAGACCCCGGCGGAGTTCCAGGCGGCGGAAGCCGCCCGGACAGCAGTAGAGGCTGTCCGTGAACCGCCGGTGATCCAGGCCGGTGAAGAACGGCACCGGGTGACCATGATCGTGTCGGAGATGCCGCAGATCGCGGCCAAGACACGAGTGGCTACTCCTGAGCCGCGCCCCCAGCCGAAGACTCAGGGGAAGAGCTCGTCCGCCGGAAAGGCTCCGGCCGGGACGACGCCCCTGCAGTCTCCGGGTGCGCTGACTCAGGAGGACTACCCGGGCTTGCTCGAGGTGACGGTACCCGCGGGTCCGTCTGAGGGACGGGTGGTGGCAGACACCTCCGCCTCCTCGAGTACCGCGTCGGTGGTCCCGCCAAGGACTCCACGCGTGACTCCCTCGGTTGCGAGCAGTAGCGGACGTGCGGCACCTCTCTCGAGGTCGGCGTCCTCGTTGGTAGTTGAGGGGACGTCCGCAGGGTGGCAAAGCACCGCCTCCCTGGACTTGGACCCCCTCGACGCCACGGCGGACGTACGCCGGAGGCTCGGTCCCACGACCGCCAGCGTCTACGAGACTTTCCGCGAGTCTGTAGGCCAGGCGGTCGGCCATCGTCGCGATGGTATGGACCGGATCCCCGGTGACCCGGCGTTGGTGAACCTGCCGGTGCCCCGAGCCATTCGTGACTTGGGGTCCGCAGGTGTAGCCGCGTTGGTCCGCGCTCGGGAGGAACACCCCTGGGATCACCCCCAGCGTGGTCGACTCACCCGAGCGGCGGAGTACCTTGTGGCGGAGATGGACAGCTCTCTGGATCGGTTCAGCCGGTGCCGCGCCGAGGCCTCTCGTGTCGCATGCGATCTCGCATACGACCAGGGCCTCATGGAAGGCACCCGGCGGAGGCTAGAGAGCTACCGGACTTTGTCGGCCGTCATTGAGCGGCGCGCGTTCGACCAGGGTCGGACCGCCACTCTTGCCGAGCAGTCCGGGGCGTCCGCCCCCACCCCAGAGGTGGCCGCACGGATGGAGCACCTGGAGGCTGAGAATGAGCAGCTACGGCGTCGTCTTGACGAAGCCGAGGCCGCTCGGACTCGCCTACTCCAGGGCGTCGATGACCCCGCGTCGTCCGCCCTGAACCAGGCGGCTCTCCGGCGCGCGGATGCCACTTTGGAGCTGGCCATCTACCCATACCTAGTCCAGGTGTGGGGAGAACGGACGGCTGGTCCACAGCGCACCCGCGATGCGGTGGAGATGTTCCGCGCCATTGCCGATCTCGGCGCGACCTCTCTACCGGCCTCCGTCGTGATGGCTCCGTCAGGACCCGGATTGCAGGGCTCACCACAGAAGCCCATGCAAGCTCCACCGGGCCTGCCTCATCCGCCCGTGCAGCCGGCTTTCACTATGCCGGCTCCGCTGCTTCCGCGGCGTAGGGACCCGTCACCGCCGCCAGACCCCAAGACAGGCGGCACGGATGAGGAGCCGATGACCACGGAGGAAGGCTAGGGTACTAGCCTCGTCGCTGCACGTGTGCGGCGGCGTGCCGGAGTCGCTCCCGCGGCTCCGCCCTGCCTCAGACCCGTTCTGCGGATCTGAGGAGCCGGCCGGCAGGGCGGTCGGCAACATTTTAGAGGTACTATCACTTTTGATCACTCGGTGTGTCGTTTTACAAAATTTCTAAATTTAAAGTCTAACCTTAAAGATATTCCAAAGACTCGACACACCGTCCTTTTATAACGGATGACCTTCCAAGGTCATCACACGGTTTTGGACCACCTCGGCCAAAATTTTAGCTTGTTTATGAGGGTTTATTCAAAATTTCAAAGCGCGTTATAGTTTACTCCGTAAGTCCGGGGGTAGTTCCCCATTCTTCCAAAAGGGACTCTTAAAGTCCTAGTGTCTTGCGCCGTGACTTCCGGGTGTTGCCATCTTGCCTTCTTCCGGACCCCGCCATGCGAAGCCTTCGTCGGGTTTTGGCTGTTTTGGGCGCGGGCGGAACATGTTGGGGACCAACATTGTAAGAAGGGGGTAATGTGGCGATTTTGCCCTAAGCACGCGGCAGGTGATTGTAAACATAAATGCCATTTATGTGGCCTTTTCGTACTTGGCCTTGTTTTGACATGCTCCGTTCGAGCGTGCGTTGCCACGGCGACGTATTGTAATTTACGTTCCAGTAAACTATAACAATGGATCGATTTAACCTCGCGTGCGCCCTACAGTTTCTGGTGTATTATATATACACTGGAAGCGACTCGTTCGAGGAGATTGTCCAAGATCGAGAGACAGGACGCACACGAGGCTCGGCCATGAGCTTTGTGTTCCCTGTTTGCGAGTAGTGGGCTCCTAGAGCCCTGGGGACGATTTCCGTGGGGAGGCCCGGGCTGGGAGAGACGAGTTGCTGACTCGGGGGCCTTCGGCCCTGTGGATCGCCAGCTCTCTCCCTTCCCGGGACATGTGACAGAGGCTCTGGCCAGCATGTCGGACTGTACGGGGTTCCGTCCCCGAGGCAGACCGCGGCTCGCCAGGCCCCGCCAGTTAACACCGTAGGGATGAACTAGTTTCTGAACGGTGTCCGTAGGCCTGGGAGTGTCGGGTGGGCTGTTACCTGGTTACCGTTAATGATGAAGTAGTTACCGTGTCCGCCGCGACCTCCGGTGAGCGGCCCTGCCGCGAGGATCCGGAATAGCGGATGCGCGTCCGCAAGGACTCGGATGAGAGAGGACTATCCTCGAGGATCCCGAAGAGCGGACGGTAGTCAATAACTTTACATATTCTTCGATTATTTCATTTCTATTTGAATTCTGATAACACATAAGCGACATAGAACCATACGGCGAGTTGAATTCCGGCATGACATACATAGTACATGTATTTATCGTTGCAACTAACACTGAGCGCAGTAATCCATGCATACTTTTTTCATTGATGACAATACAAACATTTGACAACACGTACTCTACACCAGTGTTACAATTTGTTCATAACTATTAAATATTGATTTCGGTCTTACGGTGGTATTTGTCTCTAATAACATTTTTCTGAACGAAAACACTGCAAATTTTTTAGCCTATATACAGTAAATATAAGGCTACCTCAAAAATAAGCGTGGTGACATATCATTTTTTGGACTTATTCTGGAAGACACGTTAACATAGTGTCCATGTGCAAAATATCAAAAAAATCTCAGTGTTTTATATCAAGCAAGAACAGACATGAATCATTATACTTGGTTGCTTATCTGCGATAATTAACGTTACAATAACAAACCTACAAGAACCATGTCTAAAAGTTGAATGGAACTATTTCTTCGAAGGTCCTTAAACATGTATTTTTTTTGTCAATTGTCATGAAGAAATATATCCCGACTATACCAATTAATATGACAGATAATTTAGGATCCCTATGACTGGTGTACGGTACATTATATGTGCGATGTGTTCATATATTCGAGCGTGCTCCGCTGCATAAATCACGTCTTTTTTTAACCTTCGGGACTCATTGGCACACCTTAGTTCCAGATCGATATCTCAGTTATTTCACTGGTGACATATCATTTTTTGCACGTCTTTCATTAAAGAACTTTATTCTGCATGTATATTAGAACTTTCAGCCAAATCTCAGTGTTTTAGTTTTTTCATTGAACACCCGGGTTTATAGGGTTATTGCACAATATGGGGTTTTATGCCCGAGGGCCAAGTCTTTGAGAAGCCCGACGCGGAGCGGAGGGATTCTTGAAGACTTGGCCCGAGGGCATGAAACCCCATATTGTGCAATAACCCGTTTATCATATGCCAGTGGATGTCGGGAACATTTTAGTATGTTTCAAATGACCGAATCATATCCGATTAGAAAGAAATGAGCGAGAAATACAGCTTTTATTCACATATTTATTCGATTCACAGGCCATTTCAGAGGTCCTAGAGTATCAGCGTAAAACGTAAATTGGCGGCAAAAACGTCAAACATAACGGAATCGAGCCAGGAGAGCGACCATGTGCTTTTGTTTACCCTTCAAAATAATGACGTTTTCATGAACTGGGAGCTGCCCGGGCAAGTGTGGAATTTACAGCCCGCCGGGCAGAAGTTTGTTATTGGAAGAATAGGCACAGCTATTGAAACACCAAATACATAGAAATGGTGTATTTTCAGGTCTAAGTTTGTTGACAGTAATTTAAATTACTGTATAATAGCATTAACTACGCTATTCGCATCAACTGTCATTCTGGCATATGATAATATCTTTAACAGGCCATTTCTGAGTTACAAGAGCATCAGCGTAAAACGTAAATTGGCGGCAAAAACGTCATACATAACGGAATCGGGCCTGAAGAGCGACCATGTGCTTTTGTTTGCCCTTCAAAATAATGACGTTTTCTTTAACTGGGAGCTGCCCGGGCAAGTGTGGAATTTACAGCCCGCCGGGCAGAAGTTTGTTATTGGGAGAATAGGCACAGCTATTGAAAAACAAAATACATAGAAATGGGGTATTTTCAGGTCTAAGTTTGTTGACAGTAATTTAAATGACTGTATAATAGCATTAACTACGCTATTTGCACCAACTGTCATTCTGGCATATGATAATCTAACAAACTGCGCAAGCCCGGCCTAATGTAGGCTATGCCGTAAAATAAATATACAGATTTCTAAGTGAATAATATCGCGTGGTGTAGGCCTAGTCACGGTGATGAGGAGCACGGTGACGGTAGTCGCCGTAGTCATTTGAGCATGTTAACGGCGTCACCATAATCAGTTAAGCATTATACAATCCACGTCTGGAGCGAAACCAGAGTCTATAAGTTTTGTCGTGTACGTTTTTGATTGCTATTATTTTGCTGAGCTGTATGAATCTAAAGTTTGATAAATAACACCCTGAAAAAAAATAACAGTGCATTCATGAGCAGGTGACTCGGAGTGAACATGTAGGAGCACGGTGACGCTGGTGTGAGAGCCCGTGACTTTGTCGTTGGCCCATCTATGCAAGTAACGCTCGCATTCAAACAGTATTGTCCTGACAAACTAGGCCCATGAGTATAAACTGTAGGCTTTTACCTATGGGTATAAACTGAAGGCTTATACCGAAACGAACCTCATAGTGAGAGCACCAGGCGTCATGTTAGGCTATCCGTTTCGAGATGCGTGCCGTGATGATTTGCGGCCCTTGTGATTGGGTAGTGTGCTTGCCACGGAGTTCAGCTAGTAATATATACTAGCACTGTAATAATATATATAATGGAAGTCCAGCAATTGAGTCACGAATTAAGAGATAAACAGATCCAGATAATCTGATAATTTAATAATAACCCAAACGAAACACTGATAAATTTTCAATAGCAGATGGTGAGCCGATGCTCCGACCCAAACACTCTTAACCTAATGGGCCTATTATGTCCTAATTTGAACCAAAGAAAAGATATCTGGTGCTGACGTAGGCATAATAGTTCTGATGATCACAAAAGTTCTGACACCCGCATACTATCATAACCTCGGGTGTAAAAAGTACACGTCGTGTTCGGACATCTGAGCCTGAAAAAGTGTATGTAGCCTTACATGTACACTCCAGAAATTCATGTCAATGATTGCATTTGTAGATGAAAATCTACCTTGGTTTCTAACTATCACCGAAATTTGCGTTGTTAATTAATATGAAACGACACAGTGATTCGTTTAGAATTAAAATTAATATTATTTTGTTGTAGTAGTTGACAATGGTGTGACTGCTGCCATAATATCGTGAAATCAATGCAAATATGTACTGTTTCCGATATCGTCCTCCTCCGGGACATCGATTACTCACCATGATTGCGAAAAAACGTAAAGACGTATTCCTGGCGGTCACAAGAAATTTCCCGCCAAAATGGGGCTAATTGGTTCAGATTTCACCAATAAATGGTCAATATCTCAGAAATTAATTCGGTGACCTATATTTTTTATTTTCTCTACACGTGTATTTTTCAAAGATGTAAATCATATAAAAAAATCAGTGAAATCTGACGACTGGATTTTTTTCTATTGCATTAATAATGATCAAAATTTGCATTTTCCCATTCACTCCCATTATAAAATTAATACAAAACACATTTTTGAAACGCTATCATTACTCGAAAACTGGTTCGGTGACATATATTTTTTTTTTCCACCTACTATCCCAGTACTACTTCATGCATGAACTGACGAAGTTTGAAAATTTTCTGACGAAATTTTTGTTTTGTCCGAATTATCTTTAACCCAATAACTCGTGCTTATAAAGTCCAAAATATATACTGTACATGTAAATTCGTTTGGATCATTGGGTGAGTGACGTTGATACAATGACAAAACTCAGTGGCGTAGGAAGCAGTTGAAAAGTGAGGGGGCCCAAATATGTCCGGTGTGGGTGTTCGGGGGCGCCGTAAGCCCCCCCAAGAAATTTTTGGAATTAGGTGTTCTCTCAGAGCATTTCTGGTGTGTACCTTGGGCCCAGTTCGGTGTTATGTTTGCGGTGTATCAACGGATTAAATTTTCTTTAATTGGAAAATTATCATCTAGATAGGCCCATAAAATTCAAGGCATTACATTTTTTATTAACTTTATGAAAAGTTACTGAGAAGAACAGATGGGTGCATCGGAAAATAGGTAGACTGTATGTTTTCTGTATTATGTCGGTATCAATTCAATATTCTTCACAGGAGTGGTACCAGGATTTCCCCGACGTGGGGTCTGAGCTCCCTGACAGGGGGTGTGAAATATATGTACACAAATCGTAACTGAGCAGAGCGAGGGAGCCAGCGTATGGCGTGGGCTCAAGGGCCCCAGAAGGCAATGCCTTTTCGGTGTTCCGAGCTTGATTCTGAATTTCTCATGGCTATTAACTAGTCTGGATTCCATTCCCCGGATTTCATACCTTTTTCAGAATTTTCTTGTGATTTTATTTTCGATCATTCAGTGATTGAGCCCATATCGATCTTGTCTAATTTTGCATGCTTTCTTCCACACAAAATGTGTGAGAATTGCTACTTCTTGATTTCATGTAAACGCTATATACAGAAAACATATTTGGTCAATTCGAACGGGAGAATCATGTCAATGTTTTACATATTTTGACGACAGAATTAAACATTTTGGTGTAATCATTATTTATATATATGTTCTCAGACGGGTGCGGGGGTATGATGCACCCCCTTGTACCCTTTGCTGCCACCCCTGCTTCATCGGTACAGTACTGTACAGTACTAACTTTGTCACCCCCATGGGGTGTAAATCGATGCTGCAGTCCAATCGGAAATCTACTCAAGCAAAAATGTGAAGAAAAAAATAGTGCAAACATGATGTTTCCGGCAAAGGTTATCACACTATCGGAAATCACTGTGTGTTCCTACTGTTTGTAGTTTAAGGTAAATTCATAGCATGTGATAAAACACTGTAGCCATAGATATCTAATATGAATGTAGCTACCATTTTACTCTCCCATTGTTATGTGCGTACCAAAAACGAGATTTAAAACGTCAAAATGCGTGATTTTGATTTTCTGGATATTGGGTGTGTTTTTTGTGTACGGATCACGAACTTGATCCCGGATCACAAAACCTGATCCCACAAGATCAGGTATTGAGATCCGGGATCTGGGATCAGAATGGCCTTAAAGATTGAAGAGACCTGATAAACCTGCTCTCAGCATTGGCTGTTGCACTGTTCTCTGCATTTTGGGAATGATTTGTTTTGTATTGGCTGTGTGTTTACCAAGCAGCTATAAAACATGTACAAAAAGATCACATTTTGGGGTTGGAAGTGTTTATCGCGTACGATCAAGTTTGTGATCCGTACACAAAAAACGCACCCATTGACTCCATGTACATTTCCCGCCAATTTTCTGCCTAACATGTTTTCTCTCTCTCTCTCTCTCTCTCTCTCCAATTGCTTTAGGATGTTCTCAGCTGCTTTTCGCATCATGGGCGATTTACGACAATTTGTGCGGTACAAATATAAGGCGACTGCTATATGCTCATCCTTGAATCTCATGTAAAGAAAATACGGTGATGGTGTTCTTTCTCCACCATAAAAGCGCAAATGATATGGTTTCAACGTAATATCAGTACCTTTGGAATACAATAGATATTCTTATTTTTAACACCGTACCAATCTTTACATTTCTCGATACTGCCTGAATCTCGTAACTGCCTGAATGACTGTATTACCAATCAATTTCTGATGTGTGAATGCATATTTGACATCACTGCATCCTTGACTAATTTATGACGCTTTACCGAACACCGTTTCCAAAATATCGACTGAGTTCATCCAGAATAACCCTGTGGTATGTTTATCTAGAGCCATGACAAAATAATGCATGTACATTGCTTCACGACACATTATTTCCCGAGATATGCAGTGGGCTTCAAAGATGACTCACCAAAATTGCTTTCGAGGTCTGGGTCAAATTCATGCTTCAAGTTTCGGAGGTAAAAACTATTTTTTTTCAGTTGTCATCTGGAAATTACGGAGCCTCTGAGAGGACATGGAAGAAATATTTTTAGCACATTGTTATTGCGTTCCCTCGCAATATTATTGCGTTCCCTCGCAATAATATTGCGTTCCCTCGCAATATTATCGCGTTCCCTCGCATTCCAGATCGCGTTCCCTCACAATATTATCGCGTTCGCTCGCGATATTATCGCGTTCCCTCGCATTGTGCTGACGCCAATGACTTCTGAGAAGGTTATTCTACAAGATCGCGAGGGAACGCGATCCGGAATGCGAGGAAACGCAATAAGATCGCGAGGGAACGCGATAATATCGCGAAGAAACGCGATCCGGATTGCGAGGGAACGCGATCCGGATTGCGAGAGAACGCAAAAAGATCGCGAGGGAACGCGATCCGGATTGCGAGGGAACGCAATAAGATCGCGAGGGAACGCGATAATATCGCGAGGGAACGCGATCCGGATTGCAAGGGAATGCAAAAAGATCGCAAGGGAACGCGATCTGGATTGCGAGGGAACGCGATAATATTGCGAGGGAACGCAATAACCATATGTCAAAAAATATTTCTTCCATGTCCTTTCAGCGGCTCCGTAGGAAATCATTTGACAGATAATTCATCTCCACGGACTAACTGGACCTCGGACCCAGCTCCGAAACAATGAAATTCATCTACGTATTCTGCTAATAACTGGTGCGAATTTTGTTGGAGATTAGTCAAGGCATTCTGGAGAAACCAAAGAGGGGAACACAATATCCCTACCAACCAGTTCACGATAATCAGACATATTAAGACGCCTTTGTGGCCTCAAAGAAAAGTATGTGTTTGTGCCCATTAAAATTCTAATTTTGCTCACACCTGACCACACAGGGGGGCTCAAATAAAAATTTCGTTGAACATCTACGAATGTTGATTTATGCATTTTAAATGCACATTGAGCTATTTATATTAAAACCCTTACTGGGATAAAGGATTTGGAAATAGTGTATGATCTTCATATGCAGTGTCATCGGCCAACAAATCTGTAGAAACATACTCAACATACAGCGATGGGCGACACGTGCAAAATAATTGATCTGAATTATGGCTAAAAACTGAATATGTGTAGATATTGAATTTGTGAAATTGTTTAGACATTTGAACATGAAATCCTTCGCATAAAAAGGTGACATGCAAGAAATGGAAATGTACTTATGACATAGTTGTGACATGTCAGAGGTATGTAGGCTATATATATTTTAATCAATAGGAGGCAGTGGAAAATAGCCATATATATTCATGATATTCTTGTGTGACAGCACCTACCTTAAAAATGACAATAGATGCTGATAATATATCATAAGAGTTCGTGTCAATAGACAGGTAAAATTCACCTGTTTGGTCCGAGTGGGTGGCAGATACTTCCTGGTTTTGGAAAACCCCTTGGTACAGGTCACTGCGCCCTCTGGTGACTGGTTATTCAGTTCACATCATAATGGCTCAGAATATGCCATATTAATCTTAATGCCTCCTCAACTCTTAAAAACACACTCGTATTCAAAATAAGCATTGGGTTGTGAATTGTTCACTAAGTGAGATCTACATTTATGCAAGTGTTGTTGTCGATGATTCTCAGAGAAAAAAGAGAGAGATAGAGAAAACACTTACTAGTCATGTAGTATGGAAGCGTATTGCTACCAGGCCTGAAATTTTTTATCTCAAAATTTTGAGTTAATAACTCAAAATTTCGAGATAATATCTCAAAATTTTGACTTATTATCTCAAACTTTTGAGATATTAAGTCAAAATTTCAACGTTATTAACTCGAAAATTTGAGATAGTAAGTCGAACTTCTCATTTCAAAATTTCGATATAGCAACTAAAAATTTCGAGATAGTAAGTCAAAATTTCGAGATGTTAACTCAAAACTTCGAGATGTTAACTCAAAATTTCGAGATATAAACTCAAAATTTCGAGATATCAACTCGAAATTTCGAGATATTAATTCGAAATTTCGAGATGTAACTCGAAATTTCGAGATGTAACTCGAAATTTTTGGATATTAACCCAAAATTTTGAGATACTTCTATATATGATTTATTTCGTTTATTTATTTATTCTCGAAATTTTGAGTTACTATCTCGAAATTTTGAGTTATTATCTCGAAATTTTGAGTTATTATCTCGAAATTTCGAGTTATTATCTCGAAATTTTGAGTTATTATCTCGAAATTTCGAGTAATTATCTCGAAATTTTGAGTTAAAAAAAATTCTCCCTTGGCAGCAATACGGCTCCGTATGTAAGTATCCAATTTTTTACCACCGCTACAACCAGAAGTTGACAATAGTACCTAAAATAACACATTCTGGCACACCGAACATGTGTGATGGCACATCTACCATTATGATGATATTCATTATTTGATCAGTTTGTGAACAAATATTCGCATATTCGCTACAAACATAAAAATCAGCAATCAGTTGGTTGTCTTTCTTTCTAGAAGCTGACAATTTAGCAATGATACCATCAAGTTGCACTCAATCCCCCGGAGCTGGACGAACTTAATGGACAAAAATTAGCCCAAGGGCTAAGAAAAGTTACCGGAGAAATGTTCAGTTTCAAACCATAACATTTTTCTATTCAAATTGTCATATTGACAATTGTCATATTGATTACCATTGACACTGCAATATGATTTCCCATTTGATACTGCCAATATTTAAAGTCTATCTTGGAGTGTTTTACAAGTTTATTCCATTCAGCTCCCATACGTGAGTTCGGAAATGTTTTCAGGTTAGGTAAGTGGAATTGTGTCAGGGTCAAGTGGTATAAACATAGCTTTGTTTACTTCGAGTGCACCGCGTCACTCACGTTTGAACATGGCGCGTATGAACGTTTTGTTTATACTACTTGACCTGACCTAGAAACATTTCCGAACTGGCCGATGATGAAGGAAAAGGTCAAATTCAAGGACATAACAACATTCACCATATATTAATTCATTCATGTTCACAAATGATTCCCAAGCCGTTAAGTTGATAACAAACAAAATATTAGCCATTTTGTGCTCCGACGTTGAAAATAAGGTCAAACGTCAAGTTCAAGGCCATGAGAATACTCAGCATATATAATTTTCTACATGTGCACAACCTATTCCCAAACTGTAGAGTCGATAATCAACAAGATATTAGTCATTTTGTGCTCTGACCTTGAAAATAAGGTCAAAGGTCAAATTCAAGGTCACAACAATGTGCAGCATATATTATTTCCTATAGGTTCACAATTGATTCATGAGCTGTAAAGTCGATAATAAGCAAGATATTTGAAATTGAAAATGAGGTCAAAGGTCAAATTCAAGGTCACGAGAATATTCAGCATATATCATTTCCTATATGTTCACAATTGATTCCTAAGCTGTAAAGTCGATAATAAGCGAGAAATTAGCAATATTGTCCTGCGACCTTGGAAATGAGGTCAAAGGTCAATTTCAAGGTCACGAAAATATTCAGCATATATCATTTCCTATATGTTCACAATTGATTTCTAAGCTGTAAAGTCGATAATAAGCGAGATATTGGCCATTTTGTCCTGTGACCTTGAAAATGAGGTCAAAAGTCAAATTCAAGGTCACGAGAATATTCAGTATATATCATTTCCTATATGTCCTATATGCGCACAATTGATTCCTAAGCTGTAAAGTCAATAATAAGCGCGATATTAGCCATTTTGTGCTTTGACCTTGAAAATGAGGTCAGAGGTCAAATTCAAGGTCATCAAAATATTCAGACTATATCATTTCCTATATGCGCACAATTGATTCCTAAGCTGTAAAGTCGATAATAAGCGAGATATTAGCCATTTTGTTCTTTGACCTATAAAATGAGGTCAAAGGTCAAATTCAAGGTCATCAAAATATTCGGACTATATCATTTCTTATATGTGCACAATTGTTTCCTAAGCTGTAAAGTCGATAATAAGCGAGATATTAGCCATTTTGGGCTCTGACCTTGAAAATGAGGTCAAAGGTCAAATTCGAGGTCACCAAAATATTCGGACTATATCATTTCCTATATGTCCACAATTGATTCCTAAGCTGTAAAGTCGATAATAAGCGAGATATTAGCCATTTTGTGCTCTGACCTTGAAAATGAGATCAAAGGTCAAATTCAAGGTCATGACAATAATCAGCATATATCATTTCCTATGTGTCCACAATTGATTCCTAGACTCTAATCTCAATATTAAGTGAGATATTAGGCATAATGTGTCCCATTATAAAGCATAGGAGAATTTAACATGAGAAAGTTATATTTGGAACCCGTCAAGAAAATGAAAATGGGCGCTACACGCAGACCGGCGCTTCAAGGGCAACGAAACTACAAATCACAGAGGTATGTGGGAGCAATCTTTTGAAATAAAAATCTCAAAACTGTCTGAACAGTTTATGAGAAAATGGCCGCCAAAGTCAGAAATTGGCTGTTTTTCGTCGAAAATGGCCGCCATTTTGAAAAAAATGCGAAAATCAAAAAACAAAAGAATAACCCCCTCTTGAAATATTTTTAGGTATTTTTGTGCAAAATTTCAGAAAGATCCGATCGTAAACTTTAAAGATAAAAATGTGGACGAACGACGCCGACGACGACGGACGCAACGCCATGCCAATACTTGTGAGTAGGTTATCTGACCATAGGTCTGGTAACCTAAAAAAAAACTTCCATATCTGTAAGAATAACATATAAATGTAATTGAAATGATAATTAGGTACAGGTAATTAGTGCTTTGAAGCGACTTTTTTTAAACACTCGGCACGCTCAACAAAAATTCCTGTACAAAGTGCAAGGCATGAAATGAGCTCGACGACCCAGCTCATGTAACGGGGCAACAACTCCATCCATTGACTACAGATAACTTGTAAGTTAATGGGCGTGGTATTTCGTGGTTTACGATTCAAAATACGAGCTGCAAGTAACCAAGTGATAACATTTGAAATCACCTAAAATGGACACAAGCCATCAATAATATAGTGGAGATTTTGCATTGTAGTAATACAATAATTCAGGGTTAGGTAATAGCCAGCAGTTGGGGTCTCTAAATAAAACGAGTTCAAGGGACGGGATAAATAACGGATTAAAACAATCATCAAAGAATTGTTAAGTTGTCGACTACTCAGGGATCTTCCAGCATGTTATATGAAATCATATTGACCCGACAACAGATTGAACTTTTGTGCTGCTAGGCCTATTTCGATGTAAATCAGCATGGGCAAAAGCTATTCCTTTTATGTGTGCAATCATATTTGATATTTTTCACCGATAAAACTTGATGTATGAATCATCGTAACATTGTGCATCAACAACATTGCAAAATCAGTCTTCTGATATGGTGGTTCGATCATCAGTGAATAATACTTATTGCATGACATGCATGGTCAGTGGAACTAATCAACTTTTACGCTTACACGTATAGCCATCTTCGAGGCGCACACTGGCATTAAGATCGAAAAAAGGTACGTACATAAGCGCTTTTGACACTCAATTTATTTTATGGTTTTTAAAAAATTTAGATGTTACTATTATACGAAATGTTGAAAAATCAAGCGATACGACCATTTGCAACCATAGTATTATCATTTAAAGCATATTTTAAAAAGTTGAAGGTCCTGTGAACACACAAAGCAACAGATTACAGTACATGTACATGTAGCCTACATGTTGGATTTGTAGTCAAACACTTAACTACTCAAATTTACTTTCCTTCCCCTCAGCTGGAAAAATAACGTTTTCTTCAAAAACATCAACAACACACACTGTGTGATGTTTTGTTGTCATTTTTCATCGCGTTTTGTATTCCATAAAACCACAAAACAGCGGAGTTGGTTGTGGAGGAGTTTTGTTGAATATTCAATACACATGTAATTGCTATATACCATTTTTCTCACATTTTTGATATGGAGGTATCTGGGTATTCAATGTCTTTGTACTTCTTCTGGCCGCCCAGCGCTTTCGAAAAGAAACATTAACGAGGAACTAAGAAAAATACAACATGACCTGACCGATCGCGTGATTTGAAAAGTTATCTCATGATTCTGGAGTTGGGAATCCTGATGTCAGAGAACTTCCGTCATTTTATATCAGATTTAATAACGAAAACTGAGGTGTTTGGGATGATAAAAGTTCAGTTCCTGAAGCAACAATTAAACACCATTAAACATGGGGTGAGGGTAATTACTGATACTACTGTAAATATCGATATACCCGCCCAAGTATCATACACTGCGCCTTCCTCTATTTTCAATAAGGATTAAAAAGGTGACAGACGGATTAAATGGCATTCATTTAGTGGACGAGTAGTATTAAGGCGCAGTGTATGATACTTGGGCCGATATACCAATTGACCTTACGACTGTCATGGTTGAACACCTTTTCTGTGAAGCGTACACCTCGGACAAACATTGCCGAACAATAGTAATCCCCTGGGACAAACAACTCAAAGCATACACTGTCGTAAGGTCAATACTGTGCCCTGGTAAAGGCATACCGATCATTTAAGCATGGTCAGAACTATATGAGAGGAGGAATATTCATTATTCCTTAAACGTAGCTTTTATCGGCTGAATTGAATACTATTTTAATGACTGCATGTAATGTGCAAATCATGCACAAATCAGTGGCCATTTAATCACGCCAAACGAAATTCACATGCTTAAATGAGATATTTATACACAGCAGGTCATTTTTTATTTTTCATAATTCTGTCATTTTACATTGCTAGTACTAAATAAATCATTGCAGTATATTGATAAAAAATAGTCAATTTATTTCACAACATGTCTATACATACGATATACCATAGAAATATTTCTATGGATATACATTACACATTGCATGTGTATTGTACATTACACATTGCTACATATGCATCGTTTAGTACTAATAACCAAACAAGTAATAATGCTATGCATTTACTAGTACATGTAGTATTCAGTATTAGATATATAAACGCATTATATTTCACGGCCAAGAGTACGTCACTGCATGTATGTCCAACAGCTGTATGGAATACTAGTAATATTTCTGTCAGATTTTCTATCAGAATTTCATAATTGCATCCTCACAAGCCACATACACATTCCCCGTCTGTCCACTGCAAGTCTCCGTGGCATCTGACATCCAGCGACATTGCTTCCATCAAACACCTTCACCTCGTTCCCTCTGAAGTCGTAGACATGTACTTTGTTAGTTTCCACATCGCACACCAGCACGTGGTCTCTGGTAACAGGCATAGCCCAGGATCCCTCGGGGACCTCCCAGCTTGCTTCTGGTTCATACGGCTGACTGAGGATATTCAGGTGCATTGTCGGTAGAGAATTTGAAGGCGACTGGGAAAGAATACATATTGTGTCATCTTCAGTAATGCCTATCTTCCAAGGCCTTCTTCCATCTGTGATACCGTAGCTGCTCACATGAGCACCCCTCTGAGTGACAACCTGCACCCGGCAGTTACTCCAGTCACACACGTGTATGTTACCATTACTATCCAGAGCAATACCAGTGGGATCCCTGAATGTTTCATATTTATCTTCATTGACTCCCAGGACAGAGTGGAAAGACCCGTCTCTGTTGTGTATCTTGAGGCGCGAGTTATTCACATCACACACAATCATCTGATTCTTGTCATTAATCATTATGTCATGTGGCTCGTAGAACTGATCAGGACCAGATCCTTCTGAACCAAAACATAGAACTAGATTTCCCGTGGAGTCAAATTTCAGGATTCTGTGGTTGCATATGTCTGCAACAATCACATCTCCAGTGTTGTTATTTACAGCTATAGCTTCAGGGCGCGACAACTGTACTGAATGCAGTGGTGCCTTGAAGACGTGTTTGACTTTTGATATGTCCCTGGACAACATATCAACATCCGCTGGTTGAGAGGCCGTCACTGCACATTCACCAAGATTTTCGGTGAGTCGTAGAAGTGATTTGTCAGTGTGATGTTGAAGTACAAGCCATTTTTCCACTGCCTTTTGTACACACTCGAAATCAGTGACGACGTCTATGACTTCGAACTTGCTGATAACATCCAGATCTTGTGCGGTGTGTTTTGGTTTCTTTGATAATCGTTCTCTCATTTTCCGCAGGTCTGTTGTGGGTAGATTATCATCAACGTCACACAAAGCCTTCTTGTCTTCCTGGCAGCGAGAGGCAAAATCTGCCCATTCATCAAACAGTGTTTTCTTCTTAGTATTTAAATCTGCAATATCTTTTTGGTGGGTTGACTGTACATCATTTCGTAGAGACGCGCCTTTGCTCTTGATGAGTTGTATGGCTCGTTCCTCGGCCACATGGATTTGTTTGACGACCTGTTCAACATTATCTCTCAAAGATACTTCAAGTTGAGTTTCGTTGGATATTTCATTCATCACTGCTTTTGCTTTCTCTATCGCCTCGGAGACTTTCTCCTTCATTTGCTCCCTGTGCAAGGGTGTGTGCTTTACCACACAATCCAAACACATCAGCATTTCACAGTGGTCACACTTTCTCACGTCATCGTCCTCTCCACAAATTGGACAGTTTGAGGGTTTGGGCTCTGACCGCGATGCTTTTAGTCTGACATCCAGTTGCCTTGAGACCATTACATTTATAGGGATGTGGTGGAGGCCATCAGATGGGACATCATGTTCAGTTCTGCACTCTGGACACTTGAATCTCTGTTTGCCAGCGACAATCTGCTCGAGACAATCTGCTTTAGACACATACATAGTGTGTCCACACTGGAGAATCCTAGGATCTCTGTAATGTTCCTGACAGAAAATAACTCCAGACCACGGAGTAAGTCTTCTGTGGTCAGGCCTGCTGGACCTTCGGCCATGGTGCTTAGTCTAACTGTAAATAACAAAATATGATCGAGGTAATAGCAACATGACATAATTAACTAAATGTCAAGGCCTAGATATGCCTTGGAGGCATTTCAACTAAAATGTATACATCTCTAATGGTATCTCCACCATTAGTGAGATAAAACATCTTTGTTTACGACTCAGCACTTCTGACGTACCAGCGAAGATAAAAGATCGTGACTAAGCAAATTGCTGACACATCATACCTCAAAGATATTTTTGTCTTGGGCGACGAGTCCGAAAATAATGTCTGTTTCACTCTACGATGCAGCAGAGATATGCGGAGAATGCCGACTCTGTAAAGAAATATATGGCCCAGGGCCTAGTTTACCCAACAGAGCTTAAGACATGTTTGTATTGGGCAATGTGTCCAAAAATAATGTCCATTTCCCTCTACGACGCCATGTTTCTGAGATATACCTGAGGTGGTGGGCACAGGCTCTGACAAGCTGTCGGGCTATCCAGGGTTCTATCCCTGCGGTGGAAAATTAGCGAGGTCGGTCACCCCGTGCTCGGGTGCTGGAAGCCGCCTACATCGCTTCTAGTCCCGAGTCGTCCCTAGGTCAGAGGCCAGGTTTCTGGCCCACCTGCGGACGGTCCCGCCAGTTTCCCATTAGCAGTCCCAGAGGTACATATACTGTCGAGCCCCTGAGCCACGGACGCAGGCTATCGATCTCTCCGATGGTAAGACGTGTCCGTCCAAGATGCATATTGGTTCCTGCCTCTATTCTTCGGGTCACTGTCGTGGCTACAGTCAGATACTGGCTGCATCCTGTGGCGAAATAGCAATTCGCAATGGCAAAAGAGTAGTTAGCCGAGGTGAATTAGTAGTTATCCAAGGCGAAGTAGTAGTGTGCCAAGGCAAATTAGCAGAGTAATATTAGTCACAGGGCTAGTTCAAGTAAAAGTCAGCTTTCCAATGAGTGTTGTCTCCAGCCCCAGTTGGGCTGAGATGATTCCGGGGATCTAGTCTTAACAGGTTTTGAGGAGGAAGATGAAGACGAGCTCAGATTTGATAATTTTACAGATCAATCAGTGGCTGATCTTGACTGTCAGAATGAGGGGCCGGGTAATTCTTTCCCTGGGTCCTCTGCACTAGTTACCAAGGGCCCTTACTCCGACGAGGATGGTGCCTCAGGTGACGATGATTGGGACTGATTCAGAGTCAGAGTCAGAGGAGGCCCCTCCCAGGAAGCGACGGGCTATAGATGGCCGGTTCGACCCTTTGGCATCGTCCTCTGACAGAGTTTGAGCCCTAAACCCCAGTCAGAGTGCATATGTCCAAGAATATTTCACGCAACGGCTACCAGATGTGGCAGTCAAAAAGTCTTTTCTTGAAGATAATCCTGAGCTAGAACATGAGATTTTGAAAATGTTAAAGCTGCACGAGGAGATTATGGAGTTACTGCCTCAGGCGTCCAGAATCTCGTGCACCTACTTCGACAGCAGCTTTCGACACCATGGGGCCGTTGGGCAAGCCTTGAGAAGGTCGCGAGCAAGGGCAGGGGTTCCCTCAATAAAAAGACTCTTTTGCCCCTCGTAGAGGAAATTGTATTGATGTTGGGACAGACCAATGTTCTCAAGTTTGCCAGCCCCAGAGCCAATGCTCTCCCAAAATCCCCAGTGCAACCATCCTTTCCATATCAAAATGTCCATGATTTATGCAGAGTGACAGGTTCTGAATACAACCCCCCTCCGCCTCAACAGGCAGCAGGACGCAGTGGTTCGTAGTCAACTGGCTTCTCCTCAAAGGAACCATCGAGACAGTCGAGTCTGTTCAGGATCAGTTCACAGGGCATCTTTTTCTGATACCCAAGTTCCCAAGTAACAGACCTTGAAATTTACCAATCAAGGTTATCAGTGTGAGCATATGACCTTAAGATTCACCCATCAAGGTCATGAGAACTTCAACGATGGGGAGAACATCAACGATGCCCACCACAGGCTGTGCGTGGACACCTACACTTCTTCCCCCAGCCAGAGAGTGCCGACCAGGGACCTTGACATCACAGGTTGGCGACCGGCGTGTAACCTCAATGCCGGCTACCCCTCAGCCTGCCGCAGGACCGAGTCAAGAGGCTACGGCTGTTTTCGATAGCCGCAATGTGCGGATAAAAGATCCGACCTTCCATGTGTGGATGGAGAATGAGTGGTAAGAAAGTCAGCAACAGGAGCCCTGCCAGAGCCCCCACCTCGACTCTTCGCCCGCTGCGTCAGCTGAAGTTGCTCAAGCTGCTGTCGCCATCGCCAGATACGGGAAACCATCCCGAAGAACATGGACCAGCTGCCGAATAACCTGGACCAGTGGCCAAGAAAATCAAGACTCACTAGTGCCAGTTCTGTGGGGGAAGTCCTGGAACTTCGACTACTTGGAGAAGAAGCACCTTCCCTGGTATCTCCACCCAGTCCATGCATGCTTCGCCTGTGCAGAGTTGGAGTCTACTCTGGCTTTCCTATTCGCCATCCACGGGCCAGCCGCACCAGACCACCACGATGGCGAGAGACTAGTAGGAGCTGCTGGATGTTGTCATCAAGTTTAAGCTGCATCCCTCCAGACTCTCAGACAGATCATCTCCCCGTCACTGGAGCTGTTCCTGCACGCCTACGAGATGTCCAACACCCCCATGACCATAACGACCTCCATCACACCAAAAGGAGAATTCCGAGTCGACTCCCCCCTTTTTAGGTTACCGGACCTTTGGTCCGATAACCTATTGCCGTGGCGTTGCGTCCGTCGTCCGTCGTTCGTCGTCCGTCCACATTTTTATCATTAAAGTTTACAGGCGAATATTTCTGAAATTTTGCACAAAAATACCTAAAAATATTTCCAGGAAAGTTTTTTTTAGTTTTTTGATTTTCGCATTTTTTTCAAAATGGCGGCCGTTTTCGTCAAAAAATGGCCAATTTTGGACTTTGATGGTCGTTTTCTCAAAATCTGTTCAGTAACTTTTTTTCTTATTGATGCATGACACTCCTCCTATGTACCCCTGTGACATGTATAAATTTCGTTGCCCTTGAATCGCTCGAAGTGGGCCATTTTGGGCCCAAACTCGGCCCAAATGGGACTTTCCCATGTTAAATTCTCCTATGCTTTATAATGGGACACATTAAGCCTAATAAATCGCACTTAAAATTGAAATTAGAGACTAAGAGTCAATTGTAGACATATAGGAAATGATATATGCTGAATATTCTCGTGACCTTGAATTTGACCTCTGACCTCGGTTTCAAGGTCAGAACGGCCGTTTTCGTCTAAAAATGGCCAATTTTGGACTTTGATGGTCGTTTTCTCAAAATCTGTTCAGTAACTTTTTAGGTTACCAGACCTATGGTCCGATAACCTATTGGCATGGCATTGCGTCCGTCGTCATCCGTCGTCCGTCGTCGTCCGTCGTCGTCGTCCACATTTTTATCTTTTTTGTTTACGGGCGAATTTTTCTGAAATTTTGCACAAAAATACTTAAAAATAATTCAAGAAGGAGGTATTTTTTAGTTTTTGATTTTCGCATTTTTTTCAAAATGGCGGCCGTTTTCGACGAAAAATGCCTGATTTTGGACTTTGGCGGCCATTTTCTCAAAATCTGTTCAGTAATTTTTTTTCTTTTTGATACATAAGACTCCTCGTATGTACTCCTATGATGTCTATAAATTTCGTTGCGCTTGAATCGCTCGAAGTGGGCCATTGTGGCCCAAACTCGGCCCAAATGGGACTTTCCCATGTTAAATTCTCCTATGCTTCATAATGGGACACATTATGCCTAATATCTCACTTGATATTGAGATTAGAGACTAGGAATCAATTGTGGACATATAGGAAATGATATATGCTGAATATTCTCGTGACCTTGAATTTGACCCCTGACCTCAGTTTCAAGGTCAGAGCACAAAATGGCTTATATCTCGCTTATTATCGGCTCTACAGCTTAGGAATCAATTGTGGACATATAGGAAATAATGTATGTTGAATATTCTCGTGACCTTGAATTTGACCTCTGACCTCAGTTTCAAGGTCAGAGCACAAAATGGCTTATATCTCGCTCATTATCGACTCTACAGCTTAGGAATCAATTGTGGACATATGGGAAATGATATATACTGAATATTCTGATGACCTTGAATTTGACCTTCGACCTCATTTTCAAGGTCACAGGACAAAATGGCTAATATCTCGCTTGTTATCGACTTTACAGCTTAGGAATCAATTATGAACATATAGGAAATGATATATGCAGATTATTGTCATGACCTTGAATTTGACCTTTGACCTCATTTTCAAGGTCACAGGACAAAATGGCTAATATCTCACTTATTATCGATTTTACAGCTTAGGAATCAATTGTGGATATATAGGAAATGATATATGCTGAATATTCTCGTGACCTTGAATTTGCCCTCTAACCTCATTTTCAAGGTCACAGAAGAAAATGGCTCATATCTTGCTCCTCTATTGATTGTATGACTTGGGAATCAATTGTGGACACATAAAATGATATGCACTGAATATTTTGATGACCTTGAGTTTGACCTTTGCTTTAATTTTCAAGGCTACAGCAAAAAATTGCTAATATATCTCTCTCTGATTATTGAATTTACAGCTTAGCAATCAACTGTGGACATGATATATGCTTAATATTATATATGCTGAATATTCTCTTGACCTTGAATTTAACCATTGACCTGGCTAACATCTAAAACATTAAACATTGTCCGGTAACCTATCTTTGGCCCTCGGCCTAATTTTTTTCTTATTGATGCATAACACTCCTCATATATACCCCTGTGACATGTTTAAATTTCGTTGCGCTTGAATCGCTCGAAGTTGGCCATTTTGGGCCCAAACTCGGCCCAAATGGGACTGTCCCATGTTAAATTCTCCTATGCTTCATAATGGGACACATTAAGCCTAATATCTCACTTAATATTGCGATTAGACTAGGAATCAATTGTGGTCATATAGGAAATGATATATGCCGAATATTCTTGTGACCTTGAAATTGACCTCTGACCTCGGTTTCAAGGTCAGAGCACAAAATGGCTAATATCTCGTTCATTATCGACTTTACAGCTTAGGAATCAATTGTGGACATATAGGAAATGATATATGCTGAATATTCTGATAACCTTGAATTTGACCTTTGATCTCATTTTCAAGGTCACAGGACAAAAATGGCTAATATCTCACTTATTATCGATTTTACAGCCTAGGGATCAATTGTGGCCATATAGGAAATGATATATGCTGAATATTCTCATGACCTCGAATTTGACCTCCGACCTCAGTTTCAAGGTCAGAGAACAAAATGGCTAATATCTCGCTTATTATCGACTTTACAGCTTAGGAATCAATTGTGGACATATAGGAAACGATATATGCCAAATATTCTGATGATGTTGATTTTGACCTTTGACCTCATTTTCAAGGTCACAGGACAAAATGGCCAATATCGCACTTATTATCGATTTTACAGCTAAGGGATCAATTGTGGACATATAGAAAATGATATATTCTGAACATTGTCATAACCTTGAACTTGACCTTTGACCTCATTTTCAATGTCACAGGACAAAATGGCTAATATCTCGCTTATTATCAATTTTACAGCTTAGGAATCAATTATGAACATATAGGAAATGATATATGCTGAATATTGCTATGACCTTGAATTTGACCTTTGACCTCATTTTCAAGGTCAGAGAACGAAATGGCTAATATCTCGCTTTTTATCGACTTTACAGCCTAGCGATCAATTGCGGACATATAGAAAATGATATATTCTGAACATTGTCATGACCTTGGACTTCACCTTTGACCTAATTTTCAAGGTCACAGGACAAAATGGCTATTAGCTCGCTTATTATCGACTTCAGAGCTTAGGAATCAATTATGAACGTATAGGAAATGATATAAGCTGAAATTTGCTATGACCTTGAATTCAACCTTTGACCTCATTTTCAAGGTCGCAGGACTTTACAGCTTAAAAATCAGTTGTGGACATACTAGAAATGACATATGCCGAATATTATTGTGTCCTTGAATTGACCAATGACCTTATTTTCAAGATCACGGGACAAACTACTAATATCTAAAATTTGTATTGTCCGGTAACCTTTCTTAGCCCTTGGGCTAATTTTTTGGATAGGGATTGATACGGATTGAAACAGAGGTTCTTGGAGTGATATTCCACCTAAATTGACATGTGTGATATCTTCCAAGTTGGGACAATGAGTAATAAAGTTTTTCACAGGTTTCAATGTTTACAAATACGATATTGTGTATTTTGTACTGACAACAGGAATACAGTTTCATGTATTTCTAAGTTTTGAATACAATATTTCGTATTTCTGCAGGACTACGAAAAATGGTAGTTCTGCAGAAATACGCTTTTGCTATAGATCTATCTGTCCCAAAGAAGTTTGACTGTAGTGTAGTAGATGCTGATTGGGGTACTTGACATTGTGTATAAAGATGGTGTTACTGGAATCGCTTGAAAGGCCCAAAATGCAGGCTCAAATGGCTCAAAAAGGTCCAAAATTCAGTTTTTG
Source organism: Terebella lapidaria (assembly GCA_949152475.1). Classification (NCBI taxonomy): domain Eukaryota; kingdom Metazoa; phylum Annelida; class Polychaeta; order Terebellida; family Terebellidae; genus Terebella; species Terebella lapidaria. The sequence continues at coordinate 32,235,668 of OX424563.1, read as the reverse complement.
GTTGTTTTCTCGAAAACTATCTGATCGGTGTTTTTCAATGTTTACACAAACGAGAGATTGTTATAGATTCGTGGGCGGTTTTTTTTTTGCTAAACTACATAATCCATGTTCGTCTCCATAACTTCTCCAAACAAATACCGAACTGTCCCAAAATGTGACCATACCCACTCTAACCCTGGTCAATGAATACTTCGGCAACAAAGGTATAATTTGCTCAATTACGCAATAAATACAGACAGTTGAGCATCACTGATATATAACAAGGTATATCTTCAATTCATTCACATGCCTCGTGGGGAAGCCTTCAGGATAGTGGGTGACATGATATAGATCACTGGCCGAGACTTACTGTTTTATGATGTTGATGAATATGTAGTATCTATCGGATTTTTACAAGCAAATTTAGTAGAGGTAGCAAATTTCCATTAAGGCGCGGTATTAGCACATTAGTGAGCTATGGTATATTTGAGTTGGTGCTAGAGGCCTATCTAGCCAATGATGGGGGGTAGATCACTATGCTGAAAGTAAAATACCGCACCTTACTCCAAATTTGTCAGTGAAAGCATGCGGCATTCATAATGTCTCACTCGCTGCAGCGGTCGGTGCACATTCCTTTACATTGACCACGACTCTACTCAAGCGAATTAGCGATCTGACTTTCCTCAGGTGTTGAACTCAATTGAAATCATTTTCATACACCCAACTCAGAAAGTTTAGCAAGCAAGTCATTGTCTGTCGCTGCACATTTTCTTCATGTAATGCAATAAGAAATGGGGCTTACAATTTTAAAATACGCCAGACTTTCGTCGACGTGCATAGGCCTACTAGAAAAAGAAGCGTCTGGATGAACTTGCTTGTATATTGTACATCATATTTCACATTATCTGCAGTGAATTTCAGACAACTAATTCTCGGTTCGTGATCACGAACATATGAACTTATTGTTGTGCCAGTATTATCGCAAATAACACCGTCATGAGAATGTTCTACCTTGTTATCTGTTAGGTACATTCAGTTATCTATATTTAATAGATTATAATAATAAATCTTCGTTTCAACATACCAGAATTGTGACCAGAATTCGCGGAGATATGGACAAAAACGTACACCGATATGGTTTGCGTGGAAATGTAAATTCGTGGGCGATTCTCCACCTTAATAGAACCAGTAATTAATATTTGTTTTTATAAAAAAAAAAAACGTTAATAATCCAAGTATTTTACAGAATAACTTTAAAGAATCACTCAAACTTTGAAAGAGAAATACCGTCAATACACCGATGAGCAAAATAAAAATGCATATGATTTATGGCTGGCAGGCAGATCTGTATATAAAAATGCCGAGCAGGGTGGCATCCCTGGACGAGGACAGGCTCTTGTCTCCGGAGGAGGAGAGCACCATTCTATGGTCAACCACATCAAGTTTGTTGCCTCAGTGGGGTGTGACTACACCCGCAGAGACATAGCTGACCTCTCTGGGACCACTAGGCCATCAACGACCCGTGAGTGACAACTGGGTATACAAATTTATGAAGAGGTGAACCGACCTCAAGATCACTCAGCTCAATCCAATGCCCTCAGCATAGTACGTGCACAATACGCATCTGTAGACACCATGTGGCAGTACTATGCTGAACTTAAGAAAGTAATGGATTGATATGAATTCAAAAACAAGCCACAGAGAATATTAAATGTGGACGAAACGAGACTGTCCCAGAAACACACACCCCCAAGGCAGTTGTTAGAAGAGGTAACTAATTTAAAAAATGCACATTGAAATTTGAACTTGTTTTTCAATATCGGTTTCAGGAAAGAGTATCCTGGTCATCATCTCCCCTTTGGCAGCCGCTACAACCCTCCTAAGTTGCGTGAGTGCGTCCAGTCAGGTACTACAAACCTACATGGTGTTCAGAAAGGAAATAAGTCAATGAACGTCTTCTTGATGATGCACTCCCTGGCACAGCAACCTCTGCGACACACTATGGATGGTCAAACAGCTTTGTCTATCAAGACTGACAATCACTTCGTTGAGCGCCTTCCGGGAGTCACTGAGGAGCCAACACTGCTGCTCTACTATATAATGGCCACAGCTAACATGTGAATATGTCGGTACTTGATTGGGCTAATCAAATAAATAATACCATCCTACTTTTCCTACTACATGCGCACATCAGCCATCTCACACAGCCTCTGGAGGTGAGCGTTTCCAGAGTATTCAAGAACATACTGGCTGCATATTACAGCCAGTGCTGTTAGCACATGCAAAGAAACCCTAGACAGATTGTATCAACATATGACGTATGCCCTCTTTCGGCCAAAGCTGAATACCTCAGCTACATCATCGCTAGCTTCAAGCATGCTCCCTTCATCACCAGTTTCATCACTGAGGATCAACTTGTTCCAAGAAAGGCTATGAACCAAAGCACCAACATAACAACCCAGTTTGAACTGGAAGTTTTTTTTTGTCAAGAAGAGTTCCAGAAGCGCCAGAGCCACAGCCCTATTATCTCGAATTTTGATCCCAGGAGGACAGCCCATAAAGTGAGGGTCCAGGGTCTGAAAATGTGAGAGAGAGCCAAGATGTGCCAAAGTTTTCAGAAGCAACCTCATCCCAATAGAGCTAAGAGCATTCGCCCATCTCCAAAGCACGCTAAGGATCCCTCTCCATCGACAAGTGGGCTGAGAAGAGTTATCACACCTGAGGCTTCTGCTAAAGATACGCTGGATGCAGATGAATCAGATGATGGGCATGATGCACACAAAAATATGTTATATTCACTCTACGTGTTTTGTTCATTTACATTTCGATTTACGCTATTCTGATATTCAATAGAACAACTTTCCAAAACCTCCAAATGCAACTGCTTACTATCAAACTACATATATATGACACTTTCTAAGTGTACTTGTAGCTCTCTCAGAGCAATCCTGAACACTCAATCCAGGATTTTAAATTGACCCTGAACTTTAAATTGACCCTCCCACATGCACTAAATGCACATGTGAATTGTGCATGCACCCACAATGGATATGTTCAGAAGCTCTAATTTACAGATTGGTGGAAAATACGACATTCATTTCCAAATAATATCACATTAAAATTTGGAGATATATCAGTTATCTTCTTATGATGAATCATGAGGTAAGATTGATTAATATTTGGATCACTTAAATTCATTTACAGTCCAATCATATATAAAAAAACAAAATCTTTTTTAATTTTCAAGAAAAACGTAATTTTGGTTCATTTGATACCGGACATGTATGGACCAAAACAAAATGCTGTCACTGACGATTGGATACTGACAAGATCAGTTGTTTGCAATACACCACCAAATACTCAAAGGAGGCGTGAAGAATCAGCGCCTTAATTTCCACTGCAGCTCTTATTCAATACAAGTAAATTTAACATTTGTTTTGGTGATATTTTGAATCAAACTGTGTAAAAAAAAAAGAATCCATCAGTCCAATCTGACCTATTTTAGAGGAGAAACCCCACACTACCCTGCCAAAATCGCAAGTATTTAACACGTCTCATCATATTACATATTATAACACTGATCACAGTAATATGTTTCGTTAAACATCTTAGGCATCACTCAGCTATTGTACCATGAAGACTAAATCATATTTAGGCTAAACATCTACGAAATATGAGAAAATTCATGTCTGCATCGAGGGCATAGGGTGTTACATTCATTCCCCGTGTTAAACCTACCTTACGTTGAACACTAGACAACTTTCCCGTTTATTTGATGAATTGCTACATAAAAAAATAGTCAGTTTATAAACTACTAGTAGTCAAAACTTTTTGCTTTCAATTTTCTACGTATTTTCACTTTTTTATGTTTTTTAAATCAATTTTTCATCTGATCATAACCAAATTTAGCTCTTTTGGCTTTTGCCTATCTTGTCAGTGCCTAAATGCTTTAGGCCGAAAAAAAAAATGTTTTGGTTTGCGTCCCAGTGATGCTCCGAAATCGGTGCTATGGCGCTGAGTTTTTTTTTTTTTTTTTTTTTGAGTACCGGTTTAGGTTTTTTTTTTTTCGCATAAAAAGTGTGTTTGTACCATATTTTTCATCTGGAAAAGTAAAAATACAGATTTATTCAGTCTGTTGGAACTATGATGGCTGGTTTAGGACAACCCGAAAAAATTTTTTACCGTTTTTTCGAGAAAATTATTTATGACAGCAAGAAAGTTTTCTATCACGTTATTTTGAGTTAATTATCTCGTAGCATCAAGATAATTATGTCGTTATTTCGAGATAGTCCAGTCGTTAATTTGAGATAATTAAGTCGTTATTTCGAGATAGTATCTCGTTATTCTGAGAAGATCATGTTGTTATTTCGAGATGGTATAGTTATATAGGAATCCAAATAATACTGATTTTCGTTATTTTGAGATAGTTACCTTGTTATTTCGAGACAGTATCTCATTATTTCGAGATAATTATGTCATTATTTCGAGATAGTATCTATAGTTTTTCAAGATAATGGTCTCGAAATAACGAGATACTATCTCCAAATAACGAGTCAACTATCTCGAAATAAACGAGATAAAAAAACTTTTTTTGTTTCCTATATAATTGTCTCGAAATAACGAAATAAAACAACTTTTTGCACGTTCTAAATCAGCCACTGTATGGATCAAATAACTAGTGGAAAATATTAATTGATAACAGAATCAATAAAAATAGCAATGTAATAAAGAAAATCATGAAACAACTGAATAAATACCAAAAAAAAAAATTGTTTACTTTTAAAACTTTGGCCGATACTCGCTACAAAATATATCAACGACATAAACTCGTATTGTTTCTAAGCAAGAGGGTCTTCTTTGCACGCATGCAACTTCCTATGTCTGTATAAAACAAATTTCTCACGAAGCGGTTCATTGGAGGTGATCTCCTGTTTTAGCCAGTGACAAGTGGAAGGGGCTCGTATGGAAAGCCAGGTGTTATTACTTCCGTGGCAAGGGATTAGCTAGTGACGGAATTCAAAAAAATCGTTTACCGGACGACTCTCCTTCTCTACTTCTTAAGAGCCCGTGTTAATATAACGATCAACAATAATCTTAAAAACGAATCTGTAAAGTATAAGTTTGCTAATTGATTGGTTTGTAGCTTTCACAGTTAAACGCCTGATTGGTTCCTGCAAGATTGCAATCCTCGATACAGTACAGTCATTAATACAGCCACTTTGGGGACGCTCATCAACTTGCACAAAATGAAATGTGGCCCCTGCTTGTAAAAAACTATCATGGCAAAAAAAAAAAAAAATCTGACGCGGGAGGTTTGGGACGACGCGCGCGGGGACGCAAACCAAAACATTTATTTTTTTTGGCCTTAAGGGTCCACAATGGAAATAAGTGTTCATTCACCTTCTTGTGCTACATCGGTGGTTTTTTATACACCTATGAACATTTTTACGGCCTTGAACAATCCTTTTCCGTCACGTTATGACAAGTCGTCCGGGTTCCGGTTTCAGTCCATCGTTCATAGTGCAGGTTTTACCGGGGTTTCAAAATCGTTTTGCAAGGATTAATTTAGTGCAACAACGTATCAAAAATCAGCAGGTAACAAGAGCACTTTGTAGATGTATCGCGTATGTTTATTGTTAAGGACATGACATGCACATTCAACAATTTTCATATTCGATAGTTCCCCGAAAAGCAACCGTTGTGATGTGTTTATGAGCGATAATATGGGTTTTCCAGATTTTGGTGATTATAAACACTGACGGCATGTGGTGTGTCGATCAAATCCACTACTAGTATTCACGAATACTGATTTTCAAACAACACAAACGCTGATCATGACATTAAGTCCAATATATCTTCTGTAAAAACACTATATCTACTGGAGCACATCAGTCATCATGTACATGAAATACCACTCTGGACAAATGTAGGCTTGACCAATCAGCACTATTCTATTAGCGTGTCCAGCGTTTTCTGCATAATCGGATTTGTATCTGTCACCATGTTAAATGAGCATTTTTAGAAATTTATTAAAAATTACATGTTCAGGATATTTCTCTTTGAAGATTTGTATCGGGTGCCTTTATATCTATTCTTCAAAATGTATATCTTGAAATTTTGATATAAGGTGGGATAAAAATATAAAGATTATTAGACTGTGGGTGGGGTCTACAAATTTCGTGTTTTTGGTTCCCGCAAAACCGCGTGGGGGTGGTCATTTAAGTCTGTTTATTTACATCAAGCGCTCGGGGTTATCGGAAATTTGTTGATGACCTATGAAACAGTAAAAACAGACGAATCACGTGATATATTTGTTTTGATGAAATTCGGGAAATTCCGTGAAGGTTTCGACGGTTGAAAAGTGGGCAAATTTCGTGATGATTATTCATGCTGTTGCACTCAATGGAAGTGTCTGGAAGTCACACAATGAACTCAATAGGGCATTAAAATTAACAGGTAGCCATCTGTTTGTAAATAAACTGCATCGCCGAGGAGCGCAAGTGATTATAGTGGAGGCACCCCGCGCGGCTTTAGGGAGAAAAATCCGGCCGTCGCCAAAATGGGCGATAATGGGGGAATTTGGGGGCAGTGCTGCCAATTCGTGATCACTGGCGATAACTACCAGTACCAACAGTCTTATTGTATTTCGGCAGCGAACAAGTATACTACCTGTATAATTATTGTGTATGTTGTTATTTCTGTGTGACAAAGGTCAAGATATTTGGATATTAACATAGAATATATATTTATGATTTTCATATAAATCTATAGGCCTATCTGGCCAGCTCGAGCCTAGTTATATACATGTAGGCCTAATGATGTATGTACTGTGTACAACAAAGAAAAAATTGTGTGATATTTCACATGTAATGGAATATCAGAAACGATGAATTATTTCATAACATATTGCATTCTGGCCAGAACGTAATAAAATCTAATAGGAACTGGAGTGATGTACATGCAGCTCCCGCTCAAATGTTCACTGCAATGTGATCATGGTGATTGTTTAGCAATATTCTTGCAATAATTTTTCAACATTTCTTGTATCTCCCAAACAAAGTTACGCTGATACTGAGGATTTGAGATCGTCGCGCTGCGTCAGCCGCGTCCGCCGCAGACACTGTCTTGTGAACGTGCTACAGGCTGCAAATCTGAACCGATCAATTTGTCCTGTGTAGCACAAATCGTTTGTGAACGCTCTACGAGTGAGTTTTCAATGAATGATGATGAAATCGCACAGGTTGATGAGAAAGACAGTCTCACGAAACCAATCATTTTTCAGAATGACCAAATAAATAATAATTAGCTGAGAGGTTAACTTGTGATCACTCCGAAAACCTGTACTATGAAAGCAAATAACACTGAATTCTTGTTGAGAATAGAAAACTGATTTTTTTGGGAAAACGGAACAATAACACCAAATAAGTTAACACTAATTTTACTAGTTAAGTCCATTATTGACCACAATAAAAATATTTAAAACAAGAAAATATTTATTATTGGGCTCTACTAGGTAAAGGTTTGGTCCAGTAGAGATTTCATGGCTGTAACTGGATAAGTTAACATTAGTTTTACTAGTTAAGTCTAATATTGACCACAATAAAAATAGTTAAGACGATAAACATTTATTATTGGGCTCAACAACGTAAAGGTTTTGTTCAGTGGAGATTTCATGACTGTAACCGAATAAGTTAACAATACTTTTACTAGTTAAGGTCCGGAACTTCTTATACTGATATCGATAAAACACACTGGCCTCGCAGTGATGATATTTTGTCTGAACGTATTTTGGGCAACAGGGATGATAGGGCCCAGGGGATACACCCACGCGGTCGTTGGTTACTGAATCATCTAGTTTTCTCTCAAATCCAGCCCCAGAAAAGTATTGTCAACAATACATATTAGTAATTTAGTGCTTAAATGTGGAAACCAATCAAGATATTGCAGTAAAAGGTAAAAATACCCATGTACATTTTCGGTGACAGACAAGATTTTCAAAATCTGAACTTTCAAATTGCTATCAAATCGTCAATTTTTGGCCTAAAGAGGTTATTCAAGGACCAATGTGTTCATGAAAATACACTCTAAATTAAGCAATAGCACCTGTAATTTAGAAGAAAAAAATTCAAAAAACCTCCGGACATGCTAATTCTATCTGCACCATGTGACCAGTTTTGGACTGATCAGAGCCTATGTCTCAGATTGCCCACGCTATTGTACATGCAACATGATCTTATAAAAATTATAATCTAAAACTAGATTTAGACTGGATCTAAATGACTTCATTGTATTGTAATTGGGTCAAATGAATTTATCATCATAAAAAATTGTGAATGTTTCAAATAGATGTCTTGCAATGTTTGGTCTCTATGAAACAACTAAATTAATCTGCAGTCTCAATTGCCTATCCCCATCTCCGCAGACATGATGGCGGACGTGCCCCAACCTAATGAGTTCAAGTTGAGCAGCCCGCCTGCGGATGGGATTTCCTCCGTAAAGTTCGCACCGCAATCGTCACAGTTCCTGCTCGTGTCATCTTGGGACTGCGGGGTCAGACTGTATGATGTCCTCGTGAATCAGATGAGAATCAAATACACACACCAGGCTCCGGTCCTCGACTGTTGCTTCCAGGTCAGTCGCCAAAGTTATTGTCTGCAGGCACATAGGCAAGATCATAATGATATTTGAAGTTTTTCAGTCATTATCCAATGCGCTGAAAAGTACAAAAATTACCAAATAAAGATATCAACTTTAATCTCTCAACTTGTAGATATTTTCATTGTTTAAAATGTCAAATATCACTTTCATTCCCCTATCTGTTTCTCAGGATGCAGTCCATGCATACAGTGGTGGACTCGACAGTACACTAAAAATGTATGACTTCAACACAAACTCAGGTATGTGTGTACATCAGATTTGCAGGATTTTGCAAAAATGTATCCCACATGATTTGGACCAGAGGACAAACAAGTATTTGAGGACCATTGCTTGCAGTTTTACCAACCTACGCTACATGTTTGACAATTCATAAATAGTGTAAATATAGTTTTTGCAGCTTGACACTCTCACTTTTGAACACTTTCGCCTCCACAGAGACTGTGGTTGGGAGCCATGACGCGCCGATACGCTGCGTTGAGTACTCGCCTGAGGTGAATGTGGTGGTCACTGGCAGCTGGGACTCGACGGTCAAGTTGTGGGATCCCCGCTCTCCAACCATGGCCGGCTCCTTCTCACAGCCTGACAAGGTAACCTTGGCAACCGTGGGGCATACTGGTATCAGAGAAGCAGTGAAATATTGTGTAGTAGTACTTTCATTACAGATATTGAGTATTGAAATTCCACGCCAATCCATGTTGTTCATCAAAAGGTGCACAATATTACATTGATACTGTTGAATCATTGTGGTAGAAAACTGGGTGATTATAAATTCCATGTTCTGTCACATGGAAATTAAGTTACTAAATATTCAATCATACAATGATATGAAAAAAAAAGAAATTATTACTATACTACTACATTGAGTATTGCATAGTTATACTACTATAATCAAACTTTTGATACTATGGAATGGTATTCATGGTATTATGGCCACTATCAGGTGTACACGATGGGTAACTGTGGAGACAAGCTAGTCGTGGGGACCGCCGGGCGCCGCGTCCTCGTCTGGGATCTCAGGAACATGGGCTATGTCCAACAGCGCCGCGAGTCGAGTCTCAAGTATCAGACCCGATGTATCCGCAGCTTCCCAAACAAACAGGGCTACGTACTCAGCTCGATTGAAGGTAGGCTTGGGATTTTCCGGGAAATACTAGTATCTAGGATAGTGAAGTGTGATATTTCGAAGTCAGTTCGCTAATAGTTTGTGATTGAAGTGCCTATGAATAATATCTTTTACTTATATTATTAATGCATTATCTAAACATTTGGAAAATTTAAGAGTACATGTAGTTTGAAGATAGACTATTACTGTGTCAACTTCAAGTGATGCATGAGGAAGTAAAATGCAAATACAAAACTGAATATAACTCTAGAATTAAAAGGTGTATATTTGATAGTGCTTGGTTCCTTTGCGATAATCAAGCATCGTCAATGACGAAATTTTTGTCCATTACTTCAAAGGTCGCGTGGCTGTAGAATACTTGGACCCAAACCCAGATGTGCAGCGTAAGAAATATGCCTTCAAGTGTCACAGGATCAAGGAGGACGGTGTTGAGAAGATCTACCCGGTCAATGCGATCTCCTTCCACGGTCAACACAACACATTCGCGACGGGCGGCTCTGATGGCTTCGTCAACATCTGGGACGGATTCAACAAGAAACGTCTTTGCCAATTCCACAGGTAAGAGTCTATGGGATTGATGAGCGCTTGGTCGGCCTGTGCAGTGATGTTGTATGTTTTCCAGGTGTCAAGTTTTTCAGTGTTTTCTTGTGTTTGGTTGAAGTGAGAGGTCCGATCTTAGAAGTTATTTTCACAACCTTGAATTTATATATATGTACATGTATGCTCTAGGAAAAAATATTGGGAAATCAATTGTGTTTGAATCTGTAACTATTCAGATGAATTTTTTTTACCATATATATTTGGTGTTATTGATGAATGATTGATCCTATAGTTTTCATGCCCTCTATATTTCAGATACCCTTCGAGTATTGCCAGTCTTGCTTTCAGTCATGATGGCAGCTTGCTGGCAATTGCCTCATCATACATGTACGAACAGGACCAGATGGACGAACAGACAGAAGAGGCGGTATACATTCGCAAAGTTTCCGACCAGGAAACCAAGCCCAAGTAGAGTCATAGACTCACATCTCGAGGACTCAGAGATTTTGTCATTTTCATGTTCATCTTGCTGGTGCATTTTGTGACAGCAATAATAAGTTTGATCTTGCTAGCCTATTAGCATGATTAGACATCAACGTTTGCCTAAATAAAGGTGTTAAGTTAGGTGGAGTGTTTGAAAGAATGAAGTTGTCCCGTGTTTTCGCTCTATGGTCATTCCATCTGCATTGTATTGTGTTCATTTGTATATGACTTGTATACAACAACTTGTGGAGAGTTAATATCTATCTTAAGTTTATATTAAGGCAACTCTGTTATCTGTACTATATGCTTGTTCTTGAAACATGCATTTCAAGAAGTTTGTTATGTACTGATTTAGCTGAAAGTCATGGTGATAAAAGTGAAAAAAAAATGGTTTGGTTATAACATCAAATGCAGTTATGATTTCTCCATGTTTTTGTTCATCTGATATGTGCGTAAATGATACCAGGTCATGTTTTGTGAATTTTCATCATTTGTATATAAATCATTTTGCAAATAAAGCGTACCTTTCAATGTTGATTTTATTAGCTTACCGGCCCATATGGGCCGATAAGCTATTGTCGTGGTTTGTCGTCCGTAGTCGTCATCGTCCACCGCATCATCTGTTAACATTTTTAGGAAGAGCAGAGCTCTTCCTCTATGATGTTGGTTTTTTTTGGATTTTTGAAATTTTCCCTTTGTTTACATTCTTGAAAGTGCCACTAGGAACCACAACAGGCCATTCAACTGTGGCTAATTGGGAGGGCCCGGGGCCCCTTGGGAGGAAAATGACGCCCGTATACTTAATCATGGTTAATGTAATAAGTTATTATCGATAATAATCCCAAGAGACGTGTGTTCCGACCGTTTTTTTTTTTTGTATGTCACCGTTTCATACCCATCACCTATCCCGTTTCGATCTTCACTGAAACAGTGCTTTCTTGCAATCATATGCACTCAAAGTTTTGGATGTACGTTCCGCACAATATATAGATACAGTATGCTATTGCAAAAATGAAAAACATGTTGAAACGGCAACATAATATTTATGTGTTAGTGGTGGTATTCCAGTAGGCAAATTCAATTCTCGTGTGGCCCCGATAAGCAGTCACAGCAGTCGGCCCGCAAGCCAGATAGTCACTGAATTGTCCAATCGGGGAGCTATCTTGACGGACACACCCACATGTTTATGAACTACACGTGGATATAATAATATGCAAATTATCACGTGAGCAAGTCCCGCCAATTAGCGATAAATACTGACGCACTGGGGTCAAGGTCATAAGCTCCCACGAGATCATGGAATCTACTGGGTGCGGTATTTGTGGAAATACTTGTTACGACCCAAATAAATGTTTTTTTCTATGACTCTTTCCTACTTCACTGGTAATACTTCAGGAAAATATCACCATACAAAGCTTGTTCATGGGGATATCTGATAAGAAATGCCTACTGAAGTGAAGCGAGATTTCCCGAGATTTGAGTAGGAACCTGTCGGAAGCAACAAAACTTGGCAGATTTGCCGAACTAATACACTTTGTCGGGGGAAAAAACTTAGTTTCCTCCTGAAATAAGCAGAAACGAATGGATACTATATCAGTTATCATGTTTATGATAGTTTTATATTGCCGACGAGAATTGTCAGTGCTGATTTTGAGGGGTACAGGCGATAATTATGGTATACGAACACATATAGGATTGCCATTTAACTCCATTATAACGTTTTATGAGAGAAATCACTTTCAAAATGTTTCAATTTTCATAAAATTTCAGTATGTTGAAGCAATATATATAACTTACAAAATATTAAAAAATCAGCACATGTTGTTGGAATAGATCAAACGCTACAAGCATTTGACTGTTAGCTGCTGACACCTGGCGAATTCCTCAGAAAGCAAACTCCCAGAAAGGGCCGGTTTGTTTATATGTATTCATGCGCACAGTAACAGCTCCAATCAACATGAAAATTCACATGTACATAGAGGAATACCCATAATACCACTATACAAACCAAAACAGAGACATTTTAAAGTGATACATGTGCATTTGGAGGAGAAACTGGGAGTTTTTAAATAATATAGTACTTTGATGCCTCATTTTGACCATATAAGGAAATCAATACAGGTCCATAACCTAAATAATGGCAATTTTCTTCACATTTTACAATTATAACACCCCACATACAGAGGTGATAATCCCCAATTATTGAGCTCTTATGTGAAAAGGGAAGACTTGTAGAGAAGAAATAAAACAGTGATTTTTGCACTTGAGAAAGGAAATATTTTGAACAAAAAAGTGAGATTTTCTTTGGAAATTTTGATTTGACGCCTGATCAAACATGCTCAAGGACAATTTGGGGTTTGTTTCAGATAAATGTATTATTCACCCATATATTACCATCAGTTTGATTCCCCTTGGACTAAATATGTCAAAATTTTAAAAGAGTTGGTAGTCCTACCCCGCTGCTTAGCACCAAACACTTTCTACCATACTGCTGTCTACACCAATAGTATTCAAATGTCGCAAAATGCTACCACCACACTCTCAATATAGTATATTTCTAAATTAAGCAAAAATTCCAAGGTTTTAATCTTGACAAAACACAAAAACGTAGACAATTTGTTGAAAATATGGTTTCTGTAAGCCAGAGATCACCGACATTAGGTCACATAGGTGCCTTGTACAGGGGACTAATTTATGTGCTGTATGAAATTTATTTATAAAACACATTTATATGATGGACTGCAATCGATCAAACGGCAAGAGACACATATGGGGTCAAAAATGTGGTTCTACGGCAATATCGAAAAAAAAATATGGTAAAAAAATCGGAAAAGTGCGTCCTTGACCAGATATGGTGCCAAAATTGCAAATAATATACCAAATGCATTCTGCAATGCCTAACCTAGCTTATTTATGATCGACTATATAGGTTGTGGTGATGAATTTCAGAGACACCTAGTATTATCCACCGTTCAAGTTTTGGTGGCCATTTCAACACCTTTTTTGGTTAGGCTGTGTCTGAGTCCAGTAGTCCTCAGTGAAAGTGTATAATATTTTACAGTGATTTGAAATATTGGTTACTATATGAAAATAAAGAAAATAAAAAGGCACTAACTCCATGTCTTTAGCATTCAAGGGGGGGGGATAAACACCGCCGCTATTAGCATGTAGATATAATCCTACATATGTAATAAAAATCCACGTGAACGAAAACTATGGTTGCAATGGTGAAAAATTCATGAATACCGCACACTATCCACACACAAATTAAAGAAATGCCACAAAACCTGCTAAAAATCTATAATACACAAAATTCCATGTCCTCGGTTTAAATAATGGCAATTTTCTTCACATTTTACAATTATAACACCCCACATACAGAGGTGATAATCCCCAATTATTGAGCTCTTATGTGAAAAGGGAAGACTTGTAGAGAAGAAATAAAACAGTGATTTTTGCACTTGAGAAAGGAAATATTTTGAACAAAAAAGTGAGATTTTCTTTGGAAATTTTGATTTGACGCCTGATCAAACATGCTCAAGGACAATTTGGGGTTTGTTTCAGATAAATGTATTATTCACCCATATATTACCATCAGTTTGATTCCCCTTGGACTAAATATGTCAAAATTTTAAAAGAGTTGGTAGTCCTACCCCGCTGCTTAGCACCAAACACTTTCCACCATACTGCTGTCTACACCAATAGTATTCAAATGTCGCAAAATGCTACCACCACACTCTCAATATAGTATATTTCTAAATTAAGCAAAAATTCCAAGGTTTTAATCTTGACAAAACACAAAAACGTAGACAATTTGTTGAAAATATGGTTTCTGTAAGCCAGAGATCACCGACATTAGGTCACATAGGTGCCTTGTACAGGGGACTAATTTATGTGCTGTATGAAATTTATTTATAAAACACATTTATATGATGGACTGCAATCGATCAAACGGCAAGAGACACATATGGGGTCAAAAATGTGGTTCTACGGCAATATCGAAAAAAAAATATGGTAAAAAAATCGGAAAAGTGCGTCCTTGACCAGATATGGTGCCAAAATTGCAAATAATATACCAAATGCATTCTGCAATGCCTAACCTAGCTTATTTATGATCGACTATATAGGTTGTGGTGATGAATTTCAGAGACACCTAGTATTATCCACCGTTCAAGTTTTGGTGGCCATTTCAACACCTTTTTTGGTTAGGCTGTGTCTGAGTCCAGTAGTCCTCAGTGAAAGTGTATAATATTTTACAGTGATTTGAAATATTGGTTACTATATGAAAATAAAGAAAATAAAAAGGCACTAACTCCATGTCTTTAGCATTCAAGGGGGGGGGGATAAACACCGCTGCTATTAGCATGTAGATATAATCCTACATATGTAATAAAAATCCACGTGAACGAAAACTATGGTTGCAATGGTGAAAAATTCATGAATACCGCACACTATCCACACACAAATTAAAGAAATGCCACAAAACCTGCTAAAAATCTATAATACACAAAATTCCATGTCCTCGGTTTAAATAAATAATGGCAATTTTCTTCACATTTTACAATTATAACACCCCACATACAGAGGTGATAATCCCCAATTATTGAGCTCTTATGTGAAAAGGGAAGACTTGTAGAGAAGAAATAAAACAGTGATTTTTGCACTTGAGAAAGGAAATATTTTGAACAAAAAAGTGAGATTTTCTTTGGAAATTTTGATTTGACGCCTGATCAAACATGCTCAAGGACAATTTGGGGTTTGTTTCAGATAAATGTATTATTCACCCATATATTACCATCAGTTTGATTCCCCTTGGACTAAATATGTCAAAATTTTAAAAGAGTTGGTTGTCCTACCCCGCTGCTTAGCACCAAACACTTTCTACCATACTGCTGTCTACACCAATAGTATTCAAATGTCGCAAAATGCTACCACCACACTCTCAATATAGTATATTTCTAAATTAAGCAAAAATTCCAAGGTTTTAATCTTGACAAAACACAAAAACGTAGACAATTTGTTGAAAATATGGTTTCTGTAAGCCAGAGATCACCGACATTAGGTCACATAGGTGCCTTGTACAGGGGACTAATTTATGTGCTGTATGAAATTTATTTATAAAACACATTTATATGATGGACTGCAATCGATCAAACGGCAAGAGACACATATGGGGTCAAAAATGTGGTTCTACGGCAATATCGAAAAAAAAATATGGTCAAAAAATCGGAAAAGTGCGTCCTTGACCAGATATGGTGCCAAAATTGCAAATAATATACCAAATGCATTCTGCAATGCCTAACCTAGCTTATTTATGATCGACTATATAGGTTGTGGTGATGAATTTCAGAGACACCTAGTATTATCCACCGTTCAAGTTTTGGTGGCCATTTCAACACCTTTTTTGGTTAGGCTGTGTCTGAGTCCAGTAGTCCTCAGTGAAAGTGTATAATATTTTACAGTGATTTGAAATATTGGTTACTATATGAAAATAAAGAAAATAAAAAGGCACTAACTCCATGTCTTTAGCATTCAAGGGGGGGGGGATAAACACCGCCGCTATTAGCATGTAGATATAATCCTACATATGTAATAAAAATCCACGTGAACGAAAACTATGGTTGCAATGGTGAAAAATTCATGAATACCGCACACTATCCACACACAAATTAAAGAAATGCCACAAAACCTGCTAAAAATCTATAATACACAAAATTCCATGTCCTCGGTTTAAATAATGGCAATTTTCTTCACATTTTACAATTATAACACCCCACATACAGAGGTGATAATCCCCAATTATTGAGCTCTTATGTGAAAAGGGAAGACTTGTAGAGAAGAAATAAAACAGTGATTTTTGCACTTGAGAAAGGAAATATTTTGAACAAAAAAGTGAGATTTTCTTTGGAAATTTTGATTTGACGCCTGATCAAACATGCTCAAGGACAATTTGGGGTTTGTTTCAGATAAATGTATTATTCACCCATATATTACCATCAGTTTGATTCCCCTTGGACTAAATATGTCAAAATTTTAAAAGAGTTGGTAGTCCTACCCCGCTGCTTAGCACCAAACACTTTCTACCATACTGCTGTCTACACCAATAGGATTCAAATGTCGCAAAATGCTACCACCACACTCTCAATATAGTATATTTCTAAATTAAGCAAAAATTCCAAGGTTTTAATCTTGACAAAACACAAAAACGTAGACAATTTGTTGAAAATATGGTTTCTGTAAGCCAGAGATCACCGACATTAGGTCACATAGGTGCCTTGTACAGGGGACTAATTTATGTGCTGTATGAAATTTATTTATAAAACACATTTATATGATGGACTGCAATCGATCAAACGGCAAGAGACACATATGGGGTCAAAAATGTGGTTCTACGGCAATATCGAAAAAAAAATATGGTAAAAAAATCGGAAAAGTGCGTCCTTGACCAGATATGGTGCCAAAATTGCAAATAATATACCAAATGCATTCTGCAATGCCTAACCGAGCTTATTTATGATCGACTATATAGGTTGTGGTGATGAATTTCAGAGACACCTAGTATTATCCACCGTTCAAGTTTTGGTGGCCATTTCAACACCTTTTTTGGTTAGGCTGTGTCTGAGTCCAGTAGTCCTCAGTGAAAGTGTATAATATTTTACAGTGATTTGAAATATTGGTTACTATATGAAAAAAAGAAAATAAAAAGGCACTAACTCCATGTCTTTAGCATTCAAGGGGGGGGGGGGGATAAACACCGCCGCTATTAGCATGTAGATATAATCCTACATATGTAATAAAAATCCACGTGAACGAAAACTATGGTTGCAATGGTGAAAAATTCATGAATACCGCACACTATCCACACACAAATTAAAGAAATGCCACAAAACCTGCTAAAAATCTATAATACACAAAATTCCATGTCCTCGGTTTAGGTATACGAACACATATAGGATTGCCATTTAACTCCATTATAACGTTTTATGAGAGAAATCACTTTCAAAATGTTTCAATTTTCATAAAATTTCAGTATGTTGAAGCAATATATATAACTTACAAAATATTAAAAAATCAGCACATGTTGTTGGAATAGATCAAACGCTACAAGCATTTGACTGTTAGCTGCTGACACCTGGCGAATTCCTCAGAAAGCAAACTCCCAGAAAGGGCCGGTTTGTTTATATGTATTCATGCGCACAGTAACAGCTCCAATCAACATGAAAATTCACATGTACATAGAGGAATACCCATAATACCACTATACAAACCAAAACAGAGACATTTTAAAGTGATACATGTGCATTTGGAGGAGAAACTGGGAGTTTTTAAATAATATAGTACTTTGATGCCTCATTTTGACCATATAAGGAAATCAATACAGGTCCATAACCTAAATAATGGCAATTTTCTTCACATTTTACAATTATAACACCCCACATACAGAGGTGATAATCCCCAATTATTGAGCTCTTATGTGAAAAGGGAAGACTTGTAGAGAAGAAATAAAACAGTGATTTTTGCACTTGAGAAAGGAAATATTTTGAACAAAAAAGTGAGATTTTCTTTGGAAATTTTGATTTGACGCCTGATCAAACATGCTCAAGGACAATTTGGGGTTTGTTTCAGATAAATGTATTATTCACCCATATATTACCATCAGTTTGATTCCCCTTGGACTAAATATGTCAAAATTTTAAAAGAGTTGGTAGTCCTACCCCGCTGCTTAGCACCAAACACTTTCTACCATACTGCTGTCTACACCAATAGTATTCAAATGTCGCAAAATGCTACCACCACACTCTCAATATAGTATATTTCTAAATTAAGCAAAAATTCCAAGGTTTTAATCTTGACAAAACACAAAAACGTAGACAATTTGTTGAAAATATGGTTTCTGTAAGCCAGAGATCACCGACATTAGGTCACATAGGTGCCTTGTACAGGGGACTAATTTATGTGCTGTATGAAATTTATTTATAAAACACATTTATATGATGGACTGCAATCGATCAAACGGCAAGAGACACATATGGGGTCAAAAATGTGGTTCTACGGCAATATCGAAAAAAAAATATGGTAAAAAAATCGGAAAAGTGCGTCCTTGACCAGATATGGTGCCAAAATTGCAAATAATATACCAAATGCATTCTGCAATGCCTAACCTAGCTTATTTATGATCGACTATATAGGTTGTGGTGATGAATTTCAGAGACACCTAGTATTATCCACCGTTCAAGTTTTGGTGGCCATTTCAACACCTTTTTTGGTTAGGCTGTGTCTGAGTCCAGTAGTCCTCAGTGAAAGTGTATAATATTTTACAGTGATTTGAAATATTGGTTACTATATGAAAATAAAGAAAATAAAAAGGCACTAACTCCATGTCTTTAGCATTCAAGGGGGGGGGGGGATAAACACCGCCGCTATTAGCATGTAGATATAATCCTACATATGTAATAAAAATCCACGTGAACGAAAACTATGGTTGCAATGGTGAAAAATTCATGAATACCGCACACTATCCACACACAAATTAAAGAAATGCCACAAAACCTGCTAAAAATCTATAATACACAAAATACCATGTCCTCGGTTTAGGTATACGAACACATATAGGATTGCCATTTAACTCCATTATAACGTTTTATGAGAGAAATCACTTTCAAAATGTTTCAATTTTCATAAAATTTCAGTATGTTGAAGCAATATATATAACTTACAAAATATTAAAAAATCAGCACATGTTGTTGGAATAGATCAAACGCTACAAGCATTTGACTGTTAGCTGCTGACACCTGGCGAATTCCTCAGAAAGCAAACTCCCAGAAAGGGCCGGTTTGTTTATATGTATTCATGCGCACAGTAACAGCTCCAATCAACATGAAAATTCACATGTACATAGAGGAATACCCATAATACCACTATACAAACCAAAACAGAGACATTTTAAAGTGATACATGTGCATTTGGAGGAGAAACTGGGAGTTTTTAAATAATATAGTACTTTGATGCCTCATTTTGACCATATAAGGAAATCAATACAGGTCCATAACCTAAATAATGGCAATTTTCTTCACATTTTACAATTATAACACCCCACATACAGAGGTGATAATCCCCAATTATTGAGCTCTTATGTGAAAAGGGAAGACTTGTAGAGAAGAAATAAAACAGTGATTTTTGCACTTGAGAAAGGAAATATTTTGAACAAAAAAGTGAGATTTTCTTTGGAAATTTTGATTTGACGCCTGATCAAACATGCTCAAGGACAATTTGGGGTTTGTTTCAGATAAATGTATTATTCACCCATATATTACCATCAGTTTGATTCCCCTTGGACTAAATATGTCAAAATTTTAAAAGAGTTGGTAGTCCTACCCCGCTGCTTAGCACCAAACACTTTCTACCATACTGCTGTCTACACCAATAGTATTCAAATGTCGCAAAATGCTACCACCACACTCTCAATATAGTATATTTCTAAATTAAGCAAAAATTCCAAGGTTTTAATCTTGACAAAACACAAAAACGTAGACAATTTGTTGAAAATATGGTTTCTGTAAGCCAGAGATCACCGACATTAGGTCACATAGGTGCCTTGTACAGGGGACTAATTTATGTGCTGTATGAAATTTATTTATAAAACACATTTATATGATGGACTGCAATCGATCAAACGGCAAGAGACACATATGGGGTCAAAAATGTGGTTCTACGGCAATATCGAAAAAAAAATATGGTAAAAAAATCGGAAAAGTGCGTCCTTGACCAGATATGGTGCCAAAATTGCAAATAATATACCAAATGCATTCTGCAATGCCTAACCTAGCTTATTTATGATCGACTATATAGGTTGTGGTGATGAATTTCAGAGACACCTAGTATTATCCACCGTTCAAGTTTTGGTGGCCATTTCAACACCTTTTTTGGTTAGGCTGTGTCTGAGTCCAGTAGTCCTCAGTGAAAGTGTATAATATTTTACAGTGATTTGAAATATTGGTTACTATATGAAAATAAAGAAAATAAAAAGGCACTAACTCCATGTCTTTAGCATTCAAGGGGGGGGGGGATAAACACCGCCGCTATTAGCATGTAGATATAATCCTACATATGTAATAAAAATCCACGTGAACGAAAACTATGGTTGCAATGGTGAAAAATTCATGAATACCGCACACTATCCACACACAAATTAAAGAAATGCCACAAAACCTGCTAAAAATCTATAATACACAAAATTCCATGTCCTCGGTTTATAAATAATGGCAATTTTCTTCACATTTTACAATTATAACACCCCACATACAGAGGTGATAATCCCCAATTATTGAGCTCTTATGTGAAAAGGGAAGACTTGTAGAGAAGAAATAAAACAGTGATTTTTGCACTTGAGAAAGGAAATATTTTGAACAAAAAAGTGAGATTTTCTTTGGAAATTTTGATTTGACGCCTGATCAAACATGCTCAAGGACAATTTGGGGTTTGTTTCAGATAAATGTATTATTCACCCATATATTACCATCAGTTTGATTCCCCTTGGACTAAATATGTCAAAATTTTAAAAGAGTTGGTAGTCCTACCCCGCTGCTTAGCACCAAACACTTTCTACCATACTGCTGTCTACACCAATAGTATTCAAATGTCGCAAAATGCTACCACCACACTCTCAATATAGTATATTTCTAAATTAAGCAAAAATTCCAAGGTTTTAATCTTGACAAAACACAAAAACGTAGACAATTTGTTGAAAATATGGTTTCTGTAAGCCAGAGATCACCGACATTAGGTCACATAGGTGCCTTGTACAGGGGACTAATTTATGTGCTGTATGAAATTTATTTATAAAACACATTTATATGATGGACTGCAATCGATCAAACGGCAAGAGACACATATGGGGTCAAAAATGTGGTTCTACGGCAATATCGAAAAAAAAATATGGTAAAAAAATCGGAAAAGTGCGTCCTTGACCAGATATGGTGCCAAAATTGCAAATAATATACCAAATGCATTCTGCAATGCCTAACCTAGCTTATTTATGATCGACTATATAGGTTGTGGTGATGAATTTCAGAGACACCTAGTATTATCCACCGTTCAAGTTTTGGTGGCCATTTCAACACCTTTTTTGGTTAGGCTGTGTCTGAGTCCAGTAGTCCTCAGTGAAAGTGTATAATATTTTACAGTGATTTGAAATATTGGTTACTATATGAAAATAAAGAAAATAAAAAGGCACTAACTCCATGTCTTTAGCATTCAAGGGGGGGGGGATAAACACCGCCGCTATTAGCATGTAGATATAATCCTACATATGTAATAAAAATCCACGTGAACGAAAACTATGGTTGCAATGGTGAAAAATTCATGAATACCGCACACTATCCACACACAAATTAAAGAAATGCCACAAAACCTGCTAAAAATCTATAATACACAAAATTCCATGTCCTCGGTTTAGGTATACGAACACATATAGGATTGCCATTTAACTCCATTATAACGTTTTATGAGAGAAATCACTTTCAAAATGTTTCAATTTTCATAAAATTTCAGTATGTTGAAGCAATATATATAACTTACAAAATATTAAAAAATCAGCACATGTTGTTGGAATAGATCAAACGCTACAAGCATTTGACTGTTAGCTGCTGACACCTGGCGAATTCCTCAGAAAGCAAACTCCCAGAAAGGGCCGGTTTGTTTATATGTATTCATGCGCACAGTAACAGCTCCAATCAACATGAAAATTCACATGTACATAGAGGAATACCCATAATACCACTATACAAACCAAAACAGAGACATTTTAAAGTGATACATGTGCATTTGGAGGAGAAACTGGGAGTTTTTAAATAATATAGTACTTTGATGCCTCATTTTGACCATATAAGGAAATCAATACAGGTCCATAACCTAAATAATGGCAATTTTCTTCACATTTTACAATTATAACACCCCACATACAGAGGTGATAATCCCCAATTATTGAGCTCTTATGTGAAAAGGGAAGACTTGTAGAGAAGAAATAAAACAGTGATTTTTGCACTTGAGAAAGGAAATATTTTGAACAAAAAAGTGAGATTTTCTTTGGAAATTTTGATTTGACGCCTGATCAAACATGCTCAAGGACAATTTGGGGTTTGTTTCAGATAAATGTATTATTCACCCATATATTACCATCAGTTTGATTCCCCTTGGACTAAATATGTCAAAATTTTAAAAGAGTTGGTAGTCCTACCCCGCTGCTTAGCACCAAACACTTTCTACCATACTGCTGTCTACACCAATAGTATTCAAATGTCGCAAAATGCTACCACCACACTCTCAATATAGTATATTTCTAAATTAAGCAAAAATTCCAAGGTTTTAATCTTGACAAAACACAAAAACGTAGACAATTTGTTGAAAATATGGTTTCTGTAAGCCAGAGATCACCGACATTAGGTCACATAGGTGCCTTGTACAGGGGACTAATTTATGTGCTGTATGAAATTTATTTATAAAACACATTTATATGATGGACTGCAATCGATCAAACGGCAAGAGACACATATGGGGTCAAAAATGTGGTTCTACGGCAATATCGAAAAAAAAATATGGTAAAAAAATCGGAAAAGTGCGTCCTTGACCAGATATGGTGCCAAAATTGCAAATAATATACCAAATGCATTCTGCAATGCCTAACCTAGCTTATTTATGATCGACTATATAGGTTGTGGTGATGAATTTCAGAGACACCTAGTATTATCCACCGTTCAAGTTTTGGTGGCCATTTCAACACCTTTTTTGGTTAGGCTGTGTCTGAGTCCAGTAGTCCTCAGTGAAAGTGTATAATATTTTACAGTGATTTGAAATATTGGTTACTATATGAAAATAAAGAAAATAAAAAGGCACTAACTCCATGTCTTTAGCATTCAAGGGGGGGGATAAACACCGCCGCTATTAGCATGTAGATATAATCCTACATATGTAATAAAAATCCACGTGAACGAAAACTATGGTTGCAATGGTGAAAAATTCATGAATACCGCACACTATCCACACACAAATTAAAGAAATGCCACAAAACCTGCTAAAAATCTATAATACACAAAATTCCATGTCCTCGGTTTAGGTATACGAACACATATAGGATTGCCATTTAACTCCATTATAACGTTTTATGAGAGAAATCACTTTCAAAATGTTTCAATTTTCATAAAATTTCAGTATGTTGAAGCAATATATATAACTTACAAAATATTAAAAAATCAGCACATGTTGTTGGAATAGATCAAACGCTACAAGCATTTGACTGTTAGCTGCTGACACCTGGCGAATTCCTCAGAAAGCAAACTCCCAGAAAGGGCCGGTTTGTTTATATGTATTCATGCGCACAGTAACAGCTCCAATCAACATGAAAATTCACATGTACATAGAGGAATACCCATAATACCACTATACAAACCAAAACAGAGACATTTTAAAGTGATACATGTGCATTTGGAGGAGAAACTGGGAGTTTTTAAATAATATAGTACTTTGATGCCTCATTTTGACCATATAAGGAAATCAATACAGGTCCATAACCTAAATAATGGCAATTTTTTTCACATTTTACAATTATAACACCCCACATACAGAGGTGATAATCCCCAATTATTGAGCTCTTATGTGAAAAGGGAAGACTTGTAGAGAAGAAATAAAACAGTGATTTTTGCACTTGAGAAAGGAAATATTTTGAACAAAAAAGTGAGATTTTCTTTGGAAATTTTGATTTGACGCCTGATCAAACATGCTCAAGGACAATTTGGGGTTTGTTTCAGATAAATGTATTATTCACCCATATATTACCATCAGTTTAATTCCCCTTGGACTAAATATGTCAAAATTTTAAAAGAGTTGGTAGTCCTACCCCGCTGCTTAGCACCAAACACTTTCTACCATACTGCTGTCTACACCAATAGTATTCAAATGTCGCAAAATGCTACCACCACACTCTCAATATAGTATATTTCTAAATTAAGCAAAAATTCCAAGGTTTTAATCTTGACAAAACACAAAAACGTAGACAATTTGTTGAAAATATGGTTTCTGTAAGCCAGAGATCACCGACATTAGGTCACATAGGTGCCTTGTACAGGGGACTAATTTATGTGCTGTATGAAATTTATTTATAAAACACATTTATATGATGGACTGCAATCGATCAAACGGCAAGAGACATATGGGGTCAAAAATGTGGTTCTACGGCAATATCGAAAAAAAAATATGGTAAAAAAATCGGAAAAGTGCGTCCTTGACCAGATATGGTGCCAAAATTGCAAATAATATACCAAATGCATTCTGCAATGCCTAACCTAGCTTATTTATGATCGACTATATAGGTTGTGGTGATGAATTTCAGAGACACCTAGTATTATCCACCGTTCAAGTTTTGGTGGCCATTTCAACACCTTTTTTGGTTAGGCTGTGTCTGAGTCCAGTAGTCCTCAGTGAAAGTGTATAATATTTTACAGTGATTTGAAATATTGGTTACTATATGAAAATAAAGAAAATAAAAAGGCACTAACTCCATGTCTTTAGCATTCAAGGGGGGGGATAAACACCGCCGCTATTAGCATGTAGATATAATCCTACATATGTAATAAAAATCCACGTGAACGAAAACTATGGTTGCAATGGTGAAAAATTCATAAATACCGCACACTATCCACACACAAATTAAAGAAATGCCACAAAACCTGCTAAAAATCTATAATACACAAAATTCCATGTCCTCGGTTTAGGTATACGAACACATATAGGATTGCCATTTAACTCCATTATAACGTTTTATGAGAGAAATCACTTTCAAAATGTTTCAATTTTCATAAAATTTCAGTATGTTGAAGCAATATATATAACTTACAAAATATTAAAAAATCAGCACATGTTGTTGGAATAGATCAAACGCTACAAGCATTTGACTGTTAGCTGCTGACACCTGGCGAATTCCTCAGAAAGCAAACTCCCAGAAAGGGCCGGTTTGTTTATATGTATTCATGCGCACAGTAACAGCTCCAATCAACATGAAAATTCACATGTACATAGAGGAATACCCATAATACCACTATACAAACCAAAACAGAGACATTTTAAAGTGATACATGTGCATTTGGAGGAGAAACTGGGAGTTTTTAAATAATATAGTACTTTGATGCCTCATTTTGACCATATAAGGAAATCAATACAGGTCCATAACCTAAATAATGGCAATTTTCTTCACATTTTACAATTATAACACCCCACATACAGAGGTGATAATCCCCAATTATTGAGCTCTTATGTGAAAAGGGAAGACTTGTAGAGAAGAAATAAAACAGTGATTTTTGCACTTGAGAAAGGAAATATTTTGAACAAAAAAGTGAGATTTTCTTTGGAAATTTTGATTTGACGCCTGATCAAACATGCTCAAGGACAATTTGGGGTTTGTTTCAGATAAATGTATTATTCACCCATATATTACCATCAGTTTGATTCCCCTTGGACTAAATATGTCAAAATTTTAAAAGAGTTGGTAGTCCTACCCCGCTGCTTAGCACCAAACACTTTCTACCATACTGCTGTCTACACCAATAGTATTCAAATGTCGCAAAATGCTACCACCACACTCTCAATATAGTATATTTCTAAATTAAGCAAAAATTCCAAGGTTTTAATCTTGACAAAACACAAAAACGTAGACAATTTGTTGAAAATATGGTTTCTGTAAGCCAGAGATCACCGACATTAGGTCACATAGGTGCCTTGTACAGGGGACTAATTTATGTGCTGTATGAAATTTATTTATAAAACACATTTATATGATGGACTGCAATCGATCAAACGGCAAGAGACACATATGGGGTCAAAAATGTGGTTCTACGGCAATATCGAAAAAAAAATATGGTAAAAAAATTGGAAAAGTGCGTCCTTGACCAGATATGGTGCCAAAATTGCAAATAATATACCAAATGCATTCTGCAATGCCTAACCTAGCTTATTTATGATCGACTATATAGGTTGTGGTGATGAATTTCAGAGACACCTAGTATTATCCACCGTTCAAGTTTTGGTGGCCATTTCAACACCTTTTTTGGTTAGGCTGTGTCTGAGTCCAGTAGTCCTCAGTGAAAGTGTATAATATTTTACAGTGATTTGAAATATTGGTTACTATATGAAAATAAAGAAAATAAAAAGGCACTAACTCCATGTCTTTAGCATTCAAGGGGGGGGGGATAAACACCGCCGCTATTAGCATGTAGATATAATCCTACATATGTAATAAAAATCCACGTGAACGAAAACTATGGTTGCAATGGTGAAAAATTCATGAATACCGCACACTATCCACACACAAATTAAAGAAATGCCACAAAACCTGCTAAAAATCTATAATACACAAAATACCATGTCCTCGGTTTAAATAATGGCAATTTTCTTCACATTTTACAATTATAACACCCCACATACAGAGGTGATAATCCCCAATTATTGAGCTCTTATGTGAAAAGGGAAGACTTGTAGAGAAGAAATAAAACAGTGATTTTTGCACTTGAGAAAGGAAATATTTTGAACAAAAAAGTGAGATTTTCTTTGGAAATTTTGATTTGACGCCTGATCAAACATGCTCAAGGACAATTTGGGGTTTGTTTCAGATAAATGTATTATTCACCCATATATTACCATCAGTTTGATTCCCCTTGGACTAAATATGTCAAAATTTTAAAAGAGTTGGTAGTCCTACCCCGCTGCTTAGCACCAAACACTTTCTACCATACTGCTGTCTACACCAATAGTATTCAAATGTCGCAAAATGCTACCACCACACTCTCAATATAGTATATTTCTAAATTAAGCAAAAATTCCAAGGTTTTAATCTTGACAAAACACAAAAACGTAGACAATTTGTTGAAAATATGGTTTCTGTAAGCCAGAGATCACCGACATTAGGTCACATAGGTGCCTTGTACAGGGGACTATTTTATGTGCTGTATGAAATTTATTTATAAAACACATTTATATGATGGACTGCAATCGATCAAACGGCAAGAGACACATATGGGGTCAAAAATGTGGTTCTACGGCAATATCGAAAAAAAAATATGGTAAAAAAATCGGAAAAGTGCGTCCTTGACCAGATATGGTGCCAAAATTGCAAATAATATACCAAATGCATTCTGCAATGCCTAACCTAGCTTATTTATGATCGACTATATAGGTTGTGGTGATGAATTTCAGAGACACCTAGTATTATCCACCGTTCAAGTTTTGGTGGCCATTTCAACACCTTTTTTGGTTAGGCTGTGTCTGAGTCCAGTAGTCCTCAGTGAAAGTGTATAATATTTTACAGTGATTTGAAATATTGGTTACTATATGAAAATAAAGAAAATAAAAAGGCACTAACTCCATGTCTTTAGCATTCAAGGGGGGGGGATAAACACCGCCGCTATTAGCATGTAGATATAATCCTACATATGTAATAAAAATCCACGTGAACGAAAACTATGGTTGCAATGGTGAAAAATTCATGAATACCGCACACTATCCACACACAAATTAAAGAAATGCCACAAAACCTGCTAAAAATCTATAATACACAAAATTCCATGTCCTCGGTTTAGGTATACGAACACATATAGGATTGCCATTTAACTCCATTATAACGTTTTATGAGAGAAATCACTTTCAAAATGTTTCAATTTTCATAAAATTTCAGTATGTTGAAGCAATATATATAACTTACAAAATATTAAAAAATCAGCACATGTTGTTGGAATAGATCAAACGCTACAAGCATTTGACTGTTAGCTGCTGACACCTGGCGAATTCCTCAGAAAGCAAACTCCCAGAAAGGGCCGGTTTGTTTATATGTATTCATGCGCACAGTAACAGCTCCAATCAACATGAAAATTCACATGTACATAGAGGAATACCCATAATACCACTATACAAACCAAAACAGAGACATTTTAAAGTGATACATGTGCATTTGGAGGAGAAACTGGGAGTTTTTAAATAATATAGTACTTTGATGCCTCATTTTGACCATATAAGGAAATCAATACAGGTCCATAACCTAAATAATGGCAATTTTCTTCACATTTTACAATTATAACACCCCACATACAGAGGTGATAATCCCCAATTATTGAGCTCTTATGTGAAAAGGGAAGACTTGTAGAGAAGAAATAAAACAGTGATTTTTGCACTTGAGAAAGGAAATATTTTGAACAAAAAAGTGAGATTTTCTTTGGAAATTTTGATTTGACGCCTGATCAAACATGCTCAAGGACAATTTGGGGTTTGTTTCAGATAAATGTATTATTCACCCATATATTACCATCAGTTTGATTCCCCTTGGACTAAATATGTCAAAATTTTAAAAGAGTTGGTAGTCCTACCCCGCTGCTTAGCACCAAACACTTTCTACCATACTGCTGTCTACACCAATAGTATTCAAATGTCGCAAAATGCTACCACCACACTCTCAATATAGTATATTTCTAAATTAAGCAAAAATTCCAAGGTTTTAATCTTGACAAAACACAAAAACGTAGACAATTTGTTGAAAATATGGTTTCTGTAAGCCAGAGATCACCGACATTAGGTCACATAGGTGCCTTGTACAGGGGACTAATTTATGTGCTGTATGAAATTTATTTATAAAACACATTTATATGATGGACTGCAATCGATCAAACGGCAAGAGACACATATGGGGTCAAAAATGTGGTTCTACGGCAATATCGAAAAAAAAATATGGTAAAAAAATCGGAAAAGTGCGTCCTTGACCAGATATGGTGCCAAAATTGCAAATAATATACCAAATGCATTCTGCAATGCCTAACCTAGCTTATTTATGATCGACTATATAGGTTGTGGTGATGAATTTCAGAGACACCTAGTATTATCCACCGTTCAAGTTTTGGTGGCCATTTCAACACCTTTTTTGGTTAGGCTGTGTCTGAGTCCAGTAGTCCTCAGTGAAAGTGTATAATATTTTACAGTGATTTGAAATATTGGTTACTATATGAAAATAAAGAAAATAAAAAGGCACTAACTCCATGTCTTTAGCATTCAAGGGGGGGGGGATAAACACCGCCGCTATTAGCATGTAGATATAATCCTACATATGTAATAAAAATCCACGTGAACGAAAACTATGGTTGCAATGGTGAAAAATTCATGAATACCGCACACTATCCACACACAAATTAAAGAAATGCCACAAAACCTGCTAAAAATCTATAATACACAAAATACCATGTCCTCGGTTTAAATAATGGCAATTTTCTTCACATTTTACAATTATAACACCCCACATACAGAGGTGATAATCCCCAATTATTGAGCTCTTATGTGAAAAGGGAAGACTTGTAGAGAAGAAATAAAACAGTGATTTTTGCACTTGAGAAAGGAAATATTTTGAACAAAAAAGTGAGATTTTCTTTGGAAATTTTGATTTGACGCCTGATCAAACATGCTCAAGGACAATTTGGGGTTTGTTTCAGATAAATGTATTATTCACCCATATATTACCATCAGTTTGATTCCCCTTGGACTAAATATGTCAAAATTTTAAAAGAGTTGGTAGTCCTACCCCGCTGCTTAGCACCAAACACTTTCTACCATACTGCTGTCTACACCAATAGTATTCAAATGTCGCAAAATGCTACCACCACACTCTCAATATAGTATATTTCTAAATTAAGCAAAAATTCCAAGGTTTTAATCTTGACAAAACACAAAAACGTAGACAATTTGTTGAAAATATGGTTTCTGTAAGCCAGAGATCACCGACATTAGGTCACATAGGTGCCTTGTACAGGGGACTAATTTATGTGCTGTATGAAATTTATTTATAAAACACATTTATATGATGGACTGCAATCGATCAAACGGCAAGAGACACATATGGGGTCAAAAATGTGGTTCTACGGCAATATCGAAAAAAAAATATGGTAAAAAAATCGGAAAAGTGCGTCCTTGACCAGATATGGTGCCAAAATTGCAAATAATATACCAAATGCATTCTGCAATGCCTAACCTAGCTTATTTATGATCGACTATATAGGTTGTGGTGATGAATTTCAGAGACACCTAGTATTATCCACCGTTCAAGTTTTGGTGGCCATTTCAACACCTTTTTTGGTTAGGCTGTGTCTGAGTCCAGTAGTCCTCAGTGAAAGTGTATAATATTTTACAGTGATTTGAAATATTGGTTACTATATGAAAATAAAGAAAATAAAAAGGCACTAACTCCATGTCTTTAGCACTCAAGGGGGGGGGGATAAACACCGCCGCTATTAGCATGTAGATATAATCCTACATATGTAATAAAAATCCACGTGAACGAAAACTATGGTTGCAATGGTGAAAAATTCATGAATACCGCACACTATCCACACACAAATTAAAGAAATGCCACAAAACCTGCTAAAAATCTATAATACACAAAATTCCATGTCCTCGGTTTAAATAATGGCAATTTTCTTCACATTTTACAATTATAACACCCCACATACAGAGGTGATAATCCCCAATTATTGAGCTCTTATGTGAAAAGGGAAGACTTGTAGAGAAGAAATAAAACAGTGATTTTTGCACTTGAGAAAGGAAATATTTTGAACAAAAAAGTGAGATTTTCTTTGGAAATTTTGATTTGACGCCTGATCAAACATGCTCAAGGACAATTTGGGGTTTGTTTCAGATAAATGTATTATTCACCCATATATTACCATCAGTTTGATTCCCCTTGGACTAAATATGTCAAAATTTTAAAAGAGTTGGTAGTCCTACCCCGCTGCTTAGCACCAAACACTTTCTACCATACTGCTGTCTACACCAATAGTATTCAAATGTCGCAAAATGCTACCACCACACTCTCAATATAGTATATTTCTAAATTAAGCAAAAATTCCAAGGTTTTAATCTTGACAAAACACAAAAACGTAGACAATTTGTTGAAAATATGGTTTCTGTAAGCCAGAGATCACCGACATTAGGTCACATAGGTGCCTTGTACAGGGGACTAATTTATGTGCTGTATGAAATTTATTTATAAAACACATTTATATGATGGACTGCAATCGATCAAACGGCAAGAGACACATATGGGGTCAAAAATGTGGTTCTACGGCAATATCGAAAAAAAAATATGGTAAAAAAATCGGAAAAGTGCGTCCTTGACCAGATATGGTGCCAAAATTGCAAATAATATACCAAATGCATTCTGCAATGCCTAACCTAGCTTATTTATGATCGACTATATAGGTTGTGGTGATGAATTTCAGAGACACCTAGTATTATCCACCGTTCAAGTTTTGGTGGCCATTTCAACACCTTTTTTGGTTAGGCTGTGTCTGAGTCCAGTAGTCCTCAGTGAAAGTGTATAATATTTTACAGTGATTTGAAATATTGGTTACTATATGAAAATAAAGAAAATAAAAAGGCACTAACTCCATGTCTTTAGCATTCAAGGGGGGGGATAAACACCGCCGCTATTAGCATGTAGATATAATCCTACATATGTAATAAAAATCCACGTGAACGAAAACTATGGTTGCAATGGTGAAAAATTCATGAATACCGCACACTATCCACACACAAATTAAAGAAATGCCACAAAACCTGCTAAAAATCTATAATACACAAAATACCATGTCCTCGGTTTAGGTATACGAACACATATAGGATTGCCATTTAACTCCATTATAACGTTTTATGAGAGAAATCACTTTCAAAATGTTTCAATTTTCATAAAATTTCAGTATGTTGAAGCAATATATATAACTTACAAAATATTAAAAAATCAGCACATGTTGTTGGAATAGATCAAACGCTACAAGCATTTGACTGTTAGCTGCTGACACCTGGCGAATTCCTCAGAAAGCAAACTCCCAGAAAGGGCCGGTTTGTTTATATGTATTCATGCGCACAGTAACAGCTCCAATCAACATGAAAATTCACATGTACATAGAGGAATACCCATAATACCACTATACAAACCAAAACAGAGACATTTTAAAGTGATACATGTGCATTTGGAGGAGAAACTGGGAGTTTTTAAATAATATAGTACTTTGATGCCTCATTTTGACCATATAAGGAAATCAATACAGGTCCATAACCTAAATAATGGCAATTTTCTTCACATTTTACAATTATAACACCCCACATACAGAGGTGATAATCCCCAATTATTGAGCTCTTATGTGAAAAGGGAAGACTTGTAGAGAAGAAATAAAACAGTGATTTTTGCACTTGAGAAAGGAAATATTTTGAACAAAAAAGTGAGATTTTCTTTGGAAATTTTGATTTGACGCCTGATCAAACATGCTCAAGGACAATTTGGGGTTTGTTTCAGATAAATGTATTATTCACCCATATATTACCATCAGTTTGATTCCCCTTGGACTAAATATGTCAAAATTTTAAAAGAGTTGGTAGTCCTACCCCGCTGCTTAGCACCAAACACTTTCTACCATACTGCTGTCTACACCAATAGTATTCAAATGTCGCAAAATGCTACCACCACACTCTCAATATAGTATATTTCTAAATTAAGCAAAAATTCCAAGGTTTTAATCTTGACAAAACACAAAAACGTAGACAATTTGTTGAAAATATGGTTTCTGTAAGCCAGAGATCACCGACATTAGGTCACATAGGTGCCTTGTACAGGGGACTAATTTATGTGCTGTATGAAATTTATTTATAAAACACATTTATATGATGGACTGCAATCGATCAAACGGCAAGAGACACATATGGGGTCAAAAATGTGGTTCTACGGCAATATCGAAAAAAAAATATGGTAAAAAAATCGGAAAAGTGCGTCCTTGACCAGATATGGTGCCAAAATTGCAAATAATATACCAAATGCATTCTGCAATGCCTAACCTAGCTTATTTATGATCGACTATATAGGTTGTGGTGATGAATTTCAGAGACACCTAGTATTATCCACCGTTCAAGTTTTGGTGGCCATTTCAACACCTTTTTTGGTTAGGCTGTGTCTGAGTCCAGTAGTCCTCAGTGAAAGTGTATAATATTTTACAGTGATTTGAAATATTGGTTACTATATGAAAATAAAGAAAATAAAAAGGCACTAACTCCATGTCTTTAGCATTCAAGGGGGGGGATAAACACCGCCGCTATTAGCATGTAGATATAATCCTACATATGTAATAAAAATCCACGTGAACGAAAACTATGGTTGCAATGGTGAAAAATTCATGAATACCGCACACTATCCACACACAAATTAAAGAAATGCCACAAAACCTGCTAAAAATCTATAATACACAAAATTCCATGTCCTCGGTTTAGGTATACGAACACATATAGGATTGCCATTTAACTCCATTATAACGTTTTATGAGAGAAATCACTTTCAAAATGTTTCAATTTTCATAAAATTTCAGTATGTTGAAGCAATATATATAACTTACAAAATATTAAAAAATCAGCACATGTTGTTGGAATAGATCAAACGCTACAAGCATTTGACTGTTAGCTGCTGACACCTGGCGAATTCCTCAGAAAGCAAACTCCCAGAAAGGGCCGGTTTGTTTATATGTATTCATGCGCACAGTAACAGCTCCAATCAACATGAAAATTCACATGTACATAGAGGAATACCCATAATACCACTATACAAACCAAAACAGAGACATTTTAAAGTGATACATGTGCATTTGGAGGAGAAACTGGGAGTTTTTAAATAATATAGTACTTTGATGCCTCATTTTGACCATATAAGGAAATCAATACAGGTCCCATAACCTAAATAATGGCAATTTTCTTCACATTTTACAATTATAACACCCCACATACAGAGGTGATAATCCCCAATTATTGAGCTCTTATGTGAAAAGGGAAGACTTGTAGAGAAGAAATAAAACAGTGATTTTTGCACTTGAGAAAGGAAATATTTTGAACAAAAAAGTGAGATTTTCTTTGGAAATTTTGATTTGACGCCTGATCAAACATGCTCAAGGACAATTTGGGGTTTGTTTCAGATAAATGTATTATTCACCCATATATTACCATCAGTTTGATTCCCCTTGGACTAAATATGTCAAAATTTTAAAAGAGTTGGTAGTCCTACCCCGCTGCTTAGCACCAAACACTTTCTACCATACTGCTGTCTACACCAATAGTATTCAAATGTTCGCAAAATGCTACCACCACACTCTCAATATAGTATATTTCTAAATTAAGCAAAAATTCCAAGGTTTTAATCTTGACAAAACACAAAAACGTAGACAACTTGTTGAAAATATGGTTTCTGTAAGCCAGAGATCACCGACATTAGGTCACATAGGTGCCTTGTACAGGGGACTAATTTATGTGCTGTATGAAATTTATTTATAAAACACATTTATATGATGGACTGCAATCGATCAAACGGCAAGAGACACATATGGAGTCAAAAATGTGGTTCTACGGCAATATCGAAAAAAAAATATGGTAAAAAAAATCGGAAAAGTGCGTCCTTGACCAGATATGGTGCCAAAATTGCAAATAATATACCAAATGCATTCTGCAATGCCTAACCTAGCTTATTTATGATCGACTATATAGGTTGTGGTGATGAATTTCAGAGACACCTAGTATTATCCACCGTTCAAGTTTTGGTGGCCATTTCAACACCTTTTTTGGTTAGGCTGTGTCTGAGTCCAGTAGTCCTCAGTGAAAGTGTATAATATTTTACAGTGATTTGAAATATTGGTTACTATATGAAAATAAAGAAAATAAAAAGGCACTAACTCCATGTCTTTAGCATTCAAGGGGGGGGGGATAAACACCGCCGCTATTAGCATGTAGATATAATCCTACATATGTAATAAAAATCCACGTGAACGAAAACTATGGTTGCAATGGTGAAAAATTCATGAATACCACACACTATCCACACACAAATTAAAGAAATGCCACAAACCTGCTAAAAATCTATAATACACAAAATTCCATGTCCTCGGTTTAGGTATACGAACACATATAGGATTGCCATTTAACTCCATTATAACGTTTTATGAGAGAAATCACTTTCAAAATGTTTCAATTTTCATAAAATTTCAGTATGTTGAAGCAATATATATAACTTACAAAATATTAAAAAATCAGCACATGTTGTTGGAATAGATCAAACGCTACAAGCATTTGACTGTTAGCTGCTGACACCTGGCGAATTCCTCAGAAAGCAAACTCCCAGAAAGGGCCGGTTTGTTTATATGTATTCATGCGCACAGTAACAGCTCCAATCAACATGAAAATTCACATGTACATAGAGGAATACCCATAATACCACTATACAAACCAAAACAGAGACATTTTAAAGTGATACATGTGCATTTGGAGGAGAAACTGGGAGTTTTTAAATAATATAGTACTTTGATGCCTCATTTTGACCATATAAGGAAATCAATACAGGTCCATAACCTAAATAATGGCAATTTTCTTCACATTTTACAATTATAACACCCCACATACAGAGGTGATAATCCCCAATTATTGAGCTCTTATGTGAAAAGGGAAGACTTGTAGAGAAGAAATAAAACAGTGATTTTTGCACTTGAGAAAGGAAATATTTTGAACAAAAAAGTGAGATTTTCTTTGGAAATTTTGATTTGACGCCTGATCAAACATGCTCAAGGACAATTTGGGGTTTGTTTCAGATAAATGTATTATTCACCCATATATTACCATCAGTTTGATTCCCCTTGGACTAAATATGTCAAAATTTTAAAAGAGTTGGTAGTCCTACCCCGCTGCTTAGCACCAAACACTTTCTACCATACTGCTGTCTACACCAATAGTATTCAAATGTCGCAAAATGCTACCACCACACTCTCAATATAGTATATTTCTAAATTAAGCAAAAATTCCAAGGTTTTAATCTTGACAAAACACAAAAACGTAGACAATTTGTTGAAAATATGGTTTCTGTAAGCCAGAGATCACCGACATTAGGTCACATAGGTGCCTTGTACAGGGGACTAATTTATGTGCTGTATGAAATTTATTTATAAAACACATTTATATGATGGACTGCAATCGATCAAACGGCAAGAGACACATATGGGGTCAAAAATGTGGTTCTACGGCAATATCGAAAAAAAAATATGGTAAAAAAATCGGAAAAGTGCGTCCTTGACCAGATATGGTGCCAAAATTGCAAATAATATACCAAATGCATTCTGCAATGCCTAACCTAGCTTATTTATGATCGACTATATAGGTTGTGGTGATGAATTTCAGAGACACCTAGTATTATCCACCGTTCAAGTTTTGGTGGCCATTTCAACACCTTTTTTGGTTAGGCTGTGTCTGAGTCCAGTAGTCCTCAGTGAAAGTGTATAATATTTTACAGTGATTTGAAATATTGGTTACTATATGAAAATAAAGAAAATAAAAAGGCACTAACTCCATGTCTTTAGCATTCAAGGGGGGGGATAAACACCGCCGCTATTAGCATGTAGATATAATCCTACATATGTAATAAAAATCCACGTGAACGAAAACTATGGTTGCAATGGTGAAAAATTCATGAATACCGCACACTATCCACACACAAATTAAAGAAATGCCACAAAACCTGCTAAAAATCTATAATACACAAAATTCCATGTCCTCGGTTTAGGTATACGAACACATATAGGATTGCCATTTAACTCCATTATAACGTTTTATGAGAGAAATCACTTTCAAAATGTTTCAATTTTCATAAAATTTCAGTATGTTGAAGCAATATATATAACTTACAAAATATTAAAAAATCAGCACATGTTGTTGGAATAGATCAAACGCTACAAGCATTTGACTGTTAGCTGCTGACACCTGGCGAATTCCTCAGAAAGCAAACTCCCAGAAAGGGCCGGTTTGTTTATATGTATTCATGCGCACAGTAACAGCTCCAATCAACATGAAAATTCACATGTACATAGAGGAATACCCATAATACCACTATACAAACCAAAACAGAGACATTTTAAAGTGATACATGTGCATTTGGAGGAGAAACTGGGAGTTTTTAAATAATATAGTACTTTGATGCCTCATTTTGACCATATAAGGAAATCAATACAGGTCCATAACCTAAATAATGGCAATTTTCTTCACATTTTACAATTATAACACCCCACATACAGAGGTGATAATCCCCAATTATTGAGCTCTTATGTGAAAAGGGAAGACTTGTAGAGAAGAAATAAAACAGTGATTTTTGCACTTGAGAAAGGAAATATTTTGAACAAAAAAGTGAGATTTTCTTTGGAAATTTTGATTTGACGCCTGATCAAACATGCTCAAGGACAATTTGGGGTTTGTTTCAGATAAATGTATTATTCACCCATATATTACCATCAGTTTGATTCCCCTTGGACTAAATATGTCAAAATTTTAAAAGAGTTGGTAGTCCTACCCCGCTGCTTAGCACCAAACACTTTCTACCATACTGCTGTCTACACCAATAGTATTCAAATGTCGCAAAATGCTACCACCACACTCTCAATATAGTATATTTCTAAATTAAGCAAAAATTCCAAGGTTTTAATCTTGACAAAACACAAAAACGTAGACAATTTGTTGAAAATATGGTTTCTGTAAGCCAGAGATCACCGACATTAGGTCACATAGGTGCCTTGTACAGGGGACTAATTTATGTGCTGTATGAAATTTATTTATAAAACACATTTATATGATGGACTGCAATCGATCAAACGGCAAGAGACACATATGGGGTCAAAAATGTGGTTCTACGGCAATATCGAAAAAAAAATATGGTAAAAAAATCGGAAAAGTGCGTCCTTGACCAGATATGGTGCCAAAATTGCAAATAATATACCAAATGCATTCTGCAATGCCTAACCTAGCTTATTTATGATCGACTATATAGGTTGTGGTGATGAATTTCAGAGACACCTAGTATTATCCACCGTTCAAGTTTTGGTGGCCATTTCAACACCTTTTTTGGTTAGGCTGTGTCTGAGTCCAGTAGTCCTCAGTGAAAGTGTATAATATTTTACAGTGATTTGAAATATTGGTTACTATATGAAAATAAAGAAAATAAAAAGGCACTAACTCCATGTCTTTAGCATTCAAGGGGGGGGATAAACACCGCCGCTATTAGCATGTAGATATAATCCTACATATGTAATAAAAATCCACGTGAACGAAAACTATGGTTGCAATGGTGAAAAATTCATGAATACCGCACACTATCCACACACAAATTAAAGAAATGCCACAAAACCTGCTAAAAATCTATAATACACAAAATTCCATGTCCTCGGTTTAGGTATACGAACACATATAGGATTGCCATTTAACTCCATTATAACGTTTTATGAGAGAAATCACTTTCAAAATGTTTCAATTTTCATAAAATTTCAGTATGTTGAAGCAATATATATAACTTACAAAATATTAAAAAATCAGCACATGTTGTTGGAATAGATCAAACGCTACAAGCATTTGACTGTTAGCTGCTGACACCTGGCGAATTCCTCAGAAAGCAAACTCCCAGAAAGGGCCGGTTTGTTTATATGTATTCATGCGCACAGTAACAGCTCCAATCAACATGAAAATTCACATGTACATAGAGGAATACCCATAATACCACTATACAAACCAAAACAGAGACATTTTAAAGTGATACATGTGCATTTGGAGGAGAAACTGGGAGTTTTTAAATAATATAGTACTTTGATGCCTCATTTTGACCATATAAGGAAATCAATACAGGTCCATAACCTAAATAATGGCAATTTTCTTCACATTTTACAATTATAACACCCCACATACAGAGGTGATAATCCCCAATTATTGAGCTCTTATGTGAAAAGGGAAGACTTGTAGAGAAGAAATAAAACAGTGATTTTTGCACTTGAGAAAGGAAATATTTTGAACAAAAAAGTGAGATTTTCTTTGGAAATTTTGATTTGACGCCTGATCAAACATGCTCAAGGACAATTTGGGGTTTGTTTCAGATAAATGTATTATTCACCCATATATTACCATCAGTTTGATTCCCCTTGGACTAAATATGTCAAAATTTTAAAAGAGTTGGTAGTCCTACCCCGCTGCTTAGCACCAAACACTTTCTACCATACTGCTGTCTACACCAATAGTATTCAAATGTCGCAAAATGCTACCACCACACTCTCAATATAGTATATTTCTAAATTAAGCAAAAATTCCAAGGTTTTAATCTTGACAAAACACAAAAACGTAGACAATTTGTTGAAAATATGGTTTCTGTAAGCCAGAGATCACCGACATTAGGTCACATAGGTGCCTTGTACAGGGGACTAATTTATGTGCTGTATGAAATTTATTTATAAAACACATTTATATGATGGACTGCAATCGATCAAACGGCAAGAGACACATATGGGGTCAAAAATGTGGTTCTACGGCAATATCGAAAAAAAAATATGGTAAAAAAATCGGAAAAGTGCGTCCTTGACCAGATATGGTGCCAAAATTGCAAATAATATACCAAATGCATTCTGCAATGCCTAACCTAGCTTATTTATGATCGACTATATAGGTTGTGGTGATGAATTTCAGAGACACCTAGTATTATCCACCGTTCAAGTTTTGGTGGCCATTTCAACACCTTTTTTGGTTAGGCTGTGTCTGAGTCCAGTAGTCCTCAGTGAAAGTGTATAATATTTTACAGTGATTTGAAATATTGGTTACTATATGAAAATAAAGAAAATAAAAAGGCACTAACTCCATGTCTTTAGCATTCAAGGGGGGGGATAAACACCGCCGCTATTAGCATGTAGATATAATCCTACATATGTAATAAAAATCCACGTGAACGAAAACTATGGTTGCAATGGTGAAAAATTCATGAATACCGCACACTATCCACACACAAATTAAAGAAATGCCACAAAACCTGCTAAAAATCTATAATACACAAAATTCCATGTCCTCGGTTTAGGTATACGAACACATATAGGATTGCCATTTAACTCCATTATAACGTTTTATGAGAGAAATCACTTTCAAAATGTTTCAATTTTCATAAAATTTCAGTATGTTGAAGCAATATATATAACTTACAAAATATTAAAAAATCAGCACATGTTGTTGGAATAGATCAAACGCTACAAGCATTTGACTGTTAGCTGCTGACACCTGGCGAATTCCTCAGAAAGCAAACTCCCAGAAAGGGCCGGTTTGTTTATATGTATTCATGCGCACAGTAACAGCTCCAATCAACATGAAAATTCACATGTACATAGAGGAATACCCATAATACCACTATACAAACCAAAACAGAGACATTTTAAAGTGATACATGTGCATTTGGAGGAGAAACTGGGAGTTTTTAAATAATATAGTACTTTGATGCCTCATTTTGACCATATAAGGAAATCAATACAGGTCCATAACCTAAATAATGGCAATTTTCTTCACATTTTACAATTATAACACCCCACATACAGAGGTGATAATCCCCAATTATTGAGCTCTTATGTGAAAAGGGAAGACTTGTAGAGAAGAAATAAAACAGTGATTTTTGCACTTGAGAAAGGAAATATTTTGAACAAAAAAGTGAGATTTTCTTTGGAAATTTTGATTTGACGCCTGATCAAACATGCTCAAGGACAATTTGGGGTTTGTTTCAGATAAATGTATTATTCACCCATATATTACCATCAGTTTGATTCCCCTTGGACTAAATATGTCAAAATTTTAAAAGAGTTGGTAGTCCTACCCCGCTGCTTAGCACCAAACACTTTCTACCATACTGCTGTCTACACCAATAGTATTCAAATGTCGCAAAATGCTACCACCACACTCTCAATATAGTATATTTCTAAATTAAGCAAAAATTCCAAGGTTTTAATCTTGACAAAACACAAAAACGTAGACAATTTGTTGAAAATATGGTTTCTGTAAGCCAGAGATCACCGACATTAGGTCACATAGGTGCCTTGTACAGGGGACTAATTTATGTGCTGTATGAAATTTATTTATAAAACACATTTATATGATGGACTGCAATCGATCAAACGGCAAGAGACACATATGGGGTCAAAAATGTGGTTCTACGGCAATATCGAAAAAAAAATATGGTAAAAAAATCGGAAAAGTGCGTCCTTGACCAGATATGGTGCCAAAATTGCAAATAATATACCAAATGCATTCTGCAATGCCTAACCTAGCTTATTTATGATCGACTATATAGGTTGTGGTGATGAATTTCAGAGACACCTAGTATTATCCACCGTTCAAGTTTTGGTGGCCATTTCAACACCTTTTTTGGTTAGGCTGTGTCTGAGTCCAGTAGTCCTCAGTGAAAGTGTATAATATTTTACAGTGATTTGAAATATTGGTTACTATATGAAAATAAAGAAAATAAAAAGGCACTAACTCCATGTCTTTAGCATTCAAGGGGGGGATAAACACCGCCGCTATTAGCATGTAGATATAATCCTACATATGTAATAAAAATCCACGTGAACGAAAACTATGGTTGCAATGGTGAAAAATTCATGAATACCGCACACTATCCACACACAAATTAAAGAAATGCCACAAAACCTGCTAAAAATCTATAATACACAAAATTCCATGTCCTCGGTTTAGGTATACGAACACATATAGGATTGCCATTTAACTCCATTATAACGTTTTATGAGAGAAATCACTTTCAAAATGTTTCAATTTTCATAAAATTTCAGTATGTTGAAGCAATATATATAACTTACAAAATATTAAAAAATCAGCACATGTTGTTGGAATAGATCAAACGCTACAAGCATTTGACTGTTAGCTGCTGACACCTGGCGAATTCCTCAGAAAGCAAACTCCCAGAAAGGGCCGGTTTGTTTATATGTATTCATGCGCACAGTAACAGCTCCAATCAACATGAAAATTCACATGTACATAGAGGAATACCCATAATACCACTATACAAACCAAAACAGAGACATTTTAAAGTGATACATGTGCATTTGGAGGAGAAACTGGGAGTTTTTAAATAATATAGTACTTTGATGCCTCATTTTGACCATATAAGGAAATCAATACAGGTCCATAACCTAAATAATGGCAATTTTCTTCACATTTTACAATTATAACACCCCACATACAGAGGTGATAATCCCCAATTATTGAGCTCTTATGTGAAAAGGGAAGACTTGTAGAGAAGAAATAAAACAGTGATTTTTGCACTTGAGAAAGGAAATATTTTGAACAAAAAAGTGAGATTTTCTTTGGAAATTTTGATTTGACGCCTGATCAAACATGCTCAAGGACAATTTGGGGTTTGTTTCAGATAAATGTATTATTCACCCATATATTACCATCAGTTTGATTCCCCTTGGACTAAATATGTCAAAATTTTAAAAGAGTTGGTAGTCCTACCCCGCTGCTTAGCACCAAACACTTTCTACCATACTGCTGTCTACACCAATAGTATTCAAATGTCGCAAAATGCTACCACCACACTCTCAATATAGTATATTTCTAAATT
The DNA here is from genome assembly GCA_949152475.1 of Terebella lapidaria. Lineage (NCBI taxonomy): Eukaryota > Metazoa > Annelida > Polychaeta > Terebellida > Terebellidae > Terebella > Terebella lapidaria. The sequence goes on along the minus strand of OX424563.1, from coordinate 32,192,382 downwards.
AAGCAAAAATTCCAAGGTTTTAATCTTGACAAAACACAAAAACGTAGACAATTTGTTGAAAATATGGTTTCTGTAAGCCAGAGATCACCGACATTAGGTCACATAGGTGCCTTGTACAGGGGACTAATTTATGTGCTGTATGAAATTTATTTATAAAACACATTTATATGATGGACTGCAATCGATCAAACGGCAAGAGACACATATGGGGTCAAAAATGTGGTTCTACGGCAATATCGAAAAAAAAATATGGTAAAAAAATCGGAAAAGTGCGTCCTTGACCAGATATGGTGCCAAAATTGCAAATAATATACCAAATGCATTCTGCAATGCCTAACCTAGCTTATTTATGATCGACTATATAGGTTGTGGTGATGAATTTCAGAGACACCTAGTATTATCCACCGTTCAAGTTTTGGTGGCCATTTCAACACCTTTTTTGGTTAGGCTGTGTCTGAGTCCAGTAGTCCTCAGTGAAAGTGTATAATATTTTACAGTGATTTGAAATATTGGTTACTATATGAAAATAAAGAAAATAAAAAGGCACTAACTCCATGTCTTTAGCATTCAAGGGGGGGGATAAACACCGCCGCTATTAGCATGTAGATATAATCCTACATATGTAATAAAAATCCACGTGAACGAAAACTATGGTTGCAATGGTGAAAAATTCATGAATACCGCACACTATCCACACACAAATTAAAGAAATGCCACAAAACCTGCTAAAAATCTATAATACACAAAATTCCATGTCCTCGGTTTAGGTATACGAACACATATAGGATTGCCATTTAACTCCATTATAACGTTTTATGAGAGAAATCACTTTCAAAATGTTTCAATTTTCATAAAATTTCAGTATGTTGAAGCAATATATATAACTTACAAAATATTAAAAAATCAGCACATGTTGTTGGAATAGATCAAACGCTACAAGCATTTGACTGTTAGCTGCTGACACCTGGCGAATTCCTCAGAAAGCAAACTCCCAGAAAGGGCCGGTTTGTTTATATGTATTCATGCGCACGGTAACAGCTCCAATCAACATGAAAATTCACATGTACATAGAGGAATACCCATAATACCACTATACAAACCAAAACAGAGACATTTTAAAGTGATACATGTGCATTTGGAGGAGAAACTGGGAGTTTTTAAATAATATAGTACTTTGATGCCTCATTTTGACCATATAAGGAAATCAATACAGGTCCATAACCTAAATAATGGCAATTTTCTTCACATTTTACAATTATAACACCCCACATACAGAGGTGATAATCCCCAATTATTGAGATCTTATGTGAAAAGGGAAGACTTGTAGAGAAGAAATAAAACAGTGATTTTTGCACTTGAGAAAGGAAATATTTTGAACAAAAAAGTGAGATTTTCTTTGGAAATTTTGATTTGACGCCTGATCAAACATGCTCAAGGACAATTTGGGGTTTGTTTCAGATAAATGTATTATTCACCCATATATTACCATCAGTTTGATTCCCCTTGGACTAAATATGTCAAAATTTTAAAAGAGTTGGTAGTCCTACCCCGCTGCTTAGCACCAAACACTTTCTACCATACTGCTGTCTACACCAATAGTATTCAAATGTCGCAAAATGCTACCACCACACTCTCAATATAGTATATTTCTAAATTAAGCAAAAATTCCAAGGTTTTAATCTTGACAAAACACAAAAACGTAGACAATTTGTTGAAAATATGGTTTCTGTAAGCCAGAGATCACCGACATTAGGTCACATAGGTGCCTTGTACAGGGGACTAATTTATGTGCTGTATGAAATTTATTTATAAAACACATTTATATGATGGACTGCAATCGATCAAACGGCAAGAGACACATATGGGGTCAAAAATGTGGTTCTACGGCAATATCGAAAAAAAAATATGGTAAAAAAATCGGAAAAGTGCGTCCTTGACCAGATATGGTGCCAAAATTGCAAATAATATACCAAATGCATTCTGCAATGCCTAACCTAGCTTATTTATGATCGACTATATAGGTTGTGGTGATGAATTTCAGAGACACCTAGTATTATCCACCGTTCAAGTTTTGGTGGCCATTTCAACACCTTTTTTGGTTAGGCTGTGTCTGAGTCCAGTAGTCCTCAGTGAAAGTGTATAATATTTTACAGTGATTTGAAATATTGGTTACTATATGAAAATAAAGAAAATAAAAAGGCACTAACTCCATGTCTTTAGCATTCAAGGGGGGGGATAAACACCGCCGCTATTAGCATGTAGATATAATCCTACATATGTAATAAAAATCCACGTGAACGAAAACTATGGTTGCAATGGTGAAAAATTCATGAATACCGCACACTATCCACACACAAATTAAAGAAATGCCACAAAACCTGCTAAAAATCTATAATACACAAAATTCCATGTCCTCGGTTTATAATGGCAATTTTCTTCACATTTTACAATTATAACACCCCACATACAGAGGTGATAATCCCCAATTATTGAGCTCTTATGTGAAAAGGGAAGACTTGTAGAGAAGAAATAAAACAGTGATTTTTGCACTTGAGAAAGGAAATATTTTGAACAAAAAAGTGAGATTTTCTTTGGAAATTTTGATTTGACGCCTGATCAAACATGCTCAAGGACAATTTGGGGTTTGTTTCAGATAAATGTATTATTCACCCATATATTACCATCAGTTTGATTCCCCTTGGACTAAATATGTCAAAATTTTTAAAGAGTTGGTAGTCCTACCCCGCTGCTTAGCACCAAACACTTTCTACCATACTGCTGTCTACACCAATAGTATTCAAATGTCGCAAAATGCTACCACCACACTCTCAATATAGTATATTTCTAAATTAAGCAAAAATTCCAAGGTTTTAATCTTGACAAAACACAAAAACGTAGACAATTTGTTGAAAATATGGTTTCTGTAAGCCAGAGATCACCGACATTAGGTCACATAGGTGCCTTGTACAGGGGACTAATTTATGTGCTGTATGAAATTTATTTATAAAACACATTTATATGATGGACTGCAATCGATCAAACGGCAAGAGACACATATGGGGTCAAAAATGTGGTTCTACGGCAATATCGAAAAAAAAATATGGTAAAAAAATCGGAAAAGTGCGTCCTTGACCAGATATGGTGCCAAAATTGCAAATAATATACCAAATGCATTCTGCAATGCCTAACCTAGCTTATTTATGATCGACTATATAGGTTGTGGTGATGAATTTCAGAGACACCTAGTATTATCCACCGTTCAAGTTTTGGTGGCCATTTCAACACCTTTTTTGGTTAGGCTGTGTCTGAGTCCAGTAGTCCTCAGTGAAAGTGTATAATATTTTACAGTGATTTGAAATATTGGTTACTATATGAAAATAAAGAAAATAAAAAGGCACTAACTCCATGTCTTTAGCATTCAAGGGGGGGGGATAAACACCGCCGCTATTAGCATGTAGATATAATCCTACATATGTAATAAAAATCCACGTGAACGAAAACTATGGTTGCAATGGTGAAAAATTCATGAATACCGCACACTATCCACACACAAATTAAAGAAATGCCACAAAACCTGCTAAAAATCTATAATACACAAAATTCCATGTCCTCGGTTTAGGTATACGAACACATATAGGATTGCCATTTAACTCCATTATAACGTTTTATGAGAGAAATCACTTTCAAAATGTTTCAATTTTCATAAAATTTCAGTATGTTGAAGCAATATATATAACTTACAAAATATTAAAAAATCAGCACATGTTGTTGGAATAGATCAAACGCTACAAGCATTTGACTGTTAGCTGCTGACACCTGGCGAATTCCTCAGAAAGCAAACTCCCAGAAAGGGCCGGTTTGTTTATATGTATTCATGCGCACAGTAACAGCTCCAATCAACATGAAAATTCACATGTACATAGAGGAATACCCATAATACCACTATACAAACCAAAACAGAGACATTTTAAAGTGATACATGTGCATTTGGAGGAGAAACTGGGAGTTTTTAAATAATATAGTACTTTGATGCCTCATTTTGACCATATAAGGAAATCAATACAGGTCCATAACCTAAATAATGGCAATTTTCTTCACATTTTACAATTATAACACCCCACATACAGAGGTGATAATCCCCAATTATTGAGCTCTTATGTGAAAAGGGAAGACTTGTAGAGAAGAAATAAAACAGTGATTTTTGCACTTGAGAAAGGAAATATTTTGAACAAAAAAGTGAGATTTTCTTTGGAAATTTTGATTTGACGCCTGATCAAACATGCTCAAGGACAATTTGGGGTTTGTTTCAGATAAATGTATTATTCACCCATATATTACCATCAGTTTGATTCCCCTTGGACTAAATATGTCAAAATTTTAAAAGAGTTGGTAGTCCTACCCCGCTGCTTAGCACCAAACACTTTCTACCATACTGCTGTCTACACCAATAGTATTCAAATGTCGCAAAATGCTACCACCACACTCTCAATATAGTATATTTCTAAATTAAGCAAAAATTCCAAGGTTTTAATCTTGACAAAACACAAAAACGTAGACAATTTGTTGAAAATATGGTTTCTGTAAGCCAGAGATCACCGACATTAGGTCACATAGGTGCCTTGTACAGGGGACTAATTTATGTGCTGTATGAAATTTATTTATAAAACACATTTATATGATGGACTGCAATCGATCAAACGGCAAGAGACACATATGGGGTCAAAAATGTGGTTCTACGGCAATATCGAAAAAAAAATATGGTAAAAAAATCGGAAAAGTGCGTCCTTGACCAGATATGGTGCCAAAATTGCAAATAATATACCAAATGCATTCTGCAATGCCTAACCTAGCTTATTTATGATCGACTATATAGGTTGTGGTGATGAATTTCAGAGACACCTAGTATTATCCACCGTTCAAGTTTTGGTGGCCATTTCAACACCTTTTTTGGTTAGGCTGTGTCTGAGTCCAGTAGTCCTCAGTGAAAGTGTATAATATTTTACAGTGATTTGAAATATTGGTTACTATATGAAAATAAAGAAAATAAAAAGGCACTAACTCCATGTCTTTAGCATTCAAGGGGGGGGATAAACACCGCCGCTATTAGCATGTAGATATAATCCTACATATGTAATAAAAATCCACGTGAACGAAAACTATGGTTGCAATGGTGAAAAATTCATGAATACCGCACACTATCCACACACAAATTAAAGAAATGCCACAAAACCTGCTAAAAATCTATAATACACAAAATTCCATGTCCTCGGTTTAAATAATGGCAATTTTCTTCACATTTTACAATTATAACACCCCACATACAGAGGTGATAATCCCCAATTATTGAGCTCTTATGTGAAAAGGGAAGACTTGTAGAGAAGAAATAAAACAGTGATTTTTGCACTTGAGAAAGGAAATATTTTGAACAAAAAAGTGAGATTTTCTTTGGAAATTTTGATTTGACGCCTGATCAAACATGCTCAAGGACAATTTGGGGTTTGTTTCAGATAAATGTATTATTCACCCATATATTACCATCAGTTTGATTCCCCTTGGACTAAATATGTCAAAATTTTAAAAGAGTTGGTAGTCCTACCCCGCTGCTTAGCACCAAACACTTTCTACCATACTGCTGTCTACACCAATAGTATTCAAATGTCGCAAAATGCTACCACCACACTCTCAATATAGTATATTTCTAAATTAAGCAAAAATTCCAAGGTTTTAATCTTGACAAAACACAAAAACGTAGACAATTTGTTGAAAATATGGTTTCTGTAAGCCAGAGATCACCGACATTAGGTCACATAGGTGCCTTGTACAGGGGACTAATTTATGTGCTGTATGAAATTTATTTATAAAACACATTTATATGATGGACTGCAATCGATCAAACGGCAAGAGACACATATGGGGTCAAAAATGTGGTTCTACGGCAATATCGAAAAAAAAATATGGTAAAAAAATCGGAAAAGTGCGTCCTTGACCAGATATGGTGCCAAAATTGCAAATAATATACCAAATGCATTCTGCAATGCCTAACCTAGCTTATTTATGATCGACTATATAGGTTGTGGTGATGAATTTCAGAGACACCTAGTATTATCCACCGTTCAAGTTTTGGTGGCCATTTCAACACCTTTTTTGGTTAGGCTGTGTCTGAGTCCAGTAGTCCTCAGTGAAAGTGTATAATATTTTACAGTGATTTGAAATATTGGTTACTATATGAAAATAAAGAAAATAAAAAGGCACTAACTCCATGTCTTTAGCATTCAAGGGGGGGGATAAACACCGCCGCTATTAGCATGTAGATATAATCCTACATATGTAATAAAAATCCACGTGAACGAAAACTATGGTTGCAATGGTGAAAAATTCATGAATACCGCACACTATCCACACACAAATTAAAGAAATGCCACAAAACCTGCTAAAAATCTATAATACACAAAATTCCATGTCCTCGGTTTAGGTATACGAACACATATAGGATTGCCATTTAACTCCATTATAACGTTTTATGAGAGAAATCACTTTCAAAATGTTTCAATTTTCATAAAATTTCAGTATGTTGAAGCAATATATATAACTTACAAAATATTAAAAAATCAGCACATGTTGTCGGAATAGATCAAACGCTACAAGCATTTGACTGTTAGCTGCTGACACCTGGCGAATTCCTCAGAAAGCAAACTCCCAGAAAGGGCCGGTTTGTTTATATGTATTCATGCGCACAGTAACAGCTCCAATCAACATGAAAATTCACATGTACATAGAGGAATACCCATAATACCACTATACAAACCAAAACAGAGACATTTTAAAGTGATACATGTGCATTTGGAGGAGAAACTGGGAGTTTTTAAATAATATAGTACTTTGATGCCTCATTTTGACCATATAAGGAAATCAATACAGGTCCATAACCATAAGGCCACCAAGCATTCAGGCCGCAATCGAGAATTAGCGAACTGCAGAGCAAGTGATGGATGGAAATGCAGACATTAGACAAGTTGCTGAAATGTCTCTGCAGTATAAATCGAAACACTGAAAAAAAATCCATGAAAAAGGATTTAGAACTAGCTCGAAATTTTTTTTGCCACCTAAATAAGAAAAAAAAAATATTCAGAACCTTGAAAATCTTACAATTGGTCCAAATAATACTCGGGTGATTTTTATACGGACTCAACATGGTAAAGCTTCTGACTTGTAGAGATTTCATATATGTATATATCAGAATAATTATAGTTTTACTAATCTTATTGGCCACAATAAAAAAGTTATGACAAGAATCATTTATTTTTGGGCTCAACAAGGTATATATTCTGCCCAGTGGGGAATTCATAGCTGTAACCAAATAGGTTAACATTAGTTTTACTAGTTAGATATATAGTTAGCCACAGTAAAAATAATTAAGACATGGCCAAATCAAATACAGTATTCAAGGGTTTTTAAATAGTTCTGTGCTAACATTTTCAAAGCTCTTCCTTTGAGGCCAGTGGCCCTTGTTTATCTTTTTTTCGGGCTGATGAATTTGCCCATAAATTTGTGTGAATATGTGTTGGGTCAATTCATTCGTCGTCGTCCGCCACATCATCTGTTAACATTTTTTATCTTTTTTCAGGCTGATGAATTTGTCCATAAATTTGTGTGAATATGTATTGGGTCGATACCCCCAGACGTTTTTTTTTCAATTTTTTGATTGAATCGATTATGCAGTTTGGGCGTCCATTCTTATGCCGAAAATGGCTGTTTTCAACTTTAAAAATTATTTTGTCAAAAACTGTCTGATCAGTTTTGAGATTTAGTTTCAAAATGTTTCCCTCATGTATCTTTATAATGTTTATAAGTTTCGATGCTCTTGAATCGCCGGTCTGCGTGTGGCGGCCATTTTGATGTTGTTTACGGGGCCCAAATAGGACTTTCCCATGTTGAATTCTCCTATACTTTATAATGGGCCACAATGTTCTTGATATCTCACTTAATATTGAGATTAGAGACTCGGAATCAATTGTGGACATATAGGAAATGATATATGCTGGATATTCTCATGACCTTGAATTTGACCTTCAAACCTCATTTTCAAGGTCAGAGCACGAAATGGCCAATATCTCATTTATTATTGACTTTACAGCTTAGGAGTCAATTGTGGACATATAGGAAGTGATATATGCTGAATATTCTCGTGACCTTGAATTCGACCTTATATTCAAGGTGAAAGGACAAAATGGCTAATATCTCGCTTATTATCGACTTTACAGCTTAGAAATCAATTGTGGACATATAGCAAATGACATCCCGAATATTCTGATGACCTTGAATTTGACCTCATTTTCAAGGTCAGAGCACAAAATGGCTAATATCTCGCTTATTATTCACTTTTCAGTGGAATCAATTGTGGACATATAGGATATGATATATGCCGAATATTCTGATGACCTTAAGTTTGACCTTTGACCTTATATTCAAGGTGAAAGGACAAAATGGCTAATATCTCGCTTATTATTTACTTTACAGCTTGGGAATTCATTGTGGACATATAAGAAATGATATATACTGAATATGACCTTTGACCTCATTTTCAAGGTCAAAGCACAAAATGGCTAATATCTCGCTTACTATCAACCTTACAGCTTAGAAATCAATTGTGGACATATAGCAAATGATATATGCCTAATATTTTGATGACCTTGAATTTGACCTTTCATTTCATTTTCAAGGTCAGCTAAAATGGCTAATATCTCGCTTATTATTTACTCTACAGCTTGGGAATCAATTGTGGACATATATAAGAAATGATATATGCTGAATATTCTCGTGACCTTTGACCTCATTTTCAAGGTCAAAGCACAAAATGGCTAATATCTCGCTTATTATCGACTTTACAGCTTAGGAATCAATTGTGGACATATAAGAAATGATATATACTGAATATTCTCGTGACCTTGAATATGACCTTTGATCTCATTTTCAAGGTCAGAGCACAAAATTTCGCATCACTTGTTGTCCACTTCACAGCTTAAGAATCAATTGTGGACATATAGGAAATGATAATGTTGAATATACTTGTGACCTTGTAGTTATCAGACGATATGTCCGATCACCTTTTGGCTAGCCGGGACGCTACAGGTACCTTGGGCCTATGTTTTTGTTTCACAGTACAAAATGGGGCAGTATTAGGAATACTAACAGTCTGTTGCTGTATGTCTTGCAATGAGCACAGACGTTATCAATAACGGAGATGAAAGGGGGGGGGGGAGGGGGGGGGGGGCTCTGTATGGACATACGTAACATAGTAATCTACGGTGGTGTATAGGAAACAACAAATTCTCAAGTTTATGAACTAGACGTCAAGGCCTAAAGATGCCTTGGAGGCATTTCGGTGTGATGACTAATTTATAATATATACTAGATATCGACGAAAATGAAAAATGTCGACTCAGCGAAAGAAATTTCATGTCAAGGTCTAAGTTCATCCCTAATACCCCTTAGACATGTTTGTCTAGGGCGACGAGTCCAAAAATAACGTCCGTTTCACTCTATGATGCACGGTTTCTGAGATATCGGCGAAAATGGAAAAAGGCCGACTCGGCAAAAAAAATTCGGGTAAATACCCCTTCCATAATACCCCTTAGACATGTTTGTCTGGGGCGACGAGTCCAAAAATAACGTCCGTTTCGCTCTACGATGCACGGTTTCCGAGATAACAGCAAAAGCGAAAAAATGCTGACTCGGCAAAAAAAATTCGGTTCAAGGTCAAAGTTCATCCATAATACCCCTTAGACATGTTTGTCTAGGGCGACGAGTCTCAAAATAATGTGCATTTCGCTCTACGACGCACTGGTTCCGAGATACGCAGGAAACCTCAAGGATGACTGGGCAAAAAGTCTTCCGACCTCTAGGTCAAAGGTCGTTTTTTCACGGATTGATCCCAAAATCAATAGGGTTCTCTCCTGTTGGTATATGAACCTCCATACAAAGTTCTGCAGCCATTGCCTGAATAGTTTTTGAGTTATCGCGCGGAAACAAAGTCCAAAAAAATGACCTCGATTTCATCCTCACGGACCTCACGGACCTCAGATCCGGCTCAAAAACTATACAACACATCTACATAATATATCTGAAAAGTGATGAAAATTTCAAGTAGATGCGTCGAGGCGTTCTCGAGTTTCGCGCGGAAACGAAAAAAAAGAAAAAGAAGAAGAATTCTGACAAAACCATAATGAGTGATACAAAATATCATCACACTGTACACAACATCATTACTGACCTTATCGGACAAAAGTGTATATGATCACTGATAAATCTTTGATACACAATTCATTTTTACAAGACATCATATTTTAAAAGATTACAGTAATTGAAAAAAATATAGAATTCCATATTGCCATTTATATGATTTGTGTGAAAAAACATCTGATGATAGAAATAATTTATATAATGAAAATGTATTTCTTCTTCGACAACTTGCAGGTGTAAGTCCTTTTTCCAATACAAACAAAACTGTAAATATTTAGGGCATCTCGGCACGAAATGCCCTTTTTTTAGGTTACCGGACCTATGGTCCGATAACCTATTGGCATGGCGTTGCGTCCGTCGTCCGTCGTCGTCTGTCGTCGTCGTCGTCCACATTTTTATCTTTTTTGTTTACGGGCGAATTTTTCTGAAATTTTGCATAAAAATACTTAAAAATAATTCAAGAAGGAAGTATTTTTTAGTTTTTTGATTTTCGCTTTTTCTTCCAAATGGCGGCCGTTTTCGACGAAAAATGCCTGATTTTGGACTTTGGCGGCCATTTTCTCAAAATCTGTTCAGTAACTTTTATTCTTTTTGATACATAAGACTCCTCATATGTACTTCTATGATGTCTATAAATTTCGTTGCGCTTGAATCGCTAGAAGTGGGCCATTTTGGCCCAAACTCTGCCCAAATGGGACTTTCCCATGTTAAATTCTCCTATGCTTTATAATGGGACACATTATGCCTAATATCTCACTTGATATTGAGATTAGAGATTAGGAATCAATTGTGGACATATAGGAAATGATATATGCTCAATATTCTCCTAACCTTAAATTTGACCTCTGACCTCAGTTTCAAGGTCAGAGCACAAAATGGCTTATATCTCGCTTATTATCGACTCGACAGCTTAGGAATCAATTGTGGACATATAGGAAATAATATATGCTGAATATTCTCGTGACCTTGAATTTGACCTCTGACCTCAGTTCCAAGGTCAGAGCACAAAATGGCTTATATCTCGCTTATTATCGACTCTACAGCTTAGGAATCAATTGTGGACATATAGGAAATGATATATGCTGAATATTCTGATGACCTTGAATTTGACCTTCGAACTCATTTTCAAGGTCACAGGACAAAATGTCTAACATCTCACTTATAATCGACTTTACAGCTTAGGGATCAATTGTGGACACATAGGAAATGATATATGCCGATTATTCTGATGACCTTGAATTTGACCTTTGACCTCATTTTCAAGGTCACAGGACAAAATGGCTAATATCTCACTTATTATCGATTTTACAGCTTAGGAATCAATTGTGGACATATAGGAAATGATATATGCTGAATATTCTCGTGACCTTGAATTTGACCTCTGACCTCATTTTCAAGGTCCAAGGACAAACTGGCTCATATCTAGCTCCTCTATTGACTGTATGGCTTGGGAATCAATTGTGGACATGATATAGAAAATGATATACATTGAATATTTTGATGATCTTGAATTTGACCTTTGCCCCTTCATTTTCAAGGCCACAGCACAAAATTGCTAATATCTCTCTGATTATTGAATTTACAGCTTAGCAATCAACTGTGGACATGATATATGCTTAATGTTATATATGCTGAATATTCTCTTGACCTTGAATTCAACCAGTGACCTGGCTAACATCTAAATTATTAAACATTGTCCGGTAACCTATCTTCGGCCCTTGGCCTAATTTTTTTAGTTTACCGGACTATGGTCCGATAAGCTATTGTCGTCAGGTTGCGTCCGGCGTCTGTCCGTCGGCGTCCGCGTCGGTGTCGGCGTCGGCGTTGTCAAACGCTGGGAAAAATCTGTACGATGAATATTGCTGTAATTCACAAAATATGTTCTATGGGCCCATATCTCCGGACCATTTTTTTTTTCGTCGATTGAATCGTTCTTTCCAAAATGGCGACCATTTTTGTCGAAAAATGGCGAATTTTGGACTTTGGCGGCCATTTTCTCAAAAACTGTCTTATCAGTTTTGAGATTTTTGTTTCAAAAGATTCCCCTGATATACCTTTGTGCTGTGTATAAGTTTCGTTGCCCTTGAATCGTCGGTCTGAGTGTGGCAGCCATTTTGATTTTTTCGACGTGTCCCAGATAGGACTTTCCCAAGTTAAATTAGCCTATGCTTTATAATGGGGACAAATTTCTCCTGATATCTCACTTAATATTGGGATTAGACATTAGGAATCAATTGTGCACATATAGGAAATTATATTATTATTCTCGTGACCTTGAATTTGACCTTCAACCTAATTTTCAAGGTCGCAGCACCAAATGGCTAATATCTCGCTTTTTATCGACTTTACAGCTTAGGAATCAATTGTCAGCATATAGGAAATGATATATTCTGAATATTATCGTGACCTTGATTTTGACCTTCGATCTCATTTTCAAGGTCATAGGACAAAATGGTTAATGTCTCGCTTATTATCGACTTTACAGCTTAGGAATCAATTGTGAACATATAGGAAATGATGTATGCCGAATATTTCGATGACCTTGAACCTGACACTTGACCTCGTTTTCAAGGTCAGAGCACAAAATCGCTAATATCTTGGTTGTTATCGATTTTACAGCTTAGGCATCAATTGAGGATATATAGGAAATTATATATGCCGAATATTCTTGTGAGCTTAAATTTTACCTTTGACCTCAATAAACTGAAACCGCTACAAAAGCAAAGAATATCAAATTCAGCAATTGTATTGGTGGTAATAGATTGATACTTACATTTGACAGTACTAGTCAGTTCCATTCTAGTTCCATATCATTGTATATTAGGCTCTAACACGATCGACTTACGTAGAGCAAGTTTTAGGCGTGAATGATGTGCAATTATTCTCATGACTTCATGACATTGCTTTCAGCTTACATAAAACTGAACTCTTGGGTCCGGTAAGCGCAGAGCCCTACGGCTCTATGTTTTTTTTTTCTTTTCCACTTCTAGATATTACCTAGATGAACCCTATTGTTTTGGAGCCAGCTCCGAGGTCCGTTTAGTCCGTGAGGATGAATTTTGTGTCAAATGGTTTCCGGATGATAACTCGTACTTGTGCCACCATTCTGAAACTTGGCACATATGTTGATATAGTGTCGCAGGGGAACCCTATTGATTATGGGGTCAATCCCTCAAACGACCTTTCAACCAGGGGCCGAAAACAATTTTGGTGAGTCATCCTTGAGGCTCATTGCATATCTCGGAAACGGTACTTCGTAGAGCAAAACGGACGTTATTTTTCGATTCTTGACACTAGGCAAACATGTTTTAGGGGTATCTTGGGTGAACTTGGCCCTGGGTCAATTTTTTTTTCGCTGAGTCGGCCCTTTTCTTTTTCGGCCATATCTCGGAAACGGTGCGTCGTAGAGCGAAACGGACGTTATTTTCGGACTCGTGACACTGAGCAAACATGTCGTAGGGGTATGTTGAGTGAACTTGCCCCTGGCCAAATTTTTTTTGCTGAGTCAGCGCTTTTCGTTTTCGGCCATAGCTCAGAAACGGTGTGTCGTAGAGCGAAACGGACGCTATTTTCGGACTCGTGACACTAGACAAACATGTCTTAGGGGTATCTTGGGTGAACTTGGCCCTGGGCCAATTTTTCTTTTGCTGAGTCGGCGTTTTTCGTTCTTCGCCATATCTCTGAAACGGTGCGTCGTAGAGCGAAACGGACGTTATTTTCGGACTCGTGACACTAGGCAAAGATGTCTTAGGGGTATCTCGGGTGCACTTGGCTCTGGGCCAAAATTTGTTTTGCTGAGTCGTCTCTTTTCGTTTTCGGTCATATCTCGGAAACGATGCGTCGTAGAGCGAAACGGATGTTATTTTTGGATTTGTGACACTTGTTGAGATGCACGTGAACATGTTGAGATGTTGAAAATGCGAACATTGATACACGCGAAATTTTATGTTTAATATTCCACTAAAATAGCTTTTAGGAAACATGCATAAACATATACTCTGAATATCTATCTAGACAATGATAATAGTAATAATAAATAATATTACAGAAATGATACCAGTTCTATACTACATATTCCATCTGTTCCAACATGTGACAGTAACATGTTCTTTATTATTATTATTGTGTATTGAAAGAAAAAGTATAATATTTCATATTGTAGTAATTGGAATAATAAATTTGTGATATTTTGGAATCTACGTAATTATTTCGATTCGCAGAGTTGTCAGTAATTAACAGTTCATGTGTGATTGTGTTGTGGATCGAAATGCCCCAAGGCCTCTAGGCCTTTACGTCTAGTCCCTAAATGGATTAAATGAAGTCATCATGTTCTGTGGCTGATGTATGCCATACCGGTAGTTTTATTTTTCAGATTTCCTTTATTGATTTTTTCCAGAAGGACATTCTAAAGAATGTAAAATAATCAGATGCACGTATTTAATGTTAAATACGCGTATTCAATTCGTGTACATAATATGAAATATGCATACTTGATATTAATTATACGGGTACATAAAATATATTAAAGTACTAGTAAAGTGAAAACATGATGTTTTGTTATATGAAAGATCTCATTGATCTGAGCAGAATGGTTTTTACGGTATATCAATATCTCTATCCGTTCAAAAGTTACAGCCATTTGAAACTGCCATTCCGGCGCTACATTTCAGAAGCCACTTGAAAAGTTTTAGCAACTCATTAATATGCAAATTAGATGCTAATGAGAATTCATGACGTCACGAGGGGAACAAATTTTAATTAGGATATTTCAAGCCATGATATAATGATTCTTATTGAAGGTTCTGACGATCTGACTAGTGCATATTATTATGTACCATACATAGTCAATATCCACACAAACTGTACTGTTGCCATGGTTACCAGTCGTTCCCTATAGCCGTAGTTACCCATGGTTGCCATGGCCATTAGCTGCCAAGTCAGTGTATCCACAGACTTTATGTCGAATATTTATGAAATAAATTATTATAGAGCTCAAGTTGGCACCATTTTTATTTGAGCATACCCTGTTCTAAGTGGGTTTCTGGCCCTAGCAACCATGGTTGCTATGGGCCATACCAGGTCACTAGTTACCTTGACAACAACAGAAAAAGTGAAAACACTGATTATTCATAATAAAATCTGTATAGAATAAGTTTTGATGAATAATCATAACATTAAATAAATGAATAATACATATCAAAGTACCTAATTAAAACAGCTTCCCCCGATGACGTCATGAATATCTCATTTGCATACTAATTAGCTAAATTGTTTTGAAAAAGTAAGTTTGCCGATTTCCATCTTTAAAGTGCAATAACTTTTGAATGGATTGTGATATTTACATGCCGTAAAAACCAATTTGCTCAGATCAATGAGATCTTTCATTTCACATCATATTTTCAGTATACTAGTACTTTAATTACACATACATAATGTTAAAAATGAGTACTTAATATTGAATACACGTATTTAATATTAAATACGCTTACCTAACGTTGAATTAGCAAGAACAGACGCGGTTAAGTTGCTGTGCATGCCTCGTGGATCTGAACTATGCACATTTCTTGATCACACAGTGATTCAGTCAGTGGTTCATTGATTTAGTGACTAATATTTTTCTTATTTTCTGGCCACAATGGAAACACGTGTATTCACTTGTTTATTTTAGCCTGATTTTATTACTGTATGTAGTCTAATACATACAAATTTATATTTTGTGTTAGATCTATGTCATTTTCAAACCGGATACATCCACTAGTAAATCAAATCAAAAATTGATATCTTCAGCTTCACAATTTTTTATGGGATATTATTACAGTATGCAATCTATAATGATCACTGATTCATGACGGAATAAACTTTTATGCACAGTTCAAAAAGAGAACAGATCCTTATTTTGTACCGATGGTCAGAATCAGAGCCGTCTAGGCTCTGGTCAAAATCATCGACCGCTGACCAGCTCTAAGCTATGCCGCTGACGATGATTTATTATTTGTAGTCGGTCTTTAGTGGGATAAGGTCATAGAATTTCCGGTGTATTTTTCGGGCGTTTGACTTTCAAATTTTGCTAAAAGTGACAGAAAAATGGTTGGATTAGATAGCCCGAAACTTTTTGGAGCTTCTGAATCGACATAATATTCATCCCGAGGTATAGAGTCTACTTTTAGAATTCTTCCATATTTGCTCAACCCATGACTGACATGCAAATACGAGCTAGATCTATCCATCCTAAATTCGCCGCATCCCAAAATTCGCCAACTCTGAGCTCTGATAATATTGAGTTGGCGAATTTGGGAATGCGGCGAATTTAGGACAGATGGCTCGTAGAATTAGCATACAAGTAGATCTATTCGGCGAAAAACTCGGTTAACCTGTTAGTTACGGTTCGGTTACAGAGAGAGTGTAACCGGGAGATTACAGATTTTGTGATCGGTTACGTATTTTGCAATCTCCTATACTTTGATTTTTCTAACTCGTTTACACCGTTTTTTGCCAATATTTTTGCGATGCTGAATCGAATCGTCTTATAACTTAGCATAGCTCACCTGGGGACCAAACGGCAATTTCCGGCAAACTTTCAGACTTCTACCCATGGAACTGATAAAGTTAGTAATCTACTGCAATGATAAATTCCTCCTGAAAACTTCTCGTCTGCATGTCAACAGACATTGTTTATTTTGAGCGCGTGACGGAAGATTCAAGATTCTATTCGGATGATTTATGCAGGGAGCGCGGGTTAGGAATGGGACCGTCCCAGCATGTAATTGGTACAAAAACTGCAGCGCACGTCCCCCATAGTACCTAACTTGAACTTGTCCACTTGGATGACGTAATGAACAAGGCAATTTGGCAGCGCCCTACAAGAGTGAAAATCCTCGCTAAAATTGAAATTTTGTGTTTTGAAAGAAACATGCAGCGTTTTGGAAGCCACGTTTGTGAAAATCTATTGCCGTTTGCATCATTGACATGTGATATTCAGTTAAATAGTTCGCTTAAAGTAATTTGACTGAAACAAAGGCAAAAAACGGTGTAAACGAGTTACAAAAATCAGAGTATAATTCAGCCTAAAACACTTCACATCAGTCGAATTTCCGGGACATCCAGAAAACGAGTTCCAAGTTGTGCGTTTAAAGATCTAGGAAAGTGTAGTCATCATTTGTATATTTCTGCATCTCTGCATTTAGTGGGCTATACTGTTTCTCTATGATAATCAATGACAATAATGAGACAATCAGTGGCACAAAATGATAAATACAGATAAAAAGAACATATACCGGTAGTTTGTAATAAAGAACACTTTTCTATCATAACCAGTTGTCATTCTGGATCCTAAGTATGGGGAATTAGTTGGTTATAAAATTGCCCACGTTATTGTACACATAGGCGGATCCAGGGGGGGGGCGCACCCGGCGCGCGTCCCCCCTAGAATGAGAAAAAGAGAGAGAGAGAGAAAGATAGAGAGAGAAAGAGAGAGAGAGAGGGAGAAAAAAAAATAGGCCCTAGATCTGAGAGCTGATAAAAATAATTCATAGGCGTAGATAGGGGGGGGGGGGGGGTCGGGGGTCGAACCCCCCTTCTCACCTGAAATTCCAGGCTTAAACCCAACTGATCCAACAGCAAAAGAGTCAGTTTCAAGCATAAAATATCCCGTTATATCCCCATCGATGGTCGGCCACAAGAGTGGATCTGGGGGAAGGGGTTGTCCAAGGGTTCTGGTTCTGCCTTTTTCTTCCACAGGAACCCTCTCATTTAGCATGATTGACCGTTTCCGTGCAAGTTCCTCCCCCCCCCCCCCCCCCCACACACACAAAATTTATATCGAAAATTTAGGGGGTAGTGTCAGTACAGAAATGTCAAAATACTTGATTGCGATATGGCGCACATCTATAGGGACTATAATATTAGTTCTGATGCATTTTTGTCACCAAATGCTTTGAGATATAATAAATTTGGCATTGGCATTATTTGGTATTGATGGTGTTAAAAATAATTAGTCTGGATTTAATAACAATTGCTTGATTAAGAAAGGTGGTTTTAGTGAGTTTGTGTGAAATTTATACTCAGGAGAGGCCAGGAAGCTACTACAGAACATGAAAAGGGCACTGTCTTCTGGGGCCTTTCAGCGGACCCCAGACCCCCGGCCGTGAGGTGCTTGCCGGGCTTGCATTGGTCCACTCCCTTAAATCCTGGATCTCTTCATTTAGTATGATATAGATTCATACCACTTCAAATACTAAAGGGGGCTTACGACGCAACCCCATACCCCCCCCCCCCCACACACACACACAACCTGGAACCAAGCACCCTATACTTGTCCCTGATTAGTTCACGAAATAGGCATCCAGTAGTCCCAGAAACGTCTCCAGAAACCACCCCAAATGCTCTCATAAAACAAAAAAAAATGCTAATTTTTCTCGGGGGGCTTACGCCGCCCCCCCAACCCCCAGACCGCATGTACTTTGTTTGCGCCCCCCCTAATCAAAATTCCTGGATCCGCCTCTGGTACATCCTAACCCCAAACTTATTCAATCACTTTCTTGTGCCACCTTTCAATGTCTCAAAGTCGAAAACCTTCCAAGCTGATGCCTGGTACTCGCGGACCCCAGAGTGGCGCGTGTGTATGATATAAATTTCGGATAGTTTGCGGAATTGGGTGTGTTTTTTTGTCCAATTTTATTTACTTCAAATTCATTTTTGTCATCATTTCATACTTTTACATTCACAAAATCAGATACAAATGATGGGAAAAGTGAAACAAAGGGGAATGGAAATAAAACTTATTGCATTATGACAGAATTGGAATAGTTCGAACTAGAATTGGAATAGAAATCAGATCTTGTCAATTTCTTTTAAATCACCAGCGAACTGTACTGTTGATGACGGAACAAATATTTAATAAAGAAGTGATATTTATCATGTAAAATATGTAAAATATAGTGGTGCGCCTTCAAACTGACACCATGATCCCTTGAGTGTCTATGCAACTTTAAGACTCGATGTGAACTCTAGAAAAAGCGTGGCATGTGCAGAAATACTAACTGAACACCAACGACACCTTTTTTCTTGGAACTTTAAACGTTGAACTTGGAACTCGTTTTCAGGTGTCCCCAAATTTCTGCCTAAACGCACAAAATTGAAATGATTTATCAGTATTATCACTCTCCGATCCAAGTAAAATATTTATTCATCATAATATGGCATATTTTCATGTGAAAATGACGTCTAATGTTGAGTTTCATGTATTTGACCCGTTTTATTTGATAAAATTTGAACTGCGAAAAAAAATTGGTGTTGCATACTAGGTCGAGGTCACATTATCTGCTCATGCGCATGAACATGCCAACATAATGTGACCTCAAGCTAGTATGCAAATACTTATATAGCCTCTGACCATGCTGATATGCACAAGCAAATAGCTCAAAATATGGCAACAGATGTCAACAAAAACTCCACAAAATCACAAATTGATTACCAGTCAGTGCTCCTGTTCATTCTTTCAACATGGTTGCATTTCTACCGGTAGATTACTCTGCATGTCGAGTTTTCTGTGTGTTACAGATGTTCAAAGTCATGAAAATAAATATGATTATTGGTAAAGTCTTATCCATGGCCCATTCCCAACAATTGCTCACCATGAATAATTGATTATTTTATTCTTTTGTTGAAGCACAGAAATCAAAACTCGATGAAAGATTAATCAAGATTTTTTATCCACAGCAAAACTTGGAAGATTCTGTGAAAAAAAAAAATTTCCTTTTTAAAGTGTGACAGTAATTCCACGAGCTGTTTCGAACAAGTGCTTATAATTCAAATATCAATATGATTTCACATTATACAGGCACACATCAGTCCAGCACCATGGAACAACACCCAGAGTACCACAAGTGCGACGACTGTCATCGCATTTACAAGACCAAGCACAGCCTCCAGATCCATGGCAAAAGAGCGCACGGGGCAGCGGATGACCGTCGTAACTTCAAATGTGAGACATGTGGCAGGCAATACGAGTCGAAGACCGCTTACGAGAAACACATCAAGGCGCATCAAGATCCAGGGAGATGTCCACATTGCGACTTCACAACAATGTCGTCTAGAATTCTGAGGACCCACATCATCCAACACAGGTACACCTACCATGCTTGAATTAGAATCTATATCATCATGATCACTGTAAATGGATGTATATTCATGTGAAAACTAAATATACATATTATGAAGTTTGTACCAGTCAGCTTATTAGTTTTACTGAGTACTTTACAGAATGTTCACTATACAATTATTGTGATTATTCATGACACATATATCTTGATTGTTGATATTGATTGTTATATAATACTAATATTAATTAAACATGTGTTAAATCATGTAAATAGTTTTTTAAAATTGAAACTCTCAATGTGCTTGATAGGGACAACAAACAGTTCTGCTTGGTTTGCGAGAAGTTTTTCCTGCCTGATTTCTACTCGACCCACTTCGATATGTGCAAACCTGTTGGCCGGTCTCGGACGCCTGCCGCAAGAAGAAGTGAGAAACCCCTGGCGGAGCCAACGCAAGGTAGATACATTAGCAGTAGCTGGCCGATGTGTCAGTGTCTGGCGAATAGCATGTCCTGCATTTATCAGTATTCACAAATTCTCTAGCAAATAAGGCCAAAAAAGGTACAAAGGTTTTGGTTTAGTTGAATTAAAGAGTTCAATTCGTTGGATTCAAACTCGATTCGTTGGATTAGAAATATAGTTCACATTTACCACTGATAGAATCACAGAAGTTCCACTTCATATATAATATGTTGAATACATGACATGTGCATGACACCTGCCATTTAATTTGACTGATAGAAAGCCCACCAGCTGATTCCGTGCCAGGAATAGTAGAGTGCCTGCCCAGTGGTTCCGCGCCTGTTGCGGCCACACTAGAGGATCTCTCGGAGGGGGACTATCAGCCTGTGGAACTACCTCCTCCATACCCAGCCGTCACACAACAGGTAAGCCAGGAGATCCTGATAGGACATGCATGGTCTAGCATTGTGAATAGAGGCTTAAATTTTTATCATGTTTTGCTATTAAATATATGACATTCACCAGTGCAGTTTATTGATTGGGGAAAAATTTCTGCACCTGTTCCATTTTGATTCAAATTCAGATACAAACTCCTCTGACAATTGCTATAACATGCAATATCCTTTTGTTATTACACCCAAAGATTTTCTATACCAAGATAGTCCACTCAGGCCAAAACGGAAGCAAAAAACAAAAATCTTTGTTACACCTGTACACAGGCAATCGGATACTAGAGAATACTGTTTATCTGTAGGTCATTGAGTCAGGAGTGGATGTTGACATACCCATGGAACTCTTGAATGCCTGCCAGGATCTTGACTTCTCCGAACACATGGAACTGACCGGGGTCACCACCAAACATGGTCAGTCTAAATTCAGTGTACATGTACTGCACTATAGAGTTTTTCTTGGACATCAAAGGATTTGTCTTTATGACATCCTCTTTTGTGAGCGCTACTTTATGTGAATCTACCTTCGTGACATCATAAAAAGGAATTCTAAACATTTCATGCAAGGAAAATACCTCTTTAGAAGCCTCCCTGACGTGAATGCATCTTTTGATAACTGTTGTTATCATCCAGAATTTGTCTGGCACTACATTCATATTGTATATATAGTGACCATGGTGACAGACAGTAACTCTATGCACATCATACGTTGTGAGGTGCTCCAAAAGTATTGACCATTGCCTGCCATTCTGAGATGCCGTGTTATTTTTGCAGAAGGTGATGAGCATCCCATCAAGATCGCGGTGGTCAAGAAAAACGATGTGGTTCATCTGTCACTGGAGGGTGAGTTATGGTATACCAGAACTAGTAGCTTTCTTGAACATGTCCCTTGTTTGCTTAAATTGCACATTACACATTTAAATGGAAGCAACTTGAAACAATTATTACTAGTTGTATAGATATCCTACCTGTTTGTTAGATTCAAGTTTCTGTTCTCACAGCGTCTGTCCTGGGTCCAGCATTCCAGCAAGCTATTGTTGGTCGATGGCACTGCTCTTTCGATGCAGCATACATCTCAAAGACCCCACAGGTTGAGGGGCCACCGGGAGCTGTTATGGATACCGTTATGGACGTAGGTCAGGAACCGCCGCCCTTCATTGTTCAAGAGCCCCTTGACACGGACCCAAAGGTCTCTACCGTCGAACTGAATGAGAGTCCTTCCAAGGTCCCAGTCACCGATCAGAACGCAGGTCCTTCTGAAGTCCCTACTGCCGAACAGAGCGAAGTCATTGCTACATCACCCGGATCCTCAACTCCAATAGATGCTGAAGTTCAGGCGTACTTGCAGGAGGAAGTGGAGGGGGTTGGCATCAGTTTGGAGGCAGAGAATAGAGGCAAAGAAAGGACTGAAGCTTGTGCTGGACAGGAACGAGTTGACGAATTACCTCAGACACAACCCATCAAGAGTGATGTGGCTTCACGTGTTGATAGCGATGATGGTGGCAACATTGGTAACATCACTTGTGGTGATACAGAACCTGAGATTGAGGACATGCTGGGTGTCAAATCTATGGACAAAAAACCCAAGGAAAATGTCAAGACTAAAATCCAAACACGCAGTAGAAGTAAAAAAAATCAAGATGTCTCGACAATAAGAGAGGAGAAATCCACCAGGAAACAAAAACCGTTCTCAGGAAAAAAGCATGGTCTTGCCGATGAAGAGAACAATGAGACAAAAACTCCAGTCAAAACACCAAAGAGACTAATTGTTAAGAAATCAGGCATTGCAGTTGCCACCAAGAAAATTGACTGTAATGTTCCTGATGAACCAGAAACTGGAGCAATAGACAGAAATGTTGCTAAGGAACTGGTCGACAATGTGGCAGAGTTGTCAGGACACAGTGTTTCTAAGGAATTGGGTACTAAGCAGAAAACGCCAGGCCGCCGTGGCAGGAAACCGAAAGCTAAGTCTCTGGTGAAAACCATTGATGGTGAACAGGTGAAGGAGGAAGATCTTGCAGAGGAGACTCCCAGAGGTAAAAAGAAAGGCAAACGTAAGGCTGAGGACTTGGATCAAGACGAGTGGACTCCAGCTAAAACCACACCGAAGCGTCAGAGGGGTCGTCCTCGATCTATCAAGAAAGAGAGCCTCAACAATGAAGAATATGATGCTGCCAATCGACCAGAGCTTCTAACCAGCATCTGGGATCTGGCCACAGCCTCTCTGTGTACTGACATTAGCGATGAAGGAACGCCCAACAAACCACACCACTTCAACTGTCTTCTCTGTGGTCGCACATTCTCAGCGGCCAAGCGGCGCCATGTGCTGCCCCACATGAGGGAAGTCCACACCATGTCCCTGGAGGAATACCTTACAATCCTGCAAGTGACGGACCCTGAGGAACGAAAGAAAGTCATCGAGATCAAGAAAGAGAAACTTTCGCAGGAACAGCGAATGTACAAGGCTAAGAAGTACAACAGGAGTGAAGATGATCTGATCAAATGTCCAGCGTGTATCACTATCGTGAACGGTATCCCTGCTTACCGCTCGCACGTGATTAATGTGCACCGCGACGACCCTGATTACGATGCGTTAGCACTGCAGGTTGAGAAGTTCTGTGATGAGCGTATGCCGCACTCCACTGAGGTTATGATAGCCTGTCCCTTCTGCCAAAAGGAGAGACGCGGACTCCAAGGTCTCAAGACTCACATGCGACTTGTCCACGCGACGGAGCCTGACCTGCCACGTGCTATCAAACAACAACAAGTGGAGCACAAAGCGCTGTACAACCAGTTCCGCAGGAAACAGTACAGGAAATATGTCACCACCAAGCCATCATACCCATGCAAGTTCTGCCCTGAAACCTTCGCGTTTCGTTCCAGCCGAGCCCGTCACATGAAGTTCACTTGCTTGAGCAACCCCGATCGGATGCAGTCATTTGTCTGTGCGACTTGTAACAAGCGTTTCGCTACACATGAAGATCTTGTGGAACATCGCCAGGTACACAAGGATGAAAATTTCAAGTGGGTCTGTGACATGTGTGGTCTGATGCGCAGCACTCGCTCGGGGCTGTACGAACACAAGCGCAATCATCACAACACCAAACCTCCAGATCACAAGTGTCCCTATTGTGACAAGGCGTTTTACAACAAAGAACGTTGCGAGCGCCACAAGTTGTCCCATACAAGTAAGACTCCAGAGTCATATGATCTCATTCCATTCTTGTCGTTTTCGACAGATATATTTCAAACTTTCAACCATGTAGACTCCCAGATTTTACACTCTCGTAAAAGCATTATACATAAAGTCGTTGATTTTGATAAGATTCACCCTTTTCTCCTATTTTCCCGTAGATTTGCGCAAGTACCAGTGCGAGATTTGTGGCAACCACTACAAGACGAAAGCTGCTGTCAGCAAGCACCAGAAGTCTGTCCACTTTAATCGCTACAGGTACCACTGCGAAACCTGTGGTCATGGAATGCAGAAACTCCAGTACCTCCAGTCACATGTCTGTGGCCGTGTCCGCCGCAATCAGGACCCCGACTCTATCATCAACAGCATTCCCAAGATCAGGGTCCCTAACCCCAGGGCCATCAAGTCAGAGGTCACTTACACCCCGGAGGAAACGATCATCGAGGACGAAGTCGCTGCTAACTACCTTATCGACTTGAACCCCCAGGGCCAGATCTCCATCAGTGTCCCAGTGGAGGCGACCACGGCCCACGACGGTACACAGTACCTCCGCCCACAGTTCGGCTCAAAGCTTGTGCTCGACGGGAAAGTAACCGGAGGACAGCCGATAAAGTACGAGCCCGTGGATAGTCAAGTCTTGGAAGAGACCGTTGTCAGTCAAGGGGCTCCACTGGGGTCGTCCGTTCCACTCACTGTGACCTCGATGGGAGGTGTCCGGAACGAAGTCATGCACATCCAACAGATGGACGGGTCAAGAGCGCGGCTTCAGACGTCGTCTGGCGCAACAATGCAGACTTCAGCCGGACAGGTAATTGAGCAGGTCCCAGGCTCAAGTATGGTCCCACTGTCGGCTGGCTACAGCTACCAGGGTCTGCCTACTGTACTTGACTACTCCCAGGGGGCATCACAGGTCATTGTACAGTACTCTGACCAGCAACATTCTTTGGAAGAACAGTCTTAGGGCGAATAACACTTGAACTTATCTATGAACTTTAGGATTTCCAATAGGAAATGTTGCAGTTTTGTGTTTTTCAACTGCACATATTGATTAGTGGACTTTTTTGTAAAATAGTTTTGTATGGTTCGTAGCCTATTTAATGTTTTGGATAATTATCGGTATCACTCAAAGAAACAATTGCTTTTTGTTGTTTGGCCTTGCCTGTGCTCTCTCTGAGAAATATCTACAACTGAACTACAGATGTGAAAAAAGTTGATGAATCGCAAATAAATGTACTTCATGTGGTATTTTCACAACTGATCAAAACCTAAATTAGACTGGAAGTAAGTTATGTAGTTAAGCAAAATTCGTAATGTAGATGGCCAAATATGCTTCCACATTCTTTTGGGATGGATGCCTGTTCCAACACTAAAACTAGTGATTCTAGTATGAAATGTTTGCTGTCTACCTTGTGACATTGTTACTTCTGAGAAATGTTTCTGAAATGTTCAATGTATTGTTTGTAATAAGATATCATGCTATGATAAGTATGTATGTCACATTTCAATAATCGTGTGCTCTTAAAATGTGCTGCTAGAAATTATGCATATTCCGAAGCCTTTGATGCTATTATCAGATTGTGTTTGAATTATTGTTCGTGTATGTTCATAAACATTAGAAATATTAGAGTAGAGTTCACAAGTCCCTAGAATTCCCCACCCCCCCCCCCCCCCCCCCCCCCCCTCACAATTCGTTATGTTTCGAATGTGGGGGCATACGATACGTATTATATTACCATATATATGTAAATAAATACAGTATGTTTAAATATCAATGAATAGTTGTTTGTTTACAAACTGTGCGGTTTCATACAATATTATAAGTATTTATGAGATATTCAAACACCTTCATGTGTCCTTATTTTCATGATGAACCCATGGTTTACTAGTGTATCGACAAATTTCACTGTATTGCTGAGTGGCGATCTAGCTTCGATTTTGTTCATTTCGTAATACCTGAATAAGTATAATCATGATAATTGCAAGTACATATAGTAAGTACCCATGTGATAAAAATAGTCACAGTTCTCCAGAATCCTCGCACATTTTATTGTGAACTGCGATGTTTGGTGATGAACAAAATAACTTTTTCATCACCAAATGGAATGAGGTACATATAAAGCTTCTGATTTGACTTTGAAACTGGTACAAAGAGGAAAATCATACAAAAGATAAACACAGTTTTAAAATATATTCAGATATATCACAATAATCGCCCTATACATTCAGTAATCTTGAATAAAATATATTCGTAAACTAGATCCTTAATCATTGCACTGCATCAGCTGGCATATATTTCACACAAATTTGAAGTCCTCGGACAGGAAAACATTCGGCATCATATATACCTTTGATTAGTTAAAATAAGAAATCTAAGAGACTAATCACAGTCAGCAAGTCACAAGAATTTGGTTTCGAAGAACACTTCAGCGTTTGCTTTGAAGTCCAGCGGGAGACGGTAGTTGACGTGTTTTGCACCTAGGAAGGCTGCCCCGTATGTCGCAGGTTTCTTCAGTAAGAGAAGAGAGATTTCTGGGATCACTGCCGACCCGCTCCCCGACTGCAAACCCTCCAGGAACCCTGCGTCAAATAGCAAGATGTTACTCAATCTTTCACTGTTACTGGTTATGTACTGAGTTTGCACACAAACTTGTATGAACGGACATGCCACTATATACAGTATTTCAACACATTACCGGTGAATATAGTTCTAAAAAAATTTCGAACTTTCCAAATCACACATACATGCATGACAATATATCCCACACAAACATTATTATCAGAAGGAACAAAGTTTTCCACGTTGGGTTCATGTCTGACATTATAACCTACCGGTTTTGAGCAGTTCCCAGCTTTTCCACACAGAACCCACACACACAATGTGTAATCCGCCAGGCAGCTCCAATAGACTCTGTAACATAGGGAATCCATGCTTGATCAACCAAATCAAGCGTGTGAATTCTGAATACTCTACTGTTTGATTTAATGCGATTCTGGTTATAGTTTAGCAGTGAAATGCCAGATCAACTCTACTATTCTGGCCTTTCACATTGGAAAATAGAATGTGCAGTACTGTTTAAAGACTAACTTTGACCAGCGATTCATTGGTGTATTTGACGATAAAGGAAAAGAACCACCAAATTGAATTTTGTGTCAAATTATGCACACAACATGTTAGGAAAGATATGTGGTTCTGATACCGTCCAATTAAATCTCCGCCAATATTGAGAGCACATCCACCAAATTAAATAGCCTCAACATCAGTTTTTCTCACAGTACTCAGTATTGACATGATAGAGTGCACAAACTGCCGGAGGCTTTGACTTGAACAGTAGTCACCACTGACCTTGTCAATAACAGGAGCTAGGGCCACAACATGTCTCCCGAGAGCGTGGCCTGACCGGTGGAAAGCCTCTAGACATAGGGGATCTTGCTCCTCAAGGGCACCTGGAGGTCATAAAGGCAAGGTCGTCACAGGAGAATCAAGGGCAAGGTCGCCACAGAAAAATCAAAGGCAAGGTCGCCACAGGAAAATCAACACTTGTATACCTGTAGTCATACCATTTTTAGTGTCAATGACTCAACGGTGCCATACCTTGAGCCAGTTCCTTGCACAGACCAGCAAAATATGATTTGTCAAATTTAGTGTAAAGGTGTTCGAGCATCGCCATCCTATCGGAAGTCTGAAATATATTAAATGCAAGGGACATTATCAGTGCAGACGCATATCCATTCACTGAACCATTGGTTGTAATAGGTAGTAATTAACTACAAGACAATGCAGAAATACTGATTATTTCTAATCACCGACCCCGAAGTGTTTTTCCATAGCGCGTTTCACAACGCTGACATCATGGCTGCAGGCATCGAAGTTATCTTCTTTATCAAACATCTTTTTGATGCAGTAGTGTGATGTCCAGAATGCTGCAAACATAAAGCAATTTACATATCCATTATCATCAGAATATTATATCTATGGATAGAAGTAATGCATTTCTTCATAATACGATATATATTCAAATGTGCTCAATTCAATTGTCTCAAGAAACTATACTGTACTGGGATTGTCTACACATAGTTTTGTACTGTTTTAGAGCCTTGGGCTACAGAGCATTACCTGAGCCCTCATCACCCCTCATGTGACCCCAGCCCCCACACCGCGTCCATTACCTGAGCCCTCATCACCCATCATGTGACCCCAGCCCCCACATCACTTCCATTACCTGAGCCCTCATCACGAATCATGTGACCCCAGCCCCCACACCGCGTCCATTACCTGAGCCCTCATCACCCATCACGTGACCCCAGCCCCCACACCGCGTCCATTACCTGAGCCCTCATCACCCATCATGTGACCCCAGCCCCCACACCGTGTCCATTACCTGAGCCCTCATCACCCATCATGTGACCCCAGCCCCCACACCGTGTCCATTACCTGAGCCCTCCATCACCCATCATGTGACCCCAACCCCCACACCGTATCTATTACCTGAGCCCTCATCACCCATCATGTGACCCCAACCCCCACACCGTATCCATTACCTGAGCCCTCATCACCCATCATGTGACCCCAACCCCCACACCGTATCCATTACCTGAGCCCTCATCACCCATCATGTGACCCCAGCCCCCACACTGTGTCCATCACCTGAGCCCTCATCACCCATCATGTAACCCCAGCCCCCACACTATGTCCATTACCTGAGCCTTCCATCACCCCTCATGTGACTCCAGCCCCCACACCGTGACCGTTACCTGAGCCCTCATCATCCATCATCCTGAGCCCTCAACACCCATCATGTGACCCCAGCTCCCACACTGTGTCCATTACCTGAGCCCTCATCACGAATCATGTGACCCCAGCTCCCACACCGTGTCCATTACCTGAGCCCTCATCACGAATCATGTGACCCCGGCCCCCACAAGGTGTCCATTACCTGAGCCTCCATCACCCGTCATGTGGCCCCAGCCCCCACACCGTGTCTATTACCTGAGCCCTCATCGCCCATCATGTGACCCCAGCCCCCACATCGCGTCCATTACCTGAGCCCTCATCGCCCATCATGTGACCCCAGCCCCCACACCGCGTCCATTACCTGAGCCCTCATCACCCATCATGTGGCCCCAGCCCCCACACCGTGTCCATTACCTGAGCCCTCATCACCCATCATGGGATCCCAGCCCCCACATTGTGTCCATTACCTGAGCCCTCATCACCCATCATGTGACCCCAGCCCCCACACCGCGTCCATTACCTGAGCCCTCAACACGAATCATGTGATCCCAGCCCCCACGCCGTGTCCATTACCTGAGCCCTCATTACCCATTATGTGACCCCAGCCCCCACACCGCATCCATTACCTGAGCCCTCATCACGAATCATGTGACCCCAGCCCCCACACCGCATCCATTACCTGAGCCCTCATCACCCATCATGTGACCCCAGCCCCCACACCGCATCCATTACCTGAGCCCTCATCACCCATCATGTGACCCCAGCCCCCTCACCGTGCCCATTACCTGAGCCCTCATCACCCATCATGTGACCCCATCCCCCACACCGCGTCCGCTCTCCGTCAGGGTTCATCAGCTCACAGTTGGAGCCTGTACCAGCAATCAGCACCATTCCGCCTGTGTGCATACATTGGATGTACATATACATCTAAATTGTGGATTAAAAATGGTGAAATTAGTCATGCTGTAGTGATAAATCTTGAGTGAAAAGAAGTCTTCAGACTCAAAACAGTGACACTAATATTGCAAATAAACATTTCGTGCAGGCAGAGAGAAGCTGACCGTTTTCACAGGCGGTTGCTATGGAGCCAACAGTGTCACAACATACGACATAATCCCCACTCAGCGAGGCGTATCTCTCCAGCATTCCGTTTCTGATCCTGTCCCGAGCTTCTGGACTGTCACCTCCACTCAGTGACATGCCCTGGAGAGGAGAGAAGGGGTGGGGGAAGGGGGGGTGGAGGCAGAGGGAGGAGTAGGTTTAAACACACAAACACGTTGTAGGAAAACCTCTCATTACCCAGCATGGCTACGTCGTAATGCGTAATGAAATATGTTTACATGAAACCGAGACTATCATAAACTTCCAGTATACCAGGTATAGGCGAACGACCACAGATGCAAAAAGTTTACACATACATACTTGAGCATAAAATTCAACCTTCACTGCTCGTAAACATGTTTTCTTGACAAAAAATAAAATAATTTTGTAAACAGTTTCATGAATCAATTCAGGTTACTTTTTTCCAGAACATCTAAAGTTCTACATCTAAGAGATCTTACCACACACGCGAGCTGTAGGTCATCTGGAAGACCCGCTTTCTTTTTGACATCGATGATCAATTGACTTAGCCGCCGCAGACATTCATCAAGTCCCACCAACTGTGTGGAAATGTGGTATTATAACGAGAACAATGTCAATATTTTTATCAGGTTTTCATCTGTACTGGTACTGCAAATTATGTGCAATTATCATTAGTCCATTACACGACTGGCAGCCGAATTTAACACCAAAATCAACATAATTTATTACATCATTGTATCATGTGTATGCAGAACCAGCAATTTAGACAATCACATGATAAGACTACCGGGTATAAATGGATCTTTTAATATACATCATGTACATAGATAAATATTTATATACAAAAATTACCCAGTGGTTTGTGCTCTCGCCCGCAGCCTCGGCCAGGAACTGTCCTTGGGAATCCAGTAGTGCGATCTTTGTCTGAGTGGCTCCACTGAAATTACATGCATACATGTATGTCCGGGTTCAGAAAATGGCACGAGATCTCCACCTTGGCCGTAATTCAACCCACTTCTGCTATATGGCAAGCATATTCCAATCTCCCAAAGCAAAGGCAGGGATCGATCGACAATACAGGTTCAGCCAGGGAGAAGGGTTAGGTATAGCATATCATTCCTATTAATCTATTGAGAAGACATACTTTTATACTATGAGCGCCGCCAACTGCCTATACTCTGATTTTTCTAACTCGTTTACGCTGTTTTTCGCCACTATTTTTGTGATGCTAAACGCTATCGTTCTATAACTTGGCATACTTCACCTGGGAGTCAAACGGCAAATTTCTACCAAATTTCAGACAGCTATCGCGGATATTGAAAAAGTTGGCAATCTACCTCAATGTTAAATTTCAGCCCAAAACGGGATCTCGAGAATCCGAGCATATTCGAGGAATTGGTCTTGTTTACATCCATCAGGATTCAAAATATTCTTGTAACTTTGAACCAGAAGATACATTGGGGTGTATTCTACACAAACATGTTGATTTTGAAACATTGCTCCGATACAAAACCGAGCAAATGCAGAAAATTGTGTGCGGGCCCAGAAATGAAATAATAGGGCTAAATTTATTTGTTGTTGTGTATATTTGTTGTCGTGTTGTTGTTGTTGTTTTTGTTGTTGTTGGTGGTGGTGGTGGGGGGGGAGGGGTTTATACTTTTATTTTGAAGGAACTGGCGAGGTGGGGGGGGGGGTGTGGCGGGGGAGTTTGAATTTGAGTTTTTTGATAAAATGTGAATGTCCAAATAGTGAATTAGCTGAGAACAATCCACTCTACGTTGACTGATGGGACAACAGATTCCATCCTATTGTCACAATATCGGTGAACATGGTGAAACTGGATCCTAGGAAGGACCATCCATGAACACCTAACACCAGGAGATGTCAAACTGAAACATCCAGGGGCGTATCTTGTGGTATTTTGGGTACATATTACCCTTGACAACTCAACAGTTATTACTTATATTCACGAATAAATGATCAAAAGGCGAGTATAAATTGTATGTGAAGTTCTTCCAACATAAGTCAGAGAATACAATATGTTGTTCCTTATGTATACAGATACTGACATACATATTTATTTTCAATCACTTGGCAATAATGGTGGCACTCCTTTATAGTAATAGCAAGAACAGTGGTTTTTGGATTTTTGGGGAAAATTAAATTTTACATATTTTTCCCATTTAGAACTCAAAATTAGGAACACAAAAACACCTCAAACACGTTTCTATCGTGAAAATTGACGAAGTTATGAATATTCAAAGAAATTTATGATGAAATATCTGTCTGTCAAAATTGGTGCGTTTTGGTTTTGCCAAGGGTGTACTCGTATAATCTACTATGAATGCACCAATTTTCATCATAATGACAAGCTGTAAAAAGCATGGTAACCAGTAAGGATACATGGATCAAATAAAAAAGACCACATGGCTCTATGTTAAAGATTCATTATTGTATAGGCATGTACTTTTGATTGATGAAATAAATTCTTATCGTAAAAAAACATACATCTTTGACTCTCTTTCTCTAAGTTCACTGTGTTGATGACAATGTACTGCAAGGTGTAGGTTCTGTATTCAGCTGTACTGCAAAGGGAAATAATTGATCAAACTTAAATACACACTCAACTGTGATAGGTGATCTGTGAGGGAGTCATCAAAATGATCAATGATGGTGAAACGATTATTATCCATCAGATTGTTGTCTTCCATCAGATTGTTGTCTTCAATGGTATCCATGTATCCAGTTCAATCAGTGCATCAAGCGATGAGGCGGGGTACATCAGATGGTATTTTACTATAGTCTATGTTTATTCTTGTTGTTAATGCGAAAATCATGCAATGAACATCGTGGTGTGGACGCTGAGGCAGTTCTTGGTGGACATCACCGGAACCGGGCAGAATGGAATTCACTACTTCACGAACGTGAGGCTTGTGTCGATACATAGTATATGAATGTTACCTTCAGAAATACAGGAGTCACTTCCAATGTGTCACTGTATGTGGGAAAAATTAGTTAGGAAGGGGGTAGGGGATAATATAATACTGTTATGAATTTGGTATACTGTATTACTGATATTATTTTCATGATTAGTCATAATATAAGACAGTGATAATATAATAATAGATAAAAGATAAAAAAACAATGTCATTTCTTTACTGATGAAGAACACAACTAATATTTATTTCGTTTTCTGAAAATTAAGAACATAATTTTTAAAATTAGTCCAGAGGCCTGAGATAGGTTACCGGACAAAAATAGTGTTAACATGCACAAAATGGCCCGAAACGGATACTGACGTGATGTCAGATGGAATTTATCAAAGAATCAAAAGCAGGACGATTCAAGTTCAATGAAACATATACATCACGAAGGAACATATGGGAATATTTTGATAAA
This sequence comes from Terebella lapidaria, assembly GCA_949152475.1. Taxonomy (NCBI): domain Eukaryota; kingdom Metazoa; phylum Annelida; class Polychaeta; order Terebellida; family Terebellidae; genus Terebella; species Terebella lapidaria. The sequence goes on along the minus strand of OX424563.1, from coordinate 32,158,728 downwards.
ATGACTTTCAAAGTCCAAAACTGGGTGTTTTTGGTGGTTGAAAATGGCTGCCATTTTGAACAAAAGCAAATAACTGGAAAAAGCTTCTTTGAAATATTTCTTTCATATTTGTGTGCAATATTCCAGAAGGATTCAACCGTAAACTTCACAGACATAATTGTTACGTACGAATGACAGATGGATGAACGCAATGCCATGCAAATAGGTTTTCAGACCATATGTCCGGTAACCTAAAATTATCAGATGAAGATAAACTGTAAAACAATTAAGCAAACAATATTAAAATACCAATTACATCATATTACAAAAGTAATCAATCAGCAAACGCCAGGGAATACAACAAACCTGAAAGAAATTTATTGAAACCGAGCAGTAAAGCGTACAGTCAATCGTGCACGCTCAAAACTGCCAAAAATTACGATTGCCAGAAGGGGGGTGCAGTCATATATAGGTCATGCGCTGGGATGCGCTGATAGCCATAGTAAAACTGATACATGTATCTTGAAGCCCATACAATACTGCACATTCAGGAGCTTATTCGAGCTTATCCGTTCATAAATAGTTAAAGAAATCATCACCCGAACTTTGACGAACTTCAGTTGCTTAGCAACACCAGAAAAACAAATCAAATCTCATAATTTTTCACATCTGTAGACAGCTGAAACCTTCGTCTTTGATATGACATCGAAAACGAAACTGCGACATGAGTAGCATCCCTCTAAACACCGATCAACAATTATAACCCCACTGAAAGCGCCCGAAAAAAACGTGCATTTTTTTCGTTCGATTCGCTTACCCCACCCCACTTCAAATAATTATTTACATGTGTTGTTGATTAAAAAAAAATATTTAAAAATATACATATTGAAGAGGTTGTATTTTTCTTCCAGAAAAAATATACCTGCTTAATTTTAGAAAGAAATTTGAGCATTCCAGGAGGTGATGAACACTAGCCATTTAACATGGTGACAGATGGGAGAAGCCATTTTCCAGAAACGCTGTTCTTGCTAATAGTAATACATAATATACACGTGTATGGTCCACTAAGCCTGTTTTGTCTCCCGACTTCATCTGTGCCGTGCAATGTGTGAGCAGCGGACACATATAGTAACCCAATACGGGGGGACTCCACAATTTCGACGGGGCTCTTCATATGGCTGTAGCAGCCGGCAACTATTATAAATCTATGCAGGAAAATTTTGAACAAATTTAATGCTCGGTAAACTGCTGCCGAGTTTACGGGGGTTCATGAGTTTCCCTGTCATTTTTGTTTTCTCTCACTTCGCATGCCTGATATGACTTTCTGTCCCCGGACTATGAGATTGGATAACGGACCCTATTTTGTTTGCTCGGAATACTTAATACTGGGTATTGATTCCACGTCTTTTAACATTGTCCATTGGGTTTCACTGTCGGGGTAGATTGCCAACTTTTTCAATTTTCGCGATACAAGTCTGAAATTTGGTAGAAAATTGCCGTTTGACTCCCAGGTGAAGTATGCCAAGTTATAGAACGATAGCGTTTAGTATCACAGAAATATTAGCGAAAAACAGTGTAAACGAGTTAGAAAAATCAGAGTATAACTTAGGCCAGGGCAGCCACACCCGGCTCACAACGCTAGGGTACCTACCCCTCAACACCTCCGAAGTACAATGGTTTGCCGTCTGCCATGATGTTGATTAACTTGAAAAAAACTTTCTACAACGTTCTATTTATCATATATAGCGTGACATTTCTCATAAACGAAAATATTGACCAAATATCTTGCGTTGAATGAAGTTTGGTGGCATCTCCCGGTTTGCAAAACTCCGTGATAGAGAATAATGAACCCTTTTGGGTCGATCATTCCGTAGCACTTGGCAAGTTCGGGTGGTGTACAGTAGGCCTATACCAGTTTATATTTACGTGATCTTCCCCCTTCTGCATACATGTAACTGGAATTAAAGTCCAATCCAGTCGAAACTTTTTTACATCTATGTATGTGATACGACTAAAATGAGATTAGACTCTAGTAGCCAAATAAATGATAAGGCATACACGTAGATCTATATCCATAAAAAAATAATTAGCTCTTGTGAAAGCCAGTGCATCTGTTGTTGTTTTTTGTCTCAAGCGAAACATTATACAGTAAGCATATAATTTTGATACTAGTTGGACTCGTTTTCTCGAAAAACACTTGAAATTAAGTATCTGAGAAGCATTAAACCGCCGCGGCTTATAAAACCTGAATACTTTATAGGCTAGCCTATATATTATAATAAGAAACCTATGCACACCTTTATGGGTAGGCTATGATATACTTAAACGTTACCCCCATTCAAATTTAACGCTAGACCGAGTTTTGATGCATATGGTTCATGATAAAAATGTGTATTATATATTTTTGCTAGCAAATTTAATGTGTATGTATATCATTTTTATTCGTACACGAATAAAAATGATATCACCAGAGTTACCATTAATAGATTTCCAGGCCTAGTCATATGGCAAGCAAATGAAAATGCTATTTCACTTAGGGCCCATAAATGATTGAGCGCAGTATAATTGTAGATATGTGGGGAAATTAAAATTTGCGACAGGCCGTAAATGGAAAGTTATGACAATATTGATATTGACCCTCTCAATTAGTATTTGCATGGGAAAATAACGCAATTCAATGAAATACCTATAATTCCGTGTCAGTAATCATTTATTTTTAAAAATAGTCTCCAACTCAGACAAATACGCCTATATAGCCTACAGTACAAAATAAACTTTAGTAGTAATTAATGCATCCAGTGTCATCCACATTCAGGCCTATGGGTCATTCCGAGGTCTCAATGGCATTGTCTAAATTTATTACTTAAAGCAGCTGCCTTCGAAACCAGTCAATATTTTTTTGAAAACTATATTTCATATTAAACATGCTCAACTAACTGAATGAAACATACTCACATCAAATGTAAAGAAAATAACCAGTCCTCAGGGAAATTTTGCTCATTTGAACAGGCGGTTCTCGCGTAAATACATTAACTGTATCCATCACACTCAGATGTAAACAAAGCATAGAAGTGCGAGATAGACTGATAATTACACGCACATCATGGTATATCACTGATTATTTTCTCACAACTACACTATATATGCACATACGAACTGGAAAATGTACTCGATGTGGACTTTTCAAGCAAAAAAAAAAATGGTTTTGAAAAAAAATTGCATACATTCGAAGGCAGCAGCTTTAATTAATAAAAAAGAATTTAAAAAATCAATCTCCCTAAAGATCAGTTTGTGGGGACTACTAGCCCATGATATAAACACGCAATGTTTCAAAATATTCCATCAGGCGGTCTCAGAGGAGAAGACGTCTGGAAATTGAAAAAGCCCTGAACGAGGTGTTTTCGTCAAAATTGTCATTACAAAAACAAAAATTCAACAAATTATCTCTCTTGATGTATTGTTCATCATTGTGTTCAAAATTTCGGAAATATACGACCGTAAACTTAAAAGATGAAAAATTTAGGTTGATGACATTAGTTTTTCGGTCGCCGACGACCGCGTGGATGTATCCCCTTGATGTCCTATCATCCCTGTTGCCCAAACTATGTTAATTCGGACAAAATATCATTTACTACTGGGTCACTGTCTTTCGTCAATGTCATCATAGTTAAGTTCCAGGCCTTAATTAGTTTTTATTCTATGCAATAATAATGTTAACAAATGAAATTTTTGTTAACTTATTTCTTGTTAACTTATATTTCCAGAGAAGCTTTTCAAAAGAGTGAAATATGAAACCCAATCCTCAACATCACAGATGATTTCTGTATCCACATTCGTTGATAACGAATATGTTTTAACTGTTGTAATTAGTTAGCAATATTATGACTAGAGGTATCAAATCTATACCAGACAAGAGCTTTGCCTTGTTTAGTTCAATAATAAATGTTCCCCACCTTAACTATTTTTATTATGGGCAATAATAGACTTAACTGGTTAAATTCATGGTAACTTATTCAGTAATAGTAATCTGTTTTTGCACACACAAAAAAAGCTCCACACATATACACACTTTCAGTATGATTTGCATTCAAATTACAATGAAATGGAACGATCTCAAACCACAAACTGGATATTTCACATTGTTGTAATAAGTTAACTCATCAACGTATTGATATTCATTTGATCTCTCTGAGAAACCATAGGTTTTGTGTATTAGCATTGCTCAACATTGCCCTTCAATATCGCGGTGATTCCTGTAAAATTGCACCCCCCCCCCCCCCCCCAAGTGCTCACAAACCATGTGTGTTGAATGAGCTGATTTCATCACGAAATGTGTCCTCAATTGGACATTTTGGTTGTCGCGACCTTGCCATAATTTGTGTTCGTATGAAAAATTATCAAAATCGGATTAAAAATGTGACCTGTGGAGCGCTCGCAAGAAAGTGTCTGCGGCGGACGAGGACGCGGACGAGGCGGCGCGACGATCGCAAATCCATAGTATCCGCCGACCTTCGTTCGTGGGATACAATAATTTGCTGGGGAATAAAAATGAAGGAGAAATTCAAATTTCTACAAAGATCGATTTGTGGGGACTTTTCACAGTATCAACATACGAACTTTCAAAAGAGTCCATCAAGCGATCTCGTCCATCAAGTCCAAATTGGGGCTTTTTAGGTTACGGGACCTATGGTCCTATAACTTATTGCCGTCGCGTCCGTCGTCCGTCCGTCGTCCGTGTGTCTAGCCGTTCACATTTTTATCTTTAAAGTGTACGGTCCGATTTTTCTGAATATCTGAGAAAAGATGCCTTAAAATAATTCAAGAAGGACGTATATTTTAGTTCTTCTTTAATTTTTCTCAAAATGGCGGCCGTTTTCGTCGAAAAACACTCAATTTTGAACTTTGGCGGCCATTTTCTCAAAAACAGTTTTGAGATTTTTGTTTAAAAAGATTCCTCTTATGAACCTCTGTGACGTGTAGGCTATAAGTTTTGTCGCCCTTGAATCGCCGGTTCCCGCGTGGCGGCCATTTTGAATTATTGATGGGTCGGCGAAAAAAAAAATTCTGCCCCAAATTACATCACTATCCATTTTGGGACATTTCTAGGCAAAAAAAAATTTTTCACCCTTTGAACAAAATTTTGGACTTCATAATGGGAGCTGCCGGGACTCTACTCATAGAACGCTTGAAGATAGAGCTCACATATTGACACTTTCAAATAGGAAGTCATATATGGTGATTTGTGAGGTGACCTTAAATTTGACCTTTGATGACCTTGAATTCAAAATAGCGATTTTGGGGTAAAACAAATGCCCGAATTTGCCTCTAATGATGAAATGCTTGTAGATAGAGCTTAGTTTGCATTAGGAAGTCATATATGGAACAACTAATGATGACCTTGATCTTGACTTCGGGTGACCTTGAGTGTTAAATGTCTGACTAGAAATCTGTAAAGTGGCATCTGAGGCTTAAACACTTGCATATACAGGTTAGGATTGTGCATATAAGCCTATAAAAAGTCGTGTATATATGTCACATCTTTTGGGGACCTTGAACCTGACATTAAACGACATTGAAGGCCAAATGTCAAAATCTTTCCTGACTGACATAGTGTAAGTTGGCCTCTACAGACGAAATACTTGTTGATAGAGCTTATATGTTTTTATTTTGAACATATATATGAAGTCATATGCAGCTTACCTATTGGGGACATTGTAGTTCACAAAGATGACCTTGACTGGTGAATCTCAAAGTCATATTATGTCACCTACAACGCTTAAAACCAAAATTGTCCGGTAACCTATCTTAGCCCTTAGGCTAATTTCTCAAAAACTATTTGATCAGTTTTGAGATTTTCATTTCAAAACATGTTAATTGGGGTCCTTGACATTGTGTATAGGAGTGCAATGAATCGATCGATAGGCCCAAAGTCAGGCTCAAAAGGCCCAAAATTCAATTTTTAGTTGTTTTCTCGAAAACTGTCTGATCAGTTTTAATAATTTTTGTTTCGAACCATGCTGATTGGGGTCCTTGACATTGTGTTCAAAGATGGAGTGCCCTGAATCGATCAATAAGCCCAGAATTACGGCTCAAACGAAATTTAGTTTTTGGTTGTTCTTTTCGAAATTAATCTGATCAGTTTTGAGATTTTTGTTTCAAAACATGCTAATTGGGGTCCTTGACATTGTTTATAACGATGAAGTGCCTTGAATTGCTGAAAAGGCCCAATATGTGGACTGGAAAGGCCTAAAAAGGCCAATATCTACAAATTGGTTTGAAGCATAATAGGAAGTCATATATGGTGCATCTTTTGGTGAAAATTGTGTAAATTGGCATCTATAGACAAAATGCTTGTAGACAGGTTACAAAATGCTTGTAGATAGATTTATATTATGAGCATTTAAAAAGTCTGTTGGTGACATCAGATGACCTTGAATACTAAATCTCAATGTCAGGTCTGACATGAAATGTGTAAATTGGCTTGTGGGGCTAAAACACCTGCACATACAGGTTAGGATCGCATTATTAGCGTATAGAAAGTCATATATGGTACATCTTTTGGTGACCTTGAAGTTGACTTCCTTCGACTTTGAAGGCTAAATCTCAAGGTGACGCCTGAACCTAAAATGTCTAAATTGACCTCCACGGGCAAAATATTTGTATTATAATAGACGTGGAATCAATACCCAGTATTAAGTATTCCGAGCAAACAAAACAGGGTCCGTTATCCAATCTCATAGTCCGGCTATCTAACAAAAATGACAGGGAAACTCATGAACCCCCAAAAATGGCCATTAGGAGGTGAAATCAGGTGTTCCGGAAAGAGTGAGCACTTCCTGATCCACTAGTGGCACCCGTCATGAATTCCCCAAAATTAACATGAAAATATATCTAGTTGCATGACAGACATGGATTTGGTGTGGGCCTATTTATCAACCAGATCATGATGACGTCCATAGAATTTCTTAAACGCAGCTATAAGTCTTAGTATAACATATCCTTGTCGCAGCAGTTTAGAGACTAGCTGGGCACTTCGATAGTCCTCATATTTGCAACTAGCTCTGGAATAGCGTATAAGTTGAGGAACAAACACACCATATGCCGGTGACATAGGAATGTTGCTGCTTAGAAAAGGGAAATTGACTATGGAAAAATTGAAATCATCACTTTTGTCATATAATCTAGTTGACAGGTTGGAATCATTATCAATCTCCAAACTCAGGTCTAGATAGTTGGAAAAATTAGCGGAGTCTGTAGTATCCTTAATTTCAAGTTCCTTAGGATATATGACATCCAAATAATCACCAAACTTGGGATTATTTAGTGACAATACATCATCTATGTATCGGAAAGTGAAATTAAAAGTACATGTTAGTTTCTTAGAACCTCCTCGTTGTAAATGTTGGATGAAATCTGATTAAATTGAAATCTGAAATCTGATTATTATAAATATACGTTGTATACGAAATTATATGCAGCACACCTAATGGTGACATTGAAGTTCACAAAGATGACCTTGATTGGTAAATGTCAATGTTATATCTCACCTGTAGTGCTTGAACCAAAATTGTCCGGTAACCTATCTTAGCCCTTTGGCTAATTTTTTCATTAAAATGACCACTATTTTGTTAATTATGCGTAAATTTAAAAAAAAAATCCTCTGTATTGCAATTTTTTCAGGTATTTTGGTTCAAAATTTCAGAAAGATTTGGCTGTAAACTTGTTTTCAGTTGAAACAATTCACACACAAATTTAAAGCCGAAATTCAGATTTCTAACAGTTGTTTGCAGGGCCTATTCCATATGGAACGTTTTTAGGGTCAATATTCATTGACATGCATTGTACATTTTCTTGTTGTGATTGATTGGTTCAATCGCAAAATTCTTTATTCCACATTACTATTTCTAAACTTTCTGTGTGGAATTTACATATTCTTACTGGATAGTTCTAATTTCCATCTCCTTACTGCTTATTTCCAAGTTCTCACTGGTACTTTCTCAAGTCTTGATTCATCATGCCAAATTCTAACACCTTTGTTCATGCAAGCTATTAAAAAAACAAATCGCATCTGGCACAATGCATATGGAACTCAGCACATTTCACTTAGAATAAAGCACATCGCATGAAGAACAAAGCACAACGAATGAAGCATTTCATGTGCCAAAATTACTACTGCACTATTATGACGACAGACGGCGCTGCGGATCAAGTGGCCACATTGCGAATGAGAAAATGAAGACTCCCGGATGAAGGAAAGCCCTTGCTTTGATGGACCGCTGGTCCGGTGCTGTAGTTTTAGCTTACCGAAACATGGCCCGATAAGCTATATTGGCGTGGTTTTTCGTCCGTCGTCCATCCGGGAAAACTTCCGGGGTTTAGGGGCTTGAAAAAGCTAAAGATAGCCCCAAAACTCACATTTTATGAGCAGACGTGTATTTAGGGGATTAATTTGGGGATGAGGTGCTCACATGGGAGAGGAAATTTACTATGGTGAAAGCTCTTTAATCTAAAAATTTGGTACGTTCGTCCGTCGTCCGTCCGGCAAATAACTTTTTTTGCCTTGATGAATTTTTCTGAAAATTTACTAGAACATTCCTTGGGCTAATACCCTGAAACTGTTTTTTTTTTTTTTTTCGTTTTCTTTTATTCGATCCTGTTTGCAGATTTGGCAGCCATTTTTTTGATGAAAAGTGGCTAATTTTGGACTTTGATGGCCTTTTTCTCGAAAACTGTCTGATCAGTTTGAGATTTTTGTTTCAAGACATCTCCCTCATGTACATCAATGGCAAGTTTCATTGCCCTTGATTGCCAGTCTGCGTGTGGCAGCGATTTTGATTTTTTTCACGTGTCGGCGAAAAAAATATTTTTTGTCCCAAATCGAGCCACTATTCGTTCTGAGCCATTTCCAGCAATTTTTTTTTTGGGCCATTGAAAAAAAAATTGGGAGTTTTTGGGGAAATTTTTTGGGGAAATTTCACCCAATCATCTTTCATAATGGGAGCTTTGCGGGAGTAAACTCCTAGAACTTTTCAAGATAGAGCCTAAGTATTGGCACATTCAAATGGGAAATCATATATTGCGGTTTGAATGATGGATGACCTTGAATTTGACCTTGAATGACTTTGGAAGGTCAAAACGATCTCATTTTGTCAAAAGAAACGATGATTTTTGTCTTTGGCTGTCATTTTCTCAAAAACTATTGACAATTTTCCTCAAAATGCATGAGATTCTCCCTATGTACCTTTGTGATGTGTATAAGTTTTGTTGCCTTTGAATTGACGGCCTGTGAATATAGCCCTATGTCATTAACGGAAGAAACCTTTCAAGATGTAACTTGATTTCGTATTATATTCCATACAGGAAATGTGTCTTTGGCAACATTTACGAACATGTTTTGACAATAGGTTTGAAGATCAGTGTAACAATTTATATTTGGGAAAATCAATACACTGTGTAATTCTCATGATCTGCCGGTAAGCTGCAGCACCCTTGGTGCTACATTGTCTCTTTATGTGGCAAACAGGTAAATAATATATATGTTAAATCCAATACAACTACCGTAGCGTAGTACTAGTGTATCTACTGTATACTGTGACGAGTTGGACTCGTGCCAAATTAACGGCATGGAGAAATTATGATAGGAGAGATCATCTTATTTAGCCTTGAAAGAGATAGCCATCAGTTTCCTGAGAATTTTTTTCACATCTCAATTATCACTGTCCGATCTCAAGTTATGACCATTTTTGTGTGTTAATTTCAGGCCTATGTCATGATAATATCTGCACCTTATTAGCAACAGTGTATTATATTACAATGGGTATTTATGACATCACATCTAAAATTGATTTCAATGAGCAAAGAAATCTTAATAATATGATCATACTAATCATCTCTCACTATTCTTTTATTTACAGGGAAGATTGCGGGAATTCATTGGGGCCTGTGCTCAGCTGCATGAGTGTGGCACCTGTTGGTAGCGCCAAAAATTCACGTGTCCAATGGAGGGAGGTCTTAGTTTCTCATACACCATGTGGCTACGCGCGGCCAGCGCCTCCTGTCGTCATAATGTTGCAGTAGTAATTTTGTCCCCAACAATTACTACTGTATCATTATGACGACAGGCGGCGCTAACCGCCGAGCGCTTTATTCGTTGTGCTTTGTTCATCATGCGATATGCTATATTCTAAATGCAATGTGCTGAGTTCCATATGCATTGTGCCAAATACGAATTATTTTTGATAGTTTGCATGGACAAAGGTGTTAGAATTTGACATGATGAATTAAGCATTGAGAAAGTACATGTAAGGACTTGGAAGTAAGCAGCAAGGAGATGGACGTTAGAACTATGCAATAAGAATATGTAAATTCGACACAGAAAGTTTAGAAACAGTAATGTGGAATAAAGAATTTTGCGGTTGAAACAATCATTCACAACAAGAAAATCTACAATGCATGTCAATGAATATTGACCCTAAAAACGCTCCATAATTCCACAGTATCTATATAAGAAGCGGTCTCGTAGAAGAAGTAGATTGACAATTGCAATTTGCAAAGTCCCAAACTGGTTGTGTTTCATCGAGGTTGGCCGCCATTAAAAAAAAACAATTTTTTGAGACTTCAGTTGCTCAATCTCGCTTTACATGAACGTGTAGATTAGCTTCCTACTCTGACTTTTAAATTCGTGAATACCATTTTTTGCTGATACTTTTGCGATGCTCATTGAATCGTATCTCGGCATACTTCACATGGAAGTCAAACGGCGATATTCTACCAAATTTCAGACTTCTGTTGCAAAAATGTAAAAAGTGGTAATCTACTCCACGGTGGCTAGGCGTTACGCGTTATTCAGGGAGTGCCGCGTAAAATCGTGAGTATTACGCGTTATTCGTGAGGAAATTGCACAGGAAACGACATAGGTCCCCACTTCAAATGACGTGAGTTCGCGAAAAAGTTCATTTTCGTCCTGAAATTTTGTTTCCCCGGAACATCCCAATGAGCAAACATCACGTATGATACTATGAATTACTTGCATACATCGTTATATTTACGAAAATGGACACACAGTTCGTGACAACACCCGCACGCTTGCGACTCGTTTGTGAATTATCATCGGCTATCAATTGAAACCAACAACGTGCACGTTGGTAAATTTATTTAATTTAAACTCTCAACAACTGTTATACAATCATGAATATGTGTAATGTTCCGTGCAATCCCAAATCCGACATTTCAAAACGGTAAAATTAGCGAAATTGTATGTATTTCCTGCTAGGGGTCAACCAGAGGCTGCCATTCCCTCACGGATAACGCGTAATACTCATGGTTTTACGCGGCACTCCCTGAATAACGCGTAATGCCTAGCCACCGTGTACTCCAGTGTTTCATTTCAGTCCAAAATCGGCACCTCGGGGATTATATATAGGACTGGACAGGCTCGTTGTGGATACAAGCGTAAATGACGTTTTGTAGACGTCATGCAGTCCATCTGGGGATAAACAATGCCACGTGGTCAGTTTTGCTGAATACTGATTTCTCCAGTAACCCACAAAATTATTATTCCACATATTACTCTAATTCTTTCTTTATCTCAATGAAATTATTCCCCAATATTTATTGACAATAAAGAAAGATTGGCAAATGTAACGTAATATGTTCAAACTCCTTCCTTTTTAGGTCGTGTTTTAGGGGCTATTTTTTATCAACAGATTTGATGATAACAAAGTTATTCATATGCTGTTTGAACCAAAATGATACTGAATATGTGTCATACCATCAATAGTTCCCTAAATTACAAAAGAGCATTGAACTGGAAGACAGGGAAGTGTAGGCCACCAACATGGATTTTCGTGTCGCGAAGCTAGGTCATAGCGACATTCCCATAAAACATAGGCTACTATATTCAGTCCGTGCAATGAACGGGACAAATTGATTTACAATTCCGATTAAATATCTCAACAGCAGGAGAAAGTCTTCAATAACTGTGATGTGAAATCCCGATGGATTTCCGATAATAAGCTAATTCAGCATTACAAGAGCGCATGCGTAAAAACGTTAATTGTCTAAAGGAAAAACGTCAAACTTTGCAGAGACTTTTTAGCTAGTCTCTGAACTACGGTGGCTCATATTCGCCAGATGCAGGAATGCATGTTTTTCTTTACAGCGTTATAACGCTGTAATACAGCGTAATAACGCTTAAATTACAGCGTAAACACGCTCCAATTTACAGCGTAAAAACGCTCTAATTTACAGCATAATTACGCTCTAATACAGCGTTATAACGCTCTAATACAGCGTATTAACGCTGTAAATTAGAGCGTAATTACGCTGTAAATTAGAGCGTTATTATGCTGTAATTTAAACGTTATTACGCTGTATTACAGCGTTATAACGCTCTAATTTATAGCGTAATTACGTTTTAATTTACAGCGTGATTACGCTCTAATTTACAGCGTAATTACGCTGTATTAGAACCTTATAACGCTGTAATTCACAGGGTAATAACGCTTTAATTTACAGCGTAATAACGCTGTAATTTATAGCGTATTTACGGTCTAATTCACAGCGTTATGACGCTTTAATACATCGTAATAACGCTCCAAATTACAGCGTAATAACGCTCTGAATTACAGCGTAATAACGCTCTTATTTACACTGCCAGAGGCACAATCAGACCTGCTGGTTCACAGCTCAATCATATGTTGGGAAATCTCTAAATTACTCTGTTCTAGATATGTTTATTACAAATCATGACAATGGAAAGATGATAGAACGTTGAACGGTTTAATTTAGAGCGTAGAGACGTCATCATGATCTGGTTGATAAATACACCAAATCCATGTCTGCCATGCAACTAGATATATTTTCATGTTAATTTTGGGGAATTCATGACGGGTGCCACTAGTGGGGCAGGAAATGCTCACTCTTTCCAGAACACCTGATTTCACCTCCTAATGGCCATTTTGGGGGGTTCATTAGTTTCCCTGTCATTTTTGTGTACTATGAGATTGGATAACGGCCCTGTTTTGTTTGCTCGGAATACTTGATACTGGGTATTGATTCCACGTCTACTTGCAGAGATAATCCCATTGTCTCAGATTTGAATGTGAGTAAAATCAACCATATTCTTTCTGTTTCCAGTTTCTGGAATGCTGGGGCCTATTTCACAAAGAATCTAAATCTACTTTAGCTGACTAAGTTCGGCATTTAGCATGGTAGATAGTAGGCTAAATCATATTTTAGTCGGCTAAAGTTGTTTTAGATTGTTTTTTAAATAGGCCCCAGATCTCGCTCATTTACATGCATTTTATATAAAACCGAACATGTGGAATTTTCGGAATTTGGCCGAAATTTTGGCGGGAAAGTTGTTTGTCCCCAGAATGACGAAATCACGTAATAAAAAATAACGCGACGATTTAAATCTCACTGTCCAGCCGTATATGGTTGTGTTCCACCGTTGTAATTTTGGACCAGAAAACACACACTCAAGGGTGTATTCCACAGAACCATGATGATTCCTCAAAGATGACATCGCTACTTGGACATGGTGAAGTAAGTAAGCAAGTGCATACAAGTATAACGCCATGTTTTAGGAAACATGGCAGAAAAAAACCCGGCCCTTTTATGTGTTTGTGTTTCCCATGGACTCACAAATCTGAATTCAACACATTCAATACACAATCAACACATATATATGAATAACTCACAACAATATTTGTACAGTTCATATAAAAAGTCACACAATCAGTCACATCAAAGTAAATGAAACAGGAAATTGTGTACACCCTCAGCCAACTTATCTCCCCCAAGTCCACTTAGATGTACGGCATCCTTGCCAGATCGCCAGTGCCAGTCTTTGGACCTAGCCGTCGGCAGCTCTGTTAAAAACATCCTACTAAATTCCTGCTCCATAAGTCCCCCAAGAATCTGGAAACTATCTTCTAGTTTAAAATCTCACATTCCCAACATGCCCCAAAACGTCACCATAGGTTTAAATATTCACGTAGAGGCGGCAGGATTTGATGAATAGGCCTAAAGTGTATGTGTACAGCCGTATTACAATGGATAGATGTCTAAACGATCCTGCACATTAGGCCCTAGGCATATGTACAAAATTCCATAGCAGGGCTCATATAAAACTGGAATAAAGGTTATACCTATTGCCGGGTTTTTAAGTACCTGTGGTCGAAAGCACGGATTCGGCACGGCTTCTTATGGCGGTCTTGGCTATTAAAGGCGATCGCGCTTGTGAAGCAACAAAATTTCTCATGCTTCAGTTTTATTATGCTACACGCTTGATTGCCCCACGAAAAATGACCTAACAGGCCTAAAGCAACTGTAATATTTCGAAAAGATAATTTTAAACTATTCTCTGAAATGCTTACACCTAGTGTATCACTGTCTGTCGCCGCAATACAACATATTCTTAGTGATTACTTGTTGGCGTAGTTATATAACGCAGTGATTATATCTGGGGCGGTTCAAATATGAGAAGTTCCAAAATAACCGGCAAGAGAATCGGTAATTGCACTTGCGAATACCAGCCGAAAACTCATTTGAAACAGCACTTCTCATTGTCATTCAAATTCTTATTTTTAGTATAGTGATATTAGCAGTGTTTTTAAATCAGTTTAGCGGAATTTATCGGCTTTTATTGCAAATTCAGGAAACCAACACCAATGTATGCTGAATCTAAGAGAGTCGTCCGAGAGAGTCGGAAGACAGGAGATACATAGGGTGAGGTCAACGACAATCACATATACCCGGCCCTGAGGGGCCGGGAATAATCATGTGCGGACCCAGAAATTAAATGCTGGAGCTAAATTCAACATTGGGGTAGATCGCTAATATTTATAACTTTTGCGATAGAAATTTGGTGCAAAAATTGCCGTTTGACTCTAAACCGAGGTATGCCAAGTTATAAAACAACAGGTCTACCGTTCGTCATCGCAAAAAACGTCAGCGAAAACATTACGTACTTATAAACGAGTTTTAAAAAAAAATTATAGTATAGTACACCTCTATCATAAACAATGAATAAAGGATCAGTTATTATGCAACGAGGATGAATCATATAAGGTGACAGGTTACATGCCAGGTGAAGCAACTCTGACGAACTGCACAAGATTTTTTCCGACACCGATCAGGTTTCTGAACCTTTTATAACCCTGGTGAACACTTGGCCTGAATTCAACCGCGACTAAGGGCACGTTCAAACTTGATGTCTGACTGACTGACAGCCAAGTCCGTCTGGGTGCGCAATATCAGTTTTATCGTATCCCATATATACCCGCATGCGACACATTGTAGAGTGAATACACGTACATGTACTCCAGGAAAAAAACAACCTGTGCCTTTTGTCATTGTTTGCTAGCACCTATAGTTCAGTTGCGTTATATACCACCATCACAAAAAGAGAACGATTCGAAGTCTGGCTGCTGTTACGGGACAATTTGTCCGTGTTTCTCGCCTGTTTGCGCCAGTGGAGATTTTACTGCGATCTAACGAGGCCCTCTGTGCAGCACGTCGTGTGTTTGTTTACCGTCTGTGGACGAATAGACTGTGATTCGCGTTCTGTCAATGGCCGGACACCTGGACAACTCGGAATGATATTGAAGTCGCCACGAATCATAACAGGGCAATCAACGATGACGTAATTTGGCAAGATTTACGTATACGCCAGCTCTCTGGTGACATCGACCCCTGGATCGAAACACAAGTGAGTGCGAACAGTACATATATTATATACAATGCATAGTTGTCAGTTTGCTGTTGGACATGTATAGAGTTTGAGCTCTGTAAACAATAGCTCGACTCATCTAATCTATCACTGTGAAAACCTACATGCGAATGAGTATCGTGATATGGCTGAAAACTCTTATAGATATACTAATATAAGGAATGATTATGAAATGAACACTACCAACATGCAATATAAATTTTCGTGTATTTTTACCTGACTGACTAACAGGTAGAACGTCAAGTGTTTGTGTAAGGCATGTTCGTGTTGAAGGTGTATTGGCCGTTCACGGTAAAATGTACATGTAAGCCTCATGACAGGGATACACGCTCTATCAGCCAAGCGGGCACAGGAAGTCTATATGTGCATGAAGGGGCCAGGCGGCCTCCATAAAGTGAAATATCCTATAGAAATATACCAAGTTTTCACAGCTAAGCTGGTGTTTAATAGTTAATATATTTTTCACGTAAGATATACGTATATTCGTCGAGTAGGAAGACATGTTAATTGTTATCGCAGGGTTTCTCGCTGACTTTGACGGAAGACAGTGCGCACCAGGTTATGACAGGCTGGGATATGTGTAGAGGTAAAGTTCCCGCATGCAGCTATAATAATAGTATATAATATTAGCCCTCAGAAGGGCTATTCATGATAACATACATGTTTAGCAAAGATTGCGGTCATAATAGCCATGATTTAAAGAGGAAGTTTAACAAACTAGGACAGGTAATCATGGCTGATAGCAAGATTCCTTCTTTTGATTTGTGCAAAAAGATGACTCTTTGAATGCTGGCTGATTTTGCGATGTGTACATGTACAAGCAGAAATACAACATTGCTGTCATGTATTTCTGGTACAATTACATGTAAGCGCACTCGCCTATCTACATACTTGAAGATACCATTTTATAATCCGAACATAGGCCTATACGAGTAAGCTACCATGATTGGTACAATATGTGAACCATGATAATGTATTTTTGTTATGATGGTCACATGGTCGCCACATTTCAGTACAATCAGAACATTTTCACGTGCTGCTTATCTTTATGGAAAGTCCCATGACTTCGATGTCTAATTGATCTGTCACAATAATACCAGTAGGCCTAGTTGTGCCAAGTTCAGAATTTTCGACTGGGTGATAAAATCGTCCACTGATTAAAAGTCCATTATAAAGATAGCAACTGGTAAAGGTAACTTGAATTAAGGTGTCCTCTACTAGGAGGTTGCATTTCACAAGTGCATTTAAATGCTAAATTTATTCTTGGATCAGGACTCCGTGACTACCTCGGAGTGGTTTATCCATAGAAATAGCCTCTCTATTTCTATGGTTTATCCATCGAGTACATGCACCATTGTGATACCATTGTCATATACGTGTACAACATACCGGTAAATACACTATACGGTACATTATGACACTACATGTATTACAATGTATTCTAACATGGTGACGTCAGAGCGCTCTCAGCATTTCAGTCATTACAAAATATTAAGCAAATACTGCATTGTACTGGGTTTTATTCCGCACGGGTCCTTTCACGGAGCACGAGTTTACGAGTGCTCCGCGAAAGGACCAAGTGCGGAATAAAGCCCAGTACAATGCAGTATTTGATTTATTATATGTCTACAATAACGTTTTTCAGTACAAAAAATAACGTAAAATCACAATGGGTGACGTCATAGTAACGAATTCTGACCAGTGCAGTAATGACAACAGTGCAATACGGATATTTATTGCACTCGCCATATTACATTGAATAAGGAAGGAGCGCACTGATGAGACATATAATAACAGTTGATATACGGCCCTAGGGCCTATATCAGATTTACGTTTCCATGAGCAACGGCCTACAAAACCGTCATGACCGCAACAAACATGTGCAGCCATGGAAACGTTTATTTCCTAACAATCATTTACCATGTTAGAATAGAAATAATGTATAGATTTGTCGTAATTGTCTGCAAAATAAACTTCTCGGGACAGCTGATATAGCCCTCGACGCCTTCGGCGTCTCGGGACCATATCACCTTGCCCTCGAAGTTTATTGTGCGACAATTACTCCAAATCTATACATTATTCCTTAAACATAAGACAGTCTCCATAAATGACATTGTGTTTAAAATGCAGATGTGGTTAACATTTCATATGTATTCCATTGATCAGATACTCATGAATGATAGTCTGTTTGTCACATATATCTTACTAGTGTATGTAATATTGACACAGTTCATTACGATCCTATCGTCTTTTTAATGTTGAAATTATTTCCCAGGTCACAGATGTGTAGTGAAGAGTTTGTTAGTTCTAGATGTGGCATATGGTCTACCGATAAACCAGCGAGCAAAGAAACAATGCACATAGTGTGTATACACCAGAAATTGTAAAGCTTTTTAGTTTGATTTCTTCCTTGTTTGAAAAAAATGTTTTCTCGTGATCACGACAGTCACTCTGTGTATACATTTTCCAAGCAGCCGCACTATAGATAGGAAGTTATGTTATGTGTTATACATGCGAGATTGCTTACACAGTATTTCATAAACTGCTAGTAAATGGGTCGGTTCTGTCGGATTCAGAGTACTACAATAGGTTTTCCCCCCTGTGTTTCAGTGGACAGTGATGCTGTATGACCGTGAGCCGAGCACACACACACGATGGCCCGGCACTTCACTCGACTGGCTTGGGCAACTTTGTTCTTCCTTGGAACCACGATGGTGTTCTGGGCCATGCTGCAGAACCAGACGGCGAGGGAGTTCGAACATCCATGGCATCGAGACGTCCAGGTGGCGGCCTTCATCAAGGCCGACCAGCGAGTGTTCCCCCAGACAACGCACAAGCCTCGCAACAAGCAGATCTTCAAGGACGGTAACTTCAGCCTCACGCTGGAACTGTCAGACTTCCAGCACATACGAGGAGGCTCTGCACCTTACCTGCGTGGTCCTGAGACCGACCGTCTCTGGCCTAACAAGGTGGAGAGCGACGACAGGCTCCTGGCTCAGATGAACCATCTGCCAGACCGGGTGGATATCGTTGACCCGAGTCAGGAGAAGCTCATTCTAATCTACAACGGCTACCCACAGGGCATTCCAGACGGGCGCAAGAAGTTCGAGAGAGACCACTGTCCTGTGTTCAACTGTCGCCTGACCGAGGATCGTACGCTCTTCAATGAGTCAGATGCGGTCGTCTTCCAGAGTGGGATGTACTCTGTACCAACCATTGGCAAGCGTCCAGGGCAAGTGTGGATTATGTACATGCTGGAATCACCGGAGAACCTCGTGGAACTCAGCAATGCACACGGACTCTTCAATTGGACCGCTACGTATCGTCGGGACTCTACATTACACACGCCGTATGAGAAGTTTGTACCATTTGCCAATATTTCAGAATTGCCCCCGCCCAAGCGGAATTATGCAGAGGGCAAGCAAGACAGAGTGGCGTGGTTTGTCTCAAATTGTTATGCAGCAAATGGGCGTTTGCATTATGCGAAAGAGCTGCAGAAGCATATTCCGCTGGATATTTATGGAGATTGTGGACCTCATAAGTGTTATAGAAACGAGCCTAAGAGGTGCAACAATCTGCTTAAGGAGAAGTACAAATTCTACCTCGCCTTTGAAAACTCGAACTGTGTGGATTATATCACAGAGAAGTTTTACTGGAATGGCTTGTAGTAAGTTGAATACTAGAGCAAACAATTACATGTATACCATCTTAGAGAGTATACTACATGTAGTATGTCATTTCGTATATATGTGTAAATTAGGCTATAGCGAAGGTAATAATGTTTGTCTGATTGTATCCACAGTAACGACGTGGTTCCCATAGTGATGGGCGCCCGACCGGAAGACTACGCAGCGGTGGCGCCCCCTCACAGCTATATCCACGTGGACGACTTTGAATCACCGCGCCATCTGGCGGATTACCTGTACAAACTTGCGGCCAATGACTCACAGTACAACGAGTACTTTCGCTGGAAGGGCACCGGCGAGTTCATAGACACTAAGTACTGGTGTCGACTTTGCACAATGGTGCACGAGTCACAGCGACCACAGAGGGGCGCAGGGGTAGGAGTTGGAGGCCGCCTGGGGATGTGGTATGATGACATTGAGCAGTGGTGGCACGGGCCCGGGGTCTGTGCTCGGCCTAGGCAGGGAAAGAGGTGGTCCTCCTGGCGCAATATCACTGTCGTGGAGAAGAGCGATAGCTTACTTAGGTATGGACCTTTCCCCGGCTCCTAGCCGACACATCTCCAGTACCTAGACCTAACCGTCGCTCTTGCTGGATTCACTGATTAGCTTCCTCCTAAAAATGCATGATGCTTGGCATTGCGCATGTGTTTTATGGTGACATCATAAAGAGACAATCATAAGACTAACTGCCGAACGAACAATCGAACATAGATCTCTATGTAAAATGTGCACTGTTGTGCGCAGTTGCCCTGAAACTCAAAGTGAACACATTGTCTTTTGTTACCCATTGGGAAAGTTTTTGAAGAAACATCGGAGTTTGTACACGTACGCACGTCAACAACAAGAACAGCAGGTGCTCTGGAGGCCTTGTATATCAGTATACTAGTATCCATGTCTGCATGTGATCGTGCCTCTTGAAATTTATGAGGACGTTCCCCCAAGTGGAACACCAAACTATATTACACATTAAGGAATGTTGTTTGTTATTCTTTGTTATTGATTTGAACTGTTTGTGAGAAATTTGAGCATGTCGAACAAAATTTAAATGTATAGACCTTGGATGTGTGTGTGCATGTACAATGTATGCTGCTTGTGGCGCTTTGAAATCAAAACTCCGCAAATCAAGTTGGCGTTCGTGTTTTCGTGGCGTTCAATGACAAAACATCAAATATCAATAAAGACTGTTGCTCATTAGAGGTAAAAGTTTGGAACCTGATCACAATGTGAACCATATTCTGTTTTTATAATCCTTCTGAAGTACATCGAAGGCATACAAATATTCATACAAAGATACGATTGCAAAGAGGCGTGTTGCCTGCAGTCTTCGTTGGAATTTAGTAGTCTTATTCTGTTGCATTCTGTCACAACTTCCACCAGACTGTTCATTGAATTTCAGCATGGGCGATCATGAGCACCAAGGACTCAACTCCTTGGAATGTACTTTGGAATGTCCAAATTTTCTTTAGAATCTTGCCATCAAATCACTTATGCGTGTGCATTCATAGCGGAGTACGGGGCGGTCAACCCTTCTGGCTCCTTCAACAATCGGTTTATGTCGTTATATGGCCAACTAGCATGCAGTGGGTGTATCCCACAAGATGTATAGGTGTCACAGAACATGAGTAAAAACCCAGTGACATCATTGATCCGAAAAGTCACAAACATAATCACAACATATGATACCACTGCTGTTTTTTTTCCCAACTGCGTCTTCTTCCCCACTGTAGATGTTGACAGGTACTCTGGTATCGCCAGGATTTTAGCAGAGCGTCCTTGTGAATAGGCTCATCACCAGATGAATCGATCCGGACGAATAGGACCAAACTTCTGGTGGTCATGCCCGCGTACAATGTAGTAGTCGTCTGTGTGAAGTGACTCTCGCAGTAACCGTGTTCAACTTTTATTGGAGAAATTATACATATCACTGAGCCCATCGAGTTCTGATGACAAAAAAGACTACAGTCATTCTAGAAGTCTACAGTGCAGTTGTCCACTGTAGTCCTTCAGCATTAACAACACATGTTGGACGTTGATAGAATATTTGATTTTCACAGCAAAAAAATCATGTGACTATCATAGTCTGCAGATTCAATAGGCATATGTAGGCTAAGTAATATAGGTAGTTACTCTGTTCATATTCACTTAAGTCATTATTCTCTCAGACCTATGATCAATGTGAACAATCGCTCGTAAATCTACATAATTTATAAATCCACTTCTCTCCCAGTTAACTGAACAACCAACTTTTCAGTCTAAGGCACTAAATACACAATGTGCGTCCAAGCCATAATAACTTAGATTCGATAATACTTGTGTCACGTTATGATGGCCTGGTATAATATTCCGTCTAACTAAATCATTCCTTTGAACATGTTAACAGAGTCCAGTAACAACCAGTAACAACCTAGTATTTGGGTCCATCTGATTTTGTTTCTGAAAATTGGGGTCATGACCTTGACGGAAGAAAAATTGATAAAGGCTTTGAAACTAAGTCAGTAGTATACTTTCTATCTGTGGATGAGTAACCACATATGATGAGACAAATGTTTGGTCCTAACTTTGGTGTAACATCTCAGGAATAAATTTGTCATAGTCGAATTCATGCCTCAAAGTCGCACTCTCAAACATAATTTGGATTGAGAGAAAAAAATCCAGTATGGAAAAATACACTTCCGTGTGTTTAAATGTTGTCAGTAAATTATCGGGAGCTATTACATTGAGAAAGTATAGTAAGTCTTTCAAATTATCTTGTTGTGTGGTACTTCCAAAATCACGCTAAATCAGTAAAAATGACCACGTGGCATGGTTTGACCCGAAAGTACAAGATTATGTCATAAAAACGTTTGTTTTTTTCAGAGCATGTGCAGATTGAGACTTACAGACCCTATTTGGATGGATTCCGGAACTTTCTTGGAACTGGCTTAGTTCTCTGGTGATGTTTTCCCAGTTGGCCTTCCGGTTTTCTAGTATTTTCCGAGGCTGCTGCTTCTTAGCGGTAGCTTCTTGGTGCTGCTTCTGGGCGCTGACAAGTGTATGATCAGCGTGTCATGATCACCTATTGGCGGTGCTTGTCAGTTTGTGGGCTGTTCATGATCCATATCCACCGCTGAAATTTCTGCCAGGGGTGATCTTGTTCTGATGCTCCGTGTTTTGGGGCTAGATCTGGTGGAGCTGATAGTGCTATTCATTGAGTTACTTGAGCTGAAGTAAGATGTAAGAAGTTTGGTAGGCCACACTTGAAGCAACACCAGTTAATGCTGCTATTGCATATTTGTTCATAAGATTGAGGGCCAATGCCCACGCACTTGGCGTGATACCAGTGGTATTGCACAGCTTTTACCCTCCAGGTGACGTTCTTGCTGCATATTCCATATGGGTACTTGGTACCTGTTGGTCCTGGATAGGTTGCACTCGGGTGCACCAAGTTGTTTAAGAAAATAAGTAGAACCGCTTATTGTATCTTTTCGCAAAGTCCAGTTGTAGGCTTATATGCATCTATTATTATATGATCACACAACAAAAGTACCAACAGCAGTTTGTTTGTCATTTTGAAGATACAAAACATTGATTTGAGAGTTCTGTTTACTGTCATAACGCGTTCGTTTTTGGTTTGGAGTTGTATAATGTACGTCGTGATTCGCGTCCAAAATGGGGAGAGTCGACACAAATGAATCGCTCATGTACATGCGATCCAAAAAAGCTGTAGAAGACACAGCCAGCACACCCTCCTCATTAATATTAGATCTACTAGAATGCAGCATTCAAGACAGTGATCTGACTTCGCAGCAAATGAGCATGGATCTCGATCTTATGTAGGCCTGCATACATTATCAAACGAATCGCCAGTTTGTTTCAATCGGGTAGGAATTACCTGGGTAGAATACCCTGCCTTTGGTAAAAAGAAATGACTAGGCTCGATGGTCAGTGAACAATTCTGAAATCCAGATAAAAAATGATGAGGAACAACAGAAAAGTCATAGACGTACATATAGTAGGCCCAGATCTATATTAAACAGGCTTCTCCTTAGCCCACGAAGTGCATAGGCTTCACAAGGCCCACCGATTCACCCCAAGTCGACAAACATGTACTACTAGTAGTCTATGGGCACGCACGAATATCTTGGAAACGGTGACGAGAAAACGGGTACAAACGCGCCCCTTCACCATGGTAACGTTCGAAATGGTATTGTAACACATGAACAATGATTCAGAATGGACTTGGTAACGTTCGAAATGGAACTTTGATGAGTCTACGATTCAAGCAATAGTTTCACATTATTAGCCCGATCGGTATGTATGGATAATGAACGATGAAGACTTGAACGAAAAACCAAACTACATGTAGCGTAGTGATCAGAATGGCGAATTGTCGTTTCCGTAGCCCTACATCACGCAAAATTCCACTGTCGGAGTGCAACTGACATGACATGAAGTATACCTAGCTTTACTGGCGGCGTGGCCTAGGATTTTTCACTTTATCCAGAAAAAGGCAAAATATGTCCCATTTTTTTGTAGCAAATTTCAGATAAACATGTCTATAAAAGACCGTACGGCGTACGACCACTCAGCCACTGTTTTCTACCTGAAATCTGTGACGATTTAATTGTATTCCCCTTGTAGATTGCTAGGAGCGTCGACCAAAGGCCTGTGACTATGAGTTAGCTAGTAGGCCTACACGATGAACCACAAGAAGAAACTACTGGCCACGTTTTGGTTGCTGTTGGTGCTGTACTCCATCTCAAACATCACATACGAACGAATGATCCACAACAGATATCTTGAGAACTTTCAACCAACCCGTCATTCGTCAGGTGGCGCAAAGAAGCGGAAATTACAACCCCCTACAAGTGCCCGGATTTGGCCTGTGAAGGACGATACTGAAGACCGAATCCAGGCACAAATGATCCATGTTCCAGAACAAGGCACTGTGACAGAGGAGGAGCTAGTTATTTTGGTACCAACTGGACAGTCTCCTGCTCTCTCTTGGACCTCAGACCAGCTCCGCCAATGCCCTGTGTCGAGTTGTCGAATCACAGACAACGTACATGAGCGCAAAACCGCTCACGCCGTCCTAGTCGTCAACCGCGCCATGGGGATGCCTCGCGGGCGGAGTCCGGACCAGATTTGGATCCTCTACATGCTAGAGTCTCCGGAACAGCGCGGGATCCATCCCTCTCCCGTCACTTACAACTGGACGGCGACTTACCGCCGGGACTCAACACTTCCCACCCCGTACGGCAAGTTTGTGCCATATATGCCTAGTGACAGTCATCAGCAGCTCCAAACTCCAAGGCCTAACTATGCCACAGGCAAGACAAGAATGGTTGCGTGGTTCGTGTCCAACTGCAAGACGAGGAACGGACGAGTGGCGTATGCACATGCGCTGCGGCAGTATGTGAGTGTGGATATCTATGGCGCTTGTGGTGTTCTGGATTGTCCAGCACACGAGGCAGATCGCTGTAATAGCTTACTGAGAACCACGTACAAGTTCTACCTCGCATTTGAAAACTCAAACTGCAGAGATTACATCAGTGAAAAGTTTTTCACCAATGCACTCGGGTAATTCCTGTCCATTTTAGGTTACTGATCCAATGGTCCGATAACCTATTGTCTTGGCGTTGCGTGTCGCGTCCACATTTTTATCTTTTAAATTTATGGCAAATATCTCTGAAAATTGCACAGAAATGCCTGAACATATTTCAAGAGGGAGATTTTTTTCGTATTTACTCCAAAATGGCGCCAATTTTTGACGATGGCGGCCAAGTTTGGACTTTGGTGGCCATTCTCTCAAAAACTGATCAGTTCATTTCAACAGATTCCTCTCATGTATCTTTACGACGCGTATACGTTTTCTTGTGTCTGTCAGCCATTTTGATCTTTTGACGGGTCAGTAAAAATTTTTTGATCCCAAATTGCATTATTATTCATTTTGGGCCAACTCCAAGCGAAAAAATTTGGAATTTTTGCCACTGTTTTCTTTCATAATGGGAGCTGCTACTACTGTACTCGTAGAAAGTTTGAAGATGGGGCTCAGATATTGGCACTTTCGAATGGAAATTTATGCATGGCAATTCGTGTGGTTACCTTGAATTTGACCTTCGATGACCTTGATAGGTTAAAAAAAAACTTTGGGGGAGGGGGGGGGGGGGTGTTGACAAAATGCGCAATTTGCACTCTGTATTTTCTCAAAACTTAGCGTCTGATCAGTTTTCAGATTTTTATTTTGGAATATGCCAATTGGAATACTTGATGTTGCATTAATTAAAAGATGGAGCGCTTTAAATTCCCCTTTAGGTCTGATACAAAGTCCAGAAAGGCCCAAAATGGCATGACATGTACACATTGGCTTTTGGGGCAAAAACACGTGTATATAATTGAACTCAGATTTGTAATAGCGGTACATGCATATTCATTAAGGGGGTCTCATACGGAACATATTTCGATGACTTTGAACTTGACCTTGAGTGGTAATTGTCGAGATTACATTTGAAGGAAGCTTCTAAAGGCTTATATCGTGAGTATATAGGCATGCAGTCACATCAGATGGTTCTTTTGTTGACCTTGAAATTCTTGAATTCGACCTTCGGTGAATTGATACATGTATGTCAAAGCGGCAATTTTACGTCTGTGTCTAACACTGTACATTACTCCAGTAATCTTTCCTAGACCCTTGGCTAACTTTTTATCATGATGACATGATAAAATTCGTAAAAATTGGTTTTATGATCATTTGTCTTAGTACTTCAGATCCATGGCTACATTTCATCGCATGCCACTTTCACTTCCTGTAGCGAATATGATTTACCCTCCTTTCCCAGAAACGACGTGGTTCCCATAGTGATGGGCGCCCGACCAAAGGACTACGCGGCGGTGGCGCCCCCTCACAGCTACATCCATGTGGACGACTTCGAGTCGCCGCGCCATCTGGCGGACTACCTACAGAAACTAGACGCCAATGATTCGCTCTACAACGGATATTTCCACTGGAAGGAGCGCGGCGAGCTGATCAACACACGCTTCTGGTGCCGACTGTGCTCGTTAATGCACGAGGCGAGGAGTTCGAGACGGCAGGTCCCGAGGACATGGTACCCTGACCTCGGGGCGTGGTGGGGCGGCGAGGGTGTCTGCGTCAGACCCGCCCCTGGCGAAAGGTGGGCCACCTGGCGAGGGAGGAAGGAAGGCAACTTGACCGTTAGGGACGGTAGTCGCGGCGATTTTGTGGGCAGCAAGTTGAATATTTCAGAAAATGATAGTGAATAAGGATTAGTCCTGTCATAATGCCGTAAAAGTATTGTACATGAATGACCCATTCAGAGGTAAATTAAAAGCCAATTCAAAAGTAACGTCTTAGTTGGGATACATGTTTTTCCTGCTACGTGCAGTTTGTCCATGCTCATGTTTTGTAGCGATCTTCTCTTATTGATGTCCAGAATACGTTCCTTCAGTGTTACACGTGTATATATAACGGATCAATGTATACATTGTCCACAACCACCTCTGTAATTATGTCAGTCCGTCGGGTGTCTCGGTCGAGCAAGTCTCGTCATTCCTGTCTACGACCGGAGGCATTCTCCGTTCTCATGACAAGCAACTGCATACGAGTACGATTTACAAATTTACATTCATGTACATCGTCGCTAAAAGGCTTTTAGGAATATTGAACTACATGTAATTCTTCTTATTAATAAACGCCCATTATACGAGTATGAAATCAGTATTAATGAAGGTTCATCTTTGGTTGTTTCTATGTAGTCATTGTTGAATAAAATAAAGGGTAGATAATAACATACCACCACCACATTGGCCTTCTTCATGTAGCATATGTCGATATCAGCGTTCGTCATGCGGCTACGGCTAGCACTTGGTATGGCTTGGGCATTTTACGAGCATCAATAAACTCGAGATATATATCGCAATATCAAGTGCCACATGAAGCCAGAGCGCATTAAA
The DNA here is from genome assembly GCA_949152475.1 of Terebella lapidaria. Classification (NCBI taxonomy): domain Eukaryota; kingdom Metazoa; phylum Annelida; class Polychaeta; order Terebellida; family Terebellidae; genus Terebella; species Terebella lapidaria. The sequence continues at coordinate 32,131,377 of OX424563.1, read as the reverse complement.
CCTGGTTGACAGTATTCTGATCGAAATCGAATTCGAACTTCAGAGCATACACGTATATTGAATGATATTGGGGTGGGGGTGATACTATAAACGCGTAAGACCAGATGATGAAATTTACCTGTCAACGGCACAGTGCAATGGAAACTTAACTATAAGTCTATTTACTAATATTGCGATTCCCATAAGCACACTGCAAAGATCTTAATGTTTATTTTTCCTCCTCTTGCACTTGGCGAGCGACGTTCCAAGTTGACTATAGCAGTCCCCCACATACTATTATGGTGCAGTTGACTCAGTGAATGAATGTCATGGCGGTTTACGCGTCAACGATGCGCTTGTATAGATATGATGAATAAATAAAATCGGATGGAACAAAAGGCCACAGGTATAGTGCGCGATAGTTGCACCGTGCTAGACGGATTGCCGATGCATATTGAGACACAGGATGGCAGAATCTATCCCTTTGGCATCGGATGGTCTCCTTTTCCGTCCACGACAGAAGCGACTTCATCCCGTGTCAGATAAGACCATGTACTGAGCGGTACATTCTACAAACAGACACGGCCTTGTGTCCTGGTTGATCATGAATAAGGCAGACTGTGACAGCTGACAGTCCCATCAATTTGTCTGCAACAGTGAAAGGAAAGGAAAGATTCATGGACGCCAGGAAGGAACTCATATGCATCTGCTGCGTTCAGATTTTTGCTCTCTAGAAAACGAGCTAACATTGCAAGAGATGGAAGGTTTCAAAATCACACGCGGCTCTACTGCAACAGTGGTATGTATTTTATTATTATTATTATTATTATTATTATTATTATTATTATTATTATTATTATTATTATAGTTCATGTCCGGTTCATAAATGTTCTGTTGATGCGCAACTGCCATCGACAACATGTGATCTAAGCATAGGTATGGATTTCCTATAATGAGTTGGACTAGTTAATGTCTTTACGGAGCCATTCACGGGCATGTACTTTGAACCTGATCAATATACGGTTTTAATAAAACTACCGTCTGAGCTTGACATTTAGGATTATGCGTTTGTGATGATTACTAGGGTGGACGTTGACCTATCGGCCCCCCCCCCCTCCCCACCCCACTGTATTTCAGTACATTTTAAACATCTTTTCTCTTTGGCTGGCGCATGTATTTCTAAACAGTCGTTTTGCATTGTAATATTTGATAATGTGTTATTAAATATTAGAATTACATCCATTTTGATGCATTTTTTTTATAGATTTAAAATTGTAAACCAGTAGCTTATGGAAAAAGACTTAAGATCATTCTGAGATTTATGTTTGCCAACAAGAACTGTACTTTTTAACAACATAGAAACGAACATGCAAGGTGAACTGCCATCTCTAAGAATAAAAACTGTGCAGGTGTACCATCAGGTCCAACCTGTTCTTTTGTGGCACGACAAATGCTCCTATTGTAATCGCTGTGTGCATAGCAATAGATAATACATGTAAATATGGTTTCTTGTCTACACAAAATAATGCCTGCATTTAGCACGGTGGCAAGAACTGCACGCACAGTTTGTGCTTGGCTTCACAAACGATCGGCTTATCGTGCAAGAGATCATAATCACGTCACGCTCTAGTGATCACGCCATGGTGCCTACCTATGTATAATAACATCAGACATTCATAAGTTAGAGGGCTTCTATATATACATGCACCCTTCGCTCGCCCCCCATCCCCCCCCCCCCCACTTCCCCGCCCCTGTCCGCGCAGTCAGGAACATCAGTGGGGCGGAGGGATGTGTGTGTGTGTGGAGGGGGGGGGGGGGGGTTGAAGAAAGATAACAACAGTAGGTAAAAGCACAGATGATCAAATATTGACATCGGTAACAGCGTCTTTTGATCAAACATGTTCCCACCTGGCTTCCAATGGGAATGACTTGCAATCGTGAATTAATATTTGTTTTTTTAAAGAAAGGTGAATAGAACAATCAATATTCAACAGAGATTTTCATTATGTACCTAAATTGAATCGGTTCGTTTTGTTCGATTTTAACCTAAAAATGTTATTACGAAATCGAACATACACGCATGCAGGTCATGTCTCAAAATTAAAAAGAAGATGTATGAAAAAGCTTTGTGTGCCCTATAAATATCCGCATCCGCATCACGTGTATTTATTATGATCACTACTGTATTACTCAAACATGACATAAGGAGTATAATAATATGGTCATATTCACTATCAGCTATGCATTTATTCCTGTATATTCTTGGTCCAATACTGGTGTTTATCCCTCCATTCAAGGCACGGTGGACAAGCGTATCACACGTGGCGGGCTGTTCTCTAGATATGCCGCACAGGTGGAGTGATTGACGCTATAGATGTTATCTGCTAGAGTCTTTTCAGCGCGTTACTGTCATCTATGCAAACTATATACATAGTGGATTTCATTTCAAACATAGTGCAGGAAAATATTATCGGTGATATAATATTGGAACAACTGTGCCGATACACAGAGAAAAAGTAGATTATTTCGGTCAGTTTCAGATTATACTTGAATACATGGCAAATGTCGGTATTATATAACAACGTTATAAATGTACATATGTACGATGTAAATACATACGTATTTATTCCGGAGTGGAGTTGTGTGTCTTGTAAATATTCATAAAAAATACCTTATCCTCAACCATTTGGTTCTCTCATCTGCTACAGGAAATAATGTATTGGACGCATTTGATGGAAATCCTGTCAGTTGTGCAGACGATGACGCTTGAACTGGGTTATCATCAATGACATCCCCGCATCATGCCACCAGATGAAAATCCCACCTTGTGTCTCTGAATGACGCTGGTGAAGGTAGAAGGAGCTATTTGCTGGTTGATAGCGGATCTCTACCAGCATGTCTGTATTCTCCCGAGTACGTTGGTTCAGAGCGCTACTGCTGGTCACTGGCGGATGGCTTTGCACCGCATTCCTAATTGTCCTACTCCTCGAACAGCGGCAACAGTATGCGGATCGTAGTTACATCTTACAGGCGCTCGCCCATGTGCCATCCGAGTCTGAATCAAACAAGTTGCCGTGTGATTGTTCTTGTGGGAACGCCACCACAAGTGCAAAAGTCACAGGTGCCTCGCAAAAATCTGAAAATGAAACCAAAAGTGCTGGCAATCAAACACACAGACGATCTGTGATTGGCCAAGATGTGGCCAATGGCGTGCCTTCATACTTCGTCCAACCGAAGCCAACGCAAGAAGTGTGGCCGCGACTGAATGAAACGAATGACCGAGTCTTGGCCCAGATGAATCTTCTACCAGAGTCCAAGAGAATCCAGAGGATCGCGCTGTGGGGGCGTTTCGCTCAAATAAAGTACGGAAAGACACAGTTTATCATAGACGCCTGCCCCGTACAGGACTGCGAGATTGTTTCGAAGGAAGAGCAAAACTCGGCAGATGTCGTAGTGTTTGAACGTGACATAGAAAAGGGTCGGAAAACGTGGCGAGACGACCAGATTCTAGTCTGGTACATGCTGGAGTCCCCCATGAACGGCCCAAAAGTCCCACGTGATACTTTCAACTGGACGGCGACTTATAGACGAGACTCGACCATCAACACTCCGTACGAACGTTTCACGTTCTACAGGAACTTCTCGGGAACTTTGCCCTCGCCGGCGCGAAATTACTCCCAGGGTAAATCCAAGATGGCGGCGTGGTTTGTGTCGAATTGCAACTCACAGAATGGACGGCAGACGTATGTTAAAGAGCTACAAAAGTACATAGACGTCGACATCTATGGGGGATGTGGGGATAAACAGTGTCCGAGAAAGTCGCGTCTCTGTCCGGAAATGTTATCCAAGGATTACAAATTTTACCTGGCCTTTGAAAACTCGAACTGTGTAGATTACATAACGGAAAAATTCTATTGGAACGGTTTACTGTGAGTAGCATTCATGTTGTGAACGAATTACTAGTAGTAAGCACACGTTTTATGTTGAAAGAAACATTATTTTCTTTGATATTTCCGGTTGCAGGAATGACGTAGTTCCGGTTGTAATGGGCGCTAGACCGGAAGACTACGCGGCGGTGGCGCCCCCTCACAGCTACATCCACGTGGACGACTTTGAGTCACCACGTGACCTCGCCGACCATCTGCGCATGCTCAACAGTGACCACCAAAAATACAACGAGTACTTTCGCTGGAAAGGCACAGGCGAGTTCATTAACACCAAGTTCTGGTGCCGACTTTGTAGCTTGGCTCACGAGGCGGCGACAACAGACACCAGGCTACACTATCGGGACTTCCAGAAGTGGTGGAGCGGAGACGGGGTTTGCCTACAACCGGACGAACAAAAACCATGGCTCAGCTGGCGTCACCAGCCCAGGACATATCAATACGTGCAAGACGACACGTTACAATACATTACGTAATACAGGAATGTGGGGATCTAGTCATGAGTGTTTATTATATGAAAGGCATTATATGTCATGGATATAGAGATCTGGTTGCAAGGTCTATGGTGTGCTTTTTAAAACTCGTTGTGCCTTTTGACCTTTTTTCCTTCATATAATTTATGAACAGAGAAAACAAAAACAATGCGATTGCTTGAGCGCTTCATTGCCCACAGACAGTGCTAATATCAAAATATATTTATATAAATATGGTTGTATTCTTTTACTGTAAGTGTGTTGTGTGTTGTATATTGCGAAAGTTTTACTGATAAAAGAGAATATCTGATTATCCAATGACGTGATCGTTGTTCTTGATAAATGTGTGTTCGGTGACGCAAATTCGTTCTTCGTACATATATAACATACACTGCACGTTTTCAATTTCTTTTTATAGTCGAAAGTCACTGTCTTTGTAAACAGGTATGCACATTATATATCAAGGCTAGTGATCATGTGGGCTCAAACACAGTTAAAAAATAGCGAAAGTTGTCACTCCGTTAATATCAGTATCATGAAGGAGATGACAGCATCGGGGGCGGATCCAGGATATGGGGGGGGGGGGGGAGATGAAGGCGTTAAAATCATTTTTCGTAAAAAAAAAAAAAAAAAAAAGGCCGAAATCTAACTTTGGCGGCCATTTTCTCAAAAACTTTTCAAACAGTTTTGAAATTTGTATTTCTAAATATTCCCCTTATGTACCTTCACGACACGTATAGTTTCGTTGCCATTGAATCACCGGTCTGCGCGTGGTGGCCATTTTGATTTTTCGATGGGTCGGCAGAAAAAAAATTTCAAACTGAATCAAGTCACTATTCTTTTTGAGTGATTTTTAGCCCTAAAAATACCAAATGTTTTTCCTCCTTTGAAATTTTCGAGACTCGAAAAAGTTCACCCAAATTAAATCCAAACAAACTTTCAAACTAAGTCACTATTCTTGTTGAGTGATTTATAGCCCTAAAAACAAATTTTTTCCTCCTTTGAAATTTTCGGGACTTGAAAAAGTTCGCCCAAATTTTTCCTTTATAACGGGAGCTGTATGTAGTTAACTCCTAGAACACTGCAAGATAAAGTTTAAATAATGGCACATTTAAATAGAAAATCATATATTGCGGTTTAAGCTTGAATTTGATCTTCAATGACCTTGAAAGGTCAAAACGGCCTTTTTTTTAACTTTTGTTTCACAAGATTCCCATTATGTACCATCGCGATATGTATAAGTTTCGTTGCTCTTGAAACGCCGGTGTGCACGTTGACCCCTTTAGAGTTTTCGACAAATTGGCAAAAAAAATTGTCCCAAATCAGGTCACTATTCGTTTTGAGTCATTTCCAGCCAAAAAATATTATTCTTTTCGCCACTGAAAATTTTTTTGGACTCAGAAAATTTCACCCAATTACATACTGGGGGCTGTAGGGAGTAAACTCCAAGAACATTTCAATGATGACACATTCAAACGGGAAGTCATATATGGCGATTGCACAGGTGACCTTGAAATTGACTTTCAATAACCTTGAAAGGTCAAAACGGCAATTTTGGTGAAAAAAGTTATGGTTCAAACACTGAATATCGATCCGGTAAACTGTCTCAGCCCTTGGGCTAATTTCTCCAGTCTGTGATGTGCATTCCTGGCAATTTGGGTTAAGAGTTAAGCAAATTAATTCTGATGTTATGAATGGTATTTTGATAACTTTGCTGTCTATGAAAACAGAACAAACTATTTTATTTAGACCTGTAATTATTTCGCTACATAATTTAGCGTATTCTATACAGAATTGTAACACTTAGGAAGACTCCCAGCAATGTAGGTGGGAGAGGGGGGGGGGGGGGGAACGGTGGGTCCACAACCGCATGCAGTGTGGTAGATGTATTGAAAATCATTGTTATACTAGAATCGATGTGACAATGGTATATCAACCATGATATATCAAGCATATATCCGTAACATAAGCACAGAAGTTGCCTAACGGTTGACTTTTGCTCAGTAAGTAGGCTTACGGACCAGCAAACAGTGAGCAAGAAAGTGGGAGAATGCTTGACCTATAACGTATTCAAGGTCCACTTTTCTACAAACATTTATGTATCATAATGATGCATTTTATGTGAAAATTAGCATACACGTTGATGTACTGTAACAGTCTTGTGGAATTTTAATTTTCGAGTGCAGTAATGCGTTATGATTTTGATTTATTGGTTTAATTTATTCGCTTTCTGTTGATCATACAGTCAGCAGACACTTCGTCGTAACTCGAAATTTAAAGAACATGAAATCTCCCTAAGATTACAGCCCCGTGTTAGACGTCACATTGGCTGACATTGGTACATGTACTAGTATATGTGGGCCACTACATGTTGATATCTCAATAGAATTATACAATGTCCCATGGGCGATATCTTACCTAAGTGGCCCGGGATGGGTAGCGTTGCGTTTTCACAATATTTTGATCTCAAAATATGAAAACGAAAATGATCATAGACATTATTTTGTGAATAATGATCATAGACATTATTTTGCCTGTTTTTGACAATGGGTATTTCCTACAAGTATAATCATGTATATCAAAATATTTAAATTTAAATGTACAAAAATAAATACATCCGATACACCGTGGAAAATGCCGCAAACGTAACACTAAAAACGTTACGTAATCTGGCTTTGTGCATTGCAAGAATCAATGATTTAAAATATTTTCTAGAAATCTCCACAAGATATTCTGAAAAAATGAAGAATACAATCTCATTCGCAACCTCTACATCAAATTCTGATTCAATAAAAAAACTAAATCTGGCCTAAAATAGCCACCCAGATATAGCTATAACACATACGATAGATGCCATTAGGAAGTTGAATGGCCCCTGTACATGTACAATTCCAGCACCATTAGTCCCAGGGCAATCTCCGTCCTGGGTAGGTTCCGTCACTGGCTCTATAACCATCTCCGGATATTTATAGGTGAAGTCTAGGCCAGTCTGGTGGAAGCTGAGCCCGTCATTGAATGACAGCCGTATGGGAACCTTAGTCTCGACGCCTGGTCCAACTGGGCTCTGGCAGATGATGTGAGTCGTGCTGACGAAGTAGCCCTGTCCGTACGTAGTGTTGAAGTAACAGCGGATGTTCTTACAGACTGCCCACTCAAAGTGTCGTCCGAAGACGTGGACCTTGGTGCTGGCGTCGATAGCGCCCTCTCGCGGTAGGAGTCTGTGGAACTCCATGGGCTCCACATCCAGTCCCGCGTCACAAGCCTCGGCTCTAACCGTGCCGATGTAACTGTCCCAGGCCGTGTTCCACTTGCTAAAAGCTCCCGTTTTCTCCGTGTCACTCATCAGACTGTAAGTAAGCGAGTTGTTGGCGATCTGCTTCAGTTCCCTCAGTGTCATACCCCAGGCCATGAAGGCTTCGTACCAGTCAAGACTCAGGTTGTCCACTCCAAAACTGCCAGGATCGTCCGAGTTCAATATAATTGGTATTCCCATCTTCATATAAGTCTGCGCTGGATGGTTCCTGATGTCCGCCTGTATGCCTAAAAGCTGGTTACTGACTGGGCAGATCTCCACAGCCACGTTCCTAGCTTTGATCTCTTGCAGTAAATATGGGAACTTGATAAACGCGGTGCCGTGGCCGATTCTAGTGGAACCCAAGAGGACAGCCTCGTAGACGTTCTGTGCCGTGGATACAGGGTCTTTATCCTGGGAGGAGGTGATCAGGTCCTTCGGGTAGCTAGTCTCGGCCACGTGTGGGACGACAGGCATGTCGCTCTGCTGGGTATTGGCGTTGTACAATGAGAGAAGATGTTCCAGGAAGAAAATATTCGAATGTCCCGCATCCTCTTGAGCTACAAGGTCATAGCCCTTCAAGTGGTCTGAGTGATTAGCATAAAGCTTCAGTGCATTGTCGATGTCTGATTCAATCACGTCCTCTCCACTGAACCTCGTGGAGTAGGTAATCCGATTATGACCGATGAATTCGGGATGATTTGCTATGTAGTCCTGCACAGCTTGCTTGGTGATTATAATATCTTGCTCCCCCGTGGGGTCGAAGTAGTTTTTCCCATAAGTTGGCTCGTACTGTGGATCTGGGTTCAGCTCGTACATTGCCTCATTATATCGGAAGCGCTTGCGTGTCTCCAGGTATTGAATACCTTCTGCCAGCATGCTGTCGTACATCGCCTCCAGGTAAAGACTCTTGATGTTGATGTTGGAGATGATGTATGAAGAAGCTCGGTCCCAGAGCAGATTCATCTCGGCCCAGCGGAGGTCGCTGTCAGTGGGGTACGCCTTGGCATTATCGGAGAGGATCCCGATCAGGTGAATGTTCTGCAGGATCCGCTCCTTGGTGTAGTAGGGGTCGCCCTGGACACGGATCCACTCATTACTAGGTGGGTTCAAGAAAAAGTCCAGTGTGTAGGGCAGACTCGAGTTCTCTGCCATGACGTAAAGGTGCTGGAAATCGGTCGAGTTCCACACGATGTCTAGCAAGGTTCTTCTGCTTAACTCGTGACCTGTAGCAAGATCAAGATAACAGCTAATATAATTGCTAACTTTGAAATAACATGTGTACGCCAACCTTTTACATTCGGGTTCCCTACCATTGTGGTCTCGTTCATTACTGTTATTATTATTTACATAAATTTATGTTCAAATGTGTCTGTATACAGTCTTCGCCCAATCCTCTAGCTTTTTGAACACTGGTCTTACTCTCATGCGTGTGCATGTTTCCGCCCTTGGGTAGCGGTTTCAGCAGTCTGTAAACCTCAGATGCTCGGATCGTGTCCAGCATCTGTTCTATCGGCCTCAGAGGAGGAAACCCAGTGGCCCGAGTCTCCACAAAGTGTTTGTATTTGTGGTACTGTAGGTACTGGTCCACTATCTGCTCGTCCTGCAAGACACAAAGAGATACTGTAGGTACTGGTCCACTATCTGCTCGTCCTGCAAGACACAAAGAGATACTGGAGGTACTTGCTCTTCATCTGCTCGCCCCGTAAGATACAAGGAGATACTGGAGATACTAGTCTACTATCTGTTCGTCCTGTCAGAAACAAGGAGATACTGGAGGTACCTGTCAACTATCTGCTCGTCCTGTGAGATACAAGGAGATATTGTAGGTACTGGTCCACTATCTGCTCGTTCTGTAAGATACAAGGAGATACTGTAGGTACTGGTCCACTATCTGCTCGTCCTGTAAGATACAAGGAGATACTGGAGGTACTGGTCCACTATCTGCTCGTCCTGTAAGATACAATGAGATATTGGAGGTACTGGTCCACTATCTGCTCGTCCTGTAAGATACAATGAGATATTGGAGGTACTGGTCCACTATCTGCTCGTCCTGTAAGATACAAGGAGATACTGGAGGTACCTGTCAACTATCTGCTCGTCCTGTGAGATACAAGGAGATATTGTAGGTACTGGTCCACTATCTGCTCGTCCTGTAAGATACAATGAGATATTGTAGGTACTGGTCCACTATCTGCTCGTCCTGTAAGATACAAGGAGATATTGGAGGTACTGGTTCACTATCTGCTCGTCCTGTGAGATACAAGGGGATATTGGAGGTACTGGTCCAATATCTGCTCGTCCTGTAATTTTGTTTTGAAGAAATACAGGTATGGCAGATCGACAATAAATTGTATCGTGAAGGAAGTGACCAGAATTGTCAGCAGTGTAAATGTGTCCCTTTTCTATTCTACCAACACTAATAAACGAACAAGATGTTTAAACATTTCGACATCAAGTTTCTAGTTATCAGGCGACATGTACCACATGATTACTAGAGGTAATATTCTTTTGAAATTCTGAGCATCTGCCCGGATTTCTTGTTATCGTGTACAAACTTCGATGAATTAATACTTGATAATGAAAATGAACTCTAATTGGGCACATGCTTAATTTAATCACAAGTGTCTTAACAGTAACTGCCTTTCGACTATCAATGGGCATCTATCTGAATAATTTATAACCATGCACCCAAATGACCTGGCACAATATCATGTAGGTCAGTGTGTGGCCAGAAAAAAAAACTCCGCCTGGTGTAACAATTGGACACGATGGAAGAAAAAAGACCAAAATGGCGTCACTTGATACGAGAAGGGATTGAAAAAACTTCAAGTATCATAATTCAGTCCAGAAGTTCAGTGTACTGTGTGAGTAACATATTTGTGTCTGTACACAAAGAATGTACGTGTTATGGTTTGAGCAACCGTTGAATACATGTACATTGTATATTGCATGACACTTTCATTTTTAGTGTTTTTTTTCTTAATGAAGACTGGAAGAAAATGCAGACCATTGCCATTTTAAGGTAGACTTCGAAAGTTTGGTTGAAAGTTGAAGGAACATCTGAATTAATAAATTGTGCAGATTGTTTACCAAAGACAATAAAATGCTTTACGTGTTTTATTCAATGAATTTGGCTTACATTATATAATATCAAGATGGCATACAATTTGGTCTAGATTGTCTTGGTAAGGACTTTTCATTAAGGTATCCTCGATAATGGAGCACAATGGACATTCATTCGAATTCATGCGAATTAATAAAATCCAAATAGCCGAAAGTGGATTGACCTGGAATTGACATTGAGAAAGACTAACTTTGAAGGTCAAGGTCACAGATCGATCGTGTCGTTGATTGACAGAAACGAGTTCCACGAAAAGTTTGATCTGGAATACATCGGGGGCTAGCGTAGGCATGAGTGTGGGGATATCGCTGCGAAATCAGCGCTAGATATCGTAACAAACTGCCCTGGAGTAATCGTACTAGGAACCACGCCTGACCGATAGTAATCCTCCACATTTGCTGTGGTCCTGCCAAATTTGGGAACCCACTACATTTCGCCTAAGTCAATGCACGATATATTTAAACTGAATTCCCCTATAAAAAGACCTACCACCAGAGAACTCGATTAATATCGCAATTACTTTCACTCAGAATTTGCAATCAGATCAATTTGCGTGTGTAGTAAAAAGTCAAAAATAACCTGCACGCAATTATGGTTAACGTTTCGTCTAAGGGGAAAATCGAGACTTGAGCGTTGAAGAGATAGGCTGTGGCATTGGAAAAGAAACAGAACGGACAGATTTGAAATTAAAAATCAACAACAACATCGATATCACTCCAACCCGCGCCGAGAACGTCAACCTCGGAATGTTCCTAATTGGGTTAAGCGTATCAGCTGATTGGCCCGTGCTAACTAAGAGGCCGTCTTATCACCAGCCGTTCGATTTTTGTCGATACCAATGTTATCGTTTTTATTATCCGTCACAGAGTTCTCGCTGGTGTGAGACTTGAGTGAATCTGTCTAAATTGCCACCATGTACAATTGTCCGCTCTGGACTTGACACCTTACACCCGTTAATTTTGTATTCAAAATCGTGTGAGGTATGTTGAAGCGAGTGCACATAATCGCTAACAACTTTGGACAATAGATAAGATTATCACTAATACAGATACCATAGCGTGGGTCTACTATTAAACCAATTACGTGGATTACTGGTCAATTTATACCATAGAAATAAGCCAAAGTCATGGCCATATCCTACTGATAATTATGTATATAGGTCTAATAACAATTCTTTTGTTGAGTTTTATATATCAGAAAGTTCAAGGATTGAACACTTATTGTTGTTTCACCGTATACATTATACTATTACCCGATATATCTGAACGATTTATTATTCATGTTCCGTACTGCAAGAATTAAACCTACAAATGTTTACGGTACCGCACACTATGAACTCATGACAACAAAATCATACTTTGTGCGTATGTGTTAAAGAATGAAAATTTTTGACAAAAATAAATGACACAACTCAAAACTTGTATAACATAATAACTATTATAAGATGAGACTGGTCAAACATGCTACTAATTTTTGACGGTTGTTCTGAGTAGAGCATGTTTATGATGATTGGTTGGCGATATATCAATACACACTAGAGCAGGGGCGGGTTTAGGGGGGGGGGGCAAGGGGGTCTTGCCCCCCCTAAAAAAAAGAAGGAAAAAGAGAAGAGAAAAAGGAGAGGGGGGAAAAGAGAGGGGGAGGAAGTGTTCTCAAGATAAATTACACCGGGAAGTAGCTTTAACTTCTGGGGCCCCATGTCGCAAGCAGTGTATTCACTCAATAGCCAACCCACCTGTTCTCAGTGAAACCCTTCACCTTGTATTCATTCACCTTGTATGAATGATTTGAGAGCATTGAATGGCCAAATGCACTTAATCCTTTGATGGGTCTAAAACCAAGTAATATTGTCATATTTTGTTTCAATTGCAGTGATCATGCATTTATGGGAGTTAGGTAATACTTGATAGTTAGACCCAGAAGAGCTGTGGGATGCTGTTTTAGACACGCGAATACCGCCAGCTTCTGGAGCCCTTGAGCGGGCCCCAGATCCCCGGCCGACAGGGGCTTGCTTCAACTTGCTTAACGACATTTCACAACTAGGCCTTCCCTCAAAATCCTACATTTGGCTGAATCAGCCATGCAAACACTCTGGGGAATGGGGAATGGACCAAGGGAAACCTATAAAACACACCACTCCAAAACCCTTCAGCTTCTGGGACCCTCAAGCGGGTTCCAGATCCTCGGTCTTCACCACTTCGCTTCGCGTCATTTCATATCTTGGCATTCCTCCGGAACCCTGGATTCACCCAAGATCAGGTATACATGAACTCTCCAAGGCCATGGAAATTAGATCAAGGAGAGTCCTAGAACACATCATTGGGGATGCATGAACCTTCAGCGTCTGGGGCCCTTAAGCGGGCCCCAGACCCCCGGCCGACAGGGGCTTGCTTCACCTGGCTAAGTAACTTTTCACAGAATGGGTCTTCCCTCAAATCCCAGATCTACTCCGAATTAGCTGTGCAAAAACTCTTAGCGGAATGGGGAGTGGACCAGAGGAAACCTCTGAAAAAAACACTGGGTATGCATATCCTTTAAGCTTCTGGGGCCCCGGACCCTCGGCCTTCCCAACTCGCTTCGCGACATTTCACATCTTGGCCCTCCTTCAGAACCCTCGATCCGCCCCAGATCAGGCATTCATAAACTCTCTTAGGCCATGAAAATTGGACCAAGGAGAGCTCTAGAATATACCATTGGGGATGCATGAACCTTCAGCGTCTGGGGCACTTGAGCGGGCCCCAGACCCCCGGCCGACATGGGCTCGCTTCGCTCGTCGCTATGTCGGTCAAAGGTTCTGCCCCCTCCCCCCCCCCCCCCCCTCCCAAAATCCTATACCTGCCTCTGCAGAGATCATGGATTCCCTTATCAGTCGTTCATAAAAACCATTGGTCATAAGAATGATACATTGTCATCCTTCGAGTGGCTGTTCCTTTTTAAGGATAGTGACGGCTTGAGTGAGAAAATTGATTGACTCTACGGCTGGTATTTACTATATCTTTGTTATATTATGGTCTCTCATCCAAGACCTTCATATTTCCAAGCTGTAACAAGCTATATTGAATCAGAACAAATCAAATCAATTTATTTTCTTACAGCATACAATGAAACATAGAACAAAGCATACGACAGATAAAGAAAATCAAATGCTACATATATATCACACAAGCCCAAGTATCATACTCGCCTAATACTACTCATCCACTAAATGAATACCATTTAATCCGTTTGTCACCATTTTAATCCTGATTGAATATAGAGGGAAGCGCAGGATACGATACTTGGGCCATGGCACATATAAAATATGTCATCTGCAATGAAGTTATTGTGAAATTGGATAGTCAGTATGTAGATATCGACCTACTACCACTGACAAAACGAGATTCTGACAATGACAATAACAAACCCTACCTGTGTTAGAGTGTATCCATTGGCCTCCATTTCAGCTTCCTTGTCCTGTAGGTAATCCCGTCTGAGGGAGTATTCATACTCGTTGCTAGGATACGTGTCCCAGAGGGGCTGGGTCCGGACGTGACACAGACACAACGTCAGCAGCCAGCACAGCCCGACTCCCGACCGAAACATCGTCTCCAGAACGGTCTATACTCTCTGACAGAAACGTGTTTCTTTTGGAGGCTCTAGCGTCAACTCCGACTCGCCGTAGCACTTCTCCAGTTGGCTTACACCCCGAGGTCCGCTCCTTTGCTGTGCCGATGATCCCTGCGTTGTAGGGCCTGGTCTCCAGTTGAAGTCTGATTCGCTACTGAACTGCTCTGGGAACTCTGTACGCAAGGACCGAGCTTCAAAACGTACTCTAAACCTACAGCGAGTGCAAAGCCAAAAGAGACACCGCCGCTGCACAGCACAACTCCTTTAGAAGCTGTCCAAAAAAATTATCCACTTGATTACGGGTCGTTTGTCCTAATATATACACCTGAGTGAGGCCTTTCTCTTCAGCCAGTTAAAGAGAAAAACGATAACGAGAGATTTAGTATATAGTTAGAACATGTAAGCATATGTAATGACATAGCCTACTTGCCCGATTTTATATACTTTAGGATATCTCGAAATGCACTCAACTTGCTTGTGTTGATAACCGCTATCCAGTGGGATGATATACAACAACATCATGGGCGATGTACGCCATGGCTATCCAAAAGAAAAAACAACAACAACAACATCAACACATAATATGCAGGTCGTGTATGCCTATGTGACACTTTAACCTTGATGTGTACATTGTATCAATTCCATGCAAAAAAATCAACACATATACACATGAAAAAAAAACTATCAAATAATAAACTCAAACAATAAATGTGGGTGAGGAGGTTTAAAAAGTGGTGCACTCATCATATGGTGACACTATAGGAACTATTGCATGTTCCGACTGACAAGATTGGAGCAAAAACCAATCGAATGTGTGCAGTGATAGATCAATATCACATATCGATAGTTGGTTATGTATATAATAATAATAATAATAATAATAATAATAATAATCAGATTTATTTAACGTTCGGTACATTATTTATGATTGTATAATTTATCTAGAAAGAAGACGTGTATTGGATGCATGTGCACCGCCAAAATGTTCCCGCCCGCTGTTGTGAGTTGTGTCGTCACCCCCGCTGCCACTGTATGATCTTTGTACCCAATCCATAACTTCTCAACAGGAAGCGAAACGACAAAAAATAGTCTTCGCATTAAAAAAAAATCACGAATCGCATAATAATTTGATAAATCCATAATCGACCATTTCAACTGGTCTTTCGAGATCGAAACTGCAATGTCTATAAAACTCACTTATGGTAATACTGCTATGTGTGTTAGAGTGGCAGACATTTTGTGTGGCAGTTCCTAAAGAGTTGGTTACAATCAGGCCTCATGCACTGGCATTTTCATGTAACGGATTAACCTCATACACAGTATTATGTATAGGTCATGTGTATCATATGTCATAAAGTGTCAAATATCGACTTTGCTGTGTTGTGTTTAATGTATCGGGCACTCCTGTTAATTGAAGTGCTATTGTTTAAAGATGCAACGCAGTGCAATCGGAACCAGACGGGGGTACATAAATATGTATAATTCATGTTGTGTGAGGGTAAATATACATATAATTATGGTTTCACACTAAGTTGACGAAAGCGTTCGAGAAAAACAATGACAAATTTTAAATCAAAGAAGACGTGCGTGGTGTTTTGATCAATGAACGTGGAATCAATACCCAGCATTAAGTATTATGGGCGAACAAAATAGGGGCCGTTATCCAATCTCATAGTCAGGGGACAGAAAGTCATATCAGGCATACGAATTTAGGTATCCATCTACTACCACAAATACAGTAGATTTTGATGATGAAAATAACAACGTAAAATACAACATTTTGCAATAGAAACAAAGCCCGACCAAATAGTTTATCCAAACACACACTGGCGTCATTTCCTAAAGACAGCTATACGTATTAGTAAAACACATCCTTGTGGCAGCAGTTTAGAGACTAGCTGGGCACTTCGATAAACAGAGTCCTCATCTTTGCAACTAGCTCTTGAATAGCGTATAAGTTGAGAAACAAATACACCATAATGCTGGTGACACAGAAATGTTGCTGCTTAGAAAAGGGAAATTGACTATGGAAAAATTGAAATCATCACGTTTGCCAGGGCTATCTAGAGATGGTATTTCTGTTTTCAGGTCATCATGATTTCGAACAGTAATACTGAAACACATCCTTATTTATCATTGTACAGTTTACTAGTGCTTTAATTGTTATGTACGATGCACATAGTGTATACAATAACGATTTATGTCACAGAAAAAATGAAAGTATGCAACTAATATTTGGATCACTAGGGCAGAAGTACCGCGGCCTGGAACATTAGTTGGTAACACCATTTTGTTGTGTTTATACAACATTCACAAGTATATACAACGGAGATGATGCGTGCTAGTTGGGATAAGTATATATTTTTTTTCTATCTATAGGTAATAATGTAGATTTCAGAGAAATAATCTGGATCACTTTCTGCCTTGGGTATGAAAATAATGCGATGTTGAACTTTTCCTATATATCATCCTTGATAACTGTCATTTTCAAATTCTACTGAACCCTGTTCATTAAAGTGATATTGGTAGGAATTTATATAATAAAACACTAGCTATATTTGTGGACTTGTTTTGTCCAACATAATGCCACTGTTTCACTGATTTTATTCACCAGTTTCAGTTGGAGACAGTTTGAATTTGCTTAAGGCCCAGTCACACTGACGATACGACCAAGATACGACCTCGCTGCGACCTAATTTTTTTGTAATCGTGGACAAATCGTGACACGAACGTACGACTGGTCGTATAGGTCATGAATGGTCGCAAACAAGAAACTAGTCGCAGCAAGGTCGATGGACATGTTCAAAACTTCCAACCTACGATCTCTGGTCGCACGTTGGTCTTGCACAATCGTGCCACCAGTCGGGGAAGGTAGCACCACCAATCGGACATTGTCGCACGTTATTGACAAACCAAAATGGTCGTGCTACTAGTCGTACAACCTGGCGACTAGTGGTGCAATCAGTCGTACAACTTCATGATCAGTGGTGCGATTAATCACGACCTGTGCTGACTGGTAGTACGACCTTACGATTGGTGGTAACACCCGTTTGAAGCTTCCCGAAAGGAGGATAAAACGTGCAGTGAAAAATATTTTACCCAACACAACAAAATTTTTCAGGATTTTTCTAAACTATAAAACTGCAAAATATGGTTTCTGCTCAAGTTTTGTGCCCTTCTATCTAATCAGACGGACGGTCGTGCGTCAGGTCGCAATTTATCGTACGACTGGTCATTGATTGCAACGACTGGTTGTACGACAGGTCGGTGATCGCTACGACTGAAGGTACGACAGGTCGGTGGTCGCTACGACTGAAGGCACGACAGGTCGGTGGTCGCTGCCACGTGGTCGTACGACTGCTTGCGATCAATATTTTCCATTCTTTCAGTGATCGTGCCACCAAGCGTACCACCAATCGTATGAACAGTCGCTACTCGCGACTGCCATGGCGATCACTGGTGATCAGTCGTGCTTTCTATCCCTGAATGCAACGCGATCGCAGCTTATTCGCATAAATTGATCGTAAGTGACTACCAGCTGCAGCTTCCTCCCCAATTCTTTTTCTAAAAAGAATCCATTAAGTTGCAGTACCGTAACTGTACAGCATTACATAACATGCATAGGTCAGTGATCGTAATATATATTTAACAGATATTGGAATGAATCTCTCAGCGTCAATTGGAGTGTGTCGATCTAACACAAGTGTGTGGTGACAACTGAGTGTCATTATTCTTCAATTATGTTATGTGAAATGAAATACTAGTATGTACAGTGACATGATGTTTAGTTTCGAGATACATATACTTGAATACCAACACGACAAGATAATTGCATGCTTGTGGGAAATGAAAATCTCCCATTCAGAGCCAGATGAGAGCTCAGAATCAATCACAGAACATGAAAAAAGCTCTGGCTTCTGAGGCCTTCACAGGGCCCCAGACCCCACGCCGTATAGGCTGCTCCTTTGCTTTTTAGGGAATTGATGAGTGATAGAAACTTATGTTCGCTATTGTACCTTCTACATAACTGTGCACATGGTGCAGATATAATTGAGAGCACATAATATACATCACACCATGATGTATCGCAACACTACCTATCACAATATATCCATATTCGGAAATTTCGAAAGTTTCGCCCCCCGTGGAAAAAATATCAGGTACGCCACTGCTACCAGGTCATGTTAGATGTAACTCTGAGTGGTGCACGAAACGAAAGGAAACCGGCTGCTGGTACCGCCAAGTGTTTGATTTATCCAACTAATTCACCATCATTTGTTTTGTTTCCGATTTTTCTGAGGCCATCAGGCATACTTGTTGTTGATTTGGAACAAATAGTTTTCTTTCCTGTGCAATATTTCAGTAGTTTGAACGCGCACCACTGATCTTAGATCAAACCGTGAATGTGAATCACCTGTATATCTAAACAAAAAATTTCAAACTTATTATTTTTCCTCTTATTAAAGTTATGACTTTTATATCTATGCCATTATTCGTACTTCCACAGAACAACAATAGGGCTGGAAAGCGGAGGTACTGATCGGTGAGAAATTCCAATGATTTTAATATTCGCGCTGGGGATAGCAACTGACGCCTCCCTATCTTTTAACATGGCGTCAACATCTACATAGCGATTCAAAGTAAACGATGTCTATAGTGTGTTGTAGTATATATACACGATGAAGATGAACAAACACTGTAGTAAAATATATACATTGTCCAATTCCACCGCATTTTTGGAAAAAAAGGCACTTCGAGTAAATCATTACTCCAGCGAAAATACCGGCAGACGGTCTTCTGTTATTCTAACGAATTTGGACACATGTAGGCCTGCTTTGTAATGTTAAAGAGGTTTTTCGACACAGGTCATGTTATTTTAGCAGTTATTGACGCTGTTAGAAAGTGGGCGATATTAGGATTGATTCACGAATATTTCATTGGATTTATCACCAAACGTACTTCCGCTTTCCAGCCCTATACAATCGGGGAATATTGATTCATTTAACTCACTACTTTCCGATGATATCAACAAGATAAGACAACCCCATGATATAGCAATCATGGAGTATTCACACGCTCAGTCATAAAGGCCGCGCACAATACAGGATCGAACTCAAACCATGGCCAGCCTCATGAGAAAGTAGCTCCAAACTTTTTTTTTCATAAATGTAAACTTGTAGTTGTCTATGTAAAGTTTTGACGTCGTCCGCTATCCGGGATCCTCCAGAATAGTCCTCTCACCACGGGTCATTGCGGACGCACGCCCACTATCCTCAGATCCTCGCGGATAGTCCGCTCACTGAGGGTCACTGCGGGCGCAGTGCTTACTTTATCATCAGAACGTTAACCAGGTAGCAGCCCGCCCAGTGAGCCCAGACACGCGGACATCGCTCAGATACAGGATCATCACCGTGGTGTTAATATAACTGTCAGGTCAGCTCGCCGCGGTCCGCCGCGGGGGATGGAACCCCGGACAGCCCGACGGTACGCCAGAGCCTGTGTCACACCATCCCAGGTGGGAGACCGATGATCCAGAGGGCGTACGCCCCCGAGTCATCAAGATCTTCCCCACCTGGGCCCTCTTCGAAATTGTCCCCAGGGGCCCACGAGGGCCTTAGCCAGAGAGCGAGGACGTAGAGCTCATGGCCGAGCCCTCCGTCGTTCTCTCGCCTTACTCAGCTCAGAGACAACGTCACTGAACAAAACGGCTCCAGAGTATTTATAGTCCCTGAAGTACGAGAAACGAGGGAAGTGACGTAAGACCATTGTTACAGCATACTGGGAGAGAGAGTTGGAGGGCGTTGCCAAGCATCGCGTGCTGTTCCGCGTGCTTCGAACAGAAGCGTCCAAAACGAAGGCCAAGAACAGCGTGCGTGTTTAGAAAGAATCACGTGCCGCGATCTTTGGGCAAAATCGCCACATATATTCATTGAGACGGGAATAATTGAATGTATATATGTTAAGACAGATCATGGACTGGCATGGGCCTGACACAGAACATTATTCAGCAAAATGATTTGAAACAATCGATGCTTTTTTCACATGTTAACGCACAAATACTCTTGTAAAAACCAACTCACTAAATTGTTTTTCTCATTTCAGTCGATACTGCTGTTGAACACTGGTGGCATTCGGTTATTGTATTCTTTTCGTATGCCTGTAGCCTGGTTCTCATTTCTAGATGTATCAATCACTCCCTGTACATGTATATAAACACTGAAACATTGATTTAATGAATTTTAACTACACTTGAGCGTTGGGCTGTTTCTCGTCCCTCGGGGAGTCCGGCCCTGCTACCTCTCCGGGCCTGGGCCAGACGGCCATGGGCTGATCCTCCCCCGGTGACTCCCCCAGCTCATCCGGTTCCTTGTCCCGCCAGCTAGTGTAGAGAGCCGCCGCAACGTCACTCGTCGTCACGCTATTACTGTTGTGAGCGATCAACCGCAGCATTAGCGACCCGTCCTGGCCCAAGTACTTGTCTAAAAACCGGCCCGTTAGCCGCTTGTCTACATCCCGTTTGCTTTGTATCAGTCCCGCGGATGAGAGTTGATTCCTCACAAAGTTGAGTCGGTCCTTGCGCAAGATAGCTCTGAAGAACCAGAGGAGGAAGTCAAAGACGGAGGCCACCAAGAGGAAAACGAGCCAGAACCAGAGGAATAGGTACATTTTCTCCACGTAGAAGTTGAGAGGCAGGATGCACTGGACTGTGTGTCTCTGCACGTTGCCCAGTATTCGCATCGTGATGTCACACATGGATATCCGCGGGAAGACGGGCGAGTTATGGTAGTACTCTCCAGTCTTGTTGCCGTGGTAAAACTCGAAGTACTCTTTGGGAAACGTCTGGTAATCGACGTTGAGAATGCTACTGAGGGTGAACCACTGGAAGAGGATGTTGCCTATATAGAACAGCTTTGAAACGAGGAACAACAACACAAGATAACAGTCTATTCTCCGGCCAGAACACCTACAAACGACACAGCGCCAGAAGCTGTCACAACAGCTTGACTGCTCATCCTTGTGAAGTCGCCGAGCGCAGAGGAATCGATCAAACATGGCGACTAGAAGCTTCAGCCTCGCTTCTCTACGGTCCAGTTGCCTCGTGTTCTGCAGCCTGTGTGATGATGCCATGATGTCCGTCGCGTCGATCCCAGCCTTGCTATTCAGCTGTTTCCAGACAATACTTGGCAGCCAAAAGAACAATGCCTGGGTGAGAAGTATCCATGGTAACCACTGGTAGTAGGTGATGGTCCGCCGCTTGTCGTCCTCGTGTTCCCGAGGGATGTACTGGTTGTACGGCAGGTAGTACGTGTTGGCCACCCAACAATAACTGTGCCCGTACCGGCGTTGGTACTTCGTGATGTACTTCGGAAACCAACAGTGCAGTGGCTTACCGACCCATGACGTCACACTAATAGCCACAGCAAAGATGACTAGAATCAATACGGAGTAGCGATTACTTAGGCGGTCTACAAACGAATCCTCGCGTTTGTTCTGTGGCAGACTGGACGATACCTTGATGATCTTTTCCATTGCAGACTGGATTTATAACTGACCAACAAATGTTCGGGATACGTCTAGTAAGACTTGTCCATTGGTTCCATAGTTTTTTTTCGAAAATTACCATGTTCTTTTGTCCGTAGCAGTTCAGTTTTGAACCGATGCAGTTAGTGAGCTGGTGAAATGTATGAGTGTTTTGATTGGTTGCTAAATGAATGTTAGGAGATTGTTATCAATATAAAATTTTCCACTGCACCGTCAAGTTCAGAACTGAACGATCAATTTGCTGAGGACAGGTTTCTGGAGATAGGCACGATTTAATCAAGATAAATCAACGAACTGTCGTCTATTTTTGATGGGCCCTATCCCAAAATACGTCACGGTATTTCTCATCATGATAGGCCTACTCCGTCTCACAGGCATATTTAGAATTCAATCATTGTATTGAATTCATATTGCAAGTAGTAGTTATGAAATTACATCGTAAGGTTGTATGTAATGCTATTTCTTTTTAAAATGATTCAAATACCCGATTCTACTTGATATGTACTTATGTTCCCAATTAAAGACATTG
This sequence comes from Terebella lapidaria, assembly GCA_949152475.1. NCBI lineage: Eukaryota > Metazoa > Annelida > Polychaeta > Terebellida > Terebellidae > Terebella > Terebella lapidaria. The sequence goes on along the minus strand of OX424563.1, from coordinate 32,108,888 downwards.
GGTGAAACTTATTGATTTGCCTTAATTTTCTCACCAAACGAAGAAAACACATATACGCACCAGTTATAAGCACTTGTTCTGTCAAACGAATAGTCCTTGGTCATTGAGTTCATGTGGCGACCGTTTGATTTTGTTTACAATCACGCCATTCTTGGTGCTTTGTATCCGTTGATGCAAGGCGCTTCCATTTTATTCGTGGAATTTGAGCTTGGACGAGGTCAGGTTGGAGGTAACTCTGAGTGTCGCATTTGTAAAACAAAAGAAAACCTGCAGCTGGTACTGTTTGGTGTTTGATTTATCCATCTAATTCACAATATTTCGTTTTATGGCCCATCACGCACTTGATGTTTTGGAACAAATAGTTGCTTCCCATTGCAACTTTAAGTACTTGACATGTCAAAAGCTGGGGATCATCGGATGTGGGTTATGTCCTGTCTTACCATGCTTACGAGAACATTATAAAACACAACAAATAAACATATATATGTTCCATTTTTATGATCATTTTTACGTCGGATCAACAAAACATAAAACATTAGCCAATTGGCTATTCACCGACGTATTTCACGTGGACACAAGAAACACTTCATTTAGTGGTACTGAATGAACATTTATTCTCACCTCAAATACTACATCTTGTGGGGCAGATAAGAAGAATACAATCTACTAAATTAATTTTCTCTTTTGAAAACCATTTGATGCTCCTGCATTCTCAAAGACTATGCCTTTATGCTTGTAAATACATCCAAGATTGTGATTATAATTCAATATATCATCTTTGCACACTTCTAATAAAGTAAGACATCAATGCCCTGCTGATTACACCATACTAACCAAAAACTGCATTGTATTGGGAATTATTTCGCACGGGTTCTTACATGGAGCAACAATCTTTGTGGGCAACAAAATCTCTACGTACTGTATACAAGGTATTTTACATTATTGATACACTACACGAGTGGTCTTCACTACATTTATCAGTGCAAAATGCAGAAACCCTCAACACAATATATAACATTTATAACAAATATGAATGTACCTTAGACTTCTGTACTGGAATGTCAGAATGTCCTCATGTACGCGAAATCTAATTCCTCGAAATATGTAGTCGTGGTAATATGGACATTTGTGACATATTGAAGAAAGTATCTATCTATCACCACCAACACACTCATATTTTGATGATGTAAACAAAACATCCAAAAACAATAATTTTGGGGGAAAAATGAAGCCCGTGCAAATATTGATAGCCAAAGCCACACTGGCGTCACCGGGTCACTAAAAGATATATCTAGTATATCAAAGTATGATTTCGATCTTGGCCACAGACGACAAAAGCTCAACGGATCTTACATAATGATTCGTATATATTCTGATATCACCTAGACGAAGAACACGATGAGTTATGATGAGATGATTATTGTTAGATGTATTTTCAATTGTCATTTGGAGACAGTATTTTGCGTAGTTATACATTAGTGCTGAATTTCGATGTCACATTTCAGACAAGCATACCTATCTTGCCAACCTCCCTACGTTTGCTCACAGCGCTTAGTAGAAACTAAACTGTGATTTTTCTAACTCGTTAACACTGTTTCCGCTGATATTTTATTGCGATGCTATACTTGGGGATTAAACGGCAATTTTTGTTTTACCGAATTTCAGATTTCTACCGCTAAGATTGAAACAGTTGACAATCTACCCCAATGTAAAAGTTAGCCCTGTCATTTAATTTATGGGTCCGTACACAATTTTTGTGCATTTGCTCGATTTTGTGGAGGTGCAATATTTCGAAGTCAATATGTTTGTGTAGTATACACCCCAATGTGTTTTCTGGTCCAAACTTACAATAATACGTCGAATCCTGATGATGAACCTATTTCAAAATTCAATCCTAAATTTAATTTCCCTACATGTAAAGTGACAAAGAAGCTTCACTTCAAATATTACCTGGTTAACCATGTTAACGTATTCCATGAAGCCCAACAGTCTATATACTTCATTTTGTGTCTTTGTGTTATCTACATGTATTTCATGGTTGTGTTCATGCACGCGTAAAGTTTTCTTGAGATTTATCTTTTCATTAAGTTGAGCATGTTCTTCTGTTTAATTATATAATACTTGTATACTTTTAGTGCATGTGTTACTAATTTTTCACGCGTACTTGTACATAATACAGATAATAAACATTCATTCATTCATATTCATTCATTCATTCATTCATACAATGTACCCAGTACTAAATCCTCGAATTCAGTACTTAGGTGTAGATTGCCAACTTCCTAAGTTTTTGCGATAGGAGTCTGCGATAGAAGTTTGGCTCTCAGGTGAAGTATGCCATGTTATAGAACGATACAAGTTAGTATTGCAAAGAAATTATATCGCCAAAAACCTGTGTAAGCAAGTTAAAAAATTAGCCCAAGGGCTAATAAAGGTTACCGGACAATATACATTTTAGATATTGGCCTTTTGTCCAGTGACCTTGAAAATAAAGTCACTGATAAATTCAAGGCCATGAAATTTTCAACAAATATATCACTTCTAGTATGTCCACAATAAATTCCTAAGCTGTAAAGTCGATAATAAGTGAGACATTAGCCATTCTGTGATGTGACCTTGAAAATGAGGTCAAAGTTCAAGTTCAAGGTCATGGAAATATTCAGTATATATCATTCCTCTATATTCGCAATTGATTCCTATGCTGTAAATGTAAGTATCAATCTATTACCACCAATACAATCAGATTTTGATGATGCCAATAAGAAACGTAAAATACTACATTTTGCAATAGAAACAAACAAAGCCCGACCAAATAGTTTATCCAAAGACACACTGGCGTCTTCAGGGGCAGACAATGTGTTAAATGTAGTTGTTTCTACTGTACACCAGATGGAATTAGTATACAACTGCCCAACAACCTATGAAAATAATTTAGAAATCCGAATCTAACCCCATGGAATAGATACATGACAAGTACAAAAGTACCCAATCACAAGCCCGAAGGCTACTGAGTTGATGGTATCCTCGGGGACAGATTTAACGTCCGCCAGCAGTGACACCGAGTCAGTGGTATAAATGTAGGTATCAATCTATTACCACCAATACAATCAAATTTTGATGATGCCAATAAGGTATCAATCTATTACCACCAATACAATCAAATTTTGATGATGCCAATAAGAAACGCAAAATACAACATTTTGCAATAGAAACAAAGCCCGACCAAATAGTTTATCCAAAGACACACTGGCGTCATCAGGGGCAGATGTAAAGATGATAATAAGCGACATATTAGCCATTTTGTTCTCTGACCTTGAAAATGAGATCAAAGGTCAAATTCTAGATCACTAAAATATTCAGCATACATCATTTCCTATATGTTCACTATGGACCCCTAAGCTGTAAATTTGATAATAAGCGAGATATAAGCCATTTTGTATTCTGACCTTGAAAATAAAATGACTAACCTTGAAATTTAGGTCAAGGGTCAAATTCAAGGTCACTAGAATATTCAGCATATATCATTTCCTATATGTTCACAATTGATTCCTAAGCTGCAAAGTCGCTAATAAGCAAGATATTGGCCATTTTGTCCTGTGACCTTGAAAATGAGGTCAAAGGTCAAATTCAAGTCACGAGAATATTCAGCATATATCATTTCCTATATGTTCACAATTGATTCCTAAGCCGTAAAGTCGATAATAAGCGAGATATTAGCAATTTTGTCCCGTGACCTTGGAAATGAGGTCAAAGGTCAAATTCAAGGTCATGAGAATATTCAGCATATATCATTTCCTATATGTTCACAATGGATTCCTAAGCTGTAAAGTCGATAATAAGCGAGATATTAGCCATTTTGTCCTGTGACCTTGAAAATGAGGTCAAATTCAAGGTCACGAGAATATTCAGCATATATCATTTCCTATATGTTCACAATTGATTTCTAAGCTGTAAAGTCGATAATAAGCGAGATATTAGCCATTTTGTCCTGTGACCTTGAAAATGAGGTCAAAGGTCAAATTCAAGGTCACGAGAATATTCAGCATATATCATTTCCTATATGTCCACAATTGATTCCTAGTCTCTAATCTCAATATTAAGTGAGATATTAGGCCTAATGTGTCCCATCATAAAGCATAGGAGAATTTAACATGGGAAAGTCCCATTTGGGCCGAGCTTGGGCCAAAATGGCCCACTTCGAGCGATTCAAGCGCGACGAAATTGATAGACATCATAGGAGTACATATGAGGAGTGTTATGTATCGAAAAGAAAAAAAGTTACTGAACAGATTTTGAGAAAATGGCCGCCAAAGTCCAAAATTGGCCGATTTTCGACAAAAACGGCCGCCATTTTGAAAAAATTGCGAAAATCAAAAAACTAAAAAATACCTCCTTCTTGAATTATTTTTGTGCATTTTTGTGCGAAATTTCAGAAAGATTGGTCCGTAAACAAAAAAGATAAAAATGTGGACGACGCCGACGCCGGACGCCGGACGCAACGCCATGCCAATAGGTTAGCGGATCAAAGGTACGGTAACCTAAAAATCATAAATAGTATAAGTGTCACATGTAGGTATATCGTGACCTCGGCAGTCATGCAGGTACTCGTAGTCTACTCGGGTGTGCTGGTCGTGGTCTGGGAAATGGTACTGATATTTGTGTCCAGAGCATTGAAAATCTCCCCCTGTGCTCCACCCTGGCATCCTGGGCAGCAAACTCTACACGCTCCCGTCAGCATTCGCCTAAGGGACCGTCGGAAACTTGCCGAGAAGCCCGCGTAGAGAAAGAAATTGATGGCTTGGTTGGCCACGTTCATCAGCTCTGTGATCTCAAGGATGAGATGATGGCTGTACTCCGAGGGACCGAGCTGCATGCCCGTGGCCGTGATGAGGCTCGTGACGATGTTGTTGGGCAGGGTCAGGACTACAAAGGTCGTGGAAACGATAAGGACGAGAGCCGTCACGCGGCTAATGTTGTTCCTAGATTTGGAGTCGTTCTTTGAGTCGCTGACAATTGTCTGGCGCTTCAACTGCACAACGATGGCGATATTCAAGGTGCAGATCATTATGATGGGCAACGTGTTGCTAGAGATCATGGTGATCAGGTAGATACCTCCCGTGGTGTACCAGTTGACATGCCCTGGCCTCACGCCGCAGACGGTTGTGGGCGCACTCGATTCATAAGCAACAAGAGCATAGATGAAAAGTCCGAAGCTAAAGAACAGGATGAGTGCGCTGGCTACTCCCGCCCTTGAAGGAGTGAGGATCAGGCGGCCTTTGATGGGCGCGAACACGGCTATTGTCCTGTCAATGGTGATTCCCACAAGGATCCAAGCACTGGCTGTCAAGGCTGCCGGGTAGAGAAAGTGTATGCCATTGCACATATTAAGAGGTCCAGGAATGGCGATATCGTGTACACCGCGCAAGTAGTGTGAATTTATCAAAATTATGAGTGAAAATGTATCAACCACGGCCAATGTAGCCATGTACACTCCAGTGGACTTCGTTCGGAAGTCTTTGGTCAGCATCGTGAGAAAAGAAACCAAGTTGCCTAGACATCCCACAGCGAGTACTATTGGCATACCATACTTCGTGGCAGCACCACTCTGATTCTCAAAGACCGAGCTACTACTGTCCAGGGTTGTCTGCTCCATGTTGGGTACCTCCGTCATCTTAGTGCTTGCTCAATCAGCATCCACCAAGACCAGTTCTGCAGTGTGTTGTTCAGTCTCGGTATTTATATGTTGCTCGCCCTCATTAGTAGAATTCCAGTTCAGTTAATTTGTCGTTCAACAACCATTGCCAGCAGTTGACAGTTAACTTTATATGGATGTAGCCGCTGGTGACAATCAGACTCAAATACATCCAGCACGTATCAGATATACAATAATTGACATAATTATCACGGTGTGGTTAAATGCCTAAGCCAGTTTGTCAATATATAATGCCCGTGGGCGGAAGTGTGAGAAGTGGCAATCTCGCGAGAGCATGATACATGTACGTGACTTTTTGGTTCACGTGGGTTGATTGATCCGGGAAAATCAACAGGGAAATGAGATGCTTAGATTGAGAGGAAAAGTATTCGGATGACTCCTTGACCTTACAAGACATCGCACTACCGTGGTACAAATCTTGTCTCTAACACCATTATTGTCCTTGATATGACTCAAGGCGAGAAGAAGCAGACCACTGAGCAATTAGACCCTACTTATTCACTCTCGAAGGATCAGTGCACGCCTATATTGTCGTCAGTCCCTCGTTATTTCAGGGACTAGTTCACTTAATTACAATCCCAATTTACAGGAATCCGTTTGTTTCTGGAATTATGCCTCTTACATAATTATATCCTATCAACAGCTTCTTCGGAGGCTGCACTAGCGTAGCGTGCATGTCTTTAGTAATCACTTAAGGGCAATCAAATCTGGGCAGTGTTGTTTTTCACTGGGAACGTACGTCTGTCAAACGATATGTTATGTGTTGCGAAATCAGGTTATATAAGTGACATATGAATTGAACTCGAACGCTCGAGTATGATATCGATATGGTATCAACGTCCAATTCCCCAGAATGACATAATTTTGGTCTTGAAATCCAAGCCGCAATGGTGCACTTAAGTCACAAACAAACCATATTATCGGTGATTTGTTGATGCATGAACAACACAGAATATCTGTTTCATGAATACAAGCGCTATCCGGACAATACTATCTTGATAGGATTATTCACTCTTCTAAGAACATGTAAATGAACATATATGGGGAGACGTTTGATTCCAGAAATGATAATATATGGAAATAAAGAAATATTGGTCCAATATATACATGATATATGACTCCTCATACGTACACTGTACAAACCTCTATCGCTAACAGTTATGTCTCCAAAGCCCAACTGATACATTTCGAGGTGAACACAATCTTGAATTTTATTTCTCATAATCAATTTGAATGGAGTCAGCGGTCACCACATTTTACCGATATAAGCTATATTTCCCATGTTTCCAGGAATATTGCCTAAAAAACCACTCTGCACATTGGGCTGCACATAATCTAGTAATTTCCTAATCAATGTGATCGTAGGTTAGGTTCAGTCATGGAAAGATTCAGCATATGACATATGCTTCTAGTACAAACCTTACCAATATCTATAAATGTTAGTATCAAACTTTTACCATCAATACAACTAGATTTTGATGAGGACATACCTAATATACAACATTTTGGAATAGAAAAAAAACACGACCAATTAGCTTATCCAAAGACACACTGGCGTCACCAGGGGCAGACAGTGTGTGACAAGTAGTTGTTTCTGCTGTACATCTAACGAAATTTGTACACAACTGCCCAATATAATATTGATACAATTTAGACTTCCTAACGAACACCATCTATATTGGTAACAGGTATGTGACAAGTATATTGGTACTTAATCACAAACCAGAAGCCTTTATGATGTCCTCGGGGACAGATTTAACGCCCACCAGCAATGACACCGACTCAGTGATATAAATGTACGTAAAACAACCGAATACCATCAATGCAACTAGATTTTGATGATGTCAATAGCAAACATAAGATGAAACATTTTGGAATAGAAACTAAACCCGACCAAATATTTTATATGAAGACACCCGGGCGTTATCATGGGCACACAGTGAGTAAAATGTAGTTGTTTGTACTACACAGCTGATGGAATTAGTAGGCAACTGCCCAACAACATATTAAAACAATTTAGACCTTCGGAAAAACATGTAATTGGTGTATAGTATGACAAGTACATAAGTACCCAATCACAATCCAAAACCCTACTGACCTGACGGTATCCACGGCGATAGATTTACGTCCACCAACACGGACACCGGCTCAGTGATATAAACGTAAGTATCAAATTATTTGATTCTATCGATACAACTAGATCATGATGATGCCAGTAGCAAATCTAAGATACAACATTTGGGGATAGAAACAAATATTGCCTTCGAAGACCGTTTTGTGTGGGCATGCATTTTGAGTTTGAACACTTATTGGTACTTTAAGTCTAATTCAAAATCACAAAAAAATGCACCATATATTACTTCCAATATGCGCATATTACAAATTTTATCCGCATAAGTTTTGTCTCCAGAATCCAATTCGTCCATCCGATTCTTGACATCATCTTGATATTGACCACTCAATGTCATCCAGGTCAAATTCGAAATCACTGGAGCTTTCATTTGATTCCATATCACTTCACAAAACATACTTCTTCATCTTCATCGATTCAGTTAATTCAGGCTAAACAACAATCCACAATGTACATACTCTCCCATCGTATTTAAACTTCAAATTTCAAACTTGAAAAAAAATCACCAAGATTGTTCTTCAATTCAAAATTATGCAAAAATCTGTTCTTTAGTATCAACACAAGAATATTTTGAAAGATTCCATCCAGTGGACTCAGAGGGAATGATGTCAAAAATGTATCCCAATATAAAATTTCATCCATAAGAGAAGAAAAATATAATCTGAAATTTTGAAAAGGTCAGTTTGTTGGGGCTACGATAGTGTCACTATACCAATTTTCAAAGTTTTCTATCACGTGGTGTCGGAAGAGAAGAAATATTGCCTTTTGATCAAGTAAATTTGCAAAAATTACTGAAGATAATATGTAACAATCATTATGAGAAATACGAATCATCAGTTCTGAAGAAATTTCTCACTCGGACTCGATCTATACAATTATGTTGTAAAATAATAGCTGGAAAATACAAATATTTCACAAGTTACAGTCAGTCCTGATTGTTCAAGTGAATTTGAAGCATGTGGCTGACGACCATCTTGGATTTTTCGACCGAATTTTTTTATTTATTCATTATCTGAACCATGAAATAAAAATGAAAATATTTGCTTCCACCACTAATATTGAATAAGTTATGGCCACTATTGAATATTCTATTGATTTCGAAGCTAACAACTAGCGGCCTCTTGTATTTTGTGATCAAATTTTGTATGAATATACACTCATATATCGGCTCCATTTGATTATTTCAATATCAGAACCATGGTCTGGAACTAAAACAAATTATGCCCCTATCACAAATATATTGAAAAAGTTGTGGCCAGTATTGGATGCTCTAGTAAATTTAAAGCTCGTGACCATGGTGACTGACCGCAGTTTTGGACTTTTTTGGGAACTTCCATGACATACTAACCAAATCCGGAATTTATTGACATCATTCGATTCATCTATCATGAAGTCTATGGCCTAGAACCAAAAAATTGGCCCAAAGGCTAAGATAGGTTACCGGACAATTTTGGTTTGGCCATGGCAGCATTGGCAGGAAACAGACCTTGAGATTTACCAATCAAGGTTCGCAGTGTGAACATATGACCTTGAGATTTACCAATCAAGGTCATCCGTGTGAACTTCGATGTCACCATTACATGTATGTGTGCAGTACTTGATATTCTATATGTTCATAATACAAAGATATATCTGGGTGGAATCGTTTAGGCCGCTCAGGTCAATTTAAACATTCCAAGTCAGACATTTGGCACTCAAGGTCATCTGACGTCAAGTTCAAGGTCATCATTAGTTGTGCCATATATGTCTTCCTATATGTTCATAATGCAAACATGAGCTCTATCTGCAAGCATTTCATCTATAGTGGCAAATCTGGGCATTTTTGAACCCAAAATGGCTGTTTGACCTTTCAAGGTCATCGAAGTTCAAATTCAAGTTCACCACACAAGTCGCCATATATGACTTCCCATTTGAAAGTGCCAATTTCTAAGCTCTATCTTCAAGCGTTCTATGAGTACAGTCCTGACAGCTCCCATTATGAAGGAAAAAAGTGCCGAAAATTTTCCAAGTCCAAAATTTTTTTCAAAGGGTGAAAATTTTTTTTTGCCTAGAAATGGCCCGAAATGGATAGTAATGTGATTCGGGACGAAAAATTTTTTTTTCGCCGACTCGTCAAAAGTTCAAAATGGCCGCCACACGGAGATCGGCGATTCAAGGGCAACAAAACTTATTGAAGTCACAGAGGTATATAAGAAGAATCTTTTTGAACAAAAATCTCAAAACTGATCAGACAGTTTTTGAGAAAATACAGACCAGATGCGAATTTGAGCATTTTTCGACCCAAAAATGGCTGTTTTGACCTTTCAAGGTCATCCAATGTCAAATTCAAGGTCACCACACAAGTCGCCATATATGACTTCCCATTTGAAAGTGCCAATTTCTAAGCTCTATCTTCAAGCGTTCTATGAGTACAGTCTGGACAGCTCCCATTATGAAGGAAAAAAGTGAAGAAAATTTTCCAAGTCCAAAATTTTTTTCAAAGGGTGAAAATTTTTTTTTGCCTAGAAATGGCCCAAAATGGATAGTAATGCGATTTGGGGCGAAAAAAATTTTTTTTGCCGACCCGCCAAAAATTCAAAATGGCCGCCACACTGAGACCGGCGAATTTAGGGCAACCAAACTTATACATATCACAGAGGTATATGAGGGGAATCTTTTGAAACCAAAAACTCAAAACTGATCAGACAGTTTTTGAGAAAATGGCCGTCAAAGTCCAAAATTGAGCGTTTTTCGACAAAAACGGCCGCCATTTTGAAAAAAATCGAAAATCAAAAAAAATACCTCCTTCTCAAAATATTTTTAGGCATTTTTGTGCAAAATTTCAGAAAGATTCGATCGTTAACTTTAAAGATAAAAATGTTAACGCCGGACGGACGGCTAGACGGACGGACGGACGGACGACGGACGCAACGCCATGCCAATAGGTTATCGGACCAAAGGTCCGGTAACCTAAAATCATGTTTCTACCACAAATGTTGAAGAATTAACATATTCAATGGTCAGTTCAGTGTTATGGTAAATTCCAAGCCTGCGAGTTGTGGTCATCTTGGGTTTCAAATTTTTTTGATATCATTTGATTCATTTGCCATCGAAAACATTGTCTAGTACGAGAGATCGTACTTATACACAGTTGTTGCCATTACTCATCTCTGGAAGACGGCCATCTTAGATTTATCTAAAACGACCGACTTTGAGGGAGCTCAGCTTGACTCTCTTGTAGATGATTAAATTAATATAAATAACTGTGGTTCAAAATGGTTAATTTGTCCGAGCTGGTAACCCAATTTGAACAATTTGGGATGTTTGGGGGGTGGGGGGATTTAATTCCCTGACCAGTGGTCGCGGCACGATGAGGGATGATGATGGGCGACAGAATTCAATGCCATGAGCGTAGAAACCCACAATGGCAGTAGGATGAAGTATGCGTATCACTGATTGCAAAATTGTAATCATTCATGGGATAGACATATAACAGAAACTATACTATGTCCAAAATAAATATCTGGGATCTGATTGCCTTGTGGACCACTTTCTAGTACTAGCTAGTTTGTTCGAATGTTTCATCAGACATAAAAGTGTATGAAATCCTGATGAACTTTCCTGATATTTTTGGTATACAAAATTTGTTTCAGCGATCCGACATTTTCGTAGCAATTACCTCTGCAATGGTACACTGACAATATGCCCATTATCAATATATAATAGGCACATAAGTTTATTCGGGTTTGCTCGTGGTGGGTTAGGATATCTTTTGTACTGAATTTCAAACAAATCCCCTCAACCCTTCCCCGAATACCCGGGCAGCAATCTGTACAGCCGCTTGTCAGAAACTCACCAAGAAACCTGCGTAGAGAAAGAAGCTGATGGTTTGGTTGGCCACGTTCATCAGCTCGGTGATCTCGATGATGAGCTCGTGGCTGTACTCCGAGGGACCGAGTTGAATGCTCGTGGCTGTCCTGAGGCTCGTGATGATGTTGGGGGCAGTCAGATGATAGGAGAAGTACCAGAGCTGTCACGCAGCGCATATTGTTTCTAGGTTTGAAGTCGTTCTTGTAGTCCCTGCGATTGTCTGGCGCTTCAATTGCAGCACGATGGCGATATTCGAGATGTCACTCATTGTGACGTCACTCATTGTCTCATTTGTACTGACGTTACTCATTGTCTCATTTGTCTCATATGCTATGTCACTTGTGTCTCATATGCTTTGTTTCTCAACTTATACGCTATTCCAGAGCTAGTGGCAAATATGAGGACTAGTCCCTAAACTGTTGCGACAAGGATATGTTTTACCAAGATTTATAGCTGCATTTAAGAAATTCTATGGACGTCATCATGATCTGGTTGATAAATACACCAAATCCATGACTGCCATGCAACTAGATCTATTTTCATGTTAATTTTGGGGCAATTCATGACGGGTGCCACTAGTGGGGCAGGAAATGCTCACTCTTTCCGGAACACCTGATTTCACCACCCAATGGCCATTTTTGGGGGTTCATGAGCTTCCCTGTCATTTCCGTTTTCTCTCACTTCGTATGTCTGATATGGCTCTTCTTTCCCTGGGCTATGAGATTGGATAACGGATAGTGTTTGGTTCGTTCGGAATACTTAATACTGGGTATTGATTATACGTCTATTAATTACACCACGATAATTATGTCAATTAGTTTATTTATTCGACACGTGATGGATTTCTGGAGTCACTTGCGGCTCACTCATATAGATGTAGTGTCAGTTGCCACAATTAGTTGCCGGAAATACCTGTTGAACGCTAGATTAACTAAATCAGAGGTCCATTAATGAGGGCGAGCGACATATAAATACTGAGACCGGGTCTCACACTGCGGAACTGCTCTTGGTGGACGGTGATTGAGCAATCAGCAAGATGACGGAGATACCCAACATGGAGCAGACCACTGTGGACAGTAGTAACTCAGTCTTTGAGAATGAGAATGGTGTTGCCATGAAATATGGTATGCCAGTAACACTCGTTGTGGGGTGTCTAGGCCTCTGGTCCGATAACCTATTGGCATGGCGTTGCGTCCGGCGTCCGTCTAGCCGTCCGTCCGTCCGTCGTCCGGCGTCCCTCCACATTTTTATCTTTAAAGTTTATGGTCGAATCTTTCTGAAATCTTTCTCAAAAATAGCTAAAATATTCCCAGGAAAGGCCTTTTGGGACTTTGACGGCCATTTTCCCAAAAACTGTTCAGAAAGTTTCGAGATTTTTGTTTCAAAAGATTCCTCTTATGGACCTCTGTGATGTGTATAAGTTTTGTTGCCCTTGAATCGCCGGTCTGCGTGTGGCGGCCATTTCTAATTTTTGACGAGTTAGCGAAAAAAAAAATTCCCCCCAAATCGCATTACTATCCATTTTATAGTGGATAGTGGATTTTATAGTATTTTAACAAAATTAGCCCAAGGGCTAAGAAAGGTTACCGGACAATATATATTTTAGAATTAGTATTAATATTTTTGTCCCGTGACCTTGAAAAAAAGGTCATTGGTCAATTCAATAACACGATGATATTCGACATATGTCATTTCTAGTATGTCCACAATTGATTCCTAAGCTGTAAAGTCAATAATAAGCGAGATATTAGCCATTATGTCCTGTGACCTTGAAATTGAGGTCAAAGGTGAAGTTCAAGGTCATGACAATGTTCAAAATATATCATTTTCTATATGTCCACAATTGATTGCTAAGCTGTAAAGTCGATAAAAAGCGAGATATTAGCCATTTCGTTCTCTGACCTTGAAAATGGGGTCAAAGGTCAAATTCAAGGTCATAGCAATATTCAGCATATATCATTTCATATATGTTCATAATTGATTCCTAAGCTGTAAAGTCAATAATAAGCGAGATATTAGCTATTTTGTCCTGCGACCTTGAAAATGAGGTCAAAGGTCAAGTTCAAGGTCATGACGATGTTCAGAATGTATCATTTTCTATATGTTCACAATTGATTGCTAAGCTGTGAAGTCGATATAAAGCGAGTATTAGCCATTTTGTCCTGTGATCCTGAAAAAGGGGTCGAAGGTCAAATTCAATGTCATGGCAATAATCTGCATATACCATTTCCTATATGTTCACAATTGATTCCTAAGCTGTAAAGTCAATAATAAACGAGATATAAGCCTTTTTGTGCTCTGACCTTGAAAATGAGGTCAAAGGTCAAATCCAAGGTCATGAAAATATTCAGCATGTATGACTTCCTATATGTCCACAATTGATTCCTAAGCTGTAAAGTCGATAATAAGCGAGATATTAGTTATTTTGTGCTTTGACCTTGAAAAACAGGTCAAAGGTCAAATTCCAGGTCACGGGAATATTCAGCATATATCACTTCCTATATGTCCACAATTGATTCCTAAGCTGTAAAGTCGATGTTAAGCGAGATATTAGCCATTTTGTGCTCTGACCTTGAAAACGAGGTCAAAGGTCAAATTCAAGGTCACGGGAATATTCAGCATATATCACTTCCTAGACTTTAAAGATAAAATTGTTGACGGACGGACGGACGGACGGACGGACGACGGACGCAACGCCATGGCAATAGGTTATCGGACCATAGGTCCGGTAACCTAATATATAGTTTATATTCTTTATTTTAAAATATTCGGCAATTTTTCCTTCATAATGGGAGCCGCCAGAACTGTACTCATTGAACGCCATATATGGGATGTCATATATGGCGACTTGTGTGGTGACCTTGATTTTGACCTTGGATGACTTTGAAAAGTCAAAACAGCCATTTTCGGGTCGAAAAATGCCCAAATTTCACCTTTTCTGTCTTTTCTCGAGAACTGTCTAATCAGTTTTGAGATTTTTGTTTCAAAAGATTCCCCTTATGTACCTTCATGATGTGTGTAAGTTTTGTTGCCCTTGAATCGCCGGTCTCCATGTGGCGGCCATTTTGAATTTTTGACGAGTCGGCGAAAAAAAAAATTTTCACCCCAAATCGCATTACTAACCATTTTGGGCCATTTCCGGAGAAAGAAATTTCACCCTTTGAAAAGATTTTTGGACTTGAAAAAAATTTTCGGCATTTTTTTCCTTCATCATGGGAGCTGCCAGAACTGTACTCATAGAACGCCTGAAGATAGAGCTTAGAAATTGGCACTTTCAAATGTGAAGTCATATATGGTGACTTGTGTGGTGACCTTGAATTTGACCTTCGATGACCTCGAAAGTTCAAAACAGCCATTTTTGGGTAAAAAAAATGCCCAGATTTGCCTATATAAATGAAATGCTTGCCGATAAAGCTTATGTTTGCATTATGAAACATAGGAAGACATATATGGCACAACTAATGATGACCTTGAACTTGACCTCAGATGACCTTGAGTGCCAAATGTCTTACTCGGAATGTGTACATTGGCCTAAGCGGCCTATACGCTTGCACCCAGACGTATCTTTGTATTATGAACATATAGAAAATCAAATACCGCACCCGTACATGTAATGGTGACATGGCCAATGGTAATGGTGATTTCAATTTTTCCATAGTCAATTTCCCTTTTCTAAGCAGCAACATTCCTATGTCACCGGCATATGGTGTGTTTGTTTCTCAACTTATACGCTATTCCAGAGCTAGTTGCAAATATGAGGACTTTGTCTATCGAAGTGCCCAGCTAGTCTCTAAACTGCTACGACAAGGATATGTTTTACCAAGACTTATCGCTGCGTTTAAGAAATTCTATGGACGTCATCATGATCTGGTTGATAAATACAGCAAATCCATGTCTGCCATGCAACTAGATCTATTTTCATGTTAATTTTGGGGAATTCATGACGGGTGCCACTAGTGGGGCAGGAAATGCTCACTCTTTCCGGAACACCTGATTTCACCTCCTGATGGCCATTTACGGGGGTTCATGAGTTTCCCTGTCATTTTTGTTTTCTCTCACTTCGTATGCCTGATATGACTTTCTGTCCCCGGACTATGAGATTGGATAACGGACCCTGTTTTGTTTGCTCGGAATACTTGATACTGGGTATTGATTCCACGTCTATTGAAGATCACATGGATGACCTTGATTAGGAAATCTCATGGTCATAATGTTCACACTGATAACCTTGATTGATAAATCTCAAAGTCTGTTACATTCCACTATCCAAACCAAAATTGTCCGGTAACCTATCTTAGCCTTTGGGCTATTTTTCATGATGCTGACCACAGAGTTCCGAACGAAGTCCACTGGAGTCTACATAGCTACATTGGCTGTGATTGATACGCTTTCACTCCTGGACGACTCAATATGTGCAATGGCATATTTTTTATTAAGGAACTTTGACGGCAGTAACTGGATCCTTGTGGGAATCACAATTGACAGGATGTCTTTGCAACAATGAAATGCCGTCTGATTTTGACTCCTTCAAGGGCGGGAGTAGCCGTCACTCTCATCTTGTTCCTCAGCTTCGGGATTTACATTTATGCTCTTGTCGCTTACGAGTCAAGTGCGCCGACCACCCGGGCACGTCAGCTGGTACACGACGGGAGGCATCTCCTAATTTTCATGATCGACGGTTCCATACTACCCATCATACTGATTTGCTCCTTGACCATCGCCATCGTGGTGCAGTTGAAGCACCAGACAATCGTCGACAACTAAAAAAAAGACTCTAGGAATCTAGGAATCTAGGAATAACGTGCACCGCGTGACGGCTCTCCTCCTTTCCGTTTCCACGAATTTTGTCTTCCTGACCCTACCTAATAACATCGTCACAAGCCTCATGATGATCACAGGCATTCAGCTCGGCCCCTCGGAGTACAGCCACCAGCTCATCCTCGAGATCACCAAGCTGATGAACGCGGCCAACCAAGCCATCAACTTTTTCCTCTACGCGGGCTTCTCGGAGAGATTCCGACGGTCTCTGGTGCAGACGCTGACGAGTGGGTGTGTACAACTCGCTGCCTAGGGGGACAAAGAAGGGCGCGGGGGAAGATGTTTGAGATTTGGGACACAACTATTAGTACCATCTCCCGGACCAACACGAGCAGACACGAGTACATTCGTACAGAGAGCGATCGAGGAACAATATTGTTCATTGGAAGGCAACACAGGTCAGTGGGGATGAGTAGAGAAATATGACACTGGAAACATACTAAAAATTGTAAATACCTGTACGGTGATGAAACAACTGGAATAAGTAAACAACTTATTGAAACATTAAAATTTTAAATACACGTACATCTGTATGATATGCAACTGCATCGTTAATCTAAACTACTCTGTCCACATAAATGTTCAGAAGTTCTCGTGAAAGCTCGTGAGGCTTCCTCCTTCTCTCTGCAGACAAATGATCCAAAAAAAAAACTCTTGGCAGTTTGAAATTATTGAATACTGAATATATATAAGTTTCAAATTTCAAATTTACACAACGACCTCACAACGAAGCCTTGGGCATGGTCATTCGAGATTTTGTATGCAACTTGACATG
Organism: Terebella lapidaria; assembly: GCA_949152475.1. Classification (NCBI taxonomy): domain Eukaryota; kingdom Metazoa; phylum Annelida; class Polychaeta; order Terebellida; family Terebellidae; genus Terebella; species Terebella lapidaria. The sequence goes on along the minus strand of OX424563.1, from coordinate 32,091,602 downwards.
AACAATATGAAACAAGAAACTGGTTTTGGTATTTAAAAATCCAACTGAAGTCAGGATTCTCATATTGACAGATGATAGAGGAAATTTATGGCGTAGAGGTATTGTTGTTTGTATGGGTGGTGACATATTTGACAAGTTCGTTAACTACGTCGAGCTCTAACTTGCAAACTTGAATGTCAAAACTTGAATGTATTTGTCGACCCATCACCAAAACCTAACGCTCAATGTCCTTGGAGAGTTATGTGTGAAATAATACACTGTTACTGAGGCGATATACACGATATCATGCCGAGCGTCAGTGTATTATTTGTCATACATACCGAGTAAAACCTATTGTTTTTATTACCAAAAACGACCAGAACCTCCCCAAATAATGTGGGATAGTCCTCATATCGCCTCTAGAGCGGGATATGAACAATGGACTCGACCGTCGCGCTTCACTTCAGCAAGGCCTGACCATGTGAGACAAACATTTGCTTCACACGTAAGAGCAATACATAGCCTAATTTAGGTGACGTCAGTGTTCCCCAGTATCGACACCATTTTTATGTTATTAATCCTGGCTATGATAAGAGAATGAATTTTGTGTGTTGGCACAACTGTTGGTGATGCCATACATGGCTATGAACTTTAAATTTGTCTTGCGCTTTCTACATGCAAATGATAGATTGAACACATCTAGACTGATCATTGATTGGTCATTCCAGTCAATCATCTGTATCATTGAAAATTATACTTATATCCCCAAACCTCCTGTTTGGTCGTTGCTTTTACACCTATCGCCAAATGGACACGGGTTCAGTATGAACACCACAAACATATTGCAACATGTTATCTATATCACTCTGCCTCGACCCACAGTGTGTGCCGTCAGCCGAATTAACTTTCGGCAATGATGACAATGACTCAAGCAAACAAACACGTGTTGTTTTTGGCATACACAGTTTGTACACTTGGGGTTGTTATTGGCCACGCATGAAGGCGCAATATCGCCTCATGGGCCCTTTCATATAACACACTCTCTCTAGGTATGTATCACACAACAGGCGATACAATAATAAATTATTAGAGCCTTATTTAGATGACGTTGTGCCTTCATATCACTCACGAATGAGTTTGGAATGTTCGAAACCTCAGCATGTACAGTGTTGCAGTATGTGGAACATAAAGACCAAAGACGTTGGGATCAATGTTTGTAGACCACATATTTGTGGTCTATTTCTGAACAAATCAGACTTCTTTGGATAATTGGGCAGCACGAGCTTGTACATTGGTGTCTGGAACAATGCATCGAATCCCAGTTCTTAGGTCATATGGTAAGGATTTTACAGAAAAAAAATTACTATCGCCCATCCCCCCCCCCGCCCCCTCCCCCTCTCGCCCCTATGTGTAGGAATCAGCTCCAAAACGTTGGCCTTCCAGTGTTGTCAACAATATGACCTGACCCATAAACAAAATACTAGGTCGGTCAACGCTCAATGCCATTTGGCAGGGTGTGAGTGTAAAGTTTTATGTAATAACAATTGATATATACTAGTATTACCTTGTGACGGTAATCGAGGTATGGACAGCGAACACACACAAAGCCATCTGTAGCTTGTGAACAAAAGCTGATTTATTAATAGAGTTTCAATGTTAAGCGGACATCATTGGATATACTCAAACAGGCAGGACCCCTATCACAGTACCAACCAACACTGAAGTGTCAATCACGGCCACAACACGTCAACAAATGGATGGGTTAACTGTTTTAGTCGAGCTGACTGAATTATGCCTGCCAGGAGGTTTAATAGTATACCCAACAGTCAACGAAATTAAACAATATACCCAACAGATACAGACATTAGACAAGGCACTGTTCACTGCAAGGTAATGAACATGTCAAACTCAGACTTAACGATCCACAGATCAACCAGGTTCGCACAGTTGCAAAGCGATGAGACCAGAACTCTGGGTGACCATGGATGAAGAAGGTACAGCTTCTATTATGTTAGAAGAGCAGCACGTAGAGCAAGACAGAACCAAGTCATTATTGGATACGTTTGGTCTCAATGATGTACAGACGACACAAACTGAACAACAGCTTCTCAGAAGGCTATTTCAAGAATATCAGGATGCGTTCTCCTCCAACCATATTGACCTTGGATTCACAGATGGAGTTGAACATACAATCTCTACAACTACTGATGTTCCGATAAAATATCCAGATCTAAGAGTTCCACCCCAAGCTATATCAGAAGTAAAAAAAAATATGGGAGAATGGTTAGATACAGAAGTGATCAAGCCAAGCCAAAGTCCATACGCATCTCAAAGTTTTCCTCGTTAAGAAAGGTCAGGAAAAATCTGTGTAAGCATTAATTTCCGACATTTCAATGTGAAGGTAGTGAAAGATGCCTACCCACTACCAGGCATTGAGGAATGTATCGATTGACTGAAAGGAGCCAAGTATTTCGGCTCTCTAGACCTTACCCAGGGATACCTGCAAGTCAAGGTAGAGTCCGATCAACACACAACTGCAATCCACGCATGTCTCCCAGTCGGGTTATGTGACGCACTAGCAACATTCTCTAGATTGATGCGCAAATGATTTGGTGATCTTTATATGGTGAAGGATTCATAGTGTACCTTGATGATATGCTACTATACAGCAAAAGCATCAGTGAAGTGATTGAGCACCTGGGAATCATCCTTGAAAGGCTACGTGACTTCGGGCTCAAGCTGAAACCAGAAAAATATCAATTGTTCAAACAGAAAGTGTTTTTCCTACTCCACACCGTTTCAGCGAAGGGTATCAAAATTGATAACAGCAAAGTTTCTGCTATTGACGAGTATCCACGACTAAGTACAGCAAAGAAGCTATGACAATTTCTAGGACAAGCGAGCTATTTCAGAAGGTTCATCAAAGGATTTGTTCAAATTGCTGGACCACTCACCAATATCTTGGCAACAGGGGGACATCTGAAAAAGCTGCAAAGAAGTTTTCACTCAATCACAGAAGAGTGGACAGCAAATTGTGAACAAACATTCAAAACCATCAAACATCGTCTCAGCAGCACACCTATTTCGTGATTCTCACATTTCGACCAGGAATTTTGTGTAGAGGTTGCAAGTCTCCAGAGTTTGGTGCCGTCTTGTTACAGTCACAGAATGGGAATATTAATACAAGAAATATTTTAGGAAACCATGCTTAGGTGTTTCGTTTCGTTAACTAATTTTTTTATGTGTCTAAGAATATATATATGCCCCTTAGGAACCCAAATAGTATTTTTCTAGAATCTGTTGAACAACATCAGGTATTAGAGATAGTTGATAAACTAAAGCCAAAAACTAGCACTGGACATGACGGCTTATCAAGTAAAATTATGAAACTCACAATTAGAAACATTATTGCCCCATTTACATACATATTGAATAGATCTCTTGAAACTGGAATTGTTCCTAGTCAAATGAAAATTGCGAAAGTAATTCCTATTTATAAAGCATCTGATAATGACAAATTATCTAATTATAGACCAGTAAGCTTGCTACCGGCATTCTCGAAAGTATTGGAAAAAATCATGTTCAATAAAATTATTGGATTTTTCAATAGTGAAAATTTATTCTACAAGCATCAATACGGGTTTCGTCCCAAACATTCAACGATACATCCAATCATTCATCTGTTAAATGCTTGTGCCGATGCAAATAATTCTTCTCCAAAACAACTTACGCTTTCTATCTTCTGTGACCTCTCTAAGGCATTTGACGTTATTAAACACGATATTTTATTGAAAAAGCTAGAAATTTATGGCCTTAGAGGGGTTGCGAATCGATGGATCGAAAATTATTTGGAGGATAGAAAACAATTCGTAGAATTTGATAACGTTAAATCTGATGTTGCCCAAATTAAATGTGGAGTGCCTCAGGGTTCGATTTTAGGGCCACTTCTTTACCTCATATACGTAAATGATATTCCGAACGCAACAACGGCGAACATACTCTCTTATGCTGATGACACATCCCTATTCTTATCACATAGTGATATTAATGTTCTGTATAAGGAAGCAAATATTGAGGCCAACAAATTATACCAGTGGTTTTGTGCCAACAAATTATCACTCAATGCCAAAAAAACGAAATACATAGTACTGCGAACACCATATCACAAGAGCAATTTTGATAATTTGATTTTAGCAATAAACGGCATACCATTATCTCGAATTGGGGCAGATCAAAAGGAAGAATATACCAAATTCTTGGGCTTAAATATCGATGAGACACTTTGTTGGAAATATCATCTACGACACATTAATAACAAAATATCCAGGGCATTATAGCAAATTAAACAAGTAAAACGTCATTTGCCACCTGAGAGCCTTACAACTTTATATTATGCATTAATACATCCCTATATTACTTATGGAATTATCGCCTGGGGTAATGCCTCGCCTTCAAATCTTCAAAGAACAATCGTCCTTCAAAAACGTGCCATAAGAACCATAAATAACGCCAAATATAATTGTCATACTGAACCACTATTCAAAAGGTCCAACATCCTTAAGCTTACAGATCAGTACAAATATGAAGTAGGCATGTTCATGCATGATTTCACAACAGCTAATCTTCCAATATCATTCTCCAATACATTTAGATACAACTATGAAATTCAACAATCTCATACAACTCGACAGTCAAATGAATTATGTATCAAACGGTGTTCCTCTGACTTTGCCAACAGGTTACCTCTCTATAAATTTCCAGTCATATGGAATTCTATAGCGCATTCAATCTGCACCAATAACTCAAGAGCCAAATTTAAAAAGCTATTGAAAAACACCATGTCGTCCATGTATTCAATAGTGGTCACATGTACAAATGAACGTTGCCCAAGTTGCTATTCATGAATAAAATTAACATGGGATCGTTCATTGATATATTTATTATTGATTTCTGATTTATTACTTGGTACCTTGTTTATCGCATATCCGATTATCACCAATACGTGAATATGTATTTAGAAGTCGAGCTCCTCGGTCTCTGAAAGTCATATTTACTCATCACTTTAGTTTGCTCCCTCTGTAGTGTCGCCATGTCAGACTGGTTCGAATTGACATGAAATCATTTGTTGATATATTTATTGTTGATTTCTAGTTTATTACTGGTCTACTAATGGTACCTTGTGTATCACTTATCCAATTATGAGCAACACATTTTGGAATTGATCAATTTGTTATTGATCACTGATTTACCGCTGGTCTATTACAGATATTCAGTTTCATTACTTATTCAACTATTTTGAATATAATGTAAAGTATTTAGTAAACCTGCTCCTTGGTCAGTTAGATTTGTAATTCACTCGTCCCTCCCTCTCTCCCGGTGTCACTATATCAGGTTGGGCATGCCTGCTGAATCCATTCTCACATGCATTTTAGTTTCGCTGTGTATCTTCAAAGTTCCTAATTATTTCTGTACATTCGTATATCAGTTATTGGGTCCAAAAGGAAGACAGCTACGGCTATTTTGGAATCCGTGTTTCCCACTATGTATTAACATGTATATATTTATTTGTGTAATGGTTAATGGTGTTGTGTGTGCGGAGACAAAAATAAAAATCTATCTATCTATCTATCTATCTATATATTTAATGCCAATTTGTAATTTACCAGACGTTGCATTATGATAAAAGTGGTTATTTCTTAGAAAAAAACTTAGAATGAGCGATATTAGATAGTCATGTGTGATAAGTATGCACTTAAATATGTGTGTTGTATTGAGTGATCATGAATGTTATTTAGATTACCTTGAACTTTATGATTACAAGCATAATAGATTTCTTCAGTCATTTTCTTTATTTTTTCTAAGTCCCTTAGTCTCACACATTCCCATGAATCAAGATTTCACATGATTCACTGATTTTCAAGATTTGAACTTGAGTGAGGACAGAAATAAAAAAAACTTGAAAAATACCCTCTCGCTAGTAGTTATTCACTACAGTAAGGGTCATCAGCTTCAATTTTAGTAACTAATATTAAACGGGCAAAGGTCTCCAATACCTCATCACTCATACCATATTCTTCTGATAAATCAAAATCAATACATTACAATTAGCCACGGGGTGACTTACAACGGGTTATATAGAATGTACCTGGTTACTTCATACCATAGAATTTAGCAATAATATGATTGAAAAATGGATTGGACAATTTGTTTGAGACATTATTTTCGCATACTTGACTTTGATGCACGGATATATATCCTATGCATATATTGAATTGCGTAAATTGACATTCACATCAAGAGTCGGATATCCACTGAACCTTCACGAAAAGTTATTCACTTATATCAGAGCACATCGCCGATTCAAGCTCCGTCACGAGATGATCATATTACATGTGAGTAAGTTTGACGTACCAACCTCGAACTATAAGGTCTATAAACCGAAAAATGTTTGTTCTGAAGACATTGCATCCAAATACTATTCCAATTACACATATACATGTACTGAAATTGAGAACTTTGACAATTGATTCCAGGAAGGATTCATGGAAGGAAAACCTCCATTGGACTGATCTGTACGCGAGCCTGGAATTATTAGGCATTGATGACGATGCATGCAACAGATCACAGACTGACAGTGACAGCGACACCCCGATAATTACGTCAATTAGTGTATATTCAATACGTGGTGGATTTATGGAGTCTGATGATCACTTGCGGCTGCTCATAGATGTAGTGTCATTTACCAGAAATGCCTGTTGAAAAGATAAATTAATTAAATCAGAGATCTAATAATGAGTGCGAGCAACATATATATACCAACACTGGGTCTCACACTGCAGAAGTGTTCTTGGCGGATGGTGATTGAACAAGCACCAAAATGACGGAGTTACCAAACATGGAACAGACTACTGTGGACAGTAGTAACTCTCTTTTTGAGATTGAGAGTGGCGTTACCATGAAGTATGGTATGCCAGTAATATTCGTTGTGGGCTGTCTAGGCAACTTAGTTTCGTTTTTTATGATGCTGACCAAAGAGTTCAGAACGAAGTCCACTGGAGTCTACATGGCTACATTGGCCGTGGTTGATACGCTTTCACTCTTAGTACTATTCAATGAACAGTACTTGCGAAGCACATACCATGTCAACATTCCTGGACCTCTGAGTATGTGCAATGGCATACACTTCCTCTACGGGGGAACCTTGACAGCCAGTGCCTGGATCCTTGTGGGAATCACAATTGACAGGACGATAGCCATCTTCGCGCCCATCGAAAGCCGTCTGATTCTGACTCCTTCAAGGGCGGGAATAGCCGTCACTCTCATCTTGTTCATCAGCTTCGGGATTTACAGTTATGCTCTTGTCGCTTACGAATCAAGTGCACCGACCACTGTCTGTGATGTGAGACCAGGGCACGTCAGCTGGTACACCACAGGAGGTATCTACCTCATCTTTATGATCGTCGGTTCCATGCTACCCATCATACTGATTTGCTCCTTGAACATTGCCATTGTGGTGCAGTTGAAGCGCCAGACAATCGTCAGCGTCTGCAAGAATGAGTCCAAATCTAGGAACAACGTGCGCCGCGTGACGGCTCTCGTCCTTATCCTCTCCATGACTTTTGTCGTCCTGACCCTGCCTAAGAACATCATCGGGAGCCTCAGGTCGAGCACGGGCATTCAGCTCAGCCTCTCGGGGTACACCCACCAGCTCATCCTCGATATCACAAAGCTGATGAACGTGGCCAACCAAGCTATCAACTTTTTCCTCTACGTGGGCTTCTCAGAGAGATTCCGACGGCCTCTGATGCAGATGCTGACGAGCGTTAGTACAACTCGCTGCCCGGGGGGACGGGGAATTGTACGGAGGAAGATGTCTGAGATTCAGGACACAAAGATTAGTACCATCTCCCAGACCAATACGAGCAGACACGAGTACACTACACGTACAGAGAGCGACTGAGGAATGGTATCGATCATTGGACATGTCAGAGGTTATGACTACAGACAAATGACATTGGGAACATACCAAAAATTTTAAATACCTGTACGTTGATGAAACAACTGGAATAAGTAAACAACTTGTCAAAACATTTAAATTTGGAATACATCCATGTGATATGCAAGTTCGTCATCAATCAACATTACTCTGTCCACACAATTGTTCAGAAGTTCCTGTGAAAGTGCGTGAGGCTTTCTCCTAATCTCCGCAGACCAATAGTCCAGACAAAAACTCTTTGCAGTTTGGAAATTTTGAATACTGAATATATATAGGTTTCAAATTTCAAATTTACACGACGACCTCAAAACGAAGCCACAGGCATGATCATTCAAGATTTTGTATGCAACTTGACATGAACAATATGTTTCTTTAGAAACAAAAATCCAACTAAAGTCAAAATAGTCATATTGACAGATGATAGAGTAAATCTTATGGATTAAAAGTATGTGTTGTTTGTATGTGTGGTGTCATATGTGTCAAGTTCATTAACCATATATTCAAGTACGTCAAGCTCTAACTTGGAAACTTGAATGACAAAATTTAAATGTATTTGTCGATTGTTGACTTCCAACTATCGGTTCATTGATGTCAAAAACTTTGAGCGTAGGCCATGTCATTAGAGTGTTAACACACAACAAGTGATACAATAATAAATTATTAGAGCCCTTAATTGGGTGACGTTGTGCCTTTATATTACTCACGAATGAAATTTGAAATGTTCAAAACCTCCAGCCTGTTCTGGGTTTGCTGTATGGAACATAAATACCAAAAACATTGCAATCAATGTTTGGAGACCACATATTTGTGGGCTCCTTTCGTGGGCGAGGATCTATTTCTTAACAAATCAGACTTCTTGGGGGTGATTGGACAGCACGGGCTTGTACATTGGTATCTGGAACACTGCATCTAATCCTCGTTCTTAGGTCGTTTGGTCAGCATTTTACCGAAAAAAATTAAATTCTCCCCCTCGCCCTTATGCGTCGGAATCAGCTCCAAAACGTTGGCCTTCCAGTGTTGTCAACAATATGACATGTCCCCTAAACATAAGAACTAGGTCGGTCAACGCTCTGTGCCATTTGGCAGGGTGTGAGTGTAAAATATCATGTAATAGCGATTGGTATATACTAGTATTACCTCGTGATATGTGTTCTAATGCTTTGGTTTGTGTTTAATACATGCCCTACAGTGGGACTAGGTACATTAACATATTTTTCTTCAAAACTTGATAAAGATATATTGGTGTCGAATTTCTCAGAAGAAAATCCTGACTGAAAATATATAGATTCTTACAAAACATGGAATCATCGCAAAAATAAGGCCATTATTCCTTGACAACATCGTGAACATTGTGAACCGTATAGGCCTCGGTAACACAGTTCTGATACCCTCAGAATAACCTGTCTTCGATGCGCTCAAACTCAAGTCGTATAACCCTCGGCCATTTTGGAGTAAGGTCATAGACGGTAATCACGGTATGGACAGTGAACACACACAAACCCATCTGTAGCTTGTGAACAAAAACTGGTCTATTAATAGAGTATTAACGCTAAGGGGTATAATCACACTACACCTGGTATTTTACGTATCCGCTGATGCATAGCGGTATTTCATGGATGAAACACTGACCAAAGGCCCGGCCAGGCCTCGCGTGTTTAATGGGATATATCATCGACATGTGCAAATTGTTTGTGCCTTTCTGTATATAGACCCACCTTGCCAAATAAAGATATTCTAATTTCATAAGGTGACTAAAATTTGTCAAAAACACTGACTATGCATAAAGAGGAGGGCATGAAGGACACAGTACGGTAACTCGTTCAGTCAATCAGCGAGCGTTCACCTCACTTAGGCAATTTAAAGGGAATCTGTTGTGAAACATCACCTTAAATTTTTAGGCCAGATTTATGGATGCGTGTGTATTCACCTGAAAGAATACACAGCTGGGAAATGATGACCCGGTTTTTAAGACAGTATCACAAAAGCGCAAGAACTACTTTTGTTGATGATTATTTCTCTCGTAATTTTTTCTTGTATTTTTCTATAGCTCATTCTCCACAATTTGATGTAGGATAAATGGTCGTATGACCAAAATCCCCACTTATCACCCTGGGAAATCAAAGACACTTGAAGAGATTTTCCCGAGCAATGAATGACATTCTGATGAAAATAGAAGAGGTAGACAAGTCTGTCAAAGGTGATGTCTACTACATGATGAAGGAACGGTTCACGGAAGGCATACATGGTGTATCACTCTGTCGTGAGATGCAGAGACTCAACCATGAGCAGAAGCATCTCAACAGTCATACTAACTTCAAAACAGATTCAGCAGAGACAAACAAAACGAATCAACAGCAAAACCAGATGAACAAGAAACGGACACTACATCAGATCAAAGTGTTACACAAAGGCACCAGAAGCTGTAACTTGCTACTACTGCAACCAACCAAACCATATCCATCGTGACTATACAGAGGAAGCAAGATCAAAGATCAAGGTCAATGCCGTTAATCTACAACCACTCAAATTGAGGGAGTTGTATTCGAGTGCATAACCAACACCACATTCCGACCTTGACCAACCGTCATTCCAAAAGGAAACACTGAGGCTATCCAGGTGCAATCATCACAAAATTGTAGGGGTTTTCCTGAAGTCGACCTAACATTAGCATGCATCAACGCTTGCTGTTTACTTGATTCTAGAACTCAAGTCACAACATTAACAGAATCCTGCCACAACGGGAGCATCAAAGACAAAGAACTATCTGCATGCTCCTTGATCGAGCTCAAGGTGCAAATATTGGAGTTTTTAACACCTGTGTTTGCTTCCAATCGCAAGTGTTTCACGACATGTACGTCTTGGTTTTTTCAAGATCCTGCAGATCCAGCTGTTAAATGCAGGAATCGAAACGTCCCAGGTTTGATAGTTTAGTGTTTGCCCGTGTACAATGCCAACACACATATCAAGGGTAATCAAGAACTATGAGCAACGGCTTGTCATGTCAGGAAGGACAACAGCCCAACTGAATAACGACAGTGAAATCATTGGATATAATAAAATAGGCAAGACCACTATCACAGTACCAGCCAACAGTGAAGTGTCCATCATGGGCACAGACGTCAACAAATGGATGGGTTAACTGTCTCAGTCGAGTCAACTGAAGTATTTCTGACAGAAGGTGTAATAATATACCCTACAATCACAGACATTAGACAAGGCACTGTACAGTGCGAGGTAAAGAAATTGTCAAACTAAGACTTAACGATCCACAGATCAACTAGGTCTGCACAAGTGTCCCCATGCAAAACGATGAGACCAGAAATCTTGGTGATCATGAATGAAAAAAGGTACAGCTTCAGTTATGTTAGAAGAGCACCACCTAGGCTAAGACAGAACCAAGTCATTATTGGAGACGTTTGGTCTTAATGGTGTACAGAAGACAAACTGAACAACACCTTCTTAGAAAGTTGTTACAAGAATATCAGGATGTGTTCTCATCCAACCGTAATGACCTTGGATTCACAGATGAAGTTGAACATACAATCTTTACAACTACTGATGTTCCATAATACAACTGGATCGACGAGTCCCACCCAAGCTATATCAGAAGTTAAAAAAAAATTGGAAGAATGGTTAAACACAGGAGTGATCAAGCCAATGCAAAGTCCATACGCATTTCAATTATTGTTCCTCATTAAGAAAGGTCCGGAAAAATCTGTGTATGCATTGATTTCCGACAATTGAATCTGAAGACAGTGAAAGATGCCTTCCCACTGCCACGCATTGAAGAATGTATCAATTCACGGAAAGGTGCCAAGTATTTCAGGCATATTTCAAGCATATGTTGAATGGCTTGTAACAATCCTCGGAAAACAAGTTACGTTTGAATAAAGAAAAAAGAAAAAAGTGTTTCAGTTCTCTAGACCTTACCCAGAGATACCTGCAAGTCAAAGGGAAAGTGTCTGATCAACACAAAACAGCATTCCGTGCATTGGGAACACTCTATTAGTTTGCATGTCTCCCATTCTGGTTATGTAACGCACCAACAATATTGTCTAGATTGATGGGTGAGTGTTTCAGGGATATATATATGGTAAAGGACTCATTGTGTACCTTGATGATATGATACTATACAGCAAACGCATCAGTGGATTGATTGAGCAGCTGGGAATCATCCCTGAAAGATTACGTGACTTTGGGCTCAAACTGAAACCAGAAAAATATCAATTGTTCAAACAGAAAGTGTCTTCCCTACGTCACACTGCTTCAGCCAACGGCATCGAAATTGACCACAGCAAAGTTTCTGCTATTGACGTGTATCCACAACCAAGTACAGCAAAGAAGCTATGACAATTTCTAGGACTAGCGAGCTATTTCAGCAGGTTGATCAAAAGATTAGCAACAGGGGGACATCTGAAAAAGCGACAGAGAATTTTCCACTCAATCACAGACAAGTGGACAACAACTTGTGACCAAGCATTCAAACCCTCAAACATTCCCAGATTTCGACCAGGAATTTTGTGTAGAGGTGAACGCAAGTCTCTAGGGTTTAGGTGCCGTCTTGTCACAGTTACAGAATGGAAATATAAATACAAGCAATGCTTTAGAAAAACATGTTTAAGGCCAAGGCAGACGAATAGGTTGCGCCCCTAGTGAGTAAATTGTGCGAACAACCGTTTGTTGTATGTGTATTGAATATTTCTTAATTATATAGCATATCATCACTTGTCATGCCGTTTATTAGTGCATTGGTTATATGTAAGCGAATAACAATAGCCGTTTTGAAGAAAACCCTGTCACAACATTGTGCACGGAATAGCGTGGGGCTGAAAACCAATGGTCGGAAAGCACACAAGCTACAGGAGTTGGTTTGTTCAAATGGCATTCTGTTAGAAACTATCCAACCAACACCAACTAAACATTGATTCAATTGATAATACGATATTCCATGTAATTGGCCGATTTGTAAAGGAATTCATCACAAAATATCTGGCTGAGAACAGTTTTTCTAAGGAAACATGTGGTGTCAAATCCAATAATTAACGCCTAAAATACTGAGGGTCAGGTTGTTTTCGAGGCTATCACAAATAAATCGATCTGAGAATATTTGCGAATCCTTGCAATATCCATCAGCAGTATATTTTAGTAATTATCAAAGTTCTGGAAAATTCCTTGAAACCGATCTTTTTTTTCATACAAAAGATAAATAATTTTTTTGCAGTATATAGTACATAATACTTGAAAGTTCAAACCTGTGGGATGCATCACGATGACAGGTGGAACTAATATCTTCAAAGAATATTTGATGAAAGCTAATAGTAGCGACATACTGGGCATACAAGACTCAAACAACATATCCACATTGATTTTCAAGATCCAACAGTGGATTGAACACGTCGCTGACAATGGGTTTAGAAAATGTTTGACAATCTGGTTATATTTCACAAGGTCATTTGGTTCGCTGAACCAAACTGTAAGTTTTCTTCAAATTTCAAAATTTGGTTACTGAGGTCAATAGCAACAAACTATCAAATTTTGAAAGATATCTGTGGAAGCAAAACTTTAGCCCTGATGGTCATCCTTGGTCTCAAGAAAAGAAAAATACATATTTAATGCAAACTGGTAATTCAACAGACGTTGCGCTATGACAAAAGTGGTTATTTCTGAGTTAAACTTAGAATGAGCGATATTAAAAAGTCCTGTGTACTAGATATGAAGGGACGAAGGTCTGCAATATCTGATTACTCATACCATATTCTTCTGAGAAATCTAAATCAATACATTACAATTAGCCACGGGGTGACTTACAATGGGTTATTCAGGATGTACCTTTTCACTTCATGGACTGCCAATCAAGTATCTCATGCGTGACAAACACCGTAGAATTTAGCAATAATACGATTGGAAAATGGATTGGACAATTTGATCGCGACATTATTTTTGCATATTTGACTTGATGCACGGATATATATCCTGTACATATATTGAGTTGCGTAACTTGACATTCACGTCAAGTGTCAGACATCTACTGAACTCCCACGAGAGTTTATTCACTAATAGGTATCAGTGCACATTGCTGATTCAAGCTCCGTCACAAGATGATCATGTTACATGCGAGTAAGTGGATTCATGGAAGAAGAACCTAAATTGGACTGATCTGAAATGCGAGCCTGAAATTATTAGGCACTGATGACGATGCATGCAACAGATCACATACTGAGAGTGACAGTGACACCGCGATAATTATGTTTATTAGTGTATATTCAATACGCGGTGGATTTTTGGAGTCTGATGATCATTGGCGGCTCGCTCATATAGATGTAGTGTCAGTTTTCCACAATTAGTTGCCGGAAACGCCTGTTGAATGATAAATTAATTAAATCAGAGTTCCATTAATGAGGGCGAGCGACATATAAAAACTGAGACGGTGGACGGTGATGAGACAAGCCCCAGGATGACGGAGATACCCAACATGGAGCAGACCACTGTGGACAGCAGTAACTCGCTCTTTGAGAATGAGAATGGTGTTACGATGAAGTACGGTATGCCAGTAGTACTCGTTGTGGGGTGTCTAGGCAACTTAGTTTCGTTTCTTATGATGCTGACCAAAGAGTTCAGAACGAAGTCCACTGGAGTCTACATGGCTACATTGGCCGTGGTTGATACGCTTTCACTCTTAGTACTATTCAACGAACAATACTTGCGAGGTGCATACCAAGTCACCATTCCTGGACCTCTGAATATGTGCAATGGCATACACTTCCTCTACGGGGGAACCTTGACAGCCAGTGCCTGGATCCTTGTAGGAATCACAATTGACAGGACAATAGCCGTCTTCGTGCCCATCAAAAGCCGTCTGATTCTGACTCCTTCAAGGGCGGGAATAGCCGTCACTCTCATCTTGTTCGTCAGCTTCGGGATTTACATTTATGCTCTTGTCGCTTACGAATCAAGTCCACCGACCACCGTCTGTGATGTGAGACCAGGACACGTCAGCTGGTACACCACAGGAGGTATCTACCTCATCTTTATGATCGCCGGTTCCATGCTACCCATCATACTGATTTGCTCCTTGAACATCGCCATTATGGTGCAGTTGAAGCGCCAGACAATCGTCAGTGACTACAAGAATGAGTCCAAATCTAGGAACAACGTGCACCGCGTGACGGCTCTCGTCCTTATCGTTTCCACGACCTTTGTTGTCCTGACCCTGCCCAACAACATCATCACGAGCCTCAGGACGAGCACAGGCATTCGGCTCGGCTCGGAGTACAGCCACGAGCTCATCCTCGATATCACCGAGCTGATGAATATGGCCAACCAAGCCATCAACTTTTTTCTTTATGTGGGCTTCTCGGAGAGATTCCGACAGTCTCTGGTGCAGATGGTGAGGAGCGTGTGTACAACTGCCCGGGGGGAACGGAGAAGGGTGCGGGGGAAGATGTCTGAGATTCGGGACACAGGGATTAGTACCATCTCTCGGACCAACACGAGCAGACGCCAGTACACTACACGTACAGAGAGCGACTGAGGAAAGATATTGATCATTGGACATGTCAGAGAGTATGACTACAGAAATATGACATTGGAAACATACTGAAAATTATAAATACAAGTACGTTGCTGAAACAACTGGATTAAGTGAACAACTTCTCGAAACATTTAAATTTGAAATAAATTTAAATCTGTTCACATAATAGCTATAATAGTTCAGAACTTCTCATGAAAGTGCGTGAGGCTTTCTCCTCCTCTCCACAGACAAGTGATCCAGACAAAAACTCTTGGCAGTTTGAATATTTTAAATACTGGATATGTATAAGTTTCAATTTTCAAATTTACACGACGACCTCAAAACGAAGCCTATGGCATAATCATTTGAGATTTTGTATGAGTAGATTATATGGATTAGATCTATGTGTTGTATGTATGTGTGGTGACGTATTTGATAAGTTCGTTAACCATTTATTCAAGTACGTCGAGCACTCAAGCTTTCAACTTGGAAACTTGAATCGTATATAGGGCCACTTTCGTGAGCGAGGATCCATTTCTGAACAGATCAGACTTCTTTGGATAATTAGACAGCATGGACTTGTATACTGGTATCTCAAACACTGCATCGAATGCCCATTCTGAGTTAATATGGTCAGTATTTTATAGAAAACAATCTTTACTCCCCACCTGTCGGTATCAGCTCCAAAACACTTTCAGCGTTGTCAACAACATGACCTGACCCTGAACAAAAGAACTGGGTCGGCCAACGCGCTATGCCATTTGGCAGGCTGTAAGTGTAATGGTTTATGTAGTAACAATCGATATACTAGTATTATCTTGTGATCATATGTTGTACGATATCCAATGTGGTGTGAATAGGTACATCGATATATTTGTCGTCAAAACTTGACTATATATATATTGATGTCGAATTGAAAACGAAGCCTTACAAAACATGAAATGATCGCAATAACAAGGATATCATTCGGTGACAACAGAAACATCGTGAATCGTGTAGGCCTCTGTCAAACAGTTCTGACCTCTCCTTGATGAGCTCAAAGTCAAGTTGTATAACCCTCAGACATTCTGGAGTACGGTTATGGACGGTAATCGAATCGAGGCATGAAAAGTGAACACACACAAAGCCGTCCATAGCTTGTGTACACAAACTGATTTATTGGATTGCATTGATACCATGTTCTATTTGAGCTTATATCTTTGGCATAATCAGAATAGGGGCACAACTATAAAATTGGCGATATCGTCATCCTACGTATGAGTATATTCTGTGTATATGTCAGTATATCCATGAGTTAGTATCATGAACGTATGACTTGTGTGTGATGTAATAATTATGTATGATGTATGCGTATTGTCAAAATAGTTGTCAAAAAAGGTCGTCAATTAGGAAAAGATAGGGAGAATGAAATTTGTCAATTATGTGATAGTAAAAATGTTGGTGGCGAATTCCATTGCTTTTTTTATTACCATTTTTTTTTATCTCAGAAAGTAAAAAAATTCTACCTGTATGGTACATACATGTAGTTAACCCTTCCTTGTCAAAGTTCTGTGAGTGAGTTTGGTCTGATAGTAAGGACTAAGCTCAGTAAGTTAGCTGGTATCATTTACCGTAAGCTTAAGTTATAGGATTCTTTAAGATCTGATTAAGAGTTTAAAAAAATATACTTTATGGTTTGTACTCTCATACCCATAGGACACTTTGTGTCTTGGGTCCTTTAGAATGAATAAAAAAAACTTTAAAACTTCTAAAACATTACTTATTTTGTTGTCAATTTTTTTGTTTTGGAAAGGAAATTTTTTTCTGCCTGTGCAGTGCCCAGTTAATCCCAGCATGTCAAAGTTTTCGGAAGTAGTTTGTCTGATCCACAGTCAGTGTCAACTCTAATGAAGATAGGAAAAAGTATTTTCTCAAATCCAAGCTCCTGAACACACCAGTAAATCTGCCAACACACACTGATAAAAAAGTGAAACAAATGAACGTCCTCAGAGTACAGGCTGAGTACAATGAGCAGTCTTACAAGCTTGACTTGTATGTTGTTTGACGTGATTGAATGCGTCACCTTCAACTTGACTGGCTCACAATGAAGAAGATAACATTATGGGAAGGTAACAATGATCTCAATACAGTTCTTTGCCGACATGAAGAAATCTTCAAGAGTGAGCTGGGAACTATCAAAATATGAAGGGCAGAATTATAGTCTCAAGGGGGCTGCGCAACATATATTCCATCGAGAATGGCTGGTGCCATACACAATTAGGTCCAAACCGGAGACAGAATTGCAATTTCTGGAACCTGCAGGCATCATCCATGTGCACCTCAGTGAATGGGCAACACCAGTGGTACCAGTACCAAAGGCAAACAACCAATTCACAATCCTCTGCCTAAGATACAACACTTGTTTGCAAATCTCTCTGGCAGAAAAGAATTTCCCGTGATTGACCTAGCACAGACATACCATCAGTTGGAAATGTAAGATTCCAAGAAATACCTAACAGACACAAACGTTATATATCAGTACAAATGGCTTGTGTCTGGAATCAAATCTGCACCTGCTACCTGGCAATAGACAATGGAACAAATACTCAATGGACTACCAAAAGTCCAATGCTATTTGGATGACATCATGGTTACACGTGGTACACGGTCAGAACATATGACGAATTTGGACAGTGTACTCATAAGTCTCAAAGAGTACGGTGTTATAGTGAACAAAATGAAATGTCGCTTTCTAAAATCCTCAGTCAAATACCGTGGACACGTGATCAATAAACTGGACTAAACGACGATAGAACAGCGTAAAAAATCAGAGAACAAGACAGAAGTCAGCTACGTTTGTTTTGCAGTCTAGTGAACTAATACCACCGCTTCTTACCGAACAGCAGCTCAGTAGTATTGTGGATGTTTTCAACCAGTTAGATACCATGCCTGTATCTAGTACTGAAATGAGAAAAAAAATACCAGGAACAATCCAAACTTGAGTGTATGTCTCGACTATGTACTCAAGGCATGACTGGCAAGATGCTCAACACCTCAACTAGTGGCGTTCGACAGAGAAAAAGGAGGGGAACACAACGAGAATGTCTTATGCGGGAGATGACGGTAGTCATAGCACAGAAAGTACAGCGACGTTTACTGGATGAACCCCGTGAAGGACACATGTGAATCGTGAAAATGAAGTCTGAGTATACGTTACATGTGGTGACAATGAGATCAAACAGTTAGTTTCCAAATTGTGTTGGATGTCAGCAACACCAGAAAAGGTCAGAATTGTAACCAATCCATCCGTGTGATTGGCCAAGCAAACCATGGGATATAATCCATGTTGATCTGGCAGGACCATTTCTCGGGAAAATATTTATGGCAGTGATTGACGCTTAGACCAAGTGATCATAAGCCGAGATAATGACATCTACGACATCAACAGACAATTTTTGGTCGCCCTCTTCGACCGAAAGATAAATGCAAGCCAAACCTCAGCCAAACACTGCAAAGGAAGGGTCGTCTCGCAACCAAAGAACAGTCACTCAATATTGGACAGACGGTATGGGTACGAAACAACCAAGGTGATCAGCAGTGGATTCAATGTGTAGTGGCACAAAAGTTAGGACCACTTATGTCCTTAGTTGATGTAGAATATTTTGACAGTAACGGCCCTTAACCCTCCTTTACACGTGCTCTTACCCTACATACATGACACATAATCAACACACGGTCAATACATTCACACCACAGTAGGCGCACACTTACATATTCCAAGAAACTCACAAAACATGCTTCCATCACCTGCCTAGACATGATACGACACACAGCCAATCAGAAACGACACCACAACTTTAGGCGGGAAAATATCAGACACACCCAGACATGCAGACTTGCCACGTTGTTCTGAATTAGGATTCAGACATTGCATTTATTGAAGTGGAATTTTGAAGTGAACAAAATCAACAAGACTTTAGGATATATTAGATGAACTATATGGTAGCGGTGTAAGGAAGATGCTGCGAACGTGACTTCATTTCATTCGCGGCATTTGACCTGCCGTGCAATCAAGAGGTGTTATTCAAGTCGGACTTGCGATTACATAGCGAACTAGTACTATAGGGTCTTGCACGATCTGATAGGGACCTGGTGAACTCCTGTCTCATCATATTGAGGTTGAAGACAAGTTATGGAACAGGGATATTTGATCAATTGCGAGAGCGTAACAGCAGTACAGGTCTGTGATTATGGACGTACCAGTACTTGAAGGTGAAGATCAAAGTGAACAAGTCGATGATCTAATTGTGGAAGTACAACCTCCTGCAACAATTGTTCCCCAAAGAACAGATCTCCTAAATCCAGTTCTGGATGTCCCACGACTACCTCAAACATCACAATATGTCATATATATGACCACTAACTCCAAACGTGAGTTGGGAAAAAAATAATTTCACCTTTTTTATGGCGCGAACGGGGTGCCACAATAAAACAATGTTCGCCCTCCATTTTCAATCTAATATTTTTGCGTCTTTGAGTCACTTCGTAAAAATGGCACATCATACAAGCTTCTGGCTATTTATAGTGAAATACCACAACAAATCCGCAAATGAGTTAGTATTACGTACATATTAGTTAAAATCTCATACCATGTGTTAGTATCTCATACTTATGACTTAGTAACTCATAATGTATGTCTTTTTGTTCAATGGATTTTCGTATTAATTAGAAAACAAATTAAATTCACTGTTGTGTCATGAACGGGACGCCATAGCTAACATCACAGAATATATACCTAAAAATTAGCAGGGGCATGCGACAACCTGATACGAAATGCCGACATTGGTCCACGTAGCTTGTTGATCTACTGGTTCAGTATGATACATGTGCAAATGTGTGTGCTTTGTTCTTTTGTTTCTCATTGATTTGATTGAAACATAAAAGTGGTGCACACAGTTTAATTCTGCATGAATATAAAGAAAATCATATAAAGAAGCTGTTTTCCTGATTGTTTCTGTTGTGATGTTTAAGCATGTAAACTTGCCTGGTCTGTAAAAGCGTACCCAATATTAGTGCCCTTCTGGGCAATTGCCGTTGTGAATGGAATATATGTCCCCGGTATTTTAGGTCCCCCCGGACATATATTCCTAGGGGAAATAGTCTGAAAGGACATAAATACTCTGCCTGGACATAAGTGCCGGGGAAATATGTCCCTGGGTATGTTTTCCTAGGGAATTAGGCCGTCGGACATATATTTCTGAGAATATTGTCTCACTGGACAACATTTCCTAGGAATATTTGTCTGTGGGGCCTATTTTACGTAGGACGTAAATTTCTTTTACACCGGTACATTCATCCACATGACCGCCGTGTTGAATCCATGTTGACTGCAACATTGACCACCGGTAGTTCACTCAGTGGATGAACAGTAGTACGGTAGTACTGTGTAGTATGTGTAACATGGGCCATGTAGCTTGTACTGCTTGTTCAATAGTACAAGGCAAGGCAAGCTACGTGAGACAGAACATGGACATCGTAGGGAGTCTTGCGCCAGTCCAGGTTATCGAAAGCAAAACAGTACAGTTGGGATAATCAAGATACCAGTAGGCCTAGAATACCGCACAGGAAGAGTCTAATAGGTCAGCTCTGACTGATGGACAAAGTTACCCCCAAATGCGAAAATACAACCCATATGATACATTCTCACTTTTGCCACAATGATTCGAGGTGATTTATTATTTCAAATCTGTAATCGTCATTCTGGATAGTGTTATCTGTTCCTTTCATGTATAGCATCTGGAATTAACGTTACTAACTACGTTTAGAGCAGTCAGCCGAGTTTGTCTCCAGATGTATCAATTTTTCTTCCGCTCGCGGCTATCATCGTTATTCCATAATCGTCCATCTTTCTCCATTTCATCTGCTGGTGGGATATATCGTCGCTCGTTCCAAGTGTTCCAGAGTTTGACGGTAACGTCGACCGCCGTCACGACACTTACGTTTTGTGCAATGATCCGTAAAACCATCACGCCATCTTGACCCAGATAGTCATGAACAAACTTTGATGTCACTTCGTGGTAACCACGTGTCACTGCATTCCCCACGTGCAGCTGATTGTCAACAAACTTCACGCGATCGCTAGGTATCAAGTTCCTAAGCAACCACAGGAGGAGATCCACGGTAGTCAGCAGCAACAATAGCATGATCCAGAACCAGAGGAAGACGTAAAGTCGCTCCAGATAGATGTTATAGTTCATGACACACTGAGTGGTGTGTCGCCGGTTGTTCCCCAACTCCCGAATCACGTAGTCACAAAAGGCGACCTTGGGAAAGACAGGCGAATTCCACACGGCTCCGTCTTCAGTCGAGTTGACTCCGCCCTTCTGGAAGCTGATGTAGTCGGCCCCATGGCTGTAGTAATGTGTATTCAGGAGTCCGGTGAGAGCTAACAACTGGAGAACTAAGTTCAAGAGGTAGAGGAACTTGATGAAGATATAAGACAATGTCAGGAATGATCCGTTGCAGCAGTTGGATGTTTTATCTTTGGGATGCCTTGACAGTTTTCTCCCTTGATGGACGAGAAAGTAGTCGAGGTAGTTAGTCAGCTCCTCTAGTTGTTTCTCCCGAACGTCCTGTTTGATGGTGTTTTGGATGTCAAAGGTCATATCTAAGATGCTCCTCGTGTCCAGGCCGGACTTGGCACTAAGCCAATGCCAGACGCCACTGGGCAGCCAGAAGCAGAAGGCTTGAGCCAGCAGGATGTATGGAATCCATTGATAGTAGAGCAGTACCCTCTTGTCCTCATGTTCATGGGGGCGGGGTATCTCCCTTGTGTAGGGCAGGTAATACGTGTTCTCCACCCAGCAGTAGAGCTTCAGATAGGGCCGCTGGTCGATGTCGTAGTTTTTAGGCAGCCAGCAAGTCATGGGATTGCGGACCCAGCTTGCGAGGCCAACGAGCACTGTGAAGACAACAAGGAGGACGACAGTGTATCGACAGCTTAGGCGGTCCACCAGACTGTCGTGGACACGGCCTCTCGCCCGGCTGGTCCTTGCTGTACGCACTAAAGGCTCCATGGTTGCCTGTCAGGCTGGTCACAGAAATGCGAAGTGTTCACTGGGAGGCTCGTGTTGGAGGCTCGTGTTAAGTTCTTCTGGATTCTCCTCTGTCGTTATAGGAAATCAATCGTCAGATTTGTTTCTCTTTGCTTGTATAAGAATTTCTTTGTGGACAAACTTTCCATGCATGATAGTTTTCACCATACGGTTCTATCCAATGATGACACAAATCCATGGACGTCCTTTCTATGAATTGTAGAGTATAGTTATCAGCGTTAAATTATTCCCAAGACAGTACACTTGTAGAACGATCCTAAGTGAACTTTCTCTTGTAATGCGCTGAACATCTCTAAAACGTACATGCCATCTCTTTTGAGATTGTACCCTGTAGACCCACCATATTATTTCAAGATTTCCAAAAGACTATATCTGAAAAGTGTTACTACACTTTAATATTGACCATCCTTGTTTGCCACAAATAGGAACCCGATATCTGTGATTAGAATTTTATCACAAACACTGATAAATTTATGATGATACGTTCGTTCTATTTTGGTGGGTTCATTAAGGATTCAACAATTTTAGGGATGATTTCGATTCGATATTTTTGTTATCATGAAGAGAGATTAAATATTAGGAAAAGTGCATGCATCCTCTACAATGATAAACATCACAAATAGATCCACATTTATCATGATGATATTTGACGGGATAATATCAGGGTACTTATTACACGTTATGCTGGTAGGCATATTCTTCGCGGCAATGCGGCTAACAGTTTGATTGCGCTATGATTTGCTCATCACGAATAATATTGATATCTGGTATCGTTTGAAATTGTTAAACTTGGAAGACTTGCAATAAATTACATGTACTTCAACAAAACAGAACAAAATATGGCTCAATTTATTTCACATTTAGTGTCAATTTTTATTCTCACATTATGAATAAAACTAGTATTTGCATGGCGGATTTTTACAACGATAGATTCATTAGTTTGACTAGAAATAACTCAAACATGTATACATTCAGCGTTGGAGAAACCATCGCACAATAACACAAAAGCAAACACAACTTTCGTCTTGTTCAACAAAAAGGTAACAATGATAGACCAACGCACATGTCGAAATATTATGCTGATGTTTTTAAAAGGCGAAATTGACTAGAACAGGAATAAATTGCAGATCTGGACTAGGCCTAGGTTTACACGCCAGTCGAATGTATCTTTTTGTGTGAGTTTGATCGTGATTAATACACGAAACATACCTATATAATTATAACGTTGCAAACTATATAATTATAACGTGCGTGAGCAAATACAACAAAGTGATAAAATGCATTATCAGTTCGTTCGTGAAGGCACAATTTATCACACAACATATTATAATGTTACTGAGTGCACCTAACGGCATGTAACAAAATATATATTTGAAACATATATATTATAAGGTGGCGATGCCAACTTACCATCCATAACTACTATTGATTGACAAAAATATCATGCTTCTCTTTGCTTGGTCTTTGTATTACATGTACGTATATAACTTAAAGGCTCGAGTACCAGAGTACGGGGAGATACAGTTCATTGATCCTCAAATTGCTTGCCCATACACCGTACAAACAGAACACGAACACATCTGTATAAAATAAATAGACCACGGACGGAGTCATCGATTGTTTTCGCTCGGAACAATGGAATGAAAATACGTTCGTCAAACACGGTGGAATATTTAGTACCAGAGAATGGGCGCGTCAAAAGTCATGAATCGACGTAAAAAGCGTGATTGGGTTCGAGCTAATTCTCTGGAACGCCGAGTCATAACAAACATTATCTAAACACCACACACACACATACTTATACGAGTTGAGGGGCTGAGAATCCGCTGATAATCGTTCAATCGACTAGCTTGTTTTCTGAACAGCCGGGACATACTAGCTTCCCAAAACAAATCCGTTTCTAAGGTTACGAGAGATACTGCACCGTGTCGTGATCCACGAAACGGTAGTCTCGAGGTTTGTCCCGCCAGGAAGCCCATGACGTTTTATTTTCGGCTTTTTGGCATACTCCCTGGCCAGCCTTGCCGCTCCACCACTTTTGGAAGTCTCGATAGTGTAGCCTGGTGTCCGTTGTCGCCGCCTCGTGAGCCAAGCTACAAAGTCGGCACCAAAACTTGGTGTTAATGAACTCGCCAGTGCCCTTCCAGCGAAAGTACTCGTTGTATTTTTGGTGGTCACTGTTGAGCATGCGCAGATAGTCGGCGAGGTCACGTGGCGACTCAAAGTCGTCCACGTGGATGTAGCTGTGATGAGGCGCCACCGCCGCGTAGTCTTCCGGTCTAGCGCCCATTACAACCGGAACTACGTCATTCCTGCAACCGGAATTACAAAATAATTGAAATCTATGCGTTGGATCGGAGAATAATTTTCTTACTAATATACGTGAATATTCAGTAGGCCTATAGATAAAATCGAATTGCGGGAAATATTAAGGCTACTGATGTTATAAATTTATTCCCCTTGTATACTGTGGGGTCACGAGTTCACTCACAATAAAGCATTCCAGAAGAATTTTTCCGTGATGTAGTTGACACAGTTAGAGTTTTCAAAGGCGAGATAGAACTTGTAGTCGCGGGAGAGCATTTTCTCGCAGTGTTTTGAGCGGCGCGGACACTTGAGCGGCCCGCACGATCCGTACACGTCGACTTTGATGTATTTCTGTAATTCCTTTACGTATTCAGCACGCCCGTTTTGTGTCTGACAGTTCGACACGAACCACGCCGCCATTTTTGCCTTGCCAGAGGCGTAATCTTTATTCCGTTGGAGCGGAAAAGTCCGAGTTTTGTAGGGTGTGAATTTCTCGTACGGCGCGTTTATTGTTGAATCTCGCCGGTAGGTGGCAGTCCAGTTGATGACGTCATGTTGGAGCGCCGGGGTATTGAGCGGTGACTCTAAGCTGTACCAAACAACAATTTGTTTAGGTTTTAGTTTCCCCACCCAGGGATTAATCGTATCACGTTTGAAGACAATAACATCCGCACGAATAGGGTTCGCACCGATAATTTCACACTTTTGCACGGGGCATTTGTCCTTGATGAACATTTTATTCCCATTTTCAATATCTGAAAACTTGCCGAGCATCGCGATTTTTACTGTGTTATTTCGCAGCTTTGGGACTAAATTGACCTGCGCCAACACGCGATCGTCTGTCTCGTTCGGGATTGGCCAGATCCGGTCATATGACCCCGGCTGTATAAAGGCCGTGGGGACGCCATTTTGTAAGTTCGTCCTGACGTGGTTATCACTCTTTTTCTGTATAAACTCACTGACATGTTCTTTATACTCGCTTAGTAGTTTCCAGTAGGTGGAATTTTGTTCATTTTCCAGCTGCTGTTTATCAACGCGTTGTTGCCCGGGAATCCTCACTCCACTTGTTCCATTCTCTCGCTTGACCTCGTTGGCGGCTGGAGGGTGGGGCGCGGCCTGCCCCTGGCTACCATGTGCCTGGGGACTTACCTCTCTCTCGG
Source organism: Terebella lapidaria (assembly GCA_949152475.1). Classification (NCBI taxonomy): domain Eukaryota; kingdom Metazoa; phylum Annelida; class Polychaeta; order Terebellida; family Terebellidae; genus Terebella; species Terebella lapidaria. The sequence goes on along the minus strand of OX424563.1, from coordinate 32,065,556 downwards.
GTTCCTCACCCGGAGCGCTGGCCGTCCCTTTGGCACAGGGGCAGTCACATGGCGGCCTCTCCAGGCCGAGTGGTTCTTGGACTTGGAGAATGACCTTCTCTTGTTGCTGGTGGTCGATGATGAGTATAGAGAGGAACACGGTTAGGATCCAGCCGCCAGCGATTAGGAGCAGCCCGGTCCAACAGCTCACCCGCGGCCAGATCACCCGCATCGTGATGCTCGGGGAAATGTAGTGTCACCGGGGCTTTATCTCCGTCCTTCAGCGATACACAACCCCTAAGTCATGTTCCTTTTGGGCCGAGGCCTCAGCTTCCGCGACTTCTCCAGCCTAGCCTGAAGACAGGTCCTTGGGCCCCTGAAGACACAGGCACCAACATCGGAACACCAGTCAGCAACATGTCATCTCACAGGGCTTAAAGGGAGTTTTTGTGGTAGCATGATTAGTTGCTTAGTTTGGAATCTCCACATCTTCTTGTTTTGGGGACCAAAATTCCATGAGTAGGCCAACGATATTTGGACGGTACACGCTAAGAAAACATTTCCCTCGACTTCATCTAGGCGCAACCTCCACATACAACTGCACGCTCCCAAAGGTAATCCCAACTTAATAGACCGTCTTATTTTGGAAACTGGTATTGGGAAAACGAATTGAACAGCTGTCGCCGATAAAATGAAAATCAGATCGATAAAGTCATTGATATTACATCCTCTAATGATCCTTCATCAAATATTCACATCATTGGCGGGTAGTTTGCATCATTGCGATCGAATGATCTTATCCACTCTTTACAACCCCCTACACGCCACGACCTCCATTTGACCCGCGGTGCCTTCTCCTCATGGCTCCCATTTCCCCGCCTCATGGGACCGTGGCTTTCAGCAGGTACTGTCATGTGCCGGGGGCCCTGTCACAGCTCGTCTGGATCATCTCCCCCTGCAATGGCAAGCAACACACGACACATAATCCTATATTCTTGTACGGGTGGGTAATCGGACGAGGCAGTTCGATGCATATGTGTCACGGTGGCATTTGATTTCTACTCGATTGGCAATAACGGAGGATTGGATAACAATAAACGTGAATCGGCGAAGGATCTTTTCTTAGATCTGCGCATATGGAAATTATGCAAAAAATTGAATGATTTTCGAAAAATAACCAATTTCGATGGTTGACATGAGCATCTTTTCTGACAGTTTGAAGTCTTGTAGGCTTGTATAACCACTGATAACACTGTATAATGTATATGTTTAGCTTTGTGGTTAATATTATACTCATCTGTCGCTCAAGTTTACCAGCCAAAAAAAAATGATTACTTAATCATATTTGTGAGTGTTTCTTGTCACTACGTGGTAATAATTTCATCGGAAAAATTGTGCAAAATTGTGACATTATATACTGTGAAAGTTCTCCATATCTTTGTGTGTTGTAGCTGACCTTCAAATACTAAGTAAATGTTTACAAAAAGCCAGACATCGATTAGGCCTGTGTCACTTTAATATACTTTTGATATATTGCAATATGTTGCAGAGCTCTTGTTTATTCAGTAATAAAACCATATGGCGAGTATATTATTGAGCATAGCTGTATTAATATGCACCTTTAAAAACACGTTACTGTTTCCATAACCGGCCTAGCCGCAATTTATAACGCCATTAATGTATTGATAAGCAGCTAAAGACCAATAAATTGCAGAATACAGCTAAAGTTGTCCCTGTTATAACTTATAGTGATAAGCCCAACACTATTGACTTGTGCCGATTGCCAATATTGTCGCACATTAACACGCCCAAAGACATATATATGACATAATCGATAGCTACCGTGGTGTTGTATCTTTACCCCTGACAAGTGTTGCCATGGAAACGTGATGTCCCAAGGGTGCGGTCAGGTGCTTGCACGCTGTTAATATCTGTAAGTGAGACACTGGACACGATTTATACCTTCATAAAGCACTTGAGAACGGTGTGAGCAGGGAAGCGATTAGCGGACATTACCATGACGATATTATCAACAGTAAATAGCGCTATTCCGTTTATTCACTCTAGTTTGCACGCCAGTCGTTGAATATTGATAACTTGCACAGCGCCGAATCATTGTACCGTAAAAGATGGCCACTCACCTGTATCGCATGTACTAATTTAATCAGAGAATTCCTACGGCGTCGAGGCAGTGAAATATCCTCAGCAATATTAAACTACCGCCGTGGCAAATCACCTCCGCCAAACTGTACTTCAAAATGTCATTATCCACTGTAAATGTGACAGAAATCGCGGTGAAAATTCACTGGCACAGTCCCGCAGAGGGAGGCGAATGCGACTGGATATAAACAATGACACACCGATATATTGATCCCGGAGGCACCGCAGCACTGGGAAGGTAGGCCCCAGACCACCCCTCCTTTTCTCCCTAGCGCCCGCCCCGCCCCTACCTTCGCCCCAAAACAACGTGGCTCTCCAGGGCCCCCAGCCGCGGCCTAAAAAGCTCTTAAGTTTGTATTACCTGGCTCTCATCCCGGCCGCGGGATATCGGGTGTTCGCTACATCGAGGTGGGCGCTTGATCGGGGTATGGCATCTGGAACGGACGTCGATCATTTTGTACTTGTTGATTAATGAGCGGCTCATCAACAGACAATGGCAGTTGAGCTGTCAAGATGTTTTCAGAGAGCCTGAGACAAGGGATTCCCATTCATGCCAAGAACACACACTAAAGATTCACAACTCGAAAGCGGTACAACACGACAAGCGATTTATCATAGTCGCGGATGCAATTAAAATGTTTTAGGACGTTCAGAAATTGTCGAACCTATGTTTGACACCCCTAGCCACTCATCCAAGCAGCTGCATTAAGGACACAGACACTCTAAAAGCTTCATTAATTATCTAGTCTCCGTCCTGTATCGCCAACATGACATGATTGCCCAATAGCCTCTCTATGCATATAAACTAATTCGCACCTTGATCGGGCCGATTTACAACCTATATTCACGAAGCAGGCATCGAGGGAGAGAGGGGGTTTGCTGTCATCCCATATGGAATCGATTGGAGAGGATCAGCTTTAGGCTCTAAAGGGTAAACATGAGCGAACAGGGCCGGGGTTTACCTGTAGGGGAGAGGAGGGCAAGTGGTACCGCCGCTCAGGTGGGACGGTACATTCCGTTGATGGTTCCGTTGATGCCATGGTTCAGTGGATGTACATGTATGGGGCGCAGTTCCATGTCACTGCATGCCGTCCCATGAAACCGTGGGATTAAGGACGAATTGCACGTAAAGTCCCGAATCTGGAACGCGCCAGTTCTCCATTCACTTATAATGTAAATATAAAGGTAACAAAATCATGAACTTGCAAACATCCATTTGGCACCAGAATTTACTGTGGCGACCTATAGCCACCAAGGATCACCAACCGAGACTTGGTTCTTGACTAAATATGATTAATTGTCTGATAATTGCCATTTTCAATTGTCATTTTGTGACTTATTTATCAAAAGACAAGGTACACTCAAAACATGCTCAACGACAGGATTATTTTTTACTGCGGACAACTGGTAATGCTAGTAAAGCTCACTGGTGAGTTGCACTCGGGTGCACCAAATCCGCCTATAGTATTCCTCTCGCAGAAATTCAAGTCGTATATGCATCTATTATTGGATGGTCACACAACAAAGCGTACATACCAACAACAGCTTGTTTGTAACTCTGAAGATACTACGCGTTGTTTGCTGGCGCGTGTAAAAGTGATATCCATAATCATCAATTTGTACAATCGCTGTGACACTTTTTATAGAACCATGTCTCGGTTCATCATCCATGGCTGTACATATCTCTGTTAATGAAGTTTCAGGAAGAAGGGTTGGATAGTCTTGCTGATTTTGTTACCTTTCTGTTTACATTACAAATGAATGGGAGAGCGGCTCACCACAGTGTTTGCTATGTTACCCGCAGTCAATCCTTAAAGCGTCAAATCAATTTTCTTGTAATAAAATACACCTAGCTTCACAGCATGGACGTAGCTATGTCAAATCAAACAGAATAATATTTTAACTCGAGTTCAAAGATGTAATTTCCACACTTTTTTTTCGAGTTGTTTACATGCAAGTCATTTAATGTAAAAAAAAGTTGTATGGCTGATTTACAAATTATTAACTGAGTAAAAACTCAAAATTATGTTTCCGATTGAAATTGTAGTCAAATCATATCGGCTACCATTTATTCTCATATATAAGATGGTTTTATATACATGTAGCAGTAGGTATTGACTTTAAATAATACATTTTAAATGCGCCCACACGCACTATAACGTTCAATGAATTTGGTAGGCTACGCTACAACTCAGTACCAAACCAGAATGACTCGTTATTCATAGAATGACTCGTTATATAAGTATGTATGTATGGTACGCTTATACATTACTCTGGTGTGGATCCGATAATACTTGCACCTGATTTTGGTATGTATAAACACCTCAATAACCTTCCCGGTTCAAAGGAAGGTTTAACCGAGAGTCATCAGGACACCGAGATGACTGTTAGGACACCAGAGTACCCTACAAGAAACACCTTGTTCCTGTTAGGAAATATATCTAGTAGAACAATATTCGAGAAGCATCTCATATGACCACACCCCGCCCCTTTATAAGCTATGTTGTACAGATGAAGGTTACTAAAGATATATACTTTTCATATGTCATATTTTTATCAATGTATTTTGGACCTGTTGCTCGAAGTCGAATTATCCGCATCTTCATCATCTCTATTGAGCTGCAGCAGCCGTCGAGTACACTGCAATGTCCAATCGCTACGTACAATGTTCAGCAAAAAGCCTACCGTAACCTAACCAGTACCGCGTGTATCAGTTAATTCATTCAGTTCCAGGTGCGAGTTTCCGACTGTCGCCGACTTGTAATTCGTGTACCTTGTGATACGTCTTGTGAGTTTTGTAAATTCCATACGAAAATCTAAATAATAAAGACACAAAGGGGAGGACTCGTGTTGCGTTTGAGGCCAAGCTTTTCATTTTAAAGAAAACTATTAGAAAAATCGGCGCAATTGAGGAATCGCTTGCAACGGCTTGAAAGTTCAACCACGAAAAGTCATAAGTGACTCCAACCAGAAGTTCAACCAGAGGATAGACCATTCTGGAGACGATGTTTCGGTCGGGAGTCGGGCTGTGCTGGCTGCTGGCCCTGTGTCTGTGTCACGTCCGGACCCAGCCCCTCTGGGACACGTATCCTAGCAACGAGTATGAGTACTCCCTCAGACGGGATTACCTACAGGACAAGGAAGCTGAGATGGAGGCCAATGGATACACTCTTTCACAGGTACGAAATCAACAGACAAGGTCTCCTATACTGACGTTCTGCTTGGTCAATTCAGTTTAGGTCCAATGTCAAATTATAGGACATTGCAAGAACCTGTATCAATATTGCACCCATGAACCACTGTTACTATGTCTCATCAGTTTGTTCCAGGGTACAATGAAACAATAGACCAATAAGCTACCTCTGGCGTAGAACCCGTGCGAATAAAATCCCCAGAACAATGCATAACAATTGCTTATTATTGTGTCTTCTAATATGTGGCAATTTTGATAGCATTCAATGTCGTCATGATCGATAACCTATTCAGCATTAATAAAGTTCAAAGAATCATATTAATGGGACCATTGTCGTTAACATTTTCAGAAATATTGGCCATAGTAATAAATGCGGTAAATATTGACAATGATAGCGAGAAACAATACCATAATTTTGCAATATATCAGTATTATTGTGGACGGAATAGACATTAAATCTCGAATTTATACACTCTATTAATAAGGTCGACTAAGTTCTCGGGACTCTGAGGAATTTTTTTACAGAAAAAAAATCCATCCGAATAAACCATCCTAGAAATTACCAAAGTAGTTCCCTTTCTAGAAAAAAGAGCAAAAGTAAAGCGAGCTATCACCGGTGTATTATTTTCCGCACTACGGCTAGTGGTATAGCTACTGAAGGAGCCACTCATGGCGTGGGGCAAAGCTCTCCAGTCCTGGAGAACGCTACAGCGGACTCCACTTGGGACAACACCGTGCTCCAGTCAGTCTAGTCTCCTCCAAACTCCACTTTTTACACTCTCGTGGCGGCTGGAGTTGGCTTCTCCAAGATAACGTTCTAGCCGGGACGTACAGCTAGAAGAGTAAAAATTAATTCCCTGTTCTAGTTTGCATAATTGTGATCGGGTAGTTGACATGTTTTTTTTTTCACAAGTAAACGTAGATAAATATCTTTTCTCGTATCTATGATACACGTGTTTATATAATTATTGATACCCGTCATAGCTTGTTGATTGCTGGTCGCAATAGTAGCCTGAATGAATACCATTTGCAAGTGACGAATCCTGGATATGTATCCTTGCTATTTGGATGGTTTGATGCCATTTACCCGTTTCTCCACTCAAATGTAATATATATTTTGCATATGTTCAGAATCTGGCCTACGAATATCGCCCATATGATTAGAATTTACATAGCGCATTACACATAATGACACGACTTAGTTTCTTAACCACATTTAATGACATGTGTATATAGTTATCCACAAGAAATACTGCTTTCTTCGGTGTTGTCCACAAACTGACACTTGAAGCAGATAAAACTATGATCACTGATGAAGCAGATAAAAAAAATGCACTCATGAAAATCATTTCAAAATAGAAGTAGGAGACTCGTTGCACCATCACAGATCGAGGCTGTACCTGGTGGAATTCGAAGTCACGATGTTTTCACCAGATAGACTACAGACCCGAGTATAGGATGGTGATTTCTCATACGCATCACGTATTTTACTGTTTGATTCAGATAATCAACGTGACATATTCCTGATATCACCCCTTGTGGTGTATACGACAACTAATTGGTACATCATATAACTGTCTGCGAAAAACTACATTCCTCACGCCATTCAAGACAACCATGTTGTGCCGAGGAGTATAAATTATGGGTTTCCAAAAGTGATAATATCTCATGCCATATATGCAAGTTACAAGACAAATGATATGAAAATGCTCTTTCCCAAATCACTTATCCATTTACGCCTAGAGACCTGCGTATGTGACCATGTGACGCTGTATATATCTCTCGTGCTTTCAACCAACTCTAGCTTTGCCATGACACACCCATGGACAATTCAGCATGACTTCCAGAATTGTCCCTCACAAGAAGTTGCAGCCGATTCAATTTTAGTTGCATGTTTATTTCATGAATATGAATATGTTGTATGTACATGTTGTATGTCATTTTACCCTTACAGGACGAGCAGATAGTGGACCAGTACCTACAGTACCACAAGTACAAGCACTTTGCGGAGACTCGGGCCACTGGTTTTCCTCCTCTGAGGCCGATAGAACAGATGCTGGACACAATCCGAGCATCTGAGGTTTACAGACTGCTGAAACCGCTTCCCAAGGGCGGAAACATGCATACACATGAAAGTGAGAAGAACTTGAAAAATATCATGCACCAAAAAACAAAACTGCCATCTTCTACTCAAAAAAAGCCTGAATAAATTTATTTGAATTACTGCTCATGAAGAAATATTTATTTTAATGTACAACTTGCATTTGCAGACCACGAACTGAGCCGCAGTATTCTTCTTGACATCGTCTGGGACTCGCCAGATTTCCAGTACCTCTACATCCTGCCAGAGGATCACCCCAGTTCACCGTACACTATGAACTTCTTCATGAACCCACCAAGCACCGATTGGATCCGTGTCCAGGGCGACCCCTACTACACCAAGGAGCGGATCCTGCAGAACATTCACCTGATCGGGATCCTCTCCGATAATGCCAAGGCGTACCCCACTGACAGCGACCTCCGCTGGGCCGAGATGAATCTGCTCTGGGACCGAGCTTCGTCCGTCCTCATCGCCAACACCAACATCAAGTCTCTTTACCTGAATGCCCTCTACAATAGTTCGCTTGCCGAGGGGATTCAGTATCTGGAGACTAGGAAGCGATTCAGAGGAGACGAGAATATATACGAGCTGAGTACAGATCCTCAGTACAACTCGACGTATGGAAAGAACTACCTCGATACGACAGGAGAACTGGACATTCAAGTCACCAAACAGGCGACCGAGGACTTCATAGCTGCAAATCCAGAGTTCATTGGTCACAAACGTATCACATACTCGGGTAGATACAATGAGCAGTCTGTGATAGCCGACGATATCCAGAACACACTAGCTCTCTACGCTGACCACGGAGACCACCTGAAGGCATACGACCTGGTTGGAGAGGAGGATGGTGGCCACTCCCACCTCTTCTTCCTAGACAACTTCATCAGTCTCTACAGCGACCCTACACAGCAGAGCAAGATCCCGCTTCTTTTCCACACTGCAGAAACCAGCTTCCCAAAGGACCTGATCACATCAGAGCTAGCTGTCGACCCGGTCGCCACAGCGCAGAACACGTATGAAGCCATCCTCCTGGGCTCCACTCGTATAGGACACGGCACAGCATTCGTGAAGTTCCCGTACTTGCTGCAAGAGATCAAAGCTAGGAACGTGGCCGTGGAGATCTGCCCAGTCAGTAACCAGCTTCTAGCTATCGAGGCTGACATCAGAAACCACCCAGCGCAGACTTACATGAAGATGGGAATACCGATCATCCTGAGTTCTGACGACCCTGGCAGTTTTGGAGTGGACAACCCGACCCTCGACTGGTACGAAGCCTTCATGGCCTGGGGTCTGACACTGAGAGAACTGAAGCAGCTGGCCAACAACTCTCTTACTTACAGTCTGATGAGTGAGACAGAGAAGACGGGAGCTTTCAGCAAGTGGAGCACGGCCTGGGACAGCTACATCGGCACGGTCAGAGAGGAAGCGTGTCTAGAACGGGAATTGGAGTCCATGGAGTTCCACAGACTCCTGCCGCGTGAGGGTGCTATCGACGCCAGCACCAAGGTCCACGTCTTCGGACGACACTTTGAGTGGGCAGTCTGTAAGAACATCCGCTGTTACTTCAACACTACGTACGGACAGGGCTACTTCGTCAGCACGACTCACATCATCTGTCAGAGCCCGCCAGGTCTCGGCGGAGAGAAGACAGTACCGCTTTTCATCTCAGTCAACGACGGAGCCAGCTTTCACGAGACAGGGCTGAGTTTCACCTTCAAGTTCCCGTCCTCGGGGGTGGAACCAACAACATCATCATCAACAACGACGACGACGCCGATGCCGACAACAACCACATCAGGCACAACAACCACGTCCGACCCGAAAGGTGTGGGACACACCTCAACCGGCAGCAGTATAGCGATATCAATCTTGTTGTTCGCGTACAAACTCAGTGTATGAACTAAATAACATGTCAAGTGCTCCACTACATCGAGAGTATTACAGTTTTACAAATCTACTATATGCATTGCCACTTTTAAGAAACAGTATACTTGTTTTCGATTCCAACTACTAAATAAATTTTCCATCAAAAACACAACTCCGTCGATCGTTTATATGTATATTGTAACTTACTTTAAGAAACCACCAGTTGACTACTCTTAGATTATTTGTCTAGCAGAACACAGTGGATATGGGTTAAAACCAGTTAATGGGATAACAGAAAATATAATTTGCTATGAGTATATTATACACGATAACATGCATGATCCAAACTATTGTTGTAGCTTGGTATCTATAGAAATGAGACAATCCTCTAGGAATACTAATGAGAGTGGCCATAAGTACAGGGCCATTTGGGCATAGCAACCGTTTACCATAAGAAACCACAAACACGGCAACGAGCAAACGACACAGAGGATTCAATACTCTTAAGATGAAAGAGGGTCCAGAAGTGTTCGAACCAGCAAGTTGAACAGTTCAGACATGTGTTAACTATGTTGACTGGGTGTTGCGACATGTATTGATACTAAAATAATAATCATGATAATGGCTGTAGTAAAAATAGCCCAATTTTATTACAACCACATGCCCTTGAGATTTACCAATCAAGGTCATCTTGGTGACTTCAATGTCACCATTCGATGTGTTGCATCGAATCAACAAGTATTTTGTCTGTAGAGGTCAATTTAGACATTCCAGGTCGGGCGAGACTTTGAGATTCGTCTACGGTCAAGGTCGTCTAAGGTCAAGTTCAACGTCACAAAAAAATGTGCCATATATTATATGACTTCTTATAAGACTATAGTACAATCCCAACCTCTACGTGCAAGTTCTTAAGCCTCAGGGGCCGATTTACACATTCCACGTCAGACATTTAGCACTGAGGGTCATCAGAGGTCAAGCTCAAGGTCATCATTAGTTGTTCTTTATTTTTATTTGCAGAAGCCAATTTGGACATATCAGGTCAGGTGACACTTCAAGGTAATCAAAGTTCAAGTTAAAGGTCACCAAAAGATATGTCATATGACTTCGTATAGTCTTATAACACAATCATTACCTCTATGTACAAGCGTTTAAGCCTCAGGGGGTCAATTCACACATTACACGTCAGACATTTAGCACTCAAGGCCTTCCAAGGTCTAGCTCAAGGTCATCATTAGTTGTTCCATATACGACTTCTCATATGCTCATGATACAAATATATGCTCTATGTACCAGCATTTTGTCTGAAGATGCAAAGTTTGGCATTTTGTTCACCCAAAAATAGCTGTTTTGACCTTTCACTAGCATACTGTAGAAGGTGAAATTCTAGGTCACCACACAAATCGCCACATATGACTTCCCATTTGAAAGTACCAATATCTAACCTCTATCTTCAGGCTTTCAAGGAGTACAATTGTAGTTAGTTCCCATTATAAAGGGGAAAAAGGAGCCAATTTATTTCTCAAAGGGTAAATTTTTTGCCTAGAAATGGCCCAAAATGGATTCTTTCGTCGACCCGTCAAAAATTTTACACATCACCAAACTTCAACACATCACAGATGTACATAAGGGGAATCTTTTGAAACAAAAAGAATGGAAAATAGACAAGTCCAAAAGTGGTCGGGTGTGCAAAATTTTCAGAAAAATCGGTCAGTAAACTTTGAAGATAAAAATGTGGACAACGGATGGATGGACTGCTGTTATCGGGTCAAGTTCAAGGTCACCAACAATTCGCCATATAAGACTTCCCATATCATGTATTTGCTTATATTACAAACCAGAGGTCTTTGTACGAGCGTTTTGGTCCCAGAGGCCAATTTGTGCATACCATGCCATTTTGGGTCTTTCTGGTCCATGTATCGGGACTTTTTAAAAATTTAGAGTGTTCCATCTTTGATGTAATATCCAGTATCCCAACTGGCCTGTTCTGAAATACGAATCTCAAACCTGATCAGAAAAAAATTGTGTTTGACCTTTCAAGGTAATCAAAGGTCAAATTCAAGGTCACCACACATATCACCATATGGGGCTTCCCATTTGAAAGTGCCAATATCTAAGCTCGATCGTCAAGCGTTGTAGGAGTAAAGCAGTCGCAGCTCCCATTATGAAGGGTAAAATGGTTAAAATTTTCTAATTCCAAATTTGTTTCAAAGGGTGTTTCATTTTCTTACTTTTGTTGCTTGTTAGTGGCCCAGACTGGAAAGTAATGTGATTTGGGGTCAAATCAGCCTAAGGGCTAAAATAAGTCACTAGACAATGGTAAATTGACCAAGTCCCAGAATTGTTCAGCTGCATGGCCGTTTGAAGATGTCATTTGGAGATGTGATTTGAAGATCAGTTTACGGAAAATCAATTACGGAAAATTACAGCAAGTGGTCTCGTAGGAGTAGATGTTTGAATATTGCTAAGTCCAAAATGGGGCGTCTTTCGACGAAATTGGCCGCCATTTTGAAAATAATGTCAAAATGGAAAAATAAAAAAAATCCTCTCTCTCTCTCTTATATATAGATAAGTATTTTGGTTCAGAAATTAAGAAAATTTTCCAAAATATCAGTGATTGACACTTTATTCAAAGTTAAAAATATCAGTTTGTGGGGCCTATCCCATACTATCAACATACAAAGTTTCAGAAAATTCCAGGAAGTTCGAATTCATGGTCATAACAATATTCACCATAAGATCATTTCATATGTTCACAACTGATCCCTAAGCCACAAATGTGATAACAAACGAGATATTAGCAATTTTTGGCTCTGACATTGTAGAATAAGGTCAAAGGTCAAGTTAATGATCATGAGAATATTCAGCTTATACACTCTATTCCCAAACTGTAAAGTAGATAATAAGCAAGATATCAGTCATGTTGTGCTCTGACCTTGAAAATAAGGTCAAATTCAAGGTCATCAAAATATTCGGCATACATCATTTCCTATATGTTCACAATTGATTCCTAAGCTGTAAAGTCGATAATAAGCAAGACATTAGCCATTTTGTCCTGTGGCCTTGAAAATGAGGTCAAAAGTCAAATTCAAGGTCACGATAATATTCAGGATATATCATTCACTATATGCTGACAATTGATTTCTAAGCAGTAAAGTCGATAATAAGCGAGATATTAGCCATTTTGTCCTGTGACCTTGAAAATGAGGTCAAAGGTCAAATTCAAGGTCACGAGAATAATCGGCATATATAATTATAGGTAATTGACTGGATACAGTGTTTGAGGCCCGAGGTCGTGTCTGGGCCGTAGCACGCACGAGCTTGCGAGTGCGTCCGCGGCACAGACACGACCGAGGGCCTCAAACACTGTATCCAGTCGATTAACTTATTATTATATGCCGCATCATGATATGCATACCCCTCGGGAGAGATATAAATACAAATGCTGACATTTTTTTAGCCATTTCAGACCCTGAGAGCACAGAATTTTATGGACATTTTCATGTACTACAAAACCAAAAACGTCATTTCGCCAGCGCACGAATACGTAAACTTCAAAAGACTGGCGGTTGCTATGCGCGACGCCGGTCAATATGAAGGAGGTCAATACCGCAATATATCGGACCGATTGCACTCTGTGTAATCCATTGCAGCATTTTCGTAGGCATATAATAATTTCCTATATGTGCACAATTGATTCCTAATGTCTAATCCCAATATTAAGTCAGATATTAGAAGAAATTTGTCCCCATTATAAAGCATAGGCTAATTTAACATGGGGAAGTCCTATCTGGGACTGGTCGAAAAAATCAAAATGGCTGCCACACACAGACCGACGATTCAAGGGCAACGAAACTTATACACAGCACAAAGGTATATCGGGGGAATCTTTTGAAACAAAAATCTCAAAACTGATCGGACAGTTTTTGAGAAAATGGCCGCCAAAGTCCAAAATTGGCCATTTTTCGACAAAAATGGCCGCCATTTTGGAAAAAAACGATTCAATCAACGAAAAAAAAAAACCGTCCGGAGATATGGGCCCATAGAACATATTTTGTGAATTACAGCAATATTTATCAAACAGACTTTCCCCAGCATTTGACAACGCCGACGCCGACGCGGACACAGACGGCCGGACGCCGGACGCAACCTGACGGCAATAGCTTATCGAACCATAGGTCCGGTAAGCTAAAAATTAAAATGCCACACACAGCCCGGTTATTTAATAGCAATGAAACTTGTTCAAATTGACTTAACAGATTTTGAGAAAATGCCGGCCAAACTGAAAATTGGGCATTTTTTGTCTAAAATGGACCACAAATTTTTAGCTCCAGCAGTAGCTTTCTCCAATCGTTGGAGATAGCCAATCGGTAGATTGGAGAGCCGACTGGTCTCCAGGTTGGAGAGAGCCACTGCAGGGGCTAACAAATAATGTGATATCTCATAGATGGGTCAAAAGTGAATGTTGTGAACACAATGGGAAATTACATACATTATTTTTTATTTAAAAACACATAGTTCACCATCAACATCAACAATAATATATATATTATATGCAATCTGTGCTACCTTTTGTTGTGTGAACACTGACTAAGATACATGTAATCGCTTCTTAGACAGTTAACAAATTCTGTAGACCCCTAAATATCATAGGTACAACAGCACAGGACTGACCCCCATGCCTGGTGACAGTTGCTAGGGCAACCAAACATTGACATCCCAAAATCTTTCAACATAAGATTCTCATCCACAACATCGTATACGAGTTACATCAGGTCAACCGACCACTAAAAACTGTCGAATTCTCATCCAAACACTTTGAAAGATACAGGTATCGGACGAAAATTCACAGGAATAAGTACAACATAATCTTAAGATTGAGAAAATCCAAACAGAGACGTGAGAATGCAATAAAGCATATGCACAAAACAAAAATGCGAGAGAGAGAATTCTGAAATATTTTGGCCCACGTACAATAGCAGAGTCGGGTGGTTTTGGCAGAATTTGGTCTCACTTTAAATTCGCTAGGAGACCCCATAAAGTCCCCCTTAAGCTCTCCCTAATATTTGCTACTTGGTCAAGTGTTTTTTATCACTAACACGTCATGCGAATACAGCAAAGCTCACAGAAAGAACGTCAACAAAAACCTGCTAACTGCATACCCTTACAAACATTAACGACTATTCTTCAGGAAAAACGCTCACGAGAAATCTCTACACTTCGGTGTTTTTCCACGAGAACTACCATATATACAATACATGTACGAATTGTAAGTTAAGCATTGCCCTCAAACATAATATGGCTAAATAACACAACTAAATTAAACTAAGAGCTATATTTGAAAGTAACAATTGAGTATGTGGCGAAAACCTGCAGAAACTAAATATGAATAACAAAAAGTCAGACCCAAATTTGATCTTGCAAGCAGATCTCGATTCCTGATGAGTAGCCAATGGATAACATTGAGAAATTTACAAAACGCGGCTTGATTCTGAGTAGTTTTTCCATTAATTTAGTTGCCATGGATACCCTGCATCAACTTAACAGCATCGAGCGAACATACACGTAAGCGAAGAAAGATGCTAGGAAAGTTTGTAGTCACTTGTCAGTAGCTTATATTTGTAGACCTCTAAATGTTTGTACATAATACTCCGTGGTGTAAAATATTCACACAAATTCACCGTACCAGATGCACACTAAGATGCAAGCACAATATACTAGTAACAAGGTTGAGTTATGTTGTGGGACATAAAATTCTTCACAACCCGATTGAAAACTTCGGAAAACCATAAAAAATCGTGACTGCATGTGGATAACAAAGCATTTGGACATTCGGTCAAGCTGGACATGATATCTGCTAAATGTAATTAATTTCACTGGACGATGCACATTCATTATATGAATTTGAATGTATTCACAAGATATAAATAGATTATGAGCTTGGTTTAATAACCATTGATATGGTCAATCAAAAGTTTGATATCCAATCGATCTACCAAATCTTTTTGTTAGTTGCTACACCTGGCCCATATGCAGGCAAAAATTACAAATTTTGTATGGATGACTTTTAGTGGTTTGAAGTCCGCAACTATGGTAGCATGACAACATAATGGTTTGTAATCGCAGTACGTGTACATAAAAAAGTTTGTAAACATGAAGTGATCATTAAGTATTAAGTTTGTTCAGAAAACATCACAGAAGTATATGTTTATGACAGAAAGATTGAATCCGAGAGAAAAGTTTCAACATGCATACAGTTAATCATACCGTAATATAAACCATACCGTTCTTCAACCATACACACCGATAAATGTATGTATAATGTCTGGCAGTCTACTCTAGCCCAATATACCGTACATATATATACACAAGATGTACAATTTTAGTAATACAAATAAATAATATTCCATAAGATTTACATACAATTGGTATATACACGGTAGGTAATAATAGACTGGCTTGAATTTTGGGGACATTTTTCCGGCAATTTTGTGGATAACTTCTTACCAGAAGAAATCCAACTGGCATAGAATAAAGCACTACAATGCTTGCCACTAACTCTGCAAACAATTTTTCAACCATTTTACATATTTCTGAAACATGCTAAATAGGGAAAACAACTAATATATTACAAGTACATAGGGAAAGGCATGCTTTCGACAGCAGTTATTGATAACGTTAACATTGTAGGCCTTTCCATAACTCTAGAAACCATGGTATCTAATATGGAATGATGATTATTGGGCGAATAAATGTACTTGTTACCGGCTTTAAACATTTTTTAAACCAGCTTTAAAAGTTTTTGAAACAGCTTTTAACATTTTTTAGCATTTTACATTGAGGCAATGATTAATACGATAATAAAGAGGACCACTCGTTTGTTTGGGTTTTTTTTTTTAATAAAAAGGTTACAAAGTTATTGGGAGATTGTCAAGTTTCAATAGCTAGCTGCCTTGGAAAAGAACTCATGGACCTAAAGCCTGCCTGCAACATTGACTAGACTCGGGAAACCCTATTCCTAATAATGTATTGGTCCTAATAGAAGAGAGACGCTAATGCAAGACTCAAAATTAGGGCATGTAAAATAGGTAAAATTTAAAAGTATGTTTTGGGAAATCATTGATTATTTATAGTGTTTATTGTGTATTAATTTTGTTGAAACAGACTAGATTAAGATATGATGTTCGAAACAAAATAAGACCATGTTATAAGAATAAAAGGATAATTATACATTTTTTCTGTAAAAGAAGTGGCACTTCTATTTGGGTACATGCATCTATTGGGACCAATACGGTATTAGAAATGTACTGTTGTGTATCGCAATCCAAAACAATAAAATTGGCAAAGAAACTATGAGAAGTCTAATTACGTATTTCATGTAAAGTTGACACTGTATTTGTTACAATATGAGTAGGAATTCCCCATAGTATTGCACGCTTTGTGAACAATATAAATATTCCCATGGTGTAACTTATAACATATTACATGGATTTCAACATGGAACAGTAATATACTTGCATTGATACTTTTTTCTTCCATCTTCATATTTTACACACATATACAGATTCAAGAGGTTTATGAGTAGTTCCTCAGGTCGGTCAATATAACAGTTGTTTATGGCTAAGGACATAAGATATATGAATTTACATACATGAGAGGAGGGGGGGGGGTATTGGGAGTCAAGGGTAAAGCTATACAGAGGTCTCTCTAAAGACGCGCACGGAGGCTCCATTCTGTCGGACGTGAATGTACTTCGTCGTTTCGATCTCGGTGATGCGGACTTGTTTGTTCTGTGCGAACTCTTCACTGAGAGGAGATAATAGGCTGGGAGAAGTCGGCAGCCTGTCGGTGTCTGTGAAATGGAAGAAACGTGGAGTTAGTTTTCTAAACATGGTAATGGCGATTTATATGGGTTTTACTTTTTACTGTATATTTGAAGCTAGCTATATTTAAGTTTATCAAGAGAATAAATTGAAGCTTTTTTTTTTACTTTTTGTGAATGTATAATGTTTTCAATGAGGAGTTTCGGAGAAAGCAAGGCAAAATCTCAGTTTGTTACAGTGATGTGAATGCAATACATGTATAGTGCAGTAACTATAGCAACCAGAAAGCGGATATTTCCCAGATATATGCAAGTGAAAGGAACTGGGGTGCGGGTGGTTGGATGTTGGAACCAGGTCTTCATTTTTTGTAGCAGGGATCGGAACAGTCAGTTTTGAAGGTTGCAGTAAGCTTTTCCAAGTGAAAATTATGACTATACTACTAGTAATGAATGGTCTAAGGTATTAATGTCTAACAGACTAAAACATCATGGACATTAGTGAAACATAGAAAGTATAAAGTAATCGAATATCTCGCAATTCCCTATGAACAGAAAAGACAATTGAAATAAAGACATATAACATGTGCAAGATGGTGCATCAACCCCCAAAGAATTTCAAATTTAAGGACCGATTTAATGTCGAGTCAGAAGATTAAGTTCAGTCAGTCAGGGAAATTTGGAGGGACAAAATCACAAGGACACTTTTGAAAGAACATTTATATCAACTAAGGATGGATAAAACTAAACACTGTACGATGAGTGGGGAGGTTTGTACACCACAAGGGCTAATAAAGAACAACACTTTGTACTACAACACGCGGTATATACAGTACTGTATACATGTACCAGCGATGGCCGACTGAAAGAAAATGACGACAAAAAATTGACGACGACGTACATTGAACAATACCACCAGCGAAAACATTTACACTGCTTCAAAGTTCGATAAAATCCACGGAACATGGAACCACAAATTCGCTACCGCATGCAACTTAAGAAGTTTTTTTCTCTTTTCCTTAATTAATTACATGTATTCAAAATGGGTAATTTTCATACTAGTATGGCGTTTGGGGAAAGTTCGCTCGTCGAAAATGGGGAAAAAAATCTGTCAGTCAGTTTTGATTCTGTTCATATGGTGAAGGCTTTGTATGCAGAAGTCATTTGTCAGACAATTGTATAAAGTATATAATTGTATACTTTAGTATAGTAGCACCAATTATTATAAATCACAATTTCTGGGGGGAAAACGGTTCTGTAAATTCACCAGGCAGGCATCAATAGTATATTATAAATCAGACATGCTGATCAAGATCTACATGAACTCTACTACGTGTAAAAGGAATAAAATACAATCATACAACGTTGACTGCATTCAAGGGTGGCAAAATTAAACAGGGAAAATAAGACTTTATATCTCTTGTACGGAGAGTGTGGGATTCAAGGTTGTCATAGCAACAAGAGCAACAGAGATTGTGACTACAGTGGTCCCCCTCAAAAAAGACCCCCTTCAATAAAGACTTCCCCCTCTGTAAAGACCTTTTCCTGTGGTGCTAGGATAACGTTAACATGTAAATTAACCCTTCTAATAAGACATCCCCTTAGATAAGACCTTAATTTTGTGACAGAAGGGTAGGTCTTATCTGAGGGGGACCACTGTATATTGTAAGCAAGCTGGTCAATTGTTTACTTGGTTTCCATATTTTGACTGTCGTTGAAAAATATTAGTAATTTAGTATCATTGAAGCGTTTGATTGATACTAGTAGTCGCAGGTTACAAATGAATATTTTCATTGCAACTATCAAACACAATAGCCAGTGAACAACCAGGAGATGTGTTAGCTGCATTCAAGTCTAGAACAAGAACCGTGAGGAGTCAAAAGGCATCCGAGATCATTCGATTCCCAGCACCAATCAACTCGTGGGCATGCTGTTAGAAGCCGAGGCAGGCAGCGGGCACTAGCGCAGTTAGCGATCACTACACAAGCACACGACTTACAACACAGAGGGAACAACACACGGAGGCCTGCCATTGGTCGAGGCAGGGGGCGGGTTCACTACAGGATGACACAGCATGGGCATCTACGTCTAGCGGCAGCGGTGAGTGGCTTCTTCATCGCGGCGTTGGGCTGGACTTCGAGACCGTCATGCACACTACTGGTACTGGCGCTAGTGGGTGACTGGTGGGGGTCACAGTCATGCGACACAACATCGACTACGCTAGCGGGAGAACTAAGGAGCAAGGGGTCAGTTTCTTCAAGGTGTAGAGTCACAGCGTCGTCCGCCGTCGTGGCCTTGTCTGCACGTGTGGCCGTGTTGTTGTTTGTTGGAGTGGGGGAGGTTTTGCTTTGGCTGGTGGGGAGCAGGGCAGTCTTGTTATTGTTTTGTGGAGAAGTTTCGGGTTTGGAATCAGGGCCGTCGTTATTGTTTTCTTGGTTGTTATTGAGTGGGTCGTCATTGTTGTTGTCGGCAGTGTCAGTGTCAACAGTCTTGTCAGTCAAGTTTGTCTTTGTCTCGCTGGGACTGTCTTGCTCTTCTCCAAGGTTCTCACTGGACACTCCCTCTCCATCCGCCGGTCGCAAGTTGCCGCCCTCGAGGGCATCGCTACTGCCTACTGGTGTCATTCTGCGGACCTCCTCCAGATCAGAATCTTCCTCAGTGTCGCTCCGGTGACTGTACAATCGAGAAATCACTTGTTCTGCGCGTACCACATTCCGAACAAGCTCCTTAAATGATGGTTTTTTGCTTAAGACGTCGTGTCCATCCTCCACCCCGGAACTCTTCCGACGTCTAGATTTGTTGAAGTCTCCGCTTAGGAGTTGTTCATGCTGGAACATCGCAAAGTCGTGGATGTCCGCCTCTTCCACAGGAAATTCCTCGCCGTTGATCGAGACAACTTTCTGTAGGCGCTGAGAGCGGCGCACGCGAGCAGTCACTGTGTCAGGGGTCATAGTGGGATCAGGGGTCGTGGGGTCAGAGGTCATGGAGGTCGAGGTCATGTCGGGGGTTTGGGATCGTGGGGATTGGGAGGTGGTACAGCCGTCAACATCGTCGTTACCTGAACTTGGACGTAACTTCACGTTCAAAGAAATGGGCTGAAACGAAAGAAAAATTATTCATGCATGTAGATTGGGTGGTATTGTATAAGGGGAAGAAAATAAATATATGGAGATATAAATACACTATCAGGAAGTTTCAAATGAACTACTGAAATGTTCAATTTGAATTCATAAATCATACAAAATGAGTAAACTGAAATTAAGTTCCTTTAGGAAGTTAAATCTATAGGTTTCAATGACTACCCATACTTGTAAGACACTTTACCTTGTGGTCACCCATACAAACATTCCTTCCTATCATGTGATAGCTTGCCGAGTCGTCCTGTTAAATATATATAGAGGAACAAACTCAAAATGGAAAACATACCATTAGGCCAAAAAAAAAAAGTATTATGGTTCTGGTTATTGTGGTCCCCGAAAAAGTGATGCGACGATGCGATTTTCTTTTTTTTGGTTTTCTTTTTTTTGTGCTAAAATTGGCGGCCAATGACTGATCCGGTCAAATATGGCCCATTTGCGTGATTTGGCCAACCATTTTCCTTCAAAATTGGCTGTTGATGAGCGACCCGGCTGAATTTGCCCTGTTTGGTCAGTCATACACCAAGTTTCGCAATGTCAAAGACACTCGGGACCATTTTACTTGATCATTATCTCCCAAAAATCGGTGTACGGGTGTCAATTTACTAAAAAAAAAAGAAATGCAGCTCTCAAAAAGTGATGGGCACGATTTTTGTTTTTTGTTTTTTTAAAAAAACAAGTGATGCGCAGGGTTAAAACTGACGCGTGCGCCTAACCAGAACCAAAATACTATTTTTTTTCGGCCTTATATCTTTCATGGGTTAGTCACAACCAGGAACATAGAGATTCCAAAGGAGGAAACACGAATAACTGCAGAATTATTGATTTACAACTATTACCCGGTGCACAATAATTAAATCATAAGATAGTACATGTGCCGAGCCCTGACCTGTAGGAAGAGGGACTTGGCGCTCGGGGAGAAGAGGACGCGATCGCACCAAGAAGGACACCGGGTCTTCATGTACGAGTGACCATCGCTTACATCCTCACTGAACGGGTAACTGTCAAAACAAGTGTAGATTTTATAGTATGGGTGCATAAATTGCATATTCTATGTATAATTTTACTTGAGTGATGTATGTACATGTATGAGTTTAATAATTTTTAATGTTTAATTCCTCATAAAATTGTGTACATGTATTTGATATTCTTGGCATCGCATGGAACGATTCTATTTTGTATTTGAAGAAATTTCATTGACAGCACCAAAATGTTTCAGAGTTGCTATTAAAACTAATCTTTTTAAATTGAACATGATGACTTGGACAAACCTTGGAGGGAACGTAACTGGTATTTCACACAGCTTATGACTGAATGAATCCATTTCTCGATCGAAACCCTTTAACTGTATTCAAAAATCAAAATGTATCATATATCAATTCAATTCACGTAGCAAAAAAAATTGACAGTGCCGAAAATTAGATCTATGGAATTAAATGAGAAACAACTTTTAATTTTCAACTCCAAATTTCCATTAGAACAAGTAAATAGCATTTTACAATTTTCGAACATACCCATTTTGAGCAGTTGAAGAAAATATCATTGTGTTGTCGATGTTCAAAGCCTTTCTTTTCCACAGTCAACATCACCTACAGGTGTAAATCGTACAAATATAAAGCACAAACTTGCCAGAAAATGTTGACTCGGTCATTCAGATATTTTTCTGTTGATCAGTCGAGCATTTTTTTTGCAACGTATGTAACACTATCGTAGTATTGGGCATGGTTGGAATATGATTTTTGTCAAAATTCTTGTGGAACAGTTCAACCAACAATCCTATAACTATGCAAAGATATGTGACTCCAATAAAAGAACTGTAACAAGGCAAACAGCACTGGCCTCTGGTTTATTCCATGGGATAGTCTAGACAATGGAGCATTATCTAGACAAGTACAGCTAGGTATTGGCCAATTCCTATCACGCTTAAACGTGATTCAGTCAATGGCGTATTGTCACGCATTTAACATCTAATTTGATGGAAGTTGACGATCTTAGGGTGGGTATAGGATCGTTGGTTTAACGGAGTACAGATTGGTAAGGGATTCAGTACCTTTTCATGACTGGCATCCGTGTACGTGATTTTGGATAACTCATCTTTCTTGCCGGTACAACGGTGTTCTTTCAACTTGGACGTCAGATCCTGTGAGGTGTATAAACAATTTGTGTTGAATTTGGTTCTTCTGATACACGTAAACGCTTAAGAAACTTGCACATGCAACATTACATTACACCAAGCTTGGCATGTGCTAATTGGAAACAGTTACATGTTTCTTGTGAAAACTAGAATTTACAAATTTACCAGTATCTATCTGCAAAGGTGTATAGATAAGGCTCATCAAAATGCAACCGATCTAATATCTAATTCATGAGGTACCTTCTAGTTTTTATCATAATGTACCAACCATTTATATCATAATGTTATCAATATTCTTTTGATCATAATGTAACTGATATAATAATGAAAATACAATTCATTGTATCTAAAATAATTTACAGAAATATGACAAGGAAAATATCACTTACTTGAATAATGCTGAACGTGTCCAGGCGAAAGTTGAAGTCACCAAATATAAAGTATGGGACCTTTGGAAACTCATCTGTTTCAAATCTGGAAAAAAATCAACATTCCTTCATATTCATGATGTTTAAAAAATAACTGCATTTTTTCTTCTGAGGTTATGTTGTAGAGTAAATACCGGGTAGCATACAGATACACACGCGCATGGAAATGTCCAAAATCTCACCTGTTTATTGTATATTCAAGAGCATTTTTTCTGGTAAGACAGTATTCTGAGGGTGTCTGGAGATAAGAACAAAACATTTTTGACACTATACTGGTGGACAAAATTATCATAACTATTAGATTGTTTAACTGTCATATACGTATATACATCACATTTATCATTCCGGTACATATGACTAACCCTAAAAATCATTTCGGTATTAATTATATACATTATATTTCCAGGTGTAATTTGGGAGTTGAGTTAACTCTCCACAAATTTATTGTAGTGAGTACGTCCATGTAGTATTTTCCAATGGGTAATGTTTAAAATAAAGGTTTCCTGTTGTTTCACTCACTGTTTCCATTGCAGTAATGTTGGAAGCATCGTGAAACAGGTGGATGTTGACAAGATCGAACACTCTGGCAGCGCGAAAAAATTGAAATATGATTGAAACAACACTGTCAGGCAATTGTTGTTACGCAAGTACATACTATATAGCCACGTTAACAACATACATGTACCGTGAACAAATAAATGTTGTTTTGTTGTTTGGTACAAAGTTCAGTTGAAAACATTAATATACGGGTACAACACACAAAGAGTATTTTTTTAAAGTAATTCATATTTATTACGAAGGTATGAGCAACCAGCATTGGCGGAATTTCAGTGATATATTTGGAATATCCTGAACTTTTTCTGAGTAGTGCATGGTATGTCATAATACTTACGAATTGTAAATGTTCCATCTTGTTCGGATAAAGCCTTTTCTCGACCATTTGTACTGAAAATATCGATAAAGATACAGTTCATTTCTACATGCAGTTGTCTGCAACGCGTACTTAGTATATACCTGGTAAGAATCTGTGGTCAGCCATAAATCCAGAAATTATTCAGTACTAACTATTTTATGGCTTGAAATACATGTACAATGTAGAATTCCAAGAAATCACCCTGGTTATACATGTAGACCCATCTGCAAGCAGCAGGATTCCAAACATCTTCATCAATTTCTATCTATAATACTTTTAATTAATTAAAATCCTTAATACAGCTATTTTGATGGAATATCCTTGCTGGACATGTTGAAGTAGAAAGCTTCCAATCAAATACTTTCCAAGTTGCAAATTTCTGGGACCCGTACAGCCTACAATCTAAATTCAATTCAACAAAAAACAATTTCTAATTACTTTAATTAGCACAATTAGTGTATTTATTAACCATGCTCGATCCCGACGGCTTTGTTGATCAAGTAGTCTAGGTAAGACCGAACACAAAAAAAACAATGTTTTATCAGTGGGGGGAAAAAAACGCAAGCTAAACATTTTATCTCTCTCCATTGGGCGCTCATTATAGTTAACGTAAATAGCAAGGCTATACAATGTATTCTTATACTGTGATTTTTATCTGCACGAACCTAGAACTAGATCAGTCACAGCACGGAGCTCAACTTTGGAGAAATATGTGTATTCTAGGTATATGTATGTATGATGATATACATAAATATATAAACCGGTATATCATACATATTGGAGATGTGAAAAGGAAATTTTATTTTGGAAAATTTGACAATGGACTTAATGAATGGAGGGCATGGACCATGCAAAATATGTGTACACAAAATCGGCTCAGGTATGTATTCAAAATATTTTGTAGTGGAGGTAGATCTACATTATTTATATACCATACCATAATATATATTATGTAAGTTGTAATAAACAATATATTGTTTATTGTTAATAACAAAAATGTCTGTCAATAAATCATTTTTACATGTACATGCTCAATATCACATGCTTATCAAAATTAGCTTCAATCTAGTAACTATGGCAACATAACAATAGGGGGGGGGGGGGTGGCATGTGCGGAACTCACATTTGGGAAGAACTCTTGCGGGAATTTGGCTTTTTCCTTGATTGTCACATGTTCAATGTTGCCCGAAAGCACCTGAAAGTAGGCAAATATTCGCAATGAATGTGTGCGCTGTACCATGGAAAATCAATACAGTGAAGGGAACGTTCCAAGGCCAGCGACAAAACCTGTCCAGGCTTGAACTGACAGGAACAATACAGAAATATTGTGTATGACGGCTGGGAACCAGTGAACCGGTATTCGATTATTTATATTAAGAACAATATTATAGCCAGATTTCCAACATGTAAAAAACATGCTAATGAGCTTACCTCCCGCCCTGTCAGTGGTACAAATTCTTTCCCTGAAAAAACGTGGCAAAAAAGGTCAGGTAATGAACAATAAACAGATAATTTGAGAAAAGATTTAATATCTTTTTAATCAGACATGCAATACTGTAGGTAAAAAGATTATTGTAAAGTTTTTTCAACATTTACCTCACTGTTACAAGCAAAGGTGGTGAAAATTACATTTAAAAAGACTTTGACAGCAAGACCATAAATTGAATAGATTTCTGTGTGGTTATGGTTTTTTTTTTGTGCTCAATATTTGTGAATGTACCGCAAAACTTTCTTACTCTGGAAGTCATACGCCTGGACATTTTCGACGGACTGGTGAACGAAATACAGGGAACCCAGCGCCTGGAATCAAAACATCAATTATTTGTTTGAATTTTGTTTTGTTTTTTTCTCGGAGAAAAGTACATGTAAATGCAAGCAATGATGAAATATGCATCATGTAATATCGTAGTATTAACACGGTTGAATAACGTTGTAAGGTGATCGATCATACAGATTACTGTACATTGTATGTCAACTGGCTAAATGTTACTGTAGGGTTTTATACCGGGAACATTGTATTTATATGCATGTAGATGTAGTCTGGTATTTCCATATTTCTTTACATGTTATAGATGGATGTATTTTTTAGATATATGTCAATGTTTTTGTTTCCTTACACCACAAAATAGATGGGAGAACAAGGAATTTTCATTCTAAAGCATTTGTGGCATGTATTGTATACTGATTAATATACACGTACACTCAAAGACATTTCAGCAGGAAGCTACTACAATAGACACATGGTAGCTAGCGAGTCATGTATAACTAATATCAAAACTCTAATCATGTCTAATGATCATGTGAGGCAGATACAATATTGAAGGTGCAGGCCTCATCAGGGCATAATGCCCTAGTTACTACCTGCTACCTGTCAGGCTATCAGCAATTAGATCTGCTTTCCCCAACCCCCCTCCCCCCCCCCCCCCTGCCCCCTCCTCTTTTTTATCTCTGCCCTACCCCGCTCCACCCCCCCCCCCCCCCATGCTTGAGGAAGCATCGGTGCCACCTCAGTGATCACGCCCTTGTGGCTCCGTGACTGAGTGCCGGGGTGTGGTGCGCTTCGCTTACACTGATCGGCACCCTGCGGGTGGGGCCTAGACTTGTCGTCGTCCGCAATGCCTGTCACAATGTTTGTTTCTTGTTCTGCTTACAGCAGCAATCAGTGATTGTCAAAGGTGCTCACTGGAGCGAATCGCTTTGCAAGTTTAGGCTCAGATGCAGGAAACTATCGCTTGCTTAACTACCTATGACTTTGGCCATGGTAGAGGCCAGGTCCTTTCTTGCATAACTCTCGATACACTTGGCAGGCGAAGACACCACCCAAACTGGGGTCCCAACCGTACGTAGAGGAAGCCAAAACTTGTGACTGCACAACACCATGAACCGGACGCGTGCAGGGCAATAAATGTGATCAACAGGTTCATAAACTGATCATGTGAGAGCGTCGTTGGCCATCATTGAATCGGACGAGAGGCAAGGAGACGAGACGGATGGACAACATCTTGTGACTTGGCAGCATCTGTGATAGGTAGATAGATAGAGCTCTACATATGAAGACAGGTCACACGTAGGACATACGAGACTAGAACCTTCACATTCAACCTACTATCCCTTCAGCCAGCCATCCAACAGTCTGTCTGTCCGACTGTCCGTCAACTCAGTCAGTTTGACTGCTCTCACATTCAAGACTTCGTCATCGGAACATCAGCATCTCAAGTAAGTCAATAAAGCTGAGAGCCTCTCGAGATCTACGGGTGTGCTTGATGTGGAAGCACTTAAGGTATTAGCCAAAGAAGGATATGTTGCAAAATTCAAACATGTAGACACATAATGTTGTTGAAGAGATAACTGACATGTGTGAGATATAATCTGAAAACTGCCAGACGGATCAATAAAAAGTGTATCAAAGTGATCATGATCTTCTGACATAAAAGACAAGTTATTTGCACAGATCTAACGAACCAGAAAATGTTGCATGTACATGTGCACACACATGAACTTCAATGAAGGAACTTTGTACAAAATACCTAAACTGGCACATTACCAGCTGAACTCTTGTGCCACAAAAACAAGAACAGTGTCGTAATTCACTGGTGGTGACTTTATCGTCTCAAACAAAAAATTCCTTCCAGTTTACATGTATTTTTTCCCTTCCAAAACCTTTAGCATGCAAACATCAAAGTAACCAGTGCCCAATGTCGTAATTCCAGTTTCTCCCTGTGCGGACCGCAGGATGAAGGCGAGCGTTGTACGAGGCGGCCAGGAGAGGGTGCTGCTGAAGCGGTGTGGGCCTGGCCAGCTTGTCGTGGAGCGACGCGGATCAAATGGCTGGCACACCGTGCTTCTCTGCGCCCTCAGCTTGGTTTTTGGATTCATGATGTCACAGGTCTTCTCAGGTATGTTTCTATACTGTCTATGAATGCGGCAGTTTTATCTTCTTTGGTGATATTATATTTTTTGAATTTATCGTGCGAAAATATACTGTGAGCACAGGGAATATGGTCTGAAATTTTTCCTAAAAAATTATTATCTTGTTTCACAAACTCCTTCAAAGCTTTCATACATGTACATGTGCATTTGACGTGGTTCATACAGTATTCACATAATATCACTCTAGTATCTTATTTTAGAAACTGGAGAATGCTATAAAATAAAACCACGATCTGGTTGGTACATGTATGTTTGCTGTCGTCAGGTACACAAGTTGATGTGCTGTACATTCCGACGGGTTCTGACTCACGATGGAGTCAATGGCGGGGAAGCGCGCCCTCAAAATCTCAATCAACTTGGAGTGGCCCGAGTAATGTTCAAGATTCCCTTCTGTTGAGCGCTATGTTGAACATCGCCAGGCAGCAACTTTTCAGTGAGATTGAACAGGAGGGATTCATTGTTGTTGAGGGAGACGAGGGGATTGTCGGACCACTAATTTCAGATCAACTGATGGTACCTTCGCGTGGCGACAGCCAGTCAACGTTGGAATTTACAGGTGTGTTCTGGCAGGAGAAAGAGCCCATGGGACCTCAGGGATCTCGCCCTGGGACGCCGGAACTTCGGTCTGAGACGCCGGGACTTCGGTCTGAGACGCCGAAGGACTTCCGGAACCTAGTGGCCCTGCTGGATCGATTTGGAGTGAGCAGTGATTGGTTAACGTCGCAGATTCAAGAGCCATCTGATGAGAATCTCCCATTGCTTGACACACCAGCAGTTGTGGATAATGCAATTGACAAAGTCCCCAACATTCCAGACAAGCCATCCGAAGGGCAGACTTCAGACCAGACTGGCACCACAAGTGATGAAGACAGCCCTGCAGCATCTTCCTCAGCAGTAAAAGCTAGTGAGGATGTTGGGACATCAGCCATCCAAGACAGTAGCAGCTCTGCGATAGAACTCTTTTCGATGGATGACTTCCAGAAGTGGGTGGACGAGTACTAGTAATACTCAACACAATAACCATGGCAACTGGATTGCCAATGGATAACTTTGAACATTGTGTATATAAGAGACACGAGCTTCAAAAACCTGATTGAGCTATATGGCAATTGCTCATCAGGCATCAACAATTGCTTACAATTTCTAACTTGGTTGAAAGTAATGAACGGACTTGGAGATCATCTCAGTTAAAAATACTGACCCTGCTGATGAGTGACAGGTGAATGGTGTCTTTGACTGCGCCTTTGACTGATATCAGTATGCATGACATTGCATGTGTGCTGTATTCTTGGTTTCGTATCATGACCTATTGAACTAGCATTGGACTAGCATTCTACATATCATACAGCTGTGTGCCGTATCCATCGTACAATGATCAGGTGATCGAGATGTACATATAACTGTGGTGTGCACTTGATTATATATGTACATATATGCACCTGTAAACGTTCCAAACAATAAATATTCGAAACATGTAATATGTCGTACATACCTTTATACCGATTCATACCATAAGCAAATTGTTCATGTGTGTTTAAGTCTGATTCTGTTCTTACAATAGATTCAAAATCTACATGTGGAAGTGTATATGTAGTGATTTTGTGGCGTGACAAAGGACAACAACATATTAACATATATACCATACTCACAAACAGCTGTCCATGCAAAAATATACTAAAATACTGACTGTGAATTTGTCGACCGCCGTGAAATCTTCATCGAGAAAGATTCTGACTTTGTCATAGGGTTGTAAAGCATCACTGGCCAGCAACGATCTGAAAAGAAAACCAAGTCAATAATATTAGTAATTTTGAACTTTTCTAGTAATTCGATTTTATACTGGTTATAAATTACAGAAAAACAACAACCAAATTTGCTATGAATTATGGCTATTATTTATCAGTAATTTGAGTTCTGAGTGGAGTTCTACTTATAAATATTAAACAAAAGGTTTATGTTCGTTGGTCACCACAATCACACCATGACGGCACATGACTTACAGGCCCTATTCTGTAAGAGCAAATGATTTGTTTCTCATTCATACAACAGATGGCAGCATATTGTCATGATTTGACAAGGGGCAATTCCCCCTACATTCACTAGGTGGCAGCACTATTGTCAAGAGTTTGCACGTAGCAATTTCCCCTACAATCACTAGGGGGCAGCACTGACTGGCAGTATTGAACGAACGCAAAGACTTGCCAGAATCTTGAGTCTGTATCACGTTATGGGAATGTAGCATGTGTACTTGAAGCAGGGTAATGATTTCTGGAGCCAATCGTTAAGCTGTTAGCATCAGACTTGGGTTACACACTTAGCCATCGCGGCCGGCAGTAATACCTACATATATGTCACGTATATTAACTACCCCATATACATAATAGCATGTGAGGGCCAAGCTTTCCTATGCACGAAAGCCATACATACCTAACTCTCTCTCTGTCTGATCAATAGAGTTATTATTAACCATGTTAACTAGCCACTTTGATCACCTGACCATACTGATAACTAATTAACCGATAAGCATTGACCAAAAAGCCAGCCTTGTAATCAGCCTTGTAATTTAACAGGATTATCTGCAGAGAATCTTCATGCATGACTTGAGTAGTATTACAACAGAGATGCAAACACTTCAAGGAGATGCAAAAAGCTGGTCATCACTGCTTGAGTGAAGTAATGCATACCCAAAAGAAAACAACATATTCCTTCGATGAACACTTCGATTGCAAGATGTTGACTTTATTGACCCCGACTGACAAGTCAAAGCGTTTGTACCAGGTCGACTTACTTGACGAAAAGGTTGACATTTTTCATGGAATCCTCATAGTTTTTCCCGCCGACCTCCTGGCAATGAACCGCGAGGAAGTCCGGAGTCTGTCGGGAAACCTCCTGCAAGTGAGAAAGGAGTCACTCAAATACATGCTCAAGTGCTTGAAAACTAGCCTTTAACTCATAAAAATAATACCATTATACGCGTAAATGTAACATTTTTTAGCAACTTCGTTGTGATAAAATGGAATGATTGACATCAAATTTATATGTAGGCTAGCGTGCGGATTGGTTTTCCATCATAAATACATACATTCATACATGATTGTGCATGTTTACATATATATTTGTATATATTAATAAAATTTAATTGCTAGTTCATATACATGGTATATGTAAATTGAATTTATCGTGCCATGGTAATCCAATGAACATTTTGGTAACCCTCATGATCAGGATGATTCTAAAATATATTCTCAACGTTTCATAAATGTGTATTAATCAATGACCTTGTTAATTGAATTCTATATTGGTGCTAGAATTTTTAAATAAAACCTTATCATATTTTTGCACGGCAAAGAAGGTTCATTCGCCATGTTCTCTAGAAAAGAACCAATTTCGGCTGCAAGAATCTTTCTGCTCCTCCAAAAAAATACTGTAATTCCATCAATATTCATACTACACGTATTAAGTAGCCAGTAGCGAATGTGTCAATTTTCCGCGCAGAGAGAATTAGGATGATAGGATTCCACCCCACATCTTCCTCGTATCCATGGTAACAGCGTAACCTTGGAGCGAAATTTGCCCCAAAGGAGCGAATGTTACTTCATCATAGCTGTCTACTTGCATAATGTACTTGTGTGACTGTGTACTTGGTGTGAACCGCAACTTCGCTCAGGAACGGAAAGGAACTTGTACCCGATGATTTTTATATAAGTACGTATAACATACGGTACTTATTTTATACAAGTACTTATGGTACTTAGTTGAAGTAGATTCATACAGGTTTCAACTAAGTACAGAATATACATGTACATACTACATACACAGGCAAAAACACATGTGTATATACTATGTACAGTACATGTATACTGTCACCCAGTTCTTTTACATGTACATGTATCTTCTGTGAACAATTCTTATCCTGCTACAACCCCAGATTTTGTTCATTGGAATGGTGCACATCATTTTAATGTTCAAATAGCAGATTTCTTGTTCAAATCAGACTGAAAGTTGAAAATTATTACATCACAAATATAATCTGTAGTGACCAGACAATGGTTTATCATCACACGGTTACACCTAATCTGAATTTGAGAATTCCGTTGTTTTCATTTTAAATATGACAATGTGGAAGGGGTGAAGGACTGGGGGTTACAGTATTCATGTATATAGACTGATAGAATTCTTTGGCTTGTCAATTCTGCCTTAGTCCCATATTCCATAAAGCATTTATATGTTCATTCATACATTCATTCATGAAAATAGTGGCATACCGGTAATTATACTGCCAAATATAACATGTATACAGTGATCGCATACACACATCTGCGCAATCTTGAATTGTGAATTGTTATACTAGTACACGATGCAAAAGTACTGGGAATAGACAGTTTGTTCCATAATTTGCATAACTTGCACCATGTATGAATGATTGATAGGTCACGCACAATGCAGGATATCAAAGCATTCCCGGGGTATTGCCCTTATTCTGACATTTATGTTTTTGGCATTTAAAATTACTGCAGAAGAGAAACTTCAAGTAGACAGTGGAGTTCCTGTTTTGGCCAGTTGGAAGTGGAGTTTTATCTGGTTTTTGTCCGAGTCGAATCTGCTTTCAAGCATTGTACTGGTGTGGGCAGCAAGCTCTTCAGATTCGAGAATCATCTTCTCGGCTTTTCGGCGATCTGTGGAGTTTCCTCAACACAGACAGTGAGGAAATCAAGCGGTCTAAATACTCGAGCATCCCCCGGACTTTCTCTCTCGCTCGGCCCAGTCTTTCATTTCTGTGTTTCCTCCGCTGGCACAGGGCAGCACATTCATCATTGTTCACCGCCGCTTGCCAACACTGATCCCGCCCGATAAAAGCCTTCCCAGCCACTGCCACCGCCGATCGCGGTAAATGGCTTTGCAGCTTCGGGAAAACCGGGGAGAAAAAAACTGGCACCGCACGTAAAACTAACCGACCCACTCAAACTCACATAAACAGCGAAGCTGATTGCCGACAAAGCACGATTCCCCCGAGGTTTTGTTCGGTACGTGCCGGATTTTTCGTAGATACAAGCGTTATCGCCAGGGTATATGAATTCTCGCACCTACGAGGGTTATCCGCCAATCTTCTCACCTACAGCAATGCAGCATATCACTGCCAAGTAATGGAGCTTTTCATTGTGATCAACAATGGAGATTTTTATATAATGGAGCTTTACGCGATTTAGGTTAATTCAGCGAAGCCCATTATATATTCGAAAGGGCACACCACTATAGAATACAGATCAGCTGATGGCTGCGTATTGCTGCCCATCCAATCGAACCGCAAGCAACTAAAACACTTGAATTATGCTGCAATCCGCTTCAGTAATTGGAAAAGATGTCCAATTTGAATTCCTAGTTGACACCAGCATCACACTACTGTGTCACCGCTGAGTGGGAACAGCTGCGAAATTAAATCTGTCAATTTTCAGTAGATGTACATTTATGTAGAGAATATTTACCTAGGAATGACAGAATATCATAAAAGACTGGGACCTCACAATTAATTGCGTGCTAGTTTAATAGAAGGTGATAATATTACCGATGTTTAGTTAGCAGTATTCCTGATTACTATACACCATGTATACCA
This sequence comes from Terebella lapidaria, assembly GCA_949152475.1. Classification (NCBI taxonomy): domain Eukaryota; kingdom Metazoa; phylum Annelida; class Polychaeta; order Terebellida; family Terebellidae; genus Terebella; species Terebella lapidaria. The sequence goes on along the minus strand of OX424563.1, from coordinate 32,032,285 downwards.
TATTTTTGTTGATTTGTTAATATTGGACTACATAATGTATGGTCATAACCTCCAAAATTATATACCTAGTATTGCGATAAAACTGAACTTCATCAGGTGGCAAGTATATGATGAATAGCTGTATTGTACAATTTACATACACAATTATGTGATACATTCCGAATTATACAATTAATACATATATTGTTAGTTCATTCAGATATGATTAGTTCATCACCAAGAAGGTATATAAGATTGGTCAATACGAGAATCAATATTCGGAGATTTCTTACTTACCGCCAGAAATTCCTTGAGCCATATTTGCTGCATATTGTCCGGCTGGAAAAGTAAGACTTTGATTAATACAGGATCATTCGAAATACCCCGGGAAAACAATGATTAGTCAACCGTTCCTATCAGTTCCAGCCAACCGCCTGAAGCCACATCATGGACAAAACCGCCATGGAATAACAAATGCAACTTTTGCAATGTACAAACCTCTATAATGATTATATTAAGATATAGAATATGTAATGAGAATACTGATATTTGAAGAAAATTTTATATTTGTCACAATTGCTATGGTCATATCTCGAAAATAGTTACCTTGGCAACCAATTATGGATATTGAATACTGATTACCGGTATATCTCATGCCAAATAAAGTACATGCCAGATATAGGTCATGTTATCATCGTACATGTTTGAAAATAGACGTTTCATTACTTTAATTAACTTGTTTTACCCTTGTGACGTCATGAATACTCATTATAATAGTTAATTAGGCACAAAAAAGTTAGCCCAAAATTTCCACTAAAACTGTTATATCTTCATAAATAATCTAGATATTGACATGCTGTAAAAACTATAATAATTCGTGAGATTCACTCTATCATCTGTCAAAATTAAGTATCCTGACTTTAGTTGAACTTTAATTTGTCCTGATTTCACCCCAAAATTGCCCCCCCCCCCCCCTCCCCCACCAAAAAAAAAATGGATCTTTAAAAATTAAATCTGTAGCGTGATTTTTTAAAAAAAAATTGCAGATGTATAAATCAGAATTTTTCAACTGATAATCTTGATAATCAAAATTGGAAGAGTAAATAATCGATTATCAATCATAATCGATCATCATTACATCACTAGCGATAAAATATTCATATCCCATGTGTGCAATGGATTGAGAGCTTAATGTACACTGAGTATACCACCATAATACAGCATACTTATAAATTACCCAACCAATTAGGCATTATATAATGATAGTCATGGTAATGATCTGATATGGGACAGACACTGATGGGTTTTCTTTGTGGACCTTGCGGGGGTGGGAGGGGGGGGGGGGGAGATCAGGGATGTGATATTAGCGGTACATATAACATGTATATATAAGGGAAATGCCATACACATATTTTGCATGGTACATCCATCACCGGTGAGTAGCAATGCCTTGTTCCCATACAGGAGTAACATTTCATACATGTAGCCTGGACCATGTGGACTCAGATCGATAGTTTCTTAGATGTCTCCAGAGTAAACTAGACGCTTCCGGTCGCCTACGACCGCTTGAGTGTATCCCCCGTAGCCCTATCATCTCTGTTGCCCCAAATATATCACTGTCAATTGTGAAAAACTAGAGTAAGGGCTAAAAAAGATTACCAGAGAAATGTTAAATCTCAAGTCACAACTGTTTTCTTTTCCCCACCAAAATTGCTGCACTGATTTTCCGAGGTTATTGAAGGTCGAATTCAAAATCACCACTGAAATCTCTTTATATGAATTTCCATTCGACATGTTTGATAAAATAACGAAAATACAGATAGATCAATCTTTTCACCTATTTATATTTCAACTCAGAATATTTTACAAACTTGGTTCCAAGTTGAAATTCAAAGTAAAATTTGACCAAAAATGCATTTCAAGATGACAAAATTGGAGCTAGATTGAACTTCTCACCATAAGTTATATTTCGATCCATAATACATGTATGTGCCAACCATGGTTTCAAGTTGAAATTCAAAGTAAAAGGTAATCAAAACTGCATTTCAAGATGACAAAATTGGAGCCAGATCAAACTTTTCGTCATGAGCTATATTTTAACTCATAATACCTGCCCAACTTGATTTCAAGTTGAAATTCAAACTAAAAGTTTACCAAAACTGCATTTTAAGATGACGAAATTGGACCCAGATCAAACTTTTCGCCATGAGTTATATTTCAACTCATAATATGTGCCAAACTTGGTATTAAGTTGAAATTCAATGTAAAAGTTGACCAAAACTACATTTCAAGATGACGAAATTGGAGCCAGATAGAACTTTTTGTCATAAGTTATATTTTAACTCATAATATGTGCCAAACTTGGTTTCAAGTTGAAATTCAAGCTAAAAGTTTACCAAAACTGCATTTCAAGATGAAGAAATTGGAGCCCGATCGAACTTTCCATCATAAGTTATATTTTAACTCATAATATGTGCCAAACTTGGTTTCAAGTTGAAATTCAAACTAAAAATTGACCAAAACTGCATTTCAAGATGACGAAAATGGAGCCAAATCGAACTTTTCACCATAAGTTATATTTCGACTCATAATATGTGCCAAACATGCTTTCAAGTTGAAATTCAAAGTAAAAGTTGACCAAAACTGCATTTCAAGATGACAAAATTGGAGCCAGATCGAATTTTTCACCATAAGTTATATTTTAACTCATAATTTGAGCCAAACATGGTCTCAAGTTGAAATTCAAAGTAAAAGTTGATCAATGTTTTCATAAAAAGCTATTGTGATCAATAATAGACTTAACTAGCAAAAAAATAATGTTGACTTATTTGGTCACAGCCATAAAATCTCTACTGGACAAAGCCTTCACCTTGTTGAGCCCAATAATAAATATTTCTTGTCTTAACTATTTTCATTGTCGTCACTTATAGACTTAACATGTAAAAATAAAGTTAACTTATTCGGTTACACCCAGAAATTTCTACCGGACAAAACCTTAACCTTGTTGAGCTCAATAATAAATGTTTCTCATCTTAACTATTTTTATTGAGGTCAATAATAGACTTAACTAGCAAAAAAAATGTTAACTTATTTGGTTACAGACATAAAATGTCTACTGGACAGAATCTTTACCTTGTTGAGCCCAATGATAAATATTTCTTGTCTTAACTATTTTTATTGTAGTCAATAATAGACTAAACTAGTAAAAATAATGTTAACTTATTCAGTACACCCATGAAATCTGTACTGGACATACTTTCACCTTGTTGAGCTTAATAATAAATATTTCTCATCTTAACTATTTTTATTGTGGTCAATAATAGACTTATCTATTTTTATTGTGGTCAATAATAGACTTAACTAGTGAAAATAATGTTAACTTATTCAGTTACACCAATGAAATTTGTACTGGACGAAACATTTACCTTGTTGAGGTTAATAATAAATATTTCTTGTCTTAACTATTTTTATTGTGGTCAATAATAGACTTAACTATTAAAAATAATGTTAACTTATTCAGTTACACCCATGAAATTTGTACTGGACAAAACCTTTACCTTGTTGAGCTTAATAATAAACGTTTCTCGTCTTAACTATTTTTATTGTGGACAATAATAGACTTAACTAATAGAACTAATGTTAACTTATTCAGTAATATTGTCCTGTTTTCACTGGAAACTTCAGTTCTCCATTCTGAACAAGAAACCAGTGTCATTACCTTCCACTGTACAGGCTATTGGAATGATCGTACATGTCAAAATGGATATTTCAAAATTCTGTAATAAGTTAGGCTGTTAACATATTAATATGTATATGATCATTCTAAAAAACGATTGGTTTCGTGTGACAGCCCTTCCCAACAACACTTCCAAATATTATCGAGATTCGTCAAAAATTGCCATCTGTAGAGCGTTCACAAGCCATGTGTCTCAAACAGGCTGTTTTCAATGCAAAATGTGTCCCCAAACGACCAATTCAGTTGCCACGGCAACCAAAATCGATTGGTGTCGGGATCTTACCATAATATATGTGCCTGCGAAAAATAATGGTGATCGGGTGAGAATTGCGGCCTATAGCGCGTTCACAAGCCATGTGTCTCAAACAGGCTGTTTTCAATGCAAAATGTGTCCCCAAACGACCAATTCAGTTGCCACGGCAACCAAAATCGATTGGTGTCGGGATCTTACCATTATATATGTGCCTGCAAAAAATAATGGTGATCGGATGAGAATTGCGGCCTGTAGCGCGTTCACAAGAAAATCTCTGCGGACGCGGACACGGACGCGGACGCGGACGCGGACGCGGGCGCGGGCGCGGACGCGGACGACGAAGCCAAATCCATAGTATCCGCCGAACTTTGTTCGGGGGATACAATTATGTAAACATGCTACAGAGATCAATACCAACGCTACATGTTCGTATATAATTGTCATGGAACTTGCGGAAATGACATGTGATACAACATATTATATCATGTATATCACAAGTTCTAATACAATCTTACAGAACCGTGTGCACATTTATCATGTTTATTGGTAATGTACATTTCATATCCTGTCCTAGTCCTTTTCGAAGCACATGCCCCAATAGAAGATCATGATGATACTTAAAGGCGCACTATACATGCTATATGGGATTCTGTTTTTAGGGGATTTCCAAGATTTTTCTCCCGACGCTTTTAACGTCAGATGACGTTTTTTGACCTAGGATATCTGCCGAGCCGACCTGGGCTGATCTGACAATTGGCTCGACAGATATCCTAGGTCAAAAATGTCATCTGACGTTTTGCTCTATAAATAAAAGCGTCAGGAGAAAAATCTTGGAAATCCCCTAAAAACAGAATCCCATATGGCATGTATAGTGCCCCTTTAATGATTGCATGAAAATATGATTCTGTGGCCATTTCCTCTTGCGAATATTTGTCAATATATATAGCAAAATTAATAGTATGCACATGTCTGCGCAAAAACATTTGATAGATGGCAAGTTGAGTGATTTTTGACAATGAAGTTACATATAGTTAACCCAAATGCAAGAACAAAACTCAGATGTCTGCTCGTAAAAGGTTGGAGATCAAGCTCCTAATAAATTGCATTATCAGTTATTAGTTATCATCATGATCATGACATGCGGATAAATTTATTAGAAAATCCAATTTCGTCAATCTGAATATGTAGCACATTTAGCTGTTCAGAATGTATGTGCACATACCCAGGTAGTAACTCAAGTCAGGGATCGACATTCATGACATTAGGCATATGATACCAGTGGCCCTATGGGGCAGTAACATCCGGAAATTACTGGCCCCATCCATAATCCACTGGCCCCACTTTCGAAGTTCAATATCAATCAACATGATCAATGTGTACATGAATATCAAACACTGATGTATTTTTTACAAAGAACACAGAAAAGCTTTCAAAGGAACTGAACATTGTTAAAAGTACAAACTCAAAGAATGAAGGTTTTATACTGGCCCAGTGGGGCCAGTGACTTAGGAAATCTGGTGGCCCCTACTGGCCCCACAGGCTCAAAATATGGTGTGGGGCCAGCGGGCCAGTGTTAATGTCGATCCCTGACTCAAGTCCTCGGTGCCTAAAACCCGACTAACTGAGTATTCGTATACAGTGTGTAGTATAGAATTCCCCAGCAGTAGCCAGAAAAAGAAATTTAAATTTTTAAATTTACCGAGAACAGCAAAAAGAAACATTCAATTCAAAGGTGTTTCATGTGCTTCCACAAAACGATGCATGAATTATCATGGAATAAATACCGTAAACAAGTGTCTTAGAAGGATTTTAGTCAGTCATGTTCGATTACTATGTTTCTCAGATATAACTCATTTTTGACCAGACTCGATCCGTAACCAGGTAGGCTTCTCGATTAATGATGAGACCCCTAAGTCTCACTGAAATCAGTTCTGCTGACATTGATTCTGATAAATAGACTTAGGCGTAGTTGAGGTTCAGTGTTTGGTGAATTTGGGGATGCGGCTACTATGAACAGCGTTGTACTAAAAATACATAAAAGTACAGGGCTGTGCATAGCAAGGGATGCTGCAAAATTTGTCTGGATAGCTTGTAGCTTAGCCTAGGCACTACCAGCAGATCTATAAGCCAGTTCGGAAATGTTTCTAGGTCAGGTCAAATGGTATAAACAAATCGTTTGAACGCACCATGTTCAATCGAGAGTTACGTGATAAACTCGAAGTGAACAAAGAATTTAGTATCGTACAGGCGAAATCGAGTGAATGTCAATGACAGTGACTCCACAATGGTAGCGTGACAACACGAGGTGGCTTTATTTATAATACTTGAACCCCGACCCACTTCACGTGACCTGATCTAAAAACATTACCAAACCCGGTATTGTAGAATGAACATGTTCCACTTTTGATGTCAGGTGACAATGATATAGTCTAATACAAGCACATATCATAATCTGATTAACATAGATAGATCCAGACAATCATGAACATCAAACTCATGGTACAACAACACCTCAAACGTGATTCGGGAAACTCACATCCTCAAATATGGAGCCAACATTGGCGGTGACCAACATCAGTTTGGTGTGATTGTCGGACATCTTGAGCTTTGTAATCCGTTCTGTGTTATGCCAGGAACGTCAAAGGTCGCAGTTTTCTTGCGAAGCAGTCTTGCACTGCAACTAAGTGGCTGAAATCTCTGATAATTTCACATCATAATCCATCTGTCAAACTCCATGTAGGAAAGACCCATTCCGTGTGACGTCATTTTGTGTATTGAAGACGCTTGCATTCGCCAGGTGGCAGCACCATACAACGAGGACAACATGAACTTTGTGGTGTTACAGAAATAGGTTCATGTGTTCAGTTATGGGTTCGTGACCTGTCTCCTGACCTACGAATTTATGGGAATAATTCGGCAACCACTTTCAGGCGCAGTGCGGGATCTACACGAAAACTTTCAGACGTATAGTTGGCCGGTATAATATTGAAAATATGCAGTCCGTAAAATACAATTACACGCGCACTTGTTATTGGGACGTTGTAGTTCAAGGCACAAATAAATAAATTTACTAGAATGTTATGTCGCTTTTGAGCAACGTGAAATCTCCCGATGCTCCTGCCTCTCTCTGGTGTCTGTCCTGCTCTTTTTAGTATTCTTGGGCATTTGGACATTCTCGGGGATGCCCAGTTTGCCCAGGACAATCTTGGAATATAAAATGTTTCTAATTAAATATTGGCTGTAAACAGCGAACAATATTTACACACTTTTCCTTCCAATTAAAATCGAGGAATATAAATTCAGACAATTTTCCTACATGTTTATTTAATGATTAAATACATTTATATGGAGGTTTGTTTTATTCAAATTTATCAGTCAAATCCACCATGTTCCCGTGCTTGTCAGTTTTTTTTACATATAATTAGCTTTGTATAATCCAACTTGGTTATATTAAACATAAGTGACATTATATATTTGCCATATTTCCGAGATGGAAATCAAAATCATCATGTTAAAGCGCCCTTCCAAAACGGTCCAGGGCCATTCTTGAATGCTCAAGCTTGCCCTGGACCTTCTCTAGATTGTCTAAATTTCCAAGAATGACCACAACATGTCCTGGAGGCTCGTCCAGATCTTGTGACTGATGACTTGATCAGATTGTGCGCTTGTTGTCATTGGTTGTTCTGCACGCTGTGGCTGTTTTAATGATGTGCCTCTGATTTGTTTACCAGTGTGTGTCTCCAACTGACATACGACCTTTGCTTGTGAAATGGGCCCCAATTTTGCAAAGTTTCACACAAAAAATATTCACATGACGCATCACTATATATGTATTTATTTAATTATTATTAATTTTACTCATAATTAAATGATACTTGACCCCATTCTAATACTTTATTTTTTACGAAAAGGGCCATCTTGCACCATCGATTATGCAATATGGGCCATATTACGATTCATGATATTTTACCCACCACCTGCTTTAATTTCAGACCTAATTTCTGTATACCTACCAGATAATTCAGCGACAATAGGGCGTAATGCAATTCCGTTTATTTTGACAAAAACATCGCAGGGCATATACTGATATGTGAGACTATGCAAATGTATATTGTGTGTATAACAATTTGACAATTTCAACAGCCAAAAACAGTTCAGTCAATGTGTGCAGATCAATTTGATAGCCTTTAATAGCAAGAAACACATATAAATTCATTCACGTTGTGGAGTCCATTTCCCTCGACACAATACACATGTTACCATTTGTGACACTGCCTGCACTATGCCCATTCCTCGTTACTTTTTTTTTCATCTGTGCTTGAACCATCGTCAAAACCACCAATTTTGTATTTGTTTTTGATGTGCACATCCTGTGTCGGGCATTTGTCCACTTCGGGTCGTCCTTTAGCCGCTTTCCTTCCTTTCTTTTGTGTTTTTGCAAACTGCTAGCTTTTCTCTTTGGTGGAAACTGGCTTCTTCAACTTCTTTTCCGGTTTTTCTTTGGGTCTGGCCTGATGTTAAAAGGCTAATCAGTAAGTCTCTCAGACTTCTGACATTTACGCTTTCGGGTATCCAGGCGACGATCACCAGCATAAATTTGGCAGACGGAATAGGAGAGGCTGACTGATGGTAAAATCTCTGATAGGCACGACTGGTGACAGAAAGTGCAGCTTCTGTCTCGTCAGGAAGTACAGCTGGTGTATAATCCAGGGACGCAGCTGCTGTAGATGTGAGAGGGGCAGATAGTATGACAGCAATTGCAGCTGGCGTCGTGACAAATGCTGCTAGTGTGGCGACGGGTGCAGCTGGTGTGGGGACAGGTGCAGCTGGTGTCAGGATGGGTTCAACAGGTGTGGCGACGGGTACGTCTGGTGTGTGGCAGGTCCAGCTGGTGTGGCAACAAGTGCAGCTGGAGAGGGGAAGGGTGCAGCTGGTGTGGCGATGGGTGCGTCTGGTGTGGTGATGGTTGCACCCGGTGTGGCCACAAATGCAGTTGGTATGGCGACGGGTGCAGCTGGTGTGTGGCAGGTCCAGCTCGTGTGGCAACAAGTGCAGCTGGAGAGGGGAAGGGTGCAGCTGGTGTGGCGATGGGTGCGTCTGGTGTGGTGATGGTTGCACCCAGTGTGGCCACAAATGCAGTTGGTATGGCGACGGGTGCAGCTGGTGTGGGGTCAGGTGACCTGGCATAGCGACAGGTGCAGCTGATGTGGGGTCAAGTGCAGCTGGTGTGGCGACGGGTGCGTCTGGTGTGGTGATGGTTGCACCCGGTGTGGCCACAAATTGGTAGTTGGTATGGCGACGGGTGCAGCTGGTGTGGGGTCAGGTGACCTGGCATAGCGACAGGTGCAGCTGGTGTGGGGTCAAGTGCAGCTGGTGTGGCGACGGGTGCGTCTGGTGTGGTGATGGTTGCAACTGGTGTGGCAACGGGTGTAACTGGTTCAGTGAAGAGGTGCAGCTGGTGATGGGTCAGATGCAACTGGTATGTTGACTGGTGCAGCTGCTGTGGCGATGGATGCAGCTGGTGTGAGGGTCAGGTGCACCTAGTATAGGGACAGGTGCGGCTGGTGTGGTGACGGGTGCAGTTTGTATGGCGACAGGTGCACCTGGTGTGGGGTCAAGTGCAGCTGATGCGGCGACGGGTGCAGCTAGTTTGATGACGGGTGCAACTGTTGTGGCGATGAGTGCATCTGGTGTCGGGACAAGTGCAACTGGTGTTGCGACGGTGTTGCCACACCAGCTGCATGCATCGCCACACCAGCTGCACCCGTCGCCACAACAGCTGCATTTGTCGCCACACCAGCTGCACCTGTCAGCACACCAGGTGCACCGGTCGCCATACCAACTGCACCCGTCGCCATAACAGCTGCACCCGTCGCCATACCAGCTGCACAAATTGCCACACCAGCTGCACCCGTCACACACCAGCTGCATCTGTCGCCAAACCAGCTGAACCCATTGCCACATCAGCTGCACCCGTCACACACCAGCTGCATCTGTCGCCAAACCAGCTGAACCCATTGCCACACCAGCTGCACCCGACCCTACACCAGCTGCACCAGGCGCCACGTACACCAATTTCACCTGTCCCCACACCAGTTGCACCCGACCCCACACCAGCGGCACCCGTTGCCATACCAGCTGCACTCGTCGTCACATCAGCTGCACCCGTCACCACACCAGCTGTACCCTTCGCCCCACACCTCGTTCCCCTCCTTCAGACTCTTCTAAACTCAGTGGTCGAAACTTTCTTTTTGAGGTTGGTGATTTTGACCATCTGGGTGTAATTGGCGAGGATATATGGGAACAAAGGATCTGAGTTTACTTCCCTTGAGCAGTTATGCTGGGCTGCATCCATTCTGTAGGGGTGTGGATCTAAAGGCGAGCAATGCCTGTAGATATCATGGACTGCTTGGTGTATGGGTGAAGCCATATATAATTCCTCTGCCAATCTTGCGAATTCATTGGAGATGTAATTAATGTGGTTTGTTGTCTGTGATCATAATTTCAGGGATGCAGTGTCTCACAAATATGGACTTTATAGCCTATGTTGCCCTGAATTTCATTTTAGAATTGTTCAGCATGAATTTCCCACAAAATGATCCATGGAATCTTTGGGGATGTGTAATGGGAATCAGTAAGCTGTGAAAAGTTGCTGTTCATATTTTAGAGAATACTGGCAGTCTGTGGGATATTGTAGTACCAGAAACAATTTGTTGAATTAAAAGCGAAATCTGGCGTTTCGACTCAATCAGCTGTCGATGAACTTTGATAACCTAGTAATCTGGTAATGAGTTTTCCTCACGATAACAACTGATACAAAACAACCACGTGTAGCAGGAATTTATAAGACATATTGTATGTAACCTGGGTAAGATGCTCATTGTCAGTTAATTAATTAAAAGACTCCTGGCGAGTCAATGGTTTGCATCCAGCTAGATCCAGGTATCCAGCTCTTGAGGGCGAAGCCCGAGCTCGGGCTTCGCCCTCGAGAGCTGGATACCTGGATCTACATCCAGCCTCCACTCCATGAGTCAGGACCAGGCTGCAGGCATGCATCCAGGGACTGACTCGGGCAAGCGTTCAGGCCGAGGGCTGGCAAGCGTTATACTTTAGCTGTTTAGAGGGCCATAATCATGTGTTCAGTCACTTTCTTGTGCTTCTCGCTGCTATTTTATGTACCCGATCATAATACGATTAATCAAATGTACATTTTTACAGCAAATAATCTAAACTAAACTCAAGTGTATTTTACTCTGCCAAGGCAAGGAATGTTGAAACATCGATAAAAAATACAGGTTCAGCCGTGGAGCAGGGCTATCCAAGGACTGACAGAGTACTCGTCCTAGATCTAGCCCCTAGATTATATGCATAGGCATTCTTTCGAGTGCGATCATGATTTTTCTCATCACAAGTCACTGAATCCAGGCCGAGCCTTCAGGCAATCCCTAGATTCGGTGACAAGTGCTGAGAGAGATATGGTCGCACTCGAAAGAATGCCAAATGCATTTTCTCGCACGATTACGAGAGAAATATAACGAATAGTAACGAAATCTAATGTTTTCTCGACACCTGTGCTGGGAATGATTTTTCCTGGAACTGGTGTCATTATGATCATTGTGATGTCACAGCAGAGTGTGGGAACTAATAGTATACCTGTGTACTGGTGCACTTAACGGTAAATGCAGCACAACAGTCATGCAGTTATGTGTATACACTATGTTAATTTCAAGAGAATGTGAACGAATGAATGTGTTTTGTTTGCAGGTCCAATTGGTAAAGTCAAGAAAATAGTTCAAGATGGCAAATCCTCCGTCCACTTCGGAGACAGTCAAAGCTCCGGATTTCACCGAGCTCAATGATCTGGCAAGTTCTAAGGTACGTGTAGCCTTATTAGCTAAACCACATTTGCACCAGATGTCACTCAATATCTTTCACATACTCTGTCGATATTTGTTGAGAAAAGTAATGAATTTTTGTTACAGATTGGTGCAAAAGTGATATTCGCAACAGATGACTGGTTCGCACGTGCTGAATGCCTGCTGCAGGTCAAATATACACCTTACAATGCTACACAAAAATTGATTCAAAATGAGACCTAATCTTCAAATTTTACACGATTTAGGATGTCTATAATAGTGAGGTGTCAAAAAAAAACTTTTGAAGTTTTTTACAGTGTATACTGACTGCGCACATTTACCTTGTTCCAGACTGACCCTGCAGTTTTTGATCCGTCGGCTTTTACTGAGTACGGGAAGTTAATGGATGGTTGGGAAACGCGACGCAAGCGAATTCCTGGCCATGACTGGTGCATCATACAGTTAGGTCAGGATACATGTATGAATGAATTCACTCCCTCTGTTCATTCAGTGTCAATTATCTATTATTTTGTTAGATACTTTGTACATGTTTTAAACAGAAAAGAACAAAGATATTGATAGGAAATCTATATCTATTTTTTTTAAAACTTTACATGCTTTCCAAATGGACTCTAAAGATAATTAATTTGCAAATGGTGATAATTTAATTCTTTGTCTCAGGAGCCCCAGGCATTATTCACGGCGTTGACATCGATACTTCGTTCTTCACTGGAAATTATGCTCCAAAGGCTTCGATACAAGCGGCGTCACTCAATGCTGGTATGTTCTATTTTGTTCACTTTGTGTGGATAACAACACATGTTAAAGCCTGATGTTCATACTGGTATGTCCGTACATGAGTATGAAATATATTTGCATATTATTCTCGTGGTACAGTTTGCACACTTGTACATTGCAGACTTGCCCGCGAGGCAGGGAGATCGAACTGGGACCGCAGAGTCTGAGGCCGAGAGACAGGAGACAGACCAACTCCAGTCACAAGTCTGTATGGGAAAGCTTTTGTACGGAGGGGCATGATATTACATAGTACATTATAAAAAAAAGTTTTCAAATCACTGAAATAAAGAATAGGACTGTATATAGTTTTGTGTGACACACATATGTCTGCAGATTTTGGTACAGTAAGTACTACCGAGTAATTAAGTTCAGCGAAAATTTGTTAAAAGTTAATATGAACTTGTGCTAAAATGCAATTTTGTCTTGTATTGTATCTCTTTAGAACTGGACCGAAATTCTACCAATAACTGCGCTCAAACCCGGCTACACAGCAACTTGTCACAACTACTTCAGTGTCAGCAACCGACAGCGATGGACGCATATACGCCTCAACATATATCCAGGTCAGTTGAAAAGTGATTATCGCTTGACATCAATAATTTTCGCACAGAAACTTCTTACTATGTAGCGTCTGCACAAAAATGAGAGAAATTTAGTCAGTAATCAGTCTTTTTCTTTTGCCTGTTGTTATGGTGACAGATGGGGGCGTGGCCAGACTTCGCATCTACGGGCAGGTGACTAAAGACTGGTCTCATGTCCCAGAGAGCCAGGTCAGTTGCTTTTCTTCTACGCGATAACTTGTAGTACATAATAAAATAATCAAATATTCATCTATTGTATTCATTATTTAGCTCTCAGCATGATCAATGATTCAGTTGTGTTAAAGTACCTGCAGTCATATTCAAATTACTGTGAAAAGACAAAAATTTGTGATCAATTTTTTTTTGCGGATTTCGAGTTTTTTTTTTCAACCACAAAATTGATTTGCAAATATTTGCCTTCAAATAAATACAAATGACAGCTAAAACCCGCAAACTTAAATCTCTGCAAATTTGTCTGGACATAAAATACACATATTTTGCTAGCCGCAAATACTTGTCTTTTTACAGTACTAGCCTACAAAAATACATGTCAGTCATCATGCGTACAGTGCGAATTTATATATATTTATTTTGAATTTACCAATCACATACTCCTGAGCTATATTACGTGTACATAATGATCACTGACATCTTTCACTAACAGTTGGTCGACCTGGCTTCAATGTTGAATGGCGGAATCTGTGTGGGATATAGCAATGTCCACTTCGGCCACGCCCGGAACATGATTGGTCCAGGGCGGTCTAACGTCATGGCCGACGGCTGGGAAACCGCGAGGAGGGTATGTAGGTATATACTTAGTAGATGGGTAACTAAGGCCTTGGTGTATTGTGTTAGATATCTATGTTTGAGGTACCAGTGTCCTGAGAGTGTGTGGATGTGTTAGAACAAAATGTTGATGTTCCTGTATGTGTATGCATGTGGGTTTGTGTCAGATTAGAATGAATTGGTTGCATTATGATAGTCGCATCATGATGATTGACAACAACGCATATGGTTGGACAAGTCACATGCATACATTGTTGTGTCTCAAGTGAGCTTGTTTTGGTGATCTTGACGACCTGAAATGCTCAAGTTCATGCCATTCAAATGCAAAGTCCTTGAAGATCTATTGAATTCTTACGAAAATTTATTGAATTCATTGTTACATGTCTTTATTCACCTCAAAATGATTTTGTAGCTCGATGAATCCATACAATATTATTTCAAATTGAAGACAAAGCTTCTATGTGCTGTTTTATAGCTCGACCGACCGGAAGTCTTGAAGCTGGACTCCAACGGCTTGATCCAAGTCCCAGGTGAGATTTGTCAATACTTTAGCCCTCTTTGTCATTGAAGGAATGTTCTTGTTCAATCAAGCAAGCGATAAAATTTTACATATACAACTATAAATGAATATTATTTGATTTATTGCAAGAAAAAAGCAATATGCATGCTTTTTGTTGATACAATCCTAGGTTCTGAGTGGGCTGTGCTAAAATTAGGACATCCTGGGATAGTTAAAAAGGTATTTTCACTGCATGTACGAATGGAAGATGAGAAATATACTAAATTTATGATTATTTCTGGTAAACACTGTGCAAACCAGTCATTGTTATGTTTTTTGTTTTCCAGATTGAAGTTGACACAAATCTTTTCAAAGGAAATTTCCCAGACAGATGTTGGATAGAAGGTGACAGTGTTCTGTGAACTAATTCTGTCTTTTTCCTTTGTCATCCATGTCAGCTCTATCTTTATATATCTTTGTAGATGTATGAGCCACTCAACTTGCAGATGTTGTAAACACGTGAAAACATTATATTTTCCACTGCAGCCATTTAGTTTTGTGTTTTAGGGAAACTGCACAATTTCCACATGTGGCAGTTTTGTTTTGCATTCTGTTTCAATATTGCCATTTTCGAAATTGCATCCAATTGAAATGCAAAGTGAAACAGTGCATGGCTATAAAGTACCGTATGCAAAGTTCTAGGGTGGTCCTTATATGGGATAAAAAAATTTTTTTTGGAAATGTTTGACTCTCACCCCTCAAATGTGTTAGGAGAGCAATAAAAACACAGTATGCAAAATTTGGGATTAATCCTATAATATTTAAAGGTCCCTCAAGGCGTTTGAATATTCCCGAAATTGTTCATTTTGCAAAATTTGTACGGTACAACTTAACTGTGGAAGAATGCTCAATCGCACATTGTATCACAAAATAAGGTCCAATACTAACTTTATTAGGCAATGTGGTATTATGATATCATGCCATAAACAACATTAGATCAAAGCAACAAGCACTTCTCATGCCTTTATGATAAAACTATGCACTCTGGGCAACCGTGGTACTGGTATCATATTGTCACTCAACAATATAATCATATCCTTTCTCACATAATACATGTACAATTATGTAAATTATGTTATTTCATATAGAATGAATACACAAAACAAACATGTCATGCTTCTATGAGAAAAAGTTACACTTAAAGCTATAGTAATATTACATCAGTCCATATCTATTTGTGATTAGTAACTATTGTCAGTCATAGTAAGTGTGCTTTTTTCACGTCAGGGAATCTGTTTCGATGGTCCTGGAAAACTTGCAGCAAGTATTATTTCTGCTTCTCGTCATTGGTTAGCAAGGAGTTGTACTGCTCAATTGACTGCTCTAGATATTTAACCATATGCTGTCTGAGTTATATTCAGAACCACCCATGGAAATCTGAATCAATCTGGGAATTCTTAGGTATCTGTGAGTTCGGCATTTTCAACAAGAAAGATTTTCTGATCCGTATTGAAGATTTTTGTTGTATGTGAATCAGAATGTTCTCCTCTTTCTGCCACTATATTGGCGAAGATGTGAACAGTGCAATGACAAATACACAAATCTCGATAACACAAACAAAATGCAACTCTAGATGACCAGAGGTAGTAAAGAAACGCAACTTTATTTGGCGTAGGGTTAAGACCACAGTCCTCTAGCAATGGCCGTAGTTGGGCCTCACCAGACCATGAAGTCAACTTTGGAACATCAAGAAGTTGTTGATGCCAAATCCAAACCAGAAGGACTTGTAAAGAATAAGCTGACAAGTTCCTTCCCTTTAAGATACTGCAATAGTTTTCCGTCCCAAAGAACAATGAGTCGTCTTCTAGAGTAAAACTTGACTTTCAAATGGTTGGATATCTCCTGCCGCAGACTGTGACGGCCAGAAGAGCGTTCTATCTTCGGGATTTTTAAGAAGAAGGAGTGCATCTTGATGTGCGATATTGAACATATCTCCAAACTGGTCTATGAGAGCCTCTACATTGGACTGTTGAGTCTTGGAAGTTCCTTTGCATTTCTCTGTTGTTTCATGGCATGATATTGGGGACGAACGGGGATCCTAGCATTGTCCCAGAATACCAGAACTCCTTTGATGACTGCTGCTGCACTTTCATGAATTGTTTGTTCCAGTGTTTTATGGTGATAAAAGAACACACATACATAGATCTTTCTACCCGAGTAACCATGTAGTACACTATAGAAGTGCTTCAGCCATGGTCTTGGAATCTACCATTTATTGCGGGTCATTCAAATTGTAGTCGCCTGCTTTGAAAGGCTTGTAAGAACTAGAATATGCATTGCTATGAAGATTGAAGAGTGCACAGCATATGATTGGGAAACATAGGAAATTCTGGAACACAAATTAATTTAGCATTGTAAATTTGCCTGGACAATACGAAATTTGCAAGAATGACGCATAGTTAAGGCAAGTAAACCCACCACATATTGTCAGTAATAATCGGTTGACACGATTGACTATATGGTTAAATATGTCTACTGTTGCAATAAATATGGAAAGCGCACAATAATAAACAATGAGCAACAATATAATGCGTTAGTGCATTGTATCACATAACATGCATATTCGCGTAATATCCCGAATGTACATAGAATGTGTAAAACTTCAAAGGTCTTGAGGAACCTCTTAAAATCAATTATTGTTGACAACATTTTGCTCAAATTTTTTATTTATTCATTCAAACATATTGGTGGGGTGAGAGCATGAAATTTTGAAAGTTGAAAAATAAGGACCACCCTAAATTGCAAACTGTAAAAAAAACTCAAAAAACATACACCTAAATGTCCTTATATTTTGCAGCTTGCCTGTCGCCTGAGACGACGCTGAAGATGCCAACGTCACGCTGGCAAATGCTACTGCCACCGCAGAAACTCCGGGCCCATGCGCGGCATTACTATGGCAACGAGGAGCTGAGGGGGGTGGGGGTAATCTCCCATATTCGCGTTTTCATGGCACCCGACGGGGGGATCAGTCGAGTTCGGATCTGGGGACATAAGGCGCCCCAGTCAAGGATGTGAAGGATGGAGGGGAAATGTATTTATTCTGTATTGTTTCAGATGCATATGTAAAATGTATCACTGATTCTATTTGATGTGTATTATGGGACTGGTTTGGGCAGCTGATTGAAGTTTGTAGCATGATTGATTCATCCGTGTTGCTATGTGCTCAATTTGGTGCCACAGACATACTGTGACGCAGATTTGTCGTGTATAATCTTATCAGTAGAATGGAATACATTGAAATGTACCATGGTGACTTATATCAGTTTATATTTATTATGTACGTTGATTTTGAATCATGTCGATTGCATATCACTTTATCATGTTTATACAATGAAGTTGGTTGCGGTTGTAAATTTGGGGTTTGTGTTCACAGGGTGTAATACATATATAATACAGGTAGTCTCGTATGCATGTCAATCTCTCACTTTTGTTAAGGTTTAAAACCTCATATACATGAACCTGTACATAGCAAGATGTTACATGAACCAATCCTGTAGATCTTTTCAGCAGTTTCTCAGAAACTTTTTCAAGCATAATATCTTGAACATCATTGGGGTATATACATGTAACATGAATATTGGGAACATGTTGCCAGTTGGTTCAGTATTCACACCTATATGCAAATGTTGATTGCTTAACATTATAATTTACTGTTTTTCTTGTTAAGTTTATTTGTTTGGGTCTCCACATATGTACATGTTCATAGTGAAGACATTTAAGGCTTTTATTGAATGACTTTTTCTGCTGTTGTTAAATTTCAAATTTATACAGCAATTACCAGTTTTGCTGAAAGTTAATGAATATTATGGCTTTTAATGTTATATATGGGTAATGTGTTCGGTCCAGTCAGACTGTTTGTATATTTCTACAGACATAGAGAACAGATGGGCTGCCAACTCATGTTCAGTGAAATCGAGATTGCGTCCATTGGAAGAGGGGTATTTTATTTCCGATTTGGCCTTTTTATGGAGAACTGAATTGTCAAATACCATACGTGATGTCGTCACTTGGGGGGTCGTCAAGATTGAACAATGACAATACGACACCCCTCCTCTGAACAGTGTGACCTCAAGCTCAATAACCACAAACAGAGAGAATGATATCAGAGTTGGCAGTATTTCACCAGAAGCTAGTTCTATTGACTCGCGTCGGTAACAGCTATAGTATTATCATAATTATCAAGGGTCAAATATATAGGGCTGGAAAGTCACGTGACGTCACGGTGTGATTCTGGGGACAAACAAAAATACACCCATTGTTTCATGTGAGCAACTCCATTCATGCCGAGTTGTTTAGTGTGAGTTTAACTCAGAGTAAACAAATGGTGTATATTCGTTTGTCCCCAAAATCACACCGTATCATGACGTGACTTTCCAGCCCTATGTACCGCAAAGGTACTTTTTGGTTCTTCTCAGTTATGTGCTAGATCTTATGTTTATCAGTTTTATCAAGTGCAGATCTGCCAAATTCCATGTTATTTTGGAATTTATTTGGATCCTTTTCTCTCCTGTTGTACAGTAGTTAGGCGAAATATCGATTTACGTACAAGACAATGTTTGAAAATGTATTGTTCTGTAGGTATGGTCCGATAACCTATACATGTAGTAATGGCGTTGCGTTTGTCATCCGTTTGCCGTCCACATCTTTATACTTCTATTATACTTATAAATACTGTTTTTCTGAAAATTTTGAAATCAAATACCTAAAAATAATTCAAGAGGGAATTATTTTAATTCTTTTTTTTTTCGAATCTTTTTCAAAATGGTGGCTGTTTTCATTGAAAAACACCCAATTTTGGTGTCTCAAAATCTGTTTGATAAACTAATTTTTAATCGAAGCATAGGACTCTCTATATGAACCTTTGTGATGTGTACAAGCTTTGTCGTCCTTGAATTGTTAGTTCGCCTGTGGTGGCAGATCTGATTTTGTATGTATTTTTAGCCATTCCCAGTAGGAAAAAAAATATTGCCTTTCAAAAAACCTTGAATTTAACCTGAGATGAGCCTAAGAGGTCAAAACTGCCATATTTCAACACTACATTTGTCCGGTAACCTTTCCTAACCCTTGGGCTAATATTCCTGTGGTTACAGTACATTTAGAAGATTTGTGTTCAGTTCCACCACTGATCAGTGTATGTTGTTAACTCTTGCAAGCGTATTCCAATCTGCCAAAGGCAAGGAATCCTTCAATGAAAGTATTCATCATGAATACAGGGTCAGCCGTGGAGCAGGGTTAGTATGTTGTAAGCAAAATTGTGATGTATATATGCCTTCCATCTACATCTATGTGATCATGACTTTGCATAAACCAGAAACACATTAATTATGTGGCATTGTAATATTTAATTGGTTGCAAGAGGAAGGTAACCTATATATGTTTTCAATGATGTGTGCTATATTAAGATCCGGTGGAATTGTTATTGAATGATCTACATGTATTTGACAATGTTATTTATCAATGATATGATGAAAATAAATAATGTACATGTGACTGATACCAACAAAGATCCGAAATTCTTCATGGTATTGTTTTGTTTCTTCAATCAAGATGAATCACTCTATTTGTATGTTTTAAAATTTAATGTTTGAGAATATTGTGATACTAGTGAAATAGATCAAGTATAGTATTTCTTGGCTTATAATATTAAATACAATATTTATTCTTTTTCTTCGTGCGCAAACTGGAAATGCTCTCATTATTGTGATGTTTGCATCAAATTTGTTGCTATATTCCCACCGTTTGCATGAGTATTGTAAGGCGACCTAATGCTGCCATTATTTATGACAGAGTTCATAGTAGATTTAAAGTTAGTTTCCTAGTGAGTAAATAGCTAATATCTGTTATGAAAATAGTTCCTAATATGGCACGAACCCTTTACACCTAGCTCAAACCTTTACACCTTACACCCTTTACACCTGGCACGAACAATATGGGGTGCATTATGATATTCAAGACAATTATGGGTGCATTAGAATATTTTTTTTTAAAAATACGTTATGATATTCAAAAACGTTTATGGGTGCAGTATGATATTTAAAAACATTTATGGCTGCATTGTGATATTCAAAACATGGACATTTTTTTATGCATTTATGGATGCATTATGATATGTCATAGAGTGCCAAACATTTACGGGTGCATTATGATATCTGGCCTGGGCTGCTATCAGACATCTGAATACGTACAAATACAGGGGCCCTGATTTTATAGCAGGAGGTACATGTCATAGTATGAGCAAGGGGGTACTATCAATCATGTCTGAACAGGCACAAATACCTCTTCAGACATGAAAATAAGCATATAATAAGCGTGGAGGTGGCTATCAGACATGTCCGTGCAAATTCAGGGGTCTAATTGGTTCAAGAGGGACTCACAAGGGGGTTACATATAATGGGTGTAGGATTATGGTGCTCTGGTGGTGCTTTACATGCTGCAGTACGAGCAGCACATTGAGCGAATTACAACCCCAAGACAGTGACCTTTATACTACTGCTTCATATATGACCCTTTATGTGTTCATATTAGGAATATAAGTTTTTCCTTCAAAGAGTTTCGCCTCTGTTTCCCAGGTAGTCAGATCTTATGTTTGGTAACCTAATTGAATACCACTAGATTAAACAATTAATCAAAGAGACAATTGTAAGTGTCAGTTCTGTAAAACATTAATACTGTAAAACAAATGATAGGATCTATCTCGTTGATTATAGAATTCTGACATCATACCAATACTTCAGTTGGCTACACAACTTTTCCCACCAAATTTTGGATCTAATAATCAGCTGAAAATCATGCCTTATGAAATGACCCTACTGATTATATAACTGAGCTACAGGCCTAAAAATGAATTGTTATCCCGTCAAAAGTTTCTTTGACATGAAACTTGTATTTCCAAACAAATACTTCGCTCAGCTGACCAGCATACCTATTTAGATTTGGCCATATTTTCGCGAGGTTCAGTCTTGTCAAGATCGCAAACCCTGAGAAATTGTTATTGTCTGCGTTCAGTAATGAAGAGTAGTAAACACGTGGATTTAGGGTGGGGGTTTCCCATAGTGACGTGACGTCACTGTGGTAATTCATCATTTGCTAATAGCACCATACCCGGTGTTATGACGCGATCTCATACTCACCAGGGGGCACAACTGTTATGCCCGGTATCATAACGCACACATAAATGTTTTTGAATGTCATAAAGCATCCATAAATGTCTCAATGTCATAACGGAAAAGCAAGCCAAACACTGGTGGAAATTGGCAGCAACCTAAGCAGACACATGGACCTCGGAAGGGAACAGACTGCTTCTTCAAATGGGAAAACAGAAACATAGTTCCAAGTACAATAGGAGTCTGATCAATCAATACATCAGGAGAATTGAAGTTTTGGAAGCGCATAAGGAAGCTCTACTCTAATTTTGGAATATACCAAGAAAATAGTGTTGAGTAGAAAATCACCTGAAGTCTGAGAAAAAAAAACAGCCCACAAAGAGGAAGAGGAACACCATGTCAAAGGAAAAATGGATCACGATCGATATTGCATTTACCTTTTCTCGAATAACTGCAAAGATTTCTATCCCTGTAAAAAACGACGGACATCAGGCTTGGGTTGTCCGAGACCTTTACCTCGAAAGACAGTGTGAAATAGTCATGATCAAGGCAGAGCACAATAAAAAAAAACTTCCATGGGGATATCAACACCGTCACAGGAGACATTGTGTAAGCTCAACAGGTCTAGAACCTTCGAACCACCCAACTTTGTATCAGTGCGACCTAAACGAGTCAAGACCATTAGACTTGACCTTCATGAAAGACTACGACATGAACGACATATCTGGAAGTTCAGTTGTATTCTTCTTCTGTTACCTGCGAATTCTATAAAAAAAGTCGATGATTTGGGACCTATGCATCATTCGCTCTGTGGACACCATAGAGTTAACATCCCGTGAGAGATACCTTTGGAATTTTAAGAGCCGGACCTGGAAAACTGGAAACGTCATTTCGTGAACATGGTCGTGGAAGACAAAATTCATCTAGTGCAACCCCGAAGATTTATGGTAAAACAGACATAGAGTGAACATTACATGGCACCTACCCAGCAGATGGTGGAGAGAGCTAAAGTTTTGGCCAAGAAGAGAAAGACTTCAGAAAACATGGTTTACCTGTTCAACAACTTCCAAGAATCCATTAGAAATGATGTGTCTCTGTTCACGAAACCCGCTGTGGAGTCGACAGTCAACCGTGTGGACTATAGAGAATACAAACCTATAAGGCAAGTCTATAAAGCAACCCATTGTCTTCAAAATACCTGGTACAGTGGTAGACTACGTCAATTCCACTTTAAAGTACCGCTTTAAGACCACAGTCAAGATTCTCAAGGAAGAAGGAACCATGGTGGAAAAGGCAAACCACGTGACCTTTGTCAACTTTCCATTACACAGCCAATTCGGAGTAGAGATGATACTTCAACGGAAATTGGCCACCAGTGCTGACCGTATTCAACTACATGTGCAAGCCCTTGTGGACATTTTGACAAACAGACAACACACTAGACAACACATGGGGCAGCTCTTTGTAGAACACACTGTAGAGCACATGGAGGAAGACACACCTGTGAAGACACACCTGTGAACCTTCAACATACCCACGGGCAGTTACACTCGGGGTGTCGATTCCCTCTTTCAAGACAGCATCCCTGCATGGATGTAGGTCTGATCTAAGGATGAGGTTTCATCTTTTCAGAAGTTACCACAAGAATCCGCTCAACTTTGCCAACAATCTGACCTATCTCGACTTGCAAGTGCAGGGGAAATCCATACCACGAAAAGCCTAATTACATGCCAGCCTTTCTAACCTGGACGAGAATGGTGTCAGAATGATGCTTCGAGACCACTCCCCCAAAGTGTGTCATTTACGTGTTCGAACTGTTGGAGGGAATACCTTCATGGTCAGAAGAGAATACACAAGGATGATCATCAAGATGGTTGAATAACTGGCGAAACTCACTTTTAATGGCCATCATCTACGAACAATTTCCAGCTCTGATGGAGAATGACAAATTCAGAAACGTCACAGTGAAAGATCCTTAAAAATATGAAAGGGCCTCCATGAAGCAGTTGCCGTCATTCAGCATGGCAGACGACAACAGATCACATTGTCCTCCCATACACCCTGGTCGTATGGAGCAACACGCGTACCTGAAGGAGAGGTCGTATTTTTCATGCAAGCCTCAATCATTTTGATCTTCGTGTCTTGCTTCTACAACTTTAGTAAAGAGTATCGTGTGGACAAGACTCTGCGGAGCACCTTGCAGGCCAAATGCCTGGGATATATGTTGCCAGCTCCCAGATACTGGCTGAAACTGTGGCAGACGTGTACATGATGTACAAACGCATCGGTCAGCAAGTTTAAAAGAGGCAGTCTTTTAAATATAGATGCCCAAAGGGACGCGGACACGGATATGACAATGTATGTCATTGAAGACGAAGTTCGCTACGTCCTCGTGGCTATCCACGTCTTCTCCAGATACGGGTGAAGGTATTTTTGAAAACCAAGAAGGTAGTTGATGTGGTTATAGATTTCGACCAGCTGTTCATGAAGTGAAAGGCAGGTCGAAAGCTCTTGGGAATTCGCATGAACCACGGGGGTGAATTTGTGAACAGGACCCTGACAAAATGGTTCAAATATCAAGGGATTCTCCATTCCATCACCGACAAAGAAGTCAAGGCGAACGACGTGGAACATTGGATAAAAACCCTAAAATCCATTGTGAAGCTTTTTCAAAGACATTCATGGATGCGTTATGATATCTGGCTTAAGGTGGTGCCAAGGATGGAGATCGAGAGAGTGACAAAAAGTGAACCTACGACCATCTCATATTTTTCAGCGAACATGTACACATTGAATACAATAGATTGCCCTCTTAATGGATAACGCATATTGTCGAAATTTTTATTGAGACAGGGCTGATGATCTGCAATCCAATCTACTATGATTTTTTCATCTCATACATGTACTGAGGGAAACGAGTCCATAGGATAAACTCTGGATGTGCTATTGTAAATATATCTACGTATAGGTGCATTTTCATTTGAAAGTTGTCAGTACATGAAGAAGACGCAAAACTGAACAGCTATCTTTTCAGGGGACACAATAATGCAACTGGACCTTCCGATGACCATGAGTAAAACTTCCTTGACATTTGACCAAGATTGAACTGGTGCATGAATTCATCCAAACAGTGGGTGCGTTTCATTTGTATGGATCACAAACGTGATCCCGAACAGGATCATATTTATAATCCGTACACCGAAAAACAACTCTGATCCCAAAATCTGATCAACCATTATTCCTGGGCAATAACATTATTAAAATAAAAATAATAAACATTCTATATATTATAACCATCTTCCAGAAGCGGTATGCATATTTCACATGTGACCACATTGGATCAGCATTTGGGATCGAAGAAATCAGTCTTCCATGGCGATTTTTCTGATCCCAAATGTTTGGGATCATGATCCTGATCCGTACCATTTTTTTGCAGGATCAGGTTTGTGACCTGGGATCAGATTTGTGATCCGTACAAATGAAACGCTCTCATAGAAGCTGTACAGAATTCACCAAAGATGGAAAAATGGGGTCACACTCTGGCATCACAATTAGTTTATGGCACCAGTTCCAGGCAAATTTATGCATACATGCATTCTCGTACCAAGGAATTCCTTGGCACACGTACATATGGGAGAATTAAGTTATCGAGCGAATCAGCTGTCGCTGCACATAACAACCAAAAGAAATCGACATATACATGTAGTTCAAGAGCCTGATCAATGCGACCGGAATAACTTCATCAACAGTTCTGGCAGTGAGTGAGCTAGCACATGCAGTCAAAACGACAACATCAGAGCACAAGAAGTGACAAATATTCGAGAAAAATTGTTAAAGCGCACAAACGATGAGAAACGGAGATCACAAAATATAATTTACACTAGATAGTCGTTTGGCAAATGTGGTACATAAAAAACAACAACAACAACAGTTGGTATAAATAACTCATTTATTGCACGCTTGTTAGTCTCCAATTCCCATGATATATTTGGCAAGTAAGAAATTGAATTACAGACACAAAACAGTTGCTCAACAAAACAATGCGGAAACAATAAGTTGTAAATCAGATTTTCGGTTCAGTGACTTTCATCATTGTCTCTGATGTCTGTAATGATACAATGTACCATGAAGATGTACACCATTATAGGCCACACCGTAACAATGTAAGACATTCAAAATCACTCATTCGTGAAATATAATTCACTGTCTTAGTGACCAGGAAACATTATTGTCATGGCATAGATGTTGATGGTGATACCAGTCAGGTTCATAACACAACAAGATACCGGAAGTACACCATCAAAGCACGTGGTGAAAGATTTGAAAAGCAAAAAGCATGACATATCACAGGACAGAACTTCACATAACGCTCATTAATATTTCACTCGCAACAAACCCAGTTACGACACATATTCATCATTTCGCAAAGAATACAGTGAGCTGTAAACTGTACACTGAGTTTTTGTTATGCTTGTCAATGTCGTCTGAATTTGTAAGGTGGTTTAAGACGGGTCAATGATTAGCGCTCCACACGCTTAACATGTGGATAATGATATTTTACTATCCTTTCACTACAGTGTCCAAATAAACCAACAGGATACTCAGCTGCTATACATATAATAAAAGACTAACTGAATGTACGTAGCAGTTAAAGTATTAACTAAGCAGCCAGGACAATCAACCGTATACTTATAAATATTGTTTACAAAGTAAACAAAACAAAAGAGCGGATAAGTAGGAAGAGATCATCTTTTGAAAAATCCGTCGCTGGTGTTAATAATCTGAACAATGAATATGCAAATTGTCTTATGCAAAATCCGACTCCTGAACGGCTGAATGATTGCATCAAGGGGCAAAGATGGCTATGGATTTGCCTGGCTCAACTAGCGAGAGATACTAGTGGCCAAAGAGAGGTCTGTCCCCCAGTGCCTCTCTGTTGGAATATAACGTAGGAGCCTGCACAATAATCCCGAATGTACCAACCAGACAGGCTGCTGTGAATATCCATAGAAACAATCTGTCCAATACCATCGCCACAAACTGCCAGTCTTCCTTGACCTGCAAGATGAAGAAAGGCGGTTCACCTACTGATATTCCACATGTATACTACTATTCAATACTATATATACTTATGGTTGCAGTCAGCAGCTTGACATGGTAGTTGGCAACACGTTACAAGCTTTGATACTGAGCAGAGTTTGACGTTCAGAACATTAGGCCTACCTTGTTGAACTCGTCCTGCTGTTTCAGGTGATCCGCTATGAAGGAGACTCCAATCATTGCTTGCATAATGGAAGGTGGGAGGTCGCTCTGTCTACGCCGAGTGCCGAGGTGGTCCTCCGTACTACGGTAGTTCTCCGACCTATGGCCCCGCCCTGGACCACATGCCATATAATTACTGTGCATGTTGCGGTCCAGACCGATCGTCCGTTCCTCTCCATATGAGTCCCGCACCTCGACACCCTCACATGTACGAACCGACACCTTCGGGTACATGTTCTTGCGGTTTTGCGGCCGCCGCATTAGGAGTAGACGTGGTAGCACGTTTAGGAAGAGTTCTCGTATCCATGGCGACATGACGTGCGTGGAAGGTGTGCGGAAGTGAATGTTGAGCACAAATACCGTCACTATAATGGAAAACGTCACAAGAACCATGGTGAAGAGCAGGTATTTGCCAATGAGTGGCGTGGCTAACGAGGTGGGAGGGTTTATCTCAGCCACAAGCAGCAAGAAGATGTTGAGGGAGTTGAGGATTGTGATGCCCATAGTGATTTTCTCGCCGGAGTTCGCTGGGATATAGAACACAAGTAGCGTCACGGAACAGATCGCCACACAAGGCAGGATGAGGTTAACAGTGTAGAAGAGTGTTTTCCTGCGGATGGTGATGTTGAACTTGATGTCTGGATACGGTTCAGGACAGCAAGGGTAATACTTGAGGTACTTCTGAGCGGGGACGGCTAGAAGGTCCCACTCAGTGCTTTTATAGTAGTCATCCAAGTCGATCCCGTCCTTGACTTCAGTCTCATCGTCTTGACCTGCGGGAATCGACTTGTGGATGATATCCACGGAGTAGCCATCGTATGTCCACGACCCGACCTTCAGCGTGCACATCTGCTCATCAAACGGGAAGAATTCTACGTTGATGCTGCAGAGGCTCTTGTAGATCGCTGGTGGCTTCCAACTGACACGGCCATCCGAGTGGATCGTCGCTTTTGTCATCAGCTTCACTGTGAAGTTACCGTCAGCACTGGAAATGGAAAGTATGGTGCCCATACCGTACTCCAATCACCATTGAATGTTCATTCAGCAAACATTCAACATCATGTAAAATACGATGTCCTCAAAAGTACTTTGTACTTTTATACCAGTATGATATCTACACCAGGAACACCTGTTTTTTCCGTCTAAATTTATATTTATTAAGGTATTATTTAGGTAGGTAGGTCTACCTGTTGTAGAGGACTATATCCGGAAGCCAAATCTCATCAGATGGCACATAAAGTCTGGCCACGCCTCCGTAGTCTTGCGGCTCCCAAACCAACTTGTAGTCATACCATTCCTGCAAAAATGTACTATAGTACAGTAATGCATCCATTGCAGTGAAGTGCAAGTATCAGATGGCTATTTGGCTAGCTTGTACCATAAATGTGGTGTCAGTCATGTTGCGTAGTAGCGTGTAAAACGACAGTGGTGCGAACCACATGGAATACTGATACAATGTTCGCATCACTAACACCGCAAAAATATATAGTTTGCGGTGGAAGGTAATGCTATCAACAGTTGTTTTTTCTTGCGTGTGTCTGTTCATAAAAGGTACCTTCTACGAAAAGTTAATGCACAGAATCTGAATTATTATAACAAAAATTAACATGAATTTGAATTCGGTATTTTCAATTCTGTGCACATATGTTTTGCTTGTCTCATGGTACACATACTGAAAATCTGATTGAATTGGTAGTAATAGATTGATATCTGGTAGTATTGGTAGTAATATATTAATATCTGGTAGTATTGGTAGTAATAGATTGAAAAATTAAGATCACTGGATCAGTGCTAGCTATGCAAATATTCCGTGTACTAATCCATCGCAGTATATTACAAATGCTTCCAAGAAAACACCAGAACAATATTGCGGAACAGTGGTATGGCCAACCTACAAACATTAATATCTCTAACTAAATACTAGGCCAGACATTTACGCGTGCACAAATCATCACCATGCATGATCAGCGCGCTCACCTGTTCCAGCCAGACATTGGTTGTCATGATCTGGTTCTTCTCATCCTGTCAAAAGCAGAACAAAAGAGAGTTACAACAAAAATAGACACCTTTTAGTACATGTAAGCATTTACTTAAATTGTGAGATATACATTTATGTCCAGACCAACACAAATTATTTAATATTTATACATGTATTATAAACGTGAAAGTATCTCGTGAAGCAATGCGCAACTGTTTAAACAACACCGATATCTCAATAAATTTGTTTGATGTTCAGTTTAGTTAGTTTGTATGTTTTTATATCTTGTTTATTCTTTATTGTTCCGTTCAAATAGTGTGTGATATCGATACATGTGGAAGTAGTTGAAATTAGCTTTACTTTCTGCAGTAGACTCAATATTTCAATCAATTCTGACTCTGCTATCGAGGAACCTGCTAAAATTCTCACACTTTAACAATCAATGACTTAGGAGGACTGTCATATTTGCTAATATATGGACCATTACAATCTCTTGTCCCTTTGCAGCCGTGTTGACATTCGCACAGCCGAGGGAATTCCCAAATTAAGTGTGGGTTCGATGATATACTGTCGCCATGATACGTGGGTAAATCGTTCCACTTTTTCTTCTTCTTTGGGTGGAGGAAGAAGGTGATGACCTCATTGATTTCTCAGAGGCTTTGCTTTGTCCGGGTTTCTATCTAATGGTGCTGCCTTGTAGGTCCTGGGGTGAGGGTCACTCCCTGTAACCCCTGGCAACGGGAGGAGGGGGGAACAGAATGCCTTGGTAGAGGGCACTTTATTAAGCGCGGGAAACGGGACATTAGAATTCGGCAAGGCGCGTTATTGGAGCGAAAAAGAGATTGGAAATCTGTCGTAAGTCACTTAAAATTGGAAGAAACGTTTCACAATAAAAGACGGTTTCGACATAAAAGGCAGTCAAGCGTACAACATTCAACGATATATTGAATTATTGTTGTAAATACCTCTTCAACGTCTTTCTCTAGAAAATAAGAGATAAATTCCTTTGGGGTGGCTCATCTTCATTATTGGTTCTTTTCCGTGTATTGCTTTCAACTCATTGGTCACCGTCGAACGCGTGACCAGAAAGCTTGACTGATTAAATTTCAACTGTCTTACAAATTCCAACAAAACCCATATAAACGTGTAGCCTAATTTAGCTATATGTGAAGAAGTTGTGTTCCATTTGGCAATGGTCTTGTTGTTAATTGCCTCGTAATGGAAGCGCCATTTGTGAGGGGATAACTGTGTATATTATATCTGGATGGGCCTATAATTTTTGTTTAGTTGCGTTCATTACTGTGAGTAATCTACAACATGAGTGTTTTAATGTATATATAGTCCGTCAATGAATAAGCTGAAAATTTCTTGTTTACATTCTCTCATTTTTTATTTAAACAGTTTTCGTTTATTTTTCGTTCTCATTACATTTGGTTTTTATAAAGTGACACAATAATGACACATTTACGACTGACCAAATTATTGGCTACAGTTCACCTGTAATGCCCAAATTCAGGACCAATAATCAAAACAAATATTTGTAGCTGCCATATCCCGCCCAAGTATCATATCCTGCGCCTTCCTCTATATTCAATAAGGATTAAAAAGGTGACAGACGAATTAAATGGTATTCATATAGTGGACGAATAGTATTAACGCGCAGTGTATGATACTTGTGCCATACAGCCTATAGGGCGCCTTTAGAAAAAGCTGGTTTTGTGTGGTTGATGTAGCCTGCATGTAATACACAATGATATGGATGACTAAGACGATTAGTTCAACAAGTATAGATTCTAATAATGTAGCCCATAAATCTGCTAAATCAAGGAGGATTTTCACGATTGGTTGGGTTATATGAAGGCTTTGCCCCATGTCCCAGGCATTTCAGTGTCGGGCAGCATAAATCTAGTTAAGAACGAATACATAAATCACCAATAATGCCCATCAAAATCACAACGGAAAGCTGTCATCTCCAGACACTGCGAGTCAGCTGCTCATGTCTATGCCAATATACTGTAGAGCTATGTGTGCTAGCGGCTCAATTCGGAATAATAACTCCACCGTCTGCTCACATCTACCCCCACCCCCCATAAAATTTAGGTCCCATAGACCCCCCTTTCTCATAGCTCCTCCAAACCTTCTCTCCGCGAACGGCCTTCAGCATGTTCAGACGTTGTTGATGTGATTTCCCCCTGGCTTGTCCCCAGTGGCCTAGCCCGGGAGTCATCCGTTCTCCTATCTATGCTCGCTCCCTGGACAGATCGGACATTATTCTAACCGGTCACGGAATAATGCAGGACCCCCACCGGCGACGAACTCGGTGCTTTTATCTGGGGAACCCTCACTGGACTGGTCTGTCTATTGTGTTATCCCCGCTAAATTTGTGGGAATTCTCCAACGAATTGTCAACGATCCGTGAGGATGAACCGTTCTTACGTTGTTGAAGATACATTCATTACTGGATCCTTGCCAAAAACTCCCCAGGCCCATAGATAACGAAGTATGCTCTTTCTCTGGCACTGACTTAATACACCGGTGTGAATTCTACCAACTTAGTTGGTGTTCAAGTAACATCGTATCGACAGAGAGACTAGAATCATTATATGTGAAAGGAATTGTATGAAATAGATTTTCAAAGGGAGGCAAACTGATTACAGTCAATGTGTACACGACAAAAGTTAACCATCTTGACATAACTACACATAACGCATGTTGCATTACATTCTTTGAAGCATACTGTCTTTTGTATTCTCCAACACTTTATTATATTTGAATGGGAAATTCGATGTTCCTCAGAGGACCTCGTAATAATATTACATTCTCGATTCGTCATTTACATCTTCAACTGCAGAACTTCGAAAGGAACTGGAACGACTTCACACGCGTTTCAAACAGTGTCCATTGACCAAATGGTCATTGAATTATTAAGACCCCTATTTTGTATTGTATTTTGTTTTATTTCTATTAATACAAATATCTCCGGTTTCAGTTCTTACAGGAGCATGTTGTGACTCAATCCGAGTCTATCCATGTACGGGTTGCTCCCCAGTGAGATACGACTTTCGACGTTAAGAAGAGCGTCGAATTACTGTCGTTCTTAGATCAACTGGATCTTAATTACCGCAACACTTGAGTAGCGAAACTCATGTTATGAATCCCGATCTGGACTCGGTTGAACTGCACTGACAAATCAACTCTCCCTCCCCTCGTCCAACTGGGTATGCTACCAGCTCGAGTTAGATGCACTAATACCTCGAAAGTTCTGGCCTTCGTTTTGAGATGTTTGAACTGGGAAGCACCTCACCATATTCGATTATAAGACCTCTCATGTGTAACGTTGTTAGCAAGGGACGGGGCAGAGATCGATGATGATCAAATGATCACTGATTGATTGATTGGTGTGACGTGTGGTGACTGTTACCATAGTAACACAATCTGATGTGGTTAATCCCATTCCTAAGATTACACCAGACAAGACCGACAGACAGGGACGTCTTCTTGGAAAAGAAGCAACTCCGTCATTGAATCTCTTTTCTGTCCACTAGCTTTCATCATCGATTTGCTTTTACAAAGTTCTCCCGACCACAATAATCTTAGGGTAGGCCTAATACATAGCATATTGCTTTCAAGATGAAGAAACTGGTATTTATAGGGTGTATACATGTAGCATTATACATTGTTACAGAACTATAAAAACACGAAGTAAGATTTATCTGTTTCAAATAGTGTGTATATAGGCCTGGAGAGTAAACCCATTTCGTATGTGGGAGCAGCTTATTGTCATGATGTTGGCATTTGTATACGTGAAACTGTTGTATCCTACTAAAATATACTGGTACATTAAATTTAAGTACAGTATTATGTTTCCAGTAAACCCTATTTTAGACCCATGAATTTCTCCTTCTTATTCCTTGACCATACTCCTCTGTCTACATAATATATTCATTCGTGATTTCATATACATGCTGCTCAACAACATCATTGATATACCAGTAATACTATGTATGCCCATACTTTTTCATTCACTCACCACGTCAATGATCTGCGTGAGACGGAGTCCCAGTTTCACCATCAGTTTGTCGGTGGTGTTCCCAACGGGCCGGATCAGTTTATTGTATCCGCTCTTTCTTAGCAAGTCATCGTACAGTTTCTTGGCGTGAGGGCTAGCCTCTACCATGGTAGACCACCCGGCGACCACCCAGAGGGCCGCTAGGGCTAGGTTTGAGCTGCTACAGGGCATTGTCAGAGCCGGGACATTGACTAACAACGGGTGAAGGCAGGACTAGTGTGACTGATTATGGTGTCTGTATGGCTTGAGCGCACCTTTGGTACAGCTTGATAAGTGAGCTAAGATGTCTATATCTTGGAAAACATGAAGAGGTTTGCATCAGTCATGGAGTCACAAATGACATGTTATCAAGAAAATATGTTGCCAGCAGTTCGGGTACTTTGGAAATCTATACATGTATTCCCTTCCGCAACTTTCACGAATCATTTATCCTGATGAGGGTCTTGTCATGACCTTCTTGTAGATACCATCCTCTGGGGACGATCACTGGTCGCATTGGTCCCATTGACACACTAGTATCCTTCAGAAAATGAAGCTGAAAATGGCATATTATTGTCAGTGGAACTCATGAATATCCAGACAGCCCCCCAAGTCCAGCGATTTAGTCGTCGATGTTTCGCTGAGTTGAGGCGTCGGTCCGCAGTGTCACATTGATCAGCTGTGAACAGCAGAAGCACATGAGCGCATTGATCCGGCTCAAATCGACGAGTCCCAGTGTCCAAATAAGTCTTCAGCTGTCCCCAGTGAAGTCAATAATAGCGCCACTGAACGTAATAGTGTTTGCCTTACTGGATTGTTTGACCAACATCGATTCTCTCTACATTATTGCCCACTTTTCTTGGCAGTTTAGTACTCCGCTTATTGCCAAACCTTGAGGAGAAGTTGGGCTGCCGTTCTTTGGTAACACACACTACAGAATGTGGTGGAAATTAGCACTAGCTTGAGTGCGAAAACCGAGATATTGGTCGCTCCTGCAAACATTTTTCTACATTGATCCAGCCTTCACATCACCCATCACTCGTGTACATGTACACAACTCCGACGTTACATCACAGTGTACAATTGGTTGCTCTATTTCAATGGCTTGTGGGAAATAAATCCCGTCTGTTCGTGTGTTATTGTTGTTTTGTTCCCTGACGAACGAAAGTTATAGTCACTTCCGGTTCACCAATATCACTTTGCAAAGGGCTCAACCGTGGTTCTTTCCAATAATCCAACACGAGAGACGCCAGATTCACGTAATAACGTCTTCCCTCGTTCAATATCCCATTGGGTAATAAAGAAAAACCTTCACAATAAACCGCGAACGGCCTTGCAAATCTCGCACCCCCAGTATTATTTTGGTTCGGGAGAAAATGGCGCGTGGCTTGGCATGGTTAGCACCGCGGAAGGGACCAAGTCTCAATCTTGTGCAGTGTTGAGCAAGATCGATTGAGCGGGGAGAATGGTGTGCAGTCCACGGTCAGCACCGTGCACGGGGGGGGGGGGGGCATCCGTCCGTCAGTCCGTCCGTCTGCCAGCCGAGACTTCCTTCTGAAACCCCCCGTGCAGAAGCAGGATCGATTCACGGAATTCTAGCACGGAGCATTGCTCGGCTCCCTACACGTACGGATGGAACATAGCATTGCTCCGTGCCATTATAAGCGGGGCTGCGCAGGCAGTGGCAGCGATTGCACTCCGCTAGCTGCTCGCCTACATGTGGTTATTGTGCTGTCGTGTCGGCGCATTATCCCTCCAGCTGCTGCATTAGCACCGGATGATTTCAGCCACAAATCGCGGTTCTATGCAACTCAACCCCTGCCTACCACATGTCTAAAAGTCCCAAGTATGCGGACCATGCAACTCTTCTGGTATGCTATGGAATTCCGGTGCGGCCACGACTTGCGAGTGGCGACATGCCAGTTGCGAGTTATGTGTTGCGACTTGCGTGATGTGACTTGCGTGACGCGCTACGACTTGCGACATGCGTCTTACAAGTTGCGATATGCGTCCTGTGACCATGGTGACATGCATTATACGACATACGTGTTGCGAGTTGCCTGTTGTGAGTTCCGAGTAAGCGAGTTGTGGACTGGGTGTTGAGATTTAAGATTTCTAGCGGTTTTTAGAAAAGAAATATATTTTTTTGGCGTTCACGATCGGAACAGACCGGGGAACAGACGTTGATGGCTTTGAACAATGGAATTCCGGTGCGGCCACGACTTGCAAGTGTCGACTTGCGTGTTGCGACTTGAGTGTTGCGACTTGCGTGATCCGAAAATTCCGAAAATTCTTCAATGCCTTCGGGTTAACCTATGGAATTCCGGTCAAGACATCTACTTGTGACTTACGACTTGCGAGTTGCTTTTCCGTATTAAACTACTGTTTAGTATGGGATCCCTTGTCGCAAGTTTTAAGTCACAAGTCAACGACACCAACTTTTGACTTTGTGACTTGTGATACACTAGACAGTAGTTTAATATGGAAAAGCTTGTCACAAGTCACATCTCATAAGTCACAAGTTGATGTCGTGACCGGAATTCCATATTAACCTGATCACGAGTTTCCCGATTACTTTTGGGCGGAAAATATGGGGGTACATTTTGATATGGAAGAACTTGATCAATGTAAAGAACATCCTTGTGAAGAAATATATGCCAATGGTTGCAATGATGACTATATGCTGAAATTCTTTTATGATGCAATCTTGGAAAATGTGGGACATAGGCCTATGCCAGTTTGCATCAATCTCGACTTGTGTGGGAATATATTGCAGTTATTGTAATATAGTAGGCCTGCAATGATTATAGCGAACGCGGTATATAAAAACCCATATTGGCCCAGACCCCATATATATTAAATTTTCTCCACATAAGTCAGACACTTTTAACTATATTTCAATGCTCAAAAGTAATTGGCAAGAATCAAGTCATAAAGAGATATCTGAGGTGATTTTAGTGAATCACTGTGGCAGTGTCACAGACTGTATCACAATTACAATACATGTATACAATATAATAATTCAATTCAATTACCGGTGATGCAGATTTTATCTTTCACCAAGCATACTGTAGACAGCATGCATCTAATATATCAAAATAGCACAGAAACCTCAACACTGCCGATTACAATACGCAACTCACAACACTACACTCGCAACACGCAACTCACAAGAGGCGCCACGCAAGTCGCAACACGCAACACACAAGTCGCCACTCGCAAGTCGTCAATGCACAGGAATTCCATACATACTGGTAGATCCGAGTCTAGTTTTTTCAAAGCCAACAACGTCTGTTCCTCGGTCTGTTCCGATCGTGGACGCCAAGAAAAAATATATTTCTTTTTTTAAAACCGCTAGAAATCTTGAATTTCAACACCCAACCCACAACTCGCTTACTCGAACTCGCAACAGGCAACTCGCATCACGCATGTCGTATAACGCATGCCACCATAGTCACATTACGCATATCGCAACTTGTAAGACGCATGTCGCAAGTCGTGGTGCGTCACGCAAGTCACATCACGCAAGTCGTAACACATAACTCGCAACTAGCATGTCGCCACTCGCAAGTCGTGGCCGCACCGGAATTCCATAGGTATGCTGCACTGGGTCATCCTTGCCTGCTTGCTCGCAGTGGCGGAAAAGATGTTTATGTTGTGTCGGGTTTGAACTGAGCGTCCATGGCAGCAGTGATGAGAGAAGGAAATACAAGAGACTTATATAAGTGTGCACTTTTGAGTAGGCCTACAGTTCAATTATTGCATGGTAAATGGTTAGGATGTTTCTGTTCGTGAACATCGATAGAAGGCAATGAAGGAAACCAAGAATAGGTTCCATCCAATTTACAGGCGGAATTTATTATATGTATTTTGTATCATATTAAACAACAAAATGACTGGTTGTAACAAATTTTCTATTTAATTACTCATCTTTTCCTCCTACCAATGTAAAAAACATCGATTTAATAACTCAGTTGTTATATTTACAAATACATGGAAATGTTGTTGGCATGGATCAGTCATTGTCTTGTCGCATAATATGTACTAACATGCATATACGTAAAAATGATATATCGGTCGACATGCGATGCAAATATGACAAATGTAACATTTGCACTGACATTCAACCAACTGCAACACAAGCATCCAAGATTCCAAAATACTGGCCACAAGACAATGAATTCAATGAAAACAGAGATGAAATGCAGTGTGACAGACAGTCATATCAGAGTGTGATCTGTTTCATCCTCCGAACTGCCTGCAATATCGTGTGGAACTTTTGTTTGATGAACAAATACAGCTCCCTTTCCACCGACATTTTTCTGTGTAAGATCGCCAGATCATCTTGTGTGATGTGGTCCCCCTGTAAGGTCCGCGTCTTGTTCAGCAACTCGTCTTCTGTTAGTGGTCAACAATAGATCGAACGCTTTTTATACAGGATAAGTTATTGATTCATAATTGTTCATATATGCGACTTGCATCTTAGGGCAATCACAACATTAATGTATAATGCATTTCTAATATATGTATTATTCATATTTATGTTGACAGTTACGCAGATGGATTTTTAGGAATACTTAGCTGCTATTCAACGGGTTTCATCAATGCGATATCTATAAAATACCGAATAAATTTCATTTCGACAAATGTTCATTATCCACCGTTAACAATTAACCAATAATTATAAGCGCTTAGGAATGTTTTGACAACTCACGAGAGTGCTGGAAGACTTGAGCCATTCCACCGAACATGTCCGGGACCAAGTACTGTAGTACCTCGGTGAACTCGGCCAGGGATTCCTTGACCCCTACCAGCATATAACTACGGGCCATGCTCGTCTTGACATAGGCAACTACAGAGTCCAAGTTCGCACTTGAGAAATGAAATTTACAGTTGAAACATAGAGTTACGCATACGTATTATCTTCACTGTGAATACACGTATCATTATTATTATCATTATAATTTGGAGAAAACATGACACTTCAAGGAACCTGCTGAGGAGTAAAAAGATACATGTACATTTCGGTATTTTGATTGAGTTATTTGCTATAGAAACATTTCGTGTTGAATTATTGTCATGGTTGAATTATTGGTTATTCTATAACAGCACTTAGATATTCGCCGTTAATTCATTTATTTTGTAATGTTTTTTTTAAATGAATGTAGTCCTCCCATGGAACATGCATATTTGCCCAAGTTGTTACATCAAGTACAAATGTTTATCGCATTTACGCTGCACAAGTTGGACCCAGACATACTCGCATGCTATGCTCTGTCCGCAAAGGAACTTGAGTGGCCCCCAGCCCGTACGGACATGCTCGAAACAGGCTTCGTCCCGGATACAGGGGCCCAGCTCCTAATTGGGCACCGGCGTTAATATTGAACATTACTTCTCTTGGAAGTGACATTTCAATTCAATGGTGATAGTGCTACTCCAAAAGCTACTTTATCCATTCTTTGAATATCTTCTTATTGCGTCTTAAAAATCTTTCATTACCTAAAATCTATTTTTCATAAGTTACTCTTCAATTATCAAATTCAAAAAATTTCACATATCAATTTCGAAGCACCATACCTTGTCCTTCCACCAAGGTCCTCCCTTGGTTGTGTACTTGTGGAAGTTGAAGACAGATTGGAACCAGGCGGAAGGCTCACGGACAACATTCAGATAGGCCAGGGGCTCTTCATATACACTGTGAATAATTTTTGTCAATTTGTATTTTTTTTTAATTTTAAAAATTTGTATTTTTTTTTAATTATTAAAAAAATCGTATTTTTTAAAGGTAGAATTCAGGCACTTGTTTATGTGTAAACATGTTATCATGAGCTGTGAGATGATCGTCGAGACCAATAGATTGCACTATTATTAAATGCATCGGGCGTCATTTCAGAATCATCACAAGATGAATATAATACTCTATATAACCTTGATTCTACAGAAGAAAATATACTACTGACATGTGACTTGCATGTACACTGTATATAATCACACACATGTGATTTTCCAAACTTTGTCAAACATATAGTCCATGTGTTGCATATTGTATAATGACATGTTTTTCTGACCAAAACACAGTCATTTGACGTAAAACATTCGGAAAACTTCCGACGACTTGTGAGATTCAATATGAAGTTGATTAGAAGCGATATGAAATAGATGAACTTATTCAAAAAATA
Organism: Terebella lapidaria; assembly: GCA_949152475.1. Lineage (NCBI taxonomy): Eukaryota > Metazoa > Annelida > Polychaeta > Terebellida > Terebellidae > Terebella > Terebella lapidaria. The sequence continues at coordinate 31,993,167 of OX424563.1, read as the reverse complement.
AAAATTAAACAATTGTAATGTTGCACTGCGTAAAAATGCATTCGGAGTAGAAGAAAAATTGCAGAGGAACCAGCATTGAAGGTTAATAAACTGTGCATATTTGCGACTGCTTCGAGAAACGGGCACCTAATTATTCTTCATATATCAAAATCATACTCATGGGCCTTAATATATGCAGTATGAACAAATGGTGCATGACGCACGCTGACCGTGTATTTACATTATCATGCATATAGATTGGCCATTCTCAGATGTAAGCCTCAGGCGCAAACGAAAGGTCACTGACATTACTAGATATAACCAGCGTATATTTTTTCCCCAAACCTACAATTAGAATTTACGTTACTGTGCATGTGTGTGTGTTATCTCACTTACATTTTATGTGTAAGGAATGCAATTTGATTTACAAGTCGTATTGGCATGAGAATTTGCTTTCCGTGGAAAATTTGTTTCATATTTGAAAGAAAGAGCATCGCTTTTATCAACCAGATAACAGGTCCATACTTGATCATGGAACTCATGCAGTTACGATGCATTTATTTCGCTCGCTCCGATTGATACAATGGAGGGTTTGCTGATAGATTCGGGATAATTTAGTCCAGTTAGTGTTGAGGGTCACTCACGCTGAGAAGTTGTGGAAAAAGTGGTGACTGATCAGAACAAACCGGCCGTTCTCCACCGACATCATCTTGTTCCTGTAGCTGATCTGTTGGGTTATAAAACATGAACGATGTTAAACTCATGTCACGGTGATATCCACAATAAGTAGACCTACGACTCCTGATAAATGATCATCCGTCGCATGATGATAGGTACAGATTCTTGTGAGTTTAAATATTTGTAAAGTAGTTGCAATTTGAATTAAGTATCATGTTATTTATACTAGTTCGCATATCCCACGTACTTCTCGATATAAGAGTTCGAAACACGATACAACTCGAGGAGGCGCGATTTTCGGTATAACGAGGTATTTCGGTATAACGATTATTTTCGGTGTAGCGAGAATCGTCCGTATATTGAGGACCCGGAAATTTTACTGAATTTTAAATCTAATCCTTTACCTCCAATCTGCTGTCGATCTTGTAATCACCGTCAATGAAGATTGTCGTGAAGTTGTTTCGGCGGCCGAGCGCAGAGAACACCTCGGTCAGAGTCCGGCTTGCGCACTTTGGGACCCGGTTATAGATGAACCTTGTACAGGAGGCGGTCAGTTGCCGGGGGACGGGCGTTGTCAGGGCGGTGGCGGTGGGGTGGAGGCGCCCTTTTGGGAGTGCGGGGATCAGGGCGTTCCAGGCCGGTATTGAGCAGCTCTATATACCCAAAAAGTCCAGAAAATGTATGTTTCATTTCGGTCTTCTTCATTGGCGGATCCAATGCTTTCGCTCATCCATTCGACCATAGAACGTAACATTTTTTTGGTATGCAATATCTCGATTTTACGGAGCCTCTGAGGGGACATGGAAGAAATGTTTTAGCACATTGTCATTGCATTCCCTCGCATTATTATTGCACTCCCTCGCATTCCGGATCGCGTTCCTTCGCGATCTTGTAGAAAAAAGAATTCATTGGCGTCAGCACAATGAAGGCTATCGTGAGGGAACGCGATCCAGAATGTGAGGGAACGCAATAAGATGGCGAGGGAACGCGATCTGGAATGCGAGGGAAGGCGATAATATTGCGAGGGAACGCAATAACAATGTGCTAAAAATATTTCTTCTATGTCCAGAGACTCCGTACGATTTCGATCAAGCTCGAAATAGTATGAAATCCATGCATGCATTGTATGCCCGTAATTACTAACCACATGCTAACCTGCTTTGTTGAGGTTCCCGTGTTTGACGATGGTTCCGTGTATTCCACAATATGTGCTTGTCCGATTGGTGCAACTATCTGTTGTTTCTTTAAACCGATATATTTCATTAAACAAAATACCGCGAACAATACTATGTACGAAAATGTCGGAGGCTTTGGACTAACCATATCTATTGTTTTTGAAACTACTTAACAACTTACAACTATAAATGATCGAGGAAAAAAACGGAATGTTTTTTTGACCATCATTGAAATGCAAATATATTCAAAATCCTCCAGGCGATTCAGTCAGTGCATATTTGTTGTGTATACGCTGTTCGTATAATTAGCATTCAAATTTGAACTGTCATAGACAAAATACAACCATGAAAAGATGAGAAAAAAAATCGATACATCGTTATTATTATTTGTACATGTGTATAAGTACAAAATATTGCTATAAGGTAGGTTTATACACCCAATTTGTTGCTACGAAAAATGAATTTTGAAAACAATGTAATTCTTCAAGCTGGAAGGAAATTTTATAGGGTAAATTAGACAGATTGATGGCAGAAGCAATTGAACTAATTTGTTGAATCAAAGAGCGCAACATCACATTACTATTCGATTTGACAAGGAGGATAAATATCAAGCATACACTTAGCCCAATGGCTAAGAATTTTTACCGAATGACTTTACCTGGCTAGACTAAAAAATTGTTCCAAGTTCTGCTTCACTATCTCCGAAATTTCCACCTCATGCGTATTTGTTTACAATAACACACTATATAGGGACGCGTTTCGCCTGCAGCAACCAATCTACAAGTTCGAGGTCAAACGTGATCTCGCGGCGGTTAGCCATCCTACGTTAAGTTCAAGGTCACCAAAAAAATTGTCATGTACGTTTTGGATGCAGAGTCCAATTTACACATTTCTACTCAGAGGAGACCAAGTATTTACCACTCAAAGTCATCTGAGGTCAGATTCGAAATTTCATAAAGATCCCCCATACATGACTTCATATGCTCATGATATGCATGTCAGCTCTATCTGTAGTTGTTACCCTCGCCCCGATAGGGGCAGAGGGTATTGCAATTGGGTCTGTCCGTTTGTATGTCTGTTTGTTTGTTTGTTTGTTTGTCTGTCTGTCTGTCCGCGCGCATATCTCAAAGGAGAATGGTCCGATCTACATGAAACTTATAGGGATGAAGCGGTATCTCAGTGGCTCGGTCCTCCTCGAATCTGGTCAAAATCATAATTGACCATAACTCCGGTTCTATTCAAGATAAATTTTTCTAACTAATTTTGTATTTTTCTATGGCCAATTCCTGATCATCTGATATATGGCCCGTGGTCGTACGACCAAAACTCTCCATTATCGATGTCGAAAAATTGGGGGTCACGGTTTCATCTTTTTTTGGCCAGCGACGTTTCAGTGCAAATGTCTGCGCTCATAACTCAAAGGCAAACGACCCGATCGATTTGAAATTTATAGGGCAGGAGTGCTATGGTGCTGACTCATACCCTTCAGAATTTCGCCAAAATCGGATGAAAACGGTTGCCATGGCAACGGAAAAAAGAAAATCACATAATTGGCTTTAACTCCGGTTTTACTCGATATTAATTTTTCTAACTATTTTTGTATTTTTCTTTGGCCATTTCCCGATCGTATGGTGTACGACCGATGGTCGTACGACGAAAACTCTCCATTATCGCCCGATGTCGAAAAATTGGGGGTCACGATTTCAGTTATTTTTGGCCAGCGAAGTTTCAGTGCAAATGTCTGTGCTCATAACTCAAAGGCAAACGGTCCGATCGATTTGAAATTTATAGAACTAGAGTGCTATGATGGTGGCTCAGACCCTTCAAAATTTTGCCAAAATCGGATGAAAACGGTTGCCATGGCAACGGAAAAAAAGAAAATCATATAATTGGCTCTAACTCCGGTTCTATTTGATATTAATTTTTCCAACTATTTTTGTATTTTTCTTTGGCCAATTCCCGATCGTTTGGTGTATGACCGATGGTCGTACGACGAAAACTCTCCATTATCGCCGGATGTCGAAAAATTGGGGGTCACGATTTCGGTTATTTTTGGCCAGCGACGTTTCAGTGCAAATGTCTGCGCTCATAACTCAAAGGCAAACGGTTCGATAGATTTGAAATTTATAGGGCTGGAGTGCTATGGTAATGGCTCAGTCCCTTTCAAATTTGAAAACGGTTGCCATGGCAACTGAAAAAATAAAATCACATAATTGACTATAACTCTGGTTCTAATCAATATTAAATGTTCAACCTATTTTTGTATTTTTCTTTGGCCAATTCCCAATCGTATGGCGTACAACCGATGGTCTTAAGACCAAAACTCTCAATTATCGCCTAATTTTAGTGACTAAATCTGAAGGGCGAGGGTCTGCAATCTCTGATTGTCTCGTTTTGTATACAAAAGTCAATTCAACTTGGTGACGAGGCTTAGATCCTCATCAAGTGTACATCCCACATTTACATTCCACCTCGGTGAGAACCTTTTTTTAAAAGGTTTTCGCCGTGTTGAGATTGTTCTCACCAATGTGAAAGGGTTCTCGCCGGGGTGAGAAAGATTAAGCTGGGGTGAACAGGTTCTGACTGAGGTGGAAAGTTTCTCGCCGAAGTGAGAATGTTTTGACTAAGGAGGAAAGGTTATTTTCGAAGTGACAAGGTTCTGACTGAGGTGGAAAGGTTCTCACCGAAGTGAGAAGATTCTGGCTGCGGTGGAAATGTTCTCACCGAAGTTGGAAAGTTCCGAATGAGGTAGAATGGATCTTATCGAAATGAGAAGGTTTTGACTGAGGTGGAGAAGTTCTCACCGAAGTAAGAAGGCTCTGACTGAGGTGGAATGGTTCTCACCGAAGTGAGAAGGCTCTGACTGAGGTAGAATGGATCTTATCGAAATGAGAAGGTTTTGACTGAGGTGGAGAAGTTCTCACCGAAGTGAGAAGGCTCTGACTGAGGTGGGATGGTTCGCACCGAAGTGAGAAGGCTCTGGCTGAGGTGGAATGGTTCTCACCGGAGTGAGAAGGCTCTGACTGAGGTAGAATGGATCTTATCGGAATGAGAAGGTTTTGACTGAGGTGGAGAAGTTCTCACCGAAATGAGAAGGCTTTGACTGAGGTGGAATGGTTCTCACCGAAGTGAGAAGGCTCTGACTGAGGTGGAATGGATCTTATCGAAATGAGAAGGCTCTGACTGATGTGGAATGGATCGTATCGAAATGAGAAGGCTCTGACTGAGGAGGAATGGTTCTCACCGACTGAATAGGGTCAGACTGAGGTGAAAAATATCTCACCGAAGTGCGAATGTTTTGACTGAGGTGGAAAGTTTCTCACCGAAATGAGAAGGCTCTGGCTGTGGTGGAATGGATCTCACCGAAGAGACAAAGTTCCGACTGAGATGGAAGAGATCAGAAGGCTCTGATTGAGGTGTAGGTTCTTACCGAAGTCAGAATTTCTCACTGAGGTGGAAAGGTTCTCACCGAAGAGTAGAGGCTCTCACTGAGGTGAAAAGGTTCTCACCGAAATGAGAAGGCCCTGACAGAGGTGGAAAGGATCTCACCGAAGTGAGAAGGTTCTGACTGAGGTGGATAGGGTGTCACCGAAGTGAGAAGATTCTGAATGTGGTGGAAAGGATCTCACCGAAGTGAGAAGGTTCTCACTGTGGTGGAAAGGATCTCACCGAAGAGAGAAGGTTCTGGCAGAGGTGGAAAGGTTCTCAACGTCGTGACAAGGTTTCGACTGAGATGGAAAGGATATTACTATAATGAGAAGGTTCTGACCAAGGTGGAAAGGTTCCTACCGAAGTGCAGAGGCTCTCAATGTAGTGGAAAGGTTCTCACTGAAATGAGGAGGCCTTGACTGAGGTCCAAAGGTTCTCACCGAAATGAGAATGTTCTGATTGATGTAGAAAGGTTCACACCGAAGTGAGAGGGCTCTGACTGAGGTGGAAAGGTTCCCTCCGAAGTGAGAAGGTTCTAACCGAGTTGGAAAGGTTCTCACCGAAGTGCGAGGGCTTTGACTGTGGTGGATTACGGCTTCAAGGATGACTAACCAAAATCTCTTTTGAGCTCTGGGTCAAAGGTCATTTGACTGATTGACCATTTAATCATTAGGATTCCTCTCTCGTAATATGAGTAATAACTGGTGAGAAATTCTCGAAATACGTCCAGACGTTCTGGAGTTATAATCCGGAAACCGAAAATGAGAAAAAAAAGAAAAGAAAAAAGAATTCTGACACCATAAGGGCATTTCGTGCCGAAATCCCCTAATTATGTCAATTTTCCACAATTTTATTGTTGTTATTTTGAACGCAAGTCAATTTCCACAATTTTATTTTTGTTGATGTGTATATGTGTTCCATACATGTATATGGGAATGTACGTGAATGTACCAATTATGTTAATTCCCACATTTTTATTATTCCCTATATAAGTGTTCCATACGTGTGTATATCACTGGACTCAATGTATAAAATATGTCAATTTTCACAATTTAATTTTCATATCTTGTATATAAGTGTTCTTTATAGAAACATAATGGAATATGTCATATGCATTGATGTAACAATATCATCAGCACTTACATAATAATATTTTCGCTTGACAAATGAATAACAACACCATTAACAAGCCAAACAAAACTTAACACATTGATGTTAAAACAATATCTGAAATGTACAAATTATATAAAAACGTTGTCAAAAACAAAAATGATAAAACAGTGCTATTTTCACGAGTGTCATTCATAGGAATGTTACCATAGTATTATATGGGTACGGTCTAAAACATTTCTAGACATGATTATAAAACATATTCCTAGACAAAGGGCTTCATGTAAAAAAAGGTTAGAAACAAAAATACCTCATAAACATTTTTTTTACGTAATACTTACATACTGTACATATATATCTACTTTATTCATTTAGCACATTGAAAATCGTCTATCATTGATTCTTGCAATTCATGTGTACTGTATCTGACCTCAACTGAAGGTGAAGTTGTGAACTGAATTGGTGTGAAATCCATATATATTGCTTTTTAAATGAACATTGTGCGAGAACTTATTGCAATTGTGTACATTTTGCAAAATACTGCAATCGTAATGCAACATATTTCTATATCTACACATACCACTCTATTAGCACATAAAGAAAGGCTCAGAGTTACAGAATGAGAGTAAAATTAAAGATATACACATATTTTATATAATCAACGATACACATTACAAGTTTTTACACGTATGTGATGCTAAATAAAGAAAAGCCCCAAAGACGCTCATGTGAACATTGGTATTCCAATCATGTACAAGAAAGCTCCAACAAGAAAACACGTGAATATATTTAAATATTTGGATTCAAATACTTGGAATATTTGACATTCGGAATAATTTTTAGGTTCGAAACAAATATAGCATTTTAAATCATAATAGCTTTTACAATACCAGTCGTCATTATGAATGGCAAAACTAACAAACAGAACATCGAACGATTCATGATTTTGACTGCAAAAATGCATCTAAATTCGTGCCTGTTGGTGAACAAAAAATTCCTTCAAATATGGTTAGGACGTAAATATCATACAATAACTTTGTAAAATATCCACAACATTAGACAGGTCTGGATAAAAGGCTCCTCGTTTGATAATACCAGTGCACTGGTAAAACCATTACATGTATACCTATTACACTTTCACCCTAGCAACCATGGTCAGACTTTGTACATAATCAGCCTGGCAGCCTTGATGAATCGAAACTGGCCTGATATCAGGGTCGTTGCCATTGTTACGGCTTGTACACGAGCACTACCTCTGTAGGTGCAGGTGGGTCTGTCGGACGATCACTCGATATTGTAAGCGGCTGTGAAAAGACTAGGTTTTTGTTGTGACAGGTGTCGTTGTCATGGCTACAAGGGAAGATGCTGACGTGCGCCTCGAGAGTTATGGTGCGGGCGGTTGGTGGCTCAAAATCAGGCAAGGTGAATACGCAGAGTGGCTGGTTGCGAACACAAGTCATCGATCCGTAGCAAGCTTCGAGAGCAGACTCCAGGGCAGCATCTGTTGAAAACAAACGAGTGCATAATTTGAACTGATTACATTAACAATGCCTGACTTAATGTACTTGCGTATATCTAATCTTACTATTTCAGCATGCATTCTATGAATACGTTGTACAGCCATTATTTTTGCATAAAAATCTACAAACTAGTGCCATAGGCGAGGCAAAGTGGGTGGTGGTGGGGTATTGGATTAACTCCTGACTTACCATCACTGTGCAGGGCCCACTTATTCGGGGCGGCCCGGTTCAAGTCCCAGTTGGGTGGGAGTGTGACGCACAGACGGACGTGGACGGTCTGGCCGGGATAGACAGACATCTCCGACAGTGGGACAGGAATCGACAGTGCTTCGGCCAGGCGTCTTGGCTTGCGTGGGACATAATCTGCGGCATCTTGGCTCCGCGGCAGGATTGGGAGCTGGTGAGGGGGTGGAATATGTGTCATGAATCTCTTTCTTGAATGACATTCAATATACTGTTGGGCTGCCCCTCAAATGTACATTTTCAGAATCTTGTCGTTCAATGTTTTTGATACACAATATTATATTCAGTTAGATATGTACAATAAGCATGTTTATAATTCCAAGCAAGCCATATCCATCTAATTATAGACATAGAAGAGAGATGGACTGCCAACTCCGATATCACTCTCTCTGTTTCAAGTCATTGAGCTTGAGGTCACAAAAGGTCAGAGGAAGATGGTAGTTACACTTCCGTTGTCAACATATAACGTCATATTGCCATTGTTCATTCCTGACGATCCTCAGAGTGTTGGCGTAACGTACAGTATTCGACGTATTTTGACAATTAAATTTTTCCATGAAACTTCAAACCGGTAATAAAGTACCGATGTTCCTCTGGTCACAATCTCAAGGTCACTGAGGTCGAGTTGTCAGTCCATCTCTCTTCTATGTCTATGCATCTAATGATGTAATGTAAACATATGTATGGAGTCAGGAATGTGTGCTGCTGTGTGCCTGTCCCCATTTGCAGCTATATACCTGCAGTATCTCACGACTGTCTATATCCAGAACTTTGACGCTGTGATTGTTGGTGTCAGCGATGTACACGAGCTTGCCGTTGGGGTGTACAGTCAAGCCACCTGGCTCATTGAGAACACTCGCCCCTGGATCCACCCCAAGGCCGGTCATATCACCAGGGCAACCTGACCCCAGGAGTGTCATGCAGCTCTTCGTCAGTGCATTCACCAGTTTGATCTGTTGAAAAAAAAATGCTGTACATTACAGAGTACCTGTGCAAAATCAGAAATATACTATGGTAAAGTCGCCATGGTTACCTTGTGGTTGTAGGAGTCGGCCACTAGAATAGAACCAGATACCGTTCCCACTCCGAGGGGGTGCTGCAGCTTGGCTTTGTTTCCTTTCCCATCCACATCTCCGTACGCAAACAGATTCTTGGGAGAAAAACAATTGAATGATCATGATAATCATGAATTTCATCAGTTCACAGTTCATTGATGGAAATATTTTTATTATCATGTGAGGATTTTGGTGCACATTTTCCCCCACATATTAACATGTACAGTGGTCCCCCTCAGATAAGAACCCTCTCTGTTAAGACTTCTTCCTGTGGCTTTAGGATGACTTCAACCATGTTAACATATAAATAAGACTCAGATGAAACCTCAATTTCGTGGCAGAAGTGGAAACACTGTACTCATCGAAGACCTTTCATCTATGTTCACTTTGCCACTTGAAAGACCACATTCCCTACCATGGGATCGATGTCGCCACCGACGAGCCCTTTGACGGAGCCATCTTTGAGCGATACGAGGCGGATGGTCGAGCTTTCGCTGTCTGCCACAACAAGACTGTAGGTAGCGCTGTCCTCGGGCACACGTGCGAGGGCGAGACCTGATGGCTGAGCGAAGCCTGCCCGGTGTGGGTAGTTGTTATTTCGGTTTTCTTCATTACCACTGCCCGCAAAAACGCGGCAGGTCCCTGCAAGCTGAGGGCTGTGTGGGAGGATATTGAAAGCAATATACATGTATGTATAATAGCATATGAGCGTGTAATTAGTATATAGATTCAATTAGTTGTATTAATACGATGTAATAAGATACCAGTTACATCTAAGCAGTCTTGCAACTGACTGGTATATAAAGAGTATATACAGTGATGATAAGTTGTAGGTGTTCTGGTACGTATAGCATTTCAATTTATTAATACACATGTATCAAGACTGTATTCAAGACTTGAATTGTTCGCAATTGTAGTGCACATACTTTCCCTTGATGTCCTTAGAGTCATTCAAGAACAGGGTCCAGATTTGATGCGTCCCAGCCATCGCAATGTACAGAACGTCAGGATTGTCAGGGGCTAGACTCCGGGGAACAAACACAGGAATTAATCATGATACAGGCAATAACAAGGTGTTGACACTACCCGGTACACTGTATTGTTACTATGCTTACAAACCTATGGCTAGATCCCAGGGTGAGCTGATAGGCTGTTCTACCCCCACACCTCCCCCCGCTGTGTCCTGTCCCTGGCAACCCGTCCCAGCAACGGTTGTCACTGTCTCCATGGAGAGGTCAATCTGCAATGGCAGTACAATATATATAAACTGTATACATTATTAATTGGACATGTATTATATCTTTGTGTATCAAATTTATTTGTAGCTGTTTACGATATAATACCACCACATTTATCAATGAATATTTGTATGATCATAGCAATTAAGCAATATTCAGATAGAACATGATTACCTTTCTAATGGCATGGTTTTCCGTGTCAGCGACAAACAGTTCATGATCTCCAGAGAAGCAGAGGCCTTGAGGTGAATGGAATCTTGCGTAGTTATAACATCCGTCCTTCAGTCCTGGATCTTTCCCGCCTATCACAGTCTGCCAAAGAAATACACAGTAGACTACATGTACATTGTACAGGACATGTGCATTGCTCGATCATGAATGTATAGAGTACGACAAGAAAATAAAATTCCTTTTTGCAAAAAAAAAACAATGCAGGAACACTGATACAAGTAAGATTAGAGAAATTAAAAGTTTACATGTACCGGTAATCAACAATAACTGACCTGTATTATCCCATTCAGATCGGCTATGACAATACGATGATGTCCAGTGTCTGCTATCGCCAGCTTTGTTGCGGCCTCGTTGATACAAACTTTTCCAGGGAACCGAAGAACACTCTCTTTGAATCCATCCTTCTCAAGTTTCAATCCGATTTCGGCCCTGCTCAGGGCTTTTTGTTCTCCAAAGTAAGCGATGGCCTCGCCCAGAAAATCCGACAGAATTTCCCGATGCCCCTCTCCGCTTACAAGGAACAAGATTTGTCCGTGCGGACTTACGACAACGAGTGTCGGCCAACAGCGCACTTGCAAGGCTTGCCAGAGTCGAGCATCACGATCGTTGACCACAGGGTGCGTGATATCATAGCGTAGCACAGCGCTCAAAATGTTGTCCGACATCCGCTCATTGTCAAATTTGGCAGAGTGGACGCCAATGATAACGACGCCGTCGGTAACTGGGTGTTGATGCTCTAGCGCTTCCAAGTCGGGAAGGATGTGCATGCAGTTGATGCAGCAATAAGTGAAGAAATCTAAGATGAGGATCTTCCCTTTCAAGTTGGTTTTTATCGACAGGGGATTTTTGACATTGAACCATTGCCAGTCTGAAGAGAGGAAAGAAGTTTAGAATCAATAACGTTTACTCATAAATGGTGAAATTTGTACGTGTCCCACAAATACTAGTTCAAAACCGTTCGGTTAGTGATGGTTACAGTGTCTGAACTGTTGGGAAAACGCCAACCAGTTGCTGTCCATAACCAGATGGTGTATTAAAATACTGAAAGACCCAACTTAACAGCTCAACATACTAGAACATTGTTGCTTAACCAAATTTACTGCCTATGAGTCTGAATTTCTAACTGATGGTTAGATAATACCTGTGACCCTGGAAATGCTCGGGTGGCGAATGGGATTATTTTGTTAACTTTTCTCTGACATACATGATCTTAATGTTTTAAAAAATATATACATGTATATCGTATTTCGCATTTAATTAGCAGGCTGTATTATGAAACATCATAATTTTGTGGCACTGTGGATGGGCTTCTCCTCTCAGATGTGTTTACACTGTATGTGCCATGATCTCGAAATTAATGCAATTAAGAGTGAGGATGTGGACTATTAAGTGAGAAGTAGTGGCCAAACAAATTTTGGCAAAATTGCTGGTCTCCAAGTAATACTAGTACCAAATCTGTGCTCCAATGAAATTGAAGATCCTCCAGATGATATACTAGACGATAAACAGATAACCATATGATAACCACTGATAATTTTATTGTTATAGATTATCGAACCAATAATCAATAAACCCATGTAAAAGGTAATCGATTAAGACGCTCTCGCATCTCACAGTTTGACTCTGCACGTGCAAATGCCAGTTGCAATTCGTAAAAAAACAACTTCGCGGGAGAATTTGATGTCGTTGCGGGAGCGCGGGAGTTGGTGACGGAATGTGGGAGACTCCCGCGAGATATGTGGCAGCACTGATGGATCGATCATCATTGAAATTGGGTACTTTGGCTTAGAGATTATTGTAAACAGACAAATATTTTTGCAGTCAATTTATTTTGAGGATTTTGCTTTTTTTTTTCCAGATGCAATTGCAAATTTAATTGGCCCTAAATTTTTGTCCTCTTAGGCTCTATATACAAAATATACATGACAGCTGATTTTATCATCTCGACCTGTACGTACAGTGTCAATATGCATGGTATTGAGTGGTAGATCTATGACTCATTGCCACTGACTTGCAAATATTACCGTATAAACGATAAATACCCATATTATCGCCCACCGGCGCGATTTTCCCTCACCTGGCGAAAAGTCTGGCATGATAGCATCACAATCATTGTTGAAGGTTTCTAAATACTTTCGTATCTCCTGTTTTCTCGTTTTTCTATCCTCCACGTTCAATAACAAATTGAGAAATTCCGAACTTTTTTCGTGAAACTTGAAAACTGTGCTTTCCTCCATTGTAAATATATGGAGCACCTAAAACGAATTTCACATCACATAATTTTCATACCGTCCATAGGCATTCCATAATTTGAGAAAATTACTGGTAAAAATATATAAGAAAGCCTATGGCACTATTGAACGTAGACATGGATATACTTCGAGTCAGGAGACACGATTTTTTAGCAAATAGCATTGCAGCAAACAGCGAGTCGAGAAATCGTTGCTGGGATAAATATATACATGAGTCATATATTAGGTTTCACTGATCAAACAATATATTAGGCTTATTTATTTTGCTTATATACTCCTAGATTGAGTTGTGAATAAAATGTCTTGTCGGTGTTATAGAAGGACCCATATATTGATATTTGTCAGGAGCCGCTCTGGGTGATATGTAGGCCTATATACGTTGAAGAAATATGGCTCTATTTATAATTTGGTTCGATTAATCAACATATATTTCAGAGCTAGATATATATGCTCTGGTAAAATGTTTGCGACTTAATTTTGCTTTGCGTTCAAATGTGGAAAAAAATACTGATCTTATCCGACGCAATAAAAATTATATGCTAGAGTAAAATGGAATGTATCCCGGAAATTCCAAGCGTTTTGTTTTGCCCCAAATAAAGGCTATTTGATTTTTCTTTGGTTTCGTTTTTACACGTACGCAAAAACAGAGATAGTGTCACCTTGAGAGGAAAAAAAAATCAGACGTTTAATTTATCACGATCTTAATTATTCTGGCATTGCCTCGGGAATTATCCCAGGCGGATTGTTCATATATTCTAAATTTACGTCATGAAAACTCACTAGTCGTTTAGGTCCGAAAATTAACATAATTTTCTTCAGCGATATTTTCATAAATAATCGAGATATCGACTTGCTGTGAAAAATATTACATTCCGCGAGATTCATAGCTAGGCCTGTTTATACTAGGGTTAGGCTATGCTCACGGCTTTATACATGCAAAATTCAGAATAATAAGAAATTCTGGATATTTTCACCTGAGACTTGTATAGGGATGATCTACCAGAATTGAAATAAAAAAGATATGTCACCATGTTAATAAAAAACTTATGGCTTGTTTTCTGAGGCGTGTTTTTTTTTACGATTTCGTCGCCTATTATAACGGATGTTCAATGCAATTGTGTGGGTATGCATGTTCTATTTTCTTTTTCGCTGTGCGTGGAAGTAATAACACCTTGACAAATGAAGCATAAATATTGTTGGAAAACGATTCTACAACGCAAATAACGCAACAAATATGATGTTACCCTAGAAATAATTCACCCAAAAATGAGAATAAATTGAACAATTGCATGAAAAACATTATTGGCTGAATTCTGTTTTCAGCACTCTACAGTGTATGAAACTGACAAGAGTGTGAAAAAATAATAACATATTGGCACATTTAGCATGTATTTGTTGGAGAATGATTCTACAACACAAATAACACCAAAAAATATAAGGTCACCATGTAAATAGTTGACCAACAATGAGAAAAAAATGAAAAATTGCATGAAAAACGGTATTGGATAAATTCAATCTTAGCACTCTTATATTGATTTGAGTGTGAAAACATAAAGACATCTTTACAAATGTAATAATATATGCATTGAAAAATGATTCTACAAAGCAAATAACTCCCAAAAATATGAGGTTACCACAGCAATATTGGACCAAAAATGAGATTAAATGAACAATTGCGGTATTGAATAAATTCACTAGATCTATCAGCACTAAAATGTCTGTAGTACTGACTATGGCTGGATATATAATATTGTTTTATCATATTTAGGACAAAACGTATCCACTGTTAACAGCTAGTTAGACTTGTTGGCAACGTAAAAACCGCAAAGCAGGTATTCGTTGATCAAGATTTCATGAGATTTAATGAGATTTCAACTGGTTGTAGTTACTTCATTCACCAGGTGGCGCTTCTTTTCCCCGTGAGCCTCGTTAATAACCTAATCGCTTCATGGCATACATGGTTAAAAGACTAGGCCTCGCTTCTTCAAATAATGGAAGCATAAAAAATGTTTTCAAAAGAGAACTTGAAATGATTTGATCTAAAATAAATGGCTGCCATTTTGAAAGAAAGCGAAAATTTTTAAAAAAAAATTAAAAGAATACCACCCTCTTGAAATATTTTAGGCATCTTTGTGCAAAATTTCAGTTTTGGTGCACGCTACGAAGTTCCGCGATGCAAACGTTATGATCTTGGTTGCTCTATGAATATGGCCCAAGAACCGCGAAGGTACGGTATAAACGTCGGAGCGGGGAATTCCAGATTTTTTGTTTTGGTTTTCTTGTTTCCACGGTGAAATTGTGTCAATATTATCCTTGTCAAATCTACCGGTTGACACATGTCAGGGATCGGATTAGCAGGCAAGGTTAAGAACAATAGACAAAGTAATCTCTAGGCTCGCATTTGCAGTATTTACTTTTGTAAACGGTTGTTTGTTTGTCTGACAATTTAGAGCCAAAATACAAACATGCCCATTCACGTTGAGAATCTACGGTAGATTAGACGTTGACAATCTAGCAGAAGTCGATCGACATCGTTAGGCTTGTAGATTATCAATATCAGATTTATAACAGCTGGTTAGCAACTGATGTACAGCCTAGCCTACTTGCTTTCCATATGAAATCATATTCCAAGTAAGTGAAATCCATGAAATTTATTTCGTGCATAACACTCGTAAACTCATGATGCATGATGTTGATGCATTGATTAGGAGCCAGGAATTGGGCCACAGTCACACTAAGCTCACTGGTAAAGTCAAATTCAGCTGTCAGTGAAACACGCTTTTTGGCGATAATTTGGTTTTGGATAATTAAATCAATTTGAAATTTTGTGTGTCCTAATTGGGTATCATGCCGTAATTTTTCACCGAGTTTCAGAATTGTATCTCAAGAAATGAAAAAGTTGGCAATCTACCTCAATGTTAAATTTCAGTCCAAAATGAGATCAAACAAATTCCAACAAATTCAGGGCTTCTATGATGTTCATGCCAGTATAGTTCAGCCCAATAACAGAGTTAAGTGCTAGTCCCTTCCTGAGGCGACAACGGTTTTCGCCTGACACCCTGTCACAGTGGGTCAGGATTTGTGAACTTATTTCAGAACAAAACATGTTTTGAATGCATGAAATACACACTGTGTATCATATTCTTCCCCTCTCAGTTGTTTCCAACGATTTATGTCCCTCAATTTTATGTTTATTCCATACTTTGTCACTTGACAGCTGTTTGTTTACATTGTCATCATGGTGCAGTTTTGTCATGCTACAAAGCTGTCACTCAAATTAGCCAATCAGGAAACATCATACAATCAGCTGATGATGGGTGTGATGTCATAATCCGGGAAATATCCCCTTTTGGGACTTTTGGCGCCAAATCTTAGATTGAAACATTTTAGCATGTGGTTGAATAGGGCTCTGCCCGTGAATAGTGCTAATGCCAGTACAGAATGAATTTATTGCTTTGATTTGAAATCGGAAGGCATAGTCGCAGTGTATATTAAGTAAATATGTTTATTTTGAATCAGTATATAACTCAAACATCAAATAAAAATCGTTTTTGTGTGCAGACCCTGAAATTCCATTGTGGGGCTGAAATTTAACATTGGGGTAGATTACCAACTTTTTCAATTTTTGAGATAGAACTCTGAAATTCGGTGACAAATTACGGCATGATATCCAATCAAGGCACACAAAATTTCAAGTTGATTCGATTATTCAAAACAAAACTACGGCCAAAAAGCGTGTTTCACTGACAGATGAACTTTAGTATACCAGTGAATGATTAAAGTTGGAATCAATTTTAAAATCAGCCAAATTTAGCATTCTTGTTTGTCACGCAAACCTGAGATTACATCTCAAGATGGTTGGGAATATGTAGGGAATATGCACAGTTCGACAACAGATACTCAGTAAATTGCCGTTAATCATTCATGAAAACACTGGATAGAGAATGATCGGCCTGCCTACATTGCCGGTTGCCACGATATCTAGACAAACACCAATGACGTCATGAGACTGTGCATAGAACTCGACCACAAGCCGGTCCGTTTTGAGGAGAAAAATGATGCGAGATTGACTGGCCCGAATTTGAATCTTGATTTAGACACTCAATTTAGGCACGTAATACACATTTTCAGACCCAAATTTGTACGATTTCTCATTCTATAGACAAAAATAAGCTATCGCAGAATGAATAAATTTTGTCAATTCTAAAAGTGATTATAGCTTTAAAGGGGCACTATATGGAATTCCGTTTTTAGGGGATTTCCAGATTTGTCGGCGACGCTGTTTTATTTATAGAACAATAGGTCAGGATATCTGCCGAGCCAATTGTCAAATCAGCCAGGTCGGCCCGAAAGATATCTTAGGCAGAGAGTGTAGAACAGAGAGATTCCACTCTGGAAATTTCTATTGTCTACCATTTTGTCTCACGGAGACCTGCAATCCTGGTGGTTGGATGTGGTGTTGTAGCCTGTCGTCCAAAATGTTTGTTAACATTTTCTTTCATTAATAAATTCATGTCGTAGTAATAGTAGTAAACAAATTCATTCATAAAGCACATCCATCTGCCAGGAGTGCCACCAGTTCAAAATACAAAATGGTGCCGGTGGAGTGAAACCTCTCTGTTCTCCTAAACAACAGAATCCCATATACAATGATATAGTGCCCCTTTTAATGACAAATCAACCTTGATAAATCAAATCAAGAACTCAGAAACTTCAAGTTTTTTTCACAGCAGACCTGTAAAAAAGACTTTACTTTAATTCTACTTAACACCTTAAATCCAAAATCATGAAAATGTCTTCAACCAAAATATAGTCCGTACTGTCTCCAGATAGTGAATGCAGTCAAGCAGATCAATCGAAATGTACTTCACATTTAGATTTTCATATATATATATATTTTTTTTAATTTATTTATTCAGCCTCCAAAAGGAGATACATGTATACATGTTTCCACTGTCCCCGGTGGTGGGGCGGGATCAAACAATATACATGTACAATATTTAACAATATGTAAAACATAGCACCAAGGGTGCTGTAGCTTACCGGCAATCATGAGAAACGCAGAGTATTGATTTTCCAACATATACATTGTTACACATGATTTTGAGAAAAACTGTCTGAATAGATTTAGACAAAATGGCCACCAAAGACAAATTTCATCGTTTTTGACCTTCCAAGGTCATTATAATAATGAGCATTTTATAGTCTAGGATCACCAACTCAAGTCGGTCTCTCTGACTGTACAATTATTATCCCCGGCAGACCTGTTCACTCCGACACATACTCAACCTCCTGGGAGGCATACAGCTCCATGTGCAGCCATTATTTGGCACAGGGAAACTGTGCATACACAATTGCCATCTCTGTCTATTGCCAGGTGCCCAATTATACTGTTTGGGTGAACAGCATACAGCAGCGCAGGTGAATGCACAAACAGGGTCACCCATCCATGTATTACCCACGCCTAGCGTTGCTTAACTTCGGTGATCTTACGGGTACCGGTGTGTCATGCGCTACAAGGCCGTCATTGAAGGTCAAATTCAAGGTCATCACTCAAACCGCATTATATGATTTCCCATTTGAATGTGCCAATACTTAGGCTCTATTTTGAAGTCTTCTATGAGTTTACTCCGCACAGCTCCCATTATGAAGGAAAAATTGGGTGAAATCAAGTCCAAAAAATTTCTCAATGGCCAAAAAAATTTTTTTTTTTTTTTTGCTGGAAATGGCTCAAAACGAATAGTGACTTGATTTTGGACAAAAAAAATTTTTTTTGCTGACCCGTCAAAAATTTAAAATGGCCGCCACACGCAGACAGGCGATTCAAGGGTAACTAAACTTATACACGTCATAGAGGTACATGAGGGGAATGTTTTAAAACAAAAATCTCGAAACTGTTCACACAGTTTTTGAGAAAATGGCCATCAAGTCCAGAATTGGTCATTTTTCGACAAAAAAAGGTCGTTTTGACCTTCCAAGGTCATTGAAGGTCAAATTCAAGGTCATCACTCAAACCGCAATATATGGTTTCCCATTTGAATGTGCCATTACTTAGGCTCTATCTTCAAGTGTTCTATGAGTTTACTCTGCACAGCTCCCATTATGAAGGAAAATTGGGTGAAATTTTTTAAGTCCAAAAAAATTTTCAATGGCCAAAAAAAAATATTTTTTTTTTGCTGGAAATGGCTCAAAACGAATAGTGACTTGATTTGGGACAAAAAAATTTTTTTTCGCTGACCCGTCAAAAAATCAAAATGGCCGCCACACGCAGACCGGCAATTCAAGGGCAACGAAACTTATACACATCATAGAGGTACATGAGGGGAATGTTTTAAAACAAAAATCTCAAAACTGATCAGACAGTTTTTGAGAAAATGGCCATCAAGTCCAAAATTGGTCATTTTTCGACAAAAAAAGGTCGTTTTGACCTTCCAAGGTCATTGAAGGTCAAATTCAAGGTCATCACTCAAACCGCAATATATGGTTTCCCATTTGAATGTGCCATTACTTAGGCTCTATCTTCAAGTGTTCTATGAGTTTACTCTGCACAGCTCCCATTATGAAGGAAAATTGGGTGAAATTTTCTAAGTCCAAAAAATTTTTCAATGGGCAAAAAAATTTTTAGTTTTTTTTTTGCTGGAAATGGCTCAAAACGAATAGTGACTTGATTTGGGACAAAAAAAATTTTTTTCGCCGACCCGTCAAAAAATCAAAATGGCCGCCACACGCAGACCGGCGATTCAAGGGCAACGAAACTTATACACATCATAAAGGTACATAAGAGGAATGTTTTGAAACAAAAATCTCAAAACTGATCAGACAGTTTTTGAGAAAATGGCCTCCAAAGTCCAAAATTGGCAATTTTTCGTCAAAAATGGCCGCCAAATCGGCAAAAACGATTCAATCAAAAAAATTAAAAAAACATCTTTAGATACTGGCTCAAGGTATGTTCTGACAAATTTATGGGGAAATTCATCACGTCAAAAAAAAGTTACAGACCCGGACGGACGACGGACGGACGACGGACGACGGACGGACGACGGACGACGGACGACGGACGAAATACCACGACAATAGCTTATCGGCCCAAAGGGCCGGTAAGCTAAAAAGCGCTAGAAAAAACAACACACATATATCTATATCATGTATAGCATCATGAGATGTTTGATAATGTTTTTTTTTTTCTATCGTATTATACATGTAAAATGTGCTTAAATATGTACTTTCAGAGCATGCAACAGTTCCCATGGAGTAAGAGCTGGCAGCTTGCTTGATCTGAGACACAACCACTGACAGAGGACCAGATCATGGCATCGGACAGCTTGATTGTTCGGGGAATTCCCCCAAACTGTACGAGGTCTGACATCCTCGAGCATTTCGTCGCCGCTGGGTCGGAAGAAGTCCTCTATGTCCTTCACCCCCTCGGAGCAGACACCAGCAAGGCTCTCATCACTTTCCAACATCCGGCTGGTCCGTTTTCCAACATTTTGTACATATAAACATCTGAAAATATGCCATGATTTTAAAATATCTAATAGTTCTAGCACCTTCATTGCCAATTCAGTAGAGGACACTGTCATTATCATGAGTATATAACTTTAACAACTGTACAAGTACATGTATCATGCATTTAGATGATCTTGACAACTATAAAATACATTGATATGGAATACTTATTTTGTTGTTTGACCTTCAACCTTTTCTACTTCTACAGTCATTCCAACAGTTTTGAAGAAGAAACACAGGATAAAGGGGACTGACATAAAACTGAAACCTGCACCAAGACAGGTACATATATATAATATGTACAATGTACATGTATACACATACATACAGTGATACTAGTACACCATCTGACCATATATCACTTCATCTAAAGTATTCTTGGATACACCTGAGCTTCAGGAATTTCATACATTGTGTATAACCTGGTGCGTGAAACAAATATCAATACTATGGCATATAGAAAAGATATACAGTATATTTATTATAAAACATAATTGTTTTATATAAATTGTATATTATTGTATTATAAAACACATTATAGATGTATACTGAGGATAATATTCAAGTGTGTCATGTATAACATGCATTCTTCTTACCGAACTACAGACATACCAGACATGTACCGCAGAGGTCGACCCATTACTCCTCGCTACAATTGACAACTGCGGGCAATTTCTTAACTCTCTGGAGAGGGATTTTGGGGTCCGAGTTATCGGGGATCCTGAGCACAAACTCCAGGTCAAGCTCGAGGGCTCCTTCCTGCAGATCCAGAGTGCACAGTCTGCTCTCGAGGCTGCCTTCCAGGTACAAATGAAGCATATATGGTTTGGTTTATGCATTTACGCATATCCTGTGCTTCGAGTATGTACTTGTCTTCTTTTGTGAGTTCTGAAGGTAAAGGAATATCATTATATTCTCTGCACATCATGTACTGATACATGTACATGTATACACTTCAGAGTCATAACATGATCAATGGTTTGCTTTGATAGGAGGCTCAAGCTCGACAGCAGGAGGAGCTGCGATGTATTGGCTCTGTGGGTGAGCCCCAGCGATCCAAGCGACATGCACGATCACCTACACGGAGGCCACTGGATCTGTCATCTACAAATTTCTCCGATGACGATCTTGTCAACCGAAGCCTGCCAGCAATGTACCTAGACTCAGGGCCGATTGCTCGAGGGCTGGCCCCACTGGAGACCAGCTCCCCTCGACTCAGCAGTCCTGGTGGTAAGAACGGTCATGACGCAGCTTTGCAGGAGCTGGAAGCCCTTCGGAGGTCAAGTGTTGGGTCTAGAAACTCAGCGATGTCAAACGGCGACCAAGCGGCTGTCAGGGAGAACGGAGATTTTTCAGACACGGGCGAAGCAGAAGTGGAAAATGTGATCAAAGCAACACAGATGTCAAGTACGGAGGCCGCTCCTGCACCTAGGAGGAGTAGTCGACCTAGTTCTGCCACCAGTGCCCATGGGCACACAGACAGGAGTGGAGCAGCGTCAGCCAGTGAAGATGCAAACCAAATCACCCTGGAGCTTGACCCACAAGTTGTCAGGTACATGATGAAGATCCAGCTAAAGAAACTGCAAAACCTTGAAGCTAAACACAAAGTCAAGCTGTCCATCAAGGAACCAAAGGAGGGCCAAGATATGGCAGAAGTCACTATCAAACCAGAGTCGGGGGATGACTCCAATATAGAGCTCCTAACCCAAGCTAAGGAGGCGTTTGTTGCCATTTACCAGGCTTTATTTTACAGCATCGTCAAGGAGACCGTGCACTTCGACCCGTCATGTACCCCAGGCGACGTGTTCGATGCAGTAATGAATGCGGTGAAACGAGCTTTCTCGCAGACTGTCGTCTTCGAAGAGGACTTCCAGATGGGCTCTGTTGGGATTGTCGGAGGCTGGAGTCATGTTTCAGTAGCTGCCGACTGGATCAGAGAGAAGCTTGGGCTGAAGTCTGTTACAGAGATGGCTTCCGGGTCAAAGGGGCTCCGCTATGAATACATGTTGGACCAGTCAGCTCAGAAACAGAGAATGCGACTGGTGATGGACCCGGCAGCTGCCAGCAAGTCCTTGACCACTGAGGATGCTAAGAGCCTAGTGGAAGAGAGGAGACGAGGTCAGGAGAGGGCAGCCCGAGAGGATCGATTGACTCAGAGCCTGCCTCCCATACCTCGGAGTGGGGATGGCCAGGGGCTGCTAGGGGCTAGTGACCTCACACTGACACAACCAGTGGAAGGTGGGATCACAGCATCACTGATGTCTGAGGTGCAGAACAAACCACAGAAGAAGAAGGCTTCAAGTACAATTAGTAGCTCTAAGAAACAACGTGATAGTGAGTCAAAGTCTCCAAGATCAGCTGCCTCGACTCCACGAAGTCAAACATCGCAGCACTCGAAATCATCACGGACATCAAATAAAATTGAGCTAGCCGAGCAGCCGTCCACGTTCAGTGCCGCAAAGAACAAGCCAAAAGAGTCGACGAAGTCCAAGGGCTTAGCCGAGTCCAGTGTGCGGCAGTTCTCTGCTCGAGGACGAGCGACAGAAGAACTGGTCTCGTTCTCTCTACAATTGGGAGTCAGCTTGAGCGTGTGCATTGGAGATATCACCACGGCCAACGTACGGGTGGTCGTTAGTGCGTCTAATGACAGGTTGCACAGTATCGGGGGCGTGGCACGAGCAATCGCTGATGTGGCAGGACAGGAGTTTGAAGAGGAATGTCTGCAATACGTGGCCAAGAATGGATACTTGCAGGTAAGTGTATGTAAGATGTAGATGTGATCTATCAAATTGAACTGCAAGACAAGTATGCAACATCAAAATTATATACATGTATTCTTGTTGACACTCAATTTGGCTAGACTGTACGAAAACTATATTACATGTATGTATTCTCAAGGATGACACTTTTCACAAGTTGAATCAAGTCTGTAACATACTGGTATATGTACTTGTGTGATAACTTTGATAACTAGGAAAATTGAATCTGGCGTTTATTTTCATCAGAATACCATAAATCTGGATTTAAATTTTGCCTCATGTTTTGAGACACCCTTTGAATTGGAATGTCTCTTGACCTTCTGTACATCGATGTGCAGGTGTCTGAGGTGGTGTCGATGTCTGTATCCACGCCCAAGGCCGCCTGGTCCCACGTTCTGCATGCTGTCGGCCCGATGTGGTGTCTATACACAAACAAGGACGAGTGTGCTGCGGACCTGCGTAAAACCTTCCTCAACACCTTCCAGTATGCTGACTCTGTGCTGCAAGCTGACAGTCTCGCCACGCCAGTCATCAGCTCTGGTATGTACACGTAACTCTCTCAAGATCTTTGCGTTCATGTACATGACATTGTACATGACACTGTTACAGAATGTACATATCTACTGTTTAGCTCTGTTGTGTTTTTGTGCATGCTGTGTGTCCTGACTTATTGGTTAGGAATATAAATGTCATCACTTACCAATAACCTATAGATATAATTATCATGTATGTGTACAAGTAGCATATATTCCACACCTGACACTACCAAACACTGCGAGTTATACTTTAGAGTAAAATGTACGACCACAATACATACACATATACATTAAAGATGAGTCATGTTGCGGCTGCTTCATTCAGTCACATTTACACATACATGTTCTCCTGCATGTGTGTGTTACAGGCGTGTTTGGTGTGCCGCTGGATGTCTGTGCCCGGGAACTGTTCTTAGCCGTCCAGGAGTTCACCTCGTCTTTGACGCCGGAGTCAACTCTCCACCAGATCCAGGTGGTTAGTCTGGATGCCGAGACGGCGAGTCTTGTAGCTGTCATCTTTCAGCAGCTGTTGGAGACCGAGGATGAGGCAGGGGGCTTAGCTGTACCCGATATCCAAGGAGAGAGGGCCCTAGGGGGATACGAGTCCACGGGGACTGGCGGATATGAGTCTGATACAAGCTCTCTCCTCAAGGACTTGGCACCTGAGCAACAGAGCGAGATGCAAACTGTACCTAAACAGGTGAGGTCAGAGTATGTGGGAGCCGGAATGCTCGGCAGCGACAATTTCGATGATTTGCTCAGAGAGAGCACAGAATCAAAGCCATACTTCGCAGCCGAGAACGGAAGCAATGTTGAGTCTGACAAGGAGGCTGGTTTCGTCATTCCCTCTGAATCAATGGCGGCAACTCATGCTGCTGCTCCGAAGTCGAAGGTAACAAGAAGTCTGAACAACAGTTTGCAGGACTTCCTTGAGCAAGAACGGGCCATAACAGAGTGCGAGAATAAGACAGTTAGCAGAACAGGTACGCCAAGGGATCAATTGACCTCTCCCATGGGGTCAGTGACCTCACCAAAAGGGTCAGTGACCTCTCTAAGGGGGTCAGTGACCTCACCAAGGGATGCTGTGACCTCACCAAGAGGGTCAGTGACCTCACCGAAGGATGCAATGACTTCACCAAGAGAGGCTGTGACCTCCCCAAGAGGGTCAGTGACCTCACCAAGAGGGTCAGTGACCTCACCAAGGGATGCAGTGACCTCACCAAGAGGGTCAGTGACTTCAGCAAGAGGGTCAGTGACCTCACCAAGAGAGTCAGTGACCTCACCAAGAGGTTCAGTGACCTCACCAAGAGGGTCAGTGACCTCACCAAGAGGGTCAGTGACCTCACCAAGAGATGCAGTGACCTCACCTAGGGATGCATTAGCTTCACCAAGAGGGTCATTGACCTCACCAAAAGGATCAGTGACCTCACTAAGAGGGTCAGTGACCTCACCAAGAGATGCAGTGACCTCACCAAGAGGGTCAGAGACCTCACCAAGAGGGTCGTTGAGCTCACCAAGAGATGCAGTAACCTCACCGAGAGATGCCATGATCTCGCCAAGAGGGTCAGTGACCTCACCAAGAGGGTCAGTGACCTCACCAAGAGATGCAGTGACCTCACCAAGGGATGCAGTGACCTCACCAAGAGGTTCAGTGACCTCACCAAGAGGGTCAGTGACCTCACCAAGAGATGCAGTGACCTCACCAAGGGATGGTATGACCTCACCAAGAGGGTCAGTGACCTCACCAACACCAAGGGATGCAGTGACCTCACCAAGAGGGTCAGTGACCTCACCAAGGGATAGTGTGACCTCACCAAGAGGGTCGGTGACCTCACCAAGAGGGTCAGTGACCTCTCCCAGATATTCTGGTGTAGTGATCGAAGCTCAAAATCACAATGAGGTTCATTCAATGCCTAGCCATGCTAAGACTTACAGAGGTGAAGAGGAGGACAGTGATTGTAGCCTGGATGATTTAATCTTAAGGAACTTGGAGGATGAACCTTATTTCATGGCTGGGAACCAGAGTGATGGTGATGATGAGGATGATGCCAAGTTTGTTATCGCTCCAGAATCATTTGCTGCAACACATGCAACACCAAAGAAATTGATAACAGGTGCGGATGGCATCACATCATCAAGAGATGTCAGATCACCTAGAGGTAATGATCTCACATCACCAAGAGATGTCAGATCACCTAGAGGTAGTGATCTCACATCACCAAGAGATGTCAGGTCACCTAGAAGTAATGATCTCACATCACCAAGATATGTCA
Source organism: Terebella lapidaria (assembly GCA_949152475.1). Taxonomy (NCBI): domain Eukaryota; kingdom Metazoa; phylum Annelida; class Polychaeta; order Terebellida; family Terebellidae; genus Terebella; species Terebella lapidaria. The sequence goes on along the minus strand of OX424563.1, from coordinate 31,967,183 downwards.
GGTCACCAAGAGCAGATGATGTTACATCACCAAGAGATTTCAGATCACCTAGAGCTGAGGATGCCACATTACCAAGAGATTTCAGATCACCTAAAGCTGATGATGTCACATCACCAAGAGATGTCAGATCACCAAGGGCTGATGATGTTACATCACCAAGAGATTTCAGATCACCTAGAGCTGATGATGTTACATCACTGAGAGATTTCAGATCACCTGGAACTGAGGAAGTCACATCACCAAGAGATGTCAGATCACCAAGAGACATCAGATCACCAAAAGATGTCAGATCACCTAGAGCTGATGATGTCACATCACCAAGAGATGCCAGATCACCTAGAGCTGCTGATGTCACATCACCAAGGGATGCCAGATCACCAAGAGACATCAGATCACCTAGAGCTGATGATGTCACATCACCAAGAGATGTCAGATCACCAGGAGACATCCGATCATTTAGAGCTGATGATGTCACATCACCAAGAGATGTCAGATCACCTAGAGCTGATGATGTCACGTCACCAAGAAATGCCAGATCACCTAGAGCTGATGATGTCACGTCACCAAGAGATGCCAGATCACCAAGAGACATTATATCACCTAGAGCTGATGATGTCACATCACCAAGAGATGTCAGATCACTTAGAGCTGCTGATGTCACATCACCAAGAGATGCCAGATCACCAAGAGACACTGCATCACCAAGAGATTTCAGGTCCCCTAGAGCTCATGATGTCCCATCACCAAGAGATGTCAGATCACCGAGAGCTGGTAATGTCACATCACCAAGAGATTTCAGATCACCTAGAGCTGTCGATGTCATATCACCAAGGGATGCTAGATCACCAAGAGACACTGCATCACCAAGTGATGCCAGGTCACCAAGAATTGATGAGTTCACATCACCAAGAGATGTCACATCACCGAGAGGCTATGATATCACATCACCAAGAGAATTCAGATCACCTAGAGCTGCCGATGTCACATCACCAAGGGTTGCTAGATCACAAAGAGACACTGCATCACCAAGAGATGTCAGGTCCCCTAGAGCTGATGATGTCCCATCACCAAGAGATGTCAGGTCACTGAGAGCTGATAATGTCACATCACCAAGAGATTTCAGATCACATAGAGCTGTCGATGTCACATCACCAAGGGATGCTAATTCACCAAGAAACACTGCATCACCAAGAAATGCCAGATCACCAAGAACTGATGAGTTCACATCACCAAGAAATGTCACATCTCCGAGAGCTGATAATGTCACATCACCAAGAGATTTCAAATCACCTAGAGCAGTCGATGTCACATCCCCAAGGGATGATAGATCACCAAGAGACACTGCATCACCAAGAGATGTCAGATCACCAAGAGACGCCATGTCTGCAAGAGGTGACGAAGGATCAAGAGTTGGTGTATTATCACCACGTGAGATCACTGCTCATGTCAAAGGTGATTCCTTCGTAGATCTCTCGAAGCTAGCTTCCCCTATTGCCCGGTCTCAGACTGCAGACACCCAGCAAGCTCCACCGAGCAGTACCAAGAGTGAGATGCACTGTGAGATCAGCCGTAAGATCAGAGTGGCTGGGGAGCCACAACCAGGAGCAGTGGTCATCACCTACACACTGGCAGGGGGCGTGGACCGCGTGGCCTTCCTGCCCAACACTGCGGAGGGCCGAAAGCTCATCAACCCCCTCAAGAAGGCACATGCTGCCGGAAAAGTCTTCACGGAGACGAGCGATGGAGGTGTGACCTGGGCCGGGATCGAACATAAGACAAGCATCGATGGTGGACCCAGCAAGTGAGTACTAGTAGCAGATCTAGCCCAGATATCACAACTATTTCTCAGCATTTTTGTATACACAAATACACAAACGACAATATATTACCTTTTTTCTCAGTGCTGGATACCCAGATTCAGGCTATTTGGACAGACTGTCCCGACAGCTGGGTGACCTTGGGTTCATGGACAGTCTCATCTCCTACAACTCCCCCAGATAAATGGCACTGTGTGGCGCCACTGTACAAAACTAAAAATTACATTATAAAAATTACACATACATTAATATTATACAGTTTATTAGATTCATGAGTACCTAGTTCACAACACATACATGTGTAGCTTAATACAATGTAGAAATTCAGATAGGCCTGTACATGTATCTGTATCTTGGCCATGTTGACTACATGTATAACGTATACATTTGATAATTAACCCCCATTTGGATGTTCTTTGTCTTCATTCGATTCGCTTTTGCCAAATCATGTAAAACTCTCCACATTGTTTATGTTTACTGTTATGTTTTAGAGCTTGTTGTTATGTTAAGGCTTTATATATGTACTTCATATTAAATATTAATATTATAGTTTATTGATAACTCCAATTATAGACCCTATGTGTTTCTATAAACATGATAATTGCGCTATCTAACATATAGATCAAATTATGATAACATTTTATGGTTTTGGTGTTACCATAGAGAAAGGCCTAATCTTGTTTTGATTTTAACTCCATATAATGGAACATTTCTGTTTTTTTTCCGAGCATAGTTCATGTTTTCTTTATGTATATTTTACAGGTAGCAGCTATATTTTGGTCAGTCATTTTAAAGACGCATACATTACTGGAGAAAACACTGTACAAGTAATCTGTGTTTCTCTTTTAAAACATCCAAATTATGATACAGTCATCTCAAACCGTCCAAAAGTTTAAAAATATTTTTTAATATATCATACATGTATGTACCATGCTTTTTGTTGCTAGCAATAAAATATTTAATAAAATCATGTATCGTCCTGTATTTGAAACAACTATATGTTTAACGTCCAGTGCGTTATCGCCGTTATTTTCTTGGCAAGCTGTGCCCTTGTGTGAAGATTGGGTTGTTGCATCACTTTAAAATATTCCGATCAATCGAAAAATAGAAAATATCATGATTCACAACAAAATAATAAAATAAAATATTTCGATTCACGGGAAATATTACATCCATGGATCAGGACTATGTTTGTATTTTCCAGAGAATTTTTCAAAATTGAGATGAACCAAAAGCTCGCGGACATCATGACAACACAATTTGCGGGCACGTAAAATGCATGAAACGTATTGAACCCACAAGTGTAAAAACGCGCGCGGGCTCATGTAATCTTATGTTGAGTGATATATTCATTCATACAGCAAACTCTCCAGGATATGAGAAATAGGACATTAATGTTATGGCGGTCAGAACATCTATTAGTGGAATGTGCCAAATAAGATTTGAAATGCAGCACGATGAGCGCTAAAACCTCTAATAGACCCAATTGCAAAAAGACTATTTTTGGGCGGCTATTAAAATTGGCGGTTGTGAGCCCCACGTTTCAAATCCAGTTAATTTGGCGGACGATATAATTTGGCGGTTTTCCCCCTACCGCCAAGTCCGCAAAGTAAATCTCCCTCCAAATTAGTCGTTTTACAGTTATGTATAATCGAGTCAATTTGTATGTTTAATGATCGTGTCTGGGTGCAAATTATTTACACTTTCATACAAAACACTGAAAAACAACATACATGTTATTATCAACTACTGCCATATAAGTAAGTTTGTGCGAATCTCTCGTCAGTTAATCAAATATCAATACAGGATATATTTATGTACATGTAGGTCCTCTTCAGGATATAAACACTCCTGTCACGTTCTCCTATACGATCGCGGCAAGATAATTGAAGTGGGCCTATACTGGTTTCGCGATCGTTGTGAAAGTATGACGAGCCTAAATGGACTGAAATTTATATACATGTATTCTTGTAAAATTAGAAAAAAATGTTTCTGATAATCAACCACATAATTGTAATTTTGTGTGGGGGAGGGAAGGGTGGGGGGGGGGGGGTGCGAAAAATATACACTCGAATCAGTGCATGTGGGTGTATATTATATAGTTTGCATATATAATAGAATATGTTTTTTCTGTACATGTTGACAGCTACATGTTGACAGCTACCGGTATTTACACGTATGGTTCATAATATGTTGCGGTTTTCGTGCAATGAAAACGGTATGTGATGATTTAATCACTGGCATGCACGCCCGATCCACCCCCCCTCCCCCACCCTCCTCAATATTAATTGAGTCATGTAGGTGTCTATTCGTCCAGTAAAAAAAAGAAAGAAAAAATATATCCATACCTTCGAAGACCCGTTTATTTCAACAAAGGAAATCATAAATACTTTACTATATCATGAAATTCAAACTAAATATCATTACACATCACATCATATCATTAAACAGTATCAATAAACAGAAATAAATAAGTTTGATTCCGTTCGAGACATTTGTAAATTGGGACTAGCGATGACATTGAGTTCAGTGTAAAAAGTATGGGCTCACAAATTGTTAGTATAATAACCTCACTTGTAGGTGTACACGAAGCATACATGTACCACCATATAGCGTTTATTTATAAAAACAGTAGCGTTTTCTAATTAATGGTAAATCTATCTAAATGGTTGTAATAAACTTAGGACCCACATTCTTTCGATCAACGAAAGTCTCAGGCCTGTAATATATCTACGTATATGTACTCTAGAAATATAAACAACTTCTCTGAATAGAATAAATACTACAAGTCTATTTTAAAAAGAACTTCAAGTGTTAAAAAACAGCATGATTGTATTAAATGGAATAAATTATATAAGGACAACACTAACACGTATCGCAACATTCCGTCGCGTGTCTGTCACAATATTGAGGCTTGCACCATGTGTACATGTCTCCATAGCGACAGCTCCCGGACCTGCGCAGGCGCGCACACGTGGCACAGCACGTTTCCTCGGTGACGACATCATAGCACTGGCTAGGGTGGATATCACTGCACCACTGGGCGTCGTCAAAGCAATTGGCCGCAGGCGCCTCAGTGCTGGGACCCGGTTGCATGTACGGCTGGCAGGAGGCGCAGCAGCCCTCAGTGACGTAAGCGTCGTTACTATCCAGACAGACACGACCCTTGTTCCTGCGCACGTAGTCGGGGCACCAGCTGTACCTGTCGCCGTACTTACAGGTGGAGTCGCCCGTCAGGTATCGAGAGCACTCGTTACAACAGTTGGACTCTTCGTTGTAACAGTCGCGCCCGGATTGGATGCGGTAGGAGCAGTCGGCGCTGTCGGCGGTGGAACAAGAAGAGCCGGAGGGCGGCCGTGTGGTCGTCGTGGCGGGGCTGCCCGTGCCGCAAGTTTGACAGCACTCTCTCTGCGCGTTGGGATCGCGGCAGTCGCGGTTGGCGCAGTTTGTGCTGCGGTCGCCAAACTCACAGCCACGGGGGCCGGTGGGTTGACAAGTGGCGCAGCAGCTTTCCACGTAGTCCTTACGGTAGCACTCTCGGAGCCTGATGCCTGAGCACCAGCTCACCTTGTCACCCCACTCGCACCCAGCAGGGCCGGTCGCCAGGGACGGGCACGTCTCGCAGCATGTAGCATTCGAGTGGTAACAGTCGCGTGGTGTGGACCGCGCATCTCTACACGAGAACGTCGCCCGGTCGCCGAATTGACAGGTGGTCGAGTCACGCATGCGTGAGGCACAGGTCTGGCAGCACTCCTGACGTATACCGTCACCATAGCAATCGCGGTCTTCGATGGTGCGACAATACTCGGGATTTCTGTCTCCAAATTCGCAGTTCTCAACCTCGTCATTCCTGAGGTCCTCACACGTTTGGCAGCACTCCTCGCGAATCGGGTCATCATAGCAACGATTCGGGGAGAGTCGTCCGATATCTGAACACTTGTAGTTTTTGCCAAAGTCGACGACGTCCAAGAAGTCGCCATAGAGACACTCCGTACGGTCGGTGGCGGGGGCCCTAGAGTCTGCCACACATCGTCCTTCCATGCACCACTTGCCGTCCCCGCACGTCGTGGCGTCAGCCGCGCGCTGCTCCACGTGGACGTGGCATTGGTTCTCGCTCGGCCGCCAGCAGTACATCAACGAGCAGATCGCCTCGTCCAAGTGGCCACCGCCACAGTACGACGACTGAGGACCGTACACGAGCTTGCACTGTTCGTCCGCCGTGTAGCGCTGTCCCGGGAACTCCTGTAAGTGGTACTCATGGTCCCAGTTGCTGGGATAGTTGCTCTCCTCTAGGAGACAGTTACCGCCTTGGCTGTTGAGGTAGAGCAGGTACTCATAAAAGGCGCGCTTCGTACAGTACGAGAAAGCGAAAGTGTTCTGAAAGTTCCCGCTGTTGAGGGATCCCGGCGATGTTGCCATGATGTACTGGTCCGCGCTTTGACACTCGTTAAGATGTCCATCATGATAGGCTCCGAGGTTGTGGCCCATTTCATGAGCTGCGTTCTGTATGCTGCCGTACTGGCCCTGGTCGTAGTTGATGGCGACTCGGTAGTAACTGCAGACGGCTTTGATGTTGGCAAGGCCGTTGATCGTCCGGCGGCGGCCGTCGTAGTAGCCACTGAATAGGTTGTTGGAGGTGAAGAGAGTGGCTTGGTCGAAAGGCGGGAGGTTAGACTCTTCATCGTTGATCCAAGCCTCGAACAGATCGAGAGCCCTGTAAGCTTCTGTGAAGTGGAACGCTTCTTTGGCTGGAGGCAGTTCGGTCCAGTAAGAAGCCTCTGGAGTCTTAGCAATATAGAGACCGATGGGTTTGATGTTGATTTCGAAGTTGGAGTCAGCGACGCTTTTGTATCGCATTGCGACTCCGTTCAAGATATGCGCGAAGTAGAATCGGATGTCGTCGATGGCTTCCCTCTCCCTCGTCTCATAGTAAATGGCCGTGCTCGTCCGCAGGAATTTGGTGAATATTGCGTAGTCGACCACCATCAAGACCTCGACCTGGTAGCTGTACCGGGGGAAGGCGTGTCCCTGCTCCTGTGTCATGTTGATATACTTCTCCACGTCTTCCCGCAAGGCTTCGCTCTCCGGCGTCACTACCTGCTCTTGAATCGGGGCCAGCGTGTCCGACTTGTTGACCTTGTACATTGCGAACTCCATGTCGTTGACAACGATGGTCACGGGGGGCTCGGCGGCGTCCTGGGCGGCAGCGTCTCTGTCAGGGCGCTCGAGCCGGCCCCGCTCAAGGGGCTCCATGGAGAAGGTCTCGCCGGCCGTGTCGAAGATCCCCCGCATGGCCGTCTGTCCCGGCGCCCCACTACTCTCGCCTGGCCTGTTCCACAGCACGAAGGATGCATTCCGCGCCGTATCCTGGTACACAGCGAAGTCCTCTTTACCTGAGGTGCATAGATCGTATACTAAATATATATGCTTTTAAATTTGCAAGTTAAATTTGCAAGAGAGAGAGAGAGAGAGAGAGAGAGAGAAATTTATTACTTTTCAATTCTCATTGTTTATTGTGGCAGTAAAAATGTTGCATTTCAATGAATTAATGCGAAATGAAACCAAAATTGGTGTTTTCAGATAAATTGTTAATAGGCCTATTAAATATTTATACCATGTATTTCTAATTAAAAACTGTTGGAAATAATCTTTTCAAAAGTGCCAATTTTTACATTGATGGATTTTTCGGTAATTACAAAAAAAAAACCTTTAAAATCTGTTTGACATACCCCTGTTGTCCATCTGCACAAAGGCGTGTCGGCCGGTGCCTATGAACACCGGCAGAGTGGCGTCAATGACCGGACTGCGCTCCAGGTTTAGACGGACGGGAGGCCCGCCTGACATAGGCACGTCCATATGCACGGCGGCTGGCAGGAGTCCGTGTCCGAGGCCACGGCCTCGTATGGGGCCATGGTCGTGTCCGGAGTCTCCCGGGGTCGGACGGTCCTCAGAGTCCCGTCTCTCACGAAGCGAGCCGCCTAGGGATATGCTAAAGGTCCCCAGCAGGCAGGCCGCTAGTAGGCAAAGACGCAGCCGTTCTCTATGCATTTCTTCAGCTGATTATTCAACTACTTTATTGATATTCTTACTTTTATCTCAACTTGATATTAATAGTTGACAGTAGTTGTATGAGGCTGCTAGCCATTTATGGTTCAATTAGAGAGGCTAACGATGGGTTTATATATGCTGGAGCGTCATTTTTAGGAACCGGACTTTGTTCATTAGTCATGATTTTTCTTGATAATAAAGTTCCGGCTAATACAAAAGCTCTCGGGATGTCGTGAATCTACCTCAACATATCGCACCGGAAAAGTCTTTCCAAGCAACTACGCAAGAACTCCTGTGACAATGAACGATGCGTGACACAGGTGTAATTTTGTTGCTTCATTCCTCGAAGTCGAACCAATGTTTGTGCGCTCGAGGCCATTTGGATCCGTTCCAGTTTTAATTTTTTCGTCTGTACCGGTTAATTTTTATTTCTCGTGACAGTCACTTGTAACATGTATGTGTGCGATATCGGTTGGCTTCGTGTTCTAGGAAGAGGCGGTCGAGTGACATATAACAACCTCTAAAACCATCGGAGCATGTCGTCCGAAACGGCGGGAACATTTCTCAGTTGCGCAGCGTACCGATATCACACGATATAAGATATATGGCAACTTGGCCTTTGATACGAGACATCTCCTCGCAACTTTTTTTTTACAAAGTCGTGACTCACTCTTCAATTTTTTAAAGTTATATCTAGCATTTGAATTTGATATAAAAATTCTGTATAAGAGCTAAAATGGAAAATTTCCACTTCGCAGAAAGGAAAGTAGGTTATATTTGATAGGCTTATGACATATGGGCTATATAATGCATTTAATTAAATTCTTGGTATATGAGTTTGTTTTTGTAGTTGTGGAGTATATGCATACCATAAAAACACTGCCAGGTTTTTTTAATCTACTATATTCCTGCACGCAAATTTATTGACATGTTCTCTGCATCGTCAGCTACATGTATTGTTGAAATGATAAGGTATTTAATTTATATGTGAAATGATTGGTCATATTTTATAACAAACAATATAGAATTGATTTTCAAAACTTCCAAGCAGTAAAATTCGCATTATCATCATGATTGTCGTACGGAAAATGAGGAGAACGTGACCCCCCCCCCCCCCCCCGTGTCATATAAGTTCTTTATCACGAATCTAGCTCTTATACGGAACATCCTGCTACACCCCTCCCACCCCCCTCTCCCCCAATCTGGGGTCGGAGAGTCATTGCTTGGGGGGTATCAGGAATCCTGCTCCGATCTCAATAGAAAAAAAAGTAATGTTGCATAATTTCAATAAATATTATAGAATTGAAGTCGGCTGACGTTGAGTGGTTTGGATGGATGACTTTTGATTCTCAAATTCGCTGCACGTGCATTGATGTAAACACCCAATATACACATCGAATGAGTGAATGTTTTATTTCCGCATCATTTTTCATAAACGGATGACATATTTTTATTGCATCACGCTTCATTTGTGCACGAGCATAGATCTATTCTTATTGCTGATAAAATCAGACAACGTTTTAACCAACGTTTTAAAATCGACAACGTTTTAATCAACCTTGTGCGTTACATGTATATAAAATTGTGTCAATCATCTACTGTTGTGCATGCATTCATTCAAAGCCAGAAATTCTCAAACGATCTATCATTTTACCTTGATCCTGATAAAAATGTCTTCTGAACTTGACCGAATCAAGCACTAATCCATTTCTGGGGCCGAGTTGCTGATCAATAGCTATTTGTCCCGGAAGGTTTGTAATGGCCTGGGATTGTCTGACATGTTCTGTGTACACAGTGTGATGTCTCATCGCTGTCACCATTCTTGGCAAGTCTTTATTGGCAGTTGACATTTGGACGGCAGTAACGGTAGAAGCACTCAACTGATTTTGACAATAAGACATTCATATCTGACTGCACTTGCTAGGATTTTGTATTTGGACATATTACTTATTTACAACTGTTTCCATTCTATATGCCTACCACACTATTTGGACTGCAAATGTGAAGCTGTAAATTACAACCTCTGGGCTTCCCACATGGCATATGATGACCTCGACATTCACCCACTCTAGTTCATCATAGGTCAAGTTCAAGGTCACCGGAAGATCTTCCTATTGCTCTAGTACAAAAATAAATCCCTATGCTTGAGTCCAATTTACATATTTCTGTCCAATGTGACCTTCGTATTTACCACTCATGTTCAGCTAAGATCAACCTCAAGAACACCAACATAAACGTCACCGGAAGATCTTCCTATTGCTCTAGTACAAAAATAAATCCCTATGCTTGAGTCCAATTTACATATTTCTGTCCAATGTGACCTTCGTATTTACCACTCATGTTCAGCTAAGATCAACCTCAAGAACACCAACATAAACGCCACATGTCACTTCCTATATGCTTATAATGCAACCTTATAGTACAAGCTCCATCTGCAGTTGTTTTACATGCAGAGATTAGTTTACACGTTTAACTTCGAAACTGACTATAAGATTAACCACTAAAGGTCATTAGAGGTCATTATCAAAGTCATCAGAAGATGCGCTATTTGAGTCTTTCTACAATTCATCTAGTATGCAGCTGTCAACTTACATATTTGAAGTCAGATGTGATTTCGACACTTATTATCCAATTGAAGTTCAAGGTTAAAAGATTCAGCAAATATGAATTTCTATATGGTCATAATTCAACATAATCTGTATCTACAGCCGTTTTGTATACACAGTCTAATTCACATATTACCTTAAGAAGACCATTCAAGGTCATCAGAAGTAAACTTCAAGACCCCTAAAAATCATTAATATAATATTAGGACCATGTCTTAAACCTAAGCTTATCTTCAATCGTATTGTATGCAGAAGATAATGTACAAATTTCAGTTTCAGCATGACCTTCAGATTTACCACACACAATCATGTGAGGTCAAAATCAAAGTCCCCAAAAGATCACTATCTACATTTGTATGCAGAGAGCAATTTATACAATTCGGGTCAGATGTGACCTTTGGATTTACCACTCAAGGTCAGCTACAAGGCCGTCAAAAATTTTAATACAATACAATATAATACAAACCTGAGCTTTATCTGCAGCAGTTTCATATGCAGAGGCCAATTCACACATTTAGATCGGACGTGACTTTGAGATGTACCATCAAGGTCATGGATAAACTGTTTGGTCGGGCTTTGTTTCTATTGCAAAATGTTGTATTTTACGTTTCTTATTGGCATCATCGAAATCTGATTGTATTGGTGGTAATAGATTGATACTTACATTCAAGTTCAAGGTCATCAACAGATGTGCCACATGACTTCCCATATGTTCATACCACATGTACTCAAGGTGTACTCTTGTGTCTACAAGCGTTTTGTCTCCTGGGGACGATGTAACCTGGAGACATTGTCTCCTGGGTCCATTTCAGAGAGTTTCGGCCTATTCGGCTCCTGTTTTCGAACCTTGAAAAACATAACGTTTTTATGCACATTTTTTCGCCATTTGTTTTTTTTTGCCTATATTGTGGGCCTTCGATTGATTCAATGCATGCCATCTTTATACACCTTACAGATGATCTGAATTTGAAAAAGTATAGTGAACAGATTTCTAAACTGGTCGTTTTTTTGTCGTAAACAGTCGTTATTTTGCCCTAAATAAATGCAACGAAAAAACCAATACCTCGCTCTTTTAATAGTCTTATTTCAGGCAATTTTTATTTCTTGAGGAAAAATGATCGTAAACTTCAAAAATGTGAAAATCAAAATGTGAATGACGATGGCGGACTACGGAAGATAGGCGCAACACCATGGAAATAGGTTATCGGACCATATGTCTGGTAATCTAAAACAATATATAACTTTATCTGCAAACTTTTCAAGCAGTTAAAGTCGCATTATCACCATTCGTACGGGAAAGCGGTAAATTGTAACCCCCGTGACATGAAAATCTTTATCACGAATCCAGCGCCTATTACTGACTACCCCACATCCCCCACCCCAAATATACACCGTCTATACCTGCCCTCCCCTATCTGGGGTTGGAGAGCCATTGTTTGGGTTACGAATCCTGCTCCTACCACACTGGAAAAGAATAGCATTTGCATGAAAGATACCAATAAATATTCTATATTTGAAGGCAGTCCACGATGTGTGGTTTGGATGGATGGTTTTTATTTGTCAAATTTACAGCACGCGCACGTCAGTAAACACCTAATATATAGTGTATGTACATCAAGTGAGTGAAAATTTTATTTATCGCATCATCTGTCACACACATGAACTATACCGTACGTCACGCGTTATTTATGCACAATCATGCTCTTATTGCCGAGGCCATGGAATATAACACCCCTCTCGTCACCCAAACGCCATTCACCAGAACAACCATGTAGTATAATTCATCATATCTCAGAGAAATATTATGCTTCTATTTCAAAGCACCAAAGGATTATTACGGAGCCCCTGAGGTGACATATCAGATATATTCATCAATCCGTGTGCAAGAATTAGTAATCCGTGTGTACGAATCAGTAAACCGTGCACACGAATGAGTAAATCATGCACACGAATTAGTAAACGGTGCGCACGAAATACCAATTCGTGGCCACGAATTAATAAACCGTGCTTACGGAATACCAAATCATGGCCACAAATTAGTAAACCGTGTGCACGAACTAGTAAACCATGCACACGAAATAATAAATCATGCGCAATTTAAAAAATCGAGCCTACGAATTGATAAATCATGCGCACGGTTTACTAATTCGTGCACACGATTTATCAATTCGTGGGCACGATTTTTTAATTAGTAAACCGTGCGCACGAATTAAAAAAACCGTGGGCACGGAATACCAAATCGTGGCCACAAATTAATAAACTGTGCATACGATATAACAAATCGTGGCCACGAATCAGTAAACTGTGCACACGAATTAGTAAACCTTGCACATGAATGAGTAAACCGTGCGCACGAAATACAAAAATGTAGCCAAGAATTAGTAAACCCCAATTTAATAAACGAATTATTATTTCGTGCGCACGGTTTATTAAATTGTGGCCACGATTTGGTATTTCGTGCACACGATTTACTAATTCGTGCACACGGTTTACTAATTCGTGTGTACGGTTTACTCATTCGTGCGCACGGTTTACTAATTAAATAATTAAACCGACTAAATAATGTGAGAGTATATATTGTAAAAACATTCGTTCCTGTCGAATAGAATCGTGCTGAGGGCCAAAAAGTTAAATGATATATATGGACAATATGTCATATTTCATTGTAATTGGCCATGATTGTTGCGTGGTTTAGGAATCTCGACGGTCAAAAAGTATCGAAATTGCCATAATATTATTCCAGTGATAGAGTGGAGGAACAGTTACACAGTGGTGTATGCAAGATGGTGAGATTGGGTGCCACCGAATCTCGGTACCTATGAATTGGGTAGCGTGACCCTTGAGACAATTTCACTGGAAACTGGACCCGTCCGGAGACGTCGTCGGCGGGGGGGAGGGGGGGGGGGGGAGGATTGGCATTGGAAATGATACCAGCGACCTATATCAGGCGCAACAAAATTTGTATCGTATCTCATATTATGTTTTCGATTATTTATAGGATTGGATCCCTAAAAACTTCCGCGATGAGTACGTCCATCAATTGAATTGTACATAAATCAGCCGAAATAGCTTGACCCAGCCTTGTCGTATGCCTAAAAAATCGAGACTTCGGAAGGTAGCCATTTTGAAAAATGGCCCAAAAATCTAATCTTCTAGTTTCAATGTTTCTAGTTTTGTTGATTTGAGTAAATCACCTGGCATTAAATCCTGGTAACGAGCTTTGTCCAGGGCTCTGTCTGTTGTTCATTTGATTTGATTGGCGACTTTCCCCAAATTTCAACTTACATTTCATCCTAATAGGATACATGTGCAATGAGGAGAACTCCAAATTAAAAAATTAGGCCAAGGGCCAAAGATAGGTTACCGGACAATATATGTTTAATATTTTAGATGTTAGTCATGTCGCTGGTTAAATTCAAGGTCAAGAGAAAATTCAGCATATATAACATTAAGCATATTATATCATGTCTTGCTAAGCTGTAAAATCGATAATAAGTGAGATATTAGCCATTTTGTCCTGTGACCCTGAAAATGAGGTCAAAGGTCAAATTACAGGTCAAGACAACAATCTGCATATGTCATTTCCTATATGTTCATAATTGATTCCTAAGCTGTAAAGTCGATAACAAGCGAGATAGTAGCCATTTTGTCCCGTTACCTTGAATATGATGTCAAAGGTCAAATTCAAGGTCATCAAGGTCATGACAATAATCTGCATATATCATTGGGCATCCCGATTGTTTTTGTCATTTTTTCTTCTTCTTCTTCTGCCGTTTGGTTTCCGGACGATAACTTTAGTTTGCCTCGATGTAGCCTTGCCAAATTTCACCACTGGTCAGAAATGATATGTGGAAGAACCATATTTTTTGTGCCGGATCCGAGGTCCGTGAGGTCCGTGAGGATAAAATCAAGGTTGATTTTTGACACTTGGTTTCCGGACGATAACTCAAAAAGTATTCATGCCATGGCTGCAAATCATTGCTTAGAGGTTCATATACCACCAGGGAAGAACCCTATTGATTCTGAGATCAATCCGTCAAACGACCTTCAACCTAGAGCTTCAAAGAATTTTCGCTGATTCATCGCTTGAATGCCTTGTGATAAGCAGACAATATATGTCAAGCAGACAATCCCATTGACCCATTATCTTTACATGTCCAGCAAACAGTAAACTTGCCTATCAGACCGCTACTGATCTGCACAACCCGTAGGTAAATACATCACCTGTTCAGTCAATTCAGAAAGTGATAAGGAAATACTCCCCCCCCCCCTCCACTGTCAGCCAGTCTATTCTGCATATAAATGTAGCAATGTATCAGTGACTTGTATGCACTGCTCCCCCTCCCCTCTCCTGTCCCCTCACCCCAGTTTACTATGCTAACACCAGCAGGTTGGAACAATGCCCTCCTGCCCTCTCTAAAGAAAACAATACTAGTAGGTGGTTATATAATGATGAGCCAAGCTGAAGATAACAGCTTTGAAGGTCTGCCTGGACCTTGGTTGTCAGTCAATTGTATTCCGCTTAAACAGCACTGTGTTTATCTGGTTGAAACTACATGCATTGTTTTGTTTTCTAGCTGCATTTAAAATGCAGTGACCAAATTATCGTTGTTTTACTTAGCAAGAACCCAGAATAAGTTCCTTTTTGTTTGTATTATGAATGTAGAAATTTTCATTTGAATGTCTGTACATTTAATACTTATTGAGATGTCCTTGAAATATGATTAAAAGAAAATATATAATTAAAATATACTATCAACATGACAGGCGATTCTTCAAAAGCATATTGTTTTACATTTGGAAATAGTACCTGAAGAATATTATGGAAGCCAGGAACACACTGAATAAGTATACTCTGATGGCGATTATCTGATGGGCATTTGTCTGGTGAGCAACTGCTATAATTTGAACTCTCACTCCCACCTGTGTTCAATAATCCTGATATATGTATTATAATATCAGTCAAGTTTCAACATTAGAAAAGAAAAGAAAAGAAAAGAAAAATCAGGGGATGCCACAAAGCCTATAGGCTTTCATGTCTAATTTCCTATGTGTTCATAATTGATTCCTCAGCTGTAAAGACGATAATATGCGAGATATTAGCCATTTTGTCCTGTGACCTTGAAAATGAGGTCACAGGTCAAACTCAAGGTCACGAGAATATTCAGCATATATCATTTCCTATATGTTCACAATTGATGCCTAAGCTGTAAAGTCGATAATATGCGAGATATTAGCCATTTTGTCCTATGACCTTGAAAATGAGGTCAAAGGTCAAATTCAAGATCACGAGAATATTCAGCATATATCATTTCCTATATGTCCACAATTGATTACTAGTCTCTAATCTCAATATTAAATGAGATATTAGGCAAAATGTGTCCCAATATAAACCATAGGAGATTTTAACATTGGAAAGTCTCATTTGGGCCGAGTTTGGGCCAAAATGGCCCATTTCGAGCGATTCAAGCTCAACGAAAATTATACACATCATAGGACTACATATGAGGAGTGTTATGTATCAAAAAGAAAAAAAGTTACTGAACAGATTTTGAGAAAATGCTCGCCAAAATCCATAATCAGGCATTTTTCGTCGAAAACGGCCGCCATTTTGAGAAAAAAATGCGAAAAATAAAAAATACTTCCTTCTTGAATTATTTTTAAGCATTTTTTTGCGAAATTTCAGAAAAATTCGCCCGTAAACAAAAAAGATAAAAATGTGGACGACGACGATGACGAACGACGAACGACGAACGACGAACGACGGACGACGGACGACGGACGCAACGCCATGCCAATAGGTTATCGGACCATAGGTCAAGGAACCTAAAAAGCGATCTGAAATTCAAATTAATCAGACAACTCAATAAGTAGTACTGAGTTTATGGTCCAGTTTTGTTTCTGCTACGCACAAAAATGTCTATTCTCTCTTCGTTTTGTACCTCATTCAAAATAGAATTCCACAAGTTATCGAGTAATTCACCTTGGTGCGTATAAAACTGTATACTGAACTGACGGCTAAAATTAGCTTCTAATTGATGGCGTTCATTTCTAGAGCTGTGTTGCTGATCAATTGCTATTTATCCCGGAAGGTTTGTAATGGCCCGGGATGATCTGACATGTTCTGTGTACACAGCGTGATGTCTGATCGCTGTCACCATCCTTGAAAACTTTTATTGCCAGTTAATATTTCGACGGCAGTAACGGTAGATGCGTTTATTTGATATCGACAGTAAAATATTCATAACTGACTTCTTTTGCTGGGATTTCGTAATTGAACAATGCTCTTAATGTGTAAGTGATCTCATATGCCTACCACATTATGTGGACAACGTATGTGAAGCTGTGAATCACAAGCATCTGGGTTCTCACAATACACGCAAATGGTGGTTTCACTTATGGTGAAAGTTTCACTTATCGCACCATTTTTCACACGCATACACATATTTTCGTTACATCACGCCCTATTTATGCACAATCATGTTCTCGTTGCTAAGGCCATGAAATGTCCTCTCTCAAACACAAGGAAAAAACATGGTCATACAATGCAATTCACAGATCACCATAAATGATTATGCCCTAATTTCGAAGCAACAAAGAATAATAAAAAACAAGTACACTGAGTAGCCTAAATATTATGGAAGTATATTACACTTGTGTGTTATTATACCAGCATGTTTTCCTGTCAAATAATATCGTGCTCATGACAAAAAACTAAATGGCATATGAACAATATATCACATTTGTTGTGTAATTTACAATAATTTTGCATTCGAAGGGTACGAAAATCCACGGCCAAGAATTATCGATCAACGCATACATTTCAATCATGCCAAACTCGAATCTCTATAAGTAAGTTCCATGAAATCAATAACGTTTTACCAGTAGCACGGACTAATACCAGTATCAAATCGCGTACGTATAAATGTGGATATCGCAGATACCATAACATAATCCCAGGGTATTTTTTATATGGCTGTATGTAGGAGAGACAAGAAAGGAGCAAACTGGAGAAAGGGTTCGTGTATGTGTTTGTTGGGAGGTGGGATGGGGTTCCACCAAATTTCACTACACATAACTTCCTTCTGCAGGGAAAGATGCTTTAGAGAATGGGGGTAGCGTGACTCCTAGACAATTTCTCTGGAAATTAGATCTCCCGGAGGCGTCGCTTTGGGAAAATTTAAAATGATACCAGCATCAATATTGAGGCGGAATAACATTTGACTCGAGTTTCTATTACGTTTTCTACCATTTATTGGATTGGATCTTGAAAATAAAAGCTGGCGGCATGAGTACGGCCATTAGGGTGGAAAATGCTACTGAATTGCAATTTTTTCAGCCGAACAGCTTCAGACACCAAGAGTGAACTGTGAAATTGAATGAATGGTTGGTAAGATAACTGTGCAATAAGTAATGACAATAAACATTCGAAACGAAGATCTATAACAAGTAAACATAATAAATATATTACTTTAAATTATAGGATATATTATCGTGAGTTAATGTTTTTTTTTTTTTTGTTCCAAATGCGAGCCTATTAAAAATGTGGCAATTCATATCGACGTACTTGGATCTATGGGCACTCGCATGTATAACGTGACGGCAAAACGAATGACACTCACATGTATATTGGAAACGTGACGTACGGCAAAACGAATGGCAGAAAAGATCAAGACAACAGGTAGCGCCTCAACTGGGTTTAGATCTCATCTTCGCAATTGTTGCCCAAAGAAACTGCATTAAAATCAGCCAACGAATTGAACTACATAACAAATTCCTTGCTTTACAAAGGAACTGCTTGTAATTTCGTAGATTCAGGTAAATGACCTAGCATTAAAACATGGTGAGGAGTTTACATTTAGGGCTATGTCTGTTATACATTTGATATGATGGAGGAATCTTACAAAGTTTCAATTGAATAACATTTGACACGAAATTAAATTTATCATTTTATCACCGAGTTTCCATCATCATCATTTAAATTTCATTACTCAAATTTTAAGTGGGAGAATTATGAAATGCACATGATTCCAATGAACACTCAATTTATCTGTCGTTGTCTTTTCACCATGACCAACGCTGTCATTTTTTTCTTCCTTTGATACCATCATTCAAATCAGAAATCTACTTAGATTTATAATTTCACCTCGATCACCCCTATCAAGATGAAACTGTCTTTCGAACTTGCTGGCTAAAATTAGGTACTACATAAAAATAGTGATTGATCGCATGATAATAGTAATTGATCACACTCATCTCTAGAGCTGTGTTGCTGATCAATTGCTACTCATCCTAGGAGGTTTGTAATGGCCTGGGATTGTCTGACATGTTCTGTGTACACAGCGTGATGTCTTCGCTGTCACCATTCTCGGCAAATCTTTATTGCCAGTTGACATTTGAACTGCGGTAACGGTAGATGCATTTAATTGATTTTTACATTAAAGCATTCATTTTTGACTTCACTTGTTGGGACTTTTTTCTATTTGAACATGTTAATAATGTGCAACTGTTCCCATGCTATAGGCTTACCCCATTATTTGGACAGCAATTGTGAACCTGTAAATAACAAGCCTCTGTTTCACACAATAGGGTGGCTGTTCATGTTGTATAAATAAATATTCGAGGTCAAAGTATCATGATATAGGCATAATATCTACTGGGCGTAATATCAACAGCACCAATATAATAATAGCTGATGATAGTAGGGGTGGAACATGCTCGTTGCTCGTTGTGAGGCCTTCTTTGTGGTAGAGCAATACAAATTTTATGTCAATTCGACAATATATATGATTATTGCATGATCCAATAATCATGTGTTTTGAAGAGACCAGGTATTGTTGGTAACTGTGACTGATACCAATGCTGAGACAATATTTACAAAACAATGAACATACTTGTCCTATTTCACACAATAATTATCCTAGTTGTAGTATTGGTACTTCGGCTTAGCTCCAAATGTAATATTTATTATTGCACACTGGTGTCCGAGAAAAAAAATAACGTAATGTATAACAATTATATATTCTGGTGGGTTTGCTGATAAAACAAATCAACAGTTTGAACATGATTTTGGAGCTGCTTGAGTTGTCATGAAAAAATGCAGTTATGAAAAATCAATTATCTTAAACCATGATTGGCCCCTTTGAATGGGAATAATTTTCGAGTGTCAGTGGTCTTCAAAGAAAATTGAAATTAACATAATAATAAATTTAGTATCCTTCATGAATATTATTACCTTCAAAGAAAAATGAAATTAACATCCAAATAAATTCAGTATCATTCATGAATTACCCTTACACATATGTGAGAGATTCTATCATAATGCAACAACAATGACGAAGCCCAAATGTTAAATTCGTTAATCTGACAAATTATTCATCTGACACAATAATCAGTTTGTGGACGCAGGCTACAAACGGGTTTGTGTGTGTTAGCGTGCCGGTAGTCTATCCCCAAGGCTATCATTCCCGCCTTTTTATCCGTTCTTCTAATTTCTACAGTCCGCATTTTATGTAGAATTGGTATCCCTTGACAACGTTACCTGATTATTCAACCAATGACAATCTCTCTTTTCGAATAGAAGCTCCTCGAGGTTGTTTTCCTTTCAATCTTTCAATTTTTAATCCAAGATATTCTGCCCCATCGCTTGAAGTATAGGAGTAAAACTTTATCACGCTTATCATTAGTGATCACTGTTATTATAGGGTTTTATATTTTTTTTTAATCCCTCCTAGCATCTAACAGATTTATTTATTTTTCACGAGGCCGGTGAAAGACCGAAATTTTTGCCTCGATCGCTTCTCCAGAATCGATAGGCCTACATGTTATAAATATTTTGTCATATATATATTGAACACATTTTATATCTACTGTAGCCGTATTTTACAAGAGTATCAATTATTAATCGGATCGACACATCTGTCTCCAATGGTTAGTGTGTTCGCCTTCAAATACAAATCTGGATAAGCCCCTATCGTGTCGTGGGTCGATCGTCTCATCGACCGGCTCGGTGATGCTGCGACATGTTATGCTCAAGGTGGTCATAACGTTGTTTGTATAACTTTGTAAGTTCGTCACGAACGACAAACTTGGAGGTATTTTTGACCTCTACTCCCGCTCCACCCCTTCTCCCAGTATTTTCCCTATTCATACTGCATCCAGAAATTCCGTGGGTGTAAAATGATGTACACAACATCAGGTAGACAACATCACACAAATTTCAATTAAGACATCCGTTTTTAAAAACCGGTAACAACATTGTTCACGGACTAGATCTAGTGTGGCGTAGATCTATCGCTTAGAACATCATCCAACTGGTGACACTTGACGGCTACGTAAAGTATTTTATACGGTATTTGTTTCCTTTGAGAGTGTGGGCCAGCATATCCATGTACATCGACAGTTCTTTCATCAGTTCATTCTATCTTCATAACAAACATAAACTTATTATACTACATCTAGTAATAGTTTATCTAATAACGTATAATAAAAAAAATAAAAAATAAAAAATAAAAAAAAAATAAAAAAAATAAAAATAAAAAAAAACCCGTTCAAATCTTTAGGTCGATCAATTTTTACATAGTCACAAATCCATAAAATGTTTTCTATATTTGTTTATTCCTCAACTCTGTTATCATTTGTTAATTCGTCTGTACTCTGCAGGTATAAATATATATACTTTATAATATGTCAGTTATCCTTTGTCATTCATACAAGTATTTATCATATTACAATGTAAATATATAATATTTATAATTTATTTTGTTTTATAATGGAAGTCCAATTCCGCTGACGGTTCAAGGCTGTTTGCCCTAGTTCCAGTGTTATTATATACATCTATAATTTCATTTTTTATATATCATAGATTATATTTTACACAAAATATATATATAATGTTTTTCGTGCCAGTGTCTGCTCTCGTTGCGGGATTTATCATGGGAGTCCAATTAACAGGCTCCAGAGCTTTCACTGTCAGTTGTGGGCTGTGTGCCCTAGTTTCCAGTTTATTATTCATGTCTTTTATATATATTTACATTTTTTCCAGTATTTATTCCTTTATTCTATATGTACTATCCTATCATTTTTTATACCATATATACATATATACCATATAAAAAAAAAAATAAAAAAAAAAATAAATAAATAAATAAAAAAAAAATAATAATAAAAAAAAAAAATAAATAAAAAAAAAATAAATAAAAAAGTAAAAAAAAAAAATAAATAAATAAAAAAAAAATAAATAAAAAAAAAATAAATAAAAAAAAAAAAATAAATAAATAAATAAAATAAAAATATGTATATCTTTACCAATATGTGTTAATGTCAGTGTCTGCTCTCGTTTCGGGATTTATCCTGGGAGTCCAATTAACAGGCTCCAGAGCTTTCGCTGTCAGTTGGGCTGTGTGCCCTAGTTACCAGTTTTATTATTCATGTATTCTATATATATTTACATTTTTCCAATATTTATTCCTTTATTCTATATCTACTATCATACCATTTTTTATTCCATATATACATATATACCATATCTACAAAAAATATGTATATATTTTCCTATATTTATCCTATAAATAATGTGTTTATGTCAGTGTCTGCTCTCGTTGTGGGATTTATCCTGGGAGTCCAATTAACAGGCTCCAGAGCTTTCGCTGTCAGTTGTGGGCTGTGTGCCCTAGTTACTAGTTTTAGTATTCATGTCTTTTGTATATATTTACATTATTTATATATCAAAAAAAAAAAAAAAATCCAGATTTATATATATATATAAAAAAAAAAAAAAAATATATATATATATATATATATATATATATTTATCAATATTCACCATATATATATAATGTGTTCAGTGTCTGCTCTCCTTGCGGGATTTATCCTGGGAGTCCAATTAACAGGCTCCAGAGCTTTCACTGTCTGTTTCGGGCTGTGTGCCCTTGTTACCAGTGTTATCATTCATGTCTTTCCTACATTATATATCTACATTATTTATTAAACCCTGTCACTTACTGGATGTAAGTGGCCATGACCTTGGTATTGTTTAGGGCTGATTGCCCTTGGTAATATTTAGGGCCAACTGCCCGTGCTAACGTTTAGGGCTGACTGCCCGTAGTAACGTTTAGAGCTGACTGCTCATGGTAATTTTAGGGCGGACTGCCTGTGATAATGTTTAGGCCTGGATGATCGTGATAATGTGTAGGGCTTACTGCCCCTGGTGAAATTTAGGTCGGTCTGCGGTAATGTTTAGATTTCAGTATTATATATTTTATATAGTTCCTCCATTAGATATTTTCATATATTTCATAAATTGAATTTAAGTATACGTGTATATTTTAAGTACTGTACTTCACAATTCATTTTATCAAATTTAATTAAATTTTCACTTCCTCCTGTCTCGCTTCAAAAGATGCTAGCGTATTATAAATTCGTTGGTGTTTATGGTTCTTGTTATTCATTTCCAGTAAATCTGCATCACGATACCTCTTTCATTTCGGAGTTCAATCTTGTTCAAGTATTTATCACGTTAAATGTTGTTCCACAGGTGCTCGTTCTCGTTTTCTAATATTGCAGAATATGCCTCCACAAGAAAACCAAGGCTGTTGAGCCATGTGCCAACGTAACAGTACCCCTCGACTCTGGAGCCGACAATCTAATAACTGCTGAGCATGTCTTCACGTGTAAATTCATAGGAAGCTCACGCTCCGGATCCCAATGCACCTGAAACCACCTCCAACATCAATACTGCCATTACGGGTGTAGGTCAGGTGCCTCTCCTGTCAACAGCCGAGGACATCAGGCTGTTATTACCCTCCGGTTACACAGCTGTGGGTCAGGAGTTCCAGCCTCCCAGTCAGGGTGCTGCAATTATAATCATCGATCTCAATCTGTGGGTCATGAGCCCCAGTTCCATCTCTAATTCTAGATCTTAGTGTCTAGCTGTGGGTCAGGGGTCCCAGCCTGCAAGTCCGGGTACTCAATTCTAATCATCGATCTCAATCTGTGGGTCAGGAGCCCCAGTCCCATCTCTAATTCTAGATCTCAGTGTCTAGCTGTGGGTCAGGAGCCCCAGCCTGCAAGTCTGGGTACTCAATTCTAATCGTCATCTCAATCTGTGGGTCAGGAGCCCCAGTTCCATCTCTAGTTCTAGATCTTATTGTGTAGCTGTGGGTAAGGATCCCCAGCCTGCAAGTCCGGGTACTCAATTCTAATCGTCATCTCAATCTGTGGGTCAGGAGCCCCAGTTCCATCTCTAGTTCTAGATCTTAGTGTCTAGCTGTGGGTCAGGAGCCCCAGCCTGCAAGTCCAGGTAATCAATTCTAATCATCGATCTCAATCTGTGGGTCAGGAGCCCCAGTTCCATCTCTAATTCTAGATCTTAGTGTCTAGCTGTGGGTCAGGAGCCCCAGCCTGCAAGTCCAGGTACTCAATTCTAATCATCGATCTGAATCTGTGGGTCAGGAGCCCCAGTTCCATCTCTAATTCTAGATCTTAGTGTCTAGCTGTGGGTCAGGAGCTCCAGCCTGCAAGTCCAGGTACCCTAGTCTAATCATCAATCTCAATCTGTGAGCCAGGCCTCCAGTTCCTTCTCTTAATTCCAGATCTCAGTCCCTAGCTGTAAGTCAGCAGCTCAAGCTGCCCCTGTTCTGGGTTTTTCTATTACAGAATTATCACCAGTCCTTTCCTCTTACCCTTCCCTATCCTAAACAATATTTGTGATGGTTAGGAAACCAAGAATTCTTCACAAGCACTCCACCTGGTTAACCCAACCCCCTTTTTCAATTTTTACAATATCTTTACGTAGCTTTACACTTATCTTCCACTCTCATACACAAATCTAAATTTGTTCCTCAATACCTTTGTATTACATTATAAAAACTTACATTCCTCTTTTATCTCTACCTTACTAATTTCCAAACTCATCCTATTACTGAGTGTCGTCTGGCACTTGTTGCAATATTCAATATCAATATTCCACATATCATAATCCTATGTCAACATTTTTCATCAATTAATTGTAGTCTACCTTTATGTAAGTGTGTTTAAATTATAACTCTAGCTCCAGAATATCAAAAAATTTTGTTGTCGACCTGTTAACCCATCGTTCTACATCAAGTCTTATTTCTTTAACATTTTTCCCTAAGAATTAGTGGCCTTTTCATAGTATACCATAAACATTTTCACTGCATACATATGATTAGTGAGCTCCCAGAGATCTAGGAGCATGGATGTCCATCTTCTCTATGTTCAAGGGTCGTCCAATCTATCTTTCCCTTTACTACTAGTAATTCATTTGCTTCATCCCATCCCATTTGCTTCGTTTCTATGATTAATCAACAAAGTCATGGCCAATGGGAATTCCACTTCCAATTTCCAAATGTTCCTCCTCCAAAATACAACTATTATGTTTTTGGGACTTTCCCCGTTGTCGATTATATTTCATACAATTCACAATTCAGTCCAAACATTCTGGTACTAAGGGTATCACCATTACATTTCGGCTTCGTTTTCAGGTTTCACCCCTTTCTCGTTTGACAGATCCTCGTCCAACAAACTTCACTGACCCAGTATCTTATCCATTCACATTCTTCATCGGAACCAGTATTATTTCCGGTGTTACGGTCACTATATGTTAATCCAGAGTTTTCATCAATCGCCGCTGGATTTTTACTCTTCATTCTCATCCTTCGTAATCAATTCGGGTCAAACTAGACGTGAAGGCCTAGAGGCCTTGGGGCATTTCGATACACATTACAATCACAGGTGAACTGTTAATTACTGACAACTCTGCAACCAAAATGATTATGTAAATACATCCATTTCAATCCAAGACGACGGTTTCTGAGATATGGATGAAAATAAACGAGATATGGCCGAGACCCCTGAGACATATTTCCGAGATATCGAAGAAAACGAAAAATGCTGACTCGGCAAAAAAATTTCGGGTCAAGGTCAAAGGTCATCCATAATACCCATAAGACATGTTTGTCTAGGTCGACGAGTCGGAAAATAACGTCCGTTTCGCTCTACGACGCACTGTTTCCGAGATATCGAAGAAAACGAAATCTGTGAGCCAGGCCTCCAGTTCCTTCTCTTAATTCCAGATCTCAGTCCCTAGCTGTAAGTCAGCAGCTCAAGCTGCCCCTGTTCTGGGTTTTTCTATTACAGAATTATCACCAGTCCTTTCCTCTTGCCCTTCCCTATCCTAAACAATATTTGTGATGGTTAGGAAACCAAGAATTCTTCACAAGCACTCCACCTGGTTAACCCAACCCCCTTTTTCAATTTTTACAATATCTTTACGTAGCTTTACACTTATCTTCCACTCTCATACACAAATCTAAATTTGTTCCTCAATACCTTTGTATTACATTATAAAAACTTACATTCCTCTTTTATCTCTACCTTACTAATTTCCAAACTCATCCTATTACTGAGTGTCGTCTGGCACTTGTTGCAATATTCAATATCAATATTCCACATATCATAATCCTATGTCAACATTTTTCATCAATTAATTGTAGTCTACCTTTATGTAAGTGTGTTTAAATTATAACTCTAGCTCCAGAATATCAAAAAATTTTGTTGTCGACCTGTTAACCCATCGTTCTACATCAAGTCTTATTTCTTTAACATTTTTCCCTAAGAATTAGTGGCCTTTTCATAGTATACCATAAACATTTTCACTGCATACATATGATTAGTGAGCTCCCAGAGATCTAGGAGCATGGATGTCCATCTTCTCTATGTTCAAGGGTCGTCCAATCTATCTTTCCCTTTACTACTAGTAATTCATTTGCTTCATCCCATCCCATTTGCTTCGTTTCTATGATTAATCAACAAAGTCATGGCCAATGGGAATTCCACTTCCAATTTCCAAATGTTCCTCCTCCAAAATACAACTATTATGTTTTTGGGACTTTCCCCGTTGTCGATTATATTTCATACAATTCACAATTCAGTCCAAACATTCTGGTACTAAGGGTATCACCATTACATTTCGGCTTCGTTTTCAGGTTTCACCCCTTTCTCGTTTGACAGATCCTCGTCCAACAAACTTCACTGACCCAGTATCTTATCCATTCACATTCTTCATCGGAACCAGTATTATTTCCGGTGTTACGGTCACTATATGTTAATCCAGAGTTTTCATCAATCGCCGCTGGATTTTTACTCTTCATTCTCATCCTTCGTAATCAATTCGGGTCAAACTAGACGTGAAGGCCTAGAGGCCTTGGGGCATTTCGATACACATTACAATCACAGGTGAACTGTTAATTACTGACAACTCTGCAACCAAAATGATTATGTAAATACATCCATTTCAATCCAAGACGACGGTTTCTGAGATATGGATGAAAATAAACGAGATATGGCCGAGACCCCTGAGACATATTTCCGAGATATCGAAGAAAACGAAAAATGCTGACTCGGCAAAAAAATTTCGGGTCAAGGTCAAAGGTCATCCATAATACCCATAAGACATGTTTGTCTAGGTCGACGAGTCGGAAAATAACGTCCGTTTCGCTCTACGACGCACTGTTTCCGAGATATCGAAGAAAACGAAAAATGCCGACTCGGCAAAAAAATTTTGGGTCAAGGTCAAAGGTCATCCCTAATACCCTTTAGACATTTTCGTCTAGGTCGGCGAGTCCGAAAATGACGTCCGTTTTGCTCTACGACGCACCGTTTCCGAGATATCGACGAAAACAAAAAATGCTGACTCGGCAGAAAAATTCAAGGTCAAGGTCAAAGGTCATCCCTAATACCCATAAGACATGTTTGTCTAGGTCGACGAGTCCGAAAATAATGTCCGTTTCACTCTACGACGCAAAGTTTCCGAGATATCGAAGAAAACGAAAAATGCCGACTCGGCAAAAAAATTTCGGGTCAAGGTCAAAGGTCATCCATAATACCCACAAGACATGTTTGTCTAGGTCGACGAGTCCGAAAATAACGTCCGTTTCGCTCTAAGACGCACCGTTTCCGAGATATCGACGAAAACGAAAAATGCCGACTCGGCAAAAAAATTTCGGGTCAAGGTCAAAGTTCATCCATAATATCCTTTAGACATGTTTGTCTAGGGTGACGAGTCCGAAAATAACATCCGTTTCGCTCTACGATGCACCGTTTCCGAGATATCGAAGAAAACGAAAAATGCCGACTCGGCAAAAAAATTTCGGGTCAAGGTCAAAGTTCATCCATAATACCCTTTAGACATGTTTGTCTAGGTCAAAGTTCATCCATAATACCCTTTAGACATGTTTGTCTAGGGTGCCGAGTCCGAAAATAACACCTGTTTCGCTCTAAGATGCACCGTTTCCGAGATATCGAAGAAAACGAAAAATGCCGACTCGGCAAAAAAATTTCAGGTCAAGGTCAAAGTTCATCCATAATACCCTTTAGACATGTTTGTCTAGGGTCACGAGTCCGAAAATAACATCCGTTTCGCTCTACGATGCACCGTTTCCGAGATATCGAAGAAAACGAAAAATGCCGACTCGGCAAAAAAATTTCGGGTCGAGGTCAAAGTTCATCCATAATACCCTTTAGACATGTTTGTCTAGGGTGACGAGTCCGAAAATAACATCCGTTTCGCTCTACGACGCACCGTTTCCGAGATATCGAAGAAAACGAAAAATACCGACTCGGCAAAAAAATTTCGGGTCGAGGTCAAAGTTCATCCATAATACCCTTAAGACATGTTTGTCTAGGGTGACGAGTCCGAAAATAACATCCGTTTCGCTCTACGACGCACCGTTTCCGAGATATCGAAGAAAACGAAAAATGCCGACTCGGCAAAAAAATTTTGGGTCAAGGTCAAAGTTCATCCATAATACCCTTTAGACATGTTTGTCTAGGGTGACGAGTCTGAAAATGACGTCCGTTTCGCTCTACGACGCACCGTTTCCGAGATATCGACGAAAACGAAAAATCTCGACTCAGCGAAAAAAATTTGGGTCAAGGTCAAAGTTCATCCATAATACCCACAAGACATGTTTGTCTAGGTTGAGTGTCCGAAAATAATGTCCGTTTCGCCCTACGACGCACCGTTTCCGAGATATCGAAGAAAACGAAAAATGCCGACTCGGCAAAAAAATTTCGGGTCAAGGTCAAAGGTCATCCATAATACCCACAAGACATGTTTGTCTAGGTCGACGAGTCCGAAAATAACGTCCGTTTCGCTCTAAGACGCACCGTTTCCGAGATATCGACGAAAACGAAAAATGCCGACTCGGCAAAAAAATTTCGGGTCAAGGTCAAAGTTCATCCATAATACCCTTTAGACATGTTTGTCTAGGGTGACGAGTCCGAAAATAACATCCGTTTCGCTCTACGATGCACCGTTTCCGAGATATCGAAGAAAACGAAAAATGCCGACTCGGCAAAAAAATTTCGGGTCAAGGTCAAAGTTCATCCATAATACCCTTTAGACATGTTTGTCTAGGTCAAAGTTCATCCATAATACCCTTTAGACATGTTTGTCTAGGGTGCCGAGTCCGAAAATAACACCTGTTTCGCTCTAAGATGCACCGTTTCCGAGATATCGAAGAAAACGAAAAATGCCGACTCGGCAAAAAAATTTCAGGTCAAGGTCAAAGTTCATCCATAATACCCGTTAAACATGTTTGTCTAGGGTCACGAGTCCGAAAATAACATCCGTTTCGCTCTACGATGCACCGTTTCCGAGATATCGAAGAAAACGAAAAATGCCGACTCGGCAAAAAAATTTCGGGTCGAGGTCAAAGTTCATCCATAATACCCTTTAGACATGTTTGTCTAGGGTGACGAGTCCGAAAATAACATCCGTTTCGCTCTACGACGCACCGTTTCCGAGATATCGAAGAAAACGAAAAATGCCGACTCGGCAAAAAAATTTCGGGTCGAGGTCAAAGTTCATCCATAATACCCTTAAGACATGTTTGTCTAGGGTGACGAGTCCGAAAATAACATCCGTTTCGCTCTACGACGCACCGTTTCCGAGATATCGAAGAAAACGAAAAATGCCGACTCGGCAAAAAAATTTTGGGTCAAGGTCAAAGTTCATCCATAATACCCTTTAGACATGTTTGTCTAGGGTGACGAGTCCGAAAATAACATCCGTTTCGCTCTACGACGCATCGTTTCCGAGATATCGAAGAAAACGAAAAATGCCGACTCGGCAAAAAAATTTCGGGTCGAGGTCAAAGTTCATCCATAATACCCTTAAGACATGTTTGTCTAGGGTGACGAGTCCGAAAATAACATCCGTTTCGCTCTACGACGCACCGTTTCCGAGATATCGAAGAAAACGAAAAATGCCGACTCGGCAAAAAAATTTTGGGTCAAGGTCAAAGTTCATCCATAATACCCTTTAGACATGTTTGTCTAGGGTGACGAGTCTGAAAATGACGTCCGTTTCGCTCTACGACGCACCGTTTCCGAGATATCGACGAAAACGAAAAATCTCGACTCAGCGAAAAAAATTTGGGTCAAGGTCAAAGTTCATCCATAATACCCACAAGACATGTTTGTCTAGGTTGAGTGTCCGAAAATAATGTCCGTTTCGCCCTACGACGCACCGTTTCCGAGATATCGAAGAAAAAGAAAAATGCCGACTCGGCAAAAAAAATTTGGGTCAAGGTCAAAGTTCATCCATAATACCCTTTAGACATGTTTGTCTAGGTCGACGAGTCCGAAAATAACGTCCGTTTCGCTCTACGACGCACCGTTTCCGAGATATCGAAAAAAACCCGGAAAATGCCGACTCGGAAAAAAATTTCGGGTCAAGGTCAAAGTTCATCCATAATACCCTTTACACATGTTTGTCTAGGGTGACGAGTCCGAAAATAACGTCCGTTTCGCTCTACGACGCACCGTTTCCGAGATATGCAATGAGCCTCAAGGATGACTCATCAAAATTGTTTTTGGCCCCTGGGTCAAAGGTCGTTTGAGGGATTGACCCCGTAATCGATGGGGCTCCTCTGCGACACTATATCAACATATATGTCAAGTTTCAGAATGGTAGCACAAGTACTTTTCGAGTTACCATCCGGAAACCATTTGACACGAAATTCATCCTCACGGACTAACCGGACCTCGGAGCCGGCTCCAAAACAATAGGGTTCATCTATGTAATATATGTGGTAACTGGTGAAAATTTCTCGAAGATTCGTCCAGGCGTTCTTGAGTTATCGTCCGGAAACCGAAAAGTGAAAAAAAAAAAAGAAAAAAAAGAAGAAAAAAAAAAATTCTGACAAAACCATAAGGGCATTTCGTGCCGAAATGCCCTAATTAGTAACAGTCAGTCTCACCACTACAGGCATGTTAATTGTAGAATATTCTGATCATTTTCTACCCAACATTACATTGTTCTTTGTCAAGACCTACGGTCTATCTATTCTCATCTACTTTTTTCTTCACATCATTTAATGGGCAATTTTTGTTCATTCCCAACTCCCTCCGTCGTTGGTCATTTATATCGGGGTTTCATTCGGGTCTTATGTTTTACTCCTAAGCTGAGACGGATAAAATCAGCAACTGTCTTACTTGCTTATATCCCACAATTATAGTTTAAGGGTCGTAGTTGTCGTCCTAGGTTTTTCTTTTCCGTGGTAAATGTGATGTCCTCTGGACGGATGCTTTACTTTCTTGGATCCGGCTGGGTCGGTTTTGGCTGTCACCATTCCCAGTTCCTGTGAATGCTTTGTGGCGCGTGTCAGCCTTAGGTTCTAATTTTTGTCGTTCATATTTGTGTTATTTACCCACATATCATGGTAATTGTTAGTCATAACCCATTTCCAATAATTATGTCTTATTTCTCATTGTAACTAATTTTATTGTAACTACCTCAACTTCATTATGTTTGTATATTATAATTTAAATAATTATATTTTTAAATAAACGAAGGTCAAATCCCAGTCGGTTAGTTACTTTATAACAGCAACACACACAATAATCAGTTTGTGGACGCAGGCTACAAACGGGTTTGTGTGTGTTAGCGTGCCGGTAGTCTATCCCCAAGGTTATCATTCCCGCCTTTTTATCCGTTCTTCTAATTTCTACAGTCCGCATTTTATGTAGAATTGGTATCCCTTGACAACGTTACCTGATTATTCAACCAATGACAATCTCTCTTTTCGAATAGAAGCTCCTCGAGGTTGTTTTCCTTTCAATCTTTCAATTTTCCCACCCAACCCACCCTTTTTCCTTGTCGATATTATTTACATACAAGTACCGTTGTATACTATAGTACTATATACCATATCACTTCATTGTCATGTAATCTCGTGTTGTTTCTCCGTTATATTCAAAATATAATCTTATCTTGTATTTCTTCACTTTGCTCTATTATGTGTTATTGTACTATTTTAGAATTATGTCTCATGTATCTTTTTTCAGTTTGTGTACTATGTTTCTTCCATGTATCATTATGTACGGTAGATCGTATTTACTGTGAACGCGTGTCAGCCTTAGGTTCTGATTTTTGTCGTTCATATTTGTGTTATTTACCCACATATCATGGTAATTGTTAGTCATAACCCATTTCCAATAATTATGTCTTATTTCTCATTGTAACTAATTTTATTGTAACTACCTCAACTTCATTATGTTTGTATATTATAATTTAAATAATTATATTTTTAAATAAACCAAGGTCAAATCCCAGTCGGTTAGTTACTTTATAACAGCAACACACACAAATTGTACTGGAACACTAACGTGGCATTGAAGGAATCTGACTGTACCATAAATTTATTTTATAAAAACACACACACACCATTGTCATATGAATGAAAAGTTGAACATTCCGTACAAGACAATATTACATTCGTACACTAGATCATGTATGACATGGAAATTGGATTAGTTATCGACCATTCAGAATTTTAGAACTTGGCTGCGCAATCAACACCACATTTGCTTCATATATTGTGCAACATGCACTATGTAATATCTCCTTGATATCGATTATCATGTTATTTGTGCTGCCATGAAAGAGCTAAGAGTTTGAGGACCATTACCTGGACAAGGTGAAATTTTCTGGTGATATTTCACAGATCCTCTTTCTCTGTCCGATTCAACTTGAAACCATTCCCTAATCAATTGATTGGCAATTGAACGACATATGAGCTGACGTTGCGGGCTTCAGGGTCGCAGCCGATCGTATACATGTATCTGAATAGCGAGGTCGTGAAATTGGAAAACGAAATTTGGCCCTCAAATCATTGGACTTATGATAATACTGACGGAGGATCAGAACATTTCATGATCATGTCCGATATGATTGTGACATGAAATTGCTGGTATCATTCTCCGAAACATGTAATATTCACACCTTTATGACATTGAAATTGGCAGTGGTCTGGTATACGGTGATACCACACTAATATTGCCAATTTATTATCGAATGGTTGCAGCTGGTGAAACTCGTGTATATGTGAGACTTGTTTCGTCAGTCCTATATGTGTCATGTGGAATGACCCTTACTGTTGGAGGCAAGTATCGTCACGACAAAGAGCGACTGAGCCATGGATAAAATAGCATTCAAACGTCACTGTGGCAAAAATTAATACTTGATGCAAGCTCAAAAATGAGTTTATCACGTGATCACTGAAGTCAATTCAATCTTTTAATTGCAACTGTCATGTGCTCAATCAACCACATTACACACGCAGTTATGTTATTTAAAATCTAGATCACACTGAGACAGAAAATGAAAGAGGAATAGTGTCTTTGGCTTTCCCTTTCAATTTCTGTTGAGTATTGTATTTGAATGGACCCTTAGCGTGCGAACATCCGCCGCCATGTGACTGTGTCTATGAGGGTGTTCTGTATGGAGAAGTAAAGAACACTAAATGAGGAAAGAATGAAAGGTGTTGGTCTATGTCAGCATGGCTATGGTAAAAATACTGTAGTTGATTGACTCACTCATTCCCCTGACCACTCCCAATTTAATATTTTTGGGCATAATTTGTACACCCGTGTCCCATAATTAGGTGTTGTTGGTTGTTTATAAGACATTAGAATAGCAAGGTAATGAAATTAGATACCGAGTGCTTGGTCAAATTTTCAAAATGATCACATACCATAATTGATTTTTTCAGAGTCACTCAAGAAATTGCTTTGTATTTTCAAGGCATTCATTTTAAGCAGCACCTCGTTAAAAGTATAATTGTTGAATTTGACCAATATTTTCGTTACACAATATCTGAGATACACTAATTTGCCACCATAATAATTCAAGAAAACCTCCTTTGTCCCATGTGTGTATATTCAAAGTGTTGCCTTTTTACCATGACCAACATTGTCAATTCTTGTTTTCGTTTGGTACCATCATCCAAATCAGATATCTACTTAGATTCATAATTTCACCTCGATCTTTCGAACTTGCCGGCTAAAATTAGGTACTACATAATAGTAGTAATTGATCTCTAGAGCTGCGTTGCTGATCAACTGCTACTTATCCTGGAAGGTTTATAATGGCCTAGGATTGTCTGACATGTTCTGTGTACACAGCGTGATGTCTGATCGCTGTCACCGTGCTTGGCATATCTTTATTGCCAGTTGACATTTGGACAGCAGTAACGGTATAAGCATTTAATTGATTTTGACATTGAAGCATTCATTTTTGACTTCACTTGTTGGGACTTTCTTCTATTTGTACATATTATTAATGTGCAACTACTCCCATTCAATAGGCTAACACCACTATTTGGAAAACATGTGTGAACCTGTAAACTACAAGCCTCTGTTTTCACACAATAGGGTGGCTGTCCATGTTGTATAAATAATATTTGAGGTCAAGGCATCATGATTTTGGCATAATATCTGCTTGTCAACAGAACTGATATAATAATAGCTGATAATAATAAGGACGGAACATGTTTGAATGACTCGTTGTGAGGCCTTTTTTGTTAGAGCAATACAAATTTTATGCCAATTCGAGAACATGTATTAATACTGTATGATCCAATAATCATGTGTGTTGAAGAGAACAGGTATTGTTGGTAACTGTGGCTGATACCAATACTGAGACAATATGTTCCGAACAATGAACATACTTGTCCTATTTCACACAATAATTATCATAGTTTTAGGTATTGGTATTTTGGCTTAGCACCAAATGTAATATTTATTATTGCACACTGGTGTCATTGTGAACTCTCTGAAAAAATAAATTAGTGTAATATATAATAATTATGTATTCTGGTGGGTTTGCTGATAAAACTAACCAACAGTTTGAACATGATTTTGGAGCTGCTTGAGTTGTCAGGAAAAAATGCAATTATAAAAAAAAACAATTATCCTAAACCATGAATGGCCCCTTTGAATGGGAATAATTTTTTAGTGTCACTAGTTTACACTGACTAAATTGAAATTAACATAATAATATTGAAATTAAGAAAATTGAAATTAACATAATAATCATGAATATTATTAACCTTCAAAGAAAAATGAAATTAACATCCTAATAAATTCAGTATCATTTATGAATTACCCTCACACATATATGAGTGATTTTATCATAATGCAACGACAATGACGAAACCCAAATATCAAATTCGCTATTCTCGCCAATTATCCATCTGACACAAATTGTACTGGAACCACTGACGTGGGATTGAAGGAATCTGACTGTATCATAAATTTATTATATAAGAACACACACACCATGAAAAGTTCAACATTCCATACAAGAAAATATTACATTCGTACACTAGATCATGTATGACATCGAAATTGGATTAGTTATCGACCATTCCGAATTTTAAAACTTGGCTGCGCAATCAACACCACATTTGCTTCATATATTGTGTAACATGCACTATGAAATCCCTCCTCGATATCGATTATCATGCTATTTGTGCTGCCATGAAAGAGCCAAGAGTTTGAGGACCATTACCTGGACAAGGTGAAATTTTCTGGTGATATTTCACAGATCCTCTCTCTGTCCAATTCAACTTGAAACCATTCCCTAATCAATTGATTGGCAATTGAACGGCATATGAGCTGACGTTGCGGGCTATGGGGTCGCAGCTGATCATATATCTGAATAGCGAGGTCGTGAAATTGGAAAACGAAATTTGGCTCTTAAATCATTGGACTCATGATAATACTGACGGAGGATCAGAATATTTCATGATCATGTCTGATATGATTGCGACATGGAGTTGCTGGTATCATTCTCCGGAATATGTAATGTTCACACCTTTATGACATTGAAATTGGCAGTGGTGTGATATACGGTGATGCCACACTACTATTGCCAATTTAATATCAAATGGTTGCAGCTGATGAAACTCATTTAAATGTCAGACTTGCTTCGTCAGTCCTATATGTGTCATGTGGAATGACCCTCACCATTAGAGGCAAGTATCGTCACGACAGAGAGCGACTGGACCATGGATAAAATAGGGGGGAGGGGCACAGTAGAAAGGGACACCCCGTACATGCCCGACTAATTGTTATTCCAAGTAAACCACATATAACATATCACAGTAAACCATTTAAACTAGATGAAGCATTTCTTGTCTGCTAAACGAATGTTTCTAGTTTTGTTAATTTAAGTAAATCACATGGCATTAAATCCTGGTAAGGAGCTTTTGTCCAGGGTTCTGTCTGTTGTTTATTTAATTTGATTGGCGACTTTTTCAAAATTTCAACTTATATTTCATCCTAATAGGATACATGTGCAACGAGGAACTCCAAATTAAAAAAGTGATCTGAAATTGAAATTCATCAAGCAACTCAATAAGTAGTCCTAAGTTTTCATCATTTAATTTTCAGATGGAAGACATCAGAATTGCGGTTGATTCCAATAATACTAAATTGTAGTGTCGTTCTTTTTCTACTACGCACAAAAATGTTCATTCTCTCTTCGTTTGTACCATTATTCAAATTAGAAATCAACAAATTATCGAGCAATTCACCTCGATGCAGATGAAACTGCATTCTGAACTGACGGCTGAAATTAGCTTCTAATTAATGGCGTTCATTTCTAGAGCTGTGTTGCTGATCAATTGCTATTTATCCCGGAAGGTTTTTAATGGCCGGGGATTGTCTGACATATTCTGTGTACAAAGCGTGATGTCTGATCTCTGTCACCATTCTTGAATCTTTTATTGCCAGTTGATATTTCGACGGCAGTAACGGTAGATGCGTCTATTTGATATCGACATTAAAACATTCATAACTGACTTCTTTTGCTGGGGTTTCGTAATTGAACAATGCTCTTAATGTGTAAGTGCTCTCATATGCCTACCACATTATGTGGACAGCGTATGTGAAGCTGTGAATCACAAGCATCTGGTTTGCTCACAATACACGCAAGTGGTGGTTACTCGCGTTGTGAAAATGAATTTTAAATATTATTATTCGAACTAATATACGTTGATGAATGCATGTGTGTAGGATGATTTGCTGACTAACTTGTCAATATTGACTCTGTTCAAAGAAAAACCAAATGAATAATGGTAAATTATTCATGATAAATTAAATTCGTGTGTTTGCAACAGGTCACTATCATTCATGAATTAACCTCACACACATATGGTTGATTTTATCATAATGCATCGACAATGACGAAGCCCACATGTCAAAATCTTTGATCCGACAAATTGGTTTTCCTACACAAATTTCAGTCTACCCACGACGTAGGTTTGAAGCTATATTACTCCATGGGGTTCGAATTTCTAAATTATTATCACCGTGATTGTCGTGCAGGAAAGCGTTGTAAAATCCCCATAACATGAAAATCTCTATCACGAATCTGGCGCTATCACGTAATCCCCATGCACCTTCTTTACCTGCCCTCCCCATATCCAGGGTTTCAGAACCATTGTTTGAGTCAACACGAATCCTGTTCCTACTACACTGGAAAAGAATAGCTTTGCATGAAAGATTTCAATAAATATTCTATATTTGAAGGCAACACACGATGTGTGGTTCGGATGGATGACTTCTATTTCTCAAATTTACAGCACGCGAATGTCAGTAAACACTCAATATACAGTGTACAGTGTTTGTACACTGAGTGAGCGAAAGTTTTACTTATCTCATCATTTTTCACACGCATAGGACATATTATTGTTACATCAGGCTTTATTTATGCACTATCATGCTCTTGTTGCTGATGCCATGAAATGTCCCCGCTCAAACACAATGATTAAACATGGTAATGCAAAATAATTTTTTCAGATCACCATATCTTATCATGCACCAATTTCCAAGCAACAAAGATAAATAAAAAAACAAAATACACTGATTAAATACTATATTAAGTAAGTATATTACACTATTGTGATATTATACCAATATTTTGTCCTGTCAAATAATATTGTGCTCATACATGTATATCCCACATGTATTTGTTGTGTAATTTACAATGTATGTGAGGGGTACGAAACTCCACGGCCAAGGAATATCTCTAAACGCGTAGATTTCAATCATACCAAACTGGAATCTCTATAATAAGTAAGTTCCATAAATCAATAACGTTTTACCAGCAGCAGGGACTTATACTAGTATCAGATCGCGTGCGATCACAGATACCATAACATAATCCCAAGGTATTTTGCTGGTACAATTCAATGGCTGTTTGTAGGAGAGACAGGGAAGGAGCAAACTGGAGAAAGGGTTCGTGTATGTGTGTGTTGGGAGGTGGGATTGGGATCCACCGAATCTCAGTACCCATGAATTCCTTCTGCAGGGAAAGATGCTTTAGAGAATGGGGGTAGCGTGACTCCTAGACAATTTCTTTGGAAATTAGATCTCCCGAAGGCGTCGCTTTGGG
The DNA here is from genome assembly GCA_949152475.1 of Terebella lapidaria. Lineage (NCBI taxonomy): Eukaryota > Metazoa > Annelida > Polychaeta > Terebellida > Terebellidae > Terebella > Terebella lapidaria. The sequence goes on along the minus strand of OX424563.1, from coordinate 31,928,946 downwards.
AAAAGTAAAAATGATATCAATATTGAGGCGGGATAACATCTGAGTTTCCTTTTACGTTTTCTACCATTTATTGGATTGGATCTTGAAAATAAAAGCTGGCGGCATGAGTACGGCCAATAGGGTGGAAAATGCTACTGAATTGCAGAATTTTTCAGCCAAATAACTTCAGACACCAAGAGTGAACTGTGAAATTAAATTAATGGTTGCTAGAATAACTATGCAATAAGCAATGACAATAAACATTCGAAACGAAGATCTATAACAAATAAACACAATAAATATATCACTATAAATTATAGTATATATTATAGTGAGTTCATGTTTTTTTTTTGTTCCAAATGCGAGCCTATTAAAAATGTGGCAATTCATATCGACGTATTTAGATCTATGGGCACTCACGTGTATATTGGAAACGTGACGGTAAAACGAATGGCAAAAAAGATCAAGACAGCGCCTTGAGGCAGCGCCTCAAAATGGTTTCAGATCTCATCTTCGCAATTGTTGCCCAAGGAAACTGCACTAAAATCAGCCAACCAATTGAACTACATAACAAATTCCTTGCTTTACAAAGGAACTGCTTGTAATTTCGTAGATTCAGGTAAATGACCTAACATTTAAACATGGTAAGGAATTTTCGTTCAGGGCTATGTCTGTTATACATTTTATTTGATGGGGGGAATCTTACAAAGTTTCCATTGAATAAAATATGAAACGAAATTGAATTTATCAGTTTAGAACTGAGTTTCCATCATAATTATTTAAACTCCATTACTTAAATTTTAAGTGGGAGAATTCTCAAATGCACATGATTCCAATGAACACTCAATTTATCTGTCGTTGTCTTTTTACCATGACCAATGCTGTCATTTTTTTCTTCCTTTGATACCATAATTCAAATCAGAAATCTACATATGATTTATCATTTCACCTCGACCACCTCGATCCGGATAAAACTGACTGTTGAACTTGCCGGCTATAATTTGGTTCTACATAATAATAGTAATTGATCGCATGATAATAGTAATTGATCACATTCATCTCTGAAGCTGTGTTGCTGATCAATTGCCAATCATCCCGGAAGGTTTGTAATGGCCTGGGATTGTAACAAATTCCTTGCTTTACAAAGGAACTGCTTGTAATTTCGTAGATTCAGGTAAATGACCTAACATTTAAACATGGTAAGGAATTTTCGTTTAGGGCTATGTCTGTTATACATTTTATTTGATGGGGGGAATCTTACAAAGTTTCCATTGAATAAAATATGAAACGAAATTGAATTTATCAGTTTAGAACTGAGTTTCCATCATAATTATTTAAACTCCATTACTTAAATTTTAAGTGGGAGAATTCTCAAATGCACATGATTCCAATGAACACTCAATTTATCTGTCGTTTTTTTTTACCATGACCAACGCTGTCACTTTTTTCTTCCTTTGATACCATAATTCAAATCAGAAATCTACATATGATTTATCATTTCACCTCGACCACCTCGATCCGGATAAAACTGACTGTTGAACTTGCCGGCTAAAATTAGGTTCTACATAATAATAGTAATTGATCGCATGATAATAGTAATTGATCACATTCATCTCTAGAGCTGTGTTACTGATCAATTGCTACTCATCCCGGAAGGTTTGTAATGGCCTGGGATTGTCTGACATGTTCTGTGTACACAGCGTGATGTCTTCGCTGTCACCATTCTCGGCAAATCTTTATTGCCAGTTGACATTTGGACGGCGGTAACGGTAGATGCATTTAATTGATTTTGACATTAACGCATTCATTTTTTACTTCACTTGTTGGAACTTTTTTCTATTTGAACATGTTAATAATGTGCAACCACTCCCATTCAATAGGCTTACCCCATTATTTGGACAGCAATTGTGAACCTGTAAATTACAAGCCTCTGTTTCACACAATAAGGTGGCTGTCCATGTTGTATAAATAAACATTTGAGGTCAAGGTATCATGATATAGGCAAAATATCTATTGGGCATAATATCAACAGCAGCAATATAATAATAGCTGATGACAGTAGGGGTGGAACATGCTCGTTGCTCGTTGTGAGGCCTTCTTTGTGGTAGAGCAATACAAATTTTATGTCAATTCGACAATATATATGATTATTGCATGATCCAATAATCATGTGTTTTGAAGAGACCAGGTATTGTTGGTAACTGTGACTGATACCAATGCTGAGACAATATTTACCGAACAATGAACATACTTGTCCTAATTCACACAATAATTATCATAGTTTTAGTATTGGTATTTCGGCTTAGCACCAAATGCAATATTTAGTATTGCACACTGGTGTCATTGTGAACTCTCTTAGAAAAGAATTATTGTAATATATATTAATTATATATTCTGGTGGGTTTGCTGATAAAACAAACCAACAGTTTGAACATGATTTTGGAGCTGCTTGAGTTGTCATGACAAAATGCAGTTATGAAAAAAACAATTTCATAACTGCATTTTGAACTGCATTCCCCTTTGAATGGGAATAATTTTTCAGTGTCAGTGGTCTTCAAAGAAAATTGAAATTAACATAATAATAAATTCGGTATCATTCATGAATATTATTAACCTTCAAAGAAAAATGAAATCAACATCCTAATAAATTCAGTATCACTTATGAATTACCCTTACACATATATGAGTGATTTTGTCATAATGCACCAACAATGACAACGCCCAAATGTTAAATTCGTTAACCTGACAAATTATTCATCTGACACAAATTGTACTGGAACCACTGACGTGGAATTGAAGGAATCTGACTGTATCATAAATTTATTATATAAAAAAAACACACACACACACACACACCATTGTCATATAAATGAAATGTTCAACATTCCATACAAGAAAATATTACATTCATACACTAGATCATGTATGACATCGAAATTGGATTAGTTATCGACCATTCCGAATTTTAAAACTTGGCTGAGCAATCAACTCCACATTTGCTTCATATATTGTGTAACATGCACCATGCAATCCCTCCTTGATATCGATTATCATGTTATTTGTGCTGCCATGAAAGAGCCAAGAGTTTGAGGACCATTATCTGGACAAGGTGAAATTTTCTGGTGATATTTCACAGATCCTCTCTCTGTCCAATTCACATTGGAACCATTCCCTAGTCAATTGATTAGAGAACGATATATGAGCTGAGGTTGCGGGCTTTGGGGTCGCAGCCGATCATATGTCTGAATAGTGAGGTCATGAAATTGGAAAACGAAATTTGGCCCGTAAATCCTTGGACCTATGATGATACTGACAGAGGATCAGAATATTTCATGATCATGTCCAATATAATTATGACATGAAATTGCTGGTGTCATTTTCCGAAACATGTAATAGTCACACCTTTATGACATTGAAATTGGCAGTGGTGTGGTATACGGTGTTACCACACTACTATTGCCAATTTAATATCACATGGTTGCAGCTGGTGAAACTCGTTTATATGTCAGGCTCGCTTCGTCAGTCTTCTATGTGTCATGTGGAATGAACATTCCTGTTAGAGGCAAGTATCGTCACGACAGAGAGCGACTGGACCATGGATAAAATAACATTCAAACGTCACTGTCAAAAACCAATATTTGATGCAAGCTCAAAAATGTGAATAGTTTATCACGTGATCACTGCGGTCGCAATTCAATCTTTTAATTGCAACTGTCCTGTACTCAATCAACAACATCACCCATGCAGTTCTGTTATTTAGAATCTAGATCACACAGAGGAGTAGTGTCTTTAGCTTACACTCTTAATGTTTGCTAGGCGTTGTATTTGAAACGACCATTAGCGTGCGAACATCCGCCGCCGTGTGACTGTGTCTATGAGGTTGTTCTGTATCGAGAAGTACAGTACACTAAATGAGGAACGAATAGGAGGTGTGGATCTATGTCGGCATGGCTATGGTAGAAATACTGTAGTTGATTGACTCACTCATTCCCCAGACCACTCCCAATTTAATATATTTGGGCATTATTTGTACATCTGTACATCGGTGTCCCGGAATTAGGTGTTGTTGGTTGTTTATAAGACATTTTCCTCTAAGACATTAGAATAGCAAGGTGATGAAATTAGATACCGAGTGCTTGGTCAAATTTTCAAAATGATCACATACCATAATTGATTTCTTCAGAGTCACCCAAGAAATTGCTTTGTATTTTCAAGGCATTTATTTTAAGCAGCACCTCGTCAAAAGTATATTTGTTGAATTTGACCAATATTTTTGTTACACAATATCTGAGGTACACTAATTTGCCATCATAATAATCCAAGAACACATCCTTTGTCCCATGTGTGTATATCAAAAGTGCAGTGTTGTTGTTTTTTTTTACCATGACCAACATTGTCAATTCTTTTTTCCTTTGGTACCATCATCCAAATCAGAAATCTACATAGATTTATAATTTCAACTCGATCACCTCGATCAAAATAAAACTTTTGAACTTGCCGGCTAAAATTAGGTACTACATAATAGTAGTAATTGATCACATTCATCTCTGGAGATGCACTGCTGATCAATTGCTATTTATCCCAGAAGGTTTATAATGGCCTAGGATTTTCTGACATGTTCTGTGTACACAGCGTGATGTCTTCGCTGTCACCGTGCTTGGCAAATCTTTATTGCCAGTTGGCATTCGGACGGCAGTAACGGTATATGCATTTAATTGATTTTGACATTAAAGCATTCATTTTTGATTTCCCTTGTTGGGACTTTCTTCTATTTGTACATATTATCAATGTGCAACTAATCCCATTCAATAGGCCAACCCCACTATTTGGACAACATGTGTGAACCTGTAAACTACAAGCCTCTGTTTTTTTCACAATATAGGGTGGCTGTCCATGTTGTATAAATAAATATTCAAGGTCAAGGCATCATGATTTTGGCATAATATCTGCTTGTCAACAGAACTGATATAATAATAGCTGATAATGACGGAACATGTTTGAGTGACTCATTGTGAGGCCTTCTTTGTTAGAGCAATACAAATTTTATGCCAATCCGAGAACATGTATTAATACTGTATGATCCAGTAATCATGTCTGTTGAAGAGAACAAGTATTGTTGGTAACTGTGACTGATACTAATGATGAGACAATATTTACCGAACAATGATCATGCTTGTCCTATTTCACACAATAATTATCATAGTTTTAGGCTATTGGTATTTTGGCTTAGCACCAAATGTATTATTCATTGTTGCATTCTGGTGTCATTGTGAATTTCTTTCTGAGAAATATATTACTGAGGGGGTTACTGATAGAACAAGCCAACAGTGAGCTTGAACATGGAAGTTGAGACGATTGATTTTGGAGTTGCTTAAGTCACCATAAAAAAGCAAGCAGTTACAAAAATCAATTTGTCTGAACCATGAATTGGCCATCTATGAATGATGACTAATTCATCCAGGATGACAAAGCAGAAATGTCAAAGCCGTTAAATCGACGAATTTATTCACAAACTGACACAAATTGAACTGGATTCTATTTGTGTCAGACATTAGATCATGTATAACGTTACCATTGAACCAATCCGAATTTTAAAACTCGGTTGAGCAAGCAACACCACCTTTCCTTCATATATGTAACATATATCATGCAATATCTCATTTAAGCTCCAAGCATTGGTTCGTTTGTGAATAGGCTGAAACACCATATTGGCAGACCAGCCAAACAAAAATGGTGCATGATCGCTTATCATGCTTATGTGAGGTGTATTTGACTCGCATGACATTAGGTTGCAGTTCTCTGAAGGCACACCTGTACTACAACCAGCTTCATGTTAAAACTAGTCTCAAATTTGCCTTCGGAACATTCAGTGAAGATCCTACAATATTTATTGAAGTGCCCGCTAGTTGATCATCAGCTCAAAGACATGGAAACCAATCTCTCTGATTTTTAACCTCTCAGTACTCAGCTACTTCTGTACGGGCATTTCATTTAATACGCATCTCGTACAAGATTTCATCAAGGACACTAAACGTTTTTATGACTGGTTACACATAAGCAGTGCTATGCCAATTTGCGAAATTTTAGGAGTTGCTCTCACACTGTTATTTTCATCTCTGACTTTTGTTAGTTGATAATGATGATAATGATAATGACAATATCAATAGATGCTTTTGATTTTTTCTCATTTTGCTAACAATATCGAAGGCATCTGAATAATACTATGCTTTAATATTCAATATTGTAATATTGGACTGTAAAAATATGTAAATATGTATGGCTATTTTATTAACATTACTGATAAGTGTTGTTACTTCCAGATAGAATGCCTTCATATATTGAATACCATATAATACGGCCCCAGTCATATTGCTGCGTTATTTTGTTTATTCTGTTAAATAGCACCGTTTATATATGTTACAAGCAGAGACCTTAAAATAGGGGCAACCCTGCGGGCCGATGTATTCCGTTCAATAAATATAATTATATCATGATCTCATTGATAGCGATTATCATGTTTTTGTACTGCCATGAAAGAAACCAGGAGTTTAAGGATCATTACTTGGGCTAAGATGGAATGATATTTTTCGTGATATTCCACAGATCCTCTCTCCGTCCAACTCAACATGAAACCACTCCCTATTAAATTGGTTTGACATATGAGCTGACATTGGGAGCTTTGGGGTCGCAGCCTATCATATGTCTGAATAGCGTAGTCGTGAAATTGGAAAACGAGATATTGCCCATACATTCTTGGACCCATGTGAATGCTGATGGAGAAGCATGATATTTCATAAACATTTCCGAGGTAATACGTGAGTTCGGAAATGTTTTCAGGTCAGGTCAGTGGAATTGGGTCAGGATCAAGTGGTATAAACATAGCCAGCTATGCTGTCGCGCTACCATTGTCGAGTCACTGTCACCAACACATTACTCGATTTCGCCTGAAAAATACTAAATACTTTGTTTACTCACGTTTGAACATGGTGTGTACGAACGTTTAGTTTATACCACTTGACATGACCTAGAAACATTTCCGAACTGGCTAATTGCGACATAAATTGCAGGTGTCATTTTCCGATATATGTAATATATATGTCACACCAGTATGACGTTGAAATTGGCAATTTAATATCAAATGATTGCAGCTGGTGAAACTCATTTATATGCCAGACTTGCTTCGTCAGTCTTCTATGTGACATGTGGAATGAACATTTCTGTTAAAGGCAAGTATCACCTCGAGAGAGAGCGACCGGTCCATGGATAAAATAGCATTCAAACGTCATTGTGGCTGGAAATATCATTTGACGCAAACTCGAAAATGAGACTAGTTTTTCACGTGATCACTACGATCGCAATCCAATCTTTTAATTGCAACTGTCATATACCCAATCAACCACATTACCCATGCAGTTCTTTTATTTAGAATCTCGATCACACACCGACAGAAAATAAAAGAGGCGTAATGTATTCGGTTTTTTGTTGGGTGTTGTATTTGAATGGACCCTTAGCGTGCGAACATCCGCCGCCGTGTGACTGTCTATGAGGGTGTTCTGTATCGAAAAGTAAAGCATACTAAATGAGGAACGAATACATGTAAGAGGCGTGGGTCTATGTCTGGATGGCTATGGCAGAAATATTGTAGTTGATTGACTCACTCATTTCCCTGACCACTCCCAATTTAATATATTCGGGTATAATTTGTACATTGGTGTCCTAGAAGTTGGTGATGTTGGATGTTTATAAGACATCACTATAAGAGATCAATAATGATTTTCAAAAGTATCACATACCATAACTGATTTTCTCAAAGTCATTCAAGGAATTACCTTGTGTTTTCAAGGCATTCGTTTTAAGCAGCACCTCATCAAAAGTATACGATTGCTGAATTTGACCAGTATTATGGGTACACGGTATCTGCGGTACACAAATTTGTCATCATAATAATCCAAGAAAGCCTCCTTTGTCCCATGTGTGTAGCCAATTGCAGGTGTGAGGTAAAGGGCAAAGAAAAACGGACGCTGGTAGGGTGATGGACAGAAAGGAAATTGACTGTGAGGTTCTTGTTATTCTGAAACATCTCCGTGGTAGCCCCGGCATGTTGTATATTTATAGGTGTATATAGCCTAAAGTACACTCATCAAGCTGTGTTGCTGGTCAACTGCTATTTATACTGGAAGGTTTATAATGACAACGTGACGTCCCATTGCTGTCACTATTCTTGGTAAGTCTTTATTGTCAGTTGTCATTTGTGCAGCAAATGTTTGCTATTTGAAAATGTTATTAATGTCCAACTACTTCCATTCTACATGCCTGCTCCTGGACCGTTAAATGGACAACAAATTTGGAGTTGTAAATTATAAGCCTCTTCAAACAGTACACGCGAGTGATTGTTGGCCACGTTGCAAAATTAAATATTCGAGGTCAGGGTATCATGAAAATGGACAGGATATCTGCCTCCCGGCCAACAGCATGTGTTTAATACTAACTGATAGTGATTGGCACATTATTGGATGATACGTGGTGAGGCCTTAATGGTTAGAGCAGTAAAAATGCCAATTTGACAATATGCATGATGACTGTACGATTCAATAATCATGTACGTTATAGAGATCGAGTATTTTTGATGATTTCTAGAGAGCAATGATCACACAATTTTCACACAAAAATTGGCATAGTTTTAGCTATTGGTATTTTGGCTGAGCACCAAATTCAATATTTTTTATGGCATGCTGATGTCACGCTCTGCATGTTCTGAGAATTAGATTGGTGTAGTACATAATCTGAGGAGTTCATTAATGAAATTGTCAAAAAGTATGGATATCATAATGTAATCATAGTTTGGTGTTGCTTGATTTGCCATGAAAAAGACAGCACTCAGAGTCAATTTGTCTGAACCATAAATTGCCCATTTGAATGATGACAAATTTGTCCACGTTGAATGTCTTCAGAGAAAAATGAAATGAACATCGTGTGTTTGGAACAGGTCAGTATCGTTCTTAGACAGTAAAATTAATACTGAATACCTATATTTTTTTCGTGTTTTCGTCATTATTCATTCAGGACGACAGAGCAAAAATGTCAAATTCGTTAATCCGACTGATTTATCCGTCAATCACCACCTGACACAAATTGAATTGGATTCAATTTGTGTCAGACATTAGATCATGCATAACGTTATCATTGAATCAGTCATGGACCAAACCGAATCTTAAAACTTGGTTGATCAAGCAACACCACCTTTCCTTCATATATGTAGCATAAATCATGCAATATTTCATTGATATCGATTATCACATTTTTTGTACTTCCCTGAAAGAAACCAAGAGTTTAAGGATCATTATCTGGACTTAGGTGGAATGATATTTGTCATGATATTCCACAGAATGATCCTCTCTCTGTCCAAATCAACTTGAAACCACTGATTGATAATTACATTGATATCACTGAGTCGGTGTCACTGCTGGCGGACGTTAAATCTGTCCCCGAGGATACCATCAACTCAGTAGCCTTCTGGCTTGTGATTAGGTACTTATATACTTGTCATATATCTGTTCCATGGGGTTCCATGGGGTTTGTTTCGGATTTCTGAATTATTTTCATAGGTTGTTGGGCAGTTGTAAACTAATTCCATCAGGTCTACTGTAGAAACAACTACATTTAACACATTGTCTGTCCCTGATGACGCCAATGTGTCTTTGGATGAACTATTTGGTCGGGCTTTGTTTCTATTGCAAAATGTAGTATTTTACGTTTGTTATTGACATCATCAAAATCTGACTGTATTGGTGGTAATACTAGTAGATTGATACTTACAATGAGCTGACATTGGGAGCTTGGGGGTCGCAGTCTATCATATGTCTGAATAGCGAGGTCGAGAAATTGGAAAACGAATAGATGGTAATAGATTGATACTTATAACGAGCTGACATTGGGAGCTTGGGGGTCGCAGCCTATCATATGTCTGAATAGCGAGGTCACGAAATTGGAAAACGAAATATTGTCCATAAATTCTTGGACCCATGAGAATGCTGATGGAGAACCATGATATTTCATATTCATTTCCATGTAATTGCGATATAATATTGCAGGTGTCATTCTCCGATATGCAATACTCACATCAGTATAATGTTGAAATTGGCAATTTAATATCAGATGATTGCAGAAGGTGAAACTCAATTATATGCGAGACTTGCTTCTTCAGTCGTCTATGTGTCATGTGGAATGACCCTCACCATCAGAGGCAAGTATCGTCACGAGAGAGAGAGAGAGAGAGAGAGAGAGAGAGAGAGCGACTGGTTCATGGATAAATTAGCATTCAAACGTCACTGTGGCTGAAAATATTATTTGACGCAAACTCAAAAATGGGAATATTTTATCACGTGATCAATCAATATTTAATTGCAACTGTCATGTACTCAATTGACCACATTACCGATGCAGTTCTGTTATTCAAAATCTAGATCACACACGGACAGAAAATGAAAGAGGAATCTAGTGTATTTGGCTTTCCCTTTCAATTTTTGTTTTTGTTGTATTTGAATGGACCCTTAGCGTGCGAACATCCGCTGCCGTGTGATGGTGTCTGGGGGTATCGAGGGTGTTCTGTATCGAGAAGTATAGTACACTAAATGAGGAAAGAAAAAGAGTTGTGGGTCCATGTCGCCATGACTATGGTAGAAATACTATAGTTGATTGACTCATTCATTTTCCAGACCACTCCTAATTTGATCAATTTCGGTATACTTATTCATCGGTGTCCTAGAATCTGATGTTGTTGGTTGTTTATAAGACATCGGGATAATGAGGTCATGACATCAGATTCATCTAAGAGATTGCTGATAATCTGTACGATTATCACAGGATTATCACGATCTTCTCAGAATTATTTTAAAAAAATTGCCCTGTATTTCCAATGCGTTCATTGTAAGCAGCGTCTCATCCAGCCCAGTATTTATCAGACTTGTATCGACATAAACACTTGACATTTTCATACGTTACAAGTACATATTCACCCAAGAAATTGCCCTGTATTTCCAAAGTGTTCATTGTAAGCAGCGTCTCATCTAGCCCAGTATATATCAGACTAATATCGACATAAACACTTGACATTTTCATACGACTTACAAGTACATAATATCCAGGTTACACCAATAAGCCATTATAAACCTAACAGTTCACATATATACCGCTCTCAAAAGCTGGGTTTAGCTTATAGTTACTAGGCTTATCATTAACCTAAGACCAAGTACTAAAACCAGTTTACTGAATAAGACATACAGTATTGAGCTGCAAAACTGTCTTGACTTATCAAGTTCGCCTCTGATCATTTTGTATTCAGAAGCTAATCCACATTATCCACTTTGGGCGTACTTTGATACCTATTTACTCAAGGTCAGCTTATGTCAAGTTAAAGGTCACTGAAAGACCTGCCATATATATTATGACTCCTTATATGCTCATCATACTCTGTTTGCAGACATTTCGTAAACAGAGGTCAATTCCCACCTTTCAGTTTTAATGAAATGTACCACTCAAAGTCATGTTGGGTCAAGTTTATAGTCACCAAACTTTCCACCATATATGAATTCTCCTATGCTCATGATATAAACCTAAACGATTATCAAATGTTTTGTCTGCAGGGTCAAACATTTCTGGTCAGACGACAAAATCATTCAAGATCATCTTAGGTAAATTTCAAGGTCACTAAATATCTGCCATATATTTCCTATATGCTCATAAGCAAACTGAAGTTATACCTTATACCTGAAGTTTGTGTGGTTACCTTAAATTTGAAATTTGACCTCATATGACGTTGAAAGGTCAAAACAGCCATTTTTGGGTGAGAAAAATACCCAAATTTGCATTTTGTTTGTATTTCTCAAAATGTATCTGCTCAGATTTCAAATTTTTATTTCACGACATGGTAATTAGGATACATTAAAGTATGGAGCACCTTAATAGATAGGCCAGTAAGGCCCAAGATGATTGTTACAAGATTTTACAAGATTGTAATATGAGCATATGCAGTGTTATATGGAGAATCCTTTGGTGATATTGAACTTGACCTGAGATGACCTTGATTGGTTTGTAATATAAGCGTATATGGAGAATCTCTTGGTTATCTTGAGCTTACATAAGATGATCTTTCAAGATTCGACGTGAATTATGTAAATTGACCGATGTAGAAAGAATGCTTGTACATGAATCTTAGGTTTGTGTTGTGAACATATATTATAAGCAGTGATGTCAGATGGTTGTTTTGGTGACTTTGAATTTGACCTTTAGTGAATTTGCTATTTCAAATCAGTAATTTACTGAAAACAATCCATGTATGACACTATGCAAGTTTGAGGTTACCTTCTCTATGGACTGATACTTTATTGGACTGACGTTGCGTCCATCTCTGAAATTTTGCACAAACATCTAAAAAATATTTTCAAGCAAGGTTTTTTTTTGTTGCAAATGGCGACATAGATTTCTAGGAAGGTACCATTGGAGGCAAGTACTGTTTTCTTATGTACAGACAGATTTGAAACTCGTTCATACGAATTAATAGAAGTGAAATCAATACCCAGTATTAAGTATTCCGAGCAAACAAAACAGGGTCCGTTATCCATTCTCATAGTCCGGTAAATAATAAATAATAACTTGTAAACATGTATATAAAATAATGACTCGTAGGTACAAACTACCTTCTTGCTCATACAAAAAATTGTGTAATATATGTGGTTTCGATAAGACACATAGTGATATTGACGGTATGGGTAGAATTCCCAATCTGTACATGGGAACTCTTCAAATGTCCAAAATTCCATGCCGTAATAAATTGATAGGACCACCCAGTGGTTTGCATTGAACCGACCAAATGATATCTGATAACAAAAGTGGACTTGTGGTAAAACACCCAATAAATGCGGACATGAAATCGTATTTAGCAAACAGCTGCAGAAAACAAGTTTTGCCTTTGAACAAAGACAAAACCTAATTAGACGGTTCCTTGATGCTTCGAGGATTCTTCTTTCCAAGACCATGTTGTTTCAACGAGCAGTCCATGAAGTTGACAAATTGGGGAGAAGTGTAGTCCTTGCGGTGGGTGTCCTCGTAGTTTGTACTTCCCCATGAAGTAAAACTACCGGTCCACTAAAAACATGAAATCCGATCCGTATTGTACATGGGAGGAAGTGCGACCCAATTGTGCAAGTTTCAAATTTGTTGTTCAGTTCTGTGTTTCGTACAGAAGATATACATCTTACCATTTACCTGACGACTTCAGCATTACTCGCGTCACAGAGTCTCTTTCCTTCAGTGTCAACAGACCGTTAATCCGACAACAATTTAACAAAATGATCCTGCACTCTGTCTGAACTCGCCGTCTCACTGATTTCGTCGTAGAGTTTTGACATATTTTCTTCGTAATCATTCATCAAGTGCGTGTCCCTTGCAAGTCGACAACAACCCATTTTCACTTATGGATCGAGTATGACCTCAGAATTAGCCTAAGCGAGCTTCCTGTTCCATCAACTCGAACTCTATGCAAAGTATTAGCTACGTTTGTTATGCCAGACAGGAAACATGCGTTTTCACGATCTCCTCAAGCAGTATTGAACAGTGAAACTGGGAATACTCGAATGCTCATATTGAGACAAATAGACAATGACGTGAGTATAGTATACGAGCTTACCCAACAGACTGAGTGAGTTTTGTTAGCCGTGGGCATTTCAGACCCCGTAATCGAGGAACTCATGTATACGCGCCCGAACACACTAAGTCTTGTACTTCCTCTGAGAGCAACTTGCATGCTATTCAATCATGGAGCCTGTTCACGATATTTCTGATGATTCCACCATGTTGTTGGAAATGGCAAGCTGCTTCCTCGCTGTGATCGTGCTACTACCTCCACCCCCACCTATCGATGCTGGTTAGTACATCAATGTTCTTTTTCTTGGGAAAATTATGATCAATTATAATATGCATTACGTCATGCATCATTAAATCGTGACGTAAATATCAGGCATAGTTCCTATTTCTGTGCATCGAATTGCTCATGGTATATCAGTCCCCACTTATATCCAAATAATACTAACTAACAATATTATTTGTCCGTATATTGTTTTGGAAAGGTGAAGATCTCCAGTCGTTATACGCAGAACTATTGGAGTCACTGGAGATAACGATGGAAGTGTGCAGTCTGATATTCCCACCACCACACCCAGAACGACGATAAGAGATATCTGATGTCCTAACGATGAACAACGAAATGGATTGATCGGGATCTCTTCAACTACTGGTCGACGAAATGATACAAATTCTTGTGAGTGAATGGGGAGGTCGCCGAGTCGCCGAGGTTAGATATGACATTATGGAACAGTCTCGGCCACGCTATCATCCCCAAAATAAGCTGCTACTCGCACTAACATAGCCGAGGACCAAACCTACGCATATATGTCCTTGGTGTTCGGCATCCCCCATCGCCATCGTATGTCGCAAAATCACAGATTTTGCTCAGGTTTGTGGACTAAATATGCATCGGCTATTAAATGGCCTCCTGCGCGTCAGTGGGAAGGACGAAGAGGAAAATGTTTCCAGGAAGATGTTCTTGGTGCAGTTGCTCGAACGTCCCATGCAATAAGGCGATCGATGACAGTGGGAGTTACAAGGGGCATATCACTGATTTCGTACTGTAGTCATCTTTGTCGCTGATCACAACCTTTATGACGTCAGTGTGGGATACCGGGGACAATTTGACAAACTGGAAAGGATAGTAATCATTGAGGGTAGGGATGTACTGGTCCATAATACTGGATCCACTTAAAACATGAAATCCAATCCGCATGTCGCCTTTCTCATCTTTAATAAATAAATATATAGAAGATCAAGCAAAACAATCTATCTAGTACTTGGGCCGAGCATCATATGGTCACTGCGAGCATATCAGAATGAGTTCATGGTTGGTGATCGTATGGGCCGGTAAACTTTTGTCATGTTTTTAGGTTATCGACTCTTCGGTCCGATAACCTATTGCCATGACGTTGCGTTCGTCGTCCGTCTACATGTTTATCTTCAAAGTTTGTCTTCAAAGTCGGATTTTCCTGAAATTTTGCACAAAAATTCCTTAAGTAATTCAAGAGGGAAATATTTTTCAGTTTATTTATTTTTGCATTTTTTTTTATGAATGGTGGCTATTTTAAACAAAACAAACGGCCAATTTCTGAGTTTGGCAGCCATTTTCTCGAAAATTGTTCAGTTTTGAGATTTTTTGCTTCGAAATATTTCTCCTATATACCTCTGTGATGTGTATAAGTTTCGTTGCTCTTGAATCGCCGATGTGTGCCTGGTGGCCATTTTGAGTTTTTCGACGGGTTCCAAATGGGACTTTCCCGTGCTAAGTTCTTCTATGCTTTATAATGACACACATTATTTCTAATATCTCAGTTAATATTGATATTAGAAATTAGGAATCAATTGTGGACATACAGGAAAAAGATATGCGCTGAATATTTCGTAACCGTGAAATTGACCTTTGAACTAAAAGGTCACAGGTCAAAATGCCTAATATCTTGATTATTATCGACTTTACAATTTGAGAATCAGTTATGGACGTACAGAAAATGAATATGCCGATTACTTTGATGACCTTTAATTTGACCTTTGACTTCATTTTCAAGGTCTCAGGACAAAACTGTTAATTTATAAATTAAAAAAATTGTTTGGTAACCTGTCTTAGCCCTTGGGCTAATAATATGTTGCCGACCCTTTGGTCCGATCACCTAAAGGCATGGTGTTGCGTCTGTCCTTCGTTCACATTTTTATCTTTAAAGTTTAAGAATCATTTCGAAATTCTGCAGGAAGATACCTCAAAAATAATCCAAGAGAGAAGTATTTTTTAGGTTTTGATTTTTGCATTTCCTTTTGGTTTCTTTTGCATTCGTTTTCGACGAAAAACGGCCAATGCTGGCGTTTGATGGTCATTTTCTCAATAAACTGTTTAGACAGTTCAATGACAAATTTTTCTTCCATAATGGGGGCTATGTGGAGTAAACTTCTAGGCACTTCAAGATAGAGCCTCAATATTGGCACGCTCAAATGAGGAATCATATATTGCGGTTTCAGTGATTACCTTGAATTTGACGTCCAATGCCCTGAATCACGAAATCTGCTCTTGAATCACAGGTCTGCGTGTAGTGGCCATTTTTTTTTCGACGCACTGATTTTTTTTCCAAATCAAGCCATTTTCAGCAAAGAAAAAACATTCTTTTTTGCCATTGATAAATTTTGTGGATTTAGACAATTTCTCCCAATTTTAGTTTACCGTACCTTTGGTCCAATAACATTAACATGGCATTGCCTCTGTTGTCGTTTGTCCTTTTTGTTTTTAGTTTTTTCATTTTCGCATTTGTTTTCAAAATGGCTGCCATTTACGACGAAAAACGGCCAATTCTGCACTTTGATGGTCATTTTCTCAATATCTGTCTGATAACTTTTTTTCTAAATCATGCATAAGATTCTCCTTGCATACCATTTCGAGTTCTTATCCATTTTGAGCCATTTCTAGGCAAAAAAAAATCGCCCTTTGAAGTAAATTTTCGGCACTTTTTCCTTCATAATGGGAGCTGCCACCCCTGTACTCATAGAACGCCTGACGATAGAACTTAGATATTGGCACTTTCAAATAAGAAGTCATATATGACGATTTATGTGGTGACCTTGAATTTGTCCGTCGATGACATCGAAAGGTCAAAACGGCCATTTTCGTGTAAAAATTGCCCAAATTTACTTCCACAGACGAAATGCTTGTAAATAGAGCTTATGTTTGCATCATGAGCATATAGGAAGCCGTATATAATACAACTACTAGGATGACCTTGAGGGCTAAATGTTTGACGTGGAATGTACACGTAGCATAAAATGTGTGTTATCTGCTACAGACAAAATGGTTGAGCTAATGGTGACTCTTTCGGTGAGGCTGAACTTGACCAAGATGACCTTACTGATGAATTCCAAGGTCATCCATGCAATGGTTAAAACTGAATTGTCCAGTAACCTACTGTAGCACTTGGACTAATTTTTGTCCACCTCCACATTTTTCTGAATTCAAAAAATATTCACTACTTTTTTCTCCATGTTCAGCCCATACAGCTTCCGATCGCGTCACTATCTATTTTGGGTCATTTCTAAGCAAAAAAAATCTTCACCCTTTGGAAACAAATTTGGACTTTTTTGGTTCATATTAAATGGGAGCTGCCAGACCTGTACTAATAGAATGCCTGAAGATAGAGCAGTCATATGTCATATGTGGCGATTCATATAGTCATATATGGCGATTTGTGTGATGACCTTGAAATTGACCTTCGATGACCTTGAAAGGTCAAAACAGCCATTTTTGATTTGCCTCTATAAATGAAATGCTTGTAGATAGAGCTTATGTTTGCATTGTGAACATACAGGAATATGGCACAACTAATGATGACCTTGAACTTCACCTAAGATGACCTTGAGTGCCAAATGTCTGACTCGGAATGTGTAAATTGGCCTGAGCAACCTAAACGCTTGCACCCATATATATTTTTGTGTTAAGAACATATAGAAAATCAAATGCCGCACACGTACATGTACATCATGCAACATGTTTTAAGTCGGTGACTGACCTAGTTCGTTTGTCTAAGGGTCAGGTCATGTTATTGTCACTGACCTGAGTTAAAAATTTTTGGATAGAAGATCGACACACGGTAAGAAAGTGCAATTTCCTAAATATAACGCATATATATAATAACTGAGGGTGATCATACGATGTCCGAGATTCAATTATGTACTTCACAAATATCAGTAGCGTTCGATATTCCCCAGTAATAAGATTTCTCCCGTCAATATTCACCCTGATTTTGACACGGCGATGACGTTCATTGTCATTTTAAAAAACTCCTGGACACTGTATTTGAATAATCTTTACACGGGAGTTACGATAATCATCTCATACTTCCTATAACCTGTGCATATGCACAACTATAGTGTAATTTTCCAGTTATTCGTAAATAACTGAAAAGCGTCACCGACTTAGAAAAGAGCTTTTCGCATTATTAAGTTTGCATTATGAGTATACATATTGGTGTCCAATATACACATTGGTGTCCTAGAATCTAGTGTTGATGGTTGTCTTGAGACATCGGAATAGCGAGGTCATAAAATCAGATTCCAAATTCAAGAGATCGTTGATGATTTGCATGATCATCACATAGTCGATTTTCCCAGAATCACTCAAGGAATATGCCTTGTAATTCTAATGTAAACAGCGTCTCAGACAGCCCAGTATATATCAGACTTGTATCAACATAAACACTTGACATTTTCATACGACCTAAATGTACATATTCAACCCATATCTAGGTTACACCAACTTGCCATCATAGCTTAACAGTTCACATATACAATTCTCTACAACTGGATTTAGCTTGTTTGAAGTACCTTTAGTTACTAGGCTTATGGTGGAAAATTAGCTCAGGGGCTAAAACAGGTTACCAGGGAAATATACAATATTGAGCCGCAAAATTGTCTTGACCTATCGCCTCTGATCATTTTGTATTCAGAAGCGAATTCGCACAATCTAGTTTGGATGTGACTTTAATACATAAGGCCACCTAACGTCAAATGAAAGGTCATCGAAAGACCTGTGATATAATTATGACTCCTTATATGCCCATAATACAATCTAAGTTCTGTATGGATGCATTCTCACCTTTCAGTCCTAAAGGAATGTACCACTCAAGGTCGTGTTAGGTCAAGTTCAAAGTCACCAAACTTCCTCTATGCTCATAGCATACACATAAACCATTTTCAGTTTTTTTGTCTGCAGGGACCAATTTATACATTTCTTGTCAGAAAACAATATCACTCAAGACCATATTAGGTAAATTTCCATGTCACCAAAAATCTGCCATATATTTCCTATATGCTCGTAAACGAATCCAAATTATACCTATTTCCGCTTTCTGTATCAGCGAGTGGTGGAGTGCTTAATATACACACCGGTGTCTTATAGCCTGATGATTGCTGTTTAGAAGACATCGGAAGAGCAATGTCATAAAATCAAATTCAGAATGCGTGGTTACCTAAGAGTTTTGCTGATGAATCCGAGGGTTATAATATCTAATTCATGGTCTTTTTTCAGAAACACTCATGGAATTGCTTTGTATTCAAATGTGTCAATTATAAGCAATGTATCACCATCCAACCCGTATATATCAGACAAGTATTTCAAAAGGTATACCATTGGTGTATTTGGCCCACATAGTCAGAAAATCCGAGTTACACTAGTTTCGGATCTCAATATTCCATGCATAACACGTTCAATGGATCATGTGTGATCAGTACTTTGAAATGGCCATTTTTGGGGGTTCATGAGTTTCCTGGTCATTTTTGTTTTCTCTCACTTCGTATGCCTGATATGACTTTCTGTCCCCGGACTATGAGATTGGATAACGGACCTTGTTTTGTTTGCTCGGGATACTTAATACTGGGTATTGATTCCACGTCTATTACTTGTCATGGAAATAAATGTTTTCATGTTTATTGACATATAGCAAATTCATGGCCAGCTGTTTATTATCATGTTTATGCTATGTTCATGTTACATTTTTATATTCATGCCTAATAAAGAGATTTACCAAAATAAAATACATCATCTACGATTGGGGAAGAACATATTCAATGTTGACGTAGTTTTTGCGTTGTTCCTCGTTGTCCAAATGCATCCTTTTGTCTTTTGTTCGTAGCCAATTCTAGGTCAGAGGGAATGGGCGGAGAGAACCTGACGCTGGTAGGCTGACGGATAGAAAGGAAATTGACTGTGAGGTTTATGGCCCGGTCTTGAATAATACATGATTTTGGAACTTTTTTCTGACTTTGGAACATCTCCCCGGACGCTCGGCCTCAGCAGTCACCTATCAGAAAAAAAATAGCAACATGTATATACATTGCATATGCTCCATTCATACACTATTTAATTTTTGAAAAAATAATAATTAGGTTTTAATAATCAGTATTATCATTAATGTAGTATATATTTGACAACAACTCAAACGTTCAAACTACTTTTTTTCGCTCATACAAAGAAAATAGTGGCAATATATGTATATAAGTTCAATGAGCACGTAGTGATATTAGAGGTACAGTTAGCAATTTGAATACGTACGTCCGAACTTCGATCTGTACGTAAGAGTTATTGATCTGTAACGAAATTCTCCACATGTCCAGAATACCCAGCCGTAGGAAATTGATACGGTCACCAAGTTGTTTGCAAAGAATTGACCAATTGTTATGTTTTAGCAGAAGTGCACTCGGGCTAAAACACCTAATCTACACGGACATGGAATCGTATTTACCAAACAGTGGCAAGAACAAGTCTTCCATTTGAACAAAGAACGAAACCTAATTAGACTGGTCCCTGGTGCTTCGAGGTTCTCCTGTCTAGGAGCCATGTGGTTTCGGCCAAGAGTCCCTGAAGTTGACAAATTTGAGAGGGAAGTAGTCCTTGGAGATGGGGTGAGTTGTACGGCCGCTCAATACTACTCGTCCACTATTTTGGAATGATATGGATGCCCGTAATTCCGGTAATAAAACTTTGTGATCCCCATCTCTCTCCTGCATAACATTCGCAAGTTATTCATTCTTGAAAGCAAACCATCAGGTATCCCTTTTTCTATCGAACTTCAGAATAGTGCGTTACTTTCATGTCTTCAAACCTCACGTGATCACGAACTACATATTATTATCAGAATCAATGGGGGGATACTTCACAGAAGTTATCACGAGATATACATATCAATCTACCCGTGAAGCTTATAGCTCTTCTGGGAGAGTAGTGATCCAGTTTAAAACAAATCCAATGCACTATGTTCCACTCATGACTGATTTTCAGAAAAAAATATTTAAAGAATTTCCCATATTTACAATAACCCTATATTATGTGTTTTCAGTGTTCAATTTTCGTTTCATCATTTGCGAATATTTGAACAAAAAATGTAAGAATATTTTCTTTAAAATATAAGATGTATCATGATTGAGCAACTAATCAATGAAAAAATAGGGAAGAAGTACATAAAGTACAGTATCATCGTGAAGTAAGGAAAGGAAACAAGACATGTACATTACCCCTGATAGGTAATGTCACTCGAACAAAGTAGTGACTATCTGTTCAAACAATGCCAAATTTAATTTTTCAAAGGAACATGGAATGTTGTTAGTAATATGTGATGTTACTAATGTGTTTATCAGCAATTACTCTGGGAGACACAATTTTCATGTTGAACCGCTCTGGTCTCTTGATGCAAATGATTTATGTCTCGTTTACCCAATCACACCTCACACGAGTATGTAGTTCATCAGTTTCCAAGGATTACTTGGTCATGGCTGATTTATCACTTGTTGGTATTAGCTGCTGGAAGTAAATGGATTTGCAGGTCATGCTGGACGTACATAGGCTTTCGGTTCATGTAATCTGGTTAAATAGGAGAGTTGATATTGGCATTTGGTTCAATGTTGTACTTGGTATCAGAAATATTAGTCTTTCTGGTTTAGAAGGCGGATCTCGATTACTACATTTAGATGATGGTTATAGTATACAAGTAAATGCTCAGGTTGTGACCAACACAGTGGGGATTTAGCGCATACATTTATTGCTTTCCATCTGCTATTACAATTTTACTTCTGTTTAAATTCACAATCTCAAAAATAATGTTTGAATGCTTTGTTGTATAACACCGGGGTGGTGTCACTGTTGGAGGAGGTTTAATCTGTCGGCGAGGACACCATCATCAGTAGCTTTGTGCCTTAATGATTGGGTAATTATATAACTGTCATACATATAACTCACCGGTCAAACTGAATTGTTTATAACATTGCACTCAGCACTGGCGTTTATCCACGATGACGTCAATGTAGAGTCTAATTTGAATGTGTGTTCGGGCTTCATGCTTATCCTGAAAAAGGTCAATATCTGTTGATTTCATCATGATCTGATACTTCATATGTCGATACCAACATCTCTACAATATCCAACGAGATTTAACTCTATTGTCATTTGTCGTGTAGACACAGGGATCTCGTGTATGCACTTATAGGTACCGAACCGAATGATGTAATGTTTTGAGTGTTATGTTTATGCTATCATACAGTTTGTATGTCATATGATCTTCACTATACTGACTAAGGGATATCCCTATGTTTCAGTAAGCAACAGAGGCATTTGTACTAATTTGCACTGAGTGAGATATACATGGGATGTTTGTCACATGCTGTTTGCGTACTGTTTGTTGCATGGTATTTTTTTTATCTGTTTGTATATATGTATATGTCTGAGTCTACCAGAACATATGAACATTATATTATTTCATAGCTTTGGTGTCGACTGTACGCAAATTTACGCCCAGAAATTGTATCCACAACCGATGTGCATGTGCGTTTATTCGGATAGCATTTTACATGTGCAGAATGACTCCAGTAAAAAGTAGGTCTGCCATAATCTCACAGGTACTCACCTCAGCAAAACACATACATCACTATTACATCAAAAGGGTATTTCATTTTTTTGACTACAAGCAGGATAATGCAGTAAACTAGAATTGTCACAAACAGTAAAAAATAAACCGTACATGGTGTGTACATTTGTGAGGTATGTGAATGTGATTGAAAAATATATATTGAACAACTGTTGCGTGCATAGTCCTAGTTAGCATGCATTAGTCGTAATTGGAGTATTTAGTTCTGACTACGATTGACGACATATACGTATAGTCACAAATGTTTGTTGCTGTGCATGGTACATACGTTTTCATGTATCGAATTACAATCAGTCAATATTTCTCCACAGCTGATTTGTCATCTTGTCTAATACACTTGGTTCAACTTGACACCGTAATTGTTTGTAATATTCTGTAATTTGATGCACTTATCGATGGTGTTTTATCCAGCTGAGTTAGCAAACTTGAGAGTTACTAGTATACAAAACATATTTTGTTGATATATTGAAGGTAAAACTGACAAATGCAACAATGTTCACACATAAAAGGAATAAACATATTCACGCATGCTGGTATATTTGAAAAACCGTGCTTGTTTCCAGAACAAATATTCCTAATGAAAATAATGACGTAGGCATCTTGGAGATACTTCATCGAAACCACTGACGACAAAACCAGAAGACGACACAAGATACTCCTGGTTATGCATGTAAGTGCATTTTGTGATGTTGAACAACATACATGTAAGTACATGCCGTTCGGTTATTCCACAATCCATCCGATTAATCAAAAGCCAGCCATGATCTCCAAATAATAGAGTAAATTTTCAAAAGGCATTATACACCTGATGACATAAAATCAGGTGCCCTTGAACTAACCCAGAACTATTCATAATCTGGAAACCCGCCACTGCAGGAGTTGCCACGGAAAATCTGCCTTTAGTATAAAATACTAATCAGCGACACCTCAGACCACCTCAGCTGCCCGGTTCGTCACTTGAGCAGGCAAGTAGGCGGTAGAGTGTCTCGTCATTGAGGCAGCCCTGGACAAACTCGTCCTTGGAGAGCACGCCGTCCTGATTGGCGTCCATCTTCAGGAAGATATCTCTCGTCCGCAGCACTGGAGCATCTCCGAACTTTGACTC
Organism: Terebella lapidaria; assembly: GCA_949152475.1. Classification (NCBI taxonomy): domain Eukaryota; kingdom Metazoa; phylum Annelida; class Polychaeta; order Terebellida; family Terebellidae; genus Terebella; species Terebella lapidaria. The sequence continues at coordinate 31,905,309 of OX424563.1, read as the reverse complement.
ATCTTCCTGCGTCATGAAGTAGATCGCCTGCAGAATGTATGATAGGACAAGTTTGACAATAAAGATGGCTCGCAAAGTTTCTGTTTTCTTTGAGCGTACAACTGGCACAATAACATAACTTTTCAATGATCATAGACCTAATCATAGATTCGGATATTGTTAATCAGTAAGCTCTATCGAACCTTGATGATCTCTGCCATCTCGTGTTCCTCGATGGTCCCGTTCCGGTCGATGTCGTACAGCCGAAACGCGAGCTCCAACTTCTCTTCTGGAGACCCGTCCTGAGTGGCACCTATCGCCTATTGATTACGATTACTGGTCATTGAAGGCCATAGATATGGTATATATTCACACAATACACTGTACAATGTATATGTTCAACAAGTGCTGTCGTTGGTAGAGCGACGCTTATCCTTGGGGGAAATGTGAAGAGAAGTTCTCATTGAAAAGCCGTCAGCTCAACAAAACATAAATGTATTAGCAGTCATTGGAAATAATACAGTTTATCTGCATGAGCATCCCCAATGCACTAGACTTCATTACATCCTTCATACTCATGAAACTGAGAAAGTTTCTTCAACAATCACAGACCTGTAGGAACTCCTTAAAGTCGATCCTGCCGCTGCCGTCCTCGTCAAAGGTGCGGAAGACATGTTTGTAGAAGCCGCCGGCCTTGCCATCCGGGAACAGAGACTTGTAGATGGACATGAACTTGCGCCTGCTCAGCTGTCCACTGGGGCAATCTCGCTAGAAGGGAGACAAACGTGGGCTGGATGTAAGTTTTTGTCAGTTAAAATGGCATTTCATTGATTTCCCAGTTTATATCGTGAAATCATTAAATCATGAAACTTAGTTTGGGGTACCGATACAAGAGACGGTTGTTTTAGGACCATAAATAAAATTCATGTCACGAGACATTTGGACAGAATTATCTAGGAATCTCACAGGATGTGGGTCATTATGGTACGAAATTAACTCTAAACGGAACTGTAGTTCTAAATATCCCCGAAAATCTTGAAATGTGACGTCATGAATATGAACATGTAAATACATGCATGATGAGGTTTATTGTGCTAAATGTGAGTACCACCATGTGAGTAGGTCGATGTCCGGATAGAGTTCCGAGTTGAGACTCAAAACTAAAAAAAAAATAGTTCATGATGACACGCGAAACGAGTACATTGATAGCTGTGTAAGAACTGGGAAATCGGTAATCACACCAAGTCAAATGTGGTTCGACTCCAAACTAATACCATACCTTTATAGCATATTTTTACGACCCTGCACCAGGTTCACATGTGCCAATGATAAGAATCCAGCATGGAACATGCTCTCGGTTATAAATTTTTGATATGGGCAGCAATGTTTTATTGATTGAGATTGTGAACTTCTACTCGATTACACACATTCAGGACTTGAGTGGTGTATTGATGTGGCTATATTGGACGACGCGGTGCAATACGCGGTGGCTAGGCCACGTATTCTCACCATTCTCAATCAATACTCGTGATGTTTATTTCCTCTATTAATTCCAAAAGCGAGGACAGCACTGCTAGATTATTGAATAATCGCGATTCATTTGCATACGTCTCAGAGTGACCCTTTTAGGTTCATGCTCTTTTGGTAATTGGCTCGTGTTATTGTGAGGAACATTTCAGTACCGTGTTGCTGTTCAAGCCTAAAAAGTGATCAAAGCAATATGTTTATAAAATGTAACTAACAGTTTGGGCAAGGACCAAACCACAGACAAGGACTCACATTTACTTGAAAGCTGCATAGAACAATACTAGTATCGGAACCTAGTTGGAACTAGTATTACTGTGAACATTGTAGAATTAGAAAACTTGATTCTTATGATTCTATATGCAATTTGATGTCAGTGATTTATATCAGCTGTAAACATCACCAATTTGGATGTTGTATTATAGCCATGGAAATACACGTTACAACCTTGAAGCATGGCAGACCGAATTCCATAGTCCGTATTTCAATTACAAGTGTTCTGATATGAAATAATATGTCAGGGATATACAGGAACTTAGGGTGCTAGCTAGAATCTAATACACAAATTGTCATGAGAACCAACTCACGAAACAAGACCACACAGTTTGGTCAATTAAAAAAAATCAAACGAGTCTTCCAGTCAATTTCCGATCTGTCAGTCACCTCTCTGTGACGAAAAAAGTTCTCTTTTTAGCCAAAGGTTTGTAATTGCCCTAGACCAAAGAGCCTTTCACCGACTCTTACGGTTGAAGTCGACGACTGCATGCAAAGAATCGAACGTGACTGACACGTGTACGTGGAGAAGTTCCTTACTCACGAAAACCTGAACCATTAGCTTCAGTTGTGTGGCAAAATTGACCTGGATACACAGCCACAAACTACAGAAGAGGTAGGGCAGCCATTGGTCGCAGTCAGAAGGAGCTATCACGAAATTCGTTCATATTTCTTTTGCTCCCGGGATAAACACACTTGACATGAATTGCAAGTCACGAGTTTTTCACTTATGACTTGAGACCATTTGTATTTATCTGTTCATGTAGATGAAACGATATCAATAACTGATACACATTGTGCATTGATTTGTAACCTTGATACTTGGTTTTCCATTCACTTCGTAAACATTACCAGAGGGCAACACTTGAAATGTCCAGAGTGTGCAACAGTCAGCAATCGCCAGGTTATATCTAGAATTTTGTGAAATTTCTGTTGCGAATGAACACGTATATATACCAAAATTACTATGAGGCATATTACTACCAAACCAAAACACATAAATGTATTTTTCCATTTATAAAACAACACGCTGATGTGAGACCCAAGCTCTGACATTTCTTCGACCACAGATGCATGGTACATTATTTACGGCGAGGCTCGAAATAGAACTGGATGCAAAACTTGGGACACTACTCCATTAAAAGTCCATCCCACCGTCGTGGAATGTAAGGGACATGTTGAATTATTCACAAGACACACACTTTGTGCATAACGATATCCTGAGAGTAATACATGGAAGCGTGAACTACACTCCCTCCGAAAGCAGCGGAGGTCAATGATATTTTACAAAACGCATCCGCGAAACCAGATTCAGTCCAGTCCATGTGACTTCCACTGACTGATATACGCAATCTATGGCTCACTTGGCTGACCACTTATTGGCCAGCGCGGTGCGCTGGTCTTCTAAGTTCGGGTTAAAACAGACCCAAGGGGGGGGGGGGTACGCATGAGTGGGTCCGGTCCTGCTATCATTTGTTAAATATAGTAATTTCAACGGAAGGATCACAGCACTCTCAAAAATAATATTTCTAATTGTTTCCAAGAGGTTTTACATTTTAATCTTGTGAATAAACGCAAATACTGGTAGAGCTTTGCGATATTTGTTGATTTACTGTAATACATACGCATACAGTAGCGCAACAAAAATATTGAGCTAAATTTCTGATGTTGGCAGAATAATTATGAAAGATTGCCAACTTTTATACTTAACGATATAAAAGTGATAAAATGTGATGAAAAATCTTTTTTACACCAAAATAGACGCATAAACTATCAATTTGATCCAAAACATTGGGCAACATTAACCATTGAATGTCTGTGCTGTTTATACATCTATAGATATGTTCTTCTTTGTTTATTATATGGAGAATAATGAGCAATTTAATCCAATAAATTAAGGTTATTAATCACATAAACTTCCCCATCCCAACATATTTCCGCTTTCCACAAAAAATGATTCTCTCCACTGTATGTTAATTGGTTGACACTATATCTGGTCAACTGCAATGAACTATCATAGTATGCGAAAATAGAAGGTATATTGTCTCCACAGTGATGAGATTCGTATCTACGTGTAACTCGCATCAGTGCCATCAGTTTTTTCTTGAGATATTTTGGATCATCAGATGTACAAGGTTTATGCTGGGTATGATCACTGTATGATCTGGATAAACTTGAGTCAAGTTCGGATACAAAGCACCAGGAGCTCTGGCCATGAAAACACCATCGCGACCTCGAATTAGCGTGGATATTCATACGAAGTTCTCTCTTACTCCCAATTAGGAGTTCTTGTACAGAACATCACGCCGTTTAACTGGATTTCAGTTTCTACGTGATGATTTACGTGACCCGTAATTGATAGTGTTCCCTCATTCCTTTGGTCAGAGTAATTTTTGTAAACTAGAATATTTCGTCGGAAGAAATTTAGTGAAAACCACAAAAAAAATTAATCTGAATTCGCGTAAATTGTGGGTACATAAATAACTTCCCGTCAAACTGGTTGTTGAATTCATTCTCAACCATCTCACTGTGGAACATAATTCATGGAAATAAATCAGGTTTTTATGTCTAAGAAAAGAGCCTATTTTATAACAACAAGATCTCCTGGATGCTTCGAGCAACATTGAAATACGACTTCAATTTTTCAGATGTACCAAGAGAATAATTAATGGTCCAGAAATGTGGAAAGTACATGTGAAAAAGCGTAAAACTCAAAACACCTAATGTAGCTTCTCAAATATATATTGAATTGGTTGTTTCATATATTGCCTGACCACAGGTGTAATATTGAAGTAATACTGCAACACGTGAATATATATAATCCAGTTATGATCACTGACATTCCTTAGGTAACAAAACACCTACCGAAATTACTCACCATGAATCCCTTGTACCAGGACTTGATTTGCTTCTCGGAGAAGACCGTCTTCTGTCGCAAAAACTCCAGGTCCTTTTTGGACAGTTTCGGTTGTCTATTGCCCATCGTGCGTCCCTCAGTGAATCATGTCACTAGTGTTATCCAAAGTATCCCATGGTAAACATTGTGACCGAAATAGAGAATGACGTTTTCGGTATATCCTCTTATTCCATGAGTAATAGTAACTTACGTTTATCCATTACCGGTATATACATCCTTATCCCCATTTCTCAGCTAATCGGTCGTTTTTCCTACGGTATTCCCTGCTAAATCAAGACTACCACCCTCTGCCTGCCGCCACAGACCATTGGTCCCATGTGTCTAACCATCCCAGTCTATGGCGTCGACAAGTGGCCTCCAGCCTTGATATGGTGGCTGGTGTCCAGGAGACACGACGGCGGCTCGGTGTCCCCTATTCCCTGTGCCTCGCTGGGCGACACTGACCCACAAACTATCCCAGTCGATTCTCTCCCCTGGTCTTCTCTCAATCCCTGGGTATGGAGGTTGTGCCACTCGCGCTATTTCCTTTTCTCGCTCACTCGCTGGATGCGTTGTGATTGTAGCGTTTGCAGGCCATGGGCTCATCCAAGTATTATTCCTGCAAAAATTAAGACCTCGTGAGTTCACTCTCCTTGTTGCACCGTCGACGACATGTGGGTTGAAGGGGGGTCACGCAGACAGACAGATATCAGGTAGACAGAGATGGAAACTTCGACTGTCAAAATCAATTGAATACACCCACCAACGCTTTTTTGAAATGTCAATTTGCAATTAGAGATTGACCCGAGGGGAATATGGAATGGACGGCACGTTACTCATACAATACTATCAATCGATACCGAACAATTATCAATCCACCTGAATAAGCATGATAAGTTACCTATGATCATTGCATTGCATAAACCAGAAATATAAATGACAACTTTCAACTTGGACCCCCCTTCCCACACACCTAAAGTGAGAAAGTGCCATTTTCATGAAGTGGCATTACTGTGTGTCATGCATTCTTGAAAAACGATGGTAGCAGAAAATCAGATGGTAGCAGTATACGATTTGTATACGAATTTTTGTTTGCAATCTACAAGTTTATCGTTAGTCTGCTGGACCATTGGTATCAATAGGTTATGAAGCAATCACTCCAGATGTGAACAGATTGGATGATTGCACATGTACATTCATTACGTTGGGTGAAATTTACTCGAATAAATCTAGCTTGAATCAGTTTTTGAGCTCAAACTTACACTGGATGATACTGGTAAACTTCTGCTGAAATTACTGACATACGTGTGGTACCATATTGAAGTACGATTTGAGATGGATGTCCGTAATTATATTTTTTTCCGACAGCAGCTGATCTGCCTGCGTATTTAGCACATCGTCAACAAGAAGATACCATGTCCCGGCAGAGTGTTGTCGTCCTGTACCCAGCGATTTATCCCTCTGTCAATCCATCACATCCAGACAATCCCACAAGCCAGAAGCTGATCAGTTCCTAACATGACTTGGTCTTGGCTGATTAATCACTTGTTGGTTTTAGCTCCTGCACGTAAATCGATTTGTGAGTCACGCACTTGAAGTGTCTCTGAAGAAGTATTTCCCGTTGTTGAAAAGTTTTATGTTCTCATTGTTTTACAAATCAGCAACTCTTAGAAGTTTGTAACCATTTTTGTCAATTCTTCACCAATTATGTCATTTAACTTCACACCATTTTCAAAATATGTATACCATATTACCATATTCTCTCCCAGCCGCAAATCCCCTGGTCCTGTTCGAATTGAAGAATAGCAGTGGCCACATTCATGTCAGGCATTCAACAACATACGTCAAAAAAAAATAGGTCCAACCGGCAACATCGACTCCCAGTTAATTTCCTGTCTGTCAGTCAACGGTTGCCATATACTTAGTTTTCACATTTACCTTTTGTCTCATTCCGCTGAGGTCAACCACTTACTGCAAACAAAATGTCACTCCTAGACGGCGTGTGACTTGGTCCTCGCTGATTCCTCACTTTTTGACGTTAGTTACTGCTCGTAAATGAATATGTGAGTCACATATTCGAAGTGTGTTTGGAGTAGTGTTTTCGATTGGGCCAAGTTTCAGGATTTCCTTGTTGTACAAAACTGTTTCACCTGAATGTTCGAAGCGCAGTTGGTCAAATCATCACACATCATGTCACTTTGTTTTACATCTCCAACCTATAATCTCAGCCTATCCTTCAACCATCCGCCAGTCTCTTCTTTCAACAGATTTATAATTGACGCTAATATCCAAACCAATAATTTTAGTCAAAGAATTATATCACGATCTTTGTCCATGTATTTTTGTTGACGATCACATAACTGAGCCCGGTTAGCTCAGTTCGTATGTGGGCAGTATGTGAGATAGTATGTGGTCACCAAACCGGGCAAGTGGGTTTTCACCACCATTGTAAAATAAAAAAAGTTTTTTTTAACTACACATAATATTGTGTTATTGAGGTTACATATTACCGAAGAAAATGAACAGGTAAGTTTTAAATCTATTGGTATAACATGTAGTGAAATATAATCTAAAATATAGTACTCATACATTTTTATATATTAATGTGAAAAAGTTACACTATTGCCTCATCTACATATATAACACAATAAGTTGATATGAGAAGGTATGAGACATGAAACCACGGGGCACTGCCATTAAATGTCCATTACAACAAAGTGGAGTGTAAGGGACATGTTGAATTATTCACAGCTGGGATATACACATTGTGTGTCACCAATTCCTTGGGGAAATATGTCGGAGCGTGAACCACATTCTAAAATCCTTGGAGGTGAGTAATATTGTACAAAAATGTGTCTGGGAAAACTGGAGCCTATCGGGTCTGACATTGTGAGCTTCACTTGGTGAAAAATCTACTATGACTATGGTCAATTGTCTACTACAATATGGAAAACATAAATGTAATATGGTAAATATGGCAATACGTTTCATTCAACATAAATGCGATTGATAAACAAGTGACGAACTCGGATGCAGACCGCTAGAAGCTATGGCCAGGAAAACATCGTTGCATTCTTGAAATAACGTCGCTATTCAGGTGAAGATACTGGGTATTGATTCTACGTCTATTTCATTACTTCCAATGTAAAATAGCACATTGTGTATGTAGTGATATCAAATTGTCAGATGATCTATGTGACTTTTACTTGATAGTGTTCCTATTCCCTGGGTCTCAGTGAAGTTTTACGAGAAACATTCTATTGAGAGTATGCGAAATTAAGCATGTCTGTGGTTGTCGCTAAAATTTGCATGGAAAATTTCATCTGAATAGAAATTTCTCCAGAAGTTTTTAATCGAAATTTCCGTCAGGTCTGACGCCATGGATCTCCTTCAATATGATTGTACAGACATTCCACACAAATTCAAACGTTTACCAATTATTTCAGGATGCAATTTAATTCATGGACAAATATCACGAACTCATTACATCTAACAAAGAGACCCGTTGCACAACAAGATTGCCTGCATGCTTTAGACAATATTGAAATACCTCCATTTTGCAGATGTTGTGCCACGGAAGCACACAGTAGTTCAAAATGTGAAAAGTATACCAGTACATGCGGATCACAAACGAAAAATCTCGTCAAAACAGAGAAGAATGTGAACATAGCTTTCCAATTGAATATTGTTTTATTCACTGCTTGAAAACAATTGTAATACGTTGCTTTATGCACTTACTAGGAGTGATTAATGACCCACAAATAGGAAAAATGACAAAATGGTACCTGATGAAAACTCAATAAATATTTAAAATTGAAAAGAGAACAGTAACGTACCTTCTCAACTGAATGTTGAATTGATTGTTTCAGCATCAGACAATTGTATCACCTAGAATTGCACATTTTGATATAGATTATCGCACTATTGTCCTTGGCATCATATGAATAACAAGACATACCCAAATTAGACACCACGAATCGCACTATTGTCCTTGGCATCATATGAATAACAAGACATACCCAAATTACTCACCACGAATCCCAGACTTGATTTGCTTCTTGGACAATGTTGGAGACGATTGTCTTCTGTCGCAAAAACTCTTAAGTTCTTTTTGGAAAGTTTCGGTTCTTTGTTGCCCATCGGGAATCATTCAGTGAATCATGCCATTTATATCATCTAAAGTATCTCATCGAAGGCATGATGACCGTATTGGAAGAATGATGTCCTGTATATATTAGTAGCTCACCAATAACCCTCTATCGCACAGCCTTATCCCTATCACAGCTAATCCGTCGTTTTCCCGCAGACATTCTCAGCTGAAACTACCCTAACACCTCTGTTTGCCGCATAAGATCGATATTCCCTCCTCTCTGCCTGTCCCAGTCTATGAACCTGCCCCAACAAGTGGCCCCAGCCTTGATATGGCTGATTGGTGTCTAGGGGACATATCGGTCGTAGTGTGGCTCCCTAGACTCCCCGTGCCTTTCTGGGCAATACTGACCCAAAAACCATCTCGATCGATCCTCCCCTTCTATTCTCTTAATCCCTACCTTTGGCGATTCTACCACTATCTTTCTCTTTATCCCCTCATTCACTGAAAAAGTTGTATTAACAGACTTGGCAGGTCGAAGGCTTACTTTAATTTGGCAGGTCCAAGTATTAGTCCTGCAAAAAAGAAAGAGGCCCTCGTGAGTTCAATCCCCGTGTTGCACAGTCACCGACCTGAGCAGATGAGAGATACCTATATAGGCAGACAGAGATTAAACATTCCACTATCAAAATCAATTGAATGCACTCAGCAGCGCGTCTGCTGAAATGTCAATTTGCAATTAGGGATTGATCCGAGGTGAATATAGAATGGACGGCATGTTACTCATACAATGTAGAATACTCTCAGTCGATTCCAGCCTATCACCAATCCGCCTCAAAAAATTATGTATGATCAGTCCATTGCATAAGCAACAAACGACTGCCCACTTTAGAGTAGAAACTGTTATGCGAGACAGTGCCATTGTATGTCATGCATGCCGGAAAAAAATAATAATTGATAAAACCAATTGGTAGTTAACTATGTGTATATACTATTCCTTGTTTTGATCCGCATTTTTATACTGGCTCAAGCTACTGGATCATTGATACAAATAGGTTATGAACCAAAGTTTGCATTAAATACGTTGAATGAACTTTAATAATTTTAGCTGGGGTCATTTTTTCATGAGCACCGCCTCACACTTACTACGCTGACCTACGTTGAATGACAAGTAAAATTATTTCATAGTAACTGAAATATATATGGAAGCCCATAGGTGACATGTGCGGGGAAAAAATGGTGTTTTTTTTTTCTTTTAAAAACCTGTCACGTTCGCACGTAGATAGCTCAAATCTACCACGTTCGTACGTGGAAGCATTCAACGCTATCACGTTCGCACGTGGAAACTTTGAAACTTATCACGTTCGCACGTAGAAAGGTTTTAAGCTTCCATGTTCACACGTAGAAAGTCCAAAGCTACCACGTTCACACGTGGAAGTATTCATACATTTCCACGTCCGCACGTAGAAAGATTCGGGTATCTATGTTCACACGTAGAAAGATTCGAAGCTACCACGTTCACACGTGGAAGCATTTGAGGCTACCACACCCAAATCTTTGCACGTGCGAACGTGATAGCTCCTGAAGTTTTCACGTGCGAACGTGGAAGCGTTAAATGCTTCCACGTGTGAACGTGGTAACCTCGGACTTTCCAAGTGTGAACGCAGTAGCCTTAACTGTTTCCACGGGCGAACGTGATAGTGTTAAATGCTTCCACGTTCGGGCGTGCTAGCTTTTTGCTAGAAAAGACATAGAAAAAAATTTACGCACATGTCACCTACGGGCTTCCGTACATATATAACAAATGTGTGATCCAGGGCTGGAGTACGATTTGAGATGGATGCCCATGATTAGAATTTTTTATGTCGGCAGGTGATCTGCCTGTGTACTTAGCACCTCTCACGCGTGAAAATACCATGTGTTAAGTACCCGGAATCAAGTATTCAAACCGGGGAATGAATATTCAAACCCAGAACTAAGTACTTGAACTGGGAATTAAATATTAAAACCCGGAATTAAGTATTAAAACCGGGAAATAATTATTAAAGCCCAGAAAAATTTATTTCCAGGTTATAATATTCATTTCCCGGTTTTAATATTTATTTTCCGGTTTAAATGTTTAATTCCGGGTTTTAATATTTATTTCTAGGTTTGAATATTTAATTCTGGGTTTCAACATTTTTTTCCCAGGTTTTAATGGTCCGATGACCTATTGCCTTGGCGTGGCGTTGCCTCCGTCGTCAGTCTACATTTTTATATTCAAAGTTTACAATCAAATCTTCCTGAAATTTTGCACAAAATGCCTACATATATTTCGAGAAGGAGATACTTTTTAGTTTTTGGATTTCTTCAAAACGGCGGCAATTTTTGACGAGAATCGACCAATTCTGGAATGACAGTCGCTTTCTCAAAATCTGTTCAGTAACTTGTTTTCTTAATGATGCATAATACTCATCATATGAACCCCTGTGATGTGCATAAGATTCGTTTCCCTTGAATCCCTCGAAGTGGGCCATTTTGAACCCAAACTCGGCCCAAATGAGACTTTTCCATGCTAAATACTCCTATACTTTATAATGACACATTTTTTCCAAATATCTCACTTAATATTGAGATTAGAGATTAGGAATCCATTGTGCACATATAAGAAATTATATATGCTGAATATTCTCACGACCTTGAATTTGACCTTTGACCTAATTTTCAAGGTCACAGGACAAAATGGCTAATATCTCGCTTTTTATCAACTTTACAGCATAGGAATCAATTTTGGACATTATAGGAAATGATTTATTCTGAATATTGTCATAACCTTGAATTTGACCTTTGACCTCATTTTCAAGGTCAAGGGACAAAATGGCTAATATCTCGCTTTTTATCGACTTTACAGCATAAGAATCAATTTGGGACATTATAGGAAATGATATATTCTGAATATTGTCGTGACCTTGAATTTCACCTTTGACCTAAATTTCAAGGTCACAGGACAAAATAACTATTATCTCGTTTATTATAGACTTGACAGCTTAGGAATCTATTGTGCACATATAGAAAATGATATATACTGAATATTGCCATGACATGGAATTTTACCTTTGACCTCATTTTCATGTCAAGGGACAAAATGGCTAATATCTCGCTTTTTATCGACTTTACAACACAGGAATCAATTTTGGACATTATAGGAAATGATATATTCTGAATATTGTCGTGACCTTGAATTTGACCTTTGACCTAATTTTCAAGGTCATATGACAAAATGGCTAATATCTCGTTTATTATTGATTTACAGCTTACAAATCAATTTCGAAAATATAGGAAATGATATTGATTGAATATTGTCATGACCTTGAATTTGACCTTTGACTTCATTTTGAAGGTCACAGGACAAAATGGCTAATATCTCGCTTCTTATTGAGTGTACAACTTAGGAATCAATTGTGAACATATAGGAAATTATATATACAGATTGTTCTCCTGGCCTTGAATTTGACCTTTGACCTAAATTTCAAGGACACAGGACAAAATAACTATTATCTCGTTTGTTATAGACTTGACAGCTTAGGAATCAATTGTGCACATATAGAAAATGATATATGCTGAATATTGCCATGACATTGAATTTGAACTCATTTTCAAGGTCAAGGGACAAAATTGCGAATATCTTGCTCCTCTATTGACTTTATAGCTTGTGAACCAAGTGTGTACATATAGGAAATGATATACGCTGGATATTCTGATGACCTTGAATTTCAACTCGACCTTATTTTCAAGGTCAGAGCACAAAATAACTAATATCTGGCTTATTATCGACTTCAGAGCTTAGGAATCAATTGTGCACACATAGGAAATGATATATGCTGGATATCGTCATGACCTTGAATTTGACCTTTGAAGTAATTTTCAAGATCAAAGAACAAAATGGCTAATGTTTTGCTTATTATTATCTTTTCAGCTCAGGAATCAATTGTGCAAATATAGGGAGTGATGTGTGTGGAATATTTTGATGACCTTCAATTTGACCATTGATTTTCAAAGTCATAGGACAAAATTGCTATTATATTGTGGACATATGAGGGAATGATATACATCATGTACATACATGCCGGATATTCTCATGACCTTGAATTTGACCAGATACCTTTTTCGAGGTCACAGGACAAAATGGCTAATATCTAAAATATGAAACATATATTGCCCGGTTACCTGTCTTAGCCTTTTCGTTTTATCTCGTTTGACTGAAGTCAATCACTGTACACAGAAATGAAGCTCGAACACCAGAGGTTTGCAATCCTAAAGGTTATTTATTCTTGAAAACATGTCAATAGGTACGTGCAACATTTTTCCCATCGGGTTCCAGAAAAATGCAAGTATTTCCTGCCCTTACGAACGAGCCCCAATGAGCACCCACAAAACACGAGCGATCACGAATATCACCATATCAAAACCATTTGACATAAGATCACGAGATAGACACATAAATCTCCTCTACGTCAACCATGAAGTTAATAATTCACCTGGAACAAATAAAGTAGAGGGACAAGCACTAGAAAACACAAGTTTTAGTACAATACCTAATCCCCTCGTAAGCACTGCGAACCACATTTTTCTCACCCGATAATATAATAAAAGATACTTTATTCTCTCCTCTTTTATAGATTAGCGGACCTTTAAGCCCATGTCACACAGCCACTACATACAATTTGCGCATATTACACGTATGAAATTTTGGTCATTCGTGTTCGTGATACATGCGCGATGTACGTAAGTCATAAGTGTTTCATGCGTTTTTCATTCGTCGATGTGCGCAGATGTCCGTCGAGGGATTTTGCAGATGGGTCTTTACGTGATTTACGTCGAATATTTTCGAAATTTTGCACAAAAGTATCTAAAAATATTTTTTTTATTTTCACATATACCTTTGTGATGCGTATAAGTTTCATCGCCCTTGAATCGCCGGTCTTTGTTTGGCGGCCATTTTGAATTTTTTACGAGTGGGTGAAGGTCAAAACAGCCATTTTTAGTTTACAAAATGCCTAATTTTAGATGGGTCAAAGTCGTTTGTTCTCGAGTTTTGGCTATGAAAATGTCCGTTGAAGCTTTGAAGACATGAATGCCCTACGGGTACCGGACCTTGCGGCTAGCTGTACATAGCTTGCAAGTGCTAGCTGGAAATTTGTAAAAAAAAATATGTCGCGGGGACCAGCCCACGCAACAAGACCACACAATTAGGTCCACTCAGCACAAACTGCCGAGCCTTCCAGTCAATTTCCTGTCTGTCAGGCACTGCCAGTGACAGAAAAGTTCTCTTTTTTCTCCCAAGATTTGTAATTGCCCGAGACAAAACAACCTTTTACTGACTCTTTTGGTCGAAGTCGACCACTACTGTAGCCGACGTGACTTGCGTTTCTATGTGGAGAAGTTCCTCACTCACGAAAACCGAAACCATTGTCTTTTTGGCTTGAAAAAAAAGTACCTATACACTGCTACGAACTACGGACAAAGTATGACAATAATATCAGACCCAATGCTGGAACTACAGATGATATATCAAGGAATTTGTTCATAAATCTTTTGCTGACGATTACATATGTTACAAGGCTTCCGAGATAAAAGTACGCAAAGACACAGATACATATCCTCGTGTTATGTCCATGATTCTGTAATAGTCTAGTATGGATGACTATGTGTGAAGACACAAATCACCCAAATACCCAAATGTCCATCCCATCAAAATGGCGTGTAAAGTACATGTTACATTATTCACGAATAACACTCATACGTATGTCACCAAATCCCACGAAGACATACGTGAAACTACACTCTGAGAAAGGGAAGTGGGTGATCTTTGCTGGAACGCGTCTGCTGAACTGAAGCCGGCCAATTCTCTACGAGTGCCACACACTGGCCAATTAACATGGAGTACATGTACGGGTCAGTGATATAGCTGCTAAACTGAATTAAAGAGTCTTGATAATGGAAACCAATAAATTAGATCAAGAGAGATGACATTCATATGCACAAATTATCAACTCGAAGTAAAATATATGTAGACGACTTCAAATTTGCTGCCATCAAATCTTTTTTCTGAGATCGTTTGCATCAGGAGAGGTGATATCAAATGGATTATCATTGATAATTATCATTTGCATCTGAATCAGCTCATCATCTGAATAGACTAGTATCGATTTCGGATACAAATCTCATTGGAGCTGAGGCCATATGAACACATCGCAAAAGGTTTTTAAAAAGCGCGTATCTTCATATGAAGATTCTTTTACCTGCAGTTAAAAGTATTTGTACGAAATATTCCGTTGTGCATCTTCTTTTCCGAGTCTCAAATGTTCTATGTGACCATACTCTATGTGACCGTGATTTATTGGTATTCCTTTATTCTCTGGGTATGATATTTAGGGCACAGAGTATTCAAAAGTACATTCACCAGTGGATTTTGATAAAATGTTTATAGAATATATCATCTGAAGAAACAAAGATGTTCTTGAAAAAAAAATCATCTGCCGCAGCGTAGGATGCGATGGCATAACATCACACCAAACTGTACTTTACTAATGACCTGTGAACTGTAATTACTGCGTACCATGAACTCATTATATTTAACAAAGGAGCCTGTTTCACAACAACATGGTTGCCAGCATGCTTTGAACAACATTGAAATAAAACTCAAGTTTTGTAGATGTTGTGATCAAGCAGCAATTAATTGTCTAAAAATGTTTGAATTGGAATGGTTGAGTTGAAAAATCAAGATATAGAAGTACTAATGTAGCTTCTCGGGGGTGGGGGGGGGGGGGGGTACACGTCACAATGTGTAATTTGTAGACCTGTGTAACCTAATCAATAGTTGGTCTTTTACGTCATACTATATCAGGATATCACATGGTTAGATGCAACATAAGCGGTAAACGATTCGATATGACGCATAGCATATGATACATTATAGTCCACATCCAGTCATATTCGCTCATCCACAATAATAATGTTACTTACATGCATGACAATCTTCCACATCAGTTCGTGCAAATAATCAATCATAACAAAATGCAACATTTTGAAGGCCAGCACATAGCTCTACAGAATCATATATTTTTCCAGAGACAAGTGCTTCAACAGAAAAAGCGATGGCATTATATGAAACAATATTTTTTGGCTCAACCCAGAAGAATCCCCCAACAAGAAAGGATTCTATGGTGATATTCCACAGGTCTTTCTCCCTTCCTAAAATTTGAGAACGCTACCATTTCCCGTCGAATAAGCATAATTTCATATTGACAGAGCAGCACTGACATATTGACATAGGTAGATTTTAGGATAGCAACATCTTGGAATTGGAAATCGAAGTATTTTGTCGCATGAGGCGCTTGAGCCCAAGCATTTAGTTTTAAATTTCTGTTTGTGAGAATTTCCAAACAATTTTGGCTAAATCAAGAATATGTTGTATATATCACTTGCAATAGACTAGTTCGGATGTTGGAGAAATAACTGACACCCATGATGTTGAACTGCGAGCGCCCCACACCAGAGAGTGTAGAATAGAGAGGTGTCACTCTGCAAATTTCCATTGTCTACCATTTTGTCTCATGAAGCCCTGTATTCCTGGCGGCTGGAGGGGTTGTTGTAGTTTGTTGTCCAAAGAGAGGATGAGAGTTACGTCATTTCGTTTTACTGGCATATTCTTTCATTCATAAATTCATGTCGTAGTAATAGTGGTAAACACATTCATTCATAAATCTCCTCCACACGCCAGGAGTGCCACCAGTTCAAAATACAATATGGTACCAGTGGAGTGACACCTCTCTATTCTACACTCTCTGAACACACTGACCAATTAACACGGAGTACATGTACGGGTCAGTGATATAGCTGCTAAACTGATTTAGAGTCACGATAATGGAAACCAATAAATTAGACCAAGAGAGATGAAATTCATATGCACAAATTATCAACTCGAAGTAAAATATATGTAGACGACTTCAAATTTTGCTGTCATCCAATCTTTTTTTCTGAGATCGTTTGCATCAGGAGAGGTGATATCAAATGGATTATCATTGATTATTATCATTTGCATCTGAATCAGCTCATCATCTGAATAGACTAGTATCGAGTTCGGATACAAATCTCATTGGAGCTAAGGCCATAAACACATTGCAAAAGGTTTTTAAAAAGCGCGTATTTTCATATGAAGATTCTTTTACCTGCAGTTAAAAGTATTTGTACGAAATATTCCGTTGTGCATCTTCTTTTCCCGAGTCTCAAATGTTCTATGTGACCATAGTACGTTAATGAAGCATCTCGAATCAATCACCCCCCCCCCCCGCTCCCAACCACCAAATAGATCCCTTGTACCAAAACTTGATTTGCTTCTTGGAGAAGACTGCTTTCTGTATCAAAAACCCCAGGCTGATGCAGCACCTCAACTATGGGATGACCTGCCTCTCCACCTGCATCCGGTCATGCCCGGTCGCCGGCCCAGTTTAAATGTCAACCTAAAACTCACATATTCACTGAGACATTTTCCATTTCTAGTTCTGAAGTTATCTTTAACCTTATCCATCTTGTAAAGCGCAGTGATTGTATTTCATGCAGATACCAGCGCTATATAAGCTTGTATTATTGTTATTCTTATTGCCATCATCAGAATCTAGGTAGTTTCTTAAGTATTATAATTCCAATTCCACATATATTTCACAAAACGTGAGTCCTTGGTGACACCAGTGTGTAAATAGTTGGTAGAGCTCTGTTTTTATTTCTAGAATGTTGTAATTTACGATATTGTCGATATTTTCATGAAAATCTGGTTATATCGCCGATAATAGTTTGATATATATATATCTATCACAGTGTAATGGCTACACTTCGATTATGATGTTGCACAATCTTGCTGACATATCATGTTCAAATATAATAAGGCAATGTGATGATAGATTCATTGTTATGATGCTAAGGAATATCATCATATAATACGCTGGAATAATTCCAATTTTTCAAAGATCACCATTGGTAGAATTATATACCCATGAATTGCACATCTCAGGACAAGTTTGTATTAATGGCATTTATCTCTTAGATTTTAGTTGCTGATCAATTGCTAGTTATCCCGGAAGGTTTGTAATGGCCTGGGATTGTCTGACATGTTCTGTGTATACAGTGTGATGTCTCATCGCTGTCACCATTCTTGGCATCTTTATTGCCAGTTGACATTTGGACGGCAGTTATGGTAGATGCATCTAATTGATTTTGACAGTGGTGTGTCCATTTATGCTTTCACAAGTGTCTGTGGTCTATTGTGAGATATTGACTTTCATCCCACTTGTCAAATTGAGAGATAGTTCAAGGTGAAACGTATGTGTGTTGGTGCTCTTCAAAATATGAATTACGTGCAGACGACAGTAGAATCACAATAGCATCACATGCGTTCTGGATCGTCTTGACTACATATCACTGGAAAAAAAATATGTGTAAGTTATGTGATTCAGTTGCGAAGCATAAAAGAGGGGTACACGTCACAATGTGCAATTTGTAGACCTGTGAAACTTAATCAATGATTGGTCTGTCATACTATATTAGGATACAAGCATGTTACATGCAACATAGTTGGTAAACGATGATTTGATATGACACATATTATATGATACATTTTCAGTCCACATCCGCAATAATAATGTTATTTATCATGACAATCTTTCACATTGGAGATTCGTGCAATCATTCTTGTAATCAATCACAAATGCAACATTTTTTAGGCCAGCACATATTCATGTTATCTATGAATTTCTCAGCTGTACAGAATCGTATTTTAGTGACAAGCGCTGCAAGAGTAAAAGCGATGGCATTGTATGAAACAATATTTTTTTTACCTAACCAAGGATAATTCCCCACCAAGAAATTATTTTATAGTCATATTCCACAGTCCTTCTCCCCTTCCTATACATTTCAGAACGTTACCATTTCCCATCGAATACATTCATATTGACACAACAGCACTGACATATTGACATAGGTAGATTTTAGGATAGCAACGTCACAAAATTAGAAATCGAAGTATTTTGTCTCGAGAGACTCTTGAGCCCAAGCATTCAGTTTTAGTCTGTGAGAGTTCCCAAACGATTTTGGCTAAACCAATAATATGTTGTATGTATCACTTGAGATAGACTAGTTCGGATGTTGGAGAAATAATTGATATCCACATGGTCAATAGCTCTAAACTGCCTGAATGTTTCACAGTTCTCGAATTATCACCTTCCTGCGAACTGACGCTGACCGAAGCACGAAAGGGAAATCAACTATGGGACTTGACCAGACTATATAAGATGTACAGGTCCTAGTAAAACTAATCGTTTGACATCAGTGTTGTATTCCTTTAGGGAATGCATGACTTGTGTCTTACACAACTCCTTACCTACTCGTGGCTCTTTAACCCTTAACTTCTTTCGTAAATATATAGTGTGACTCAACGTCATATGACTACAAAAATTCAACAGAATACTAGTTTCGCCGAAATTTTGGTACTAGTATATTCCAATATGTAATTCTTGCACCACGATGAATATGGAAATCCAAATATGCAAATTAATATTCACAAGAAAATACGATGACAAATATATTCGAATGTAATTAACAAGTCGTATCTGATAATAGTAATGGTGACAACGTGGCTCAGTTCTGCTGCGGGGAATTATACACTCAAACGTTTTATAAGCGGCCATCGTTATCACCATTGGGGGTACACAGACATAAAGAGACATGAATATTGCACGATGCAACAATTATCAATACTCAAGCCATTAGTTTGATAATTTCAAATGCTACCAGCGTGCGTAAAGCATTATCCCTGGTCTCTTTGAAGAAACAGGAACAACATTTGCATGCATCATTTTCGCATACACGCCATTTGTTTAATGACTCTGATGACCCAACATGCAACACTATTACGTCTCAAAATAGTATCGTTGGGCACTGCAAGAGGTTGGGACAAGACGATATGTTTCACTGAATATGAATATCTGTCCGTGATACCAGATTCCATAGCGTCGTTGTTCAAAATAATAAACCGCAGTTGCTAATAAATGGATCGTATTTTTCACCAAACATCAGTTCAACACCAAATGAATAATGCCCGGCTCCTTAAATGTTGTGATGACTTTGCAACTGCAACTTTTCCAAAATTCATTATCCGTATTATGTGCACAAAACTGGGACTTCTGTCCGTTACAACTAACATCTCATTCCAAGCGTAGTGCATTCTGTGATATTGAAAGCCTCGATCACAATGCAGAGTGAGCAGAAAACAAAGCAGATTGGTGTCTTTGTCCATCACTTTCTTCTTTTGTTGGCGTTGTTTGGTGATGGATCCTTAGCGTGCAAACGTCTTCCTACCTCCCCTTGGAGTCGTGCTGTGAGTTGTGACAGTTTCTGGGTTCTAAAGGTAGTAAATTAACCATGGAGGCAGAAGTGACAGCCGATAGACTGCGTGGGAAGATCATGGAACCAATACCCAATACAAAATACACCTAGCGAACAAAACCTAGTCCGTTATTCAAACGTTCAGTGTCAGGTAAAAAAGAAAAGTGCATAGAACTTCACGGACTCCCATATATGGCCGTAAGGAGGTGAAATCAGGTGTTTCAGAAAGAGTGAGCATTTCCTCAACCATCATGAATTAAAAAAAAGTTAACATGCAAACATGTCCTTGTTGCACATTAGCAGCAGATTTTGTGAACTTATCAACCAGATCGTGAACACATCCATGGAATTTCGCGAAGAAGGTAAATATTTTGTGTATAACCACAATAGCAAAACAGGAAGTTTTAACTTGTTTAAAACCAGTATTTATTACATACCTACCTCTATAATAAACTCTTTGGGTAATCTTACCTTGGCATTCAAAGAAGAGGAGAGAGAAATGAATGTCACAAGAATTTTCTCAAAATTCCTGACATCCATCTCGAACTCGAAATTGAAGGAAATTACTCTCACACATCTCAGATTCCCCGCGGTGTAGATGTGACGTCACACCGGTCATATGATTGACCTTAATTTGCCCACCTGGTTAAGGCAGGGGAGGCGGGAGGGAGAATAATCGTGTTTATTATAGAGGTAGGTATGTAATAAATACTGGTTTTAAACAAGTTAAAACTTCCTATTTATTGCCATACCACTACCTCTATAATAAACTCTTTGGGTTATATCAGAAAAACCAAAGGAGGTGGGTTTAACCCTCTCCCGGGAATTTCATCACCGATGTGTGAGAGTAGGAAATATCCATTGAAAGTAGTAAATATTGTGTTTTACTTTTAAATTATAATTTTAAGTCGAAAATACATATTTACAGGATATTTACAACTAAACCATAATACACGCCTGAATTACCTTCAGATGCATGGAGACGAGCAGGGGCTCTGCAGAGGTGACTTTCCTCTTGCAGAAGAACAAAAATTTCCCTCGCCAAAGAAGAGGAGCAACTCCCCTGGGAGTCGACCTCAGGTGCATCTGTACAGAGGCGTGTTGATCTATTTACAGGTATTTACAGCTGGACTACACTCTCCGCCGCCACCAGTCGTCCAAGCTGGAGGCCGGAGTCATCCTCCCAAGCTAACTCCCTGAGATAGAAAGAAGTGAATGTGTTATGAGATTTCCAGGTACAGGCAGACATGACATCATTCAGAGATACTTTATTCGTAAAGGCAAGTGAAGCCGCGAGAGCCCTCACATCATGCGCTTTGACTCTGAAACCTGTGGATTTTTTCGCCTGTGACTTTTCATAGCAAAATCTAACACACTTCTTGATCCAAGATGAGATCGTAGCAGGACGGATATCATTTGGAAAATCCTTAAGATAGGACACGAAAAGCAAACGCTTGCCGAGATGCAGCTCACGCGTACGATTAACGTAGATGCGGAGGGCTCGCACGGGACAAAGCTTCGCGTCTTCCTCCAGGCCCGGCCCCAGAGAAGGAGTCAGGGCGGGAATGGAAAAGCTCAATAATGGCGTACCTGCTAATTGAGTTTTGGCCAGAAAGGAGGGAATGACTCCGAGGAGAACCGAGGAGCCATCCGACTTCCACTTAACTTTGGAAAAGGACAGGGCGTGGAGCTCACTCCGTCGCTTCCCGGAAGCCAGAGCCAAAAGGAAGACCGTCTTAAACGTCAGAAACTTTAGTGAGGCCCGCTCAAGGGGTTCGAACGGATCTTTTCTTGAGACGTTGAGAACAAGCGATAGATCCCACTCAGGAACCGGGTTCCTAGCTTTCGGTCTTTCGATCTCGAAACTATTAATCAACGCAGTCAAACCTTGATCATGACCAAAATCGATCCCAAGTTTGGGTTTTAGAGTCTTCGCGATAGCCGTACGGTAACCCGCGATCGTGGATGGAGCTCGCCCTTCATTGAACTTTTCGAGAAGAAATTCGGAAATTAGGGGAGCATCGACTCTGAAAGGACTAACCTTCCGGCGACGACACCAAGCACAGAAGGAAGTCCACTTCGATTGGTAGACTGCCAAAGAAGATTTTCGATTTGATCGGGCGATCCTAGCGGACACCTCCCTTGAAAATCCCTTCTTTCGGAAACATCGCTCGACAATATCCAGGCATGAAGTTTCAGACTTGCGGGAGCCTGATGAAACATGCTGGAGCGAGGTTGTTTGAGGAGGTCCCACCGATCCGGAAGCTGACGAGGGAAGTCTACTATCAACTCCAGAAGGTCCGGGAACCACGACCTCTGCGGCAGACACGGAGCAATCAGCAGGAGGCGACACTGGTGAGTCCGAAACTTGGCGATCACCTTGTCCAACAACACCGCTGGGGGGTAAGCATACGCGTACATGCCCTCCCAGGACGCCGACATCGCATCCACTGACATGGCCGTGGGATCGGGAATGGGAGACACAAACGAAGGAAGTTTGTGGTTCCACCGGGTCGCAAACAAATCGACCATCGGCGTGCCCCATAGGCCGCAGAGAGATTGGAATACCCTGGGGGCAAGACTCCACTCCATGGCCTGGACCTGGCCCCTCCGGGAGAGGCGGTCCGCCCAAACATTCATATGACCAGGGATATGCCTCGCGAAAAGCGAAATACCCCGGTCGTGACACCAGAGCAGGAGGTCGATAGCGGCTTGGCACAGCGACTGGGACTTCGTACCGCCCTGCTTGTTGATGTAAGCGACAACGGTGGAGTTGTCGGTGGCCACCAACACAGCCTGATTGAGGAAATGTGTTTCCCAATGCCTGAGAGCCAAGAACACGGCCTCCAGTTCCAACAGGTTTATGTGCCATTCCTGCTGAGACGAAGACCAGGTGCCCGAGACCTCGCTGTCGTCCCAGTGAGCGCCCCAGCCGTCCATACTGGCATCCGTAAATACGTGCCTGGATGGAAGCGGCCGGCGGAATGACGACCCTCGGAGCAGATTGACGGGATCCAGCCACCATTGCAGATGGGAAACGACTTCCGGAGAGACCTGCACGAGCTGGGATCTGTCTCCCGTGACCTGGGACCATTGAGAGTGTAGATGCCGCTGAATAGGCCGCATGTGCAGGCGGCCCAACGGAACTAACTTTTCCGTGGAAGCTAGCATCCCGAGAAGGGACTGCCAGCGTCTGGCCGTCTGTGGAATGCGACGAAGGAAGCCTTCTGACAGCACGGATAATTTTGACTGACGATCCAGCGTCGGCAAAACAGTCTATGAGGTAGTCTGATAACGATACCCCAAGAAGACGAAGTCTCGACGCGGTGACAAGTCGGACTTTTTTTGGTTGATTTTGAACCCCATCCGTGAGCATAGATTTACCACAAACTGTGCTTGGACGATCAGCGTTTCGCGACAATGGTGCCGGATTAGCCAATCGTCGAGATACTGGTGGATAAAAATCCCCCGCTTGTGGGCGAGAATCTGGACTTCCCGAGCCACCATGGTGAAAATCCACGGCGCTGTCGATAATCCGAACGGGAGTGCCCGAAACTGCCATACGCGGCCGAGATAGAGAAATCTCAGGTATTTGCGAACTGCAGGTTTCATTGGAATATGGAAATAGGCATCTTTGACATCGATCGTTACCACCCACGAATCGCGAGGCATGACTGAACGAACTTGCTCCGGCGTTTCCATGGAAAACGTCGGCACGATTAAGAACTTGTTCAACGGAGAAAGATCTATCACTGGTCTCCAACCCCCCGACGCTTTGGGAACCACAAACAACACGCTGTAGAACCCGGGAGTGTCCCCGGGAGCAGGTTCTATCGCTTGTTTCTCGATCATCGCCGTTATCTCCACGAGGAGCCATCCGACTTCCACTTAACTTTGGAAAAGGACAGGGCGTGGAGCTCACTCCGTCGCTTCCCGGAAGCCAGAGCCAAAAGGAAGACCGTCTTAAACGTCAGAAACTTTAGTGAGGCCCGCTCAAGGGGTTCGAACGGATCTTTTCTTAAGACGTTGAGAACAAGCGATAGATCCCACTCAGGAACCGGGTTCCTAGCTTTCGGTCTTTCGATCTCGAAACTATTAATCAACGCAGTCAAACCTTGATCATGACCAAAATCGATCCCAAGTTTGGGTTTTAGAGTCTTCGCGATAGCCGTACGGTAACCCGCGATCGTGGATGGAGCTCGCCCTTCATTGAACTTTTCGAGAAGAAATTCGGAAATTAGGGGAGCATCGACTCTGAAAGGACTAACCTTCCGGCGACGACACCAAGCACAGAAGGAAGTCCACTTCGATTGGTAGACTGCCAAAGAAGATTTTCGATTTGATCGGGCGATCCTAGCGGACACCTCCCTTGAAAATCCCTTCTTTCGGAAACATCGCTCGACAATATCCAGGCATGAAGTTTCAGACTTGCGGGAGCCTGATGAAACATGCTGGAGCGAGGTTGTTTGAGGAGGTCCCACCGATCCGGAAGCTGACGAGGGAAGTCTACTATCAACTCCAGAAGGTCCGGGAACCACGACCTCTGCGGCAGACACGGAGCAATCAGCAGGAGGCGACACTGGTGAGTCCGAAACTTGGCGATCACCTTGTCCAACAACACCGCTGGGGGGTAAGCATACGCGTACATGCCCTCCCAGGACGTCGACATCACATCCACTGACATGGCCGTGGGATCGGGAATGGGAGACACAAACGAAGGAAGTTTGTGGTTCCACCGGGTCGCAAACAAATCGACCATCGGCGTGCCCCATAGGCCGCAGAGAGATTGGAATACCCTGGGGGCAAGACTCCACTCCATGGCCTGGACCTGGCCCCTCCGGGAGAGGCGGTCCGCCCAAACATTCATATGACCAGGGATATGCCTCGCGAAAAGCGAAATACC
This sequence comes from Terebella lapidaria, assembly GCA_949152475.1. Taxonomy (NCBI): domain Eukaryota; kingdom Metazoa; phylum Annelida; class Polychaeta; order Terebellida; family Terebellidae; genus Terebella; species Terebella lapidaria. Next base: position 31,880,226 of record OX424563.1, on the reverse strand, counting down.
CCGGTCGTGACACCAGAGCAGGAGGTCGATAGCGGCTTGGCACAGCGACTGGGACTTCGTACCGCCCTGCTTGTTGATGTAAGCGACAACGGTGGAGTTGTCGGTGGCCACCAACACAGCCTGATTGAGGAAATGTGTTTCCCAATGCCTGAGAGCCAAGAACACGGCCTCCAGTTCCAACAGGTTTATGTGCCATTCCTGCTGAGACGAAGACCAGGTGCCCGAGACCTCGCTGTCGTCCCAGTGAGCGCCCCAGCCGTCCATACTGGCATCCGTAAATACGTGCCTGGATGGAAGCGGCCGGCGGAATGACGACCCTCGGAGCAGATTGACGGGATCCAGCCACCATTGCAGATGGGAAACGACTTCCGGAGAGACCTGCACGAGCTGGGATCTGTCTCCCGTGACCTGGGACCATTGAGAGTGTAGATGCCGCTGAGTAGGCCGCATGTGCAGGCGGCCCAACGGAACTAACTTTTCCGTGGAAGCTAGCATCCCGAGAAGGGACTGCCAGCGTCTGGCCGTCTGTGGAATGCGACGAAGGAAGCCTTCTGACAGCACGGATAATTTTGACTGACGATCCAGCGTCGGCAAAACAGTCTATGAGGTAGTCTGATAACGATACCCCAAGAAGACGAAGTCTCGACGCGGTGACAAGTCGGACTTTTTTTGGTTGATTTTGAACCCCATCCGTGAGCATAGATTTACCACAAACTGTGCTTGGACGATCAGCGTTTCGCGACAATGGTGCCGGATTAGCCAATCGTCGAGATACTGGTGGATAAAAATCCCCCGCTTGTGGGCGAGAATCTGGACTTCCCGAGCCACCATGGTGAAAATCTACGGCGCTGTCGATAATCCGAACGGGAGCGCCCGAAACTGCCATACGCGGCCGAGATAGAGAAATCTCAGGTATTTGCGAACTGCAGGTTTCATTGGAATATGGAAATAGGCATCTTTGAGATCGATCGTTACCACCCACGAATCGCGAGGCATGACTGAACGAACTTGCTCCGGCGTTTCCATGGAAAACGTCGGCACGATTAAGAACTTGTTCAACGGAGAAAGATCTATCACTGGTCTCCAACCCCCCGACGCTTTGGGAACCACAAACAACACGCTGTAGAACCCGGGAGTGTCCCCGGGAGCAGGTTCTATCGCTTGTTTCTCGATCATCGCCGTTATCTCCTCGTGGAGAACACGGCGGCGTTCTGGATCGTTTGGAAGAGTGAAACCCCTTGGGACGGGCGATAACGGTGGCAATTTCTCGAATTTCAGGCCGAATCCTCGACGGAGCGTCGAGACGACCCAGGGGCAAGCCCCGAGCCGCTCCCACTCTTTCCAAAACAGAATTAAACGAGCTCCTACGGGCTCGTCTGAGGAAGGAATATCGACCGAAACGAGCTGACCATGCAGCTCTTCTCGACACTCGAGCAAAGGATCCGGCCCGGAATCCGAAGCTATACGTACCCGGTTTCTTTTCCCCTGCGGGCTTGGGAGCCTCTCCGCGTCCTCGGCCTCGGCCACGACCACGGTCTCCTCGGGTGCTGCCGGCAGGGGCCCCGCGAAAGGGCAACCCTGAGGCCCTGCCTCTAGCTCTACCACGGCCACGAGTCGGCTGCTGCTGAGGCTGAGACTGCTGAACTGCAGACTGGGGCTTCTTAAAGGCCGAAACCATCTGTTGCGTGAGACGTTCCAGAGACTTCGACTGGCTCAGGAGGGCATTGGAAGTAGAGGACTTCGCGGCCTTCTCGTCGGCCTCCTTCTTCACCTCCCGCAACTCCGCAGAACGGTCAGGGAGTAGAAGTGAAGTAGGGGCTCCGGAAGAGGGGATAACGGGGTGGAGAACTCTCATGTCTGTCATGAGCTGGTCCGGAACCTCGAACTTGAGGGATGAGAGGAAGGCGTCACGCCGCCACAACTCGGACACCCAGAGTGAGTGGGAGTCCAGGGCCACCTTGTCACCCACACCTTTGCCAATGGAGGTGACCAATGAAGCGCAGCTCAATAAGGCTTCTGCCAAATCATCCCGGTCGACGTCAGGGTTGTCCAGGACCTGGTCACGGCACTGAAGAATGGCCCGTCTCGTAGCCATCGACAGCCAGTCCATGGCCGAATCCGTGGCCAGCCCCACTCGAAACGTGTGCTGCAGCTCCGCCAAGGCCGCCCATGGGATCTCCACGGCCTTAGGCTCCTTGAAAAAGGCGTAATGGGGGTGATGCCTCCTCAAAGCTGTAGGCTTGTCGTCCAACTCCGACGACGTATAGTAGTCGTTGACAGACGGGCGAGCAGGATACGCGCCAATCGCCGACTTGTTGGACCTGATGGTCTCGTCCATGCGCTCCTGCATGGAGCCGCGAACTCCCTGCGACAGAGGGAACCGTAAGGCGTCCTTCGACGGCCGGGGGTGCTCCAACTCAGAAGAAATCATCGAACGAGCCACCTTCTTGACTGGGGCCGGAGCATGCTCTTCGGGCCACAAACCCGGGAGGACCCTCTTCACAAAATCCAACTTCTCCCCCCAAGAGAGAGGGTCGTCGGACTCGGGCTGGTCCGCCTCCTGGTCCGGGTCCGCCTTACGCTTTCGCGGAAGCGTGAGGCCTGACGGGCCAGGTAACGGCTGGTCAGCCGACTGAGAGACCTGTAGGGAAGGTTCCTCATCTGAAGACGGCTCTTCCCTAGGCAGAGGGGAAGACGGGGGCGGTGGCGGCTGTGGAGGCGTGAACCTCGCCAGAAACTGCTGCCACTGGCCTAACATCTCCTCCCGAAAAGACTGAAGCTCGCCCCTAAGGCGCTGCTCTGACGTCGTGGAAGAGCTCCCCTGGACAGGAACACCGGACGGCTCCGACGCACGGGAAGACCCTTGGTCCGCCAACTGGGCGAAGGACAACATACCCTGGCTGAAGGCGACGAAACCGGAGGGCAGGGCCGTACGAGGGGAATCGTCCTTGATATCCTCGGCGATCTGAAACACACAGGGCGAATCAGAAAAAGGAAACTCTGGAAACCGTGGAGACATGGAAACTCCAGGAACCCATGGGTTTGGACGGCTCATGGCCCTTGGCTCCCGGCCCCTACTGGCCACGGCTCCGGTAGCCACGGCCTGGGGTCCAGTAACCGACGGGAAATCGGGTACCGGCGGCCGTATCACTGGCGACACGGGCCCGGACCGAAATCCGCCCTGGCTATGGGGTTGAAACCCAGCTCCGGGGGCAGGCGCTATCAGAATCTGACGGGGAAGGGGGAGTAGGGCAACCAGCAAACCTGCGGGCCTGAATCTCCCGTAAGCCTTGAAGACAAAGTTTCCACTCGTCGACGGACCAATCCGCGCATAATTCACAGGTGGCTGAAGGACGGCAATAAACAGTGTCCCTACACTGCCAGCAGGCGTTATGAACCTCCCACTTAGGAAGGTAGTGTTTGCAAACGATGCACTTCATATCTGAAACATATCAAACATCGAAGTACAAACGGGCGATAATGGGGGAAGGAAAGGGGCCTGGGGAGGCTTTACCATTTCCTCCCAAAAAAATCGCAAATCACTAACTCTAAGCTAGTCTAACAACGAAAGAACGATCTACTGAAGAAAAAGCTGTGCAAAGAACAGCCTAAAGACGATCGTAGACGTGAAGAAATTCGACTTTGAATGCCGAAAGCAAGACTTGCTGCACATCCAACAATGGAGGAGCAAATTAATGGCGGCTAAGGTCAATCATATGACCGGTGTGACGTCACATCTACACCGCGGGGAATCTGAGATGTGTGAGAGTAATTTCCTTCAATTTCGAGTTCGAGATGGATGTCAGGAATTTTGAGAAAATTCTTGTGACATTCATTTCTCTCTCCTCTTCTTTGAATGCCAAGGTAAGATTACCCAAAGAGTTTATTATAGAGGTAGTGGTATGGCAATAAATAGCCCGTTTTAAAATATTTGTTTGTAGCATACCTCTCTAAGAATCAAGGTCATATGACTGTATGGAAACATGCAAAAACACAATGATATTGCCCTCTGAACTGGTCTTTGTAAATGTGGAAGTTTTCCTGCTGAACGAATATATGAATGTGCAATGCTGGAAGCCTGTCACACAACACAATGTTCCAAGCAAAAATTACAAACCTCTCCTCTTATGCCTGTACACATAGAACAGAAAATGTGAATTGGAGCTGGCCACATGAATAGCCGCGATTTATCGACAGGCTTCAGTGTCAGTCTATGAGATCAGGATTAATTTCCATGTCATATCAATAGCAATGGCTCATTATGATCAGTTGATCGAAATGGCTGATGGAATGCTCGTTCAAATACTAGGTCACACAACATGTTTCAGCAGGTTGGAATCGTGAAATGCAATATTATTACAGCTTTTAGTATGTTCACCACTATACTCGTCGTATGGAGTTTTCGATTATTTAAAATTTGCTTCATTTTCTGGTGTGTCGTAAAAGTATTGATGCCCCAGAATGTATCTGATGCCCCATACAAATATACTGAAATAGATATGGTAAATATGGTTAATTTTCTGATTGATAATATTTTTGGGGGAATTTGGTGGTCGAATATTTCAACAAACTATTGGTATTCACATGGGTACCACAAACTGTGCAACATTATTGGCAGACCTGTTTTTATACTCGTATGAATCATATTTCGTCCAACATTATTACAACGAGGAGTTTCTGAGAAACTAACATGTACTTTTAATTTCACTTTCTTATACATAGCCAATGTATTGTCGCTAAATAATTCCAAGTTTGGTGATTATTTGGATGTCATATATCCTAAGGTACTTGAAATTACTACAGACTCTGCTAATTTTTCCAACTATCTAGACCTGAGGTTGGAGATTAATACTGATTCTAACCTTGCAACTAGATTATATGACAAACATGATGATTTCAATTATTCCATAGTCAATTTCTCTTTTCTAAGCAGCAACATTCCTGTGTCATCAGCATATGGTGTGTTTGTTTCTCAACTCATACGCTTTTCCAGAGCTAGTTGCAAATATGGGGACTTTGTTTATCGAAGTGCCCAACTAGTCTCTAAATGCTGCGGCAAGGATATGTTTTACCAAGACTGCGTTTAAGAAATTCTATGGTCGTCATCATGATCTGGTTGATAAATACACCAAATCCATGTCTGCCATGCAACTAGATCTATTTTCATGTTTTTGGGGAATTCATGACGGGTGCCACTAGTGGTCAAGAAATGCTCACTCTTTCCGGAACACCTGACTCCACCTCCTAATGGCCATTTTTGGGGTTTCATGAGTTTCCCTGGCATTTCTGTTTTCTCTCACTTCGTATTCCTGATATGACTTTCTGTCCCCAGACTATGAGATTGGATAACGGATCCAGTTTTGTTCGCTCGGAATACTTAATACTGGGTATTGATTCTACGTCTATTTAATGATGTCATCATTGATCGGAAATGAATACATTATGATTTGTTTTTTACTGTACTGATATTACATTCGTGGTGGTCCTCTTTGTTAAAGACAAGACAAGATATTGATTGCAATTTGAGTACTTGCCACATCGAAGCAGAACTGAATGACATAGTCAATTCAATACATGTGTTTTCAAATCGATATTGAACTGTGATAGCAGCGAGGCGTCATGTCCGTTCATAGCTGAAATTTATTGATAATGGCTAATCCCATGTAGTAGTATGTCCAAGCCTTTGACTATTTCCGACATCTGTGAGGCATCGTTATGTGTAGTTTTCGTTCATGACCGTTGCAGTATTGTATACTGTTCGACAAACAAACACACCAACATTACGCTTTTTACCATGAACTTAGCAGCCTTTTTCACTTCTTGAATCGGGTACTTATGTACATGTCATACACCTACTGCAAAGAGTTTGTTTCAGAATTATAAATCTTTTTAGGAGAATGTTGGGCAGTTGTTTATCAACTCCCTCAAAGGTACAGTAAAAACACCTATATTTTACACAATGTTTGTCCCTGATGATGCCAGTGTGGCTTTAGCTGTAAATATTCGGAAGGACTTTGTTTTCATTTTGGAAATGTATAATTACATTCGTTAATATCGTCATCGAGATATAGTTATATTGGCGGTAAAAGTTTGGTTCATACATTTAACACAGTGTATGTACTGGGTTTAGTGAGATGATACCTGACTGTGTTGATTACAGTAGTTTAGTTGTAGGCTGTTCAATAAACGTGAGCCGGAAACTTGTTTACTGACAACAAATCATACTGCGCATGCGCGACCATTACAAACTCATGGTAAGATCAGTGGTATCACTACATCCCCCTTTCTTTAGACTGAAAACAACATTAAACATGCATATGGAATATCAAAATGAAAATCATAATAAACTCAGTCATTCATGCTAACTGGAAACCACAAGGTTACAAAGTCACACTTCATCCTGGAAGCGAACTGGTGGACGTACAAGACGACCTGATCTTGTACGATAGTCAACTTGATTGTCAACTGACTGTGCTGACTTCAGAATACCCTTGGGTTGTTGTTGATCTTGGGTGACTGTCGCTGGTGTCTGAGATGACGTTAATGGTTGATTGGCATTGCTTGGAGCATCGGATGGTTCCTGTGAGGGTAAGTATGACGAGTCACGAAGTTGAACACGGTTACGACGCAACTGACCTCCATTTTCAGTCTGTACCACATAAGACCGATCCGAGCATCTATCGACAACAGTTGCAGGAGCCCAGTGTCGCTTTTCTTTGTCAGAGACGCGAACGGGTTGGCCGCCGACCAACGGTGTTTGTTCCTTGGTGCCATAATGCCTGTCTGCATATCTTTTCTGGGATGTGGCACTCTCTGACATACATTGTCTGTATTCCTCGGGTGTCCTGATATCAGAGCGGCTTGGCAGAGTGGTTGAGATTGGTCTACCAAATAGTAGCTCAGCTGGACTGGGTAGTCCAGTGTCTAGAGGAGTAGCTCGGACGTTGAGAAGTGCACGTTCAATGTCCGTAGATGATTTCAAGCATTTTTTGATGATTGGCTTCAGATAACGAATTTGTCTCTCAATGAAACCGTTTGACTGTGGATGTCTAGGGCTACTTGTGATGTGTTTCACGCCCCAGCTGTCACAGAACTCATCGAACTCACGCTGATATTGTGGTCCGTTATCAGACATTATCTCCTTGGGCACACCAAACATGCTGAGAATGCTCTTGGTTTCTTCGATGATTGCTCTTGCTGTTGTTGATCGCAGCTGTCTGACTACTGGATATCTACTGAAGTAATCAGATATGATCAGAAAGTTCTTGTCTCCAATTTGGAACAGGTCTGTACCCAGTTTTGTCCATGGCGAAGATGGCTTCTCGTGCATATTCATTGGTTCCTTAGGCTGAGCTGGTTGGAGTTCCTGACAGTACGAACATAGCTTGCACACTGTCTCTATGTCCTTGTTGATACCTGGCCAAAAGACACTTTCTCTTGCCAGACACTGTGTTTTTCCTATCCCTTGGTGACTTTCATGTAGCTGGTTGAGAATGTTGAGTCGAAGGGTTGGTGGTACAAGAACTTGTCTTCCTTTGAAAATGATTCCATTTTCCAGCACGAGTTCATCTCTGTAGCTCCAGAAGTTACGAAGTAATGTCGGTAGCTGGTGCATCTTCTCTGGCCAGCCTGTGTAGATAACTTGTGACAACGCATTGAGAACATTGTCCATAGCTGTTTCTTCCCGCAGTGCTGTTTGCTTTGCTGGAGAGAAATGCACAAGATCCAACTCAATGTTGTCGACCTCACTCAGTAGAATATTATGAACATGGTGATCAAGTTCGATATCTTCATTTTTCTGCTGATTTGGCAGTCGTGATAGAGTGTCAGGTATTACCATTGTTGAACCTGGTTGGTACACGACTTTGAAGTTGTATCCTTGGATCTTTGTTAACATTCTTTGCAACCTTGGAGGTGCAGCATGCAGTGGCTTGTGGAGAATAACTTCAAGGGGCTTGTGATCTGTCACAATCGTGAATTGTCTTCCATAGAGATAGTGGTGGTATCTCATGATTCCATGCACAATAGCGAGACACTCCCTCTCGATATTGCTGTAATTTCCCTGTGCTTTGGAGAGTGATTTGCTAGCAAATGCAACAGGCAGGTTGTTCTGGAACAATGCTGCTCCTAGACCTTTTGTAGAGGCATCAACATGAAGCTCAACATCAACTGATGGATCATAGTACTGCAATCCGATGTTCTTTGCTTCAACTTCCTTGATGTCCAAGAAAATTTTCTGGTGATCATCATTCCAATCGAATGGAGTCTCCTGTTTGAGTAGATCCCGGAGTACGGATGTGCGAGCTGACAAGTTGGGAATATGTCCAGACAGAAATGTTACCATGCCCAGAAAACGCTGCAAATCTTGTTTATCTTGTGGTGTTGGCATACTCATCACGTCTTCAACTTTCTCTGGGTCAGGATACATGCCCTCGTTCGTGTATAGTCTTCCGAAGAAGGAGATTCTGGTTGCCCTGACTACACACTTCGCAGAGTTGAGTTTCAATCCTTCCTGGCGGGCAACTAGGAGGAACTTGATGAGTCGTTTATCATGTTCTGCTTCAGAGTTCCCGTACACAACTATGTCGTCACTGATACCAATGCACCCTTCACACTGTTCCAGGATTCTATCCATGTGCTTCTGGAACAGATCTTGACTGACACATAACCCAAAGGGAAGACGCTTGAAACAGTACCTCCTGAAAGGTGTCCGAAATGTGGTCAGTTCTTGTGATTCTGGAGACAGTTTCACGCTCCAATAGCCAGCCTTGGCGTCAAGTTTTGTGAACACCTTCGCTTTGCTGAAAGCCGGGTTTATTTCCTCAATCGTTGGTATTTTGTGTGGACATCGCTTCAGTGCTTGATTCAACTTTTGTGGATCCAGACAGACTCTGAGTGTGTCATCCTTTTTGATAGCATATGTGAGGGACGAACACCAGTCGGTGTGGCAGGTTACCTTCCGAATGATGTCCATTTCCTGCATCTTGTCAAGTTCAGCTTTTATTTTGCTGGTCAATGCTACTGGACAGCGACGTGGAGGATCAATGTGTGGTGTGCTGCCTGCACGTAAGTAGAGACCCTCCTCTCCTGAAAAACATCCAATGGCATCGAAACAGTCTGGAAACCATTTCTTCAGGTCTTCCACTGAAGAAAGTCTCGTTCCAGGTGGTGGTGGTTTGAAGGCTTCCGTGGTACACGCACCGAGCTTGTTCACATCAGGCTGTTGATGTACTGTGCGTGTAGTGGGCTGTTTGGCAGGTGAGTTCGTTGATTTGACAGCATCCACTTTCAGCTGTACAAGGTCAAGTATCTTGCAAGTTGGCAGTCCAACTACAGCGGGCCCTGGGACGTCAACCACGAAAAACTTTTGGTTGATAAACTTGCTACCTTGTGGACTACTCTGTTTCCTCAGTCCCAGATGAATGGATCCCAGACATGGAATTCGGTCTCCACTGTACGATGTCAGTGTGATGCTGGGTTCTGTGCTGAGTAACTTTGAAGTGGGCATTTTTCCGAACATCTGCTTATACGTCCTTAGAGGCAAAGTGTTTCCACCTGCACCTGTATCCACTTTTAGTTTGAGTGGACCTAGGACTTTAGGCTTGTGATGATATGCTATGAGTGTCGTGTATGCTTCATTTTGTTCTTTGATTTGGTCCAGAGAAATGTCACTGACTGTCACACCGTGAAAGGTTTTGGTGAATGTCTCATCATCTTCCGAGAGGTTGACCTCATGCTGAGTTTTGTCACCTGGTGATCTGTGCTGATTCCGTTCATACCTTTTCCAAGATCTGGATCTACTTCGACCCCTGCCTCTGCCTCTACCTCTTCTACGATACTGTGATCGATTTCTGTGACGTGCTTGAAATTCCTTGTTTGAACGGCAATAGCTCTGCCAGTGGCCTTGTCTCTTGCAAGTCTGGCAAACATCAAAGTATGCAGGGCAGGACCTCGGTGGGTGGTGCAGTCCACAGTTAGAACATTCACGTGATGACCGGACGCTATCGATGTTGGCTCGTGATGTTCCAGCTGCCAAGTGCATGTCTTGAAGTGATCGCTGGGATGCTTGGATAGCTTCGTACTCTCTCCCACGTTCAATAACTTCAGCTACTGGGTGTTTGCTTGGTTTGGTTAACAGTTCTTTACGAAATTCCTCAAACGGGGTAGACAGGATCACCATTTCAATGAGTCGTTCCTTTAGTTCGTTTGCCTCAAGCTCACATTTAGATGCCTTCTCACGTAGCCTGGACACAAAATCAGTGACAGTTTCATCAGGTTTTTGGCGCATGTTTGAGAGTTCCAGCCTATGAACACGAAAGTTTATTTTCACTGAGGCATCTACCTGATTTTCTATCAGCTTCCAAATTTCTTTAGGGTCTTTTTGCTGTGCATCGGTGAGTCCAGAAGCAAGAACACGTCGCATTCCTTCATCTCCTATGGCTATTTTAATTTCGGTTGCCTGCTTTTCCGCGTCGGTTACATCATTGTCTGCTAGGAATAGTGTCATTCGTGCCTTAAACGCCTTGAACGAATCCGCTAGTGGCTCAAACTTCCAGTCAAGCATGGGCATTTTGGACGCCATGGTGATATTCGTACAGTTTTGGACAACAAATATTTCTCGAACGTTACCACGAGGTATGCGATACACGCGGCGATTCTACGGCAAAAGTTTGTGCAACTTCAAAGTGTCACTCACGGGCAAACAATGTCTTACGGTGGAAGTTGATGCACTCAGGTTGATCCTGGAGTTCTTTTCAACACCGCTGCCACCATTTAGTGAGATGATACCTGACTGTGTTGATTACAGTAGTTTAGTTGTAGGCTGTTCAATAAACGTGAGCCGGAAACTTGTTTACTGACAACAAATCATACTGCGCATGCGCGACCATTACAAACTCATGGTAGGATCAGTGGTATCACTACACTGGGTATATCGGTCCAATGAACACTTCTTTTGATGGTGGATAAGTGTGCTGAAATCATGAAGAAAATATGATATGAGAAGTGTTTGTCACGTTTTAATTTTCATGATGTTGAGGTATATCATATAATATGCTGGAATAACTCTATAATAACTAAATAAAAATGGCAAAATTATTGGCTCCAGTTTTTCAATAACCAGAACTTATAGAATTATGTTCCCATGAATTGCACAGCTCAGGACAAGTTTGTATTAATGGCATTCATCTTTAGAGTTAAGTGGCTGACCATTTGCTATTCATCCCGGAAGGTTTGTAATGAGATTGTCTGACATCTCCTGTGTACACAGTGTGATGTCTCATCGCTGTCACATTTTTTGGCAAATCTTTACTGGCAGGTGACATTTGGACAGCAGTAACGGTAGATGCATTTAATTGATTCTGACAGTGAATCGTCAATTGCTGCCTTCACTCAAAAGTGGCTTTGGTCTATTGTCGGATATTGACTTTCACCCCACTTGCCAAATTGAGAGACAGTTCAAGGGGAAATGCATGACGGGTTCTTGAGATTATGAATTACGTGAATAAAACATTGTGTATACATTAGTATCATACATGTACCGAATCGTCATTGGCCAGATCGGTGAAGGAATACCACATTTATGTAAAATATGCAATTCTTTCTGGCCAGAAAGCAATGTTACATATGTGTTAAGCTATATAATTCAGTAACGGAACATACGTCACAATGCGTCATTTGTGAACCTGTGAAACCTAATGGATGGTTGGTCTTACTACATACTATATGTGGGTATCAGCTGGTTACATGCATCATAGGCAGCAAACGATGACTCAATATGATGCATGTCATATGATAAATCATCCACATCAGATCATATTCAGTCATCCACAGTAATAATGTAATTTATAATAATAATGTTATTTATAAGTATGACAATACTCACAGATCAACCTATCATCATCTCAACGATTAACTTATCATTTATACTGACAGACCAACATTCAGGAATAATAGGTTATCATTCAATTTTCAGGATACCAATGTCGTCAAAATAGAAATCAAAGTATTTTGTCTCGTGAGACGTTTTAGCTCAAAGTATTCAGCTATAGATTTCTTATTGTGAGAGTTTCACAACCAGAAATTCTGGCTAAAATAATATGTTGTATCTATCACTTGAGATAGACTGATGCAGTTTGGATGCTGGAGAAATAATTGACACCCATAATTTATACAACAATGCCAATAAACCGGTGGAAATTTCGGATGTTTCACAGTGATCGAATTATCACCTTCATGGGGGTGTGTCTGATGTGTCTGAAGTAAAAGACATGAACAAACTGACGCTGATGGAGGCACTAAAGGGAAATTAAGTATGGGATTTGACCAGGCTATCTATAATGTCCCGGGTTCTATTATAGTTGACAGTTTGATATCAGTGTTGTATTCCTTCACCAAGTTTATGACTTGTGCCCTACACTCTTTAACTACTTGTGGCTCTTCAGCCATTTAACTACTTTGGAATGTAGGTTTGACTAGATGTGATTTGCCTACAAATATTGAATAGACTACTAGTTACGCCTAAATTTTGATACTAGTATATTCTGATATGCAACCCTTGTACCACAATAAATATGGAAAATCAAATATGCAAATTAATATTGACAAAAAAATATGACGACAAATAATATATTCAAATGTAATTAACAAACCTAATCTGATAATAGTGATGGCGAGAAAATGGATCAGCTTCAGATCCAGATTCTTTGGGTTCTTACTAATGCATATCATACTCTCGATATCGAGGTATGTACCAGTATATTGCACTAGTCTACAACAGCCTGCTTCGGAGAATTATACACTCAACGTTTTATAAGCGGCCATCGTTATCACCATTGGGGATACACAGACATGACATGAATATTGCACGATGCAACAATTATCATTGCTCAAAACATTAGTTTGATAATTGCATAATGCTATCAGCGTGTGTGAACCATTATCTGTGGCCTCTTTGGGGAGACGGGAACACTATTCACACATATCATTTTCGCATACACGCCATTTGTTTAATGATTATGACGATCCTATATACAACGCTATAACGTCTCAAAATAGTATCATTGGGCACTGCAAGAGGCTGGGCCAAGATGATATGGCTTACAGAATATGAATATATCTATTCTTGATACCAGACTCCATAGCGTTGCTGTTCAAAATTATAAACCACAGTTACTAATTGCGCCTTTATTGCCAGAGTATGATACGCTCCTTCACTGTTTTCATCAAACATGCGTTCCCCATCACATGAATAATGCCCGGCTCCTTAAATGTTGTGATGACTTTGCAACTGCAACTTTTCCAAAACTCATCATACGAATTATGTGTACATAAATTGGTGTATTCTTTCCGTCACAACTAATATCTCATTCCGTGTGTAGTGCATTCTGTTATATTCACAATGCAGCCTGAGCAGAAAACAAAGCAGATTGCTGTCTTTGTCCATCACTTTCATCTTTTGTTGGCGTTGTTTGGTGATGGATCATTAGCGTGCAAACGTCTTTCTTCCTCCCCTTGAAGTTGTCCTGTGAACTCTGACAGTTTCTGGGGACTGACGGTAGTAAATTAGTCATAGAGGCAGAATTGACAGCCGATAGACTGCGTGGGAACATGATGGAACAAATACCCAATACAAAATACTCCTAGAGAACAAAACCGAATCTCAAAGTTCAGTGCAAAATCAAGAAAATTGTATAGAACTCCACGGACTCCCAAACATGGTGATAAGAAGGTGAAATCAGGTCTTCCAGATAAGAGTAAGCATTTCTAAGCCACGTGTGCCATCCGTCTTGAATTAAAAAAAAATTAACATGCAAACAGGTCTTTGCTGCACATTAGCAGCACATTATGTGAAGTTATCAACCAGATCGTATTCACATCCATAGAATTTCGCGAAGTAGGCAAATATTTTTTACATAACCACAATAGCGAAACAGACAATTTCAAAATCTTTGTTTTGTATCCTACCTCTCTGAGAGATAAAGGACATATGACTGTATGGAAACATACAAAACACAAAGACATTGCACTCTGAATTGGTCATTGTGAATGTGGAAGTTTTCAAATATAGAAATGTGCAAAGCAGAAAGCCTGTCACACAATACAATATTCCAAGCAAAAAATATAACCCTCAATTTCCATGCTTACTACACATAGAACAGGAAATGTGAGTCGGATCCGGCCACATAAATAGCAGCAATTTATCGACAGGCTTCAGTATTAGTCCATAAGATCGAGATTACCTTCTAGGTCATCCTAATAGCAATGGCTCATTATGATCAGTGAATCGACATGGCTGATGAAATGCACGTACATATAGTAAGTAAGTAACTCAATATATTTGAGCTGGTTGGGATCGTGAAATGCTGTATTATTAGGGTTATTAGGGTTATGTTTAGTGATATACTCATCACATGGAGTTTTAGGTAATCTACAATTTTAAAAAGCTTTAATGACGCATCGTTCATAACTTATAACTTGTGTTGTTTTACTGCACTCCCAGCGTATTTGTGGTGGTCCTCGCTGTTCAGATGACATCTTTCTAATTCTCCTACTTGGAGTTGTTTTGTGTTAAAGGACATATACATAGTGATGGATAAACGGAATTTGACTGCGATATGTGGCATAATCCTGAATAATGCATGGGTTGTTTATTCAGTCCGGCATGGAATTTACTGCTCAGACAGACACCTACATGTATGTGTCATTGATGTCCACAATATTCAACAAACATTCATGTAGTTATCTTGGCCAGGAATATATGTATATATTTACATGAATATATGTATATTTGATCATTCCAAGTGAAAACAGCAGTTGGTAATAAAACACTCAATTTTTATGACATACACTAGACATCCGATGATCAATACCGAGATTACTAAGTAAAAAAACTCTTACCAGCGGTAGTCAATATTTTGATGATGACAATATCAAACATGGAATACAAGAATTTGAAATAGAAAAGAAAAACCCACAAACCCAGCTGCAGGCGATATTCATATTGTTTTTATCTAAGGCTCTCAGCAATGATTAAATATCGTCGCGGTCATTTAGTATGCACAGCTGATTTATTCAACATTTTATCAATATTATTATAGCATGGGATACGAAAAATGGGCACAACTTGTTTAATTCATGCTCTATCACCCAGCCGCGGCGAACGAGAAGATGTTTCAGAGTCAGAAACAAGCATCAAAAGTCAAAACCATGTATTATTCAGGACCGGACCATAAACCTCACAAGCAATTTCCGTTCTATCTGTCACTCGACCTATTCACGGGTTTCCACTTTCTTGTTGTACGTCTCTCCAGACACAGTACGATAAAATAAACTTGGGTATCGTCTTGTATATAGCTTGTATTGGGTATCGAGTTGTATAAACACTGTTAAATCAATTAGTGTAAACAGAGTAAGGAATAATTAATTTAACACCTCTGAATGCACTGAATTCGTAGGCCTCATCAGTTTCTATGAATCTATTGTTACTGGTGCATTTTCACCTGACATAAATTCATATCAACAACACATGATATATTACTCATCCGTATTTACTCTCATATATGGTTAACAGGGATAGCAAAGGGTGTGGGATATGAATGACATGACACTACTCGAAACCAGTTCGTCATTTTGCATTATTATTTTTACCACTGGTTTACAATTACTGATCATTGTATAATACGTTACGCCTCTCTATCAGTTGTCACAGTTTATTATCAAATTGCATCCCCTTGCTCTCAATTTGCTCTCAATTGAATTTCTTTACTCATTCTATTGGATTTGTTGATAATTGCAGCACATGCAAACATTGAAAATGGTGTCTGTGGTTTCTTCTTCCGTCCTGTGTTGGGTGTTGGACCTAAACGTATCCTTATCCTGTAAACGTCACCTTTCCTGCCCGAGAACTGCCCTGTGGTTTCTTCTTCCGTCCTGTGTTGGGTGTTGGACCTAAACGTATCCTTATCCTGTAAACGTCACCTTTCCTGCCCGAGAACTGCCCTGTGCCAGCGTTTTGGGGCCCACAGGAAGGGAAATTACTAATGGGTGACAAGTAGTGACAACAAAACGACTGGGTCAGAATGAATTGTCAGAGGTGGATACTGATGAAGACTAGAAAATGAAGGGTAACGTTTTTGCGATTTGCTTGAATATGTAGCTCAATGAATTATGTTTTGATATTTGCTGCATATAATATGTTGCATTGTTGAATAACATGAATAAGATCTAAAGTTTACTGTGCTCATCTGACCATACGATTGTGCAATCATATATTAAAATTTGATATGAAACATGCTGCATTATAACCCATTTTAAAGCCGCTGCCTTCGAATGTATGCAATATTTTTTTCAAAACCAATTTTCGCGCTTAAAAGTCCACATTGGGTACATTCTCCAGTTCGTATGTGCATATATAGTGTAGTTACGAGAAAATAATCAGTGATATACCATGGTGTGCGTGGAATTGTCAGTCTATCTCGCATTTCTATGCTTTGTTTACATTCTGCGTGTGATGGATACAGTTCCTGTATTTACGCGAGAACCGCATGTTCAAATGAGCGAAACTTCCCTGAGGAATTTCCCTGGTTATTTTCATTACATTTGATGGTAATATGTTTCATTCAGTTAGTTTAGCATGTTTAATATGAAATATAGTTTTCGAAAAATATTGACTGGTTCGAAGGCAGCTGCTTTAAGCCCATTTCCCATAAACAGGAATTACACATGGGATCAAGCCTAATGAACATGAACATTTTATCTCATGTTCAGTGCATGCTTTCAGGTTGGTTAACTGAAGTGAATATAAGCATGATAAGACAATGATTATTATTCAAACCATATTGTCATTAATGTATCGACAAATCATCTGAAAAGGTGACTGCTATTGAGATGAGATACTAGATAGTAATCTAGTTTTTTTAGCATTCTAGATACTAGATAGTAATGTAGTTTTTCAGCATTCTATCCATGGTGACATTGTGTCCCAGCTCAGTTCTTCACCCGAACTTCCCAAAGTGTCTACGAGTTATGCAATTGTGCTTTGAAATTTAGCATTGGTAGCTCAACATTATCTTATCGCTAAATTTTGCAAGGTCGTGAAATTGGAAAAAATCAAGTTATTGGTCACCGTTTAACTATAGTTAAATCTCAACGCTTCATTGTGATAATTTCTAAAACCCCAATATTGTCTGTATCGATAATTATCCATATTTTGTGTCCATATTGTAATTACTTGCAGGCATAAAAATGTGAATATTGCAATGAAAAAGATGAAATGTTAGATGCCAAATTACTGGTGCCTTTTACCCGACATGGATTCATATCAACAACACATGATATATTATTCATCCGCGGTTACTCTCATATATGGTTACCAGGGATAGCAAAGGGTATGGGATATGAATGACATGACATTACTCGAAATCAGGTGGTCATTATTATTATTATTTCACCACTGGTATACAATTTTTGATCATTGTATATTACGATACGCCTCTCTGTTGTCACAGTTTAGTATCAAATTGCAGCGCCTTCTCTCAATTTGCTCTCAATTGAATTTTATTATTCAGTTCTATTGGATTTGTTGATAACTGCAGCACATGCAAACATTGAAATTGAAAATGGTGTCTGTGGTTTCTTCTTCCGTCCTGTGTTGGGTGTTGAACCTAACTGTATCCTTATCCAGTGAACGTCGCTTTCCTCCCCGGGAACTGCCCTGTGCCAGTGATTGGGGCCCACAGGAAGGAAAATTACTAATGGGTGACAAGTAGTGACAACAAAACGACTGGGTCAGAATGAATTGTCAGAGGTGGGTACAGATGAAGACTAGAAAATGACGGGTAACGTTTTTGCGATTTGCTTGAATATGTAGCTCAATGAATTATGTTTTGATATTTGCTGCATATAATATGTTGCATTGTTGAATAACATGAATAAGATGTAAAATCTACCGTGCTCATCTGACCATACGATTGCATAATCATTCATAATCTGATAATATGAAACATGCTGCGTTGATCATTATTGTACTGATTATTGATTTTTTCAAGCACGCAGAAATTATAACCCATTTTTTGAGCCCATTTCACATAAACAGGAATTATGCATGGGATCAAGCCTATTGAACATGAACATTTTATCGACATGTTCAGTGCATGCTTTCATGTTGGTTAAAATGAAGTGAATATAAGATAATATGATTATTATTCAAAATCATATTGTCGTTAATGTATCGACGAATCATCTGATACGGTGACTGCTATCAAGGAGAGATACTAGATAGTTATATAGTATTTTAACATTCTATCCATTGTGACATTGTGTCCAAGCTCAGTTCTTCACCAAAATTTCACAAATTGTCCATGAATTATGCAACTGTGCTAAGAAATTCAGCATTGGTAGCTCAAGCTCATCATATTTCTTAATTTTGCAAGGTCATGAAATTTGAGTAATTTAAAGTTATTGGTCCCCGTTTTACTATAGTTAAATCTCAACACTGTATCATGATAATTTCTGGAACCCCAATAACCAATAACATAACAGTACATTGAACATGTGAATATAACATAATGGTAGATTATACATGACAATTGGAATATATCACGCCAATGACCTCGAGCATTGCTTCCAGATACAATTGGATGAGTGATACCAGCTTCTCACGATAAAATCCCATAATGCTGAAAACATGGGTCAGTTTGAGATCCAGACTCTTAACATTATTTAATTCAGGTGGATGTGTTCTTACTGATGCATATCATACTCGATGTCCCTAGCTTATGTACCAGTGTATTGCACAATTCTACAACATTCTGGTCCAGGGAAGTACACATTCGATGGTTTATGATCGGCCATAGTTATTAACATTGGGGACACACAAACATAGATGAGTGCTCAGGCCATTAGATTGACAATTATGAGTTGTGTCCCCTTGTGTAATCCATTATTCACGGCCTCTCTGCTGAGACATGAACAATATTTACACACATCATCATTATTACATACACGCCATGTGTTTAATGATTATGATGACCCATTTGTAGCATGCTATTACCTCAGAAAATGGTATCATTGGGCCCTGCAAGAGGTTTGGACGAGACTTCATTGTTCATACTCTACTGAACATAAATATATCTATTGGTAATACCAGACTCCGTAGCGTTGTTATTCTAAATCACGAATCACAAATGACATTTAATGAATAGTATGAATTATCATTCAAATAATCACTAGAATGGACTTGTGATATCAACACGGCTTCAGCCAGCATCTCTTCTGAGAATGGCTTCAAGTTTAATTACTATTAATGCAAATTATCACCACATTCCCTACAACTTTGAAGCATTAGTAATTCAGTACAATAAAAATTTACCTTGAACCCCCAAGATCCAGTGTATGATGCTCTCCTCCTGCTATTTTCGTGGGAAATGAGAATATGATGCGCATTGTCGTCGCCTCGATTTTCACCTTACATCCGTTCCCAACTTGATGCATAATGACTGTTGTGATACCGTTGCAAGTTCATATTTTTCAAAATCTCCAATTCTTTGCACATGAATTCTGCACAATAACATGCACAATAATATTGCCATCTGAATTGTCTATAGTAACTGTAGAGGTGTGAATTTCCATGACCAAAGAATTGATTTCATCTGAGAAATACGCAAAACTGGAGGCTTGCCTCACAATACAATGTTTCACACAAACATTGTAATCCCCACCTTTCCGAACCCATTTCATCAGAAGATACGCAAAACTGGAGGCTTGCATCACAATACAATGTTTCACACAAACATTGTAATCCCCAACTTTCCGAACCCATTTCATCAGAAAATACGCAAAACTGGAGGCTTGCCTCACAATACAATGTTTCACACAAACATTGTAATCCCCACCTTTCCGAACCCATTTCATCCGAGAAATTCGCAAGACTGGAGGCTTGCCTCACAGTACAATGTTTCACACAAACATTGTAATCCCCACCTTTCCGAACCCATTTCATCAGAGAAATACGCAAAACTGGAGGCTTGCCTCACAATACAATGTTTCACACAAAAATTGTAATCCCCACCTTTCCGAACCCATTTCTTCAGAGGATACGCAAAACTGGAGGCTTGCCGCACAATACAATGTTTCACACAAACATTGTAATCCCTACCTTTCCGAACCCACATCACATTGAACAGAAAATGTGAGCCAGACCTTGCCACATATAGTCTGTGGATAAGGGTTACTTTCAGGGTCATCTCAATATCAATGGCACATTATCATCAGTTGATCGACAGGGCTGATGAAAAATACGTACATGTAGTAGGTAACTCAACATGCGTGAGCAGGTAAGACATAATTAGACCTATTAGAATGCTTTCTAATATACTCATCACAGGAAATTTTAAAAAATTCATAATTTGCTTTCTGGTTTGTGGCTTACGTCAGGAAGATTTAATGATATCATCGTTGATCACGCAATGAACACAACATAAAGTCCAGAGATTTATGTGTATAAACACATAAATACAACACATTTAGCACACAAGCCAAAAGGTCACTGAGAATGGTATTACTCAATATCAGAGTCACCTTGCATATGTAAACCAGGTACAGTTTAATTTCCATGTCAGCATAATCTGAATCCGTCGATAGACTCGCTTGACTTTGTGGGGCATGATCTAGGTCATGTGGACTCATGTTCACCACATATGAAGCATCTTAAATTTAATGTGATTATTCCTATTCAGGAACGATCGTTTTCTTCAAACGAATTTCACAATATTTAATGTGCCCAATTTTTCGGGTCCTGCAGGTCGTGACATGTTGTTTTTTCTATATATGCAGCTACACGAGTTGGCAAACGTACGTATGATCGTAAGCAGCCAGCACCAGGACATCTTGGACAGTGGTGCGTAAATATTTTATACCGACACATCAAATTTGAAGTGGTCTGGAAAATGAAAGATTCCATCAACTACTAGTATCTCCCGTAGCCATTCCGACATACACTTTACACCTCATAAGCACTCGTTGTTCAGTTTACTCCACTCACTGATACAGAAGTTCAAGACCGGGCACAGACACGGCCACAGGGCGGCTCCCGGTGTCGAGGTCGACTTTGCACGCTATAGATTCATTGAAAAACGCCACCCAACAAAGAATGAAAGGGAAAAGTGAATATCAAATGAAGGATATACTGAAACACTTGCACTTATGAGTCTTTCCGACACAGACCCACACCTCAGATTCATTCTTCATTCAGTTTACTTTGCTCCTTCCTACAGCACACCTACGATCCCTGTCACCATTACAAGGCGAGTGTCTGTTTTGCACGCTAAG
Source organism: Terebella lapidaria (assembly GCA_949152475.1). Taxonomy (NCBI): domain Eukaryota; kingdom Metazoa; phylum Annelida; class Polychaeta; order Terebellida; family Terebellidae; genus Terebella; species Terebella lapidaria. Next base: position 31,858,899 of record OX424563.1, on the reverse strand, counting down.
TATCCAATTATATACAACACCCAACAATAGATGAAACAAGTATAACGCCATGTTTTAGAAAAACATGGCAGAAAACCCGGCCCTTTTATGTGTGCATGTTCTCCATGGACTCACAATGCTGATTGTCGAGTTCACATTGTAAGAAGTTATCCCATAAAACCTGGTTGAACAGCTTATTTCCATATGAATAAGTCGCACCAATATTTATGCCCAGTTGATATAGAAAGTCAGGCCCAAGTACCGTACACTGCTCCTTAATACTACTCGTCCACTTAGAACATACCATTTAATCCGTCTCGCACCTTTTTAATCCTTATTGAATATAGAGGAAGGCGCAGGATATGATACTTGGGCCGAAAGTCAGACAATCAGTCACATCAAAGTAACTGATGCGGGAAATTGTGTACGTCCTCAGCCAAGTTATCTCCCCAAGTCTGTTTAGATGTACCGTATCCTTGTCAGATCGCCAGTGCCGTCGGCTGCTCTGTTAAAATCATCCTACTGAATTCCAGTTCCATAAGTCGCCCCAGAATCTACCTTCTAGTTCAACATGCCGCATTACCAATATCCTGTAAACATCACTATAGGTACACACAAATCGCCTTTATTTAACACTTTCCACAATCAGGTCTAACCCCTTCCCGAAGATATGCAAGAAAATATCGATAGGACATAACAGCCTATCATGAATGATAAAACAATTTTCACTCCCTTTAAATATTCATAAACAGGTGGCAGGATTTGATATACGTGCAGGCCTATTACAATGAATAAATATGTAGTTCCTGCACACTAGGCCCCTAGCTGGGCATATATACAAAATTGAGACTGAAATTTAACATTGGGGTAGATTGGCAGCTTTTTCAAGTCTCGAGTAGAGATCTGAAATTCTGCAAGAATTTGCCGTTTGACACCCAGATGAAGTATGCCACGTTGCCATTTAACATCGCAATAATATCAGTGAAAACGGTGTAATTGAGTCAGTAAAATCAAATTGTACATATACAGTACAATTCACAGAATACAGCGAAGCCCGCAAAATAGCGCGCAACGTATGTTCAAGGTGGAATCGCTCGCTATCGGTTCAACTTATATACCACGAATATAGTAGTCGGGCTAACAGGCGTCAGGCCGGACAAATAGTCGTAGATGTATAGGCCGTGTATTCCCCTCCCTGGTATACGAACACATATAGGATTGCCATTTAACTCCATTATAACGTTTTATGAGAGAAATCACTTTCAAAATGTTTCAATTTTCATAAAATTTCAGTATGTTGAAGCAATATATATAACTTACAAAATATTAAAAAATCAGCACATGTTGTTGGAATAGATCAAACGCTACAAGCATTTGACTGTTAGCTGCTGACACCTGGCGAATTCCTCAAAAAGCAAACTCCCAGAAAGGGCCGGTTTGTTTATATGTATTCATGCGCACAGTAACAGCTCCAATCAACATGAAAATTCACATGTACATAGAGGAATACCCATAATACCACTATACAAAGCAAAACAGAGACATTTTAAAGTGATACTTGTGCATTTGGAGGAGAAACTGGGAGTTTTTAAATAATATAGTACTTTGATGCCTCATTTTGACCATATAAGGAAATCAATACAGGTCCATAACCTAAATAATGGCAATTTTCTTCACATTTTACAATTATAACACCCCACATACAGAGGTGATAATCCCCAATTATTGAGCTCTTATGTGAAAAGGGAAGACTTGTAGAGAAGAAATAAAACAGTGATTTTTGCACTTAAGAAAGGAAATATTTTGAACAAAAAAGTAAGATTTTCTTTGGAAATTTTGATTTGACGCCCGATCAAACATGCTCAAGGACAATTTGGGGTTTGTTTCAGATAAATGTATTATTCACCCATATATTACCATCAGTTTGATTCCCCTTGGACTAAATATGTCAAAATTTTAAAAGAGTTGGTAGTCCTACCCCGCTGCTTAGCACCAAACACTTTCTACCATACTGCTGTCTACACCAATAGTATTCAAATGTCGCAAAATGCTACCACCACACTCTCAATATAGTATATTTCTAAATTAAGCAAAAATTCCAAGGTTTTAATCTTGACAAAACACAAAAACGTAGACAATTTGTTGAAAATATGGTTTCTGTAAGCCAGAGATCACCGACATTAGGTCACATAGGTGCCTTGTACAGGGGACTAATTTATGTGCTGTATGAAATTTATTTATAAAACACATTTATATGATGGACTGCAATCGATCAAACGGCAAGAGACACATATGGGGTCAAAAATGTGGTTCTACGGCAATATCGAAAAAAAAATATGGTAAAAAAATCGGAAAAATGCGTACTTGACCAGATATGGTGCCAAAATTGCAAATAATATACCAAATGCATTCTGCAATGCCTAACCTAGCTTATTTATGATCGACTATATAGGTTGTGGTGATGAATTTCAGAGACACCTAGTATTATCCACCGTTCAATTTTTGGTGGCCATTTCGACACCTTTTTCGGTTAGGCTGTGTCTGAGTCCAGTAGTCCTCAGTGAAAGTGTATAATATTTTACAGTGATTTGAAATATTGGTTACTATATGAAAATAAAGAAAATAAAAAGGCACTAACTCCATGTCTTTAGCATTCAAGGGGGGGGGGGGATAAACACCGTCGCTATTAGCATGTAGATATAATCCTACATATGTAATAAAAATCCACGTGAACGAAAACTATGGTTGCAATGGTGAAAAATTCATGAATACCGCACACTATCCACACACAAATTAAAGAAATGCCACAAAACCTGCTAAAAATCTATAATACACAAAATTCCATGTCCTCGGTTTAGGTATACGAACACATATAGGATTGCCATTTAACTCCATTATAACGTTTTATGAGAGAAATCACTTTCAAAATGTTTCAATTTTCATAAAATTTCAGTATGTTGAAGCAATATATATAACTTACAAAATATTAAAAAATCAGCACATGTTGTTGGAATAGATCAAACGCTACAAGCATTTGACTGTTAGCTGCTGACACCTGGCGAATTCCTCAAAAAGCAAACTCCCAGAAAGGGCCGGTTTGTTTATATGTATTCATGCGCACAGTAACAGCTCCAATCAACATGAAAATTCACATGTACATAGAGGAATACCCATAATACCACTATACAAACCAAAACAGAGACATTTTAAAGTGATACTTGTGCATTTGGAGGAGAAACTGGGAGTTTTTAAATAATATAGTACTTTGATGCCTCATTTTGACCATATAAGGAAATCAATACAGGTCCATAACCTCCCTGTATGATGTTTCGAGCGGTAGGGGAGAGGTGAGGGGGGGGTCATTCAGGAGTTGCATATATGCGGGCAGTCGAGCCATTGAAGCCAGAGTGTACACTCTCTGGCAGTCCAAACGATGCGGAGCTCCGCTCTGAATGTTGGGGACCTACTCTGCCTACACTCTGCCTAGATTCATAGATCACATACACATACACATGCACATGCGCTGCGACAAATAGTCCCTGGTCGTCTCGAGAGAAATAGCTTGATAAGCTCAGCATAATCGAAATAATTCGGAATGAGTATTTTAACTATTGTCTAAAATGCTCAAAAGTAATTCGTCCTTGTCAACCCCTGCAATACAACATATTTCTGGTGGTTACTTCTTGGCGTAGTATTATAAGTAATTACAGTAATTATAACCACACAATTGGAGCGGTCATACTTTGTGAATTCTAAGATAACTGGCAGGATAATCGGAAATTGCACTCGCGCATTCGACATGCAATCTAATTTAAAACATTAGTTTCCATTGCCATATGATGATTGTTGTTTCAACATCATTATTAGCAGTGTTTTTGTATCAGCTTAACAGAATATATCGGCTTCTATTTCAAATTCGCGAAACCAACACCAGTGTATGCTGAATGTGAGAGAGTCGTATGGAGAAGTCGGAAGAAGGAAATACATAGGGTGAGGTCAACGACAATCACATATACCCGGCCCTGAGGGGCCGGGAATGAAGTTCAAAGACAAAAAAATTGATTCAATTCCAGCCAGTGCCACATGGAAGCAGATCTGACTGACATAGACAATTTAAGGCATGTGTTTTCACACTGTGATAGCAGTGGTGTTATATTCAAAGATCAATTATTGTAGCTGAAAATGAAAATAACAATATAGAATGAAAACAGAATTCTGACAAAAATGACCTAGGTAAAAGTCATTCATCGCTCAAAATTATTGATCTGTGGGGCATCGTTGGTCAACGAACAAACACCCCAACATTACGCTTTTTATCAATACCAGGCAGCCTATGGCTCTTGATTCTGATTTTTTCCCTCAAGTGTACAATAAAAACACCTATATTTTACACAATGTCTGTTCCTGATGATGCCAGTTTGGCTTTACCTGTAAATATTTGGAAGGGTTGAAATGTTGTATTTTACTTTCGTTAAAGTCGTTATCAAAGTCTTAATATTTGACTGGGTTTATCGGTCCAATGAACACTCCGATTATGATGCTGGATAAGTGTGTTGATATCATGCGGCAAATATGATACAAGAAGGCTATGTGAAGTATATTATTTCCTGATGCTGACGTATATCCTATAATATGCTGCAATTATTCTAAATATAAAAAGCAAAATTATTTACTCCAGTTTTTCAATGACCAAAATTTACAGAATTGTGTTCTCATGAATTGCACAGCTCACGAGAGTTTTTAATAATGGCCCCGGATTATCTGACTTGTTTTCTGTACACAAAGTGATGTCTCATTGCTGTCACCATTATTGGTAAATCTTCAATGACATTTGAACGGCAGTAACGGTAGATGCATTTAATTGATTTTGACAGTGTTGTGTCCATTTATGCCTTCACTCAGAATTGTCTTTCGTGGTATTGTCCGGTATTGACTTTCATCCAACTTGTCAAATTGAGGGACAGTTCAAGGTGAAATGCGTGACGTTTTCTAGGTGTGTGAGGCTCCTGAGAATACGAATTGCGTGAAAAAAATAGTTTGTGTAAATTATCATCATATGCGTACTAAATCGTCATGGGCTTAATAACATTGGTGAAAATATCACACATATAATATTCAGTTCTTGCTGGACAACAAGCAGTGTAAGTTATGTGCTTCAGTTGCGAAGCATAACATATGGCTACACATCACAATTTGCAATGCGTAGAACTGTGATACCTAATCGATGATTAGATATCAGCTGGTTACATGCAACACAGGCGGTAAACGATGATTTGATATGACGCATATCATATGATACATTATAGTCCACATCCAATCATATTCACTCATGGGCACTTTCACAGTTAATTAAGGTAGCACACATTGTGTCAAACTGTGAAAGATGACCCCATATGTAAAACTTGTGTTGCAACTAATCAAGGCATGATCCAGTATGCCTGTACCAATTTATGGACCTCCAATTCACGCGGTCTTAATTATATGGCTATTGGAGTATAACAGGTGTTGATTTAATATAGACCAGTAATATCATATTCCAATGTAACTTCAGATGGGGCATTTGGTCATCTATTTCATTACAGCTATTTGATTTTTGAAGTTGTCATGTACAGCTAACATACAGAGCCTAAACCTGCTGCTTTTGCCGGAAATTTGTTAATTGGGGACTAATATGAGAAAAAAATCCTCAAAAAAAAACTTCCTAACTATGTTCATGTGGTGAATATGTGTTATTTGACACAAAGATAGGCTAAAAGAGCAAATACATAATGCCCATTTGAAATTTGGTGTCAATCGCTTCTGTAGTTATGAGGATATGGTCCAAATTGTGAAGCGGTATAGATTGGTTAGGAACGTACTGGAGAGGACACATTTCAACATACTTTTTAACTGAATAAAGGAGTTACTGAAAAAAAATTGTAGGTATAAATATTTGCAATGTCCATGTCATATATAGTATATTTCTGGCAAAACTGACCCAATATACTATATACCTGCCAATTTTTTCCCCAAGAGATTAGGTAGTGTGTGTAGAATATCTACTAGGTCAACAAAGGGACATCGACAGTGTTATGAACAGAATTTCTGATCAAAAACTAGAAAATAAACTGTGGATCCCATGTATCTTTATTAAAATATACTATAGTACATGTCTTATGGAACATATGATCCCAATAAGCTATGTGGTGGAGAGGACATATATATGAATTGCAGAACGTCAATAACATTGATAGCTGTAGCATACACTGTACAAGCTTTATGTCACAAGTTAATATTGCTCAAGCACAATATCATGATCTATTTCAGTTTATATACATGTACAGTCTAAGGTGAATGCAATTCTACCAATCACCGAAGTGAAAACTGAGCACGTTCCTTAGACGAAAAGATGCACAATTGTCTACTTGTGAAAAACAACCTTCATCACAGGACCGGAGAGGGTCCTCATGAGAAAAAACACCTTACTTAGTGGCATGGAAACTCTTCTGAACAATTTATTATAACTGACATCCATCACACAGGCATGTAAGATTTCTGACCTTGATGTGGAAGGGTGTGCTCGTAGTAGCCATGCTTATGTCACAAGTTAATATAGCTCAAGCACAATATCATGATCTATTTCAGTTCATATACATGTACAGTTTAAGGTGAATGCAATTCTACCAATCACCGAAGTGATTGAAAACTGAGCACGTTCCTTTGACGAAAAGATGCACAATTGTCTACTTGTGAAAAACAACCTGCATCACAGGACCGGAGAGGGTCCTCATGAGAAAAAACACCTTACTTAGTGGCATGGAAACTCTTCTAAACAATATATTATAACTGAACCCGAACCTGAACATACATTCCCGTGGACCTGTTCGTAACGTGAATGTGATAATCATTCTGGTGATGATCAAGTATGATTTGGATCCGACTTTCCACACTTGCAATGAAGTAAACTACATTGTATGGTACATACAAGGAATAGTTATTGAAAGCCATGTCTTCGTCCTGTGGTGTGGCAATCTGGTCGCTGCTTGTGCTGCAAGATGGTTCTGGGTCTAAAAATTGAGAAAACATCATAATAATTACACAATTTACCAATGAAAACACCATTTAAGTGGCCATTTTCACCCTAGCATCTGGAACATATTTGGATAGTTGAAAAAGGATACCATCAGAGGTGTCTGGTATATCCTTCTTCTAAAGTTTCTGCTTAGGTTTCGTCTTTACAAGTATGTCCTTGCCGCCTGTGGACGCTGCAGACAAAATCGTGGAACAACAGTAAGACTTGTGAAAAGTTCAACATCAGTGGGACAAATGAACAGGAATACAAGAGGTTGTTAACTTATTGCCATGGTAATTACGTTTGTGTGTAGTTGTAGAGTCGTGTTTTTTTCTCAGAGTGACATTTCTCCATTGCCCCACTTTGTCCACATGGTGCATACGTCTCTGGTACCAGATTCATCGTGACATCCATCACACAGGCATGTAAGGTTTCTGACCTTGATTTGGAAGGGTGTGCTCGTAGCAGCCATGTTGTGCAACTTCCTAGTTCCTACGACTGGACAGAATTCTTGGATGGCAACCCTTTTCTCCTGCAAAGAAATCCGATGGCACAAAGAAGAACTTCCGGCCGGAGGTTTTGTAGTGTTCCATACTAGATGCAAAGGGACCTGCACCGACTGTTGACAAGTGGCCCTCACAGAATCTGTGGAACTCCTCAGCATTCCTGATAGTTGTTTGTCTACGTGTCACGGCAAGTTTAGCTGCATGTTTGACTGTTACGCCCAATCCATCGGCAGACGACTTCCCGTGACAAGACTCAAAGAAGTGATGAGTAACTTCAATGTCCAACTTCGATGGCAGTGTTGAGAAGTGACTGAACGCGTTTGCACCCTTATACTGTGCGGCGCATCCATCGGAGAACTGATAGATGCTCTTCACATTGCACTTCTCTTTCAGGTATGATTCAGCAGTGTGAAATGGTCTGCTGCAACAGCATCATGCACAAGGCAATCCGAGATGACTACGACTGACTCCTTGTGTGTGAACGCTGAGGTCTCCATGGATGCATTAACAAAAGTCATGAACGGATGAATTGTGACCTGCGCGGTGCTCCAGTAGGCACTTTGCACTTCGTCTTGAGAAGAACATGAATAGTTTCCGGTGAAATCCATGACAATGCATGCTGATAGAGGAGGAAGTCGGGATTTTAGCTCTCTCAGTCTTGCTTGTTGCCACTGTGCCCGGAATATGTGAGATGCAAGATCTGATTGTGTTTTCTGTACAGTCAGGTTGATGTCTTCGATGGTGTCATTTTTCGTCAAGTTTCAGAGCCTGGTATGCAGTTTTTCAGGGACTGCAGCATCTCCATCAGTGGCAGCCTTCTGTTTCTTCTTGCTATTCGTCTTGGGTGGTTCCTGTACACGTTCCCACTTGTTGTATGAGACATTCGTGTAATTGCTGTCTCGCATGAGGGAAGAATACTGCTCTTTTACATCCTCAATCTTTGCAATGTCTCCTGGGATTGGACTGATCCGAACATCCGCATAGTATTCCCAGCCATGAGCACACTTGTTGAGTGTCTGGGTCGCCAGTTTCGTGTTTTTGCACTGCATGCAACAACATACGATCCACTCAAGTGCCTTTATGTGTCGCAGGTTCTTAGGTTTGAGCGAGATGTATTTTACATACCCTATCTTCGCTTCTGGGTGACATGTGCAGAATATCTTGTAGGCTGACAAGTATGTGGTCTCCAGGAGATATGTAGGCTTCCCTTTCTTGACTTTTTTCCTCAAAGGTAGCACACGAGAGACAAAATCAGAAAGTCAAAAGTCCCGGATCTTAGCCACAAGGTCATAGTTAATTCTGGACTTGATCCTGTGCTTCCTGTCCCAGCAGCTTCCCTGGCCTATCTTCTTGACTATCCTCCATGACACCCCTAGTCTTCTCCTCGCTAAGCTCAGTTTGTTTCCAGCTGCTGCAGTTATCAAGGTGTATGCTGCCTCCGTCTTAACATCGGCAATGGCCTCCTTGAGAGTTTCTGCAATAGCAACCTTTTCTTTCACTTCTTTCACTTTTCTTTCACTTCTTTTGTTGAAAGTTATGCCTATTCTTTCCAGTTCGCCTTTCTTTCTTGGGAGTTGCATCGGAGTTGCATCCTCTAGAAGCTGATACTGCACGTCAGCAAATTGAGTTGGAGAAGTTGATAGCAGCTCTTTTATGGAAGCTTTGCGGCGATATAGGGTGGATCGACTTATATTCTCTTCAGTGATATCTTCTTCCTGGCCTTCTCTCTTCGACAATCACTGCTTCTGCTGCACATACTTTTCTGTGACTTGCTTTGCGTGTGCGATCTCTCTGCTTCAGAGCAGCCTTCTTCTGCGTGGACTGTCTCGCTCGGCTCATTTTGACACGAAAATATTCCTTCTTCTCTGCATCGGACATCTTTGAAAGTTTCCTTTTATCTTGGCCGTCCGTTTGCTTGTCTGGTTGTCTGATCTTTGCTTGCTCTCTGACGTTGCTTTTCGAGTTTCTGTGTGCTGAGATTCTTGACTTCTCTGTGGAAGCTCCGAAATCGGCATGTATGTATTCTTTTTCCGTGCTGCGTCTTTCGTCAAATGCTCTTGATACCGATCAGTATTCGTGTGTTTCCATTTTTCGTAATTAGCGGCAGGTCTGCTTTTTTCTTTTCTTTGGAAGCTCGTTTCGGGAGCATCATGTCGATCCTGAGACCGCCCTTTCACTTTTAAGTTTCCACCGGTTCCATCCATACTAGTATTCCACCACCACTTTGTCAGTCAGTGAGTTCAGTGCAAATGTTCTAGTTGTGACAACTATATCACGCATACAAATATATCGTGCAAGTTTTATTTCAGATCTGAAAATATAGGGAGAATATGCACATTATTCAAAAGTGATTCCTCTGCTGTGCAGCCACTCCGACCATCAACGTGGTCAAGGGACATGCGTATGTTAGGGCAGCCCAGGTTAATATGTCCCTTGACCATGTTGCATAATGCTTTGATGGTTATCTCATCCGTATCTGGTCCATAACCCACGGACTCTGCCACTGAAAGCAGAAAGAATACAAGCAGAAAATTCTCTGGATTAACTTGTTTAACACGTGTTTCGGTCGTTCAATCAGTGTTAAAAAAATTGTCCTCTCCAGACAGCTTGTCTCTCTATATATACTTGGGCATTCCAAATCTTAATGGCGTTTTAGATTTTTGTCAGTGTAATAGTGGTGTTGGTGAGTGAATATGTATACACTTTGAGCTGAACTTGAACGTTACTTGCTTGCGAATTCTCCCAATTTTATTCAGTTGATAATAATATCACTTGCTTTTGTACGATATATATTTTCATGCAAATAAACCCCAATTATAACTATTTAAAGCCTTGTATTTATTGAAATATTGATTAATTACATGCAAAAATCTGCAAACTAATTTCTCTGCAGGCGGAATCACTTCAATGAGCAGGGTGTTAAAAAATTGTGCTGGGGAGGACATTTTGACTTTAACACATAATAGTGAAAAAAAATCAGTATATAAATATTCCATTCAGCAATATTGTACACCAATACAACACAAGTATGACCCTACACACTACACCCTACACTAATATAAAGCAATGGATGACACAGCACTGACCGAGCATTTTATTTTGCTGCGTACTGGAGAGGACACTTTTTACGGAAAATGCGATAAGCAGAATCTGAATGATACTCACACTTTAATTTCACAAAACAGAGCAAAATTATCAATTGTATTCCAGAGTACGAGTCTTGGGTTATTCCCTGCATGATTCATTATGTGTTTAGCACCATTACACCAAAGGGCACATTGGTATGTACTGGAGAGTACATACCATTTATGACAGTAAAATATATATAATGGTTTCCATAGTAATTACACAATCGTCATCCAGTTTTTGGGTTATAATTCTGTTGAAATGTACATGTATAGATGGATCAAGATATACATATTATTAGTGGAATGAAACACAGCTTCGTGCCTTAAATTTCTTAGAAAATATCATTGAGACTGCAAAATTTGTCAAAATTGGGGTTCTTTATGTGCCATAAATATGTGACAAATACACATAGAAGCCTGGAATTTGAACTGTAGATTCCCAGAGACATAACCTATATTACAATGTAAGTTTTGAACTTATATCATATACATGTATTATTCTCTCAAATTGACATGATAGCCCTTCAATAATATGTGCTACTTTTACTGTGAAAATGCCCGCATCCACGATTATATTATTATCTACAATCATGACAATCTTTCACAACGGATCATGTAATTGAGCAACAATAACATAATGCAACATTTTTTAGGCTAGCTCATTCATTTGCAAACTCATTGAATTTCTTAGCTGTACAGAGTCGTATATTACTTCAGTGGCAAGCGCTTCAACAGAAAAAGGGATGGTGTTATATGAAACTTTATTTTTTGGCTTAACCAAGAAGAATTCCCCACCAAGAAATGATATTATGGTGATATTCCACAGCTCCTTTTCCCCCTTCATATACATTCCAGAACGATCCTAGTTCCCATCGACCAAGCATACATTCGTGTTAACACAGCAGCAATCAGAAATAATAAGTCATCAGATTGTAGGATAGCAAAGTCATGAAGTTGGGAATCGAATTATGTTGTCTCAAGCGATCCTTGAACCCAAGCATTCAGTTTTAAATTTCTGTTTGTGAGAGTTTCCAAACAATTTTGGCTAAACCAAGAATATGTTGTATGTATCACTTGAGATAGAATTGTTCGGATGTTGGAGAAATAATTGACATCCATAATGTCAACAACAATAACTCTGAGCTGCCTGGTAGTTTCGGATGTTTCACAGTGATCGAATTATCACCTTCCTGGAAGCTGAAGAACATAAAGGAAGTGACGCAGACTGAAGTATGAAAGGAAATTTAATTATGGCACTTGACCAGGCCATGTCTAATGTACGGGTTTTAGTATAATTAAAAGTTTAACATCAGGGTTGTATTCCTTCGCCAAGCGCATGACTTGTGTCTCCCAATCTTTTCAAATACTTGTCTCTCTTCAACCCTTCAACTACTTTTGAATATTAAAGGTTCGACTCGACGTGATATGGCTACACATATTCTCATATGTAACCCTTGCATATGAAAAATCGAATATGCAAATTAATATTGACAAAAAATATGATGACAAATACTTTCAAATGTAATTAACAAATCTAACCTGTACCTGTTATACTAATCTACAACGGTCTGCTTTATAAGCGGCCATCGTTATCATCATTGGGGATACACAGACATAAAGAGACATGAATATTGCAGGATGCAACAATTATCAATGCTCAAGCCATCAGTTTGATAATTGTAAATGCTACCAGCGTGTGTAATCCATTATCCCTGGCCTCTTTAGGGAAACGAGAACAATATTTGCACACATCATTTTTGTATACACGCCATTTGTTTAATGATTATGATGATCCAATATGCACCACTATTACGTCTCAAATGGTATTATTGGGCACTGCGAGAGGTTGGGACCAGACGATATGTTTGACTGAATATGAATATTATTCAGTATTCATGATGGAAGAATCGACTCCAATATAGAAATGCGCAAAGCTGGAAGCCTGTCACACATCACAATAATTTCAAGCAAAATTTATAAATTTCCATGCCCAGTACACATAGAACAGGAAATGTGAGTCGGATCCGGCCACATAAATAGCAGCAATTTATCGACAGCTTCAGGGTCTGCCAATAAGGTAAAGATTACCTTCGGAGTCATCTCATTATCAATGGCACATTATCATCAGTTGATCGGCAGGGCTGATGAAAAACACGTACATGTACTAGGTAACTCAACATGTGTGAGCAGGTAAGACAAAATTAGACCTATTTATGTATGCTTTCTAATATACTAATAATATACTCATCACATGGAAATTTGAGAATGTGAGAATTCACAATCTTGTCTAATTTTCTGGTTTTGTCTTTAAAAAGATATGTCACGCAATAACAATGCGCAATTGCGCAAGTTGATTTACGATGCACAAGTCGATCACGAAATGAACACCACATGATATTTTGTTAGTGTACTCTGGTTGTATTTGTAGTGGTCCTCTTTGTTCAAATGACCCCTTTCTAATGATCCCGCTTAGAGTTGTCCTGTGTTAAAGGACGTAGACAAAGTCTGAGGTAAAGGACATACATGTAGACGAAGTGACGTCAGTGGAGTGATGGATAGGAAGGAGATTGACCGTGATATGTGGTCTGGTCCTGAATAATACATGTTTTTTTTTCTGTTCGAATTTACTGCTCAGACAGACAGCTACATGTATGACCACAGGGTTCAAAAGAGCATATGTACATGTACCGAATCTTGTCCAGAGATATATGTTTATAAACACTTGTATATCTATGTATACCAGATTAAGATGATGACATTCAGCATTTCAAAATAACATAGAAGCAAAGTCGGACCAAATATCTCATCCAAAGACACACCTGCGTCATCAGCAGCAGACAGTGTGTGAAATGTAGTTGTTTCTATTTGACATCTGGTGGAATTGGTGTACAACTGCCGAACAACATTTTAAAGTGCCGAAACCGGTGTTGCCAAAATCGGTGTTTTGTTTTCTGTGTGAAAGTGATCAATAGTTTCTCTAGAGACGTTGTACAAGGCAAATCTTTCAACACCCACTCCAATTCCTCTAAGTTTGAAATCGGGTTTTAAAAATAGATTGGCATGTACCAGTACCCATGCAGTGATGCAGAAATAACAAAAATATAGTGAAATACACAGTTACTTGAAACTCGTATATGTATGGTATATCATAGTGATGAAACCTCAAATACTCAGTTTGATTCTTTTGTGTTGCAAATAAGACGATATATGGAAATTCATGTACTTTGTTTATGTTAGCGCAAATCACTGTCCGGAATCCGTTTCGGCAGAGGATATTGGGAAACGATATTTTTCGGTTGGGAAACGATATGTTCGATTGGGAAACGCCAAGCTGCAAGGGGGTATGTGTTGTTTTCCTCAATAAAGTATAAAAAAATAGGTATAATCGTTGACCAGAAGAAAGACAAACATGCGCTGATGTTGTATAAAGTCTTCAGTGTCGACCAAACCTGCTATACTTGAAGTAATATCGTTTTTGTGACGTGAAATGCGATGAAAATCACACCGAAAATCAACAAATGAACACTGATGATTAAATATGTGTCTGATGGACACAAAAAGTAAAACGAGTCAAGAGAAAGGTGTATTAAATGATCCCCACCGAAAAGAAACATTTTACATCGTCTCATTAATAAATGTTTGCTGATTTTCTGAACCATTGATGTTTCGGTGGGTAAACGATACTGTTCCGATTGGACAACAGTTCTGATATAGATGTTTCGATTAGTAAACGATATTTTATTGGAAATGTATGGCCCGTTAAGGCTCGTTTTTGGCTATTATTCATTCATACTTATTATTTCTTCCAACAGATGGCGTCTTGTGGCCTAAACGCCATGTGTTATAACTGTCATTCCAAGTTTGAGGACTCTAACCACATTGTGAAGCACTCATTTGACAAACACCAAGAAAAAAACCTTTTCAACACTGAGACCCGCTGTGGACAAGGAAACAGGGAAAAATTAGCTTAGAAATATTACCGGAGAACTGTACAATGTTAAGGTCTCAAAGTCTGCAATGGTAATTTTTCAACAATGTCTGCCCAAAGGGGACATTATTTTCTATATGCTTACAATTGATTCTTAAGTTGGAAAGTCGATAATGAGCGAGATATTAGCCATTTCGTGCTCTGACAAAAAAAAATAATGTCAAAAGTCAACTTCAAGCTTATGAGAATATTCGGCATATGTCATTTCCTATATGTCCACAATTGATTCCTAAGCTGTAAAGTTGATAATAAGCGAGATATTAGCCACTTTGTTGTCTGACCTTGAGATAAGATCAAAGGTCACGAAAACTCCACAATTGATTCCTCAGCTGTAAAGTCGATAATAAGCGATATATTGGCCATTTTGTGCTCTGACCTTGAAAAATGAGATCAAGGCCAAATTCAAGGTCATCAAGAAATTTGACGTATATCATTTTCTGTATGTCCACAATTGATTCCCAAGCTATAAAGTCGATAAGGAGCGAGATATTAGCCATTTTGTCCTGTGACCTTGAAAATTAGATCGAATGTGAAATTCAAGGTAACAGTTATGAGAATATTCATTTATATCATTTCCTTTATGTCCACAATTGATTCCTAATCTCTAATCTCAATATTGAGTGAGATATTAGCTATAATATGTTCCATTATAAAGCACAAGAGAATTTAACATGGGAAAGTCCCATTTGGGCCAAGTTTGGGCCAAAATGGCCCACTTTGAGCGATTCAAGGGCAAAGAAACTCAGACATGTCACAAAGGTACATAAAGGTGATCTTTTCAAACGATAATCTGAAACCGTCTGAACAGTTTTTGAAAAAATGGCCGCCAAAGACCAAAATTGACCAATTTTCTGACAAAAAAGGGTGCTTTGACCTTTCGAGGTCATTGAAGGTCAAATTTAAGATCACCACCGAAACCACAATATATGATTTCCTATTTGAATGTGCCAATATGTAAGCTCCATCTTTAAGTGTTCTAGGAGTTTACTCCATATAGCTCCCATTGTGAAGGAAAAATTGCGTGAAATCCAAAAAAGATTTCAAAGGGGGAAATTTTTTTGGTTGGATACCACAGTGACTTGATTTGGGACGAAAAAGTTTTTTTTTTCACCAACCTGCCGAAAATGCAGACCGGCGATTCAAGGGCAACAAAACTTATACACTTCAGATAGGTACATAAGAGGAATCTTTTTAAACAAAAATCTCAAAACTGATCGGACAGTTTTTGAGAACACAGCTAAAAACTGAATTTTGGGCCTTTTGAGCCTAAATATTGGGCCTATCGATCGTCAAGGCACTCCATCTTAATACACATTGTCAAGGACCCAAATTAGCATGTTTTGAAACAAAAATCTCGAAATTTTTTCTATTATGTCGAGCCGGGCACATGATTCACCTTATTTCACACCCAAAATGTTGTGCATACAGTCATATGATTAATAATTCACTCGAGGTAACCTTTCACTAAAGACCACACAGTATTGCTTGTGTATAACAGTTGATCTCGTATTTCATATGTACAAAACTTTCCGTTTCCCAATCGAAACAGCATGGTTTACCAACCGGCGCCTTCTCTATACGTGTCGTTTACCCACCGAAACATCAATGGTTCAGAAAATCAGCAAACATTTATTAATGAGACGATGTAAAATGTTTATTTTTGTTGGGGATCATGTAATATACCTTTCGCTTGACTCGTTTTACTTTTTGTGTGCATCAGACACATATTTAATTATCAGTAGTCATTTGTTCAAAACGGAGTGATTTTCATCGCATTTCATGTCACAAAAATGATATTACATCAAGTATAGCAGGTTTGGTCGACACTGGAGGCTTTATACAACATCAGCGCATGTTTGTCTCTCTTCTGATTAACGATTACACCTATTTTTTATACTTTATTGAGGAAAACAACACATACCCCCTTGCAGCTTGGCGTTTCCCAATCGAACATATCGTTTCCCAACCGAAAAATATCGTTTCCCAATATCCTCTGCCGAAACGGATTCCGGACAGTGGGCAATCGTTCTGGAAGAGACAGCTGCCCTTGTGTGATGCTGTACATGAAACAAATACAAACTGGACCAGTGGAAAGTTTTCACTAACACTCGGCGTTCTATCTCAATATCAATATAGCAAATATTTCTGGACTATCAGATAATAATATTATTAATAATATTAATAAGTGGTGTAGTGTGTGTTGACAGTGGACTAGCAATATAACACCATGTAACAATGTACACATAGTGCATAGTCATTGCTCGGTGAGTATTTTTTTAATTTAGAGCCATGAAGTAAGTCAAATTACATAGACGGATGTCGGCTATGATGTGTCGCTCATAAATGACTGCTGGACCGGACAATATCTCAACAAAGGCTCTCGACTTTCAGCATTGAAAGAATATTGTTTCAGTCCAATAATACAAACATGCTTGGATAATGTCAATAAAGCTGTTTAATCAAAACTTGTTATCAACATTGCTATAGCGTGAAATACGTTCACGCTATGAGACTATGAGATTGGATAATGGACCCTGTTTTGTTCGGAATACTTAATACTGGGTATTGATTCTACGTCTACGGACAGTATCTGTGAAATTCTAGTTTATAAATTTTAGTCCACCAATACAAACATGCTAAGATAATGTCAATAAAGCTGTTTTTTTATCAAAATTTGTTATCAACATTGCTATAGCGTGAAATTCGGACAGTATATATACATGATATATGTGTCCAACTTCAGGTCCAACATTGTCACTAAATAACGCCTTGGGTCACAGGGTCCTATTATTCTGAACCACGATGTCTCAGAATACTGAGAAGATATATAGTTCATATTTTTACTTAGCTTAGCGTGAGGTAATACGACTCCGTTTTTTTTCTTCAAAATTACCTTTACAATTCTATCGGTTTTATGAAGTAGAACTTCATAATAATGTATCTCATATCGCAAAGAACAATGGAAATACCCAACCCACAGACCCGGGCGACTGAGGAGATGTTTGAGGGTCAGAAAGAAGCATATAAACCATGTATTATGCAGGACCAAGCCACAAACCTCACAGTCAATTTCCTTTCTATCTGTCATTCTGCCAGACATACAAACACCGGACATCCCCAATGGAAAAAAGAGCGGGAGAGGGGGGGGGGGGGGAACAATTCGGAAAGCGAGGACCAACAGAAGTACAACAGGGGTCTAGTCAAGCGTCAATATTGAATTTGTTGTTCCCCAAACGGAGATGAATGTGTAAAAATACATTGTCGAGTAGGACATCATTGCCCGTGGATGGTATGTGCTGATCTGTAATAAAACAAATGTTGATTGTTCCTGTCGCAAATCTGGTAGATATTCATACTTCATACAACCTATCTAATATTTTTTATATCAAACATTATAATATTCATGAATTAATGGGACACAAATTCAAATTGCTGTAACTCAGATTCTATATCATTAATGCGTCATATAAAACACTCCGAAAGCCGTGTCGATATAAGTCTGATATACACTGAGTTACGTGAATGGCTGCTTGCAATGACTTGCAATATCCTTCTGAAATAAATAAATAATGTCACAACCATGGAAATCATCACACCGACCTCTTTGGAGATCGGAATATGATTTTCATGACCTTCCTATTCCGGATTCTTATGTACAGCCGTCACCAGACACCGGTGTACATATGTTATATTTATACACCATATTGGGAGTGGTCTGGGAAAGGAATTAGTTAATCAACTACTAGTATTTCTACCATGGCCATTCCGGCACCCGCAGATACAGACCCTCAAGACTAGGCCCAGAGTACGTCCAGGTTAAGTGTGTGGGGTTTGCACGCTACAGATTCATTCCCAACTTAAAATGAAAGGGAAGTGTGAATAGCATGTAAACGAGATTCTAAAACACATCACTGGTCAATGTTAATTGAAAACATGACAGTTGCAATTAAGAGATTGAGTCCGTAGTCAAACCCTCACCTCAGATTCGTTCCTCTTTCAGTCTAGATTTCCACAGGACACCAATGATACCAGACACCGTCACAGAACGAGTCAGGGTGATGTTTGCACGCTAAGTATCCATTTAAATACAACACCCAAAAGTAGATCAAAGGGAATGTCAAAGACAAGAGATTGGTCTCAATTTCAGCCCGTGCTACATAGAAGCAGAACTGAATGACTTAATCAATTTAATGCATGTGTTTCCAATTCGATATTCAAGTGGGATAATCGGTTTCTAAAATTCGTTATCAATCAATTGGTTAGCATATATATTAGATGATATAGCACCGTTACGACCCAAAAATACGTGCGCATGACCCTGCAGTGGAGTTTGAACATACCGTAAAAATGCACGACGGAACGAATTGTTTGCGCTAACATGAACGAAGACACGAATTTCCCTATATTGTCGTTATTTGCAACACAAAAGAATCATACTAAATTATTGGGGAACCATCCCTATGATATACCATACATGTACGAGGGCTGTGTATGTTTCTATATTTTCAGCTATTTTTGTTAATTTTGCATTACTGCATGGAAACCGTTCCATGCGAAACTATTTTCGGAATATAATTTTCATTGTCAGACACATTCGGAACTGTTGTATTGTAAAGCTGCTCGAAGGACAGCTACTGATCACTCTCAAACGGAATACCAAAAACCGATTATTCCACTTTAAACTGGTAGCAGTGATGCGTTAGGGTCAGAGATAAATGAGTGTAACCATCAAAATAGGCAAGGATAATAACATAATAGAATGACAACCGAGTTCTCACAACACCACATCACTCGCCCGATCTTGATAGAGAATGTGTGAGACAATATATGGACTTCATTCGATAATGCATCGTTGATAATTGATTATTGATAAATGATAAATTTGAAGTTGAAAAGTGTAACTTTAAAGTAGAATAATCGGTTCCAAAATTCATTTGGGGGTTGTAACGGTGCTATATAATCTAATATAGTATTATGCTAGCCAAGTGATGTATAATGAATTCCAGAAAACCGATTATTCTACTTAATACCCAAGATTTTAGTCGACGTCCAAATTCTCATGGCTCCCACGAGACGTGGACACATCATTTTGATTTCCAATATCATGACCTTGCTATTCTGAAATCTAACGACCTGCTGGAGCTGAGCGCTGCTCTGTCAATATAATATATGCCAAATCGATGAAACTGGGAGCGTTCTGAAGTGTATAGGACAGGAACAGGATCTGTGGAATGTCAAACGAAGCTATTTCTTGGTTGGTGATTCGTTTTAAAAGAGAAAAAGGGTTTCGTTTGATATCGGTGCATTGCTGTCACTGTTTCTGTTGCACTCGTCAGGGATAAAATATACAATGATTACATAGACCTGACAAAATCCGCGGTACAGATAGCGATGTTCTGGCTTGAAAATGTTGTGATATTGTAAGTAGAATTTGTTACTGTAGCTATGCAATTGTGTGTGCACTATTGGTTGTGAAGAATTGTCTTCGATAAAAATAACACTATTGTTATATGTGAGTAAATTACTTTCGAATAACTATGATCATGTGGTCTATAATGTATCACACAATATGTATGATATTATATCATGGTTTACCCGCACCCCCTGTTTATGTCTCCAGTATCTAATATAAGATCAACTATTGAGAAAGTTTCACAGGTATACAGATGTGCCTGCCAGATACATTCATTTGATGGTCGGTATGAACCGAATATATCTCAAATATATTAGCATGACATTCTCAACAGTGCTATGTAGACCATGGCAATTCGCTGCACATACAATGGCACTTTTTGACAAATGTAACTATTTCTCTATATTTTTGGTAAGCCTGAAACACGTCGAGATATCATATATGTCAATTGAGCTGTCCTTTCAACTTGACACCTGAAACATAATTCTTATCTCCGATAAGCAACCAAAGATAATTTACAGTGAAAGTTGAAAAGGACACCGTTACTGCCGTCCAAATTTCAACTGGCAAAAAAAAAATCGCCGAGAATGGTGATAGCAATGAGACATCACACTCCGTACACGGAACTGTCAGATTATTTCGGGCCATCACATACCTGGGATGAATCAGCAACTCAGTTTCAGAAATGACCGCTTTTAATTAACACTTGTTCTTCTTCAAGTATACGATACAAAGTATTACACTGTTTTCAGGCAGTGAAACAACCAATTCGAAATTTATTTGAGAATCATTTAACCCTCTTAATCCTTATGGTTCTCTCTTTTTGGACCAATATTTTGTTCTTTTGGCACAACATCGACAAAACTAAAGTCGTATTTCAATGTTGCTCGAAGCATCCTATCCAACTTTGTTGTAAAACAAGCTCCTTTGTAATAAATATCGAGTTCTTGATATTTTTTGCCATGCATCATATTCCACATTGAGATAGCTACAATGCAGTATTTCGGAAATTTATTTAACGATTAATTTGTTGTGAAGTTATGTAGTCACATTTTACGTGAATTAAAATTTTTTTTTCGATTTTAGTGGCCGTTTAGCTTGTGATTAGGTACTTTATTTGTCATACACCCATTGCTTAGGGCTTGTTTAGGATCACAAAATTGTTGTTTATGTTGGTGTCCAATCGTATACTAATTCCATCAGGTGTGCAGTAGAAACGACTACATTTTACACACTGTCTGAATATGACAGCTAGAATATTTGGTTAGGCGATGTTTTTAATTAAAAAATATTGTAATTTATATTGCTATTGTCATCAGCAAATTCTCTTTGTTTTAGAGTAATATGAAGGTGATACTCGCATTTTTTCGAATGAAATATTCCACGGAGATCGTATCGATATCCATAAGTATAATTATGTCCTTTGGCATACTCACATACCATAACCTTACTCCGAACCCGAGAATGGGGAACACTATCAAATAAGAGAGCCGGGGCGAACTTCTTCACGAAAGTGCAAAGGTGTTCCTTGTAGTGATGGCGCTTGGCAACACGGGCTCCAGATTCCGCCTCTTGGGATGAGACGCCAGTGCTTACAAGGAGGCGGTCGATCTCCTTGCCGAAAGGTCCGCTCATCTGGGCGATCCGCTTGATTTGCGTCTGCGTATATGTGCCACGGCAATGTTTGATTGACTCTGAAAAGTGATGACATGACTCACATGTAAATTAGGGTTTGACATGGCTGCAGAACAAAAGTTGTGAGGTAAACTCTTAATATCATCAATTACGTATATTAATTTTGACCACATGAATAATGAATGTATTACACATGTAGATGTAGTGTATATTCACCCTTGAAGTCCCCATTGAGAAGCTCATTCGCATATTCCTGGGGGTATGTTGCATCCAGGCTTCCCATGTACGTTCACAGTCCTTTCCAACGTGAGCTCGTGAAGGATGCGCTCTGATTGGAAGCCCCCGATATCTTTTGAAGGTGAACATGAGAATACAACTGAGCATGGCATACACACGAAATGTTCCTTAGAATATGTGTGTCTTTGCAGTTAGAATACATAATAATACAATGGTTTTGTTCTCATTTGCTTGACATCTGGCGCAAATTTAACGCGTTAGCAATGATGACGTATTTCGTGTGTCTTCGAGTCCAGAACGACAGCAGGTCTAAGCGCCAGTGGGAGATGAGGGCCGGACCATCACCATGACGGACGGCGTCTCGACGAACCAGGAGGTTGAGGCCACTCCTGAACTGAACTGAACTGAACTGAACTGAATTTATTTCCTTTCCCGACAATTTCATGAATACACGTGTAAAAACAATACCGGTGGTCATAATAGTTAACAAGAGAAAAGCAGGACATGACTTAGCAAATGCTGTCTTCCAGCCTGCCCTGTATACTAGAAAATAATAACAATAATACTACAGATAAAAGCGACAAAGGTGATATGATGATATTCATAATATGAGCAGTCGAATTAGTCCCGCCTGCAGAGAGTCATGGCGTGATTGATGCATAATGTATAAGTATTAGGGATCATTTTGGATCACTGTGTTCATAATATACTAGAATATGTATAATCCTCTATCATTTTGATGTACATGACTTGCAATATTTATTGGAACAAACTATGGAATTATGATAACTTGCAAGAAAAGATTGCTTTACATTTTCTTTAAAAACCGATTTGGATTCCGGGACCAGTGATCTGCCGACCCATTCGTTCCACAGCCGTGGAAAAACGTATATTGGTAATGACCGAGTGAAGGATGAGTTGTAGCATGGAATATGAAACATATTTGATTGTCTCGTCCTCTGCATAGTCTGAACTTCACGGTTATAACTATACATATCTTTGAATGAAATTGGTAGTTTTCCTAAATAAAAATCATGCATAAACAACAGTACATTGTATTTGAAAAGATCGGCGAGTTTCAATATGCATAATGTTTTGAAAAGGGGTTCAGTATGGGCATTGTACGCTGCATTACAAATAATGCGTATGGCACGTTTCTGAAGTAGAATTGTTTTATTCAAGAATGTCGGCTTTGCACAACCCCAAGCTAGAATTCCATAGTTTATATGCGGATGTATTAGAGTATAATATAGGGTTTTCAAACATTCCAGTGGGAGGGTATTCCTGACTTGTTTTAATATATATAATGTTTTAGCTAATTTGACATTGATACTGTTAATGTGACATTTCCATGACAGTGAGTCGTCAACATGGATGCCCAGGAATTTTGTAGAACACTCCCCGCAGTCGCTTCCAATTCTGGATAGTAGTGTACTACCTATACTCAGAGATAATCCTCCAAAATCAAATATTCTATTACTTGGTTTGATTACAATGTATTTGGTCTTCGTTGCATTTAAAGCAAGTCTATTTGCACAAAACCATTGATATAGTTTGTTTACTTCAGTATTTGTATTTTGAAATAGGGATTTCAGATTTGTGTCCGACATGTACATGGTTGTATCGTCAGCAAATGACAATATAGAACTGGGGCACGAAAATTTTATATCGTTCACGTAGAGTAAGTACAATAGGGGCCCAAGAATAGATCCTTGGGGGACACCGCAGGATATATTTAAATATGTTGAATTTCGATTGTTAAAGCTTACGTATTGTTTTCTATCAGTCAAATAGTTTCTAAACCAATCATTCACCACTCCTCTGAAGCCCATCATATTGAGTTTATGTAACAAAATTTCATGGTTAATGACGTCGAACGCCTTTGAGAGGTCACAAAATATCGCTATAGTATATTTGGGGTGGATCATATTGCTCACTTCGCCACAATGTTTCAGAAAATGTAAAACCGGGTGGATAGTGGAATGCTTAGGTCGAACCCATATTGGTGATGATACAATATATCATGTTTTTCAAGAAATATTATTACTTTGTTGAAGATAATTTTTTCTAATAATTTAGAGATCGCAGGAAGGAGACTGATGGGACGATAGTTTTTCATCAAACAAGGATCAGAGGCTTTGAATACAGCCTCTTTTTTCATGTCGTTTGGTACTTTTCCAAGTTTCATGGATAGGTTTATTATGTGAGTCAGTGGTTCATTTATATGGTGTATACAACATTTCAGTAGTTTACTTGATATTTCGTCATGACCACTGCTTGAGTTGGTTTTGAGGCCCAAAGCTGTATTTGTTACGGTGTCAACTGAGACAGGGCTGAAGAACATACTATTCGGTAAGTGGGGTGGCAGGTAATGTGTGAAATCGTGTGTGGATGCTGAGACACTTTGACCAGTTATTAGCCCAATTTCCGAAAAATATTTGTTAAATTCATTTGCAATAGTTAACTCATCAGTTACTGCTATATTGTTGATTAGGACTCAAGAACTCCAGAGAAGTTCCTTGCTGTGCAGCAATACCAAGTCTTCCCCGTCCACCTTGCACTCCGTGCAACAGTACCACACGTCTTGAAACACAAATTATATACGTCTTAATCAAATCCTGATTTCACCATCATACAATAAAGTACAATTGTAGTTAAAACATTATCATTCAGTGTAATAAAAAATTGCAACAGCAGATCATAGCAGCGAAATGTTCACACAAACCTGGGAAATCTTCTGCCTTCAATGTTCAGGCATGAAGGATGATACCATTCCGCCCTAGAGCAGGCGCTCTTCCGGCGGCACTGCACCATGAGTCCCCCGCCTTGTTTTTACTTGCAGGCGCATTATATGTATCCGTCGCTTGCAGCCTGGGGAGCAGAACCAGTCGTTAGCTGGTGCGGACGACAGGCCAACGCACTTCAGGTGATACCATTTTCGATCACACTTAGAATTGCAGCACAAGACCATGATGTCATCTTTGTCTGTTCGAAAATAATACAATTATCAGTTGACTAGTTGTCATGTATTAGCTTAAAATGAGCAAAACCTAGTCACGTTAATTCTAACAGCAACAGAACCTTCACCACAATAGCACAGGGCAGTGTCATAGTCAATGTCATCCACGTAGCCCTGGTTCTTTCCGTGGAACATCAGCAACATTAGTAATGACTGTAAAATACTTTAAATCACATTTATTGCAGAGTATATTACTCATTAACGGTTTTGTTTATTGGTAAATGTGTCCTACCCAGACACTGTCCACAATTTGTGTGGCCAGATTTGTGACTCATTGTTGTTTCTTCTCCAGTTCACCATCAAGAGGATAGTTGTCAGGGATTTTCTCGTTGAACTTGGAAAAGGTTTGTGCCGCCAACAGAACCAGGCCCTGTGTGACAAACTGTTACAGATACAAGTTATTAGATATGAAATTGCTAAACTGTACTGTATATATTAGTACTTATTATTCTGTTTAGAAGCATAACAGTCAATGGACCTGCATGAATTCCCAGTCAGCACTGAAGTTTTTCATGACATCAGCTGACACACTCTTGTAATTGAAGAACTGTTTCCAACAATATAATGTGCCACGTTCGGAGGCGCTGCTACCTGTGAAGTATCCTTCATCCAAAGCTATGAATTGAAATATGGTACATAATAATTTGGGAAATCACATATCACAAATCACATAGATCTTTTATCTGTGTCCTTTGGCATTGACAATAAATTTGTACTTTTATTGCCTTCCAGCCTACCTACAGCAGTATCCCCTCTTTGTGAAACTCTTGAACGGCCGGGCATAAGCGCTCCAACCTGGAGCTGGGGGTGAGTGTCCTGGACCTCAAGCGCTGAGCACTGATCATGCGCTCCATGCTCAAGCCATCGCCGTTACACAGCAGAGTGTGTAGATCTTTTTCTACGACCTGTGAACAATCATTACGAAGATATAGAGATACATGTACTTGTATACAGTTACTGTGGTGTAATAGCTGTTCACGGTATAGCCAATTCTCACTTGTGGTGAAAAGGACTCCAGCTCGGACATGATGTTGATGGTGCCGGCATTTGTTGATGGATTCACGTTTATGACCCCGATAGTGAACAGCTGGCTCTTCTGTTTCATCTCTCTGGAGTGGGCGTGTTCCTTGTGTGGTTCGAAAGGAAGATCCAGTGTCCACGAGAAGACCTCGCGAATGATGTTTCCCACCAGGACGACCATCTGCTCTTTCAGACAGTCAAAATCACCTTTGGTGAGAATCAGTGCTGAGGCCAGAACGTCAACGGCGTCACAGAGAGGTGGTCCCTGGATATTTATCATACAACTCAATTAGTAGCACATACACAGTACCAGATGAAAACCCATGATTTTTTTATTAATAGATTGAATTTGTTCCAACCGTTAGGGACAGGGAGTCAGTCCGAGTCACACTGGCAAAGGCCAGTGCCATCAGGTGCATTGTTGTCCCTTTCTCTTGTGACTGATGGGCCCTCTTTGCCTCCCACTGGACGTTGTCCCAGCACGAAGTGTAACCTGGTAGCCCTGGGAGTAACTGCTCGAGGGCTGGGAGGAGGCACAAGGGTGTCAAAGCGTCGTCTCGCCACCTTCTGTGGTGGTTCCAGGGTCTGCCAATAAGATCAGTATTGTCTGCAGAGTCATCTCAATATCAATGGCACATTGTCATTAGATGATCGGCAGGGCTGATGAAAAACACGTACATGTACTAGGCAGGTCAACAGTGTGAGCACTTGTGACATTGCACATTGCAAGTGTTGACTTGTGACATTGCACAAGTCAATCACGAAATGAACACCACATGATTCTTTGGTAGTGTACTCTGGTTGTATTTGTGGTGGTCCTCGTTGTTCAAATGACCCATTTCTAATGAACCCGCTTAGAGTTGTCCTGTGTTAAAGGACGTAGAAAGTCTGAGGTAAAGGACATACATGTAGACGAAGTGACGTCAGTGGAGTGATGGATAGGAAGGAGATTGACTGTGATATGTGGTCTGGTCCTGAATAATACATGGGCTTTTTTTCTGTCCGACATAGAATTTGCTGCACAGACAGACAGCTACATGATATATATGTGTCATGGATGACCACATTGTTCAAAAGAGCATGTACATGTACCGTACTTTGTCCAGTGTCCACGGATTTATGTATAGAAACACTTGTAAATATGTGCGCCAGAGCAAAGTCAGACGAAATATCTCCTCCAAAGACACATTGGCGTCATCAGCAGCAGACAGTGTGTGAAATGCAGTTGTTTCTATTGCACAGCTGGTGGAATTAGTGTACAACTGCCCAACAACATATTAAAGTGTCAAAATCGGTGTTGCCAAAATCGGTGTTTGGTTTTCCTTGTGAAAGTGATCAATAGTTGTCTCTAGAGACGTTGTACAGTGCAAATCTTTCAACACGCACTCGAATTCGTCTAAATCGGGTTTTAAAAAAAGACTCGCATGTACCAGTACCCATGCAGTGATGCAAAAATAACAACAAAAAAAATAGAAAAATACACAGTT
This sequence comes from Terebella lapidaria, assembly GCA_949152475.1. Lineage (NCBI taxonomy): Eukaryota > Metazoa > Annelida > Polychaeta > Terebellida > Terebellidae > Terebella > Terebella lapidaria. Next base: position 31,831,436 of record OX424563.1, on the reverse strand, counting down.
CAATTACTCGAAACTCGTATATGTATGGTATATCATAGTGATGAAACCTCAAATACTCTGTTTGTTTCTTTTGTGTTGCAAATAAGGACGATAAATGGAAATTCATCTACTTGTTTATGTTAGCGCAAATGTAAACTGAATAATTATACGGACGTATTTTTGAGGTTGTAACGGTGCATCATCGAATATAGGCTTGCGAATTGACTTATAACATTGCAATAGCTTGAAATACGTTCACGCTATGAGATTGGATAATAGACCCTGTTTTGTTCGCTCGGAATTTTTAATACTGGGTATTGATTCTACGTCTACGGACAGTATCTGTGAAATTCTAGTTTAGAAATTTTAGTCCACCAATACAAACATGCTAGGATAATGTCAATAAAGCTGTTCTATCAAAATTTGCGTGAAATATGGACACTATCAAAATTTGCGTGAAATATGGACACTTTATGTGAAATTCATGTCCAATATTGTCACCAAATAACGCCTTGAGTCACAGGATCCTATTATTCTGAACCACGATGTCTCAGAATACTGAGAAGATATATAGTTCATATTTTTACTTAGCTTAGCGTGAGGTAATACGACTCCGTTTTTTTTTCTTCAAAATTACCTTTACAATTCTATCGGTTTTATGAAGTAGAACTTCATAATAATGTATCTCATATCGCAAAGAACAATGGAAATACCCAACCCACAGACCCGGGCGACTGAGGAGATGTTTGAGAGTCAGAAAGAAGCATATAAACCATGTATTATGCAGGACCAAGCCACAAACCTCACAGTCAATTTCCTTTCTATCTGTCATTCTGCCAGACATACAAACACCGGACATCCCCAATGGAAAAAAGAGCGGGAGAGGGGGGGGGGGGACAATTCGGAAAGCGAGGACCAACAGAAGTACAGCAGGGGTCTAGTCAACCGTCAATATTGAATTTGTTGTTCCCCAAACGGAGATGAATGTGTAAAAATACATTGTCGAGTAGGACATCATTGCCCGTGGATGGTATGTGCTGATCTGTAATAAAACAAATGTTGATTGTTCCTGTCGCAAATCTGGTAGATATTCATATTCATACAACCTATCTAATATTTTTTATATCAAACATTATAATATTCATGAATTAATGGGACACAAATTCAAATTGCTGTAACTCATATTCTATATCATTAATGCGTCATATAAAACACTCCGAAAGCCGTGTCGATATAAGTCTGATATACACTGAGTTACGTGAATGGCTGCTTGCAATGACTTGCAATATCCTTCTGAAATAAATAAATAATGTCACAACCATGGAAATCATCACCGACCTCTTTGGAGATCGGAATATGATTTTCATGACCTTCCTATTCCGGATTCTTATGTACAGCCGTCACCAGACACCGGTGTACATATGTTATATTTATACACCATATTGGGAGTGGTCTGGGAAAGGAATTAGTTAATCAACTACTAGTATTTCTACCATGGCCATTCCGGCACCCGCAGATACAGACCCTCAAGACCAGGCCCAGAGTACGTCCAGGTTAAGTGTGTGGGGTTTGCACGCTACAGATTCATTCCCAACTTAAAATGAAAGGGAAGTGTGAATAGCATGTAAACGAGATTCTAAAACACATCACTGGTCAATGTTAATTGAAAACATGACAGTTGCAATTAAGAGATTGAGTCCGTAGTCAAACCCTCACCTCAGATTCGTTCCTCTTTCAGTCTAGATTTCCACAGGACACCAATGATACCAGACACCGTCACAGAACGAGTCAGGGTGATGTTTGCACGCTAAGTATCCATTTAAATACAACACCCAAAAGTAGATCAAAGGGAATGTCAAAGACAAGAGATTGGTCTCAATTTCAGCCCGTGCTACATAGAAGCAGAACTGAATGACTTAATCAATTTAATGCATGTGTTTCCAATTCGATATTCAAGTGGGATAATCGGTTTCTAAAATTCGTTATCAATCAATTGGTTAGCATATATATTAGATGATATAGCACCGTTACGACCCAAAAATACGTGCGCATGACCCTGCAGTGGAGTTTGAACATACCGTAAAAATGCACGACGGAACGAATTGTTTGCGCTAACATGAACGAAGACACGAATTTCCCTATATTGTCGTTATTTGCAACACAAAAGAATCATACTAAATTATTGGGGAACCATCCCTATGATATACCATACATGTACGAGGGCTGTGTATGTTTCTATATTTTCAGCTATTTTTGTTAATTTTGCATCACTGCATGGAAACCGTTCCATGCGAAACTATTTTCGGAATATAATTTTCATTGTCAGACACATTCGGAACTGTTGTATTGTAAAGCTGCTCGAAGGACAGCTACTGATCACTCTCAAACGGAATACCAAAAACCGATTATTCCACTTTAAACTGGTAGCAGTGATGCGTTAGGGTCAGAGATAAATGAGTGTAACCATCAAAATAGGCAAGGATAATAACATAATAGAATGACAACCGAGTTCTCACAACACCACATCACTCGCCCGATCTTGATAGAGAATGTGTGAGACAATATATGGACTTCATTCGATAATGCATCGTTGATAATTGATTATTGATAAATGATAAATTTGAAGTTGAAAAGTGTAACTTTAAAGTAGAATAATCGGTTCCAAAATTCATTTGGGGGTTGTAACGGTGCTATATAATCTAATATAGTATTATGCTAGCCAAGTGATGTATAATGAATTCCAGAAAACCGATTATTCTACTTAATACCCAAGATTTTAGTCGACGTCCAAATTCTCATGGCTCCCACGAGACGTGGACACATCATTTTGATTTCCAATATCATGACCTTGCTATTCTGAAATCTAATGACTTGCTGGAGCTGAGCGCTGCTCTGTCAATATAATATATGCCTAATCGAAGAAACTGGGAGCGTTCTGAAATGCATAGGACAGAAACAGGATCTGTGGAATATCATACGAAGCTATTTCTTGGTTGGTGATTCGTTTTAAAAGAGAAAAAGGGTTTCGTTTGATATCCATGCGTTGTTGTCACTGTTTCTGTTGCACTCGTCAGGGATAAAATATACAATGATTACATAGACCTGACAAAATCCGCGGTACAGATAGCGATGTTCTGGCTTGAAAATGTTGTGATATTGTAAGTAGAATTTGTTACTGTAGTTATGCAATTGTGTGTGCACTATTGGTTGTGAAGAATTGTCTTCGATAAAAATAACATTATTGTTATATGTGAGTAAATTAGTTTCAAATAACTATGATCATGTGGTCTATAATGTATCACACAATATGTATGATATTATACCATGGTTTACCCCCACCCCTGTTTATGTCTCCAGTATCTAATATAATATGTGCTAAGATCAACTATTGAGAAAGTTTCACATGTATATAGATGTGCCTGCCAGATACATTCTTTTGATGGTCAGTATGAACCGAATATATCTCAAATATATTAGCATGACTTTTTCAACAGTGATATGTAGACCATGGCAATTTGCTGCACATGCAATGGCACTTTTTGACAAAAGTAACCATTTCTCTATTTTTTTGGTAAGCCTGAAACACGTCGAGATATCACATATTTCAATTGAGCTGTCCTTCAACTTGACACCTGAAACACAATTCTATCTCCGATAAGTAACCAAAGATAATTCAGAGTGAAAGTTGAAATGGACACTTCATTGTCAGAATCAAATAAATGCATCTACCGTTACTGCCGTCCAAATTTCAACTGGCAAAAAAAAAAATCGCCAAGGGCGATAGCAATGAGACATCACACTCCGTACACGGAACTGTCAGATTATTTCGGGCCATTACATACCTGGGATAAATCAGCAACTCAGTTTCAGAAATGACCGCTTTTAATTAACACTTGTTCTTCTTCAAGTATACGATACGAAGTATTACACTGTTTTCAGGCAGTGAAACAACCAATTCGAAATTTATTTGAGAATCAATTGACCCTCTTAATCCTCACGGTTCTTCTCTCATTTTGGACCAATATTTCGTTCTCTTGGCACAACATGGACAAAACTAAAGTCGTATTTCAATGTTGCTCGAAGCATCCTGGCCAATCTTGTTGTGAAACAGATATTTTTTTATCTTGATATTTTTTGCCACGCATCATATTCCACATTGAGATAGCTACAATGCAGTATTTCGGAAATTTATTTAACAATCAATTTGTTGTGAAGTTATGAAGTCACATTTTACGTGAATTAAAATTAAATTTTTTTCCGATTTTAGTGGCCGTTTGGCTTGTGATTAGGTACTTTATTTGTCATACACCCATTGCTTGGGGCTTGTTTAGGATTACGAAATTGTTGTTTATGTTGGTGTCCAATTGTATACTAATTCCATCAGGTGTGCAGTAGAAACGACTACATTTTACACACTGTTTGGATATGATGACGCTCATGCGCTTTCAGCTAGGATATTTGGTTAGGCGATGTTTTTAATTAAAAAATATTGTAATTTATATTGCTATTGTCATCAGCAAAATCTCTTTGTTTTAGAGTAATATGAAGGTGATACTCAGATTTCTTCAAATGAAATATTCCAGGGAGAAAGTATACTCCCATTCCATAACCTTACTCCGAACCCGAGAACACTATCAAATAAGAGAGCCCGGGCGAACTTCTTCACGAAAGTGCAAAGGTCTTCCTTGTAGTGATGGCACTTGGCAACACGGGCTCCAGATTCCACCTCTTGGGATGAGACGCCGGTGTTCACAAGGAGGCGGTCGATCTCCTTGCCGAAAGGTCCGCTCATCTGGGCGACCCGCTTGATTTGCGTCTGCGTATATGTGCCACGGCAATGTTTGATTGACTCGGAAAAGTGACGACATGACTCACATGTGAATTAGGGTTTGACATGGCTGCAGAACAAAAGTTGTGAGGTAAACCCTTGATACCATCATCAATTACGTATAATGATTTTGACCACATGAATAATGAATGTATTACACATGTAGATGTAGTGTATATTTACCCTTGAAGTCCCCATTGAGAAGCTCATTCGCATAATCCTGGGGGTATGTTGCATCCAGGCTTCCCAGGATGCGCTCTGATTGGAAGCCCCCGATATCTTTTGAAGGTGAACATGAGAATACAACTGAGCATGGCATACACACGAAATGTTTCCTTAGAATATGTGTGTCTTTGCAGTTAGGATACATAATAATACAATGGTTTTGTTCTCATTTGCTTAACATCTGGCGCAAATTTACCACTGAGTGACGTGTTATAAATGAAGACGTATTTCGTGTGTCTTCGAGTCCAGAACGACAGCAGGTCTAAGCGCCAGTGGGAGATGAGGGCCGGACCATCACCATGACGGATGGCGTCTAGACGAACCAGGAGGTTGAGGCCACTCCAGAGAAGTTCCTTGCTGTGCAGCAATACCAAATCTTCCCCGTCCACCTTGCACTCCGTGCAACAGTACCACACGTCTTGAAACACAAATTCTATACGTCTTAATCAAATTGTAGTTAAAACATTATCACTCAGTGTAATAAAAAATTGCAATAGCAGATCATAGCAGCGAAATGTTCACACAAACCTGGGAAATCTCCTGCCTTCAATGTTCAGGCATGAAGGATGATACCATTCCGTCCAAGAGCAGGCGCTCTTTCGGTGGCACTGCACCATGAGTCCCCCGCCTTGTTTGTACTTGCAGGCGTATTATATGTACCGGTCGATGTCCTTGCAGCCTGGGGAGCAGAACCAGTCGTTAGCTGGTGCGGACGACAGGCCAACGCACCTCAGGTGATACCATTTTCGATCACACTTAGAATTGCAGCACAAGATCAAGATGTCATCTTTGTCTGTTCGAAAATAATACAATTATCAGTTGACTAGTTGTCATGTATTAGCTTATAATAAGCAAAACTGAGTCACGTTAATTCTAACAGCAACAAAACCTTCGCCACAATGGCACAGGGCAGTGTCATAGTCAATGTCATCCATGTAGCCCTGGTTCTTTCTGTGGAACATCAGTAACATTAGTATTGACTGTAAAATACTTTAAATCACATTTATTGCAGAGTGTTTTATATAACTCATTAACGGTTTTGTTTATTGGTAAATGTTCCTACCCAGACACTGTCCACAATTTGTGTGGCCAGATTCGTGACTCATTGTTGTTTCTCCTCCAGTTCACCATCAAGAGGATAGTTGTCAGGGATATTCTCGTTGAACTTGGAAAAGGTTTGTGCCGCCAACAGAACCAGGCCTTTGTGACAAACTGTTACAGATACAAGTTATTGGATATGAAATTGCTAAACTGTACTGTATATATTAGTACTTATTATTCTGTTCAGAAACAATCAATGGACGTGCATGAAGTCCCAGTCAGCACTGAAGTTTTTCATGACATCAGCTGACACACTCTTGTGATTGAAGAACTATTTCCAACAATATAATGTGCCACGTTCGGAGGCGCTGCTACCTGTGAAGTATTCCTTCATCCAAAGCTATGAATTGGAATATGGTATGTAATAATTTGGGAAATCACATAATGACAAATCACAAATCACACAGATCTTTTATCTGTGTCCTCTGGCATTGACATTCAACTTGAACTTTTATTGCCTTCCAGCTCCACCTGCAGCAGTATCCCCTCTTTGTGAAACTCCTGAACGGTCGGGCATAAGCGCTCCAACCTGGAGCTGGGGGTGAGTGTCCTAGACCTCAAGCGCTGAGCACTGATCATGCGCTCCATGCTCAAGCCATCGCCGTTACACGGCAGAGTGTGTAGATCTTTGTCTCCGACCTGTGAACAATCATTACGAAGATATAGAGATACATGTACATGTATACATTTACTGTGGTGTAATAGCTGTTCACGATATAGCCAATTCTCACTTGTGGTGAAAAGGACTCCAGCTCGGACATGATGTTGATGGTGCCGGCATTTGTTGATGGATTCTCGTTTATGACCCCGAGAGTGAACAGCTGGCTCTGCTGTTTCATCTCTCTGGAGTGGGCGTGTTCCTTGTGTGGTTCGAAAGGAAGATCCAGTGTCCACGAGAAAACCTCGTGAATGATGTTTCCCACCAGGAAGACCATCTGCTCTTTCAGACAGTCAAAATCACCTTTGGTGAGAATCAGTGCTGTGGCCAGAACGTCAACGGCGTCACAGAGAGGTGGTCCCTGGATATTTATCATACAACTCAATTAGTTGCACATACACAGTAGCAGATGAAAACCCATGATTTTTTTTATTAATAGATTGAATTTGTTCCAACCGTTAGGGACAGGGAGTCAGTCCGAGTCACACTGGCAAAGGCCAGTGCCATCAGGTGCATTGTTGTCCCTTTCTCTTGTGACTGATGGGCCCTCTTTGCCTCCCACTGCACGTTGTCCCAGCACAAGGTGTAACCTGGTAGCCTGGGAGTAACTGCTCGAGGGCTGGGAGGAGGCACAAGGGTGTCAAAGCGTCGTCTCGCCACCTTCTGTGGTGGTTCCAGGGTCTGCCAATAAGATCAGTATTGTCTGCGGAGTCATCTCAATATCAATGGCAGATTGTCATTAGATGATCGGCAGGGCTGATGAAAAACACGTACATGTACTAGGCAGGTCAACAGTGTGAGCACTTGTGACATTGCACAAGTCAATCACGAAATGAACACCACATGTTTCTTTGGTAGTGTACTCTGGTTGTATTTGTGGTGGTCCTCGTTGTTCAAATGACCCATTTCTAATGATACCGCCTAGAGTTGTCCTGTGTTAAACGACGTAGACAAAGTCTGAGGTAAAGGACATACATGTAGACGAAGTGACGTCAGTGGAGTGATGGATAGGAAGGAGATTGACCGTGATATGTGGTCTGGTCCTGAATAATACATGGGCTTTTTTTCTGTCCGACATAGAATTTGCTGCTCAGACAGACAGCTACATGATATATATGTGTCATGGATGACCACAGTGTTCAAAAGAGCATATGTACATGTACCGTACTTTGTCCAGTGTCCACGGATTTATGTATATAAACACTTGTATATATGTGCGCCAGAGCAAAGTCAGACGAAATATCTCCTCCAAAGACACATTGGCGTCATCAGCAGCAGACAGTGTGTGAAATGCAGTTGTTTCTATTGCACAGCTGGTGGAATTAGTGTACAACTGCCCAACAACATATTAAAGTGTCAAAATCGGTGTTGCCAAAATCGGTGTTTGGTTTTCTGTGTGAAAGTGATCAATAGTTGTCTCTAGAGACGTTGTACAGTGCAAATCTTTCAACACGCACTCGAATTCGTCTAAATCGGGTTTTAAAAAAAGACTCGCATGTACCAGTACCCATGCAGTGATGCAAAAATAACAAAAAAAAAATAGGAAAATACACAGTTCAATTACTCGAAACTCGTATATGTATGGTATATCATAGTGATGAAACCTCAAATACTCTGTTTGATTCTTTTGCAAATAAGGACGATAAAATGGAAATTCATCTACTTGTTTATGTTAGCGCAAATGTAAACTGAATAATTATGCGGACGTATTATTGAGGTTGTAAGGGTGCATCATCGAATATAGGCTTGCGAATTGACTTATAACATTGCAATAGCTTGAAATACGTTCACGCTATGAGATTGGATAATAGACCCTGTTTTGTTCGCTCGGAATACTTAATACTGGGTATTGATTCTACGTCTACGGACAGTATCTGTGAAATTCTAGTTTAGAAATTTTAGTCCACCAATATAAACATGCTAGGATAATGTCAATAAAGCTGTTCTATCAAAATTTGCTGGAGCGTGAAATATGGACACTTCATGTGAAATTCATGTCCAATATTGTCACCAAATAACGCCTTGGGTCACAGGATCCTATTATTCTGAACCACGATGTCTCAGAATACTGAGAAGATATATAGTTCATATTTTTACATAGCTTAGCGTGAGGTTATACGACTCCGTTTTTTTTTCTTCAAAATTACCTTTACAATTTTATCGGTTTTTATTAAGTAGAACTTCATAATAATGTATCTCATATCGCAAAGAACAATGGAAATACCCAACCCACAGACCCGGGCGACTGAGGAGATGTTTGAGAGTCAGAAACAAGCATATAAACCATGTATTATGCAGGACCAAGCCACAAACCTCACAGTCAATTTCCTTTCTATCTGTCACTCTGCCAGACATACAAACACCGGACATCCCCAATGGAAAAAAGAGCGGGAGAGGGGGGGGGGGGGGGTCGACAATTTGGAAAGCGAGGACCAACAGAAGTACAGCAAGGGTCTAGTCAATATTGAATTTGTTGTTCCCCAAACGGAGATGAATGTGAAAAAATACATTGTCGAGTAGGTCATCATTGCCCGTGGATGGTATGTGCTGATCTGTAATAAAACAAATGTTGATTGTTCCTGTCGCAAATCTGGTAGATATTCATACTTCATACAACCTATCTAATATTTTTTATATCAAATATTATAATATTCATGAATTAATGGGCCACAAATTCAAATTACTGTAACTCAGATTCTATATCATTAATGCGTCATATAAAACACTCCGAAAGCCGTGTCGATATAAGTCTGATATACACTGAGTTACGTGAATGGCTGCTTGCAATGACTTGCAATATCCTTCTGAAATAAATAAATAATGTCACAACCATGGAAATCATCACCGACCTCTTTGGAGATCGACCTCTTTGGAGATCGGAATATGATTTTCATGACCTATTCCGGATTCTTATGTACAGCCGTCACCAGACACCGGTGTACATATGTTATATTTATACACCAAATTGGGAGTGGTTTGGGAAAGGAATGAGTTAATCAACTACTAGTATTTCTACCATAGCTATTCCGGCACCCGCAGATACAGACCCTCAAGAGCAGGCCCAGAGTACGTCCAGGTTAAGTGTGTGGGGTTTGCACGCTACAGATTCATTCCCAACATAAAATGAAAGGGAAGTGTGAACAGCATGTAAACGAGATTCTAAAACACATCACTGGTCAATGTTAATTGAAAACATGACAGTTGCAATTAAGAGATTGAGTCCGTAGTCAAACCCTCACCTCAGATTCGTTCCTCTTTCAGTCTAGATTTCCACAGGACACCAATGATACCAGACACCGTCACAGAACGAGTCAGGGTGATGTTTGCACGCTAAGTATCCATTTAAATACAACACCCAAAAGTAGATCAAAGGGAATGTCAAAGACAAGAGATTGGTCTCAATTTCAGCCCGTGCTACATAGAAGCAGAACTGAATGACTTAATCAATTTAATGCATGTGTTTCCAATTCAATATTAAAGTGGGATAATCGGTTTCTAAAATTCGTTATCAATCAATTGGTCAGCATATATATTAGATGATATAGCACCGTTACGACCCAAAAATACGTGCGCATGACCCTGCACTGGAGTTTGAACATACCGTAAAAACACACGACGGAACGAATTGTTTGCGCTAACATAAACGAAGACACGAATTTCCCTATATTGTCGTTATTTGCAACACAAAAGAATCAAACTAAATTATTGGGGAACCATCCCTATAATATACCATACATGTACGAGGGCTGTGTATGTTTCTATATTTTCAGCTATTTTTGTTAATTTTGCATCACTGCATGGAAACCGTTCCATGCGAAACTATTTTCGGAATATAATTTTCATTGTCAGACACATTCGTGTGCGCATTGGAACTGTTGCATTGTAAAGCTGCTCGAAGGACAGCTACTGATCACTCTCAAACGGAATACCAAAAACCGATTATTCCACTTTAAACTGGTAGCAGTGATGCGTTAGAGTCAGAGATAAATGAGTGTAACCATCAAAATAGGCAAGGATAATAACAAAATAGAATGACAACCGAATTCTTACAACACCACATCACTCGCCCGATCTTGATAGAGAATGTGCGAGACAATATATGGACTTCATTCGATAATGCATCGTTGATAATTGATTATTGATAATTGATAACTTTGAAGTTGAAAAGTGTAACTTTAAAGTAGAATAATCGGTTCCAAAATTCATTTGGGGGTTGTGACGGTGCTATATAATCTAATATAGTATTATGCTAGCCAAGTGATGTATAATGAATTCCAGAAAATCGATTATTCTACTTAATACCCAAGATTTTAGTCGACGTCCAAATTCTCATGGCTCCCACGAGACGTAGACATATCATGTTGATTTCCAATATCATGACCTTGCTATTCCGAAATCTAATGACCTGCTGGAGCTGAGCGCTGCTCTGTCAAATTTAATATATACCAAATCGATGAAACTGGGAGCGTTCTGAAGTGTATAGAACAGGAACATGACCTGTGGAATGTCAAACGAAACCATTTCTTGGAGGGGAATGTCTCAGCTAGACAAACAAGTTTCGTTTGATATCCATGCATTGCAACCACTGTTTCTTTTGCCCTCGTCAGGGATAATAATACAATGATGACATAGACCTGACAAAATCCGCGGTACAGATGACGATGTTCTGGCCTGGAAATGTTGTGATATTGTATGTAGGATTTGTTACTGTAGTAATGAAATTGTGTGTGCACTATTAGTTGTGAATGATTGTAAGTTTTTGATGAAAATAATTTGTTGTTATATGTATATCAATTATTTTCAATCAACTATGCTCATGTGGTCTATGTGTCACACAATATGTATCATATTATACCATGGTTTACCCCCACCCCCTGTGTATGTCTCCAGTCTCCAATATAATATATGTTGCAGGGTTCGGAACAATCCGCTTGCCCGAGAGGGGATTCGAACCCAGGACCCCACGAACAGTAGTCCAACACTCTACCAGGTGAGCTAAAGGGATATCCCACTAGCCGAGCTAGTAGGAATGCTGACTACCAAATTGGGCGAACCCCGAATGGGCCCTGGCACATACTCCCCCCTCTTCGGAAATCTCGTCCCGAGATTTGGGCAAGTCCCCCATTGGGCGCCAATCTTGCAGGGTTCGGAAAAATCCGCTTGCCCGAGAGGGGATTCGAACCCAGGACCCCACGAACAGTAGTCCAACACTCTACCAAGTGAGCTAAAGGGATATCCCACTAGCCGAGCTAGTAGGAATGCTGACTACCAAATTGGGCGAACCCCGAATGGGCCCTGGCACATACTCCCCCCTCTTCGGAAATCTCGTCCCGAGATTTGGGCAAGTCCCCCATTGGGCGCCAATCTTGCAGGGATTCGAACCCAGGACCCCACGAACAGTAGTCCAACACTCTACCAAGTGAGCTAAAGGGATATCCCACTAGCCGAGCTAGTAGGAATGCTGACTACCAAATTGGGCGAACCCCGAATGGGCCCTGGCACATACTCGAGCTAGTAGGAATGCTGACTACCAAATTGGGCGAACCCCGAATGGGCCCTGGCACATATGCAAACCATTCTTACCCCAGTTAGTGGAGGTATCTGTGACGAATGAAAAATGGGAACAGACAAGAACACAAATTGGGCAGAACAAAGCTGATATCGAACAGATGAACACGGATTTGCTTTCCGACTTCTGAAATTCTTGCAGAACTGACAAACTGTCAAACGGGAAGTGACAGGAAGGATATCCAACCGAAAGGTAAACACCAAGTTGTGCAAGGCATTCCCTAGGTGGCGGCACCGTCTACAACATATATGCTAAGACCAACTATTGAGAAAGTTTCGCAGGTATAGAGATGAAATGCCTGCTTGATACATTCATTTGATTATCAGTATGAACCAAATATTTCTCAAATATATTAGCATGACATCAGCAACTCCGGTTCGGAAATCACCGCTTTCAATCAGCACTTGTTCTTCTTCAGGTATACGAGTATTACACTTGTCTTCAGGCAGTGAAACAACAAAATCGAAATTCATTTGAGCATGTTGAGAGTCTACATTTAGCCGTCTTAATTTTTTTCGGTACTTTTCACATTTTGGACCGACATTTGTTGTCTTGGCACAGCATCAACACAACTGAAGTCGTATTTCAATGTTGCTCGAAGCATCCTGGCCAATCTCGTTGTGGAACAGGCTCCCCCACTAGATATAGAGTTCTTGATATTCTTGCCATGAATTATATTCCACATTAAGATAGGTACAATATGCAGTATTTCGGCCTTTCGGCTTGTGAGTACGATAATGTGCTTTCAGGTGAAAAATTTGGTTAGGCGTTGTTCTTAATTAAAAATATTTATATTGCTATTGTCATCACCAAAATCTCGTTGTGTTAGGGTAATAAGGTGATACTCACATTTCTTCAAATAACTTAAGATATGAATTACTCTAGAAAGATTGTATCGATATCCATAAGTGCATCTGCATATTCTTATAGCATAACCTGACTCCGACCCCGGGAATAGGGAACATTATCAAATAACAGCATGTGATCAAGTTATGCACAGCTTATTAGTTTGTTTAAAGACCTAGTAGCATGCCGATGAAAGTGCTTCTAATTTAGTTTGTTATGAATAGTTTTCAATGATTTCGAACGAATTTTACAAATACAATCAATGGGTTTCACAAGTATAACGCCATGTTTTAGAAAACATGGCAGAAAAAAATCCGGCCCTTTTATGTGTACGTGTTTCCCATGGACTCACAAATCTGAATTCAATACACAATCAACACATATATATGAATAACTCACAACAATAGTTGTACAGTTCATATAAAAAGTCACACAATCAGTCACATCAAAGTAAATGAAACAGGAAATCGTGTACACCCTCAGCCAACTTATCTCCCCCAAGTCCACTTAGATGTACGGTATCCTTGCCAGATCGCCAGTGCCAGTCTTTGGACCTAGCCGTCGGCAGCTCTGTTAAAAACATCCTACTAAATTCCTGCTCCATAAGTCGCCCAAAAATCTGGAAACTATCTTCTAGTTTAAAATCTCACATTCCCAATATGCCCCAAAACATCACCATAGGTTTAAATATTCACATAGAGGCGGCAAGATTTGATGAATATAGGCCTAAAGTGTATGTGTACAGCCGTATTACAATGGATAGATATCTAACCGTTCCTGCAGAGGCCCTAGGCATATGTACAAAATTCCATAGCAGGGCTCATATAAAACTGGAATAAAGGTTATACCTATTGCCGGGTTTTTAAGTACCCGTGGTCGAAAGCACGGATTCGTCACGGCTTCGTTATGGCGGTCTTGGCTATTAAAGGCGATCGCGCTTGTGAAGCAACAAAATTTCTCATGCTTCAGTTTTGTTATGCTACACGCTTGATCGCCCCACGAAAAATGGCCTAACAGGCCTAATGCAACTGTAATAATTCGAAAAGATAATTTTAAACTATTCTCTAAAATGCTTACACCTAATGTATCACTGTCACTGTCTGTCGCTGCAATACAACATATTCTTAAGTGATTACTTGTTGGCGTAGTTATATAACGCAGTGATTATATCTGGGGCGGTTCAAATATGAGAAGTTCCAAAATAACCGGCAGGAGAATCGGTAATTGCACTTGCGAATACCAGCCGAAAACTAATTTGAAACAGCACTTCTCATTGTTATTCAAATTCTTATTGTTAGTACAGTGATATTAGCAGTGTTTTTAAATCAGTTTAGCGGAATTTATTGGCTTTTATTGCAAATTCGCGAAACCAACACCAATGTATGCTGAATCTAAGAGAGTCGTCAGAGAGAGTCGGAAGACAGGAGATACATAGGGTGAGGTCAACGACAATCACATATACCGGCCCTGAGGGGCCGGGAATGATATTGCATCAAATAGGCACTCCTTCCGTAAATTGCCGAAGATTTTGATCACGATTTCAGTGTGGGTCACGTGGTGTGTGACGTCAGTTGAGGTAGAGCTGAAAGTACATGTAGTCAGCAAGGTAAACTGCATGTCGCATATTCTTTCCCCTGCTGTATGTTTGACAATTCATGTGAACGGGTGAGATGGCGGGAATAAGGCATTTCTTGTCTTAACATTTAGAATCAGTACCAGTTATTCACGCAGAACGGAGGTTTGTTGAACTGCAAGAGGTCCAGTATTTGCTGGTTTTAGCGTGTTTTCTTTTGAATCTCATGCATTTTTTGACATTAGAGCGTTGGGGGCGAAGCCCCCAACCCTCTACATGTCTATGTGCTGACTTTTTTATGGAGGTTTCATGCCAACCTATCGACGCTCGTTTTGGCATGTAAACGTTTAGACACCTACTTCAAATGAGGATTTTCTTCGTCCTTGACATAAAATCTCTCGAATTGATGGGCAACTTTGACTATTCCACAGATATATTAGGCATAAATCGATGTGTTAAGTTTGAGAAAATTACGTAAAATGTTCACATTATCTAAAAACGTCCCAAAATGGCGGAGCCGGTGGAAATTGACGTTCCCAGAATGCAAAGCAAATTTTACCACAATCACGCGTATTTTGGAACACAAGTTTCTGTTCAGCAATTCGTGCATGTATACATGCATGTGGGCATCTGCGTGTGGGCATCTTTGGCGTTATGAAGTAAACACAACGATTCGTCTGCAATGCCACGGTTACATTTACCGTAATTTGACGTATTTCATGACAATTAAGCTGGTGTTCCGTGCTGGGTTGCGAAGCCTTATTTTAAACTGGTCTTTCAATTTGCCCAGTAAAGGCATGTGTTAGGCTATATCTGATGATATCAGATGCAGATATTCCTCATAGTTTCTAATGTTTTAGGGATATCTTAATGAGGTTCCAAATCATTTTAGCAGGCGTATCTGTTCCATTGATCGATTTTAAAATAAGTGTTTACTTACTAGGAATATGAATGAAATAGGCCATTTTTTTTCATCCTAATATACGAAAATGAATTGGAATCGAGCTCTAATGTCGTCTCCCGCAGTTAGCTGCATTTTCTTGTTAGTGGTGTAACCGTGGCCGTGATTGAAGACACGTGGTTGTGTTTTAATTGTTTATTGATCCAGCGAATTCAATCTGTAAATACAATCATGAATGACATAATATTCCACCAGGCGACTCCAGGACAAATGCCTTGGAGTAGTTATTCAATACAGTTGTGAGTGAATAATGCAGCACGTAAATAGTTTGATATATAGTACAAAGCTATAATTATTTAAAGATATATTTACTAGACTAAATGCTCACTCTGAATTACAAACAGCCATCAGCAACGTAATTTGTTGCAACCATTGCATTGATAATATTTTTAAATGAATTTAGAATAGTATTAACTTTAGAATGATGAAATGATATTCCACCAGGCGACTCCAGGACAAATGCTCTTTGCATTTGCCGCCAATTCAATTTATGTCAAACATTGAGATGAAAGTGAGGGTAAAACAAACAATGTTTAACCAATGAGCTTATTAATATTTGACGCCGTTGGTATGTGGAAGTCATATGATATGATCGACACAGGTGAATGCACAACGGTTGGTAGCATATATTGTGTTCGTACATGTAAACAAGTGAAAGTTGTTGGTCGCCTATACGTGCTAATGCAGTACGCACAATAGAAAAGCCAAGGTAATGAAATTGTATGTGCACAAGTCCTGAAAAATAGATAAATGAATAGATTAGAGAATACAAACCCTGTTACAGTGGTTTTCCTTCTTTGAGCTGACCGCCCAAATTACGCATTTTACGTTTTTGGCCAGCCATCAAAGCACATTCTGCCTCAACTGACGTCACGATTACGGAAACTGCCGAAGCTATTTTTTTCATCGGCACGAGAAGGCGATTGTAATACTGGCTCAAAATACTCGATTACATGTCGCTGTTATTCACTATCAATTAACGCCAACATCTTTTTTATCACCAAATGTTCACAGTGTCTTTATCTGAACAGGAATAAACCATATAATGGTACCTTGCTACTATGACTTTAATACTTTTAATCCAATTGGAATTTCATCTGAACATCCACGCTAATTCAAGGGTGCGATGGTGTTTTCATACATCGTATCTGAGCTCAATTCTATTCTAGTCGAATCATACATGGCATGAACTCATTGCTAATAATTAATGGTGATTAAATTTTGAAAAAAAAAACATTTGATGATTCAAAATATCTCAGTGAAAGAAACTATGTCAGTAAAATATTGTGATACACTAGTAAGTCGAAAACTGTGCTTATGATTTTCATTACTGCCGAGACGGACCTATTATTGTTTCCCCATATTTTGGTAGTGGGCTAGGGCGTGTTCTCCGGAGAGATTTTGTATAATATTCCAGCCACAATTCCTATGTCATGTATATGTTGAACATGCTATTCCATGTCAAAACTGATGTGTGTCCAAACTGGTGAAGTTTTTGGTTAATTCAAACCAGACATCAAATTACATATAGAATCATAGTAATCACGCTTTCCAATTCTATCTCAGGCACAGGATAGCAGGGCCCCTATGAGCACTGAGTGATCCAAACAGACCAAACAATTTACACGTCATTTCATAAAATAATAGCCGGTTTTCAGCATACTAGTACCCTCATAATCTATAAACATTGATAAATACAATCTAGTTGTGCTTTAAAGAATTTTGTTGGCTGAAGTCATATTCGCCAGATAACAGTTGAAATATTACAAACCAGAATGATCGCAACCTTGACAATGATTTATACCCTTTATAGGCTCTAAATTCTCGTGATTCCCACGAGACGTAGACATATCATGTTGATTTCCAATATCATGACCTTGCTATTCCGAAATCTGATGACCTGCTGGAGCTGAGCGCTGCTCTGTCAATATAATGTAGGCCTAATCGATGAAACTGGGAGTGTTTGGAAATGTGTAGGACTGTATGACCGGTGGAATATCAAACGAAGCCATTTCTACGTAAAGAAATTCGTCGGATACAAATAAAAAAAATGTCTGCTATCTCCATTGCTATGCTTCGGTTGCAAGGTTTCCATTCCTCAGGGTATATTATATGTACAATGATAACATAGACCTGGAATAATCCAAGATACTAGTTGAAATGTATCACTCTATGTATAATTTATTACTGTAGTAATGAAATTTGTGTGTGCATCATTCATTGTGGATGATATTCATAAATAAAACAAACATCATGGTCAGAAATACCACAAACATAATCCCGGTCCACAAGATATTAAGCATACACATAATTTTACCTCTTGGGTGCATATCCCAAGTTGATGCCCAATAGTCTCTTTTGTGGTGAGACTAGTCATTGAGTAAATATCACAGATCCGACAGGTCTAGACAGTGTGGAGTGCAGTCCTCTGTCGTGCTTCACTGCTTGGACAGCAGAAGCCAAATATATGTCTATTATGTTAGCATTACATTTTCACCAGTACTGTGTAACCTATGGCGATTCGGTGCACATATATTGGCAACGTATGACAAAATTTAACCTTTCACTTATTCATAGTTTTGTAAGCATGAAACACGTGGAAATATCACGCATTTCATCTTGGACTGTCCTTCAACTTGGCGCGTGAAATAGCATTCGAGATCCAATAATAGAATGAATGAATGAATGAATAAAGTTCATCCAATAATAGAAAACAAACACCATTTAGTGAATGCTAAATGGATACTCCACTCTCAAAATCAATTAGATGCATCTACCGTTACTGCCGTCCAAATGTCAACTGGCAATAAAGATTTGCCCAGAATGGTGACAGCGATGAGACATCACACTGTGTACACAGAACATGTCAGCCAATCCCAGGCCATTACAAACCTTCCGGGATGAAAAGCAATGAAACAACAATACAGATCTAGAGATTAATATCATCAATTAAACATGTCCTGAACTGTGAAACTGCATGATTCTATCCAGGATATCATCTGACATTCCTCATCATCTGTAAAAAACACATTTTCGTATATCACAATGCATCACAAAACAAAAGCGGCTGCTGTCATATGCTTGATTTATCCACCTGATCAGTATAGTTTGTTTTGTAACCAATTTTTCTGAAACCACAGGCATATTTGAAGTTGATTTGGAACAAATAGTTTTTCTGCCAATATCACTTTTATATCTTTAGAAAGCATTATCTTCCCACATGTGTAGCATACAATAATATCACTCACGTTATATAATGATGATTTACATAACGTGCTTGTGGAGGTGTGCAACACTCAAATGGCGGTTTGGTAGTTCAGACACAATTCCCAGTCATTTAATGCAATGATCATCGGTCATTGTAATGCAATGATCAACACTCTCAGCTGGCACCTTGGTAGTTCAGACACAATTCTCAGTCATGTAATACAATCATATGATCATCGGTCATTTTTATCCAGGCGGATTGGTAATGGCCGGGAATTGTCTGATAGTATTGTAGATTGTGTGAATAATGTGTCATCCATTTCCTATTCACCTGGGGCCAATTTCCCATTGCAAATTGAGGCTTAATACGAAGCATCGGTGGACGTATTTCCCTAATTGATTTGGATAGTAGGAGTTTTTGTCTCCACTTGCCTCCCTGTTTGTTTGATTGTGTGTCTGACTACCATCGTAATACTTAGATGAGTTGCTTGCTTGCAAACTTCACAAATACAACTTATCCAACGAATGAGGGAGATAAGTAGCACCGATGGTACACACCCTCCAAATCTAGGGATTTATAGAAGACAAGGGGAATCGACTGGGAGTTTGTGGGTCAGTGTTGCCCAGCGGGGAACAGGGAAGAGGGGACACTTGAGCCGCCGTCGTGTCTCCCAGACACCAGCCACCTCGTCTAGGGGCCAATTGTCGGAGCCCAGGCCATAACTGTGGTGTGAAGCGACGTGGGACCTCTGGTCTCTGGCAGCAGGCAAAGGGTGGTGGACTTGATGTAGCAGGGAATGCCCAGAGAAGAACAACTGATTAGCTGGGATGGGAACAAGGATATACAGAACACGAATTCTGGTGATGGATATAAGTAAGCTACTGCTACTCATAGAATAAGAGGACATATACAGTATGTCCTCTTTCTATTATGGTCACCATGCTTTCGATGGCATACTTTGGATAACATGAGTAACATGATTCACTTAGAGAAGCATGATGCGCAATAGACAACCGAAACTGTCCAGAAAGAACCTTGAGTTTTAGGGACAGAAAACAGTCTTCTCTGAGAAGCAAATCATGTCCTGGTATAAGGGATTCATGGTGAGTATCTTGGTAGGTGTTATTTTATTTAAGGGCTGCCAAGGGCGATAACAGGATAATTCATCTTCCCATGTGCGATGCAAAGTGTTACACTTGTCTTCAGGCACTGAGCAAAACAACCAATTCGATATTTATTTGAGAAACTACATTAGCAGTATTGGCTGATACGGTTTTTTACACATACTTTTCACATTTTTGGACCATTAGCTGTTCTCTTGGCGCACCATCTGCAAAACTGATATCATATTTCAATGTTGCTTCGAGCATACTGACCATCATGTTTTGTGAAACAGTTTATTTCTTAGATATAAACAGTTTTTCCCATGAATTATACTTCACATTGAGCTAAATGAAAACTGCGGCCTGTTGTAAATTTATTCAGTAATCAGTTTGAGGGATAAGTTATGCTATCACATTTTAGGCGAATTCAGAATCAATTTAATTCTGATTCCCAACAATTTTTCTTCTTCAAATGAAGATAAAATAAAAAGATGAAATATATCAGATGAACATTGAATCGATAGCCATACGTACATGTACTTTCGCATTCTCTTAAGTCGTACGTTACTCTGACCCAGGGTAAGGGAACACTATCATATAAAGTCACGTAAATCCGGGGATATCCTGTGATCAAGTTATACACAACAAGAGTTTGGTACAGATACGCTTAATTTAGAGTAAGATAAATTTTCATCTGAATATCCACGGTAAATTTGTTGCCTCTGTTGCTTTGTTTCCAAAAACATTGTATCAATATCCATACATCAAAATTACTCTGACCTAGGGAATAAGGGAACACTATCAAGTAAGGGTCACATTGAGAGCCTCTGATACACAGCATAATATTCTGTGCAAATACACTTATTGAGAATGAGAGAAATCTCACGCTAATTGAAGGTTACTATGGTGTTTCATGTCCATAGCTCCTGCTGTTCTGTGTCTGAACTCAACTTTGGTTTATTGATCATACACGCATCATATTCATGATTCAAAATATCTCAGGAAACAATTGCTCCCAGTAAAATCAGTATTCTCGTAATATTTGCACATGAATCTCATCATTATCTGGGAACGTTTACCTTTAAATTTCCCAAATTATGGTAGTTCACTGCGATTGACCACATACAGTGGCAAGTTAATGGCCAGCTAACAGACCCACACTGCGTAAATCAGCCAGTGGAAGTCACATTGACTAGATAGGCTGTAGTTTTGCAGATATATTTCTGAAAAGCTCACTGATCACCACTGTTTTTGGCGCGTAGTTGACGCTTTCATGTATTCCCCCAGGATTTCTTTATGCATCAAAAGTGTCTTAGTTGTGAATAATTCAACATGTCCTTTACATTCACTGTAAAAGTAGGAAGGAGTTTTAATGGGGTAGTGTATCAATTTTTGCATCCGATTCTATTTCGAGCCTTACAGTAACAAATCTAATGTGCATCTGTGGTCGGATAAATGTCACATTTTTGGTCTCATATTACTGTGTTGTTCTATATATGTCAGGAAATATTTAATTGTTCTCGAAGTGGTAGGGATATGTTAGAAGGTAATATTGCTATTCATACGAGATCATTCGTAATGACAATTTTTATTTATTTTTATGGACAAAACACGTGTTATGTATTTCACTGGCGATTGGCCGCTTCCGCATACCATTACACACTGTGGATATATGAAATGTCACCCCTGGTCAATTGGATGAAGGCAATGCCAAAATGGATAACAAAACATAATTACAAACAAGTGAAGAATGTGTCCAATGACGTTCAGATTTTCACAACAAATGTTACCAGATAATGTTGCATCTATATGAACAGAAAAAAAAAACATGCATGTTAGCTCATTCTTGTCCCAAGTCATGAGTGAAAAAGGACCGCAGTTTATATCAAGTGCACCCGAACCAGTAGCCTTCTGACGGTCAAAAAGATATTTATGAACAAATTTCGTGCTATGTCCTGCTGACTGCCAAACATGGCTTTGATATTGTCCTACCCCGACTGTATTTTAGTGTATCCAGGTAACTTTTTTCTCACACAACTGAAGCTCATGGTTAAGGTTTTCATGAGTGCGGAACCTCAACAGAAAAACGTCTGTCACGTCGGCTACACTTTGTATGCAGTGGTCGACGTCAACCTCTATGGATTTTTTTTCCATCCAGTGACTGACAGATCGGCAATTGACTGGAAAACTCTGATGTTTGAGCAGAGTGGACCTAATTGTGTGGTCTTGTTGCGTGGGTTGGTTCGCGAGACAGTTTTTGTATTTTATTCTAGCCATCAACCCAAGGTCCTGTGTATGTTCAACACGTTATTTATCCCATGGACATGATAATTTGGTGGGAATTGTGTTCGTCCCCAGTACGATGAAATCACGCAAAATATTTCGAGGCTATTCTGTCCAAGCCCCGCACTTCGCACACGTCGATACACATATGACAGGAAGGTGATAATTCGATTACTGTTCCATCAAAACATACCAGGCAATTTACACAAGTTCCATAAAGTAAGACTGGACGTTCGTGGTTGTGACAATTTCGTTTCAACACAATCATTATAGCATAATAGTTGAAACATTTGAAACCAAAACGGTCGCGACCTTGAAAATGGCGTAATAATTTTGACGTCTGTATTCTATGGGTCCTACGAGATGTAGATGCATCATTTTGATTTCCAATATCATGACCTTGCTATTTCCGAAATCTAATGTCCTCCAAGAGCTGAGTGCTGCTTTGTCAATATACAATGATATAATATATGCCTAATCGATACAATTGGGAGCGTTCTGTAATTTATGGGGCAGGAATAGGACATGTGGAATATAAAAAGCCATTTCTTCATGGGAATTTGTCTTGAATAAGACAAAGAGGTTACGCACGTTTTTCTATCAGTGTTTCTGCTGCAGCACATCAGGGATATGCACAATGATAACAGAGATCTGACAGTTCAAGGTACCAGATCCGGTCTGGGAGTATTGTATTATTAAATAATGGCAATGTATGGCAAAGATTATCATTTCACTTTATTTCAACTTGGCACATGGGAAAAATTCAAAACCAGACATATTTCAGCCAAAATGGACGTTCCATTCAAAATCAAGTAAATGCATCTACCGTTGATTCCGTCCAAATATCAACTGATAATAAAGATTTGTCAAGAATACTGACAGCAATGAGACATCACGTTGTATACACAGAACTGTCAGACAATCCTGGGTCATTACAAATCTTTCGGGTTGAATAGCAATTGATCAACAATGCAGCCTCAGAAATAAGTGTTTTTAATTAAAGCTTGTTCATTATCATCAATTACTTTTAATTAAAGCTTGTACAAAGAAATGTTACAAAACAAACTATACTTGATCAGATGGATAAATCAAGCACAGTACTAGCAGCCGCTTTTCGTTTGTTTTGTTCGTCACTCAGAGTTACCTCTGACTTAACCTAGTTCACGCTCGACTGGCTCGAACACAATACCAGTAAGCTGGAATCGCATTGCATCGAGGGATACAGAGCACCGAGAATGGCGGTAATGTAAACATAATCAAACTATATCCACCTGAAACTCACAACGAAATCAATTAGAATCGGACATCTGTTTGGGCATACAAGCGTAGATATATAAATATTATCAGAAACCCATAAGAGAGAGTTTTCTTCGTTCGATCAGAAAAGTTAAGGCAAAATCCATGAGTTTCTGCAAATACCACTTCAATTAAGAACATCCTCATAATCATATATCTTTCAAACCCCATTTATTCACCAGTCGGACCAACGAGCTCAATCTAAGTGTCCCGACAACTGATACAGTCATCGTGTACACTGTGACGTTGCACATCGTGCTGTTTGTTTTCGTTCACATGTAATAAATATCACTGCAGCGATCGCTGGTACCAATCCACATAGAATCATGGCTGACAGTTGTAGGAAGGGTTAATCGATTGAACATTCTTATAATGGGTCATGTAATATTGATATCTTATAGTTATGAATGAACATCTCCCGGGTTATTCAGTGTAAATCACAAAAGTTCATCAAGGACTGATACAAGCCAGAACAATTCGAGTAACGTCTGTGATATGAAAAACATACATATTAACTAAATAACCATATCCGTTTACATCGTGAATGATTGGTTAATGATCTATATGGTACTGATCGTCCAGGTGATCAGAAAAGTATACAACAGACAGTCTAATGCTGAGTGATCATGTGGTTGTGAAGCTATACAAATAGTACTAGTGATAGTCAGGGCATATTTTCAGTTTACAAGCAAATCTGCAAACGCATTCCTTACCAGGAATTTTTTTCAACATTGTGTTTATGGAGGCGTCTACTAACATATATCAATTAGTTCAAATTCAACTCCTGTAGCTAACTTTGTGAGAGCTGCTCAAAGCTGAGCTACCCGGAACCTCATCGATAAAACTTGAAAACGTGAAATTCTGATCAAAGTGTTTCGTGAATGGTCAAACTAGGGTTTTTTCGGGATTATGAATCCATTGCAACCATTTATTCCGCTGTATAATGCTCCTAGAAGGGACTACGACCAACCTCAAGAATATAATTTCTCGTTTTAACCAACCAGACTAATGCTACTCATCATTCCCCAGATTGCTATTATATTGTTATTCTCTGCTAATGTGACTGTCAACGTATGCAACACTCTGGTAGTTTGTACCTAGGTATTTCGCACTTATTTCTCGTTCATAAAATGCCGTTGACTCTGCAAAAAAGATAGAGGTAATATTCATGGCTCGCCTCTTTCTCTCTCCACAGAACGTTGTACTTGGATGAGCGGCTACCTTGCAACATATGCAAACTCCACGAATACAACTCAGAGAAATAGTGCAAGGTGCACAACCTCCATAACCGGAGATTGACAGAATACAAGGAGAGAGATCGACTGGGATAATTTGTGGCTCAGTGTCGCCCAGCGAGACACGAGGAAAAGGGGGTACCGCGGACCGCCATCGTGTCTCCCGAACACCAGCCACCATCAAGGCTGGATGCCACTTGTCAGGGGCCAGGCCATAGAGTGGGACGGGCAGAGTCGTGGGACCACTGCTTACTGGCGGCAGGCAAAAGGTGGTAGACTTAATGCAGCAGGGAATGCCCAGAGAAGAACAACTGATTAGCTGGGATGGGGAGAGGATATATATTTCGTTAATGGATAAAAGTAAGCTACCATTACTCATGGAATAAGAGGATATACATAGGACGCCATTCTTTTATTATGGCTACCAGGCTTTCGACTGGATACTTTGGATAATATGAGTGACAATATTCACTGAAAGCAAGATGGGCAATAGACAACCAACACTGTCTAAAAAGGACCTGGAATTTCTACGACAGAAGACGGTCTTCTCTGAGAAACAAATCAAGTCCTGGTACAAGGGATTCATGGTGAGTAATTTCGGTAGGTGTTTTGTTATATTCAAGGAGCGCCAAACGAGAAACAGGATCATCTATATTCACGTGTGCGGTGCAAAGTATTACACTTGTCTTCGGGTAGCGACTGAAGCAACCAATTCAATATTTATTGAAGAACTACATTAGCTGTTTTACGGAATTTTTCACCTTTTATTGAACCATTAATTATTCTCTTGGCCAAACACCTGCGAAACCAAAGTCATAGTGCAATGTTGCTCCAAGTTTATGACGATAGTGTTGATATCTTTTCCATGAAAAAATATATTCCACATCGAGGTGACTGATAATTGTAGCTTTTCGTAAATGTTTAATAATCCAGTTTGAGGGGGAAGTTATGCAATCACATTTTACGCAAATTCAGATTCATTTGGTTTCGGATTTTCAAGATTGTTTTTCTTGAAATGGAGATGACTTGATGTAATGATATCCATAAATACATGTCATTTTGCATACGCTTATTTCTTAACCTTACTTTGACCCGGGAAAGAAGGGACACTGTCAAAAAAGGGTCATGTGTATCACTCGAGAGCCCATGATCAAGTTATACACAGCAAAATATTTTGCACAAATACGCTTAATTGGGACTAAGGGAAATCTTCATCTGAATAACTACGGTAATTCAAGGTCGCAACGGTGTTTTCATGGCCAGAGCTCCTGGTGCTTTTTATCCTGACTCGACACTAGATTATTCAGATCATACGCGGAGCATACCTAGCATGAGCTTGTTAATAATGATTAATGACGATTAAGTCGACAAGATACTGGATGATTCAGAATATATCTCAGGAAAAAAAGTGGTTGCAGTAAAATTTAAATTCTGATGATGCCAGTTGAATATTTCCATATGAATTACATCACCGTCGAGACGGATTTGCCTTTTAATTTCTATCTTATGGCATTTCATTGCAACTCACCAGATATAGTGGCCACTTAGTGCTTAATCAGCCAGTGAGCGTACCAATGACTAGACAGACTTCAATTTTGCAGATACTATTCTGTAAAAGCTCACTGATCTCCGCTGCTTTTGGAGTGTACTTTACGCCTTCATGTATTCCCCCAGGATTACGTTGTGCCCAAAGTGTATGTCGTAGATTTGAATAATTCAAGATGTCCCTTAGATTCCACGACGGTAGAATGGACTCTTAATGGAGTAGAGCACCAACGTCTATTTCGAGCCCCTCAGTATGAGGGGTACATTTATGAGTCCAGGTATGGTAGCGATGTATGAAAAAGTAATGTGGCATGTACATACATGCACGTGTTCATTCACAGTGGAACTTTCACAGAATAATGGACATAACACGTGTGAATGTATTTTACTGGCGATTGTTGACTGTCTTTCACGTATGACACACTCTTGGCATTTGAAGTGTTGCCCTCTGGTAATATTTGCCAAGTGAATGGACAACCAAATATAGTTTTCGAATTCTATCAGGTTTTGAGACATTGACTGGACAGACTAGTTTTGGCGATACTATTCCGTAAAAGCTCACTTACCTCCACTCCTTCCATGTATTCCCCCAGGATTTCTTTATGCATAAAGTGTGCGTCGGACATCTAGTTGTTAATAATTCAACATGCCCCTTTCTTTCCTCTACCGTGGGTAGGACTCTTAATGCTCGTGTCATTGCATCCGATTCAAATTCGAGCCTCACAATAAAGAATGTACCGTGCATCTGAGGTCGAATAAATGTCTCGGGTCTCATATTAGTGTGTAGTTGTATATATGTGTAGCGTTGTGACGTGGTGTGCGCGAGTAGTGACACCACGGTTATGATGCTGCAGTGTGGACGGGTTTATAAGACATTCGGCGACACTCCAGTAGTGGGGTATACCTCTTTATCGTGGGGTCGCCGAACCCTACATATGTAAAAAGGAATTTATGAGTCAAATGGGAAATCATATATTGCGGGTTCAGTGGTGACCTCGAATTTGACCTTTGATGCATTGAAAAGTCAAAACGGTTATTTTATTGAAAAAAAAACTGCTCAGACCTTGACAGAATAACACTGCACATTTCTCCGGTAATATTTCTTGGTCCTTGAGCTACTTTGAAAAAATAGAAATGGGAAGTAAAGGAACATATTATATAATAAACTGGAAAGGTTTTCTCTTCAAGTTTTTTTTTTCAAAATAGGATGTGGAAAACGGGAAATTTCCACCGTCTTACAACTTGCACTAAAGGAAGCACATGACTTCAAAATCCGGTCACATCAAGTAGCTAATGCCAACAAGTGATAAATCATTCAGGACCAAGTCATGTAGGAACTGATCAGCTTTTGGCTTGTAGGCTTGTCGGGACGTGATTGATTGACTGAGAGATAAATCGTTGGCTACCGGGAGAACGAACTGTGCCAGGGCAAAGTATCCTCGTGAGGTCGAGGTGATAAACACACGGGTAGATCACCTGCTGACATGAATTGTATGTGACTGAGAAGTCATATTACCCAAGTGATATGACTCATTTGGGTTTTATTGTGGTTCACCTCAAAACTACCTGGTTTAGATTTTTATAGACATGAGAAATGGTCACATCATTAAATTTTCATTCTAAATAGCACTGTTTTGGGGGACTCCCGTCATGAATTCACGAAATCTGCTCTCATCCTATTCAAAATTCACATGTCTAACAACATCTGCAATGAACCGAATTAGAGTTGTTAATACACAATACGTACATGTAATAAGGTATAACTTTCTCACGGTTGTGCTGTTGCGAAAAGACTTATATGAGAGCGAGTGTGTTTGTGATCACGAACCAAAAACTGGTTATCTACTTCTGATGTACACATTTAGCATTTTCAGTTGGAGACAACCACGAATTCCAGATGATATCAGCTATTGAAGATTCTTTTTCCCCCAATGTGTCAGCTTGGCAATACAACCACATTGTTTTTTTTTCGGAAGGAGAACCTCAAAGCAGCAAGGATGCCACTAATCAGGTTCTGTCGAACGTATTTTTGTTCGGAGTCACTTCAGTAAGGCCAAAATCCCATCCGATACTTGTGTTATGGAGCTATTTAGTGAATACGAGTCCCCTCCTGTGTTTATTGGGTGTTTACCCCAAATACATTCACGTTATCACATACCCATTCGCCACTTCTACCCTTGAACAGCCACGTCCTTATCTGGCCCACTTGGACTGTTTGAGTAAGCAGTTTTGTCCACAAATGAAGAGAAGCGGCCCAAGTATCATGCACTTAGTTATAATCACTTTTAGAATTTACAAAATTTATTCATTCTGCGATTGCTTTATTTTGTCTATAGAATGAGAAATCGTACAAATTTTGCTCTGAAAATGTGTATTGCGTGCCTAAATTGAGTTTCCAAATCAAGATTCAAATTCGGGCCAGTCAATCTCGCATCATTTTTTTTCCTCAAAGCGGCCCGCCTCGTGGGCGAGTTCAATACACAGTCTGATGACGTCATTGGTATTTGTTTAGATACTGTGGCAACCGGCAATGTAGGCAGGCCGATCATTATCTATCCACTGTTTTCATGCACGATTAACGGCAATTTTCTAAGTATCTGTTAGGTATCAGTATCTCGAGATGACAAACAAGAATGCTTAATTTGGCTGATTTTAAAATTGATTCCAACTTTAATGAATGTCATTCAATCCGTCTGTGACTTTTTAGATCCTTATTGAGTATAGAGGAATGCGCCGAATCTGTTATTTTGGGCCCAAGAAACAGTCGAAACATTCGCAATATTTTTATGTTTAAAAAAGGACAACATCATATGTCCAGGTCTGAAATGCATGTTTTTTTTTAGTGAAAAATATACTCAAAACTAGTGTTTGGCACTTGCCTGAACTGTTACTAATGTAAGTAGCAACCTATTACCAACAACATAACTAGATTTTGATGATGAAAATAGCAAACATACACTACAACATTTTGGAATAGGAACGAAACCCAACCAAAGACTTCATCCATAGAGGCCATGTCCACATCAGGGGCACATGGTGTGCATTTTAATAACATCTTGCTTAAGTAGCCTTTAGGTTTGAACAGCAGCGGAGCACTGAAATGTCTCTAACAATAATAAGAGCCCATTCACAAAACGTACATGAAACCCAAAAGGGTCAACATGAGATGAACAGTGTGCAAATAAATCACGACTATTCAATAATATAGAAGTGCTGTCCTCGCTTTTGGAATTAATAGAGGAAATAAACATCACGAGTATTGATCATTGATTTCCTTGGTGAAAATACGTGGCCTAGCCACCGCGTATTGCACCGCGTCGTCCAATATAGCCACATCAATACACCACTCAAGTCCTGAATGTGTGTAATCGAGTAGAAGTTCACATGTCAATCTATAAAACATTAATAATACCCTGTCCGAATCATAACTCATAATTTTATTGCTGAGAGCGTGTTTCTATGGTGGGAAATCATTAATGGTACATGAGAATCTAGGGCAGGCTCATAAAAAACGGTTGTAAATGTGCTGTAGTTTGGGGATGAATCACATTTACTGTTCAAGTATTACCGAATCTTCCTCCTCCTTTGGTTGTTTTGGTATTGTCAGTTCTTAACAGCTATTAATGTAGTCATTTCGCATGTCATCATAACCTAACTTTGACAGTTTTGAATATCCGATCGTAATATATCTGGTTGTCGGCCAAAATTATCACATGATATATTTAGCAAAATAAACATTATCATTATGCATCTGTATATTGATGACGTCACATTTCGAGATGCTCCAGACATTGAGTTGATTCCATACCATATTGGCTCACTGCCTGTGATACTTCGGTGGGCAATAATCTCTCCAAATATCTGACAATGGATCCGAGATCGTCCAAGACTATAGAAATAACGATGGTGCTGAAAAATACTGCCAATAGGGGTATATATT
This sequence comes from Terebella lapidaria, assembly GCA_949152475.1. Lineage (NCBI taxonomy): Eukaryota > Metazoa > Annelida > Polychaeta > Terebellida > Terebellidae > Terebella > Terebella lapidaria. Next base: position 31,801,086 of record OX424563.1, on the reverse strand, counting down.
GACCACGATGTTAGAGGCATAGATGTAAATATATCGCCTGCAGGATACTGCGTTAACAACATGGTTAAGCGGGTTCTCCATCATCATCAAAAGTCCCACAACTTTGTGTCTGACCGGCGCAATGAACCTTTCAATTGCAATATATTGGCGACTTATATAATACAATAATGATGTAATATATGTACAATAAATACACCCAACAGTGAATTGTGTGAATAACCTGATATAAGTATTGTACAGGTTCAATAAATTGTATGTATATTACGGGGTCGTGTTTTACCTTCTTAGTGGAGGAGATTCTGTGTAGTTAGCTTCAACAACCAAATATGGACAGTTTTGTACTGCTTGTCGCCATATCCAAATTCTGAGCCCGGGTCATTGCCAGGGTTTTTTCTTCAATAGTTACACACTTACCATCTCTCCACCTATAGATCTCGAGTCCTTGCTCTGGAATATTCATGTTTTACGTCAATTGCTTTTACGTCCTGCTTTCCTTTCAGAAGTACAAATAAACGACTGAGGATCAGTCTCTCACATCCACGGCTTGTATCCCATTGAAACTTGAAAATCGCCATGTATCTACATATACAGATTAACACACTGTCTGCCCCTGATGACGCCAGTGTGTCTTTAGATAAACAAATCGGTCGGGCTTTGTTTCTATTGCAGAATGTTGTATTTTACGTTTGTTATTGGCATCATCAAAATCTTACTGTATTGATGGTAATAGATTGATACTTACATACACACAACTATGGGTGGATGTGCGTCTGGACGGTGTATCAATTGTGTTTCATATAATTGTGTTTATCACTATTCTGCACATGTAATATTTATCTAGACACAATGCACACCTTGTGCGAGAGCTGTACGGCACCCCAAATGAAATTTCAAGATGTCTCGTTAAATCAAACAAATGACATTTTAATTGTCAAAAACTCTCACCCAGTCCACTTTCTCTCCTTCCTAGCGGGACTGTCCCAGTGGACAGCTGAGCAGGCGCAAGTTTATGTCCATCTACAAGTCTCTGTTCCCGGATGGCAAGGCCGGCGGCTTCTACAAACATGTCTTCCGCACATTTGACGAGGACGGCAGCGGCAAGATCGACTTCAAGGAGTTCCTACAGGTCTGTCGACAATTTTCAATTCTATCTATTACATAATATTATTCACACCTACTTAGAGGTATCAGGAATATTGTAGAATGAAATTGTCTTTGTTACGTATACTTTCTAAAATTCACTGGTTGATGGCTACATATATGGGATAGTTTTTCAACTGATTCAATAAATGGGGATATTATCAACGATGAGCATCGATACAGTATGTAACTGTATATCACATATATGACTTTGAGTGACTGGTGATCTCACATCAATAGGCGATAGGTGCCACTCAGGACGGGTCTCCAGAAGAGAAGCTGGAGCTCGCGTTTCGGCTGTACGACATCGACCGTAACGGCACCATCGAGGAACACGAGATGGCAGAGATCATCAAGGTTCGGGAATTTTTAGAGCTCACTGATCTCGAATATCTTTGAGTATCCTGCAGTAGCAGGAGATTTTGTATCTCACTAGATCTTGATCAGCCGAGGGCGCCCGAGCCAGCAACAGCGGGTGTATTTCCCTGCAGAACACAACGTTATAGGAGGAGTTTTCACCCCGCGTCTGTTCATATTTTCAACACGTACATGTACTAGTAGTTAAGTTTATCATTTCATGCCTTGTGTACCAGCACACAAATTCCTATAATGGGTCAATAAATATATCTATGTCCATGTCTCTATGTATCTGAACCAATCATTTTGTATGTGATCAATGGTGATGCATGCTATCTCTAGCCGCTGTGAAAGGCCCGATGAATCTAGTATGTAAACAACTATAATTATGATGATTAAACCTTGACCTATTGAACTATCACAATAATATCCATTTATGTTCAACTGGTATATCATCCAGGCGATCTACTTCATGACTGAGGAAGATGAGTCAAAGTTCGGAGATGCTCCAGTGTTGCGGACGAGAGATATCTTCCTGAAGATGGACGCCAATCAGGACGGCGTGCTCTCCAAGGACGAGTTTGTCCAGGGCTGCCTCAATGACGAAACGCTCTACCGCCTGCTGGCCTGCTCAAGTGACGACCAAGAGCCGGGAAGCTGAGGTGGTCTAGGGTGGTACTACCTGGTACTTGAGCTGGTCAGACACTTTGTACTGAAGGCAAATTTGGCATTGAGTATCCTGCAGTAGCAGGAGTTTTTGGATCTCACTAGATCTTGATCAGCCGAGGGCGCTTGATTTAGCAACAGTGGGTGTATAATGCTTTTCCGTACTCTGCCACTTGAGGCGCACCCTCGGCGTTGAAATCAGATGATACATGAAATGTTCATGAACAACCTAAATTGGTTACAATCACGAAATGAATTTATCCGAGAGTATCATGTGTCGTTTTCTGAGTTCGTCATCAATTGTTCCCATTAAGTATTATCTCCAACATGCTTATCACTGATGTTAAAAAAATGCTATTGATGTCGTATTGTATTTCTCATCTAGTGAGCATGTTTTGAAAACATACTCAGCATGCCGACGGATTATTCAATTTTTTTATGAAATTGTACCAGCTCTCTATGACAAGACGGCAAATCAGTTCTGGAGAAATACTGCTTGATTGTGATTCTGTGTGTTATATGTCATGTATTGTGAACAGCAACAAGTATTTGTGTAGCTTTTCCAATTGTATTTTCAATATATCTGTCGATTTAAGAATAATGCATTATGCATGCAAAACTTCATTTTCAATCACATGTACATGTCTCACAGATGTCATACCGTGTACATTATTACTTTAAAATGTTTGATCAATCTGGTCCTATGACATTGTCATGTCTTTAATGGTGATGAACCTGGACATGTCTTTGCTAAAACGAATGCCATTGAGATTATGTTCAGTATATTATTGACCATGTTGACTGATACGAGTTTATTCCATGCGTCAGCCATAGTTTTTACGAATATCATTATGCACATGTAAGTGGCTATCTGAATAAACGCACATGCATGAACTGTAAATTGTGTACACAATTACTGCAATCAATATCCAACAGGGGTGTTTTGGGACGCTCCAATCTCCGTAAGGTAATGGAGAGGAATTGAGGCGGAGGACAAAGCATTCCTTCATTGTTCACGTCAGATCGCGCACAAATAAATTTTCGGAAAAAAAAACAGCATGACATTCGGGCTTTTCACGATTTATCAAGGCAAATATATTGAAAACTATATAATAATTCAAGTCCACCCAGACTTATATTAATACGAATACACAAATACCTCAGCGGAATATACTGTCAAATAATGTAGAGGATATGGCACATAATCATCATAATATCAACATAACAATCTGACAACTTTTGATACATGAGGATATCCAGGATTTCGTACAGAACCGTCAAATGCATCATGATGTGGCATCAAACACATGACAACCAAGTATAAACTGTGTGTAAAATTTAAAGTTGTTAATTTCAACCAAATATTAATGTCATAAGATTAGTATGAAATCAATAGAAAAACTTAAATGAATTGTTTTCGGGATAGAAACAAAGCCTGACCGGATATTCATATCAAAAGTCCACACTGGCGTCATCAGGGGCAGACAGTGCAATGTATAATCAGTTCTACTGTACACCTCATGGAATTACCATACGAGTGGCCAACAATTGATCAAAACAATTAGCGAGTTAGTATAAGATCATTCATTGAATGATCGATTCATTTTTACACGTGACAATTATCCGTAACATGTTATAACTATAACTAACACCCAGCTTCTGAATCTCCTGTAACGAATTGTCTGTGTGTACCTCCGCCCATATGGAATGTGAACCCTCATCCAATTCACTTGAACTACTGAAGCAGATCACGATGATCTGACAGGCTTCAGTTTCACGTACCCCTTCCTGTACCATATTACTCACCTACGGTATACCAGTAGAGCTTGAGACTTAATTATTACCTTCTCCCCGATAGGAGGAGAGGGTATTGCATTTGGGTCTGTCTCCCTGTCTGTCTGTCTGTTTGTTATGCCATTCTTTTGTTGCCTCATCCGGCTCCTGTTGTAGCTTTAAATGGTATGTTTGTCATATGTGGTTATTTTGCATATAATGAATAGCTAATTACTTCATATTGGATTAATTTGATAGTCATGACATTCAAACGAATATTCGCATAAAGTGTTTTCAATGAAAACAAGAAAAACACATTGTAAATATACATTGAACACATATGATTATTTTGTTTTATTTCTACCGCAGTCAGGGGCATGCGCAGGAATTTTTGCATATTAAAATATTGGTGAACGAATGGTAGAGAGGCAAACGACCGAGCAAAGCGAGGGAGCCATAACGATTGGGAGCTGAAGCCTTGTTCATGAATGCAGGAGTTTTCTGTGATGCTCCTGGTTTCAATTTTGAACCTAATTTTGAACTCAAACAATGTGTTTCATGCAAATAAATTGAATTCAAGATGATGTTTCAGATCTAGAGACATGTCAACTTGAATTTCAGATCAATTTAATCTAAGGTGAAAATATTTTCCGGGAGGGGGGGGGGGGCTAGAGCATGTTGAGCCCCCTCATAAACATGCCCTGAATGTGGTAGATATTCTTTGTTTCTATCTACATGTATTTTGTTATACATCTATCTTCACTATCAAAGTTTTTCTATATCTCCACCTCGGGGCTGATTGCAGAAATAACATATGATCCTGACAAGATATGGTGTACACCTGGACATTGTCGTGAGAATAGTGTTTTTTGGAATTGCCATTTGTTGAGTCTAAACGTATGCCAGAAATATGATAAGCTTTCAAAGTACACAAGATTTATTGGTATATCTGTGTTATCTCCAGCAAACTATCCAACATGAAATCGATGTTGGAGTAGAAGCTTTGTTTTGCCTGCAGTTTATAGTTTGCCTGCAGTGCATATTTCACAGATGGGTTAAGCTGTCTGCTTGTAAGGATAATGAGAAGAATATGCATAATTCGGATATTCATTGAAAATGATTTTACTTTCGAGACGTAAAGGGTATTTTCAAGAAAAGTATCCTTTTTATGCCAACGAGTCAAACGGAATTCTCGTTTCAGACAATTACTGGCCTTATTCAAAAACATATTTTTACCACTTTCTGTGACTGAAAGACCGGAAATTGATTCGAGAACACGTTGTTTGTGCAACGTGAACACCCAATTTTGTGGTTGTGTATTATGGGCCGGTTCCATGAAAAAGGTCAGCTGATATTCTGTAGTGTGGACTAGGCCATGGGTTCCGCAAAATACAATGTGGTTAAAACGTCAGAAATATCGAGTGTGGGATAGTGAGCGTCGTGACGACGAATGGAATACTACAGAATGTCATGTTCAAAGTAAAACATGACATTCTGTAGAATACAATGTCATACATTACATACATGAGACACAAAGGATTCACAAGGCACAATCACGATGGGTAGCCTGATGAAAATCTGCAATGTTGTTGTTACAGTGTTTTTATTTTACATGTGACTTTGTCTGGTTCAATTATGCGTCAATGAATGACTTTATTTTCCCAATTTCAACAGCACATTGTTACACAAATATTATTATATACATAAATTAGAGAAAAAAAAATTCGGCAGAATAGTACAAAATTGTACTGTCTTCCTTCTGGCCTGTTATGTGTGTTATGTGTACTAATATCTCACAATAATAATCTAAACTAGTTCGCACAATCATTACTCAAAGCCATATGGCAAATATCAATTCGGCTGATTAAATCCTATGTAATGAAATTTACAATTTATATTTTAAAAAATGTATTTGGAACTTTAGATACATCATTGCAGTTAACACGGGATGGGAAAAGTGTACTCTGTCGCATGTACTCTGTCGCATGAGTTGCTATAAAATGGATGATTCTGGGTTTTCCATTGGCATCAGCAATTTTTCATTGGTGTAAGAAGAGAAGAGACATTTAATTTTTTATTGGCCACGTAACTGGATGGAACAGCCAAAGCATTATTTCCAGCACACGTTCACGATTTTGGTTAGTTAATAGCGGTGTGTGCAGTACGTACATATAAGGCGAGTAGGTTTGTTAGTGATACGCCATGGTGATGTGGGACAACAACCTATGGCGAATAGTGAGGCAACCATTCATATTAATACATCGCATAAAAGAACATAATACGCACAGATTGCCAATACCGAAATCAATATTTAGGTACATGTCAGCAGCAAGTGATGTTATTTTATTATGACCACTATTTTTGTAACCTAATTGACCTCGGCTGAATCGTGTCCCGGACTGGATTATAAACCAAACACACATGCTAGCCAGTCTGGAACAGGAACAACCAACCCACAATGACCATATCTGTTTGAATTCCCAAACTGCTTGAAAGGCACGTCATAATCGGCACAAGTACATGCATAATGAAGAGATTCAAATCGATTCCGGATAGCACAGATCTAGACTCATTACATATTAGCGTAACAGTATTTGGTTTCGAAGTGGGTTACTGGGGAAGGACCCCCTCCCCCCCTCCAAAAACGTTACGTATACCTCGTAGATCCTTATGTCCTTGAGCGGGTCCCGGACCCCCTGTGGTATACCCCCCCCCCCCCCCCTCTTTCAAAATATCTGGACCCGTCCCTGAGTATCTTTATGCGATGCAATAATAACACATAATAACACACTGACATTCTTAACGCAGTTCGATAATATCCAATATTTAATCAAACGATAACTAATCGAATGTATGTATCAATCTATTACCACCAATACAGTCAGATTTTGATGATGCCAAACGTTATTTTGATGAATAACAAACGTAAAATACAACATTTTGCAATAGAAACAAAGCCCGACCAAATACACTGTAGTTAAGCGGTGGCGCGGTGAAATAATTTCGAACGGGCTTGGTGATCAATTTCGAACGGTTGATGGTCAATTTCGAACGGTTGGCGATCTATTTTGAACGGTCCACACATTAAGGTAGGTGAAAAGTATATTTGTCTGATGTTTATGTCACAAATATTTATATTTACCACCTCGGTGAAACTTTACTGGCCTGTGGAATGCTTTTGAAGCACATCGGGAGTTTTTATGATTATTTATTATTTATTTTTGAATGGCGAGACGCAGTATACATGTCATTAATATGTAATATCGTTATTAGTGTGTGCAAACGTTTGATGAGTCAGTTAAATTGAACGTGTACCTAGACATAGCTAAAGTGAATCACGTTATGCTGTTTGATGGATGCACATTCCTCAAAACGAGCCCGAATCGAGTAGAATAGAAAATTTAAATGTGGTCAATTTCGAACGCTCATAAATGACAGGCGGATAATTTCGAACGGTCAGGCGAGTAATTTCGAACGGTTTGTTGATAGCTCTGCTGAACTGTTTCACCGTGAAAATTGTATATGTGTTGTGATTTTTTTTTATTTCTGTTTCTTGGGTGGGGGGTTGGGGGTTACAAATATTAGTAGGTTAGTCATTATTACTTTTCATTACTTATCATCTCTTGGATAAGCCTATGACAAGCCAAAATTCTATTTGGTGTTTAGCATTGAAAGGATTACATACATACACTGAACAAGACACTGTAACATTTATTACAGTACTAGTAAAGTGAAAATATGATATTTTGTTATATGAAAGATCTCATTGACCTGAGCAAAACCGTCTTTACGGTATATCAATATCTGTATCCGTTCAAGTTACAGCCATTTGAAACTGCCATTACGACACTACATTACAGAAGCCACTTGAAAAGGTCTAGCAACTCATTAATATGCAAATTAGATGCTAATGACAATTCATGACGTCACGAGGGGAACAAATTTTAATTAGGATATTTCAAGCCATGATATAATGATTCTCATTGAAGGTTCTGACGATCTGACTAGTGCATATTATGTACCATACATAGTCAATATCCACACAAACTGTACTGTTGCTATGGTTACCAGTCGTTCCCTATAGCCGTAGTTACCCATGGTTGCCATGGCCATGAACTGCCAAGTCAGTCTATCCACAGACTTTCTGTCGATTATTTATGAAATAAATTATTATAGATCTCAAGTTGGCACCATTTTTATTTGTGCATACCCTTTTCTAAGTGGGTTTTTGGCCCTAGCAACCATGGTTGATATGGGCCATACCAGGTCACTGGTTACCTTGACAACAACAGAAAAATTGAAAACATTGATTATTCATATTAAAATCTGTATAGAAGAAGTTTTCATGAATAATCATAACATTAAACATTTGTTAACTGAATGAAAAATACATATCAAAGTACCTAACTAAAACCACTCCCCCGATGACACCATGAATATCTCATTTGCATACTAATTAGCTAAATTGTTTTGAAAAAGCTAATTTGCGGATTTCAGTCTTTAAAGTGCTATAACTTTTGAACGGATAGTGATATTTACATGCCGTAAAAAACATTTTGCTCAGATCAATGAGATCTTTCATATAAATTCACATCATATTTTCACTATACTAGTACTTTAAATGCATATATGTTGAGCATCTAGCCACCTCCCCTTCCCCCTCTCCTCTCCATGTACATGAGGTGATTTGTCTAGTAGAACGGGTGGGTATAAAATATGTCTGGAAAACGCATAATTGGTATACATATACAATGTGAAATGTATCAAATTCTGGCTCAGTATTGCCCAAAATGGAGATGTGAAAAGGATAAAAAAAATGCAATGTATAATATATTGAAAGTTTACGACAAAAACGGATGTAAAAACTGGGTAACTGATGTTCGCATGATGTTGTGTTCTCACGGGTTTGGGGATGTGTGGTATTTTCAGGGGGCAAGGAATGCAGAACTATACATTTCGACAGAGGGTAACAGATTTTGCACAACAAAATTGGTTCTCAAAATTGTCTGTAAATTCAAAGTTAAACTACTACCGAAATTACAAAGCAGAACTGACTCTAGAAAATTATTTGTTCATTAATTTGTATATTGGAAACACATAATATCTGTGGCCAGATTTCGATGTTCAAATCATAAATTCGGTATAGAGAAGAACAGGCACAACAAAACAAAACAAGATGCACGCTTTTGCCAGTATTGTAAATCAGTAAATAATATCAATTTAATAGAAGATGAATGTCATTTTGTCCTAATTTGCCCACTATATAATAATTTAAGTAATACTTAAACAAATTCATTGTACCAAACTGTAGCACAGTAGCAAGCTCTCAATTTATTATGTCACACAAGAAAGATGAATGTATCAGAAGTTTAGCTGCCTTTATATATAACGCTGAAATTACTCGTGATGAATACCATTGCCTGTGATGTACGCTGTATATATCATAATCGGTATCCGCAAGCATTGAATCACTATCCCGTAGTAGTGAAATGTAGCTGTATATGTATGAATAATATATGTGAACATACAGGTCAACATGCTGAAAAGTTACATAGGCTGGAATGTATGGTATCCCGGCGTGTCGGGCCAGCTCATTTCGGTCCTTCATATAAACACTGATAAAATATATGAAGGCTCTATCGATGAATGTGACATTATACCTAATGAACTGTTAAAAATTCCGCCTTCAACCAGCATAAAATTATTCTTGAATGGACGATGATGTCACATCTGATCCCACAAAGTCGTAGTCATCACCATCTTCATCCATTGGCAGTGGTACATCTTCAACCACCAGTCTCTTAGACACATCTGACTTTTCTGGGGGTTGACAGATACCTTTACTCAGGTATTTTTCAAGGGGCTTCCTGTGTCTTACGTCTTTTGTCTGAATATCAGTCAACCCTCTTCAACCGTGCAAACATCGCTTGGCATATCCTTTGCCATACATTTGTAGTGCAAGGCTTATAGCCTTTAATATCTTTGCACAATTATGCTAATTCTCATTCCCGCGTGTTCCATGTCATCATAATGAATCTCACAGTGGTAACGCCAAAAATTGGCCATGATGACGCCGATAGGAACCCATAGAAAAGATTATACAGGATGAATAAAATATTTTTTGAACGTTCGAAATTGATCGCCTATGAAAAATAACCGTTCGAAATCAACATCGCCCGTTCGAAATTGATCGCGTATCAATATTATTCTTATCACGGTGTTAGCATCTTTATCCTTTGATCTCCATACTTCAATTTTTAAATATAGGTTGTGGGCCATATGTGCTTTGAAAGTCATCAATATATGATAATAAAATTGGTCTAAATATTACGCAAATTGTCAACAAACTGGAATCATCAGGAAATACAAGATGACTTGTGTTTCCACGTCTACCTGGAAATCCTCAACTGCTTACAAATGACATACGATCATTTCTTTGTGCCCAAATTGAAAGGTTATGTCTATAAATCTGAAATTACTTCACAATTCACTCACTTTTCACACTGTTTCAGTGTGCGGACCGACCAACCGACCAACCGTTCGAAATTGATCACCAAGCCCGTTCAAAATTATTTTACCGCGCCACCGCTTGTCTACAGTGTTCATCCAAAGATACACTGGCGTCATCAGGGGCAGACAGTGTGTGAAATATAGTTGTTTCTACTGTACACCTGATGGAATTAGTATACAACTGCCCAACAACCTATGAAAATAATTTAGGAATCCGAAACAAACCCCATGGAATAGATATAGGCCTATGACAAGCACATAAGTACCTAATCACAAGCCAGAAGGCTACTGAGTTGATGGTATTCTCGGGGACATATTTAACGTCCGCCAGCAGTGACACCGACTCCGTGGTATGAATGTAAGTATCAATCTATTACCACCAATACAGTCAGATTTTGATTATGCCAATAACAAACGTAAAATACAACATTTTGCAATAGAAACAAAGCCCGACAAAGAAGCTACATTGTAAAAAGGAACAAAGTGTAATCTATTTGCCACAAGCAGCAAATGCCCGAAGTGATAAATCAGCTAAGATCTAATCATCGTTGGACACTGCTCATCTGCTTGTGGACGTCTTTGGGGAGTGATTGTACGATGGAGGCATTCGTCATATTACAATAGCAGGCGCGAGAGCTTTGTGGCAGTAGCGATTTACGTGTTACAGCATGCAAAGTTTACGATCATCAGTTGACGACATCTTCAGGGTTGTCTTCGTTCACACACGTTGTCCTAAATACGCTGGTGAATACAACAATACAACTAGATTTTGATGGAGGCGATAGTGAACGTAAAACACAAATTTTGCAATAGAGTTGCAATTAGCTCAACAAAGCTAAAAAAAAATTAGCTTTTCCAAAGACCCACTGGCGTTATCAGGGACATACAGTGTGTGAAATGTATCTTTGAAGTGTAGGCATTTTGTTTGAATATGTATGTCCCACCATTGTTAATAAAACTTACATGATAAACGATGGCTGTACATTATCATCGTATATAGCCATAGCACACATGGTAGATTTGCAAAAGTCCTACATTTTGATGAGTAAAATTATTGATAATAATCGGAGTTACTTATTAATATGAATATTATTACCACATGGTAGTTTTAGATTTATAGCAAATACGTTGATTGTGTTTCGCGATTTGTGTTTCATAATTATTTTTGTACATTGCTAATTTAGACGATCAGGTATTGTTGTTGATAGAACAGAGATGCTGTGTTTTGACCAATTGGTTCATGTTTGCATAGTAGAAGTTCAAGTTAGTTCTGTCACCAGGCTTTAACCCCAATAACTATGACAACGAAATTGTCTTCATCCACGTGTCTTGAGGTTTCACGCAGGTTTCTTCAGTCGTCATCTTGTTTTGGTATTGCTGACTCATTTACTTGCAATGTAAACATCACTGGGTTAGACAAAGTTCTCCAGGTCTGTAGCTGGCCAGACATTGTAGGCTTCTGTATTGAATATCGGAAGGATTCTGCTTACTGTGCAGTTTCAGAATGTCATATTTTTATTGTCCTTTGCCTATGGGATATAAAAACCCCAAGCATTGTGACCAGTGGAGAGAATTCGGATTATACTCAGAGAAACGTAATATTGGCAGTTTAAACGGACACGTAGGATTTGCACCCCTCCATGCCGACACGTGTTGTGTCGGTACGGGAATGTGACGATACCTAAATTGGATATGGCGCACATGTACCTATTCGGAGCATAGATTATTTTTATTGATTTGTGTAACTGAATGATTTCGAATGATTTCTTCGACTGATTGTGGATTGATAAAAATGATGATTGCACCGGGACTTCACGAGTTTCTACCCACCAGATTTGATAATTGAGCTAAGAACTTGAAATTCGTTTAAAGTGAACTAATTTGTGAAGCTAGCGCTAGCTTCAACTTGAAAGCGCTAGACTTTACACTGGCTTCGCTAACCAGGACTTAAAGTAAAGACTGGGATCTTCTGCTACATAGGATAAAACAGAGGTGTGCATCACCATACTTGCGATGCTGGCGAGCGACAACAACCAAGAGCATGACTGAAGCAGTCATTGGAGAACATTATGTCGGTCTGTTCGACATTGGAACCGATCAGCAAGTCACACTGGATATTTTCCTGCTACTCGCAACATACCGATTGAGATGTCTAGGACTTCCAGCGCCAAGCCTGCTGGATGAACAAGTCTACTGAGAGTTTTGATCAACCATCAGGATTTAGATGATGTGTCTGAAGAGGAATAATAACTGTCATCAATGGATATCCCGTACAATATCCATGCCACTGGGATACCTGTGGCCAAGTTTCGCTAGAAACCTGGGGACATCTGAGAGCCGAGATCACAACATTATTCTCACCTCAGCAGTGTCTCTTGATTGTCGCCTTGACAAACACTGTGTTTCCATAGGACATAGAACTTGCCTATGGCATCCCCGATGCCGTTTACAACCACCTTGATGTCATCACTGAGCTGGTTGTCAGCTCTGGGTAACCGTCACGCTGGAGCTGATACAAAATCCGCTACCGACAGCAAACTGGGACATCATGGATGCTCAGCAATTTCAACAATTGGCCGCAGGTCTGGCCCAACGAGAAGCTGACTGACGTGTTCAAGGGCAACGAGAACACATGAAAGGCTTGATCAGCAAACCTCCACCTGAGACGGGTCCACAACATCCACTGTTTGGCTGTGGATAAAAGAGATCAAGCGTGCACACCCAACAAGTCAGTGACAATAACATTGTACAGGTGGTGGCAAAATCGGTAACCGGGCCACTGCAATCTGAGAATGAACGGTTCCTGACAGGAACCACGACTGCAAGAAACATCATCGTGAATTCGTGCCGTACGGGAACATTCGTGAACACGTTCAAACGCAGTTCTTGAATGTGGATGAGGATGCCGCACTCCGAGACGAGGTGGAACGCACTGAACAGTCAGCCTACGAACCGGAAGCACAATATTCATGACGCTTGCGACATTATGTGTTCCGGACACTGTTGGATAAGCTACACCGAAAAACGTATCTGCAGCCAGCTCTACCACTACAAGGAGTCAATGGCACCCCGTTAGATGTTGTCGGCCAAACATCAATTGCCATTAACAAGCTGCGCACCCCGCTTGAGGTGATTGTGGTGCGAGGAATCAGACATGATATGATCATCGGCAACGCCGCACTGCGCCAAGGTCAAGGACTACTTGACTTAACACACAATCGAATGCATTGGTTCGGCCAAAGTCAGAAACTCCAACAAACCCCCGGGCTGTATATAGCAGCATTAGACCAATAGCGCCAACAACTGGCGACAGCAGTTTGGAATGTTTTTTGAAGGATAATTCCGATATCTTTTCTGCAAAGGGAGAGGCACACGGCAAGTGCCACTTGACTGAACTGGTAGTCGAAACAGAAGGTCCCTCCCCCAATTGCACAACGCACTTACAGGGCACCATTTAGTAAGTGGCAAATAATCGAGAGAGAGCTCGATGAGATGTTCGAGGCCGGGATTATTCGTCCAAGTGACTCTCCATGGTCATCGCCAGTGACCTTGGTCCCAAAGAAAGACCAAACAACATGCTTCTGTGTAGACTATCGTCAATTAAATGCAATGACTCGCAAGGGCAGATATCCTCTTCCGAACATACAGGATATTTTTAGCCAAGCCAGAGGCAAGCGGATATATTCGAAATTGGACCTAAAATCCGGATATTGGCAGTTACCTGTGGCCCAAAAGGATATTCCACAGACTGTTTTTCATTGCCACAAAAGACTATTCGAACTTGTCCAAATGCCGTTCGTACTAACAAATGTGCTGGCACTATTTCAGAGAACGATGTACAAAGTGCTTGCCGGACTAACTGGACAGTGTGGGTTTATTTATTTAAATGATATCGTCATTTATAGTGAAACAATCACTGATCACAACCAATACCTCCCGCAAGTGTTCGACCGTTTGCGAGAAGCAGGACTCCGTCTGAAGCCGACGAAGTGCGTGTTTGGACTAAATGAAGTGAAACTATCAGGATATAGCCTTGATGATTAGGGATTCGCACCAACCCTGACAAAGTGTCTGCGATCACCTCCCTGCATCCACCGACATCTGTCAGTGAGTCGCGCTCCTTTCTAGGAATGTCTGGATATTACCGACAGTGTGTTCCAGACTACGCACGCATCGCTAAGCCCTTAGTCTCCCTTACCAGAAAACATGTACGATTCTCCTGGGACGACAAATGCCAACAAGGCTTCGACCGACTTAAGGAGCTACTGGTCACATCACACGTCATCACCCCACCGTATACCTCAGAGATCCTTATGTCCTTGTGCGGGTCCCGGCCCCCTGTGGTTTTATTCTGAAATCCCCCCCCCCCCTCCGGCCTCTCAAAATTTCTGGATCCGTTCCTGATTACCTTTATGTGATGCAATAATAACGCACGATAACACACTGGCATTCTATCTGAATGCAGTTTGATAATATTCAATATTTAATCAGATGATAACTAATTGAAGTAGAAGGAATAAAGTTTAACGGAACTTTGGGCTGCACCGTAAAAAGGAACTACGTGTAATCTATTTGCCACAAGCAGCAAATGCCGAAGTGATCAACCAGCTAAGATCTAATCGTCGTTGGACACTGTTCATCTGCTTGTGGAAGAAGAAGGAATAAAGCTTAACGGCACTTTGGGCTCAAGAAGGCCATTTAAGTGCCAAACGAGGATATAAAAGTAGTATCAAGAATGATAAAACCGCAAGTTCTACAATTAAAAATTTGTAGTGAACAGTAGAAGCTTACAAGATTATTGATGACTAGATCTAGACTCAAACGAGTTGCTTAGAATTGTATGTCTAAAAATAAATATATACCCCAGTTTCCCGAAGGAAATTGAGGATTTTATACATATTAAAATCATTGAAAAGTTTGTATATGGACTGACACTCGTAGAACATGCAACCAGTGTCAGCCAAAATCTTGACAGTGTACCAGGACATGTTCAACGGTCAGCCACTCTCGACAGGGCACACACACAGGGGCCTCCTCTCCACGGAGCAGGTAACCCTGAGTAAGGTATGTATGCCCTATACGAGCCCGTGACATGACCAGTTGATCACGCCTGGACATTTCGTTTATTGGGGTACAACAACCAATCGTTGGTTTGACTTTGTGTAATTTGTTATCAACCTGCTCATCCCAGAATGACTGACATTCTGCGTACAAGTATGTGTGGATGAGCAGCTTGAAATCAGAATGTGGCACCCTGGAAAATGTGACGTCCAGATCAAGAGCTGCCCTGGCAGCCTTGTCGGCACGCTCATTCCCAGCAATGTCCACATGACTGGGTACCCAACAAAATACTACGACGTTATGCTTTTGAAAAATACGTTGATGTTCAGTTAAAATATCCAAAAGTAGAGGATGGTCAATATTACGATTCTCTATAGCTTGGAGGGCTGATGGAGAAGCTGAACAAATGACAAAACCCAGTTCTCCGGACCGGCGGATATGGGACAGAGCTAATAGTATTGCTTTCAGTTCAGCTGTGTAAACTGAACACACATCAGGGAGACGTTGTTTGTATGTTCTCCCTGAGGTGACAGCGGCACAGCCTACTTTATTACCATCCTTAGAACCATTAGTATACATAAACTTAAAATTTCGTCCCCCTGAAGCAAAAATGGCGTAACTCATTTTTTGGCGTAACTCAATGAGACATACCAAAGTAATGCTTGACATGTCCACTACCTGCTCGTAGATCAATCATGGTTGTATTCAACACCATAAAATAACTAGAAACCTATAACATATTGGCGTATCTCGAGGCTTGACTTACACCATTTTGATCTTGAGTTATGCCAAAACTGTTCAAGTGTTTGTGGCGACTTACGCCAAAAACGTCATAAGTGGACTTACGCCAAAATTGCATTTAGATGTTGAGATACGCCATTTGTGCTTTAGGACTTTCCTGAGATATGCCAAAATTGCATTAGTGATTTTGTCCTGAAAGTTGGCAACAAGAACATATTTGACGTAAGTCATGTCAGTCTTAGTGAATTAGTCATTTTCTTGAAAGGAAGAAGAACATTGATAGTAATTGAACCACAGTGGTATACTTCTTTGTAATTTATGCCACAGGTTTCTGAATTTGGTAGCTCTCACTTGTAAATTAAAGGCAAGAAACCTTTTAAACTGATTATCTCAAAACCACCAAAAATGACTTACGCCATTTTTGGTTTAGGGGGGCGATTTGGAAAATTTAACTGAACATCACTAAAACTACTGTGAAAATCCAAAGGGTTGATGGTAGACTTCTTCCCTATCCTGAGAGAGAAGTCAGTTATGGGAGTTTTCAATTCCCATGGTAGAACCTTTGAAATCTTTGACTCAGCTATTGTGTTCAAGTCAATGTTTAAATCCGCCAATAGATGTT
Source organism: Terebella lapidaria (assembly GCA_949152475.1). Classification (NCBI taxonomy): domain Eukaryota; kingdom Metazoa; phylum Annelida; class Polychaeta; order Terebellida; family Terebellidae; genus Terebella; species Terebella lapidaria. Next base: position 31,784,216 of record OX424563.1, on the reverse strand, counting down.
TCATGCGAATACCAAAGGTTGGTATCGCATTTGGCCTGGATTCAAACAGACGAACACACTTAGGTTTGAAAACAACATTATGGGCCAAGAGCATGACTGAAGCAGTCATTGGAGAACATTATGTCGGTCTGTTCGACATTGGAACCGATCAGCAAGTCACACTGGATATTTTCCTGCTACTCGCAACATACCGATTGAGATGTCTAGGACTTCCAGCGCCAAGCCTGCTGGATGAACAAGTCTACTGAGAGTTTTGATCAACCATCAGGATTTAGATGATGTGTCTGAAGATGAATAATAACTGTCATCAATGGATATCCCGTACAATATCCATGCCACTGGGATACCTGTGGCCAAGTTTCGCTAGAAACCTGGGGACATCTGAGAGCCGAGATCACAACATTATTCTCACCTCAGCAGTGTCTCTTGATTGTCGCCTTGACAAACACTGTGTTTCCATAGGACATAGAACTTGCCTATGGCATCCCCGATGCCGTTTACAACCACCTTGATGTCATCACTGAGCTGGTTGTCAGCTCTGGGTAACCGTCACGCTGGAGCTGATACAAAATCCGCTACCGACAGCAAACTGGGACATCATGGATGCTCAGCAATTTCAACAATTGGCCGCAGGTCTGGCCCAACGAGAAGCTGACTGACGTGTTCAAGGGCAACGAGAACACATGAAAGGCTTGATCAGCAAACCTCCACCTGAGACGGGTCCACAACATCCACTGTTTGGCTGTGGATAAAAGAGATCAAGCGTGCACACCCAACAAGTCAGTGACAATAACATTGTACAGGTGGTGGCAAAATCGGTAACCGGGCCACTGCAATCTGAGAATGAACGGTTCCTGACAGGAACCACGACTGCAAGAAACATCATCGTGAACTCGTGCCGTACGGGAACATTCGTGAACACGTTCAAACGCAGTTCTTGAATGTGGATGAGGATGCCGCACTCCGAGACGAGGTGGAACGCACTGAACAGTCAGCCTACGAACCGGAAGCACAATATTCATGACGCTTGCGACATTATGTGTTCCGGACACTGTTGGATAAGCTACACCGAAAAACGTATCTGCAGCCAGCTCTACCACTACAAGGAGTCAATGGCACCCCGTTAGATGTTGTCGGCCAAACATCAATTGCCATTAACAAGCTGCGCACCCCGCTTGAGGTGATTGTGGTGCGAGGAATCAGACATGATATGATCATCGGCAACGCCGCACTGCGCCAAGGTCAAGGACTACTTGACTTAACACACAATCGAATGCATTGGTTCGGCCAAAGTCAGAAACTCCAACAAACCCCCGGGCTGTATATAGCAGCATTAGACCAATAGCGCCAACAACTGGCGACAGCAGTTTTGAATGTTTTTTGAAGGATAATTCCGATATCTTTTCTGCAAAGGGAGAGGCACACGGCAAGTGCCACTTGACTGAACTGGTAGTCGAAACAGAAGGTCCCTCCCCCAATTGCACAACGCACTTACAGGGCACCATTTAGTAAGTGGCAAATAATCGAGAGAGAGCTCGATGAGATGTTCGAGGCCGGGATTATTCGTCCAAGTGACTCTCCATGGTCATCGCCAGTGACCTTGGTCCCAAAGAAAGACCAAACAACATGCTTCTGTGTAGACTATCGTCAATTAAATGCAATGACTCGCAAGGGCAGATATCCTCTTCCGAACATACAGGATATTTTTAGCCAAGCCAGAGGCAAGCGGATATATTCGAAATTGGACCTAAAATCCGGATATTGGCAGTTACCTGTGGCCCAAAAGGATATTCCACAGACTGTTTTTCATTGCCACAAAAGACTATTCGAACTTGTCCAAATGCCGTTCGTACTAACAAATGTGCTGGCACTATTTCAGAGAACGATGTACAAAGTGCTTGCCGGACTAACTGGACAGTGTGGGTTTATTTATTTAAATGATATCGTCATTTATAGTGAAACAATCACTGATCACAACCAATACCTCCCGCAAGTGTTCGACCGTTTGCGAGAAGCAGGACTCCGTCTGAAGCCGACGAAGTGCGTGTTTGGACTAAATGAAGTGAAACTATCAGGATATAGCCTTGATGATTAGGGATTCGCACCAACCCTGACAAAGTGTCTGCGATCACCTCCCTGCATCCACCGACATCTGTCAGTGAGTCGCGCTCCTTTCTAGGAATGTCTGGATATTACCGACAGTGTGTTCCAGACTACGCACGCATCGCTAAGCCCTTAGTCTCCCTTACCAGAAAACATGTACGATTCTCCTGGGACGACAAATGCCAACAAGGCTTCGACCGACTTAAGGAGCTACTGGTCACATCACACGTCATCACCCCACCGTATACCTCAGAGATCCTTATGTCCTTGTGCGGGTCCCGGCCCCCTGTGGTTTTATTCTGAAATCCCCCCCCCCCCCTCCGGCCTCTCAAAATTTCTGGATCCGTTCCTGATTACCTTTATGTGATGCAATAATAACGCACGATAACACACTGGCATTCTATCTGAATGCAGTTTGATAATATTCAATATTTAATCAGATGATAACTAATTGAAGTAGAAGGAATAAAGTTTAACGGAACTTTGGGCTGCACCGTAAAAAGGAACTACGTGTAATCTATTTGCCACAAGCAGCAAATGCCGAAGTGATCAACCAGCTAAGATCTAATCGTCGTTGGACACTGTTCATCTGCTTGTGGAAGAAGAAGGAATAAAGCTTAACGGCACTTTGGGCTCAAGAAGGCCATTTAAGTGCCAAACGAGGATATAAAAGTAGTATCAAGAATGATAAAACCGCAAGTTCTACAATTAAAAATTTGTAGTGAACAGTAGAAGCTTACAAGATTATTGATGACTAGATCTAGACTCAAACGAGTTGCTTAGAATTGTATGTCTAAAAATAAATATATACCCCAGTTTCCCGAAGGAAATTGAGGATTTTATACATATTAAAATCATTGAAAAGTTTGTATATGGACTGACACTCGTAGAACATGCGACCAGTGTCAGCCAAAATCTTGACAGTGTACCAGGACATGTTCAACGGTCAGCCACTCTCGACAGGGCACACACACAGGGGCCTCCTCTCCACGGAGCAGGTAACCCTGAGTAAGGTATGTATGCCCTATACGAGCCCGTGACATGACCAGTTGATCACGCCTGGACATTTCGTTTATTGGGGTACAACAACCAATCGTTGGTTTGACTTTGTGTAATTTGTTATCAACCTGCTCATCCCAGAATGACTGACATTCTGCGTACAAGTATGTGTGGATGAGCAGCTTGAAATCAGAATGTGGCACCCTGGAAAATGTGACGTCCAGATCAAGAGCTGCCCTGGCAGCCTTGTCGGCACGCTCATTCCCAGCAATGTCCACATGACTGGGTACCCAACAAAATACTACGACGTTATGCATTTGAAAAATACGTTGATGTTCAGTTAAAATATCCAAAAGTAGAGGATGGTCAATATTACGATTCTCTATAGCTTGGAGGGCTGATGGAGAAGCTGAACAAATGACAAAACCCAGTTCTCCGGACCGGCGGATATGGGACAGAGCTAATAGTATTGCTTTCAGTTCAGCTGTGTAAACTGAACACACATCAGGGAGACGTTGTTTGTATGTTCTCCCTGAGGTGACAGCGGCACAGCCTACTTTATTACCATCCTTAGAACCATTAGTATACATAAACTTAAAATTTCGTCCCCCTGAAGCAAAAATGGCGTAACTCACTTTTTGGCGTAACTCAATGAGACATACCAAAGTAATGCTTGACATGTCCACTACCTGCTCGTAGATCAATCATGGTTGTATTCAACACCATAAAATAACTAGAAACCTATAACATATTGGCGTATCTCGAGGCTTGACTTACACCATTTTGATCTTGAGTTATGCCAAAACTGTTCAAGTGTTTGTGGCGACTTACGCCAAAAACGTCATAAGTGGACTTACGCCAAAATTGCATTTAGATGTTGAGATACGCCATTTGTGCTTTAGGACTTTCCTGAGATATGCCAAAATTGCATTAGTGATTTTGTCCTGAAAGTTGGCAACAAGAACATATTTGACGTAAGTCATGTCAGTCTTAGTGAATTAGTCATTTTCTTGAAAGGAAGAAGAACATTGATAGTAATTGAACCACAGTGGTATACTTCTTTGTATACTTCTTTGTATTTATGCCACAGGTTTCTGAATTTGGTAGCTCTCACTTATAAATTAAAGGCAAGAAACCTTTTAAACTGATTATCTCAAAACCACCAAAAATGACTTACGCCATTTTTGGTTTAGGGGGGCGATTTGGAAAATTTAACTGAACATCACTAAAACTACTGTGAAAATCCAAAGGGTTGATGGTAGACTTCTTCCCTATCCTGAGAGAGAAGTCAGTTATGGGAGTTTTCAATTCCCATGGTAGAACCTTTGAAATCTTTGACTCAGCTATTGTGTTCAAGTCAATGTTTAAATCCGCCAATAGATGTTTCATGCGAATACCAAAGGTTGGTATCGCATTTGGCCTGGATTCAAACAGACGAACACACTTAGGTTTGAAAACAACATTATGGGCTGGAGTGTTCGGTAGAGACTTCAGCTTGATTGTATACTGAAGTGAGAGTTTTTCCCTCCTACGATAAAGGGAGGGTTCGTTGGCCTCAACTAACAGGCTCTCCATGGGAGAGGTTCTGAAAGCACCGAGACACAAACGCAACCCCTGGTTATGGATAGTATCCAAAGCCTTTATATAGGAGTGTCCGGCTGAGCCATAAACTATCAAACCATAATCGAGCTTTGACCGGACGAGTGCTCTGTATGTATGAACGGAGCAGCACGTCACGATCAGCTCCCCAATCCATATGTGATACTACCTTAACAAGGTTCAGAGCCTTGTGACATTGTGTTTCAATGTACCTGATGTGGGGTATGAATGATAGTTTGCTATCAAAGAATACCCCCAAAAAACTTGAATTGTTCCACCACGGGAATAACTGTACCATTTAACTTCATTCTGGTTCAGGGTGCAACTTGCGCAACTTGCAGAAATGCATGCAGACAGTTTTCGTTTTGGAAAAGCGAAAACCATTTCGGTCTGCGCAAGTCACTGCTGTAATTGACGTTCTATTGTATGCATTTGTTTCGATGAATAGCAAACAAGAATAGCAATCATTCACATAGAGTGAAGCATTGACTCCAGGGGACACAGGGTTACAGACAAAATGCTGCCTTGAGGGACACCCTCCTCCTGATCAAACATATTGGAGAATGAAGTGCCCACCCTGACAGTAAATTTACGATTGGATAAAAAATGTGAAACGAAGGAAGGCATACGACCACGAAGTCCTGCCTCCTGGAGGTCCTTCAGGATACCGTATTCCCTTGTGTCATATGCCTTCTCCGAAACAAAAAATATTGCCACCATGTGCTGGTAATAATAAACGACTCCCGTACAGCAGTTTCCAGTCGAATAATCTGATCAGTAGTTGATCTATTCTTCCGGAAACCGCTCTGGAATGGAGTGATAACTTTATTAGATTCTAGGTAAAATACTAATCTAGTATTGACCATCCTTTCCATTGTTTTGCAAACACAGCTGGTCAAAGCAATAGGACGATAATTCGTTGGGTTGGTTGGATCCTTCCCAGGCTTAGCAACCGGAATGATTGTAGCCTGTCTCCAACAAGCAGGGAAGGCCCCACCAACCCAAATTTTATTGAATCTATTTAAAAGAGTCTGAAGTGCATGCTTTGGTAGAATCTGATAGAGACTCAGTTCTGACATTCTGAAAGGACAATTATAGTACAATTATTGTACTCCATATTGTTGGATATACAATTGAGAGGTTTCTGTTCCACTCTCACTTTATGGGACTGGCAACAATATGTATAATGAACTATGGGATAGGGTTGAACCAAGTAGCTGCTTAACCCCAGTTAATTAACTTTTGCCGAAATTTTCCGAATGAATGAATAAAGTTTAACGGCACTTTGGCGTCCGATTATCAAGCTTAGAGATATAAAGTCTCCAACTATTCGTCATTGTCTTCAACAAAACTTTCCTGGTTAGAGCATACTGATGTTTATAAGCCATCAAATTTGTTTGGGTGGGGTGTCTACGAAAGATTTGGAGAGCTCTCTTCCTAGCGGAAAGAGCCTCCTGACAATATTCGTTTCACCATGGCTTGTTCTTTTTATCAGAACATATCAGTATTGTCATTTCAGCAGTGAAATGCAATACAAAGTAGGCTGCAATCATAAATTGCATATTCTTTTAAATTTTGACCAATCTGCCCTAGCATGATTCCATCTCGGGATCCGATCAGGAACGGAATGATCTTGCATGGACAGAAAAGTAAGGAAATGATCACATAGGTCATCATAGACCTGCCACGTGAAATTATTAAACAATGAAAGTGTGAGAATTTTTATGCTAATGTTGTGAGCCGAATATGATGTGTTTTTGTTATTAAAATATATGCCTGTGAAATTACTGTTGTATTACTCTTTATCGTGGTTATTAGCCGGTATTAGTTGGGTGAGCATATACTCAGCTTTAGTGTAAGAATTGGAATTTTGCCCTCCCCAACGGTAAGATCCAACCCACCACGCCACAGGTAAATAACCTAGTACTTCAGCATATTTGAAATTAAAATTAAACATAAAATCTTTTACTGAACCATGTTTCTAATTAATTACAGATCTGATGTGCCAGGAGAGACCACCCCCCAAGACCGTGACTGTGACCACGCCTGCCATCGTGCCAACACCCTATCATCACACAGACGTTATCGCAAGGACTACGGACGTTACGCAAGCACCCCTCGGACGACAGACGATGACAACAGCTGGATAAACACACAAGATAAATCCTAATCAGCCGCGCGGAACCCCAGGACAGGACACAAAGGATTAAGCCGTGTCACATCAAACGGACTGTTATTACACCATACAAGATACCGGCGATAACAAGAACCCCAAAGACAATACCCAAATTAATGACTACCTCAATAAACCTTTTGATTGCAATTTAAATAAGTAATTCGAATTTCATTCAAACTCTTGAATTAAACTATGTACCTGTGGTGTGTGTGTGAGTGGAGGCCACCGGCCTAGTGTCGGTGGCAGACTGACTGCTGACCCGTGATGAGGCCATTCACTCACGCCGTGACCGGCCCCCAGGGCCGAGCGGACGTCCTGATTGGACCCTCGGAGGCCTTGGTCCCTTTGGAGGTGTGCGCCACCGCCTTGGGACCAAGGGGATGCCGTGTATATATATTGCCGTCTTAAGTTTAATAAAGGATGATTTTCTTGTCTCAACCCAAAAGGAGTTGCTCTCTGAGTCTACCAGAAATTACTGAGTAAAATCTACATGAGGAATGTGAACTCATTAAGTTGCAGTAGAGTATGTGTAAGTGAATACAGTGAAAACTTACATTGGCGAGCGTGCCAGGCGAACCACAACCCGGATCTTCCAACCGCAGCCAGACCCACGCCCAATGTGATTCATAAGGTTAACCTTATGTGGCGAGCCTTCCGACAGAGTCCATGATCAACTGAAGGAACTCCAAACCAGCCGAAGCCATCCGGTGTCAACCGAAACCGACCACACGACCACCGACAGCAATACAGTACCGACACCGACCGGACACCAGCCTGAGGATGGATGCGGCCCAGTTCCAACAGTTAGTCAACGGATTCGCGCAACAGGAGGAAAACCGTCATCAGCAACAACAGGTGAGATCGCTCCTAGCCCGTATTTCACCCTGTGATGGGTCCTCCCCAGCGAAAGTTAGGCAATGGCTACGTGAGGTCGAAATCACTATTCCCATAGTAGGTCAGCCACAAACAATCAATGTTATCACACACACAGTAACAGGTCCTCTCATGTTCGAAGTCGAACACTTTATTACACAACATACTCAGGCCAATAATGTCCAACGCAACGCAGTCCCATGGGCCGCCCTCAGACAGCACATACAAACACAATTCCTTAGCCATGACGAGCAGGCTGCCCTCCGAGACGATTTAGAGACGATGAAACAAGGCCCATATGACACTGACGCCACATACAGCCGCCGTTTCTGCGAATTGGCCGACACCGCTTATCCCCCAGCCCAACGAAACCAGGATCAGCAACGAATAATGATCCGTGCCTATGCACGAGGGCTGTCCTGCGCTAAGTTAGCCCGTAAACCAATAGAAGATAACCAACCCCAAACCATCGACCAAGCATTCACAGTTATTGCCGATATTAACAGCCGCAAAGAAGCGTTCCTGCGCCTTGGCCGCCTGGACGCCCGTCAGGAAGAGCCGATGGAAGTCGCAGCCGCGGCCCCTACTAACAAACCCATAGACGACCTCAGGGAACAAATGTCCACGCTCATGTCAGCTGTCACCTCCCTGTGCAACACGGTGGACCGCCAATCCACGAAAATCGCTAAGATTGACCACCAGAAAAATGCACGAATAACACAGCGCGCCGGTAACATTCGACCCAACAACAAGGGGACCCACAGCCGGGGCACCCACCCCCTACCACAGTGGAACACCCAAGGCGAGCCGCGCTGTTTCGAGTGCAATCAGTATGGCCACATGGCCGCCGCATGCCGCGCCCAAACACAGTCAAAAAACTAGAACACGCCTCAGCAGATAAACGTCCGACGCTCAACATCAATATCCAGGGAGTCCAGGTCACAGCCCTCGTAGACTCGGGAGCCAGCAAGACACTGCTGAGGCAGGACGTATTCGATAAAATCACACACGCAACACACCGACCCCCCCTATTGAAACCAGCCACACAACTTCAAGGCGTAGCAGGAGGCAAACTCAATGTTTTAGGACAAACGGAAGTCACCCTATCCCGTATCCGATTGCCCATCCCCGTTATCATCGTGGAACATATGCCGTACTGCATGATCCTGGGCGAACCCCAACTCCACGCCGGTCACAGCGTCTTAAATTTTGCAAACAACACACTACGCTGGTATTCCCGACAATGGCCCCTCAGATAGATCTCGTCAACACACCAAATACCTTCTATCGCTCCGATCGCATCGAACTCCCCCCCTCCTGACCTCCCGACATCTTCTCTCCCCTCCTTAAGCAAAATCATACATTCATACCAAGATATCTTCAAATCTGGGTACCACCAGTTCCCCGTAGCAGAAACGGGCCGCCCCAAAACCGCATTCCGCTGTCACCGTGGCCTTTATCAATTTAAACGCGTCCCACTGGTTTGACCAACGCACCGTCATTTTTTCAGCGAGCACTCGACTGTATCCTTCGAGATTACATCGGTTCGTTTTGCTACATATACGTCGACGATTTGGTCGTGTTCAGCAAAGACCCACAAGAACACGCCCACCACCTCAAATTAATTTTCGAACCCCTGCGTGAAGCAAACCTGCGCCTTAAACCCTCTAAATGCAATTTCGGCCTCTCAGAAGTCAAACTCCTAGGGAACATCATTGGCACCAACGGCTAACGTACAGATCCTGAAAAAACACGCGCTATATGCGACATGCCTCCCCCCACCACCCTCAAAGGAGCTCGGTCATTTCTGGGCCTCGCTAACTTCTACAGATCCTGCCTCCACAATTACGCCGAAATAGCTGAACCCCTTACAGAGCTCACGAGAAAACACGTGAAATTCCAATGCACCCCTGAACGACAGACAGCATTCAACACTCTTAAACAAATGCTCACATCCGCCCCCGTCATGGCCCCACCACGCACTGACAGATTGTACAAGCTCTATACCAACGCCAGCGACAAGTGTATCGGCGCTATATTAGTACAAGACGATGATAACGGAGTAGAACGAGTTATTCAATACATTTCCCACGCCCTATCATCCACACAACGCCGCTGGCCAACGATTGAAAAGGAAGCATTCGCTCTTATCTATGCCCTCCAAAAACTACACTGCTACCTAGCTGGATCTCAAGTCACAGCATTCACTGACCATAAACCCCTAAAATGTCTTTTCACTAAACAATTAAATAACACGAAACTACAACGTTGGGCCGTACTTCTCGCAGAATACGCCGTTAAAATCGAATACAGGAAAGGTTCCAATAATATCAGAGCAGACATGCTAAGTAGCATCCATCACCCAGACCCAGCCCACGTTGACATCATAGACACCGCAGATTACATACTCCCACACCATGTAACTGACCAACACCCCCATGACGTACCCATGTACGACGGCCTGGATCTCTCAACCATCGCAACACAACAACAAAACGAGTTCCCCATCCTGTGGGCACAGGCACAAGACGAAGATGATGACACATATGAGATTATCCACGGCAATCTGTACAGCATGGCCCCGCCCTACCCTACAGCGTCTATCTACCCCCTTCCAGCCGACCACCAACCACCAGCCATTAACCGCGCACACCGGGAGGTCGGACACATGGCCTCATGGAAAACCCTCCGTCGACTCACAGACGCTTATGTGTGGCCCAAAATGCATAACAACGTTGCCCAACATGTACGTAAATGTCCTATTTGTCTGGTCCATAACCGACACCCTCAGCGCGCACCACCGGGCTTAACGAAACTGCCTATTACCCCATGCAAATCTGCTCCATGGATCTAATCGGTCCACTCATACAGTCAACCAATGGCAACAGATACGCTCTCACCATGATTGACCACTGCACTGGGTGGGTAGAAGTATATCCGCTAAAAGACAAGACAAACCGGGGTGTATGGGAGGCGTTTGCAAATCACTTTCTATCCACCCACGGGACCCCCGAGGTGTTGATATCTGACTGTGGGGGCGAGTTCAATAACACCGAATTTCGATGGTATCTGCATCAGCTAGGCATCGAACACCACACCACAACGAGCTTCCACCCCCAAAGTAATGGCAAAACGGAACGCTTTAACCGCACACTCAAGGAACTCCTACAAAAACTAGTCGACAACAATACAGAACAGTGGGAAACTAAATTGGCCGACGCTCTCCTATCATACCGTAATGCAGTCTCCACAACCACCGGCTTCACACCATTTTTTCTCTTGTATGGCCGAAAATCGCGCATGCCCCTATCACCGCTACTACGCTTAGACAATGATAACACCTTTGGGGACCGTCTCCACAACCTTGCCCAGTCCCTGCGCATCGCACGACAGAACACAGCCACCAGTCGCTTAGCCAATCACCAACGACTGCTACAAAAAGCAAACACCAAAAACCTGACACCCGGTGACACAGTGGTCCTCAAGGCCGAAGCACGTGATGCCCTAACATCACGGTGGGACCCACATTATGAAGTAACCCGTGTTAGCGGCCCGGTTGTCCACCTCAGGCAACAACAAACCGGGAAAACAAAAGTATTCAACCGGGAAAAAGTGGTATTGGTCGACCCCAACATCTTCTGGGACGAATGCAATCCCCGACCCCGCAAACGCCGCCCACAAAACCAGCGCCCAATAATCGTGCAGGAGCCACCCCAAGACAACCCCGCTATGCCCATTATCCAACGAGCGACCGGTGATAATGGCCCTCAACTACCCTCAGACAGCGATAACGATAGTGAGCTTGCCAATGACGAGATACTCGACCTACCCCCTCCCTCCCCAATACCTATACAGCCACCACCCGCCCACAGGCCGCAGCACCCAACCAACCACGCGTACACCCCCCGGACCCCAAGCGCCCAACCACCCAACAGTTACAACCCTTCCCCACCCAGGCGTGAGCAACCAATTAGGCGACGGCGGCTCACGTCACGTGCAGAACGCGCGGCAACCGAACTGTACATAACCAGCGATCAAGCTGACCCAGTTGTCAGACACTTCAGGAAACGTCTAGCAACCACTCCTGACTCCGACATAAAAAAACCAAGATGCGATGCAATCTCGGCAACACCGCCGCACTGCTGTTGTTCGTGTACCTGCACACGACTCTAACATCCCCAGCAGACCCACCACAACAGAACCAACCGACACCATTACCGGACGGGCTTCTAATCACCGGAGGTGAAACAACCCGCGCCCACATCGCTACTTGGACGGTGCTAGTCACCATTTCCATTCCGACCATGGAGCCCGACCTCCTATACCGGCTACAGGACCTCAAGCGACTAATTCCCGAAACTAAAGCGCACGTAAATCAACTGCTGCCAGTACGCAACCTGTGGAACACCCGGATACAGGAGATCGAGGAGAGGATTGCCAGCACCCAAACAGCCACAACGCCACACCGCCAGAGGCGCGGCCTCATAAACGTCGTTGGCTGGGGTCTCAGCCATCTATTCGGGGTCGCCACAGAAGAACAGGTCAGAGAATTACAAGTTCACCTGGCGCAGACACGTCAAAGCAATTCGCGAGTATATCACGCCTTCAATGACCTAATCTCGGTAGTGAATCAGACCCACGACCAAATGGCCCACCACCGACAACACATCAATCAGCTCGAGGAATTCGCCCGACAACTGCGCCGCGACGTTGCTAACCTCCGGACATCAATCGTCGGGGATATCCAAATGATCAATGCTCTCACAGCACGAGTAAGTATAAATGCTATGTTGTCCGCGGTAGAGGCCGTTCACTATCAGTGGCTCCGTCGGGTGGATCAATACCGGAGACAGCGGGCATCGTTAGAAGCAGGCGCACTCACTGAGGACATATTACCCTGTAATGAGCTGCGCCGCATCATCAACAGCGCCCGGCACGCAGGTCTGTATGCACCCCAAGACACGTGGTATTACGAACACGTCACCGTAGACGCCTTATGGGAAGATCACAACAACCTCGTATTCCGTGCCGAACTTCCCTTTTCCGACAACACGCCATACCTACGCTACAACCTTCAAACATGGCCCATTCCCACAGGTAACGCCGGCATATATGCACAGTTAGACGTCGCCCAGCACGTGGCCATCCACACCCAGACTGGTGGAATCTTTTCTCCCAATCTGTGCCAAGGACGCAACCCAGCAATATGCCACACCGGACCGATCTACAACCGCCCTCAGTTTCCGTGCCCCCGTGGCATTCTCACACACGACACCACTCTCCGCCAACACTGCGCCATCAAACTTTCCCATAGCAACAACACTAAAGCAATAGCACACGAACTAACGCCCGGAACTTACATTATTATATCTAATGGATCCGATTATTCTCTACTTTGTACAGGCAAACCAGAGCGACGTGCCCACCTGACCACCGGAGCCAACTTGTTCCCGCTAGCGCCTGCCTGCCGCCTTGTAGGAGACGGATGGTCAATCAACAGCATAATTTCAAAAACTGTGAATATCTCCATTCCCGTCCGCCCCATAACCGTTCCCACATTTAACCTGTCTACCCTGCCAGCACTGCCTATCCCAAAACTGTAGCTCCTCTCCCTTAACGTCATCCTCCTTGGGCCAATCGCCACCTATACACTCCATACCTTGAAGCTCCCTCCCGCAGACGACAACCCTCCCCTCGTCTTATCCCCACACTTCTCCTCTCCTTGGACTACCCTCGTCATCCTGGGCCTCGTTATCCTATCCCTCCTGTTACACTGCAAGACACTCCACACCCCATCCTGCGCCTCCCTTCTCCGCCGTCCGTTTACAGCCGCCCGCCGCCGAGGAATCAAACGCAAGCACTCACGCCCCAACACCGATGCTGAGGAACCAGAGACGCCCATGCACACCGAGCCCACCGTGGGCTGACATGGCAAACCGAGCATAAAACATGCAAAATTCACTCTTCTCCATAAAGTATATTTTCAGGTGACGAAAATTCCTCAGCAATTTTCTCTTTTATGGGGAGGGCGTGTGTAAGAATTGGAATTTTGCCCTCCCCAACGGTAAGATCCAACCCACCAAGCCACAGGTAAATAACCTAGTACTTCAGCATATTTGAAATTAAAATTAAACATAAAATCTTTTACTGAACCATGTTTCTAATTAATAACAGATCTGATGTGCCAGGGGAGACCACCCCCTAAGACCGTGACTGTGACCACGCCTGCCATCGTGCCAACACCTTATCATCACACAGACGTTATCGCAAGGACTACGGACGTTATGCAAGCACCCCTCGGACGACAGACGATGACAACAGCTGGATAAACACACAAGATAAATCCTAATCAGCCGCGCGGAACCCCAGGACAGGACACAAAGGATTAAGCCGTGTCACATCAAACGGACTGTTATTACACCATACAAGATACCGGCGATAACAAGAACCCCAAAGACAATACCCAAATTAATGACTACATCAATAAACCTTTTGATTGCAATTTAAATAAGTAATTCGAACTATTTCATTCAAACTCTTGAATTAAACTATGTACCTGTGGTGTGTGTGTGAGTGGAGGCCACCGGCCTAGTGTCGGTGGCAGACTGACTGCTGACCCGTGATGAGGCCATCCACTCACGCCGTGACCGGCCCCCAGGGCCGAGCGGACGTCCTGATTGGACCCTCGGAGGCCTTGGTCCCTTTGGAGGTGTGCGCAACCGCCTTGGGACCAAGGGGATGCCGTGTATATATATTGCCGTCTTAAGTTTAATAAAGGATGATTTTCTTGTCTCAACCCAAAACGAGTTGCTCTCTGAGTCTACCAGAAATTACTGAGTAAGATCTACATGAGGAATGTGAACTCATTAAGTTGCATTTAATTCAGTAGAGTACGTGTAAGTGAATACAGTGAAAACTTACATTAGGACTTTTCACGAGATTACACGGTTAGGGCGGGACCGATAAGCTGGACGCATCAAGTCGTCACAGCCGGGTGAATTCGGAGCATTACCGTGCACTTAACTCAAGAGCATGACTGGCGTGGCCGCGCGCTCAGCTGCCTATAAGAGGGCAGCGGCAGCCAACTGCCGGCAGATCGCTGCTGGACTCTCCCACTCGCTGGACACTGCTGACGACACGCCGAGGCTCGCTGGATTTATAACGTTACGCTGTTCGAGGCTGGCTGGATATCGGGGCTCGCTGGACATCTAGGTTGCTGGCCCGAGGCTCACTTGACACTGGACAGGCTGGAGGTGGGCTGGACCTAGATAAGCCCTAGATAAGCCGGACAGCCGGAGCGGGAAAGGCCCAGCGGTTTCCTCGGGAGGGAAGATGGCAACGCCATCTAGGCAGTAGCCTTTTATAGACATTTTATAGGGGTGTTTATACAGGCAAACTAGTCAAATTATAGAGATCAGCTTTTTTTTCACGGAAATTTTATGTGGATTCTAATGAATGGTGATATTGCCGGAACTGCTTTTTAGTGCCTTTGCACACACACATTAGGTTCACAGCTGGGCGTGTATAATTGAGGCATGCTACCCAACAACGATTCTCTACACACGCTACAAAGGATTACCCAATGAGATATCGATTGCAGAAAATGTTCCATATGCAGGATAAGTATATGTTGAAGAACCATCATTCCAAATACATAGTTCATTATCACTTTTGATCAACTACCCTGCCCTTAGCATTGATATCATTACAACCCCACATATGAATAGGAGCATTGGAATCACCAGTAATGAATCACCAATCATAGGGCGAAGGTAGATGTGCAATTAGATCGTTCAACTCCTCCAAGACTAGGCTATAGCTTGGAAGAATGTAAACAGAACATAAAGTAAAATGTTCATGAATTGAACGGGACACAGCAACAGCATGTAAAGTGTTATCGAGATGTATATCCCTGTGTGTAATAGTATTACTGACTAGAATAGATGTGCCACCAACTGCACGATCATCAGCTGACGTGGCATAATGATGGTAGGACATATATTTACTATTTCTGACGTTTCAAACACGTTTCTTGCAAACATATAGCAGCAGGTTCAAATTCCTGCATAAACATATTGACTTCGTCACTGTTTTGTTGAAAGCCCCTACAATTCCAACTGATCACATTATAAATCTTGACGAATGAATGAATACATAAAGTTTCACAGCACTTTGGGCTCAATATAATTCATGAGGAGGAATAACCTTGACACGGACAAGATTAATTTTGTTTCGAATGATACATCTGGAGTAGGAGGAATGACGTCAAATCCTCCTTTTCATAACTGAGGGGATCCATAACCTCATACTCCCCCTCCAGAATGTTTCGTTTGACTAGATTTTTAGTCATCTTAGTTTGCCTAGATGACTGATTATTTGACAGTGGTAGGACGTTTCGTTTTATTTGTTTCTCTCGGGACCACATGAGGAGGCCATGTGACCACTCTTACAGTTAGCACACTGGATTTGTTCTTGGCATGAATTACCGTCATGGCCCTCCTTGCTACATCTGTAACAGACCTGAGGGCCATGACAGGAATCTGACCATGAAACATCGCAGAGGGTTCGAAATGAACACACTCACGTCGATACTCAAGTAACCAGCTTTGATAGACTTAGGGGAAGTCGGGCAGCTGAAAGTGAGGATTATTGTGTTGGTCTGAAAAGGTCGACCATCCTTTCGGATAACAATCCGCCTGGTCGCCAACACACCCTGAATCCTGAGTTCGTCAAGCATCTCATCCTCATTCACACCTGCCAAATCCCGAGAACGAATAACCCCTTTACTATTATTTCTGGTATAATGGGGCACCACTTTTAAGGGAACATTGACCAGCATTGTTGATTTTAAAAGATTAGTGGACTGGGCCCTCCTCGCACATCCCACAAGGAGATCTCCAGATTTCAATATTTTAATGTCTGTCAACTTGCCAGCGAGCCCCTTCAACCCATTTGCAACTGCAAAGGATGAAAGCTTGCTCACTGGTTCACTGGAGTCCTCTGACTCGATGACTAGAAATTTAGGCCAGTTGGATGATTGAAGATCTATTTCAGGATCAGAATCAAAATCCAGAACCAGTTTTTTGTTAGTTTGTCTATTTTTTCTGTGTTTTGAAGGTTTAGGTGTTTTGAAGCCATAGTGATATAGAAATATTTCATCACCCATGCTCCCGTCCACCACGGAGACCAACAAGGGGACTGTGCCAGGGATACATGGGTGACTTACTCTCACAAAATTAGCGGACGAATTTCTTGCTGTGCTATGTATCGAAACAACCCTTCCTACTTATGCTTGATTGACCCATGAACCATCGTCTTCACATGCTGGCTACCACTTCTAGAAAGTCAAGAAAGCAAAACATGAAACGGGCGAAGTAGATGTGAATAAAGACTATGAAAGAATTGACGAATGAGAATTAGTGATTGAAAGATGCTTGGGTACCAACATGGGGCGAGGTATGACCAGCCGATTGATTAGATTGGGCCAATCTGACCTCCCGTCTAGGTGAAATAAGGGCCAAAGTGGTGTGTCTCAACCACCAGGATCCCGTCTTCCACCATCACGGGCTGCAACCCACGGCGAACAGGCCTCTCCTTTTAGTCGCCTCTTACAACAAGCAGGAGTACTGGGGGCCTGTTCTTCTCCGGCCCCCACTGGGTCAGGTGCTGAATGTACTCAAGTGATATACTTGAGTATGTACTCAAGAAGTTAAGGGGAAACTCGACGAATGTACGAAGAACAAGGAATAAAGTTTAACGGCACTTTGGGCTCAATAAGGCCATTTCAGTGCCAAACGAGGATATACGAATGTACAAAGATCAGGCACCACCCACGAATCCATCCCCAGTGTATTTACCTGTTTGCATAATACCACTGTATGCTAGGTGTTCTATAATTTGTACAGGCTGTTGTCCTGAAAGAAAACATTTTATGTGCATACTATTTTGGAAGATCCTGTACTTAGAGCATCCACGGTGTCCGACCAAATTGTATGGTGTGACACATTACTGGCGACTGATATATCTGTTTTTCTTATCATTTGAGATGTCTGAAAAATATAATATAAAATATAGTTTCAAAATGAATTATCTGGTGACCGTTTCAGGCCTACTTATGCCAATATGGCGATACATGTAGGCCTAGCTATGACTAAATTCATCCAAATTAATTGATCTGAGTGTATATTTATTATTATTCCCATACTTGAACGAGATACTATATATGCCTCACCATAGAATGATCTGTTCTTAAGATATGGACATTTTAGAGACAATTAACCAAATGACTTGTCGAACCTGAGCGCGCCCCACACTAACATGTGTCGTTAGGCCTGAACTGCTTTCACCCGGATAATCGTTGGTCACTTTTGATACCACCCATCAGCGAGCCCCGACCGCACGCGAGCAACGCACATGCACTCCACATTATAGATGTCTATTACATCAGCTGGAAACTGGAAACTCCAGCTGGAAGCTGGAACTGCTCACATATAGTATAATATGATAGTATATATGGTGACGCCAGTGTGTCTTTGGATAGACTATTCGGTCGGGCTTTGTTTCTATTGCAAAATGTTGTATTTTACGTTTGTTATTAGCATCATCTGGATGTATTGGTGGTAATGGATTGATACTTAAATTCATACCTCTGGGCCGGTGTCATTCCTGGAGTCCTGGTGGATGTTAAATCTGTCCCCGAGGATATCATCAAGTGAGTAGTAGCCTTTTGGCTTGTGATTTTTTTACGTTTGTTATTAGCATCATCAAAATCTGGATGTATTGGTGGTAATAGATTGATACTTACATGCACCAAAATCGTTGACTGATTTGGAAGTTGAGATCATGCAGCTAAGGACGACATCAGAGCTAATGCATCAGAAATCGAAAATCAATACATGCAAACTTTGTTGCAAGATAATGTTCCAATACAACTGTGTGATGCACAGAGGCAACGCTACACTGCTGGAACAGTTAAGATGGTCATGGACCTACTTGAACATGACGTACCTTCTAGAAACGTTGGTTCTGCAATACGTAGCATATGCTAGCTTTCAGATCGTACCGGATCGATTGCTGAGCAAGGACTAAGTCAACCTCATCACCAAAAGGGGACTTGCTGTTTCACAAATGCAGTTAACTGAACTTGGCGACTAGCAAAATCAAATCTTGTACACCAACGAAACTTCAAAGTATGGCTCAAATGCATGGTTTACGCTACTACCTTTAAAACAAAGGAACCAAAAGTGTTGGGCTTGAAACCAATACCCACCAAGTCTGCCAAGGACATTCTTGGAAACTATTGTCACCGCGTTTAGAGAAATAGCACACTCCTGTGATCTTCCAGAATTGGAGTCAAGTCTGATGGTCAACATCAAGAACACCATGTCCGATCGTGCTGCACCAAGTCCAATCGTGCTGCAGAGAAAGCATTCAACAGTCTTCTGCAGGACTATAGGTCCGAGTTGCTCCCAAAAGCTGAGGACAATTTTGATAGCCTGCCAACAGATCAACAGGAGAAACTCGAGAGAACTCAATCACTTTTTCTGTGGGCTGCTTTACTTGTATCTCTGGCAGAAACTCAGAGGCCAAAAACTCAAACGCACAAGTTTCGACACCCCAATTGGAGCAACTAGTAAACCTGAAACCAACTTTTCCGTGAATCAGTGTGAATCATGTGCAGTGCAGTTCATATGTACAACATGCAAACTTCTGTCCAGAGGTGAATATGAAAACAAATGGAGAGCATCAGAGAGCATGAGTACCTAGAGTACCTAGAGAGCATGAACAAAAAACTCTGGTGACACAGCTTAGAGGCAACTGCTTCAACATACTGTTCTACAAGGGGGGCATATTATACTATCTCTCAAATGACATAGTCGAAGACCCCTTTTCCAGGAAAGATACTAACATATTTGCCAAGGCTGTCTTATATGATGCCAAGGAAGCATGTAATGTATCTCCAGCTCTGGCCTTGGGGCCCATCGGCAAATTTGTCACAGCTCCTTTGTGACGTGTCCTAGAGGAAAAATTCATTCGTGTTTCAAGGTGGCAGTCATATACCATTCACAGATCAGAGTACCTCGTAGAGTGTGCCCACAAACCAGACAAGATGAATACATTCATCAAAGAAAATCAGCCCAACACTCAAGACACACAAGTCATCTCAAAGCAAATCTTCACGCAGTGGAAGATCCTTCTGAAGATTCGACCTTGTTTCAAATCATTTGGATGATGGAAAGTTTGCTTCCATGACAACTGACCAGAAAACCGAAACACAATCATTTGTTGAACCCAACGAGTTGGCAGAGGAATTGTTCAGAAGATTCGACAGACTGATGCATATTCGTCCTTTCGCCTCTTGCTTGACAAATAAAGCTCATAACATATATCAGAAAACCAAAACTCTGACTGCCTTCAACAACGACCAGAACATAATAAACACCTTCACGAAAAAAGCCTTCGTGTTAAGGCGAAACCACAAGAACACTATGAAATCCATAGGAAAAAGGAGGTTGCAAGCCCTGAACGAAAAGCAAGAACAAGTCTAGGCAGCCAAAGGGAACTTTCCGAGAGAAAAAGGCTCTATTGCAGAAATAATATACTACGACCTGGAAGAGCGCAGCTGACGTGGATCGAATATTGAGAATAATCAAAACCAAGGAAGGACCAAGAATATATGCACTCAAAGGACAGCAGACATTTCAAAGAACCCTGTTCTGGACCGCCGACTCTTCAACTCCAGCAGTGGTCAAGGCGGTGTATAGTCCACGGACATGGTGGCATCAAACCTGAAGAAAGCTTTCTCCAGCGCCTTTGATATTGAATGCGACTCCTCACAGAAAGAGAGTTCCTCAACGGACGAAACATTAGGCATCGCTTCAATGAAGAAATTCAAACTGATATGGATGTCACTTCTCCAACTGACATATGATGCACTGGCAAAGTAATATCTCTGGTACCAGGATTTCCATCATGGTTTAACATGTTGACACCTCATATATATTAACACCTCATACGGTACCTGTCTTGCATCTGCCATTACTCAGTGTATGATCCAAATATGTGCAAAACGTTATATTTCTTGTTTATAGACATTCTAACCTTTAATATAGTACCTTTCTTTCACATTTAGCACCAATATTAAAACATTTTTATCCATGCTACTAATATTATCATCAATTTAGTTGTTCTATATAATATTATGTGATCCATGGGTCAATATCTCTGACCAGTGTTTGTCAATGGATCAAATTTCAATTTGCAGATAAAGGTAAATAATGCATATTAAATTATCGTGATTACATATAATTTTTATTTGCTTTTTTTATTCACCATTTTTAATTGTTGGGGTAAAAATTATTTCTCATTCTGAGTGGGTCTTTGGATGAACTATTTGGTCGGGCGTTGTTGCTATTGCAAAATGTTGTATTGTGTGTTCGCTATTGGTATCATCAAAATCTAGTTGCATTGGTGATAATATATTGATACTCACATTCTACACTAGGAAACGATTTGCAAGTTTTTTTGCTAACCGTCGAACTTGAGTGGGTGGAGGAGGGCATGGTCATACGAATGGTGACAGACACTGAAAAATTTCCGAAATTCACACCAGACTGAGGACGCTTGTTACCAGGACAAGTCCCCCGGATCGACAGCTTTGTGAGGTCAGTAGGTGCACAACCGATTATCCAGTCGCGTCCGCCGTGGCTCACCTCTTCGGACCATCATTGGTCTTGTTCCACCATTGAAGCACCTCCCCGCGGCTGACCAGCGTCACAACACTCCGTTAAACCCACGAGATCTCAAAATGTGAAATCTTCATTTGAGGAGAATGGCGCTACACAACAAAGTCAACTCTTTCGGGACTCACCCGAATCGCCCCCTACGAATATCATGGATGATGCGCTG
This sequence comes from Terebella lapidaria, assembly GCA_949152475.1. Taxonomy (NCBI): domain Eukaryota; kingdom Metazoa; phylum Annelida; class Polychaeta; order Terebellida; family Terebellidae; genus Terebella; species Terebella lapidaria. Next base: position 31,762,558 of record OX424563.1, on the reverse strand, counting down.
TATGACTCGGTCGACGCCACTCCGTGGAACTCGTCTTCTGATGCAATGCTACCTGACCGCCATCTCTTCCACCTGCTGATGAGCACCCCTGGAACATTTTGCGATATGGGGATTCCAATCCACACGACAGCACAGAACAAGAGTGCTGACTCAAATAGGAACATTTATCGATTTTGTTCATCTTTTAGCACTGATTAGGTACTATAGCTTAATTTCACACTGTACAAGAAATTACTCTAAAATATCTTATATTTAGCATGTCTTTGATAAAATAGGCCTGTTGCATGACTAAAATACAAGTTGGACCTGTTTTGCTTACATGTCAATTTTCCACACACAACAGCATCCCCGTATAATATATGGGGTGGTAGTTTTTGTGGTGACTATAGCAAACAGAAGAAAACTAGTATTTTCTTTGAAAGATGATATGTATGAAAGAACTGTGCTCGTTTTAGGCTGCAATCGCACGACCCTACATCACTGAGCTGGCTTACGAGACAACCGATACACAAATGAAGAATTTTTGATCAGTTGGAATTCATTTATCGCTCTAATATAGGCAACAACAAACGACTTGGATGGATTACAAATAATAGTTTGTGGAGATTTTCGACAACTAAATCCAGTGCCAAATGATGATCACAATAACCTAGGAAAGCACTGCTTCTGTAGCGCTGAATTGGATAAAGCTGCTTTCCATATTGTAGTTTTTGCGTCAAGTTATGAGGCGCCATGAACGATCAAGACCATTGCGACAAGGGTCAAAATCAATTCACCTATTTTCTAGGGTGTTTGATGAGGAAATTGGCAACTTTGACACACCCTCCGAAAAGATGGACCCGAGGGAAGAAGAAGGAATAAAGTTCAACCGACGGCACTTTGGACTCAATAAATGAGGATATAAAAGTAGTATGAAGAATGATGAGATCGTATAAATTTGAATAAAAAATGTCTAGTGAATGGTATAAGCTACAAGATGAATGGTGCAAATATTGATGACTAGATCTAGACCCAAATGTTTTGACTACAGTTGTAGACAAAATGCCTAGAAATAAAAAATATACCCCAATTTCCCGAAAGAAATTGAGGATAAGAAGAAGAAGAAATAAAGTTTAACGGCACTTTGGGCTCAAGAAGGCCATTTCAGTGCCAAACCAGGTTTATAAAAGTAGTATCAAGAATGATAAAACCGCAAGTTCTAAAATTAAAAATTAGCAGTGAACAGTAAAAGCTTACAAGATAAATTGTGAAAATATTTATGACTAGATCTAGACTCAAACGAGTTGACTAGAGTTGTAAGTCTAGAAATAAAAATATACCCCAATTTCCCGAAGGAAATTGAGGATTTTATAAATATTAAAATCGTTGAAAACGTCATATATTGACTGACACTCCTAGAACATGCGACGAGTGTCAGCCAAATCTTGACAATGTACCAGGACATGTTCAACGGTCAGCCACTCTCGACAGGGCACACACACAGGGGCCTCCTCCCCACGGAGCAGGTGACCCTGAGTAAGGTATGTATGCCCTATACGAGCCCGTGACATGACCAGTTGATCACGCCTGGACATTTGGTTTATTGGGGGTACAACAACCAAGAGATTGGTTTGACTGTGTGTGATTTGTTATCAACCTGCTCATCCCAGAATGACTGCCATTCTGCGTACAAGTACGTGTGGATGAGCAGCTTGAAATTAGAATGTGGCACCCTGGAAAACGTCACGTACAGATCAAGAGCTGCACTGGCAGCCTTGTCGGCATGCTCTGAGCCTCATTCCCAGGAATGTCCACATGACTGGGTACCCAACAAAGTACTACAACTTTATGCATTTGAAAAATACGTTGATGTTCAGTTAGAATATCAAAAATCGTTCATGAGAACGAGCGATGATCCAGCTCGATCGAGCTCTGAATGCTGCCAAATACTTCGATAGGGTGCTGGGCGATAATGACAGACAATTAAGGATTATGGCAGAGTTTAATCAACCTCAAAAGACCTGCACAAAGCTGAAGCAGTTAAATCTCTTCACTGTTCCAAACATTTTAACTAAATATGAGGTTAACTAAATATTAGTATAAAACAATGTATATTCTGTAAAGACTCACCAATTCAATATTGTTTTTATAGCTTTACTACGCCATTACTTCTGACCTTCCTTTATGAAGATATCCAGAAAACCAAGGGAGCATGCATTATGCACTATTGATTTATGACCTCATCAACACCAACGATTCATTCTCTTATATTGGGAAAATTGCATAAACAATTTGACATGTGTACATGTAATTAATTTCAATTTCGTAAATTGTTTTTATCTAGGTTTAATCCTAGTTAAATGATTTCTGCAACCATATATGTGCATGGGAATTTCATATGTTGTTATTCATTGTTAATTATATAAACTGTTAGGTATTATTTGTTATTATATTCAATATTTATTTATTTTTGTTTGTATTATTATTTTGCTCTTGTTAATATTGTAAATTGAGTTTTTTTTTTCAACTTAACTTGTCGACTTATTATCTCGATAAATCGCCTTATTATCTCGTTATCGAGATATTATCTTGATAAATCTAGTTAGTTATCTCGATAAATCGAATGATTATCTCGATCGACCTAATATCTTTGATAAATTGACTTACTATCGAGATATGATCTCGATAAATTGAGTTACTATCTCAATATATCGAGTTGGTTATCTCGATAAATCGAGTTAGTTATCTTGATAATCAACTTATGTCTTGAGCATTTAAAGCAAGAGTAAAATGGAGAGATATGTTTAGAGCCACATTATTCATATTGAAAACTATATTGAATAGGCTTATATGATCGACCATTATAACATTAAACATTAAATAATACAGACCCAACTACCGAATTAAAAAATATAGTGAAGGTACTATATCACTACCTATAAAAGATGCAATAAGTTTATGAATGAAATTAGTATAATCGTTTTTTTTTCAAAATTATTCATCTATTAAGCATGGAATGAGGTATATTCGTGACGTCATCTGAATAGTTTGGTCTGTATTATTTCAGTTATTAATGTAATGACCGTTACTCTATATTCTATTTAGTTTTCAATTATATATTGCTTTGCCTTATTGTTGCCAAGGTAACCAATGAAATGGTATGGCTCGCCTATATTTAAGTCGAAACATATTCATCTTAATTGTACTAACTTGATTTAACTAACTTGACTTGATTTATCGAGATAAAAAGATGACAAATTGAATTTAAAAAATTAGTTCAAGGGCTAAGAAAGGTTACCGGACAATATATACAGCACGTTTCACACACTCTGATTAATGTAATCAAAGTAATCTTTTCAATCAAAAAGTTCACCAAGGATGAAGTTGATGAGAAAAACAGGTTCAGCAAAATAAGTAATCAAGTTGCATGAAAAGCGATGAATGAGGTGATCAAAATTTAGCATGCTTCATTTGCTATATGGCATTATGTTGCCATGAGGTTTTTGGTGAAAAAAGGTTATTTTGATCACTTTTTTTCTGATCCTGATTAAATTGATGAAAAAGTTCATCAAAAAAGTCATTATTTTGCCTGAAACGTGCCGATTAATTCAACCAACAATCTGATGACTTTGATTACATTGATCAGTGTGCGTGAAACGCGCCCATATTTTAGATATTAGCCTTTTGCCCAGTAAAAAATGCTCGAAGAATGAATGGAGTTTAATGGCACTTATGGTTCAAAAAGGCCATTTCGCGCCAAACTAGAATATATAAATGCTCAAAGAATGGTAAGAGTGAATGAATGAAGTTTAATAGCACACTTCGTTCAAAAAGATCATTTCGCGCCAAACCAGAATATGAAAATGCTTGAAGAATGGTAAGAGTGAATGAATGAAATTTGATGGCACTTTTGATTCAAAAAATCCATTTTGCGCCAAACCAGAATATAAAAATGCTCGATGAATGGTAAAAATGAATGAATGAAGTTTAATGGCACTTTTGGTTGAAAAAGGCCATTTTGCGCCAAACCAGAATAAAAAAAATGCTCAAAGAATGGTAAGAATGAATAAAGTATAATGGTACTTTTGGTTAAAAAAATGCCATTTCGCAAATATTTAACATGGATGACCAAGGTTCCTGAAAAAAAGTAGCATTTCAGTTTGCGAATCATCTGAAGATGTCTCTTTTCCAGGACACAGCAAATGGACTTCACTTGACTCGATTTTTTACAGTAGTATAAGTCTTTCTGACTTCGGTTCTGGTCAAATGTAGTCCGCGTTTTTGGCTGCAAACGAGAACATCTGTCTTAAAGACCTAGTAGCATGCTGATGAAAGTTCTTTTCATTCAGTCTATTATGAATAGTTTTCAATAAATTCGAATGAATTTTACAAATACAATCAATGGGTTTCGAGATATCGAACCAAATAGACATTCCTTCCGTAAATTGCCGAACATTTTGATCCTGATTTTAGTGTGGGTCACGTGGTTGGTGACGTCAGTTGAGGCTGACTTGAAAGTACATGTAGCCAGCAAGGTAAAACTGCATGTCGCATACTCATTCCCCTGATGCATGTTTGACAATTCAAGTGAAGGGGTGACATGGCAGAAATGCGGCATTTCTTGTCTTGATATTTAAAATCAGTACTATTTATCCACCCAGAAGGGAAGTTTGTTGAACTGCAAGATGTCCAGTATTTGCTGGTTTTTGCGTGTTTCATGTTGAATCGCATGCATTTTGAAGTGATTTTCCGTCTTTGAGCTGGCAACTGACCAAATTACGTATTTCACTTTTTCGGCGAGCCATCAAAGCACATTCTGCCTCAACTGACGTCACGATTACGGAAATTGCCGAAGCAATTTCTTTCATCGGCTCTAGAAGGCGATCGTTATACTGGCTCAATATAGGCTACTCCATTATATGTCGCTGTTATTAGTTACCAATTAACGCGAACACTTTTTTTATTACCAAATGTCCACACTGTCTTTATATGAACAGGAATAAAACCATATAATGGTACTTTGCTACTATGACTTTAACTGTTGTTAATGTCATTCACTGCCAGATACATTTACTGGTCATAACCATTACTGATTATGTTTCTCCCTATGGCTACTTACATGATTGGACGGTGTCTGTAAGTCAACTGCTGTCTTATATGTTTGGGCGGTGTTTAGTTGGGTTTATGGAAGCATGGTGGATGCTGAAAAATAAATGTTGTTTAGTGCATAGGATTGCAGTTTGTCAATTTTTATTGGTAGCAGAGCGTGGTTAGAGAGGAGGAATGGCAAGTTACAAAGTTCCACCAACTGTTAATGAGAAGACTGGGTAGGTCAGTTGGAAGATCGTACTGGAAATTCGGAGGAAGGTGACTGCGCTGCCAAGGGAAAAGCAAGCATTGGCAGTGTCACAAACGGCCATAGATCTAAATGTAGCAGATCTGAACAATGCTGATGGAATGAACAATTTAATCACTGCTCTGGACAGTGTGTATCTTAAGGAAAAGAAGGACTCAGCATATGAAGCATAATCATCATTTGACAAGTACAAGAGGGCATCAGAATCCATGAGAGATTACATTGTAGAGTTTGAACAGCATTACAACAGAGCACGTAAACACGACATGACGCTACCAGATGCGGTACTAGCTTTCAAATTGTTAGATGGAGCAGGTCTGGAATCTCAGGAGCGACAACTGGCTTTGACGGCAACAACAGAGCTGACATGAAACTTACCGAATGATCAAGCATATAAACCCTACACACCTCGAGGAACAAACCCCATGAACAGGTTTGGGAGAAAATCAAAGTGTGTGATTTGTGAATCAACAGTCCACTGGGCTAAAGACTGCCCAAATAAAAGTTCGCATGAAGCAGTTAAGATGGCAGATGAGGCCCATGATGATCGCGATGATAACGAGTGTAATCTCACGCTGTTCACTAAAGAAGAGATATTCATGACAGAGTCGTTTGGAGCAGCAGTGCTGGATACAGCATGTACTCGCACTGTGTGTGGTAAGCGGTGGCTGAGTAGCTATATGGACAGTCTTGATGAGAAGTCAGTGAGTCGTGTAAAGAGTTCAGAAACCGGTCGCAGACACAAGTTCGGCGATGGAGTCAGTGTGAACGCATCAGAAAATGTACTGATTCCCGCTCTAATTGCTGAGAAAAGGTACAACATCAGAACTGACGTTGTGGATGTCGACATCCCCTTGGCGTTGAGTAAACAGTCACTGAAACGAGCGGGAATTATTCTGAATCTGGACAGAGATGATGCAGTGATGTTTCAGAAACCTGTCGACCTGCAGCTGACATCGAGCAGACATTACTGTGTCAACATCACACTTTCATCTCAAGAAGTTGACAATGATGCGTCAAGTGTCTTGATTATGACACAAAATACGAGTGACAGTAAGGAAGAAAGAATCTTGAAGAAAATTCACAAGCAATTTGGACATGCGTCTTCAGGCAAAATGACAATTCTTCTGGACATTACAGGAAAGCGACTACTACCAGGTATCAACAAAATTTTGGACAAGATCACAAAAGTGTGTGAAACCTGTATAAAATGCAAGCGCCCGAAACCAAAGCCAGCTGTAGGGTTTCCACTGGGAACAAGTTCAATGAGACTGTCGCTGTGGATCTCCATCAACTTGATGCGGGCTGTGGTATCTTCACATCATCGATGAGTTCACTAGGTACAATGCTGATCCTACAATGCGATCAAAGGAACCTTCAGTGTTTGTGGATCTCTTCATAAAACACTGGATCAGCATCTTTGGACCACCACGAAGGCTCTATAGTGACAATGGTGGCGAGTCCAACAATCACGAAGTGCGAGACAATTTGTGCAGTGCCTTTAATATTGAAATCCTGACAACTGCAGCATATGCCCCATGAAGAAATGGACTCCTGGGAATACACAACTGTACACTGACAGAAATACTTGTGGAGGTTAATGATGATCAACAGCAAAGAGGCAAATTCAGTTGGGAAACTGCTATGGCCTGTGCTTTGATGGCGAAAAAGTGCCTGAGCAATACACATGGATTCAGCCCATATCAGCTAGAGTTTGGGAGGAATCCTGTGCTGCCGTCTGTCCTCAGTGACAAGCCACCAGCACTAGAAGGAGTGGCATCATCAGACTCTGTGGCTAATCACAACAACTACCTGTATTCCACCAGAAGAGCTTTTCTGGAAGCAGAGAGCTCAGAGAGGCTTCGGCGTGCACTGCGTAAAAACACTAGGCCAAGCCGTGAACACCATGAACGTCGTGATCGAGCCAGTTATGTTCCTGGTGAGCATGAGGAGCATGAGTGCAGAACGTCCAGCTCTAAAAAACAAGAACTCCTGGAAACCTTGTTACACCAGGACAGCTCATCAGCTACACAGACGAAGGCACACACAATCCAGTTGTGGCAAAAGTGCTTGGACATGCAGGTAAAGCCCAGGGAGAGTACAAGAATTGGTGGAACTCAGAATATGTTACACCACAAAACCTTGAAGGTGTGAAGCAATCTGTGAACCTCAGTAAAGTTAGGGACCCAAATGAAATTCATCAACAGGACGAAAGTGAAAATCAGCAACACGACGGAATAATACACAACAACAACGATGTGTACACAGAGGTTGAAGATCATGGACAAAAGGCAATATCCACTCAATGGTTCTGTACGTTGAAGGAATCTCCTGAAGGTATGGAGGCAAAAGCACGTCTCGTTGCTCGCGGCTTTGAGGACATGCACAGACAGAGTACACAGACTCACCAACATGCGGGAAGGAGGCCTTGCGTATGATCCTGGTAGTGTTGGCAGACAACCAGTGGATGCCACATTCGATTCACTTTAAAACAGCCTTCCTACAAGGAGAGGAAATTGACCGAGATATTCTGATATATCCACTAAAGGAAGCAAATTTGGCAGAAAAGCTGTGGAAGCCTCAAAAGTGTGTCTATGGGCTATGTGAGGCTTCACTCCGGTGGTACAAAAGGGTGAAGTCAGTTATGACGTCAACGGGAGCTCATATTTCTGAAGTGGACCTAGCAGTATTTTACTGGAAAAGGCAGGGACAGGTCATTGGAATCCTTGCGTGTCATGCAGTTAGGTATTTCTCGATATAAGGGTCGTAACACCTGCTTGTTTTCTGTTTTATTTATTTAAATGCGTGTGGTATATACCCTGAAAATAGTTTTCTAGTAATACTTTCGTCTTGGTTAAGAGTTTTCCCATTTCTTGAAGTAATAGAACATTTTTATGTTTCCGTCTATGGTTCTTAATATGTTAAATAGTTCTGTATTAACCCTTCTGTTAATGTTCAGAGTACATATTTTAATGCTGTCCATATCAACGTGGGGAACAATACCTTTCTTTTCTATTCTATTTAATTAAGTTCTGTTTCATTCTGCTGGGAGATGATTGTTTTTGTTTTGGAGTTATCCGACTTATATTTTCGGTTCTTCATGTGCTTATTGGGAGGCCTACTGCTGCGTCATCAACGACAACATAGTTTGTTTCTAGGGAAGTAATTCCTGGTTTTGTAGTGGAGTGTCTTACTCTTATATTTTCTGGGGAGCGGGGTCATATAGCCGGGATTTTGTGTAGTTGGTTTGGAGGTGTTTTAGTGCGTTTGCGTATGTACCTTATTCTAGATTATGTACCTTGTTCTGGATTGCTCAAGGGTGAGACTGCCAGTGCTGAAAAGTCTTCCATGAATTGAAGAACTTTTCCTGGTCTTGGAATTGGTCAGTGTGTCTAATATGGCTTATGCCTTGAGTTTCTTTCGCTATCGTTTGTGATTCTTCTAGATCTGGTTTTGTCAGGGCTTTGCTCAGTTTCCGTGTTTTGTTTTGCCGGGGATGACTATTGTCCCACTTCCGCTGGGCAGCTTTCATCAGTGTGGCTGGTTTGCCCGCATTTTCTGCAGAATAGCCTAGCGGGCATCTTGCTTGTATGTGATCTTTTTCCCCACATCCATAACAAATCTGCATTCTAACCGGTGCCTCCAGTCTCCTGATCTGATTTAAGTTTCCCTCTATTCTTGTTTTTGATGCGGGGGCTTGATTCATCCTTCATGTATTTGATCAATCTATTATTTTAATGATTTCATCTCTAAAGGCCTGATTTATTTGGGCTTTAAGGCTTTTGGGCACCTTTGCACCACTGGTTTGCCATATCCTAGCGGTCAGCACAGACAAGATGGTTCTGTTTGCTAGTAATCAACCGGTAGTCAATAATGGTCAGTTGATTATATGTTGTTTCAATGATAAGTAATTGTGGAAAACCATTCTATCAGTTGATGCATCCAATGAAGTATACACGAGAAAACATGGTAAATCATCCGTACACACAATTGTATATATATTATTAAAACATACATGTAACCACATAGAATAACTGTTTTTGAAAAATGGTAGCATCTCATTTGGCTGTGAGTGAAAACAAGGAGGTATATTGAATATATGCCTAAATTGCATGCTGTGATTTGACCATTCACTCTCTTCAAATAGGGGCGGGAATACTTTATTTGTTATTTGAGAATCACGAATAAAAAATTCCAGGAGGCTGCTTTTGAACACAGGCGGGCGGGGACGAGAAACAGAAAATGAATTCTATCAGGCCTCACATGAAACTTCACTTAATCTTCAACAGTTATGAGATACCAAAATCAGGGAAACATAACAACGCATAGTGTCGACAAATAGAACACGTACAACTATGTCATCATATGTAACTACATTGAACACTTGAGCACATTGCCGGGCTAGAATACGACGTGACACATGTACTGCATATAACCCGTATCTCCCCACTTTTTCAGCATGTCCTGCGGGCTTTCTATTCACTCCACTGTTGTCAATCACGGATTCCATGTGGGTGTGAAGACTCAAGTCCAAATTTACTCTTCTTGGATGGGACCGGCCATCATTTGGACAGCTGTCCCGGCCGAGAATGGAGAGAACAAACGTGCGCCCCTAAGCGCCCTGGTGAATTACAAATTGTAATCCTCTCGCAGTGCTTTTCATTTGCGATGCCAATAGACGTGGAATCGATACCCAGTATTAAGTATTCCGAGCAAACAAAACAGGGTCCGTTCTCCAATCTCATAGTCCGGGGACAGAAAGTCATATCAGGCATACGAAGTGAGAGAAAACAAAATGACAGGGAAACCCATGAACCCCCCAAAATGGCCATTAGGAGGTGAAATCAGGTGTTCCGGAAAGAATGAGCATTTCCTGCCCCACTAGTGGCACCCGTCATGAATTCCCCAAATTACTCTTCACTGCTAAACTACTAAGTGATACAAGGTTTTATTTCTTGGCTTCAACACCATCCGTTGTCCATCAATTCTTGCCAATCGACAGCAATCCTCCACGAAAAACCCTACAACAATTGACATCTAATTCAGAAATCCATTACATGCTTTTCACAATTTCTCTGCAGGGCTACTGCAGCAACAGCCAAACGATCTTCTTCCGAACCGCCCAAACTGAAGCTCACATCGTTCTCCTTCCAAAGGCTACACGAGGTCATGCTGGACAACAATCACGAGATACTAGCAGCATATGACGAATTTGAGATGATCTTCAACATGATCTCGAAGGGCAACGACTCCGATCGACGACAGCACCTCTCCCTGGAAGGCGGAAGTGACTGGTGTAAAGATTTCAAGTGCGCGTCGGGGAACATGGATAGAACCACATTCAACTTGACAGGATTCGTACAGCGCTTCTACATCATGAGCAGATATCACGACAACCACGACGGATTGATGGACAGACTGATGGTGGTGTGCCCCCCGAGAGCTGAATCTACGATGAGAGGAACTGCTACCTGATTCACCGAAGCACATCCCCACCTTCTCCCTGATATATCGGATCCTCAGACAGGTAGGTAGGTTGCAACTATTCCTTGATCATTATATACACTTCCTTTCATTTGTGTACTTGATTTTATGTGCTGTTCAATTCACAATCACTCATCCATTTCTTTATGCGCACTACAACAGCAAGGATTATATTGTTACAGGTCCATACCAGAGACGCCGATTCCCCAGCACACACCTACACCCTGTCCACTTAGGCGTTCAACGCCTTCAGACGAAATTACAACGCCTGTGCCGAACGAAAGGGTGACATCATATATGACGAGGATCGTCGCAGTCTGGTGTCAAAGTCCAGGGGCGAAGCAGCACGGTTGGCCATGGTGATACATGACCTGAACCAGCCATGCTGCTTTGCCATGGCCATCACTGCTCAACAATCTAACGTACCCCTGAAAGATGTGAATCAAGCCTGTCGGGAGTATTCCCAGAGAGTAACCGGCAAGTCAGCCCCTCATCGCAGGACGGCGACGAGGTGTCGCACTTAGTAGCGCCTCCACCACCAGCTCCAGCAGCACCAACAGTTACTTGGATGAAACTCCCGCCGTCACTGACTTGTGGTACCATGACTTCATACCAATGCAATGGACAGCTCAAGAGCATTGTCACCAGCTTCTTTAAAAAAATCACACAGTCCTAAACGAATTACTATTTGTGGCCAATATACATGTATTGCATCTGTGAGGTCCTCTAATCAATGGTCTGGCTTTTGCCATTGCAGTGAAATCACCAGTATCGAGGAGGCGGTTGCCAAGTGGGATTTCGTCATCAGTGGGGAGAGTATGACACAAGCGACCGACTTGGCACAGTACTTTCTCGACGAACAGCTCAAGTTGCTTCCCCCAAACGCCATACCTCCACAAACCGTGGACGTGCCCAGACCATAGCAGGCGAATCCTGATGAGGGCATTCCTGTGACCAACGCAACCAACGAATGTGTGCGTCACGCCAAGTGCGTCGTCAACCTCAGTCGTCCTGACCGCAGAGTACCACTAGCGGACATTTCGTCAAAAGAATAATGCCCAGATACCCTGGTGCCAATCAAAAGCTCGGGTACAGCGTGGAAGGAGCCAGACAGTTTGCCCAGCTTTTTGCCGATGCCAACTTAGGCCAGATCACGGTAGAAGAGTGTGGTGGCGAGGGCAAGCGCGTCTACAAATAGGCAGTCTTTGCGCGATTCGACTACGGCGACCTGTCCGATGACGCACTCCAATTTGCTACAGACTGTGGACTCTCTCCTGCAGACTACGTCTGAAGAAACATCAATACATACGAGCATTTGTAGCAGACTGTTGCGATTAATATTGTGTGTCGGTAGTGATTTGTTATCCATCTGTTATCATTGTCTTCTCCCGGCTAGAAATGATAATAAAAGATTTTATAGTCTTGGCCATGTGGTTGTTTTTGTCCTGTATGTGTTTAACCTATGCAACGTTCATCAGGTTCAATATATTATTCCGTGTTCTGCATTTACTAGCCAGTCACTGATTAACCAACAACAACTAACCTGTAAGTTTTTTTCATGTTTAATTAAATTCCAAAGTCCATGTATACTGGTAAAAAGCTCAACTTCCGAATGCGATGTTGCCAAGTCGCTCTCCAGCTCTTGTCTGTCCATCACCGTCACTGGTCCGCTGTTTGTGCACGCTGCTCTGTCTTCTGCGTGAGTTCCGCTGTACGCGTGAGAGCTCTGCCAGTAGCCCAGACATCGACTCATCGGAGCATGACTCATCTGAAATGAAAACAAACCATTCCCTTCCCACTGTGGGTAAACTGCTCTCTGAGAAAATACCAACCCACATAATAGAGAAATAATTACATCGTAACACCCATTTGGGACTGAAACGTAACATAATGGGGTACATTGCCAACTTTGTCATTTCTTGACATAGAATGCTGAGATTACGGCATCATATCCGATTCAGACACACAAAATTCCAAGCTGATCGGAATATATCCAAAACAAAACTACGGTCAAAAAGCGTGTTTCACTGATGGATGAATTTGACTTTAAGCACATGTCACATTGGCTTAGGGTGAACACTTTCAGGAGCGCCAAGAATCACGGCAATCAGCTTTAGGGGACACCAATTCATAATTCGTTTATAGACTTCTTATAGACACTTTTTGAAGCAAACAATCACTGCGATGTTTCTTTAAAAATCAAGTTCAAGTTAAAGGTCAAGAGTATATTCAGCATATATCATTTCCTATATGTTCAGAAATAATCTCCAAGTTGTAAAGTAAATAAGAAGGGAGATATCCAGGCATTCCAGGGGCGTATGTAGAAATCCCAGGAGGGGGGGGGGGGGGCACAAGAATTAAATTGAGTGGATGGTCAGCGAGGCACGAGCGCATCGAGTCCCAAGCGGCGGGGTGTCTGGGGCCCGCTCAAAGGCTCCAGAAGCCAACGCTTATTGGCGTTTGCTGGTGCATTCTAGTCCTATTTTGGGTACATATTACCCTTGACAACTCAACATTTATGACAAGTACAACCAGTTTTGCAATCAAATATATAGACTAGTATGCATTCAGTTGTAATTTGACATAAACCATAAAATATGCATGTGAAAATTCAACTAATTTTCATAGATAAATGATCAAAGAGCGAGACTCTTTGTATGTGAAATTCTTCCAACATAAGTCAGAGAATACAATATGTTATTCCTTATGTGTACAGATACTGACATGCACATTTATTTTCAATTACTTGGCAATAATGGTGGCACTCCTTTTTAGTAATACATAACATACACGTGTATGGTCCACTATAAACAAGTTGAAACGTGCTTTTGTATTTTCCGCCAAATTGAGTATCCGAAATACTCAAGAAGCGGCCGGCAACTATTATAAATCTCCGTAAGAAAGTTTTGAACAAATTCAATGCTCGGCAAGATTTGTAATTTTGATACTGCAAATGTTTATAGGACTTATGTTATATGCTTTATTATTGGTTCAGGGAGGGACAGGGGCACTGTCTCTCTAAAGAGGGGGCATAAAAACATAATTTTGTCTAAAAAAAGGGGGAGGGGCACGTCCCCCCTGTGCCCCCCCCCCCCCCCCCTCTCCCCTAGATACGCCTATGATATCAGCCATTTTGTTCTCTGGCCTTGAAAATTGGATCAAATGGTAAATTCGAGGTCACCACAATATTCAGCATAATATCATTTCCTATACATGTATGCCACTATGGATTCCTAGGCTGTACAGTCCATCATAAACGATCTATCAGCTATTCTGTTCATTGACTTCAAAATTGAGGTCAACGGTCAAATTGAAAGACAACATAATATCCAGTACATATAATTTCCAATATGGTCACCATGAATTCCTAAGCTATTAGGTAAATAATAAGCGACATATTAGCCACTTCGTTCTCTGATCTTGAAAATGATGTAAACGCTCAAATTCAAGGTCATTTCCGCAAACAACGTGTCGCATATTCAGCATTACCAAACAAACTGCTGTTCATATCCTTTGACTTACTAACTCGTTCACAACGCTTTTTGCTGATTTCATTGCGATGCTGAATGATATTGTATTATAACTTGGCATACCCCGCCCGGTAGTCAAACGGCAATTCTCCACCGAATTTCTGATTTTTCACGCAAAAACTGTACTAATTGGCAAGCTACCAGAATGCTAAGTTTAGATTTTTTATCTTTCAAGGTCATCAAAATTCATATCCAATCTCTATCTCCAAGCATTCTAAGAATACATATGCTCCTAATATAAAAGAGAACCGAGACTTTTTTTCGCAGGAAATGACTCAAAACACATTGAAAATATATTTTGGACATAAGAAATTTACAGAACGAAATTTATACACATTACAAGGGTATGTATGGGGAGTCCTATGCTTAAATTAGCGGGGGAAGGGTTATAGATTTTCAGAAAAAGTACCTCAGGATCCAAAATTGGCATTCTAGGCGAATACGGCCGCCATTTTGAAGATATTTGAATAATTTTGAATAAAAAGTGGCTGAACCTTTGGTGATTTTAGGCATTTTTTGTCCCATTTTCAGGAAAAAAATATTCAATATATTGCAAATATATTGAAGATAAACATAGACCATGGGGCTCAATTTTACCTGGTAACTATTTCCCAGAATGTCTTATAAAGTCATGCTCAGGGTCACAAGGAAGCAATATTCTCCTCTATGCTCATCATGTGAGAACTCAAAGTCACTCGAGTCCAAGGTCACCAACACATGCACTAGAGCCCTGCACGGATTGCGGGTTCCCGAGGGGCGGGGCGGGTGTGGGTTACATCATGTGCACGCCATGTACATATATCCTATTGCTTAGCACAAATCTCTGCCATCGACTGTTTTGTCTACGATCACCAATTCGCATGTGTATTTTGAGTTGGATGCAACCTTGCTTTGGAGCACTAAATGCCATCTGAGGTCAAGTTCAATGTCATTCAACTGCTTTAACTCTGATCACCAATTTGCATAATTATTTTCAGTTGTACATACATGTAGTTCTGCTTTGGAGCACTCGATGTCATCATAAGATATACATATGCCACATATGACTTTCTAAATGCTCATATTGCAAAAATTACCACAATCCATGATAGTTCTCTCTGTAGAGAGTTCATTTCAGATATGGCATGACCGTGATAATACCATTTGAGATCACCCAAGGTCACCAATGTAAACATCATACGTGAGTTGCTAGCCCTCTGGTAATAGAAATATACCTGTATCCCGCTACACAGCACAGATGGATGGAGGACGGATGGACGAAATGGCACGACAATAGGCTACTGGACAAAAGATCCAGGACCTGAAAATGTGGACGACGGATGGACAGAGCGACGACAAATACAATGCCATGACAATAGCTAGGTTATCGGGACCTTAGTCCGGTAACTGAAAAAGACTGATATATTGCCATGTGATTGCCATCTATCGAATGTGGCTGTCATAAAATATAATAATTGGTATCACATATCTTTTTTTACTTATATTTATATAATTTGCCATCACACCCCTAAATCGTCTGTAAAGGTCTTTTCACAGGATCAGTCAGAAGACAATATCAAATATCACAAGATCATGTTTATTTGGAAAACGTAAAAAGAAAACATGTTTAATAATATAGCAATTGCACACAGATAAATCACCAAAAAGGGTGCAAGACATTGAAACGCTTTAAGATTTATAAAAAAAAAATAAATATACAAATATGTAGAATATAGCATATGCACAAAAGCTTGGAAGCCATTCTGGTGCGCATTAATATCACAGCATTGCATATAAAATCTCCATTCAAATTCGCAAAAGATCTCTTCACATTACACACAGCATATGATATAGCATTTTGATGAATAAGGTAAATTCCACTAAAGATCAGCTTCAAAATTTATCAAAAAAATAAATATACAAACATGTGTAGTATAGCATATATCAGCAGTTTGAAGGCCACTTAGTGTGCATTAATATCACAGCATTGCATACAAAATCTCCAAGTACAAAAGATCTCTTAGCATACGATATAGCATTTTGTCTTCTAAGGATCAGCTTCAATATTTATCAAAAAATAAATATACAAAAATTTATAGTATAGCATATACACAGTTTGAAAGCCATTTGGCGCATGTCAAAGCATTGCGTACAAAATCTCAAAGTACATATGAAAGATCTATTAGCAATACATCCATAATGTCATATATAGCATTCTAATGTATACAATAAATTCAGATTTTACAGATGCATTGTCACCAATTTACATATCTGTATAGATTCGCCTCCGCGCCCAGTAAATTGTGAATGTTTACACAGTACTCAATATTTTTCAGGTTCATAACACATGTACATGTAAAAATATGTTGTAAATTTTTTTAGCACCTCTGAAGTACAAAACAGTTGTGATATTCATTTTCCTACCCCCCCCCCCCCCTCCCCCCCCCCCCCGCCAACCCACACCACCTTCATTCAGTGACTATTTGACATGCATCATGTAACCCTCCAGTTATGATAACAAGCTTTCTCCCCTCTCCCATGTCATACGCATGTAAACCCCCCTCTCCTTTGCCCTCCCTTTCTGCCCACCCCCCCTCCCCCCCTCACACCCATTCTGATGGATACAAGGCCCATAGATTCTCATGCTCACGAACATAATCCTATTTGTCACCTGAAAACATGCTATCTAATTTAACAGGCTTTTTATCCTTATTGACAATACAAATATGCAGCATAACATACATGGAATTCATTCATGCATATTCGCCTTTCCTTCCTGCTCAAAGGCACATTACACTAAAACACCTAATTTTGGTGGAAAAACTATTTGTTGTATTCAGCAGTGTGCAAAAAAAAAGCCAAACTTTTATAATAGCTACCTGAATTACTCATTTTACATTATCTATTTCCCTGTGGCCTGGCCGAGCCCTCGCTCCACCTCCTCCAAGAAGCCTTCGATGTCTGGGAACGAGCTGATTGGTGGGATGAGGTAGCGGGACTCCGAGTGATTGAACGGCCGTACAAGGTCGATGAACCTCTGGAACTGCGTGCGCGTCTCGCGAAGTTCATCCTGGATCTCTGCTTGTTGATGTTCCCCAGCCGCCAGGCGCGACCGTATGCGGGCAATCTCGGCGTCTCGATCCCGAATGCCGGAGTGTAACACACGCACCTACCAGGGTAAAAATGCAGCAGGTTGTATGATACATCAACAGTACATGAGCAGATCATACATGGTATATTTTGAACATTTCTCTTGCGTTAAATCTATTACCACATCATTAATACATGTACCAAACTAGACGTCAAGGCCTGAAGATGCCTTGGGGCATTTCGTGTGAGTTCTATTCCTACCTAACATTTACCTAAGAGACCGCGTCTAGAACCATAATGACTCTGAATCTGTCCGTGGTCAAAGTTTAAGTGACATACCCCGTCCTTAGGCATCTTTGCGTTTCGCTCTACGACGAACCGTTTCTGAGATATGGCAAACAGGAAGTGCTGAGTCGGCAAAAAAAAATTCGACACCAGAAGTCGTCTCGATGCAAGATACCCTCTAGACTAGTTATTCTAGTGCCAGGAGGCCGGAATTGAGCTCCGTTTCGCTCTACGACGCACCATTTCCGAGATACGGCCAAACAGGAAGTGTGGAGTCAGCGAAAATAAATTCGACACTAGGGGTCGTCTCGACCGAAAATACCCACTAGACTAGTTTGGCTAGTGCCATAAGGCCGGAATTGAGCTCCGTTTCGCTCTACGACGGACCGTTTTCGAGATAAGGCCAAACAGGAAGTGCCGAGTCGGCGAAAAAAAAATTGACACCAGGGGTCGTCTCAACCCAAGATACACACTAGACTAGCTTGTCAAGTGCCAGAAGGCCGAAATTGAGCTCCGTTTCGCTCTACGACGCACCGTTTCCGAGATACGGCCAAACAGGAAGTGCCGAGTCGGCAAAAAAAAAAAATCGACACCAGGGGTCATTTTGACCCAAGATACCCCTAGACTAGTTTCTCTAATGCCAGGAGGCTGAAATTGAGCTCCGTTTCGCTCTACGACTCACCATTTCCGAGATACGGCCAAACAGGAAGTGCCGAGTCGGAGAAAATAAATTCGACACCAGGGGTGGTCTCGACCCAAAATACCCACTAGACTAGTTTGTCTAGTGCCAGAAGGCCGGAATTGAGCTCCGTATCCCTGTATGATGCACAGTTTCCGAGATACGGCCAAACAGGAAGTGCCGATTCAGCGAAAAAAAAATTGACACCAGGGCTTGTCTCGACCCAAAATACCCATAAGCCTAGTTTGTCTAGTGCCAGAAGGCCGGAATTGAGCTCCGTTTCGCTCTACGACGCACCATTTCCGAGATACGGCCAAACAGGAAGTGCCGAGTCGGCGAAAATAAATTTGACACTAGGGGTCGTCTCGACTCAAAATACCCACTAGACTAGTTTGTCTAGTGCCAGGAGGCCGGAATTGAGCTCCGTTTCGCTCTACGACGCACCGTTTCCGAGATACGGCCAAACAGGAAGTGCCGAGTCGGCGAAAAAAAATTCGACACCAGGGGTCGTCTCGACCCAAGATACACACTAGACTAGTTTGACTAGTGCCAAGAGGCCGAAATTGAGCTCCGTTTCTCTCTACGACGCACCGTTTCCGAGATACGGCCAAACAGAAAGTGCCGAGTCCGCGAGAAAAAAATTCGACACCAGGGGTCGTCTCGACCCAAGATACACACTAGACTAGTTTGTCTAGTGCCAAAAGGCCGAAATTGAGCTCCGTTTCGCTCTACGACGCACCGTTTCCGAGATATGGCCAAACAGGAAGTGCTGAGTCGGCGAAAAAAAAATTCGACACCAGGGGTCGTTTCGACCCAAGATACCCTCTAGACTAGTTTGTCTAGTGCCAGGAGGCCGAAATTGAGCTCCGTTTCGCTCTACGACGCACCGTTTCCGAGATACGGCCAAACAGGAAGTGCCGAGTCGGCGAAAAAAAAATTCGACACCAGGGAACGTCTCGACCGAAGATACACACTAGACTAGTTTGTCTAGAGCCAGAAGGCCGAAATTGAGCTCCGTTTCGCTCTACGACATACCGTTTCCGGGATACGGCCAAACAGGAAGTGCCGAGTCGGCGAAAAAAAAAATCGACACCAGGGGTCGTTTCGACCCAACATACCCTCTAGACTAGTTTGTCTAGTGCCAGGAGGCTGAAATTGAGCTCCGTTTCGCTCTACGACGCACCGTTTCCGAGATACGGCCAAACAGGAAGTGCCGAGTCGCCGAAAAAAAAAATCGACACCAGGGGTCGTTTCGACCCACGATACCCTCTAGACTAGTTTGTCTAGTGCCAGGAGGCCGAAATTGAGCTCCGTTTCGCTCTACGACGCACCGTTTCCGAGATACGGCCAAACAGGAAGTGCCGAGTCGGCGAAAAAAAATTCGACACCAGGGGACGTCTCGACCCAAGATACACACTAGACTAGTTTGTCTAGTGCCAGGAGGCCGAAATTGAGCTCCGTTTCGCTCTACGACATACAGTTTCCGAGATACGGCCAAACAGGAAGTGCCGAGTCGGCAAAAAAAAAATCGACACCAGGGGTCGTTTCGACCCAAGATACCCCCTAGACTAGTTTGTCTAGTGCCAGGAGGCCGAAATTGAGCTCCGTTTCGCTCTACGACGCACCGTTTCCGAGATATGCATGAAAGCCTCAAGGATGAATCAGCAAAAATTCTTCCGAGCTCTAGGTCAAAGGTCGTTCGACAGAGTGATCCCAAAATCAATAGGGTTCTTCCTTGGTGGTATATGAACTCCCATGCAGAGAATACTTGCCATTGCATGAATACTTTTTGAGTTATCGATCGGAAACCAAGTCTCGAAATCAACCTTGATTTCATCCTCACGGACCTCACGGACCCCGGAGCTGCCTCCAAAACAATAGGGGTCTTCCATGTAATATTTCTGACCAGTGGTGTAAATTTGGACAAGATCCGTTCAGGCGTTCCCGAGTTATTGATCGGAAACCAAAACGGCGGAAAGTAAAAAAAAAAGAAGAAAAAAAAAAAAAAAAAAAAAAAAAAACCAGACAAAACCATAAGGGCATTTCGGGCCGAAATGCCCTAATTCTGTGAATATAACTGACACACCCCATACATCATGATACATAATGATGTATACATACGAAGCAGGTGACATATAAATGTAGTGCATACGGTATGACAATGTTATTGACACTTTTAGTAATCAATACCATGAAGAAAATCTGCACCTGTTGGTCGCAGAGCTGCTGGACATGCTCCAGTTTCTGTGCTGTTAACTCGTTGTGTTCCTGGCAGGTTTTCTGTATGGCAGCCTCCCTCTCGGCATCTTTCTCTGCGGCGAGATGACCCAAAGCCTCAACTTTCTCCTGCTGAAGCGTGATTCGCTGCGTACTCAACTCCTCTTTGTGTGTTCTATGAAATGCAACAAACACATCTCAAATAAATGAATCGAAGAATGGTAACACTCACATAAGAGTACAGTTTGAAAAATTTCCATACTTGGCGACTTTTGCCGCTTTTTCAGCTGCAATCCGCTGTTCGTCCCTGCGGGCATCATCCACAGCCTGTAAGAGCTTGGCCTGCCATAGCTGTTCTGTCCTCTGGATAGCCTCCCTCTGTGCTCTCTCTGCCTCTTCCTGGAGCTGTGAGATCTCTACAGCCTTCTGTTGCTCCAATGTCTCCCTCAATTCTGCAAGTTTTGCCTGCAACAAAATACATGGAGAAAATACTGTAAGTATTTCAAATTTAAACATTCATGTTTTAAAACGACAATAAAACTCAAAACGCAAATACATATGGATCACTGTTGTTATATACATGTATGTCATGTAGGATTTTTATTTCCAGAACATTCCCTCTCTCTTTATACACGTACCTCCAAGTTTTTCTGGTGACTTTTGTTCAGTTTGCGGACAGCTTTCTCATGCTGTGCATCAAGTTTCTTGGCCTGAGCCTCGAGGGCGTCCTCTTGTCGTCTTTGAGCTTCAACCCACACAGCTTCCTCTGCCGCCTGGGGGGATAACATCATACCTTAAGCAATAAGGTAAGAAAAGTGAATTCTCAGTGGAATTCTCAGTGGTCAGTAGGGTTTGATATCATGTGTTCTCCCACCTTAATTGCCTTTTCTTTGTCTTTCTGCGCTTGTTTTTGCATATGCAAGTTGAAGCCCTCACCTAAATCTGAAACAGTTACCATGCAACTAGTGGTCTAATATTCGTGCAACATGTAATACAATTGAACATACTAGACGTCAAGGCCTAAAGATGCCTTGGAGGCATTTCGGTGTTAGGACTACATGTAATTCGTAATATTTAAAACATGTTTGCCACGGGCTCTATGACACACCGTTTCTGAGATATCGACGAAAACGAAAACTGCTGACTCGGCAAAAAAATTTCGGGTCAAGGTCAAAGTTCATCCATAATACCCCTTAGAAAGTTCATCCACAAAACCCCTAAGACATGTTTGTCTAGGGCGATGAGTTCGAAAATAACGTTCGTTTCGCTCTATACGCACCGTTTCCGAGATATCGACGAAAACGAAAAATGCTGACTCGGCAAAAAAATTTCGGGTCAAGGTCAAAGTTCATCCATAATACCTTTAAGACATGTTTGTCTAGGGCGACGAGTCCGAAAATAACGTCCGTTTCGTTCTACTACACACCGTTTCCGAGATATCGACGAAAACGAGAAATGCCGACTCGGCAAAAAAAATTCGGGTCAAGGTCAAAGTTCATCCATAATACCCCTTAGACATGTTTGTCTAGGGCGACGTGTCCGAAAATAACGTCCGTTTCGCTCTACGACGCACCGTTTCTGAGATATCGACGAAAACGAAAAATGCCAAAAAAAATTCGGGTCAAGGTCAAAGTTCATCCATAATACCCCTTAGACATGTTTGTCTAGGGCGACGAGTCCGAAAATAAGGATGAGTCAGCAAAAAGTTATTTCGACCACTAGGTCAAAGGTCGTTTGACGGATCAATCCCAAAATCGATAGGGTTCTTCCCTGGTGGTATGTAAACCTCCATGCAAAGTTCTGCAACTATTGCCTGAATATTTTTCGAGTTATCGTCCGGAAACCAAGTCTCATAATCGGCCTTGATTTCATCCTCACGGACCTCACGGACCTCGGAGTCGAATCAAAAAAGAAAATACCCCATAGACATGTTTATCTAGGGCGACGAGTCTGAAAATAACGTCCGTTTCGCTCTATGACGCACCGTTTCTGAGATATGCAGGAAGCCTCAAGGATGAATCAGCAAAAAAATATCCCAAAATCGATAGGGTTCTTCCCTGGTGGTATATGAACCTCCATGCAGTGTTCTGCATCTATTGCCTGAATATTTTCCGAGTTATCGTCCGGAAACCAAAAACCTTGATTTCATCCTCACGGACCTCACGGACCTCGGAGCCGGCTCAAAAAGAATAGGGTTCTTCCACATATCATTTCTGACTAGTGGTGAAAATTTGATAAGGATCCATCAAGGCAATCTAAAGTTATCGTCCGGAAACCAAAACGGCGGAAGAAGAAAAAAAAAAAAAAAAAAAAATTCTGCTAAAACCATAAAGGCATTTCTGCCGAAATGCCTCAATAATATGTACATTTTTATGAGAGAGGAAATGAATCATTATACACCGTTAAATACTTACTTCATTCCATAGAAAAGGCCAATTATGCAAGAAACAACATACAAGAACACAATAGTTGCAAAAGGAGTTACCAAGGATGCTGCGATGAGTGTAACTCTGAACGAGAGCTGGGTTCGTTTCCTCGTATCTGCGTGGAATTTTTGTGCCATATGTCATCCGCACGCACATGTTTGGGTGCAGCTCTGGTAACGTGACGGTCTGTGACATCTTTACTGGTGCCTCCATGGCCTGCAAAAAGTAATTTATAACTTCAATTGTGCTGCTGGCCTAGAAGTCCCATAGTGTATGTGGATCTGACCTAGAGGTCCCACCTTGTGTAATACCGGCCCAGAAGTCCCATAGTGTATGTGGATCTGACCTAGAGGTCACACCTTGTGTGGTACTGACCTAGAAGCCCCATAATGTGTTTGGATTTGACCTAGAGGTCCCACCTTGTATAGTACTGGCCTAGAAGTCCCATAATGTGTTTGGATTTGACCTAGAGGTCCCACCTTGTGTGGTACTGGCCTAGAAGTCCCATAGTGTATGTGGATCTGACCTAGAGGTCCCACCCTGTGTGGTACTGGCCTAAAAGTCCCATAGTGTATGTGGATCTGACTTAGAGGTCCCACCTTGTGTGGTACTGGCCTAGGAGTCGCATAGTGTATGTGGATCTGACCCAGAGGTCCCACCTTGTGTAGCACTGGCCTAGAAGTCCCATAGTGTATGTGGATCTGACCTAGAGATCCCACCTTGTGTAGTACTGGCCTAGAAGTCCCATAGTGTATGTGGATCTGACCTAGAGGTCCCACCTTGTGTAGCACTGGCCTAGAAGTCCCATAGTGTATGTGGATCTGACCTAGAGGTCCCACCTTGTGTGGTACTGGCCTAGAAGTCCCATAGTGTATGTGAATCTGACCTAGAGGTCCCACCTTGTGTGGTACTGGCCTAGAAGTCCCATAGTGTATGTGAATCTGACCTAGAGGTCCCACCTTGTGTGCTACAGGCCTAGAAGTCCCATAGTGTATGTGGATCTGACCTAGAGATCCCACCTTGTGTGATACTGGCCTAGAAGCCCCATAGTGTATGTGGATCTGACCTAGAGGTCCCACCTTGTGTAGTACTGGCCTAGAAGCCCCATAGTGTATGTGGATCTGACCTAGAGGTCCCACCTTGTGTAGCACTGGCCTAGAAGTCCCATAGTGTATGTGGATCTGACCTAGAGGTCCCACCTTGTGTGATACTGGCCTAGAAGTCCCATAGTGTATGTGGATCTGACCTAGAGATCCCACCTTGTGTAGTACTGGCCTAGAAGTCCTATAGTGTATGTGGATCTGACCTGGAGGTCCCAGCTTGTGTGGTACTGGCCTAGAAGCCCCATAGTGTATGTGGATCTGACCTAGAGGTCCCACCTTGTGTGATACTGGCCTAGAAGCCCCATAGTGTATGTGGATCTGACCTAGAGATCCCACCTTGTGTAGTACTGGCCTAGAAGCCCCATAGTGTATGTGGATCTGACCTAGAGGTCCCACCTTGTGTGATACTGGCCTAGAAGTCTCATAGTGTATGTGGATCTGACCTAGAGGTCTCACCTTGTGTAGTACTGGCCTAGAAGTCCCATAGTGTATGTGGATCTGACCTAGAGGTCCCACCTTGTGTAGTACTGACCTAGAAGTCCCATAGTGTATGTGGATCTGACCTAGAGGTCCCACCTTGTGTGATACTGGCCTAGAAGCCCCATAGTGTATGTTGATCTGACCTAGAGGTCTCACCTTGTGTGATACTGGCCTAGAAGCCCCATAGTGTATGTTGATCTGACCTAGAGGTCCCACCTTGTGTGATACTGGCCTAGAAGCCCCATAGTGTATGTTGATCTGACCTAGAGGTCTCACCTTGTGTAGTACTGGCCTAGAAGTCCCATAGTGTATGTGGATCTGACCTAGAGGTACCTTGTGTAGTACTGACCTAGAAGTCCCATAGTGTATGTGGATCTGACCTAGAGGTCCCACCTTGTGTGGTACTGGCCTAGAAGTCCCACAGTGTATGTGGATCTGACCTAGAGGTCCCTCCTTGTGTGGTACTGGCATAGAAGTCCCATAGTGTATGTGGATCTGACCTAGAGGTCACACCTTGTGTGGTACTGACCTAGAAGTCCCATAGTGTATGTGGAGCTGACCTATAGGTCCCACCTTGTGTAGCACTGGCCTAGAAGTCCCATAGTGTATGTGGATCTGACCTAGAGGTCACACCTTGTGTAGTACTGGTCTAGAAGTCCCATAGTGTATGTGGATCTGACCTAGAGGTCCCACCTTGTGTGGTACTGGCCTAGAAGTTCCATAGTGTATGTGGATCTGACCTAGAGGTCCCACCTTCTGTAGCACTGGCCTAGAAGTCCCATAGTGTATGTGGATCTGACCTAGAGGTCCCACCTTGTGTGGTACTGGCCTAGAAGTCCCATAGTGTATGTGAATCTGACCTAGAGGTCCCACCTTGTGTGATACTGGCCTAGAAGTCCCATAGTGTATGTGGATCTGACCTAGAGGTCCCACCTTGTGTGGTACTGGCCTAGAAGTCCCATAGTGTATGTGAATCTGACCTAGAGGTCCCACCTTGTGTGGTACTGGCCTAGAAGTCCCATAGTGTATGTGAATCTGACCTAGAGGTCCCACCTTGTGTGCTACAGGCCTAGAAGTCCCATAGTGTATGTGGATCTGACCTAGAGATCCCACCTTGTGTGGTACTGGCCTAGAAGTCCCATAGTGTATGTGGATCTGACCTAGAGGTCCCACCTTGTGTAGCACTGGCCTAGAAGTCCCATAGTGTATGTGGATCTGACCTAGAGGTCCCACCTTGTGTGGTACTGGCCTAGAAGTCCCATAGTGTATGTGGATCTGACCTAGAGGTCCCACCTTGTGTAGCACTGGCCTAGAAGTCCCATAGTGTATGTGGATCTGACCTAGAGGTCCCACCTTGTGTAGCACTGGCCTAGAAGTCCCATAGTGTATGTGGATCTGACCTAGAGGTCCCACCTTGTGTGGTACTGGCCTAGAAGTCCCATAGTGTATGTGGATCTGACCTAGAGGTCCCACCTTGTGTAGCACTGGCCTAGAAGTCCCATAGTGTATGTGGATCTGACCTAGAGGTCCCACCTTGTGTAGTACTGGCCTAGAAGCCCCATAGTGTATGTGGATCTGACCTAGAGGTCCCACCTTGTGTAGCACTGGCCTAGAAGCCCATAGTGTATGTGGATCTGACCTAGAGGTCCCACCTTGTGTGGTACTGGCCTAGAAGTCCCATAGTGTATGTGAATCTGACCTAGAGGTCCCACCTTGTGTGGTACTGGCCTAGAAGTCCCATAGTGTATGTGAATCTGACCTAGAGGTCCCACCTTGTGTGCTACAGGCCTAGAAGTCCCATAGTGTATGTGGATCTGACCTAGAGATCCCACCTTGTGTGATACTGGCCTAGAAGCCCCATAGTGTATGTGGATCTGACCTAGAGGTCCCACCTTGTGTAGTACTGGCCTAGAAGTCCCATAGTGTATGTGGATCTGACCTAGAGGTCCCACCTTGTGTAGCACTGGCCTAGAAGTCCCATAGTGTATGTGGATCTGACCTAGAGGTCCCACCTTGTGTGATACTGGCCTAGAAGTCCCATAGTGTATGTGGATCTGACCTAGAGATCCCACCTTGTGTAGTACTGGCCTAGAAGTCCCATAGTGTATGTGGATCTGACCTGGAGGTCCCAGCTTGTGTGGTACTGGCCTAGAAGCCCCATAGTGTATGTGGATCTGACCTAGAGGTCCCACCTTGTGTGATACTGGCCTAGAAGCCCCATAGTGTATGTGGATCTGACCTAGAGATCCCACCTTGTGTAGTACTGGCCTAGAAGCCCCATAGTGTATGTGGATCTGACCTAGAGGTCCCACCTTGTGTGGTACTGGCCTAGGAGTCGCATAGTGTATGTGGATCTGACCCAGAGGTCCCACCTTGTGTAGCACTGGCCTAGAAGTCCCATAGTGTATGTGGATCTGACCTAGAGATCCCACCTTGTGTAGTACTGGCCTAGAAGCCCCATAGTGTATGTGGATCTGACCTAGAGGTCCCACCTTGTGTGATACTGGCCTAGAAGTCTCATAGTGTATGTGGATCTGACCTAGAGGTCCCACCTTGTGTGAAATTGTCCTGGATTGACCTGGAAGTCCTTCTGACCACCCGACCTGGTTAACTCATTCACTGCCTGCGACAAGTTATGCCGATGAAAGTACTTTTCAGTTAGTCTATAGTTTTCGGTGAATAAGAATGATTTTTACAAAAACATTCAATGGATATTGAGATAATGAAATAGGCACTTCTCTTGTGAATTGCCGAAGATTTGGATCCTATTTTTTGGGGGGGTCACAAGGTAGGTGTCGTCAGTTGACGTAGAACTGAAGGTAGCCAACAAGGTAAACTGGATATTATCCATTCATCTGGCTCCCCTGTGTATTTTTAGGTTACCGGACCTATGGTCCGATAACCTATTGCCGTCGCGTTGCGTCCGTCGTCCGTCTGTCGTACGTCGTCCGTCCACATTTTTATCTTTAAAGTTTACAGGCGGATTTTCCTGAAATTTTGCACAAAGTTGCCTAAAAATATTTCAAGAGGGGGTTATTTTTTAGTTTTTTGATTTTCGCATTTTTCTCAAAATGGCTGCCATTTTTGACAAAAAATGGTCAATTTTGGACTTTGGCGGCCATTTTCTCAAAAACTGTCTGATCAGTTTTGAGATTTTTGTTTCAAAAGATTCCCCTTATGTACCTTTATGATGTGTATAAGTTTTGTTGCCCTTGAATCACCGGTCTCCGTGTGGCGGCCATTTCGAATTTTTGACGGGTCGGCGAAAAAAAAATTTTTTGTCCCAAATCGCGTTACTATCCATTTTGGGTCATTTCTAGACAAAAAAAAAATTTTCACCCTTTGAAAAAAATTTTGGACTTGGAAAATTTTCGGCACTTTTTTCTCTCATAATGAGAGCTGCTTGGACTGTACTCATAGAACGCTTGAAGATAGACCTTAGATATTGGCACTTTCAAATGGAAAGTCATATATGGCGACTTGTGTGGTGACCTTGAATTTGACCTTGGATGACCTTGAAAGGTCAAAACAGCCATTTTTGGGTCGAGAAATGCTCAAATTTGCACCTGGCCTGTCTTTTCTCGAAAACTGTCTGATCAGTTTTGAGATTATTTTTTCAAAATATTCCCCTTATGTACCTTTATGATGTGTATAAGTTTTGTTGCCCTTGAATCGCCGGTCTCCGTGTGGCGGCCATTTCGAATTTTTGACGGGTCGGCGAAAAAAATTTTGTTTGCCCCTAATCGCGTTACTATTCATTTTGGGTCATTTCTAGACAAAAAAATAATTTTCACCCTTTGAAAAAAATTTTGGACTTTGAAAAAAATTTTTGACTTAGAAAATTTTCGGCACTTTCTTCCTTCATAATGGGAGCTGCCAGGACTGTACTCATAATACGCTTGAAGATAGAGCTTAGATATTGGCACCTTCAAATAGGAAGTCATATATAGCGAGTTGGGAGGTGACCTTGAATTTGACCTTTGATGACCTTGAAAGGTCAAAACAGCCATTTTTGGGTGAAAAAATGCCCAAATTTGCCTCTACAGATGAAGTGCATGTATATAGAGCTTCAGTTTGCATTATGAACATATAGGAAGTCATATATGGAACAACTAATGATGACCTTGATTTTGACCTTGGATGACCTTGAGTGCTAAATGTCTGACATGAAATCTTGAAAGTGGCCTCTGAAGCATAAACTTTTGCACATACAGGTAAGGATTGTGTATAAGCCTGTAAAAAAATCATGTATAAATGGCACATTTTTTGGTGACCTTGAACTTGACCTTAAAGACCTTGAAGGGCGATTCTCAAAATCTGAAATTGGCCTCTACACACGAAATACTTGTTGATAAAACTTATATGTTTGTATTATGAACATACGAAGTCATATGCAGCATACCTGATGGTGATTGAGATTCACAAAGATGACCTTGACTGGTAAATCTCAAAATCATATGTCACCTACAATGCTTGAAACCAAAATTGTCCGGTAACCTATCTTAGCCCTTGGGCTAATTTTTTACAACTGTAAACGGGCGAGATGCATGTTTTCTGTCAAATCCCATGCATTTTTAATGTTTATTCCATCTTTGAGCTGGCCACCAAATTATGTATTTTACGTTTTTCGGCTAGGTCTAGCCATTGAAGCAAACTCTGTCTCAACTGATGTCATGGTAAGGAAACTACCAGAGCCATTTTTTTCATTGGCATGTAAAGGTTACTGTAATACAGTAACTTGCCCAACATACTCAAATACCTACATGTCAATATCATTAGAGATCAATTAACGCGAACATATATTGTATCACCAAATGGCAAATGTCCACAATATCTTTAGGGCTGTATCTTTTCACTGCCTAGTGCAAAGGCGGGATTAAACATTCTTTTTCCGAACAGGAATAAAACAATATATAATGTAATGGTTAAATTGTACCTTGCTACTATGACTTTAACAGTGGTTAACATGGGCCGATCGAGCATCGACTCGAGGGCGAGGGTTTGTAAATTTGTAGTCTTCACGCATTTTATGTTTAAATTATACGTCATTGCAAAATATCGGATTTTCGGAATACTCATTACAAATATACAGCCGTACAGCTGTAATTATTTTAATGTGATTGTAGACACCTTTTCATCTAATAAACACGACATAAACTTACATTTACCTAGCAGAAAAAGTTCACGGCGTCGTTTCTCCACGGCAACAACTTGTTATGACAAGTTGAGTACGGACTGTATTCGCCTGGTGGCGCTACTGGTTAAAAACGTGGTTAAAGTCAAGCTAAAGTCAGGATACTTATTTTTGACATACAATACATGTAATAGATCTCATGAAATATTATAGTTACACAGCATGTCAATATTTCGATTATTTATGAAGATTCGACAGTTTTAGTGAAAAATTTGGGTTATTTTCTGTTACTTACAGTAATTACTGTAACTATACGAACAATTGTTGTGACATCATAATCCTGTTTTGCCTACCAGATTAGTATTGAATTTAGGTGTTGCCTACCACTCAAATCTTTTACACAAAGGCGTCAGACAGTGGCAGTTGATGATTCCTCGTATTATAATGATATATTCATGATGTCACAAGGGTGAGCAATTACGCTAATGAAATTTTTATTTTACGCTAATGAAATTTCTACTTCTATCAACCATGAATGATGAAAATTCGCACGGTGACCATCGATCTTTTTTTTTTTGTATCAAAAACATGCACACCAGTTTGTTGATGAATAGGAAAAATCTCAGATTTTGGTTTGCATTAGTTATTACTAAAATTCGATTTCATTGAAAATGGTTGAAATATTAGCAATAATATCAAGATACCGATAGGTGCCACACTACTGGTTAAAATGTGGATGAGAGCCTTTTCTGAGATCCATTCATAATTTTTAACCTCATTTTGCATTACAGTCCCGAATTAGATCCCCTAACAATCAAGCTGTGGGCCGTATGTAGAGTATGGTTACCATGGTGACCAGATACATATTTTTGGTGTGTCATGTTTTTATTCATGTCATTTCGCGATAACATTCACAGGTTGTTCATAGAAAGGCCCTAAAATTAGCTCTAAAATTAGCTAATTAAAACTACTTACTCGTGTGATGTCATGAATACTTATTATAATAGATAATGAGCTTCATAATTCCAGTACAAATAAACATAGTAACTTGAAATTCAGAAGTTAGAATTGAGTCAGAATTTAAAAGGCACTTAGTGGCCGGGATCATAATAGGATATCGGTTTTATTTTACCCGGAAGCCTAGACCCTGATGAACCAAATGATACAAGTGAGGAGGGTTCTTGGGGGTGGGGGAGGAGGGCCGCAATTGAAATGAGTACACCATTTTTTTTCTGCGTTACCCTCGGCACTCAAGGAAATGACCCTGTATTCTATTTTCTATTTTTTTTAAAAAAGATCCGCCTGCTATTATTTTATTCTGGTTGGTTGTCCAACCCTATGATGTAAATAAAAATACGTGCCGTGATGGTGTGAATTTTGGTGACAAACGTACATCACCTTTTGTGTTAGAATCTACCTGATTAATGTGAGTTCTGAATTGAAATCTCTAAAAAGGAACAAAAGCTGTATGTTTGTTTGTCACCAAAGTCACACCATGGTGGCACGGCGACTTTCCAGCCCTATTTTATCAAACTATTTATGACCTATTAGTCAAATATATTGATGAATCATTTTTGTGTACTCGGTAAAATATTCAAATACTACTCTTGTTCTGCACGCATCTCCTCTAAATCCTGAAGCTCCGCTTGAGAAAATTCTAAAATTGTGCATTCGCCAGGTGGCGCTTGAAATCAAAACAAATTTCCCGCAAAAATAGATCTAGGTACTTTCTATTTCTGAGAAATTTGTCATGGATTTGAGTGCATTTGATAAAGACAACCGCGTCAACTGTAAGATCGAGAGTGCTGTTCCAGAATGCACCAAAGAAGAACCATGCTGTCTTGGTATAGACGAGGCCGGCCGAGGACCAGTGCTGGGTAAGTGGGCGATAATAGGCGACGATTGACCATGGGGACCAAGTCAACTTGAACACAGAACAGTTGAACAAGTTGAAGGCCGAAGGCGCACTCCTTGTATTTGTGTATACGAGAAAACGCCCCATCAATGTCCCCTCAATAACTGTTGATTAGGGCCCGGACGAGTCGATGGGTACCGAATTCGAATTCGGACGGGTCATACAGTTACAGGTCGAGAACCAATTGTCGTGCGTTTTTAGCAGTTTATCTCGTTTTGTTATTAAAATATGAAATGAAATATATCCCAAACCGCTCAAAATCAATCTACAACAGGTGTAACGCTTTCACGAAAAGAAATGTTTACATTGCGCGCGATGCGCATGCAAGAATAGGGAGCATTTATTAACCCACAACGTTATCAATACCATCCGAAATTCAATCATTTAAAGACATAAAAAACAACAACACAAGGATTTTTCATTGACGACATAATGCGTCAACACTTTATTTCAACGATCTCATGCGGTGTTTTCAGCGTACGCTAAACGTCACAATACGAATTCGTCATTTCTCTTAGCGACGGCTCCAGATGCACGACAATTGGTACCTCACGACATTTAGTTCTAAACCCGTATCCGGGTCGGAATTTCATTACCCGTACTTGCCCGTACTGCGCCGTACCCGAGAACGTTGGACGGGTTACCAGGGGCGGGTCGGGTCAGACCACACGGGTACCTGGGTCGGAAGTTTCCGACTCGTCCGGGCCCTACTGTTGATTGATTGATTGATTAATTCATTCATTCATTGATTCATTGAGTTTATTTAGTAAAATCAAAATACACATACAAAAATGATGAATTTTGATTTGATTTGATTTGTTTGATTAAACATGTAAAAATGTACAAAGGTACAATAATACATAAAAATCAGGATAACACAAAAAAGTGCAAGCACTTATTTCTATTGTGGTCCTTAGACAATCACAGACAAACATGGAGAGCTGAATAGATACAATACAAATATGGGGTGTATAGAATAATAATAATAATAATAATAATAATAATAATAATAATAGAAATAACAGTAATAATATAAATTATAGTAATGGTTGTAAAATAAACAATATTGATTGTAGAAAAAAGTATACATAGGTTTTAACAACTTAATATTAGGTAGAGATATACAAAACAAATACAATACAAAACATGAAGACTAGGATTGACTAGGTTGACTAGGAAATTATATTAATAGAAAATAAAAGTGTTAGATTCCTGATTCTGAACACAATCAAATAAAAATCTTCTGAGTGAAACTTTGAATTGGGACCTGCTCTGAATACTTTGAATATTGTTCGGTAGCTGATTCTATAATTTGATAGAAGTATAATAAAAGGAAGCTTTACCAAAACTTTTGACTTGAGGAACATGGAGAGAGTGACTACTTGATCTTGTGTTAATATTGTGAAGCTGATCTTACATTTGTATCTCAGTTTTCATGCATGTACATTTGCTTGCAGGGCCGATGGTTTATGGAACAGCGTTTTGTCCAGTGTCCATCAAAGAAGACATTCGGGAACTCGGGCTTGCAGGTCAAACGAAAAACAACCATAGACCCGCAGTAACATGAATGAAATCTAACAATTTTATTTACGTAAAAATACCAACTGAAATGCAACAATGATTTACTTTTCTTTTCGAAGACTCAAAGACACTAACAGAAGCTAAGCGGGAAGAAATATTTGAGAAGATAAACCAGGCAACGGATAAAATTGGTTGGATTGTAGATGTTCTCTCACCCAACTACATATCTACTTGTATGCTACGAAGGTATGACAATCAATCTCAACTCTAGTGTCTCATTTAAGGTGGTTGTTTTACATATGTTCATACCTGTTTGTAAATGGTTTATTCTCTTTCTAGGTTTAAGTATAACCTGAACACCTTATCACATGACACTGCCATCGGTCTCATTCAAAGGGCTATAGACAAAGGCGCTAATATCAAAGAGGTATGTGAAGTAATGCTATGTGACTCAGCTTCAATAACAGTTAGACATTGTACACAAAAATTTGCATAAATGTATATGGCATGTACATGACAAATTAATGCATATTCGGGTGCATGGGTTTTGAACGCACTGGTTTTTTTCATC
Organism: Terebella lapidaria; assembly: GCA_949152475.1. NCBI lineage: Eukaryota > Metazoa > Annelida > Polychaeta > Terebellida > Terebellidae > Terebella > Terebella lapidaria. Next base: position 31,728,809 of record OX424563.1, on the reverse strand, counting down.
AAAATTGACATCAAAATCCAATTATTACCAATATGATTTCATTTTGCATTCAACAATGCCAGAATTCTCGGACGAAAAATTTGATGCAATTCCGGTCACCTCGGATGTCTCTCTCAAGCATTGCGCTGATCACTGCCAATTTCCTGCCTGTTACAGGTTTACGTGGACACAGTGGGTGATCCTGGAAAATATCAGGCAAAGCTGAAAGGCATCTTCCCTTACATTGATATAACAGTCGCCAAGAAAGCTGATGCTACTTATGCCATAGTCGGGGCAGCCAGTATCTGCGCAAAGGTATTCATTTGGATGCATACTCTGCCTTGAAACCTTATGTAAATACAGCTCTAACTCGCTTGCAGCTGCTGTTGTTGTGTGTGAGAGTTCTGATATATCCATGTTTGTTACTATGGTTACAGGTTGCTAGGGACCGTGCAGTTCAGGGCTGGCAGTTTTTGGAGAATATATCATTACCTGAGGACTACAACTATGGTTCAGGATATCCTGGTGGTCAGTGACATAACTGCTGTTTCGAATTCATAGGCACTATTAAACAATTTCTCTCACTTGAATTGTATAGTTCATATGAAAGATGTACCTATGTGTTACCTTTTGTATGTTCGATATGTTCCAAATTGAGGCCATGACAAAACTGCTAAGTGGGTCTGATTCTTTCTCAGATGACAAGACAAAAGGATTCCTCACGGACTCATTTGACCGCGTGTTTGGTTTCCCGAGCTTCGTTCGCTTCAGCTGGTCGACTGCCGGCGTGATCATGGAGGACAAAGGCGTACCTGTCTACTGGTCAGTGTTTTTGTGTGCAGTCCTCATATCGCAGGATTTCTCTGCCCGGTTATCCGACGATGTGAAAAAATGAAAAAAAAAATCAGTAGTAATCATCAGCAAAACAGAATATTGCATCAGATTTTCTAAATATGTTGAAAAAAGGCGTAAGAAAGTCTTTCGTAGGCCTACTTTTACTTTAATAGTCAAATAGGACGGAATTTCATTGCAATACTGAATAGATATAGTATGCAGGTCAGGTGCACATTGCTCTGAAGAATGTCAGAATATTTAACGATGTCTTTGCCTTGTTTGTTGCAGGGAGGATGATGAAGACGATGAGGAAAACAAACCACCAAAAGGCGTCCCTTCCATCACAAACTTCTTCCAGGCTAAGTCAGAGACCGCGGGCCCACCACCAGCCAAGCGTCACCATTACTTCTTGGACAGGGACTTACACACGGTCTCCACCTTGTAGTGTAGCTTATGTCGGTGTGTGATGGGATTACCAACTGTGTTCGCCAGCTTGAAACTGCATTGTTAATAAATGTGTTCAAACAGACTTCATATTTGCTTTTGATGAATTCTGAAAAAAAGAAAAAAAATCTAATATATTTCCGTGGAACCCAACATGTCCATCATCAGATTATGGCTATGATGTCTCACAGAATACATATTTCGGTCAATTGTACGACATGTACTAAAATGATGTATTGAAGTCATGTGGTTTCATACAAAACTACTTTATTCTCTTGTTCAAATGATTTGTTCTCTAACTTGGGGACAAAATCATCTGGGGCAGATGTCCAAGCAATAACATCTGAGATCTGGTGTCCTGTGAAGTAAACTTGGCAGGTGTCATCTGGGTCTAGTGTTGTGGCAGGTGTCATCTAGGGACTAGTGTTGTGGCTGTTGTCATCTGGGACCTAGTGTTATGGCAGGTGTCATCTGGGGTCTAGTGTTGTGGCAGATGTCGTCTGGGGTCTAGTGTTGTGGCTGGGGTCCAGTGTTGTGGCAGGTGTCATCTAAGGTCTAGTGTTGTGGCTGTTGTCATCTGGGACCTAGTGTTATGGCAGGTGTCATCTGGGGTCTAGTGTTGTGGCAGGTGTTGTCTGGGGTCTAGTGATGTGGCTGGTGTCATCTGGGGTTCAGTGTTGTGGCAGGTGTCATCTGGGTCTAGTCTTGTGGCAGGTGTCATCTGGGTATAGTGTTGTGGCAGGTGTCATCTGGGGTCTAGTCTTGTGGCAGGTGTCATCTGAGTCTAGTCTTGTGGTAGGTGTCATCTGGGGTCCAGTGTTGTGGCAGGTGTCATTTGGGGTCTAGTCTTGTGGCAGGTGTCATCTATTCAAGTGTTGTGCCAGGTGTCATCCGGGGTCTGGTGTTGTGGCAGGTGTCATCTGGGGTCTAGTGTTGTGGCAGGTGTCATCTGGGATCTAGTGTTGTGGCATGTATCATCTAGGGTCTAATGTTGTGGCTGGTGTCATCTGGACTCTAGTGTTGTGGCAGGTGTCATCTAGGGTCCAGTGTTGTGGCAGGTGTCATCTAAGGTCTAGTGTTGTGGCAGGTGTCATCTGAGGGCTAGTGTTGTGGCAGGTGTCATCTGGGGACTAGTGTTGTGGCAGGTGTCATCTGGGGTCTAGTGTTATGGCTGATGTCATCTGGGGTCTAGTGTTGTGGCAGGTGTCATCTAGGGTCTAGTGTTGTGGCAGGTGTCATCTGGGGTCTAGTGTTGTGGCTGGTGTCATCTGGGGTCTACTGTTGTGGCAGGTGTCATTTGGGGTCTAGTGTTGTGGCTGGTGTCATCTGGGGTCTAGTGTTGTGGCAGGTGTCATCTGGGGTCTAGTGTTGTGGCAGGTGTCATCTGGGGTCTAGTGTTGTGGCAGGTGTCATCTGGGGTCTAGTGTTGTGGCTGGGGTCTAGTGTTCTGGCAGGTGTCATTTGGGGTCTAGTCTTGTGGCAGGTGTCATCTATTCAAGTGTTGTGCCAGGTGTCATCCGGGGTCTGGTGTTGTGGCAGGTGTCATCTGGGGTCTAGTGTTGTGGCAGGTGTCATCTGGGGTCTAGTGTTGTGGCAGGTGTCATCTGGGGTCCAGTGTTGTGGCAGGTGTCATTTGGGGTCTAGTCTTGTGGCAGGTGTCATCTATTCAAGTGTTGTGCCAGGTGTCATCCGGGGTCTGGTGTTGTGGCAGGTGTCATCTGGGGTCTAGTGTTGTGGCAGGTGTCATCTGCGGTCTAGTGTTGTGGCAGGTGTCATCTAGGATCTAGTGTTGTGGCTGGTGTCATCTGGGGTCTAGTGTTGTGGCAGGTGTAATCTTGTGTCTAGTGTTGTGGCAGGTGTCATCTAGGGTCTAGTGTTGTGGCAGTTGTCATCTGGGGTCTAGTGTTGTGGCTGGTGTCATCTGGGGACTAGTGTTGTGGCAGGTGTCATCTGGGGTCTAGTGTTGTGGCAGGTGTCATCTGGGGTCTAGGGTTGTGGCTGGTGTCATCTGTAGTCTAGTGTTGTGGCAGGTGTCATCTGGGTCAGGTGTTGTGGCAGGTGTCATCTGTGGTCTAGTGTTGTGGCAGGTGTCATCTTGGGTCTAGTGTTGTGGCAGGTGTCATCTGGGGTTTAGTGCTATGGCTGGTGTCATCTGGGTCTAGTGTTGTGGCTGGTGTCATCTGGGTCTAGTGTTGTGGCAGGTGTCATCTTGGGTCCAGTGTTGTGGCAGGTCTCATCTGGGGTCTAGTTTTGTGGCTGGTGTCATCTGGAATCTTATGTTGTGGCTGGTGTCATCTGTAGTCTAGTGTTGTGGCAATTGTCATCTGGGGTCTAGTGTTGTGGCAGGTGTCATCTCGGGTCTAGTGTTGTGGCAGGTGTCATCTTGGGTCTAGTGTTGTGGCAGGTGTCATCTTGGGTCTAGTGTTATGGCTGGTGTCATCTGGGGTCTAGTGTTGTGGCAGGTGTCAACTTGGCTCTAGTGTTGTGGCAGGTGTCATCTTGGCTCTAGTGTTGTTGAAGGTGTCATCTAGGGTCTAGTGTTGTGGCAGGTGTCATCTGGGGTCTACTGTTGTGCAGGTGTCCTCTAGGGTCTAGTGTTGTGGCAGGTGTCATCTGGGGTCTAGTGTTGTGACAGGTGTCATCTGGGCTTTAGTCTTGTGGCAGTTGTCATCTGCGGTCTAGTGTTGTGACAGGTGTCATCTGGGTCTAGTGTTGTGATAGGTGTCATCTGGGCTCTAGTGTTGTGGCAGGTGTCATCTATAGTCTAGTGTTGTGGCAGGTGTCATCTGGGGTCTAGTATTGTGGCAGGTGTCATCTGGGGTCTAGTATTGTGCAGGTGTCATCTGGGGTCTAGTGTTGTGGCAGGTGTCATCTGGGGTCTAGTGTTATGGCTGGTGTCATCTGGGGTCTAGTGTTGTGGCAGGTGTCATCTAGGGTCTAGTGTTGTGGCAGGTGTCATCTGGGGTCGAGGGTTGTGGCAGGTGTCATCTAGGATCTAGTATTGTGGCTGGTGTCATCTGGGGTCTAGTGTTGTGGCAGGTGTCATCTGGGGTCTAGTGTTGTGGCTGGTGTCATCTGGGGACTAGTGTTGTGGCTGGTGTCATCTGGCGTCTAGTGTTGTGGCTGATGTCATGTTTAGTCTAGTGTTGTGGCAGGTGTCATCTGGGGTCTAGGGTTGTGGCAGGTGTCATCTGTAGTCTAATGTTGTGGCAGGTGTCATCTGGGGTCTAGGGTTGTGGCAGGTGTCATCTGGAGTCTAGGGTTGTGGCAGGTGTCATCTGGGGTCTAGTGTTGTGGCAGGTGTCATCTGGGTCTAGTGTTGTGGCTGGTGTCATCTGGGGACTAGTGTTCTGGCAGGTGTCATCTGGAATCTTATGTTGTGGCAGGTGTCATCTGTAATTTAGTGTTTTAGCAGGTGTCATCTGGCTGGTGGCTGGAGTCATCTGTAGTCTAGTGTTGTGGCAGGTGTCATCTGGCTCTAGTGTTGTGGCAGGTGTCACCTGGGATCTAGTGTTGTGGCAGGTGTCATCTGGAATTTAGTGTTGTAGCGGGCGCATCTGGGGTCTAGTGTTGTGGCTGGTGTCATCTGGGGACTAGTGTTGTGGCTGGTGTCATCTGTAGTCTAGTGTTGTGGCAGGTGGGATCTGGGGTCTAGGGTTGTGACAGGTGTCATCTGGGGTCTAGTGTTGTGGCTGGTGTCATCTAGGGACTAGTGTTGTGGCAGGTGTCATCTGGGCTCTAGTGTTGTGCCAGGTGTCATCTGGGCTCTAGTGTTGTGGCAGGTGTGATCTGGAATTTAGTGTTGTAGCAGGTGTCATCCGGGGACTAGTGTTGTGGCAGGTGTCATCTGGGGAGAAGTGTTGTGGCTGGTGTCATCTGGGGTCTAGTGTTGTGGCAGGTGTCATCTGGGGTCTACTATTGTGGCTGGTGTCATCTGTGATCTAGCGTTTTGGCAGGTGTCATGGGTTCTAGTGTTGTGGCAGGTGTCATCTGGGGTCTAGGGTTGTGGCAGGTGTCATCTGAAATCTTATGTTGTGGCAGGTGACATCTGATATATGGTGTTGTGGCTGGTGTCATCTGTAGTCTAGTGTTGTGGCAATTGTCATCTGGGGTCTAGTGTTGTGGCAGGTGTCATCTCGGGTCTAGTGTTGTGGCAGGTGTCATCTTGGGTCTAGTGTTGTGGCAGGTGTCATCTTGGGTCTAGTGATATGGCTGGTGTCATCTGGGGTCTAGTGTTGTGGCAGGTGTCAACTTGGCTCTAGTGTTGTGGCAGGTGTCATCTTGGGTCTAGTGTTGTTGAAGGTGTCATCTAGGGTCTAGTGTTGTGGCAGGTGTCATCTGGGGTCTACTGTTGTGCAGGTGTCCTCTAGGGTCTAGTGTTGTGGCAGGTGTCATCTGGGGTCTAGTGTTGTGACAGGTGTCATCTGGGCTTTAGTCTTGTGGCAGTTGTCATCTGCGGTCTAGTGTTGTGGCAGGTGTCATCTGGGTCTAGTGTTGTGATAGGTGTCATCTGGGCTCTAGTGTTGTGGCAGGTGTCATCTATAGTCTAGTGTTGTGGCAGGTGTCATCTGGGGTCTAGTATTGTGGCAGGTGTCATCTGGGGTCTAGTATTGTGCAGGTGTCATCTGGGGTCTAGTGTTGTGGCAGGTGTCATCTGGGGTCTAGTGTTATGGCTGGTGTCATCTGGGGTCTAGTGTTGTGGCAGGTGTCATCTAGGGTCTAGTGTTGTGGCAGGTGTCATCTGGGGTCGAGGGTTGTGGCAGGTGTCATCTAGGATCTAGTATTGTGGCTGGTGTCATCTGGGGTCTAGTGTTGTGGCAGGTGTCATCTGGGGTCTAGTGTTGTGGCTGGTGTCATCTGGGGACTAGTGTTGTGGCTGGTGTCATCTGGCGTCTAGTGTTGTGGCTGATGTCATGTTTAGTCTAGTGTTGTGGCAGGTGTCATCTGGGGTCTAGGGTTGTGGCAGGTGTCATCTGTAGTCTAATGTTGTGGCAGGTGTCATCTGGGGTCTAGGGTTGTGGCAGGTGTCATCTGGAGTCTAGGGTTGTGGCAGGTGTCATCTGGGGTCTAGTGTTGTGGCAGGTGTCATCTGGGTCTAGTGTTGTGGCTGGTGTCATCTGGGGACTAGTGTTCTGGCAGGTGTCATCTGGAATCTTATGTTGTGGCAGGTGTCATCTGTAATTTAGTGTTTTAGCAGGTGTCATCTGGCTGGTGGCTGGAGTCATCTGTAGTCTAGTGTTGTGGCAGGTGTCATCTGGCTCTAGTGTTGTGGCAGGTGTCACCTGGGATCTAGTGTTGTGGCAGGTGTCATCTGGAATTTAGTGTTGTAGCGGGCGCATCTGGGGTCTAGTGTTGTGGCTGGTGTCATCTGGGGACTAGTGTTGTGGCTGGTGTCATCTGTAGTCTAGTGTTGTGGCAGGTGTGATCTGGGGTCTAGGGTTGTGACAGGTGTCATCTGGGGTCTAGTGTTGTGGCTGGTGTCATCTAGGGACTAGTGTTGTGGCAGGTGTCATCTGGGCTCTAGTGTTGTGCCAGGTGTCATCTGGGCTCTAGTGTTGTGGCAGGTGTGATCTGGAATTTAGTGTTGTAGCAGGTGTCATCCGGGGACTAGTGTTGTGGCAGGTGTCATCTGGGGAGAAGTGTTGTGGCTGGTGTCATCTGGGGTCTAGTGTTGTGGCAGGTGTCATCTGGGGTCTACTATTGTGGCTGGTGTCATCTGTGATCTAGCGTTTTGGCAGGTGTCATGGGTTCTAGTGTTGTGGCAGGTGTCATCTGGGGTCTAGGGTTGTGGCAGGTGTCATCTGAAATCTTATGTTGTGGCAGGTGACATCTGATATATGGTGTTGTGGCGGGTGTCATCTGGGGCCTAGTGTTATGGCAGGTGTCATCTGAGATCTAGTGTTGTGGCAGGTGTCATCTTGGGTCTAGTATTGTGGCTGGTGTCATCTGGGATCTAGTGTTTTGGCAGGTGTCATGGGTTCTAGTGTTGTGGCAGGTGTCATCTGGGGTCTAGTGTTGTGGCAGGTGTCATCTGGGGTCTAGTATTGTGGCTGGTGTCTTCTGGGGTCTAGTGTTGTGGCAGGTGTCATCTGGAATCTAGTGTTGTAGCAGGTGTCATCTGGGGACTAGTGTTGTGGCAGGTGTCATCTGGGCTCTAGTATTGTAGCAGGTGTCATCTGGGGTCTAGTGTTGTGGCAGGTGTCATCTGGAATCTATTGTTGTAGCAGGTGTCATCTGGGGACTAGTGTTGTGGCAGGTGTCATCTGGGCTCTAGTATCATAGCAGGTGTCATCTGGTGTTTAGTATCATGGAAATTGTCAGCTCGGGTCGTGTCCGGCAATGGTCATCTTTGTAAACTCCACCATCTGTCTGAGGAATCTAAACTGATCGAGGAGGAAATGAAATGAGTCGCATTCTTGGTAATATGACTCAATATCTGAGTAATTTTGATATAAATCTATCAAAGGCGAGATATTTCTGGTCGTTGAATAGTTTGAGATATGACATCACAATATGGCTTGTAATAGGTTGGGGATTGATATTGAATCCAATTATATCGTGGTATAGTACAATGTAAAACGTTTCTTCTTCTTTTCCTAGTGAATGAATAATTATAATTGTGTGCCTCTCTCTCGTCGAACAAGCGATAAGGATACGAGTTCCAGTCCATGCAAACTATGTTAATTTTATTATTCTGAAGTTGACACAAACATGTTCAGATTTGCTTTAATGTTTAATTCAATGTCGGTGGAGATACCGGCATTGGATCCTCAGCTTTGAATTGATACACATCGCGTGCATCTTGCTTAGAAAGACAACTTACCACAAGTTATGGTCGAGTTATGGAGGCCAGATTTTGATGGACCCCACTCCAAAGACGCTCTGACAGTGTCATGTCGGTGTCATCTGGGGTCTAGTGTTGTGGCTGGTGTCATCTGGGGACTAGTGTTGTGGCTGGTGTCATCTGGCGTCTAGTGTTGTGGCTGATGTCATGTTTAGTCTAGTGTTGTGGCAGGTGTCATCTGGGGTCTAGGGTTGTGGCAGGTGTCATCTGTAGTCTAATGTTGTGGCAGGTGTCATCTGGGGTCTAGGGTTGTGGCAGGTGTCATCTGGAGTCTAGGGTTGTGGCAGGTGTCATCTGGGGTCTAGTGTTGTGGCAGGTGTCATCTGGGTCTAGTGTTGTGGCTGGTGTCATCTGGGGACTAGTGTTCTGGCAGGTGTCATCTGGAATCTTATGTTGTGGCAGGTGTCATCTGTAATTTAGTGTTTTAGCAGGTGTCATCTGGCTGGTGGCTGGAGTCATCTGTAGTCTAGTGTTGTGGCAGGTGTCATCTGGCTCTAGTGTTGTGGCAGGTGTCACCTGGGATCTAGTGTTGTGGCAGGTGTCATCTGGAATTTAGTGTTGTAGCGGGCGCATCTGGGGTCTAGTGTTGTGGCTGGTGTCATCTGGGGACTAGTGTTGTGGCTGGTGTCATCTGTAGTCTAGTGTTGTGGCAGGTGTGATCTGGGGTCTAGGGTTGTGACAGGTGTCATCTGGGGTCTAGTGTTGTGGCTGGTGTCATCTAGGGACTAGTGTTGTGGCAGGTGTCATCTGGGCTCTAGTGTTGTGCCAGATGTCATCTGGGCTCTAGTGTTGTGGCAGGTGTGATCTGGAATTTAGTGTTGTAGCAGGTGTCATCCGGGGACTAGTGTTGTGGCAGGTGTCATCTGGGGAGAAGTGTTGTGGCTGGTGTCATCTGGGGTCTAGTGTTGTGGCAGGTGTCATCTGGGGTCTACTATTGTGGCTGGTGTCATCTGTGATCTAGCGTTTTGGCAGGTGTCATGGGTTCTAGTGTTGTGGCAGGTGTCATCTGGGGTCTAGGGTTGTGGCAGGTGTCATCTGAAATCTTATGTTGTGGCAGGTGACATCTGATATATGGTGTTGTGGCTGGTGTCATCTGTAGTCTAGTGTTGTGGCAATTGTCATCTGGGGTCTAGTGTTGTGGCAGGTGTCATCTCGGGTCTAGTGTTGTGGCAGGTGTCATCTTGGGTCTAGTGTTGTGGCAGGTGTCATCTTGGGTCTAGTGTTATGGCTGGTGTCATCTGGGGTCTAGTGTTGTGGCAGGTGTCAACTTGGCTCTAGTGTTGTGGCAGGTGTCATCTTGGGTCTAGTGTTGTTGAAGGTGTCATCTAGGGTCTAGTGTTGTGGCAGGTGTCATCTGGGGTCTACTGTTGTGCAGGTGTCCTCTAGGGTCTAGTGTTGTGGCAGGTGTCATCTGGGGTCTAGTGTTGTGACAGGTGTCATCTGGGCTTTAGTCTTGTGGCAGTTGTCATCTGCGGTCTAGTGTTGTGGCAGGTGTCATCTGGGTCTAGTGTTGTGATAGGTGTCATCTGGGCTCTAGTGTTGTGGCAGGTGTCATCTATAGTCTAGTGTTGTGGCAGGTGTCATCTGGGGTCTAGTATTGTGGCAGGTGTCATCTGGGGTCTAGTATTGTGCAGGTGTCATCTGGGGTCTAGTGTTGTGGCAGGTGTCATCTGGGGTCTAGTGTTATGGCTGGTGTCATCTGGGGTCTAGTGTTGTGGCAGGTGTCATCTAGGGTCTAGTGTTGTGGCAGGTGTCATCTGGGGTCGAGGGTTGTGGCAGGTGTCATCTAGGATCTAGTATTGTGGCTGGTGTCATCTGGGGTCTAGTGTTGTGGCAGGTGTCATCTGGGGTCTAGTGTTGTGGCTGGTGTCATCTGGGGACTAGTGTTGTGGCTGGTGTCATCTGGCGTCTAGTGTTGTGGCTGATGTCATGTTTAGTCTAGTGTTGTGGCAGGTGTCATCTGGGGTCTAGGGTTGTGGCAGGTGTCATCTGTAGTCTAATATTGTGGCAGGTGTCATCTGGGGTCTAGGGTTGTGGCAGGTGTCATCTGGAGTCTAGGGTTGTGGCAGGTGTCATCTGGGGTCTAGTGTTGTGGCAGGTGTCATCTGGGTCTAGTGTTGTGGCTGGTGTCATCTGGGGACTAGTGTTCTGGCAGGTGTCATCTGGAATCTTATGTTGTGGCAGGTGTCATCTGTAATTTAGTGTTTTAGCAGGTGTCATCTGGCTGGTGGCTGGAGTCATCTGTAGTCTAGTGTTGTGGCAGGTGTCATCTGGCTCTAGTGTTGTGGCAGGTGTCACCTGGGATCTAGTGTTGTGGCAGGTGTCATCTGGAATTTAGTGTTGTAGCGGGCGCATCTGGGGTCTAGTGTTGTGGCTGGTGTCATCTGGGGACTAGTGTTGTGGCTGGTGTCATCTGTAGTCTAGTGTTGTGGCAGGTGTGATCTGGGGTCTAGGGTTGTGACAGGTGTCATCTGGGGTCTAGTGTTGTGGCTGGTGTCATCTAGGGACTAGTGTTGTGGCAGGTGTCATCTGGGCTCTAGTGTTGTGCCAGGTGTCATCTGGGCTCTAGTGTTGTGGCAGGTGTGATCTGGAATTTAGTGTTGTAGCAGGTGTCATCCGGGGACTAGTGTTGTGGCAGGTGTCATCTGGGGAGAAGTGTTGTGGCTGGTGTCATCTGGGGTCTAGTGTTGTGGCAGGTGTCATCTGGGGTCTACTATTGTGGCTGGTGTCATCTGTGATCTAGCGTTTTGGCAGGTGTCATGGGTTCTAGTGTTGTGGCAGGTGTCATCTGGGGTCTAGGGTTGTGGCAGGTGTCATCTGAAATCTTATGTTGTGGCAGGTGACATCTGATATATGGTGTTGTGGCGGGTGTCATCTGGGGCCTAGTGTTATGGCAGGTGTCATCTGAGATCTAGTGTTGTGGCAGGTGTCATCTTGGGTCTAGTATTGTGGCTGGTGTCATCTGGGATCTAGTGTTTTGGCAGGTGTCATGGGTTCTAGTGTTGTGGCAGGTGTCATCTGGGGTCTAGTGTTGTGGCAGGTGTCATCTGGGGTCTAGTATTGTGGCTGGTGTCTTCTGGGGTCTAGTGTTGTGGCAGGTGTCATCTGGAATCTAGTGTTGTAGCAGGTGTCATCTGGGGACTAGTGTTGTGGCAGGTGTCATCTGGGCTCTAGTATTGTAGCAGGTGTCATCTGGGGTCTAGTGTTGTGGCAGGTGTCATCTGGAATCTATTGTTGTAGCAGGTGTCATCTGGGGACTAGTGTTGTGGCAGGTGTCATCTGGGCTCTAGTATCATAGCAGGTGTCATCTGGTGTTTAGTATCATGGAAATTGTCAGCTCGGGTCGTGTCCGGCAATGGTCATCTTTGTAAACTCCACCATCTGTCTGAGGAATCTAAACTGATCGAGGAGGAAATGAAATGAGTCGCATTCTTGGTAATATGACTCAATATCTGAGTAATTTTGATATAAATCTATCAAAGGCGAGATATTTCTGGTCGTTGAATAGTTTGAGATATGACATCACAATATGGCTTGTAATAGGTTGGGGATTGATATTGAATCCAATTATATCGTGGTATAGTACAATGTAAAACGTTTCTTCTTCTTTTCCTAGTGAATGAATAATTATAATTGTGTGCCTCTCTCTCGTCGAACAAGCGATAAGGATACGAGTTCCAGTCCATGCAAACTATGTTAATTTTATTATTCTGAAGTTGACACAAACATGTTCAGATTTGCTTTAATGTTTAATTCAATGTCGGTGGAGATACCGGCATTGGATCCTCAGCTTTGAATTGATACACATCGCGTGCATCTTGCTTAGAAAGACAACTTACCACAAGTTATGGTCGAGTTATGGAGGCCAGATTTTGATGGACCCCACTCCAAAGACGATCTGACAGTGTCATGTCGGTGCATTGTTTTAAGTGCGCGGATTAGCGACATAGCCTATACTGGGTAAATATTTGTCAGTTGGGCGGCCAAGCTGGTTGCTATTTACATCATTCGTAAAAGGTCAATGAAAATATGTGCATATCTCGGCAATAACCGTGTTCTATGTTTGGAAAACAAGGCAAAGCTTGCAAATTAACTTTCTTACGCATACGTTACGGATTGATCCGTCAGCAACTCAATACAACTATCTGCACAATTATCAAGTTTGAGACTATGTCATGTTTATTCGGACAATTAAATTGCTAGTAGTAATCAGTGTTTATAAAAATCATTTCGGGAAAAGAGTAGTGCCTACAGTGTTTACATGTGCATATTGCGCGAAAAATATTTGCGTTCGCATGTCATTGAAATCTCTTGGCATTCTCGTTTGCACATATGCAACTGTCGCAATATATTCAGAAATTCAAGCATGTTTTCAGGAAATTACATTAAAACACTGAATCTCGACGAATTATTATTATTCACTCTATCTGCGAAGTTACCATGTAATGTATTTATCTATGCATTCTAATAAGGTCATCCCCCGTTTGACACCGTTTGTCCAGAACACACAAACTCACTATCTGGACGTTTATTGGTCCAACGAGCCATAATTTAAACACGACGACAAATTCCGGGCCCCATGTTGTGACAACCGTGAAATAACGGGCTGTAAGCGGAGCACTGTGACGGATTGGCCTCAGGGGGTCGGGCCTCCTGTCCCCATGGCGACAGCAGCGTGGGTATATATACGGACCGGGCCACATGAACTGCACACTTGTATCTGCTCACCCTGACCCGTCACGTCAAATCGTGAGCTGAAACTCTACACATCGCCAGGAATCAGTAACTGCTCAACACTGCGATCATGGTGAGTACAAGACTATTGTGGAGTTTGTCGGCCAAAGTAACTTGTACTGTTTATGCTTCTATATTCAATAAGGGTTCAAAAGTTACGAGACGGATTAAATGGTATGTTTTCAATAGACGAGTAGTGTTACTGTTTACGGGACAGTACAGGTTAAATCTACTTAGACCGGTTATCCAACGCCTGGTAGAATGGTTAGATTTGATAAGAAATATTACTAAATTGAACAGGACAAATCACTTACAAATACTGGCATTCAAACTGTGATAATCATCGGTTTGGTTAGTAGATCACTCGAACATTTTACCATAATATCTGCTGCAGCAGACGGAATTGGGATTTAGGCTAGAGCTGAATATGAAAGAAAGTTGTAAAATGTGTACTTGGGCCGGACTTCAGTAGGTAAATGTGAATATCGAACAGCAGTGTCGATGTAGGTTAAATTTCATTACTCCAAAGCTGTTTGGGGCCATTCGTGCTCATTTTAAGTCAAATTTAGTGACAGTTCCTTTTGCCGACAGCGTGAGGTAATAAGCGTCCATGTCGGCCAAGCCGGAGTCCAGATGGGCAATGCCTGTTGGGAGCTGTACTGTCTGGAGCACGGCATCCAGCCGGACGGTCAGATGCCCAGTGACAAGACCATCGGAGGTGGTGACGACTCCTTCAACACGTTCTTCAGCGAGACTGGAGCCGGCAAACACGTGCCTAGGGCCGTCTTCGTCGACCTCGAGCCAACGGTCGTTGGTAAGTTGAATTTTGGCATATTTGTGACATGAGTTTTTTGTTGTCGAAACACAACGCTCGCTTTGCAAAAGAACGATTTAAATGCACTCTTTCTCTCAGATGAGGTCCGAACTGGCACCTACCGCCAGCTGTTCCACCCCGAGCAGCTGATCACCGGCAAGGAGGATGCCGCTAACAACTACGCCCGAGGTCACTACACCATCGGCAAGGAGATCGTCGATCTAGTTTTGGACAGGCTCCGCAAGCTGGCCGATCAGTGCACCGGGCTCCAGGGCTTCCTCATCTTCCACAGCTTCGGTGGTGGCACCGGCTCTGGCTTCGCTTCCCTGCTGATGGAGAGGCTCAGTGTGGACTACGGCAAGAAGTCTAAGTTGGAGTTCGCCGTCTATCCGGCTCCCCAGATCTCCACTGCCGTCGTGGAGCCCTACAACTCCATCCTGACCACCCATACCACTCTGGAGCACTCCGACTGTGCCTTCATGGTAGACAACGAGGCCATCTACGACATCTGCCGCCGTAACTTGGACATTGAACGACCCACCTACACCAACCTGAACCGTCTGATCGGTCAGATCGTCAGCTCCATCACTGCCTCCCTCAGGTTCGATGGTGCTCTCAACGTCGATTTGACGGAGTTCCAGACCAACTTGGTGCCCTACCCTCGTATCCACTTCCCTCTGGCCACCTACGCCCCGGTTATCTCCGCCGAGAAGGCCTACCACGAGCAGCTGACGGTGTCGGAGATCACCAACGCCTGCTTCGAGCCAGCCAACCAGATGGTGAAGTGTGACCCGCGTCACGGCAAGTACATGGCTTGCTGTATGCTGTACCGAGGTGACGTCGTCCCCAAGGACGTCAACGCCGCCATCGCCACCATCAAGACCAAGCGTACCATCCAGTTCGTCGACTGGTGCCCGACTGGCTTCAAGGTTGGAATCAACTACCAGCCCCCGACCGTGGTTCCCGGCGGCGACTTGGCCAAGGTACAGCGTGCCGTGTGCATGTTGAGCAACACGACCGCCATCGCCGAGGCCTGGGCTCGTCTTGATCACAAGTTTGACTTGATGTACGCCAAGCGTGCCTTCGTCCACTGGTATGTCGGTGAGGGTATGGAGGAGGGCGAGTTCTCCGAGGCCCGAGAGGATCTTGCGGCCCTCGAGAAGGACTACGAGGAGGTCGGCGTCGACTCGGCCGAGGGAGAGGGTGAGGAGGAGGAGGGAGATGAGTACTAAACTCCCAATGGAGAGCAAACCCAGCTGTGAACTCGACAGACGTTCACTCGACTTTCAATCACCACCCAAACAAACTTCAAGCTGCCAAGCCATTCTCTTTGATCCACCGCTCTAAACCAATAAATACTCTGACTTTACCACTCAGAGCACTGTCGAACTGTTATCGAGTGACACGCACGTTTGTCGTTGATGCGAATAAAAATCCACTATCCACACCAAGTAGGTGTTGACTTCATGATTTCGAGTATTATACTTCATGAGTATAATACACTATATCAACACTGATATATTTATCGTAACTTTTTTATACCACTTGAAATAAGTCTCAATTGGATGATGACATCTGTTGACCATAACACTTTTAATGAATTTACGGTGTACATTCTTGCAGATAACATATTTTAGCACACATAGTTTATGCACCAGCCTTTGCATTATTGTAGTGACAAGCTGCTTTGTAAGAAATCCCATAGAGTTATCCAATGAAACTGCTATATTTGGACAGTATTTCTATGTAGTTAACGATTTAAGTGCGATATAATTTTCCCCCCAAAATATTTACAAAATACATTAGCAAACCTAAGCTCAAAAGCATCACCGGTAATTTTACAAGCGTAGCCGTAATCCTGAATTTTACCTTTTGTTGTCACCTGTCGTCGATTTCCATATTTCACTAAAAATACATCACATACAACTGGCAACACTGTGCACGAAGAAGGTGCCATGACCTTGAATTTGAGCATTCGGTGTCGTCTGAGGTGGGAGTCCCACCAAACATGCAATACATACCTATCGACAATATACAAACTCCATTTCCAGTTTCATTTCGTTCAATTTCTAGACATTTTAACTCGATGGCCAATATAGTATACACATTTCATGCAACTCTCACCTGGGATCATGACCACCCACGGTCAAGTTCAAGGTCACCAAGAGGTTGTCACGTGCTCACACCACATATCCAGACGCACACGTGTATCTACTCTCTATTATATAATTTTGTCTACGATGATCGATTAAATAATTTCTATGTGAGCATATATGTAGCATTACATTATCGTGCATCACATAGGCTTCCCATATTTTATTAAATCACATTTCTGTGTGAACCTGACCTATATCAAACATACCATAGATTCCAGTAGTTCATTAATACAATTTTTGCACAATATTCAGTTTTATCATCAATGGTAAGTTTACGCATCCCGGGGCGCAGCCATATAGCCTTGAGTTAGGGGACTAAATGTCATCTGATATCAAGTTCAAAGGTCACTCTGTGTTACTTTGTGAACGCTTATATAATATTGTACCCTATTTTTTTTTATTGTATCTCAAAGCGGGCTTTCCATGTTTATTTTACACATGGTGTAATCAGAACTAAGATTTGAAGTCGCATGGTCAATTGAGGTCATGGTCAGGGTCACTACCTCCAAAATATGTGTGTCCAGTGGCAAATGTACACACCGCGAGGTAACCATGATCTTGGATTCGAGTCCTAAAGATCACCCGGGGTCAAGTTCAAGGTCACCAAAAGACGTACCACATGACTCCTATATGTTCATAACACAATCCTAAAATGTATATGTAAGCGTTATATGTAATTCGCCTCCAGGAGATACATTTGCAAAGTTGCCACCTTCAACCAATAACAAGCCAATTTGACCCTCTCTGAATAATTCAATGAGAATGGCTTTGAACAGCCAGAATTATATAAAAATTTACTATCCCCATGCAAAACTTTACATGGCAAATAAAAGGTCCATGAAACTGGCCCGAACAATACTGACAACATATGGTCCGTCACTGAGCAGAAAACTCAAACATTAATGGCCAAGCCATTTTGTATACCCTATATTCCAAGCAGAAATAGGTTTCTGCTGTTATGAAGTTTTCGAGTATTGGTAGTTGGCGCTTGTCTCTGTATTCTGGGACGTTATGACTCCAGAATACGTTATTATAATCAAAGCTTCTTTGGAATAGTCAGGTTTACATGCTTGGTTGTGGTTGAAAATGTTGATTCATTGCTTCCATGCATGTATAGATATGTTTCTTTTCATCAAAACAAATATATAGTGAACTAGTACAAAGTTGTGAGCTTCTTAATTTAATAGCTCGAATGACTCCCAAACATTGATTGAACACTTTAAAATTGTGGACATGCACATGTACATCGGGTTGTATTAGGAGAAACCCATCATTGTGCCACTGTTGCTGACCTTGAACCCGAATCTAGATGACCTTGACTTATACACAGGGGCCTATTTTTGCACAATTCGTAGGCCTGGGCCCAGTGGCCAAACATTCAGTATATCTTCTTTGTTTTTTGGATACAGCTGAGGTTAAATTTCTATAAGAAGGATAGAAGAAAATATGATGAATCGACCAGGGACCTCGAAATTGATCTCAGATTCATTAACTAACTCCTAGTGGCAGATCTCATGGTTATTAAAAATACGAGGATTGTTGAAGAAAAAGTTTGTACCAGATCGAAGTACATAACGTTATATGTATTTCTCTATACGCATTTAAACCCGAGTCAAAATGTTAATGCTGGTAGCAGCCACCCAATTTGTACCATATCACCAGTCCAAAAAACCGCTGCGTTGATCAGTAGGCCTATAGGAATCGACAGAAATCACTGACTTCAGCATATCTCAAAAGCATTAACACATAAGTTTCACACTTTGACGAATCTAATATTTTGATTACTAATAAATTCCAGGAAGTACTGGAACATGTTTGATATGAACTCAACTGGAGTGGATTTCTTTGTCCAGGTTTCAATGAAGGTTGTCATACATGTACTGTGCCGAGAGCACGTATTGTTTGGCTATGAACCCTTCACCCGCAATTCTCGAGAACAAAGTACGCTACGACTGCCATAGCGCGTACTATTTATTATTTATAACTAGTGAACACATCAACAGTGCTGTTGATGGACCTACATTTGATAATGACACAGCATGGAAGTTTAAATATTACATGAAATACGGGGCGTTCCAAAAAAGTGTACCCCACAATCAAGTTATGATTATGCACTGCCATATCACAGTACATTCACATAAATATAATACCACAAAAGACGTGAAAATAAAAATGTCTTATAATATTTTATACATGAACTTCCCAAATCCTACGAAGTGTTTGGGGGTGTGCTTTCAATGCAATAGCGCATTGATGTGCGTCAACGTTTTTTTGTTGCTCTTTCGATCTTCAGTATGAGATGAAATAAAATCTTACAGAAGAACAATCAATTTGTTTTCACAACTTTTCACAAATTATCATCTTCAACAAAGTGTCCAAATTACCTAACTCGCGATCGATTCACTGTCGACTATTTTTGTATTTTTTAACAATATTATAAATTCTCCACTCATATACATGATATAAAAACATAAATAATACGTTAAGATATTTCACTGCCTAGGGCGACTAATTTAGTCGACCAAAATTAGGCTAAATTATGGCAAACTGAAAAACAAGAAATTTATATTAACTTTATGTTTCACTGGTGAAATTTTGAAAATTAAATTGAATTTAAAACAGACCCACTTGATATTTCAGTATACTTGAAAATGTTTTACTTATATATGTCATTTTAAAAATTGAAAGGGTTAATATGGGGATAATAGACTTAGTTCTTTTTTTTTCGCAGGAAAATATATATGTACCTATAAATTATGTTGAATATTTCTGGCGGTAGTTATTGTTTTGGTAGCATGCCTGGTTTAAGCTGGTTCTCTGGTAGAAAAGCCGAGTTTGAAATTTCATAGATAAAACTTCGACGCGTAATTCCAAAAAAATACCGACCCAGTATATGCGATTTTTTCATCCCCCTAAAAAGCCATACGTGTAATGAATTTTTGCGGTCTTTGATAAGTACTAATGGCCTGTATGATATCACAAGCAGATGTTAAGGACACAAAGAGATATTTGTGTGGAACGCAGTAAGTACATGTGTCATTGACATGGTGTGTATCCCCAGCACTCGAATCCCGAATATATCCGAGCAGTCTTTGTTTGACTTGCAACTTGGCCTGCAAATGCAATTTTACTGCGAACATCGTTAGTTCAATTGCGCGCCCAATTTTCACACATGTAATACTATCAGTATGCACCGCTATTACGTCATCAAAGTGACCATAACCATGGGGGTCAGTCACTGAGGCAATGTCCGAGCGCTGATATCGGGCAGTAAAACACTTGTAGCGCTCCCTTATCTACTTATAACGAGGCAAATGCTACGAATGCTCGCTCACTCACTCACTCAAGTTTTGTATATATTAACAATGCATGTTAGGGAAGGAGCAAGCCTGGTGGAGGGGCCGGGGGGGAGGAGAGACTGGGTGGGTATATAACCGACCCAGACCAGGCTGGGCCTCTTTGTTTGTGAAGCACGGTCGGACGGGCGCACAGCACCTCACCCGCACACGGGCAAATATTGCCATAGCGACCCCCGGATTGTGGGTGCCACGTAATATTGGACACAAACACTGGACACACCTATCGAAAAGTAAGTCTTCTCAACTTTCTAAATAATTGTTTGAAAAGTTACAAGATCTGCCAGAAGGCAAGGGCACAAAGATACATGCAAAGATAAATGAAGCACATAGAAAAGTGCTCTAACGGTTTTGCACAATCAGTTCTCTAAAGTTGTAGAATATTTCACATATTTTAAGTGATAGAACGATTTTTTTAGAAGTGACACCTGTTGAATGGCACTTACAATAGAGAACTCCAGAGCCTGCGGGAGGCTACCGGCGGGGTATCGGGAGATTGTCTAGGAGAATCGTGTGAGATGCGGGGAATAACTCGGGGCGGGGGCCTATGGGTTGATATATTCCTCTAGGTAGGCGATCAAACGATCGGATAGACAGAGATAAAGCGGCTACGATTTGTAGGAACTGTGGATGTTGCATAACTTTGGCATGCATGACTATATATATATACATGTATAATGTATAAACGGTGCCTAGATGCGTAATATTTTGATATCTGGCGCTGTTTGGTCAGGACTTCTGCTGCTCACGCTAAATGCTCATATAGCTAGGATACACATTCTGACATTCGGGGCTATTTGTAAAGATACAATGGTCGGTTGGGGGCGTTTGTTATGTTTTCGTAGCTATGGCAATAAATGCCCTGTGTACGTAGAAGATGGGAGAGTTAACCTGGAGTCTGCACTCCCAGCTCGTCACCTCCAGTCCATCTTGATAACCCACGCGTACTTGTGAAAGTACAAGATCTAAAGACTATCAGGTTACTAGGGGAAAAACCTCCCAACAAAAAAGTAGTTTTGAAGTGCGAACGCCCTTCCTCACCTCGTCAGCAACCAGTCCTGCGTTGCCCTCAACAGCCGGCCTCAACCCCCCCCCCCCCCTTACCCCCGGGATCTAGCAACTTGTAGATTTACATGTTGCAATTCGAAGCCCCGAGGGCCGACTCTCACCGATATGAGCTGGGACATTTGGACATACCACCGATAAACCCGAGCGACTCCCGCATTATAAACATGCCATACAACATAATTGACTGGTCCGTTTGATCCGGAGAGCTTTCATTAAAAAGAGAAGTGATGCGTTCGTTTTCGCTCCATTTGTTCCCTGTGCAACTACACGTGTAGGTGGTTGTGGGGCGTGGGGGGAGGGCAAGGGTACCCGGGGAGAGGGTGGTGATTGCTAGGGCTCGTCTCTGTCTGCATTCTGCCCTCACAACCCAGTCATGCCGTCTGGATACCAACAAATACAAGAACCTTCTGTGAAAAATGTTCTTGATTTGTGAGAAAAATACAATGCCGAAGTCATATTTTTGCCATATTTTTGTCGTTTTTTTGTCAGTCGCATCGAAAAAAAGCAATTATCTTTACATCACATCCAATATAATGCCCCATTCCATATTTTTGTGTGAGTGCTGCTTGATATGATAAAAAATATCCCGATGAATAATTACATTAACCAGTTGTGACCGAGTAGTTGCAAAGTTCCTTTGAGCGCAAGAACTTGTCGAAAATCTCGCTGTGGCTTTGGTGGTCTACAAATTCCATTGACAATGGACGTGATTCTGTCATTTGTGGTTTGATTATCAACGCTAATTAGATGACTCAAGGGCATGGTTTCTGTTTGTAAACAGTAATTTCCCTTTTAGTGGAGGTCTGAGTCAGGGTGTCTGTTCCCTATACACGAATGTTCATTGTATTGTAGCTTGTGTCTGTTTGAAGTGATCAAGATGTAGGAACGGTTCTGATACGGTAACTGATAGGAAACAAATGCTTGAATCACGAGTGAGCTCTGGCTGGAAACTAATGACACGTGATAAACTGTGCCGATTACAACTATCAGTGTTAGTGTAATGACTGGGGTATGGCGTATATCATGGCACGTTTGAATGATATCAATGTAGGAGCCGTGTGGTGTACAGGTTTAAAACACTATGATGCAGCGGGGAGGGGTCTGGATTTAATTTAGTCGTTGACTGACTATATAATACTATGCGTGTGATATACCTAAATCTAATTACAAATTTACTATGTACATACTATTGTGGTGCTAAGTTACACTTGTACCGAAAATCCTACGGACAACAAGGTTGCAGCCTGAGAAAATTTGCACCTGAAGCCCCCGACTCTCCAGTGTCTATGTGTGCTCTTTGCTACAGTACAGGTGGCAGCCAGTTCTAGACCATGCAAATGTTGGGCGAGTTCACATATTTGCAGTACAATACTAGTCGTGTATATTTGATTAAGGTCTTAGTTATTCAATCACGTCCGCCTGTTACTCCAGCATATTTGCTCCCGGGATGGCTGGGCGTGTGAAAGCCCCATATCCCCCTCCCCCGCCTCTCTCCTTTTTTACGAACCCCCGAGACTCGACCTCAGGCCGACTCCTGACCTTCACTCCTGGAGAAAAAAGCACAAATTCCAATCAAAATTCAATACCAGACGGTCGTGTTCTGACAATAAACCAACAGCTGCATGCACGCGGCTCTGCAACTCTCTATCGACAGTGATAAAATAAAAAGTGCCTATTGAACTTTAAGCAAAAAACGTTAGCGGGAACAACTAATTCGGAAAATGTTGGGCTTGAAGCCTGTGGAAGTTGTATCGTATCGTCAAAACGCTCTTTTAACCCGCGAAAGTCGTATATAAATCTCCACCCAGTCCTGCTGATCCAGTGCGGTGAAAGAAAGTTTGTTCTCGGGCCACCGCGAGGCAAAGTTTACGAGCTTTCTTGTGAAGATATTCGCTTACCCTTGAGACTTTCTACGTAGCCGCCTCTTCTATTAACACAAGCATAAATATGTCCGCCATTAAGGAGCATAATGGCCATAATTTATATACTCTTAGTGTGTAAAACACCGAGACTCCAAGAATACCGCTCCCCTGCAGTCTGCCTTATAATATCGCACAAAACGCGCTAAGTAACACGATAATAGACCCATTCCGAGAACACAATAGTCTTGCAATGAGTCTGAAATTACACGGTACTCGGGGAACCATGAAATTGTGAGGCTCCCGAGAAAAGGGTGTGAGGAATGTTTATGACACTAGAGTGGATATGTCCTTATATACCCCCAGGGCGGTCTCTATACCCCCAGACTTCTTCATGACCCCGATAGAGACCGATAGAAGCCGACCGTAACCTACAGCAACAGTGCTCCGTGACGTGCGCGGGAGAAAACAGCGACAGCGGGTCAAATTGAGGCAGGGATTTTAAAGTTTTATGAGGTTATTTGATGTAATTGACCCGTCTTAGCCTGGGTGGCCAAAACATCAATCTAGGTGGGTGCATATATTGGTGTATGTCTTGTTACTGGAGTTTTATTGCCTTCTGTTGGGGTCAGATCAAAGAAGAGCTAAAAGTCACCGGACGGAATTAACTTTTAACCAGTTGTCACAAAGGTGTGAATGGTTGCGCTAGACTATGAGGTAAATTAAAGTGTCGGTGTATCTAACAGAATGTAAAGTTCGGTAAAAATGGGGATGTAAATATACGTGACCTGCTCATCAAATATACATAACAAGGCGACGGACTGGTACCTACGAAATGAAATTAAAGTACTAGTAGTTAACCTAAATATTCAAAATTATAACCTTAGTGCTCAACTCCGACATGTGGATTCTCGCGGACTGTGACCTTTGACAATTGATGCTGTAAATGACCCAGGCCTATATCTGGTCCAGGTTAGGACAACTCCCCCCCCCCCCCCCCCCCCTCTTCACTGGGCCCGCCGTAGGGTCAAGATTCCTCCCTGGGGGCACAAGGGACAACTGTTTAGTCTCCAGTCAGCAACTTGTCCGCGTGCAATAAACAAAATGCTAAACAACGATTTATGCACTTACTCCCAGAAGTCCAGAGGAAATTAGCTATGCATGCTGGGTGACCAAATTGTTTAAATTACTTTAGGCTAGATCTGACTGTATAAAATTACCCGTACACGCTTTTGTCACGGTCCGTGAATGGTGAATACATTTATCTGGACAACCAATTAGTATCCAATGACCACCCCCGTTGTTATGGCAACGCATGCCAGGGTTACATTTCAAGACAAGTGTCTGACATTCTGATTGGAAACCGTGCATGTACTTGCCTGGCCGCGACTGAACTGATATAGCAGTGATTAAAAATTACACTTAGGTACATGTGGTTTTAACATTATATTATTGTAATGGACTGTTCTCTTGCAATATACCGGTATATATGAAAATATATTGCACCATTGTAGCTGATTATATACGCTTTAGAAACTTATAAATTCGTAGGCAGGTCCATACCACCTGTTGTAGGTACTAATAAATGCAGACCCTAATGATTTTCATGCAAAGTTGATGGAATATTTAGGAAACGGTGTATCAAATGCATGATATGGGCTAATGTGGCTAAGAAATGCATTTCCGTGCTGTTTCCTAAGTTATCGTCTGGGAGGAAACTGGTGCCGGAAATGGAAATTTTCTGTTGTTATGGTAACCATTTCCGAAAACAAATACCAGGAGGGGTGAACCATGCCTGGTATATATCCATTGTGAACTAAACACTTTTGTTTGATACGATCGTAAGCATTAGCAGCACTTGGGAAACACATGTCCGTGTTTATACAGGCAGAGAAAACTAGCATATAGCCCCAAAAATCCGGTTTCAGACACAGAGAATGCAAACGGGTACATGCATTAGTTTTTGCGTGTTGCCTACACATGTACAGGCCTGTTATATCTACAATATACATGTGGGAGAATGAGGCAGAAGGCTGAGCATATCGCCAGTCAATTACCAGGGACTGTAGCAAAACATCGGCCATACAGTTCAGAAGTCAATTATCGGGCAAGGTTGCCGTCTATAATGATCTGGCTTCCCTGGGGTTTACGTACCTACAAGTATGCAGCACTACAATGTCTCAATTCCCGCAGCAGAGAACAGACTCGACTTAATGATCTATCTTTCTGTACCGGTAGATTTATTTTGTCTATCGCGAAAATCACTTCTCTCCGTTTTGCACTGTTTTGCCTTGTGATGTGATAATAAAAAGGCCTTTAACACCAGCAAAGATAAATATAGCAATCAAGAACAAAAAACGGAAAAGTTATTTTTGCTAGCGTAATTGCGGAATCAAAAATTGAAATCTTGGCTAATGGGCATGAACACATGCGCGTTCATTCATTTGATTAATTCGTGTATACAGGCCTGCATTGTTTGGGGTTGTCCCCGAAGCATGTTTCTTTATAAAACGTTCGAGAAATGGTCCCACACAAGACGACGAACGTTATGGTCCGATAAGGGTACATATACTTAAACATGTCCATATATCACTGCAAGACACGGCCGTTGTCAGGGTGATACGCGCCTGCAAGCAGCTGCTGCCTGCCCTCGGGTGTTTCCGTCATCTCCGTCATCGGTCCCCGGCTGTTGCTCGCCAATTAACCAATTAGCGTGTTCAGGTTCATGGTGACTCCAGAAGTACTCAACCATTTATTACACGGGTATGCTCACCACTGAACAGGGAGAAAATCATATGCTTCTAACCTTCAGAAAAGTTAGTCCCGTAGGCTAAATGTATGCAAAATATGGTCACATGACATTCTGAAGGTCAGTTTGGTTTAAACATATGAGAATCTAGGTTTATTTGAAAGTATGCAACAAAGTGAAACATGGATGGATTCCAGTTTTCTATCCGGGAAAAAAAATCACGACGGCGAATGATACGTGCATTCTCCAAAGTGGTCGCTCTTTCTCACGTTTAAAACGTTCACCGTTGTTTTATGCTCCACGATAGCTGAACTTACATATGTTCTTAATGTACAATTACTGCTAGTTTTCTGGATAGGAACATTGACTTTGCAACGGAATGTTGCAAAAAGGAAGCAACTTTTACACACTTGAAGCGTTGACAGACGCGCGCGTGAGATACAAGAATCCTGGGTCTCTAGATAGATACAAGGATGATATTACATGGTTCCATGGGAACGTGTTCAATGTTGATGGAAACTTATATTTCTTGTTCCATTTCAGATACCCGGAGTTGCGCGGGCGTTTAGACAGGGAGAGAAGGACTTCTTTTCTGGATATTTGTGAGAAGTCATTAGGACTTTCCAGAGCGGAAACCTGCAGTGCTACAGTAGACTCTTTGGAGACCGGACCGAGCGATACAGTCGGAATACCATTTATCGGACAGTATAAACCTGACATGTACGGACACGTGTTGTTGGTGCTGCTTTGTGCAGTGGCCACTCAAGCCAGTATCGTCCACAGGTTGCTTCCCCAGACCGGTTGCCTAGGGGACGGCAAGCCCCTGTGTTGCCAGGATAAGGACAATTCGTGCCGTGTGTATGGCCAACGTGTGTCAGGAGAGAATAGCACCACGTGTTTCTGTGACAGCGATTGTGGCGTTCTAGGAGATTGTTGCCTCGACTACGAGCGAGCGTGCCACCCTGTAGACTGTGTTCTGGACGAGTGGGCGCCCTACGGACCATGTGACACCCCATGTGGTAGAGGTACCAAGACTCGCCACAAGCGTGTGCTGGTTCAGCCCCAGAACGGTGGAGCGGCCTGTCATATGGCTGAAGAGTCTATCGTTTGTTACGGACAAAAGTGCAAGTCCCCACGCTCTAATGGAGGCAGCCACCGCGTGCTCCGCGAGACAGCCATGATAATCCCAGCTGAGTACGGCTCCTGGCGCAAAACCAAGCTCTACAACCCGTACCGTGGAATCAGGAAGAATCTGTTCGACCACTACAACGGCAACTCGATCATGGACAACCCTACTTATTGCGCGACCTACGAGATCGTGGGCACGCGCAAGTCCTGCCGCTCGACGCTCTTCGGCGCCTGGGCTCCGCAGCTCATAGAGGGCGCCAATGTCTGCGTGGAGTGCCAGCCGCTTGCCATGAAGAAAAAGCTGGGTATGCGTTGCTATGGACACGGCGTCTTCGGCAAGGAGAGTCGCTGGAACGCGATCACGGTGCCGGGATGCCACGGGAAGTGGGTGATGAAGACACGCCGAGAGGAATGCAGTTGTAACAACTCCCGTGACCTGGCTTTCATCCTGATATGATCTGCACCCTTTCTAGACAATGCAGACCTCTCCCTGGCCTCTTCCTCCCGGCTTGTTATATCCACTGCCCTGCACTGGAATACAACGAATTTTCAGCAACTTTTTGATCTGCACCGTTCTTTGTTTAGTCAATCACTTGAAGGATTGTGTATAGTTTGTAGAATGGACTGAATGAGTAATGTGCGTGCGATGTATTGAAATGTCGAAAGGTACGCAATGGATGCTCTCTTATGGGGTTTTGATGCTATTAACAAAAAAAATGTACTTATACACTCAACGTTCAGAGAATATAGCTAGTTTACTTTAGGCTATTAGTGTTAATTGGCCACAACAAGAAAACCTGCTGTTTTTGTCTGATATGCTCAGGCGACCCTCAGTACAGCTAGGTACAAGATAAAGTACATCAGTGCAAGGTCTGATCCGCACCTCCGTTCTTTGGCTTTGGTCTGTGGTTCTTATCTGCTCCCTGACCAATCGAGGTCACCTCACCCCCGCTTAGGTCGTTATGACAACAGATATTCGCTCCCCCTGATAGGCACAAGGTGCATCCTCAAAGCATCCTTAAAGTCAGTAACATTGTACTCTGATCAGAGCAACCGCGAGGTTGCATGGCCTCTACCCACCTAGCCTGGTCACTCAAAACATAAACAGCCAGTGAACCCAAACCACACAGTACAGAGGTGACCTCAGAACACAGAACGGATCCCACAGACCACAGACCCAGTAAACCCAACAGTCACGATCTAGGTGTCTCGAGCCTTCAGCCAGCTGTGTGTAGACAAAGACACCGTGAAACCTGGATACGGCACGACTAGGAAACTGCGTCACAAAAATTAACGGAAACGTTACTGGCATGAAAAATTACCACACACAAAGACCGTAAACATTTGGGTGGGAAAGATGGGTTCATGACTAAGTTAGTATCCAGGGAAGTGCCTGACTTCGTTATATCAGCCACACTGTGCTTACATCACCTTGAAGTTATTTCCGTATCATCGGAACACAGACCATATGTAACCCCACCTCGTATGCATAAAAAACCATCTGATGTCATTCGTCTTCGTGTTCTCAGGACGGGGTTGAAAGTACGAACTGTTATTAATCATAAAGTATGTTCAGGGAACTAAACTAGCTACATACGGGCGCATCTGTACATGTAGATAAATAGCTGTCAATATTTGTACGATCTTGAACAAGAAGATGTGCGAACGTTATCCAATGTCTGTGCTGTCAAGCGTGAGTGATAGGTACATGTAATAACCTTCCAGTGCGATATCTATACGCACAAGTGCATATCTCTGTCTGTCTGCTAAATATACAACTCACAGGGTGCAATATATGAGAGATTGGAAGGTAGAGAAACTCGTGCAGATTTATTTAAGCTGTGGTTTATCAATGTTGTTCAACATCGTGTTCCCTGTAAAAGAATGTATTATAACTGGAAATGTTCAGCTGGTGCCAACAGACTTCTATATCGAGTGTTATCACTGATTCAGGCGTATGGGTATATAATAACATGTTTGTGTAGAGAAAACTAGCCTAATTATTTGATTGTTCAGACTCAAAAGTCACTGCCATCATCAGCATTTGCGCATATATGATGAATATATGTAATCGGGACGTTTATAAATGTTCATTTATCATTCATTCTACCTATAGTTAATTCAGTAATTTTTAAAGGATTTTTGAGTGTCTCGTTTTTGTCATGTTTACAATTGTATCCATTTTATAAGGAAATAAAATATTTATATATTATATTTCAATGATTTTGACGAACAACAACAATAACAACAACAACAACAACAATAATAACAACAATGGCAATGAAAAAATTAATGTATCCTCGGATAAAGCTAACACTATTAATTAATTTGTATTGCTAACTTATCACAAGAATTAAAACATTGTCGGTGATGACAATTGTGCATGATAAACGTGAAATCTCTAAGTACTACAGTGCGTACTAGTATTTAACATGGCCAAAATCATAGTACATGTATCTCCAACTGCTCGTCCAGAGAGACAATTCTACGTAAAATAATTTTCTAAAATTCAAACTTGTTATCTGAAAAAGTAGCCTTTCTTGGCTGGTTGCTTTATACATGTAGGCTAAGAGTGAAAATTGTTGCCAATTGCAGATATTTGGAAGATCATCAAATATTCAGCATATTAGTAACTTATTTTAGTAACATCAGTGACGGGAATCCCGGAAGACGTGTATATAAAGTACATAAAAATTATGATGGAAGACAGTGTATGCACAGTAAGAACATTAGATCCGGACGGCATCAGGGGATATACTCACGAGGTCATAAGCGACCGGAGGGTGTCTGGTTCTTATATGCAACCATGCATTGCACCCTGATTGCACAAAATCATCAGGCATCGTACTTGTCGTTGTTTACTATGTCTCATGTTGTGGATAAAACTTTCAAATGGGAAAATATCTTGTGTGAGTAGTCTGTCCAACGACCTGCAACTAACTATTCATTGTGACCCAAGATGATCATATTGCTCGGAGCGGATCAACGAATCATAACGTGTCGTGAACACCGAAAATACATTCTTGAATGTTTCAAACCGCTACTACTATGGTATCAGACATACATAAGGTTTTATGTATTTCCAATGGTATATATATATATATATATACTTCTTGTTCATCCAACTGATGATTTTTTCCAATGATTTCTGTTGACTGACAAAATTAATAACAATAGTATTAGTATTAGATCAGAAACTATCTATTAATGAGGCAGTTTATAATATAAGTTAATATAATCCTTAGGCCTGTACATGCCCGCTGTAGGTCTACGCACATTTGTTAATATAATCCTCAGGCCTAGGTTAATATGATCCTTAGGCCTGTATATGTATGTAAGCCCACTGTAGGCCTACGCACAAATGCCCCATAGTTTTTCTGATTATACGCAATGACGGATCCAGAAATTCGTTGGGATGGGGGGGGGGGGGAGGGGGGGGTGTGCGTGGTGGTAGCATCTTGGTCTCTCCCGAGTTTAAATTCCACACAAGTTCACTCAGAGTACCGTGTTTTCGAACATGTTTCAACGCTTTTTCCGGAGGTGTGTGTGTGTGTGCGCGGGGGGGGGGGGGGGGGTCTTAGGGCGGGAGATCCACTGGATCCGCCTTCGAACGTACGTTCTCAACTCCGTAGTTTTCCGGAACTACAGACTGGAAAAGCTTACGATAGCTCATCTGAATGGCCCATGGCTATATCCGATAAAGTGTTGTTTGAAGAATTGTGTGCCAATGTTTTATATAGGCCTAAACTTTATAAGGTACAGATACCGACTGAATTAGCATCCGAGTATTACCGTCAACACGAGAGACACGGGACACAAGAAACCTTGGTGACGAGTGCGTGCACACACTGCACAGGTCCATAATGCTAAGTCCCGGTTCACCAGCGTGCTTGCCACTCAACCGCCACCTAGCGAATGCATCGGTAATTTCAATGAAATATCAAA
The DNA here is from genome assembly GCA_949152475.1 of Terebella lapidaria. Lineage (NCBI taxonomy): Eukaryota > Metazoa > Annelida > Polychaeta > Terebellida > Terebellidae > Terebella > Terebella lapidaria. Next base: position 31,698,899 of record OX424563.1, on the reverse strand, counting down.
CATGGCGGACGATGTTAATGGAACAACAAACCCATTTCATAAGGGTTCAATCGTGCCAATAACAATCGAAGATGTGTTGCCAGACTTGCTGGTTGTTTGCCTAAATCATGGCGCTAAAAATTATCGTGGCGTGTTAATGGATGCGTCTAAAAGGTAGCATACCATTTCCTTTACCCTCACTCATTCACTGACACTCACTGACACTGTCTGAGTCACTGACTGCAAATTACACTTACAGGTGACGTGCCTATTTCCGAGCGGGGACTTAAGTAAACCCTAGCATGGACGTCTACGTTGTTTATTCTGTTGCTGTGGTAGAGCGCATTAAGCTTTGCGCTGTATGCAATCGTTTTGTCATGTTTTGCACTTAGTACAATCAACAAGGACGATTACCTGTGGGGGGGGGGGGGGGGGGAGTGCTCAGGTTTAAGTGCCCGCTCGGAATCAGGCATGTCACCTGTAAGCGAAAGACAATCCCTGAAAATCCCGCAAGATTTTCGTTTAAATTTCAGACTACGAGTAGACCTAATCTTGGTATTAGGCCTGTTTGCATTTCTAAGACAAGATCCAATTGTACAATGTCAATGCAATGAATGTGTGATAGATCTTTTTTTTTAACATGTAAAACACGCTATGTGTCTTGCAAAATTCAGCGCATGCGGGATCTAGATCTACCACAACAGTAAAATATTTTGATCGATGACGACCAATCAACCTGCATGGGTGCTCAAGTTTACTATATCTAGCAGTCTCTGCTTGAGGATATGACCCTCACCTGTATGTACCTAACATAAAATACCCCCGACTTAATCATTTTTTGCCTTCAGGGACATTCCTCCTGGAGTGAACTTTTCCATGACGCGGCTGCGAAAAAGTTGTGAGGTCTCCAAGAAGGCGCAGTCCGGCTCGTGTGTTTCAGTTGATGTCTCCGACAGCCCGCCTGAACTGTCTGCTCTTGTCAACAGACACACCTATACTCTCGACTCTGTGGGTGTTGGGCCTCGCCTCCTCTCTCCACCTCGCCCCAATCTATCTCGCCCGCTCCGCGACAAAAATATCCGCAACATGCGTCTTCGGCCTCGACAAACTCTCTGCTCGAAGTGCAAAGAGGGAATCCACGACACCAAGGTGCCAAAACAAAACGGAACTCGCGATAAACAGACTAAAGAACCTGCCTCAGAGTTGAAGTCAACAGTACAAAGCAAATACGAAACACGGAAACGCCGTTCACTCCCGCCTGAGGAACCTTGTCGGAAGAGTCGCCGTCTAGCCGGCGAAACAGTGACCAAGTCTGGTCCAGTGATCAAGATCTCATTCGGAGGACCGGCGGGTCACGGTACAGTTGTAGAAATACCACGTAAGTCGAACATTCCCCAACGGTCAGACTCAGAGGATGGTGTGTCGCCATCTCATCATTGGACTTGGGGTGATCCTGCGGAGCATCATTCTCGTAGACTTAAAAAGTCACAGAAACGGAAAGGTAGAGACAGCGAGACAGACGGGGAGTCTGTGTGTTCAGAAAACAAATCAAAAGACCCACAGTCTGTACATGTACGTCGTAAAAGGGGAAAGCGCGGGAAGCACAAAAGGAAGCATCGTCACAGAACGAAGGCGGCGAGTCCTGAGAACGACGCTAGGAGTGAAGGAGAGGAGAGTTTGAAGGAGAACGATGGAGCACGTACTGCGATAGTTTTAGAGGATGGAGCAGAGAGCGTTGTTGACGGGATGTTGATGTACGCTGGTGAAGAAGACGACAGCGACAGTCTCGGAAAGTACCCTGAAGATCTGGACTCGGGTCGTGAGGGCATTGTTGTTCTCAGTCCGAGACATAACTTCCTTCTGGAACATAGCCACCTCAAGCTAGGCACGCCTAACAAACATTCGGACACCAACACGGAAACTAGTCAGGACTTGGACCTTGATTTCCCGAAGGACTTCTTCGGCGGCAAACACGATCTAGGAGACAGTGACAGTGAGAATGGTTTGTCAGATGCCCAATATGGCGTCAACTCGGATGTCGACCAGGAAAACGTTGAAGGAGAATTCACCACAGAGTTTAATTCTGGAAGTGGAGATGAGGCATTGACTCCAACAACTCAGCCATTGATGATTCGTATCCAGAATCGTCGAGTCAACAAAGTCTTGCTGGACGATGGACGTGCAATACGAAAGGGCGACGTGATCTGGGGGAAGATCCATGGCTTTCCTTGGTGGCCTGGCCGGGTCATGTCCCTGAATGAAAGTCTGAAAGACTCTGGAATAATCATCAATCAGACTGCGCACGTCTCTTGGTTTGCATCGTCGACTATGTCCCACATGGCTTGTGCCGAACTTTACCCATTTCTAGATGACTTCAAGCTGCGATACAACAAACGCAAGAAGGGATCATACAAGACGGCTGTCAAACAGGCCACACTTGTGGCTCACACGGTCGCATCACAGCTTGGAAATGTCACTCCAGATGTCCTAGATATGGAGATCAATATTGCCGACTCGTAAGCTACACTCGGCAAGAGGTAAATTTTCACTACATATGGCATGTATGATGTGTTAAATATTTATAGTCACAATATTCCGCTTTTCAACTCTGTATTCTAACAACTTGACTTTTAATGTATGCATTTGCTTTTAACTGCAGCAGAGGTATGAATGAAATATACTAGTATGTACCAACATTACTGGTATCAAATATTAAAAATGTATATTTAATATATACTGCACATGCAATGATCAATAAATATTGCACTTAACATACTAAAAGTTGCACAAAAACTTGATGGTATTTTTCATCCAGATTTTTGTGTTTCTCCTTTCAGATCTACCATTCACCGTATAGAAAAGGAGTCCCCAGAATGATGAACAAGTCCTGCTATCCTCGGCAGAGCTGAAACTGGTCGCTTTAAATGATGCTACATTTGTTTTGTCTTTTGACAAACTTTACTCATTGAAACTATGTTTCATGAATTTGTACAGTGATGTTTTGTGCACACATGTAATTAAAATGTTAACATTTTATGATGGCGAAAGATTGGCTTGCTGAGATATGGCTGAATTTCATGATAATTTATTTTCTTCAAGTGTTAGGTCATTGAAATTCTGTATCATCTAGACATCTCAGCATTTTTGTTCTGCATGTATTATCCATATTTACTGAACAATTTGACATTAAATTTTGAATTTATTTGTGAAAGCCCTGATCAAAAACTGTTGTTGAATAGAAATAAAGTACCACAGACTTTATGTAAGGCTGTATTTTGCAATAATGATATTACATTGTAGTGTACAGAGCTTTGGGTCCAAGTGCCTCTATATTCCTTAAGGATTGAAAAGGTGCGATACGGATTAAATGGTATGTTTTCAGTGGACAAGTTGTATTTCAGAGCAGAACAAAGTACTTGGTCTAAACTGAACGAGATGCAAATAATAACACCACATAAGGCAAATTATGTGGTGTTAAGGAGTACTGTAAGGAATTATTTGGCGAGAGTTAAATTTCACGCATTTGGAAATCTGACCGTTTCACGAGGTTTTAATTTCGCGAACTCACCACAATTGGAATGTTGTAACAATATCAGCAAAATATATGCGAGGTTTATTTTCGCGCACTAAAAAATAGTGAAATTTAAATCCTCGAGAAATAATAATCCTGTTTTACAGTATAATGGAATTGTGTGGCAATTTACTATCCAATCGATAATATTACAGTGAATTAGTAGTTGAGTTCGAGGCATTTTATTTTGATGGTCCCTGAATATTTTTGTAGCTGTGATACATTTTCAGAGCACAAAAAAATTGGAATATATTGCAGCAACTGCAAAATGTTTGCATTGCATGAAATTTTTGGAATGTGCAGTACATATTATTTGGGATCTGCTAACCAGTAAACATGGTAAATACATGTAATATATAAAACCTTAAAGCACAATTGGTACTGAAATGAAAAACTTGGTTATGATTCCCAAATTACAATTGTGTAAACATGTATTGTAATATACTAGTATGTAGTCGCAAAACTTTGAAATCAAAATATGAAGCGTTCATGTAAATATTCAACTGTGGATGTCCAAGTTACTGAAAGATCTATTTTCACATGTCAGACCAAATCTGTATTATCATATGTTCTGTGTTGTTTATGAACATTGTGCTTGTAATCAACCATTACATGTGAATTATATATGTGATTTAAAGTTGGGAATGTTGAAAGTTTTAGAATAGACTGCCCGGGATAGAGTAAATGCTCAAGTTGAAATTCAAACTTGTATATATTTCAGTAAAGTGACATTAAAAATGTAGTGAACATATACAAGTCTCAACATTTCCCAGAATATTATAAAGTATTTCTATATTTGTGACAAGAAAGAAATTCTGATGAATAATATCAAATAATTTTAAGGTATAAATTATCCTGTAAAATTACTACCGGTAATTTTGGCGGACGACTTATTTTGGGGATTTGGCGGTAGGGGAAAAACCGTCAATTCAAATCGTCAGCCAAATTAACTAGATATATGTTAAGAAATATATGTGGTTTTGAAACCACCAAGTTAAATCTCCGCCAAATAACTTGGGGCTCACAACTGCCAACTTTGTTAGCCGCCAAAATTAGTCTTTTTACAGTATACTACACATATGAATACATGTGCATTTCCAGGTTGAAGAACATTTTGTCACATGCCTTGTCAGTGTCCATGTATTGTTATTTTGTGAACTATAGGTTCTGTGTTGTACCTGGTGTGTTTTATTGTTAGATCTCTGTACATCTACAATGACATAATATGTACACTGAGCATTTTGGGGAAAGATGTCTCCATGGTTTTAGCAGAATTTTTTTTGGATCGGCTGTGGGCGATACATTAGTGTTGACTTTTGGATGTGATTTGATTTGTGTGTTGGTAATATATTGGTCAACACAAACAAACCCAGACCAAAATCGACCATGTTTGTGGACAGAGATGGTCCTTAGATTTATAATACGGTTTTGTTTGCCCAATGACAACTTGGGTTTGCCTTGATCTCTACCAAATTGTAATCTCCTCTGTGGCTTGTCCAATAAGTTAACTGTAGATAAATCGCATTGATCTGTCCTAGTACTATTACAAGTTTGATACTAGTACTCAAATGATGATTGCTGCTAATTTGCATAAATTTGAGGTTCAATGGTAAATTTGTTGAGGCAGCTAGAAATATGAGGCATGGATCTTCAATGAAGTCCGACTCCTGAAGGGGCTGTTGCCACTCGCTTCTAGTCGTGCATTTGTCCAGTGCAGAGTTGTTTGTAATATTAACACTTTTCCGCTTGCTTTTGTGATTTGCGTGAAGTGGTAATGTAGCAACTGACTTTGTCTTGTGAGTACTTCGTCCTTTGTGTAATTTGTTCGTTGTACTGTGAATGTCTCGCCGGATGTCTTTGTCCATGTGCTTCGTTCTGCTTGTAAGCCAATGTGCCCAGTTGTGTACTGACTATAAAAATGATATTGACATATGTAAGATGTGTTCATTTATATATCTAGTATCAAACAATATGTAATAATGTAATGTTTTGTTTGAATTCCATTGCTATATCCAAAACGTCATTTTATTACCATTTGATGATAAACTAATTTTACTTATATAAATATGAAATACAATTGTGCATGTACCGATTGAAGTCTGTGTGTAAATCATTTCATTCACTGAATGGATTAAATTGTCACCTGCTGAAATGTCGAGTTTGCTGATTCAAGACATGTTCCACATTTAAACAGTTGCCACACTGAGCAACAATGACTTGATGCGAAATGACTTTTTCATGAGAATTTTCACAGTTTATAGAATCATGTCAACTTCCACATTTTTAGGAATATGAACAAAATACATCAAAATGTTGGAATACAACGGAACAAGAATTGTTTGACAATACGTGTTTTCACTCCTCAGTAATAGGCAGTATACACAATCATGTGCTTAAATATGATGTGAGTTACCACAGTATATAAATTTGTTGATCTTGAAACCATTACAAGTAGGTACAAGTGTTGGTAATATCTAATATCTATTCCGATGGCAGTGATGGGTCATAGAACTAGGATTGCTCTAAATATTTGCATACACATATACATCAAAACCAGACAACATGAGATGGTGATTCAACATGGTTGGTAACTTGGTATCAATGTAATTACCAAACAAGTCCATTGATCAACAGTTTACATTGGAAAATATCCACAGAAATGTATTCGCTGATTCGCACCACAGATCATTGGACTGTGGCCGGTACACTGTCCATTTCTGTCACTGGTTCTGTCTCGGCTGTATGTAGTCCTTTTGTTTTGGTCGAAAACACCTTGTTAATATTCCGTTCACAGTCACAAGCAGCGTCCCGTGCCTTGCTGGCGGCATTGACCAAGGCAGGACTGAACTGGGAGCAGAGGTCAACCTCCAGCATGTGACATCTCACTGAAATACAAGAATATATAGATCTACATGTACAGGATATAATTTCGTTAAAAAGTTCATGCTTTTCAAACCCACAGACAGTATAATTACTTAGCAAAATAATCTTAATGAACCTGGTACAATAATAAATTTTCCAGTTGAATAGTAATATTTGATAATCAATAGATTACTGTAAAAAGACTAATTTTGGCAGCTGTTAAATTTGGCGGTTTTGAATCCCAGGGTATTTGGCAGAGATTTAATTTGGCAGTTTCAAAACCACTTATATTTCTTAACATATATTTAGTTCATTTGGCGGACGATTTAATTTGACGGTTTTTCCCCTACCGCCAAATCCGCCAAATAATTCGCCCGCCAAAATTAGTAGTTTTACAGTAGATCTATATCTGATATATTAAAATATACCACTTCTGCTGACTAGCTCTGTATGCAGATCTTCCAGGACTTTGTTGATATTTTCAAGTTTGTCAAGGTCGGCTGCATGATCATAATCTCCACTGGCATTGGCAGACATCTCGAAGGTTGGGTGCCCTGCTGGTTAGTTCTGTCCTGGTTCCGACTTTGGACATTAAATTTCATCAATCATAGGTTAAGTTGGTTAATATATAGGTCTAGGATCCGAGGCATCATTCAACTGCGACTCAAATTTTTTTCCGAGATAATTCATTTCTTCATTTCATTTCTTAAGATGACTCTTTGAAGAGTCTAGGCCAATTTATGATATATCTAGGCCAATTTTTTGTTTACTTTCCAATCTTTCTGAAATTTTGTACTCGATTAGAATCTAGGACTAGGCTGCTAAGAATTATTGAAACTGTCTAAATCTACCATAGATTATTCTAGGTTTTTTTTTTTTACTTCAAATATGGGGGGGGGGGGGGGGGGGGCTACACAATAGATTTAGATATAGTTATTAGATCTACCAGTACAAGTAGATATTTTATTGTTTTATTTAGGGTAGGCTAGATCCAGAAATTCTAGGCTACAGTAAATTTATGCCCTAGCACTGAATGAATATGATAATCATGAGGATCATACATAAGGTAAGGGCTGAGAATGAGACAGAAGACTACCGTAATCTTAGATCTAGATGAGATATATCATGTATTGGAGAATGACATGGCACTTAGTGATTTGCATTAACTTAAAAGATTCACTAACAATTCAATGCACACAAAGGGAACAGATAATCAAAATGTGTAGGTCTAAATATTGGTAAAGTTGTGGAAAGTTGATTTGTGGGACCTGTCAGAATATTTTCGTCTGCTAAAACTACTTCCGGTGCATAGAGCTGGAGGTAGATGCAAGACGTTACACGCTGGTGAAATTGAAGACACAATCGGGTATCCGAACATATGGATCGAAACCATTGAGATAGGGGAGAAATACAGACGAGACACCACAACAATAGCTCATCGCCCATTTTGGCGGGCTTTATAATTGTGCAATTTCATTTCTGCGGATGGAATTTGGCTATTATTTTCATATTGAACGAGCTTATCGGCAATTTCAACTGCTATACACAATCTAGCACTGACGGCGATTGTTGGTGGGTATAAATATCTAGTAGTAGTCAATATGTACCATGATTTGTATTTTCACTACTTTCAACTTGATCTCCTATCACCTTTCTCGTTGAACGGACGGTTTTTTTTTCATGGCCTGATAAATTTTTCTTCATTTATCACAAAATAATTGCCACTGTTGATGCCATTGTACAGTAGCCTATATTTCGACAAAACCTCATTTTTGTTTACTTTGAACTTGTCACCAGGTGACCTCATCTAGGCGGATCTTGGGGTCTGGCCTCCTTCCTCTGAAAGAATATTGAAATTTGTTGGGTTTTTTTTTTAAAAAAACAGGGTCATTCGAGTAGACCTAAGTTTATGTGGAGTTTATACTCAGGAGAGGCCAAGTAGCTACGGTGTACCACATGACATAAAAAGACTCTGGCTTCCAACTCTAATAAGAATTTTCATAACTTTGCAACTAATTAAGATGGCATGCTGAGAAATCATTATAATCAGTGAGACTTTTTATGCGTGAAAAAAAAAAATGAAACCATTGTATCAAACTATACAACAATTTCTATCGAATATTTGTTAATTGTCAGAGTATCGAAAAAAGAATGGATCTGTAAACCTGGTATTTCTCCTGAAAACTATTATGCACGCAATAGTCAGGACGAGCGACGAGGCGGTCATGTTGATATATCATTGCAGCAATCTCTATTTAAAATGGATGCGCCCATGTTGGACAAGATTGTTGAAGATTTTGTGGAAAATGGCAATGACAGCTCTGTCAGTGCTGTTATTTCAGGTAACTTCCATGACAAAAATGTACGGATTGATTATTTTATAAATTGAAATATTACTATCGTTGTTATTTTTTTGTACCATTGAGAAATCCACATGTTGCTCGTCAATAGCCGGGCGATAATAGGAGAAAATATGCAGCTGCGACTGTAGACACTACTAGATAGATGTGATTTACTAGTATCTACGAGCCATCCGTCCTAAATTCGCCGCATTCCCAAATTCGCCAACAGCATTTTGGGGCTCTTTTATGTCCTTCAAAATACCCATGAAAATCGTTATCCGATAGTCCGGTATCAGGAATATTTAGATCTACCATCATTTTGTTTTTCACAAAGACAGCTTCTATGCATTGCTAATATGCAGTTGACGAACTTAGGGATGCGGCGAGTTTAGGACGGACGGCTTGTAGACTAATCACTGACAAAGGAAACAAAAAACAACCAGGAAACTACAGACCAGTGTCCCTCACTAGCATACTTGGCAAATGTCTCGAACAAATAATCAGGAACCATATAAATGACCACATGATAAAACACAACTTATTTAGCAAAAAACAATTCGGCTCCATCAGCTGTTTTACAGCTGTTAAAAGTCATAGATGAGTGGTCTGAAGCTATCGATCAAGGATACGAGATTGACACAATATATATGGATTTCATGAAGGCTTTTGACACAGTACCTCACAGAAGACTAATGGAAACCTAAAGATGTATGGTATAGATGGAGAAATCCATGCTTGGATAAGATCATTTCTCAGCAACAGAACACAGCGGGTAAACGTAAATGACGCTACCTCAACATTGAAAGATGTAACTTGCGGAATCCCACAAAGCAGCGTCTTGGGTCCTATACTGTTTGTGATATACATCAACGACCTACCAACCAACCTCCAGTCAGAGTGCTACTTATTCGCAGATGACACAAAGCTGTATAACATCATCAAGCAAGAAAAGAATTAAGAAGAACTGCAAGAAGACCTGGACAAGTGCATGGAATGGTCAAACAAATGGCTGCTGAAATTCCACCCAGGAAAATGTAAAGCCATGAAAATCGGAAGGGAGAAGGTTGGAAAATATGAATATGCACTAACAACAGAAGGAAGAACTCATACTCTGGAGTACACAGATGAAGAAAAAGATATCGGGGTAATAATAGACAGTCAACTAAAATTCGAAGAACACGTCAATCAGAAAATAAACGAGGCAACAAGCATGTGTGCACTTATTCGCAGAACATACAAAGACCTTGATGAGGGGGGGACATGATAGCGGTCTACAAGCTCACACACGGAGTGTACGACACAACAGTAGCAAGCAACATCCTAAACAAAGCAGACTCTTCAGGACCCAGAGAAAAACTAAGGGGCCATGAATACAAATTACAAAAAACAAGACCCAACACAGCAAAAAGGGGGAGCTCTTTCACACTGAGAGTAGTCAACACATGGAACCAACTCCAGGCCACGGTCGTAGATGCTCCATCAGTGTCCAGCTTCAAAAAACGCCTCGACAAATATTGGAAAAATGAGGAATTTGTATATAATTATGAAGCCAATGCAGCCGGAAGCGCAAGTGGAAACCCAAATAAAATAGGATTTGACCTAGAAGATCTGACCATAGAGGCGTGAGCCTGCGGTCAGTAACAGACGTAAGGTTACGTAAGGTAGAAGTTTCACCCCCTAAAGTCAAGTTCATTCATCAGTGAAACACGCTTTTTAGCCGTAGTTTTGTTTTGGACGATCTGATCAACTTGATATTTTGTGTGTCTCAATTGAGTATCATGCCGTAATTTTTCACCAAATATCAGAATTCTATCTCAAAAATTGACAAAGTTGGCAATCTAACCCAATGTCAAATTTCAGTGATTCTTCTCTGAGGGGCGACGGTATTGTTTGTCTATGATTACACATGGTGCTGTTGCATAGGCTCTGAGAAAGGTTCACGATTTATTATGACACGTATGTTCTTCAATCATCTTTTGTTTTTGCAGCTGTACGAGATGGGAAACTTGAGATATTGCAGCTTGTTGAGTCGCTGAAGTGAGTAAATCATACTGTAATGTTCTACACAGTCTAATTAGCAATGCAAACTGCTAATATTAGTAATACTAGCAGGCTTTTTTCAATCCATCTACAGTATAATGATAAGATACTACCGGGAGCCATAGAAACGTTATGTTATTACTTTTCACTATGGGACATATTTGAAATTGATCTGAGAGTCTTTGTTGCTACTACATTTCAATTTTAGGTCCGTCTTGACCAATCCGGATGTGGACCAGCGAGTTAAAGGAACATGCCTTCTGTCTAAAGTACTAAATAGACTTCAACCAGATACCCTCAACCAAAAGCAAGGCATGTAACTATGTAAACATAACTTTCTGTAGATGAAATAGTGGGCCATCTGATTGTTTCCTAAATAGAATTAATAAAGTTGATATGTTTGGATATGATAAAACATAGATTGTGTTGTTATAAGGGCACAAATTATTCTGTTGCAGTTGACGTGTTTGTGACTTTCTTCTGTGACCGGTTGAAGGATCACCACACTGTTATCCCACATGTTCTCCAGGCGATTTTATCATTGGTAAATTCACAAAATTCACCTTTCGAGAATGCTAGCAAATAGAAGAATCTAATGAACAATGTGTGTGATAACCTTTGCTCATCCTGTCAGAGGTCACTGGCGGATTCAGGGGGGGGTGCACCCGGCGCGCACCCCCCCTATTGGGCCGTGAAAAAAAAGAGAAAAAGAAAAGAAAAAAGAGAGAGCAAGAAGAAAAGAAAAAAAGAGAGTGCAAAAAGCTATAGAAAATGTGGGTATGCACCTATGTAACGAAATATGAGTGTCATTTTCCTCGTTTGATATTTTTGACTGGGGGGGGGGGGGTCAATAATTATGCAATTGAGTGTCATTAATCATGAGTTCTTCAAGTTATATGACATATGATATGTAAAGTGACAATGAGTAGTTTTGGGATAAATAAATTTAAATACCAGCAATATTTACATGCATGTGTGGAATGAAAAATACTCAATACAGCGTTATATAGGCCTAACATTCGTTGGTCAATAATTATGCAATTGAGTGTCATTAATCATGAGTTCTTCAAGTTATATGACATATGATATGTAAAGTGACAATGAGTAGTTTTGGGATAAATAAATTTAAAAACCAGCTATATTTACATGCATGTGTGGAATGAAAAATACTCAATACAGCGTTATATAGGCCTATCATTCGTTGGTCAATAATTATGCAATTGAGTGTCATTAATCATGAGTTCTTCAAGTTACATGACATATGATATGTGAAGTGACAATGAGTAGTTTTGGGATAAATAAATTTAAATACCAGTTATGGTTACATGCATGTGTGGAATGAAAAATACTCAGTCAGAGCCAGAGAGAGCTCAGAATCAACCACAGAACATGAAAAAAGCTCTGGCTTCTGGGGCCCTTGAGCGGGCCCCAGACCCCACGCCGTGTGAGCTACCACCTATCCACCTCACTTCGCTCAGTCGCTCGACTCCTCTAACCAGCTTGCCATCCCCCCCACCCCTCCAATAATAAATCTAGTCCGACACACTTGACTTCATACTGAAACTGTCATTGAATATACACAGGGGATATTATTTATTTTATTTATTTGTTACAGACAGGGTTCTTTATAACCCTGGATATAATTCTGGATGTCAGCATTACTTGGAAGCTAATTATATCTTATCTTTATTATTAAACAATTGACCATCGCCATGTCTGGTGCATAAGAACCTTAGAACAGCCTTAGAATGGTAGGACAATTAGACCTTCCTTTCCTTGAAAATCTATCCTCCATTTTCAACAGAACTAAGCAGACTTCTAAAGTAAAATTCTACTCATTGATTTCACGAGGTACAGTTGTAAAATACACCTTAGAAACCATCTCAGAGACACTAAATTAAAAAAATATCTCGGGGGCGTATGGCGCCCCCGAATCCCCAGACCGCATAAGGCTTCACTCGCTAGTCAGTGATGTATCCTCCATTCACAACAAAAACAGACTCCTAAAGTGAAAATCTACTTAGTGATTTCACAAGGTACAGTTGTAAATACACCTTAGAAACCATCTCAGAGACACTAAATTCCAAAAATTTATCAGCGGGCTTACGGCGCCCCCCAAACCCCAGACCGCATAAGGCTTCGCTCGCTACGCTCGCTCACACTATTTCAAGATTACGTACATTTAAGAAGAGCACCCCCCCTATTCAAAAATCCTGGATCCGCCCCTGGAGGTATACGCTGGTTATAATAGTATGAAAATGACATAGGGTGATCCAGAAAAAAGTCCATCGATTAGGCCGTAGGTGTTAGGCAGCGAGTATCATGAGGCTTTAAATTAGTTATATTGTTCAAAATATTTTCACAGCAAAATACATGTATCTATAATACTACTTGTATTATTATGTAATAACAATATTATGTGTTTATAAAATTGAGCAATTCTCTTCTTTTGTATGTCCTATTAAAACTCTGTAGGCTGTACGCACATAAGATATCACAGTCTCTGTTTTCCATTCGCCTTTTTAGGTTACCGGACCTTTGGTCCGATAACCTATTGCCGTGGCGTTGCGTCCGTCGTCGTCCGGCGTCCGTCGTCCGTTGTCCGTCGTCCGTCAACATTCATATCTTTAAAGTTTACGATTGAATCTTCCTGAAATTTTGCACAAAAATGCTTAAAAATATTTCGAGAAGGAGGTATTTTTTAGTTTTTTGATTTTCGAATTATTTTCAAAATGGCGGCCATTTTTGACGAAAAACAGCTAATTTTGGACTTTGACGGTCGTTTTCTCAAAAACTGTCTGATCAGATTTGAGATTTTTGTTTCAAAAGATTCTCCTTATTTACCTCTGTGATGTGTATAAGTTTGGTTGCCCTTGAATCGCCGGTCTGCGTATGGCGGCCATTTTGAAATTTCGACGGGTCGACGAAAAAAAAAATTTTCGGCCTAAATTGCATTACAATCCATTTTGGGCCATTTCTAGACAAAAAAAATTTTTTTACCCTTTGAAAAAAATTTTGGACTTAGAAAATTTTCGGCCCTTTTTCCCTTCATAATGGGAGCTGCCCGGACTGTACTCATAGTACGCTTGAAGATGGAGCTTAGATATTAGCACTTTCAAATGGGAAGTCATATATGGCGATTTGTGTGGTGACCTTGAATTTGACCTTCGATGACCTTTGATAGGTCAGAACAGCCATTTTGGGGTCAAAAAATGCCCAGATTTGCCTCTTTAGATGAAATGCTTGCAGATAGATGCTTGCAAACTCATGTTTGCATTATGAACATATAGCAAGACATATATGGCACAACTAATGATGACCTTGATCTTGACGTCAGATGACCTTGAGTGCCAAATGTCTGACTCGTAATGTGTAAATTGACCTGAGCGGCCTAAACGATTCCACCCAGATATATCTTTGTATTATCATGATTATGAACATGTAATGGTGACATCGAAGGTCACACGGATGACATTGATTGGTAAATCTCAAGGTCATTTATTCACACTGCGAACCTTGGTTGGTAAATCTCAAGGTCTGTTACCTGCCAATGCTGCCATGGCCAAACCAAAACTGTCCGGTAACCTGTCTTAGCCTTTGGGCTAAATTTTTCTGGATCACCCAGAATGTAAGTTCGAAATCCAACTTTCAATGTTTTTTTTTTCACGTTTTCCTTATCAGGTGCAGCAGTTGCAGGTTTCCGATGATCACATCAGCAAGGCGCTGCACACGATATTCCAGGAGGTCCACATACAATCCCTGACTCAGTCGGAGCGAAGACACTTCTATCTAATTATACAGCATCTGCTCCAAGCACGTCTATCATGTATGTCTGGGCTATTTTGTTTATATAGCCATAAATGTGGGAATCTAGTAGTAGTAGTAGTCCATTGACATGTATTATGATGACAATGTCAATATATCAGAATAAATATAATTCAGGTTCATGCATGCTATTGTACAAAGAATTGTACATGTGACATAATTTATGTGGCTAAAGTTCCATAAATGTTACAAAAGCCAAAATTATATCAAAACAATTCTAAATCACCTGATGTCTAGAATATAGAAAATAGACAAAGTTGGAAATGGGTACAATTGTCCTTGATTCTTCAGTTTACTGACATAAACTTTGCTGTGTCACTCTCGTGGAAGGGAATACTTTTATATATATGCAAAAACAAGACGGTTCTTTAAATACCTTTAAAGGAACATTGATCAAGTTTGTTTGTTGTACAGGTTTACAAAAACAAGGAGCAGACTTTGTATTTGGTTACATCCAGTCTATGGACGGGGAGAAAGATCCTCGCAATCTCGTTATCGCCTTCGACTGTGTCACCCGCATCGCGTCTCACATCACACTTGGTCAGTCCTCTTGAAATGTTGTTAAATAATGTGAAATAATCCGAATTTATTACTGGACATTCCCCTAACAATATCATTTAATGTCTTTCACCCATGTACTATTATAATGTACCCATTATATGTCAATAAATTGTTAATACTAGCAGATTTATCGTTGAGGCTAAGCATGTTTCCGTTGCTTGTCAAGGTAATGAAATTATGATCATGATTGTCTACTTCCAGGTACATTTGTCGAGGATCTTTTCGAAGTTGTTGCCTGTTATTTCCCCATAGACTTCACTCCAGTGAGTATGCCTGTAAGGCAATAAAACAGCAAATAAAGCCACCTTTTCCCTTGTAGAGTGTTCCAATATTGTTTTTGAAGCACCTGTCCTCTCAAAAATGTCACCCTGCCTCTCCCCCCCTCCCCTCCCACCAGCCCCCAAATGACCCCCACGGTATCACCAAGGAGCTGCTCTCATCCGGACTGCAGACCTGCCTCTCCTCCTGTCCGGGGTTTGCGGAGTTCTGCCTGCCTCTGATCCTAGAGAAGCTCACATCTAGCGTCTCGTCCGCCAAGATAGACGCCTTCAAACTACTGGTGTGGTATTGGTTACAATGTTAAAAATAGAAAATTGGCATCATTTCTTGATAGGCATACATTTATATTGTATTTGAGTGTGGATTTCCATGCAAACTTTAATCTTGATGGTATGTTTACTTACGAATAATAATTAATTGATAATCTTACAAAGAACAAAATGTACAAGCCTACTGTTGTATAATCTGAGAGGTTAATGAGTCAACCCATATTCACAAATCATTCACCACACTAAAGTACATACAATATCCTCTGCTCTTCCAGGCTGCTAGTGCAGAGACTTTCATAGATCGTCTACCGGAGTACACTGGCTCTCTCTGGTCCTGCATGAGGAGAGAGGTAAACTCATTACTCTCTTTGAAATTTCGCTGTCCAGTGAAACTAGTAATATACATGTAAACCACATGTCATTATAGTACACAACTCCGATCTGATACTCAAATATACTTTGATATTGACACATGAGTTATTCCAACCTGTAGCAAAAGCCAGCTGTGACTCACGACCAATGTCTGTGTCCAGTATGGGTGGTATGAAAACACTTGTACCACGGTTGACGTGGCTGATCGTCGTCTATTCTGTACATAAGGTACTTTAATATTATTGGGCCTGTGTCCCTGAGGTATTTGACTTTTGATATTCTATTCGACAGGTGTACTCATCAAGCAGTGAGAGTGTGGAGCAGTCTGCTCTCCTTGCGCTTACCGCTGTGGTCCGAGCGCTGTCCAAACAAATCATAAGCCCGCAGCTAAAAACTTCATCGCATGACGATTTTGTTCAGGAAATATTCCAAGGTCAGTTCTTTTTTGTGTGTAATTCTGATCTACATATTGATAATACAGTAATTATGGAGACTGTAAAAAAACTTTGAATATATAATTACACACCATATTGAAAGATGAAACTAAGAACCTACCAGACCTACCCTTCTGCACCAATGCAAAGTCGGATATACCGGGAAGTCCTATTTTATGTTAAAGTCATGTCAGTGTCCCAAGCAAGTCTTTCCCAGAAGGCAGTCTCATCAGAAGGGTTTCATCTGATGCGGGGCACTGATGAAAAACTAATATTCATGATTTGATCCTGTGTATTGCTGTAGATGTGGAACGCCACCTTTGTACCCCGGCGGAGCGCCTGGTTGAACCCAGTGGTCGACTTTTACGTGCTGCGGCCATGGCCTCACGTCCGTCGTCCGTCTGTGTGCTGTCTGCCGTCATCCCGCTCCTACTACAACAAGCCGCGGTACACACAGCAGTCACAGACAGGCGGAGTGTCGTCACGGAGCTCAACAGATTCCTGGAGCTGCCTGGCGACAATATCGGTAGGTGGACAATAGAGACTATGAAGCGCATTTGACTTTTACAGATAACTCTCAAGTCATACTGCAAAACCATTTCTGTTTTAGGTCCACATTGATTAGCTACATGTAAATTGTGATTCAAATAATATTACCGCAAATTGAATTGAATGGCTGGAAATATGGTTCTATTTGCAGGTACTCTATATTACTGGTTCAAATGTGTTTGCTCCTGTTGCAGATCACAGTGTGCTCCGGACCCACAAGCCTGCCCTGTTAGAGCTCTACATGTCCCTGTTGTCAGCCCCCAGCCCTGCCTCTCTCTCCATCCTGGGGGTCAGAGGCATACTAGCAATGGTTGCTGTGGGAGATCTGCTAACGACTGCAGATGTGGACACAGCAAGTCTCACGTTCAAGCAGCTTGCCATGAGTGAAGACAAATCTGTCAGGTCTGGAATTGATACCAGTAAAAAGAAACTTCATAACATACTTACCTCTATTATATACATTTCAAACAATGTTCATTTTAAAGGTCAAGCATAGCAATGAAATTTATTTTGTGCGCATCTCTCTCCCAGGTCTGAAGTCATGGCCGGCCTTGGTATACTCGCTCCAAGAATGACGCCTGCTGGTGTCGGAAAACTTTGTTCGTCTATCACAGATTCCATCCACACTGGTTCAAATACAGGTAATTTATACCCTTACCTTGCGTAAGGACCTCGTCTAGTCCTTGCCCTTTATATAGCTGATAACCTTGTCCTTGTATGACAGGTGTTGTAGATCCAGACAGCGAGATCCAGAGACTCGAAGTCCTGACAGCGTGTTCCACTTGTACTGCGGCACTGAGCCACGTCACACCTTTCCTACTGGGACGGATATCAACTGCTCTACAGTGTACAGGTATGTCTTCAAGACATTGTACAAGACTTGTGCCGATAATGTATACAACTTCCAGTGGTATATATAATAATTATATAGGTGATATGAAAGTGTGTGTATTCATCACTTTTGACAAGGTTCATATGTTATGTGGTAGATGTATCAAATAGTTTTAGCCTATAACATTTGCATGTTTCACAATTACTGGGATGTTTGAAATTTTCGGAGAGAACATATATATGTGCATGGCTCACCACTAGTAGGTCATAGCACTACTATGTGCAAAGTTTTAATCATCAAGTATTCATGGTGACCATTCAAACAGAAAGTCCACACACCAGGATCTATGAGACAATGAGTCAGTCACTGGAGCGAGTAGTGGCTCAGAACACCGCAGAAAGCCAGGATTATCTGGCGCGGGAGGTGCTGACACCACTGTTAAAGCTGGCTACAGACGCCGGCAGTAGGCCCTCACTGGTATCCAACCCAGGGATCATACAGCCTTTGTGTGCCGGTCTCAGACACATCGTTTCCAAGCTGGCACCTAGGTCTGTGATGTTGTAAACTTGTTGCAAATTTTCTGCCTAAAAAAAAAAGTGACAATGGTCAAATTGGACGAAAAATTAGAGAATCACCAACTACTATTATACCTAATACCTAACATAATAACAAGAGATATATCTATGTATAGGTATTATTTAAACATATTGAAGTGTGCTACTTGATACATTTTGGGAAATATCTCTTACAGTGAGGTTGCTGAATCTTTATCCAGTGTGGTATCAAATTTCCTAGATAATAGTACTTGTGTTACTGACCCAAGTGAAAATCAGGTAAGCACACATAAAATGTCTTGTGAGCATCCTTGCAAAGAAGTCCTATTTGGTGAATATTTTCTTTGCAGATAGGGTGAACACTATTCTAGCAGATAGATTTATCTAATAGAATCTCAATATTACGATATATGCAGGTCAAGTTTTGAATTTTACACTGACCAATCATATGCATGTCTTTTGCAGAGGTGTCGCCTCTGTTTGTTGATGTCAGTCGTGTGTAGCGTCCCACGTGATGCAGAGATACCGCGACTGTCGGAAGTCTTGAACAAGCTTCAGGAAGTTGCCACCAGGTGTCAGCACAAGGGCACTGCTACGCTCGCGGCACAATGTCTTAGTGGGCTCATCAACAAACTCCCAAACGGTATGTTTATTTGCTCATTTAATGCCATGAACTGTGTCAGACCAATTTAGCAGATTGAAACCAATTTGAATGTTGGTTTGAATGTGATACATATATCAGTTACCCAATGTTGTATTTTCATGCCACTATGTAGGTGGGCTGCTATCTACAACCCTGACTGCAATCAAACATCTAGTCAACACAAGCCTTCAAGACGCCAGTAGTACATACGGTGACCACCAGAGGGCAGTCACTGTTGTGGTGTGGATGACGAAAGCTCTGCTACTTCGCTCACACCCGGAACAGACGGCCTGGCTTGATATTGTGAGTGCCAAGATTAAACCATATCCAAACAGAACATGACTTCATATGTTAGGAATTATACCATGATCATGATATCAAGTCCTGTCTGTTGGGCAACTTGTCGACAATTTTTGACACACAAATTTCTCATATTGAAACAGTTCTCGGCAGCACAGTTACAATGTATGCTGTCTTTAAAACTGTGCTATATCCATGACATCATTTTTCTGATTTATCTTTGTAAAATAAATATTCCTCTGGACTGAGGTAGTTGTCATAGATCTGTGTTGTGTTTATAGTTGGTGAGCACACTGTCACAGCCTGAGCTAGGGCCGGACGTGGCTGCGGGATTCTGCACGATACTGACGGAGAGTGAGACGGTCTTACGGCCGGAGATGCACGCAGACATCAAGTTCATGTACCAACAACGGCTGTTCGTGCTGACAGTTGACAGGTTATTGGAGGGCTTCAGGCAGGCCACAGCAGGTCAGAAAGCTACGCGTACACTCCTCCAAAGTCTCATTTATTGAGGAAAAAATCAATTCATCCTTAGAAAATTTAGAAAATTCTTAGAAAATTTTGTCTTTAGAATGAAAGATTGGTATATTCAGCAAATTCAATTGAATTGTAAGACATGATCTTATTCACAAGATTCTGCCCTTTACCTTGGAGTATCTGCATTTAATTTCCAGGCCAAACACGGCTGTCGTATCTCATGGCAATCTCACACCTACTACGCCATGTTCCCCGCCCTGCCATCACGCCGCGCCTGTCAGAGCTATTGCCACTCCTACTGCAGAGTCTTGTCCAGGACGGCAATTACGACGGAGGGAGCGACGTGGAGGGACTTTGGCTGGGTGCCCTCCACTCCCTCACGCAAATGCTGAGGGACACGCCCGCCCTCCTCGAAGCTTATATCGGTGACCTCGTAACACATACTCTTAGACTGGCCCGGCACAAAGGAAACATGGTGAGTTAATGGTGTTGTTTGTTGTGCTATCGTGCTTGAAATGTCTCAAGTCTAGTGTTTCTCAGTGAATAAATTATCAAGCTACATTTGTACAGTGGATCCTTTGTTGAAGACCACCTGGTTTTAGAGACCACCCTGTGTTCCAAGACCGCTACACTTGGTCCCAAGTGGCCTTTTATCATGTAAATGAACCTGTCATGAGAGACCACCTGTCATTTAAGACCACCTTTTTGGGGTCCCTTGGGTGGTCTTAAAACACAGGATCCACTGTATTATCTTCAACTCAAGTTTCAAAACAACTCGTACATTCAGCTGCACTCGACTTTTGTTTGTTTGATTTCAAAATGGTATGTTTTTTTTATGTAAATGCGAAATGTGACTTCTCCACTGGCAATACATGTAAATCACAAAAAAACCCAGTACAGAGCCGAAACTCTCATCGACAGGATGTGCGGATATCTGCGTTGGTTTGCCTTCGATGTGTAGCTACGTTGCCTGAACCCCTCTTGCTGCCTCACACCCACCGAGTGACTCAAGATCTCGCTGTGACCTTGGATGACCCCAAACGAGTAGTACGCACGGAGTCTGTGCAGACACGGAGAGCCTGGTCAGTTTCACTAGTGGGAGGTTGAAACCGAGACTACCAAGACTAAGAATGTTATTAATTTTCATGGGTTTCAGTCCCCGAAATAGTGTGATATCTGCCTGAAGTCACCATATTCCTCGAGGCTGCAGGACGAGTGTCGAACACAACAGATATGTGTCGAACTGAAGGCAGATTTCATGTTGTATTGTGGTATGAAGTCCATGGTAAATGATATTATCATTGGGCTTAATGGAATTCTCCAAAACATCATTACATATTACCCGCCTGAAGCCCACAATACTGAAAATGTTGGGGGGAGTTGCATCGCAGCTCTCCAAATACGACATGGTATTGTCAAGGATTGACCAATCAGGATCGTGTATTCTCAGCAATCCAATGATAAATTTAAATATCTGTGTTTCAAAGTGTACTTGGTATTTGTTCCACAACTTTTTTCATTCATAACGATCAGCTCAATATTCATGTACTAGTATACAACAATGGAATGTCTTTTTTTTCCCAGGTTCATGATTGGTGCCCCAGGATCCTGATACTCCGTCTCCACACTAGAATCACCATAGCAACATACCACCGTTGATCACTAGTTAATCAAACCATGCACTAGCCTCAATGTAGATGTGTATATCCTGTGATAATCAAAATGTAAGATATTTGCTTGTGCATAAATGTAAGATATACTGTACTTAGGTGTATTACACTGCTGTAAACCAAATAATAAATGCCTGTGTAAATGATGGAATGTGTCCGTCCTTGGGTTATCCTCAGTTTCTGTGTTTTTTTTGCGAGTGACAATTGAAGATCAATCTTAGGTGTAACACTTTCAGACTGGTAATTCAGGATTATCCAGGAATTTGCGACTGAACCAATAGTGACAATGGCATGTTTCAAAATGGCAGAGAAACCAAACACGATAAATACAAAGTGAGTTTATTTGATCATTGTTCTGACAGTTACAAATAAATCAAGTATAGGGGGGAAAAGTCATCATAGTTGGGTCTATTCCCTGTCTAAGCACAGCAAAGCTTTGAATCACGACTGTTTATTCTCATTTTAAATGCACCTTTCGATCAAAATTAAGTAAAAAAAAATCAAAACACCTTTTCATGACAACAAATGTACAGCTAAACTGCTGTTATATTAGTTTTACAACAATTCTTTAGATTATGTGCCTGAACTTTGCAAAATGAACATTGTAACGGGTCAAGTTTTTTTCACGTGTGAAAGGATTGTGGACAAACTTACAGTTATACGCACAGATTTTTAAAACGGTCTCCACATGAATTTTCCACTGTACACGACATGGAGAATGACAATTATCATATATATGCATGTATTATGTATACAATATTTACAGTCAACAGCGAGGAAGATATGCACAACAGTCAATACACGTGACATAAACGAAAACTTCTACGCTAACACGTGTTATATACATGTTACCAGTTTGTGGGGGGGTGGCCCCTCTGTTGAAATTCTGGCCAAATAATATCTTTTACATCTCTCATGGCTGGTTAAAATCGCATTGCAAACTGTCATCAATTGTATATTGTCTGTGACATCACAAAGTGTGAACCGTGGTAGAGCCGTAAAGTGACACTAGAGGGTTTGGTTGTATGGGACCATGTGGATGTATCCTCCAAAGCCCTATCATCCCTGTAGTAATTTCTGATCTCAAAATTCTGTGATACTTTAAAACGAGAAATATTTGTGCACAATTCAAATAGGAAGTTTACAATTTACTTTTCAAAATGCAAAATAGCCTCATGCCTATGGACTTGTTCTTGAAAATTCCATGACGACATTCGAGAGTTGAGCATTGAGTGTTTTTAGAACCACCGCATTTTCGCAAATGTTTCTGAGCACTAAAACCATAAATATTAGTAGTCGTAAATATTTGCCATTTTCACAGTAACCAAACTGATGGTTATATACATACGGTAAGTAGGTAATGTGATACAATTCTCTGCGATGAACAAGCACAAACTACAATTGCAAATCCATAATATATCTCGTGTCAATTTTAATTCAATGATGACGATACTGACGCTTTTGATAAAACTGTCAAGACAACTTGACATTGGCTGACCAAGCCATGCATGGTGACAACATAGATTCCATCTGTGTGTTTCACATTCATGACAACTCCATAAGATAGATAGATTATACACTAGCATCGATACGTGGAAAGCATCCATTACTTTTATATATATCGCATATAGCAGAAGAGACACTCATTGCTCCGAATCGAGCAAAGTGGCTTGATTGTAAACCACCGATAAACGAAATATACGTAAAACAGTCATACTTCTGTACAGGGGAGTGGAACAATCATAATAATAATCAGGACGACAGAAGGTAAACCGAGCCTAGACAGACTTCACACTCGATGCTCTGATAAAAGAAAGCAATCATGTGTTTTTAAAATGTACAATCAGAACTAGACAGTCCAGTTGCAGATGACCGTGTGGGTGTATCCCCCCAGTGCTCTCATAGCCCTGTCACCAAGGAGCTGGGTGTAATGTAATGTAATGCAGATTTTATCTCTCAACTCTGAAATGTTCACAATTGATGTCTAGCAATTGGAATTCACCAAAACAAAACGTAAAGCGGCCAATTTGCGCTGCTATTACAAAACCAAATTGAAATATGTTTTTATTTTTTGCATTTGTTGAGATCTAAAAGTCAGCAGAAAAAGGGCACAATGATCACAAATCCATAGTATTGACTGAAATTCAGAATCGATGATGGACCACGACGGTAGTTCCAGGATGCAATGAATTGGCTCGCAGCGACAAAAAAGCGACGGTAATCTGATTGCTGCATCCCAAATATCCATTACTTGGCATTAGTGGGTCCAGCGTTATGTACAATATACAGTCTATCATTTGTGGAGTACAACATTACACGGTCGACATTCCACCTTGCACACCTCAACGTGTCGCTGAAATAAACAGAACAGAATGCGTACAACAAACTTGAATTCGTAGATAAATATTTACAAATCTACTTATAACTTTGACCGAAATTTTACACATAAAACCACTTTGTTTCTTCAATTTACCACATTGATAACAAACATGTTTCTCTATGATATTAACCTCTCTTGTTGGCTTGAGAGTCGACATGAAAGTGTTATACTTGGACAAATGTACCATCAGCATAATTATATACCTGTTTGTGCGAGAGCTTGTGCACTGCTTGACCCTGTGACGTTACTAGCGGCCTTCTGTTTGAGGATCGTCCAGTCAAACACGTAGTCGTACTGGTGGTTCAGTGTCCGGAACAGGATCCGGAACAGCTGCCGCAGGTACATGTAGTCCGGGGCCTCTTCGAAACGCAGCCCTCGGCAGTAATTCAGGTACATCGGGAACTCCGCGGGGTAACCCTGTAATCATGGAAACAATGTACTTATCTGAAAAAACTTTGAGACATGTAAACAAAAGAGTACTCAACTAAAGCATGATATTGTAAATATGATCTTCTTTGCGTACTTTGGAGGGTACTTGAACTCGACTGCAAATTTTCCATATACAAACACATGACAGTCAAAATCTGCAAATTTTCTGGACTCGAAAACCGCAAATATTTGTCTTTTTAACTATGGTATTAGTAATGGCTGTATCAGAGTAGCTGTGACAGCCAAGGTCAGTGTTACCTTGCAAAGGACCTCAACTGGAGTTGACATTTTCTTTTCGCTGATCTTTTCGTACTTTTGTTTTTTGGTAGCAGCCTGCAACAAGACAAACCGATAACAATTTAAGTTGGAAAGTCCGATTACTCTGATACATTACACAAATCATCAACGAATTTCAGACTTCCCCGGAGAATTGGCGATCGTACCTTGAGACCCTGCCAGGGCAGACTCCCTCTGTTGAAGTACATCAGCACGTAACCGAGGGACTCCATGTCATCTCGCCGGCTCTGCTCGATGCCGAGGTGAGCGTTGATGCTGGCGTATCGAGCGGTCCCCGTCAGGTTTTTGTCCTCTCGGTACGGAATGTGCTGTCGGGTTCGGTTGTCGCGGTACTTCTTAGCCAGACCGAAATCTATCAAAAACACCTGAAAAGACAAACCACTGACATATAACTCATCACAAACTGTGACATCTTTAAAACTCTGATACATGTGTGGAATTTATTTACTGTAAACCCGTTAATGTTCGCTACCCTTTTTTTTTGCGGATTTTGCGGTTTTAACAAAATAGCGAACTTTAATGGATCGCAAACTTTAAAAATTACATTGAAATTGATGTAAAAATACTAACCATTTAAAAACTTAAATGGTTAGCGAACAGTCAATATCTCAAAAACGAGAACTTTAATGGGAGCGAACTTAAATGGGTTTACAGTATGAACTGTTGAGGAATTTTATAAACACAAAACTGAAAACTTTCGGAAAACAGGTATCAAGGAGTAATGTTTCTGACTTTTTCTGATACACATGTCACTTCAAATGGGAATATACAGCTCATTTGCAGAATGCCGGTGGACTTGAGACTTGCCTTGTTGCAGTGACGCCCAATCCCCATCAGAAAGTTGTCAGGTTTCACGTCCCTGTGTATGAAGTTCTTGTTGTGGACATACTCAATACGGCCGATCATCTACAAGGGCAACATTACCATCATCAAAGAAAACAATCAAACAAGATATCAAAGAAATTTCAGCTGAATGAATTAATTACTTGTCTTGGCTACACTACATGCGGCGAAATAACACTAATTCACCCATCAGAATTGAAATTTCAAAAAGTTTAGTTGGTTAACATATGGAAGCTATGGTCCTGCTCTGGACAACATAAGTTCAAGATTGCATGTTTACCTGGTCAGCCAGCATCAGAACTGTTTTCATGGTGAAACGTCGTCCACAGAAGTTGAACAAGTCCTCAAGACTCGGTCCAAGGAGGTCCATGACGAGGACATTGTAGTCCTTTTCCTGGCCATACCACCTGCAATGGAAACATATGGCCATGATATGGGGGTGCAAAGAATACGCCACATTCAAAGTTTTCAACCAACAAAAGTCTGACAGTGACAGAAGAACAGAGATAATTTCACACATTAAACGGAGATAATTTCTTACATTTTTCTTACATTTAACAACTAATTATTGATAATTCCATATATAGGAATTCTTTATGAAGATCCATGAAAGATGCGTTGATTACACACTGAATATACAATTTATATCACCGATAACCTAGTTACTTTGTAGATTATAACTTCTTGGTTGAATTCATCTTGATTTACAAAACTCACCGTATGTGAGGTATTCCAACTCCACCTTGCAGGATTTTGTACAGCTTGCTTTCATACAACAGTTGTGGGTGTCGTGCCTTGTGTGATTCTAATTTTACTGCAAGTTCCTGGAAAAAGAACCATGTGGAAAATTGATGATACAAGATGATACAAGATAACGGAAATAGTAGGTTCGCATCAAGTTACTTTGTACGCACATACCTATATTCAGCCTGAGCGACGCAGAGCGTCTGAGATGGCTGTCATTCACCCTCGGGACGGAAATCGTTTGGACATCTTTTCAACTAAAAAATCAAAATCTTCCACAACTGTACCTTCTAGGCCTCATCTATATATCGAGAGGACATAGGGGATACATATTTGACAAACAATCAATGACTTTATCACTGAAATATCCCAACTTGAAAACGCGAACCAGATTTTGACAAGCTCTTGGCCGGGCCATGGGTTTATCCATTTTCCCAATAGTATGACATGGAATTCGCTTGGTGGCGCCACAACTCGATCTCAGATAATGAAAAGTGGCGCCACCAAGTGAATTGTGAGGTCAATACAGCTGAAAAAATGGATGCGCCCATGAGATGTGTCAAGTTGTCACCATCCGGTTCGCGTTATCAAGTTGGGATATTTCAGTGATAATGTCATTGATTGTTTGTCAAATATGTATCCCCTATGTCCTCTCGGTATATAGATGAGGCCTAGAAGGTACAGTTGTGGAAGATTTTGATTTTTTAGTTGAAAAGATGTCCAAACGATTTCCGTCCCGAGGGTGAATGACAGCCATCTCAGACGCTCCGCGTCGCTCAGGCTGACCTATATTTATTCAACAGCAGCCTTTCACATATTTGTTAGTACATTTTTGTCAATGATCGAAAGAAATAATACTGACACACTGTAAACTATTTATAACTGCTAACAGTAACAAACAACTGTCGAGCAGGCAGTAGTAGCCTACTGTACAGGGCAGGCTTTATGATCTTGAGCTTTTAATCTTGTTTATCGTGTATATAAATACGGATTAAACGAGCAAGTGAGGTAGCATGTCTTCAACTGACTCGATCCAGATTGATCTTTCTCAGTTTGACAACTGACTTAGTGACTAAGATCTAGGCCTAACAACAGAGTGAGAGTAGCCCGAGTAGGACAATCACTAACAAAAAGTGTCAATGTTAAGTTACAAAAGAACTTGGAATATCAAGCCATCGAATCAACATAACCAGACAGTTACCTTCAATTTTCTATAACGTGTTACTACACCATATAGTTTACACTTTGTGTGATGATATGCCATAGTTATGATGGATTGTTTGCCAGTGTTTATACACATCGCAGTTCTTCTTACCTCTCCGTTTGAGACATTGATCCCCAAATAAATATCACCGAATGAACCACTGCCGATTTTACGTATCAATCTGTATTTTCCGTTGACTAGAAATTCAGATTTCGAAGATGTTGGAGCGCTAGCCATCTTGGCTGGTTTTTAATCCACCAAAGTTCCACAGTCTTTACAATTTTGATCTGACAATGAGCGCTCAACCCAACAAACTTCTGTGTAAAAACGCCATCTTTATTTTGGTGACGAAGGAGCGCTTTGCATTCTGGGAAATGAGCAGTTCATTTGCAGGCGTTTTCGCGAATAAATTGATAGTCGATATCACGATCGCTGCATTCGAGAAATGATTGTTCCATAAACACCCATAATTCGATATTAATTTAGAATGACAATATTGTTAATAATTTGGGCTCGTATTAGTTTGGCTTAACAGCCTTGTAAAAGCTGTTTGAAAGCTTGCTGAAGTTTAGCATACATTTATTAACATGAATCTACTAATATGTATGATCCACATGGATTTGACCTTCCTAACACTAACGTGGGCCTCAAGAAAAATAATAACAATCATCCCAGGTCCAATGTGGTTCTAACACTGATATTTCCAGCTCTTGGGCGGTTGGGCCTATTAATTTATTTCAAACGTAATAAATTATTGTAATCATAATGCACGCATGTATGCCAGTAAGGTTGCCACATTCTTATGTAATCATAATGTAGCCATGTGAGGACCGATATGACTGGGAATCTACTATTGTTACTATGTCGACCAGGCGACATCAAATTGTAGAGCTTGTCTATGGAATCTCCTGCTCTTAGAAAATGATTTACGAAGTAAATGATTTACAAACTTTTTTTCCACAAAAAATATGTCCTGATAGCAAAACATTACTTTGGAACATAGCCTATCTCAGAAACTTTTTTTTTTGTTGGAAAAAATGTATCCCAGTACAGAAAACAGGAAACCTCTGTTTGAAACTTCTTCTTTTTTTGTAAAAGGAAAAAAATCATATGAAAATTCTAGTTGAGGACAAATAGATGAAAAAAATACTTGTAAAAAATATTACCTCCGTATAGGCTTATACAACATTTTAGCATGATCCCTAGACCAACTCCTCAATTTGGTGTGGTCGTATGATGAAGTTCATGAATCACGAGAAGCAAACATGATATTTTATTTTGATGCTTATGGAGAATAACTGTAGGCTTATTTAGACACTCGGATCATTACCGGTAGGCCTATATATATTGACATGTACAGCTATGACATTGAATTCGACATTGGATGACTTTTAAAAAAAAAATACAACTAATCGTGTCCCGGTGCTTTCGAAAAAAAAATCACTCAAGGTCACTTATATACAGTAATACTGTGTATCACTGTGTTATTTTGAAAATATGATGTAAGAATATACACATGCTCAGTGCTCAGATTTTTTTTAGGTCTGAACAGAACCACCTTTCAAGTGACATTTTAAAAACATGTATGTAACTTAACACAGCCATGTAATGACGTCAGTGAACGTGTCAACGACATTAAAGACATAGTTTTTGTTAGACCGAAACATTTATATGTATAGAAATTGTCGCTATGTTTTCAATATAGTTTTTACTTATTGTATTCAGAATACAATAAAACAATTAGCAGGAAACAACAGACCTGACTAGTTGTTTTTTTTAAGCTTTTGCGTCACACCTTCAAATGAAACGCAGGATTTATCTAAATAATACAAATTGGTAGGGGCACGATCAAAAGGCATTCGTTTCTTTTCCAAGTACGGTAAGATATTTATGAACGAAATATAATAATTTATTTCCCCCAAAACAATTGAGTCATTCTGCATATTATACAAAAATGAAATATTTTAAATAGGAAGTAAAAAATTTGAAAAATTTTCACCTGACAAATTCCACGACAAATAAGGACATTCCAGACACTGGAATATTTGTCGAAGTTCCTGGCCAAAACTACTCACAAATCTCACACAACTTTAACTGATTCGGAAACTATTATGTGAAGAGAGAAAAGTAAAGTAAGTAACCACAAACACGACAAGAGCGACTTGGAAAAATAGGGATGCCACATGTATATGAAATTCCGTTGTATAAATACATTATGTATGTTCATGTATTTTCAGGAATTGTGTCCTGAATTATATTATTTTCTACTATAAATTTGACACAAATCACATATGCACACTAATTATAAACCTAAATTGGATCTACATCTGACCTGCCTACAACATCAGGGTGACACCCCTCGAATCTATGTGCGACTCTTGATCATTGACATGGGCATATATGCTGTAGAGGCGCATACTGTATGCGGGGTATTGTTCTA
The DNA here is from genome assembly GCA_949152475.1 of Terebella lapidaria. Lineage (NCBI taxonomy): Eukaryota > Metazoa > Annelida > Polychaeta > Terebellida > Terebellidae > Terebella > Terebella lapidaria. The sequence continues at coordinate 31,669,003 of OX424563.1, read as the reverse complement.
TACCCATGAGAGTGTAGCCCACAATATCTCTGTATAACAAAGGGGTGTGTCCCTGGGCTTTGCTACTTGTAGTTGTCGGGCATTTATCGAACAAAAAACAGAAATCAAGTCCCGTATATGTAGAACTATGGCCAGTGATTCGTGAAACAAGCTGGAGCTTTCAGAGTGGTGGTGACTGGCTCTTTACAGAATCTTCAGCTACGCTTGGCTGACTTTCCCTTCAAAACTATCTCCCAACTTATACTGCTTCTATCTATCTCAACGTTCAGAGACAAAATACGTAAGTCGCTCCATTTATAGCCATATTTATGTGTGCATACATAGACCTACAAGCTATAGGTAGCCGTCTGCGCCGTTTTAAATCGTTTCTACTGGAGTCTATGCCTGCAGTGATTCAACTTGTGAACTCAACGAGTGAAGAAGAGGCGTGAATTTATACTTTATATGTGGTATTTGGAATATTTGAGGCTGCGAATCATCAGTTATACAATAAAATAACTGGGCCAATTAACAAACAGTGGACATTCAACTGCCCACACGTGCGGACTTACCACCAGGTACGAAATACAAATAATCAGGGCTCATTGTGTGTGTCACGGCTGGATATTGGTCACAAAGTCAAGGTGATATAACCCTTCCAGGAAATATTGAATATTTTATATGGGACTTAAACCGCAGGCGGTTAAAGTCTGACCAAGATATTCGAATGTTCCAGCATTCTTAAGGTACAGCATACATGTATCACGCACATTCCTTGTGGATATAGCGAAAACTACATTGATTTGAAAAATTGAAAACGACTCTGAAAACGCGTGCGATTTCAGTGTCGATGTGATATTAGTATTCAAATCAGATTTGACTTTGTATACCTTTCATTTTCTTTCATATATTTTTATAGTTTATTTTTTGTTCGCGCCACCGTGACTGCCGTGCATGATATGTCAACAGTAAGTTCAACATCCGCGCAACCTCGCGGAGTACTCCTGGAATAGATCATTCACGAAGTTTGGAGCATGTCCAAAGAAACAAGCATCGAGTTTTGTACAGCGTAGGACAAAAGACAGCCTAGAAGAACATCTTCAGTCGACGGTGACGTTACGGTGACGTTACGGTGACTAACGTACGTAGTGTGTGTGTAGCTGAGATGGCTGTGTTTCCCTCGCGTCGGGGTCCCGCAACTCGGACACTCCTGGATATCGTGCTGACCCTGGGACTGGTATCCATGGTTACTATTCCCCGTGGGGTCCGAGGTGCTTCGTCTTCCTTCCCGCCCTTTTTTAACGCCGCCTCGAGCAAGCCAGTGACGTCAGAGCCCCCGGCGGTCACGTGCGGTGAGAATGGAACAACCACGTACTGCGAGAGCACGAGCGACTCTCAATCCACTCGCGTCTGCGCAGACGACACGTGCACAATCGTCTGTCCCCATGGCGACACGTTCCCGCGCTATGAGACGTTCGAACGACTCGTAGACCCGCAGTACGTGTGGGGAAGCTGCGTACGAAAAGAGGCCGACTTCCTAGCGCCTACCACGAGCCAGGGCGGCTGTCTACAGTTTATGGGGACGGGCAACGACTGTGAAGTCCCGCTGCAGCCTGACTGGCTCGTCAACATCGTCTACCTCAATAACATTTGGAAGACCTCTTTCACCGTATGGGTGTACAATGACCAAGGAAACAGCGAGGGGTAAGAAAGTCTTTAGGCTCGCATAGGCCTAAATCATTCATTGAAGTGCACAATCGAGACATGCATCCTACATGTAATTATGTAGGCATACGCATGTCTGCGCGAAGTGAACTTCTTAATTCTTATGTAACCCTATGCGTAATAGCCTATGAAGAGTACAAAAGTCATCTCCTAGAGTCGTGCAGTGATGCAAAGATACAGTTTCCATTTCTTACTCCCAGGACCTTGCTTGAAGCATACACAGCAGATACGTCGACAGAATCGGTGTTAAGGATCAGTCTGAGAGAGGAACAACTCATGATCACCTCTGGAACCTTACAAATCCAGGACCCAGCATGGATCATACCTCACCAGCAATGGGTCCTCCTCGGAATACAGGTCAGTTTCCAATCAGCATACAAGTCAGCTCCCGTATTCCGAACACCATGATACAGGTCAGCCTTTCTAGTCCGAACATCGTGATACGGGTCAATCTCTCCAATCCGAACACCATGATGAGAGTTACCATTTTATTACATTGCAGTTGTACAACAACAGTTTATCCGTTTTCTTGGATGGAGAGCACGTGTTCCCCTCGTACCACAAACAGAATCTACGCTCGAACAGAAACGCCCATAAATGGGTGCTGGGGAGGTCCCATTTAAGTTAGTAGTGTCGCAGTCCTCAGGATTCCTCATTTTATGCTATACGTGTAGGCCTATATAAAAGAGTTCTGAACCACGTGTATATTTCCGTTGCAGAATTTGACCCTTTCGTCGGCTACCTGCAGGATTTCAGAGTGTTTGACCGTGTTCTTGTGAACAGGTGACAATGTGACCTTCAGTTGCACGGCATTTCACACAAGATATCTATACTATCTAAACGTGAGACTGGTTGTTTACTGTGAAGTTTGTCGTTCTCAGGGGCATGGCGTCTGGATACCACAATGGATCCATGGCGACGACTAGGATACAGTCAGGATGCCTCTGCCCAGACCAACACCCGCTCCTGAAGGAGTCAGACCCGACCTTCTGCGTGCAGAACCCCGGTCCAGACCGCACACCGACCGAGTCCTACCGTCTCAATCGCCGCAGTCATCCGCTCCAGTTTGTCAACGATGATAAGGAGAACAGCGTCTGGATCAGTCAGTCGCCCCTTGATACGGTCTCCATGGAGATCGAACTGGAGGCGGTGTATGAAGTTCGTCAGGTCCACGTGCTGCTCTACAGCCCAGTGCCCGCCCTTCTCTCCATCCACAGGCGCCTGGACAACGGCTCCTGGTCGCCGTGGCAACACTACTCAGAGGACTGCCGGCAGTGGACGGGGATGGAAACAAACGCCCCGCTCCTGAGTGAGGATGACGTCAACTGTAGAAAACTCATTAGGTATCCATCCAGCTCCAATATAATCAAACATTCGTCTCAATTTGCAGGCTTTGTGGCAGAGAACGAGGTAAACTTATAAAACCTACTATGTGTTAATTTTTTTTTTAACAGATTCGATGAGCAGTACATCTATTCCGGGGCGCGGATTCTGTTTGATTTGTTGGAGGGGCGACCAGGACAGGACGCGGGGGTCATGTCGCCAGGGCTACGAGACTTCCTGATGGCTGGGGCAGTCAGGGTCACCCTGACTGGACACCCCTTCACCACCCACTCCGACCACATGTACCACGGGGTCGGCGAGATCAAACTCAACGCCACGTGAGTTTCATAACCTCCTTATAGGAAACAGTTTTATAATAGAGCCTCTAGGAGATCGTTCACACTATACAGGAATATTAGCAAAATATAAATAGGCATATTAGGCTGCAATAATCCAACTTCAGTGCGCTAAATATAAGTACCTACAATAGTTATGCACCACTATGCATACACGTATGTATGCATCCCGACACCGCCATATTATTCACATGATGTCTTCGTACGTTACTGGATACAGGTGTGACTGTAATGGACATGGTGTGGACTGTTACCTCCTGGAGCGGCCATATGTCTGTGAGTGTGCCGCGGGGTCTTACACCCAGGGCCGCACGTGTGGCGAGTGCCTGCCAGAGACGTACAACACCCCCGGGCTACACGTGGCCCACCCCGACTACTGCCAGCCCTGTGCCTGTCACCTTCCCGGGACAGTAAACGGCAATCCCAGCTGTCAACAGGTAAAACTTCTGGATTAGACAACTGCGGGTGGGCTCGGCTTCGTTTACTAGTAACCTATCTTGGTAGTAGTATGGAGGGCAGTTTGACCACATTTGACCTAGTTTTTCGTTGAAATCCTAGTACGTTTTTGATATTGACAATTGAATGTCCCGCGTATGCCAAACAATCTCCTTGTGTCGATAATTTTGCATACATGTAGTCTATTGTTCATAAAGCATTTTGACCAATTGCGTTGTCTCTTTGTTCCAGATGGGTGGGCAGTGTGAGTGCAAGTCCCTCGCCATTGGTCGAGCCTGTGACACGTGCGAGGATGGTTATTTCAACTTGACCAATGAGAATCCAGCTGGATGCGAGGCATGTGACTGTGACCTGGCAGGGACAGTGAACGGTAGCCAATCGTGCGACCCGATCTCTGGTCAGTGTCCCTGCAAGGCGAACGTCGAGGGCCGCCGCTGTGATGTCTGCAAGCCGGGCTTCTCTCTGCTCGCGCCAGAGAACGTGGACGGTTGCCTAGGCTGCACGTGCAACGTCTCAGGCACTGCACTTGGCAACGATTCTTGTATCCTAGAGACAGCCACGTGCGTCTGCAAACAGTTCGCTACTGGTGAGTTCCGGGAGAACTGAGACAAGATCTCTGGCTTGTAATGTTGATGTCGCTCAGTCTTATGATAATAATTCCAAGCAATTGTTGTTCCCCTCATCTATACATTGGTGCCTGGCTGTATGTCTTGCCTCTATTGCAGGTCGTGAGTGCGACCGCTGTGTCAATGGCACATACAACTTGAAAGAGGACAATCCGGACGGCTGTGAGCCCTGCCAGTGTGCTGTTAGCTTTGGGTCAGATGACATTACGTGTGACTCAGTTACAGGCCAGTGCTCTTGTCGGACGAACGTCCAGGGCAAACAGTGTGACCAGTGTGTGCCTGGATACTATGCGTACGGTGAGAGCGACGTGGTGGCGAATGGCTGCCTACGCGTGTGCGATTGTGACGTCAATGGAACCCAGCCCGGAGACTTGGCAACATGCCAGGGTCTGGGCGGGCAGTGCTCATGTAAAGAGCGTGTATCCGGGCGGCGCTGTGACCAATGTGGCGAGGGTTACTATGGATTCAATTCTTCACTCACTGACGTCTGTCTCGCCTGTGACTGTGAAGGGCCTGGGGCCAGTAACGCCTCGTGTGACTCTGTGACTGGCGTTTGTGAATGCAAGGTGAACGTCGAGGGCCCGAACTGTGATCGGTGCAAGGTCGGCTTCTTCCAGCTCTCCGCAGCGAACCCAGATGGCTGTAGTCCGTGCGACTGTGCTGAGCGAGGGACAATGCCAGGAACTGTGTGTGATCCAGTGTCTGGCCAGTGTCATTGTGTCGAGGGCGAAGGGGACCCGACTCTGGGGGGCAGACAGTGTGTGAGTACTGTATAGATTCAGCCATAGACCTGAAGGAAAGTCTATGATTCAGCATATGTTTTTTTTTGCTCTGCTACGCATCCGGAAATTAATGAAAGAAGGGATGAGTAGCCATGTGACTAAGGGCATGTAGTATGCATTATATGAATTTGACGCTCAGAAATTTTCCGAGGTGTATGAATATTTCCTGCACCACATGTGGCACTCATCATGAATGAGTAGTCTTATACACATGTAGGCCTACACGTAGTGCGGTTATCTTCTAGGCTTATATAGTGTTGTGCTTGTTTCCACAATTGAGCCAGAGCTTGATTGCTATTTGTGCAGCTTTGGACCTCTAAACCCTGTCACATACAGTACTCACAGTCATGTACATGTCTTTCTTACAGTCGCCGTACATTACTGAAGTGAACCCGAACTATGGTCCCCTGTCTGGAGGAACCAAAGTCCACATGCAGACTGGCTTCATGGGCGATATGACGGGAGTCACGCTGTTGCTTGGCAACACGTCATGTGCCATTAATAACACACTGAGGTACGACATAATCTTCCGTCCTATACCCTGACAGAGACTTGGAAGCTCACATGCTATTTAGAAGCATGCTACATAGATTCCAACAATTTTATCGATGATTAATTCATTTTTGTTTTTCTCTGAAACTCACACGTTGGCGGTACAGCAACAGCACTTTCGTGATGTGTACAAGCGCCGCGCTGACGAATGGAGCCAACAACCTGCAAATGCTCAACCGGGACCAAGCGATCCTGGCCAAGTGGCCGACAGGTGACGTCACGGCCTTCACGCCGACCTTCACATACATGGATGACCCCATCATCGAGACAATCGCGCCTCTCAGTACCATCATCAGGTGTGTTCTCAACAAAAGTGCTGTATATCTACTCAGTCAAAGATGATCGGAATGAGCTAATAAAACCATCTTTGAATATAATTCATTAGATGCTCGCTATTGAACAAGCGTGTCATCAATCCCACATGTATGCGGTACACCTAGTTGAGTCTCATGTTTGTGAGGTCTTGTTTGTACGACAGTGGAGGCGTGAATTTGACAGTGACCGGGCAGTACTTGAACTCTGTCAAGTTTCCAATCATGACCGTCACCATGCAGTACTATCCACCCAATGGATCGCTCGTCATGGAAACCTTTGAGTCCGTATGTATAAAGGAACATATTACCCCCACTGCATTTCTGGCTGGTCACAATGATCGTGTGTACCGGTGTACACCCAATGACGTCATGTAACCCAATTGTTCCTACTCGTTGTATTCAGGGCTGCACAGTACTCGACATCGAAACGATGACGTGTCCCACTCCGGAACTTAACGTCCCCGAAATCTACCGTGACAGCCCAAGCCGTTCCAAGCGCAGTATCTCCCAGATTGGGCACAGTAGTCGAGTCAGGAGACAGGCTCCTCCCGGTCACATCAACGATGACCAGCTGAACTTCTACCTGGGCTTTATTCTGGACGGAGTCGAGACTTACAGGAATATGAGCCTTGTCAACAGAGACTACGCCATCCTGAGGGTCTACAAGGACCCCAAGTTCGACAAGTTTGAGGGCGATGACCACATCAAACAATTCAAGAAGTACTGGCCAATAAAAGAGAAGATTATCTCGCTGAAGGTAAGGGATGAAAAAACGGCAGGGCATTGAATTCATTCATTACTAGATCGGTTTTTATAAAGAGTCAGTAGAGATTGGACTTTCATGTCCTATTTTCGCTGTAGGGTAGCAACCTAAGAAGTGGATTGACACCAAGTGACTACACAATTGTGATTGGACAAGAGTTCTGTACGAGTCTGGAGCTCTACGAGAACTTTATCGCTTGCGTGCCACCAGAAACCAAACCAGAACCTCTACCGAACCGAGGGTCGATAGACGACCACCCACAAGTTATGGTAGGCCCTTGAATATTAAAAGTGGACTTTGCCTGTTAAATGGATATGGATACACACATATCTTCCGTGCCGTAAGATCCAGTGAGGTACTCCGTTTTGCAGGTTTCCGTGGGTAGCCTGGAGTATTTTGTGGGTTATTTGGACTACGAGACATCCATCTGGAACTATCCTGACTTCCGATATGGTATCATTGGTGGCGCGTGTGGTCTCATCTTCCTCATCATCCTCATTACCATATGTTGTTGCTGCTGTCGCAAGAGGCCACCCAAAGCCGCAGACGGCGCCAACAATAACACGCCGAACAGCAAACACAGGCCCCTTTCCTTCATCTCTGCATACGAAAGCAAAGGTAGTGCTGCAAGGAATGAAAGTAGCATGGAAATGAAAGTAGCATGGAAATAGCTGTCCGTGTTTGATTCAGACGAGTTCTTTGCATTCTTTGCTGTAGTGCGAATCCAACTCTAGCTGTATCGAATTCTGATGGTGTTTGAGTGTGAGATGAAGTATACACTACTGATTATCTAGGAGAGTCACGTCAATTCATGATCTCCTTACTTTCAGATGGCTCCATCAAACCGTACATGGTGACCTCAAGCTCGGACCTGGTGTCATTTCTGCCCGGAGAACTGCGTGTAGCCATTCAAGACCTTGTTGTTGAAGAGGAGTCGCTTGAACTTGGGAAGGTCATCGGGGAAGGTAGGACACGTTTCAGCACCGCTACTATGGTGCTGAATGAGTTCTAGTCTCAGTTGGTTCTATGTGATAAAACATGTATTTCTGCAAATGCCTCAATTTTGTCAACAGGTCACTTTGGGAAGGTCTACCTCGGAAAGTTCCGACCAGGAGACGGGAAACTCACACCAGAACCAGTCGCCGTTAAAACTCTCAAAGGTAAAGACAAGTAGACCTACCACCCAGCTGAACACAACAGAACATATATGTGTATGCAACGGACATGCTTGTATTATATCTCATTTCTCGAACCTGCTTGAACTGGTACAGCAGATTCCACACGAGTGTACTTGTACATTTACATTACTATGCAAACCAATTTTGCACGATATCATCAAACTATATGCTGCCACCGCACATTGCACTGACGGAGAGCTACCTATTTCTCTGTTTGTCAGAGGGCGGGAGCCGGACGCGACAGGAGACGATACAATTCCTGGAGGAAGCCACGATGATGAAGGACTTCCAGCACACGAACGTTCTCTCCGTCAGCGGCGTGGTCCTGACGGACACTGATGTCAGAGTCATCCTGCCGTACATGGAGAACGGCGACCTCAGGCAATTCATCAGCAAAGATGATAATGTACGTAAACATTACCTGGCACAAATGGTTATTAGTTAATGGTAGTGGTAGTTTGGCATAACAATATCTGAATCCCTCTTCAACTATTTGCTATTGTTGGAGGCTTGATCTATAGCCTAATATATTCTATAAATCCGCGTAATATCGTAGATGTTGACGGTTGGGGAGTTGATACACTTCGGACTGCAGATATCCACGGGAATGTCATATCTAGCCGACGCTCGCTTCGTGCACAGAGACCTCGCTTGTCGGAACTGCATGTGAGTACATTAGATCCATCCTTTGTTTGGACACATCACTCTACATGTACATATATAAATCCCATAACACCACGAAGTCGGGGTATGCGCTACTGACACCACCAATATAAAGCGGACACAGGTGTTCAGCACTAACACCACATATATTGCACAGACGAGGTACTTGATACGACAACGACAGCAATACATTGTAATCGGTCAGCCATACACATTATCGTTTGTACTGAGTCGTATGCTATTATGTTTTTCCTTTCAGGGTGACCAAGCATTTGATTGTGAAGGTTGCAGACTTTGGTTTATCGCGTGACATATATGAGCAAGATTACTACCGAGTAGGCACCAAAAAGCGCCCTTTACCGGTCAAATGGATGGCCATAGAAAGTTTAGACAAAGGTGTTTGGACCACCAAGTCAGATGTGGTAAGGACTCGAATTACATATGCCACCACAATTTTTGCCTGACCAAAAATTGTTTCTTTGTGTCAGTGGTATAAATTTTATGCTGCACCATTGTGACACCACAATTATTGCATGGTCAAATCTTATCTTTGTCCTCCTGCAGTGGTCGTATGGCGTGGTGATGTGGGAATTACTGACGCGTGGCTGTCCGCCCTACCCTGATGTAGACGTGTTTGACGTGAAGACGCACCTCTCACGTGGGAACAGGATGGATAGACCTGACTACGCTCCTGATGAAATGTAAGACTATTCGCCGGATTTGATTGTACTTTTGCTGGACTGGGTTTCTTTCTGTTTCTGGAGCTTTTGAACGTGAAAACATTAAGGACATAATTTTTACACACTGTCTGTCCGTTGTAACATCCGTGTGGGTTTCCGTGTGTATCCAAATGCGATTTCCAACATATTTTTATTGTCATCATTAAAAATTGTATAAGTACCAGCAGAAACTCATAGGAAATATCTTCTGGGTTTTTCTGAGTTTTAACATTATTCCCGTATGGAAATGCTCGCTTGTACTTTTGTATGATTCAATCTTCATCAACCTGTTCTTGAATGGTTTCGCTTACATGTAAGTACATTGCCTCATGACCAGGTACTCGCTGATGCTGAAGTGTTGGCAAGAAGACCCGGAGCGGCGGCCGACATTCCGACAGATTCGGGACCGCATGTCCTACTTTCTGAACGAGGTTAGCTCGCAAACGTTCACGCGAGATAAGCACGGGCAGCAGGTCCCTAGCCTCGCCTTCCGCGGCCGCAGCCACCTCAACCACATCGCATAGTTCACTCGCCAGCCATATATGTGACTCATAGTGCACGTGTATGAAGTTGAAGGAAGCAAGCGAAGGTAGATGTACATGGACAACATATTCTCAGTGTTTCGCGACATAGGCCGATTGTTATCGTTGTCATCTGTTGAAGAAACGTCTAGACTGATATTTTTTGGTCGATGTCATCTTAAAACTCTTTTGAAGAGGCACGCTTGAATTCACAACTTACAGTCGGAATCGAGTTCTAGGAAATAGTTAAACACGAACACCACAAGTGAGACAGTTTGACTGGGACAGGCATTCCTCCGAGGGACTCGACATATCATAGCTTACAATATATGTATAGACAACCCAGTTACGGGACATTTATCACGCCAGACAGAAAACTTTTCAACAGTTCATCCATCCATGAATCTTGTGATTTCATTGATACATAGATAATCTGATAATACATGACATCAAGAATCGTGTGTATATTAACATATATTCCACATATTTAGGAAATAACACTCCATATAGTTACAGTACAACATATTAAATATTACAATGAACATATCTTTCAATATTACTTGCTAACAGTTGCCTAGTACATTCGCACGTACATGCTTGAAATCAATAATTACATGTATTGTGATATATTCCATAACAAGAGGCAATAAACTTGTGATAATCTGCACGTACATGTACGTGTTTATCTCAGTGAATGCTAACCTGTGACATTTTGTAATTTCTTTGTTTATGACATGTTCCATGTGTGCTTTATATTAGCCTTTATGATAATGCTGCCTACAACATAATGTAATAATGTCACAATTTTGTATGAAGAAATGCATTGGTAATACATTTTTGTGATGTATACTAAACAACCCCATAACTAAATTCGTTTCGGTATGGCTTTATTTATTTTATGTTCACTTTTCACTCCTATGTGTTTTATTTCTATTTACCAAGATTTAAAATTTTTTTTGTTTTTACTCCATTTCTATGTGTACAATGTCATGTACACCTTTTTTCATAATGATGTAATTCAAATTCAGATGAAGTGTTTTAGCAAGCACTCGCTCTAATACATGTATTAATATATCATTGGTAAGAATGATAATGATACTAAATGCGTGTATTGAACTAAATGTAGAATGTATGACATTGATAGACCTGTGTAATCCATCCAGTGCCTGAATGAGTTAATACTCAAGAAGATATATCATGTCAATGTTATACATTTATAAGTCGCATTTATTATGTATGACGTGTTTATATATTTTAATGTTTTGAATGCTACTGAATGATTGACCTACAAAATAGTTGGAGACAGGGTGATATTAGGTTGCAGATTTTAACCGTACTTGTTGATATATTGTTGATGATATTTATGACTACATGTACGTGTATGCGATATATATTCACATGAGCTTCGATATGACTAAGACGCCTAGTATTGTTCTTGACCGTGCATAAAATGTTTTAAATGTGTACATTTTTTGCAATAAACGCTTGAACCTCACGAGTTACTGTAGGTTTTCTCTCGGTTGGCCTACGTGTGTTTGCTCAGGTAAGAGAACCTTGTTTGATTACCTTTGTTTACCGTAAATCTTGCAATGCCTTTGTCGGCGGGCTTTGACATGTATCTGTCATGTCAACCGAAGTCCTGGTACGGTCTTCATGCATATAACATTGCTGAATACATATTTGCATATTTAAATTCAATAAGACATAAAACCACAAGTTTGAAATCTCCATAGTTTAAGAAAGTACAGTGGCTAGCATACTGCAAGGCCCAAGGTCATAAAGGTTACCAGAGAAATGTACATTCTTGATACGAATACACGTATGCAACATTGTATTGTTTGAATAAACTGTCCGTTTTGACCTCTAGGTTCCACAAAGGTCAGATTCAAGTTCTAACTGGAGCAATAAAATAGTACCGAAAATCACTAAAATTGTCCAAGTCGAACTGATATTGGCACAAAAAAAGATAATAGCTTGATTTTGAAGATATTTTTCTCACCGACCCATCGGAGAATTGAAACTGGCCGCCACACACATACGAACAGTTTCAGGGCAACGAAGCCTGTGAACACCACAAGGTTCACGCAGGAGATCCAATGCATGTATTTTAGAATAAACTGTAACTGAAAATTGTGTAGCAAAATTTTGCCCCGTTGAGAACTATCGTGCGATGGCCGTATACGTTAAGATAAACGATCTTGAATTCATTGGGGGAGTGGGGGTTTACTCGTCGTATGGAATCGCAAGGCCGTATCCCACAAACGACACACATTGACACAAAGATGACCGGGATGCTGCGTTGCGGTCAGCTTACAGTCGCCGTGCGGCAAGACGTAACACGAGGCGGAATACCTACCGCAATCTGCAATCCAGCATATGGGGCAACATCATTTATAGTAATTTTAACATACGTGTAAATATTGACATATTCATTGCAAATATCAACAAATTTGACCACCAGTTTGTATTTCTAGATCTGTCTTAATTTTAAAATATGTCTTAATATTAATTCTAATCAACATGATCAATAATCATTTGATGATACGCCCATGAGAGTACGGCTTGCATGGCATCTACATGCAGAGATAAATTGCCAACGCTAGTTCAAATTGGCACTAAACCGACTTTAATGTGCGCGTCAAAAACCGTAGAGTAGCATTGAAAATAGTACAAACGAGATATTTCATAGCAAGGAAAATCATTAGCATCACATGGTACACACAGGGGATAATGTGTGATTATACGTAATACATGTAATAAGTTTAATGTGTATGTTGCCCCTGAAGCCATTACATAATGGATCTATGTAGACTACATTACTTACTTTGACATTCACTTGCAGATGAATTATACATGCAAACCAACAAACTGAGGAATATGAAAGGCCCATACTACGAAATTGCCAGATCACACAATACGACGAACCCCTACTAAAAGACTTCGCTCACAGGGACTTACGGCAGGTCGGTGGCCACACGTCCTGGAACTATCGTGCGATGGCCGTGCGGTGACCATACGGTAAAATAAGCGATAGTCGTAAGATGACCGCAATGTTATGTTGCGGTCACCTCATGGCCGCCGTGTGGCATGACGTAACACGACGCAGACAACCTATTGCAGTCTGCAAGGTTGCGTGATCTGTAAAAGATAAAACAAATACATGTGACGGGGCCATTGATCAATAGCATAGTCTGAATATTGGCATATTCATTGCAAATATTTACAAATATGATCATTCGTTTGTTTTTTCTAGATCTGTCTTAATTTTAAAATCTGGCTTGATATTACGTGTGTGTCAATAACCATTTGACAATACCTGTGAGATCGAGTTTCTGGTCTGACAGCTGCATGCTTATATGAATTGCCAACGTTAGTTCAAGTTGGCACTAAACCCACTTTAATGTGCACATCAAAAACCGCAGAATAGCATTAAAACCAATAAATAAGTATCTACATCCATAAAAGCCAACATCGATCAAAAATATTGATCGCCTGCAATGATGTGTTCAACATCCCCATGTAGATAAAACCATAGCTCTATAAGAGCTTTGTATATGTAGTAGATATTTTGCCCTGCACTGTTGAACAGTACGATGTATTATATTGTGGCTTTGTAGTTTCCCCGAGTTTTGATGGATGCTTTTGAGCCGGGGATGTCTGGCTGCGGCGGGGCTGATACCACAAGAGCGATGATGGGTGATGAGTGAACCAGTGAGTGGTTCGCGCGCTCGGTGGTAGCTGGCTGTATGGACGGAGATCGAGTTTGAGGGAGTGAGTGTTGATAGTGCACGAGTGAGTGCCGCGGGTGTGAGATGGAGTGCTGATTGCGTGCTGCACGGTGGCTGGCTTGCTCACTGAGGTTGAGTGAGGACCTGTGAGGTGGCAGCTAGGTAGCTAGGTAGGCTACCTGGCAGCTCGCTCACACACTCGCCTACATGGAATGTAATTAGGACCCGTCCGTTGGTCGGAACCGGCCCTCCCTTAGCGCAGCCCCAGCCCATGCAGACATCGGCACAAGTTCCCTCGCCATGGCATGCACTGACTGAAACACGTGCGAACACCAAAATAGTATCTTATAAACCTCTGCCACAATTTTCGCGGCCAAGTTGAAAAAAAAATCATGTTATACTCACTGTTCCACGCGAGGAGGAAGCACACAGAGCAAAGGCAGATACTTTCACCAGATCGTATTAATATCAAGAATACCTGGTCTATTGAGATCCGTGAAGTTAATCCGCTGTGCAAATATTGACAGATGGTCACGCTCGATTGAGGCGGATAAGCGCCCGCTATATCACCCATGGACTTACACAAATATATCAATATGGTTGGTACAGTGCTGGATAACGAACGGTAATTGTTTTATGGATAATGGCCGCCGATCCCAATGCTGTAAGTATGAAATCAGTTATAATGACCTTCTGCACAGTTCAATATACGTGAATTACCTATAGAATAACAGTTACGCAGTTACCTTCTTCAATATGGTTAGCAAAATGATATTTTTTGCAGCCATGAAGTCCAGGTACAGTCGAATAGATCACGTCCGGTATCGTTTTATGTGTTTATGAACGTCTCTGTGCTTTGATACATACGCTCGTTAATTAACTTTTTTTTTTCAGGCAGAGAACCTAACTCCTGAAGAGATAGAAGGTAAATATTTACTCGCAACCTACTGATGAAAGCACACAAACAAGAAACGGAATAGATGTGTGTCTGTTTTCAGTTGAATCAATACTACTGTATAACTATGTAACTGTGCGCCTATGTAACTGTCAGAAAAAAAACAGTAATCATAGGAGCATGTATAGTAAAACATGCATAACCAGGAATGCATGTTTTAGAGAGAACAAAAATCAGTGATTAAATTCAACATTTATATGTGTATTCGTGTGGCATATTCTGTATTCCAAGCCAGGAAGTTATGAACATTAGAAAGTCACGTACGTTGCAGACCCTGTTCAAAGGCTGCACATAAAACTAGGCCCAGTTTCACACCTTCAAATTTATAACTTCCGAATAGCGAATAACCCCAATAAAAAATTTTCATCTTCAAAATAAATTCGCCTAAAAATAGCGACTTTTTGGAATTTTCAATATTTATACAGCTGACCGCCACACACAAACAAAATCACGTTATATCCATGCATTGTTGTCTCAAATGTCCCAGACCAGAAAATAACACATAAAAATGATTGCATTATTTTCACGACTGACTGTGTGTAGAAAAACCCACTCAAAATCCACAGTGCAAAAAACGTAGCCTACGTTGAAATCTACGTTATTAAAGATCGACCATGAATCCCAGCAATGCATGGAATATTTGTCCCGTGTTTTTTCCCCGCAGAGTTCCAGGCCGCGTTTTCTCTATTTGACCAAGACGGTAACGGGTCGATCACGGTGAAGGAGCTCGGTCGGGTGATGAGACAGCTGGGCATGACCCCGACAGACAACGAGCTTCACGATATGATCAACGAGGTCGACGCAGATGGTATGCGGTCCGTCGATCTTTATCAATGAACAATTATGAATAATGATCAGTTATTGTTTGCACCGACTGATGTTTTAGACTCGTTTTGAGCGTCGGTGAAAAGTAGCAACTGGCTATATGCATGCATCCTCCAGTTTTAGGGACGTATTATTTAGGAGGGTTTTTTTTCAGAGAAGACTCCTCGTTTCTCAGGATAGGATACGCCCCTATATAAGTTTGATAACTTATCATACGCCCCCCCCCCCCTCCTCATCTACACCCATTGAGTGGTTAGGACAATATATGCAAAAACTGGATAATTCTGTGGATCCAAATCAAAAATATGTCCCACCCGATTGATCCACCACACCCGTGCAGACAACACGCAGATAGATGGAAGATCCCAACTAAATTAATTATGTGATTTAGTGGCTTGAGTATAAAAAGAACAATATCTGAGTAAATTGACCCCCACCACTGTTGTTGCCAGGTAACGGGACGATGGACTTCCCAGAGTTCCTTGCGCTGATGCAGCGGAAGATGGACACGGAAGATATCGAGGAGGAGGTGAAGGAAGCTTTCCGAGTGTTTGACAAGGAGGGTAACGGCTTCATCAGCGCGGCCGAGCTGCGACACGTCATGGTCAACCTCGGGGAGCGCCTCACGGACGAGGAGGTCGAGGAGATGGTCCGCTCGGCGGATATCATGGACGACGGCGAGATCAACTATGAAGGTGAGTACTCTGGCGGATCCATTGAAAAGGGAGGGGGGTCGGGGGGGGGGGGGGGGTGGGGTAGGTCAACTTCTTTCTCCATCGAATTTACTAAGCACGCGTATTATTAGTGTTGTGTATGTCATTAGGGTTCCAGTTAATAGATGTAGTTGTCATAGAACCTACAGCCCCTCCCTCTTCCCCTCCTCCCCCTCCAATAGCATTTCTGGATCCGCCCCTGGATGGTTCCTCTGGCAATGGTAGTTGAGCTGCAGGGATCAACGTTTGGGGAGTCGTACGTCATTTATCGATGGCTGAGTAATTTATCATATATGATAGTATCACATGAAGGATGAGTGCGTTGTGATCAATTATGAGGGTGTCAACGGGTGACGGGTGTGGAAGGGAGGAGCGCTTCGGGTGGTAGCCAACTGATTGACATCTCGAATTGGGGGCGTAAGATTCGGGGACTTAATTCGAGGACAATCTGATAGATGAGGAGTGAGTGCGGGAGTGGGGGTTGAGGTAGAGTGCTTGAGGGGTCAGAGGTGAACGGCGTTTGGATGGTAAATCACTAGTAGCATTAATGGATGGCCGAGGATGGATGAAGGGTCCGGGGAAGAATTGGAAGCAACTGGTTACAGTACATATGTGTCGATTTTCAAAATCACGGGAAAATATACATGTAATACTCTCGATATTGTTCCATCCAGAGTTCGTGAAGTTGATGATGAACCGGTGACAAGTCGACCGCGCGTGTCTGGAATTCTGGACATTCTGAATCAGAACGTCACCATGGTCAAAGTGCGAGACTGTGGCGTATGCAAAGTTTTCTGATGGATGCAACGTACAACGTACCTTTTGTGCTCTGGACAAGGGGATGTCACCGCCCGTCATTCAAAGTCCCCCCACACAGTGTGCACCGGGAAACGAACTCTTCTACAAACTGACTGTTATTTTATTAATATACATGTTTCATGTACGTAGCCTATATTCTATTTTGTATACATTGATTTCATATTTTCCATGTTGGCATGACGTTGCTTGTCGGTGCATATTAGTTATGCAAATGCATGCAATATTGGCGTTAATAATACATGTGAGAAAACTGATAATCAATGGTATTGCACAAAGGAACTATTGAACGCTTTTTTCACTCACATGATTTAGGGAATTGCATGTAACTGTGTCTTCTACAAGGGTGTATTTCACAATATTGTATGATATTTTCCACAAACCTTTTTTTCGTAAATTACAAATTGTAAGTTGTGTTAGATACATATTAATTTTTATTGTGTTTGATATTACATTGTTGTTGTTTTTCTTCGCTTTCTGCAATGAATGGACAACTTATGTAGGTAATGATTGGAGTGCTACAATTCAGATATCAAGGTATAATTACCATTGTGGCCTTGATTTAGTTATGTGGATGTAGTTTCAGCTCATACAAATGTGCTTCCATTTGAATTGCACAACTGTATCTTGCATCAGTGCAAAGTTCAGTCTTCCCATGAGTATGTATAATATGCAGGCCTACATAGCGTGAAGTTGTAAGTTACAAAGTAGATAAAAAAAATATCAATATTTATTGATCGTCTGTATATAGTTTATGTAAATTTATATGTATTTAATTATGTCCTCAGTGATAAAGGAAATTATGTACTGTCAAGAAAAGTTGTGATTTCATTCAATGTTGTAACACATATTTATTCACCAGAAATAACACACACACATGCGTGATATTAAGGTGTTTTGAGACAGACAGGCAGACTGACAGACAACAAATTGCATCAAAAAGTCACACTACATTATGATGAACATCACAACCCTCCATTTATTTTGAACACATCCAGCGATTAACTTTGAGCGTGCCTACTCGCGCCAGTGCGTTAGATCCAAGGCAGGTAGACAACTACACTCAGCGCGCTTGTTATAGTCGGAGACCCAGAGCCGATCGTACCATCTCTCACCCAGACCCGACACCTCGGGAGGGTATCTGAGGGGGTGGGGGGGGGGGGAGAAATGTATCAGTGACGTCATAGCGAATCTTTATCTAATGGAGATAATATTTTATAGCATATTGTAAAGTTCACCTTGAAATAAAAAGATAAAATACAGTAATTCTCAATCATATAAATATTATAACTCAATTATAAAAGCTGTATGGTGTAGGCTTACGGCCGTCGCTATTTGGCAGTGGTCGGTTTATAGAGATTTTAATGTATGCTAATTTTCTGGGGGTATGTCTGGGCTTATCAACTCACTGCCTATTCGGGTATGCTTCCCGGAATGGTAATTCCATGACTCTGGGTTGTATCTGCGTGATGTCGTCCGAATTGCTGCATATCACTCTTGCTAATGTAGTCTTGCGAATTTCTGCCAATTGTTCTAAAAAAATCACCCAAAACGTTAGTTCAAACATTAATGAGCGCAGAGTAAGAGATGCAAAATATGCAACACTGGCTGTACTTGATCTGTATAAGAGAGAATCCCCGCGAAAATGTATATTTAGTAGGGCTTCCCCTGATCTATTTATAGCAACAAACGATCATCACCCCACCTGGTGAGAAGCGGTTGGCTCCATTGTTCTCATACCAGAACCTGTCACCCTGCCTGAGGTCTCGGAACTGTCTCCCTATGATGCACGAGAACGTCGGCCCGATCAGACCTCCCTGGACCGGCCGCTCCGATATACCGGCCACAAACAGATCGATGTCATCTACGTGACTGTCCAGACAATAAAGGGAAAACTGTATCTTGCTTACAGCAACCAATCGAGTATGAACATATTTAAATTATGTCATCAAGTAACGAACAGTTCCATATAATAATCCAGTATGAATTATAATCTCATACAATTCACGTTGTATATGATGAAGAGTTTTCTTCTTACTTTGATTGTTTACGCTACTGATTCAGATTTTAACTGTTATAACGGGTCCCGATTTATATGCGCTTGCTTTGAGCAGTGGAACTCGTCGAATTGCTATGGATAATGCTATCTTTGTATGTCCGTGAAAATCCAAATAACTCCGTGAGTGATACGCACTTGTACAAGTTCTTGAATCTGACGACGTCTTCCATCTCCATCGTGTCAAGGAGATCTTCAAATGTTCGCGTCGTTCTCAAGCCACACCACTCCCGCCACGCGTTGTATCCTGGGTAATATGCGAAAGAAATATAATGGAAGACAACTTGTAAACTATACATGTCAAAAAAAATGCTAGCCAAGTTAAGGAATGATTAATATAGTGTATATATGTAGGGCCTATCAGAAATTTAGAGAGTTCTAGAGGGTTATAGCCTAAGTCATAATAGTTATTACCGGGTATCCCATGATCCCTTGCGCGCATGATGTTGAGGGACACGAGATCTGTTCCGAGACCTTCCGGTGGTGTATCAGTGAATAGTCGTGTCGTGACTTCTTTGGTGATGAATCTGTCGTAGGTTTGGACTCGTTGCTCGGACATCCCTCTCAGGAACCCATCCACGCCGCCTTCATCCGTGTTGTACATGGACTTGGGCCGGAAAAACATCTGGCAAACAAGAATTCGATATTCACATGGATATGTTGTTTTTCAATTGCATAATTATTTTGGTAATCATATTGCATATTGCATTATTATCTCCACTTATAGAAAAAATTGGCTTCTCCTATTTACCTGTGCAATTTTGCATTAAATGTTCATCCCAATTCATGTTTTACTAGATGCATAAAATGCATTCATCCGAAAAGCAATTACCCGAAATACACGTACATGAATCTAGACGAACTATATTTGAACACCGACGCTTCTTTTGGTTCAATTCTAGCTTAGAAAAAATTGTCCGAAATAAACTGCATTGCATATTTAAAAAGCACCTGGTTAAGTTTGATGGCGGGATAAGCTTGACTGTGGAAGCTGGAGTTGGCTCGCTTAATCTCCTTAGGAATCAGCGTGTGACCGAAGCGAAAGGCGGCAGAGGCAAACACGTTGGCTATACCGGCCTCCGTGGAACTGTTATAACCTGGGAGGTAGGGCAAGGCAAATCATAATGTGGTTTGTTTTTGATGATTATGGTGGTGGTAATGACTGCATCATGATCCAGGTAATTCCAAGACAAAAAATCTAATGAGAGGGGATGAAAGTTGCGAATGTGAGATATGTAGAGGCAAAATTGACCATCTCTCCGTACCGCCAAAGTATCCATCTGTGATCAGCTCGAGGTCGTGTTTTCGTAACTCCCGGGGCCCGAGAACAGTCGGCAAGAACTCATTGAACGTGATGTGTTGTAGCATGGCCCCCACTATACGTCTGAAACAGAATACCCGGTAGTCGAACATACAGCTGCTACCGTGACAAGAAGAGCTAGTGAAGGTCTGCCTGGTGAAAATTACGAGTGCCGCGTGTCGTGCATGAAATCCTTCCTAAACAGGAGAGTTTCCATAACATAAATGGATATGCAAAATGACCTTCACGCAAAAATTGACGGTGTGTCCATACAATTTGGAGATTGTTCTGACAGATTTATACTTGATAGCTGACCTGGTTTCCTGGTAGAGCGTGTCCCCGTCCCACTGCGGGTTGACCTCTCGAAGTTCAGCCTCGATCCTGTTGTGTTCCCTCAGCCAGACTGTGTGCATGACCGTCAGTGCGTTCTGTTCGTTCACGCGCTCGTCTCCTGGTGATAAATGCATAGATCGAGGGGCTCAGTGAGTGATGGAATAATTTGAGCAAGTTCAACCTCTACAACTGCCAACATTGTACCCTGCCACTGACGAACTCTGAGAAGATTCTGATGATAACCGTCGGCCATTGCCCAGCACTTTGCCCAGGTTTACCCAAAAATTAACTGCTCACAAAATACTTTGCTCAGGTTTACCCTAAAGCTATTATTATGCTACCACTAACTGGCCATGAAGCAATTTGCCCCGGTTCACCCTACCACTAACCGGCCACGAAGCACTGATGTGTAGTATCCGTGGTCTTACACTCCTTGTCTTCAGTGGTCTGAGGCAGTAAGTGCTTGAGATTGGCCGAGGACGGGTGTATAGTGTACCTCAGACTCCCGCGGTCTACAAGAGATACAGATCATCCAAGTTTCACCCATGTTTCAAAAGGGATGTGATGCAGAGAATGCGAATATTTGCAATATCTGCCTAGGCAATGTAATATATGTTAAAGTTCAGTCGTTTACCTGGGTCAGAATCTCTGAGATTGGCGGCGTCCTCGGCCGTCGACCCGTAGACGTTGGAGCCATCCAGATATGACGTGATCTGGTTCAGCTGCTCGCGAGGACCTGGGTAGTATAATTATGTGATTGTGTATTAGGGCTACATTATTATTCAATGCCATAACATGTCATTTGGTTACATGACATACATTTGGTTGGAAAAGAATAGCAGCTTCTACCGTATCTTTAGCTACTGACCCATGGTACAATTGATGTTGGGGACCTCCTGCGATCGGACGAACTCCAAGCACGTCTTGCCGTAGAAGGCAGGGTCACTATCCGGGATGGAGATGGGGAGGCAGGCTTCATTATCGGTGCTACAGCCGTCTACACCGCACTCTATATCGTCAGTCCGACCGTAACCTAGGGAAACACAGACATTTGTTATTCCCATTTGGAAATTTTCAAAATTGATTGCAAGCCGATGTATGGTAAAAGCTAGAAAATATGGAAGCAATAATACATGTTTGATATTAGGTTTATATGATGCCCACCTCAAGCACAGATCTGTACATACCGGTCGGTTCGGTGACTAGCTTGCTGATGGCCGTCAGTGTCAGGTCGTGGTCCACGAACTGTCCCCACTGCATGAGCATGACGGTGTGTAAGTGGTGCGGAACGTCCCTGTCCTGTGCGACCGCGGCACTGACGCGGCGGGCACCGGGCAGCGAGCCTCCGAGCACGGACTCCCGCATCGTCGACATACCTGGGGTAATCGACACATTTAGCTGGACCTTAATTAGTCTGCCTTTGGAGATACCTACCTGTAGCTAGGCCTCAACTGGTCCAGGATTTTCGACATACATGTACCTGGGGAATTCGTTACCTGCAGCTAAGCCTTAATTAGACCAGGATCGTCGACATACCTAGCGTAATCATTACATGTATATGTAGCTAGGCCTCAATTACTCGGGACGCATGTATGGTCGACCTACCAATTCCGAGGTTATAAGCTACGTACCGTTTGCGTAGACGGCGGGTAGGAAGCGCTTGAAAGGCGTGAAGGCTCGGCCCGTGAGGGGACTGTGTAGGTTGTTGCAGGAGCCGTCGGCGCTGCGGTACTTGCCGACGCGGCAGTTGTAGCGGGGCCAGGGGCATGAGCCCGGCTCAGGGGGCGGGAACGGGTCGTCCGACTGTAGCCGGTGTGAGCTCGGGGGGAGGGGAGAGATCAGCGACTGGAGAACCATGGCGCCAGAGGGGGAGTTCATGCCCAGTCTGTGGAGCAGTGGAACATTGGGATATAGGGCCTACCATTATATAGAAATATGGCCTATATGTAATTTATTTCAGTATACTTGGCAATCCATGCATAGCTCATAATCTAGGCAATGTCGGTCTAAGAATGCATGCCATTATAATAATTCGTCATGAAATCATATTTTTTTTATAAAGATGTTTTGATTGCGATGTACAAGTAAAGTCAAAATATAGCTTACATGCATCTTCTGTGAAGTATTGTATAAAGTTTTGATTTGTTTTGTGTCCTAAAGAATTATACCCAGCATTCAAACTTTCGGTCATCCATCAAAAGCCTTGATATGTGGAAAAGATGTTATTTTATACTAAAAAATGTTGCTTGTTACTCACTCGTCAACTAGTTCCTGGGAGGCGCTGTTCAGCACATAAGCAGGCAAAGAAAGTTGTTTTGCAAGGGGCTTCGCGCTCAAGAATTGCTGGACAAGTTTGAATGGCCGGTTAGAACCTAAACAACACATGCACGTGTTATAGAAAACTGTTGTAGAAAATTGATAGTACCGGGTATTTACAATCGCGTTCAGTCACATCCAATGTTCAGGCGTGCGTTAGTAATACGCACAGAAAACAACATGTTATTCCACAGGTAAAAGGTTGGACAAAGTGATATATATTACTACATGTATGAACATCATCGCAAAAATACATCAAATCTATAGAATACACGAAAAAGTGTACGCATTCATTGGATTATACCACATGTATAATCCTCATCCAATATATATTTACAGATAATTTAATTTACAAATATTTATCAGATTCAACACAAAATAGCCACCACCATAAGCAGAAAAGCAAAATCTCAAAGCAAAACTAAAAGCTTACGAAGGATTGGGGTATCCTTGAGGGGTGGCGTGAAAAATTCTGAAACGGAAGCACATAACGAGGATTGAAAATAAACGTGAAATGAAGCCCGAAGCATCCATACCCACTATACAGTAAACAGACCTACATAGAATGGTAATGGTGTGAACCTAAGCAAGCGGTACCAGTAATCCAAGCGCATACTAATACATGAAACATCGATTCGTTATATCGAAGCGGCGTTATATCGAGTGTTCGTTATATCGAGTTTGTGCTGTATCGGGGTATACCTGTCTGCCGTTTGGCGAGATCCGCCTCGTCTTGTAGTCGCTGGGTTAGTGACGTCATAGCACGCTCTATTGCATCTGGCATCATCAGGGTCAATTCCTCGGGAATAGACTCGGGGACTGCGTGAATAAACCAAGGGTTGCTATACATGTACATGTATGATCCTTGATATTTGGTTCACTTAAACTGATTTGTTTGGCTACAGCGAACAATAGAGAATAAAAAAAAATAACTGATAAATATTGATGAATTTACATTTGACAAATTGATGAATAGACCTATCACATCTACCTATATTGAAATTAAATGGATTACATGTAAATGCGACAATGGAATTTGATATGCGAATTTGGTAAATGTTGCCGAAACAACACCAAAAAATTATTTTCCCATTGATGACACAGTATATATATCATTATGGACATGTGATACGGAAATGTGAAAAAAAGCATTACACTTAGAACAGTTATCCAGTTTTCGAATATAAAATATGTGACGTAGATAAGCTATTACTCATATTTGGGGGTCCATTAAAAAAATCGATATTACTGTAGTTTTGAACAAACAAGTTCACCCATTGTAAATAGCGGCGGATCTGAGTGGGGTGAAACTTACTCTGGTTGAAGACGTCTGGGACAGTACTGAGGCGGGGCGGATCCGTGAATCGCCGGGGAGTGGGGGTATCTGATGAAGGGGTGTAGTCCGCGGGGAATGTCGCTGGAAAAAATATGCAATAAGGCCCTGCAGTTCAATCTATCTAAAACTTAGCAAATTTTAGTAACTTTTCTTGAAAGGCAAATTGCAAATACTTTTGGTGCAGAGTCCGTCGATGTCGAAGTCACATCCCCCGAAGGCGGAGTTGTAGATTAGACTGTCAGGACAAGTCGCCGGAAAAGCCAGACCGTTAGAGCAGTAGACGTAACTATGGCAATCAGACGGGTGGGCGTATGTCCCATCAGCCTTGTCTGAACATATCGACGCTGTAACAAAAACTCAGATTACCAGAATTTCTGTATTTCGTTTGGTACCTATCAGTAAAAATTCAGACAATTTTCGGATGATTCATCAGTAATTTTCGTGTAGATCTAAGAAATGAAGCAATGCAATGAACATTCAAATCGTACACGATACAATGTTTATGTTTAAGATATGTTGAAATGAAGACACAAAGATTCATATAAAACAATCCCCTATAGATTAGGCCTGGAACCCAACAGTGAAAAAAGTTCACAGACAGAAAAGTAGATTGACAAAGAAGAGATTTCAATTCACCCAGAGTAGTTTTCAGCTCTTGTTCCACTTTCAGCAATCGTTGTTTGTCTCTGGCAATCAGCTCCTCCACTGACGGGAGCGGATCCGGACCGTCTCGACTTTCTGGATCTGCTCCTAATTTTCCCCTACGTCCAGAATCCGCGACTCCTTGGAGGCGGCTTGGATCCGCCACTAGTTTTAGACCGGGTTCTGTGAGGGCTGCGATGTCAGTTGGAGCTCTGTTTTCCTCGAATTCCGAGTCGCGCGGAAACTGCAGCTGCTTGCGCGGAAACTCGTCTATCTTGTCAACATTGGTAGACCGATCGTCGCCAAAATTGGCACGATTCAGAATGGGGGAAGTGGCGCTTGTGGGAATAAGTTTGTTTCTTTCAGAAATGAGAGCTGATTTTTCCTCTGGAAAGGAAATATAGAAAGGGGTGCATGGTGGGAACGGGTTGAAGAAATTGGATAGAAAATTTGTAAACGGTGGTATACAGAGACGTTTAAATATGAGCACAATTCAGAGTTCCATCATTTGAAGACAAGAGGGACACCAGTTCAGAACACATTTATGGATGTGTTAAAGTTCGAGGACAAAGTAGAATACACAAGAGTGAAGAGTTTACAAAGGTTAGGAATAACAGGCCCGTGTGTGATGTGGTCCAACTGAAGTGTAGACGTACGTCAGGACGCATACTGACCCTGTCCCCGACATTTTCCGGCGTCGAAGTCACACGTCTGCACGGCCGGGTTATAGTAGAGATCTCCGGCACACGTGCTCCGGTAGCCGTAACCCCCCGAGCAGAATATGTAACTACGGCAACTGGACGGGTCAGGGTAGATCTGTCCGTCCACGCGCTCAGAGCAAAACGCGTCCAGCACTGCTCGTACGGTAGCAAATTTAAAATGCATATATATATTAAATGCCCAGTATAGAAACTTGTTCAGAATATCTGCATGTCTAATACAGTATGGTCCATGTAAACATATTAAATTAAAATCTTAACTTAGGTACTAAGATCTCATAAATTCCCCAGTGAATCCATATCGTTGTTTTTGTGCGTGTATGAAAAAGGCTAATTAATTAATCTAATGCATGTGAACGTAATGTAGAATTATCCACATGATGTATAGGCTACCTTCTGTTTGCCTCTTGGCTCGGTGTCGTGTTGTATCCACGTCAGCAAATACACGGTCAGTCAGATACAACAGACAGAGGATGGAGGCCAGGACCCTACAATACATTGTACCACAGCGAAAAGCGCGGCTGTTTGACGAATTTGATAAACATCAATTATTTTTTTGAATATAAATACTCCCATAAAGAAAAAAAAACTGTTTAATGTCAATCATATTTATTTGTAAATCTGCATTTTGGAATTGAAAATTGTAGTGACTTTTGCGCACTATATAGAATGAATTTACCTCGTACAATCCATACTTGATTCTCAAGGATTTCCAAAAACATGTATCGTTTGTCCATACGACTGCAATATCACGATTCACCCGTAAACCTTCCTTTTACATTGTGACGGCGCGGCAGTTTCATGTCAAGCAAGCCAAAGACCAACTCGACACAACCCGCGGCTCCCAAATGTCCGTCAAACATTTAGCCCGTCCCCTCCTCACCTGGTAACGACCGCTCGTTGCCTTGGAAACCGCCCAAAAGTCGGCTCCTGACAGCGACATCTGTTGCTAGGCGACACCTGGCCCGCTGGACAGGCGTAAGTTTGGCCTCTGATTTTCCCTCTATGTTGTATTATGTACGAGCATACTTACATACACATAGATTGGACTGACCGGCACAAATGACGAGTTACTCTGAAATGTTATCAATGCTTTATTTTTATAGCCCTACATATACATATAAAACTGAAATTTAGGATATTGACCGTCGTTTTCTCAAAATCGCTTCAGTAGCCTCTTTTTCGTAATTTGGGTACGCATGACCTTACAGGTCATGAATAGGATGTATACATTGGAATGCCTTGAATCTCTCGGAAGGCCCGAAATGTAGCCAAAAATAACCGAAATCACACTTTTGGCACTTTGCTTTCTATTCAGTATACATAACATTATGCACTCTCTCATAAATGCAATATCGTGTATAAAGCTTGAATGCCTTTTAGTTGCTTGAAAGGGCCGAAATATAGTCCCAAATGGCCCGAAACCGCATGCAGTGCACAAATTGTCCGCTGCAGACAAAACCCCTGTTTTGTCTTGAATATGACGGATTTTTTGCCGCTCTTGAATTTGATCTCAATGACCTTGAATGGTAAATTTCAAGGTCACGTCAAACCTGAAATGTCTAACTTGACCTCTACAGTACATGCGAGATGGCTGCAGATAAAGATTTTGTTTGTATTATGAACATATTTATCAATTGCGGATCTTCTGTTAGTCTTGGAAGTTTACTGATATGACCATGAATGGTAAAACCGAAGGTCACATCTGACCTGAAAAGTGTAATTTGGACTATGCATACAAAACTGCTGCAAATTGAGCATAGGTTTGTAGTATGAACATATTCATATATGGCGGATCTTTTGGTAGTCTTGAAGTTGACCTCAGTAAATCTCAAGGTCACGACCAAACGTCCAAACGTACATTTATTTGTAGAATGCTTTTAGATGAAGCTTAGGTTTGTATGACTATATAGGCAGTCATATCAGGTGGGTTCTCTGGTGGCCTTAAATTTGAGCTTCAGTGAAGTTGATGAGTCAAAGCCGCAGTTTTACTGAAAAATACTGTACATATTTCACTGGTAATTTTTTCTCCAATTTTGTGGAAAGATGGTATTTTAAGCTGAATATTTTCTGTATGAAAATGCTCCATCTTAAATCGCCCAGGAGGCTTGAAATGTAGCCCGAAAAATAATCAAAAGTCCTAACGCTTGTACTTGACCTGAGATAACCTTGAACGATAAAACTCAAGGTCATATAAACACGAATATGGTGTGTAAATTGGTGTTGGAGACTGAGTACTTGAATAAACGTATGCTTGTACTTGAATGAAGGCATGCTTAGCCTATGAGACGTCATATAAAGCATCTTTTGAGGATCTTAGACTTGGTATATGAGTTGACCTCTAGTACTCATACTCAAATTATGTCTTCTTGAACATTGGCAGATTGATTTAATTGTATCTAGATCGTCATTGAGAGATATAGATTGTAAGATAGGAAATCATACCTTTTACATAATTTGGAAACACTATGTTGACCTTGAGAACTCAAACTCAACGCCAAGATGTGTTAATTAGTCATTGAATTTGTCATTCATCCTTTCGTTTTTCGTAATTTTTCTTGATTTATGCTCTCAAGTAAAGACGATTGATCAAATTGTCAGTAAGTTTCAGGACCATTGGTGCTACAGGTACTTCATAATGAGCTCTACGGGGGAAAATATACATACATAAAATACCAGATGTCATGACTTCAAAACTGATATTTAAATTCCATATCACTCATGATTAGTGAGGTTTATCATTAACATTTGTGAAACTCAAAATCCCCAACTGCATAAATGCAACAACTTGTAAGTAAATGAGTATACATGAATATGGGCGGCAATAATTTATTACACTATCAAATGGAAACAAGTCATCATTTATCGATAAGACAGCTATTAAACAGCACTCAACCACTCTATCAACAACATACATGAACGTGTAACAATCAAACACTTTTTAGTACATTATATGACCATTTCAGATCTGAGAGAACCGGGCTAATCAATTACAAGAGGAAAACAATTTGTAATAAAAAATTACAATATATTTCAACAAATGCAAAAATTAGGGAGAAGACAAACTAATGTCAATTTACAATTTATACATATAAAATTAGATGGTTTATTGAACATATCATGAATAAGTCCGTAACTATTTAATGAACAACTCATGATGGGTATAGATATACACATGTAAATAAATTGTTGACAGTTATTACCTATCTACTATAAAAGATGCGGTGGTTAACATGGACACGTAATTTTTGATCATTTCAATCACAAAATTCTCAACTAAAATCAGTAATTTCAAGAAACAAATAGAACACATACAAAACACAAGCCCAGAAATGTGTTTAGAATCATTGCATTATTATAACTCAGAAAATTTGTGTAGTATCACATTGGATGATTGTGGGCCACTATTCGTACAAGTACATTTTGTACACACAGGGAAACAAATTTGGCATGCTGCCTGGAGTAATTAGAGTTCATTTGTGACCAAAGATCTGATGTACCCCTGTAATGAAGGAATATATGGAATCTACTGCCAGTGTCGAAGTATTATATAATATCTTGGACTAGTTACCACATAACAGAGATTGCTGTTGCAGTGAAACAGATCTGTATGAATGTGTTATCAATCTGTGCGTTGTGTACAGGGTGTCCCAGTGGAATTATACTGAAAATAGGTGGAACATAGTGATGATATATGTTGCATGAATATTCTATTTAGGAATTTTTCATGAATACCCGTAGGAAGAAATCCTCTAAAGATGGGCCTGGAATTGCTCATTTGATAACACAAGCAGTGTAATGAAACTTAACAAATGCATTTCCCCAATCTGAACACTGTTTGTGTGGGTGTTCATATTGAGTGTATTCTTGCGAAAAGACCGAGCTCAATTTAACCATTCATGTACTTACACATATAAAAATTCGGAATAAAAATCATTATCGTTGTGAAAAAGCTTATATTCATCACGAAATTCCCCTATATTCGATGCACATATATTTTTCTCTGGGACACCCTCTATGTATGGAAATGTCACAGTTCAGCAGTAAAATAATTCTTAGCCACAGTTTCTAGCACGATACAAGAACTCAGTTACCTCAATGAAAAAAGAGTGAAATGCATTTTCTGAAACAATTTTCAAGAACAAACAGAAAGCTATAATGTATATGGTGGGAAACATCAATGATATTAATCTGATTGTTTTGCCCGACATACAAATGTAAATCCATTTATTTTGATGACTGGTGGGCAATATTCTGTGTTGGAGAAGTTATGACTATAGGGCTGGAAAGCGGAAGTATGATCAGTGATAAATTCCAATGAAATATTCGTGAATAAGGCGTCGCCGGGGATAAACCCAATTATCGCCCATTTCTAACAACGTCAATAACTGCTGAAATAACATGTCTTGTGTCAAGTAACTTTAGCGAAAGTACAAAGCAGGTATACTTGTGTCAAAATTCATTAGAATAACAGGCCGTCTGCCAGCAATTTTGCTAGAGCAAGGCTTTATTCGAAGTGCCGTTCTTTTCAGTGCCTCTTCGAAGCTTGGATATGCTGTGGAATTGGAAAATTTTTATCTTTCACAACAGTTTTTGTATATCTTCATCGTGTATGGATACTATTATAATACACTAAAGACATCGTTTATATACTTAAAATAACCATATTAAATGCACCCCCATGTTAAAAGATAGGGAGGCGTCAGGTGCTTATCCCCAGTCCGAATAAATTCATTGGAATTTGTCATCGATCAGTACTTCCGCTTTCCAGCCCTATTCTGAATGCCAGGAAAACAAATTATGTGTGATGTGAAACCTGTGTTAAAGACCACTTGTGACAAGAAACAACTCGGAGGTGTAAAAGACCACTTGCAATGGTCCAAAATGCAATTTGATCATGTGAAGCAACAAGGATTTGTTCAATTCAATTGTGTCCAAAAGCAGTCGAAACATAGGTCTAACACAGTCTAATTACTGAATTGGCAGACATATTTTACACATGTACCAGGGAAGCAAAAAACTAAGTCTGTACCGGTAATTGCGTTCGAGTGTACAAAATCATGATGACAGACACCGCATAGCTCAAACCACGAACAAACACAACAAATATAACAGTATCCAGGTCACGTAGAGGCTAAATAGACAGAATTCACATGAGATCCGAGTCACAAGTAACATGACAATTTCCTAGTTCACACATATACATACGGTAGCCCGAATATCTCAATATATATGGAAAGTGAAAGTTGTTCCTTCTACATGTTTCACACTGAAAGAAGGCAAAGGGGATATAGATAGATACCAGTAACAACATAAAATAAGTGGTAATAAATATCTATTCTGGGTACTGTATACGATCTAATGACTATGAATACATGTACCAAGTAGAAATCTAAATTCACGCACTTACAACAGATAATATATGAGTAATATATTTGCACATTCCTACGAGAATTTGTAGATCCTAAATCACGCACAAAGTTCAGCATGCAAACGCCTAGGCTATAGGTAGGCAGGAACAACAGCGTCACAACATCTTTTGGCATCTAACTACATGCTCAAAGTAATGGTAAAATCGTTAAGTTTGACATAGTTTCTGTGCAATATTTTGATCTCATCAACCATTCGTTTGCCATCACAATTCATTGGCTAGAAAGTGGACCAAATATTGCTGATAAGTCCAGCATATCCAACAGCATCACATATTCGAATACATCTCTATCGGGAATCACATAATTTACTACAAATATGCTACCAACAAAGCAATAGTTTGCTCGGTGAGCATGATTCTTCAACATTTCAGTAAAATCAGTAACATCAACAATAGTGAAGAAAAAATGTGCTAGCTTCTTGAGACACACTTATCTTCACTTTTAAGGTACTGCAGTACATTAATTTAGTACCTTAGCAAAAACAACATTATATCATTTCCAACTTATAAAAGCATTTGCAATATTCTTACAAACTGGTGGGATATATTAACTTGCAAAGGATCAATCATATTTATCAACCATAATATATCAAGGTATATATTTTCATCCACCAAGCTGTACAATATCCGCCAAAAATATGTCTGATTACAAACAGATCACAACTTCGATGTATCTCTTATATACATGTACATATACTACAACAGTATATGTTGATACAAAATCAATTTCCTAGCAGTTACCATGGCTACTCAGACAACAGACTGCAGTTTTAAGTTTCAAAGTTCAAATAACAAGTTAAATAAGTTTGCAAGTGTTTTTCTGTTCCCCCTAGTTTATGCAGAGTCTTTCGTGGATCGGCAGACAAGCACAGGACACTCAGCATGGTCCAGGACGTATTTACTGACGCTGCCTAGGAAAGTACGCCGCACCTTCCCCATGCCCCTTGTTCCCATGACGATGACATTGACTCCCTCAGTCTTGGCAGTTTTTGTGATGAATTCTCCAGGCTTTTCGAAGTGGTACATAA
Source organism: Terebella lapidaria (assembly GCA_949152475.1). Classification (NCBI taxonomy): domain Eukaryota; kingdom Metazoa; phylum Annelida; class Polychaeta; order Terebellida; family Terebellidae; genus Terebella; species Terebella lapidaria. The sequence continues at coordinate 31,636,848 of OX424563.1, read as the reverse complement.
AAGTTGCAGCGATCTAGGGAAAAGCAGAAAAAATCACAGGATATTTTTACCTGGTAATACATCATATTAACAAAAACATGTAGCATGTCTTCGCATGAACTTGGAAAGACATGTATTGAAATATTGATTGAGACAGGTTATATCCGAGTAAGAATTGATGAACCAACCCCTTTATCTTGCAGGCGTGTGGTGTAGAGTCGCTTGAGCTCCATCGCTTTCTCCTTCCCAGCACGTGTTTGACTTTCCCAAGCTATAAACACACAGATCAAATTTCAAAATATTGTGGTTTTTTTTCTTTTTAAAATGTGAAAACATTCGTGAAAGGTGAGCCTTTAGCTTGTGAAGTTGCTTCGATAATTTCTCAAATTGAAAGATTAAAGTAGAAATTTGACATATCATGTGTATTGTACATGTACCGTATTGGTCCTAATAGAAGTGGGGCGCTCTAGGCTAGAAAGCATCAATTATTGGTTGCATTTAAATCAACGATAAATTTGGCAACTTCGGATGTGTGTTTCACCTTTCCAAAAAAAAATTGGGGCTTAGCGGTTGATAGGGCATAACAGTATAATCATAATCCTTCAAAAAATTCTTCATCACTATAGAGCATGACAGTGCCAGTTTTTTCATAAAATGACGCTGAACAGGACCACTGTCAATTTAGCCCGATTTCCGATCGCAATTGCTATTTAAACTAGCATACATTACAACAATACATCTTTACTCTCTACTCCAAATACCGGGAAATACCATTGGGATTTTTGCTTCTCCCAAAACCGGAATTCAACATGCGTAAAATAAACCAGCATGTGGATCAATGTTGCCGTGCATTGTCTCCCTAGGCAACCATACATCCTCAATGTGCATGATGTGTAAGGGTTCTTCAAGTCTATTCGTGGCTTCAAGCCTCTAGTGCAAGACATTCAACATCAGTGTGGGTAAACATGGTAAAAAATTTTCAGAGGCATTTGTTAGAGGCCTCAATGATATAACACCTACAGTGTTGTGGGGTGGGTAGCTCAGTGGATAAGGTGCTGGTCTCGTAACGCAAAGGTCATGGGTTCGAGAATCAGGCTGGACCACTGGGTTATTTCGCTAACATCTTTGGGAAGGTGTGCACCACTAATTGTCTATCTACCCAGGATTAAATGGGTACCGGTCATTCGATAGGATACTATAGGTTTATAGCGCCAGATTGTGGCAGCTGTGTAGTCATTCTAGACTTGGGTAAAGTGTACAGCGCCCTTGCTTAGAACTACGTTCTATAAAAGAGCGCTTAATAAATGTTAACTTTACTTTTTTACAGTGTTTATTGTATGTTACCCACATATAAGTCATATACCATGTATACTAGTACCATGTGTGCAAAGTTTATAACAATATAAGACCTTGTATAAGGAGATAAGGACAGTTAAAAAGTGAAGAAGGCGGAATTTTCTTTCTGCAAAAGAAGGGGCGCTCTTCTATTGGGCACATGCTTCTATTAGGACAAATACGGTATATTTTTCGTATGCAATACTGACTGTCTCTGCTTGGCATTGAGGGCATTTCTATGCAGTGAACTAGCAACACCTTGTTCCCATCTCGGTGAAATCGGTCAGCATACCCTGGAATCATTCATTCATCGAAAAAATATTATACAGATTTAAATCAAAAGACAATCTGGTCAGAGAGGAGTTATTATGTGTATTAAAGTTGGCATAATTCAACTCTGACCCCCTGTTTTATCGCGATAATTAAACTAGTTTTGAAGATAGCTGCATGAAATTTTCAAAGCTTCAATAAATTTTAGCGGACTAATTTGGTTCAAAATTTCAGAATAATTGGAAAGTAAACAGAAAAGTTAGCCCATTTGGCCTATACAAAACATAATAAGAAAACGTCAAAGCATTCTCTATATATAATGCTACAGAGGTTGGCAGTGGTTTGACAAGTGCCACATGTCAAGGCAGCGGTCCAAGGCAAATTTCACCAGAAAATTACCATAGCTCAAATAGGCTACTGTAAACCCCTTTAATTTCGCGGCCATTTAATTTCGCGTTTTCAGGATTTGGACATGTTCGCGACCATTTAAATTCGCGTTTTCTTTAACATGCATATTACTGGTAACAAATTACAGAGGTATTTTCCAATAGCATTCTCACTACGCAATTCAACAATTGGCAAAGTACTGACATGAACACACTTGTAAATTTAGTATATATTTATATATATATTATATCTTTATTGCTTAGTAATCCATGGTAATCATGAATTGAATACAAACAGTTACAGTACAGAATGACTACGTACATGTCAACTTGGAATTGACTACTGGTCTTGTTATGTTAAATATACAATATTATTTGTTCTGTTTTATACCACATACATTGCAAAGTATGTGCAATGTCAACTTGGAATTGACTACTGGTCTTGTTATGTTTAATATACAATATTATTTGTTCTGTTTTATACCACATACATTGAAAAGTCAATTTCCGAATCAATAGCCAATTCAACCATGCTCATTGGCTTCTGACATTCCGGGATGGCTCAATATTACCCGTAAGTATATTTGCGAATCAAAATGTGGTTGGCCAAAAAAATTCGCGTCCAGAAATTCGTTGAAAACGCGAAAATCGCGAATATTAATGGCCGCGAAAAATTAAGGGGTTTACAGTAACTTTTTTGCTTACTGTCCAAACTCTTCTAAATTTCATAGAAAACTAGACGTCAAGGCCTAAAGATGCCTTGGAGGCATTTCGGTGTGATGATTAATTTATAATATATACTAGATATCGACGAAAATGAAAAATGTCGACTCCGCAAAAAAATTTACCGTTAAAATAATACCCCTTAGACATGTTTGTCTAGGGCGACGAGTCCGAAAAAAAAGGAAGTTTCGCTCTACAACTCAGTGTTTCCGAGATATCGACGAAAACGAGAAATGTCGACTCGGCAAAAAAATTTCGGGTCAAGGTCAGAGTTCATCCATAATACCCAGGCGACGAGTCCGAAAATAACGTCCGTTTCGCTCTACTACACACCGTTCCCGAGATATCGACGAAAACGAAAAATGCCGACTCGGCAAAAAAATTTGGGGTCAAGGTCAAAGTTCATCCATGATACCCCTTAGACATGTTTGTCTACGGCGACGAGTCCGAAAATAACGTCCGTTTCGCTCTACGACACACCGTTCCCGAGATATCGACGAAAACGAAAAATGCCGACTCGGCAAAAAAATTTGGGGTCAAGGTCAAAGTTCATCCATAATACCCTTTAGACATGTTTGTCTAGGGCGACGAGTCCGAAAATAACGTCCGTTTCGCTCTACGAAGCACCGTTTCCGAGATATCGACGAAAACGAAAAATGCCGACTCGGTAAAAAAATTTTGGGTCAAGGTGAAAGTTCATCCATAATACCCCTTAGACATGTTTGTCTAGGGCGACGAGTCCGAAAATAACGTCCGTTTCGCTCTACGAAGCACCGTTTCCGAGATATCGACGAAAACGAAAAATGCCGGCTCGGTAAAAAAATTTTGGGTCAGGGTGAAAGTTTATCCATAATACCCTTAAGACATGTTTGTCTAGGGCTACGAGTCCGAAAATAACGTCCGTTTCGCTCTACGAAGCACCGTTTCCGAGATATCGACGAAAACGAAAAATGCCGACTCGGCAAAAAAATTTTGGGTCAAGGTCAAAGTTCATCAATAATACCCCTTAGACAAGTTTGTATAGGACGACGAGTCCGAAAATAACGTCCGTTTCGCTCTACGATGCACCGTTTCCGAGATATCGACGAAAACGAAAAATGCCGACTCGGCAAAAAAATTTCGGGTCAAGGTCAAAGTTCATCTATAATACCCTTTAGACATGTTTGTCTAGGGCGACGAGTCCGAAAATAACGTCCGTTTCGCTCTACGACACACCGTTCCCGAGATATCGACGAAAACGAAAAATGCCGACTCGGCAAAAAAATTTCGGGTCAAGGTCAAAGTTCATCCATAATACCCCTTTGACATGTTTGTCTTGGGCGACGAGTCCGAAAATAACGTCCGTTTCGCTCTACGAAGCACCGTTTCCGAGATATCGACGAAAACGAAAAATGCCGACTCGGCAAAAAAAACTAGACGTCAAGGCCTAAAGATGCCTTGGAGGCATTTCGGTGTGATGAATAATTTATAATACTAGATATCGACGAAAATGAAAAATGTCGACAAATTTCGGGTCAAGGTCAAAGTTCATCCATAATACCCGCTAGACATGTTTGTCTAGGGCGACGAGTCCGAAAATACCATCCGTTTCGCTCTACGACGCACCGTTTCCGAGATATCGACGAAAACAAAAACTGCCGACTCGGCAAAAAAATTTCGGGTCAAGGTCAAAGTTAATCCATAATACCCCTTAGACATGTTTGTCTAGGGCGACGAGTCCGAAAGTAACGTCCGTTTCGCTCTACGACGCACCGTTTCCGAGATATCGACGAAAACGAAAAATGCCGACTCGGCAAAAAAATTTCGGGTCAAGGTCAAAGTTCATCCATAATACCCCTTAGACATGTTTGTCTAGTGCGACGAGTCCGAAAATAACGTCCGTTTCGCTCTACGACGCACCGTTTCCGAGATATCGACGAAAACGAAAAATGCCGACTCGGCAAAAAAATTTCGAGTCAAGGTCAAAGTTCATCCATAATACCCCTTAGACATGTTTGTCTAGTGCGACGAGTCCGAAAATAACGTCCGTTTCGCTCTACGACGCACCGTTTCCGAGATATCGACGAAAACGAAAAATGCCGACTCGGCAAAAAAATTTCGAGTCAAGGTCAAAGTTCATCCATAATACCCCTTAGACATGTTTGTCTAGTGCGACGAGTCCGAAAATAACGTCCGTTTCGCTCTACGACGCACCGTTTCCGAGATATCGACGAAAACGAAAAATGCCGACTCGGCAAAAAAATTTCGGGTCAAGGTCAAAGTTCATCCATAATACCCCATAGACATGTTTGTCTAGTGCGACGAGTCCGAAAATAACGTCCGTTTCGCTCTACGACGCACCGTTTCCGAGATAACGACGAAAAGGAAAAATGCCGACTCGGCAAAAAAATTTCGGGTCAAGGTCAAAGTTCATCAATAATACCCCTTAGACATGTTTGTCTAGTGCGACGAGTCCGAAAATAACGTCCGTTTCGCTCTACGACGCACCGTTTCCGAGATATCGACGAAAACGAAAAATGCCGACTCGGCAAAAAAATTTCGGGTCAAGGTCAAAGTTCATCCATAATTCCCCTTAGACATGTTTGTCTAGTGCGACGAGTCCGAAAATAACGTCCGTTTCGCTCTACGACGCACCGTTTCCGAGATATCGACGAAAACGAAAAATGCCGACTCGGCAAAAAAATTTCGGGTCAAGGTCAAAGTTCATCAATAATACCCTTTAGACATGTTTGTCTAGGGCGACGAGTCCGAAAATAACGTCCGTTTCGCTCTACGACGCACCGTTTCCGAGATATCGACGAAAACGAAAAATGCCGACTCGGCAAAAAAAATTCGGGTCAAGGTCAAAGTTCATCAATAATACCCCTTAGACATGTTTGTCTAGGGCGACGAGTACGAAAATAACGTCCGTTTCGCTCTACGACACACCGTTCCCGAGATATCGACGAAAACGAAAAATGCCGACTCGGCAAAAAAATTTGGGGTCAAGGTCAAAGTTCATCCATAATACCCCTTAGACATGTTTGTCTAGGGCGACGAGTCCGAAAATAACGTCCGTTTCGCTCTACGACGCACCGTTTCCGAGATATGCAGGATGCCTCAAGGATGACTCAGCAAAAAATTATTTCGACCTCTAGGTCAAAGGTCGTTTGACGTATCGATCCCAAAATCAATAGGGTTCTTCCCTGTTGATATATAAACCTCCGTGCAAAATTCTGCAACTATTGCCTGAATATTTTTCGAGTTATCGTCCGGAAACCAAGTTTCAAGATCAGCCTCGATTTCATCCTCAAGGACCTCACGGACCTCGGAGCCGGATCAAAAAAAATAATACACCCTAGAGATGGTTGTCTAGGGCGACGAGTCCGAAAATAACGTCCGTTTCGCTCTACGATGCACGGTTTCTGAGATATGCAGGAAGCCTCAAGGATGAATCAGCAAAAAATTATTTCGACCTCTAGGTCAAAGGTCGTTTGACGGATCGATCCCAAAATCAATAGGGTTCTTCCCTGGTGGCATATGAACCTCCATGCAGAGTTCTGCAACTATTGCGTAAATATTTTTCCAGTTATCGTCCGGAAACCAAGTCTCAAAATTAGCCTTGATTTCATCCTCACGGACCTCACGGACCTCGGATCCGGCTCAAAAAGAATAGGGTTCTTCCACATATCATTTCTGACTTGTGGTGAAAATTTGACGAGGATCCGTCAAGGCAATCTAAAGTTATCGTCCGGAAACCAAAAGTGGCGGAAGAAGAAGAAAAAAAAAAAAAAAAAAAAAAAAAAAATGCTAAAACCATAAAGGCATTTCTGCCGAAAAGCCTTAATTAGGCCACTTGGCATGGTGCAAGCTGTTGAAATTTCATGAAGTTAACTTAAGAACTGAAGACATTATCACGAAAAGACAATGGGTCAGGGTTGAATGACACTTACTTTAGTCAAAGAACAAATGCACACCAGGACGAATACCCAGGTAACAACCCAGGTGATAGGATACTGCGCAATACTGCGGGAATATATATAGGTTGTCGACCCATTGAGAACGCATAAACGGCAATGTTTGCAACTTACAGTTGAATGCTTCGGTAGAGAATTCGCTGAAATCGACAGCAATCAGCACGGTACTGTTAATCGCTTCGGCCATTTTTCCTGAAAAGTTAAACTGAATTACAAAAGTGGTTTATATATTTAAAATTGAATTAAAATCTTGTCTAAATGCAATACTGTAGGTTACTAAAATCCGTTGACAAAAACTGACAACTGATCATTTGGCACTGTCCATACACTACTCGAAAGCATATCATCATTAAATCATGGGTAGTCTATCATCAAGATCAGTCTAATGTAGCCCCAGATGGCACCACCCACTCGAAATATCGGTTTGGTCGAGTGGACCAAACCGATATTTAGAGTACCGTATTACCCCGCATATAGGCGCATGCGCCTAAAAGTGAAACAATGCCTTTTGAGAAGTTGTGAGAATATTAAATGGTTTCATTTATAGGCGCATGCGCCTATAACTGAAACTAGGCGCATGCGCCTATAAGTGAATCATGCTTTATATACAATAATATAGACTGAGACCATAGGTTAGGTAGGCCTAATCACATCTCCTGGTTTTAACGCGTAGTTGAAATAAATATTATAAATGTCACATACAAACATAAACACACAATCCGTTCTAAAATTAAGTCTGTCTGTAATCTCAAGATAAACAAAGAATGACGAGGGGGAAATAACTAGCCAAGTATCCGATCATACAACCCGACAGAGTTAAAGTACATATTTTAACGTCAGCAGGGTATGGAGTTTAGGGTGTTTAAGATGCACGTGAACTCGCCTAACGGAAAACTCAATCAAATTCGAACAATCGTCTGGGTTTCTGCATAATTTTTCGGTTGAGCGCATACTGATCAACAGTATGAATCAAGTTTCACGTTTTTTGTGCAAAGTTTAACCAACTTCATTTATAGGCACATGCACCTTTAAATGAAGCTTGGCACACCTTCACTTATAGGCGCATGTGCCTATATGCGGGGTAATACGGTAGGTGGAGCCATCTTGGGTAAGTCTAATGATGCCATGGCAATATATATTTATTAGATCCATTATAATGTTATATCCCCTATTATCGCTCATGCCCTGTGTACATAAGGAAATAAGTGGAAACGTCATTTCTTTTGTGTGGAAATTGATCGAATATCGTGAATATACCAGACTATAACTTCTTGGCAATGAAAACTCCTCCTATATAGTTCAAAATACAAGAGCAATAGGGATAAAAGTGATTTTTCCTGATGCTGGCTTTCGTTTTTTGTATACCTACAAGTGTCAAATTTTATAGAAAACAGTCATACCCCTATATGGAATTCACCTCCAACTTCTCTTGGACCAATAATAACGTTTTGCCGAATACGTCGAAATTGAGGTACAAAGACTCGCAAAACCGGATTTGAGACTTAGGCACTGAGCGTACATGTAGTGAAGTAGTAACATAAATGAAATATTTGAAATCTCACGCTTTTCTTGCCACAGACAATAGTGGAAGTGGAAGAATTATTCAATGTGCTTTAGTGTATATTTTCTAGCATGCGTCGGGTGCTTATTTATTTCCAATGAGTAGTTATGTAAGGTATGCAACTACTCCAATGCGAGAATCACCCAGAGCCAATTAGAGACCAGCGCTTAGAATAGACCGGTGCTTATTAAATTCCACTGATACTTGCTCATAACAGGATCATTCATCTTGTATTCTGTGTGATTTCTTATGCTTATGTTGTTGTGACCAGTTGATTTTTATCTCTATAAAGGTACAGAGTCGGCGCTAAACAATTGCTCTGATTTTTACTGACGAATAGCATTTCAACCATGCATTTTTTTTTTTTTATATAATTGACAGTCGTCATTCCACCCGGCGGTTATTGGAGACCCGGCGGTTATAGATTTCTGCACACTTTTCAACACATCAGCTGTTGGAGACCGGCGCTAATTGGAAATATATCGCTTATTACAATATACTATAAATGTATATCAAGAAGAACCCATTCCATGAAATAATTAGGTCAAACTGTTTTGATTTGATTGATTGATTGCCCGGGGATTGATTGGTTTACTGTTATTTGGAAATAACACTTGAACATGAAATGTATGTAGATTTACAATGATTCAATTAAAAAAACATTATCCGTAGTATGCTTAGTACATTCGTTTGTAGTTTGACATTGATAATATACATTTCGAAATGATCAGATATGCCCTATTGCACCTATGTCAGGCTATGCGTAAATATCAAAAGGCAACTCCATGGAAACCTTCCAACTACCCTCGAAATTTAGCCCAAGGGCTAGACAGGTTTCTGGAGTAATTCACAGTGTTGGACGGACACAATCGAAAAATACTGAAATCGGCACATATGATTTCTCAGTCGAATTGTTATCACCAATGACTCACCGGACTCATTGTGTACACGGTTAACTGAAAGTGTTTTGAAACGTGCTAGTAAAATTCAACTTGCACCAGGCTCTGAATTTTGATTATTCATATCTCGAACATACATGTACCGGTAATGAACATTGAAGTGTTAAATCACCTGCTGTTCAAAAGTTGAAGGGTACATTGTTCCAATTTTTCTACCGAAAAAATATCTCCCTCACAGCTACTAAGAGAGCACCATCAGATCTAAGTGGACAGAATATTTTTTCATTGTCAGTTTCTTTTTGTTTTTATTTATCTCGAGTATGCTGGTGCAAAAATGCACACTATTATGGAGTTATATTATAACAGAAAATCACGATATAATGAACTTGTATCAGTGTGGCGGGTGGGGGGGGGGGGGGGGTGAGTGGAAAGTTTGAGGAGATCACAAATTCTAGGGTGGTGGGTGGGGGATTAGCACTATTCACGGGCTGTTATTGAACTGAAAAAGTGGAGGATGGGAAGTTAGGCCTTTTGATAGCACCAAAAACAATGAGGTTCCTGTTTGCCAACAGGATCGCCACCATGAAGTTCGGGTATAGATAAACCATAGGAACAGTCTACTGTGCCATATACATACAAAAACCATTGAAATAAAAAATACTTTTTTTTAGTTCAATGACAAAAACATAATATTGTTGCATTAAAAATTTGTCATGTTTGTTTTTGCATAATGCAGACAATTGACATGACGTTTTTTGTACTTTTTGGCATGATTGTTTCATAGCCCCAAGAGCACATATGGCATCAGCAGGTACATGTACCCCATTGAGAGAAACGGCATTTTGCGGTTAATTAGGGTAAAATTCAGCCCGTGATAAGTACACTGGGTTTGTGCATATAATTTTTGTGTTTCCTGGTCGATTTTTTGAAAACAAAATAATTTTGATCAGAAACAGTAGGTACAATTCTACGGGTCGAAATGTGAAATAAGCGTAGTGTACTTTACAGCGCTCTCTAGCGAAAGAACGTGAAACTAAAACGGAAGTTGTCACGATCGTGAAAAAGTCAGGAAGAATTTTATTTTGGAAGATTATTGTTGTTGGAAATACGTGAATTCTTTCTGATGAATCGATGATGAATTTCCATATTAGTTGGTGTAAAAAGCTGATGAATTAAGCAGTCACAGAATGTATGCCATAAGGAAGTGGATGTTCAAACCAAAGGTGCATACAAAATTGAATGTGATGTTTACAAAAAAGAAGCAAAAACACCACCATGCCATTCCATGCCCGCCATGAAAAGTAAATTAGATCTACTTTAGTACAGGGAGGAGTCCAATTTGATATCATGGCTCACTCAATTTTTCTAGAATTGTAGGTCTTCAAATGTCATCTGAAAATTCGCAGTTGTTGTCGCACTCGTCAAAATAAGGGAGCACATGTACAATTTAGTGGGCAATCCTGTTTCTCTATGATATCCAGGGATTGACATTAACACTGGCCCACTGGCCCCACGCCATATTTTGAGCCTGTGGGGCCAGTAGGGGCCACCAGATTCCCTAAGTCACTGGCCCCCTTGGGACAGTATAAAATCTTGTATTCTTTGAATTTTATTTCACAATATTTCACTCCCTTTGAAAGCTTTTCCATGTTGCTTCTTTATGGGAATGCATCAGTGTTTGATATTCAAGTGTGCACTGATTGTTAGTGAACTTCGAAAGTGGGGCCAGTAGATTATTGATGGGGCCAGTAACTTCCTTTACTTTCAGTCAAGTAACATATTCAAGACCGGATGTTTTCAATGAGGGGTTATCAGAAATATCAGCAATCACCAGCTGGCAGCACTGCTTTATCAGTCTTATGACGTCATTTTACTGTTTTTGCTGGCGTTATCAATATAAACGTAATTTTCTCGCCAAAACGTTCGTCATTAATGATTACAGACGATATCCGTTTATGATTTTGGTGCCAAAAAGGACTGATAGTACAATGCTGCCCTCTGTTGAATGATGTTTGATAACTCCCTATTGAATCACAATACATTTTATTTGAAATTTCGCGAGAAAATGTGAATAAAGCACGGGAATGCAACAGACTTTGACGATTTGGACAAAGTTGTAATCAATGATCCCTGGTGAATATTGATGAAACTGCATTATTTAGTTAATCAAACTTGACTAGAATAGGCCTAGTCGACATTCAACGAACACCCAGCATGCATTGTTATTTGACCAAGCCTCCAACTGGCACCGAGATTGAGAGGGGTTGATGATTACAACATGGGTCGATGAAAGTGCACGCGACTGTATCCTTTATTCCAGAATGTGAACTAGGGAAGTGTAGGGGTGCGCCTTCAAACTGACATGATCCAAACTTCACTGTATGCATTCGTATTGACTTGTAAATCTCTCTTTGTACAATCAATGACCGACAGATCTTGGGGGATTAGGCTTTAGTGCCTGCTTAGCATACTTAGAGACTATTTTGTTCATGTAGAACAGCACAAATCGATTCAGGTGTAAACGAATATGTAAACTAATGATGATCGGATAATGGTTAATGTGTATTTACAATGGTTTCAGTTTTACTCAGTTCAGCGGCATTTCAGTTTCATGAATGATTGTGTTGAAATACTGTTTACAAGACTTTCAAGAAAACAATCCACAGTGTTTCATATGTTTTTATATCTCATTCCAGAAATCAGACGCCTCAGTCTTGGCTCAGTTTTTTCATGCGGACGAAGCTCTGAACCAGGTAGCGGCTGAGTTGGACAGTTTTGATGGGAGGAAAGACCCGGAGAGGTGCAACGCTCTTGTCAATAAACTGCGACATTGTCAGGATAAGGTCCTAAATGTCGTCGAGAAAATCATCCAGCAAGTTGTTCCAAATGAAAGAGAAAGCCGGGATTTCCGAGTGAAATTTCCCGATGATGTCCTGCAGGACAGCCTGGCAGGCCAGCTCTGGTTTGGGGCGGAATGTTTGGCTGCGGGCTCTAGCATCATGAATCGGGAGGTGGAGAGTGCGAGCATGCGACCCCTTGCTAAGGCTCTCACAAGACAACTGGACAGTCTTCGTGCCTTGCTTAGAGACCAGTGCCTCAAGTCACAAAACCAGTTCACAGACAAGGTGAGGGCTAGCTCAGAAAATAGCTGGTTAAACATATCTATGTATAAAATCTAATTAGTTTTTATCAGGGATGTTAATGTCTATTTATATACATCTACAATGTACTTATATATCATGATACATGTATGTCACGTGTACCAATGTTCACACACATCACATCAGTATGTACATGATGTACTACTAGTATTAGCACATTTACAAATATATGATGAATGTTATCACCCTTGTTGCATTTCAGATAAAAGAAGATTTGCTTGTCTTCGACAAACTGTTTGCTGAATTTGAGTTGGGGTATGTAAGCCATAGTAACTGTTACTCGTGGAAATGTCCATGACAATCCTTCCTTAATTACATGCATGCCACATATATTGTTCAAGACTGATTATTCTGACAGTGTTAATGTCTTTCATGCTGTTGATGTCAAACCATCTATGCCCAGGTATGTGAGCGCGATGGTACCAGTCAAGTCGATGAAAGAATACGACATGCTACAAGAGGTCACTGTACTCTTCTGTGAAACCGTACAGAGGTAATCCAAAAAGTAAACTGTTATTGACTCCAGCTAAACATAAGTCATCAAATACCCATAGATCTTTTATTATGCAAAATGACCAAAGCACAGAGAATTCACCAGCTGGTAAAACCCGTCTGTTTTCGTCACTAGAGCTCTAGAGCTTGGACTGCTGACTCAAGATATGATTGACTCGTACGATCCTGCTCTCATGTTCACGATACCCAGGCTTGCCATTGTCTGGTAACTATGACAACATAATACGATGATAACCCTCATATCACTAAAAGTGATTCACCACTTTTCAGTATTCATGATAATTGGTGTTAAAAATGATAATATGTGCACCCAAGTTTATTGTTGCACTTGAACATGTTGAATGGTATTAAATATATGTTATGATATTCAATCTTTGTGTCTAGTGGCCTGCTCGTCAATCCTGAGGGACCAATTAACCCTGACAAGGATCCGATGAACATGTCCGAAATGTTTCGTCCGTTCCAAATGCTCCTCTACAAAATAAGGTCAGAATCTAGATTGCATCAGTATACACCTTTCCTGTATCACTTTCAATTCTATCGATGGAAGGTATCAAAAGCAAAAAGCGTATTACAATTAAAATTGATGAAATTCACATCTTTCACCGATGCAGAGAGTTGCTATGGACATTAAGTCGTAATGAGCTGTGGCTCCTGGAGAAGGCACTGAGTAGCACGGACGAGAACGTGCCCCTTACAGACGAGGCCTTCGAACAGCAACTGAACCGGCTCAACTCGCTACAACAGAGCCGTGCCAGTGACTCCAAGTCTCCAGGTCAACCTCCCTCCACATCTTGTGCCTCCGTACATCATGTCGCCAATGCCGCTCATGACCCAGGTGCATTGAGTCAACCCCCCTTGACAGAGGCAGTGGTCTCAGTATGTAGCCATGGTGACAATGCCCCTGGCCCCCAGTGCCTTGCAGTTCATTCAATGCCCCACCAAGACAGTGCAGACTCGGGCATGCTTAGTTTGCCAGGTGACGCAGGTAGTGATGTAGTCCGTGGGGAGGGCCGCGGTACGATCCGCACACTTCATAAGGCCCAGTCATGGCCGGAACACAAGCGAAGTCGCTCAAGTTCGCAACGAGCGAGGTGCCAGCGGCAGACCTCGAGCGGAGACTGTCGTGGGCTGATGACAAGTTCTGCGGAGTTGCTTGGGGGGCAGCCTGATGTGCAGCGTGTACTTTGTACGCAGAGCATGGGCAGTAACGAGTTCTCATTTAATCTGCCGCAGCAGACGGGGCAAGGTGCAGGAGCATTGTTGCTAGGGGATTCCGGAGAGGAGGCTCAGGGTACCAGCGAGGATTCGACTCAGGACACCGCAGTGCCAACTCAGGAGAACTTAAACTCAGAAGAAGACTGTGACCGGATCGAACAATTGACATACATTGCTGGAGGAATGACTTCTGTCTTGCAGACAGACCCACAGTTACAAGGAGTAGCACCGCCTCAAGACTACAACCCCCCAGTTGGCACAAGCTCTTCCTCGGGGAAAGCCCAAACTCGAGGCGCGATTGCCGACCGACCAAAAAAAACTTTAGCGGAGATCTCCAACCTGTACAAGTCCCGATCCTGTGATACATCTGGAGCATCCTCCAACCCCCAGCCCACTTGTGATAGACTCCAAAGCAAGGACCGCGACTCAAAGGCAACGCCCTCTGCTCCCAGCAAGGTCCTCCGGTTCTCTGAGATCACTCGCCGTCCAGATCCCGGAGACCTGGAGGTCACCAGCCAACCAGACCCGGCAGAACTCAGCTCCAGTCCTGATGCTGACTGGGATAGGGCAAGGTCTGATCTCAATACATGTGTACTAGTGAAATTTACATCAAATGAGATATTTCTACCTGATCATCAGATGGTCATCTTTAGTAGAAGATAAGCTACTTACAGAATTACAGGCTCAACTGATATTTGTCAGTATTTACAGTTTATCCAAGCAAGACTTCTGTTGCAATTGCCTTGTTTACTGTTATTTAGCAGTGACACCAGCTCCTGTACATCTGATGGTTTGGGAGATGAAGAGATCGTGTTAGCGATACAAGCGGCGGAAGTCGCAGCCCGGAAAGATGCTCGTGCGCGCTTCAAATCCAGCAGCGAACTTATCCACAAACTTTTCGTCTGTATCTCAGGTTTGTGTATTGTGCAATTCTAAATTATGCGACACCCAGACTAGGCTTCAAAGTGACCTTTGAGGCCTACTTTGTGTCTTATGTTGGTTTGCAGGCGTCGCCGACCAACTGCAGACGAACTACGCCAGTGACTTTCGACACATTTTGAAGAGCGTATTTGAGTGTCAGTCAACACAGTCAGACGAAGAGGACGAAGAAGAGGAAATGGAAACCAGCAAGGACAAAATACGCGGTTCCGGTGAGTTAATTGGCCCATCTTCAGTATCTGCCGATGTTGAAAAACATAATAAATCGATAATTTACCCCTTTCAAGAAAATATTTGTTAGCCTAACCTCTTGTACCATGTAGGTGTGAGTCTGGAAGGACGAACCTCCCGGAGTTCTTCAGACTCAAGTAGTCAGCAGAGCCAGGATAGTAACCAAGGCAACCAGGATAGTTACCAGGGTAACCAGGGACAGACAAGAAGTGACGATCGTAACACACCACCCATTGAAACTGCTGAAGCTGCAGGTACATTGTAAACTGACTGATGCCAATCTTTGGTACTTCTATTCTCCACTATTGAGGCATTTATGTGTACTGCTTCGTAATGACAACAAGATGGCATGCAGGCATAATGGTGCTGGCTCCATACATAGCCATTTCTGATATCACTCCCTATGTTTGTCGTTTTTGAGCTTGTGGTCACAAAAGCTGACTGAATGAGAGTAGGCAGTTCATCTATTCTCTGTCTATGGCTCCACACATGACAATTTCCTGTGGCATTGGCCACATTACTGACACGGTTGTGTATGTATCATGTATGTTTTGTAGAACCTCCTCCCGACTGGATTCCTGACCACCAGGCCCCGTACTGCTCCGCCTGTGAAGTCCCATTTACTTTCGTCCGACGGCGACATCACTGCCGCAACTGTGGCAAGGTCAGTTGTTGGGAATTTCCCTTCAAAACATACTGTTTCCATCTCCAGTTCTTGAATATTCAAATAGTGCATATTTTGAAGGACTTTGGGATTTTTCAGGCGTTTTGATAACAGTGCTCCCGGTATATGATAACAAAGTTTTACTCTTGTTCAATATTATGCAGGTGTTTTGTGGCCGATGTTCGTCCAATAACGTGGCCCTGCCTCACTATGGACACTGTAAGCCAGTGCGTGTCTGTAACCATTGCTACATGTTCCAAGTGACGCCCTTCACTGTACTCCAGTGACGAGGCGGTAGAGACAGGGCAGAACTGAGTGGTGGATCCTGCATTAAAGGCCGCCTTTCATCAGAGACCGCATGCGGATTTGAAGGAGTTTTCCTGCAGGAAGATTGCTCCAGTTTGGTCTGAAATTGCCTTTCACCATACTGGTGTGTGGGACTGAGTGTTATTTGAAGAGGGAATTTCTTGGGAGTTCCTTCAGTAATCCTAGTATACAAGATCCATCAAAGACAAGACAAAAATGGGATAGTTTTGAAACTGCAGATTTGAATGTCTGTCTCCATGATCCATATATATATTTGTACATCTAGCTTTGAATAATAATATAGTCCATAATGTATTATTTGGTCAGTTGAATGCACTAGCGTGACTGGGTCACGAGACTAAATGTGTTTGTATATTCGAATGGACAATATGTTCACTTTGTAAGTGCAAATCACTGATTGAGGCTTCCTCCAGCAACAGTGATTTACTCATAATACTCTAAGAAAGTGCTCTCCATCAGAAATTGACTTTGTCAATTTCGAAAACTTTACTCTTCTATACGATTCTCAGGTGAGAAAAAAAGTAATGGTACTTGGGCTGTGCATGAACATTTATGAAATGGCCTGTTCTCCTGCCGGCTTCATCTTTGATGGCGTTACTTCGTGATATTTTCAAAATTGATTTGCTTTATTTGATTTTTTTTCGCGAATGAGATTTGAGCCAAGCATTAACATAGCATTTATCTTAAAGCTACTGCCTTCGAATGTGTGCAATGTTTTTTTCAAAACTAAATTTTTGTGAAACACATCTAATGCAAGATAACAAAAGGTGTGCTCAATGATTTTGACAATAATAGTCCGTGAGAGTTGTCTTTTCATCCGTTTTAATACACATTTTGTACCAGTTTTGTAAATAAACAAACGAAGTGTATCCATGAAACCCGAATGTAAACAAATGCCCAAATCGCACTTAAAAGTCCACATCGAGTACATTTTCCAGTTCGTATGTGCATATATAGTGATGTACGTGTCGTGGGATTGTCAATCTATATTGCACTTCCATGCTTTGTTTACATCTGCGAGTGATGGATACAGTTCCTGTATTTACGCGATAACCACCTGTTCCAATGAGCGAAATTTCCTAGAGGACTGGTTATAGTCAATACATTTGATGTGAATATGTCTCATTCGGTTAATTTAGCATTTTTAAATATCAAATATAGTTTTCAAAAAATATTGACTGGTTTCGAAGGCAGTTGCTTCAATAGCTTTACATGTAGTTGTATATGGTGCTGTTCAGGTGGGCGTATGAACATGATGAATGATTAAATGTGGGTTGTGGAATCATTTACAAATTTCATGTGAATGGACTTGTTTCAAGATTGCAGAAGGAAGCATAGAAATATATTGATCAATAATGTAGATTCTGTATTGATTATTCATCAATGATCATTAATTGTGATATGTTTGTACAATTACAGTATATTTATGTAATCCATCTCCAGTTATCTTGGTAACCTGTTGTTATGTGGCACATTTATTGGGATGAAACTTTGTAATCTACGGTGCACATGTTTGTCGTCGTATCAATATGTCAAAACCATGGTACATTTATATTATTACTTGTGTTTGTATAGTTTTGAGTTAACTGCATTTAATCTAGAGCATAATCAGTTTAATATACCGCAATACTATATTTGTTTAACCAATTTATTGAATCGACTACTGAAGTTTTGTTTGTACAACTCTAATAATGTTTCAAGAACATCTTTGCTCAACGGAATTTTCCTGATATGCATTTGAAGCCACTACTCGTTGAGTGTTTGTTCGGACATTGTATGGACAGTTTGCATGAAAATCTGTTTTGTTTCTGTTTCGTGAAGCTTACAAGACTCTTGAACTTGCTATTGTGTACAGAATCGACAGAAGGCATTTTGTGATAAAAACTCTACTTGGGATCATGGTACCATTATGTTGTTTTGTGATATACAAGTACATGTTAAATGAATAATACAATATAGCAACATTTGCACACTTGGTAAGTTTCTTGTCTTTGTTGATTTTACATCCAAGATACTTTTATCATTGTTCTCACATAATCATACATGTACAGGTGGAATTAAACATCAGTAATGGTAAATTAGAATTAGAGAAAGCAAACCAATACTCTTTTATACTGTTCACCTATTGACACGAGGAAAACACAATATAAACCCAGAACATGTATAGTGTTTGGCACTGGCTCTTTGGGGTGCAAGCTCCCCACCTTTCGGCATGGTCCTTGGCAGCACCTATCACAGGAGTAGTACATGATTACGTCGGACCGTCCGACATCATACGTACATGTATATGGTTATAACTCGCACATATGTTGCTCGTTGGACCCAGGACTAGAAACTACAGGAGTTTCCCAACACTCGAGCCTGTATATGTGTTAATCGTCCGGTTTGGACGACGGTCCACCACGAGGATAGAACCGAAGGTAGACTACCAGAGCCTGTACGAACCATATTTCAGGGAAAATTGCATGATCGGTGCAAGAACTGACATGGCCAACCCTATGAAGCAGAATTCAGGTGGAAATACATTTTCTGGTATAAGGGAGTATTGGCCACATTACCCAGTTCTTACAATGTTGGTCACAACATGTTCCACCCTGGCCTAAACGCCTGCCAAAACACTGAAAGTATCACATGGCAGAACCAGAAGTAAGCACGGTGAGCCGTGTCCCAAACCAAGACACAATAAGTGTCTGTTCCGGAAGAATGGGAATCTACCCTGGTATTTAACTGAGTGACACTGTTACTCCTAAATATTTGGAAAACCCCTGATAAACAAACTCTTGGTTCAAACGACAAACGGCGATGTCGGAGCCATCACCGTTAATGCCTGGGTCACATTTGCACAGATCGCCGGCCGATGTGGAGACATCAGTGGTATTTACCGATGTTCCGGCCGCCGGTGATGGTTTGTCAGGCATCTTTCCCATATCTTTCGAGTGGTCATGAATCCACCAGGCATTGTCCACCGGTGACCGCTATATTCACCTACAATCGCGCGTCTTCACATGTCCATTCAAATGTTAAGAATTTCAGAAAAGACTGACCAACCAACGATGCCCTACCGGAGACCGCATGATACCCTACTGATACCTGCTCGGTGACCGTCTGATATATAAAAATCGGCCGATAATCTGAAAGACGCCTTCTGGACATTCATCAGCGCCCTGCAGGATGCCCTGCGGTGATCGCCTCGTGAGCTACCGACATTGGTCCGCCGAATAAATTAGATCGTTCCCTCGGCACTTGATGGGCATGTGAAGGGGCTCTGCCCGGTCGCCGGCAGGCATGCTAGCGATTCACTACCGATGTCATTCTTTCCATCGGTGGCCGCAAGAAAATAACTCTGCGTTATTTTCTTCTGATGGCTCAACCGACGTGTCCACAGATGATCTTCCCGTGCTCGGTAGGTGTCCGGCCGAAATAGCCAAATTCCAGACTTTTCGGGCATCGTATCCTCATCGACGTAGGCATCGGTGCAAATGTGACCTAGGCATAAGGTAGGACAACAGTCCACTGGTTTCTAAGCAGGTGGGCGAGCTGTCGGTATGTGCCTAAAGGTGCATTTTGGCCTTTGGCTTCAGTATTACCAGAGGGCTTTGGCGCAGCCACGTGGGCCTGAGATACGATGTTTGGCATCTCAGAAAGCACGGTGGTTGTCTGCTCCACAGGGTCAGGCAGCTGGACTGGCCTAGCATGCTTCACTGTCTGGTGCGGCGTCTGGTCCATGGATTCTGACAAGTGAGCCACGAAGCATGAGCTTGCCTTCACCACCATACAATGGTCCCAGCAGTTGTCCATGATGCTTTGTGCAAAGTGCCACTTACTGAAGACCCCTGACACCAGCAGTTGTGGAGGCCTTCCCACCAAGCCGAGCGCTTCCAAATGGCCAGCTCTTGGCGCCTGCCTTTGACTGGGTGGCTTTTGCTGGCTTCCGAAACCTGACTGCACTGGGGAGGCCTCCCGAGGGGCATCTTCTGTAAGAGTGGCCAAAATGCTATCAAAGCATTGAAAGCACTATCGAAGTGGAAGAGCTCAGTTGGCAGTGGACTGAACTTCAGCATTTTCGACCTCCATTTGGTCATGGCAACTCGTGAAGATCTGGTCTGGAATCCATCGTTGTGAGGTTGACCCAAAAGTAGCTCTTCAACCTGGTGATCGATATGGGCGGTTGATATCGATCATTAGGTTAGTTGCGGGGATGCTGGAGCCCCAAGGCCATCTGGTTGGGAATCCTCATGCATCTGAGACATTCATGCACCTCCTTGGATTGATATGGCCCCACAACAGTGAGTTCCTGCTCGATCATGTCCATCAACTCCTCAACTGGTGGTAGAGAAACAGAATGGAGCAGATGTGGGGCCAGACATGCTGTTCGGCCCCATCTTCTCTGTGACCTCAGTGAAACGTGACGGAGGTGTTTCAGACATGCTAATATCTTCAGCTTTGATGTCGGGTTTGGAATTTCTTTCAATTCCAAGGGATTGGAATCGCTTCTCCAGATGCATCTGACTGAACGCTGTCTGAAGGATGGTGGGCCTGTTGTGTTCATTCATGGAGCCAGAGCTGTTTCTACCATTGTGAGCGTGTGTTCTGGGCAATAGTCAGGCCTGTCAGTATTTTCTCTGGTCGATTCAACGTGATGGAGACCTCACCAAGGGACAAGATACTGCGACTGGTATAAGGTAGACTACAATGCGTTCGTTGTCTGACTAATCCTGGTCATGGCACCAATATAACGTTTGTTGTCTGACTAATCCTGGTCACGAACACCAGTATAATGTTTGTCACTGACTCTCTAAGGCGCAAGTGCCTCACGATTCGGCATGGTCATTGCCAACTTGACCCAGGAGTTAGTATGTTGGACAGGCTGACAACATACATATATGGTTAGAATTCACACATATTTCACATTGCAGGATTATGAGCCACAGTGGAGCCTCCGAGCATGTGGGTGTGTTAATCTTCATGTTTCTCTGATGGTCCACTGTGGGGATATAACCCCGGATTGCCTGATGGGCTGCGAGAGTCTGTTAATCACCCCCTCTGGGGAAACTGTGTGGTCACTGCAAGCATTGATACGACCAACAGGAGTCCCCAGGAGCCAAAAGGGCCTCTAAGCCAAAAGGGGACATGCTCACATGATGGCTCCCCGTCGTCCTCTCGACCAAAACCAGACAGACTCTGTCTGATCCTGGACCCGGCCTAAGTATTTATATGGTCAGCCTCTTGAGCATGAAGGAACACGTCACAAACATGTGGACACTGTAACCGGTTGATAAACAGAGAAACGTCACCGTAGCAATGTTGGCTTCGAATGAGAAGCTTCTAAAGTATTAAGCAGAATTCGGGCCAAAATACCTGTTCTAATGCCAGGACATTTTCGACACACATGCAACAAAAACACTGCCAAGTCCTCCTGTAGGATGAAACTATCATGGGAATTTCCTAAATGTAACTCGGGACTTTCCTAAATGTAACTCGCTGCACAAAACCAACGATTTTCCAAAACTTACACAAATCTGGATTCATGAAGCTGTGTTAAGGCTAGACCTGAAGCATAAAGCCGCGAAGACCTGCTGGACGACACTATATCAGTGGGGTTAACAATGGAATCCAAGACACATCTACCACATGCGCGAACTACAACAGACGCATTCACAACAGGACACCGAAAAGTCTACATCTGTATATTGGCAGCTGCTTGGGCAGGGCAACACTACTGTCAATAGTGAATCAATGGAAGATATTCTGGATAAGCAACCACTTCAGCAAGAACCATAAATTGCGTACTTCGGTATTCCACTGCCTTATGTAGGTGCCTCGCCAGCCAGAGCCCATCTTCAATGGAACAGTTAGAGAACGCGACAATAGGCTCCTGCCACAATTAGGCCTAGATGGAGGTCGCGAAACGTGGACCCATTGCCCACAATTCAACACTCTTTTCAGTCAAGTGTGTCATTTGTATGTATTGGTAGGTCATATATGTATGTATAGTGTATACGATGATTTTTATCCTGGTGATATTGAATTAATCAAATATAGATCTACGTGGACTGCAAATTTGCGTATATTATGAATATTACCACGGTTTGGTATATCAACACAAAACTAACGTTTCATCATTATTTTTAATTCAACAACATATAAAATATATACAACAGAATCGTCAAGCACCAAGGTTTGAAAGTATATAGCCTGTGTCTTCTGGGTAGATCGTCCATTGTGACTCACACAATCGCCAGAGTGTGGAATCCCGACTTCAGGTTACCAGAACCAGTCAGAGACTTTCTGAAGGTCTTGAGCCTTTTGCTCACTGAGCCGTTGCCATGACGACTAAATGCATCATTTCTGGATCGGATCGAGGTATGGCGAAGACAAGATCATGCATTGTTCCGGTGGATCTGGCGATTCCTGTCTGACGTCTGGCACAGTGTCACGTGGCTTGTGACGTCACTGGCGAGAGTTCGCGTTGACTCCTTGACAAGGTTACACATGAATTTGTCACTACGGTGGGAAACTTGAGGTATCTGTTGCCTATATGTGTAGTTCTCGTCACAAGTAGCACATCGTCCCTTATCCATATGCTTTGTGGCTATGTCCAAACTGTTCAGTACACGTGCACATATGCCTTCTAACCATGTGGCCACCTTTTGGTTGACACTGTTCACCAGCTGTTCCAGGTCAAGGTCACGTTGTTTGTCAGCCTCCATGCTGTCTGAGTCGCTTTCTGTGTAGAGGGAGTGGCGCCGGTAGAGCAGGAACAGCCCAGAATCTGAGGAGAAACAGGAGGAATTGTCACTGGGTAGTGAGAGGTCGGTCTCTGTGAGGGTCTGGTACACAGGAACCTGGGACGTGAGGGTACCCTGACTACAATCCCTGCCCTTCCGACCACGATAATTAGCGTTGATGTGTCCAGTATCAGCCCGGCAGCGGCTGTACGGGCTGCTGTGAACGGACTTCATCGTTGATGTCCCCGTATTGTAAGTATGGTCAAATAAACTCACTGGTTTGATGCCTTACGCTGTCTTGGGCAGGTTATGATGTTGAGCCAACTGGCTCGCTATTTTTATACTGGATTGGAAATTATGATACACGCTCTGGTGATTTTACCGATATTTTAACACAATATAGTGGGTTTATAAAATATGAATATAGCTCTATATGGTATGACATGTCACTCGATGATGATGCTAAATAAACCACTGAAATAAAAGATAACCATGTCACCGTTACTCAGGGGCGTTATAATCCTTGTCAAGGTAATACACCAGTTTACGGTTCCAATATTCATGAGGCTAGTATCATGTAAACAATGTACGTGTTCGGGACTGTCATAGTATGGTGCCCGATTGATGCCATTTTAGTATTTCAAAACCGAGGGACCGAATAACGAGGCGAAGTAACAAAAAACCGACGCGAATTCTTTTTGTTGTTTCATCAACTCCTAGCCGTACGTGGAAGACAGTTATTTTGTAGATTTTCACGCATTCTCTTGCCAAAAAACTAGATATTTATTTCAAAAAGTGATAATATATAAAAGTCGAAATAATATTTCATGATATTACTCTGACTATAATTTTAATTTTCTCTAGAGAATGTGTTATGCTTTCGTTCATGTGTGTGCTGCTGAGTGAAATAGATATTCCAACTGCACTAAATGGAGTGGTCATTTAACACGTGGGCTTATTCTAGAAAAGTTGTGATAGTGTAGGGAGAACTCCAACATATCAAACAGTTTGCCACAGATTTACGGCATGCACGCTGGATCCCGCTACCTATGGTACAAGTGCTATGCACTGCCGCACTGCCGCACTGTCACAGCGGGTGCCGTAATTACATAACTGAAACCAGGTACGATAGTCCGACAGACGGGATCCGGACCAATACACAATTCAGAAATACATCGTCATAGTAACCAGAAAGAAGCAAGGTGAGCGGAATCCAAAGTAGCGATGCAAAACGATCAGACCTTAAGGGTCTGTTTTGGAAGAATAGGGACTAACCCCAAAACTTATGGACTACACTGTTATGCTCCAGAAATTAGACTGAGCCCATTATAAGCGAACTAAAATTTTGAGCGAGGAATTCCGGAATGGATGATGACCTGTGAAGGTCATCCATTGAAATGGAAGGTGTGCCGAGCGCTTGGAATTCAATTAACCTTTTAATTTTAGAAATTTTGTAAAATGACAAACCAGTAATGGAAAATGAGGTACTTCTAAAAAGTGTTGCCGGATGCCCTTGCTGACAGGCGCCAGCAGATCCGAGAATATCCGTGCAGGGTTGAGCTGCAAGAAGCGAGTCGGCAATGTCACTGCGGCCCTACGGAGTGTGACCAGTCAGCCTCACTTGCATTCCTCTATCGGCTGGTGGTGCTTCTTCCTGGGGACCCCGGCTCTCTCAACAAGGGAGGAAGATATAGCCTCGGAGGTGGGAAGGAGCCCTGGCTCCCGCAACGGGGGTGGTAACTGCAAGCCTGGCAGCCACCGAGGCCTAGTCGGGGCTTCCTGGATGGAGGGGAGACTTTCAGCATTCAGCGGCGCAATCACAGAGATCATCTTCACTCTATCGACCACACGGTGTTCCCTGACATGCTTGCCCCATTTCCGGATCAAGATGGGGTAGAGCACAACCTCCAGGGGTGCGTCAAAGCAGTCCGGAACGATCTGGTTGAGGGTGGATGACCGGAGTCATCAACACCCTCATGTCCTTGAGCCTGAGCCAGCTAAGCATTGCAAAGACAATGCCTGAGATCCTCATTCCCAGCACAAAACCGCTGCAGTTCCTCATGCACATCGTCGGGGATGGGAGTCGGCCGTGACTCCACTGCCTCTCTAGCAGCAGCCATTCCTTCATAATATGCCTGCTGCTCATAGGCTTCAGCGACAGTCTAGTAGCTCTCCAAGCGTGACCTGAGGGGTACTCCCCTCTCACGCACGTCAGAGCTCCAATTCCTGCCACCCTTAGGTAGGTCCTGAAGTGCCAGAGGGACCGGCAGGTTGGCCAGCCCTGCACCATCGGTACTTGCTCCTGGCCATCTCGTCGATGATCCACCTCCTGACCTACGGACTCGCGGAAAGTCTCGTAGACCCGAGCAGTGTCCGAGCCATACTGCCTGACTATCTTCTCAACTGGATTCAGAGGCTCCAGGTCCAGCGCGGCTGTGCTTTGCCACCCCACGGACCCACCTTCTGAGAACAGCGAGGAGACAAACGCCGACCTGGTAAGAGGTGGCAGTCATATAAGAGCAACTTCAGCGAACGGAGCAGCAGCAAAGGACCTTGGGTATGGACCCACCCCACGGACCCACCTTCTGAGAACAGCGAGGAGACAAACGACGACCTGGTAAGAGGTGGCAGTCATATAGGAGCAACTTCAGCAAACGGAGAAGCAGCAAAGGACCTTGGGTATGGAGCAAGACAGGCATCGTCAGTTACGACACGTCTGTGAAAAATGAACTATTTGCCACGAAGCATGGATTGCTTTTTCATTTGAAAAATAGTGTTAGTTCATACACATTTGTTTGACGTCGTCCGCTATCCCGGATCCTCGTGGATAAGCCGCTCAACGTGGGTCACGGCGGACGTGCATCCGCTATCCTCAGATCCTCGCGGATAGTCCGATCACTGAGGGTCACTGCGGGTGCAGTATTTACTACGGAACGTTAACCAGGAGCAGCCCGCCCTGCGAGCCCAGTCATGCAGACACCTCTCAGATACATGATCGTCACCGTGGTGTTAACTGTAAGGCCGGCTCGCCACGGTCCGCCACGGGGGATGGAACCCGGACAGCCTGACGGTCCGCCAGAGCCTCTGTCGCACCATCTTAGGTGGGAGACCGGTGATCCAGAGGGCGAACACCCCCGAGTCATCAAGGTCTTCCACACCTGGGCCCCTATGGAAATTGTCCCCAGGGCCCTCGCGGGCCTTAGCCGAGTGAGGACGTAGAGCTCATGGCCGAGCCTTCCGTCGTTCTCTCGCCTTGCTCAGCTCTGAGACAACTCCACTGAACAACGCGGCTCCAGAGTACTTATAGTCCTTGAAGCACGAGATACGAGGGAAGTGACGTACGACCATTGTTACAGCATACTGGAGGAGAGAGTTAGAGGGCGTTGCCAAGCAGCGCACGTGCTCCGAACAGAAGCGTCCAAAACAAGGCCAGAAACAAGCATATTTAGAAAGAATCACCTGCCGCCATCTTTGGGCAAGATCGCAACACACAATATGTGGCCTGACTCCCTATGTCTCCCTATCATCTCGAATGGTTCAGATATTTTTGACATTTAAAACTCGACAAGTGATATTGGCAGGAAAACTATTTTTTTCCAAATCAATTACATATATGCCTGTGGTCTCAGAAAAATGGGTTACAAAACAAATTATGCTTGATCAGATGGATAAATCAAGCATATGACAATACAAGCAGCGACTTTTCTTTTCTTTTGTGCGCCGTTAGCTCTGACTTAACTCATTTCACGCTCGATTAGCTCCGACATATACGAGTAAGCTGCAATCGCATTGCATCAAGGGATATAAAGCACCGAGAATGGTGTTACTGTAAACAAAATCAAAATATCTCCACCAGAAACTCGCAACGAAATCAATTAGAAAGGGGAGTCTGTTTGGGCATACAGGTGCAGATATATAACTATTATGCTTTCTTCGTTCGATCAGAAATGTATGAAAAAATTCATAACCTGCCTCCAATATCACTTTAAATACCAGACTGATAGGCCTACAGATTATGATGATACAAATATGCTCTCAATAATACCAATCAATTCACCAAATCAATGAGTTTAGAATCTCGACGTTTATGTGCGGCACAAAATATTTCATTTAGCATCACAGTTGCTAAACTGCATCGTTATTTCGGTGTAATGCATTGCTCATTCTCCCCGTGGTAGCGAGAATTGAAATGACCGCCATCGGACACCATAGCCTCGGATGGTCCTGCAGCTGTCAACTTGTCATTCGGTTCAATAAATTTATAGAAATGAAGAGAATCCCGACCAGTTTTCCTTCTTGAATTGTCAGGAATAAATCTAGGGTGTTCAAGGGGTGGGCTTGTAAATATATGAGATTTTTATTCGTGTATAGTATTCACACTGGTTTGTTCTGACAGATAAAACCGCCGCTAGCTGTCGTGCTGATGCACGTGTGGTTTGTTTACCCGAACTTTACCTTATTTGGCAAACTGTAAACTGGTGTATTATATCTAATTATTCCCCGGAAGCAGATTGTAGGGCGTTGTTTGTACAATACACAGACAACAACAGCTTGATTGCTACAGGAGAAAAGTTTTTCTCGTCAAGTGCTCTCGGGGAGGACATGTCTGCCTCTGATTGCACTTCAACTGCATTGGGGCGTGGCAATTTTCACAATTCAATTCATCTGAATTGTCAATTGATTCGTACATATGACCGCATAGATGCTATTGTGTAGCACTCGCACCACTTATTATTCAATGGTGTGTGTTAATTGTTGACATTGTTACGAATCGGAATCTTTAGGGCCCGATCAGCCCTATGGCGGCGTGTAGTGTACTTTAGTGTTGTGCTAGAATTAATACTCACAAACTAGCCCGAATTCAATTTATCCAATTTTAAACCATACTTGCATTGTTCTCTCAGGTGTTTAATCAATGCTGTATGTTGGTTAAACACCTGCCGGTCACGCCTGAGTAGTTTTCTGTATGGTTTAAAATAGAGAAACCCCTCGAGTAACAGGGAGTTATTCAACATAGTCTCGGGCTGCCGCCCTCGACCATGTTGGATAACCCCCTGTTCCTCGGGGTTTCTCTATTTCTTATTGGAACGATTATTCCGATGGTTCGATCACAACCACATTCGCTATTTCCCGAAAAGTCCGATCTATTGTCCTCTATTCACATTGACAATCCAAATAGTCTATTTACAAATATATGCAACTCTTCTTCGATAATCTCAGTATACAGGGACTCTCTAGAAACCAACTACCAAGTGCGCGGGATTTTTCTGGTGGTTTCTGCAAGTTTCCCGCTTTGTGGGGCGGAAGTTGTGTGTGATTCGCCAGATGTAATGTCATGTCTGAGATCATGTGGTGTTGATGTTTGGAAGTATGCTCATTGGCTGTGTGCATCATGTGGATCTGCATTATAGATCATCTGGGCGGCCTGGTCGTCCCAGTAGGCCTCGTAAATGTGTGCGCCTTGAGGGAGTTGGTCCGCGTCCTCGTCCCAGATCGGTAGCTGATAGGTGGGATTCTCCCCTGGTAAGGCCTGCATCCCAGGCAGAGTTCGCTCAGCCATGCGCTGTCCATGCAGCCAAAAAAACTGGTAATCCGCGGCGAATTCGCCCAAGCCGTGTAATGGCTGCTGTTTTTCTAAATCCTTGGACAGGGGCGCCGCGTCCTTGGGAGCATCCAGGAGCAATTGTGGTCACTCACAACTCTCGTCCCGAGTGACCGGGGCCAAGGGCATCGGGGTGGTAACGACTTCCTCAGGTATAGTCCATGGGCCAATTCCTAAAATGAAACTTTTCGTCGGCGCCTCTTCAATATTAGGTTTCTCTGGTTTATTTTGTAGAATACCATGAAAGAAATATCAAGCTTGGGGTACCTCCTGAGAAAGTGTCCGAATAGCCTGAAAATGAGGGTCTTCATTGCAAAATCACTGCACAAAAACCAAAAATTCTCCGAAACTTACACAAATCTGGATTCGTGAAGCTGTGTCAAGGTTAGAACTGGAGCATAAAGCCGGGAAGACCTACGGGACAACACCATATCAGTGGGAGCCAACAATGAAATTCAAGACACATTTTCCACATGCCCGAACTACAACAGACGCATTCACAAAAGGATACATCAAAAAGTCTACATCTATATATTGGCAGTTACTTGGGTATGGCAACACTACTGGCTGGTTGCTCAGCATGTCAACACTGGCATGTCAACATTTGCAGCATTTACTGTGCCAACAGTGAATCAGTGAAAGATGCTATGGATAAACAACCACTTCAACAAGAACCTTAAATTGCGTACTTCGACATTCCACCGCCTTATGTAGTTGTCTCACCAGTCTACGCCCATCTTCAATGGAACAGTAAGAGAATGCGACTATAGGCTCGTGCCACAGACTGCCCTATGGAGGTCGCGAAACGTGGAGATACCCACAATTCAACACTGATTTCAGTCACGTGTGTCATTTGTATGTATTGATAGGTCATATATACATGTATGTATACGATGATTTTTCTTCTGGTGATATTCAATTAATTAACCATAGATCCAATGTTGACTGCAAATATGCGTATATTACGAATATTACCACAGTTTGGTGTAAACACTAAACAAACGTTCCATCATTATTTTTCATTCAAAAACATATCATGAAATATACATAACAGAATTATCAAGCACCAAGGTTCAAAAGTATATGGCCTGTGTCCACTGTATAGATCGTCCATTGTGATTCACACAATCGCCAGAGTGTGGAATTCCGACTTCAGGTCACCAGAATCAGTCAGAGACTTTCTGAAGGTCTTGAGCTTTTTGCTCACTGAGTAGCGCTTGTGCTTACCACTTGTACCAACGGAGCCGTTGCCATGACGACTAAATGCATTATGTCTAGATCGGGTCGAGGTATGGCGAAGACAAGATCTTGCATTGTACCGGTGGATCTGGCGTTTCCTGTCCGACGCCTGGCACAACGTCACGTGGCGTGTGACGTCACTGGCGAGAGTTTGCGTTGACTCCTTAACAAGGTTACACGGGAACTTTTCACTACGGTGGGAAACTCGAGGTAACTGCTGCCTATACATGTAGTTCTCATGACTAATAGCACATCGTCTGTTATCCATATTCTTTGTGGCTCCGGCTCTGTATGAACTGGTCAGTACACGTGCACTTATGCCTTCTAACCACGTGGCCACCTTTTGGTTGACACTGTTCACCAGCTGTTCCGGGTCAAGGTCACGTCGTGTCTCAGCCTTTATGCTGTCAGTGTCGCTTTCTGTGCAGAGGGAGTGGCGCCGGTAGAGCAGGAACAGCCCGGAATCTGAAGAAAGACAGGAGGAGAAGTCACTGGGTAGTGAGAGGTCGGTCTCTGTGAGGGTCTGGTACACAGGAACCTGGGACGTGAGGGTACTCTGACTACAATCCTTGACCCTCCGACCACGATAATTAGCATTGATGTATCCGTTATCGGCCCGGCAGCGGCTGTGATAGGGGCTGCTGTAAACGGACTTCATCGTTGATGTTCTCATAAGTTTTGTAATAAACTTCAAATACATTCACTGGTTTGATGGCTTGCACTGTCTTTGGCAGGTTATGATGTTAAGCCAACTGGCTTGCGATATTTATACTGGGCTGGAAATTATGATACACGCTCTGGTGATTTTACCGATATTATAACACAATATAGTGGGTTTATAAAATATGAATATTGCTCTGACACGCCACTCGATGATGGTGCTAAATAAACCAGTGTAATGAAGGATAACCCTGTCACCGTTACTCAGGCGCGTTATAATCCTTGTCATGGTCATTATAGCTAATTATTCCCCGGAAACAGATTGTAGGGCGTTGTTTGTACAATACACAGACAACAACAGCTTGATTGCTACAAAAGAGAAGTTTTTTTCTCGTCAAGTGCTCTCGGGGAGGACATGTCTGCCTCTGATTGCTCTTCAACTGCATTGGGGCATGGCAATTTTTACAATTCAATGCATCTGATGTGTCAATTGATTCATACATATGACCGCATACTAGTATAGATGCTATTGTGTAGCACTCGCCCCACTTATTATTCAACGATGTGTGTTAATTGTTGACATCAACTGTTACATTCATTTTGTGAATACATGAATTATTAGCTTATCGGAAATGTTAATAAATGCATAATGGTAGCGCAGATGTCAATAAATACACATTGTCACAATTGAATATAAGTTATCGTTATAAAAACAACAATATAATACATATACATAAGAATGGTATTATCGCTGGTAGCACCAATGTTATTTGTAATGTACTACAATTCCTGGGAAAATGTAACAAACTTTATAAGAGCCGTGGCAATATAGACAAGGCGTGACTTCTCATAATCTCGCACCAGATGTTGAAGTGCAATCTGAGAGACGCGGTCGCACGAATCAGTACCCACGACCACTAACTTGAAGACTAAAAGTCTCATCTGTTTTTGGATTGTGTGAGAAGAATAAATGGCCTTATATTGCTCAAAAGGCCCGATATGTGGACCCAAAATGCCCCAAAATACACATTTGGCCCTTTGCTTGAAATCTTTGAGTAACATTCTCTCTGGTTTCACACATAAATGACATTTAGGACTGTTTAGCTTGTTTGATATAAAGCCCAGTCCTACTGTCCCGGTTTGACGCCCGGTCGACTCCTAGATCACGGACCGGGCCTCAACGGGTCTCGTCTGTCCAGACCGGGTCTCTACCGGTTCTGAAACGGGTCTGAACCGGGCATACCGTGTCTTGACCGGTCACACAGTGTCAATCTGGGTGGCAAATAGGGTCTCGTCCAGGAACTTGCGCGAAAAATGAAACATGTCTCTTTTTTTTTTCGGTCTCGACCGGGGGACCCTCATAGGGGGTGGGAATAAACCCACGAACCGGGCGTGACCGGGAATCGTCCTGGAGTCCACCGGGGGCACCGGGAGTCATCCTGGATTCATGCTGGTGTCATCCGGCCACACCAGGTGTCAACCGGGTCTCGACTGTATGGAAATTGGGTGTTTTGATGAACCGGGAGCAGTCCGGGAGTTGACCTTGTTAACCGGGAATTGACCTGGGGTTAACCTGGAGTTATCCGGGAGTTAACCTGGTCTGATCTGGGCGCCCAGGGAGAAAACAAATAAAAAAGGTCTTATTCAACCGATGCCTTCAACCGGGGGTCGTCCGGGACAGTGGGACTGCAACTCATTCCTCGCAAAGTTTTCGACTTTTTTTCACCCTCGACCTGGTCTCAACCAGCCCAAATCGGGTCAAACCATCTGGGAGTCGTCCGGGTCTCAGACCGGGACAGTGGGACTGTACCAATATTAAGGATTGGGGGATTGAATGACTCAAAAGGCCCGAAATGTAGGCTCAGAAGCCCAAAATGACTGAAATTTCACTGTTTGGCACTTTGCCTAAAACATAATTCAGTATCTTTCTGTCTAATGTCATATATTCATGACATTATGTACTGTAACTACAGTCTATTTCGTGCAGAAAGATGGAATGCCTTGAACCACTCAAAAGACCAAAACTATAGGCCCAAATGACCCAACTCAGTCTGAAATGCACGAACTTTCCCCTGTAGACAAAACACTTGTTAATTCAGCATGTGGGAAGTCGTATATGGAACAACTAACGATGACCTTGAGTGCTAAATGTCTGATGGTGAATGTGTGAATTGGCTCCTGAGGCATAACGCTCGCAACTGGAAGTTAGGAGTGTGTTATAAGCTTATAAGAAGTCATATATCTGTCACATATATTGGTGACCTTGAACTTGACATTAAACGACCTTGAAGGCTAAATTTCAAAATCCCGCCTGACAAGAAGTGTGCAAATGGGCTTCTACATATAAAATACTCATTGATAGAACTCACATGTTTGTATTATCAACATAATAAAATCATATTTAACACACCTAATGGTGACATCTCAAGGTAATGTGTCATCTGCAATGCAATGTCATCTGTGTCATCTGCAAGGACCTCTGGTTGAGCAAGTTGCTGGGGCGAAAGGGCGTGAAAGTAGTCAGAGTCGTTGAACGTGTGAGTAGGTTAACATGAGAAATAAAATGCTAGGAGAAAACGAGATAACCATCAATTCCTGAATACAAAACTTCGTTGCCATCCATATATGGACACCAGCCTGCAATTCGTGATCGCGGTGATGTCAACAAATAAAGCATTTTTTACACAAAACACTTTCCATTTTTACTGCTGACTACCATGTCAGTACATGTACTGGAACTTTTGCCTATATAATATACAAAACTAATATATGTAGCACACCACTATGTTGACAAGCCTACCTCCATCACATCTGTTACATATATGCGTAGGTCTACTTCCAACAAGGTGCAGTGTGTGACACCGATGGTATCGCACCAGTGATATATATGTACTCTATTCAAAATTAGCGGGATTATATTCGATGTCACGGCCAGTTTGCACATTCGAGCTACCCTACGCTGAACGTCGTTTGCGTCCAAACTTGCAACGTGAAGGTACGTACTATATATATTTATATGGGCATAGAGATTCAATTTTGTGTCTGGTTTTGAGGCTACCATACCCAATGTTTGTATTTTGAACATGAAGTGGTACTGAGTCATATGATACATTCTCTAGTGGCCTTGAAATTGATCAACATGACCTTGAGTGCACTAATTCAAGATGATGTCCACCACAAAATAATCTTTGAAGGTAACAATGTTGAAGATAGAGCTGAGGTTTGTATTGTGAAACCTTAGTCAGGGTGACAGGAACTCGATTTTGACCTACACTCATCGAGAATGCTCGAAGTAAATGTGCACAGTGAAATGCGTGAAGTGCTCTTTTGGAGAAAGGTCTTGACCACGACCTTTGAACTTGATAGATCATCCGGCCCATGTAGCGTATCTTACTCCACACATTTTAATATTGTAATATAATAATAATAATAATAATAATAATAATAATAATAATAATAATAATGATAATATATATATTATTATTATTATTATTATAATAACGATCGTTCCCGGAAAAGTACGACCTTCCTGAAAAAGGTGATAACTTCCATAAACAATGGAAACACCGCGTGTATCAAACGTATGTGGTAGCATCAAGTACATTGAAGCCAGGTATAAAGTAAACAAGGCCACTGTTTTTTGCTCTTTGAAATAACTGTCTTCACTCTTCAATCATCGGGGTATGTCATGCCCTTGCAATCGAAGTATGCCACAGAGTGATTAGTTTGTATGGGTTTTGGTTAAATATTTGTGTCGTAGTGCAGATGTTATTCGTTAAACTTGTTTCATGTTTAGCACATCAACCTAGAAGTTGCATTTTCCATCTCAGAGAAGACGGTGTGTTGGGGATGCAGTTGCAGTGGACTTGTGTGCGTTAGTCGAGACTCGATATTACATTTTGTGCGGTTTAATAAGTTTCATTTAAGTGGTCAAATTCTAAGAGTGAAAACGGGTTCTGAGCTCAGATGTTGGATAGTTATATAGTTTTTTTCTTGTCTATAGACTCTGTAACACCACAGACTCCTGGATGGCCATCGAAACGATCTCAAGAACACAATATGGGGTATTTACGACTGGGGTATGTCGTGCGCGCCGTGGTTTCAAATGGTACACGAATAAAGATGAAATGATAAATGCATTATGGTAGTACATGCTTCTGTGTATAGGAATGTGAAATATGAACAAGAGAAATTCGGTGTGATGCTGTGTGAGAGAAACGTATGACCACGCTGGGAAAGGCGATCTCCAGAATCTGAGGTTGAACGCTGGAATTGGAGGTTGAACGCCCGATTCTGAGGAAATGGCGCAAAGAAAGCAAAACATTGTGAATAGCTCCTATGATTTTGGGTAATTACTGTATATCATAACGATTATTGGCATCAAAGAGTGTGTCCATAGAGCATGCGAACATATATGGCTTTCAGGAATAAGCAAGATTGGTGAGAGAATGCACAGACCAGGCAGTAAACTGGGACACAAAATAGCGGGTCAATATCCGTATGCAAATGAAGTGCGAAGTTGCAACCAAATTTGACATTTCGAAGGGATATGTGGCAAAATACACATGTTTCACGCACAGAAATAGTTACCAGTGAACCTTTTACGACAACAGATACATCAGTATGTGCACATCATCTGATAAAACATGATTTATGAGCAATTTCGAATTGACAGCTGCAACTCCATGTATATTGAGGACGGCAACTCCATGTATTACAATAATGAGGTAGAATTGGGTGGCCCTGAAAGAACAATGTGTTTGCTAGTTTGTCAAAAGTTGAAAAAAAAATGTTGATTTCAGGTTTGCCTTCCGCAACAGTTTGATATATCTAGGGACCTATTCTGATATTATTTGGTTGAACCCATGTGTTTATTCAGAATTTACTGCGCATATCATGGACACCAATACTATTACCTTATGCCATCATCATTTTGCTGGTTGTATTAATAGAGTGGGAGACAAATATGTTCATCAATAAATCGTATCTGCCTACTTGTATACTTTTCTCTGGTTGACACCTGCATACCCCCCCCCCCCCCACCCATGCAGGTTTACTTGGATGATGACAGACTTAGGGATTGACAAAATACAGGTTATATGAATCCATTCTTATGGTCCAATTTGAGCGCTAATTGGCAGGGTTAAATACTTGATTTAGGCATGAAAACTTGTAGCAGACGTGGGAAATTTATTTAGGTTAAAAAAAATGTTCGTGTCACATAATACATGTACGTGCCTAAATTATTCCGGTATATTATGGAATGTGAGCTTCGCACATATATTATTATGTGCAATGTGACAATTGCTTGGAGAAGGTATCCCAAAAATCTAAATATAATTTCATGTTGCCATATCAGCTGTAGTTTTTCATTTATTTTTTATGAACATGGCTGCTATTGAAACACTTGTAATTCAGTGCAATGCAGTGCTCGTAAATTTCAGACTCACTAATATGGTCAATTTTTGTTTTATAATTTCAAATAAATCTGCTGGGTACCTGCGAATTATGACAGGATGTCATTTACTTACTGAATATCGTGGTATGTTGTGTGTGTAGAAATTACTACGTACATATATCAATTGCGCATAAAATATCAATATATTCCTGTTGCAAACCATTTCTAGTGCTTTCAATAGACGTGGAATCAATACCCAGTATTAAGTATTCCGAGCAAACAAAACAGGGTCCGTTATCCAATCTCATAGTCCGGGGACAGAAAGTCATATCGGGCATACGAAGTGAGAGAAAACAAAAATGACAGGGAAACTCATGAACCCCAAAAATGGCCATTAGGAGGTGAAATCAGGTGTTCAGGAAAGAGTGAGCATTTCCTGCCCCACTAGTGGCACCCGTCATGAATTCCCCAAAATTAACATGAAAATAGATCTAGTTGCATGGCAGACATGGATTTGGTGTATTTATCAACCATATCATGATGACGTCCATAGAATTTCTCAAACGCAGCTATAAGTCTTGGTATAACATATCCTTGTCGCAGCAGTTTAGAGACTATCTGGGCACGTCTTCGATAGACAAAGTCCTCATATTTTTTTTTTTTTTAATAACCTTTATTTAGCGATCCCCAAACTAAAGGAGGTCCTCATATTTGCAACTAGCTCTGGAATAACGTATAAGTTGAGAAACAAACACACCATATGCCGGTGACATAGGAATGTTGCTGCTTAGAAAAGGGAAATTGACTATGGAAAAATTGAAATCATCACGTTTGTCATATAATCTAGTTGACAGGTTAGAATCATTGTCAATCTCCAACCTCAGGTCTAGATAGTTGGAAAAATTAGCGGAGTGTCTGTAGTATCCTTAATTTCAAGTTCCTTAGGATATATGACATCCAAATAATCACCAAACTTGGGATTATTTAGCGACAGTACATCATCTATGTATCGGAAAGTGAAATTAAAATTGCATGTTAGTTTCTTAGAACCTCCTCGTTGTAAATGTTGGATAAAATCTGATTAATATCAGTATAAAAACAGGTCTGCCAATAATGGTGCCCAGTTTGTACCCATGGGAATACCAATAGTTTGTTGAAATATGGCCGTTTGGCCCTGGAAGACACTAACCAGATTCATTACAAAATTTAAACCTATTTAAAATGTCCTACGATGGATCGATATCACGGTGGAATGAAGAAAATAAAACACTTTCATTCAATGGCTTCACGTATTATCTGTTTCTTGTCTGCAAAATCTAACGGATCTTGAATTTGGGTGCATGTACGAGGGATAAGACCACATGGCTGTATATGTCGTGTGTCATGAACCCCATATCACCAAAGCAGAGACGTCACCAAACCCTGAGAGCGATGTGTTCTTGGCAGCACTCGTCACTCTGTTCCGTAAATTCCGGTGTTGCCGTTTTTTATGAGCCCTCATACTCGTGGAGTTGCAGCCTAGTTTCATTTCACGTTGAATACTCAATAATTTCGTAAACATTCAAGAAATCTGGTCAGATATAAAGTCTTTTGCACCTAAACAACCATTCTGCACAACCTCAAGTGCTATATTTGGTAAATTAGTGAATTAAACTGGTTTATTCATTCGATGCGTGTTGTCGCCTAGATGCTGTTTCAGTACCTAAAACTGTGCCGCGATTTATCAGATAACTGTGTGATATACTAAGGTGTTTTTGTTGTAGCGAGGGACAATGATCATTCGCATAACTGATGCACACTGTTATATCGATGACATGGACCATTTTACGTACCTTTTGAGGGCTTTTCCCTCAATCATCCTCACAATGTTTGGTTTCTTTTCGCGATTTACTCTGATTCGGGCGTTCAACCTTCAATTCCGGCGTTCAACCTCAGATTCTGGAGATCGCCTTTCCCAGCGTGATAACATATTATAGACATATTATGAACTCATGCCATCTCAATGCCGGACATACCCCATCAAGGGTCCAACAAGGGTCTGACATGCCCCATCAATTAAGGGTCTGACTTACCCCGACAAGGGTCCAACAAGGGTCTGACTTACCCCATCAAGGGTCCAACAAGGGTCTGACTTACCCCATCAAGGGTCCAACAAGGGTCTGACTTACCCCATCAAGGTCTGACTTACCCCAACAAGGGTCCGACTTACCCCACCAAGGGTCTGACTTATCCCACCAAGGGTCCAACAAGGGTCTGACTTACCCCATCAAGGGTCTGACTTTGGGTATTTCATCAGCAGAGTCATATATGTGTAAACTTTGTTCCTTTTGTGAGGATTCCCCACAGCCGAAGCCAAGAGGGGGTCTCCACGGTGCAAATTTACAACACGTGTAAGTGCGTGTACAACATACATATATGTATATCATAACTACTCATATATATCATGTGTCAGAGTCATATATAATAACATACTAATATACAAGTCATGAAACATGTGAGTCATATATATATCCAAACACTGCAATAGTAGTAGTAGATTTATTGACATGACACAAAGGAACAAAAGTAATACGAGTGTAATGGCCATACATTTGTACACTTATTCCATTTTCAATTGCAATTCATACATTTATTTTTAAAACAGTGGACCAGTTGAAAGAGGACAAAACCTAAGGCCAAAACTAGTACCTATATGCAATACCGTCTGGACCATGCCAATCTAAGATGACATCTAGACTATTCAATATCCCATTTGGCCCGTCACCAGCTAGATGCAAAACTCCCAGAAAGGGCAAGTCATGTCTTCAATGCGTAGGCAATGTCAAACTTTTGGTGGAGTAAGTCAGACCCTTGATGGGGTAAGTCAGACCTTTGATGTGGGTAAGTCAGACCGTTGGTGGGGTAAGTCAGACCCTTGGTGGGGTAAGTTAGACCCTTGATGGGGTATGTCGGGCCCTGTGATATCCGAAGTTTGGGGTATGTCCGGCATTGAGATGGCCAATAGGTCGAACTTACCCCCATCTTTATTCTTCTTCTTCTTCTTCTTATTATTATTATTATTATTATTATTATTATTATTATTATTATTATTATTAATACTGAAGGGTGCATTTACATGTATTTCCTTCCGCGACCATCCGACTGCAGACAATGATATAATAATGATGGGGGTATGTTTTCTGACCATCCGACAGTCCGACTGCAGACATCTCAATACTAAACTTAATGGTGCAATGATTTCGTTCAGACCATCCGACTGCAGACAATGACATAGTACATTATGGGGATATGTTTTCTGACCGTCCGACAGTCCGACTGCAGACATCTCATAACTAAAAGATACATTGATATCGTTGAGACCATCCGACTGCAGACAATGATATAGTACATGATGGGGGTATGTTTTCTGACCGCCCGACAGTCCGACTGCAGACATCTCATAACTAAAAGATACATTGATATCGTTGAGACCATCCGACTGCAGACAATGATATAGTACATGATGGGGGTATGTTTTCTGACCGCCCGACAGTCCGACTGCAGACATCTCATAACTAGAAGGTACATTGATTTCGTTCAGATCATCCGACTGCAGACAATGATATAGTACCTGATGGGAGCATGTTTTCTGACCGTCCGACCATCCGACAGCAGACATCGCAAAACTAAAAGGCACATTGATTTTGTTCAAACCATCCGACTGCAGACAATGATATAGTACATTATGGGGGCATATTTTCTGACCGTCCGACAATCCGACTGCAGACATCTCAAAACTAAACTTAAGGGTACATGGATTTCGTTCAGACCATCCGACTGCAGACAATGATATAGTAGGGGGCTTACATGATGGGGGTATGTTTTCTGACCGTTCGACAGTCCGACTTCTCAATACTGAAGGATGTATTGATTTCCTTCCGCGACCATCCGACTGCAGACAATGATATAGTACATTATGAGGGCATGTTTTCTGACCGTCCGACAGTAGACAGCTCAATACTAAAGGGTGCATCGATTTCGTTCAGACCATCCGACTGCAGACAATGATATAGAACATGATGGGGATATGTTTTCTGACCGCCCGACAGTCCGACTGCAGACATCTCATAACTAAAAAGTACTTTAATCTTGTTCAGACCGTCCGACTGCAGACAATGATATTGTACATGATGGGGGTATGTTTTCTGACCGTCCGACTGCAGATACCTCAATACTAAAGGGTGCATTTATTTCATTCCGCGACCATCCGACTGCAGACAATAATATAGTACATTATGAGGGCATGTTTTCTGACCGTCCGACAGTCCGATTGCAGACAGCTCAATGCTAAAAGGTGCATTGATTTCGTTCAGACCATCCGACTGCAGACAAAGATATATTACCTGACGGGGATATGTCTTCTGACTGTCCGACAGTCCCGACTGCAGACAGCTTAATACTGAAGGGTGCATTGATTTCGTTCAGACCATCAGACTGCAGACAAAGATATATTACATGATGGGGATATGCCTTCTGACCGTCCGACAGTCCGACTGCAGACATCCCATAACTAACAGGTACATTGATCTGAACGAAATCAATTCACCCTTTAGTATTGAGATGTCTGCAGTCGGACTGTCGGACGGTCAGAAAACATGCCCCTATCATGTAATATAATGTCTGCAGTGGGATGGTCTGAACGAAATCCATGTACCCTTCAGTACTGAGCTGACTGCAGTCGGACTGTCGGACGGTCAGAAAACATGCCCCTATCATGTACCATATGACTGTGATTGAACCAGTATTGAAGTACTACTGAAAATTCGTAGAATAAGATACGCTACATGGGCCGATCATCCTATTGAGGTCGTGACCTGTAAGATGCATATCAAGCCTGACGCGATTTCAAGCAGTTCTAGCAAAGTTATGGCATGTTTAGGCCTCTTAAACACCGACCTTATGCTCGTGTCATGAGTGTATATGAGGTCATATATGAAGCATCCTTCGGTGGCATTCATATTGACCTGACTTTGAGTAAATGCGATACAGATGCAACGTGATGATATGTATATTAGCGCATTTGCCATGTATGGTTATGTATGGTGGAACTATTGGTGACCTTGAACATTACCTCAATTTTCAATGTCACGTCTGACCCAAAATGTATAAATTGGCCTCTGCAGACAAAACCCTTGTGCTTAGTTATGTTGTATTTTATGCATAGGAAACCTTGTATAGAAATTTATATATGTTGGATTTGTTTCATTGAAGTTAACCTCGGATGACCTCAACTGGTAAATTTCACTGTCACATCTGACATAAAATGTGTAAATGGGGTACATTATCGAACAGTACATATTGTTTGCGTCTTTCTGTATATTGACCCACATTGCCCCATAAAGATATTCCAATTTCCACAGATTAATCATGCATGAGTAGAATTATTCGATATTAATAGGACATGGTCGGTGCTGACCAGTAAGGTGACGAAACTTTGTAAACAACACTGACTTCGCTATGCATGAACGATTTTCCCAAAAGAGGGCTTAACCGAGTGACTTGAATGAATTTGAAATTGGGATAGGTACCTCATTGGCCCGTACAAATCTTACTGTTGTAAATAGAACTTAGGAAAGTATTATGAGCATTTAAGAAGTCATGTATCATGGATCTATTCGTGACCTTGAACTTGACCTAAACTCGATGACACGGAATCGTATCCGCAAGTACGATTCCTAGATACGAATACACAATGGGTAAATTAATGCACACGCAGTTCGTTTCCATTTCCTTCGTTAACATGGTTCATGAAGTGTTTTTGTTTACAAAATCAAACACACAGTAATTGATGACTGGGAAGAGGAGAGTTATGCATATTTCAGCTAATCAAATGTTGATAGTTGTATATCACTTCTAATCGAAAACACACATGTATGTATGAAACTTAGTTCAAAGGCCTACCCAACCACTGCTTGGTACAGGTTGGTCGTGCTTATGTTTCGATTTTAGGAATAAACACGACAATCAGAGATTGCATACCCTCGCCCCATTGATTTGGTCAATTTACAGGTTGAACACATTTTACCGCAGCATTCGATTACCGTGCTGGCAGATTTTTTTTATTTTTGTTAATGACCGAAAAAAAAATAGACAAACACTAATATATACTAAATTCCAATTAATTCCATGCATTTGTGACAAAGTTGTGACGTTTTTAAATTATGGAAATTATCATGTACATGACGTCATAATGACGTCACTTTTTGTCGTAAAGCCAAACATGAGACATCCGAAATCTGGGTCTCAATACCTTCCTTATCATTATTACTTGACAGGTTTTAAAAAATGAACATTTGACCTTGACATCATGACAACTTGACCTCAATGATCTCACCAACTCGAGATCGAATGGAAATTTGAAATACAATTCCTTTCCTGCATATTATGGTTCAGTCGCATCTTTTTACCTCGCTTTAAAACCCACACTAATAATAATTAAATATTAGTGTGTGTTTTGCAGGTTCTCAGTGACCTTGACCACGACCTTTGACCTCGATAATTCATCCTATTGAGGTCGTGGTCTGTACGATGCATATCAAACTCGACGCGATTCCATGTAGTTTTGACAAAGTTATGGCATCTTGAAATATAGGAAATTCGATATTTATGAGGTCATTGTGACGTCATTATACATCGTAGTAAAAAAGTTATATATGGAATCGTGGCTCAAAACATTTCTATAGATGTGTCACTCGATACGATGAGCAAAGATTTTGTAAATGACCTTGACTTTGACCACTGGCGGACTCTTTAAGGTCAAGGCCAAACCTACCCACCTCCCTCCCTTATCAGGAGGCTTATTCCATCAGAGGCGGGTGAAGACGAGAGACAGTTATTTTAGCGGACCTAAAGGGCTAATGAATATGAATTATGTATCCTTGCATTCGTATCTAGAATGCAAGGATATGTATCCAGTTGGTATGTATCCAGTTGTTCTAAATTACAGGTACATTAATTAAGCTGTCGACTGTTGGCGTTAAGGTGTCTAGTTAGACATGGGTTATACGGGCAAACTGCACACGTGGGATTTCGTCACTTTGGGAGTCTACTTCGTCGCTGTGATGGCGGTCGGGGTTTATGTAAGTCTCACACGTTACCGAACCAGTGATAGGCTGTGAAATGATCGGTTATAGCGCAGTTAAGCACATATTGATTCAGCTAAGCTCATGTGCAAGAATCTTACATTTGCACCTGTGATATTTTCACGGTGGAAGCTCGAATGTCCTGTTTTACCAGACTTATTAGTAATGTGTTCTGTTACAGTCGATGATCCGAGCTAGCCGAGGGACAGTTGGGGGATACTTTCTGGCCGGTCGATTTATCACCTGGTTTCCGGTGAGTTTTAGCAATCCATAATCACCATGTCACGCCCCAGTTTGGTATCCTCAAAGCACTACACAGTTCCAGATTAAATAACACACGAACAGTGTTTTAAAACAGGGAATAAGTGTTGCCCCTTATGTGTCACGCTGCTGATGTATAGCGTATAGACAAGAATCACGATACCATTCATAAAAATTCTCCCTCGCACACGTCAAATGTTATCGATACTGACACGTATTGTGAACCTGTTTCAGATTGGAGCTTCCCTGTTCGCTAGCAACATTGGCAGTGAACATTTTATAGGGCTAGCTGGAGCAGGTGCGGCTGGCGGTGTTGGTATTGGAGCATTCGAGCTCAAGGTGAGGTGGAGTATAGGACCAGCTATGGCTGGTGATGTCGGTACGGGAGCCTTCGAGCTCAAAGTGATGGCCAGATTGGGCCTGCGCGACGGGTGGTATGGGTATTGGTTCAAAAGCAACCACTGAAAACTAAATGGTTATTAACCGTACTTCTAGCTGAAGTTCGAGTATTATTATATGATGCATATTCATCTTTTGTCGTCATCCTCTAGGCAACATACACCTTGATGCTAATGGCTCATGTCTTCATCCCTGTCTACATCGCCAGCGGGGTGAGTTCACTCGATGAAACAGCCAATCGAACCCATATATGATCCAATTAGCGAACATACCCATCAGATACACATGATGTGTTGTGAAACTTGTTGTATTCAACCCAGGTCTGTACGCTGCCCGAGTACATGAAGAAGAGATTTGGTGGCCAGAGAATCTGTCTGTACATCGCCATCCTTACAATGACCCTCTACATATTCACCAAAATCTCTGTAAGTTGTGTACAAGAACAAGGGCCACCAGCAACGTGAACAACGCACCTTTCTATAGATGCATATCAAAAACCATCATATGATTGAAGAATGCTTTTCCACAGTTGATTTTATTTGATTTCGTATCACTAGTTCAGTAACACTGAAGTCATGAAATGTACTAATTATGCCTTCTTCACAGAAACCGAAGAATTTATTAAATCTGTTTTTTTTTTAGTTTTCACAACAGTGTTGGTTGCAT
Source organism: Terebella lapidaria (assembly GCA_949152475.1). Classification (NCBI taxonomy): domain Eukaryota; kingdom Metazoa; phylum Annelida; class Polychaeta; order Terebellida; family Terebellidae; genus Terebella; species Terebella lapidaria. The sequence goes on along the minus strand of OX424563.1, from coordinate 31,592,612 downwards.
GCAACCACCGAGTTATTCTTGCATATGCTTTGCGTTTCCAACAGTTGCTTCGGAATATAGGCCTACATATACCATTATGAATATCCATAATTTTTTGTTCACACATAATATCTTAGTTGAATAAATAACCATATTGAATAAGTACATACCATACGCATGCACAAAGTAATACAGGTGTACAGATGTGTGCATTTGCTTATAGGTGAATCTGTACTCGGGAGCCATGTTCATTCAGCAGTCCCTCAACTGGAACATATACCTGTCTGTTTTTCTGCTGCTGGTCATTACAGCAATTACCACAGTCACTGGTGAGCCAGTTATACCCTAACCGTATTTACCACTATCAGTGTTCGACCAGTAAAACCGTGTAACGTCAACACGTCTTCTGTTTTTATCTGTCTGTCCATTGCTTTGCATGCATGACTAGTCCAGATGGACTTTCGTGCCATTGCTATGTACATAACCATGAATGTTTGCAATTGTTTATGCAATGTATATCATTCAAACCAGTTTTTTTTTTCAATTCAATTCAATTTATTTCAGTATAATGACAAAAGTTTACAGTGGAACTTTTATGTCACTGCAACATATTTACAAAGACATCACTTAAATTCTTAACTACCAACACATAGTTGAACGACACAAATGTACAATGTAATCCCTGTGAGAGCACGTAACCGAATATGTACATATTAAATGTATACTTATTGTGATTCCGATTAAGTAGACCATTTTTTTCCAATATTGTTGCATATATTTGATAGTGTATATTAATATATCAACATTTATATAGTGAAGACTACCCTGTTATTTATATGCACACCTTGTTGCCAGGTGGGCTGATGGCTGTGCTGTACACTGATACCTTACAGACTGTGATCATGTTGATAGGGTCTCTCATACTGACCGTCCTCAGTAAGTACATGTATCTTCATCATAGTCTCTTCAATTTGTTATTATTTGTCCAGGCAAATGGAAATTTGAACAGTACCCATGTCAGTATTACCCAATGAGTTCAACTCGTACTCGAAAGACGTTTTTTTAGGATATATACATACACATTCGCCAGGTTTCCAGAAAGTAGGAGGATATACAGCTCTCTACCACAAGTACATGGACGCCATTCCATCCTCGCTGAACGATACCATCCAGAACGGTACATTGTTGTCGAACTCGACTTGTGGTCTTCCGCGGCCGGACTCATGGGTCATGCTGAGAGAACCTCTCCACTCGGACATCCCTTGGCCTGGGTTCTGGCTGGGGCAGACGACTACCTCCGTCTGGTACTGGTGTGCTGACCAGATGATGGTTCAGAGAACGCTGGCGGCTAAAAGTCTGTCTCATGCGCAGGGTGGTGCCATGTTTGCAGGATACATCAAGGTGTTACCTTTCTTCATCATCGTCCTGCCTGGAATGATCTCCCGTGTTCTCTTCACAGGTGCAGAATCGCAGAATACAATCTACTGAATCAGTTTCCTGAGAAAAACATAAGCACTTAGTATTACGTCCACAATTTAACACAACGAGGTCTTGAACCCCATATGGGTCAATATTTTCAAGGACTATGTCCTACAGATGAGGTCGCCTGTGCTGATCCAGTGACTTGTACAGAGGTCTGTGGTAATCCTGTCGGGTGCAGCAATATCGCCTACCCTAAACTGGTTCTGGAAGTCATGCCTACAGGTAAATCGGGTGACATTGTGTTTCTCCATCAATGCTTGAACATTTATTTAAAAAGGAATGAGGATGGTTTATGGATGGGTTTACCAGTTTTTAACTCGATATTCCTCACACGCAAGGGTTACGGGGCCTGATGATGTCAGTGATGTTGGCAGCTTTGATGAGCGACCTGACGTCGATCTTCAACAGTGCTAGTACTCTATTCACTATGGACATGTACACGAAGATCCGCAAGTCTGCAGGCAACCGCGAACTGATGTTGGTCGGCAGGTCTGGGCACTCTCCTATAACAGTTAGAAATGCCATTCTTCAACGATATATGCTCACTTGACTCGACTTTTATTGGCAACATTCCATCGTGTCACTCAGAGTGTTTGTGTGCGTGTTAGCGGCTCTTGGAATCGTCTGGATCCCAGTCATCGAGACACGACAAGGAGCCCAAATGTTCCACTACATCCAGATGGTGCAGTCCTACTTCTCGCCTCCGATTGCTTGTGTCTTCCTGTTTGCTGTTCTCTGGAAAAGGGCGAATGAGAAGGTGAGGGAGCTTGTTCCATTAAGATATCAAGTTCAATTTTCACTCGGGAGTTGCTCTTGTGCTCATTTCTAGTTGAGCTTGTAAAGATTCATTATTTTGGATTCGGTGTCATAAAAATACTGCAAGATACCGATATTCCAGTTGCCTTTCCCGTCATTGAAGTCGATTATGCAGATCCATCCAAAACACCTAAACCTGATATCTCTGTTGGCAGGGTTCGTTCTGGGGATTGATGGTAGGTACAGGGTTCGGTGTAGCTCGCATGTTGATGGATTTCATCTACGATGAGCCCAGGTGTGGCGAAGAGGACATGAGACCCACCGTTATGCGGATACACTACATGTACGTGGCACTGTTCCTCTTCTGCGTCACGGCTTTCTTCATCATCATCATCAGCCTCTGTACCAAACCGCCCACTGCAAAACAGGTGAGCAGGAAATGACCACGCCTAACTGGTACGGTACGTAGCTTAGAAAGAATCGAAGCCTAACTAAGTTGAGCTAGTTCTCCATGGTGGCACTGGCTTTCGATGTGAAGCTTCAGACGACTTCTTTACTGCCAGGTTTCCAAGAATACTTATTTCACGCGATTTGACAACACCTACACTGATGCTGACACCAAAGAGCCCCCCATCGGTCTCCTGAAGTGTGACTCTATCCCAGCCACGGATCCTGATCTTACCCATGGTGATGTAGCTACTGGCAACGTGCCTGAGGAGAACTACGTTGCACTTGGTGAGGGAAGTGCAGAGAGTGCGTCACAGGTGGGGTTCTCAACGAAGAGTGCGTTGGCGGCCAAGTACAAGAGTGGGGAGGTCATCGAATCGGGTACGAATCATGCCAAAATTTTTTGATTATGTTATATTTCTATCCCTCGTCGTCAGGCATACTCTGAGTAGCTCCATCCTATTCTAGTTATTTGTTTTAAGATATAAATGTATACTGTCATCGTCATAATCACGCTGTACATGTATAATATTACAGCGAGATTATACAGTAACCAAAAGCAGTAAATTGGCAATCGCTCTATAAGTGAAAATGGTATATCAACGTTGAAATGAGTGTCTTAACTACCACTGGTATTGTAGTTAACTACGCTTTTCTTCAGTCAAAAAGGGTGAAGAGTCCGACCTGATAGGAACCAGCTTACGACAAAGAATACAGCGCTATTTGCTGCGTTACTGCTGTGGACTGGAGGATGCATCTGTCAACGCCCGTGACACGCGACGAATGGAACGTCAAATGCGTCGTCTGACGTCACTGCAACAGAGCCGTCGGGCACGTGCTTGCCTGTACGTGGGTCTCGTGATACAGCTGATCATCTCGAGCTTCTGCTACGCTTTCTTCACAGCAAACAGCAACTTCTTCGGCCTTATCGAATAGGCAGCCAGTTGAAAATATTTGTTTTTGTAGAGCATTCAGATGCATTATCTACATGTACTGTCATCTAAGTATTCGTTTGTAGATGAATCATGATGATGTGAATATTATCAAATCAAATCTCCTATGGATTTATTGCTATATTGGCCTATATGAAGTGTCATTGAGGTATATATGTTTACAATAATATTCAAAATGATTCAACTGGTTCTTGATGTATGTAGGGGCCTACACGTGCTTGTAAATTGCTGCTGGTGCATCATTCTATACATGTATATTACCAATTGAGAATTCACAATTTATTCAACTGAGAATAAAACTTCAAAAAAAATATCTCAAAAGTATACATGACTTTATTCTTACTGAATTTAGAAACCGTACTGACCATTGTGTGTGTGGGGAAATATGGAAGGGTTCAATCACATGGATGTTTGAGCTGGACCCAGGCAAATTATTTTGTTCTACATCATAGCGTGATCTCATAATGTAGCTGGGCCAATGCATATAGTTTTCAGCATATAATGCAATGGTTTTGAGCTCTGTTGTGTGAAAAGGGGTTCACTTAGGCCATTCTAAGACGAGAAATCATATATGATAGTCATCCAATGGGAGAAACCATAGGGAGATGAAATTTCATTCCATGATTTGCTTCGCGCACCAGCAAGTCAAACTAAAAAATTAGCCCAAGGGTATTTTTTTGTCTCCGATCCGTCAACAATTCAAAATGGCCGCCACACGGAGACCGGCGATTCAAGAGCAATGAAACTTATACACATCGTGAAGGTACATAAGGGAAGTCTAATGCATAAATGAGAAACTGAACAGTTTCTGAGAAAATGGCCGATAAAGTCCAAAAATTACCATTTTTTGTCGAAAACGGCCGCCATATTTCTGAAATTTCAGAAGTATTCAACCTTATACTTTAAAGATAAATATGATTCAACCGTAAAAGATAAAATTGTTCACGGACTGACCGACGGACGCAACGTCATGCCAATAGTTTATCGGACCTAAGATACAGTAACCTAAAAAATCAAAATCTATATGATCATCAATGTTATAATCAAGATCATCAATGTTATATCAGAGTCTCACCCTGGACTTGGGTGGAATCGGATCTATTTTCTCATTGCCAAACTCTTGATCGGTTTTCTTTCAGTCTATTTTCAATACAAAATCCCAAACCAATCTCGAGCCGTTGTCGAGATCGCTAGGTAACAAACACAATGAACTCAAAGGTCAGTGACATCGTTTATTCAACGAACAGCAGGGCAGTTCGATGACGTTCACACTCTGACACACTCAGTCCAGTATCCAGATACGAAACTCCATTTCAAGTCGGTCGTACAAATACTTCTTCAACGAGTACACAATATCAGTCCACTATATAATCGCAGCCCAATGAAGTACAGACGACCACATCGACCGCTAATTCTCTACTCACAGGGGGCAAACGCACATGAGCTTCATGACGGGAAATATGGAAGGCAAGGTGAAGGCCGTGTGCGTATGTCATGTCTTTTTGCGTGGTGATTGGATGTAGTGCTTGTTGATGCACCACGGAATGTATGCAGAGCTATAAATAGACTGAGCATGTCTGTGCGTGTCGAGGGGGCTCTGGGGAAAGTGTCACGTGCGCAGCTGGTGTGGTGTACGAATTCCCAGGGAAATTTGGGGGTCGAGGCCAAAGTGCATTGTGATGACAGCATGGATGTACTGGCCAGGAAAAGGTTTTGGGGCCAAATGCTACATTTTCTCAATCAATTGTTTGTCTGTTAAAATTCTCCACCATTGTAATGGCGCATTTGGCCTGTTTATTCATTCGTAAGGCGCTAACTTGCATTCGCTTTCTTTGCACTTGATGTTTTTTTTATTGGCCAGCACAGATGTAGTGCTGGTCTTCTGAGGCTTTTAACTGTTTTCTGGTAATTGTTTTTAGGCTACCGGACCTAAAATAATTCCAGGGGGAGGTATTTTTTAGTTTCTTCATTTTCGCATTTTTTTTCGAAATGGCGGCCGTTTGTGTCGAAAAATGGTCAATTTTGGACATTCGTCATTTTCGCAAAATCTGACTGAGGTGTTTTGGACGTGCTATTATCTTCGGTTTTGCTGCCGGGTTTGGAATTTCTTTCAATTTCAAGGGATTGGAATCGCTTCTCCAGATGCATCTAACTGGACGCTATTTTAAGGATGGTGGGCCCGTTGTATCATCTATGTCTTCGTCCATGGAGCCAGAGCTGTTTCGAGGATTGTGAGCGTGTGTTCTGGGCAACAGTCAGGCCTGTCATTATTTTCTTCTGGTCGATTCAACGTGAGGGAAAAACGTCTCAAAGGGACGAAATACTGCGGCTGGTACAAGGTAGATCACAATGCATTCGTTGTCTGACTAATCCTGGTCATGGCACCAATATAACTTGTTGTCTGATTAATCCTGGTCACGACACCACTATAACGTTTGCTGCTGACTCTCTAAGGCGCAAGTGCCTCACGATTCGGCATGGTCATTGCTGGCACTTGACCCAGGAGTTAGTCTGTTGGACAGGCTGACAACATACATATGGTTAGAATTCACACATAATTCCCATTGAAAGCAGGATTATATGCTACAGAGGAGCCTCCTAGCACCCGGCCATGTGGGCATGTTAATCTTCCGGACTCCCTGATGGTCCACTTTGGGGATAATATAACCCGGGATAGCCCGATGGGCTGCCAGAGTCTGTAATCACCACCATAGGGAAAACCGTGTGATCAATGCAAGCACTGACATGGCCAACAGGAGTCCTCGGGAGCCAAAAGGGCCTCTGGGCCAAAATGGGACATGATGACATGTTATATCTCTGTCGTCCTCTCGATCAAAAAGGAAAGACAGGCGCTGGCTGATCTTGGAATCGGCTACAGTATTTATATGGCCAATTTATACGTCACGAACATGCTTTTTTTTTTTTTTTTTTTTTTTTTTTTTTTTTCTTATATATCGCTTTATTTCTACAAAATACAGTGCAATGCAAGCACAAAAATGTTACAGATACAGTTTAGGCAATTCGCAGTTTTCACATTATATATATCAGAGCAGTATATATGACGATAGTACAGGGTATTTACATTTTACTTAAGAATTCTGCCCATTCGATTCTCTTTACACATTGTTTTTTTTCGCTGATCAATTGTTGAAGATAAATTTTTTCCTTCAAATATCGTATATATGTTGTGAATAGTATAGCGTCGCTGTTTCGTTTACATTTGTATATATAATATTTTCCATATATTAGACAAAAATTTAAAAATATAGATTCTGCACATGTACAAGGCAGTCCTAACATTATTAATTCGTCTTCGATTGACGGCAGTTCAAAAATTTCCATCGCATTCCACCAAGTAAAAAAAGAATTCCAGAAAATTTTAACAGGTTTGCACGATACTAAGAAATGTTGTATGTCATCTATATATGCACCGTTGCACTGGCTGTATGTGCACAAGTTTGAGTCACCAATTCCACGTGTATAGAGCCATTTTCTACAAGGTAGAGCGCGATGGATTACACGGTATTGAAACGATTGAATTGAGGTTTGCGTGCATGATATAAAAGGTGCGCTATAAATATCTGCCCAATTTTCCAAGACTATCCCATTACATTTTTCCCAACTTGAGATACAAACGGGAACGTGATTTTGGGTTTTTTTCCCGATATACATCCAATAAATATCCTTACAAGTTAGTTTAGATATGTTATGTACTGTGCCATTATATTCAAAATACATAACTGTTTCCACATTCTCTGTTTTATATATACTCTCTGTTTTTGGTATACTTTTTACCAAATTTTGGACGGCATGTTTTATTTGATTATATCGCAGAAAATTGCATCTAACGCCATATAAAGAATTAATCTGTGCCATTGTTAGGAATTTACCTGCACAAAAAATGTCACCAACACTTCGTATCCCATTATCATACCATTTTTTCCAAAATATAGTGCTATTATCACATGTGACGTTTCTGTTGTACCACAGATTTTCATGATATATTGTTTTACTATCGCTTACCTCTCCATCAGCTATTATATCGAGGTCGCTCAAAATTTCAGCATAAAATTCGGGGAGCTTTTGAACTAGCTTGTGGGCCCCTCTGCATTTGATCAAGTAATCAAAGCTTATTTCTCCAATAAATTCGTCAAGTATGAGCTTCCATGACGCTGATGGAGATGTAACAGCTCTTTTGAGCCACGTTATTTTCAAGGATTTTATTTTGCTCTCTAAATCGATCATCTTCAGTCCGCCATCAGGAATGTTTTGTATCATTGTTAGTTTTGATATTTTATTGGTGTTGCTGTTCCAAATGAAATTAAAAAACAGTTTGTCCATTTCCTTTATGACTTTTTGTGGTGTTCTTAATACCGTAAACGGGTATATCAACATCGAAGCTGCTAATGCATTGATGACAACTATTTTTCCTTTCAGGGACAGGTTACGCATTTTCCAAATATTCAAAAGATTTCTATTTTTTTCAGTTTGGGGGCAAAATTCATCATATACGAATCATTTTCATTATCGCAAATATGGATGCCTAATGTATTGATCGGTCCTTTACACCAGTTAATATCATATTTATCTTTGAACCTCATGTGTTTTCCAATCAGATACGCTTGAGTTTTGTCTATGTTCGTTTTTAATCCGGAACATTTTTCAAAATTCTTCAGAAATAATAAGACGTTTGGTATTGAATCATAATCCTGTATGAACAAAGTAGTGTCATCTGCTAGTTGACTGATTTTTATTTCTTTTTTCTTTAGTTGAATACCTTTAATATTGTTATCATGTCGAATATTGCATGCCATTATTTCTACTAGTAATAGGAATAAAAAAGCAGAAGCGGGGCAACCCTGTCGTACACCTCTATCAATTGAAAAATATTCTGAAAAGTAACCATTGTTCATTACTGTGCTTTTAATATTTGCATAAAGAATTTTGATCCATTTAATGAATAAAGGTCCAAAGTTTAAAGCTTCCAAAGTTTTGTGCAAGAATACCCAATTAACAGTATCGAACGCTTTTTCGAAGTCGATCAATAGGATAATTGCGGACATTTTCTTAAAGTTACAATAATCAATTACATCTGTGATAGTTCTAATATTTTCGCCTATATAACGGCCTTTAATGTATGCATTTTGATCAGTGTTTACAATTTTATCGATTGTTTTAGCTAAACGAAGGGCTATTATTTTTGCCATTAATTTATAATCAGTGGTTAACAAGCTCAATGGTCTCCAGTTTTTAATCAGGGTGCGATCTTTGTCTTTCTTGGGTATTAGGGATATTATTCCTATTTTTTGATTTATTGACAATTCACCCTTAGTGAGACCATATTTCAAAGAGTTAAAGACTAAATCTTTTATGTCATTCCAGAAGAATTTATAGAAATCAGCAGGAAGTCCATCGATGCCTGGTGTTTTGTTATTTTTCATTTCTTTCAAGGCTTTACTACATTCATCTTGGGTTAATTCACAATCACAATTTATTCTCTCTTCATCCGTAATTTGTTGGAGTTTACCTGTATCGAGGAGTCGTTTTAGAATAATTCGTTTTTCATGCGCTGATGGGATATCAGTTTCATTTTCACTGTATAATTTCTTATAGAAGACCATTTGAGCATTCAAGATTTTTTTAGGATCATTCGTTAGAGTGTTTTCAATATTTAATTGCGTTATATGTTTATTTACATAGTTGCGTTTTTCCAAATTTAGGAAATACGAGGAGTTTTTTTCTCCTTCTTCTACCCATTTTGCTTTCGACCTGATCATAATACCAGTAATTTTGTTGTCTTGGATAATTTGCAATTCGTTTTTGATTACGTTCAGCCTATCTATTACATCTTCTGGTTGACTTAAATCTGGTAGAATATTCTGTAGTTTTTTCAACTCATTTTCTAACTCCTTTTCTCGATTGTTTCTGGTACGCTTCAGGAAGGAGCTATATTATATGGATGCTGAGCGGATATCCATTTTTATCATTTCCCATAATAGGCCTTTATCATCTAGGGAATATTTGTTCCTTCCCTGTTCTATTACTTTTTTTATACATTTGATATAATCTTCGTCCTTTAATAGAGATAGATTAAATTTCCAATAAGAGGGGCCTCGGTGTTGAACATTAGGATTTACAAGAGTCATTTGTATCATGTTGTGATCGGAGATTATATTTGAAGAAATATCAACGAGTGATACTATATTGGACAATTCCTGTGATATAAGCCAATAATCCAACCTAGTGTAGATTTTCTTTTTCTTACAGTGCCATGTGTATGCAAATTTAGCTTCATTTCTTACACGCCATATGTCACATAGCTCATAAGTATCGATCATCGCTTGAAGTTCTGTTCGATACTTTACATGTTTGGAATTATTATTAGCACCGCCCTTTTTATCCTTTACAGGGTTCAGAACGACATTTAGGTCCCCACCTAATATAATATTATTTTCGATATCACTAAGTCTGCTCCTGATGCTGTTGAGAAACGATATTTGATCGTTTTCGTGTGTTTGCGTTGGGGCATACACATTGACAAGCGTAAAATAATTTCCAAAATATTCTACTTGCAACAGAATGTATCGCCCTTTAGGGTCTGATATAATCTTACATTTGTTGCCTTCAATCGCGCGCGGCAGCAATATTAACGTACCTCTACTATTTGACGTACCGTGAGAGAAAAACATGTCACCTTCCCATTCATTTGGCCAAGTTTGTTCGACGTCTGGTGTACTGTGCGTTTCTTGCAAAAAGATAATCCCTTTATATTTTGATTTAAACATTTCGAAGATCATTCTGCGTTTTTTCTTGTCGGATCGCATACCCCGTACATTTAGTGAGAACAGTTTCATGCATTGCTCAGCCATTATGATGTTTGCCTTCCATCACATATTTCGCGAAAAATACCATTAATGTGCGACGGTACATCGAGTGCATATTGCAGAAAAAAAGCGACATATATATATGATTATCAATTACTATACAATTGTACATGTGTGTAGCTCGTTTCTCCACAAAAAACACAAAAAAAAAGGAATCGAAAGGTGTTGTGAACCCCCGATTTCCCTGTACTACAATTTTGTTACATATGCCCAGTTCGACAGTTTTTTTATGGTACAAATCGCCAGTGAACTGTTGAGACACATGACCATATTTGTTTGTAAACATTGCGCTTCATGACTAGGGCCTGTACGCCACGTGGCACCGTTTGCAAGAAGTAACGCGAGGGACACAGTGTGGTAAGGGGTCAGTGTGATAATACTCATGAGTTGTGGACGAGAAAGGCTCAACACCACTCACCGTGGTTTATGTTAATAGCACAGTAACAGGGACAATGTACAGTGCTCAATCTTCGGTCTACATATTTGTTTTCTGAGTTGTGTGGCAGGCAATATCAATAGTTCAATTGTGACACACTGACCGAGTTCCCACGCTGTCATTCACGTGTATGTAGTTACCTTTTGTTTTCAATGGATTCTCTGTTCAATTTGCGTGTGACATGTCCCGGGTCATCTCAACAGTGGTACCGCCTCCTCCAAGTGGGTTCTGTAGCTTATCGTGTTTATCGGATACTGACAAATGTGGTCGTTTCGTGTGCAAACTTCATGACCGCAACTCAGGAAGAACAAATTTAACATGCTTATTTTTTCATAGATATTAGTGATGCAGTCAGTTCCATTTTGATACACGATCGATCACACGGTTTGTGATAGTCTCACTTGTACATATACTTATAAATATCAGCATGTAGTACACGTTCCGAAGCACACACTTTCGCAAGATGCACTTTGATTATTACAAGCATACTAAAATATTGTCATACTCCTTCGCCTTTGCATGGTTTTATCGGTCGATGTAAAATGCAGTTGTATTGATTGTTGTACAAAATATTTATACTTATATTATACAAGTCATATTTCCGTGCATACTATACATGCCTTGCATTCCTGCTGATACCACACATTTTTACATCATATGTTCTCATTGTCCTGGGTGTTATTTCGAATTGTTCTTGTGATGTTCATGTATATGCGTGCGTTATAGATTATCTAATACCATACACTTTCACCTCATATCTTTTGATTTCTGCAACAAAACATATAAACTCCATTCTGATAGTCTAACGAATATATTTAGACAGATGTGCGTCAGTGATGTAGAATATTACTACTATATAGGCCTACGGCATTTGAATGTGGTTTTTAAAAAAAATACACTTGATGTATGTGTAGACCATACATACTTTCCATACACATACATACATACGACCATTCATACATATATTCGTACATAAGACACTCACTCTACAACATATATACGACTCTCACTCTACAACTTGTATATCCAGGCACGTACATAGATTTTACTATATATAGGCCTACAGCATTTGAATGTGGTTTAAGATATACACTTGATGTATTTTTTTTTGTATCACACATACTTTCCATACACATACATACATACGACCATTCATACGTATACTCGCACATATATATGACACCCACTCTACAACATTTATACCTATAGGCATGTACATTGCCTATGCACACACCTGCATCTAGATATACCCTCACAAATACACACCCACATCTATTCCTACCTATCATTATACCAGCATATCTATGCATAGATAAAAACTAATACCAGTAATTTATCAAAACAAACATATGGCTATATACATGCATACATACATCCAGACATGCATGCACATATATTTGATATACCCATACAAAAAAATAACATATACATACATACACAAATATGTAATCTGGGAGATTGTCTCACAGATGTTGTGTAGGAACTGTTTTTTTTTTTTTTTTTTTTTCTTTATTTTAATTTAAATTAGGAGTGTGTATAAGGTGTTTCATGTTTTAAAGTGATTGTTGTAAGCGTACATACTCTAGACCCTGGGCTATGAGGGTGAGGGTTTTTTACGAATCGATTTGGTCTTTTAGTTTTTCACGGATCTTAACTAGCAGTTCTCCCAGGTGATTGGAACCCTTCCATGTGGTCGTGTCGCCGATGTTGCTGTCGCTGAGAGGTAGTCCGATGCCCCAGAAGGTGTCATACGGAGACGCTTCGACGAGTGTTGCGTCGGCTGTCTGCATCAGGTAACGTAGGAGGTCTGGATTCTGTTGGAACTTTGCTGTCAGCCCGTCTTCCATGTGCTTGAGTGCTGCTGAGTCGTCCCATAGATCTGGATTGCTGATCTTGATGCGTCGAGAGATTTGTTTCTGTCGTGCTGGGTTGTCGGCTGCCATGATATCGTTCGCACACCGCATGTCTCCGGCTGCTTGTGCCTTTTGGTGGAAATAATACTGTTCGGTGCAGTTATAAGTGTATTCCCCGGCCACGAACTCACATGAGTGGTGGTTAGACAGCGGAGAGTTCCGTCCCCAGAAGAACAAATGGTGGTCAACTGCTCTGGTCGCAGTGTTTATTGGGTTCAAGTCATCTGGCAAGCTGTTTAGTGAGTCGACAGTGTATTCAATGCCTTTGATAATCAGCTTGTCACCTTTGATGTAACAATTGTCTTTATATTCAGCTTTGGATTTAGCTAACTGCAACACGGGGTTCAATACCCGTCTTCTCTGTCTAATCTCGTCTGGGAGGTGTTGTGTGATGAAAGTGCTGTCATATGTTTTTGGCCTGGCTTTCCAGACTACTTGTCTGTCTGGATAGTTGGAGAAGCGTATGATGATACTTCGAGGTTTGGTGGTACTCCTGCTCGCAGACGGCCCGATACGATGTACTCTTTTTATGTCCAGTTTGTCGGGATCTACTTTGAGTGTTTTAATAAAGGTTTTCACACTTTTTTCACACTGTTCTTCAGTCTCCCAGGCAACTTCTGGGAGTGCATGGATCAGAAGATTTTCTCTCTTGGAGTACATCTCCTGATCCAGCAATTTGTCGAAAATTTCACGCTGTATTTGCTCTAGCTTATTAATTCGTTGTTCTTGCAATGCATTTTGCGCTTCGAGTTGGTTTATTTTGGATCTTTGTTTTTCCACTGTATCCGACAGCTTCTCTACACTTTCTGACACGTCTGTTGACAGATTATTAATCGTGTCACATAGACCTTTATACATCAGATGTGCCCAGGCAGGAGCATCTTCAGATAAGGTTATGTTTGACTTAGCCATTTTGTTTTGGGTATTCACCTGTGGCGATACTTTGGAGCGGTTCCTCTTGCGATGCTTTACTGGAGTAAAAACGTCACGAACATGCTTACATTGTAACGGGTTCATAACCAGCGAAACGTCACCATACCATAGCAATGTTGGCTTCGAACGAGAAGCTTCTGAGGTATAGAGCAGAATTCGGGCCAAAATACCTGTCCGGATGGAAGGACATATTCGACACACATGCAGCAATACACAGACAATTGAATCTTTGATCGAGTGCTCCTGTAGAATGAAACTAGCATGGGAATTTCCCAGATGTAACTCGGGTATTCATTGCAAAATCGCTGCACAAAACCAAAGATTTTCCAAAACTTACACAAATCTGGATCCGTGAAGCTGTGTCAACGTTAGATCTGAAGCATAGAGCTGGGACGACCTACTGGAAGATACTTTGTCAGTCGGAGCTAACAATGAAAGACACATCTTCCAAATGCCCGCACTACAACGGACGCATTCATAAAAGGACACACCAAAAAGTCTACATTATGTATATTGGCGGTTATTTGGGTGGGATCTATCCCTCAGCTGTCAACACGACTGGTTGGCGGCTAAACATGTCAATAGTAAACCAGTGGAAGATGGTCCGGATGAACAACCACTTCAAGAAGAATCCCAAATTGCATAAATGTAGGTGCCTCGCCAGTCTAAGCCCATCTTCAATGGAACAGTAAAAGAATGTTACAATAGGCTCGTGCCACAACAACGGAGGTCGTAAGACGTGGTACCAATACTCATACACCCACAATTCAACACTCTTTTCAGTCACGTGTGTCATTTGTATGTATTGGTTTGTCATATTTAAAATTGTATGTATATGATGATTTTTCTTCCGGTGATAGTGAATTAATCAACCATTGATCTAATGTGGACTGCCAATATGCGTATATTACAAATATTACCACAGTTTGGTATAAACACTAAACAAACGTTCCATCATTATTTTTAATTCAACAACAATTATCAAGCACCAAGGTTCAAAAGTATATGGCACGAGTCCACTGCATAGATCATCCATTGTGATTCACACAATCGCCAGAGTGTGGAATTCCGACTTCAAGTTCCCAGAATCAGTTAGAGACTTTCTGAAGATCTTGAGCTTTTTGCTCACTGAGTAGCGCTTGTCCCTACCCCTGGGACCAACGGAGCCGTTGCCATGACGACTGAATGCATTATTTCTGGATCGGGTCGAGTTATGGTGAAGACATGATCTTGCATTGTACCGGTGGATCTGGCGATTCCTGTTCGACGCATGGCACAACGTCACGTGGCGTGTGACGTCACTGGCGAGAGTTTGCGTTAACTCCTTGAAAAGGTTACACATGAACCTGTCACTACGGTGGGAACCTCGACGTATCTGTTGCCTATATGTGTCGTTCTCGTCATAAGTAGCACATCGTCCATTATCCAGATGATTTTTGGCTATGTACGAACTGTTCAGTACACGTGCACTTATGCCCTCTAACCACGTGGCCACCTTTTGGTTGACACTGTTCACCAGCTGTACTGGGTCAAGGCCACGTCGTGTCTCAGCCTTTATGCTGTCAGTGTCGCTTTCTGTGCAGAGGGAGTGGCGCTGGTAGAGCAGGAACAGCCCGGAGTCTGAGGAGAGACATGAGGAGATGTCACTGGGTATTGAGAGGTCGGTCTCTGTAGGGACCTGGAACGTGAGGGTACTCTTACTGCAATCCCTGACCCTCCGACCACGATAATTAGCGTTGATGTATCCAGTATCGGCCCGGCAGCGGCTGTGATAGGGGCTGCTGTAAACGGACTTCATCGTTGAAGTTCTCATAAGTTTTGTGATAAACTTCAAATACATTCTTTGGCTAGATGGCTTGCACTGTCTTTGGCAGATTATGGAGTTGAACCAGCTGGCTTGCGATTTTTATACTGGGCTGGAAATTATGATACACGCTCAGGTGCTTTTACCGATATTATAACACAATAGAATGGGTTTATGAAATATGAATATTGCTCTGACACGCCACTCGATGATGATGCTAAATAAACCAGTGTAATGAAGGATTACCCTGTCACCGTTACTCAGGGGCGTTATAATCCTTGTCATGGTAATTATAGCTAATTATTCCTCGGAAACAGATTGTAGGGCGTTGTTTGTACAATACACAGACAACAACAGCTTGATTGCTACAAAAGAAAAGTTTTTTTCTCGTCAAGTGCTCTCGGGGAGGACATGTCTGCCTCTGATTGCACTTCAACTGCATTGGGGCGTGGCAATTTTTACAGTTCAATGCATCTGATTTGTCAATTGATTCATACTTATGACCGCATACTAGTATATAGATGCTCTTGTGTAGCACTCGCCCACTTATTATTCAACGATGTGTGTTAATTGTTGACATCAATTGTTACATTCATTTTGTGAATACATGAATTATTAGCTTATCGGAAATGTTAATAAATGCATAACGGCAGCGCAGATATCAATAAAGACACATTGTCACAATTAAATATAAGTTGTCGTTATAAAAACAACAATATAATACATATACATAAGAAAAAAAGGGCTTACATTGCTCAAAAGGCCCGATATGTGGACCCAAAATGCCCCAAAATGCACATTTGGCACTTTGCTTGAAATCTATCCAGTAACGTTCTCTCTGGTTTCACACATGAATGACATTTAGGACTGTTTAGCTTGTTTGATATAAAGCCCAGTCCCACTGTCCCGGTTTGACGCCCAGTCGACTCCTGGATCACGGACCGGGCCTCAACGGGTCTCGTCTGTCCAGACCGGGTCTATACCGGTTCTGAAACGGGT
This sequence comes from Terebella lapidaria, assembly GCA_949152475.1. Classification (NCBI taxonomy): domain Eukaryota; kingdom Metazoa; phylum Annelida; class Polychaeta; order Terebellida; family Terebellidae; genus Terebella; species Terebella lapidaria. Next base: position 31,576,026 of record OX424563.1, on the reverse strand, counting down.
CTTAACCGGGCATACCATGTCTTGACCGGCCATACCGTGTCAATCTGGGTGGCAAATAGGGTCTCGTCCGGGAACTTGCGCGAAAAATGAAACATGTTTCATTTTTTTTGGTGAACCGGGTCTCGACCGGGGGACCCTCATAGGTGGTGGGAATAAATCCACGTGACCGGGCGTGACCGGAAATTGTCCTGGAGTCCACCGGGGGCACCGGGAGTCATCTTGGATTCATGCTGGTGTCATCCAGCCACACCAGGTGTCAACGAGGTCTCGACTGTATGGAAATTGGGTGTTTTGATGAACCGGGAGCAGTCCGGGAGTTGACCTTGTTAACCGGGAATCGACCTGGGATTAACCTGGAGTTATCTGGGAGTTAACCTGGTCTGATCCGGGCGCCCAGGGAGAAAACAAATAAAAAAGGTCTCATTCAGCCGATGCCTTCAACGGGGGGTCGTCCGGGACAGTAGTACTGCAACTCATTCCTCGCAAAGTTTTCAACTTTTTTTCCCCCTCGACCTGGTCTCAACCGGCCCAAATCGGGTCAAACAATCCGGGAGTCGTCCGGGTCTCAGAACGGGACAGTGGGACTGTACTAATATTAAGGATTGGGGGATTGAATGACTCAAAAGGCCAGAAATGTAGGCTCAGAAGCCGAAAATGACTGAAATTTCACTGTTTGGCACTTTGCTTAAAACATAATTCAGTATCTTTCTGTCTAATGTCATATATTCATGACACTATGTACTGTAACTACAGTCTATTTCGTGCATGAAGATGGAATGCCTTGAACCACTCAAAAGACCCAAACTATAGGCCCAAATCACCCAACTCAGTCTGAAATGCACGAACTTTCCCCTGTAGACAAAACACTTGTTAATTCAGCATGTGGGAAGTCGTATATGGAACAACTAACGATGACCTTGAGTGCTAAATGTCTGATGGTGAATATGTAAATTGGCTCCTGAGGCATAACGCTCGCAACTGGAAGTTAGGAGTGTGTGTTATAAGCTTATAAGAAGTCATATATCTGTCACATATTTTAGTGACCTTGAACTTGACTTTAAACGACCTTGAAGGCTAAATTTCAAAATCCCGCCTGACAAGAAGTGTGCAAATGGGCTTCTACATATAAAATACTCATTGATAGAACTCACATGTTTGTATTATCAACATAATAAAGTCATATTTAACACACCTAATGGTGACACCTCAAGGTAATGTGTCATCTGCAATGCAATGTCATCTGTGTCATCTGCAAGGACATCTGGTTGAGCAAGTTGCTGGGGCGAAAGGGCGTGAAAGTAGTCAGAGTCGTTGAACGTGTGAGTAGGTTAACATGAGAAATAAAATGCTAGGAGAAAACGAGATAACCATCAATTCCTGAATACAAAACTTCGTTGCCATCCATATATGGACACCAGCCTGCAAATCGTGATCGCGGTGATGTCAACAAATAAAGCATTTTTTACACAAAACACTTTCCTTTTTTACAGCTGACTACCATGTCAGTACATATACTGGAACTTTTGCCTATATAATATACAAGACTAATATATAGCACACCACTATGTTGACTAGCCTACCTCCATCACATCTGTTACATATATGCGCAGGTCTACTTCCAACAAGGTGCAGCGTGTGACACCGATGGTATCGCGCCAGTGATATATGTACTCTATTCAAAATTAGCGGGATTATATTCGATGTCACGGCCAGTTTGCACATGCGAGCTACCCTACGCTGAACGTCGTTTGCGTCCAAACTTGCAACGTGAAGGTACGTACTATATATATTTATATGGGCATAGAGATTCAATTTTGTGAGGCTACCATACCCAATGTTTGTATTTTGAACATGAAGTGGTACTGAGTCATATGATACATTCTCTAGTGGCCTTGAAATTGGTCAACATGACCTTGAGTGCACTAATTCAAGATGATGTCCACCACAGAATAATCTTTGAATGTAACAATGTTGAAGATAGAGCTGAGGTTTGTATTGTGAAACCTTAGTCAGGGTGACAGGAACTCGATTTTGACCTACACTCATCGAGAATGCTCGAAGTAAATGTGCACAGTGAAATGCGTGAAGTGCTCTTTTGGAGAAAGGTCTTGACCACGACCTTTGAACTTGATAGATCATCCGGCCCATGTAGCGTATCTTACTCCACACATTTTAATATTGTAATATAATAATAATAATAATAATAATAATATTAATAATATTAATAATAATAATAATTATTATAATAATTATAATATATATATATATATATATATATATATATATATATATATATATATATATATATATATATAATTATTATTATTATTATTATTATTATTATTATTATTATAATAACGATCGTTCCCGGAAAAGTACGACCTTCCTGAAAAAGGTGATAACTTCCATAAACAATGGAAACACCGCGTGTATCAAACGTATGTGGTAGCATCAAGTACATTGAAGCCAGGTATAAAGTAAACAAGGCCACTGTTTTTTGCTCTTTGAAATAACTGTCTTCACTATTCAATCATCGGGGTATGTCATGCCCTTGCAATCGAAGTATGCCACAGAGTGATTAGTTTGTATGGGTTTTGGTTAAATATTTGTGTCGTAGTGCAGATGTTATTCATTAAACTTGTTTCATACTTAGCACATCAACCTAGAAGTTGCATTTTCCATCTCAAAGAAGACGGTGTGTTGGGGATGCAGTTGCAGTAGACTTGTGTGCATTAGTCGAGACTCGATATTACATTTTGTGCGGTTTAATAAGTTTCATTTAAGTGGTCAAATTCTAAGAGTGAAAACGGGTTCTGAGCTCAGATGTTGGATAGTTATATAGTTGTTTTCTTGTCTATAGACTCTGTAACACCACAGACTCCTGGATGGCCATCGAAACGATCTCAAGTACACAATATGGGGTATTTACGACTGGGGTATGTCGTGCGCGCCGTGGTTTCAAATGGTACACGAATAAAGATGAAATGATAAATGCATTATGGTAGTACATGCTTCTGTGTACAGGAATGTGAAATATGAACAAGAGAAATTCGGTGTGATGCTGTGTGAGAGAAACGTATAACCACGCTGGGAAAGGCGATCTCCAGAATCTGAGGTTGAACGCTGGAATTGGAGGTTGAACGCCCGATTCTGAGGAAATGGCGCAAAGAAAGCAAAACATTGTGAATAGCTCCTATGATTTTGGGTAATTACTGTATATCATAACGATTATTGGCATAAAAGAGTGTGTCCATAGAGCATGCGAACATATATGGCTTTCAGGAATAAGCAAGATTGGTGTGAGAATGCACAGACCAGGCAGTAAACTGGGACACAAAATAGCGGGTCAATATCCGTATGCAAACGAAGTGCGAAGTTGCAACCAAATTTGACATTTCGAAGGGATATGTGGCAAAATACACATGTTTCACGCACAGAAATAGTTACCAGTGAACCTTTTACGACAACAGATACATCAGTATGTGCACATCATCTGATAAAACATAATTTATGAGCACATTTCGAATTGACAGCTGCAACTCCATGTATACTGAGGACGGCAACTCCATGTATTACAATAATGAGGTAGAATTGGGTGGCCCTGAAAGAACAATGTGTTTGCTAGTTTGTCAAAAGTTGAAAAAAAAATGTTGATTTCAGGTTTGCCTTCCGCAACAGTTTGATATATCTAGGGACCTATTCTGATATTATTTGGTTGAACGCATGTGTTTATTCAGAATTTACTGCGCATATCATGGACACCAATACTATTACCTTATGCCATCATCATTTTGCTGGTTGTATTGATAGAGTGGGAGACAAATATGTTCATCAATAAATCGTATCTGCCTACTAGTATACTTTTCTCTAGTTGACACCTGCATACCCCCCCACCCATGCAGGTTTACTTGGATGATGACAGACTTAGGGATTGACAAAATACAGGTTATATGAATCCATTCTTATGGTCCAATTTGAGCGCTAATTGGCAGGGTTAAATACTTGATTTAGGCATGAAAACTTGTAGCAGACGTGGGAAATTTATTTAGGTTAAAAAAAATGTTCGTGTCACATTACATGTTCGTGCCTAAATTATTCCGGTATATTATGGAATGTGAGCTTCGCACATATATTTTTATGTGCAATTTGACAAGTGCTTGGAGAAGGTATCCCAAAAATCTAAATATAATTTCATGTTGCCATATCAGCTGTAGTTTTTCATTTATTTTTTATGAACATGGCTGCTATTGAAACACTTGTAATTCAGTGCAATGCAGTGCTCGTAAATTTCAGACTCACTAATATGGTCAATTTTTGTTTTATAATTTCAAATAAATCTGCTGGGTACCTGCGAATTATGACAGGATGTCATTTACTTACTGAATATCGTGGTATGTTGTGTGTGTAGAAATTACTACGTACATATATCAATTGCGCATAAAATATCAATATATTCCTGTTGCAAACCATTTCTAGTGCTTTCAATAGACGTGGAATCAATACCCAGTATTAGGTATTCCGAGCAAACAAAACAGGGTCCGTTATCCAATCTCATAGTCCGGGGACAGAAAGTCATATCAGGCATACGAAGTGAGAGAAAACAAAAATGACAGGGAAACTCATGAACCCCCAAAATGGCCATTAGGAGGTGAAATCAGGTGTTCAGGAAAGAGTGAGCATTTCCTGTCCCACTAGTGGCACCCGTCATGAATTCCCCAAAATTAACATGAAAATAGATCTAGTTGCATGGCAGACATGGATTTGGTGTATTTATCAACCATATCATGATGACGTCCATAGAATTTCCTAAAGACAGCTATACGTATTAAAACACATCCTTGTGGCAGCAGTTTAGAGACTAGCTGGGCACTTCGATAAACAGAGTCCTCATCTTTGCAACTAGCTCTGGAATAACGTATAAGTTGAGAAACAAACACACCATATGCCGGTGACATAGGAATGTTGCTGCTTAGAAAAGGGAAATTGACTATGGAAAAATTGAAATCATCACGTTTGTCATATAATCTAGTTGACAGGTTAGAATCATTGTCAATCTCCAACCTCAGGTCTAGATAGTTGGAAAAATTAGCGGAGTGTCTGTAGTATCCTTAATTTCAAGTTCCTTAGGATATATGACATCCAAATAATCACCAAACTTGGGATTATTTAGCGACAGTACATCATCTATGTATCGGAAAGTGAAATTAAAATTGCATGTTAGTTTCTTAGAACCTCCTCGTTGTAAATATTGGATAAAATCTGATTAATATGAGTATAAAAACAGGTCTGCCAATAATGGTGCCCAGTTTGTACCCATGGGAATACCAATAGTTTGTTGAAATATGGCCGTTTGGCCCTGGAAGACACTAACCAGATTCATTACAAAATTTAAACCTATTTAAAATGTCCTACGATGGATCGATATCACGGTGGAATGAAGAAATTAAACAATTTCATTCAATGGCTTCACGTATTATCTGTTTCTTGTCTGCAAAATCTAACGGATCTTGAATTTGGGTGCATGTACGAGGGATAAGACCACATGGCTGTATATGTCGTGTGTCATGAACCCCATATCACCAAAGCAGAGACGTCACCAAACCCTGAGAGCGATGTGTTCTTGGCAGCACTCGTCACTCTGTTCCGTAAATTCCGGTGTTGCCGTTTTTTATCAGCCCTCATACTCGTGGAGTTGCAGCCTAGTTTTATTTCACGTTGAATACTCAATAATTTCGCAAACATTCAAGAAATCTGGTCAGATATAAAGTCTTTTGCACCTAAACAACCATTCTGCACAATCTCAAGTGCTATATTTGGTAAATTAGTGAATTAAACTGGTTTATTCATTCGATGCGTGTTGTCGCCTAGATGCTGTTTCAGTACCTAAAACTGTGCCGCGATTTATCAGATAACTGTGTGATATACTAAGGTGTTTTTGTTGTAGCGAGGGACAATGATCATTCGCATAACTGATGCACACTGTTATATCGATGACATGGACCATTTTACGTACCTTTTGAGGGCTTTTCCCTCAATCATCCTCACAATGTTTGGTTTCTTTTCGCGATTTACTCTGATTCGGGCGTTCAACCTTCAATTCCGGCGTTCAACCTCAGATTCTGGAGATCGCCTTTCCCAGCGTGATAACATATTATAGACATATTATGAACTCATGCCATCTCAATGCCGGACATACCCCATCAAGGGTCCAACAAGGGTCTGACATGCCCCATCAATTAAGGGTCTGACTTACCTCGACAAGGGTCCAACAAGGGTCTGACTTACCCCATCAAGGGTCCAACAAGGGTCTGACTTACCCCATCAAGGGTCCAACAAGGGCCTGACTTACCCCATCAAGGTCTGACTTACCCCAACAAGGGTCCGACTTACCCCACCAAGGGTCCAACAAGGGTCTGACTTATCCCACCAAGGGTCCAACAAGGGTCTGACTTACCCACAGCCGAAGGATTCCCCACAACCGAAGCCACGAGGGGGTCTCCACGGTGCAAATTTACAACACGTGTAAGTGCGTGTACAACATACATATATGTACATCATAACTACTCATATATCATGTGTCAGAGTCATATATAATAACATACTAATATACAAGTCATGAAACATGTAAGTCATATATATATCCAAACACTGCAATAGTAGTAGTAGATTTATTGACATGACACAAAGGAACAAAAGTAATACGAGTGTAATGGCCATACATTTGTACACTTATTCCATTTTCAATTGCAATTCATACATTTATTTTTAAAACAGTGGACCAGTTGACAGAGGACAAAACCTAAGGCCAAAACTAGTACCTATATGCAATACCGTCTGGACCATGCCAATCTAAGATGACATCTAGACTATTCAATATCCCATTTGGCCTATCATCAGCTAGATGCAAAACTCCCAGAAAGGGCAAGTCATGTCTTCAATGCGTAGGCTATGTCAAACTTTTGGTGGGGTAAGTCAGACCCTTGATGGGATAAGTCAGACCTTTGATGTGGGTAAGTCAGACCCTTGGTGGGGTAAGTCAGACCCTTGGTGGGGTAAGTTAGACCCTTGATGGGGTAAGTCAGACCTTTGATGTGGGTAAGTCAGACCCTTGGTGGGGTAAGTCAGACCCTTGGTGGGGTAAGTTAGACCCTTGATGGGGTATGTCGGGCCCTGTGATATCCGAAGTTTGGGGTATGTCCGGCATTGAGATGGCCAATAGGTCGAACTTACCCCCATCTTTATTCTTATTCTTCTTCTTCTTATTATTATTATTATTATTATTATTATTATTATTATTATTATTATTATTATTATTATTAACACTGAAGGGTACATTTACATGTATTTCCTTCCGCGACCATCCGACTGCAGACAATGATATAATAATGATGGGGGTATGTTTTCTGACCATCCGACAGTCCGACTGCAGACATCTCAATACTAAACTTAAGGGTGCAATGATTTCGTTCAGACCATCCGACTGCAGACAATGACATAGTACATTATGGGGATATGTTTTCTGACCGCCCGACAGTCCGACTGCAGACATCTCATAACTAGAAGGTACATTGATTTCGTTCAGACCATCCGACTGCAGACAAAGATATATTACCTGATGGGGATATGTCTTCTGACTGTCCGACAGTCCGACTGCAGACAGCTTATTACTGAAGGGTGCATTGATTTCGTTCAGACTATCAGACTGCAGACAAAGATATATTACATGATGGGGATATGTCTTCTGACCGTCCGACAGTCCGACTGCAGACAGCTTAATACTAAACGGTGCATTGATTTCGTTCAGACCATCCGACTGCAGACAATGATATAGAACATGATGGGGCATGTTTTCTGATCGTCCGACAGTCCGACTGCAGACATCTCATAACTAACAGGTACATTGATTTCGTTCAGACCATCTGACTGCAGACAAAGATATAGTACATGATGGGGATATGTTTTCTGACCTCCGACAGTCCGACTTTCCGACAGCCCAATACTCACCATCTATCCCACAGTGCGATAGTACAGTTTGTACCACATGGTTTATCGCCAGTTGGACTATCGGATGTTCACAACCGAGTGTTATTCCCTGGTGTCATTATGCATTATTATGGACTGAGTAAAATTTAAGGACCATATTTTTCAAACCCATCACGTGATCAAACGATATATTTGTATATTTCGTGACATTACGATATGTCATGGTTGGTACTATCTCCCGATCGTGAGACCCCTAAAGTCCTGGTCACCACACGTAGCAATATCAACAAAGGACGCAGCAACTGTGTGGCACAACAGTGGACTTTTATACTCCATGTCCCCATTTTCTTATTTGTGCTGTGCAAACAAAATTTAAATTCATACTTTCTGTGTTCTATGATGTATTATTAACGGTACTCATAATATCTCTGGAGTTGATAGGAGGCATAATATTTAGTTTGGGGAATGTGAAATTGTAAGCTGCACTAAGCATGCGCCATCGAGCTTGAAATGGTTTTAATTCATTTACCCAGTATATTAATGGAACATCTGTTGCCTGTTGTCCTGGACAACAAACCAAATGTGCTAGTGTGGGCGAAATATTTCCCGAGGGCGTAGCTTCAATATTCATTGACACTGTCACATCCCGAGGCTTTAGGAAGGTTGTATACTATATCAGTACCATTATGATGTGAACTATAAGGCTCTCACTGATTATGGAGGCAAAAATTTATCAGGGCTGCGTGACGTGACATTCAAGTACATGCATGACGTTTTGTTCATTTTTGTGTAAACGCAAATACATGTAATTGAGGCATGTGCGCAGACTGGCGAGGTTGTTTTCTGGCACATAATCTGGATTGGTCTATTGCAAACTGTGTGATTCGAGATGTGGAACGGAGTTTGCAGAAATGTCCAGTCAATCAAGTAAGACAAATGTGCTTGACGTGACCCCACGGCCCGAAAACAACCAATTGACATTCTGATATTTAGCATGTTTTTTTAAGAATCTTAATAAAACATACTATTGTTATATTATTGTCTGCACTTGGAAAGACGGACAGTCAGAAAATATGCCCATCATATTTCATCCGCTCTATCCATATGACGCGGGATTTACTTTCAGGCATTATTTCGTTACGTCTGTGTAAAATGCGTGCCATTTTGTTATTTACAACACAGATTATCTTGATTCAGTTTCTGACAATGTAAAAAAAATATTGGGATATAACTTCCCATGCTTATAAATAAAATTGTCGAGGCATATGAGGAACGTAATAAGACCTAGGAAATTTATAGGACAATGGCTATTTTTTTCTTGTCTTTTCAATAGTGCCTTCCTTCAGGCTTTGTTCAATAAGAATTATGTAGCAGTGTAGACATACTTTTTCAAAAAACACATGACTTAAGGAGTGATAAACAATTTTGTTCTCCAGGTAATATATACACGTGAATAGTTTTCAATATAAAATTTAGATATTATTTGCCAATGTCTAAGACGTAACGCTTCGTGTCCTTCGTGTTACGTCTGACAATTGCATCAAAACAGACGATTTAAATGGAAATATAAATAAGTTCAAATCCACTGAAAAGAAATATAGGGGATATTGATCACTTATACACAAAATATGGCCAGACAGATCTTTACACAATCACATAAGTTCATATTATTTCTAAGCCGTGTCCAAAACGTTACGCCTCAGACTATGGTGTTTAAATGGTTCACCACCAACACTACTGAACTTTTTATTATTATCATCAATGTATTTTACAACTGTTCCGACTGCCAGCAATGGATTTGAATACACGCGACCCACTTGCCTTCTTTCCTCTGCAAACTACGAGCACATCGACCCGGTGAGGGTGCCCTCTAAACGGGCCAAAATAGGATTGTTACATCTGACCAAAATCGCTTGAAATAACGATGGGTTGTGCAGTTGTTTGCGTCCGTGTTACATATAGCCATATTTATCATTATATCCCAGCATCCGATTGTGTGTTATGCGCATTCAGAATCACATCACGCTATATGAATTAAATGGATCCCATTGCCAGTAACTAGTCATCGGGCATAGGAAGTGTTCACGCCACTATGTGAAATCAGCCACAAGACGTAACAGAGACACGATGTTGGTGTCCTTGTTACATCTCGACTTTCTGTATGTGTATAATATGAGATGTATTCTCTGTTCTGCCTGCATGTTTTGTTATGCGAAGACGTAACATGGAATATTTCATTTTCGACGAACATGGACACAACGAGTCATGGTTACATCTGGACAATTTATTTATTTTATTGTATTTTCAACATTCCACGCTCTATCCACTTCTTCTTTACACCTTCTGACTTTTTGTATTGTGAATCCTACATATCACACTGTTATATTCATGATAAATGATCAAAGAATCATAAACTGGTGTGATATTTGCAGATGTAACGAAGACACCAAAATGTGTTATCCTCGTTATGTCGTCCCCATCATTAGACGTAACGTGGACGCGAATTTCTTTATGGGCCTTTTCCCTGAAATTCATTTGAAATATAATTGCCATATGTGTTTGAAAATAATATTACGCTTGATTTCGTCAAGAAAAACCATCATAGCCTTTTGGCTTGTGATTAGGTACTTATGTACTTGTCATATATCTATTCCATGGGGTTTGTTTCGGATTTCCAAATTATATTCATAGGTTGTTGGGCAGTTGTATACTAATTCCATCAGGTGTACAGTCGAAACAACTACATTCACCACACTGTCTGCCCCTGATGACGCCAGTGTGTCTTTTGATAAAGTATTTAGGTCGGGCTTTGTTTCTAGTGCAAAATGTTGTGTTTTGCGTTTGTTATTGGAATCATCAAAATTTGGCTGTATTTTGGTGGTAATAGATTGAAACTTACATTTCATGGTTAAAAAAATTTTGTATGCACATATATTTACTTTAAAAAGTATTTTAGCGTCCTGTTACATCTGTCACTTATTTTGATGTACTTCACCTGTGTACATAACGAAAAATGTGTTTCATTATGCATATTTTCACAGAATATGTAGCGGAGATATAGAAAGAGTTATAACTGAATTTAAAATAGGTACATAATTCTTCAAATAAGAGCTGCAAACTTTGTTCCGGTGTCATGTTACGTCTGACCAAATTACTTGTATAAGATATTGTTTTATAGCTCATTGGTGCGTGATTATTTTTTTTTAATGCAGAACAAGATGGGCGATGAAGTGTTTAATAGTTCCATTCGATAGTTCAGTTAGCACAAACAAGATGAAAATCAAGAAAATCATGCTTTTTGCTATTAGTCAGATGTAGCGAAATAATGCCCGACAGGAAATCCAGCGTCATATGATTGCCTGCTGTGGGATAGTCAGATTTTCAGGAGGAACTAAATGTGCACTTCAGTAGGGTACCAAAACTGTGTAAAGTGTCATACACTTTGACATATGGCCTTTTGTCATCGATATTGTGTGATGAAATGTAAAATACATTTATAAATGGTGTATGCTTATATGGATGTAATATGTGCAATGACATAAGGTGAGCTCCCGTACAACATGGGCCTACTGCAGATATATTTTTGATGACAATAATTAGGCGGATGGACGGAAGGTCAGAAAACATGCCCATCATGTACTATATCATTGTCTGCAGTCGGATGGTCGCGGGCGAAAATCAATGCACCCTTTAGTATTGAGATGTCTGCAGTCGGACTGCTACACGGTCAGAAAACATACCCCCATCATTGATTCGAGCACTGGGGAATAATAGGCGAGATATTAATTTAATTCATAAGTAAAAAAAAAAAAAACAGCAAGACATTTTCTCCGGACATATTCTTAACACTTTCCATTCCTACTATTCTGTAGCTTGTGTACTATATCATTGTCTGCAGTCGGATGGTCGCGGAAGGAAATCAATGCGCACTTTAGTACTGAGCTGTCTGCAGTCGGACTGTCGGACGGTCAGAAAACATGCCCCCGTCATGCACTATATCATTGTCTGCAGTCGGTTGGTCTGAACGAAATCCCTGTACCCTTTAGTATTGAGATGTCTGCAGTCGGATGGTCGGACGGTGTGAAAACATGCCCCCATTATGTACTATATCATTGTCTGCAGTCGGACTGTCGGTTGGTCGTGGAAGGAAATCAATTCACCCTTTAGTATTGAGCTGTCTGCAGTCGGACTGTCGGACGGTCTGAAAACATGCCCCCTTCATGTACTATATCATTGTCTGCAGTCGGAAGGTTGGAAGGAAATGTATGTACCCTTTAGTATTGAGATGTCTGCAGTCGGATGGTCGGACGGTAAAGAAACATGCCCCCATCATGTACTATATCATTGTCTGCAGTCGGATGGTCTGAACGTAATCCCTGTACCCTTTAGTATTGAGATGTCTGCAGTCGGACTGTCGGACGGTCTGAAAACATGCCCCCATCATGTACTATATCATTGTCTGCAGTCGGATGGTCTGAACGTAATCCCTGTACCCTTTAGTATTGAGATGTCTGCAGTCGGACTGTCGGACGGTCAGAAACCATGCCCCCATCATGTATTATATCATTGTCTGTAGTCGAATGCTCGCGGAAGGAAATCAATTCACCCTTTAGTATTGAGCTGTCTGCAGTCGGACTGTCGGACGGTCAGAAAACATGCCCCCATCATGTACTATATCATTGTCTGTAGTCGGATGGTCGCGGAAAGAAATCAGTGCACCCTTTAGTATTGAGATGTCTGCAGTCGGACTGTCGGACGGTCAGAAAACATGCCCCCATCATGTACTATATCATTGTCTGTAGTCGGATGGTCGCGGAAAGAAATCAGTGCACCCTCTAGTATTGAGATGTCTGCTGTCGGACGGTCAGAAAACATACCCCCATCATGTACTATGTCATTGTGTGCAGTCGGGTGGTCTGAACGAAATCAATTCACCCTTTAGTATTGAGATGTCTGCAGTCGGACTGTCGGACGGTCAGAAAACATGCCCCTATCATGTAATATAATGTCTGCAGTGGGATGGTCTGAACGAAATCCATGTACCCTTCAGTACTGAGCTGACTGCAGTCGGACTCTCGGACGGTCAGAAAACATACCCCAATCATGTACCATATGACTGTGATTGAACCAGTATTGAAGTACTACTGAAAATTCGTAGAATAAGATACGCTACATGGACCGATCATCCTATTGAGGTCGTGACCTGTAAGATGCATATCAAGCCTGACGCGATTTCAAGCAGTTCTAGCAAAGTTATGGCATGTTTAGGCCTCTTAAACACCGACCTTATGCTCGTGTCATGAGTGTATATGAGGTCATATATGAAGCATCCTTCGGTGGCATTCATATTGACCTGACTTTGAGTAAATGCGATACAGATGCAACGTGATGATATGTATATTAGCGCATTTGCCATGTATGGTTATGTATGGTGGAACTATTGGTGACCTTGAACATTACCTCAATTTTCAATGTCACGTCTGACCCAAAATGTATAAATTGGCCTCTGCAGACAAAACCCTTGTGCTTAGTTATGTTGTATTTTATGCATAGGAAACCTTGTATAGAAATTTATATATGTTGGATTTGTTTCATTGAAGTTAACCTCGGATGACCTCAACTGGTAAATTTCACTGTCACATCTGACATAAAATGTGTAAATGGGGTACATTATCGAACAGTACATATTGTTTGCGTCTTTCTGTATATTGACCCACATTGCCCTATAAAGATATTCCAATTTCCACAGATTAATCATGCATGAGTAGAATTATTCGATATTAATAGGACATGGTCGGTGCTGACCAGTAAGGTGACTAAACTTTGTAAACAACACTGACTTCGCTATGCATGAACGATTTTCCCAGAAGAGGGCTTCACCGAGTGACTTGAATGAATTTGCAATTTGGATAGGTACCTCATTGGCCCGTACAAATCTTACTTTTATTAATAGAACTTAGGAAAGTATTATGAGCATTTAAGAAGTCATGTATCATGGATCTATTCGTGACCTTGAACTTGACCTAAACTCGATGACACGGAATCGTATCCGCAATTAAAATACTTCTTGTCGATGTATCCATTGTATACTGTGTGCGTTATATCAACGAAAGGACGATCACTTGCAAATAAAGCACTGCATTACCTAAAATAAAGCACTGCATGACCGAAAATAAAGCACTGCATGGCCGAAAATAAAGCACTGCAAAACCTAAAATAAAGAACGGCGTGCGTAACACCCTGCAACATATCTTAAGGCGGTGACTGACCTAGTTCTTTTGTCTAGGGGTCAGGTCATGTTATTGTCACCGACTTGTGCTCAGATTTTTCGGAAGGAAGATGAACACAAGGTAAGAAAAATGCAATTTCTGCAACATAACGCATATATATAATAACTGAGGTAGATGATACGATGTCCGAGATACTAATACAAATTTATTTACTTCACAAATATTTGTAGGGGCTGAAATTCCCCAGAAATAAGGTTTCTTCCATCAATGTTTACCCCAATTTTGAAACGGTGATGACGTTCATGGTCATTTTCAATAAATTCTGCACATTGTATTTAGATAATCTGCACACGGGAGATAAGATAATCATATCATGTTTCATACATCCTGCGCATATGCACTAAAATCTTGTAATTTCTCAGTTATTCCTAAATTATTCCACATGCTTGTCGTGTCACCGATTTGAGTCAAGCGTCACCGAGTTAGGATTACATTTTGGGTATAACATACCCACTGGTTGAATGAGTTGAACTGTACAATGAGTTCTCAGGAAAGGTGTTCTCGTGTACGGTTATAGCGATATCATATTCGTGGCATCGTGGACCGTACGCAGCAATATAATGTGCAGTTTACATCCCAACAACATTTCGTAAGACCGCGTTATTTGTTTATATAGGTATGAAAAGTCATCATCAGCCCGATATTCTATGAAAAGATATTCGAGTCTGTAGCCGAGTCGGACCCCGTCGGCGCGTCATTGTCGCATTGCTATCTTCGCAGTTTTTACGTGCACACCTGATTGGACAGATACATCTTTCTTTTCCTGCCATGATTCCTGAATGAACAAACGATGGGACTATGCAAATAATTTAGGCATGTCCACGTAATAATTATGATTTGTGTATAGTGTACATGTTAAATTTGCTCATTTTCAAAATATGAAGACAAAAATATGGAAAGAAACTAATATGAACATTTGCATTATGATGTTGCAATGCATACCATTGATTGAACATCCGCGGTGGCTAATACTTTATGCGTTTTTCGTGGAGAGATACCAGTCCTTTTCTGGGCAACTAATATCTTAAGTCGGTGACGCTTGACTCAAATCGGTGACACGACAAGCGTGTGTAGTAATTTAGGAATAAGTGCAAAATTACAATATATTGGAGCGTATGCGCAGGATATATGAAACATGAGATGATTATCTCAACTCCCGTGTACAGATTATCGAAAAACAATGTGCAGAATTGATTGAAAATGACCATGAACGTAATCACCGTGTCAAAACTGGGGTAAATATTGATGGAAGAAACCTTATTTCTGGGGAATTTCAGCTCATACAAATATTTGTGAAATACATAAATTTGTAGTAGTATCTCGGATATCGTATCACCCCCCCCCCCCCCCCTCAGTTATAATATATATGCGTTATGTTGCAGAAATTGCATTTTTCTTACCGTGTGTTGATCTTTCTTCCAAAAAATCTGAGCACAAGTCGGTGACAATAACATGACCTGACCCCTAGACAAAAGAACTAGGTCAATCACCGCCTTAAGATATGTTGCAGGGCGGTAAGCTCCTCGTCCGAAATTTCTTCAATAGATGTGTTGTATGACACATGTTCAGGAGCAGTACGTTCTACCTTCCATGCTATACTTGTGTTTACATAGCGTCAGACAAGTCATCGTACGTACACTCGTTCCCTGCGTTGTAGTAGCAAAATAGCGAGATTGTCGTTCCAGATTTTGGTGTTGTGTCATAAATAACGAGTCTATCCATTTTGACCTCGTGGCTTCAAACATTCAAAATGAGCGCATTTTGTGGGAATCTCAACGTGGTATACTTTGACATTGAGTAGTACTCAGTATCTGTGTACTCAAGCAAATAAAGAACAGTTATTGTATTGCAACCCCAACATACCGTCTTTGGACCGTGAGCTGTATCCGGTAATGCACAAGTGAGCAATAAAGAGCGATTATGTGTATAGCACAGCATTCGACCACTTGACTGTATACCGCAGGTATTTTAAGTCCGTTAAAGAATTCGACATCGTGCCATCGCTAATAAAGAACTCCGGCCTTCGGCCGTCGTTCTTTATTTTCGCGATGACACTCTGTCTCATTCTTTAACTATTACGTAAGATTCCTAGATACGAATACACAATGGGTAAATTAATGCACACACAGTCCGTTTCAATTTCCTTCGTTAACATGGTTCATGAAGTGTTTTTGTTTACCAAATCAAACACACAGTAATTGATGACTGGGAAGAGGAGAGTTATGCATATTTCAGCTAATCAAATGTTGATAGTTGTATATCACTTCTAATCGAAAACACACATGTATGTATGAAACTTAGTTCAAAGGCCTACCCAACCACTGCTTGGTACAGGTTGGTCGTGCTTATATTTCGATTTTAGGAATAAACATGACAATCAGAGATTGCATACCCTCGCCCAATTGATTTGGTCAATTTACAGGTTGAACACATTTTACCGCAGCATTCGATTACCGTGCTGGCAGATTTTTTTATTTTTGTTAATGACCGAAAAAAAAAAATAGACAAACACTAATATATACTAAATTCCAATTAATTCCATGCATTTGTGACAAAGTTGTGACGTTTTTAAATTATGGAAATTATCATGTACATGACGTCATAATGACGTCACTTTTTGTCGTAAAGCCAAACATGAGACATCCGAAATCTGGGTCTCAATACCTTCCTTATGATTATTACTTGACAGGTTTTAAAAAATGAACATTTGACCTTGACATCATGACAACTTGACCTCAATGATCTCACCAACTCGAGATCGAATGGAAATTTGAAATACAATTCCTTTCCTGCATATTATGGTTCAGTCGCATCTTTTTACCTCGCTTTAGAACACACACTAATATTAATTAAATATTAGTGTGTGTTTTGCAGGTTCTCAGTGACCTTGACCACGACCTTTGACCTCGATAATTCATCCTATTGAGGTCGTGGTCTGTACGATGCATATCAAACTCGACGCGATTCCATGTACTATAGTTTTGACAAAGTTATGGCATCTTGAAATATAGGAAATTCGATATTTATGAGGTCATTGTGACGTCATTATACATCGTAGTAAAAAAGTTATATATGGAATCGTGGCTCAAAACATTTCTATAGATATGTCACTCGATGCGATGAGCAAAGATTTTGTAAATGACCTTGACTTTGACCACTGGCGGACTCTTTAAGGTCAAGGCCAAACCTACCCACCTCCCTCCCTTATCAGGAGGCTTATTCTATCAGAGGCGGGTGAAGACGAGAGACAGTTATTTTAGCGGACTGAAAGGGCTAATGAATATGAATTATGTATCCTTGCATTCGTATCTAGAATGCAAAGGATATGTATCCAGTTGATATGTATCCAGTTGTTCTAAATTACAGGTACATTAATTAAGCTGTCGACTGTTGGCGTTAAGGTGTCTAGTTAGACATGGGTTATACGGGCAAACTGCACACGTGGGATTTCGTCACTTTGGGATTCTACTTCGTCGCTGTGATGGCGGTCGGGGTTTATGTAAGTCTCACATGTTACTGAACCAGTGATAGGCTGTGAAACGATCGGTTATAGCGCAGTTAAGCACATATTGATTCAGCTCAGCTCATGTGCAAGAATCTTACATTTGCACCTGTGATATTTCACGGTGGAAGCTCGAATGTCCCGTGGTCCCAGACTTATTAGTAATGTGTTCTGTTACAGTCGATGATCCGAGCTAGCCGAGGGACAGTTGGGGGATACTTTCTGGCCGGTCGATTTATCACCTGGTTTCCGGTGAGTTTTAGCAATCCATAATCACCATGTCACGCCCCAGTTTGGTATCCTCAAAGCACTACACAGTTCCAGATTAAATGACACACGAACAGTGTTTTAAAACAGGGAATAAGTGTTGCCCCTCATGTGTCACGCTGCTGATGTATAGCGTATAGACAAGAATCACGATACCATTCATAAAAGTTCTCCCTCGCACACGTCAAATGTTATCGACGCTGACACGTATTGTGAACCTGTTTCAGATTGGAGCTTCCCTGTTCGCTAGCAACATTGGCAGTGAACATTTTATAGGGCTAGCTGGGGCAGGTGCGGCTGGCGGTGTTGGTATTGGAGCATTCGAGCTCAAGGTGAGGTGGTGTATAGGACCAGCTATGGCTGGTGATGTCGGTATGGGAGCCTTCGAGCTCAAAGTGATGGCCAGATTGGGCCTGCGCGACGGGTGGTATGGGTATTGGTTCAAAAGCAACCACTTAAAACTAAATGGTTATTAACCGTACTTCTAGCTGAAGTTCGAGTATTAGTATATGATGCATATTCATCTTTTGTCGTCATCCTCTAGGCAACATACACCTTGATGCTAATGGCTCATGTCTTCATCCCTGTCTACATCGCCAGCGGGGTGAGTTCACTCGACGAAACAGCCAATCGAACCCATATATGATCCAATTAGCGAACATACCGATCAGATACACATGATGTGTTGTGAAACTTGTTGTATTCAACCCAGGTCTGTACGCTGCCCGAGTACATGAAGAAGAGATTTGGTGGCCAGAGAATCTGTCTGTACATCGCCATCCTTACGATGACCCTCTACATATTCACCAAAATCTCTGTAAGTTGTGTACAAGAACAAGAGCCACCAGCAACGTGAACAACGCACCTTTCTATAGATGCATATCAAAAACCATCATATGATTGAAGAATGCTTTTCCACAGTTGATTTTATTTGATTTCGTATCACTAGTTCAGTAACACTGAAGTCATGAAATATACTAATTATGCCTTCTTCACAGAAACCGAAGAATTTATTGAATCTGTTTTTTTTTTAGTTTTCACAACAGTGTTGGTTGCATGCAACCACCGAGTTATTCTTGCATATGCTTTGCGTTTCCAACAGTTGCTTCGGAATATAGGCCTACATATACCATTATGAATATCCATAATTTATTGTTCACACATAATATCTTAGTTGAATAAATAACCATATTTTGAATAAGTACATACCATACGCATGCACAGAGTAATACAGGTGTACAGATGTGTGCATTTGCTTATAGGTGAATCTGTACTCGGGAGCCATGTTCATTCAGCAGTCCCTCAACTGGAACATATACCTGTCTGTTTTTCTGCTGCTGGTCATTACAGCAATTACCACAGTCACTGGTGAGCCAGTTATACCCTAACCGTATTTACCACTATCAGTGTTCGACCAGTAAAACCGTGTAACGTCAACACGTCTTCTGTTTTTATCTGTCTGTCCATTGCTTTGCATGCATGACTAGTCCAGATGGACTTTCGTGCCATTGCTATGTACATAACCATGAATGTTTGCAATTGTGTATGCAATGTATATCATTCAAACCAGTTTTTTGTTCAATTCAATTCAATTTATTTCAGTATAATGACAAAAGTTTACAGTGGAACTTTTATGTCACTGCAACATATTTACAAAGACATCACTTAAATTCTTAACTACCAACACATAGTTGAACGACACAAATGTACAATGTAATCCCTGTGAGAGCACATAACCGAATATGTACATATTAAATGTATACTTATTGTGATTCCGATTAAGTAGACCATTTTTTCCAATATTGTTGCATATATTTGATTGTGTATATTAATATATCAACATTTATATAGTGAAGACTACCCTGTTATTTATATGCACACCTTGTTGCCAGGTGGGCTGATGGCTGTGCTGTACACTGATACCTTACAGACTGTGATCATGTTGATAGGGTCTCTCATACTGACCGTCCTCAGTAAGTACATGTATCTTCATCATAGTCTCTTCAATTTGTTATTATTTGTCCAGGCAAATGGAAATTTGAACAGTACCCCCGTCAGTATTACCCAATGAGTTCAACTCGTACTCGAAAGACGTTTTTTTAGGATATATACATACACATTCGCCAGGTTTCCAGAAAGTAGGAGGATATACAGCTCTCTACCACAAGTACATGGACGCCATTCCATCCTCGCTGAACGATACCATCCAGAACGGTACATTGTTGTCGAACTCGACTTGTGGTCTTCCGCGGCCGGACTCATGGGTCATGCTGAGAGAACCTCTCCACTCGGACATCCCTTGGCCTGGGTTCTGGCTGGGGCAGACGACTACCTCCGTCTGGTACTGGTGTGCTGACCAGATGATGGTTCAGAGAACGCTGGCGGCTAAAAGTCTGTCTCATGCACAGGGTGGTGCCATGTTTGCAGGATACATCAAGGTGTTACCTTTCTTCATCATCGTCCTGCCTGGAATGATCTCCCGTGTTCTCTTCACAGGTGCAGAATCGCAGAATACAATCTACTGAATCAGTTTCCTGAGAAAAACATAAGCACTTAGTATTACGTCCACAATTTAACACAACGAGGTCTTGAACCCCATATGGGTCAATATTTTCAAAGATTATGTCCTACAGATGAGGTCGCCTGTGCTGATCCAGTGACTTGTACAGAGGTCTGTGGTAATCCTGTCGGGTGCAGCAATATCGCCTACCCTAAACTGGTTCTGGAAGTCATGCCTACAGGTAAATCGGGTGACATTGTGTTTCTCCATCAATGCTTGAACATTTATTTAAAAAGGAATGAGGATGGTTTATGGATGGGTTTACCAGTTTTTAACTCCATATGCCTCACACGCAAGGGTTACGGGGCCTGATGATGTCAGTGATGTTGGCAGCTTTGATGAGCGACCTGACGTCGATCTTCAACAGTGCTAGTACTCTATTCACTATGGACATGTACACGAAGATCCGCAAGTCTGCAGGCAACCGCGAACTGATGTTGGTCGGCAGGTCTGGGCACTCTCCTATAACAGTTAGAAATGCCATTCTTCAACGATATATGCTCACTTGACTCGACTTTTATTGGCAACATTCCATCGTGTCACTCAGAGTGTTTGTGTGCGTGTTAGCGGCTCTTGGAATCGTCTGGATCCCAGTCATCGAGACACGACAAGGAGCCCAAATGTTCCACTACATCCAGATGGTGCAGTCCTACTTCTCGCCTCCGATTGCTTGTGTCTTCCTGTTTGCTGTTCTCTGGAAAAGGGCGAATGAGAAGGTGAGGGAGCTTGTTCCATTAAGATACCAAGTTCAATTTTCACTCGGAAGTTGCTCTTGTGCTCATTTCTCGTTGAGCTTGTAAAGATTCATTATTTTGGATACGGTGTCATAAAAATACTGCAAGATACCGATATTCCAGTTGCCTTTCCCGTCATTGACGTCGATTATGCAGATCCATCTAAAATACCTAAACCTGATATCTCTGTTGGCAGGGTTCGTTCTGGGGATTGATGGTAGGTACAGGGTTCGGTGTAGCTCGCATGTTGATGGATTTCATCTACGATGAGCCCAGGTGTGGCGAAGAGGACATGAGACCCACCGTTATGCGGATACACTACATGTACGTGGCACTGTTCCTCTTCTGCGTCACGGCTTTCTTCATCATCATCATCAGCCTCTGTACCAAACCGCCCACTGCAAAACAGGTGAGCAGGAAATGACCACGCCTAACTGGTACGGTACGTAGCTTAGAAAGAATCGAAGCCTAACTAAGTTGAGCTAGTTCTCCATGGTGGCACTGGCTTTCGATGTGAAGCTTCAGACGACTTCTTTACTGCCAGGTTTCCAAGAATACTTATTTCACGCGATTTGACAACACCTACACTGATGCTGACACCAAAGAGCCCCCCATCGGTCTCCTGAAGTGCGACTCTATCCCAGCCACGGATCCTGATCTTACCCATGGTGATGTAGCTACTGGCAACGTGCCTGAGGAGAACTACGTTGCACTTGGTGAGGGAAGTGCAGAGAGTGCATCACAGGTGGGGTTCTCAATGAAGAGTGCGTTGGCGGCCAAGTACAAGAGTGGGGAGGTCATCGAATCGGGTACGAATCATGCCAAATTTTTTTGATTATGTTATATTTCTATCCCTCGTCGTCAGGCATACTCTGAGTAGCTCCATCCTATTCTAGTTATGTGTTTTAAGATATAAATGTATACTGTCATCGTCATAATCACGCTGTACATGTATAATATTACAGCGAGATTATACAGTAACCAAAAGCAGTAAATTGGCAATCGCTCTATGGGTGAAAATGGTATATCAACGTTGAAATGAGTGTCTTAACTACCACTGGTGTTGTAGTTAACTACACTTTTCTTCAGTCAAAAAGGGTGAAGAGTCCGACCTGATAGGAACCAGCTTACGACAAAGAATACAGCGCTATTTGCTGCGTTACTGCTGTGGACTGGAGGATGCATCTGTCAACGCCCGTGACACGCGACGAATGGAACGTCAAATGCGTCGTCTGACGTCACTGCAACAGAGCCGTCGGGCACGTGCTTGCCTGTACGTGGGTCTCGTGATACAGCTAATCATCTCGAGCTTCTGCTACGCTTTCTTCACAGCAAACAGCAACTTCTTCGGCCTTATCGAATAGGCAGCCAGTTGAAAATATTTGTTTTTGTAGAGCATTCAGATGCATTATCTACATGTACTGTCATCTAAGTATTCGTTTGTAGATGAATCATGATGATGTGAATATTATCAAATCAAATCTCCTATGGATTTATTGCTATATTGGCCTATATGAAGTGTCATTGAGGTATATATGTTTACAATAATATTCAAAATGATTCAACTGGTTCTGCTGGTGCATCATTCTATACATGTATATTACCAATTGAGAATTCACAATTTATTCAACTGAGAATAAAACTTCAAAAAAAATATCTCAAAAGTATACATGACTTTATTCTTACTGAATTTAGAAACCGTACTGACCATTGTGTGTGTGGGGAAATATGGAAGGGTTCAATCACATGGATGGTTGAGCTGGACCCAGGTAAATTATGTTGGTCTACATCATAGCGTGATCTCATAATGTAGCTGGGCCAATGCATATAGTTTGCAGCATATAATGCAATGGTTTTGAGCTCTGTTGTGTGAAAAGGGGTTCACTTAGGCCATTCTAAGACGAGAAATCATATATGATAGTCATCCAATGGGAGAAACCATAGGGAGATGAAATTTCATTCCATGATTTGCTTCGCGCATCAGCAAGTCAAACTAAAGAATTAGCCCAAGGGTATTTTTTTTCGCCGATCCGTCAACAATTCAAAATGGCCGCCACACGGAGACCGGCGATTCAAGAGCAATGAAATTTATACACATCGCGAAGGTACGTAAGGGAAGTCTAATGCATAAATGAGAAAAAAAGTTACTGAACAGTTTCTGAGAAAATGGCCGATAAAGTCCAAAATTACCATTTTTTGTCGAAAACGGCCGCCATATTTCTGAAATTTCAGAAATATTCAACCGTATATTTTAAAGATAAATTCGATTCAATCGTAAACTTTAAAGATAAAATTGTTCACGGACTGACCGACGGACGCAACGTCATGCCAATAGTTTATCGGACCTAAGGTACGGTAACCTAAAAAATCAAAATCTATATGATCATCAATGTTATAATCAAGATCATCAATGTTATATCAGAGTCTCACCCTGGACTTGGGTGGAATCGGGTCTAATTTCTCATTGCCAAACTCTTGATCGGTTTACTTTCAGTCTATTTTCAATTCAAAATCCCAAACCAATCTCGAGCCGTTGTCGAGATCGCTAGGTAACAAACACAATGAACTCAAAGGTCAGTGACATCGTTTATTCAACGAACAGCAGGGCAGTTCGATGACGTTCACACTCTGACACACTCAGTCCAGTATCCAGATACGAAACTCCATTTCAAGTCGGTCGTACAAATACTTCTTCAACGAGTACACAATATCAGTCCACTATATAATCGCAGCCCAATGAAGTACAGACGACCACATCGACCGCTAATTCTCTACTCACAGGGGGCAAACGCACATGAGCTTCATGACGGGAAATATGGAAGGCAAGGTGAAGGCCGTGTGCGTATGTCATGTCTTTTTGCGTGGTGATTGGATGTAGTGCTTGTTGATGCACCACTAATTGTATGCAGAGCTATAAATAGACTGAGCATGTCTGTGCGTGTCGAGGGGGCTCTGGGGAAAGTGTCACGTGCGCAGCTGGTGTGGTGTACGAATTCCCAGGGAAATTTGGGGGTCGAGGCCAAAGTGCATTGTGATGACAGCATGGATGTACTGGCCAGGAAAAGGTTTTGGGGCCAAATGCTACATTTTCTCAATCAATTGTTTGTCTGTTAAAATTCTCCACCATTGTAATGGCGCATTTGGCCTGTTTATTCATTCGTAAGGCGCTAACTTGCATTCGCTTTCTTTGCACTTGATGTTTTTTTCCATTGGCCAGCACAGATCTAGTGCTGGTCTTCTGAGGTTTTTAACTGTTTTCTGGTAATTGTTTTTAGGCTGCCGGACCTAAAATAATTCCAGGGGGAGGTATTTTTTGGTTCCTTCATTTTCGCATTTTTTTTCGAAATGGCGGCCGTTTGTGTCGAAAAATGGTCAATTTTGGACAAATTTGACTGAGGTGTTTTGGACGTGCTATTATCTTGGGTTTTGCTGCCGGGTTTGGAATTTCTTTCAATTTCAAGGGATTGGAATCGCTTCTCCAGATGCATCTAACTGGACGCTATTTTAAGGATGGTGGGCCCGTTGTATCATCTATGTCTTCATCCATGGAGCCAGAGCTGTTTCGAGGATTGTGAGCGTGTGTTCTGGGCAACAGTCAGGCCTGTCATTATTTTCTTCTGGTCGATTCAACGTGAGGGAAAAACGTCTCAAAGGGACGAAATACTGCGGCTGGTACAAGGTAGATCACAATGCATTCGTTGTCTGACTAATCCTGGTCATGGCACCAATATAACTTGTTGTCTGATTAATCCTGGTCACGACACCAATATATCGTTTGCTGCTGACTCTCTAAGGCGCAAGTGCCTCACGATTCGGCATGGTCCTTGCTGGCACTTGACCCAGGCTGACAACATACATATGGTTAGAATTCACACATAATTCCCATTGAAAGCAGGATTATATGCTACAGAGGAGCCTCCTAGCACCCGGCCATGTGGGCATGTTAATCTTCCGGACTCCCTGATGGTCTACTTTGGGGATAATATAACCCCGGATAGCCCGATGGGCTCCCAGAGTCTGTAATCACCACCATAGGGAAAACCGTATGATCAGTGCAAGCACTGACATGGCCAACAGGAGTCCCCGGGAGCCAAAAGGTCCTCTGGGCCAAAAGGGGACATGATGACATGTTATATCTCTATCGTCCTCTCGATCAAAAAGAAAAGACAGACGCTGGCTGATCTTGGAATTGGCTGCAGTATTTATATGGCCAATTTATACGTCACAAACATGCTTACATTGTAACGGGTTTATAACCAGTGAAACGTCACCATATCATAGCAATGTTGGCTTCGAACGAGAAGCTTCTAAAGTATAGAGCAGAATTCGGGCCAAAATACCTGTCCTGATGGAAGGACATATTCGACACACATGCAACAATACACAGACAATTAAATCTTTGATCAAGTGCTCCTGTAGAATGAAACTAGCATGGGAATTTCCCAGATGTAACTCGGGTATTCATTGCAAATCGCTGCACAAAACCAAAGATTTTCCAAAACTTACACAAATCTGGATCCGTGAAGCTGTGTCAACGTTAGATCTGAAGCATAGAGCCGGGACGACCTACTGGACGATACTGTGTCAGTCGGAGTTAACAATGAAAGACACATCTCTCAAATGCCCGCACTACAACAAGACACATTCACAAAAGGACACACCAAAAAGTCTACATTATGTATATTGACGGTTATTTGGGTGGGATCTATCCCTCAGCTGTCAACACGACTGGTTGGCGGCTAAACATGTCAATAGTAAACCAGTGGAAGATGGTCCGGATGAACAACCACTTCAAGAAGAATCCCAAATTGCATAAATGTAGGTGCCTCGCCAGTCTAAGCCCATCTTCAATGGAACAGTAAAAGAATGTTACAATAGGCTCGTGACACAACAACGGAGGTCGTAAGACGTGGTACCAATACTCATACACCCACAATTCAACACTCTTTTCAGTCACGTGTGTCATTTGTATGTATTGGTATGTCATATTTAAAATTGTATGTATATGATGATTTTTCTTCTGGTGATAGTGAATTAATCAACCATTGATCTAATGTGGACTGCCAATATGTGTATATTACAAATATTACCACAGTTTGGTATAAACACTAAACAAACGTTCCATCATTATTTTTAATTCAATAACATATCATAAAATATACATAACAGAATTATCAAGCACCAAGGTTCAAAAGTATATGGCACGAGTCCACTGCATAGATCATCCATTGTGATTCACACAATCGCCAGAGTGTGGAATTCCGACTTCAAGTTCCCAGAATCAGTTAGAGACTTTCTGAAGATCTTGAGCTTTTTGCTCACTGAGTAGCGCTTGTCCCTACCCCTGGGACCAACGGAGCCGTTGCCATGACGACTGAATGCATTATTTCTGGATCGGGTCGAGTTATGGCGAAGACATGATCTTGCATTGTACCGGTGGATCTGGCGATTCCTGTCCGACGCATGGCACAACGTCACGTGGCGTGTGACGTCACTGGCGAGAGTTTGCGATAACTCCTTGAAAAGGTTACACATGAACCTGTCACTACGGTGGGAACCTCGAGGTATCTGTTGCCTATATGTGTCGTTCTCGTCATAAGTAGCACATCGCCCATTATCCAGATGATTTTTGGCTATGTACGAACTGTTCAGTACACGTGCACTTATGCCCTCTAACCACGTGGCCACCTTTTGGTTGACACTGTTCACCAGCTGTACTGGGTCAAGGCCACGTCGTGTCTCAGCCTTTATGCTGTCAGTGTCGCTTTCTGTGCAGAGGGAGTGGCGCTGGTAGAGCAGGAACAGCCCGGAGTCTGAGGAGAGACATGAGGAGATGTCACTGGGTATTGAGAGGTCGGTCTCTGTAGGGACCTGGAACGTGAGGGTACTCTTACTGCAATCCCTGACCCTCCGACCACGATAATTAGCGTTGATGTATCCGGTATCGGCCCGGCAGCGGCTGTGATAGGGGCTGCTGTAAACGGACTTCATCGTTGATGTTCTCATAAGTTTTGTGATAAACTTCAAATACATTCATTGGCTAGATGGCTTGCACTGTCTTTGGCAGATTATGGAGTTGAACCAGCTGGCTTGCGATTTTTATACTGGGCTGGAAATTATGATACACGCTCAGGTGCTTTTACCGATATTATAACACAATAGAATGGGTTTATGAAATATGAATATTGCTCTGACACGCCACTCGATGATGATGCTAAATAAACCAGTGTAATGAAGGATTACCCTGTCACCGTTACTCAGGGGCGTTATAATCCTTGTCATGGTAATTATAGCTAATTATTCCTCGGAAACAGATTGTAGGGCGTTGTTTGTACAATACACAGACAACAACAGCTTGATTGCTACAAAAGAAAAGTTTTTTTCTCGTCAAGTGCTCTCGGGGAGGACATGTCTGCCTCTGATTGCACTTCAACTGCATTGGGGCGTGGCAATTTTTACAGTTCAATGCATCTGATTTGTCAATTGATTCATACTTATGACCGCATACTAGTATATAGATGCTCTTGTGTAGCACTAGCCCACTTATTATTCAACGATGTGTGTTAATTGTTGACATCAATTGTTACATTCATTTTGTGAATACATGAATTATTAGCTTATCGGAAATGTTAATAAATGCATAACGGCAGCGCAGATATCAATAAAGACACATTGTCACAATTAAATATAAGTTGTCGTTATAAAAACAACAATATAATACATATACATAAGAAAAAAAGGGCTTACATTGCTCAAAAGGCCCGATATGTGGACCCAAAATGCCCCAAAATGCACATTTGGCACTTTGCTTGAAATCTATCCAGTAACGTTCTCTCTGGTTTCACACATGAATGACATTTAGGACTGTTTAGCTTGTTTGATATAAAGCCCAGTCCCACTGTCCCGGTTTGACGTCCAGTCGACTCCTGGATCACGGACGGGGCCTCAACGGGTCTCGTCTGTCCAGACCGGGTCTCTACCGGTTCTGAAACGGGTCTTAACCGGGCATACCATGTCTTGACCGGCCATACCGTGTCAATCTGGGTGGCAAATAGGGTCTCGTCCGGGAACTTGCGCGAAAAATGAAACATGTTTCATTTTTTTTGGTGAACCGGGTCTCGACCGGGGGACCCTCATAGGGGGTGGGAATAAATCCACGTGACCGGGCGTGACCGGAAATTGTCCTGGAGTCCACCGGGGGCACCGGGAGTCATCTTGGATTCATGCTGGTGTCATCCAGCCACACCAGGTGTCAACGAGGTCTCGACTGTATGGAAATTGGGTGTTTTGATGAACCGGGAGCAGTCCGGGAGTTGACCTTGTTAACCGGGAATCGACCTGGGATTAACCTGGAGTTATCTGGGAGTTAACCTGGTCTGATCCGGGCGCCCAGGGAGAAAACAAATAAAAAAGGTCTCATTCAGCCGATGCCTTCAACGGGGGGTCGTCCGGGACAGTAGTACTGCAACTCATTCCTCGCAAAGTTTTCAACTTTTTTTCACCCTCGACCTGGTCTCAACCGGCCCAAATCGGGTCAAACAATCCGGGAGTCGTCCGGGTCTCAGAACGGGACAGTGGGACTGTACTAATATTAAGGATTGGGGGATTGAATGACTCAAAAGGCCAGAAATGTAGGCTCAGAAGCCGAAAATGACTGAAATTTCACTGTTTGGCACTTTGCTTAAAACATAATTCAGTATCTTTCTGTCTAATGTCATATATTCATGACACTATGTACTGTAACTACAGTCTATTTCGTGCATAAAGATGGAATGCCTTGAACCACTCAAAAGACCCAAACTATAGGCCCAAATGACCCAAATCAATCTGAAATGCACAAACTTACCCTTTTAGACAAAACATTTGTTAATTCAGCTTTTGCATGTATTATGGGTCCGTAGGAAGTCATCTGACGGATTTTTTTATGACCTTGAATGTGACCTCGCATGACCTTGAATTGTAAATTTCAGGGTCGGATCCAAACTGAAATAAATAAATTAACCTCTACATCCGAGCCTAGGCTAGTATTATGAACTTTTAGGTCTTAATTGGAATTTGCCTAACAAGATTTTGAATGGTAAATCTCAAGGTCACGTCCAAACTGAAATGTGTAATTTGACCTCTACATACGAGACGAATACAGACAGAACTTAGGTTTGTATTATGACGTCACGTCTGATCTGAAATGTGCAAATTGGACTTTGTATATAAGACGGCTGTAGAGAGATCTCAGGTTTGTATGATGAATATGGGAAGGCATATATTTCGGATATTTTGATATCTTGAAGTTGACCTCAGATGACCTTGAGTGGTGAAACAGAAGGTCACATCTGATCTGAAATGTGTAAATTGGACTATATATATGGCTGTATATAGAGCTCAGGTTTGTATTATGGATATATAGGAAGTGGATATATATGGATATTTGTGGATATTTTGGTAGTCGTGAAGTTGATCTAACGAAATGCCCATATTTTCCTCCACAAACGAAAAGCTTGTAGATAAAGCTTACATTTACATTATGAGCATGTAGAAAGTCGTATACGGAACAACTAACGATGACCTTGAATGCTAAATGTCTGATGGTGAATGTGTAAATTGGCTCCTGAGGCATAACGCTTGCAACTGGAAGTTAGGAGTGTGTTATAAGCTTATAAGAAGTCATATATCTGTCACATATTTTGGTGACCTTGAACTTGCCTTTAAACGACCTTGAAGGCTAAATTTCAAAATCCCGCCTGACAAGAAGTGTGCAAATGGGCTTCTACATATAAAATACCCATTGATAGAACTCACATGTTTGTATTATCATCAGTCATATTTAGCACACATATGGTGACATCTCAAGCTAATGTGTCATCTGCAATGCTTAACACCAAAATTGTCCGGTAAACTATCTGAACTCTTGAGCTATTTTGTTTTGTTTTGTTTGGTCCACGGGTGCCCTGAGAGGACCTCTGGTTGAGCAAGTTGCTGGGGCGAAGGGGCGTGAAAGTAATCAGAGTAGTTGAACGTGTGAGTAGGTGTACATGAGAAATAAAATGCGAGGAGAAAAGCGAGATAACCATCAATCCATGAGTACTAAGCTTGGTTGCCATCTATATAGGCTTTCTTTCACTAAGTGATTTTTCTACTCGAAAGACGTCATGAGCTATACCAGACACGCATTGCTGCTCCGGCCGATATTTTTCCGATGGACACCAGCCTGCAAAACGTGATCGCGGCGATGTCAACGAATAAAGCATTTTTTTACACAACCCACTTTCCTTCTTTACGGCTGACTACCATGTCAGTACATGTACTGGAACTTTCGCCTATATAATATACAAAACTAATATATAGCACACCACTATGTTGACTAGCCTACCTCCATCACATCTGTTACATATATGCGTAGGTCTACTTCCAACAAGGTGCAGCGTGTGACACCGATGGTATCGCGCCAGTGCAGTGATGAACTCACATATGTACTCTTTTCGATATTAGTGGTATTATACTCGATGTCACGGCGAGTTTGCACATGCGAGCTACCCTACGCTGAACGTCGTTTGCGTCCAAACTTGCAACGTGAAGGTACGTACTATATATATATTTATAT
The DNA here is from genome assembly GCA_949152475.1 of Terebella lapidaria. Lineage (NCBI taxonomy): Eukaryota > Metazoa > Annelida > Polychaeta > Terebellida > Terebellidae > Terebella > Terebella lapidaria. The sequence goes on along the minus strand of OX424563.1, from coordinate 31,545,092 downwards.
GGACATAGAGATTCAATTTTGTGTCTGGTTTTGAGGCTACCATACCCAATGTTTATTTTCTGAACATGTAAGTGGTACTGAGTCATATGATACATTTTCTAGTGCACTTGAAATTGACCAACATGACCTTGAGTGCACTAATTTCAAGCCTACTTAGGGAATAGGCTGCAGAGAGTTGAGGTTGGTGACGTATCCTCAGCTCCCGCAAATGTGACCTGTGGGGTCCCCCAAGGATCAATATTAGGTCCTCTACTGTTCCTGGCATATGTCAATGACATGCCAGCGGCTACCAAATGTAAGCTACTATTGTATGCAGACGATTCAGCCCTTCTCGTTCCTGGCAAAGATGCTGTTTCCATACAGAAACGCCTGTCTTCCAAATTACAATCAGTCCAAGAATGGTTGGTAGATAACCGACTTTCTCTCCACCTTGGGAAGACAGAATCTATCTTATTTGGATCAAAGCGGCGGCTCAATGGTAAAGAGTCAATAGACGTCACATGTGATGGTCAGAGTATATCCAGTAAAACCTGTGTCAAATATTTAGGCATTACTCTCGACCAGTCTCTATCAGGAAGCCAAATAGCAGACTCAGTACTACGCAAATCCAGTGCGGAATTAAAATTCTTGTATCGTCAGACCAGGCATTTCGACCCCCATACCAAAAAATTACTGACTTCTGCACTAATACAATGTCACTATGACTATGCCAGTACTTCTTGGTACTCTGGACTCACCAAGAAGCTTCAGAATCGTCTGCAAACCACCCAGAACAAAATAGTTCGATATATCATCAATGTGCCCCCTAGGACCCATATAGGGCATGCCGAGTTCGAACAGGTCAAAATTCTTCCAGTAGGTTTGAGAGTCAAACAACTAAAAATTAACCAAGTCCATAACATTATTCATGGTTCGGCCCCTAACTACCTGTCATCCCCCTTCTGTCTCAATTCTTCCCGCCATAATACTCGATCAGGGCCCAACTCTCTCTCGATCAGGGCCCAATTATCACTCCTGTAAAATCTTTCGGACATACTTCCTTCAGTCATACTGGGGCAATAGCCTGGAATAGTATACCTACTTGGTTACAATCTATCAGCAACAAGCAAAGTTTTAAAACCCGATTAAAGTCATTTTTATTCAGTCAGCTCAGGGAAGAGGAACTTAACCCTTTTATTTGTTATTAATTGTTACGTCACACCAATCTCTAGTCTATGTTCTAGTCCATCTACTAGTCTAATATGGTGTTATTCATTTTGTTATTAAACTTATACACATTTATATCCATATATTGTTTTTGTAATGTACACCAATTATTTCCCTATATTGTCATTTTTTTTTACATATTGTTCATATTTACAACTGTTTAGTACTACATGTCTTTCTGGTTTACATACATATAGTCTCAAATTTACTGTAAATTATTTATCACCTGTTTATGTAGACCCTATTGTCTTATTTTCAAAGTTTTTGCATCTTTAGTTCCTCTATTTTGTCATGTGATACTTTTACAAGGACCACAATGGAAATAAGCGTTTTATGCTTTATTGTGTTATCCATGTAATCTGAATATATTCATCATTTTTGTATGTTTATATTGATTTTACTAAATAAACTCAATCAATCAATTCAAGATGATATCCACCACAAAATAATCTTTGAAGGTAACAATGTTGAAGATAGAGCTGAGGTTTGTATTGTGAAACCTTATTCAGGGTGTCAACTAAATGTGCACAGTGGAATGTGTGAAGTGCTCTTTTGGAGAAAAATCTTGACCCCGACCTTTGACCTTGATAGATCATCCTATTGAGGTCTTGGCCTATAAGATGCATATCAAGCTTGACGCGATTTCAAGCAGTTCTGGCAAAGTTATGGCATGTTTAAGGCCTCTCAAACACCGACCTTATGCTTGTTTCATGAGTGTATAAGAAGTCATATCTGAGTAGATGAAGCATCCTTCGGTGGCATTCATAATAACCTGACTTTGCCAGCGCATTTGCCATGTATGGTAATGTATGGTGGTTCTATTGGTGACCTTGAAAATTACCTCAATTTTCAATGTCACGTCTGACCTAAAATGTGTAAATTGGCCTCTGCAGACAAAATGCTTGTGCTTAGTTATGTTGTATTTTATGAACAGGAAACGTTGTATAGAAAGTTATATATCTTGGATTTTTCAAATTGAAATTGACCTCGGATGGCCTCAACTGGTAAATTTCACTGTCACATCTGACATAAAACGTGTAAATGGGGGTATATTATCGAATGCTACAAATTGTTTGCGTCTATCTGTATATTGACCCACCTTGCCTTATAAAGATATTCCAATTTCCACAGATTAATCATGCATGACTAACATTTAATCGATATTCATAGTTCATGGTCGGTGCTAACCAGTAAGGTGACTAAACTTTATCAACAACACTGACTTCGCTACGCATGAACGATTTTCCCAGAAGAAGGCTTAACAGAGTGACTCCAATGAATTTGTAATTGGCGTAGGTACCCCATTGGCCCGTACAAATCTTACTTTTGTAATTAGAACTTAGGAAAGTATTATGAGCATTTAGGAAGTCATGTATCATGGATCTATTCGTGACCTTGAACTCGACCTAAACTCGATGACATGGAATCGTATCCGCAAGTAAGATTCCTAGATACGAATACACGATGGGTAAATTAATGCACACGGAGTCCGTTTCAATTTCCTTCTCTCGTTAACCTGGTTCATGAAGTGTTTTTGTTTACCAAATCAAACAAACAGTAATTGATCACTGGGAAGAGGAGAGTTATGCATATTTCAGCTGTGGCGATTTTGCCCTAAGTTCACGGCAGGTGATTGTAAACACATAACTCATTTATACGGCCTTTTCTGTCTTGGCCTACTCGGTTCGAGTGTGCGTTGCCACGGTGACGCTCGTGATTATTTACGTTCCCAGTAAACTATAACAATGGTTGACCTAGTTTCGCGTGCAGGCTCTAGTTTCTGGTGTATTATATATACACTGGAAGCGACTCGATCGAGGAGATTGTCCTAGACCGAGAGACGAGGCTGGACGCGAGGCTCGCCATGAGCTTTGCGTTCCCACGTTTCGAGTAGAGGCCCTTGGAGCCTGGGGACGATTTCCAAGGGGGGCCCGGGCCGGGGGAGACGAGTTGCTGACTCGGGGGCGCAAGCCCTGTGGATCGCCAGCTCTCTCCCGCCCCGGGACGGTGTGACACAGGCTCTGGCAGACCGTCGGGCTGGCTCAGAGTTCTATCTCTGTGACAGTGCCTTCGGCGAGACCGGCCAGCAACATGCCCACGTGTACGTGCTCCGTGGAGCCGCTCCATGGCTCCTCGGACTCTACACACGGCTACATTACCATAACGAATGTATAATGTGCATGTTGTAGATAAGGTGATGATGATGATATGTGTTATGTTGTGATGTATGACGGCCGGACCCGTTCCGGATATGCGGAGCCCGTTCCGGATGTGCGGAGTCCCGTTCCGGATGTGCGGGACTCGTTCCGGAGCTCGTTCCGGATGTGCGGGACCCGTTCCGGATGTGCGGAACCCGCTCCGCATGTTCTGGATCTGATCCGGAGGTGCTGTTACCTGGTTGTAGTTGTTACCGTAGAGAGCGGCGCCCGCTTTACACAGCTAATCAAATGTTGATAGTTGTATATCACTTCCAATCGAAAACACACATGTATGTATGAAACGTAGTTCAAAGGTCTACCCAACCGTGCTTGGTACAGGTTGGTCGTGCTTATATTTCGATTTCAGGAACAAACACGACAGATTGCATACCCTCGCACCAGTGATTAGGTCAATTTACAAGTTGAACACATTTTACCGCAGCATTCGATTACGGTGTTGGCAAACCTTTTTCTTCTTGTTAATGACCGAAAATAAAAATAGACAAACATTAATATATACAAAATTTCAATTAATTCCATGCATTTTTGACAAAGTTGTGACGTTTTGAAATTATGGAAATTTTCATGTGCATGAAGTCATAGTGACGTCACTTTTTGTCGTAAGCTAAAAAAAAGCTAAACATGAAATATCCGAAATCTGGGTCTCAATACCTTCCTTAGGATATATTACTCGACATGTTTAAAAAGAAAATAAACATTTGACTTTGACATCATGACAACTTGACCTCAATGATCTCACCAACTCGAGATCGAATGGAAATTTGAAATACAATTCCTTTCCTATATATTATGGTCCAGCCGCATCTCTTTACCTCCCTTTCGGATTTCTAAATTAATTTCATTGGTTGTTGGGCATGTGTATACCAATTCCATCAGGTGTACAGTAGAAACAACTACATTTACCACATTGTCTGCCCCTGATGACGCCAGGTGTCTTTTGATAAAGTATTTGGTCGGGCTTTGTTTCTATTGCAAAATATTGTGTTTTACGTTTGTTATTGGAATCATCAAAATTTGGCTGTATTGGTGGTAGTAGATTGATTCTTTCACTTGAACACATTAGTGCTAATAATTAATTATTAGTGTGCTTTTACAGTGTGTTATTACAGGTTCTCAGTGACCTTGACCAAGACTTTAGACCTTGATAATTCATCCTATTGAGGTCGTGGCCTGTACGATGCATATCAAACTTGACGCGATTTCATGTAGTTTTGACAAAGTTATGGCATATTGAAATATAGGAAATTCGATGTTTATGAGGTCATTGTGACGTCATTATACATCGTAGTAAAATAAGGTATTATGGAATCGTGGCTCAAAACCTTTCTATAGATATTTTACTCGATACGATGAGCAAAGATTTAGTAAATGACCTTGACTTTGACCACTGGCGGAATCTTTAAGGTCAAGGCCAAATCTACCTACCTAGTCCACCCTCCCTTATCAGGAGGCTTATTTCATCAGCGGCGGGTGAAGACGAGAAACAGTTATTTTAGCGGACTGAAAGGGCTAATGAATATGATTTATGTATCCTTGCATTCGAAAACACGCGAAAAGACGCTTCAAATGTAAGACTATGTAGGTGTTCTAAATTGCAGGCACATTAATTAAGCTGTCGACTGTTGGCGTTAAGAAGTCTAGTTAGAGATGGGTTATACGGGCAAGCTGCACACGTGGGATTTCGTCACTGTGGGAGTCTACTTCGTCGCTGTGATGGCGGTCGGGATATATGTAAGTCTCACATTTTTCCCAACCATGTGATAGGCTGTGAAATGACCGGTTTTAGCTCAGTCAAGCACATATTGATTCAGCTCAGCTCAGGTGCAAGAATCTTACATTTGCATCTGTGAAATTTTCACCGTGGAAGCTCGAATGTCCCGTGGTTCCAGTCTTGTTAGTAACGTGTTCTGTTACAGTCGATGATCCGAGCCAGCCGAGGGACAGTTGGGGGATACTTTCTGGCCGGGCGATTAATCACCTGGTTCCCTGTGAGTTTTAGCAATCCATAACCACCATGTCACGACCCAGTTTGGTACCCTTAAAGCAAAACACAGTTTACAGATTAAATAACACACAAACAGTGTTTTATAACAAGGAATAAGTGTAGCCCCTCATGTGCCACTCTGCTGATGTATAGCGTATAGACAAGAATCACGATGTGCCATTCATAAAAAATTCTCCCTCGGACACGTCAAATGTTATCGATGCTGACACGTTTCGTGAACCTGTTTCAGATTGGAGCTTCCCTGTTCGCTAGCAACATTGGCAGTGAACATTTTATAGGGCTAGCTGGGGCAGGTGCGGCTGGCGGTGTTGGTATTGGAGCATTCGAGCTCAAGGTGAGGTGGTGTATAGGACCAGCTATGGCTGGTGATGTCGGTATGGGAGCCTTCGAGCTCAAAATGATGGCCAGATTGGGCCTGCGTGGCGGGTGGTATGGCTATTGGTTCAAAAGCAACCACATAAAACTAAATGGTTTTGAACTGTACTTCTAGCTGAAGTTCGAGTATTATATGATGCACATTCATCTTTTGTCGTCATTCTCTAGTCATCATACACCTTGATGCTAATGGCGCATGTCTTCATCCCTGTCTACATCGCCAGTGGGGTGAGTTCACTCGATGAAACAGCCGATCGAAACCCTACTATGATCCAATTTGTGTACATACCCATCTGATACCTACGATGTGTTGTGAAGCTTGTTGTACTCGACCCAGGTCTGTACGCTGCCTGAGTACATGAAGAAGAGATTTGGTGGCCAGAGAATCTGTCTGTACATCGCCATCCTTACGATGACCCTCTACATATTCACCAAAATCTCTGTAAGTTGTGTACAGAACACGGGTCACCAACAACGTGAACAACGCACATTTCTATAAATGCATATCAACAACCATCATATGATTGAAGAATGCTTTTCCACAGTTGATTTTATCTGATTTCGTATCACTAGTTTAGTAACACTAAATTCATGAGATGTACTAATTATGCCTTCTTTACAGAAACCGAAGGATTTAATGAATCTGTGAGTTTTCACAACAGTGTTGGTTGCAGGCAACCACTGAGTTATTCTTGCATATGCTTTGCGTTTCCAACAGTTACTTCGGAATATAGGCCTACATATACCATTATGAATATCCATAATTTTTTGTTCACACATAATATCTTAATTGAGAAAATAACCACATGGAAGAAGTGCATACCATACGCATGCACAGAGTAATACAGGTGTACAGATGTGTGCATTTGCTTATAGGTGAATCTGTACTCGGGAGCCATGTTCATTCAGCAGTCGCTCAACTGGAACATATACCTGGCTGTTTTTCTGCTGCTGGTCATTACAGCAATTACCACAGTCACTGGTGGGCCAGTAATACCCTAACCGTCTTTACCACTATCAGTGTTCGACCAGTAAAACCGTGTAACGTCAACACGTCTTTTGTTTTTATCTGTCTGTCTTCTCAATGTATGCAATTGTGTATGCAATGTATATCATCAAACCAGTTGAGACTCATCTGACCCTGTTATTTATATGCACACCTTGTTGCCAGGTGGGCTGATGGCTGTGCTGTACACTGATACCTTACAGACTGTGATCATGTTGATAGGGTCTCTCATACTGACCGTCCTCAGTAAGTACATGTATCTTCATCATAGTCTCTTCAATTCGTAATTATTTGTCCAGGCAAATGAAAACTTGAACAGTACCCTTGTCAGTACCCCATGAGTTCAACTTGTACTCAGAAGACGTTTTTTTAGGATATACATACACATTCGCCAGGTTTCCAGAAAGTAGGAGGATATACAGCTCTCTACCACAAGTACATGGACGCCATTCCATCCTCGCTGAACGATACCATCCAGAACAGTACGTTGTTGTCCAACTCGACTTGTGGGCTTCCGCGGCCGGACTCATGGATCATGCTGAGAGAACCTCTCCACTCGGACATCCCTTGGCCTGGGTTCTGGCTGGGGCAGACGACTACCTCCGTCTGGTACTGGTGTGCTGACCAGATGATGGTTCAGAGAACGCTGGCGGCTAAAAGTCTGTCTCATGCGCAGGGTGGTGCCATGTTTGCAGGATACATTAAGGTGTTACCTTTCTTCATCATCGTCCTGCCTGGAATGATCTCCCGTGTTCTCTTCACAGGTGCAGACTCGCAGAATACAATTTATTGAATCAGTTCTTCGAGGGAAATTCTAGTACTTAGTAGCACGTCCCTAAAATTAAAATAACGAGTTCTTGAAACTCATATGGGCTAAAACTTTCAAAGACTATGTCCTACAGATGAGGTCGCCTGTGCTGATCCAGTGACTTGTACAGAGGTCTGTGGTAATCCTGTCGGATGCAGCAACATCGCCTACCCTAAACTGGTTCTGGAAGTCATGCCTACAGGTAATTGAGTGACATTGTGGTTCTCCATGAATGCTTGAACATTTATTTAAAAAGAAATGAGGATGGGTTCATGGGATGGGTTCACCAGTTTTTAACTCGGCATTCCTCACACGCAAGGGTTACGGGGCCTGATGATGTCGGTGATGTTGGCAGCTTTGATGAGCGACCTGACGTCGATCTTCAACAGTGCTAGTACTCTATTCACTATGGACATGTACACGAAGATCCGCAAGTCGGCAGGCAACCGCGAACTGATGCTGGTCGGCAGGTACGGTCACTCTCCTCTATAACAGTTAGAAATGCCATTCCACAACGATATATGCTTACTCGCCGTGACTGTTATTGGCAACTTTCCATTGTGTCACTCAGAGTGTTCGTGTGCGTGTTAGCGGCTCTTGGAATCGTCTGGATCCCAGTCATCGAGACACGACAAGGAGCCCAAATGTTCCACTACATCCAGATGGTGCAGTCCTACTTCTCGCCTCCGATTGCTTGTGTCTTCCTGTTTGCTGTTCTCTGGAAAAGGGCGAATGAGAAGGTGAGGAAGCTTGTTCCATTAAGTTACCAAGTTCAATTTTCACTTGGGAGTTGCTCTTGTGCCCATTTCTTGTTGAGCTTCATCAGGCGACTTGAAAAGATTATTATTTTGGCGGCGGTGTCACAAAAATACTGCAAGATAGGATATTCAAGTTTCCTTCCCCATCATTGAAGTCAATTAAGCAGATCCTTCCTAACCTGAGATCTCTGTTGGCAGGGTTCGTTCTGGGGATTGATGGTAGGTACAGGGTTCGGTGTAGCTCGCATGTTGATGGATTTCATCTACGATGAGCCCAGGTGTGGCGAAGAGGACATGAGACCCACCGTTATGCGGATACACTACATGTACGTGGCACTGTTCCTCTTCTGCGTCACGGCTTTCTTCATCATCATCATCAGCCTCTGTACCAAACCGCCCACTGCAAAACAGGTGAGCAGGAAATGACCACGCCTAACTGGTACGGTACGTAGCTTAGAAAAAAGTTGAGCTAGTTCTCCATGGTGGCACTGGCTTTCGATGTGAAGCTTCAGACGACTTCTTTACTGCCAGGTTTCCAAGAATACTTATTTCACGCGATTTGACAACACCTACACTGATGCTGACACCAAAGAGCCCCCCATCGGTCTCCTGAAGTGCGACTCTATCCCAGCCACGGATCCTGATCTTACCCATGGTGATGTAGCTACTGGCAACGTGCCTGAGGAGAACTACGTTGCACTTGGTGAGGGAAGTGCAGAGAGTGCATCACAGGTGGGGTTCTCAACGAAGAGTGCGTTGGCGGCCAAGTACAAGAGTGGGGAGGTCATCGAATCGGGTACGAATCATGCCAAATTTTTTTGATTATGTTATATTTCTATCCCTCGTCGTCAGGCATACTCTGAGTAGCTCCATCCTATTCTAGTTATTTGTTTTAAGATATAAATGTATACTGTCATCGTCATAATCACGCTGTACATGTATAATATTACAGCGAGATTATACAGTAACCAAAAGCAGTAAATTGGCAATCGCTCTATGGGTGAAAATGGTATATCAACGTTGAAATGAGTGTCTTAACTACCACTGGTATTGTAGTTAACTACGCTTTTCTTCAGTCAAAAAGGGTGAAGAGTCCGACCTGATAGGAACCAGCTTACGACAAAGAATACAGCGCCATTTGCTGCGTTACTGCTGTGGACTGGAGGATGCATCTGTCAACGCCCGTGACACGCGACGAATGGAACGTCAAATGCGTCGTCTGACGTCACTGCAACAGAGCCGTCGGGCACGTGCTTGCCTGTACGTGGGTCTCGTGATACAGCTAATCATCTCGAGCTTCTGCTACGCTTTCTTCACAGCAAACAGCAACTTCTTCGGCCTTATCGAATAGGCAGCCAGTTGAAAATATTTGTTTTTGTAGAGCATTCAGATGCATTATCTACATGTACTGTCATCTAAGTATTCGTTTGTAGATGAATCATGATGATGTGAATATTATCAAATCAAATCTCCTATGGATTTATTGCTATATTGGCCTATATGAAGTGTCATTGAGGTATATATGTTTAAAATAATATTCAAAATGATTCAACTGGTTCTTGATGTATGTAGGGGCCTACACGTGCTTGTAAATTGCTGCTGGCGCATCATTCTATACATGTATATTACCAATTGAGAATTCACAATTTATTCAACTGAGAATAAAACTTCCAAAAAATATCTCAAAAGTATACATGACTTTATTCTTACTGAATTTAGAAACCGTACTGACCATTGTGTGTGTGGGGAAATATGGAAGGGTTCAATCACATGGATGGTTGAGCTGGACCCAGGTAAATTATGTTGGTCTACATCATAGCGTGATCTCATAATGTAGCTGGGCCAATGCATATAGTTTGCAGCATATAATGCAATGGTTTTGAGCTCTGTTGTGTGAAAAGGGGTTCACTTAGGCCATTTTAAGACGAGAAATCATATATGATAGTCATCCAATGGGAGAAACCATAGGGAGATGAAATTTCATTCCATGATTTGCTTCGCGCATCAGCAAGTCAAACTAAACAAATATAAGTCCCGCCCGCGACAATTGGGCGGGTTGCATCGAGGAGGGCTGTTAGTGGAAGGAATTGGCATTGTTCTCATGTATTATCAAGTTCGAAGTCCTGTCACGACCTGAAAAATAGGTCAAGGTCACCCATCATCGAACTTGTCCGAGATCTGTTCATGATGCACCTCTGGTATGATTTTGGCGGTATTTCGTTAAAAATTCTGTAATTTATCGCGTTCACAAGGTACAAAGTCCTGTTTTCATGTATTGTCAAGTTCGAAGTCCTGCCACGACCTGAAAAATAGGTCAAGGTCACCCATCATCGAACTTGTCCGAGATCTGCTCATGATGCACCTCTGGTATGATTTAGGCGGTATTTCGTTAAAAACTTTGTAAGTTATCGCGTTCACAAGGTACAAAGTCCTGTTTTCATGTATTGTCAAGTTCGAAGTCCTGCCACGACCTGAAAAATAGGTCAAGGTCACCCATCATCGAACTTGTCCGAGATCTGTTCATGATGCACCTCTGGTATGATTTTGGCGGTATTTCGTTAAAAATTCTGTAAGTTATCGCGTTCACAAGGTACAAAGTCCTGTTTTCATGTATTGTCAAGTTCGAAGTCCTGCCACAACCTGAAAAATAGGTCAAGGTCACCCATCATCGAACTTGTCCGAGATCTGCTCATGATGCACCTCTGGTATGATTTTGGCGGTATTTCGTTAAAGACTTTGTAAGTTATCGCGTTCACAAGGTACAAAGTCCTGTTTTCATGTATTGTCAAGTTCGAAGTCCTGCCACGACCTGAAAAATAGGTCAAGGTCACCCATCATCGAACTTGTCCGAGATCTGCTCATGATGCACCTCTGGTATGATTTTGGCGGTATTTTGTTAAAAATTTTGTAAGTTATCGCGTTCACAAGGCACAAAGTCCTGTTTTCATGTATTGTCAAGTTCGATGTCCTGCCACAACCTGAAAAATAGGTCAAGGTCACCCATCATCGAACTTGTCCGAGATCTACTCATGATGCACCTCTGGTATGATTTTGGCGGTATTTCGTTAAAAACTTTGTAAGTTATCGCGTTCACAAGAAATTGTTGACGGACGGACGGACAGACGGCTAGACGGACGGACGGACAGACAGACGGACACGCCAATCTAATAGGCGGGTTGGTTGCACGCAACCCGCCCAAAAATTAGCCCGAGGGTATTTTTTTTCGCCGATCCGTCAACAATTCAAAATGGCCGCCACACGGAGACCGGCGATTCAAGAGCAATGAAACTTATACACATCGCGAAGGTACATAAGGGAAGTCTAATGCATAAATGAGAAAAAAAGTTACTGAACAGTTTCTGAGAAAATGGCCGATAAAATCCAAAAAATACCATTTTTCGTCGAAAACGGCCGCCATATTTCTGAAATTTCAGAAATATTCAATCGTATACTTTAAAGATAAATTTGATTCAACCGTAAACTTTAAAGATAAAATTGTTCACGGACTGACCGACGGATGCAACGTCATGCCAATAGTTTATCGGACCTAAGGTACGGTAACCTAAAAAATCAAAATCTATATTAAACAGCGTAGATCATCAATGTTATATCAGAGTCTCACCCTGGACTTGGGTGGAATCGGATCTATTTTCTCATTGCCAAACTCTTGATCGGTTTTCTTTCAGTCTATTTTCAATTCAAAATCCCAAACCAATCTCGAGCCGTTGTCGAGATCGCTAGGTAACAAACACAATGAACTCAAAGGTCAGTGACATCGTTTATTCAACGAACAGCAGGGCAGTTCGATGACGTTCACACTCTGACACACTCAGTCCAGTATCCAGATACGAAACTCCATTTCAAGTCGGTCATACAAATACTTCTTCAACGAGTACACAATATCAGTCCACTATATAATCGCAGCCCAATGAAGTACAGACGACCACATCGACCGCTAACTCTTTACTCACAGGGGGCAAACGCACACGAGCTTCATGACGGGAAATATGGAAGGCAAGGTGAAGGCCGTGTGCGTATGTCATGTCTTTTTGCGTGGTGATTGGATGTAGTGCTTGTTGATGCACCACTAAATGTATGCAGAGCTATAAATAGACTGAGCATGTCTGTGCGTGTCGAGGGGGCTCTGGGGAAAGTGTCACGTGCGCAGCTGGTGTGGTGTACGAATTCCCAGGGAAATTTGGGGGTCGAGGCCAAAGTGCATTGTGATGACAGCATGGATGTACTGGCCAGGAAAAGGTTTTGGGGCCAAATGCTACATTTTCTCAATCAATTGTTTGTCTGTTAAAATTCTCCACCATTGTAATGGCGCATTTGGCCTGTTTATTCATTCGTAAGGCGCTAACTTGCATTCGCTTTCTTTGCACTTGATGTTTTTTTCCATTGGCCAGCACAGATCTAGTGCTGGTCTTCTGAGGTTTTTAACTGTTTTCTGGTAATTGTTTTTAGGCTGCCGGACCTAAAATAATTCCAGGGGGAGGTATTTTTTGGTTCCTTCATTTTCGCATTTTTTTTCGAAATGGCGGCCGTTTGTGTCGAAAAATGGTCAATTTTGGACAAATTTGACTGAGGTGTTTTGGACGTGCTATTATCTTGGGTTTTGCTGCCGGGTTTGGAATTTCTTTCAATTTCAAGGGATTGGAATCGCTTCTCCAGATGCATCTAACTGGACGCTATTTTAAGGATGGTGGGCCCGTTGTATCATCTATGTCTTCATCCATGGAGCCAGAGCTGTTTCGAGGATTGTGAGCGTGTGTTCTGGGCAACAGTCAGGCCTGTCATTATTTTCTTCTGGTCGATTCAACGTGAGGGAAAAACGTCTCAAAGGGACGAAATACTGCGGCTGGTACAAGGTAGATCACAATGCATTCGTTGTCTGACTAATCCTGGTCATGGCACCAATATAACTTGTTGTCTGATTAATCCTGGTCACGACACCAATATATCGTTTGCTGCTGACTCTCTAAGGCGCAAGTGCCTCACGATTCGGCATGGTCCTTGCTGGCACTTGACCCAGGCTGACAACATACATATGGTTAGAATTCACACATAATTCCCATTGAAAGCAGGATTATATGCTACAGAGGAGCCTCCTAGCACCCGGCCATGTGGGCATGTTAATCTTCCGGACTCCCTGATGGTCTACTTTGGGGATAATATAACCCCGGATAGCCCGATGGGCTCCCAGAGTCTGTAATCACCACCATAGGGAAAACCGTATGATCAGTGCAAGCACTGACATGGCCAACAGGAGTCCCCGGGAGCCAAAAGGTCCTCTGGGCCAAAAGGGGACATGATGACATGTTATATCTCTATCGTCCTCTCGATCAAAAAGAAAAGACAGACGCTGGCTGATCTTGGAATTGGCTGCAGTATTTATATGGCCAATTTATACGTCACAAACATGCTTACATTGTAACGGGTTTATAACCAGTGAAACGTCACCATATCATAGCAATGTTGGCTTCGAACGAGAAGCTTCTAAAGTATAGAGCAGAATTCGGGCCAAAATACCTGTCCTGATGGAAGGACATATTCGACACACATGCAACAATACACAGACAATTAAATCTTTGATCAAGTGCTCCTGTAGAATGAAACTAGCATGGGAATTTCCCAGATGTAACTCGGGTATTCATTGCAAATCGCTGCACAAAACCAAAGATTTTCCAAAACTTACACAAATCTGGATCCGTGAAGCTGTGTCAACGTTAGATCTGAAGCATAGAGCCGGGACGACCTACTGGACGATACTGTGTCAGTCGGAGTTAACAATGAAAGACACATCTCTCAAATGCCCGCACTACAACAAGACACATTCACAAAAGGACACACCAAAAAGTCTACATTATGTATATTGACGGTTATTTGGGTGGGATCTATCCCTCAGCTGTCAACACGACTGGTTGGCGGCTAAACATGTCAATAGTAAACCAGTGGAAGATGGTCCGGATGAACAACCACTTCAAGAAGAATCCCAAATTGCATAAATGTAGGTGCCTCGCCAGTCTAAGCCCATCTTCAATGGAACAGTAAAAGAATGTTACAATAGGCTCGTGCCACAACAACGGAGGTCGTAAGACGTGGTACCAATACTCATACACCCACAATTCAACACTCTTTTCAGTCACGTGTGTCATTTGTATGTATTGGTATGTCATATTTAAAATTGTATGTATATGATGATTTTTCTTCTGGTGATAGTGAATTAATCAACCATTGATCTAATGTGGACTGCCAATATGTGTATATTACAAATATTACCACAGTTTGGTATAAACACTAAACAAACGTTCCATCATTATTTTTAATTCAATAACATATCATAAAATATACATAACAGAATTATCAAGCACCAAGGTTCAAAAGTATATGGCACGAGTCCACTGCATAGATCATCCATTGTGATTCACACAATCGCCAGAGTGTGGAATTCCGACTTCAAGTTCCCAGAATCAGTTAGAGACTTTCTGAAGATCTTGAGCTTTTTGCTCACTGAGTAGCGCTTGTCCCTACCCCTGGGACCAACGGAGCCGTTGCCATGACGACTGAATGCATTATTTCTGGATCGGGTCGAGTTATGGCGAAGACATGATCTTGCATTGTACCGGTGGATCTGGCGATTCCTGTCCGACGCATGGCACAACGTCACGTGGCGTGTGACGTCACTGGCGAGAGTTTGCGATAACTCCTTGAAAAGGTTACACATGAACCTGTCACTACGGTGGGAACCTCGAGGTATCTGTTGCCTATATGTGTCGTTCTCGTCATAAGTAGCACATCGCCCATTATCCAGATGATTTTTGGCTATGTACGAACTGTTCAGTACACGTGCACTTATGCCCTCTAACCACGTGGCCACCTTTTGGTTGACACTGTTCACCAGCTGTACTGGGTCAAGGCCACGTCGTGTCTCAGCCTTTATGCTGTCAGTGTCGCTTTCTGTGCAGAGGGAGTGGCGCTGGTAGAGCAGGAACAGCCCGGAGTCTGAGGAGAGACATGAGGAGATGTCACTGGGTATTGAGAGGTCGGTCTCTGTAGGGACCTGGAACGTGAGGGTACTCTTACTGCAATCCCTGACCCTCCGACCACGATAATTAGCGTTGATGTATCCGGTATCGGCCCGGCAGCGGCTGTGATAGGGGCTGCTGTAAACGGACTTCATCGTTGATGTTCTCATAAGTTTTGTGATAAACTTCAAATACATTCATTGGCTAGATGGCTTGCACTGTCTTTGGCAGATTATGGAGTTGAACCAGCTGGCTTGCGATTTTTATACTGGGCTGGAAATTATGATACACGCTCAGGTGCTTTTACCGATATTATAACACAATAGAATGGGTTTATGAAATATGAATATTGCTCTGACACGCCACTCGATGATGATGCTAAATAAACCAGTGTAATGAAGGATTACCCTGTCACCGTTACTCAGGGGCGTTATAATCCTTGTCATGGTAATTATAGCTAATTATTCCTCGGAAACAGATTGTAGGGCGTTGTTTGTACAATACACAGACAACAACAGCTTGATTGCTACAAAAGAAAAGTTTTTTTCTCGTCAAGTGCTCTCGGGGAGGACATGTCTGCCTCTGATTGCACTTCAACTGCATTGGGGCGTGGCAATTTTTACAGTTCAATGCATCTGATTTGTCAATTGATTCATACTTATGACCGCATACTAGTATATAGATGCTCTTGTGTAGCACTAGCCCACTTATTATTCAACGATGTGTGTTAATTGTTGACATCAATTGTTACATTCATTTTGTGAATACATGAATTATTAGCTTATCGGAAATGTTAATAAATGCATAACGGCAGCGCAGATATCAATAAAGACACATTGTCACAATTAAATATAAGTTGTCGTTATAAAAACAACAATATAATACATATACATAAGAAAAAAAGGGCTTACATTGCTCAAAAGGCCCGATATGTGGACCCAAAATGCCCCAAAATGCACATTTGGCACTTTGCTTGAAATCTATCCAGTAACGTTCTCTCTGGTTTCACACATGAATGACATTTAGGACTGTTTAGCTTGTTTGATATAAAGCCCAGTCCCACTGTCCCGGTTTGACGTCCAGTCGACTCCTGGATCACGGACGGGGCCTCAACGGGTCTCGTCTGTCCAGACCGGGTCTCTACCGGTTCTGAAACGGGTCTTAACCGGGCATACCATGTCTTGACCGGCCATACCGTGTCAATCTGGGTGGCAAATAGGGTCTCGTCCGGGAACTTGCGCGAAAAATGAAACATGTTTCATTTTTTTTGGTGAACCGGGTCTCGACCGGGGGACCCTCATAGGGGGTGGGAATAAATCCACGTGACCGGGCGTGACCGGAAATTGTCCTGGAGTCCACCGGGGGCACCGGGAGTCATCTTGGATTCATGCTGGTGTCATCCAGCCACACCAGGTGTCAACGAGGTCTCGACTGTATGGAAATTGGGTGTTTTGATGAACCGGGAGCAGTCCGGGAGTTGACCTTGTTAACCGGGAATCGACCTGGGATTAACCTGGAGTTATCTGGGAGTTAACCTGGTCTGATCCGGGCGCCCAGGGAGAAAACAAATAAAAAAGGTCTCATTCAGCCGATGCCTTCAACGGGGGGTCGTCCGGGACAGTAGTACTGCAACTCATTCCTCGCAAAGTTTTCAACTTTTTTTCACCCTCGACCTGGTCTCAACCGGCCCAAATCGGGTCAAACAATCCGGGAGTCGTCCGGGTCTCAGAACGGGACAGTGGGACTGTACTAATATTAAGGATTGGGGGATTGAATGACTCAAAAGGCCAGAAATGTAGGCTCAGAAGCCGAAAATGACTGAAATTTCACTGTTTGGCACTTTGCTTAAAACATAATTCAGTATCTTTCTGTCTAATGTCATATATTCATGACACTATGTACTGTAACTACAGTCTATTTCGTGCATAAAGATGGAATGCCTTGAACCACTCAAAAGACCCAAACTATAGGCCCAAATGACCCAAATCAATCTGAAATGCACAAACTTACCCTTTTAGACAAAACATTTGTTAATTCAGCTTTTGCATGTATTATGGGTCCGTAGGAAGTCATCTGACGGATTTTTTTATGACCTTGAATGTGACCTCGCATGACCTTGAATTGTAAATTTCAGGGTCGGATCCAAACTGAAATAAATAAATTAACCTCTACATCCGAGCCTAGGCTAGTATTATGAACTTTTAGGTCTTAATTGGAATTTGCCTAACAAGATTTTGAATGGTAAATCTCAAGGTCACGTCCAAACTGAAATGTGTAATTTGACCTCTACATACGAGACGAATACAGACAGAACTTAGGTTTGTATTATGACGTCACGTCTGATCTGAAATGTGCAAATTGGACTTTGTATATAAGACGGCTGTAGAGAGATCTCAGGTTTGTATGATGAATATGGGAAGGCATATATTTCGGATATTTTGATATCTTGAAGTTGACCTCAGATGACCTTGAGTGGTGAAACAGAAGGTCACATCTGATCTGAAATGTGTAAATTGGACTATATATATGGCTGTATATAGAGCTCAGGTTTGTATTATGGATATATAGGAAGTGGATATATATGGATATTTGTGGATATTTTGGTAGTCGTGAAGTTGATCTAACGAAATGCCCATATTTTCCTCCACAAACGAAAAGCTTGTAGATAAAGCTTACATTTACATTATGAGCATGTAGAAAGTCGTATACGGAACAACTAACGATGACCTTGAATGCTAAATGTCTGATGGTGAATGTGTAAATTGGCTCCTGAGGCATAACGCTTGCAACTGGAAGTTAGGAGTGTGTTATAAGCTTATAAGAAGTCATATATCTGTCACATATTTTGGTGACCTTGAACTTGCCTTTAAACGACCTTGAAGGCTAAATTTCAAAATCCCGCCTGACAAGAAGTGTGCAAATGGGCTTCTACATATAAAATACCCATTGATAGAACTCACATGTTTGTATTATCATCAGTCATATTTAGCACACATATGGTGACATCTCAAGCTAATGTGTCATCTGCAATGCTTAACACCAAAATTGTCCGGTAAACTATCTGAACTCTTGAGCTATTTTGTTTTGTTTTGTTTGGTCCACGGGTGCCCTGAGAGGACCTCTGGTTGAGCAAGTTGCTGGGGCGAAGGGGCGTGAAAGTAATCAGAGTAGTTGAACGTGTGAGTAGGTGTACATGAGAAATAAAATGCGAGGAGAAAAGCGAGATAACCATCAATCCATGAGTACTAAGCTTGGTTGCCATCTATATAGGCTTTCTTTCACTAAGTGATTTTTCTACTCGAAAGACGTCATGAGCTATACCAGACACGCATTGCTGCTCCGGCCGATATTTTTCCGATGGACACCAGCCTGCAAAACGTGATCGCGGCGATGTCAACGAATAAAGCATTTTTTTACACAACCCACTTTCCTTCTTTACGGCTGACTACCATGTCAGTACATGTACTGGAACTTTCGCCTATATAATATACAAAACTAATATATAGCACACCACTATGTTGACTAGCCTACCTCCATCACATCTGTTACATATATGCGTAGGTCTACTTCCAACAAGGTGCAGCGTGTGACACCGATGGTATCGCGCCAGTGCAGTGATGAACTCACATATGTACTCTTTTCGATATTAGTGGTATTATACTCGATGTCACGGCGAGTTTGCACATGCGAGCTACCCTACGCTGAACGTCGTTTGCGTCCAAACTTGCAACGTGAAGGTACGTACTATATATATATTTATATGGACATAGAGATTCAATTTTGTGTCTGGTTTTGAGGCTACCATACCCAATGTTTATTTTCTGAACATGTAAGTGGTACTGAGTCATATGATACATTTTCTAGTGCACTTGAAATTGACCAACATGACCTTGAGTGCACTAATTTCAAGCCTACTTAGGGAATAGGCTGCAGAGAGTTGAGGTTGGTGACGTATCCTCAGCTCCCGCAAATGTGACCTGTGGGGTCCCCCAAGGATCAATATTAGGTCCTCTACTGTTCCTGGCATATGTCAATGACATGCCAGCGGCTACCAAATGTAAGCTACTATTGTATGCAGACGATTCAGCCCTTCTCGTTCCTGGCAAAGATGCTGTTTCCATACAGAAACGCCTGTCTTCCAAATTACAATCAGTCCAAGAATGGTTGGTAGATAACCGACTTTCTCTCCACCTTGGGAAGACAGAATCTATCTTATTTGGATCAAAGCGGCGGCTCAATGGTAAAGAGTCAATAGACGTCACATGTGATGGTCAGAGTATATCCAGTAAAACCTGTGTCAAATATTTAGGCATTACTCTCGACCAGTCTCTATCAGGAAGCCAAATAGCAGACTCAGTACTACGCAAATCCAGTGCGGAATTAAAATTCTTGTATCGTCAGACCAGGCATTTCGACCCCCATACCAAAAAATTACTGACTTCTGCACTAATACAATGTCACTATGACTATGCCAGTACTTCTTGGTACTCTGGACTCACCAAGAAGCTTCAGAATCGTCTGCAAACCACCCAGAACAAAATAGTTCGATATATCATCAATGTGCCCCCTAGGACCCATATAGGGCATGCCGAGTTCGAACAGGTCAAAATTCTTCCAGTAGGTTTGAGAGTCAAACAACTAAAAATTAACCAAGTCCATAACATTATTCATGGTTCGGCCCCTAACTACCTGTCATCCCCCTTCTGTCTCAATTCTTCCCGCCATAATACTCGATCAGGGCCCAACTCTCTCTCGATCAGGGCCCAATTATCACTCCTGTAAAATCTTTCGGACATACTTCCTTCAGTCATACTGGGGCAATAGCCTGGAATAGTATACCTACTTGGTTACAATCTATCAGCAACAAGCAAAGTTTTAAAACCCGATTAAAGTCATTTTTATTCAGTCAGCTCAGGGAAGAGGAACTTAACCCTTTTATTTGTTATTAATTGTTACGTCACACCAATCTCTAGTCTATGTTCTAGTCCATCTACTAGTCTAATATGGTGTTATTCATTTTGTTATTAAACTTATACACATTTATATCCATATATTGTTTTTGTAATGTACACCAATTATTTCCCTATATTGTCATTTTTTTTTACATATTGTTCATATTTACAACTGTTTAGTACTACATGTCTTTCTGGTTTACATACATATAGTCTCAAATTTACTGTAAATTATTTATCACCTGTTTATGTAGACCCTATTGTCTTATTTTCAAAGTTTTTGCATCTTTAGTTCCTCTATTTTGTCATGTGATACTTTTACAAGGACCACAATGGAAATAAGCGTTTTATGCTTTATTGTGTTATCCATGTAATCTGAATATATTCATCATTTTTGTATGTTTATATTGATTTTACTAAATAAACTCAATCAATCAATTCAAGATGATATCCACCACAAAATAATCTTTGAAGGTAACAATGTTGAAGATAGAGCTGAGGTTTGTATTGTGAAACCTTATTCAGGGTGTCAACTAAATGTGCACAGTGGAATGTGTGAAGTGCTCTTTTGGAGAAAAATCTTGACCCCGACCTTTGACCTTGATAGATCATCCTATTGAGGTCTTGGCCTATAAGATGCATATCAAGCTTGACGCGATTTCAAGCAGTTCTGGCAAAGTTATGGCATGTTTAAGGCCTCTCAAACACCGACCTTATGCTTGTTTCATGAGTGTATAAGAAGTCATATCTGAGTAGATGAAGCATCCTTCGGTGGCATTCATAATAACCTGACTTTGCCAGCGCATTTGCCATGTATGGTAATGTATGGTGGTTCTATTGGTGACCTTGAAAATTACCTCAATTTTCAATGTCACGTCTGACCTAAAATGTGTAAATTGGCCTCTGCAGACAAAATGCTTGTGCTTAGTTATGTTGTATTTTATGAACAGGAAACGTTGTATAGAAAGTTATATATCTTGGATTTTTCAAATTGAAATTGACCTCGGATGGCCTCAACTGGTAAATTTCACTGTCACATCTGACATAAAACGTGTAAATGGGGGTATATTATCGAATGCTACAAATTGTTTGCGTCTATCTGTATATTGACCCACCTTGCCTTATAAAGATATTCCAATTTCCACAGATTAATCATGCATGACTAACATTTAATCGATATTCATAGTTCATGGTCGGTGCTAACCAGTAAGGTGACTAAACTTTATCAACAACACTGACTTCGCTACGCATGAACGATTTTCCCAGAAGAAGGCTTAACAGAGTGACTCCAATGAATTTGTAATTGGCGTAGGTACCCCATTGGCCCGTACAAATCTTACTTTTGTAATTAGAACTTAGGAAAGTATTATGAGCATTTAGGAAGTCATGTATCATGGATCTATTCGTGACCTTGAACTCGACCTAAACTCGATGACATGGAATCGTATCCGCAAGTAAGATTCCTAGATACGAATACACGATGGGTAAATTAATGCACACGGAGTCCGTTTCAATTTCCTTCTCTCGTTAACCTGGTTCATGAAGTGTTTTTGTTTACCAAATCAAACAAACAGTAATTGATCACTGGGAAGAGGAGAGTTATGCATATTTCAGCTGTGGCGATTTTGCCCTAAGTTCACGGCAGGTGATTGTAAACACATAACTCATTTATACGGCCTTTTCTGTCTTGGCCTACTCGGTTCGAGTGTGCGTTGCCACGGTGACGCTCGTGATTATTTACGTTCCCAGTAAACTATAACAATGGTTGACCTAGTTTCGCGTGCAGGCTCTAGTTTCTGGTGTATTATATATACACTGGAAGCGACTCGATCGAGGAGATTGTCCTAGACCGAGAGACGAGGCTGGACGCGAGGCTCGCCATGAGCTTTGCGTTCCCACGTTTCGAGTAGAGGCCCTTGGAGCCTGGGGACGATTTCCAAGGGGGGCCCGGGCCGGGGGAGACGAGTTGCTGACTCGGGGGCGCAAGCCCTGTGGATCGCCAGCTCTCTCCCGCCCCGGGACGGTGTGACACAGGCTCTGGCAGACCGTCGGGCTGGCTCAGAGTTCTATCTCTGTGACAGTGCCTTCGGCGAGACCGGCCAGCAACATGCCCACGTGTACGTGCTCCGTGGAGCCGCTCCATGGCTCCTCGGACTCTACACACGGCTACATTACCATAACGAATGTATAATGTGCATGTTGTAGATAAGGTGATGATGATGATATGTGTTATGTTGTGATGTATGACGGCCGGACCCGTTCCGGATATGCGGAGCCCGTTCCGGATGTGCGGAGTCCCGTTCCGGATGTGCGGGACTCGTTCCGGAGCTCGTTCCGGATGTGCGGGACCCGTTCCGGATGTGCGGAACCCGCTCCGCATGTTCTGGATCTGATCCGGAGGTGCTGTTACCTGGTTGTAGTTGTTACCGTAGAGAGCGGCGCCCGCTTTACACAGCTAATCAAATGTTGATAGTTGTATATCACTTCCAATCGAAAACACACATGTATGTATGAAACGTAGTTCAAAGGTCTACCCAACCGTGCTTGGTACAGGTTGGTCGTGCTTATATTTCGATTTCAGGAACAAACACGACAGATTGCATACCCTCGCACCAGTGATTAGGTCAATTTACAAGTTGAACACATTTTACCGCAGCATTCGATTACGGTGTTGGCAAACCTTTTTCTTCTTGTTAATGACCGAAAATAAAAATAGACAAACATTAATATATACAAAATTTCAATTAATTCCATGCATTTTTGACAAAGTTGTGACGTTTTGAAATTATGGAAATTTTCATGTGCATGAAGTCATAGTGACGTCACTTTTTGTCGTAAGCTAAAAAAAAGCTAAACATGAAATATCCGAAATCTGGGTCTCAATACCTTCCTTAGGATATATTACTCGACATGTTTAAAAAGAAAATAAACATTTGACTTTGACATCATGACAACTTGACCTCAATGATCTCACCAACTCGAGATCGAATGGAAATTTGAAATACAATTCCTTTCCTATATATTATGGTCCAGCCGCATCTCTTTACCTCCCTTTCGGATTTCTAAATTAATTTCATTGGTTGTTGGGCATGTGTATACCAATTCCATCAGGTGTACAGTAGAAACAACTACATTTACCACATTGTCTGCCCCTGATGACGCCAGGTGTCTTTTGATAAAGTATTTGGTCGGGCTTTGTTTCTATTGCAAAATATTGTGTTTTACGTTTGTTATTGGAATCATCAAAATTTGGCTGTATTGGTGGTAGTAGATTGATTCTTTCACTTGAACACATTAGTGCTAATAATTAATTATTAGTGTGCTTTTACAGTGTGTTATTACAGGTTCTCAGTGACCTTGACCAAGACTTTAGACCTTGATAATTCATCCTATTGAGGTCGTGGCCTGTACGATGCATATCAAACTTGACGCGATTTCATGTAGTTTTGACAAAGTTATGGCATATTGAAATATAGGAAATTCGATGTTTATGAGGTCATTGTGACGTCATTATACATCGTAGTAAAATAAGGTATTATGGAATCGTGGCTCAAAACCTTTCTATAGATATTTTACTCGATACGATGAGCAAAGATTTAGTAAATGACCTTGACTTTGACCACTGGCGGAATCTTTAAGGTCAAGGCCAAATCTACCTACCTAGTCCACCCTCCCTTATCAGGAGGCTTATTTCATCAGCGGCGGGTGAAGACGAGAAACAGTTATTTTAGCGGACTGAAAGGGCTAATGAATATGATTTATGTATCCTTGCATTCGAAAACACGCGAAAAGACGCTTCAAATGTAAGACTATGTAGGTGTTCTAAATTGCAGGCACATTAATTAAGCTGTCGACTGTTGGCGTTAAGAAGTCTAGTTAGAGATGGGTTATACGGGCAAGCTGCACACGTGGGATTTCGTCACTGTGGGAGTCTACTTCGTCGCTGTGATGGCGGTCGGGATATATGTAAGTCTCACATTTTTCCCAACCATGTGATAGGCTGTGAAATGACCGGTTTTAGCTCAGTCAAGCACATATTGATTCAGCTCAGCTCAGGTGCAAGAATCTTACATTTGCATCTGTGAAATTTTCACCGTGGAAGCTCGAATGTCCCGTGGTTCCAGTCTTGTTAGTAACGTGTTCTGTTACAGTCGATGATCCGAGCCAGCCGAGGGACAGTTGGGGGATACTTTCTGGCCGGGCGATTAATCACCTGGTTCCCTGTGAGTTTTAGCAATCCATAACCACCATGTCACGACCCAGTTTGGTACCCTTAAAGCAAAACACAGTTTACAGATTAAATAACACACAAACAGTGTTTTATAACAAGGAATAAGTGTAGCCCCTCATGTGCCACTCTGCTGATGTATAGCGTATAGACAAGAATCACGATGTGCCATTCATAAAAAATTCTCCCTCGGACACGTCAAATGTTATCGATGCTGACACGTTTCGTGAACCTGTTTCAGATTGGAGCTTCCCTGTTCGCTAGCAACATTGGCAGTGAACATTTTATAGGGCTAGCTGGGGCAGGTGCGGCTGGCGGTGTTGGTATTGGAGCATTCGAGCTCAAGGTGAGGTGGTGTATAGGACCAGCTATGGCTGGTGATGTCGGTATGGGAGCCTTCGAGCTCAAAATGATGGCCAGATTGGGCCTGCGTGGCGGGTGGTATGGCTATTGGTTCAAAAGCAACCACATAAAACTAAATGGTTTTGAACTGTACTTCTAGCTGAAGTTCGAGTATTATATGATGCACATTCATCTTTTGTCGTCATTCTCTAGTCATCATACACCTTGATGCTAATGGCGCATGTCTTCATCCCTGTCTACATCGCCAGTGGGGTGAGTTCACTCGATGAAACAGCCGATCGAAACCCTACTATGATCCAATTTGTGTACATACCCATCTGATACCTACGATGTGTTGTGAAGCTTGTTGTACTCGACCCAGGTCTGTACGCTGCCTGAGTACATGAAGAAGAGATTTGGTGGCCAGAGAATCTGTCTGTACATCGCCATCCTTACGATGACCCTCTACATATTCACCAAAATCTCTGTAAGTTGTGTACAGAACACGGGTCACCAACAACGTGAACAACGCACATTTCTATAAATGCATATCAACAACCATCATATGATTGAAGAATGCTTTTCCACAGTTGATTTTATCTGATTTCGTATCACTAGTTTAGTAACACTAAATTCATGAGATGTACTAATTATGCCTTCTTTACAGAAACCGAAGGATTTAATGAATCTGTGAGTTTTCACAACAGTGTTGGTTGCAGGCAACCACTGAGTTATTCTTGCATATGCTTTGCGTTTCCAACAGTTACTTCGGAATATAGGCCTACATATACCATTATGAATATCCATAATTTTTTGTTCACACATAATATCTTAATTGAGAAAATAACCACATGGAAGAAGTGCATACCATACGCATGCACAGAGTAATACAGGTGTACAGATGTGTGCATTTGCTTATAGGTGAATCTGTACTCGGGAGCCATGTTCATTCAGCAGTCGCTCAACTGGAACATATACCTGGCTGTTTTTCTGCTGCTGGTCATTACAGCAATTACCACAGTCACTGGTGGGCCAGTAATACCCTAACCGTCTTTACCACTATCAGTGTTCGACCAGTAAAACCGTGTAACGTCAACACGTCTTTTGTTTTTATCTGTCTGTCTTCTCAATGTATGCAATTGTGTATGCAATGTATATCATCAAACCAGTTGAGACTCATCTGACCCTGTTATTTATATGCACACCTTGTTGCCAGGTGGGCTGATGGCTGTGCTGTACACTGATACCTTACAGACTGTGATCATGTTGATAGGGTCTCTCATACTGACCGTCCTCAGTAAGTACATGTATCTTCATCATAGTCTCTTCAATTCGTAATTATTTGTCCAGGCAAATGAAAACTTGAACAGTACCCTTGTCAGTACCCCATGAGTTCAACTTGTACTCAGAAGACGTTTTTTTAGGATATACATACACATTCGCCAGGTTTCCAGAAAGTAGGAGGATATACAGCTCTCTACCACAAGTACATGGACGCCATTCCATCCTCGCTGAACGATACCATCCAGAACAGTACGTTGTTGTCCAACTCGACTTGTGGGCTTCCGCGGCCGGACTCATGGATCATGCTGAGAGAACCTCTCCACTCGGACATCCCTTGGCCTGGGTTCTGGCTGGGGCAGACGACTACCTCCGTCTGGTACTGGTGTGCTGACCAGATGATGGTTCAGAGAACGCTGGCGGCTAAAAGTCTGTCTCATGCGCAGGGTGGTGCCATGTTTGCAGGATACATTAAGGTGTTACCTTTCTTCATCATCGTCCTGCCTGGAATGATCTCCCGTGTTCTCTTCACAGGTGCAGACTCGCAGAATACAATTTATTGAATCAGTTCTTCGAGGGAAATTCTAGTACTTAGTAGCACGTCCCTAAAATTAAAATAACGAGTTCTTGAAACTCATATGGGCTAAAACTTTCAAAGACTATGTCCTACAGATGAGGTCGCCTGTGCTGATCCAGTGACTTGTACAGAGGTCTGTGGTAATCCTGTCGGATGCAGCAACATCGCCTACCCTAAACTGGTTCTGGAAGTCATGCCTACAGGTAATTGAGTGACATTGTGGTTCTCCATGAATGCTTGAACATTTATTTAAAAAGAAATGAGGATGGGTTCATGGGATGGGTTCACCAGTTTTTAACTCGGCATTCCTCACACGCAAGGGTTACGGGGCCTGATGATGTCGGTGATGTTGGCAGCTTTGATGAGCGACCTGACGTCGATCTTCAACAGTGCTAGTACTCTATTCAC
This sequence comes from Terebella lapidaria, assembly GCA_949152475.1. Classification (NCBI taxonomy): domain Eukaryota; kingdom Metazoa; phylum Annelida; class Polychaeta; order Terebellida; family Terebellidae; genus Terebella; species Terebella lapidaria. The sequence continues at coordinate 31,517,899 of OX424563.1, read as the reverse complement.
TATGGACATGTACACGAAGATCCGCAAGTCGGCAGGCAACCGCGAACTGATGCTGGTCGGCAGGTACGGTCACTCTCCTCTATAACAGTTAGAAATGCCATTCCACAACGATATATGCTTACTCGCCGTGACTGTTATTGGCAACTTTCCATTGTGTCACTCAGAGTGTTCGTGTGCGTGTTAGCGGCTCTTGGAATCGTCTGGATCCCAGTCATCGAGACACGACAAGGAGCCCAAATGTTCCACTACATCCAGATGGTGCAGTCCTACTTCTCGCCTCCGATTGCTTGTGTCTTCCTGTTTGCTGTTCTCTGGAAAAGGGCGAATGAGAAGGTGAGGAAGCTTGTTCCATTAAGTTACCAAGTTCAATTTTCACTTGGGAGTTGCTCTTGTGCCCATTTCTTGTTGAGCTTCATCAGGCGACTTGAAAAGATTATTATTTTGGCGGCGGTGTCACAAAAATACTGCAAGATAGGATATTCAAGTTTCCTTCCCCATCATTGAAGTCAATTAAGCAGATCCTTCCTAACCTGAGATCTCTGTTGGCAGGGTTCGTTCTGGGGATTGATGGTAGGTACAGGGTTCGGTGTAGCTCGCATGTTGATGGATTTCATCTACGATGAGCCCAGGTGTGGCGAAGAGGACATGAGACCCACCGTTATGCGGATACACTACATGTACGTGGCACTGTTCCTCTTCTGCGTCACGGCTTTCTTCATCATCATCATCAGCCTCTGTACCAAACCGCCCACTGCAAAACAGGTGAGCAGGAAATGACCACGCCTAACTGGTACGGTACGTAGCTTAGAAAAAAGTTGAGCTAGTTCTCCATGGTGGCACTGGCTTTCGATGTGAAGCTTCAGACGACTTCTTTACTGCCAGGTTTCCAAGAATACTTATTTCACGCGATTTGACAACACCTACACTGATGCTGACACCAAAGAGCCCCCCATCGGTCTCCTGAAGTGCGACTCTATCCCAGCCACGGATCCTGATCTTACCCATGGTGATGTAGCTACTGGCAACGTGCCTGAGGAGAACTACGTTGCACTTGGTGAGGGAAGTGCAGAGAGTGCATCACAGGTGGGGTTCTCAACGAAGAGTGCGTTGGCGGCCAAGTACAAGAGTGGGGAGGTCATCGAATCGGGTACGAATCATGCCAAATTTTTTTGATTATGTTATATTTCTATCCCTCGTCGTCAGGCATACTCTGAGTAGCTCCATCCTATTCTAGTTATTTGTTTTAAGATATAAATGTATACTGTCATCGTCATAATCACGCTGTACATGTATAATATTACAGCGAGATTATACAGTAACCAAAAGCAGTAAATTGGCAATCGCTCTATGGGTGAAAATGGTATATCAACGTTGAAATGAGTGTCTTAACTACCACTGGTATTGTAGTTAACTACGCTTTTCTTCAGTCAAAAAGGGTGAAGAGTCCGACCTGATAGGAACCAGCTTACGACAAAGAATACAGCGCCATTTGCTGCGTTACTGCTGTGGACTGGAGGATGCATCTGTCAACGCCCGTGACACGCGACGAATGGAACGTCAAATGCGTCGTCTGACGTCACTGCAACAGAGCCGTCGGGCACGTGCTTGCCTGTACGTGGGTCTCGTGATACAGCTAATCATCTCGAGCTTCTGCTACGCTTTCTTCACAGCAAACAGCAACTTCTTCGGCCTTATCGAATAGGCAGCCAGTTGAAAATATTTGTTTTTGTAGAGCATTCAGATGCATTATCTACATGTACTGTCATCTAAGTATTCGTTTGTAGATGAATCATGATGATGTGAATATTATCAAATCAAATCTCCTATGGATTTATTGCTATATTGGCCTATATGAAGTGTCATTGAGGTATATATGTTTAAAATAATATTCAAAATGATTCAACTGGTTCTTGATGTATGTAGGGGCCTACACGTGCTTGTAAATTGCTGCTGGCGCATCATTCTATACATGTATATTACCAATTGAGAATTCACAATTTATTCAACTGAGAATAAAACTTCCAAAAAATATCTCAAAAGTATACATGACTTTATTCTTACTGAATTTAGAAACCGTACTGACCATTGTGTGTGTGGGGAAATATGGAAGGGTTCAATCACATGGATGGTTGAGCTGGACCCAGGTAAATTATGTTGGTCTACATCATAGCGTGATCTCATAATGTAGCTGGGCCAATGCATATAGTTTGCAGCATATAATGCAATGGTTTTGAGCTCTGTTGTGTGAAAAGGGGTTCACTTAGGCCATTTTAAGACGAGAAATCATATATGATAGTCATCCAATGGGAGAAACCATAGGGAGATGAAATTTCATTCCATGATTTGCTTCGCGCATCAGCAAGTCAAACTAAACAAATATAAGTCCCGCCCGCGACAATTGGGCGGGTTGCATCGAGGAGGGCTGTTAGTGGAAGGAATTGGCATTGTTCTCATGTATTATCAAGTTCGAAGTCCTGTCACGACCTGAAAAATAGGTCAAGGTCACCCATCATCGAACTTGTCCGAGATCTGTTCATGATGCACCTCTGGTATGATTTTGGCGGTATTTCGTTAAAAATTCTGTAATTTATCGCGTTCACAAGGTACAAAGTCCTGTTTTCATGTATTGTCAAGTTCGAAGTCCTGCCACGACCTGAAAAATAGGTCAAGGTCACCCATCATCGAACTTGTCCGAGATCTGCTCATGATGCACCTCTGGTATGATTTAGGCGGTATTTCGTTAAAAACTTTGTAAGTTATCGCGTTCACAAGGTACAAAGTCCTGTTTTCATGTATTGTCAAGTTCGAAGTCCTGCCACGACCTGAAAAATAGGTCAAGGTCACCCATCATCGAACTTGTCCGAGATCTGTTCATGATGCACCTCTGGTATGATTTTGGCGGTATTTCGTTAAAAATTCTGTAAGTTATCGCGTTCACAAGGTACAAAGTCCTGTTTTCATGTATTGTCAAGTTCGAAGTCCTGCCACAACCTGAAAAATAGGTCAAGGTCACCCATCATCGAACTTGTCCGAGATCTGCTCATGATGCACCTCTGGTATGATTTTGGCGGTATTTCGTTAAAGACTTTGTAAGTTATCGCGTTCACAAGGTACAAAGTCCTGTTTTCATGTATTGTCAAGTTCGAAGTCCTGCCACGACCTGAAAAATAGGTCAAGGTCACCCATCATCGAACTTGTCCGAGATCTGCTCATGATGCACCTCTGGTATGATTTTGGCGGTATTTTGTTAAAAATTTTGTAAGTTATCGCGTTCACAAGGCACAAAGTCCTGTTTTCATGTATTGTCAAGTTCGATGTCCTGCCACAACCTGAAAAATAGGTCAAGGTCACCCATCATCGAACTTGTCCGAGATCTACTCATGATGCACCTCTGGTATGATTTTGGCGGTATTTCGTTAAAAACTTTGTAAGTTATCGCGTTCACAAGAAATTGTTGACGGACGGACGGACAGACGGCTAGACGGACGGACGGACAGACAGACGGACACGCCAATCTAATAGGCGGGTTGGTTGCACGCAACCCGCCCAAAAATTAGCCCGAGGGTATTTTTTTTCGCCGATCCGTCAACAATTCAAAATGGCCGCCACACGGAGACCGGCGATTCAAGAGCAATGAAACTTATACACATCGCGAAGGTACATAAGGGAAGTCTAATGCATAAATGAGAAAAAAAGTTACTGAACAGTTTCTGAGAAAATGGCCGATAAAATCCAAAAAATACCATTTTTCGTCGAAAACGGCCGCCATATTTCTGAAATTTCAGAAATATTCAATCGTATACTTTAAAGATAAATTTGATTCAACCGTAAACTTTAAAGATAAAATTGTTCACGGACTGACCGACGGATGCAACGTCATGCCAATAGTTTATCGGACCTAAGGTACGGTAACCTAAAAAATCAAAATCTATATTAAACAGCGTAGATCATCAATGTTATATCAGAGTCTCACCCTGGACTTGGGTGGAATCGGATCTATTTTCTCATTGCCAAACTCTTGATCGGTTTTCTTTCAGTCTATTTTCAATTCAAAATCCCAAACCAATCTCGAGCCGTTGTCGAGATCGCTAGGTAACAAACACAATGAACTCAAAGGTCAGTGACATCGTTTATTCAACGAACAGCAGGGCAGTTCGATGACGTTCACACTCTGACACACTCAGTCCAGTATCCAGATACGAAACTCCATTTCAAGTCGGTCATACAAATACTTCTTCAACGAGTACACAATATCAGTCCACTATATAATCGCAGCCCAATGAAGTACAGACGACCACATCGACCGCTAACTCTTTACTCACAGGGGGCAAACGCACACGAGCTTCATGACGGGAAATATGGAAGGCAAGGTGAAGGCCGTGTGCGTATGTCATGTCTTTTTGCGTGGTGATTGGATGTAGTGCTTGTTGATGCACCACTAAATGTATGCAGAGCTATAAATAGACTGAGCATGTCTGTGCGTGTCGAGGGGGCTCTGGGGAAAGTGTCACGTGCGCAGCTGGTGTGGTGTACGAATTCCCAGGGAAATTTGGGGGTCGAGGCCAAAGTGCATTGTGATGACAGCATGGATGTACTGGCCAGGAAAAGGTTTTGGGGCCAAATGCTACATTTTCTCAATCAATTGTTTGTCTGTTAAAATTCTCCACCATTGTAATGGCGCATTTGGCCTGTTTATTCATTCGTAAGGCGCTAACTTGCATTCGCTTTCTTTGCACTTGATGTTTTTTTCATTGGCCAGCACAGATCTAGTGCTGGTCTTCTGAGGCTTTCAACTGTTTTCTGGTAATTGTTTTTAGGCTACCGGACCTAAAATAATTCCAGGGGGAGGTATTTTTTAGTTTCTTCATTTTCGCATTTTTTTTCGAAATGGCGGCCGTTTGTGTCGAAAAATGGTCAATTTTGGACTGAGGTGTTTTGGACGTGCTATTATCTTCGGTTTTGCTGCCGGGTTTGGAATTTCTTTCAATTTCAAGGGATTGGAATCGCTTCTCCAGATGCATCTAACTGGACGCTATTTTAAGGATGGTGGGCCCGTTGTATCATCTATGTCTTCATCCATGGAGCCAGAGCTGTTTCGAGGATTGTGAGCGTGTGTTCTGGGCAACAGTCAGGCCTGTCATTATTTTCTTCTGGTCGATTCAACGTGAGGGAAAGACGTCTCAAAGGGACGAAATATTGCAGCTGGTACAAGGTAGACCACAATGCATTCGTTGTCTGACTAATCCTGGTCATGGCACCAATATAACTTGTTGTCTGATTAATCCTGGTCACGACACCACTATAACGTTTGCTGCTGACTCTCTAAGGCGCAAGTGCCTCACGATTCGGCATGGTCCTTGCTGGCACTTGACCCAGGACTTAGTCTGTTGGACAGGCTGACAACATACATATGGTTAGAATTCACACATAATTCCCATTGAAAGCAGGATTATATGCTACAGAGGAGCCTCCTAGCACCCGGCCATGTGGGCATGTTAATCTTCCGGACTCCGTGATGGTCCACTTTGGGGATAATATAACCCGGGATAGCCCGATGGGCTGCCAGAGTCTGTAATCACCACCATAGGGAAAACCGTGTGATCAATGCAAGCACTGACATGGCCAACAGGAGTCCCCGGGAGCCAAAAGGGCCTCTGGGCCAAAATGGGACATGATGACATGTTATATCTCTGTCGTCCTCTCGATCAAAAAGGAAAGACAGGCGCTGGCTGATCTTGGAATTGGCTACAGTATTTATATGGCCAATTTATACGTCACGAACATGCTTACATTGTAACGGGTTCATAACCAGCGAAACGTCACCATACCATAGCAATGTTGGCTTCGAACGAGAAGCTTCTGAGGTATAGAGCAGAATTCGGGCCAAAATACCTGTCCGGATGGAAGGACATATTCGACACACATGCAGCAATACACAGACAATTGAATCTTTGATCGAGTGCTCCTGTAGAATGAAACTAGCATGGGAATTTCCCAGATGTAACTCGGGTATTCATTGCAAAATCGCTGCACAAAACCAAAGATTTTCCAAAACTTATACAAATCTGGATCCGTGAAGCTGTGTCAACGTTAGATCTGAAGCATAGAGCTGGGACGACCTACTGGAAGATACTTTGTCAGTCGGAGCTAACTATGAAAGACACATCTTCCAAATGCCCGCACTACAACGGACGCATTCATAAAAGGACACACCAAAAAGTCTACATTATGTATATTGGCGGTTATTTGGGTGGGATCTATCCCTCAGCTGTCAACACGACTGGTTGGCGGCTAAACATGTCAATAGTAAACCAGTGGAAGATGGTCCGGATGAACAACCACTTCAAGAAGAATCCCAAATTGCATAAATGTAGGTGCCTCGCCAGTCTAAGCCCATCTTCAATGGAACAGTAAAAGAATGTTACAATAGGCTCGTGCCACAACGGAGGTCGTAAGACGTGGTACCAATACTCATACACCCACAATTCAACACTCTTTTCAGTCACGTGTGTCATTTGTATGTATTGGTATGTCATATTTAAAATTGTATGTATATGATGATTTTTCTTCTGGTGATAGTGAATTAATCAACCATTGATCTAATGTGGACTGCCAATATGCGTATATTACAAATATTACCACAGTTTGGTATAAACACTAAACAAACGTTCCATCATTATTTTTAATTCAATAACATATCATAAAATATACATAACAGAATTATCAAGCACCAAGGTTCAAAAGTATATGGCACGTGTCCACTGCATAGATCATCCATTGTGATTCACACAATCGCCAGAGTGTGGAATTCCGACTTCAATTTCCCAGAATCAGTTAGAGACTTTCTGAAGATCTTGAGCTTTTTGCTCACTGAGTAGCGCTTGTCCCTACCCCTGGATTGGCCTGGAACCAACGGAGCCGTTGCCATGAGGACTGAATGCATTATTTCTGGATCGGGTCGAGTTATGGCGAAGACATGATCTTGCATTGTACCGGTGGACCTGGCGATTCCTGTCCGACGCATGGCACAACGTCACGTGGCGTGTGATGTCACTGGCGAGCGTTAACTCCTTGAAAAGGTTACACATGAACCTGTCACTTCGGTGGGAACCTCGAGGTATCTGTTGCCTATATGTGTCGTTCTCGTCATAAGTAGCACATCGTCCATTATCCAGATGATTTTTGGCTATGTACGAACTGTTCAGTACACGTGCACTTATGCCCTCTAACCACGTGGCCACCTTTTGGTTGACACTGTTCACCAGCTGTACTGGGTCAAGGCCACGTCGTGTCTCAGCCTTTATGCTGTCAGTGTCGCTTTCTGTGCAGAGGGAGTGGCGCTGGTAGAGCAGGAACAGCCCGGAGTCTGAGGAGAGACATGAGGAGATGTCACTGGGTATTGAGAGGTCGGTCTCTGTAGGGACCTGGAACGTGAGGGTACTCTTACTGCAATCCCTGACCCTCCGACCACGATAATTAGCGTTGATGTATCCGGTATCGGCCCGGCAGCGGCTGTGATAGGGGCTGCTGTAAACGGACTTCATCGTTGATGTTCTCATAAGTTTTGTGATAAACTTCAAATACATTCATTGGCTAGATGGCTTGCACTGTCTTTGGCAGATTATGGAGTTGAACCAGCTGGCTTGCGATTTTTATACTGGGCTGGAAATTATGATACACGCTCAGGTGCTTTTACCGATATTATAACACAATAGAATGGGTTTATGAAATATGAATATTGTTCTGACACGCCACTCGATGATGATGCTAAATAAACCAGTGTAATGAAGGATTACCCTGTCACCGTTACTCAGGGGCGTTATAATCCTTGTCATGGTAATTATAGCTAATTATTCCTCGGAAACAGATTGTATGGCGTTGTTTGTACAATACACAGACAACAACAGCTTGATTGCTACAAAAGAAAAGTTTTTTTCACGTCAAGTGCTCTCGGGGAGGACATGTCTGCCTCTGATTGCACTTCAACTGCATTGGGGCGTGGCAATTTTTACAGTTCAATGCATCTGATTTGTCAATTGATTCATACTTATGACCGCATACTAGTATATAGATGCTCTTGTGTAGCACTCGCCCACTTATTATTCAACGATGTGTGTTAATTGTTGACATCAATTGTTACATTCATTTTGTGAATACATGAATTATTAGCTTATCGGAAATGTTAATAAATGCATAACGGCAGCGCAGATATCAATAAAGACACATTGTCACAATTAAATATAAGTTGTCGTTATAAAAACAACAATATAATACGTATACATAAGAAAAAAAGGGCTTAAATTGCTCAAAAGGCCCGATATGTGGACCCAAAATGCCCCAAAATGCACATTTGGCACTTTGCTTGAAATCTATCCAGTAACGTTCTCTCTGGTTTCACACATGAATGACATTTAGGACTGTTTAGCTTGTTTGATATAAAGCCCAGTCCCACTGTCCCGGTTTGACGCCCAGTCGACTCCTGGATCAAGGGCCGGACCTCAACGGGTCTCGTCTGTCCAGACCGGGTCTCTACCGGTTCTGAAACGGGTCTTAACCGGGCATACCATGTCTTGACCGGCCATACCGTGTCAATCTGGGTGGCAAATAGGGTCTCGTCCGGGAACTTGCGCGAAAAATGAAACATGTTTCATTTTTTTGGTGAACCGGGTCTCGACCGGGGGACCCTCATAGGGGGTGGGAATAAATCCACGTGACCGGGCGTGACCGGAAATTGTCCTGGAGTCCACCGGGGGCACCGGGGTCATCTTGGATTCATGCTGGTGTCATCCAGCCACACCAGGTGTCAACCAGGTCTCGACTGTATGGAAATTGGGTGTTTTGATGAACCGGGAGCAGTCCGGGAGTTGACCTTGTTAACCGGGAATCGACCTGGGATTAACCTGGAGTTATCTGGGAGTTAACCTGGTCTGATCCGGGCGCCCAGGGAGAAAACAAATAAAAAAGGTCTCATTCAGCCGATGCCTTCAACGGGGGGTCGTCCGGGACAGTAGTACTGCAACTCATTCCTCGCAAAGTTTTCAACTTTTTTTCACCCTCAACCTGGTCTCGACCGGCCCAAATCGGGTCAAACAATCCGGGAGTCGTCCGGGTCTCAGAACGGGACAGTGGGACTGTACTAATATTAAGGATTGGGGGATTGAATGACTCAAAAGGCCAGAAATGTAGGCTCAGAAGCCCAAAATGACTGAAATTTCACTGTTTGGCACTTTGCTTAAAACATAAGTCAGTATCTTTCTGTCTAATGTCATATATTCATGACACTATGTACTGTAACTACAGTCTATTTCGTGCATAAAGATGGAATGCCTTGAACCACTCAAAAGACCCAAACTATAGGCCCAAATGACCCAAATCAATCTGAAATGCACAAACTTACCCTTTTAGACAAAACACTTGTTAATTCAGCTTTTGCATGTATTATGGGTCCGTAGGAAGTCATCTGACGGATTTTTTGATGACCTTGAATGTGACCTCGCATGACCTTGAATTGTAAATTTCAAGGTCGGATCCAAACTGAAATGAATAAATTGACCTCTACATCCGAGCCTAGGCTAGTATTATGAACTTTTAAGTCTTAATTGGAATTTGCCTAACAAGATTTTGAACTAGACGTCAAGGCCTAAAGATGCCTTGGAGGCATTTCGGTGTGATGATTAATTTATAATATATACTAGATATCGACGAAAATGAAAAATGTCGACTCCGCAACAAAAATTTACCATTAAAATTAGACATGTTTGTCTAGGAAGACGAGTCCGAAAATAACGTCCGTTTCGCTCTACGACACACCGTTCCCGAGATATCGACGAAAACGAAAAATGCCGACTCGGCAACAAAATTTCGGGTCAAGGTCAAAGTTCATCCATAATACCCCTTAGACATTTTGTCTAGGGCGACGAGTCCGAAAATAATGTCCGTTTCGCTCTACGACGCACCGTTTCCGAGATATCGACGAAAACGAAAAATGCCGACTCGGCAAAAAAATATCGTGTCAAGGTGAAAGTTCATCCATAATACCCTTAAGACATGTTTGTCTAGGGCGACGAGTCCGAAAATAACGTCCGTTTCGCTCTACGACACACCGTTCCCGAGATATCGACGAAAACGAAAAATGCCGACTCGGCAAAAAAAATTCGTGTCAAGGTGAAAGTTCATCCATAATACCCCTTAAGACATGTTTGTCTAGGCCGACGAGTGCGAAAATAACGTCCGTTTCGCTCTACGAAGCACCGTTTCCGAGATATCGACGAAAACGAAAAATGCCGACTCGGCAAAAAAAATTCGTGTCAAGGTGAAAGTTCATCCATAATACCCCTTAAGACATGTTTGTCTAGGCCGACGAGTCCGAAAATAACGTCCGTTTCGCTCTACGAAGCACCGTTTCCGAGATATCGACGAAAACGAAAAATGCCGACTCGGCAAAAAAATTTCGGGTCAAGGTCAAAGTTCATCCATAATACCCCTTAGACATGTTTGTCTAGGGCGACGAGTCCGAAAATAACGTCCGTTTCGCTCTACGACACACCGTTCCTGAGATATCGACGAAAACGAAAAATGCCGACTCGGCAAAACAATTTGGGGTCAAGGTCAAAGTTCATCCATAATACCCCTTAGACATGTTTGTCTAGGGCGACGAGTCCGAAAATAACGTCCGTTTCACTCTACGACACACCGTTCCCGAGATATCGACGAAAACGAAAAATGCCGACTCGGCAAAAAAATTTGGGGTCAAGGTCAAAGTTCATCCATAATACCCCTTAGACATGTTTGTCTAGGGCGACGAGTCCGAAAATAACGTCCGTTTCGCTCTACGACGCACCGTTTCCGAGATATGCAGGATGCCTCAAGGATGACTCAGCAAAAAATTATTTCGACCTCTAGGTCAAAGGTCGTTTGACGTATCGATCCCAAAATCAATAGGGTTCTTCCCTGTTGATATATAAACCTCCGTGCAAAATTCTGCAACTATTGCCTGAATATTTTTCGAGTTATCGTCCGGAAACCAAGTTTCAAGATCAGCCTCGATTTCATCCTCAAGGACATCACGGACCTCGGAGCCGGATCAAAAAAAATAATACACCCTAGAGATGTTTGTCTAGGGTGACGAGTCCGAAAATAACGTCCGTTTCGCTCTACGATGCATGGTTTCTGAGATATGCAGGAAGCCTCAAGGATGAATCAGCAAAAAATTATTTCGACCTCTAGGTCAAAGGTCGTTTGACGGATCGATCCCAAAATCAATTAGTCCAGGTGTCAAACCCTCCTTTTTGGTGAAACCTTGCAATGTGGTCTGCACGAATTTTTTTTGCATATTTGTCAATAATATACCCTTACGACATATATTCCGGTTGATGCCACTCTGGCACCTTTGAGCAATTTGCATAATCACATGAATATGCAAATTAGTGTCAGCCATTATCAAAATTTATGATTTTGTTAATATCTCGAAATGTATGATGTTGGTTGAGGTGTCTATACCTATGTTTTCATGGTCAACGATTCCGATAAAACCATATCCTATTGTTTATTATTTAAATTAGGTTCATGAATATGCAAATTAGGAACACTGATGCAAAAAACGATTTTCTTCATATTCCAGTGTACAGTCATCTTGGTAATTCAAGTATTATGTAAATAGATTCAACGAACATATTGATAGTTTGAGTAACATAGTTTTAACTACAAACTGAACTGATAATTAGATATTAAAATTAGCCTAATGAATATGCAAATTAATTGATTAATTGATAAGGATTAATTGATGGGATTACTTTCTTCTAAAAATCAGTGAGTAGCAATGTCATGATCATACAATGCCTTCCATTCCACTTGGTGTCACTCATCTGGAAATAACATATTAATTATGTGAACAATAGCTAATATGCAAATTAATGTAATGAATATGCTAATTAGCAGCAATATGAATTATTATACCTCATGTTAGTATTCCCGTCGCTGATTGGTCAATTAGTATGATGCATTTTACAATGTTCCCCTCGAAGCGCATCGTGCCGGTCAACAATGTGGCAGCGGGCAACAATGTTTGAGGTCTGGGGTTGCCTGAGGCGAAGCCGAGAGTAACATTTTCTTAAAGAGTAACATGCATTTCTGAATGCATGTTCTTAAAGAGTAACATGCATTTCTGAATAACCAATCAGCAGTGGGGATTCATGAGGTATAATTTAAATTGAAGTGTATTATACACAAATATGTTGATTTCGAAAAATTGCACCGCTACAAAACCGAGCAAATGCAAAACCGAGCAAAGTTTTGTGCAGACCCAGAAATTAACTGACAGGGTTAAATTTAACATTAGGGTAGATTGCCAACTTTTTTAATTTTCGCGATAGAAGACTGAAATTTGGTAGAAAATGCCGTATGACTCAAAGGTGAAGTAAGCCAAGTTATAGAATGTGCCACTTAGCATCGCAAAAATATTGACACGGAAAACTGTTTGAATGAATGCCAGAAACACGTGGTTATGCATATAAATTTCACGCCACCGGCATGGTACAGACCAAGGATTTTCCATTCCATCACAATCTGATATCATTTCATTTATCTAAACATATTATTGAGTTATTCTATTTATCAACCATTCACCTTCTGACCGTAGATATTTCACACAACACATCGCTTGTTCACCGAAATTAGCCATGAACATTAAACGAGCCAAAGTCCCAGTCCCATGAAGCCGGACCAGCACGGACCAGCCCGGACGAACACGGAAGAGCACGGATTAGGGAATCACATAGTCCGAGGTGGTCCGGGATGTTTTGCCCCCAAAAATGGCGCATGACAGTCACCCCGGAATCTACACGGTGATAACACAGACGACCCCGGACCTTCCCGCCAGAGCCCAGGTGCCAACACGGTACCTGCCAAGGTATCCCACTTCAACCCGGTGTAAGCACGAACTATCACGGACCATCCCGGATTAACACGGTGTCAACACGGACAAACACGAATAGTATGAACTATAATTGTGCTAAATTATTTTGTGTACATGATGTTAATGAAAGGTTATTCTCCATTGGAAAGAAACCGACAATAAAACGCAGAAACTGTTAGTGAAAGTGGAAACAAGTAGCATCTCTTAAAAATAACATTAATTGCAACTAATACATTATCATTAGTGTACGCTGATTTATTTGTGTTCACTGATATTGGTGTCAGGACTACGTTTTGTGATAAGTAATACATGTACTGTGTAATGCGAAATAAAATTGTGAAGTATGTGTACATGTACGTTTGAATATCCTGGATATCACATAGGCAAATAACTAAAAATACTGCACTGATTAATATATTTAATTAACAATATGCTCATTAGACTACAATACCACCCCTAAATGTTGATTTATCGAAGAATTTCGATTTTTAAAATTATTGTAAGGTTCGGCGACACCACGATAAAGAGGTATATCCCATTACTGGAGTGTCAGCGAATGTTTTATAAACCTGTCTGCACGTTCGCGCCGTAACTGTGGTGTCACTACTAGGTAGCGACCACGTCATATCGCTACAATGCTTTCCCCTTTCGGAGAGAACTCGTCCCCGAGGTCAACTGTATCCCACTGTTGAGCCACATCACTCTGGTCAAGTTAATCACCCATATATATCCCCAGACAAGTGTTATACCTGTCTGTGGTCAGAGTCCAGGAACCCGATATTAATTTGTGATGTGAATCCACAGTGGGAGCCGACCCAGGACCAATGCCAAGACAAACAACTGTGGTTCGAAAGGTCAGGCACCAATGTAAGGTTCGGCGACTCCACGATAAAGAGGTATACCCCATTACTGGAGTGTCAGCGAATATCTTCTAAACCTGTCCGCACGTTCGCGCTGTAACTGTGGTGTCACTACTAATGCAGCCACCACGTCACAACGCTACATTATCGCTTGGTGGTTGTCGAGATACAACCATATGTACTTTAGTACCCTATAATCATGATAGTATATATCCCAAACTGAGTGTTCTGTTCGTTTGGTCCGTTCACCAAGAGTGAATCAATTTCTAGGTATAGGCCTGAATATATATGTTACATGACCTGAACGACAGTCCTTATTGGTGGAAAATCTCCTGGACCACCACGATTTCAACAAGGACCATCACGAATCATCCCGGCGCCACTACGGATCACCCAGGACCCAACACGGCAGCTACACGGACCAGCCTGGAGCGAATGATCGTCACAGACCGTCCAGGACCACCCCCACAGTTTTTGACAGTCAAAAACTTAAAACTTGACTCACGGACCAGCACGGATGAACACGGGCCATCCAGGAGCGTCCAGGAGCATACAGGACCATCCCAGTACCAACACGATGTCAACACGCACCAGACCACAGATAATCCCGGATCTGGTCCGGGATGGACCAGGACGTATACATGGGACTGGGGCTTGACATTTTTTAGCTCATCGGCTGAAAGCCGTAGAGCTATTGGGATGGGTTGACATAGGTGTCTATGTCTGTAGTCTGTGTTTGTGAAGGCCCCATGTTTTCCCACTCAAATCTTCCAGATGCTTCTCCTACAATAGTACTCTTCTTAAGGTCACTAAATTTGGTATTCTGCTTGGGTATTGCATGTTCTGTCAAGTTTGTTCAAGATTTGCAGAAATTTCGAGGCTTTCTGATAAAAGTTAACGATTGAAATGTTTGATCATACATGTGCTTGTGTTTATACATACAGGTTGTGGGTGGGGGAATCACGTGAGCGCATGCGCAGAGGGAACACTGTGATTGCATATGGTGATTGTTTACCTTCACATTATCAACCAAGAAAATTAATGCTATTTTATCCAATCACGCAATTTTTGACAGCATCAAATATACATTTTTTCATAAATAGCATATTCATGAATTTATTTCAACTGTTACGGATTTAAGGAGTGATTGCACGTAACATACTAGTGACTGCGGTGAGGCACTTTCCCATTGACTTATAATGTAAAAGTAAAGGTAACAAAATCACGAAGAAAATACAATCCCCTTACCCAAAACTTGGCTAGCACACACACATATACTCATGGATGATGAACCGAGACATAGTTTCATAAATAATATCACGGAAGCTTTACAATTTGATGATTAGATAAATCACTTTATACGTTTCACCAAAAGGAAATTCGTGTGTTTTGCTTGATAAACATTGGTTGCTGCGTATATATGTGTATACTTTGTTGTGGTCAAAATAAAGAGAATATCTAGGGCTATACTTTCTGTGAGATGAATACAATGAGCGGAACATTCCTAATCCCTAACACCTCGGTGCACCCGAGTGCATATCACCCGTGAGTTTACTAGCTTTCCTAGCTATTTGCTGTACAACATAATCCTTTCACTCGCCCTGTCGTGAGTGTACTTTGTCTACTGAGAAATAGGTCGGAAAATGACTTATGAAAACGATGATTTTAACACATTTAACATTGTTTAGTGAGAAACGGAGTCTCGGTTGGTAATCCTTGCTGGCTAACAATCAGAAAGGCAAAGTTTCACGTTGATTGGAAGTGTGTAAATGTATGAATTTGTTACTTTTATATTTACATTATAAGTGAATGGACAACTGGTCAATTACAGGTTCAGGATAATCACATGCGATCAATCCTTAATTTTGGTTCCAACTGAATCATTGACCATGAAAACATCGCAAAGAAACCTCAAACAATAATCTAGGACTATATCATCAAATTTACATTTTTTCATAATGGCTACTCTATTTTGCATATTCATGAACCAATCTTAAATATTACGGATTGAATTATGGTTCTGCCTGAATTCCTGACCATGAAAACATGGGCAAAGACACCTCAAACAATAATCTATGACAAATACTTCTCAAGATACCATCAAATATACATTTTTTCATAATGGCTACTCTAATTTGCATATTCATGAGCCTATTTAAATATTACGGAATTAATTTTGGTTCCGCCTGAATCCCTGACCATGAAAACATGAGCAAAGTCACTTCGAACAATAATCTAGAACTAATACTTTTTAAGATATCATCAAATATATATTTTTTTTCATCTAATTTGCATATTCATGAACCTATTTTAAATATTACGGATTTAATTTTGGTTCCAACTTCCAACTGAATCCTTGACCATGAAAACACGGGCAAAGACACCTCAAACAATAATCTAAGACTGTTACTAGTACTTCTCAAGATATCATCAAATATACATTTTTTTCATAATGGCTACCCTAATTTGCATATTCATGAAACTATTTTAAATATTACGGATTTCATTTTGGTTCCAACTGAATCCTAGACCATGAAAACATGGGCAAAAACACCTCAAACAATAATCTAGGACAAATACTTCTCAAGATACCATCAAATATACATTTTTTCATAATGGCTACCCTAATTTGCATATTCATGAGCTTGACGGAAAATGCTCAAGGGTGCCAGAGTGGCATCAATCGGAATATTGATACATATGTTGTTATTTTTAAAAAAATGCAAAAAAAATGCATGCGGACCACAATGCATGCTATTCTGCCCTGCCCCCGGACTAAATAGGGTTCTTCCCTGGTGGCATATGAACCTCCATGCAGAGTTCTGCAACTATTGCGTAAATATTTTTCCAGTTATCGTCCGGAAACCAAGTCTCAAAATTAGCCTTGATTTCATCCTCACGGACCTCACGGACCTCGGATCCGGCTCAAAAAGAATAGGGTTCTTCCACATATCATTTCTGACTTGTGGTGAAAATTTGACGAGGATCCGTCAAGGCAATCTAAAGTTATCGTCCGGAAACCAAAAGTGGCGGAAGAAGAAGAAGAAGAAAAAGAAGAAGAAAAAAAAAAATTCTGCTAAAACCATAAAGGCATTTCTGCCGAAATGCCTTAATGATAAATCTCAAGGTCACGTCCAAACTGAAATGTGTAATTTGACCTCTACATACGAGACGAATACAGACAGAACTTAGGTTTGTATTATGACGTCACGTCTGATCTGAAATGTGCAAATTGGACTTTGTATATAAGACGGCTGTAGAGAGATCTCAGGTTTGTATGATGAATATGGGAAGGCATATATTTCGGATATTTTGATATCTTGAAGTTGACCTCAGATGACCTTGAGTGGTGAAACAGAAGGTCACATCTGATCTGAAATGTGTAAATTGGACTATATATATGGCTGTATATAGAGCTCAGGTTTGTATTATGGATATATAGGAAGTGGATATATATGGATATTTGTGGATATTTTGGTAGTCGTGAAGTTGATCTAACGAAATGCCCATATTTTCCTCCACAAACGAAAAGCTTGTAGATAAAGCTTACATTTACATTATGAGCATGTAGAAAGTCGTATACGGAACAACTAACGATGACCTTGAATGCTAAATGTCTGATGGTGAATGTGTAAATTGGCTCCTGAGGCATAACGCTTGCAACTGGAAGTTAGGAGTGTGTTATAAGCTTATAAAAAGTCATATATCTGTCACATATTTTGGTGACCTTGAACTTGCCTTTAAACGACCTTGAAGGCTAAATTTCAAAATCCCGCCTGACAAGAAGTGTGCAAATGGGCTTCTACATATAAAATACCCATTGATAGAACTCACATGTTTGTATTATCATCAGTCATATTTAGCACACATATGGTGACATCTCAAGCTAATGTGTCATCTGCAATGCTTAACACCAAAATTGTCCGGTAAACTATCTGAACTCTTGAGCTATTTTGTTTTGTTTTGTTTGGTCCACGGGTGCCCTGAGAGGACCTCTGGTTGAGCAAGTTGCTGGGGCGAAGGGGCGTGAAAGTAATCAGAGTTGTTGAACGTGTGAGTAGGTGTACATGAGAAATAAAATGCGAGGAGAAAAGCGAGATAACCATCAATCCATGAATACTAAGCTTGGTTGCCATCTATATAGGCTTTCTTTCACTAAGTGATTTTTCTACTCGAAAGACGTCATGAGCTATACCAGACACGCATTGCTGCTCCGGCCGATATTTTTCCGATGGACACCAGCCTGCAAAACGTGATCGCGGCGATGTCAACGAATAAAGCATTTTTTTTACACAACCCACGGCTGACTACCATGTCAGTACATGTACTGGAACTTTCGCCTATATAATATACAAAACTAATATATAGCACACCACTATGTTGACTAGCCTACCTCCATCACATCTGTTACATATATGCGTAGGTCTACTTCCAACAAGGTGCAGCGTGTGACACCGATGGTATCGCGCCAGTGCAGTGATGAACTCACATATGTACTCTTTTCGATATTAGTGGTATTATACTCGATGTCACGGCGAGTTTGCACATGCGAGCTACCCTACGCTGAACGTCGTTTGCGTCCAAACTTGCAACGTGAAGGTACGTACTATATATATATTTATATGGACATAGAGATTCAATTTTGTGTCTGGTTTTGAGGCTACCATACCCAATGTTTATTTTCTGAACATGTAAGTGGTACTGAGTCATATGATACATTTTCTAGTGCACTTGAAATTGACCAACATGACCTTGAGTGCACTAATTTCAAGCCTACTTAGGGAATAGGCTGCAGAGAGTTGAGGTTGGTGACGTATCCTCAGCTCCCGCAAATGTGACCTGTGGGGTCCCCCAAGGATCGATATTAGGTCCTCTACTGTTCCTGGCTTATGTCAATGACATGCCAGCGGCTACCAAATGTAAGCTACTATTGTATGCAGACGATTCAGCCCTTCTCGTTCCTGGCAAAGATGCTGTTTCCATACAGAAACGCCTGTCTTCCAAATTACAATCAGTCCAAGAATGGTTGGTAGATAACCGACTTTCTCTCCACCTTGGGAAGACAGAATCTATCTTATTTGGATCAAAGCGGCGGCTCAATGGTAAAGAGTCAATAGACGTCACATGTGATGGTCAGAGTATATCCAGTAAAACCTGTGTCAAATATTTAGGCATTACTCTCGACCAGTCTCTATCAGGAAGCCAAATAGCAGACTCAGTACTACGCAAATCCAATGCGGAATTAAAATTCTTGTATCGTCAGACCAGGCATTTCGACCCCCATACCAAAAAATTACTGACTTCTGCACTAATACAATGTCACTATGACTATGCCAGTACTTCTTGGTACTCTGGTCTCACCAAGAAGCTTCAGAATCGTCTGCAAACCACCCAGAACAAAATAGTTCGATATATCATCAATGTGCCCCCTAGGACCCATATAGGGCATGCCGAGTTCGAACAGGTCAAAATTCTTCCAGTAGGTTTGAGAGTCAAACAACTAAAAATTAACCAAGTCCATAACATTATTCATGGTTCGGCCCCTAACTACCTGTCATCCCCCTTCTGTCTCAATTCTTCCCGCCATAATACTCGATCAGGGCCCAACTCTCTTATTATCACTCCTGTAAAATCTTTCGGACATACTTCCTTCAGTCATACTGGGGCAATAGCCTGGAATAGTATACCTACTTGGTTACAATCTATCAGCAACAAGCAAAGTTTTAAAACCCGATTAAAGTCATTTTTATTCAGTCAGCTCAGGGAAGAGGAACTCAACCCTTTTATTTGTTATTAATTGTTACGTCACACCAATCTCTAGTCTATGTTCTAGTCCATCTACTAGTCTAATATGGTGTTATTCATTTTGTTATTAAACTTATACACATTTATATCCATATATTGTTTTTGTAATGTACACCAATTATTTCCCTATATTGTCATTTTTTTTACATATTGTTCATATTTACAACTGTTTAGTACTACATGTCTTTCTGGTTTACATACATATAGTCTCAAATTTACTGTAAATTATTTATCACCTGTTTATGTAGACCCGATTGTCTTATTTTCAAAGTTTTTGCATCTTTAGTTCCTCTATTTTGTCATGTGATACTTTTACAAGGACCACAATGGAAATAAGCGTTTTATGCTTTATTGTGTTATCCATGTAATCTGAATATATTCATCATTTTTGTATGTTTATATTGATTTTACTAAATAAACTCAATCAATCAATTCAAGATGATATCCACCACAAAATAATCTTTGAAGGTAACAATGTTGAAGATAGAGCTGAGGTTTGTATTGTGAAACCTTATTCAGGGTGTCAACTAAATGTGCACAGTGGAATGTGTGAAGTGCTCTTTTGGAGAAAAATCTTGACCCCGACCTTTGACCTTGATAGATCATCCTATTGAGGTCTTGGCCTATAAGATGCATATCAAGCTTGACGCGATTTCAAGCAGTTCTGGCAAAGTTATGGCATGTTTAAGGCCTCTCAAACACCGACCTTATGCTTGTTTCATGAGTGTATAAGAAGTCATATCTGAGTAGATGAAGCATCCTTCGGTGGCATTCATAATAACCTGACTTTGCCAGCGCATTTGCCATGTATGGTAATGTATGGTGGTTCTATTGGTGACCTTGAAAATTACCTCAATTTTCAATGTCACGTCTGACCTAAAATGTGTAAATTGGCCTCTGCAGACAAAATGCTTGTGCTTAGTTATGTTGTATTTTATGAACAGGAAACGTTGTATAGAAAGTTATATATCTTGGATTTTTCAAATTGAAATTGACCTCGGATGGCCTCAACTGGTAAATTTCACTGTCACATCTGACATGAAACGTGTAAATGGGGGTATATTATCGAATGCTACAAATTGTTTGCGTCTATCTGTATATTGACCCACCTTGCCTTATAAAGATATTCCAATTTCCACAGATTAATCATGCATGACTAACATTAATCGATATTCATAGGTCATGGTCGGTGCTAACCAGTAAGGTGACTAAACTTTGTCAACAACACTGACTTCGCTACGCATGAACGATTTTCCCAGAAGAAGGCTTAACAGAGTGACTCCAATGAATTTGTAATTGGCGTAGGTACCCCATTGGCCCGTACAAATCTTACTTTTGTAATTAGAACTTAGGAAAGTATTATGAGCATTTAGGAAGTCATGTATCATGGATCTATTCGTGACCTTGAACTCGACCTCGATGACATGGAATCGTATCCGCAAGTAAGATTCCTAGATACGAATACACGATGGGTAAATTAATGCACACGGAGTCCGTTTCAATTTCCTTCTCTCGTTAACCTGGTTCATGAAGTGTTTTTGTTTACCAAATCAAACAAACAGTAATTGATCACTGGGAAGAGGAGAGTTATGCATATTTCAGCTGTGGCGATTTTGCCCTAAGTTCACGGCAGGTGATTGTAAACACATAACTCATTTATACGGCCTTTTCTGTCTTGGCCTACTCGGTTCGAGTGTGCGTTGCCACGGTGACGCTCGTGATTATTTACGTTCCCAGTAAACTATAACAATGGTTGACCTAGTTTCGCGTGCAGGCTCTAGTTTCTGGTGTATTATATATACACTGGAAGCGACTCGATCGAGGAGATTGTCCTAGACCGAGAGACGAGGCTGGACGCGAGGCTCGCCATGAGCTTTGCGTTCCCACGTTTCGAGTAGAGGCCCTTGGAGCCTGGGGACGATTTCCAAGGGGGGCCCGGGCCGGGGGAGACGAGTTGCTGACTCGGGGGCGCAAGCCCTGCGGATCGCCAGCTCTCTCCCGCCCGGGACGGTGTGACACAGGCTCTGGCAGACCGTCGGGCTGGCTCAGAGTTCTATCTCTGTGACAGTGCCTTCGGCGAGACCGGCCAGCAACATGCCCACGTGTACGTGCTCCGTGGAGCCGCTCCATGGCTCCTCGGACTCTACACACGGCTACATTACCATAACGAATGTATAATGTGCATGTTGTAGATAAGGTGATGATGATGATATGTGTTATGTTGTGATGTATGACGGCCGGACCCGTTCCGGATATGCGGAGCCCGTTCCGGATGTGCGGGGTCCCGTTCCGGATGTGCGGGACTCGTTCCGGAGCTCGTTCCGGATGTGCGGGACCCGTTCCGGATGTGCGGAACCCGCTCCGCATGTTCTGGATCTGATCCGGAGGTGCTGTTACCTGGTTGTAGTTGTTACCGTAGAGAGCGGCGCCCTGTAGCGGGCGCCGAACTTTACACAGCTAATCAAATGTTGATAGTTGTATATCACTTCCAATCGAAAACACACATGTATGTATGAAACGTAGTTCAAAGGTCTACCCAACCGTGCTTGGTACAGGTTGGTCGTGCTTATATTTCGATTTCAGGAACAAACACGACAGATTGCATACCCTCGCACCAGTGATTAGGTCAATTTACAAGTTGAACACATTTTACCGCAGCATTCGATTACCGTGTTGGCAAACCTTTTTCTTCTTGTTAATGACCGAAAATAAAAATAGACAAACATTAATATATACAAAATTTCAATTAATTCCATGCATTTTTGACAAAGTTGTGACGTTTTGAAATTATGGAAATTTTCATGTGCATGAAGTCATAGTGACGTCACTTTTTGTCGTAAGCTAAAAAAAAGCTAAACATGAAATATCCGAAATCTGGGTCTCAATACCTTCCTTAGGATATATTACTCGACATGTTTAAAAAGAAAATAAACATTTGACTTTGACATCATGACAACTTGACCTCAATGATCTCACCAACTCGAGATCGAATGGAAATTTGAAATACAATTCCTTTCCTATATATTATGGTCCAGCCGCATCTCTTTACCTCCCTTTCGGATTTCTAAATTAATTTCATTGCTTGTTGGGCATGTGTATACCAATTCCATCAGGTGTACAGTAGAAACAACTACATTTACCACATTGTCTGCCCCTGATGACGCCAGTGTGTCTTTTGATAAAGTATTTGGTCGGGCTTTGTTTCTATTGCAAAATATAGTGTTTTACGTTTGTTATTGGAATCATCAAAATTTGACTGTATTGGTGGTATTAGATTGATTCTTACATTCATACCACTGAGCCGGTGTCACTGCTGGTGGGCGTTAAGTCTGTCCATGAGGATACCATCAACTCAGTAGCCTGTTGGCTTGTGATTAGGTACTAATGTACTTTTCATATATCTATTCCATGGGGTTTGTTTCGGATTTCTAAATAATTTTCATTGGTTGTTGGGCAGTTGTATACCAATTCCATCAGGTACAGTAGAAACAACTACACTTACCATACTGTCTGCCCCTGATGACGCCAGTGTGTCTTTTGATAAAGTATTTGGTCGGGCTTTGTTTCTATTGCAAAATATTGTGTTTTACGTTTGTTATTGGAATCATCAAAATTTGGCTGTATTGGTGGTAATAGATTGATTCTTTCACTTGAACACATTAGTGCTAATAATTAATTATTAGTGTGCTTTTACAGTGTGTTATTACAGGTTCTCAGTGACCTTGACCAAGACTTTTGACCTTGATAATTCATCCTATTAAGGTCGTGGCCTGTACGATGCATATCAAACTTGACGCGATTTCATGTAGTTTTGACAAAGTTATGCCATATTGAAATATAGGAAATTCGATGTTTATGAGGTCATTGTGACGTCAATATACATCGTAGTAAAATAAGGTATTATGGAATCGTGGCTCAAAACCTTTCTATAGATATTTTACTCGATACGATGAGCAAAGATTTAGTAAATGACCTTGACTTTGACCACTGGCGGACTCTTTAAGGTCAAGGCCAAATCTACCTACCTAGTCCACCCTCCCTTATCAGGAGGCTTATTTCATCAGCGGCGGGTGAAGACGAGAAACAGTTATTTTAGCGGATTGAAAGGGCTAATGAATATGATTTATGTATCCTTGCATTCGAAAACACGCGAAAAGACGCTTCAAATGTAAGACTATGTAGGTGTTCTAAATTGCAGGCACAGTAATTAAGCTGTCGACTGTTGGCGTTAAGAAGTCTAGTTAGAGATGGGTTATACGGGCAAGCTGCACACGTGGGATTTCGTCACTGTGGGAGTCTACTTCGTCGCTGTGATGGCGGTCGGGATATATGTAAGTCTCACATTTTTCCCAACCATGTGATAGGCTGTGAAATGACCGGTTTTAGCTCAGTCAAGCACATATTGATTCAGCTCAGCTCAGGTGCAAGAATCTTACATTTGCATCTGTGAAATTTTCACGGTGGAAGCTCGAATGTCCCGTGGTTCCAGACTTGTTAGTAATGTGTTCTGTTACAGTCGATGATCCGAGCCAGCCGAGGGACAGTTGGGGGATACTTTCTGGCCGGGCGATTAATCACCTGGTTCCCTGTGAGTTTTAGCAATCCATAACCACCATGTCACGACCCAGTTTGGTACCCTTAAAGCAAAACACAGTTTACAGATTAAATAACACACAAACAGTGTTTTATAACAAGGAATAAGTGTAGCCCCTCATGTGCCACTCTGCTGATGTATAGCGTATAGACAAGAATCACGATGTGCCATTCATAAAAAATTCTCCCTCGGACACGTCAAATGTTATCGATGCTGACACGTTTCGTGAACCTGTTTCAGATTGGAGCTTCCCTGTTCGCTAGCAACATTGGCAGTGAACATTTTATAGGGCTAGCTGGGGCAGGTGCGGCTGGCGGTGTTGGTATTGGAGCATTCGAGCTCAAGGTGAGGTGGTGTATAGAACCAGCTATGGCTGGTGATGTCGGTATGGGAGCCTTCGAGCTCAAAATGATGGCCAGATTGGGCCTGCGTGGCGGGTGGTATGGCTATTGGTTCAAAAGCAACCACATAAAACTAAATGGTTTTGAACTGTACTTCTAGCTGAAGTTCGAGTATTATATGATGCACATTCATCTTTTGTCGTCATTCTCTAGTCATCATACACCTTGATGCTAATGGCGCATGTCTTCATCCCTGTCTACATCGCCAGCGGGGTGAGTTCACTCGATGAAACAGCCGATCGAAACCCTACTATGATCCAATTTGTGTACATACCCATCTGATACCTACGATGTGTTGTGAAGCTTGTTGTACTCGACCCAGGTCTGTACGCTGCCTGAGTACATGAAGAAGAGATTTGGTGGCCAGAGAATCTGTCTGTACATCGCCATCCTTACGATGACCCTCTACATATTCACCAAAATCTCTGTAAGTTGTGTACAGAACACGGGTCACCAACAACGTGAACAACGCACATTTCTATAAATGCATATCAACAACCATCATATGATTGAAGAATGCTTTTCCACAGTTGATTTTATCTGATTTCGTATCACTAGTTTAGTAACACTAAATTCATGAGATGTACTAATTATGCCTTCTTTACAGAAACCGAAGGATTTAATGAATCTGTGAGTTTTCACAACAGTGTTGGTTGCAGGCAACCACTGAGTTATTCTTGCATATGCTTTGCGTTTCCAACAGTTACTTCGGAATATAGGCCTACATATACCATTATGAATATCCATATTTTTTTTGTTCACACATAATATCTTAATTGAGAAAATAACCGTATGGAATAAGTGTATACCATACGCATGCACAAAGTAATACAGGTGTACAGATGTGTGCATTTGCTTATAGGTGAATCTGTACTCGGGAGCCATGTTCATTCAGCAGTCGCTCAACTGGAACATATACCTGGCTGTTTTTCTGCTGCTGGTCATTACAGCAATTACCACAGTCACTGGTGAGCCAGTAATACCCTAACCATATTTACTGCTATCAGTGTTCGACCAGTAAAACCGTGTAACGTCAACACTTCTTCTGTTTTTATCTGTCTGTCTTCTTTCTGTCCAGTGCTTTTTTATCTGTCTGTCCAGAAAGAAGGACTTTCGTACCATAGCTATGTATATAACCATGAATGTATGCAATTGTGTATGCAATGTATATCATCAAACCAGTTGAGACTCATCTGACCCTGTTATTTATGTACACACCTTGTTGCCAGGTGGGCTGATGGCTGTGCTGTACACTGATACCTTACAGACTGTGATCATGTTGATAGGGTCTCTCATACTGACCGTCCTCAGTAAGTACATGTATCTTCATCATAGTCTCTTCAATTTGTTATTATTTGTCCAGGCAAATGAAAACTTGGAACAGTACCCTTGTCAGTACCCCATGAGTTCAACTTGTACTCAGAAGACGTTTTTTGAGGATATACATACACATTCGCCAGGTTTCCAGAAAGTAGGAGGATATACAGCTCTCTACCACAAGTACATGGACGCCATTCCATCCTCGCTGAACGATACCATCCAGAACAGTACGTTGTTGTCCAACTCGACTTGTGGGCTTCCGCGGCCGGACTCATGGATCATGCTGAGAGAACCTCTCCACTCGGACATCCCTTGGCCTGGGTTCTGGCTGGGGCAGACGACTACCTCCGTCTGGTACTGGTGTGCTGACCAGATGATGGTTCAGAGAACGCTGGCGGCTAAAAGTCTGTCTCATGCGCAGGGTGGTGCCATGTTTGCAGGATACATTAAGGTGTTACCTTTCTTCATCATCGTCCTGCCTGGAATGATCTCCCGTGTTCTCTTCACAGGTGCAGACTCGCAGAATACAATTTATTGAATCAGTTCTTCGAGGGAAATTCTAGTACTTAGTAGCACGTCCCTAAAATTAAAATAACGAGTTCTTGAAACTCATATGGGCTAAAACTTTCAAAGACTCTGTCCTACAGATGAGGTCGCCTGTGCTGATCCAGTGACTTGTACAGAGGTCTGTGGTAATCCTGTCGGATGCAGCAACATCGCCTACCCTAAACTGGTTCTGGAAGTCATGCCTACAGGTAATTGAGTGACATTGTGGTTCTCCATGAATGCTTGAACATTTATTTAAAAAGAAATGAGGATGGGTTCATGGGATGGGTTCACCAGTTTTTAACTCGGCATTCCTCACACGCAAGGGTTACGGGGCCTGATGATGTCGGTGATGTTGGCAGCTTTGATGAGCGACCTGACGTCGATCTTCAACAGTGCTAGTACTCTATTCACTATGGACATGTACACGAAGATCCCCAAGTCGGCAGGCAACCGCGAACTGATGCTGGTCGGCAGGTACGGTCACTCTCCTCTATAACAGTTAGAAATGCCATTCCACAACGATATATGCTTACTCGACGTGACTGTTATTGGCAACTTTCCATTGTGTCACTCAGAGTGTTCGTGTGCGTGTTAGCGGCTCTTGGAATCGTCTGGATCCCAGTCATCGAGACACGACAAGGAGCCCAAATGTTCCACTACATCCAGATGGTGCAGTCCTACTTCTCGCCTCCGATTGCTTGTGTCTTCCTGTTTGCTGTTCTCTGGAAAAGGGCGAATGAGAAGGTGAGGGAGCTTGTTCCATTAAGTTACCAAGTTCAATTTTCACTTGGGAGTTGCTCTTGTGCCCATTTCTTGTTGAGCTTCATCAGGCGACTTGAAAAGATTATTATTTTGGAGGCGGTGTCACAAAAATACTGCAAGATAGGATATTCAAGTTTCCTTCCCCATCATTGAAGTCAATTAAGCAGATCCTTCCTAACCTGAGATCTCTGTTGGCAGGGTTCGTTCTGGGGATTGATGGTAGGTACAGGGTTCGGTGTAGCTCGCATGTTGATGGATTTCATCTACGATGAGCCCAGGTGTGGCGAAGAGGACATGAGACCCACCGTTATGCGGATACACTACATGTACGTGGCACTGTTCCTCTTCTGCGTCACGGCTTTCTTCATCATCATCATCAGCCTCTGTACCAAACCGCCCACTGCAAAACAGGTGAGCAGGAAATGACCACGCCTAACTGGTACGGTACGTAGCTTAGAAAAAAGTTGAGCTAGTTCTCCATGGTGGCACTGGCTTTCGATGTGAAGCTTCAGACGACTTCTTTACTGCCAGGTTTCCAAGAATACTTATTTCACGCGATTTGACAACACCTACACTGATGCTGACACCAAAGTGCCCCCCATCGGTCTCCTGAAGTGCGACTCTATCCCAGCCACGGATCCTGATCTTACCCATGGTGATGTAGCTACTGGCAACGTGCCTGAGGAGAACTACGTTGCACTTGGTGAGGGAAGTGCAGAGAGTGCATCACAGGTGGGGTTCTCAACGAAGAGTGCGTTGGCGGCCAAGTACAAGAGTGGGGAGGTCATCGAATCGGGTACGAATCATGCCAAATTTTTTTGATTATGTTATATTTCTATCCCTCGTCGTCAGGCATACTCTGAGTAGCTCCATCCTATTCTAGTTATTTGTTTTAAGATATAAATGTATACTGTCATCGTCATAATCACGCTGTACATGTATAATATTACAGCGAGATTATACAGTAACCAAAAGCAGTAAATTGGCAATCGCTCTATGGGTGAAAATGGTATATCAACGTTGAAATGAGTGTCTTAACTACCACTGGTATTGTAGTTAACTACGCTTTTCTTCAGTCAAAAAGGGTGAAGAGTCCGACCTGATAGGAACCAGCTTACGACAAAGAATACAGCGCCATTTGCTGCGTTACTGCTGTGGACTGGAGGATGCATCTGTCAACGCCCGTGACACGCGACGAATGGAACATCAAATGCGTCGTCTGACGTCACTGCAACAGAGCCGTCGGGCACGTGCTTGCCTGTACGTGGGTCTCGTGATACAGCTAATCATCTCGAGCTTCTGCTACGCTTTCTTCACAGCAAACAGCAACTTCTTCGGCCTTATCGAATAGGCAGCCAGTTGAAAATATTTGTTTTTGTAGAGCATTCAGATGCATTATCTACATGTACTGTCATCTAAGTATTCGTTTGTAGATGAATCATGATGATGTGAATATTATCAAATCAAATCTCCTATGGATTTATTGCTATATTGGCCTATATGAAGTGTCATTGAGGTATATATGTTTAAAATAATATTCAAAATGATTCAACTGGTTCTTGATGTATGTAGGGGCCTACACGTGCTTGTAAATTGCTGCTGGCGCATCATTCTATACATGTATATTACCAATTGAGAATTCACAATTTATTCAACTGAGAATAAAACTTCCAAAAAATATCTCAAAAGTATACATGACTTTATTCTTACTGAATTTAGAAACCGTACTGACCATTGTGTGTGTGGGGAAATATGGAAGGGTTCAATCACATGGATGGTTGAGCTGGACCCAGGTAAATTATGTTGGTCTACATCATAGCGTGATCTCATAATGTAGCTGGGCCAATGCATATAGTTTGCAGCATATAATGCAATGGTTTTGAGCTCTGTTGTGTGAAAAGGGGTTCACTTAGGCCATTCTAAGACGAGAAATCATATATGATAGTCATCCAATGGGAGAAACCATAGGGAGATGAAATTTCATTCCATGATTTGCTTCGCGCATCAGCAAGTCAAACTAAACAAATATAAGTCCCGCCCGCGACAATTGGGCGGGTTGCATCGAGGAGGGCTGTTAGTGGAAGGAATTGGCATTGTTCTCATGTATTATCAAGTTCGAAGTCCTGTCACGACCTGAAAAATAGGTCAAGGTCACCCATCATCGAACTTGTCCGAGATCTGTTCATGATGCACCTCTGGTATGATTTTGGCGGTATTTCGTTAAAAATTCTGTAATTTATCGCGTTCACAAGGTACAAAGTCCTGTTTTCATGTATTGTCAAGTTCGAAGTCCTGCCACGACCTGAAAAATAGGTCAAGGTCACCCATCATCGAACTTGTCCGAGATCTGCTCATGATGCACCTCTGGTATGATTTAGGCGGTATTTCGTTAAAAACTTTGTAAGTTATCGCGTTCACAAGGTACAAAGTCCTGTTTTCATGTATTGTCAAGTTCGAAGTCCTGCCACGACCTGAAAAATAGGTCAAGGTCACCCATCATCGAACTTGTCCGAGATCTGTTCATGATGCACCTCTGGTATGATTTTGGCGGTATTTCGTTAAAAATTCTGTAAGTTATCGCGTTCACAAGGTACAAAGTCCTGTTTTCATGTATTGTCAAGTTCGAAGTCCTGCCACAACCTGAAAAATAGGTCAAGGTCACCCATCATCGAACTTGTCCGAGATCTGCTCATGATGCACCTCTGGTATGATTTTGGCGGTATTTCGTTAAAGACTTTGTAAGTTATCGCGTTCACAAGGTACAAAGTCCTGTTTTCATGTATTGTCAAGTTCGAAGTCCTGCCACGACCTGAAAAATAGGTCAAGGTCACCCATCATCGAACTTGTCCGAGATCTGCTCATGATGCACCTCTGGTATGATTTTGGCGGTATTTCGTTAAAAATTTTGTAAGTTATCGCGTTCACAAGGTACAAATTCCTGTTTTCATGTATTGTCAAGTTCGATGTCCTGCCACAACCTGAAAAATAGGTCAAGGTCACCCATCATCGAACTTGTCCGAGAACTGCTCATGATGCACCTCTGGTATGATTTTGGCGGTATTTCGTTAAAAACTTTGTAAGTTATCGCGTTCACAAGAAATTGTTGACGGACGGACGGACGGACAGACGGCTAGACGGACGGACGGACAGACAGACGGACACGCCAATCTAATAGGCGGGTTGGTTGCACGCAACCCGCCCAAAAATTAGCCCGAGGGTATTTTTTTTCGCCGATCCGTCAACAATTCAAAATGGCCGCCACACGGAGACCGGCGATTCAAGAGCAATGAAACTTATACACATCGCGAAGGTACATAAGGGAAGTCTAATGCATAAATGAGAAAAAAAGTTACTGAACAGTTTCTGAGAAAATGGCCGATAAAATCCAAAAAATACCATTTTTCGTCGAAAACGGCCGCCATATTTCTGAAATTTCAGAAATATTCAATCGTATACTTTAAAGATAAATTTGATTCAACCGTAAACTTTAAAGATAAAATTGTTCACGGACTGACCGACGGACGCAACGTCATGCCAATAGTTTATCGGACCTAAGGTACGGTAACCTAAAAAATCAAAATCTATATTAAACAGCGTAGATCATCAATGTTATATCAGAGTCTCACCCTGGACTTGGGTGGAATCGGGTCTAATTTCTCATTGCCAAACTCTTGATCGGTTTTCTTTCAGTCTATTTTCATTTCAAAATCCCAAACCAATCTCGAGCCGTTGACGAGATCGCTAGGTAACAAACACAATGAACTCAAAAGTCAGTGACATCGTTTATTCAACGAACAGCAGGGCAGTTCGATGACGTTCACACTCTGACACACTCAGTCCAGTATCCAGATACGAAACTCCATTTCAAGTCGGTCGTACAAATACCTCTTCAACGAGTACACAATATCAGTCCACTATATAATCGCAGCCCAATGAAGTACAGACGACCACATCGACCGCTAATTCTACTCACAGGGGGCAAACGCACATGAGCTTCATGACGGGAAATATGGAAGGCAAGGTGAAGGCCGTGTGCGTATGTCATGTCTGTTTGCGTTGTGATTGGATGTATTGCTTGTTGATGGACCACTAAATGTATGCAGAGCTATAAATAGACTGATCATGTCTGTGCGTGTCGAGGGGGCTCTGGGAAAGTGTCACGTGTGCAGCTGGTGTGGTGTAAGTAGCCCAGGGAACTGGGAATTCCCGGGGAAAGTTGGGGGTCGAGGCCAAAGTGCATTGTGATGACAGCATGGATTTACTGGCCAGAAAAAGGTTTTGGGGCTAAATGCTACATTTTCTTAATCAATTGTTTGTCTGTTAAAATTCTCCACCATTGTGATGGCGCATTTGGCCTGTTTATTCATTCGTAAGGCGCTAACTTGCATTCGCTTTCTTTGCACTTGATGTTCTTTTCATTGGCCAGCACAGATCTAGTGCTGGTCTTCTGAGGTTTTTAATTGTTTTCTGGTAATTTTTTTTAGGTCACCGAACCTGAAATAATTCCACGGGGAGGTAATTTTTATTTTCTTCATTTTCAAATTTTTTTTTCGAAATGGCGGCCGTTTGTGTTGAAAAAACGGTCAATTGGCCATTTTCGCAAACTCTGTTCATTAACTTCTTTCCTTATTGATGCATAACACTCCTTTAAAGTTTACGGTTGAATCACAGGAAAAAACGACTAATATCTCGCTTATTATCGACTTTACAACTTAGGAATCAATTGTGAACATATAGAGAATGATATATGCTGAATATTGCCATGACGTCGAATTCGACCTTTTACCACATTTTCAAGGTCACAGGACAAATGGCTATTAATTCGCTTCTTATCGACTTTAAAGCTTGAGAACCAATTGGGGACATATATAAAATGATATACGATAAATATTCTGATGACCTTGAATTTGACCTTGACCTCATTCCAAAAGTCAGAGCACAAAATTGCTAATATCTCGCCTATCATCAACTTTACAGCTTAGGAATCAATTGAGTACATGGAGGAAATGATATGCTGGATATTGTCATGATCTAGAATATTTCACATCATTCTCAATGTCAGAGCACAAAATTTTTAATATCTCGCTTATTATCGACTTTGCAGCCTAGGAATCATGCATGCTGTGTATTTCGATTACCTTGGATTTGACCTTTAACTTAATTTTCAAGGTCATAAGACAAAATAGCTAATATCTTCCTTGTTACTGAATTTACAGCTTAGCAATCCATTGTGGAGATATGGAGAATGATATACATGTATGTTGTATATTTTTGTGGCCTTGAATTTGACAAGTAACCTTTTTTCTTTTACCAAATCCTCCTCTCCGTATTAAAGAAGTGCTCGACAATCATCGATTTGACCAGCTATCCACAAAATATTATATTATCATTAAGATATTATTTCGATCATCGTCTACTACTAATCTGCCTTTCTGTATACAATGCTGGACCAAAGTTTAGGAAAACCCGGTCATGTTCATACGGTGCAGATCGGCGAAGCATGGTATGGCATTTATGCTTTAGCGCACTAGGTGTGTCAGCAAAGCTCACCAGAGACGGGGTTTACATTCAATTTGGAGCCCATTACCAGAAACCAATACGAGATCTCTTAGGGTTTCTGCCATTACCGATCAATGTCTGTTAGAGTCGCAGTCTATATATAGTGATTTACCTATGTGGCTGATTTAAGCGGACAGCTGCAGTGATAAAGATTCCGGGCGATTTTTTTTTTATATCCATGCAAACATGGGTGAAATATGCAATTGGTACTTAATTGTTTTTCCTGCATTTTACTCCTAGATGTTACTGTTTACACATTCATTATGATTATTTTCATAATGAAAACTACTCAGCCGTGACCAGTTGCGGTTTAACCAGTATACAATCTAAACTAAACCCCTGCGAGAACGAGGCATGTAAGGTTCAAAAGCCACTGGATATGCATACGGTATGTTTTTTGTTGTGCGAGGTGAGTGTCCGAATCTGAACGGAGCCTTTAGGCGAGGCCCATATTTGGAGACGAGTTCTTAGATAAGGCCATCTCGCACTCAAAACAATGCCATATACATTTTATCACACATTTCTTTCAATTTCAACAGATAATGTTACACTCCGAGAAGCGTACAGCCGCCACTTCAAATTTGAGTGCGAGATGGGTTTTACCCAGTATTGTTCTCATAACGGGAGACCCACCATAGCATGCGAGAAGACCATTTCGCTGAAAAAAAATGTCCACTGTTTTTTCTTCTTCACGTTAAATAAGAGTTAATCGCCAGTCAGACATTTTACTTATAACTAAGACAAGGCCTGGTCAAGGAATCACTTGAGGCTCGGTCCCGATTCGGACACTCATCTCGCACTCAAAACCATTTGATGACAACGTGTGTGTACTAGGAAAAGGTTTTGGGACCAAGTGCTACACATTCTTCACCAATTATTGTGTTCGGGTTAAAATTACGCACCGTTTCAATGGCGCACTGATAAATCTATGTTTATTTTCTTCAGTCGTAAGGCGCTAGTTTGCAAAAGCTTTCTTTGCGCTTGATCCGTTGATGTGTGTGTTTGTTTGTGTTTCATGGCGTTGTGTGCTTCAATGGGGCATGTCATATACTCATTCAACAGGTGGCAGCATTGTACTTGGGGTTAACAGAATAGTGACGTCATTTACGCCAAAAACAGTGCTGCCAGCTGGCGACTGCAGCTATGTACTAAACACGCCCCATTGTCATACACCTTTTCTTTTCTGAATCTTTCTAAAATTTTGCACAAAATACCTAAATATATTTCAGGAGTACGGTGGCTGATATATGCCATATTTTTAATTTTCAGAATTCATTTATTTATTTTCTCCAGAAGGACATTCTAGAGAAAATAAAATAATTAAATGCACGTCATTAATGTTAAATACGCGTACTTAATATTAAATACACGTACTCAATATTAAATACACGTATATAATATTAAAGCAG
Source organism: Terebella lapidaria (assembly GCA_949152475.1). Classification (NCBI taxonomy): domain Eukaryota; kingdom Metazoa; phylum Annelida; class Polychaeta; order Terebellida; family Terebellidae; genus Terebella; species Terebella lapidaria. Next base: position 31,483,727 of record OX424563.1, on the reverse strand, counting down.
CTGCCTTCGAAACCAGTCAATATCTTTTGAAAACTATATTTCATATTAAACATGCTAATCTAACTGAATGAAACATACTCACATCAAATGTAATGAAAATAACCAGTCCTCAGGGAAATTTTGCTCATTTGAACAGGCGGTTCTCGCGTAAATACAGGAACTGTATCCATCACACGCAGATGTAAACGAAGCATAGAAATGCGAGATAAACTGACAATTCTACGCACATCATGGTATATCACCGATTATTTTCTCAAAACTACACTATATATGCACATACGAACTGGAAAATGTACTCGATGTGGACTTTTAAGCGCGATTTGAGCATTTGTTTACATTCGGGTTTGATGGATACAGTTCGTTTGTTTATTTACAAAACCGGTACAAAATGGGCAATAAAACGGATGAAAAGACAACCCGGACGGACTGTAATCGTCAAAATCATTGAGCACACCTTTTGTTATATTGCATTAGATGTGTTTAACAAAAAAATGGTTTTGAAAAAAATATTGCATACATTCGAAGGCAGCAGCTTTAAACACATGTATATAATATTAAATATGTGTATTAAAGATTCAATACGCGTACTTAATGTTAAATACGCGTACTTAATGTGAAATACGCGTACTTAATGTTAAATTAGCGAAAAATAGATGTGGTTATGTTGCTGTGTATGTCTCGTGAAACAAGGTAAATATCAAGTGACATGGCGCTGCAAAAAAGAATAAAATATCTAACTGTCTGGTATTCAATATTAAGTACGTGTATTTAACATTAAATACACGTATTGAATATTATGTACGTGTATTTAATATTAAGTATGCGTATTTAATATTTGGTAAGCGTATTTAATCTCAAGTACACATATTTAATATTATGTACGTGTATTTAATATTAAGTATGCGTATTTAATATTAGGTATGCATATTTAATATTAAGTACACGTATTTAATATTAAGTACGTGTATTTAATATTAAGTATGCATATTTAATATTAGGTACGTGTATTTAATATTAAGTATGCATATTTAATATTCGGTACGCGTATTCAACATTAAATACACGTATTTAATAATATGTACGTGTATCTAATATTAAGTATGCATATTCAATATTAGGTATGCGTATTTAATATTAAGTACATGTATTTAATATTATGTACGTGTATTTAATATTAGGTACGCGTATCTAATATTATGTATGTGTATTTAATATTGAGTGCGCGTATTTTATATCAAATATGCATATTTATTATTAAGTACGAGTATTTCTCTATAAGTACGCGTATTTAATATTAAGTACGTGTATTACATCCGTCTGGAAATAATCGTAAATAAATGGAAACTAAAGAATAAAACTATGGCATATATCAGCCACTGTATAGGAGGGAAGTATTATTTTTTTCGCGAATTCTTCAAGATGTTTCCGATGAAAAACTGCCAACTTTGGCGGTCTTTTTCTCAAAAACTATTCAGTAACATTTTTTCTCCTAGTTTTGCTTAGGCGTGACATTTTTGGCCGTCCCATTTGATGCATGAAGATGGGAAACCTTGAATTGCTCGAACGCCCGAAAAAGATGCCAAAAATGTAAAAAAATGTCCTTTTTGCTGGAAATCTATTCAATAACTTTCTATCTAATTTCACACGTGGATGGCGTATAAGACTGTGTAGATTGTAGGAGCAGAAATGGGGCCTTGATTTGCTCAAAAGGTCCAAAATGTACGCCCAAAATGGCCAAATTGTGTTTGGCACTTTACCTGAAACATATCCAATAACTTTCTCTCTAATTTCATATGTTCATGACATTATAGTTTGTTTATTTCTGTATCAGGATGGATTGCCTCACATGTGGCCTATAATGTGTCGTCTAACAGTTTGATGATGGAAGAGCCCCTGTTATCATCCAAATTGGAGACTGATGATTCCTTTGAGGATAATAGTTACGATTGCAATGCTTGAAGCCACTCTTTCGTTGAGGAAGTATTTTTTTCTCTTTCACGTTAGATAAGAAAAGTCAAGCATTCTCAATTTTATAATTATTTAAAAGAAGCTCTGGTCAAGGAGCCACTCAGAAGGACTGAAATTCGATTTTGTTTAATTATGACATCGTACCTGCGTGAAATAATTGAGTTACCATGTATGTAACAGCTGAATGATAGTTCATGACATCTAACACATACACATTTGAATATAGTTTTCTATAGATCAGCTGATTGCAAATCGGATTGGTTCTGGTCAGCTGCATCCCATCATTGATTAATGGGAGAAGGGATGAGAGTAGGGCATGTTTGATTTATGTTATAACTAAGCGAAAGTTCATGACATCTGGCACATACATTCAGCTAGAAGTTCCTGTAGGTCATCTGATCGCATATCATAGTATTTCAAAAGAGGGGGGGGGGGGGCGCTGTGGGGATACTTACCTATTGATCAACCAAATTGGCGTGGTGTCTGAGCCTCACTGACATCGTGGAAAGTCCCCCCTTCTTGATGAGTGAAATTATTGATAATAATCGGAGTAATATTATTACCATATGGAAGTTTTAGATTTATAGCATATTATGTTGATTGTGTTTCGTGATTTGTGTTTCATAATTATTTTTGTACGTTGCTAATTTAGACGATTAGGTATTGTTGTGACAGGCTTTACGTGTGGTACATGTGTTATTGCATCATTTATTCGTTGTTAGATGCTGTGTCTTAACCAATTGGTTCATGTTTGGTAGAAGTTCAAGATAGTTCAGTCACCGGGCTTTGACCCCAATAGCTATGGTAACGAAATTGTCTTCATCCACGTGTCTTGAGGTTTCGCGCAGGTTTGTTTAGTCATCTTGTTTTGGTATTGCTGACTCATTTTATTGCAATGTAAACATCATCGGGTTAGACCAAGTTCTACAGGTCTGTAGCTGGCCAGACATTGTAGGCTACTGTATTGACCATCAGAAGGATTCTGCTTACTGCGCAGTTCCCGAATGATGTCATGTTTTATTGTCCTTTGTCTGTGGGATATGGAAACCCCATGCATGTGACCAGTAGGCAGAATTCGGACTTCACACTAGAGAAACTAAATATTGGAAGTTTTTAACGGACACGTAGGGCTTGTGCCCTCCGTGCCGGCACGTGTTGTGTCGGTACGGGAATGTGTCGATACCTAAATTGGATATGGCGTACATGTACCCATTTGGAGTATAGATTATTTTTAATTGATTTGTGTAACCGAATGATTTGGAATGATTGATTGTGGATCAATAGATGTTGATTGCACCAGGACTTTCTAAAAATGTTGATTGCACGAGTTTCTACCCACCAGATTTGATAATTGTGCTAAGAATGCTAATTGTGCGTTTAAAGTGGACTAATTTGTGAAGCTACAGCGAGCGCACACGACCTAACTTGAAACGGCTAGACATTACATTAGGACCTCAGAAACCAACTACCTCTAGATATCCTGTTTCGAATTCTGATGCTCTTAGAACTTGAAACTGTGTTGCTATCAAGCAGTCACTACTTATGTAGAACAGTTCTGCTTGACACATTTTATGTAAACATATATACTTTCAGATCAACAACAATATGCTCATCAATTTTGAAAAATAATTCTAACAAAACAGTATTTACTGAATACTACAGCGCCCTGGGTGTGTCATTAAGGCTTACTCAGTCAACAGCGACGGAGTTTATATTGGATTTGGAGCCCATTACCGATCAACGTTTCCTAGAGTCGCCCGCCTATATATAGTGATTTACCTATGTGGCTGATATAATTGGAAACCAGCAGTAAACGTTCCGTACAATTTGTTCTATATAAACGCACACGTGGGTGGAAGATGTAACTGGTACCTAATCGAAGTCAAATTTTCCTGCGTTTTGCTCATGATAGGTGTTACTATTTTCTATTATTTTCAGAAGTTTACTTCGAGTTGGATATTCGTTTTTCGGTTTTTGTTCAATCTAGGAAATCCAGGGTTGATAGTTTGTTTCCATAAACACATTATAAATGGCAGCAGTACGCAGATCAAAATGATTCCTCTGTGTTCATTGAACAGTGTTTCAAATTGTACAGGGTGTTACATTCCAAAACATTATTTAATAATCTCGACTGTTTTTCATGTGCGATATCAAGCATCAAAAGGAATGACATGTCAATACTGCTCTTTGTCATTGCTTCATTGCAATGAATTCGATCGTATATGGCCGGTGTACATCTCCTCTCTCGCAACTTCTTAGGATTCATTGTAAATACTCGTAACAATGGGTTGTGGCGTGTGTGACCTCCCCCGCTCACATTTGTCGAGGAAGATTCACTTTTTAATATTTACTTTGCAAGCATTTCACTGTTTAGTGCTTCAATTGTACCCATTTAGACAAATGGTTTGTTACTAATTTTGTTCAAGCTCAAATATCACAATCCTGGGCAAAGTATAGGTTCACGTGACCATTTTCTATAAGTTTGATCAATACGGTGGCTTATAGCCACCCTCAATTTGTCAAACAGAACAAGTTTGTTTTTCAAAGATTTCCAACAATTGTTTTTGGTTTCCGACAAGATTTTATTTGGTTTACAACAGAATATTTTTGTTCCAACAAATTTTTCTATTACAAAAAGACTTCGTAGTTTCGAGCAACTATCATACCTACGACCTTGTTCGTCCGCATAACACTGTTTGTGCCCTGTACGATAAATAGACAATATTAACTGTTTTTTCCGGTATTCCTTCCGAGATCCTCAGTATTAGCCCGAGGCCGAAGGCCGAGGGCAAATGCCGGGATCAAGGGCAGATATCAAGGCGCATGCTGGAAAAAACCAGGTGATGTTTTGTTTATTATATACTGTGAAAAGAATCACAAAATGACATCTAACGTTCGGATAAGAATGGGTCATCTGTAGGTCATCTAACCACATCTCAGATATGTTCAGGTCAGCATCTCATCGTTGATTTATGCGACACGTGGTTCATTCATGTAAAGTAAATGACAGTTCATGACATCTAACATACATTTGAACATTTTTTTCCGATATTGGAAAAAAGGGGAGGGGCACCCATGGTGCCCTTTCTGAATCCGCCTTTTCATATATATATGGAAGAAGTGACTGACATTTTACATGCATGTGTGACTGACACATGGAAAGAGGCGGATGGCCGTTGGATCAATGTGGTCATTCTGATGGCATTCGATGACCGCAAATTCGAATAAAAGGACAACAGAGTGTCCGGCATTCAGCATTTGAATATTGCGTGCGTGACAAACTGTATCGTATGAAAACCTTGAGAAACAGAAAAGTTGTAACCCAAATGTGTGAGCCTCAATTGTTCGAAAGGAGGAACACACGAAGAACCTCTGAAATGGACAGCGAAGAGATTGAAGAATTGAAGAAATGACTTGTGATGTATAAGCGTCTAAATAGATCTAAAAAAAATCATCAGCTACATCTCACAAGTGAAGATGGAAATGTCTTTCTTTATCAGACTGGTTCACGAATATCGAGAATCCATCGGAAGCTAGATACGATCTGTTCACATTAACGACTACGTACGTGATCAGTAATGACTAATTGCGTTCACCAATAGTTCTTTTCTAGAATTCAATATATACATTTAGAAGAGAGAAAGAGAACAATAAAAATGGCGATCAGTAATGCTGGAATTTTTGTAGGCCTACTCGTTACATGTAGTACATTTTTTCTCTTGGTTTTATATCAAAAAGACGTGACAGCGTCCATCATAAGTGTTCCTTATTATAAATCTAGTGGTATTTTGGGGAATTTTATATCCGCTCAGCGAAATACTAAGAACATTCAGCTAAAAAGTGGAGGTTCGGATATTGGAACCACAAAAGTCGAAAACGATTCGGACTTTGACAATTTGACAACGACGAAGCAGGACAAGCAAATCGTACCTGGAAAATCTGACGTGTCAAAAGCACAGTCAAATGACAGCGATGCGCCATATGTGGCGGATTGGAAAACAGTTACAATGGATGTGTTATATGTGTATTCCGCTCACTTGGACGCCAGACAGGGCGAGGCGTCGGTCAGGACGATTGGAGCCATGCATAGGGACCATCTCAAAGAGCCGGTGCGATGTCAACTCATGGTCGAACAATGGCGGATGACTTCAGTGGAAGCTGACGTGACTGTGGTAAACCCACACGATACCGTGTAAGTAGGGTTTACTCTTTGATGTGAACGAAGAAGCAATATATAGATATATATTAGTATAATTGACGGGCATTTTCTCAAAATCTATCTCGTAAGATTTTTTGTGTGTAATTGATGCATAGGACTCCTATAATACTTCACGTAACTACTTAAATATTGGCACACACAAATGAGAAATCATTTATGGCAGTTTCAATGATGACACTGACTTTCAACCTATAATGACTTTGAAAAGTTAAAACAGCAATTTTTGCGGAAAACAAAAGTTGTTACTGAATACTAAGTATTTCTTCAGAAGCGTTTCTTGGCCCTTGGTCTAATTTCGGGGTTTTTTTTCTATTCATCTAGATTTCGAGATGTTGATGTGATATGCCGTTTCGACTTCGACCCATGGACTTTGCCGGAAAATGCCTGGTTGTCTATCGCAATGGAAAATAACATCACAAAATTGAAAATTGAGCAAACTTTCAAGGAGGAAAACAACAGAATGTTTACCGTTTGCCTCTGGGCGCCTCTCTTCACTACTCAGGCCACTTGGCTGATCGAGTGGGTCGAGTTGAACAGGTTGTTCGGAGCGGATTCCATCTACGTGTACAATTTGAACGTAAGCGCAGAAACCAATCGAGTGCTGAGATATTATAAAGATCTGGGAGTCGTCAAGCTTTTCCCCTGGAAAAAAATTGAAACGACAATCTCGTCAGCTGGGAGCCATGGGAAATCCATCCACGACAACTTTCAGCTCGCGATGATTGGTGACTGCCAGCAACGCAACATCAACCAGAGCCAATACGTTGTCGGTTCAGACTTGGATGAACTTATAACTCCGCGAGGCAACGGACGAACATGGCGGGAAATGATCAGCGAATCAGCATGCGAGGGAGCAAAAGCAATAGCGGCTAATCATTATCTCTTCCCATACAATGAAAAAACTCAAGTGGACACACGCTGCAAAGAAAAGCTACCATGTCGGGACTTCTCTCTTGCCAACAAGACTTGTGCAGAGCCTCCAAGACAGTTCCTGCATTCGATGTGCACCACAACGCGAACGAGGGAGATTTTTGAGTACCCGACTCGGAACAAGTACATGGCATCCCCCTTGGCGATTGATCGGTTTCTCGTACACAGGCCATCCTTGCTTGAGGATGTTTGTATCTTGGATAAAGACATCGGAGGTCTCCACCATTACAGAAGGTCCTCATTTGGGAGGACAGATGATCCAAGCATGTTTGTACTCGATAGGGTGATGCAGCGTCACTCGGGTAAACTTTCACAAAGATTGGCTGAAGTTTTCGATCAGATATATGATGAATAATCTTAATTTCTGATACGTGGTAAGATACTCCGCGAGGCAACGGACGAACATGGTCAGCGAAAATGATCAGCGAATCAGCATGCGAGGGAGCAAAAGCAGTAGCGGCTAATCATTTTGGCAGATTTTTGGCATTCTATCCAAACTTCATTACAGAAAAACTCAATTTTACGATCTGTACGTTCATATGTGACCTTATTGATTCAGATTCTGATGACTTAATAATGAATAAACTATCAATAAATTACTTTTTTTTGGTAAGATAATTGAGTAATTTGTGACATATTTCATATTATATTGAGCCACAAATCTTGTGTATAGCACTCTCATCAGCCCGAGATGAAAATATATTTACATCTCTTCATGCTCTAAATTATATGAAAGTGAATATTTGAGTGCACACTAAGCAAGTAATTGCAAACTATTACTACAGTAATTAAAATGAATGTCTATAATGATTCCGCTACATACTGATGTTTGCATTCCGCAACTGTGCAGTATTCCCTGGAAACGTCAGGGTGCTGGCACTGCAGCCCGACTGGTATATATATGCGTTGTACGAAAAGGATTATTGATACATTGTTTCCACGTCTATGCTAAACACACTACAATGTACTAATGGAGACCTGTATAAGTCAAAGGCTCGGCCTTTTGCTAATAACTTATTTCGTGTTTCCGTGTGACGCCAGTGTGGCTTCAGATATAAAAGTTTGGTCGGGCTTTGTTTCTATTGCGAAAGTGTTTGATGTTAGGTTTTTTTTATTATCATCATCAAAATCTTGTTAGCGGTAATGGGCTGACACATACATCTCGGTCACCTCAGTCAACATGATATTATTCTCTGGTAGTTTTGTTTGGTAAGACTGATCGATCTGACAAAAATAACGAACCATCACTGGTATGTACTCGTACGGTCACGTACGTTGATTTTTGCTCACCACTGTGTGTTGAACGCGACGACCCCCTCCTACCAGTTGGCCATGTAGAGGATTCCCTTTTTAAGATTCATTTAACAACAGAATGAATTATACGTGTTTTTCATGTGGGACATCTAGCATCAAAAGCGGTGACACACCAAGTTGTAAATTGTCACTGCTTCATCACGATGTATTTAAAGCTATGAACACTTTTAGAACTGACAAAATGTATTCATTCTGTAGTAGCTTTGTTTTGTCTATAGAATGAGAATTCGTACAAATTTGGGTCTCAAAATGTGTATTACGTGCCTAAATTGAGTAGCCAAATCAAGATTATACTCGAGCCAGTCAATATCGCATCATTTTTTCCTCCAAGCGGCCCGCCTTGCGGGCGAGTTCTACACACAGTCTCATGACGTCATTGGTATTTGTCTATACTGTGGCAACCGACAATGTAGGCAGGCCGATCATTCTCTATCCACTGTTTTCATGCACGATTGACTGCAATTCTCTAAGTATCTGTTGTCGAACTGTGCATAATTACTATATAATCCCGACTATCTCGAGATGTACTTTCAAGTTTGCGTGACAAACAAGAATGCTAAATTTGGCTGGTCTTAAAGTTGATTTCAACTTTAAGTGTGTATATGGCCTGTGTATAGACTTGTAACCAGGGCTTGTAATGGGTGTGAAACCCCCTCCCTCCCAATGGCTGCGGAAGAGGATTCACTTGTACGGATCCATTTGCAAGCATTTCACTATCAAGGGCTTCTATTGTACATAGTTAGACATATGTCTCATTCAAGCTCAAATATATATCACATGCATGTGGGTAAACTCAATTGTATAACGGGTAACAAAATGGCTCGAGAAAATGGCCTGAAGAATAATTCTACTCATCCTACATAAATCTAAGTAGGATTGACAAATGTCTGTCATGTAATGATTGATCTCTGCGACAAGTGATGGTGGAAAAAGGGTCGTGATTGATATATGGTTATGAGATTTGTTGCAATTCCTGCCACTAAATTTCGCGGAGAATGTACCATGAAAGGACTGAATGTGAGGAACAATTGATTTTCCGTCAGTAACGTTTCATCGAAGTTGACATTTGGTATAGTAAAATAAATACTATCCTGTGTGTATATATTGGTGTAGTGGATTATTTATTGAATAATGGCATGGTGATATTTATCTATTAGTTTTCAATCTCTCGTCAAGTGTTTCGTGTCAATTGTATAACAATATCTGAGTTGAAACCCAGATGTGTGAGTCGAATGTTCAAAACGATGAAAATATGAAGACCTTCAGGACTATGATAATATCACCATTGCATGGGTAAATTGCTTGCATGGACCATGATATATTAATGTCTGAAAAGATCTAAAGAATCATCGAATGCATCCTCCAGAAAATGACGGTGGAAATTTCATTTTTCGTCAGACTGGTTCACGAATATCGAGAATCCATTGAACACTAAGGGGAATGCAATGCTTTCTGACATTAGCACGATACACGAGCTGCACACAATCCATTCACTTTTAGCATCATAGAAACGATATTCAGCAAGATTGTTTTTGCGTTAACATCTTGGAAATTGTTGTTGAGAAATATACATTTGTGGGAAAAAGCAATAAAAAATGGCGAAAAGTAGTGCTAAAATATTTGCGAGCCTACTCTTTCTATGTACTACATTTTTATTCTGGGTTTTATATCAAGATTCCCAGCATGACTTGACGTCCATCATGAACGCACAAGAGTCAAATAACAGTGGTATTTTTCGGAATCAGTTAAAAATTGAAAGTTCTGTTAGTGGAAACACAAAAGGCGAAATTATTTCAGATTTTGTACAAGCAATGTCATTTGCTGAAAAATCCCATACTGAAGCGAACGGCCTTGTTGGAGAAAAGATCTCAACGTTTGCTGGAAAATTGACAACGTCAGATGACAGCGATGCGCCATATGTGGCGGATTGGAAAACTGTTAAAATGGACGTCTTGTATGTGTATTCCGCTCACTTGGATACGAGACAAGGTGAGACGTTGGTCAAGACGTTTGGAGCCATGCATATTGACCATCTCAAAGAGCCGGTACGGTGTCGACTTATGGTCGAGCATTGGCCAATGACGTCAATAGAAGCTGAGGTGATTCTGGTTAATAACCAATTTGCCATGTAAGTAGGTTGTATATTTTGATGTGAATAAAAAAACAATGAGTTGTACAATTTTGTAGCCAGGACATTATATATTATTGTGCTATTATATATTATTATGATGTCAAACTGCATCAAGACTATCATGATGACTACAATCTTCTGCATTCACTCCAGGTTTTTCAAGTGTTTTTGGAAGAACAAAAACTTTACATTGGCCTCAACTCTAGAGAATACTAAAAAATTAAGATTATAGGATTTTCAGTCAGATAACGCCAGATTGTTTCCCACGATAACTAAATCCACCAGAATTACACACTCACCTGCTACACTTATTGACAATATATATGTAAAACTTAAAAATGGAATGGACCATTTCACAGGGACGGTTTCCGAAGTCTGGAAACGTAAACATTTTTTGATATACCTAATTTCTACGATTAGTATACCACCAGACGCATGACAAATTACCACCACTATTGAGTTCGATATATGAAATAAATGGAATAATGAAATGTATACATAACACCAATACACGTCGAAGAAATGATTTACACATGGATCCTGTATCATCCAGTTTGCTGACAATACAACAATGTACGTAACCTCCAACAATCTTGGTAATCTTGGACAATAAGTTAACACTAGACATATAAGTAAAACTAACTAAACTGTTTTCGGTAAAGCAAAAGTAAAGACATTCTCAATAATAAAGTCAAATTGTGTAAGTAAGTATGTGTACAAACACATTACAAATTACCACCATCATTGAGTTATATGAATATATATGAAATAAATGGAATAGTGAAATATATACATAACATCAATATGCACTGTGCATTTCTTCCACCTTAATTAGAAATTGAGCTAATTTTGGAGTTTCTCAATACATTCAGATTTCGAGACGTTGATCTGATTTGCCGTTTCGATTTGGACCCCTGGACTATGCCAGAAAACGCCTGGTTGTTCATTGCAATGGGAAGTCATTTCACAAAGTTGAAGATCGAGCAAACTTTCAAGGAGAAAAACAACAGAATGTTTACCGTTTGCCTCTGGGCTCCTCTCTTCACTAATCAGGCGCCTTGGCTGATCGAGTGGGTCGAGTTGAACAGATTATTTGGAGCGGACTACATCTATGTGTACAATTTTAACATAAGCACAGAAAGCAGTCGAGTGCTGAAATATTATGAAGATCTGGGTGCCGTCAAGCTTTTCCCATGGACAAACATCAAGACGTCAATCTCATCACCTGGAAGCCACAAGAAACTCATGCATGAAAACATTCAGCTTGCGATGATTGGTGACTGCCAACAACGCAACATCAACCAGACCTGGTATGTTGTTGGTTCAGACTTGGATGAACTTATAACTCCACGAGGCGAAGCACGAACATGGCGGGAGATGCTCAATCAATCAGCATGTGAGGGGGCAAAAGCAATAGCAGCAAATCATTATCTCTTCGAATACAATGACAAAACACACGTGGATTCCCTCTGCCAAGAACAGCTATCATGTCGGGACTTCTCTTTTGCTAACAAGACTTGTGCAGAGCCTTCGAGGCAGTTCTTACGTTCCATGTGCACCACAACGCGAACAAGAGAGCTATTGGAGTACCCGAATCGAAGCAAGTACATGGCGTCACCCTTGGGAATTCACAGGTTTCATGTACACAAACCATCCTGGCTTGGTGATGTGTGTATTTTGGATGAAGCCATTGGAGCTCTCCACCACTACAGAAGGGCCCCCAAAGGGGCAGATAATTTAAGCATGTTGGTACTCGATAAGGTGATGCAGCGTCACTGGGGTAAACTTTCACAAAGGGTGGGTGGAGTTTTTGATCAGATATATGAAACATAACCTCGTTTTCACAGTTTCTTAATGTGGTAATACATATTTGTTTTGCACATAGTTTCGGTGAATGTTTGTTGAAATAATATCAACTCAGTGGTATTTCGGCTTTAGATGGGGTACTTGTCACGCATGGTGCTGTTATCACACATGGTACTGTTGTCACACATGGTACTGTTGTCACACATGATACTGTTGTCACGCATGGTAATGTCACACATGGTATGCTGGTGAAAAGTCCACCACTGTTTGGGGCGTTCAAACTTGGTGTCTTTTCAACATTTCGTCTCCAGGCTCGGCTGGCAAGTTTAACCGTCTGCCAGTCTTTAAAGACCTAGTAGCATGCCGATGAAAGTGCTTTTCATTTAATCTATTATGAATAGTTTTCCATAAATTCGAACGAATTTATAAATTACAATCAATGGGTTTAGAGATATTGAACCAAATAGGCACTCCTTCCGTAAATTGCCGAAGATTTTGATCCTGATTTTAGTGTGGGTCACGTGGTTTGTGACGTCAGTTGAGGCAGGACTGAAAGTACATGTAGCCAACAAGATAAACTGCATGTCACATATTCATTCCCCTTGTCTATGTTTGACAATTCAAGTGAAGGGGTGAGATGGCAGAAATACGGCATTTCTTGTCTTGATATTAAGAATCAGCACTATTTATTCACCCAGAACTGAGGTTTGTTGAACTGCAAGATGTCCAGTATTTGCTGGTTTTTGTGTGTTTTCTGTTGAATAGCATGCATTTTGAGGTGATTTTCACTGTTTCGAACTGGCCAACAAATTACGTATTTTACGTTTTTGGCCAGCCATCAAAGCACATTCTGCCTCAACTGACGTCACGATTACGGAAATTGCCGAAGCTATTTCTTTCATCGGCTGGAGAAGGCGATTGTAATATTGGCTCAATATATTCCATTATATGTCGCTGTTATTAGTTACCAATTGACGCGAACACCTTTTTCATCACCAAATGTCCACAATGCCTTTATGTGAACAGGAATAAAATCATATAATGGTACCTTGCTACTATGACTTTAACACATCTGCCTTGTTCCGTCGCCTGGTTCTCTTCTACCACTCATCGTTATGAGACAAACCAACACAGTTGTTGAGAGTGGAAAACTGGTCTGCTTTATTCAGCAAAATCACGCATATTTATACAAAAACTACACAAAGGTTTGGAGGCCAGAAGTGGGAATCTGTCGTTGGATTGGTTCGGCGCCTGAACCAATCATCAACAGACCCCAGTATAAACATGATACAGCACAGGTGGGTGGAGTTTACCCTCTGGTGGCCTACTCTAGCCTTGTCTCATCCAGCAGGGCTACTATCTGCCCACACTGTGATAACAGATGTTGTCAGTGTGTGCTCAGACAAGCATGGCAAGGGGGGCAATGTGCCTCGTTTGGTACTGGCGCAGACAGAACCCGATAACTGCCTTGTCACCAGCCGCCAGCTCTCAGCCTGCACAGAGCTAAACACTAACCGATAATTACAACATGTAATACAAGATAAGATATTACATGTTAAATACAATAGATCTATAATATTTAAAGCACATGTGTGAGTGTCCTCACACTAAACATAATACATGAAGAGCAATGAATCAATAATCACCGTAATGGCAATTAGCAATTAGTTATATACAATTGACATGTAGTATTGGTCATTCGATAATAATTACAATTAGGATTACACCGTGATATGATAGTTTATTATACTGACATGTGACAATACACGTATATATACAAAACAAAACAAGAGCGATATTGAAGTCACCCAGCCTCTCCAGGCTTATGTGTCAGTTTGCATCAAAATAATTTTGATAGCGTGTGATAAGAACATCGAACTTTCAAAATGATAATTTTACATTCTATCCACACCTTAAGAACTCTATTCCACTATTTTTAAACAAATGGGACATTGTAATGAATACAGTACAGATACGTTGTAACAAACAAAACGCATGACATCAGGGTGGGACAAATTGGTTATTTAAACAGTGATGAATGCCGTATGGCCCAAGCTGCAACAATGAATCTTTTAAGAGCTAGATAACCCTCTCTCATTATACATATAAATTTTGCTTCAGGTGACAATGAAGCGAATTCTGCATCTAGAACAGTCATTTCATAAAACAGAACGTTTCTTTGAACATGATATGCTTCACATATACATACAAAGTGAAATTCGTTTTCAATGTCATCTGTATCACATAATGTGCATTTTCTGTCTTTTAAATTAGTATGTGTATAGCGACCTGTTTCAATATGCAATTTCAGAATTCCTGAGCGTAACTTAGCAATTAATGATCTTTCCTGTTTACCATAAATGTTTTTAACATAACCTTCTGTCTTAAACTCCTGTTTGATCAATATATATGTTCGCAATTTAGGTTTGCGTGAAACCATAGTTTTCCATTCCTTTTGAATAACTTTAAACAATTTTTCCTTACCGAATACAATATCGCAAGTTAATTTATTATTATAGACATATTCCATATCAATCATCAAAAATATATGTTGTATACATTTCATCCACCTACTGTTACCATGATTATATTATTCGATAAATAATTGTTTTGTTAAACGGTCATTAGACATTTTAATAAGTCTATTCCAAAATCGTATCATACATAATAATTTCCGATATTTGCATGGCAACCATCCCATATCACCTTGTATAGCAGGCACTGGTGTGAACTCATGTACACCGAGGAAGTATCTGATGGCTCTATTTTGAACAAGGTCTGCATGATTCTTGTTATTTAATCCCCAAATAGCAACCCCATAATGGAGGACAGATATTACACCTGCCTCATACATTTTCGTGTATGTGTTGAAGCCTACATCTTCTATAACACCAAACTTTGACCACACACCGCCCAGTGCCCTGAGACCAGAATCAAGTTTTGGAACATGAATCAAACGTCATATGTTCATAAAAAATCACACCCAAATATTTATATTCATTAACAATGTCTAAAGTACAGTCATTCATCGTGAAATTATCCTTTGTTGCACACATATTCGGTTTCCTAAAATGAAAAAAATTTGTTTTTGTTTTATTTACTTTCAGCCTCCAGCTGTTACACCAACTTGACATTGTGTCCAACATTTTCTGTAAATTTATTTCACTTGGCGCTAGTAAAACCATATCATCAGCATATAGTAAAATATTGTAAATACTGTGGCCCCATTTTATACCAAGTTTCATGTTAACTATTTCTTTTGAACACTCATTGATATACAAACTGAACAATGTTGGAGATAATGGATCACCTTGTTTAACACCACAATTGATTGGAAACCAGTCTGACAGTAGATTGTTCAATTTTACACAAGCTTCGGTACAATGGTAATAATTTTTAATGGCGTTATAAATCTTACCGTCTAAATTATATTGTAACAATCTGCATGAGATAAGATTCCGATCCACCCAGTCGAAAGCTTTTTCGAGGTCAATAAATGCTGCATATACAGATTTATTGACACTGAGTTCATGATCGATAATTGCAAGTAGTGAATATATGTGATCTTCACATGACCGTTTGCTGCGAAACCCATTTTGTTCGTCAACGAATATATCTAGCATTTCACAGTATTTTATGATTCTCTTTTTGAGGAAACTCGCATATAATTTTGCAACATTACTAATCAAACTGATACCTCGATACTGTAGAGGTGAATATGGGTCTGTCATTGAACTTTTGGGGATGGGAGAAATCATTGCTTTCGACCAAATGTATGTATGCATGTATGTATTTATTACTTATAATGCGCCTCTTCAGACATCTGCTCGAAGCGCATTACACATGAGAAACACATTGGAATAAAAACCTATGTACACACAACATGGGAAAAAAAAAAAAAATACATGAGATACACAGGGTCGTGATTGATATATGGTTATGAGATTTGTTGCAATTCCTGCCACTAAATTTCGCGGAGAATGTACCATGAAAGGACTGAATGTGAGGAACAATTGATTTTCCGTCAGTAACGTTTCATCGAAGTTGACATTTGGTATAGTAAAATAAATACTATCCTGTGTGTATATATTGGTGTAGTGGATTATTTATTGAATAATGGCATGGTGATATTTATCTATTAGTTTTCAATCTCTCGTCAAGTGTTTCGTGTCAATTGTATAACAATATCTGAGTTGAAACCCAGATGTGTGAGTCGAATGTTCAAAACGATGAAAATATGAAGACCTTCAGGACTATGATAATATCACCATTGCATGGGTAAATTGCTTGCATGGACCATGATATATTAATGTCTGAAAAGATCTAAAGAATCATCGAATGCATCCTCCAGAAAATGACGGTGGAAATTTCATTTTTCGTCAGACTGGTTCACGAATATCGAGAATCCATTGAACACTAAGGGGAATGCAATGCTTTCTGACATTAGCACGATACACGAGCTGCACACAATCCATTCACTTTTAGCATCATAGAAACGATATTCAGCAAGATTGTTTTTGCGTTAACATCTTGGAAATTGTTGTTGAGAAATATACATTTGTGGGAAAAAGCAATAAAAAATGGCGAAAAGTAGTGCTAAAATATTTGCGAGCCTACTCTTTCTATGTACTACATTTTTATTCTGGGTTTTATATCAAGATTCCCAGCATGACTTGACGTCCATCATGAACGCACAAGAGTCAAATAACAGTGGTATTTTTCGGAATCAGTTAAAAATTGAAAGTTCTGTTAGTGGAAACACAAAAGGCGAAATTATTTCAGATTTTGTACAAGCAATGTCATTTGCTGAAAAATCCCATACTGAAGCGAACGGCCTTGTTGGAGAAAAGATCTCAACGTTTGCTGGAAAATTGACAACGTCAGATGACAGCGATGCGCCATATGTGGCGGATTGGAAAACTGTTAAAATGGACGTCTTGTATGTGTATTCCGCTCACTTGGATACGAGACAAGGTGAGACGTTGGTCAAGACGTTTGGAGCCATGCATATTGACCATCTCAAAGAGCCGGTACGGTGTCGACTTATGGTCGAGCATTGGCCAATGACGTCAATAGAAGCTGAGGTGATTCTGGTTAATAACCAATTTGCCATGTAAGTAGGTTGTATATTTTGATGTGAATAAAAAAACAATGAGTTGTACAATTTTGTAGCCAGGACATTATATATTATTGTGCTATTATATATTATTATGATGTCAAACTGCATCAAGACTATCATGATGACTACAATCTTCTGCATTCACTCCAGGTTTTTCAAGTGTTTTTGGAAGAACAAAAACTTTACATTGGCCTCAACTCTAGAGAATACTAAAAAATTAAGATTATAGGATTTTCAGTCAGATAACGCCAGATTGTTTCCCACGATAACTAAATCCACCAGAATTACACACTCACCTGCTACACTTATTGACAATATATATGTAAAACTTAAAAATGGAATGGACCATTTCACAGGGACGGTTTCCGAAGTCTGGAAACGTAAACATTTTTTGATATACCTAATTTCTACGATTAGTATACCACCAGACGCATGACAAATTACCACCACTATTGAGTTCGATATATGAAATAAATGGAATAAAATGGAATAATAACATTCTGTTGTTTTTCTCCTTGAAAGTTTGCTCGATCTTCAACTTTGTGAAATGACTTCCCATTGCAATGAACAACCAGGCGTTTTCTGGCATAGTCCAGGGGTCCAAATCGAAACGGCAAATCAGATCAACGTCTCGAAATCTGAATGTATTGAGAAACTCCAAGATATATCAGATATATGAAACATAACCTCGTTTTCACAGTTTCTTAATGTGGTAATACATATTTGTTTTGCACATAGTTTCGGTGAATGTTTGTTGAAATAATATCAACTCAGTGGTATTTCGGCTTTAGATGGGGTACTTGTCACGCATGGTGCTGTTATCACACATGGTACTGTTGTCACACATGTTACTGTTGTCACACATGATACTGTTGTCACGCATGGTAATGTCACACATGGTATGCTGGTGAAAAGTCCACCACTGTTTGGGGCGTTCAAACTTGGTGTCTTTTCAACATTTCGTCTCCAGGCTCGGCTGGCAAGTTTAACCGTCTGCCAGTCTTTAAAGACCTAGTAGCATGCCGATGAAAGTGCTTTTCATTTAATCTATTATGAATAGTTTTCCATAAATTCGAACGAATTTATAAATTACAATCAATGGGTTTAGAGATATTGAACCAAATAGGCACTCCTTCCGTAAATTGCCGAAGATTTTGATCCTGATTTTAGTGTGGGTCACGTGGTTTGTGACGTCAGTTGAGGCAGGACTGAAAGTACATGTAGCCAACAAGATAAACTGCATGTCACATATTCATTCCCCTTGTCTATGTTTGACAATTCAAGTGAAGGGGTGAGATGGCAGAAATACGGCATTTCTTGTCTTGATATTAAGAATCAGCACTATTTATTCACCCAGAACTGAGGTTTGTTGAACTGCAAGATGTCCAGTATTTGCTGGTTTTTGTGTGTTTTCTGTTGAATAGCATGCATTTTGAGGTGATTTTCACTGTTTCGAACTGGCCAACAAATTACGTATTTTACGTTTTTGGCCAGCCATCAAAGCACATTCTGCCTCAACTGACGTCACGATTACGGAAATTGCCGAAGCTATTTCTTTCATCGGCTGGAGAAGGCGATTGTAATACTGGCTCAATATATTCCATTATATGTCGCTGTTATTAGTTACCAATTGACGCGAACACCTTTTTCATCACCAAATGTCCACAATGCCTTTATGTGAACAGGAATAAAATCATATAATGGTACCTTGCTACTATGACTTTAACACATCTGCCTTGTTCCGTCGCCTGGTTCTCTTCTACCACTCATCGTTATGAGACAAACCAACACAGTTGTTGAGAGTGGAAAACTGGTCTGCTTTATTCAGCAAAATCACGCATATTTATACAAAAACTACACAAAGGTTTGGAGGCCAGAAGTGGGAATCTGTCGTTGGATTGGTTCGGCGCCTGAACCAATCATCAACAGACCCCAGTATAAACATGATACAGCACAGGTGGGTGGAGTTTACCCTCTGGTGGCCTACTCTAGCCTTGTCTCATCCAGCAGGGCTACTATCTGCCCACACTGTGATAACAGATGTTGTCAGTGTGTGCTCAGACAAGCATGGCAAGGGGGACAATGTGCCTCGTTTGGTACTGGCGCAGACAGAACCCGATAACTGCCTTGTCACCAGCCGCCAGCTCTCAGCCTGCACAGAGCTAAACACTAACCGATAATTACAACATGTAATACAAGATAAGATATTACATGTTAAATACAATAGATCTATAATATTTAAAGCACATGTGTGAGTGTCCTCACACTAAACATAATACATGAAGAGCAATGAATCAATAATCACCGTAATGGCAATTAGCAATTAGTTATATACAATTGACATGTAGTATTGGTCATTCGATAATAATTACAATTAGGATTACACCGTGATATGATAGTTTATTATACTGACATGTGACAATACACGTATATATACAAAACAAAACAAGAGCGATATTGAAGTCACCCAGCCTCTCCAGGCTTATGTGTCAGTTTGCATCAAAATAATTTTGATAGCGTGTGATAAGAACATCGAACTTTCAAAATGATAATTTTACATTCTATCCACACCTTAAGAACTCTATTCCACTATTTTTAAACAAATGGGACATTGTAATGAATACAGTACAGATACGTTGTAACAAACAAAACGCATGACATCAGGGTGGGACAAATTGGTTATTTAAACAGTGATGAATGCCGTATGGCCCAAGCTGCAACAATGAATCTTTTAAGAGCTAGATAACCCTCTCTCATTATACATATAAATTTTGCTTCAGGTGACAATGAAGCGAATTCTGCATCTAGAACAGTCATTTCATAAAACAGAACGTTTCTTTGAACATGATATGCTTCACATATACATACAAAGTGAAATTCGTTTTCAATGTCATCTGTATCACATAATGTGCATTTTCTGTCTTTTAAATTAGTATGTGTATAGCGACCTGTTTCAATATGCAATTTCAGAATTCCTGAGCGTAACTTAGCAATTAATGATCTTTCCTGTTTACCATAAATGTTTTTAACATAACCTTCTGTCTTAAACTCCTGTTTGATCAATATATATGTTCGCAATTTAGGTTTGCGTGAAACCATAGTTTTCCATTCCTTTTGAATAACTTTAAACAATTTTTCCTTACCGAATACAATATCGCAAGTTAATTTATTATTATAGACATATTCCATATCAATCATCAAAAATATATGTTGTATACATTTCATCCACCTACTGTTACCATGATTATATTATTCGATAAATAATTGTTTTGTTAAACGGTCATTAGACATTTTAATAAGTCTATTCCAAAATCGTATCATACATAATAATTTCCGATATTTGCATGGCAACCATCCCATATCACCTTGTATAGCAGGCACTGGTGTGAACTCATGTACACCGAGGAAGTATCTGATGGCTCTATTTTGAACAAGGTCTGCATGATTCTTGTTATTTAATCCCCAAATAGCAACCCCATAATGGAGGACAGATATTACACCTGCCTCATACATTTTCGTGTATGTGTTGAAGCCTACATCTTCTATAACACCAAACTTTGACCACACACCGCCCAGTGCCCTGAGACCAGAATCAAGTTTTGGAACATGAATCAAACGTCATATGTTCATAAAAAATCACACCCAAATATTTATATTCATTAACAATGTCTAAAGTACAGTCATTCATCGTGAAATTATCCTTTGTTGCACACATATTCGGTTTCCTAAAATGAAAAAAAAATTGTTTTTGTTTTATTTACTTTCAGCCTCCAGCTGTTACACCAACTTGACATTGTGTCCAACATTTTCTGTAAATTTATTTCACTTGGCGCTAGTAAAACCATATCATCAGCATATAGTAAAATATTGTAAATACTGTGGCCCCATTTTATACCAAGTTTCATGTTAACTATTTCTTTTGAACACTCATTGATATACAAACTGAACAATGTTGGAGATAATGGATCACCTTGTTTAACACCACAATTGATTGGAAACCAGTCTGACAGTAGATTGTTCAATTTTACACAAGCTTCGGTACAATGGTAATAATTTTTAATGGCGTTATAAATCTTACCGTCTAAATTATATTGTAACAATCTGCATGAGATAAGATTCCGATCCACCCAGTCGAAAGCTTTTTCGAGGTCAATAAATGCTGCATATACAGATTTATTGACACTGAGTTCATGATCGATAATTGCAAGTAGTGAATATATGTGATCTTCACATGACCGTTTGCTGCGAAACCCATTTTGTTCGTCAACGAATATATCTAGCATTTCACAGTATTTTATGATTCTCTTTTTGAGGAAACTCGCATATAATTTTGCAACATTACTAATCAAACTGATACCTCGATACTGTAGAGGTGAATATGGGTCTGTCATTGAACTTTTGGGGATGGGAGAAATCATTGCTTTCGACCAAATGTATGTATGCATGTATGTATTTATTACTTATAATGCGCCTCTTCAGACATCTGCTCGAAGCGCATTACACATGAGAAACACATTGGAATAAAAACCTATGTACACACAACATGGGAAAAAAAAAAAAAAATACATGAGATACACGATAGTGAATTAGACATTACATGTATGCATCACGAAACAGAAATGTTTTCAGTTCGCGCTTGAATGACGAGACTGAGGTCTTAGTGCGTAGGCTAAAAGGTAACGAGTTCCAGTACTTTGGAGCAGAGACAGAAAATGCCCTGTCACCATATGTCGAGGTACGCGTCCGAGGTACCTGAAGGAGGTTGGAACCCGCAGACCGAAGAGTTCGGAGTGGCTGATGTGACGTCAACAGTTCTGTTAGGTACTGTGGTCCTGCGTTAAGGGACTTGAAGGTAAGCA
The DNA here is from genome assembly GCA_949152475.1 of Terebella lapidaria. Classification (NCBI taxonomy): domain Eukaryota; kingdom Metazoa; phylum Annelida; class Polychaeta; order Terebellida; family Terebellidae; genus Terebella; species Terebella lapidaria. Next base: position 31,461,381 of record OX424563.1, on the reverse strand, counting down.
GAGCCACCTTGTACCAGATTCGGTGGTACACAGGCAACCAGTGGAGTCCTGACATACCAGATAAAACTGATTCGGATCTTGAGAGTTTGAGTATGATCCTGACGCATGTGTTTTGTATGCGTTGAACCTTGTTGAGATTAGAGTCAGTCACACCAAAAAGAAGGCTATTACAGTAGTCTATGTGGCTCAGGACCAAGGAGTTCATGACCAATTTAGCTGTGGTGGAGTCAATCAAATGACGAATTTTCCCAAGTTTGCGAATCGAGCCCATGGCTACTCGACACACTTGGGAGACATGGGCATTCATGTTCAGCTGTTGGTCTAGAATGACACCCAAATTTCGCACCGTTTGTGAGGGTGAAATCCGTGACCTACCAATGGCAACACTCAGGTCATGTGGCAATCCATGGAGGTTGCGAGATGAGCCAAAAACTATAAGTTCAGTTTTGGCACTGTTCAATTTGAGACGGTTTTCCTGCATCCATCTGCACACATCGCGTAGACACCTTTCAAGACGGTCGACAGCCTTGGCGAGCTGAGAAAGTGGACACGATACATATAGTGGGGTGTCGTCCGCATAGGAATGGACCCGGACTCCATGCGATCGAATTATATCGCCAAGTGGCATGGTGTAAAGAGTATACAACAGGGGCCCGATTACAGAGCCCTGCGGCACCCCACACATCACTGAACGTGGCTCAGACGAGCAACTACCAATGGCGACATATTGATAGCGTTGTGACAGGTATTCCTTTATCCAGGAGAGAGCTTTACCTCCAATGCCAAAGTAGTCATGCAGTCGCCTGATCAGCCGCTGATGATCAACCGTATCAAAAGCGGCTGACAGGTGGAGCATGGCTAATAGGACTACTTCCTTGTTATCAATAGCCGTGAGGATGTCGTTTTGCACACAGAGTAGAGCTGTTTCAGTTGACGATCCAGGGCGGTATGCTGACTGGTACGGTTCCATGAGCTGGCGACTATGCAAATGTTCATAAAGTTGATGAGAGACTACCCGTTCTAGTATTTTTGATACAAACATAAGATTAGAAACGGGACGAAAGTTCTTTTTGACATTTGCATCCAGTCCTGGCTTCTTCAAAACTGGTATGACCTTCGCCGTTTTGAAGGATTTTGGAACTTGTCCATGCTCCAGAGAGAGATTGACAATTTTGGCAAACACAGGCGCGAGCAGATCAATATGGTTCTTCACTATCCACGTAGGCAGTGGATCCAGATCACAATGTTTGCTTTGCATGGATTTAGCTATCCTGACAGCCCCCTCAGTGGACACTTGGTGAAAACTGTCGAATACCACAGCACGGACAGAGTCCTCAAAACGTGAGATTGGTCACCTCCGAGGTTGAAATCCTGCTGAATCTGTAGAATCTTGTCCTCGAAGAAAACAGCAAAGGCTTCAGTCTCATCATTCCGGAACAGGATCTGACCCGAACTACCCTTGCCCAGAATGGATCCCAGTGTAGCATGGAATTGCCGTGGGTTGCTGCATTTGAGCAGCTTCCCCCTTATGTGATCCGCTCTCGCAGATGTCAGCAGACGATTGACGGCATGTTTCTGTGTCAGCCACATCTGTTTGTGGACAGTCAGACTTGTTTTCCGCCACTGCCTTTCAAGTGTACGGCGCTTCTTTTTCTCAGAATGTATATCCTCGTTATACCACTCACAACGAGGTCTAGGAGACGATGTCACAGTCTTGATAGGTGCATGTTTGGATTTAAACTGTTTTCGAAATAAAACTTAAACAACTTCCAGAGTGTAAGTATCAATCTATTACCACCAATACAATCAGATTTCGATGATGCCAATAAGAAAAGTAAAATACAACAAAGCCCGACCAAATGTTTATCCAAAGACACACTGGCGTCATCAGGGGCAGACAGTGTGTTAAATGTAGTTGTTTCTACTGTACACCTGATGGAATTAGTATACAACTGCCCAACACCCTATGAAAACAATTTAGAAATCCGAAACTAACCCCATGGAATAGATACATGACAAGTACAAAAGTACCCACTGCTTCATGTTTTAGAATTTCATTCGGTATGTCATCTATACCTGTTGCTTTATTATTTTTACTTTGTCTCACCAGGGCTTCAATTTCATCATACGATATACAGTCGTTTACCAGTGTGTTAGTTTCTGTCATATTATACTCCAGCAAACTTAAAGTATATAGTTTTTCATTATAAAATTCAACATCAAAATCACAACTATCAACATTATACAAAGACTCAAAATCCAATCGCCACTTATCCAGTACAAATTTTGGATCAGTGTTTAAACCTGCATCATCATGAACTTTCATTGGTATAATGTTTTGCTTTTTTGGCCCTAATGACTTGACGTGCTTCCAAAACTCCTTTGGATTACTTGTGATACATTTATCTAATTATTTACTTTTATAAAGTGCCTGATTCCTTTTGTATCTCTTCAGCGTTTTATCGAATACCTTCCTTGCACATCTGAATGGGGTACATTATCGAAAGGTACAAATTGTTTGGGTCTTTCTGAAAATAGACCCACGTTGCCATATAAAGGCTTTCCAATTTCCACAGTTTAATCATGCATGACTAAAATCAATCGATATTCATAGGATGTGGTCGGTGCTGACCAGTAAGGCGACTAAAATTTGTCAACAATACTGACTTTGTTATGCATGAAAGGTTTTCACAGAAGAGGGCATTAAATGCAACGTGGGTCTTCACTGAAAGACTTCAATGAATTTGCGTAGGTACCCCATTTAGACAAGTATTCATATTTTTTTACATCATCACGTTTATGTTTGCAGTATAGTCGTTCTGAAAGTTTCATATCATGCCATGAACAGTCAAGTTCATTACTCCAGTAACTTTTATGTTTATATACTCTCTTCGGTTTTGATGACATCGAGAAATTTTTGCATTTCAGATGTGTTTCCCTTTCGGTTTTAGAATGGAACAAAAATGGTCATATGTTATGTCAATATCTATTTGTGCAGTTGAGAATTCCTCAGTGATAATATTCGAAAATGAATTTTTCCACACGCTTTGAATTCATGAAATGAGGATCTTTAAATGAATATTTCTTAGTATGAAGCAAATTTGTTCCATTCACATTCGATACAGTAGAATACTCACAGTCAATTGACTCTACAACAGAATCAGTTGAACTGCTGATTGCGTCAAGTTCCAAATCCACATATAGCAAAGAATGATCGGGAATTTTACATTTGTGATTTACAAGCCTATGGCGTGCTAACTTATCTACAAGTTCTGTACAACGCAACACTCTAAATGATTTGCAGTATTTTCGGAAATCATAAGGCACAATAATATAGTCAACAACCGAGGCTCCTTTGTGAGAAACACATGTAAAATCATCGCCTGCATGCCTTCCATTCAACGTACACATTTTTGTCTCTTTCAAAAATTCAATCAAAGACTCACCATGCTTGTTACTGGTTTTGTCAATCGACCTCCGATCACAAATATTGTCAACGTTTGTGATATAATCTCTTTTTCAGCCTATTCCACTGTTCAGATCACCGCATAACATCACCATACCAATGTTCTCATTTGAGCTGAATAATGTATAGATCGTTCGATTCAGACAAGCAAAAAACTCAGTGGCATTTCTGCCCCAGGGGGAAGATTCTGGTGGGAGATAACAACCACGAAGAAATATATTCACTTTTGACAATTTATGACACATCTGAATTATTATTATACCATCAAAAGATTTATCTACAACATTAATATCAAATATGTTTAGTAAATCACTCTTGATAAGCCAACCAACTCCCCCACTAGCCTTTCTTGCATTTTTATGTTTGGCTGATCGGCTATTACCATGCCACACATATGACGGCATATGAATCGCTTTGTTTAAATCTAAATATGTTTCTACAAGGCATATAATATCAACATTTGTGTTTTTTATTATTTCTTCTCTCAGAGGCGTATTTGTTGCTGTCCATCCGTTAACGTTCCAAGTAGCAACACGAAGACAGAGAGGCTGTGGGTTGTCTCATGGCTGGATTGGCGGGAATGGAGTACGTACTTCGCTAGCTGTCTGGGGCGGACCAGCGGGCGATGTTAGCACCTGAGAGAACGTCTGAGGATAGCTAAATCTGTTCATTGGGATGTCATAAGATGGAAACGAGTCTGGCGTTTGTGTCGGGTGTGAGTTCGGGGGAGGAAGGTAGTACTGAGGTATATGAGGTATATATTACCACTAGGTATATGAATGATATACAACTAGAATACATATTACAATATTGATAACACATTGACAAAGATAGAAAAGAAAATATAATTTCCCACAGACAGCACAATTCTGTATATTTCATTTTCTTTCTAATTCGGCTGTGACAACGCCGACATAGACAAGACACAAATCACACATAAACTATTTACAAAGTGATGACTTCATCCCCATCGTAGACAATGTAATGGCAGGTTAAAGGGCTCATGTCCCGTTACAGTTTACACAAACTTCTAGATTAAAGATGACTATATTTTCTGGACAAAGAGCAATAAAAAGTCTGATGTAATTCTGATGGAATCTTAACAGCGTTGTGGGACAGAATACTCCCAACAGTGAACTCTGTTTCACCTGGTCAAGTTACCATAAAATAAATTATTCAACTGAAATCTGTGACATCAGAAAACAACTTGTTTATCTTGGTTGGCCACACTGACAATATTAGACATACACCTAAACTATGACATAGTAAGAACAAAGGAAACTAGGTTGCTACTGATTGGGACCAAATGCGCGGCTATTGGAACGTCTTGAACTTTCATCAAAGGTTACGGTGATGATAAGAAAACATAGCTCGCTTTGTTCCATGGAATGAAATCTAAATTATGCAAGATCTTGTGTACTGAAGCTAGATGTATTAAAACAAGTCTGAATGTCTAGACATTGAAAATGTGTTGATAACAATTTTTGAATGTCTGATAAAATATCATTAAAGCAAAAATCCAATATTTACCAAAATAGAATTTAAGATAAAATATTAACTTATGATATCCAATAATATATTGAAAATGACATGGGACTTTACACAGGTACGTGGTACGTGATCTATGCCTTTTGCGAGAAGGGTTATTTGATACACAGTTTCCACGTCTATGTTAAATGTATGTATCAATCTATTACCGCTGAAAACCAGATTTTGATGATGCCAAGAAAAACCTAACATTAAAAAAAAACTTTCAGAATAGAAATAAAGCTCGACCAAACATTTATATCTGAAGCCAACCATGGCGTATACACTAACAAGTAAAATCGCAGATGCTAGGCATCAAGAGCAATGACTGAGGCCCATGATTCATATTCGCAGTTGAAAAGCGTACGTGACTAATTCGAATAAAGGATGTTGAGAACAGTAGGCCTATATTTAGTCTGTGCGCTCGTTCAGACTAACACATATTATAATCGACACCAAATAAATATTGTTACAGTGCCATATTCTCAAATGTTGAAGTAGTGATTGCCGTTCAGTGTCCCCATCTATGGAATGGTGGTAGAAGTGCTAGCACTTGCGGCAAGAAAAAAACGTACAAGTTTAAATCGACCCATTGAACATCCGGGCGATAATTTGGCGTTTTCCGTGTAAATCATCAATGTAACTCCACTAAGCCGCGGCCCTGAGGGGCCCCGGTAATAATAGAGACTTGTATAAGTCAAAGACCTGGTCAATATGATATCATTCTCTGGTAGTTTCATTTGGTAGATTGAACTATCTGATAAAAAAAGCTTGATAGATTCAGATGCTTATTCTGAGCTGGATATTTGTTTCATTTTAGGTTTTGGTGTTAATTCCGGGAACCCCAGAATAAATAGTCTGCTTCTACTAACACAACATTGATAGAAACAGTACACAGAACATGTCTTTTTTCCACTTGTGTTCATTGTACAGGGTGGCTCATTCTAAAACATTCTTTATTAGCCCAGGCAGCTTTCATTTGCGACATGAAGCAAACTTATAGGGATGAAGCGGTATGGCAGTGGCTCGGTACTGTCGGAGTCAGTTAAAAAACGGTTGCTCCAATATTTACCAAAATAGAATTTAAGATAAAATATTAACTTATGATATCCAATAATATATTGAAAATGACATGGGACTTTACACAGGTACGTGGTACGTGATCTATGCCTTTTGCGAGAAGGGTTATTTGATACACAGTTTCCACGTCTATGTTAAATGTATGTATCAATCTATTACCGCTGAAAACCAGATTTTGATGATGCCAAGAAAAACCTAACATTAAAAAAAAACTTTCAGAATAGAAATAAAGCTCGACCAAACATTTATATCTGAAGCCAACCATGGCGTATACACTAACAAGTAAAATCGCAGATGCTAGGCATCAAGAGCAATGACTGAGGCCCATGATTCATATTCGCAGTTGAAAAGCGTACGTGACTAATTCGAATAAAGGATGTTGAGAACAGTAGGCCTATATTTAGTCTGTGCGCTCGTTCAGACTAACACATATTATAATCGACACCAAATAAATATTGTTACAGTGCCATATTCTCAAATGTTGAAGTAGTGATTGCCGTTCAGTGTCCCCATCTATGGAATGGTGGTAGAAGTGCTAGCACTTGCGGCAAGAAAAAAACGTACAAGTTTAAATCGACCCATTGAACATCCGGGCGATAATTTGGCGTTTTCCGTGTAAATCATCAATGTAACTCCACTAAGCCGCGGCCCTGAGGGGCCCCGGTAATAATAGAGACTTGTATAAGTCAAAGACCTGGTCAATATGATATCATTCTCTGGTAGTTTCATTTGGTAGATTGAACTATCTGATAAAAAAAGCTTGATAGATTCAGATGCTTATTCTGAGCTGGATATTTGTTTCATTTTAGGTTTTGGTGTTAATTCCGGGAACCCCAGAATAAATAGTCTGCTTCTACTAACACAACATTGATAGAAACAGTACACAGAACATGTCTTTTTTCCACTTGTGTTCATTGTACAGGGTGGCTCATTCTAAAACATTCTTTATTAGCCCAGGCAGCTTTCATTTGCGACATGAAGCAAACTTATAGGGATGAAGCGGTATGGCAGTGGCTCGGTACTGTCGGAGTCAGTTAAAAAACGGTTGCCATGGCAACGAAAAACGTGAAAATTACATAAATGGCTATAACTCCAGTTCTATTTGATATTATTTTTTCCAACTATTTTTGTATTTTTCTTTGGTCAATTCCCGATCGTATGGTGTACGGCTGATGGTAGTATGATGAAAACGTTCCATTATCGCCCAATGTCGAATAATTTTGGGTCACGATTCCGGTTATATTTTGCCAGTGACTTTTCAGTGCATGTCTGTGCTCATAACTCAAAGACAAACGGTCCAATCAATCTGAAATTTATAGGGCTGAAGCGAAATGATAGAGTCTCAGTTCCCTCCAAAGTTTGTCAAAATCGAATAAAAAAAGTTGCCATGGCAATGGAAAAGTGAAAATCACATAATTGGCTAAAAGTCCGATTCTATTTGATATTAATTTTTCCAACTCTCCATTATTGCCCGATGTCCAAAAATTTGGAGTCAAGATTTTAAGACTTTGGGTGTTCTGAGATTCAAGACCCTTACATGTTGTGAAGCCATTTTCAATCTTTTTGAACCGTTTTCGTTCAGGAGACATGCCTTGATAGATAATAGAAACAACATTGGGAATTTTCACAGCTCAATATCGAGCAACAAGGTCAGGGTCACAGAAAAGGTAAAAATCGAAAAGTTGCAATAACTCGGCTTATATTCATTATAAATTTCCCTTATTAATTTTGTATTTTTCTATAGTCAATTCCTCATCATTTGCTATACGATCGATGATAGTGCGACCCAAATTCCTTGCTGTCGCCCAAGATCGTCAATGTAAGGGTCATCAGCTGAAATCACTGATTTGTATGATTCGTTATATTCCAAGCAGTAGTAATTCCAAAACCACTCGCGATATTCAATAGAATATTGAACATTGAGTATGCAGAATGAATCTTAGAGGGTTTGGGAAGTTAGGGAGGTCACTATCAAGAATTGAGGTCGTGGTTCAGAATAAGGTCAAAACAGAAAAATTGCAAGAATCATTACTTTCATCAATGATTATTTCTCTCATGATTTAGTTACTTTTCTATGGCTAATTCCCAATCATTTGATTTATGACCAATGATTGTACGACCACAAAACCCGATTATCACCCAGGTCGAAAATGTAAGGGTCATCAGCTTCGATTTCAGTAACTAAATCTGAAGGGGCGAGGGTCTGCATTCTCTGATTGTCTCGTTACAGTTGTATATTGTCACTGCTTCATTGTGCTGAAATCATTGATGTACATTCCAAAACAGACCCGTAATCAGGGGTGTGATGGATGCGACGACTCCCTCCCCCCTCCACCTGTAGGTTGCGGAGGAAGATGATTCAGTTTTTGAGAATCAGTTTCCAACAGAATGAACTGCACAAGTTTTTCATATATGACATCGAGCACTTCCTTCCCATTTGCCAGGGAAGATGATTACCTTTTTAAGACTCATTGCGAACTTTTCACTATTAAGGACTTCTATTGTACACATATAGGTATATGTCTCGTTCAAGCTCAAATATCACATCTCCTTTCCGGGGATAAATTCTTTTGGTTAAAATGGTGGTCACAGTATTAAATTTTTCAAACATCTCTTATTAGTCACCATTTTGACTAATATTGTAGATCAGTGGGACCGGACAAGAAGTTCAATGTTACTTATGGGGGAACGTTAAATGCAAGAGAAACTTGCTTCATTCACTCTTCCGATGGTGACTGATCACTTCGAGGAAGTAGGTAAAGCTGCAATGCTAGGAGGCCACTCTCTCTTTGAGGAAGTACAAATTGTTGTATCATGTTCAATGATAATTTATAGGCAGCCATACATCCCACTTATAACCAAGACAAGCTTTAGCATGTTTAGTCAATGAACCAGTTGACGTAAGTGGCCTCAAAGACGACTAACCTGTGTCGGAGGTCTTTCAATGTGGATTGAGTATGGAATAACAAGACCACGTCTTGGGTATGGAATAAAAAGACCACTGGACAATATCTGTTATCAATATCTGTTATCAATAATGCATGCCTTTGTTCGCAATAGGGCGTGTGTTGTATTGTTAATGTGAGTGAGAGGAAGAATTGATTTCTCGTCAGAAATATTTAAAGCAGACATTCGGTATTGTAAAATAAATACTGCCCTGTGTGTATATATCGGGAAAATGCATTATTTATTGAATAATAATTCAATTTTATTCTCTCCATGAGATAATAATCTGGTATAACAATATAGACACATGGCAATATTTAAATATTCGTTTAAATTATATATTTACATTTAAACATTCGTGTCAATTATGTGATAGTACTGGAGGGAAAGTTGAAAGTGTCAAATATATTTCAGTACTGGAGGGAACGTTGATACCCAGATGTGTGAGCCTCAATCGTTCGAAAGGATGCAAATATAAAGAACTCCTGAACTCTTGTGATAATATTACCAAGTCCAGTGGTAATTTGCTTGCATGGACAATGATATATAATAGACTGGATATATTTAAAGATTCATCAACTGCTTCGGGCAGCAAATGACGGTGGATATGTTTTTTTTTTGTCCAACTGGTTCACGAATATCGATAATCTATTGGAAAGTCAAGGAAATGCTATGCTTTCTGACATTAGTATGATACAAAATAGATATGTTCGAATCTACTGTATATATGATCCGTAACTCTACAGAAACTCTATGGAGTTTTTAACATATGAGAAGTTCTTGTCGAGAAATCAATTTACACATTTAGAGGAAATAACAAAAGAAAATGGCGAACAGTAATGCTATAATATTTGTAAGCCTACTTACATGCACTTCATTTTTCTTCTGGGTTTTATATCAAAATTCCCAGCAAGACTTGACAGCGTCCATCATGAACGTCCATGAGTCTAATAACAGTGGTACTTTGTGGAATTTTATCTCTGCTGCGCGAAAGAATAAGAATAATCAGTTAAAAAGTGGAAGTTCAGATATTGAACCCACAAAACAGGGGAATGTTTCGGATTTTGTACGAGCAATGTCATTTGTTGAAAAATCGAACACTGAGTCGAAAGGCCTCATGAGAGAAAACGTGACAACTGGAATCCGAAAATCCGACGCATCAAAGGCACAACCAAAAGACATTCATGGGCCATATGTGGCGGATTGGAAAACGGTTAAAATAGACGTATTATACGTGTATTCTGCTCACTTGGATACGAGACAGGATCAGGCGTTTGTCAAGACCTTTGGAGCCATGCATATTGACCATCTGAAAGAGTCAGTGTGGTGTCAACTCATGGTCGAGCAAGGGTCCATGACGTCAATGGAAGCAGAGGTGATTCTGGTTAATACCCAACACGCCCTGTGAGTAGGTTCTGTACTTTGATGGGAATAAAGAAATAATGAAAACTATATGTTGTGCTGCCACATTATATATTGTACTTCCGCGTATTATGATGTCAAGCTGCATCAAGATTCTCATGATGACTACAATATTCTTCATTCACTCCAGATTTTTTGAGTGTTAGTGGAAGCACAAAAACTTTACATTGGCTCAACTCTAAGATTTTTTGAAAATAGGTTACAAGATTTTTAGTCAGATCACTTATTGGCATGGCTTGGTGTCAGCCAATCTCTTTGTAGCAGCAGCAGCTTCGTCTTTTTCCCTCCGCCTTTTCTTATCTGAACTTTGTCGTGAAATATTTTCCCAAAACTACCTAAACATAATTCATGAAAGAGGTATTTAAGATTTTATTTTTCCATTTGGTCCAAAATGGTGACCCTTCCCATTGGAAAATTGTTAATTTTGAATTTTCAATGAAAGTTGTTCAAATATGTTCAGTATTTTTTTTTCTAATTTGTGCATAAGCCTCCCTACTATGTGCCTCTATGGTGTTTATGAGTTTGTGGGACATGAATTGGCAGCCTGAGGAATGATTCTGACAGGGCGACGAAAAAATGGTTCAAAACTGGGTGACTATTTGTTTTGAGCCATTTCTTGTTAAAAATGTCTGTAATTGAGAACATTGAGAATGTAATTGAGAAATATTTTAGACACATACATACACCTTTTCCTTCGTAATGGGAGTTGTATGGCGTAAACTCCTAGAATATTCCGAGATAGAGCTTGAATATTGGCAAATTTAAATGGAAAATCATGTATAACTTTCATAGCTTTTTACTATGAGTTTCAGTAGCAACCTTGAATTTGACCTTTAATGACTTTTACAGATCAAAACATCTGTCGGTGGTCTGCACATGGCGGCCAGTCTGATTTTCTACCAGATTGGCAAAAAAAAAAATCACTATTTGTTTTGAGCCATTTTTTCTCATTAAAAAATATTCTAGACTCAAAAAGTAGCATCCACTCAAGGGGTCACTTATATGTTGGCACATTCAATTGGGAACGCATATATTTCAGCGGTGATCATGAACTTCACTCATGATGACCCTGAAAACTTGAAACAGCAATATTGGGGAAAAATAACAATTGTTGCTCAACACTGTGCATTTCTTCTACCTTTCGTAGCATTTGGACTAATTGTGGAGTGTCTCAATACATTCAGATTTCGAGACGTTGATTTGATATGTCCTTTCAACTTGGACCCCTGGACTCTGCCGGAAAACGCCTGGTTGTCCATCGAAATGGGGAGTAATTTCACAAAGTTGAAGATTGAGCAAACGTTCAAAGAGAAAGACGACAGAATGTTTACTGTTTGTCTTTGGGCGCCTCTCTTCACAACTCAGGCCACTTGGCTGATTGAGTGGATCGAGTTGAACAGGTTATTCGGAGCGGATTCCATCTACGTGTACAATTTTAATGTAAGCGCAGAAGCCAATCGAGTGCTGAGATATTATGAAGATCTGGGAGTTACCAAGCTTTTACCTTGGACAAAAATTGAAGCGACGATCTCGTCACCTGGAAGCCATGATAAAATCATACATAGCAACTTCCAGGTAGCAATGATCGGCGACTGTCAACATCGCAACATCAACCAGAGCCGGTATGTTGTCGGTTCAGACTTGGATGAACTTATCACTCCGAGAGCCAGCGGACGAACATGGCGAGAAATGCTTAGTCAATCAGAGTGCGAGGGAGCAACAGCAATAGTAACCAATCATTACGTTTTCCAATACAATGAGAAAACGCATGTGGATGAACTCTGCCAAAAACAACTGCCATGTCGAGACTTCTCTCTTGCCAACAAGACTTGTGCAGAGCCTTCGAAGCAGTTTTTACGTTCGATGTGCTCCACAATGCGAACGAAAGGACCTGTATTGCAGTACCCGCATCGGACCAAGTACATGGCATCCCCATTGGCAATTTACAGGTTTCATGTACATAAGCCATCCTGGCATGGTGATGTTTGTATCTTGGATAAAGACATCGGAGCTCTCCACCACTACAGAAGAAAACAAATCGGTAAAAGGATGAGAAATTCAAGCATGTTGGTACTCGATAGGGTGATGCAGCGTAACTGGGGTAAACTTTCACGAAGGGTTGCTGGAGTTTTGAAGGATATATATGATGAATAACCTTGTTTTTACAATTCTCAAATGTGGTAATACATATATGCTTTCATCTTTCAAAGATAAAGATTACGTGCCAATTGTATCCTAATTTCATCAAGTGTTCAATAATAGAAACAATCGATGGCAAGTGTACGTCCATAAGTCACCTTAATGTTTCAGGCTCTGATGAGTCATCTATAGAAAAACATTAATGATTTTCCTTTAGGATCTAAAAAGTATAATGTCATCTTATCATATTTTATTAAAGATAATTGAGTGATTTTTTTCAAATAAATTATACATTGAGGTATAAATCTTGTGTAGGTCATTCTCAGCAGCCCCAGTATGATGAAGTATTTACATCTGTGGATGCACAGATTACTTGTTTGTGAATATTCAGATACGCTTTCGGTTGGTAATCCCAATTTGTTACTTCAGTCATTGCAATATATGTCAGTACAACCCATGTACATATTTGGGTTTGTTATTTGAGGTAGCCAACTGTGTGAAGTATCCACATGTACTGCCAGGCTGCTGGCATCACAACACGTGATCTATGTTTCATGAGAGAATGGTTATTCTACACACAAATGTGTGAGCACACTAAGTCGAAGGCTTGGTGCATTGGCAATGACATTTGTAAAACGTGCAGTAATTCCCTTGATTGTAAGCTTTCCTGAACCAACCCAGGGTTGACGTCAGTTTTCAGGGGCTCAATTCTTTGTCCTCTCTGAGGCTGGGCAAGCCATTTCACATGAGGACGATGTTTCCAACAAACTCAGCCTGGCAAAATTAGGTGAATACCACCTTGCTAAGAAGTATCCATCTCTCCGCTTTCTATTCCCCAATGCAATACTCCATCCCAAAAAGGACAACGATCGAGACAACACCTCGGAGTTAACCCCAAGCTGAACCAGTTCAAGGGCATGGTGGCAGCTCTAGATCCTCGCCAGGTGTCCCGATTTTGGTGTACTTTCGATGCTCCCATGCCCTTACATAAAGATCTCCAGTGGGAGCATTCTTCAACCTAAGTCACATGTCCACTCACATATGGATGCAGAATCCCAGGATAAACTTGTAACTGCGAATCTCCGCAGATGATATAAGATCCGATTCAGTCGAGATTCAAGATCCCGATTCACTCAGGTCCTCTCCCCTTCCCTGGTAGTGTTCGCATCCCACTCTCCAGGGAATGAAAGATTTCTGATTCTCATACACCTCATCATTGGGATGCTGGAGAAGCATGCCAGTGGGCTGTAACTTGGCTCTCCCTAGCTTCTACAGTCGGCTGTTTGTGATTCCAAAGCTGATTGTCAGTTGGTGTGTGATAGATCTCAGCCTTTTTCCTATACATAGTGCTCAAATTGAGTGGTCAAGGACCAGCTGATTGATCTTGAATTAAAAGCCATTCACGAATGGTCAGAGAAATGGCTAGTCAGTTTCAATGTTAACAAAACTAAATCTCTCTTAATCAGTAATAAAAAAGATTAGAACCTGAATCCTAATGTTCCAATGAATAACACAACCATAGAAGAGGTTTGTTCTCATAAACACCTGGGTATAACACTCAGTCCGAACCTCTCTTGGACTCTACACAACGACGATATAGTATTGAAAGCAAGGCGTAGGTTGGATATTCTCCGATCATTACCCTCGCTCCGATAGGGGCAGAGGGTATTGTAATTGGGTCTGTCCGTATGTCTGTCTGTTTGTTTGTCTGTCCGCGCGCATATCTCAAAGGAGAATGGTCCGATCAACATGAAACTTATAGAGATGAAGCGGTATCTCAGTGGCTCGGTCCTCCTCGAATCTGGTCAAAAACTGTTGCCATGGCAACGGAAAATGTAAAAATCAATAATTGACCATAACTTCGGTTCTAATCAAGATAATTTTTTTCTAACTAGTTTTCTATTTTTCTATGGCCAATTCGTGATCATCTGATATATAGCCCGTGGTCGTACGACCAAAACTCTCTATTATCGCCCGATGTCGAACAATTGGGGGTCACGAATTCGGTTATTTTTGGCCAGCGACGTTTCAGTGCAAATGTCTGCGCTCATAACTCAAAGGCAAACGGTCTGATCGATTTGAAATTTATAGGGCTGGAGTGCTATGGTAGTGGCTCAGTCCCTTTCAAATTTTGCCAAAATCGGGTGAAAACGGTTGCCATGGCAACGGAAAAAAGAAAATCACATAATTGGCTCTAACTCCGGTTCTACTTGATATTATTTTTTCCCCCCTTTTTTTTTTTTTTTCTTTGGCCAATTCCCGATCGTTTGGTGTACGATTGATGGTCGTACGACGAAAAGTCTCCATTATCGCCAGATGTCGAAAAATTGGGGGTCACGAATTCGGTTATTTTTGGCCAGCGACGTTTCCGTGCAAATGTCTGCGCTCATAACTCAAAGGCAAACGGTCCGATCAATTTGAAACTTATAGGACTTTAGTGCTATGGTAGTGGCTCAGTCCCTTTCAAATTTTGCCAAAATCGGGTGAAAACGGTTGCCATGGCAACGGAAAAAAGAAAATCACATAATTGGCTCTAACTCCGGTTCTACTTGATATTTTTTTTTCCATCTTTTTTTGTATTTTTCTTTGGCCAATTCCCAATCGTATTGCGTACGGCCGATGGTCGTACGAAGAAAATTATCCATTATCGCCCGATGTCGAAAAGCTGGGGGTTGACGATTTCGGCTATTCTTTGCCAGCCTCTATTCAGTGCAAATGTCTGCGCTTATACCTCAAAGACAAACGGTTCTATCGATCTGAAATTTACAGGAGTGAAGCGCTACGGTAATGCCTCGGTCTCCTTCAAATGTTGTCAAAATCGAAAAAAAATGGTTGTCATGGTAACGGAAAAAGTTAAAATCGCATAATTAACTTTAACTCCGGTTCTACTGGATATTAATTTTTCCAACTATTTTTGTATTTTTCTTTGGCCAATTTCCGACCATTTGACCAATGATAGGACCAAAATCCCTGATTATCGTCCAGGTAGAAAATGTAAGGGTCATCAACTATATTTTTAGTAACACTAAATCAGGAAGGGCGAGGGTCTGCAATCTCTGATTGTCTCGTTTAAATTCAAATTGCA
Organism: Terebella lapidaria; assembly: GCA_949152475.1. Classification (NCBI taxonomy): domain Eukaryota; kingdom Metazoa; phylum Annelida; class Polychaeta; order Terebellida; family Terebellidae; genus Terebella; species Terebella lapidaria. Next base: position 31,445,716 of record OX424563.1, on the reverse strand, counting down.
GCGCGCTGACTTGCAGAGATTTTATCAATCCTTTGTAGATTTTCGTTTTGGCCTGAAATTAAGATTTAGGTACAATTCCAAATTTTCAACCTTTGCGACAGAAGCCGGACATATTGTAGGAAAACGATGTGACAGAATTTAACAAATCTGAGTAGCCTACATGTACTGTGTATATCGCTACGAACATCAGAAATTACGGACAAGGCCCCCATGTCACTATGAGGGGTTAGTGGGTCGAACCGGAAGGGGAAGGAGAGGGTGCGTTATAAGTATGCGTTGATGTACGACATGAACTAAACGCACAATATCAGAGTTCTCACTGTCATGAATCCGATTTATGCAAACAAATCGATATTTGAGCTGTTGTATCTGTAGAGGTCGAAACTGTGATTTTGGGAAAATATTGCTCACTTCATTCCTACTGCCACATACGGAGCCTCTGAATGGACATGGAAGAAATATTTTTAGCACATTGTTATTGCGTTCCCTCACAATATTATTGCGTTCCCTCGCAATGTGCTTCTCAATATCGATGACGCCGATATAATGACGTCACAGTTCATCTGTTGTTTTCTATTGTTGAGATGTTTATTCCTTTCAAAACTATATCATGTCGATATCGCGATAAACCGTGGATGAATCATCAAATTAAAAAACTGATAAGAAAGAGAAACCGAGCTTTCAAACGCTTCAAAAAAACTGGTAAACACGAACATCTGGAAGTATACCGTAATTTACGCAATCGTACATTGCGCGAATGCCGTAAACAAAAACATTATTATGACAACAGACTTAATGATAAGTTGTCTTCCAATGCAAATCCCAAAGATTTCAGGAAACTTGTTAAATCTTGCTTTGGCAGCTCTTCATCGAATTCGATCACACCGCTCGTTACTGATAATGGCATCGTAAATGACAGCGCCTTAAAAGCCAAACTGTTTAGCGATTTCTTTGTGTCTCAATGTGAATTACCCCAAATTTTTGAATCAATAAGTTTACCTGATGTATCCGATAAAAACAGATGCGCTACTTGTCTAGAACATATCTCTATCGACGTTCTTGACGTATAAAAGGTGCTTTTGTGTCTGTACACTACAAAGGGCACAGGTCCTGATTATATTGGAAACCACATATTGAAAAATTGTGCAGAAACTCTGTCATTACCGTTGAGTATTATATTCGAACACTGTATAGGTACTTCCACGTACCCTACATGTTGGAAACTTAGTAACGTTATACCAATTCACAAGAAAAATAATCGTCAGTCAGTTGGTAATTATCGACCGATTTCCTGCTCTGCAACATGAGTAAAGTCTTTGAAAGGATCATATACAATAGAATGTGTAAGTTTTTCACAGACAACAAAATTTTATCCTTGTCAAATTCAGGCTTTAAATTCAGGCTTTAAAGGGCCATGGACACGAAAAAGTGACTTGTTTTAAAAATGAAGTTAAGCATCTACTAAGCATGTACACAACAGAAATAGTATCAATTAGGGCTCGGGTTGTCGAGAAATTGACCTGACAGCCGTTGCGCCAGCTACTTGGCATTTTACGTTCTTTGTGATCTGTGACGTCACGGGGGAACGACCGCGCTAGCGAAGACGTTTGTCGTTGCAGGTGGTTGTTTGCGGCTGTCTGGTAGGAATCCATTTATCACTACATATATACTATATATCATATCAATAAGTATGGGAATTTTGTAATCATTATGCAGCATGGGTACCTTAGTGTCGGCGAAGGTTCTACACATCGGGAAGGTGTCAGGCTTTCTACTTTCCAGATGATCCATAACCTGTTTACATAGGCCTACATCCGCACAATAGCCTGTTCGTAGTTCAGCGAGATATGCCCTACTGAAATGTATCGTGATGTAACTTGACATACTCATGAAAATATTTTTGAGAGGCCTATTTCACCTGGGGATTAAGCGGCGATTTCATTCTTTCAGCTTTAAAACTTAATAAGCTAGCAATATACAACAACGGTGAATTTAGCCCCACCTAGGATTTCTCGGTCCACACTCGATTTCTGTTTGATTTCGTTTAAATTGTGAAATCCTTTGAGAGCAGCTTCTCTGTATAAAAAAAGGCTATACCCCAACGTCTTTTTTGGTCCGAAATTCAAATTACTACAATACGTCCATGCCTGGTAGATGTACAAATATAACCAAGAATACGCGAGAATAGTGTACTAGAATATACTTCTGGCACACAGTATGCTTCTAAACGGGAATCTTATTCCTAAGATTTTTGTTTTGGGTTGAAATTAAGATTTAGGTAAAATTCCAAATTCTCAACCTTTGCGACAGAAGCCGGACATACATGTATTGTAGGAAAACGATGTGACAGAATTTAACAAATCTGATTAGCCTACATGTATGCCTACTGTGTATATCGCTACGAACATCAGAAATTACGGACAATGCCCCACGTCATTATGAGGGGTTAGTGAGTCGAACCAGAAGGGGAAGGAGAGGGTGCGTTATAAGTATGCGTTGATGAGCTAAACGCACAATATCAGAGTTCTCACTGGCATGAATCCGATTTATGCAAACAAATCGATATTTGAGCTGTTGTATCTATAGAGGTCGAAACTGTGATTTTGGGAAAATATTGCTAACTTCATTCCTACTGCCACACACCCGTTTTTACTTTTAAAAATTTTACAACAATTGATGAACAAGCATGAGCTTACATTAACATCTTTTTGGTTCGGATCTTGGCGCAAGAGTGGGAGGTAACCAGAAAACCTGGTGAAAACCCTCTTGCCCGGTTTGGCGACAACATACCATCTCACATTCTGCCGAGGCCGGGGATCGAACCCGCGCCCAAACCGGCCAAATTGGTGAGAAGTCAGTTCTCATACGCCATACCATACCATACTAACCATAACATACTATACATACCATAAGCTGTATGCCTGATCACAGAGTCGGATTCCATTTATCTTTCTACCAGCAAACATGTCAATCACTTGTCCAATCGCTGGCATATCGAAAAAAAAGTAATTATGCAAGTGTTAATATAATACCCCCCCCCCCCCACACACAGACACACACACACACAAGATCGCATCACGGTTTACATGGTTTATCCTGTCTGACTTTTCATCTTCCGGAGAGAGGGTGGAGGAGGGGAAGAGGTTTTACGTGCTACTCCCACTTGTCACTATAAAATTCGGATGTACATGTACATGTATATGTTATAGTTTACCGTATCATATCCATAATTTCTACTTTATTTTTTGTCTCTCATTTGCAGGCCTACCTGGTATGCATGTTCAGCTCTAGCGATACAGTGTACATCTAGTCCTCATTCAATCTTTATTTTCTGCCTAGAACCCCAACCCCCACCCCCCTGCCTCATTTCAGCCTGGAACACATCTTCTTGAGCCCCCCCCCCCCCCTCTCCCCCCAACCCGGTTCTTCAGTTCTTTGTTCCATAAGCACCCGCAACCACTTCCCAGCATCAAAGATTCTGTACAGAGAATCTTTTCCCCCGTGACGTCAGAAACGTCATTTTACGTAAAAATATGCTGACCGCGCTCCACGTGGAATATCGGTCTTCGGACCGCTGTAGATCTCATATGTGTGTTCGGAAAGGCTCTATTTCCATCTGCATGCTTATATATATGAATGCTGTTGCGTGTGGAACAATTTAATAATCACATCAAATATCATGTCCATGGCCCTTTAAAATAGACATAGAGAGTGTCTATGGTTGAATGTGTGACGTTTCAGGGATTCCTCTCTCAGACCTGATTCCAATGTAAACACCTGTCAATCTTGATGTAAACACCACTTTCAGCCTTCTGTTTCGGGTGAAATACCGCATAAATAGCCATGTGTATGCAATTTTGGGGATCATGCTTAAATATTTTGATATAATTTTGTCAACTGAGCTGGTTTTTCAATTCGAACAAATATTAGTAACTAAGTGCAAATGGCCTTTTAACTTACCTCGCTGCAAAACTGAGCGATACCGCCGCTCATTCATACCACGTGCCCTCGCCCTGTGGAACTCACTGCCAACCACAGTTACAGGCTTCGCCAGTCTTGGCTCATTCACAGTCCAACTCAAATCCATCTTTTCATGTGAAAAGTCTCCTGTATGGTTCGATGTTGGCAACAGGATAGCAAATATTCAGCTGACACGATTACGTCTTAACAATAACACGCTCAACAGCCATTTGTTCAATAATAACTTGTCGGACAGCCCATCTTGCTCATGTGGCGAGCCTATAGAATCTACCCTTCACTATATCTTGAAATGCTCAAATTACATTTCTGCCCGAGAAAAATTAATGGAATCCGTAAAACGTATTCTCTCAGCAAATCAAAATTATCAGTCTCTTGCAGACATACCCGATAACATTCTTTTCGAAACAGTTCTCTATGGCAAAAGTGATCTTGATAACGACATAAATGCATCAATTATGCATGCCACGCAAAACTACATAATATCATCTAGCAGGTTTTCCGGAGGATTTTTTCAATCCGCCGAGTTTTTGTGGAACGATGTGCATATACGAACCTTATTAGAAACTTGAATCAACTGTCTGATGTTAACTACTAGGTTACATTCATATCTACTTGTATATTGTACATTTACCACGCATATGATTATGTTGTTTGATTCTTGTGTTCCAGGATTCGTGTCAATTTTCACAGTTTATACTTTTTTCTGTTCTATTAATTTTTCCACGCATATGAGTATGTTGTTTGATTCTTGTGTTCCCTGATTCGTGTCGATTTTCACAGTTTATACTTTTTTCTGTTCTATTATTTTTTCCACACATATGATTATGTTGTCTGATGCTTGTGTTCCATGATTTGTGTCGATTTTCACAGTTTATACTTTTTTTCTGTTCTATTAATTTATGTTCATTCATGCGTCCGTGTGTTGTTGTTGTTGTGTGTGGTTTTCTTTTCTTTTCTTCTTCTTTTCTTATTATTATCATTTTATTATTTGTATTTTTTTTCATTGGAGAGTTCCGTGATTAGCTTCTGGCTATCGAATTATCCAATTCAAATAAATATGTTTAAACTAAACTAATCCGGATCACGTTCCCTCGTGATCCTATTGGGTCCCCCTCGCATTCCGGATCGCGTTTCTCGCAATCTTGTAGAAACACCTTCTCAGAAGTCATTGGCGTCAGCACAAAGAGAAGGCTATCACGAGGGAACGCAATAATATCACGACGGAATGCGATCCGGAGTGTGAGGGAATGCAATAAGATCACGAGGGAACGCGAGGGAACGCAATAAGATTGCAAGGGAGCGCAATAATATTGCGAGGGAACGCAATAACGATATGTCAATAAATATTTCTTCCATGTCCTTTCAGCGGCTCCGTAGTCACACACCTATCTTTAATTTTTTTAATTTTACAACAATTGATGAGCAAGCATGAGCTTACTTGTTGGCTCGGATCTTGGCGTAAGGGTGGAAGGTAACCAGAAAACCTGGTGAAAACTCTCTTGCCTGGTTTGGCGACCACATACCATCTCACATACTGCCGAGGCCAAGGATCGAACCCGCGCCCAAACCGACCAAATTGGTGAGAAGTCAGCCCACATGGTCATACAGCACGCGTTCTCATGGTCGACTTTAGTAGTGCTTCCAACACTATACAACCACACCTCATGCTCCAGAAGCTACTGTCTCTTGGTGTGAACGACCGCATCAGACTGTGGATACAGAACTTCCTGACACAGCCACCACAGAGAGTACATGTTGGTGCCTCTCACTCTGACACTCTGGTAGTCAACACGGGTGCCCCTCAGGGGTGTGTCCATTCACTGGTGTTCTTCACCATATACACCAACGACTGTCGTTCATGTTTCAAGAACTGTGACATCATTAAATATGCCGATGATACTGCCATTGTTGGCCATCTGACTGATTCACCCGATACCCTGAACATGTATATGTCATGTGTTGAACTCTTCACTGTCTGGTGCTCTGACAACTTCTAAACGGAGTTTAGAGCTTCTTTTGGAGCTAAACGTTTCCAAAACCAAAGAGATGGTATTCGATTTCCGTAGAACCAGATCCCAAATCACTCCTGTAAGGATAAATGACACTCATGTTAGCAAAGCTAACGATTACAAATATCTTGGCACAGTGTTCGATAACAAATTCTTGTGGTCACAAAACACACAAAGGATCTACTCCAAATGTCAGACTCATTTCATGCCAGCAAAACAATTTTGAACATGTTCTACAAATCTATAATAGGAAGTGTATTATCGTTTTGTATATTAGTATATTACGGCAATTCTAGGGTGTGTGACCTCTCCAAACTCGACAGAATAGTCAAGCAAGGCACAAAATTGTCTAAAACTCCATGCATGTCTCTGGAATGTCTGTTCGTCAAATACTGTCAAGCAAAAACTAACTCAATCATGTCAGATGGAACGCACCCGCTCCACGGCTGTCATGTGTTACTCCGATCAAGCGTTAGACTTGCTTCGACCAGGTGCAGAACATCCCGTTTCTCCAGCTCGTTTGTTCCTAGGTCTGTCCGTATGTATAATGGCCATTCAATGCGGTGAAACTGTTTGTATTTCATGTCTAACGTAAGTTATCTTGGTGTATATATACTGTCATTGTATATATGTTGTCTTCAGTACCAGCTGTAAAACAAGTTTCCTTCGGGATTGAATACAGTATCTATATATCTCCCCATCTATCTCCCCATCTACCGGTATCTATCAATCTCCCCATCTCCCCATCTATCTATGCGAACTGAGCTAACTGGGAAACCTATCTTTGCTCAGAGGTCGGTAGTTCCTGGTATGCATAGGTAGTGTGTATGAACTAAATATCGCTTGATATTGTGTTACTTCCATTACAAATATAGAAATGTAGAAGAAAGCAAAGTGAGTTTTAGAACTCACAGCGAGTTATCTCGATACTGTATGCCATACCATATTCCTACTACAGTAGAACCACTGTGCCTGACCACAGAGTCGGATTCCATTTATCTTTCTACCAGCAAACATGTCAATCATTTGTCCAATCGCTGGCATATCGAAAACAAAATGATGTAATTATGCAAGTGTTCATATTATACCCCCCCCCTCCCGCAAGACCGCATCACGGTTTACATGGTTCCTCCTGTCTGACTTTTCATCTTCCGGAGAGAGGGGTGGAGGCGGGGTAAAGGTTTTACGTGCTACTTCCCCATGTCACTATAAAATTCTGATATGCATGTATATATTATGGATTACTACGGTGGCTTATTTCTGCCACAATTAGATTAATTTCTGTAAAAAAAAATTCAGATATAAATATTTTAATTACACACGAGCAAATGTTTCCTTCGCGAAGCAAACGTTTTCTTCACGAAGTAAATAGTTTGCTTTGTGAAGCAAATGTTTCCTTCGCGAAGCAAACGTTTACTTCACGAAGACAAATGGTTTGCCTTGCATAGCAAATGTTTCCTCCGCGAAGCAAACGTTTTCTACACGAAGTAAACAGTTTGCTTTGCAAAGCAAATGTTTCCTTCGCGAAGCAAACGTTTTCTACACAAAGTAAATAGTTTGCTTTGCAAAGCAAATGTTTCCTTCGCGAAGCAAACGTTTTCTACACGAAGTAAATAGTTTGCTTTGCAAAGCAAATGTTTCCCTCGCGAAGCAAACGTTTTCTTCACGAAGCAAATAGTTTGTTTTGCATAGCAAATGTTTCCTTCGCGAAGCAAACGTTTTCTTCACGAAGTAAATAGTTCGCTTTGTATAGCAAATGTTTCCTACGCGAAGCAAACGTTTCCTACACGAAGCAAATCATTTGCTTCGTGTAGAGAACATTCGCTTCGCAAAGGAAACATTTCCTTCGTGGAGCAAACCATTTGCTTCGTGTAGAAAACGTTTGCTATGCGAAGGAAACATTTGCTCCACGTAGTAAACTATTTGTTTTGTGTAGAAAACGTTTGCTTCATGGAAGAAACATTTGCTACGCAAAGCAAAGTAGGGCCTATTCACTTTGTGTAGGAAACGTTTGCTTCGCAAAGGAAACGTTTGCTTCGCAAAGCAAACTATTAGCTTCGTGTAGAAAACGTTTGCTTCGCGAAGGAAACATTTGCTCTGTGTAGGAAACTATTTGCAACGTGTAGGAAACGTGTGCTTCGCGTAGGAAACATTTGCAATGCAAAGCAAACTATTTACTTCGTGAAGAAAACGTTTGCTTCGCGAAGGAAACATTTGCTTTGCAAAGCAAACTATTTACTTCGTGAAGAAAACGTTTGCTTCGTGAAGGAAACATTTGCTCTGCGTAGGAAACTATTTACTTCGTGTATGAAACGTTTGCTTCGCGAAGGAAACATTTGCTCCGTGTGTAATTAAATTATTTATATCTGAAATTGTTTTTAAATGGAATTAATCTAATTGTGGCAGAAATAAGCCACTGTAGATTACCGTATCATATCCATAATTTGTGCTTTATATTTTGTCTCTGATTTGCAGGCCTACCTGGTATGCATGGTCAGCTCTAGCGATACAGTGTACAACTGGTCCAGATTGAATCTTTATTTTGTGCCCATAACCCCCCCCCCCCCCCCCCCCTTCCGCCTCATTTCAGCCTGAAACCAAAGTTTTTGTGTTAAACTCTTTGTTGAAACACCGTTTTGTCCACCAGACGGCACTCCGAAGCACCCGTCTTTGTAATAACCGATTCTCTGGTCCCTTGAATCAGGGGACAGTGTCAATGCGCGGTAACAAATAGTCCGTATTAATGCGCGTTTTGTTGACACGAGCACGTGCTTTCTTGTTTTACATGGATCGACCAGCCAGTCATGACTCAGCCATGAATTTTTCAGAGGCACTAAAGATTGCCACGGACACCGCTACTGGAGTCATTCTATCACAATCTATCACAATTTATCACAATTATATCACATTACTTCGATTCATAGAGGCATCCTTGTTGGAACTATTTTCGGTATCCCAGAATGCAAATAACGAATCGTGTGAAAGACGGGTGCTGGATCGCCGCCTTTCGTGAAAACGGTTGAAACACATCTTTTTCTCGCCCCCCCCCCCAACCCCGTTCTTCAGTGCTTTGTTCCATACACACCTGCAACCTCTTCCCAGCTTCAACGATTCTGTACAGAGAATCTTCTCCCCCGTGACGTTAGAAACGTCATTTTCCGTAAAAATATGCTGACCGCGCTACACGTGGAATATCGGCCTTCGGACCGCTGTAAATCTCATCTGTGTGTTTAGAAAGGCTATTTCCATCTGCATGCATATATGAATACTGTTGCATGTAGAACGATTTAAAAATCACATCAAATATCATGTCCATGGCCCTTCAAATACCTGACCGCGTGACTGTTAGTTTCCAAGATGTATTCTTCAGGAGGGAAATATACTCATCCCGAATTCTCAAACTAAAATAAAATACAGGTAGGGGATTAAACGTTGAACAGCACCAAATGTCGAGCACAATTTTTAATGTTGTCAGTGCTCAGAAAAGAATGAACGTAAATCACACCTTACGGCACATGAGCATACAAATGTTAGATATGAGCAAATCCTACTCATGAAATTTTCAATTAATTTCATGCTTTTTGAGTACTTCTAAAATCAAAAGTTGTGTTCGACATTTGGTGCTGTCCGATATTTAGTCTCCTACCTGTATATGTTTTAAACTGATTCGCAGGATGTGGACTTATGGAAGTGAAAAATCAATGACTGCTTATATTTCATGTCTATCATCCTATACATATTAGTGAAACTGTCCCATATATCATGATTGATCCATGCGTCAAGTGATGACTAAGTAGGGCATCATTGATTCATTTAATGAGTAAATAAAAGTTCATGACATTCAACATATTGATATTTTTGCAGGCCATCCGATCGCACCTCAGGTCAATTCAGGTCGGATCTCATTGATGATTAAGTGAATGACATTCGTGGTGCATTAATGAAACATGGAAGAACATTTGAAGGTATCAAGCATACAAAATCAAATATGAAATGGATTGTCTAGCGTGCAACATCCAAACACTATCATGATTCTTTTGTACGATAATCAGTGTTAGTCAGAGAAACAGGAAACGTGTACCGGAGATGTGTGAGCGTCAGTTGTTCCAAAAGATGAAAATAGGAAGATCCTCAGAACTCATAGGAAAGTGGCACCCAGTGAGTTGGTAACATTGCTTGGACAGTGATATATAAATGTCTAGACAGATTCAAACAACTACCAACTGGAAAAGCTGGTTGAAATGAAATATTAATGTATTAATATTAATGCGCGTTTTGTAAACACGAGCACGTGCTTTCTTGTTTTACATGGATCGACCAGCCAGTCATGACTCAGCCATTAATTTTTCAGAGGCACTACAGATTGCCACGGACACCGCTACTGGAGTCATTCTATCACAATCTATCACAATCTATCACAATTTATCACAATTCTATCACATTGAAATTTATAAGACCGGATCGCAAATATCGAAAACCCATTGGAAATTCACGGGTATAAGCTAGACACAATATGTTCACCTTTACCACTACATGACCTGTAACTCCACAGAAATGACATACGGAATTATGAATAATTGTGTGAATATATAGAAACGCTTTTTCAAAAAATCATTATATACACGTGGAGGAAAGACCATAAAAATGGCAAGAAGTCATGTTGGAATATTTATGTTGGTTTCATGTGGTACATTGTTTCTCTGTATTTTATATCAAAATTATCAACAAGACTTGATAGCGTCCATCACGAATACTTACAGGTTTAACAATAGTGGCTTTTCCCCGGATTATATATCGGCTGATCTCATTATTCAGAACAATCAATCAAGAACAGGAAGTTCAAATACTGGACCCACAAAGGGCAATAAATCCAACACGGACGTGAAGGATCTCCTTGAAGAAAACGTGTCAAAGTTTGCTGGAAATTTGACAATGTCAAAGCAAGACAAGGAAACTGTGCCTCGAAAATCTACCGTGTCAAAAACACAGTCAAATGACAGTCACGTGCCTTATGTGGCAGATTGGAAAACGGTTAAAATGGACGTGTTATATGTGTATTCTGCTCACTTGGACGCCAGACAGGGCGAGGCGTCGGTCAAGGTATTTGGAGCTATGCATAGGGACCATATCAAAGAGCCAGTGCAGTGTCGGCTTATGGTCGACCAATTGCGGATGACTGTAATAGAAGCTAAGGTGATTCATGTTAATCACCAAGATGCCATGTAAGTAGTTTGCATGAAATTTGAAATTTAGTCAATTTGTATGAATTTGTAGCCAGATATTACATATTGTGCTGCAACATATTATGAAGTCAAGCTCCACTAAGATATTCATAACAACTACATTATTCCCTATTAATTCCAGGTGTTTTAAAAGATTTATTGATGCACAACAATCTTTACATTGAATAATAAATAGTGTTTAGGTTACCACACCAGAAAAAATTTCAAACAAACAGTGATTTTGATGGTCCCAAATCACTATTTGTGTTTATTTATTTTGAGCCATTTTCAATCCATTCCCCAAAAAAAAATTACCATTGAACATTTTTTAACGTTCTCGTTTTTTTTAAAAACTTTCATCCACATTTTCCTGCATGATGGGAGCTCTATGGAGTAATATTCCAAGATAGAACATGAATATTGGCATATTCAAATGGGAAACCATCAGCGGTGACGTCGAATTTGACCTATATAATGAGCTTGAAAGACAATATCAGCATTTTAATAATATGACTCTCGGACTTTAGCAGCCATTTTGTCGAAATCTGTTCTGAAACGTTTTCCGTGTAATTAATGCACAGGACTCTTCATATGCACCCTTGGATGTGTATAATTTTGGTGCCCTTGAATCACTAGATTGTCTGGAAAAATGTTCCGAATCTGTATGGAGTAAACTTGGAATCTGTGTGCAGTAAACTACATGTACATCAGGGAAAAGCCTAAGTATTGGCGCATTCAAAATGGAAATCATATATAACGATTTCAGTGAGCTTGAATTTCACATATAAAGATACTTGGAAGGTCAAAACAGCATTTTTTTTTGAGAAAAAAAAGCAGTTGTTGTTCAACACTGTCCATTTCTCCAGTAATCTCTCTTAGCCCTTAGGATCATTTTGGCATTTTTAATTACATCTAGATTTCATGACATTGATGTGATATGCCGTTTTGACTTCGACCCCTGGAATTTGCCAGAAAACGCCTGGTTGTTCATCGCAATGGGAAGTAACTCCACAAAGTTGAAGATCGAACAAACTTTCAAGAGGAAAGACGAGAGAATGTTTACGGTTTGCCTTTGGGCACCTCTCTTCACCACTCAGGCCACTTGGTTGATCGAGTGGATCGAATTGAACAGGTTATTCGGAGCGGATACCATTTACGTGTACAATTTCAAAGTAAACGCAGAAAGTAGTCGAGTGCTGAGATATTATGAAAATCTGGGAGTCGTCAAGCTTTTCCCCTGGAAAAAAATTAAAACGACAATCTCGTCATCTGGAAGCTATAGCAGAATCTCGCATGACCACTTTCAGCTCGCGATGATTGGCGACTGCCAACAACGCAACATCAATCAGAGCCGGTACGTTGTCGGTTCAGACTTAGATGAACTTATAACTCCACGTGGTGACGGACGAACATGGCGGGAAATGCTCAGCCAATCAGCGTGCGAGGGAGCAACAGCAATAGCAGCCAATCATTATCTCTTCGAATACAATGAACAAACTCAGGTGGACGAACTCTGCAAAGAACATATGCCATGTCGTGACTTCTCTCTTGCAAACAAGACTTGTGCAGAGCCTTCGAGACAGTTTTTACGTTCGATGTGCACCACAAGGCGAACGAAACAGCTTCTTGAATACCCGAGTCGAACCAAGTACATGGCATCCCCTACGGCAATTGACAGGTTTCTAGTGCACAGGCCATCCTGGTTTGTTGATGTTTGTATCTTGGATAAAGACATCGGAGCTCTCCACCACTACAGAAGGGTCCAAGTCGGCACGAGGACTGACAATTCAAACATGTTTGTGGTGGATAGAGTGATGCACCGTCACTGGGGTAATCTTTCACAAAGGGTTGCTGGAGTTTTAAAGGATACATATGATGAATAACCTTGTTTTTACAATTACCAAATGTGGTTATATATATATGCTTTAGTTTTTTCAAAATGGTTTATTCGGCAATTGTATCCTAACTTCATGAGGTGCTCAATACACAGAAACACTCAATGCAAACTGTACGTCCATATGGCACCTTAATATTTCAGGCTCTGTTGACTCATATCTAAAACATATTAAAGATTTTCGCTCTTGGACAGAAAATATATATCTTATCTTATTTTATCTAAAATCGTTGAGTAATTTTTGGTCAAATAAATCATATAGGTACAAATCGTGTGCCGGTCACTCTCAGCAGCCCAAGTATGAAGTATTTACATCTCTTGATGAACTAGATTACTTGTTTGTGAATATTCGGATATGCTTTAAGTTGATAATCTCAATTTGTTTCTTCATTCGTTGCAACGGATGACAGTACAATCCATGTACATACTTCGCGTTCGTTATTTGAGGTAAGCAACTATGTGAAGTATTCACATGTAATGTCAGGCTGCTGGCATCACTACACGTGATCTATGACTTATGAGAGAAGGGTTATATTACACACAAATGTGTCAACACACTAAGTCAAAGGCTCGGTGTATTGGCAATGACATTTTTAAAACGTACAGTAGCTCCTTTGATTTTTTCTTCGTCAATTCACATGGAAGTTTTAATGAAAATCTTATTTAAAATAAACGCCATTGATTCGAATATGCGATTATTTTCTGGTCTTATTTTTCGGAAAAAAATGAATGATTTGATAAAACTATAGAGTTTACACTGGCGTGTACACTTTGCAGTCATGTATTGTACTTTTTCTCATGATTTTGTCTTCATTTCAATATATGTTACGATCTCTGTTTTTAGATACATTTACTTTGAGCTGGTTACTTGTCTCTGTTTTCAGATACATTTACTTTGAGCTGGTTACTTGTTTCTGTTTGTTTCGTTTTGGGTTTAGATGTTAAAGCCATTGCTGACGTTTGGGGCTAAATTTTTGCTTCCATTTCTACCAAAATTTGATAGTTTGTTGCTATCGACTTCAGCGACCAAAATTTAACATTTGAAAAAGATTTGACCAACTGGCTCATTGGATATTATAATTTGAAATGACATGGTGAAATATAACCAGATTGTTGTACATTTTCCAAATCCTTGTTACTGACGTGTTCAACCGACTCTTGGTCATGAAAATAAATGTGGATGTGTTGCTGGAGTCTTGTATGCCCTGATTCTAGTCTTATTTGCATATTAAAATATGTTATTAACTTTCATCAAATATATTATGAAGATACCTGTTCTTCATGTCGTCGTTATGTACCCACACCCTTGAACTGTGGAGTAATAGGTACTCTTTTCCCACACAAATTATTTATTTTTGTATAAAATATGATCGGTTCAAAGGAACAACATTCTTTATCAGCCCCAACAGTAGTTCATGTGTGACATGAAGCTACAAAAGGAGTAACATCATGTGTGAGACTGGAACCAGACGATGTGAAGAATGCGACACCCCTAAGTGCTATTTAGGATGGTGATTGGAAAAGAATGTCCAAAACTTTGGGACTCAATACTTAGTTCATACAAAATGACATAAAAAGTCATACTTATACCTGAAAAAACTAAAATCAAAATTGAGAACTGTTTTGAAAAAATTATCACATATTCATTATTCTCCCCACATAACAATTGGATACAAAATACATAAGGGCAAACTCGTTCATCGTTCCCGTAACAACATGGCCTAAAATTGACTTCTGCTCATCGTACATATATAGAGTTCAAGGGTTGGGATATAATACAGGTGGGATACAAGGAAACAAACCTTCACAAGTTCACAAGTTTATAGGTCTATGGCATATGGTTTGGTCACTGCAAGTCTCACCAAAGACTGAATTCTCCATTTCCCTTCATCAGTTTATGTAGATGTACTAGGACAAAGTAGCTTTAACTTGAATAGACATGATTTACAAGGGTGAATTTCAAGTATCACGAGGCCGCATTACAAATGATTTAGTGTGAATCTTTTAAAACAAAATAGTGTGTTTCGTGTTGGTTTGAATTGGCCAGGGGCTAACTTATAAAACCTTCCTGGCACTAGCGCTATTTCAACATATATTTGCTTTGTTCAACCCCTGTCGATAAACTCTACACATTTGATTGATTTCGATAACATTTTACCACAAAATCACACATAAACTAAACATTCGGCTGCCGTGCAATGTGTACACATCCAGGTACAGGTCTTAGCTTCTATTATCGTATGCATTGCACGGATTACTACGTCTATTGGAGTGTACTTTGATGGAAAATCACCCCAAATCAAAATCAATATGAAAATGGATCGGGATCATTATTTGCAATATAACTGCATATACTAGAAGGCCACTCTCTCTTTCAGGAAATACAAATTGTCATTTCATGATAGATGATAATTTAAAGGAAATCAAACATCCCACTTATAAACAAGACAAGCATTAGTCAAGGAACCACTTGACTAAAGTGGCCTCAAAGACGGCTCACGACTCATCTGTATCAGAGGTCCTTCAATGTGGATTGACCTCCCCCCCTTCTCCCCCCCCCCACCATCAGAACAGAACATACACTGAATAACACATTCGATTAATCATCCAGAAAAATATTTCCGAAATCAAATATTGAAAGCTGGCTTGAATAATTAGCGTTCCTTGACGGTAATACATAACATAAATGACGGTAATCTCAATTGTAGATTGTGTAACAGAATGACATAAAATAAATACAACTCAGCCTACATATATCTATGTAAAATGGACAATGTTTAGCACGTCATGATTGATCTCTGGGACCAGTGATGGCTGACATAGGGCCATGATAGAATCATGAAGTAAGTAAATGATAGTTCATGAATTGTAACATAATACATATTTGACAAGTAATTTCTGTAGGTGATTTCATTGCGTCTCACATCTGTTCAGGTCCGCATCTCATTGTTGATTTATAGGAGAGGTAAATGACATTTGTGGTGCATGAGTCGTTCACGGGAGAAAACCTGGGCGACATTATGGTACATTGAATAAATTCAAATTATAATAAAGGCAACAAAAATCCAGCATTTAGATATTGACATAATTCTTTTGTAAAGAATCAGTGTTACTCAACCTCAAGTAAGAATGACGTTCTATGAATGGTCAGTACAACACCACTGGACAATATTTGTTGTAACAATGCATGCCTTTGTTCGCAAGAGGGCGTGTGTTGTATTGTTATTGTGAGTGAGAGGAAGAATTGATTTCCCGTCAATAATATTTAAAGCAGACATTCGGTATTGTAAAAAAAATACTGCCCTGTGTGTATATATCGAGAAAATGCAATATTTATTGAATAATAATTCAATTTTATTCTCTCCATGAGAGAATAATCTGGTATAACAATATAGACACATGACAATATTTAAATATTCGTTCTCGAATCTCCGGACAAGTATTTCGTGTCAATTATACAACAGTACTGGAGGAAGAGTTGAAACCCAGATGTGTTGGCCTCAATTGTTCGGAAGGATGCAAATATAAAGAACCTGTGATAATATTACCAAAGCAGTGGTAATTTGCTTGCATGAACAATGATATATAATAGTCTGGATATATTCAAAGATTCATCAACTGCATCTGGTAGCAAATGATGGAGAATATGTCTTTTTTATCCACTGGTTCACGAAATTAGGGAATCTATTGGAAACTCAAGGGAATGCAACGCTTTCTGACATTAGCATGATACAAGATAGATAAGATCTGTTCGAATCTGCTATCACATGATCCGTAACTCTACATAAATTTTATAGAGTTTCTAACATATGAGAAATTCTTGTGGAGAATTCAATTGATACATTTACATGTAGAGGAAAAAGCAATAAAAATGGCGAACAGTAATGCCAGAATGTTTGTTGTCGTCACGTGCGCTTCATTTTTCTTCTGGGTTTTATATCAAAATTCACAACAAGACTTGACAGCGTCCATCATGAACGTCCAAGAGTCTAATAACAGTGATATTTTTCGGAATTTTACCTCTGCCTTGCGAAATAATAAGAATACTCAGTTGAAAACTCGAAGTTCAGATATTGAAGCCACAAAACAAAACAATATTTTGGATTTTGTACAAGCAATGTCATTTGTTGAAAAATTTAACACTGAAGTGAACGACCTCGTGGGAGAAAACGTCTCAAAGTTTGCTGGTAATTTGACAACGTCAGTGCAAGACAAAACAACTGGACTTAGAAACTCTGACACGTCAAAAGACAGTCATGGGCCATATGTGGCGGATTGGAAACTGGTTAAAATGGACGTCTTATACGTATATTCGGCTCACTTAGATACAAGACAGGATCACGCGTTTGTCAAGACCTTTGGAGCCATGCATTTTGACCATCTCAAAGAGTCAGTGTGGTGTCAACTCATGATCGAGCAAGGGTCCATGACGTAAATGGAAGCAGAGGTGATTCTGCTTAATAACCAAGATGCCCTGTGAGTAGGTTGTATACTTTGATGTGAATAATGAAACAATGAAAATTATGTATTGTGCTGCAGCATATTATAATGTCAAGCTGCATCAATATTTTCATGATGGCTACAATTTTCTTCATTCACTTTAGGTTTTTCAAGTGTTATTGGAAGCACAAAAACTTTATATCGGCTCAACTCTAGATAATATTTTGATAAGATAGGTTGCGAAATTTTTGGTCAGAAAAGTTATTGGCATGGCTTGGTGTCAGTCATTCTCGTCGCAGCTGTTGCAGCTTCATCTTTTCCCATCCACTTTTTTTCTTTGAACTTTATAGTCAAATCGTTTCACAAAAGTACCTTAACATAAGTCATGAAAGCAGTATTTTTTATATTTTTGATTTTCACATTTGTTCCGAAATGGTCACCCTTTCCATTGACAAATTGTCAATTTTGAACTTTCAATGAAAGTCGTTCAAATATGTTCAGTATTCTCTTTTTTCTAATCAGTGCATAGGCCTCCCTATGTTGTACCCCTATGATGTTTATCAGTTTAGCGGGACATGAATTGGCAGTCTAGGCACGATTGCAATATGTGTTTTCTGACAGGGCCGAGCGAAAAGTGATCCAAAACCAGGTTATTATTGTTTTGAGCCATTTCTAGTAAAAAAATGTCTGTAATTGAGAATTTAAAAAAAATATTTTTGACACATTTCATACAGTTTTCCTTCATAAAGGGAGTTGTATGGCCTACACTCCTACAATATTCTAAGATAAAGCTTAAACATTGGAAAATTTAAAAGGCAAATCATGTATAATGGTTTTAGTAGGAACGTTGAATTTGACTTTTAATGACTTTGAAAGTAAGTATCAATCTATTACCACCAATACAATCAGATTTTGATGATTCCAATAAGAAACGTAAAATACAACATTTTGCAATAGAAACAAAGCCCGACCAAATAGTTTATCCAAAGACACAGATCCATTGTTGAAAGGTCAGAACAGCAGTCGCTGGTCTGCACATGGCGACCAATCTGATTTTTGACCAGATTGGCAAAAAAAAACATTTTCCGAAGTTGAATCACTGTTCGTTTTGAGCCATTTTCAGCATATATAAGAGTTTCAGTGGTGATCCTGAACTTCACCTTTGATGACCCTGAAAAGTTGAACAACTTAAGCCTTTTGTATCATTTAGACTAATTTTGGAGTGTCTCAATATATCCAGATTTCGTGACGTTGATTTGATATGTCGTGTCGACTTGGACCCTTGGACTTTGCCGGAAAACGCCTGGTTGTCCATCGGAATGGGAAGTGATTTCACGAAGTTGAAGATTGAGCAAACGTTCAAGGAAAAAGACGACAGAATGTTTACCGTTTGCCTTTGGGCGCCTCTCTTCACAACTCAGGCCACTTGGCTGATCGAGTGGATCGAGTTGAACAGGTTATTCGGAGCGGATTCCATCTACGTGTACAATTTTAACGTAAGCGCAGAAACCAATCGAGTGCTAAAATATTATGAAGACCTGGGAGTTACCAAGCTCTTCCCTTGGACAAAAATTAAAGTGACAATCTCGTCACCTGGAAGCCATAAGAAAATCATACATAACAACTTCCAGGTAGCAATGATCGGCGACTGCCAACAACGCAACATCAACCAGAGCTGGTACGTTGTTGGTTCAGACTTAGATGAACTGATTACTCCAAGAGCCAATGGACTAACATGGCGAGAAATGCTTAGCCAATCAGCGTGCGAGGGAGCAACAGCAATAGTAACCAATCACTATGTTTTCCAATACAATGAGAAAACGCATGTGGATGAACTCTGCCAAAAACAACTGCCATGTCGAGACTTCTCTCTTGCCAACAAGACTTGTGCAAAGCCTTCGAAGCAGTTTTTACGTTCGATGTGCTCCACAATGCGAACGAAAGTACCCGTATTAGAGTATCCGCATTGGACGAAGTACATGGCATCCCCATTGGCAATTTATAGGTTTCATGTACACAAGCCATCCTGGCATGGTGATGTTTGTTTCCTGGATAAAGACATTGGAGCTCTCCACCACTACAGAAGAAACCAAATCGGTAAAAGGATGAGGAATTCAAGCATGTTGATACACGATAGGGTGATGCAGCGTAACTGGGGTGAACTTTCACAAAGGATTGCTGGAGTTTTGAAGCATATATATGATGAATAACCTTGTTTTTACAATTCTCAAATGTGGTAATACATCTATGCTTCCATTTAAAGAAGAATATTATTTGCCAATTGTATCCTAGCTTCATGAAGTGTTCAATAATAGAAACAATCGATGCAAAGTGTACATCCATATGTCACCTTAATGTTTCAGGCTCTGATAACTCATCTATAGAAAAACATTAAAGATTTTTCTTTAGGACCTAAAATGTACATCTTATCTTATCATATTTTAACTAAGATAATTGAGTGATTTTTCAGATAAATCATACATTGATTGCCTCAGTATGATGAAGTATCTACATCTGTTGATGCACAGATTACTTGTTTGTGTATATTCGTATACGCTTTCAGTTGGTAATCCCAATTTGTTACTTCAGTCATTGCAATAGATGTCCAGTACAATCCATGTACATATTTAGGTTCGTTATTTGAGGTAACCAACTGTGTGAAGTATTCACATGTATTGTCAGGCTGCTGGCATCAGGACACGTGATCTATGACTCATGAGGGAATGGTTATTTTACACATTGTGTAAACACACTAAGTCAAAGGCTTGGTGCATTGGCAATGACATTTGTAAAACGTGCAGTAATTCCTTTGATTGTTTCTTCGTCACCTCAAATGAATGTTTTAATGAAAATCCTGTATGAAACAAATGCTATTGATTCGAATATGCAATTATTCTCTGGTATTCTTTTTCAGTAAGATTGAATGATTTGATTCAACTATAGAGTTTTCACTGGCATGTGCACTCGCAGTCGTTTATGGCGCTTTTTCTCATGATTATGTCTTCAGTTCAAAATATGTTACGATATCCTTTTTCAGACACATTTATTTTGAGCTGGTTACTTGTTTAAATTTGGGTTTAGATGTTAAAACCAGTGCTGTCTTTTGCGGCAAAAAAATTTTAGTTTCAATAAATCTCTGCCAAAATGTGATAGTTTGTTGCTATTGGCTCCAGCGACCAAAATTTGACATTTAAAAAAAATTGACTGTTTGGCTAATTGGATATTATAGTTTGAAATGACATGGTGAAATATAACCAGATTGTTGGACATTTTTCAAATCTTTATCACTGACGTGTTCAACTGACTCTTGATCGTGAAAGTAAATGTGGATATGTTGCTGGAGTGTTGTAGGCCTTGTATTTTATTCTTATTTGTATAATAAATATGTTATTATATAGCTACGAGTGACGGCACCGTCTTATCCATAGGAATCGACTAAACTGTAATCTTTTTCTCGTATTCCACCCTAGCAACCATCCATATT
The DNA here is from genome assembly GCA_949152475.1 of Terebella lapidaria. Lineage (NCBI taxonomy): Eukaryota > Metazoa > Annelida > Polychaeta > Terebellida > Terebellidae > Terebella > Terebella lapidaria. Next base: position 31,424,686 of record OX424563.1, on the reverse strand, counting down.
TCACCCCTGCTCTGGCTTGTCAATGATCATTTTCATTCATAAATTTCACAAACTGAAATAAGTCGAGTATGCGCAAGATCACGTACTATGTAACGTAAAGTTGCCGGCAACCATACTCGTCGATTAGTCTTCGTACGCCATTCACAATTTTTCTGAGCAGGTTTTTACACTTTGATTGCTATTTCCTGCATTTTAACGAATAAATTCAAATAAAATCATCAGTCGGTAACAAAAAAGATAGAAGTAATCAGATATTAGCTATATAATAAACCGAATACCACCCTATACATGGTTTTATTCTGGCCTTGGTCGTTTCGCGGATCCCTCGCAAGCTCGGGCTCCGTGAAACGACCGCGGGCAGAATAAAACCACATATAGGGCAGTATTTGGTTATTATCAACTTTCATCAAACATATTTTCAAGACACCAGTTCTTCATGTCGTCGTAATGTACCCACAGCCTTGAACTTTGGGGTAATAGGTGTTCTTTGCCACACAAATTATTTATATGTGTATAAAATACGATCGGTTCAGAGGAATTTTCCAGAACATTGATAATTACTAGAACTTACAATGCTGAAAGAAATTGCAAAGATTCCCAAATACTCTCTGATCCATTTTTTTTATAATATTTTCCGCAACAACCTGACCCCCAGTTTTTTTAGGTGTTAATTGTTAGATTTAAAACCACACACTTCCGTATAAAAACGACCGCCTCTGTGGCCGAGTGGATGGGACTGGTGTCTCTTGAAGCAACGAAGCTCAGGTGTGGATCGGACAGTTTCTGATAGAATGCCACTTGAACAACCCAATCCCTATAGTTTGTGTGCTCTTCAACCATTGGTTTCGACACCACATTATGTTGTCACAGGGTTTTCTTCGAATGGCTATTATACACTTATATATAACCAGTGCACTAATTAACGGCATGATAAGTGATGCCATGTTATATAACTAAGAAATATTCCGTACATAGTCCACAAACGGTTGTTTGTACAATTTACAGTATTAGCCTTAAATCCGTGAACTCCAGAAAAGTAGATAGTTTGCTTGCATGAATGTCGATATAAGCAGATCGCAGAACATTTTTCGTGACGTTCATTGTACAGTGTCTCATTCTTTAACATTCTTTATCAGCCTCAACAGTTTTTCATGTGTGGCATTAAGCTGCAAACAGAGTAACATCAGTGTAAATGTAAACTTTATGTATTTAAAGAGGATTCCCCACAACTGAAGCCACGAGGGGGTCTCATCTGTGCAATACATGAACGAGTGTAGAAACATATTTTACAGTTATTTACAATAATTATGTTACAACACATTGTGGGTTTTATTCTTTCATATAATTTCAATCAAATAGACTGTACAAAATTGAAAACGAAATGCATTTCAGACATGATACAAAACATGTTTTTAATATAATGAACTCAATGTAATTCAAAAGCGACATGTAAAACATATATACTCCTGAACATATCCAGAGATATATTTTGATCAAATGTTAAAGCAGGACTACCATGTAATAATATACTGCACAATTCTGTCTTTTCACTTAGAGACGAAGGAATGACAAGGCTACGATGAACATTAGGGGCCAACAAATTGCTAATTTTTATGAACATTTTTTATCGTTCTGTTGAGTATTTCGGGCAATCGAAAAAAAAGTAATATATCCTCACAAAGTGACGTACAATTCATACAATTTAATTCTTCTATGAAATTGAACAGAAAACGATGGTGATTTAATGCACTTAGACCCACCCTGAGACGTGTTTGATTAATTTTCCCTTTACCCCTTCCATGTGAATATAACTTATTTACTTTATAACCAGACTGACTTTTCAATTTCGACATGTAGATAGGCACTCAATACTCTTTGAATTATCACTTAAATTATTCCACTCAAATCTGTCTTAGGGAAAAATGAATTCATGAACGATGTGGTTCTGCCAGTGAATCCCCTTAAATTACAGCTATTTCTCAAATTATAAGGAACTAATTCCTGCGTAGTCAGTGGACATAAATCCGTCAAGTAATCCGGGACCAGCCCATTCTGAATTTTGAACATTATGACAAGTCTGTGATTACAGCGATGTAAACGATAGCGGGTCCCAGCCCAATTCGTTTAATAATTTATATGTGGGTGTATGTTTATATGTTCCAGAACATATCAGTGCACATTCTCTTTGAACTTTATCCAGTTCCATTAAATATATTTGTGAGGAGATGAGTCAAATAAAATATAACCATATTCCAAAATGGGGTGAATGAACGATTTGTATAGAGTGTCCATACAAGAATTTGGAACCATGAACTGAATACGTCGGAGTAAATACGTCTGGTGTGGCACACCAGATTCTATGTTCATCAAATCGGACTCCTGACAATTTATCACCACCCGCTGCTTTCGACTGTGAAGGTAAGAACGAAAAAATGTGAGCAATTTACCGCACATTCCTTTGTATTGTAATTTATAAATGAGTCCCGAATGCCACACCCTATCAAACGCTTTACTTATGTCCAAAAATACGAGACAAGCGTCGCGGCCCTCGTCCATGTTTTTATTTAGATTGTGTAATAGACGTGGGATCAATACCCAGTATTAAGTATTCCGAGCAAACAAATCAGGGTCCGTTATCCAATCTCATAGTCCGGGGACTGAAAGTAATACGCACCAACTGATTCATAACGGAATCCATTCTTGTAAAACCCGAGCCTCCAAGTCAATAGAATATTCGTAATGCAATATTCGTACAAAACCTTAAAGACAACTTTTTTTTGTACTTTTGCCACACACGGTAGCAACGAAACTGGCCTATAGTTCGATTTCAAACTTTTGTCGCCTATTTTAAATACAGGCGTTACATTGGCTATTTTCCATAATGATGGAACCTTAACTTGTTCGAATGATTTATTGAAAATAGAAGTTAAAGGGACCTGCAAGAGACACTGCACAGGTTTTCAAAATCATATTGTCGATATTGTCCGGACCTGAAGCCGTGGTTCACCACTAATGTGAAAAAGTTATTGCGTATACGTAACAGATTGCATAAAAAGTTCAGACGTACAAAATCTTTAAATGATGAAAATCAATGGAATAATAGCAGACGCAAAGCAATAGAAGCAATCAATGATGCTAAACGTAGATATTATGAACATTTATATGAGAAATTAGAGAATCCGAATGTAGCCCCAAAAGAATATTGGAAAATAGCTAAATTGTTGTATGGGGTGAAACAGAATAAATCTATTTCTGTCATACGCGACACGACAATGACATTTCGTATGCAACTGTTAAAGCGAAATGTGACGTATTGAATCGTTATTTTGTTGATCAATCAAACCTGGAAATTCCATGTGATCATAATTTGCCAGACCTTGTATATGAAACAGGTGCAAGACTTGAAAATGTTTTTACGACAGAATGCGAAGTACTGGAAATCTTGTCGAGATTGGACACCAGTAACATCAATGTAGATTAAACAGGCCGGAACCAGAGGGTGCAAAGAATGCGATATTCCATGTACATCAAGGAGAAGCCTAAGCATTGGCACATTCGATCGGGTAATCAGATATGACGATGTCAGTGACCTTGAGTTTCACAAAATGCCATAAAAAGCCATACATTACTTATGCGCAAAAAGTAAAATCAAAATTGAGAACTGTCTTGAAATATTAGCTTTCCTTCACATATTCAATATTCCTGCGCACATAACGAGAACAATTGGATACAAAATACATGAGGGCGAACTTATTCATCGTTCCCGTAACAACATGGCCTAAACTTAACGTCCGCTCATCGTACGCTCATCGTACATATTATAAGTTATCATGGGCTTCAGACCCCAATACGGCGTGATATCTGCCTGAAGTCACCATATACCACGAGGCCGCAGGCCGAGTGGGATATGCTGACTGAAGGCCGATATCACGCCGTATTGGGGTCTGAAGCCCATGATAACGATTTTATCATTGGATTATATGGAGCTCTCCGAAACGTCATTCCGTATTACCCGCCTGAAGCCCACGATACAGAAAATATCGTGGAGTTGCGTCACAGCTCTCCAAATACGGCGTGGTATTGTCGGAGAGTTGACCAATCAGAATCGCGCATTTGCAGCAATCCGATGATAAATAGGGAATATAGTTGGAATACAAGGAAACAAACCTTCACGAGTTCACAAGTTTATAGGTCTAATGCATATAGTTTGGTCACTGCAAGTCTCACCAAAGGTTGCATTCTCCATTTCCTTTTATTAGTTTTTCTCTCACCATGAGTTGTTGGGCACCTGAGTGCTGCATCATTATTCATTGTTTTTTCAATTCATTCTCCATTATTTACCAGGTATACAGCCAAGATGGCTCAAGCCCTTCATCTCGCAATTGGTTGTATATTTTCTTATGTACTAATGTGAATTATTGATTATGTACCAGTGCGAAATAAATTCTATTCTATTCTATGGTTTATGTAGATATACTAGGACTAAGTAGCTGTAATATGAATATACATGATTTACAAGGGTGAAATTCGAATATCACGAGGCCGCATTACAAGTGATTTAGTGTGAATCTCTTCAAGAAATAGTGTGTTTCGGGTTGGTTTGAATTGACCAGGGGCCAACCTATAAAAAAATTTCTTGCATTAGCGCTATTTCAACACGTATTTGCTTTTCTCCACCGCTCAACAACATTCCATCGGGATCATTAAATACCTGTCCGTGTGATTGTCAATTTCCAAGATGTATTCTTCAAGATACTCATCCTGAATTCTCATATTGAAATAAAATACTTTGTATATGATGTGATATTTAAACCGATTGCCAGGATGTGGACTCATGGAAATGAACAATCAATGACTGCCTAATATTCACGTATTTCATCCTATATATATATCAGGGAAAATGTCCGGCAAGTCATGATTGATTCATGCGACAAGTGATGACTAAATAGAGCATTATTGATTCATGTAATAAGTAAATAAAAGTTCATGACATTTAACGTTTACACATATTGATATTCTTGTAGGTCATCTGATCACATCTCAGGTTAGCATCGAACGGCTGATTAAGAGAATGACATTTGCGGTGTATCAATGACACGTGGAAACAAGATGGATGACATTTATGTTTATCAAGTATACAAAATCAAATAAAAAATTTGATTATTTATGCAACCTCCAATTATTCGCACGATTCTTTCGTACGATAATCAGTGTTAGTCAGAGAAACAGGAAACGTGTACTGGAGATGTGTGGGCGTCAGTTGTTCTAAAAGATGGAAATAGGGAGATCCTCAGAACTCATAGGATAGCAGCATTCAGTCAGTTGGTGAAATTTTTTGGACAGTGATATATAAATATCTAGATAGATCCAAACAATCATCATTTGCATCTTTGAGCAAGAGCTGGTTGAAATGACATTTTTTTTTATCAGACTGGATACTCATTGGAAACTCAAGGGACGGCGATGCTTTCTGACATTAGCATGGTATAAGCTAGACAAAATCTGTTCATCATTACCACTACACGACCTGTAGCTGTACAGAAATGACATACGGAGTTAGGAATAATTGTGTGAATTTATAGAAACACTTTTTTATCATTATATTCACGTATAGGAAAGAACGATAGAAATGGCAAGAAGTCATGCTGGAATATTTATGTTGGTTACTTGTGGTACATTTTTGCTCTGTATTTTATATCAAAATTATCAACAAGATTTGATAGCGTCTATCATGAATATTTACAGGTCTAATAATAGTGACATTTCTCTGGATTTTATCTCAGCTGACCATACTAGTCGGAACAATCAGTCAGAAACAAGTAGTCCAGACACTGGACCCACAAAGGGCGAAAAATCCAACACGGACGTCAAGGACCTCCTTGAAGAAAACGTGTCCAAGTTTGGTGGAAACTTGACAATGTCAGAGCAAGACAAGGAATCTGTGCCTCGAAAATCTACCGTGTCAAAAACACAGTCAAATGGCAGTCACGTGCCTTATGTGGCAGATTGGAAAACGGTTACAATGGACGTGTTATATGTGTATTCTGCTCACTTGGACGCCAGACAGGGCGAGGCGTTAGTCAAGGTATTTGGAGCTATGCATATGGACCATCTCAAAGAGCCGGTGCAGTGTCGGCTTAAGGTCGACCAATGGCGGATGACTGTAATAGACGCTGAGGTTATTCGAGTTAATCAGCAAGATGCCGTGTAAGTAGTTTGCATGAAATTTGAAATTTAGTCAATTTGTACGAATTTGTAGCCAGGATATTACATATTGTGCTGCAACATATTATGAAGTCAAGCTCCACTAAGATATTCGTAACAACTACGTTGTTCCCTATTAATTCCAGGTGTTTCAAAACTTTTATTGATGCACAACAAACTTTACATTGTCTCAACTTCAGAGAATAATAAACATTGTTTAGGTTACCACGCCAGAAGAAATTTCAAACAAACAGTGATTTTGATGGTCCCAAATCACTATTTGTGTTTATTTATTTTGAGCCATTTCTAATCCATTTCCAAAAAAAAATTGCCATTGAACAAACATTAACTTTCTTGTTTTTTTCTAATTTCATCCACGTTTTCCTGCATAATGGGAGCTCTGGAGTAAACTGCTAGGATATTCCAAGATAGAGCATGAACATTGGCATATATGGCAGTGTCAGCGGTGACGTCGAATTTTGCCTATATAATGAGCAGTTTCAGCAGTTTCTTTTTAAAATATGACTGTGGAATTTTAACAGCCATTTTGTCGAAATCTGTTCTGAAACGTTTTCGGTGTAATTGATGCATGGGACTCTTCATATGCATCATTGGATGTGTATAATTTTTGGTGCTTTGAATCACTGGTCTGTACGCGGCTGCCATTTTGATTTTTTGCCATATTATCTGGAAAAATGTTCCGAATCTCTATGGAGTAAACATGGGATCTGTGTGCAGTAAACTCCATGTAATCAGAGACAAGCCTAACGATTTTCGGATTCAAATTCGAAATCATATATGGCGATTTCAGTGCTCTTGACTGTCACATATAAAGATACTTGGAAGGTCAAAACAACATTTTTTTTGAGAAAATAAAACCGTTGTTGCTCAACATTGTCCATTTCTCCGGTAATCTCTCTTAGCCCTTGGGATAATTTTGAATTTTTTCATATATCTAGATTTCAAGACATTGATGTGATATGCCGTTTTGACTTCGACCCCTGGAAGTTGCCAGAAAATGCCTGGTTGTTCATCACAATGGGAAGTAATTCCACGAAGTTGAAGATCGAACAAACTTTCAAGAGGAAAGACAACCGAATGTTTACGGTTTGCCTTTGGGCGCCTCTCTTCACCACTCAGGCCACTTGGTTGATCGAGTGGATCGAGTTGAACAGGTTATTTGGAGCGGATTCCATTTACGTGTACAATTTTAATGTAAGCGCAGAAAGTAGTCGAGTGCTGAGATACTATGAAAATCTGGGAGTCGTCAAGCTTTTCCCCTGGAAAAAAATTAAAACGACAATCTCGTCACCTGGAAGTCATAGGAGAATCATGCATGACCACCTTCAGCTCGCGATGATTGGCGACTGCCAACAACGCAACATCAACCAGAGCCAGTATGTTGTCGGTTCAGACTTGGATGAACTTATAACTCCACGTGGCGACGGACGAACTTGGCGGAAAATGCTCAACCAATCAGCGTGCGAGGGAGCAGTAGCACTTGCAGCCAATCATTATCTCTTCGAATACAATGAACAAACTCAGGTGGACGAACTGTGCAAAGAACATATGCCATGTCGTGACTTCTCTCTTGCGAACAAGACTTGTGCAGAGCCTTCGAGACAGTTTTTACGTTCGATGTGCACCACAAAGCGAACGAAACAGCTTCTTGAGTTCCCGAATCGAACCAAGTACATGGCATCCCCTTTGGAAATTGGCAGGTTTCTAGTGCACAGGCCATCCTGGCTGGTTGATGTATGTATCATGGATGAAGACATCGGAGCTCTCCACCACTACAGAAGGGCCCAAGTCGGTACGAGGACGAACAATTCAAGCATGTTTGTGCTTGATAAAGTGATGCAGCGTCACTGGGGTAAGCTTTCACAAAGGGTAGCTGGAGTTTTGCAAGATACATATGATGAATAACCCTGTTTTTACAATTTTCAAATGTGGTTATATATATCTGCTTTAAATTTTTCAAGAATGGATTATTCGGCATTGTACAATTGTATTGTATCCCAACTTCATAAGGTGTTCAATACATACACAGAAACACTCAATGCAAACTGTACGTCCATATGTCACCTTAATATTTGAGGCTCTGATGACTCATATCTAAAACATATTAAAGATTTTCCTTTTTTGACCGAAAACATATATCTTATCTTATCATATTTTATCTAAGATAATTGAGTTTTTTTGTCAAATATATCATATAGGTACAAATTGTGTGTAGATTACTCTCAGCAGCCCAAGTAAGATGAAGTATTTACATCTGTTGATGCACTAGATTATTTGTTTGTGAATATTCGAATACGCTTTAAGTTGATTATCCCAATTTGTTTCTTCATGCATTGCAATGGATGTCCAGTACAATCCATGTACATATCTGGGTTTGTCATTTGAGGTAACCAACTGAGTGAAGTTTTCACATGTAATGTCAGGCTGCTGGCATCACGACACGTGATCTATGACTCATGAGGGAAGGGTTATATTACACACAAATGTGTTAACACACTAAGTAAAAGGCTCGGTATATTGGCAATGACATTTCTAAAACGTGCAGTAGCTCCTTTGATTGTTTCTTCGTCACCTCAAATGAAAATTTCAATGAAAATCTTGTTTGAAATGAACGCCATTGATTCAAATATGTGATTATTTTCTGGTATTATTTTCCAGAAAAAAATGAATGATTTGATAAAACTATAGAGTTTTCACTGGCATATACACTTTTGCAATCACGTATTGAGCTTTTTTCTCATGATTTTGTCTTCATTACAACATATGTTACGATTTCTGTTTCTAGATACATTTACTTTGATCTGGTTACTTGTTTCGTTTTGTGTTTAGATGTTAAAGCCAATGCTGACGTTTGGGGCCAAATTTCATCTCTGTCAAAATATGATACTTTGTTGTTATCGACTTGAGCGACCAAAATTGGAGAAATTTGAAAAAAAGTCTTGTATGCCTTGTATGCTATTCTTATTTGCATAATAAAATATGTTATTAATTTTCATCAAATATATTATGAAGATACAAGTTCTTCATGCCGTCGTAATGTACCCCACAGGCTTGAACTGTGGAGTAATAGGTACTCATAATTATTTATTTTATAAAATATGATCGGTTCCAAGGAATTTTCCAGAACTTTGAAAATTATTAGAACATACACTGCTGAAAGAAATTGCAAAGATTCCCAAATACTCTCTGATCCATTTTTTTGTAATAGCCTCCACTATCAGAAGGTGTTAATTGTTGGATTTGACACCCAAACTGCCGTATAAAAACTTTTGTCAGTCGGATATTTTGCAATGAATTTGTTTTGAAATTGGCAAAGACATGCAATGTTTTATATAAATAGACGTGGAATCAATACCGAGTATTAAGTATTCCGAGCAAACAAAACAGGGTCCGTTATCCAATCTCATAGTCCGGGGACAGAAAGTCATGTCAGGCATACGAAGTGAGAGAAAACAAAAATGACAGGGAAACTCACGAACCCCCGTAAATGGCCATTAGGAGGTGAAATCAGGTGTTCCGGAAAGAGTGAGCATTTCCTGCCCCTTTACATGAGGTAGTAATACCAAACGAATGCAATACAGACAAATGATTTGATAAGATATCCTGTTTGGGCACGGTAATGGCTTGGTATGTACTATTGGAATTAGTATTGTTGGCAATACCCAGTTCGTCAAACAGGCACTGTATATAGTATGCTTTACAAACAAAAACAACATTATTAGAAGCTTTATCTGCAGGGACAATGACGAACCTTTCTTGAAGTTTCAACAAACTATTAGTAACCACGGGATCATTGAAGACATTAATGCGTTTGTTTACCAATGACCTAATCTGTTTGACCCATTCTGACAGAGATTAAATTTGTAATAATGTTTGGTGTGGATCGGATAGTTTCTGACAGAATGCCCTTTGAACAACAAGTATGATGAAGTATTTACATCTTTCGATGCACTAGAATATTTGTTTGTGAATATTCGAATACGCTTTAAGTTGATTATCCCAACTTGTTTCTTCATGCATTGCAATGGATGTCCACTACAATCCATGTACATATTTGGGTTCGTTATGTGTGACAACCAACTGTGTGAAGTATTCACATGTACTGTTAGGCTGCTGGCATCACGACACGTGATCTATGGCACGTGAACATTTGCATATGCATCATGCATGTGTAAACTGCCATGCCTGCCAGGTAATCAGTTAATGGTACAACAAAAATGATAATTGGTGAAAAATTCTGCAGCAAGTCCATGTGCACAATTGTGTTTGATATTAACTCATTGACCTGGGTGTCAGGTTTCAGCAACATTAATTAATATTTTAGTTCGGAACATGTACATGTATACCAGAATTGTATTAAGACACAGACATTCATAGCACGACCATGCACTGTGGAGATGATGACATGAATATTGTGGACGCAAGCGTGGCCACTGAAAATATAATGATGTTGTGAATGCAAACGTTTATAGCCTGGCCACTGAAATGATGAATGATATTGTGCATGACACCATTTAGCCTGGCCAATGACGAGGTGAAATTAACATATAATACTTCACGGTGATGAAATCTAACACCCGGACGAATGAGCTCTTACAGTAATAACTACATTACATACCCTACGTGAAATTTCCCTCTATTTTCAATGTAAAGCGATCGTTCCGATAAGTTACCATATCGGATCACCTGTGTGCTGCACTTCTGGTATTGCGTGTCCATAGCAACGACCGCTCAAAATGCTAGTTGAACGAAAACGTCAATGATGTAATTGTGATCGGGCCCGAGCCCAAATATTGTTCCCAAACAGGCTTGCTAGCGCTGAAAACGCCCTAAATGCCCCCTGAATTCAGACAAATAACCACTATGTTATGAAAATCAACAAGTATTTATGTAGGGGTATATAATAATAAGGTTATTGAGTGATAACGGGTTTGAGGCACTCGTTCTTGTCGCGCAAACTCACTCGTGAGTTATGTAGCGCGACAAGAACACGTGCCTCAAACCCGTTACCACATCAATAACCTCATAGTACTAAAATATGAGAAACGAGACAATCAGAGATTGCAGACCCTCACCCTTCAGATTTAGTCACTAAAATTAGGCGATAATTGAGAGTTTTGATCTTAAGACCACCGCTTGTACGCCATACGATTGGGAATTGGCCAAAGAAAAATACAAAAATAGATTGAACATTTAATATTGATTAGAACCAGAGTTATAGCCAATAATGTGATTTTCTTTTTTCCGTTGCCATGGCAACCGTTTTCACCCGATTTTGGCAAAATTTGAAAGGGACTGAGCCACTACCATAGCATTCCAGCCCTATAAATTTCAAATCGGTCGGACCGTATGCCATTGAGTTATGAGCGCAGACATTTGCACTGAAACGTCGCTGGCCAAAAATAACGGAAATCGTGACCCCCAATTTTCCGACATCGGGCGATAATGGAGAGTTTTCGTCGTACGACCATCGGTCGTACACCAAACGATTGGGAATTGGCCAAAGAACAATACAAAAATAGTTGGAAAAATTAATATCAGGTAGAACCGGAGTTAGAGCCAATTATGTGATTTTCTTTTTTTCCATTGCCATGGCAACCGTTTTCATCCGATTTTGGCAAAAATTTGAAGGGACTGAGCCAGCACCATAGCACTTTTGCTGTATAAATTTCAAATCGATCGGGCCGTTTGCCTTTGAGTTATGAGCGCAGACATTTGCACTGAAACGTCGCTGGCCAAAAAAAATCGAAACCGTGACCCCCAATTTTTCGACATCGGGCGATAATGGAGAGTTTTGGTCGTACGACCACGGGCCATATATCAGATGATCAGGAATTGGCCATAGAAAAATACAAAATTAGTTAGAAAAATTTATCTTGACTAGAACCGGAGTTATGGTCAATTATTGATTTTTACATTTTCCGTTGCCATGGCAACAGTTTTTGTCCGATTTTGACCAGATTCGAGGAGGACCGAGCCACTGAGATACCGCTTCATCCCTATAAGTTTCATGTTGATCGGTATTGCGTGTCCATAGCAACGACCGCTCAAAATGCTAGTTGAACGAAAACGTCAATGATGTAATTGTGATCGGGCCCGAGCCCAAATATTGTTCCCAAACAGGCTTGCTAGCGCTGAAAACGCCCTAAATGCCCCCTGAATTCAGACAAATAACCACTATGTTATGAAAATCAACAAGTATTTATGTAGGGGTATATAATAATAAGGTTATTGAGTGATAACGGGTTTGAGGCACTCGTTCTTGTCGCGCAAACTCACTCGTGAGTTATGTAGCGCGACAAGAACACGTGCCTCAAACCCGTTACCACATCAATAACCTCATAGTACTAAAATATGAGAAACGAGACAATCAGAGATTGCAGACCCTCACCCTTCAGATTTAGTCACTAAAATTAGGCGATAATTGAGAGTTTTGATCTTAAGACCACCGCTTGTACGCCATACGATTGGGAATTGGCCAAAGAAAAATACAAAAATAGATTGAACATTTAATATTGATTAGAACCAGAGTTATAGCCAATAATGTGATTTTCTTTTTTCCGTTGCCATGGCAACCGTTTTCACCCGATTTTGGCAAAATTTGAAAGGGACTGAGCCACTACCATAGCATTCCAGCCCTATAAATTTCAAATCGGTCGGACCGTATGCCATTGAGTTATGAGCGCAGACATTTGCACTGAAACGTCGCTGGCCAAAAATAACGGAAATCGTGACCCCCAATTTTCCGACATCGGGCGATAATGGAGAGTTTTCGTCGTACGACCATCGGTCGTACACCAAACGATTGGGAATTGGCCAAAGAACAATACAAAAATAGTTGGAAAAATTAATATCAGGTAGAACCGGAGTTAGAGCCAATTATGTGATTTTCTTTTTTTCCATTGCCATGGCAACCGTTTTCATCCGATTTTGGCAAAAATTTGAAGGGACTGAGCCAGCACCATAGCACTTTTGCTGTATAAATTTCAAATCGATCGGGCCGTTTGCCTTTGAGTTATGAGCGCAGACATTTGCACTGAAACGTCGCTGGCCAAAAAAAATCGAAACCGTGACCCCCAATTTTTCGACATCGGGCGATAATGGAGAGTTTTGGTCGTACGACCACGGGCCATATATCAGATGATCAGGAATTGGCCATAGAAAAATACAAAATTAGTTAGAAAAATTTATCTTGACTAGAACCGGAGTTATGGTCAATTATTGATTTTTACATTTTCCGTTGCCATGGCAACAGTTTTTGTCCGATTTTGACCAGATTCGAGGAGGACCGAGCCACTGAGATACCGCTTCATCCCTATAAGTTTCATGTTGATCGGACCATTCTCCTTTGAGATATGCGCGCGGACAGACAAACATACAAACAAACAAACAAACATACAAACGGACAGACCCAATTGCAATACCCTCTGCCCCTATCGGGGCGAGGGTAAAAATAGAATAAATAGAATACATATTAAAAAGTACATTAATATACCCCCGAAACTATGACCTCCCTTTTGAATATTTACATCTGAGAAAAAGTGAACAATATCAAGAATATACACCCAGCAACACATGCGTATAAATGCCGTAAGACAAGTGATTGACACAATGTATAATGATTGTTCTTCAACAGATATAATTGGAATGAAATTATGTACTGCTGTACATATATCATACAGCACCATATATTACATTTTATTATAGTTATGAAGAACCATTTCTCCCGACCACACCAGAGGGGTCCCAACATGTCCACTCATCTAGGGTGGACACGTTCCATGCCATTTTGGAGGGGCCAGTCTGAATTGTATAAACCCCCCATTACATGTGTTTGGCGCCTGAAATATACATGTATTATGAAGATTATATTTCTTTGATGTATGTAATTATTGTTTTGTGATCAGACCAAGGAAATTCTAATGTAGATGTCGATATAGAGTCCATGTTTGTGAATATTAAATGTTGAGCCATGATCTGTTGTAGGTGAATTTATTTTGTTGCTACAATTGAAGGTATTGTTCATATATTGTCCTAGACCAGCATGTGACTTGTCACGATGATCAAAATTAAATCTCCCTAAATAACTAGATTGACTGTGGGGTCAACAATATGCAATAATTCTTTTGTCATTATCTCAAATGAAAATGCAGGTGATCTATACAAAAGCACTATTTGGATAGAATTGAACAAGTCACCAGTTTTTATGAAAGTGAATTCTAATGACACAGAACTGAAGTCCATGGCTGAAGATGAGAAAATGATCTGAGTGCTTCTTTCGGACAAGAGAAAGCAAACCCTGATGAGGTCGACATTTTGATGTGCCGTCTATCGCTTCGTCATTTCTGAGAGGAATGAAATTATCAAAGCTATAGCTAAAACCTGGATCATTTTGAGTTAACATAGATTCTGCAAACGAAACTACATCAGCATACATAAAATTTGCATCTGCCATTTTGTCTTGAAAATGAGCATGAACTGATCGTGCATTATGAAAGACGATCTTGAAGGTGTTTGTGTTCATCTGATACAGGGGTGTATAGCAGAGCTTAACTGCAGCATCTTGTCTTAGTCTTTCCAATTCTTTTGTGACAGCATCACATGTTGCTATTTTGGCTTCATTTAGTTCAAAGATATGAAGATTTGCAATACTCTGTGCTCTACTTAGTGCCACGTTATGGATAATATGGTCTCTTCGAGTTGACCCCAAGTGAACAACAACTTTTGGCAATGTTTCTCCTTGAGCTTTGTGAACTGTTTTGGCTGCTGCAGACCTTAGAGGAAACTGTATTCGGACAGCATGTACATTTTTGCGCACAGTAAACTTTTGCTTAATGTCGAAAATTGGTGTCCATTCTGGTGAAATATGGAGCGAATATAATGCTCGACATTTTCTTCTCTGATCTTCTCATTATCAAAGTGGATCCACAAAATACTTGGTCTTGTTGTGGTGTTCATCTTATATTCAACATGTTTTAGGACACACTCGGAGCCATTTGTTAGGCCATCATCAATAGATATATTTGCAACAACCTCATAACGTAACCCGGGTGATACTCTTGTATAAGCCTGCTGTCCTGGTTGGATCTGTAGTTATTGTCAGAATGATGTTGTCCTTGACGTCATTTGCAAAATCACCTAAAATAGAATCCAAAGCAGGTATAGTCACTTTTTGGTTCAAACTTTTGTCATAGAGAGAGCTGTTGAATTTGTTCGCCATTGCATTAGTTGTGAATAAATGAGGTAAGTCAAGGAAAGGGCCTCGTCTTCTGGTTGGCATTGTCTTTCTTTCAGTGTGTCAATATCATTCTGAGTATGTTTACCTTCTCGCAAGCGATTCAGCAATAAAGCAAACTGCTGGTCATCTTTTTCTGTCTCATGATCTCGTCAAGTTCTAAAGCTGAGAAATAATCCTTCCACAGATTTGTTGCAAGTGGACCATATCCAGAAGTCGAGTCTTTGAATATCCAACCATCACCTACAGGCTGTAACTGACACAAGTCACCAATTAGTATCAAGTGGACCGAAGACCTTGGTATTTCCTTTGATTTGCTGCAATCTTAGGTTTATGAAATTAAGCATGTCATGGCCGACCATAGATACTTCATCAATGAAGACTACAGAAAGATTTCGATACTCAAAGAGTATCAGTTTTTCCGTGTCCAGCGCTTTACGAACGTTATAGCCTTGACTCACTGGTAGAAAAAATGCGGAATGTAAAGTTTATTCATGGATACCGAAAGCAGCTTTACCAGTTGGGGCACTGAGAAGTATTCGACAATCAAGTGGATTTTCACCTTCAGAGGAACAAAGGTCACGATGCAGTGTTTGATATAATGTATTTGTAACTACGGATTTTCCAACACCGGCGCCGCCAGTCAATATAACTCTCAATGGGTCTTCTTCGTGGGTCTTCTTTTTATCCAGTGGACATCGTGTAAATAAAATTCTCTTTGTTTTCGATTGAGAGACCGGACTAATTGCAAGTATTCAGCTTGAGAAAGTATGTTAGGTACGGATATCTCATTGGCCACTGAACCCGTTGATCCAATAGCGTCACCTAAAAAATCCGACTGCATTTGTGAGCATTGATTCGGGTCAAAGTAGATGTATTTTTGGCTCTGCGTTAAACCAATCTCTTCATCTAAGGCATTTTCTTCTTGGGCACCAGGTATAATATTGTCATAAACTTCCTCGTCCTGAAAGTTATCGGTTAGACTTACTAGATTTGTGAAAGCGTTTGGTTGCAGTAAGTCACCATTTTGCATCTA
This sequence comes from Terebella lapidaria, assembly GCA_949152475.1. NCBI lineage: Eukaryota > Metazoa > Annelida > Polychaeta > Terebellida > Terebellidae > Terebella > Terebella lapidaria. The sequence continues at coordinate 31,408,190 of OX424563.1, read as the reverse complement.
CGAACTGCCAGTCCTATCTAATCTTTAACTTGTTTCAACTGAATCTTCTTAATCTTGTAAAATGAATTGGGTACGGCATAGCTACTCTGCGATTTTCAGAGCTGAGCTCCCATTTGCAAATGTCACTGTAATGCACGGGTCTTTCTCTTTCAGAATTATCTGGCCGTGTGTGACCACAAAATATTGTCGGGAAAGATAAATATTCGGAATATCTTGAAACATGGCAATGGGTGTCTGGTCTTCTGGAGCAAAGGTGTAGACTTTGGTATCATCAAATGTGTGTCCATCATCTAGTAATGTGTCCATGTTACCCATGACTTATTCTCGCTCATCCAGTTCACTAAAATTGTCGTGGTCATGGCTACATCTTCGAGAGGCTGTTCAGTACATGTATCTTCTTATTGCGTAATATCAGTATTATCTTTTAATGCTTCTGCTGCCAAACCAGTCAATTCCAATGTATCAATATCATTGTTAGTGGCTATTTTGTTAGTCCATTCATCGTCAAGAGAAATGTTCTCAGATTGATACAAAGGACTATTGTCAAGAAGGTATTTAACAGCATTCAACACTTTTTGTGGGCGGATGTTTTCTGTTAACACAGAGCTGGCAAAAGAAACCTTTTTTTTAAAGTTGCACAGAATGCACAGAAATTGTTCTACTTTCAGACTCTACTCTCGGTAGAGTGCGTACAGTTGGTTCAATACTGCAGGGGACATTGACAATATTACCACGAACTGACAGCTGACCACCTCTAGGCAATTCTCGTGTTTGCATAAAGGGAATACGCAATGCAATGAGTCTTTCTTCAAGAGGGTAAAGATTTAGCTCTTTTGCTTTCTCAGGAAACACTATTTTATTTGCCATACACAACTTCGGATTCTTACCAGACTTTATAGAGCCATAGCAAGTTTTACATATCCATTCGCCAGAAGTGTGGCCTTGGTCGCATAAGTTTAATATACACTTCTCAGCAAGATTCTTATAAGATGGGGACAATAAAATCCTAACTGATTTTTTGACAGCTTCTCTGAAGCAAGTTTGCCGACGAAAACAAACGTAAACAGGGCCTCCTGCTATTTTGATATGGAAGTTTTTGATGCAATCATCTAAGTTATATCCGGAAATTCTTTGGCGTTTGGAAACATTTCCACGGCTCACAAAATCGGAAGACTTTCGTTTCTGTGATTTTCTCCTTCGATCACTTTGTTGTTCAACGAGCGTTCAGCGACACGCTCAGTTTCCTTCAAAAAAGGACTTTTCCTTTGTTGTTGCTTTTGTTGCCTCTCCTTGGTCCGTTCTATATTTCTGTTTTGTTCATCTGTTCTTCTGGTACGTTTATGTGCTTTCTCGTTTTCTCTGTACTCTTCAGTATGTTTTTGTGCTTTCTCTTTATCTCTGTACTCTTCATCTGCTCTCACGGTTCGTTTATGTGCTTTCTCTTTATCTCTGTATTCTTCATATGTTCTAAAGGTACGTTCATGTGCTTTTTCTTTGTCTCTGTAGTGCTCAGTATGTTGATGTGTTTTCTCTTTATCTCTGTACTCTTCGTCTGCGCTGACGGTACGTTTATGTGCTTTCTCTTTATCTTTGTACTCTTCATCTGCTCTCACGGTTCGTTTATGTGCTTTCTCTTTATCTCTGTATTCTTCATATGTTCTAAAGGTACGTTCATGTGCTTTTTCTTTGTCTCTGTAGTGCTCAGTATGTTTACGTCGTTTCTCTTTATCTCTGTACTCTTCATCTGCTCTCACGATTCGTTTATGTGCGTTCTCTTCATCTATGTTCTCTTCATCTGTCCTTATGGTACGTTCATGTGCCTTCCCTTTATCTCTGTAGCATGGAAGTATCGGTGACAGTTTGTAGAGTGTTAAAAACTTCAGAATGAATTGCGACTGGTTGTATTTCGAATGGGAAATTTCCCGTACTCAGAGAAGCTACATCCAGAAGGTACGAACACAACTTTCTGATGTTTCTGAATTTAAGCATTACTGCTTTTGCCAGTCTCGGCCAGCCGTCCAATCTCTTGCATGGGAGTCGATTATCGCGTAACCGTTGCTAGATTTTGCTAAAGCTATACAGTTACTACCAGTCAACAAAACAATATAATTCGCTTGTACCAGACCATCAGCCACTGCATTTCGTAGACTAAATCGAAACTCATGAGGAAATTCTGCCCTGCCACATATGCCACTTATACGATCTAACAGGGTCAGTTTGAAATTCCGATTCCACATATCAAAATTCAAATAGACATTCATAACTTTGTTTCGAAGTGCTAAATCCTCAATAACTTTTCAGTAGATGTAATCCCCCTTATTGAGCACATCATTAGTTTCATGACATGTCAGCATCTTTGAATTGTTGGCCTGTAGTTTGCACAATACAGCCAAAGAATTACACGTACATTGTCGGCCACGACTTATTTCAGAAAACTGAACAACACCTCGATGGAATGACCCACTAACACTCTGCTGACGATACTTCACAACTCTAGGTCTGTGTTTCTCAACAGTATTGCATTTTTGAACGGGAACAAAATAATCTAATTGTTGTTGAGAAGTGTTGGTGGTGCCAGATATTGAAGCCTCAGTTCGAGAAGAATTGTTATCATCAAACAAGCTGCTGAAGGAACGCTTGAAAGGTGTATCGGTACAGGATTCAGCAAAAACTTTATCACAGGATTGGAAATTTGGGCAGCACTCTGTTACATGTTTGCGGTTTTCATTGGCCGAGAGGCTCAGAGCAAAATCAGTATCAGTATCTTAGGCCCGGAGGCGAATATCAGAATCTCGAGCCCAGAGGCAAATAACAGAATCTCGTGCCCGGAGGCAAATTGCAGGTTCTTTTTTTTTCTTTTTTCACGAGGTCACCCTCCTCACTAGCAGGTTCTTTTGTAACGGGGTCACCCTCCCCGAGTTTGTTGACGGGGTAGCTGTCCCCGGGGGCTCCTTGAGCACCCACAGCCAGAGGCTCATCCTCGTCTGTACATCTGGGCGACCGATCCACCAAACCCCTCGCCTCGTCGATGGCTCTCATGCGCTGCATTAAAGAAACCAGACAAAATCAATGACTTTATGGAGAAAATATTATGTAAACTTGATTTACGAGCTGTATATTTTTCACTAATAAGGGCATGGATATATTGATGCATGAAAGTATGCAACACAATTGATCGATTTTAAGAGCAAAATATGCAAATACATGACATTTGAACTATGATTGTTCCACTGCGAACCTTGGCTAACATGGCAGCTTTCTTCAAAACGCTGGTCTTCTTCTTTCCCATATCGATTGCTTCGGAACTCTGCAAAAGCAAAATCAAAGAAAATGACATACACATATAACTTGTGAAGGATCGACTCACTCCAGCTCATTTGTCCCCAGGCCATTCCTGTTCAATTTCCTGTTTTTGGGACCTGTGCGGCTGGCTTTTCAAGAAATTTTTGTTTGACAAAAAACCCCACCAAACAAAATGTATATTTGTATACCAAGACAGCCCACTCGGGCCAAAACGGAAGCGAAAAATCCCTCAGGCAAGTGGTCTTAGGAATTACTACATCTGCGTTTTTATGACCGAATATCCGTCACCAAAATTTCCCTTTCCATTTTTTTTTTTTTAGGTTACCGGACCTTTGGTCCGATAACCTATTGCCGTGGCGTTGCGTCCGTCGTCCGTCGTCGTCGTCCGTCGTCGTCCGTCTACATTTTTATCTTTAAAGTTTACGATCGAATCTTTCTGAAATTTTGCACAAAAATGCTTAAAAATATTTCGAGAGGGAGGTATTTTTTAGTTTTTTTATTTTCGCAGTTATTTCAAAATGGCGGCCGTTTTCGTCGAAAAATGGCCAATTTTGGACTTTGGCTGTCGTTTTCTCAAAATCTGTTCAGTAACTTTTTTTCTTATTCATGCATAACACTCCTCATATGTACCTCTGTGACATGTATAAATTTCGTTGCCCTTGAATCGCTCGAAGTGGGCCATTTTGGGCCCAAACTCGGCCCAAATGGGACTTTCCCATGTTAAATTCTCCTATGCTTTATAATGGGACACATTAAGCCTAATATCTCACTTAATATTGAGATTAGAGACTAGGAATCAATTGTGGACATATAGGAAATGACATATGCTGAATATTGTCGTGACCTTGAATTTGACCTTTGACCTCATTTTCAAGGTCACAGGACAAAATGGCTAATATCTCGCTTAATATCGACTTTACAGCTTAGGATTCAATTGTGAACATATAGGAAATGATATATGCTGAATATTCTCATGACCTTGAATTTGACCTTTGACCTCATTTTCAAGGTCACATGACAAAATGGCTAATATCTCGCTTATTATCGACTTTACAGCTTAGGAATGCATTGTGAACATATATGAAATGATATAGGCTGAATTTTCTCGTGACCTCGAATTTGACCTTGACCTCATTTCCAAGGTCACAGGACAAAATTGCTAATATCTCGCTTATTATCGACTTTACAGCTTAGGAATCAATGGTGAACATATAGGAAATGATATATGCTGAATATTTTTGTGACCTTGAATTTGACCTTTGACCTCATTTTCAAGGTTACAGGACAAAATGGCCAATATCTTGCTTATTAGTGACTTTACGCCTTATGAATCAATTGTGAACATATAGGAAATGATATATGCTGAATATTCTAGTGACCTTGAATTTGACTTTTGACCTCATTTTCAAGGTCGACAGGACAAAATGGCTAATATCTTGCTTATTATCAACTTTACAGCTTAGGAATCAATTGTGAACATATAGGAAATGATATATTTTGAATATTCTCATGACCTTGAATTTGACCTTTGACCTAAATTTCAAGGCCAGTCATTTTATTTTCAAGGTCAGAATAGAAAATGGTTTATATCTCTCTTATTATCAAATTCACAGCTTAGGGGTCCATAGTGAACCTATAGGAAATGATGTATGCTGAATATTTTGGTGATCTAGAATTTGACCTTTGATCCAGTTTTCAAGGTCAGAGAACAAAATGGCTTATATGTTGCTTATTATCATCTTTACAGCTTAGGAATCAATTGCGAATATAGAGGAATGATATATACTGAATCTTTTCATGAACTTGAACTTTGACCTCATTTTCTAGGTCACATCACCGATCACAGAATGGCTAATATCTCACTTATTATCGACTTTACAGCTTAGGATTTTATTGTGTACATACTAGAAGTGATATATTTGTTGAAAAATTATTTTCAAGGTCACTGGACAAAAGGCTAATATCTAAAATGTATATTGTCCGGTAACCTTTCTTAGCCTTTGGGCTAATTTTTTACTATTACACTAATGTAGGAATATGCTCTCAAGTCACTGACGACCGCGTGAGTGTATCCCTTGATGCCCCCATCATTCCTTTCATCCAAGACGTGAACGCAGATATAACGATATCTTTACTATTCAGTGACATCGATCTTCCCATAGCCATAATGAAGCATTCCCTTGCCGAGTCCAACGAGACGTAAAGGCTTAGAGGCCTTGGGGCATTTCGAAACACAACACAATCACAGGTGAACTGTTAATCACTCACAATTCTCAACACCAAGAATTTTTTTAAAAAAAAGAAATAAGATATGGCCGAAAATGAAAGAATACCTGTTCAGCAAAAACAATTCGGCCCAGGGCCAAGTTCATACAACATACCCCTGAAACAGCTTTGTATAATGCCATGAGTCTGAAAATAATGTCTGTTACGCTCTATGACACACCGTTTCCGATGTATGGACGGAAATGAAAACTGCCGACTCAGCAGAAAAAAATTGGGCCCGAGCCAAATTCACTCAACATACCCCTAAGGCATGTTTGTCTAATGCCAACAGTCCAAAATTAACATTCGTTTTGCTCTACGGCACACCGTTTCCGAGATATGGTCGAAAATAGAAGAAAAAAATGCCGACTCTGCAAGACATGTACATACATGTACCAGAGGTAGTATGATAATGAAAAAATGACTTCTTTATTAGAATAGGACGTCGCTGTGATAGATATCATAAAGTGACCAGTACTGCACTAGTCATACAGGGACCAGTGCTGGTAAAGTCAATGAAACAAACAAATTATGGCAGACACATTTTTCACAAGTATAACGCCATGTTTTTAGAAAAACATGGCAGAAAACCCGGCCCTTTTATGTGTGCATGTTTTCCATGGACTCACAATGCTGATTGTCGAGTTCACATTAGGAAGTTATCCCATAACCTGGTTGAACAGCCTATTTCCATATGAATAAGTCGCACCAATATTTATGCCCTTCATTGCCCAAGTATCATACACTGCGCCTTAATACTACTCGTCCACTAAATGAATGCCATTTAATCCGTCTGTCATCTTTTTAATCCTTAATGAATTTAGAGGAAGGCGCAGTGTATGATACTTGGGCCCAGTTGATATAGAAAGTCAGACAATCAGTCACATCAAAGTAACTGACGCGGGAAATTGTGTACGTCCTCAGCCAAGTTATCTCCCCAAGTCTGTTTAGATGTACCGTATCCTTGTCAGATCGCCAGTGCCGTCGGCTGATCTGTTAAAATCATCCTACTGAATTCCAGTTCCATAAGTCGCCCCAGAATCTACCTTCTAGTTTAACATGCCGCATTACCAATATCCTGTAAACATCACTATAGGTACACACAAAGCGCCTTTATTTAACACTTTCCACAATCAGGTCTAACCCCTTCCCGAAGATATGCAAGAAAATAGGATAGGACATAACAGCCTATCATGAATGATAAAACAATTTTCCCTCCCTTTAAATATTCATAAACAGGTGGCAGGATTTGATATACGTGCAGGCCTATTACAATGAATAAATATGTAGTTCCTGCACACTAGGCCCCTAGCTGGGCATATACATGTATACAAAATTGAGACTGAAATTTAACATTGGGGTAGATTGGCAGCTTTTTCAATTCTCGAGTAGAGATCTGAAATTCTGCAAGAATTTGCCGTTTGACACCCAGATGAAGTATGCCACGTTACCATTTAACATCGCAATAATATCAGTGAAAACGGTGTAATTGAGTCAGTAAAATCAAATTGTACATATACAGTACAATTCACAGAATACAGCGAAGCCCGCAAAATAGCGCGCAACGTATGTCCAAGGTGGAATCGCTCGCTATCCGTTCAACCACGAATATAGTAGTCGGGCTAACAGGCGTCAGGCCGGACAAATAGCCGTAGTAGATGTATAGGCCGTGTATTCCCCTCCCTGTATGATGTTTCGAGCGGTAGGGGGAGGTGAGGGGGGTCATTCAGGAATTGCATATATGCGGGCAGTCGAGCCATTGAAGCCAGAGTGTACACTCTCTGGCAGTCCAAACGATGCGGAGCTCCGCTCTGAATGTTAGGGACCTACTCTGCCTACACTCTGCCTAGATTCATAGATCACATACACATACACACGCACATGCGCTGCGACAAATAGTCCCTGGTCGTCTCGAGAGAAATAGCTTGATAAGCTCAGCATAATCGAAATAATTCGGAATGAGTATTTTAAACTATTGTCTAAAATGCTCAAAAGTAATTCGTCCTTGTCAACCCCTGCAATACAACATATTTCTGGTGGTTACTTCTTGGCGTAGTATTATAAGTAATTACAGTAATTACAAGTATAACGCCATGTTTTAGAAAACATGGCAGAAAAAAACCCGGCCCTTTTATGTGTACGTGTTTCCCATGGACTCACAAATCTGAATTCAACACATTCAATACTCAATCAACATATATATGAATAACTCACAACAATATTTGTACAGTTCATATAAAAAGTCACACAATCAGTCACATCAAACAGGAAATTGTGTACACCCTCAGCCAACTTATCTACCCCAAGTCCACTTAGATGTACGGTATCCTTGCCAGATCGCCAGTGCCAGTCTTTGGACCTAGCCGTCGGCAGCTCTGTTAAAAACATCCTACTAAATTCCTGCTCCATAAGTCGCCCAAGAATCTGGAAACTATCTTCTAGTTTAAAATCTCACATTCCCAATATGCCCCAAAACATCACCATAGGTTTAAATATTCACGTAGAGGCGGCAGGATTTGATGAATAGGCCTAAAGTGTATGTGTACAGCCGTATTACAATGGATAGATGTCTAACCGATCCTGCACATTAGGCCCCTAGGCATATGTACAAAACTCCATAGCAGGGCCCATATAAAACTGGAATAAAGGTTATACCTATTGCCGGGTTTTTAAGTACCCGTGGTCGAAAGCACGGATTCGTCACGGATTCGTTATGGCGGTCTTGGCTATTAAAGGCGATCGCGCTTGTGAAGCAACAAAATTTCTCATGCTTCAGTTTTATTATGCTACACGCTTGATCGCCCCACGAAAAATGACCTAACAGGCCTAATGCAACTGTAATAATTCGAAAAGATAATTTTAAACTATTCTCTGAAATGCTTACACCTAGTGTATCACTGTCTGTCGCTGCAATACAACATATTCTTAGTGATTACTTGTTGGCGTAGTTATATAACGCAGTGATTATATCTGTGGCGGTTCAAATATGAGAAGTTCCAAAATAACCGGCAGGAGAATCGGTAATTGCACTTGCGAATACCAGCCGAAAACTCATTTGAAACAGCACTTCTCATTGTCATTCAAATTCTTATTTTTAGTATAGTGATATGAGCAGTGTTTTTAAACCAGTTTAGCGAAATTTATCGGCTTTTATTGCAAATTCGCGAAACCAACACCAATGTATGCTGAATCTAAGAGAGTCGTCCGAGAGAGTCGGAAGACAGGAGATACATAGGGTGAGGTCAACGACAATCACATATACCCGGCCCTGAGGGGCCGGGAATAACCACACAATTGGAGCGGTCATACTTTGTGAGTTCTAAGATAACTGGCAGGATAATCGGAAATTGCACTTGCGCATTCGATATGCAATCTAATTTAAAACATTAGTTTCCATTGCCATATGATGATTGTTGTTTCAACATTATTATTAGCAGTGTTTTTGTATCAGCTTAACAGAATATATCGGCTTCTATTTCAAATTCGCGAAACCAACACCAGTGTATGCTGAATGTGAGAGAGTCGTATGGAGAAGTCGGAAGAAGGAAATACATAGGGTGAGGTCAACGACAATCACATATACCCGGCCCTGAGGGGCCGGGAATGATTATCCAGACATAAGGATGAATGCAAGGGAATTTACATGGAAATTCCAAATTCATACCATGTCAGCAGCTCATATGACACATTTCATTTAATGATTGAGCACTGGTCCTAGTACGAGCACTGGTCACCATACTCTAGTAGCACCATGGACCAAAAACAACCAATTGACAATCCGATATCTAGCATGTTGTTTTCGGTCACACTCCATGAGTCCATGACGTCACTCAAATCTATCGTTCGCTGCTTTGACCTGCCATTTCGGCATTTCAGTGAATAAAGCACGCAAATAAAACATTGTATTTGCATCAAGTGACATCGTTTCTCTGCGTACGGCATGTGAACATCAAACAACACATCAAATTCTGTTCAGACTCGCAAATTTCATGTTTGATGTGAAATTTGACATTGGTGTAGATTGCCACATTTTAAAATTTTCTAGAAGTCTAAAATTTTTTGAAAAAAGATGGTTTTATGTCAAACTGAATCAAACAAAAATTCAAATTGATCCGACTATCCTAAACAAAGTTATGGTACAAAATAATATGATGTTTTGTATTTAACTTGACTTATTAGATGATTCCGTTAAAACTGTTGATTGTTTTCGACTACACTGTAGCTTTGACGATAGTAAACCTCCAAAACACTTTGAAAATAGATACCTAGTGACATTATTTGAATGTATTTTGTCGTTTTGAAATTACAAATCGGCTATTCATAAACAGCTATTATTATTCATCTCACTCTTAAGTCTAGATTAAACCGCAAAATGGCAAGGCCCGCGCCCGCAATGTGAATCATGTGGTTCATCGATGATCGAAGACTGACGCAAAGCATCAATCACAAATTCACAATCATGCTGAATTTCACGATTGTGTCGCGATAATTGTCCATTCACGCTAAACCTGAATCTAAATTCTATCCGAAACCTCTGAAAATATTGACTGTGGTTCACAGATTAATGCGATTTTCTCTGATTGACACGAGAATGTTTTGCCACTTTTTTTTTACATTCAGAGATAAACAAGGAAGTGTGGCTATGCGCATGCGCACCCGTTATGCTTCCCTTGTTGTGACATGATTTCTACCCAATCACAGCCAATGTCTGATATGCACGTGTTGTTTACAATAATAATTACATGCGTTCCAGCAAAATAATGTCACAAAAGGGCGACCGTCGAGGGTCATGTGGTAGGCCGCTATAAAAAAACCATGTGCACTATTAAATTTATATGCATTATAAATATATTATTGCTCAAATCCGTAAATAATTACTCCACAACTTATAGACATCCTCATGAGAGTAGAATCCAATGTATGAACAATTGTGTGAAGCTAATTTGTAAAAAAATAAGAGTGTTACTGATGAGAACACAGTTTTTGGGAAAAGACAAAGGGCAATATTGAGTTCTTTGTGACCAAAAATGGCTGTTTTGACCTTTCAAGGTCATATTCAAAGTCACCACACAAATCGCCATACATAACTTCCTATTTAATAGTGCCAATATCTAAGCCCTTTCTAGGAGTACAGTTGTGGCAACTACCATTTATCATGCTTATTTGAAGGGAAAAGGTGACGAAAAATTGGAAGTCCTAAATTTTTTCAATTTGGCAATTTTTTTGTGGCCTAGAAATGGCCCAAAATGGATAGTAATGTGATTTGGGACAGGAAAAAACTTTTTTACCGACCCGTTGAAAAATCAAAATGGCTGTCACATGCAAACCGTCGATTCAAGGACAATGAAACTTATACATATCACAGAGGTATACGAGGGGAATCTTTTGAAATTGAGAAAATGGCTGTCAAAATCCAAAATTGGGCATTTTTCAACGAAAATGGCCGCCACTTCGAAATAAATTGCGAAAATCAAAAAACTAAAAAATAACTCCGTCTTGAAATATGTTTAGGTATTTTTGTGCAAAATTTCATAAAGATTCCATTGTAAACTTTATAGATAAAAATGTGGACGGATGATGCCGATGACAATGCCGACGACGCCGATGAACGACGGACGCAACGCCATGCCAATAGGTTATCGGACCATAGGTCCGGTAACCTAAAAACGGGCCGGAACCAGAGGGTGATGATTGGAAAAGAATGTCTAAAGCTTTGGGACTATTTAGTTCATACAAAATACCATAAAAAGACAGACTTATGTCTCACACTAAAATATATTTAAAGATGGGGCGATGTTTCAAACATCCGGGATGTGGACTTATGCAAACGACCAATCACTGACTGTTTAATATTCATATTACTCATCCTATACATATTAGGGACAATGATCAGCATGTCATGATCGATTTATGCTACAAGTGATGACTAAGTAGCTAAGTGGCATTATTGATTCATGTGATAAGTAAATAAAAAGTTCATGACAGCTAACATATACATATCTTGATATTCTTGTGAGATGCGATCATCGGTGTAGATATAGAAATATCAACATAGATATAGATAAATAATTGCTGAAATATCACCAATTTTTACCTAAATATCACCAATGATATTTACCTACATATATCAGTGAACAATCATCAACTGCATCTTCGAGAGCTGGTTGAAATGACATTATTTTTTTCAGACTGGATCGCAAATATCGAAAATCTTTAGGAAACTCAGGCGACGCCGATGCTTTCTAACATTGGTATGGTATAAGCTGGGCACGATATGTTCATCTTTACCACTACATGACCTGTAATTCTACTCTACAGAAATGACATACAGAATTAGGGATAATTCTGGTAATATACAAGATATATAGAAAAACTGTTTATACAATCATTATATACACGTGGAGGAAAGAACGATAGAAATGGCAAGAACTCATGCTGGAATATTTATGTTGGTTACATGTGGTACATTTTTTCTCTGTATTTTATATCAAAATTATCAACAAGACTCGATAGCGTCCATCATGAATATTTACAAGTCTTACAATAGTGAAATTTCTCCGGATTTCATCTCAGCTGACCACATTATTCAAAACAATCAGTCAGAAACAGGAAGTTCAGATACTGGACCCACAAATGGCGGAAAATCCAACACGGAAATGAAGGACCTCGTTGGAGAAAACGTCTCAAAGTTTGCTGAAAATTTGACAATGTCAGAGCAAGACAAGGAATCTGTGCCTCGAAAATCTACCGTGTCAAAAACACAGTCAAATGGCAGTCAGGTGCCTTATGTGGCTGATTGGAAAACGGTTAAAATGGACGTGTTATATGTGTATTCCGCTCACTTGGACGCCAGACAGGGCGAGGCGTTGGTCAAGACGTTTGGAGGTATGCATAGGGACCATCTCAAAGAGCCGGTGTGGTGTCGACTTCTGGTCGAGCAATGGCGGATGACTTCCGTCGAAGCTGAGGTGATTGTGCTTAATCACCAAGATGCCGTGTAAGTAGTTTGTATGAAATTGGAAATTTAGTTGACTTGTACGAAATCGTTGCCAGGATATTACATTATTGTGCTGCCACATATTGTGAAGTCAAGCTCCCTTAAGATATTCATAATAACTACATCATTCTCTATTCATTCCAGAGTTTTTTGAAAGTCTTATTGATGCACAACAAGCTCACTTTTACAAAATAATAAACATTGTTTAGGTTACCAGACCAGAATAAACTTCAAACAAATAGTGATTTTTGATGGTCCCAAATATCTATTGGTATTTATTTGTTTTGAGCCAATTCCAGTCCATTTCCAAAAATAATTGCCATTTTGAACTCTTTTATTTAAATTTCATCCACGTCTTCCTGCAAAATGGGAGCTCTGTGGAGTAAACTGCTAGGTTTATTCCAAGAGCATGAATATTTGCATATTCAAATGGGAAAGCAAGTATGGTAGTGTCAGAGGAGACGTCTAATTTGACTTATATAATGAACTTGGAAGACCAAAAGAGCATTTTCTTTCGAAACAATGACTTTGGAACTCTAGCAGCCATTTTGCCGAAATCTGTTCTGATACGTGTTCTGTGCAATTGTTAATAGGATTCTTCATATGCACCTATGGATGAGCCTAATTTTTGTTGCCCTTCAATCGCTGGTTTGCACATGGCTGCCATTTTGATTTTTTTGTCAGAGTGTCTGAAAAAATGTTCCGAATCTGTATGGAGTAGACTCCATCTACATTCAAGGAAGAGCCTAAATATTGGCGCATTCAAATGGGAAATCATGTATGACGAATTCAGTGACCTTGAGTTTCACATATAAAGATACTTGGAAGGTCAAAACAGCAATTTCGGTGAGAAAAAAAGCAGTTGTTGATCAACACTGTCCATTTCTCCTGTAATCTCTCTTAGCCCTTGGGGTAATTTTGAATTTTTTTTTATACATTTAGATTTTTAGACATTGATGTGATATGCCGTTTTGACTTCGACCCCTGGAATTTGCCAGAAAATGCCTGGTTGTTCATCGCAATAGGAAGTAATTTCACAAAGTTGAAAATCGAGCAAACTTTCAAGGAGAAAGACGAGAGAATGCTTACGGTTTGCCTTTGGGCGCCTCTGTTCACCACTCAGGCCACTTGGTTGATCGAGTGGATAGAATTGAACAGGTTATTCGGAGCGGATTCCATTTACGTGTACAATTTCAATGTAAGCGCAGAAAGTAGTCGAGTGCTGAGATATTATGAAGATCTGGGAGTCGTCAAGCTTTTCCCCTGGAAAAAAATTAAAACGACAATCTCGTCACCTGGAAACCATAAGAGAATCATACATGACAACTTTCAGCTCGCGATGATCGGCGACTGCCAACAACGCAGCATCAATCAGAGCCAGTACGTTGTTGGCTCAGATTTGGATGAAGTTATTATTCCACGTGGCGACGGACGAACATGGCGGGAAATGCTCAGCCAATCAGCGTGCGAGGGAGCAACAGCAATAGCAGCCAATCATTATCTCTTCGAATACAATGAAAAAACTCAGGTGGACGAACTCTGCAGAAAACAAATACCATGTCGTGACTTCTCTCTTGCGAACAAGACTTGTGCAGAGCCTTCAAGACAGTTTTTACGTTCGATGTGCACCACAAGGCGAACGAAACAGCTTCTTGAGTACCCGAGTCGAACCAAGTACATGGCATCCCCTACGGCAATTGACAGGTTTCTAGTGCACAGGCCATCCTGGCTTGTTGATGTTTGTATCTTGGATAAAGACATCGGAGCTCTCCACCACTACAGAAGGGCCCCAGTCGGCGAAAGGACAGATTCAAGCTTGTTGGTACTTGATAGGGTGATGCAGCGTCACTGGGGAAAACTTTCACGGAGGATAGCTGGAGTTTTCGATGCGATACATGATGAATAACACTGTTTTGACAGTTCTGCAATGTAGTTATACATGTACATAACTCTTGCCTTTAGATTGGGTACTTTGAATTTGGCTTTAGATCGGCTTCAAATGTAAGTCGGTCACACATCTATTTATGCCTAGGTCACATTTGCACCGGTCGCCGGCCGATGCGAATACATCGGTGGTTCTCACCGATGTTCCGGCTGCCGGTAACCTTATTCAGGTATCTTTTACATATCTCTCAAGTGGTCATGAAAGCATCGGGCATTGGCAGATCACCGGTGGACACCTATCCGGACATCGAACACTGACCGGCCAGGATATGTAGGAATGGGGGGAGAATGTGTACCTTGATGCCTACGGGAGACCAACCAGTCACCTAGCAGGCACCGGCCGGTGACCGACTGACGTCCCGACGGTTCTTCCCTGGCGGCCGAAACATCGGCCGATTGCCGGACAGTCTGCCGCCGATATATAAAGGCAGTCTGTGGTTGCCCGCCAGATACACATCAGATGGCGCGTAGAGTGTCCATGCAAAATTACAGAATTCTTCGTCACTTTCTCATAGATTGGGAATGCTTGAAGTCTCCATGATGCTCTCCCTCTCCAGCTCTGCCATCAAAGCATCAAAATGGCCATATAGCAGGGCGTCTCATCAGCCACGGCCTGCTGTGGCTGCGACGTTGCATCCTAGCAACCCTCCCCTCCTCCTCCTGCACCTCCTCCTGCATCTGCAGCCAAGCAAACCTCACTCTCTGAAGAGGAATTACCATCCTGCCAGCTTCTTCTTCTGCTTCTGGATACTGTGTAGATTTGTCTGTAGATTTGTGGACTAAATATCCTGGAATAGACATAGAATCAATACCCAGTATTAAGTATTCCGAGCGAACAAAACATGGTCCGTTATCCAATCTCATAGTCCGGGGACAGAAAGTCATATCAGGCATACGAAATGACAGAAAACAGAAAATACAGGGAAACTGATGAACCTCCCAAAATAGCCATTAGGAGGTGAAATCGGGTGTTCCGGAAAGAGTGAGCATTTCCTGCCCCACTAGTAGCACCCGAATTAAACCAAAATTAACATGAAAATAGATCTAGTTGCATGACTTTCATGGATTTGGTGTTTTCGTCAACCAGATCATGATGACGTCCATAGAATTTCTTGCAAGCATCGGTGCAAATGTGACTTAGGCATTATCGGGGTTTCGAAAAATGTGTAATTGATTATTGCTCAATTGTATTCTAACTTCATCAGGTTTTCAGGGAGTTCGATGAATGGTCGTTGAAATAATATAAATGCAGTAATATATATTAGGTTTCAAAAATTCATCAAATGCTCAATATATTGTAGCAATTTGTTTTCGTTAGGACCCGGTCCCCCAAAGCTATCCACATAACATTGTGTCTGATGAGGAAAATCAGTGTCCTGTCAATATTATTGTTGTTTTGACTAAAAATCAGATGGTTGCCATGGTAAATTGTTTCATGCCAACAAAATTTTGTTGGCGTTAGAATGGTATCGAAGAGAATAAAGCTTAGCACCAAATGTATGTAGATCCTACAATTTTTTTTGAGCGTTTAAATTTTTCTGAATCATTTATAATGTCGATGAATATGTCATATTGTCCCATTATTCCTCCGCACAAGCGATACCAAGGAACCCCGCAGTGAAGAGGTTAAGGACGAATACAGAATGCCTGGTGCACGACTGGTTCGCTTCATGTTGAGTCAGGAGTGAGCATTGTTATTGTAATAGTGATAATAAATAATTATAGGTATGTTAGAATCTCCGTCCCTGATTGGATAATCAGCTGTGAAACAAAACGCATGTTTTCTGACGAACATTACAATGTCGATAGCAGCAGGCAGCAGGGAACACTGTCCTGACATGAAATATTGTCAAGAATATTTACCGCCGCATTTGAAGATTTCCGGAAATTGCCGATGTAACGTTCGTGCGCGCATGCTCCTTGGCGACTGTTTTCGTGTGAATGTCGAATTTATTATGTAAATTCATACGTTTGGCATTCAAAAGTGGCATTCAGTATCGAGTAGTGACTCGTTTAAAAGGTTTTGGGGAGTAGTTGCTGAATATGTCACCACATTTTAAATTTGATGTCACTATATCTCAAAAACTAACATTGAGGTAAGCTCAGAATGTTGTGCTCACTTAGCTTAACAACTTTTGTATTTAGACTCGAGGCCTATGAACTACAGCCTGTGCAAGTCCATCAGGTCAAAGTTGACTTCAAAAATGACATCGACCCTTTGTAAATATATTGAGTAGACCAGTGTTGTAACTCGTTTGAAAGATCTTCGAGAATACTTCCCAAATATGTCGTCCATTTGGGATTGATCGTCATTTGATTTTTGACTGAAATTTAGGCGTTTCAGGGCTCAGATGTGTGGAGTTACTAGTTTATTGCAAATTTGTATTCAGGGTTGAATCCATTGTGAAGATGTGATTAAGAAAAATGTAAATCACAAAAGACATACTTAAACCCCTCCTTTCACTTTGACAATTGCTTTGAGTCGTCCGTTGCTAAGATGGCCACGCCAGACACTGACAATGATGAGTGTTTGCGCATGCTTCAAACCCATCACAGTAACACACAATCACGTTAGCAGTGACTTCAGATATAGCGATATTACACCATACAGACGGCAAAAAAACTTTTTATGTGTGTGTTTTTTTTTAAAAATATGCCAATACTTCAGATTCTCTATAATATAATCTGGAATTCGCACGCACGCAATCACTATTCATGTCATAATATACCAATAAGTATGCTTTATAATCATTAAATTTCATACTGGGAAAATTATCGCCAAATTCCACCCGCAGAAATAAAATTGCATACAGTATAAGTCACTTTAATTATTGGTCAGTGCCCGTATGGCTCTAATGGCCGAGTTTCCCTTTTGGATCCAATACAGAATATCTTCTCTTTTGTAGCAATTTGGTTGTGTAATTATTTGTCTTTTTACTTGAGCGCAGCCAAAAAATTAAAGATTTTTTAGTTCATACCAATCATCTTCTGATGGCCGAGTTTCTGTTTTGGGACCGAATAATCTCATATTATTTTATCTTATCTTATGGTTTTTATGATTAAATGATGCACCAGTTTTCTAACGGGAGGTTTTTGCTGACGGGTTGATTCCAAGTACATACAACGCTTCTATACTGCCGGGCGCAAGTGTGTGAGAAAAAAAATATATGTGCCTAAAACAACGCATGGCAATTTATTTAGTCATTTGTGCGATAAACCATGTACATTGCATTGAGGTACATGATTTGTCTTGTTATTTGAGATCAGCTCAGAATGTTCATGTATTTACATATCTTCGTGAACTAAATTACATGTATTATTATGTTTTATCCAATAACTATTCGGGATGTGTTTAATTTATTCACCAAAAATGTTATTTCTTACTAGATTGTTTTGATTGTTCATTATTGATATTGTATATTCGTTTCTGGAGAGCCCCTTGGTGAGCTCTGCTATTGGGTAATACAATTCGAATAAGTACGCTTGAACTAAACTAATTACATGCCTCATGACAAAGGGTTATTCGATGCACCGTTTCCATATCAGTGACTTATTAAAATAACTCACATCTATAAGTTATTAAATAATACATACATTTTAAAATACAAATGAATGTATTCCATGAGCATGTTGTATAAAATAAATGATATATATTAAAATATGCAGTTATTCCCTGGTCTCTTTTCCAGTAGGATCGACCGCTCTGATACAAATATAATTTTTTCTCTGGCATACATGTACACATCCGATTACTGAAAAAATACAGGCGGCGCCAGACTCAATTTCTGATGCATGGATTCCGGAGAGCAAATTGACAAAACTGATTTCGCTCCACGGTGAAAATGTTGAACTTGGCAACAGTTATCTCGTAGATATCATCGGGTTTGCTGATAACTTGAATGTTGACCGAGCTCAATCAGTCAAATTTTCGCTTTTGGCGAATCCACGACATTGCAGAGCAAATTCCACAGATCCCGCATAATTTCGGCGTTGAAACATTGATTTTTCAACGAAACACTAATCAAACCTATTCGCCACAGACTTATTCAAGCCCGCCATAAAGTGCTCAAATTTCCTTTATTTGGCCGGAACAATGCAAACTGATACCGCCTTCAATTAATGTCAATATAGTGGTCGAATTTCAAAACGTTACTCTCGCTACCTCTAGCATTAGCGTAAAACGTTGTCGATTATATGTACCCCCACTCCACCCCTTTCTTTCATTTACTGCTTCACGGCCAAGGCTACCTACTACTATCGTGTTTGATCCCGTTGGTATGTAAAAAAAAAAACCCTGACTGGTGACAAACACGCATTTATCCACACAAAGAAAACGGCGCGACCGTCTTTTGAGAATAAACGGCCATGATGAACACCGACTGTAAAGTTGTTGAGTCGTCTTTGTAAGACGACGTGTTTGTATGATCAGTCCGTAACAAGAACCAACACTTGTGTCGCGGGAATGTTTACAGCGAATCAACGTCGTTCTTTGGGCGTTCAATACACGATATTATCGTCTGCTTTCTTATAAATACTCCGGTGACAGCAAGGCCTTTTCGATCAGCTTCAAGCCCGGCCCAGAACAGACGGCCGTATTTGTATGTCACACAACACTTGAGTATTATTAGATATATTTTTATCAGGGGCCAATATCCACATTCACGACTTGACAATCGCGTCCTTAGATACCAGTCAAAAAGGACAACCCGTGTTGTGTGACACGTGGATAGTAGGAATCGACAAGTCAGGAAACGGGATAGGTTAGCCAAATCCACGTACGAATGCTTCACGCTTCACAGCTGCGGATAAAACAAGGTGAACTAACAACATGACAACGCTGTTTTCCTACAGAATTGTGTCATAGATTGAGCAACCATCGTACAGTATTTGAGCGGGGGAGAAGCTGACGGCTAGTGACATCAATATTATTGTCAACACGTCTCCACGACTAAGTCAATGTCAATACTAATGATGCCAGCGAGACTTCATAAATATGGAGATTTGTCAACTCGATAACCGGACGTACGGCTCTCGATTGTAGATGCTATTTAGTGGAGTGCTATCGCAGAGATTTTAGACGGAGTATTTCGGGATCGAGACATGGCGTCTACTTATGAGAAAGTGATCAATGTAATTTCACAGAAACCGGACCTACGCAAAGACTTTGAAGTGAATAACTTACTTCCGTGGTTCCGGAAGAAATCACAGCTCTTTGCCAACCTCAAAACAGGTAAGCAGTATATTCATGACAATTAAATAGCAAGTTATCCAGCTATTGGAATGTATTATCTCCTGGATTTTTACAACATATTTTGATTGTAGAACACAGAAGATAGGTTGCAGAGGAACATTTAATTGTCGTAATCCATTGTCGTAATCTTCATAAAATTCTTCGTGATATTTTACAATTGGATAATGGTTAATAGTTCCAAGTTCATTGGTACAACCAGTGGCTAAGGTGTTTCTGATAATAGATAGGTAATGGGGTTTGGGCAATTGAAATGAAAACCATCGGATTTGTAGGCTTTTGTGTTCTATTCACACAACAACGATCAAGTATAAGTATCATGCAAGGTCAATGATTCGATATCGTTGGAAACTATTTTCTTTCTGATATACGATATTGATATACACTTGTAATCTGGCTGGATAAATACAAATATCATATATAACTAGCCTCGACCACCGGGTGGTGATATGGATAGGCTTGTACACAAACAGACGGACGTGCGCCCACATAATTACCTGCCGTCTCTCTCTCACTGGCGGGCTGGTGGGGTGGGTATTAGCCATGCGTCTGTGACACACTGAACAAACAGAAGCTTCGATCTTGAATTCCATGGCCGGACACACGGATCACACACCTGGGGGTGGGATGGCGTGGGGCGTACGAGAGGAAAGGTGTGATATTGTCACCCCAGGCCATCCCGTAAATATCCGGTCAGGGTCGGGGCTATGTCCCTGTAGCATCACGTTCAACCTATAGGGATACTCTGTCATTAATGATGACAAAAGGGTACAACCTCATTCGTCATTAACACCAATAGTCGTGGTGACAAACCTATGTTATTTCCAAGGTTTAAAGACGTTATCAGTCGGCTAATAAAACGGTCGGCCAATCGTTTCGTGTTTTTCTTGGTTTAGGTGCTCTTGTGGGTATCCCTGTGACATGTTACTCACTACGGAACGTATTATCATTCCATGCAGCCTTGACTATATATATACCTGGATTGAATGATTCGTGCCGGAGTTTTGGTTGGGAATACGACAAGGTGTAGAAAAAATTATGCAGATCTCATGATTCAATATGACAGGAAGAAACTAAAGAGGTTGAGGGATCGCGATCTATGATCAATACAAACTGTCCCAGACCGCCAAAATAGCAACAACCATTACAATATCACTGCTGTCTTACGCACACCTCAGTCCTGTGTAGAGGTCATTTGGTATTCCCAACCGGAAATTACACAACAGCTTGTGGGTGGATTGGGAAGGCACAAGGGAAAAAAAAGATTATTTATGAAAACATCTTGACAGCCACAATGCATGGCTACCGCCTCTCATCGATCCATCTGGGGGAGAAATCCCAGATTCAGGACTTTGCGACCAGAGCCTGTATTTGATCGTGTTATACTAGTATTGTATGGCGTGTTTGAGGTGACTGAACCTGACTGCTTGCTTTAATTGTCCTGCTGTCCAGTATTCGATTCGGTGTTTGCACGGAGTGTCAACTTCAGGAAGCTTGCCTGACCGTATAACCAACGTCTGAAGTGTGTCTCAAGATGTCTGACTCTTTTGATCGAGGCATTTCTTCTGCTTGGTGGCCGCCAGCAGTCGAGACGCTCTTAGATCAGCTACTCACGGTAGTAGTCCACTTACGCTGACCAATACTTCTGAATAGGGAAGACCAAAGTCAAATCCATATCAACCAATGTATTGTTATATATCAGTGCTCAATCGGGAAACTGCCATTTTATCATTTGATTTAATTGAATATGCTCTCTATAATGTCTTCAACAAGATTAGCTTATGGAAATATAAACTTAGTAATATAGATTTTATAAATAAATGGAAGCTCTGAAAAGGCAACGCACTCCCTGGCTGTTTTTCCCCCGTTTATTATGATCGTCGATCAATGAAAAAAAGGCATGTGCGTTCGATGCAGCAATAAAAGTATCACAGGACTTCAACACATGTAATACAATGACTCTGACTGGATGAATGGGTCATTAAAGACTGATGCAATTGGTGCATTTCATCAGCCAAGAACAATTATATATCATTTCCCATCATGCTCCGCGAGACATCGATCACGTAGTTTTACTTCCGCCAGAACCTAGCAGATCGGCACTTCCACTGCTGCAAGTGCACAATTACAACATATTAGACTGATCCAGCTAATGGATTATTGTCGATATATCACGTCATTTCACACGTGTGTCATTCAACGACGGGATTCGCCCTTTTGTTCCTGCGATTGTTAACAATGTGTGTAGTGTGAAACTGGATAAGTACAAAGTGATTGCAGGTAATGGTTTGCATCAGGCACGGGACAATGACTTGATACTAGTGGTGTCAGTGACACATTGAGAAATGCACAATCATAAAGTCATGAATTAATTATTAAGGTCCTGTTTTCTCCCAAAAAAGGGAGGAATGTATGACAGAGCGTCCTTTCCTTTATTTCCTTTGGAAATCGTTTCACCCACTCACAATGAGCACAAAGGTATTTCGATCATAAGGAACAGCGAATCATCACTGATCCCCCTCCCCCCTGTGCCCCCCCCCCCCCTCTAATTATATGCAAACAAGTCCTGCTGCATGCTTGTCACAGATTTAGTGTACGTATCAACCAGATTGCGATGACGTCCATATCATCTCTTAAAATCAGATATATCATTCATATATAAACGCCCTGAACGCTGCAGTTTCGAGCTGGGAACTTTTGCGAACAAAGTCCAATATATCACGGATATCATTTTAATGTCAGGTATATTCAGACCATCATACAGTAGTGCTTACTATAATATGATCTTCTAATGAACATTTGTGCAACGTGTGAACTAGTCTGAAACGTTCAGCCTACTAACCGCTTGAGTACCACGAATCTTCTATCATGATTACTTCGTACTTGATGTTAGGACTTCACGAGCTGGTAAACATCGCGGCAATTGACAATTAAGTTGCGCTGAAAATCAATGGTGTGATACATGGCTGATTTATGTGTTTACTAGTCGACTCTCAACCACTGAGCTCAAACATTTAAGTGAATGTAAAGTGTGGATGCCTTTCGCCTCAGTTTTGGAGACTTGAACACTCAAATCAAGGCTCACATCAGTGTTCATAAATCTTGTCGATAGTCGAACGATTATGAAGCAGATTCCTGGTTTGTAATAATAAGTTGATGTTACAGAAACATTATTTTAATAACCTTTATTTAGCGATCTCCAAACATGCCAACAGGCATTCATTCATGGGGTTCAACACACAAAAAAACATATATTCACTTCGTATTTCCGAAACACCCAAGAATGACACCTGTTGATTATGCTTCAGTCAGGAATAGTCAAAATCGCTTTGTTAGGTTAACAAATCTTAATGCAGTATCAATCAAATGAGAGTTAGTTTGTAGGCTGCACACAACGATACCATGTAATAAATCATGCGCCGAAGTTACATGAATGATCATCTGAAAGTTTCCTCCGTTGGGTATTGAAAGCAAGCGGACATGAAAGGAAAAAATTATTAGGGTCTTCTCTCTAAAGCCACATCAACAGGCGGGGCTTTCAGGGTTCTCACTCAAATGATAGTTGAACGAGCTACAACCTATACGCAATCGAGCCATGTTGATATTACCAGAAACCCATAAGAGAGACTCTCTTATGGGTCTCTGATATTACCCAAACGGTTGCCACGGCAAAATAGAGGATTTCTTATCGGATCATTCAACTGCAACTTCCGACGGAAAGTATCGACAGAGCACGCACTTCTCGTGAGTGCGGGCAGATCATTCCACATATTACTTGTATACAGGAACAAAACCATATAGAAACGATATTCGCATGAACACTCACCAACAAAAAGTTAGTGATTTCAAGAACGAGAGATTCCCTTGAGATTCAAACAAATGCGAATGAAACATAATGAATTAAATCACGTAACTAAATATTTTACATACAACCTGGTATATGACTTGTCATTGGAACCGGGAGCACTTATTATAATATTCGAGACACCGAATTACTGATTGCAAGCTTTCCTAGAAAACCTTTTCAGTAATATCTTGATTATTTATACGTTTGAGCCTGTGTTTGTGTCAGTGGGTGTCACCGAATAATTATTTCTATTTGCGTTATTGAATCGAGGCTGGATATATCGAGCAACGTACTGCATAAGATATTGCAGATTATTCCATCAGGAGATGAAAGTGTGGAATAAAACTGTCCTTTTTAATCTCAAAGTCAATAGTCATTGTGAAAAACATTTGGAAATGCTGGTTAAACTGGTAACATTGAGTGGTATGTATTTGCTAGCTTAATGGTCGATATTAAATATATAAACCTGGGTCAAATGCTGGTGTAGCGATGTTCCTTTGATGTATACAGAACCATCAGTTCGATATATTGAATACCATTTTTGTTTAGTGCTGAACTCGGAATTTTTGAAAAAGGTAATTTTCTGTCAATTCGGGGTTGGCGTTGATGAGGTAGTAGTAGAATATAGACAGCGATTACTATATATCGCGTTGGAGTCATTTATGCCCATTAAGTCAAATTGTTAAATCATGAAATATATTGCAAATCAGCAGTAAATATAAATTATATACACAGCTATTTGCACAGAGATGAATCTTATTTCTATCTATATGATACCAAGGTTTGAAGTCATTGTCCATTGCGTACTTTATGTTAATTTTCTCTTTGGAGAAATACAACTCATGTACAATGACATAGTAACCTTGCAAAAAATCATATCAAATTGATTGAAACGTTGATAAGTAGACAAGGCGACCAGTGAGTCCCATGTTTTATTCCAATTGACAGCACTGACTACAATTTACGTCACTACAAAATGGCAATTGACTTTATTCCATTTGATCATTGATCAGCGTTTAGTTTACTGGTGCAAGTGTTAGCAGGTTCTGAACATTGGATTTGATATGTACCCAAGCCCCCCCCCCCCCCAAACCAAGTTCCACCACCATTTCGGCTGGGGTGCCTCGGGGTTTGAGGGTTGGTCAATATGTTCCTAGGGCGTAACGTTAATTGCTTACTTTTTGTTTCTGTCAGATGGGTTTAGTCACGCTTCTGAACCCGAAACGATGTGTATGTAACGGCAAAATGAACATACATATTCGACCTTTCACTGTTTTCTATGAGAGTGACACCCTCCAGTATGAAATCACAATGGTTAGGAACTACAGTGTTGGGTATCATGAGTTTCGTATTGTCATTAAGGAATGGGGAGGGGTGCGAAAGTACATAACATACTGTTTAAATTGGTATATTTGTAGAGAAAAAAAATTTCCTATCCATTCAATCAGATTTTGTATTTAGGCACGGAAACAATTTTCTATATGTGAAACTCTTCCAAGATGTACAAAATAAAGCAATGACAACCATTATATGTTCTCACGTTCGTTGGCAGAGAATTGAGCCTTCATGAAAGTAAACAAAACTGATTGGATGGACCAGACAGTCAACACAACCGAGCCATGTCGTAACAAAATCCCTATTTGTCTTTGGACATGTAGGGAGCAATCTTTGAAGTAACTACAGGACTCTCCTTTTTTACACGGTGATGCACAATATAAAGCATTGACAAGGCGACAATCGTCATGTTGTCACGGTCGTTGGCGCACTATTGAGCCATGATGAAAGTAAACAAAACTGACTGAATAAATGAGGCAATCAATAAAACCTCGTAACAAAAGAAATCATTATCCTTGTGTCAGTGAGTGTGTAGAAATCAGTCTTTGAAGTAATTCTACGCTGTTCTCTTTACAAGGTGAAACTCAACATTGGCAACAGAAAGCAAGCGACTTGAACACTCAAAGGACTGAAAAGAGTGCATGGCGTTTAGCATTATACAAGGCGGGTGTCAGTTTTCATGAAAATTGCTGATATATTGAACCTTTTTCTTCAGTTATTCACTTTGGTTCAAATCCTCAAATAATATTCGACGTCAACTTACTCGAAATATTCAAAACTAAAACCTCCATGAAGAAGAGATTCAAGATTTTAAAAAAATCTCGATATTGCTAATAAATTTTTAGTAACAAAAAATATCGAATTGAATGTTACTTCTATAGACGTAGAATCAATACCCAATATCAAGTATTCCGAGCGAACAAAACAGGGTCCGTTATCCAATTTCATTGTCCGGGGACAGAAAGTCATATCAGGTATACGAATGAGAGAAAACAAAAATGACAGGTCTTCCTCATTGATTACATTCACAGAAATTAGTATTGATTTCTTGACATTTCGATCTCAATATCGGCGATTGTGGCGAACATAACAGCTTCGGCTGTGTGATGAAGATATGAACAAAAATTCACCGGATAAGATTTCACCAGATAATAGTGAACAATGTTCCCTATAAAAACCACTAGAAAATGAACCTAACAGGTTTCCATTAAGTCAATATCCAATGATGTCCAATGATCATAGTCATTACTCTATTTTGTTATATTCATTGGTTGGGCTTTTACCTTCTTCAAGCTGTCACGCTCTTGGTCAGCAAACCTATCATGTATACATGTATGTGTTGAGAAGAAAAACAAACTTACAATTGAACTGAGATATAAGTCTTGTCTGAGGGGTTTAGGGTGTATGATATGAAGAAAATGTAATATATCATCATTTATCATATTTTTAGTAATGAAATGATGTAGTAATTGAACTGTTTAGTTGACAGGTACTCGTACATGACACGCATGTTTTTGTCTTGGACATTTTATGACAACAAGTAGCAACGCATTCTCATCACAAGATTTTTATGGGCGATTGCATGTATTTTGTATATATATTGTGATATTTTTTGTTTGTTTCTGTCTTCTAGAGTAAAACAGTACAACACTGCATGGGTATTTACACCCCTTTCGATCTACATACTGTTTGCCAGAGAAGCAGTTTGAGCCCTTTATTTTCATCCTGATAATTTCTGTGACGCTGTCTTTGCAATTCAGGTTGGGTCTCTTCTCGAAACCTGAAAAAGTTTAACTTTGTTCCAATGGTTTCATTGTGTAACTTTTACACGTAACGTGTTCCTTGAAGATATCTCTTTTGTGTTCATACATTAGATGGAGGCAGTCATGCAGACAATCAATGCTCCCATTAAAGATGTATTGTACTGTGCTTTTCAGCACTGCTATATTTAGGAGACTGTAAACATCCAACTTCCATGTGCACCAGTTTGTTTGGGGAAGGAAAGAGTTCATCGGTGAAGTAACAATGATATTTGCAGTCAAGCACTTGTCACATGGATCGAAATGAGGACACATGGGAATTGCATAACTGACGCAATAGTAATGTTGCAATGACACATCGTCCTCGTATATTCGTGTGTATTGATTGATACAGAAGATAGACTTATGAACATTCATAATGTTATTTGAGATAAAGTCGTGTGTGTATAATTTGATATTTGAGACGTGTGTGTATAATATCATTGATATGATTTTGTTATATTGAATTGATTGATTAGAGTGTGGTGAACAATACCACGTTCACCATTCATTCCATTCCATTCGTCAAAATCAATGCATGGATACATCCTATTCGAGGATACCATACACTCAATGGCCTTTTCGCTTGTGATTACAGGTACTTATTACTTATCAAAATATCTATTCCACGGGAATTGTTTTTTTTCTCTCCGGATTTCTAGATTATTTCATAGGTTGTTGGGCAGTTGTATACTATTTCCACCAGGTGTACAGTAGAAACAACTACGTCTCATACACTGTCTATTTCTGATGACGCTAGCTAGTGTGTCTTCAGATAAACTTTTCGGACGGGCTTTGTTTTTATTTCAAAATGGTGTAAATTACTTTTGATATTGTCATCATCAAAATCTAGTTGTGTTTGTGGTAATAGTCTGATACTTACTCACATACATTCCATTCAGTTCGTGAGTGTACATGCATATGTTTTGTTATTACAGTTATTGATTTTACAGGTGACTTTTAGATATCGATTTTGATATTACATTGTCCTCTGAAGTTGATATCAATAGTTGTGAGATTTATATCAATCGAGTTGTTTTTCAATGATGTGAGCACGATGACTCGTGTGTATTGATTGATACAGCAGAAGGTAGACTTATGAACACTAATAATAAACAATAATAAACACCCTTACGCCAAGATTCGAGCCATGTTAATATAAGTTGATGCTTGTTCATCAGTTGTTGTAAAATAAATAAAGTTTAAAGTTTTTTAGGACTACCACAATAATAAATAAAGTCAGACAGATGCTATGACTAATTTTCATCTGATTCAGTTGATTAACGTCAATGATTTATCGTTTTACACTTTATAGTGGTCAGGATTAATCAGCATTGCAATTAATTCTGTGATTTTATTCATTTAAAGCTCTGTTCGTTGTAAATGTATATTCTGCGGGTTTGTGTTGATTGTGTTGTGTTGTTAAAAGTTGATATTCTTTTTGTGTATAATCAAGTCATTATTTCAAACGTATAAAATGTATACTATCAGAATCGACAATAGGCAGTCTTGGCCTCGTTCAAAGTCTGCATGTTGGGATTTTTTTCTGTTTTGGATGAAACGAAATCCTACTTCAAAAGCATGGAGTCACATTATCTAAAGTGAACCAGTTTGATTAAACCGACACATTACAGTGCCTCATGCATTAGATAATTGGTTGTGAAGGGACAAAGTTGGGAAATGTGGAGACTTGCGAAATGTCCAAACCAACACAAAATGTAACAACAACAATAATACCGCTATTTTATGTACATATGTGTAGATGACATTTTGTATTTGCAACCGGAAATTACACAACAGTTCTGGGAAGGTACTGGGAAAACGAGAATATCTATGAAAACGTCTTAGTGACTAAAGTGAATCGCTAGCCTATCATCCTTCTATTTTTGGAGAAATGCCAAACTCAGCACTCCACCCGGCATGGGTGTGATGAAACGACCAGGACCTGTATTTTTGATCATGTTGTATTTCATGTCATGAGTGAAATGACTGTATCTGATTTTTCGCTTTGGTTGTCATGTTGTCCAGTATACGATCTGGTGTTCGCATGTGGTGTCGGATTACAGGTATCTCAAGATGTCTAACTCCTTTGTTCCTGTCATTTCTTCTGTTTGTGGTGGTCGTCAGCAGTCGGGACATTCTTTGATTAACTACTTTCATGTTTCCAGTCGTATGTATGCTGCTACACAATGCAACATACTAGGCTGGTGAATAAATATGAAAAAAAATCAATGACTGACCATTTATACTTCTGAGGTGGAATATCGGAGACCAAAATAAATCAAAATCCTGTCTTGCTATCTTACTGGCAAAAAAACTAGCAATTCATATTTTTAGTATGGGACAAGGCTGAATCGTCTGTTTCATGCTCCTTGGAACGTGATCAATATGCAACACAAGTACCATCACTGGAGCATGTAAAAGTACAGAAAGACTTCACGACAGGCATCACAATGATTCTGAATGGATGACTGCATCATCAAATATTGATGGGCGTTAATCATTACACACATGTATGCAAATCGGTGTGCTACATCAGCCGAGAACAATTATCCGACATTTCCCATGATGCTCCGTGAGATTTCGATCACATGTTTTACCGTAATTCCGTCAAAAAGTCACAGATCAGCGCTTCGGCTGCATGCAAGTGCACAATTACAACATAATAGACTAATCCAGCAAATTGATTATTGAGGATATATCATCTCAACTTACACGTGTGACATTTAAGAGCAGGTTTCGTTCCTTTGTTCTTGGGATGGTTAAAATGTGTGTAAAACTGGCTCAGCATGGAGTGTTATTGCAGATAATTAATTGCATTAGATATGAGACAATGGCTTGTCACAATTCATACATTTGAAATATTGGGAAATGCACAATAACCACGTCATGATTTGCATTTTAAGACCCCTTTGTCCAAATGGCAGGGTTGGCCGAATGTCCTTGTCTTTATTATCAGTGGTAACCTATTCACCCCTATCATTTCCAAAAGTGTAATCTAACGTCACCAATGCATCACTGGATTTTGGAATCTCATGCCTTGAAAAGATGGTTACAGACCAAATATATAGTGAATTTCGTCTCGAAATATCAGGTGCATACAAGCCAAAATGTACTCTTCACTATCTTTAATGAACACTTGTGGAAACAAAAAAAATAGTGGTCAGCCTTTAGCCTACTATTTTTTATCACGATTGCTGAATGTTAAGGACATTACCATCCAACATGGTGCCAATTAAGTTGTGCTGAAAATCAATAGTTTGCTACATGACCTATTCATGTGTTTATTAGTCGACTCTCAACCGCTAAGCTCAAACATCAAGTCGGTAAAAAGTATGGATGTCTTTTGTAATAGCTATAGAGATCTAAACACCCAAACAAAGACTTCCACAAGTATTCATTAATCTCGTCAAAGTCCAGATTTGTAACTAGTTAATGTGAGTATTTGCATAAATACACGACCAACAAAAAGTTGGTCATTAAATATAGATTCCAATAACGAGAGATGCCTTTGAGATTCAAACATATGTGAATAAAACAGAATGATTTTAATCCCATTACTCAGTATCTTTAAATGTACCCTGGCATATGGCTTGCCAATGTAGCCTGGGACACAAGCTTCGAGGTATTAAATGATTGATTGCCAGCTTTTCTATTGTGCAGAGATATCGTGAATATTTATATGTTTGAAGCTGGTTTTGTGAGAGTGGATGTCATCCAATGATTTTTGTCGTTTGCAATGTTGAGTCGATGCTGTATATATCATGGAGCAATCTACATAAAATATCACTCGTGGAGCAATCTACATAAAATATCACTCGTGGAGTAATCTACATAAAATATCACTCTTGCGACATAAAATATTGCAGAATATTCCTCAAGGTAATGAGAGTAGAACTAAAATGTGACTGTTTTTGTCTGAAGACACACCTCGCATTGTTTCGGGCACGTATACCATGTTATCAAACGGAAATTAAAAATTGCTGTCTTCAAACTGGTAACATTGATTAGTATGTATTTGCTAGGTTGTGGTCGATACCATGTGAACATCATGAATGAACCACAACATAGACGGAACATGTGCCATAGTAACGATGTTTTTTCTTAAAGCAGAATCATAATTTTGATATACTGAACTCCTTTTTTTTCCGACTAAGTGTTTGTTGTATTGGAGTTATTTATGACCCAAGTCAAGTCCGTATATAATCTATTGCAGATCAGCAGTAAATATATGTAAGTTATATGCAGTAGAGATGAACCCAAATTCTGTCTTTATGACACGACGGCTTCAAAGAATTGGTCATTGTGTACTATGTGCTAGATCTGTGAAATACAACCCCTGTACGGTGACGTGGCTGCGATGTAAAAAGTCACTGCAAATTAAATTGTAAAACATCGATTAATAGACAGAACAATCAGTGAGTCTCACGTTTATTCGAAGTCAGGATAATGGCGACCATTTACGTCACTACATCACGTGCAATTGACTTTATTACATTTGATTGCGTTTAGTTCACTGGCGGCAGTATTCTGAAATCAGCAAGCCAGCTCTGAACTTTGGATCAGATTTTGTCGATCCGTGACCCCCTCCCCCCCCCCCCACCACCACCACCACATGACATCCCAGTGAACCAACCCTCCGACTTGGGTGCCTCAGGGTCTGGGGATTGGTCAATATAGTCCTAGGGCATGACGTTAATTACTTACATTTTGTTTCCACTAGACGAGTTCTTTGTCACGCTTCTGACGCCAAACCATGCGTGTGAAATGAGCATATGAAATGATCATCTGACATTTTACTGTAAGTTCTATGGAAAATAATGGTTGGGAACTACAGTTTTAGCTATCATCGGTATAGTACTATTATTAGGATATGGGGATGATGGTCTATTCGTGTGTATGTAACATGACATAAGTTGAATTAAAACACGTTTCTTGGGCATATAGTTTATTAGACTATGAGAAAAACTACCGGAATGCGGTACACAAATCGAGTAAGCAAATGTAAGCACAACCATTAAAATTGACAGTCCGATTTGACATTGGGTGGGAGGGTGGGAGAGCTGACCGGTGCGTGGGCCACAGCAAATGCAAGTGCGTCCAAATAGTGACGCTGAGTTTTATAAGCGAAACTTTCAAGGAAGGGCAGGGGTCAGTCATTTAATTAATTTGGGGGGCTGAAACCGTGTTTTAAAAGTCTATTGAAAATAGATCAAATTGGTATATTCCTGATATGTAGTGAAATGAATAATTTCATATTTATACAATCAGCTTTTGTTCTTAAGCACGTGATTATTTTCCTACATGTGAATATCTTCCAAGATGCACAAGATAGAACATCGTTGGTAATGAAATCTTTATGTTTAATAAAATCTGTATCCCAATTTGTCGGCTAACATATGAAAAAAACATTCTGGAGTGAATATGGGACTTTCCTTTTTTCCCACGTGCAGGCCGAAAATAGAGTATTGACAAGACGACAACCATCACGGTGTCACGGTCGTTGGCACAGTATTGAATCGTGATGAAAGTAAACAAAACTGATTGAATAAATAACGCAGTCAATAAAACCGAGCTATGTTACAACAAAAGAAATCATTATCCTCATGTGTAACACTGGTAGTGTAGAAATCACTCTTTGAAGTTACTGTAATGCTACGCTGTTCTCTGTACGAGCTGAAAATCAACGTCGGCAACAGGAAACAAGCGAATTGAAATCTGGAAGAACAGAGAAGGGTGCATGGCTTTCGTTTTTATACATGCTGCTGGGGTGTCAGTTTGTTTAAACGGAATTGAGAATGTTCCATCAGTTATTCAGTTTGGTTTAGATCATCATCAATGATTATTGATATTTAATGTAAAAAAAAAACTGATTTAAAATACTCTAAATTATTACTCCCACGAAGACATTCAGGGTTGGGAGAAAGAAACAGAATAACAAAGGAAAGTAAAATCACATTTATAGGGGTTTTACTTATTATTCATCAATAGTAACAAAAATAAACGAACTCGCATGTCCATATATTTCTCGTCTGTGATTATTTCTGCCTCGTGCCAAGTAAATTCGACCCGATTGGCCTATCAGTTGTGATAACATTCACAGAAATTATATTTATTTCAAAAAATTCCGAGTTTAATAACGATAATCAATGCGATCATGAACAGCTACAATTGTGTAATCAGGAAATGAAAACAAAATATCATAGAGTTTCACACAATAATGCGAAACAATGTTTCCCCCAAACCACTAGAAAATTGACCTAACAGTTTTCCTTGTTTATCGAAAGCCAATAAGATATTCAATGATTATTGTCATTACTTGGTAGTATTTTAAATTGATTGATTTGGCTTTTACACCATGACCCAATACGCTCTCACGCTGGATATTTTCATGTTGCCATAGATCCGAAAGCGGGTAACAAACCTACCATGTATACGTATTGAGAAGAAATAAAAACATATTATATTTGAATGGAGATAATATTCTGTCTGATGTGGTTATAGCATATGATATGAAGCAAATGCCACGAAAGTCCCAATTTGGTAATAAAATTAAAAAGGTTATTTTGGAGCAATTGTATTCTACAACTGATTGTCAGACATACAATACACACGTGTGTTTGTAATTGATAAATCACGAGAACAATGTAGCATTTCATTCTCATTGCACGTGTAAATATGTTGCATGATTGCATTTCGCATAATATGCTACGATATTTTGTTTTTCTCTGTCCTACAAAAACAGCACAACATTGCATGTGTATTGACATCCCCGTCGATCTTTGTACTGGTATATCAGAGAAACAGTTTGAGCCCTTTATGTTCGTCCTGAGAGTTTCTGCGAGAGTGTTTACATTTCATCTGTTCATGGTGTCTCTTTCCGAAACGGGGAAAATTTCTTAAGTTTCCCTCTGTCCCCAATGGTATTGCATTGGCACTGTTTAACTTTTACACACAGCAAGTACATTAATGATGTCATGTCTGTATTGAATATGCCAGCCATGCAAATAATCAATGCCCCCCATTAAAGTTTTACTGTACTATTCAACGCTGCTATTTTTAGTGTGATTGTAAACAAGAAATTTCCAATGTGTACCAGAACAATGTGAATTTACGTGAAGAGTTTTTGGTCATATCAGTCGATGGAGTAGTAACGGTATTTGCAGTGAAGCACCTGTCATATTGATAAAAAATTACACATGCAGATTGCATAACTGCTGGCAATAGTTGTAATGCTACTTCGTACACGTGCTTCCTTGTATATTGATTATTCAGCAGAAAATATGTTTGAATATTAGTAAATGAATATTCATAATGTTATTCAATAAAATCACAACATGGATTCACGTGTATTTATGACTATCATTGATATGATTCTGTTATATTCAATTGATTGATTAGAGTGTGGTGAACAATGAATGATATAAATAATGGAATTATCCCATTTGACAAGGCATATACATACACCCTATTCGAGGATACCACGAACTGTGTGTGTGTGTCTTTGAATGATCTTTTGGTTTGTTTCTATTGAGCAATGTTGTATTATTTTTGGATAGTGTCACAATACAACAGAATAGATTACCTCATCTTACAGTGTGACAATTAACGACGGGGCTCTTCTTTTTGTTTGGGGGATGGTTAAAAATGTGCGTAAAACTGGCTCAATAGGGAGAGTTATTGCAGATATTTAATTCCATTAGATGTGGGGAAATGACTTTGTTGAATGATCAGTGATACATATCAATGGGAGAGCCTTAATAATCAAATCATAAATTAAATATTGGGATCGGGTTTATTTTTCAAAAGGTAGGGATATTTGCTAGATTGTCCTTTTGCCTATCTCCAATACTAAAACTTAACGTCATAGAGGTATCTCTGGATATTGGAATCATGTGCCTTGAAAATATATATACAGTAACTTCCGTCTCAAAATATCAAGACATGAACGACAACATGTAGCGTTATTTAATATATTTAATTAAACACTGAGTTTCATGAATATCTTATCATGATTACTTGACTACGAGCCGGTAAACATGCAGCAATTGACAACTAAGTTGTACTGAAAATCAATAGCTTGCTAATGCTACATGACCGATTTATGAGTTTATTAGTCGACTCTCAACCACTGAGATCTAACATTTAAGTGTGAAAGTCTCTTGCTTCAGTTATGGAGACTTGGACACTTTGAAAATCAAGGCTTACACGATCATTCATGTATCTCGTGGATATTTTAATAGTGAACAATTAACAAACGGATTCCAAGTTTGTAATATGTTGTTGTTACAGAAAAGAAATTTGCATGAAATCTCCAGAACAAAAAGTTGTATATCAGTAATAAAGACTTCAATAACGAGTGACGCCTTTGATATTCAAACTTATATATATAAAAAAAAACGGAATCGCATAACTCGGCATTTGGTGTGACACCAGGTGTATGACTTGTGATAGAAGCCGGGGGCACAGATCGTAACATTTGATGCACTGAATGATTGATTCCAAGCTTTTCCATTTTGCCAAGATATCGTGAATATTCATATGTTTGAACCTTTTCTGTCTGTCAGTAGATGTCATCCAAAGATTCTTGTCACCTTTAGTATTGAAATGATGATGTATATATCGTGCAGCAATCTACATAAAATATCACTCGTGGAGTAATCTGCATAAAATATTGCAGATTATTCCTCCAGGAAATGAAAGTAGAACTAAAATGTGACTGCTTTTTATGTCTGAAGATAACTTGTTTTGCACATGCATAACCATGTCATCAAACGGAAATTAAAAATTGATGCGCTCAAACTGGTAACATTGATTAGTATGTATTTGCTAGGTTTGTGGTCGATATCAAATAGATAAACCATACCACGGTCGGACCATGTGCCGGAGTACATGTAACGATGCTCTTTTGAAGCAGAAGCATAAGTTAAATTTTAAAAGAGTCATTTTCTCTGACAGTGTATTTGTTGTAGTGGTGTAATTTAAGGCCAAGTCAAATCAACATATAATCTATTGCGAAGCAAAAGTAAATATAAAAAAATATATGCAAATGCGTTTCTATAAAGATGAACCCAAATTCTGTCTTTATGATACCAAGGCTTCAAGGACTCATTGGTCATTCTGTACTCTGTGCTCAATTCCTTTTTAAGTAAAATACATATGTAAAGTGACGTGGTTGCTATGTAAAAAGTCAATGGAAGCTGAATGGTACAACATCGAAAAGTAGACAGAGATATCAGTGAGTTCCACGTTTTATTCTAAGTCAGGATACTGACGACAAGTTACGTCACTACAAGTAAAGTGTGGCTTGAATTTATTCCATGTGATCACCATTTAGTTTACTGGCGGCAGTATTCTGAAATCAGTAAGCACTGAGAATTGGATTCAATATGGCACCCCTCCCAAGTCCACCAACACTCCGGCTTGGATGCCTCGGGCTTTGAGAGTTAGTCAATATGTTTCTAGGGCGTAACGTTAATTGCTTACCTTTTGTATCCGCTTGATGGGTTCACTGTCTCGCTTCTTACACCAAAACAATGTATGTGAGATAACCGACTTTTCACTGTTTTATTAGAATCATACCCTCATATGGGAAATCACAATGGCTAGAAATTACCGTATTAGATATCTTCAATATAGTGCTATCCTTAGGGAATGGGGTGTCACTCGTGTATGTAACATGACACGCCGTTGATACCGTTGAAATGGGTATGTTTCTGGTATGTAGATAAAAAGCTAATTATTCCATGTTTGTACAACTAGATTTTGTCATATTGTATGTGCACAGTTTCCCACACGTAAAAATCTTCCAAGTTGTACGAAATAGACCATAGACAACCAATATATTTTGTCACGGTCGTTGGCATAGTATTGGGCCATGATAAAACTAAATGTAAACAAAACTGACTGGTTGAACTAGACAGTAAAATGCGCCGAGTCATGTAACAAAATCTTTATCGTTGTTTGTCAAGGAGCATGTAAAGGGTACTCTTGGAATATCTGCGGAACTCTCCTTTTTTACACGGGAATGCAAAAATAGAGTATGGACAAGACAACACTCATAATAATGTTACGGTTGGTGGTACAGTATTGAGTCATGATGGGAGTGAACAAAACTGATTGAACCAACCAGGCAGTCAATAACACCGAACGTTTTTGTAAGAGAAGAAATCATTATCCATATTTGTAGAAACCCCTTTTTGAGTTGAATGTACCCTGTATGAGCTAGAAATCAACATCAGCAACAGAAAGCGAGCTGAAATATTAATGATTTTCATCAGTTATTCAGTTTAGTTTCAAATCATCAATTTATATCTAATAAGAAAGAACTGATGTGAAATACTCTAAATTTTTACTCCCATGACGATATCCAAGATTGAGAGGAAGAAACATGTTGCTAATGGAAAGTAACAAAAGTAATAGAAATGTGAATGCTAGACCAATTTCTTTCTTATTGATTTCTTATCTGCGATTATGTCTGTGTTGTACCAATTGAATTCGACCCTGATTGTCCTATTATTTGTGATTACATTCACAGAAGTTGGTATTCATTTCTAGAATTTCCGAGTTCAACTCGGCGATCGTGGCGATTATGAACAGTTAAGAGTTGCGTGATGAAAAAATGAAAACATCGTGGTCAGGTCACGGAGCCTTCTGACAATACTGAACACCTATCTATTTTGATTGCCATTGCAACCTGAATGGTCCATTGGTGACAGATTTTGTGATGAAATCAGCCCATTCAACACACATGGCTTTGATCGCTCTAGGAGTGACAATTTTACAGGAATCGCCTCCATATCGGAGAGGAATGTTGAGCAATGTTCATACACAAAACCTTTTGTTTCTCATAGATAGTAAATGAATAATAACATATTAATGAGCTCAATTATTACGTCTGAAATATCCAGTTTGACGTTCGAAATCATTCCATTTCATCGTAGTTTGAAAACAAATCATACTGAAAGTGTGTATATGTGTAGAGCTGATAGTTTTGTGCAAAACCGATTACTATCACTGAATAAGTTAACATGGATTTCACTAGTTAAGGCTGATATTGCCTACAATAAAAAATAGTTAAGGTGAGAAACATTTATTATTGAACTAAACAAAGCAAAACTTTTGTCAGGTATCATTGATTTGATACATGTAGTATTAATGATATTATTAATGATATGATATTAATCAGTTACTATCGTTAATCAATTAATATGAACCAGTTAACGTAATACATGTACAACAGTTATTCCTCATCAGCGAATGTGGACACAAAATCCATCTGTAATGTTGGAAATTGGGTTTCGAATTACAGTCGTGTGAAAAGATTCTCTTGAAAATATTTTGTGAGAAATCAGTTTAACAAACATTTCAATTGTTAACATTGTTACTGCATGGAACAAAAATAGCTGGAATTTTTATTTTTGGGATCGATGAATAACACTGGCTCAACAGCAATGATATTTTGTCTGAAATAACATATTTGGGGCAACAGTGATGATGGCGCATCAGTGGGATACACCCACGCGGTCGTAGGCGACCGAAAGGCGTCTAGTTAAGAATATGTCAGAGGTCATATTTTGCCTTTTTCACTTGATGCTGTGTATCTTTTCAGAACTTGAAGAATTTCTGAAAAACATTATTATGGGATGCCATGTACAATTTGAAAACAATGTAATTTCCGAAGTGTACCAGTATGTTTGGCGTGAAAAGATTTTTTGGTCATATCAGTCGATGAAGTAGTAACGATATTTGCAGTCAAGCATATTGATTGACAAAATTACACATGGGGATTGCATAACTGCTGGTAATAGTTGTAATGCTACATCGTACACGTGCATCATTGTATATTGATTATTTGGCAGACAATATACTCATGAATATACTCGTGTTATTTGATAAAAAGCATATCATGAATAACATGAATTCATGTGTGTGTATTAGTATCTTTGATAAGATTTTTTGGATTGATTGATAAGAGCGGGTTGAACAAAAAATGATATATGTGAAGAGATTATTCTATTTGACAATACCAATGCATGTATAAAACCTTTTCAGTTCGTGTACAAACACACATTTGGTTGGTATAGTTGTTGAGTTTGTGAGTGGCAATGTAAGTATCGACTTGATTATATGGATCTCTTTTGTCTCTGTCCTATTACACACCTATATATCAAAACATGCTCTGAATTACCATACAAGGCATTTATTTGATCTAGTTGTATTGTATGGCGTGAGTGAGGTGACTGTATCTGACTGTTTGCTTTAAATGTCATTATGTCCAGTATTGGATCCGGTGTTTGCCCGGGGTGTCGACTTCAGGAAGCTCGCCGGATCATTCACCAAATGTCTCGAGTGTTCTATAGAATATCTTAAATTAGATACACTATTTGTGAATCAGAAAGTAAATGAAATTTTGGTGATATAGATTTTATGAATGAATGGAAGCTCAAAAGGTGAAACGCACTCCCTGACTATTTGTTTTGTTTATTATGATCCTCAATCAATATGTAAAAGGCATGTGGATTCGCTGGAGCATTAAAAGAATCGCAGGACTATGATTCTGACTGGATGACTGGGTCATCAAAGGTTGATGGGCGTTAATCATTTGACACATGCAGTAGGTGCCTTATATCTGGCAAGAGTAATTATCTAGCATTTCTCATCTTGCTCTTCGAGACCTCCATTATACGGTTTTACCATACTTCCGTCAAAATGTCGCAGATCGGTGCCTCGACGACTTGCGAGTGCACAGTTACAACAAGATATTAATCTAGCAAATAGATTATTGTCGATAGATCACATCATCTTACACATGTGACATTTATAGACGGGGTTCGTCCTTTTGTTCTTTAGATTGTTAACAATGTGTGTAAAACTGGATAAGTACAGTGTGCTTGCAGGTAACTAATTGCATTAGATGTGGGACAATGACATTCTGATCAGTGATACATGGGGAAATGATGTCATGAATTAAATATCAAGATACTGTTTTCCCAATGTAGGGAATGCATGACAGAGCATCCTGTTCTTTATTTGCAATGGACACCGTTTCACTCACAATGAGCATAAAGGTATGTGAATCACAAGGGAAATCAATTCATCATTCATTCCAAAAATACATACTATAATGTCACCGATGCATCATTGAGAATCATGTATCTGTGTGCTTCATAACAGTTCAAAAGTTCTGATTAAGGGATAAAACTGTGTTTGGTTCGATGTCTGTTACGTGACAAAAATCCAGAGGGATCTCTGTTGTGATCCGAGACACGAGAGGCGAAGTGATCCCGAGGGATTTTTGTTAGTCACAGACATCGAACCAAACACAGTTTTATCCCGATTATAAATAACATGGCATCCTAACGTGTTGGTTTCTTCCAATCTTCAATGAAAATGATCAACAAACCCGGTTTATTTTCCATGTCAACAACTTTCCGTTGTTGTTGCAGTCTGCTTGGCTGAGTAGCGCCACGGCTCATTTGCACATCGATCGATCAGATACGCGCATGTGATTGGTCAGTTTTATTTACGTTTTCCACCTCGATCTCTGTACTCAATTAGAAACCGCTGCTGGCCGTTTCAGATTACGGAAAGACGTTTGTGTCACAACGATGCCATGTTATAATTTACGATACGCATGGCACTAATACCCAAGTATAAAATATCCGAGGGAACAAAACCGATTCCGTTATCCAATCTCAAAGTCCATTTTCAGGAACATATTTATATGGTTGAATCTCAAAGTTCAGTGTCAGTGAACATTTCCTGCCCCACACATGGCACCCGTCATGAACTCCTCCAACCATTCCCACCCACCCGAAAAAAAAATATATGCAAACAAGTCCTGCTGCGTACTTGAGACACATTTGGTGCACTTACCAACTAGATTGATGACGTCCATATATTTTCTTAAACACAGCTATTTGTCTTGGTCAAACTTATATATTTTTGTCGTAGCATTTCCGAGACTATCTGTGAACTTCTGTGAACAAAGTCCAAAGTATCACATTTTAGAATACCAGACCATGATGCAGTGTTTTTCTAATGAACAATAATTTTGTGGAAACGTGTGAACTAGTCTGAAATGTTCAGCCTACTAACCACTTGAGTACCATGATGATTTTATCATGATTACTTGATGTCTGGGACATTACGAGCTGGTAAACATGCAGCAATTGACAATTAGGTTGCGCTGAAAACCAATAGCTTGCTACATGGCTGATTTATGTGTTTATTAGTCGACTCTCCACCACTGAGCTAGAACATTTATGTGAGCGTAAAGTGCGGAGTAGCTCTGCTATAGTTTTATAATGCTATAAAATCTCCCCATCTATTTTCCGATCTGTCTCCCATCTGTCTGTCCAACTATCTGTCTATGAAGACTTGAACACTCTAAAACCAAGGCTTACATGAACATTCATAATTCTCCTCGATAATCGAACACTTGCAGTGAACGATTACGAAGCGGACTTTGTAACAAATTGATATTACAGAAACTATATAAGCATGAATACTCAGCAACAATTTTTTGAGATTCAAACTGCACAAAAACGGGATCATAATATATAACTCTATATTTTACATGTGAACTGGTATGTGACTTGTCATATAAGCCTGAAGCAAAAGTCATAATATTTGAGACACTGAATTATTGATTGTAAGCTTTTCCATTTTGTAGAGATATCGTGAATATTTATTTGGTTGAACCTGTTTTTTGTCAGTGGATGTCGTCAATTGATTACTTCTTTTGCGACATTGTATGGAGCAGCAATCTGCATGAAATATCACAGATTATTCCATCAGGAGATATGGAAAGTGTGGAATATGACAGTCCATTCAATCCGGAAATCAAAACTCATTGTGAAAAATATTGTATTGTTTCGTGCACGTTTGGTTATGTTATCAAACGGAATTTCAGAAATGCCGCCTTCAAAGTGGTAACATTGAGTAGAAAGTATATTCTAGGTCAGTGCTCGATATCGTATTGACGAGCCGTACGATAGATGGACAATGTGCCTGTAATGTTTTTGATGTCTGTAATGTTCTTTTGATGTAGAAGCCCGAATTCGATATACTACTATTGAATGACATATTTCGTACAATTATAACGGTCTTTGACGACAAAATTGTAAGATCTTGAATCATTAATAGCGCGTTGTTTCCTCGGCATTAAATAAACAGTTTGTTGTAGTCATGTATAATCAATGCCAATCATTAGATTCTAAACAGTATTCCATGCCAGCAGTACTTATATTTATAGACTTATTCGTACAAAAACTGATGAATCCAGATTTGTTTATATGAT
Organism: Terebella lapidaria; assembly: GCA_949152475.1. Lineage (NCBI taxonomy): Eukaryota > Metazoa > Annelida > Polychaeta > Terebellida > Terebellidae > Terebella > Terebella lapidaria. Next base: position 31,366,148 of record OX424563.1, on the reverse strand, counting down.
ACCAAGGCTTTTTACTCTGTGATAACTTTCTCGTTACTGGAATGCAACCCATGTCCAATGACGTGGTCGCCCTATAAAAACTTATTGCTAATTAAGTAGGCAGAGCAATCAGTGAGTCGCACGTTTTATTTCAATTCACAATTTACGTCACCATTGCGGGCAATTGACTTTATTCCATTTGATCAGGGTTTAATTTACTGTCGAGATTCTTCTGAAATCAGTGAGCAGCCACTGAACATTGATCTGATATATGTGCGACCAAAGAAGTCAACCACCTCTCCCGCTTGGGTGCCTCGAGGTTTAGGGTTGGTCAATATGTTCCGAAGGCGTTACTGTAATTGGTTACCTTTTGTTTCCAATACATGGGTTGTCATTCACGCTTCTGTAGCCAAAACGATGCATATACGACATACATATAGGACGTTTAACTATGAGCGCTATGAGAGTCATACCCTCCATTGTGACATTACAATGGCTAGGAACTACAGTGTTACATTGTAGCTCTCATCAGTATAGTGCTATTATTAGAGTATGGGATTGGAATTGGTATATTTCTGATCTTGGAAAAAATGTGTTCATTCAATCAGATTTTGTAGAAAGGCACGTAATCAGTTTCCTACAGGTACAACTCTTATAACACGTACAAAATAGAGCAATCATTACATCTTCTGACAGTCGATGGTGCAGTATTGAGCCATGCTGGAAGTAAACAAAACTGATTGAATGAACTAAACAGTCGATATCACGGATCTATTTAGTTACGAAAGAAATCTTTATCCATATTTGACAGCGAACTTCAAAAATACTCTTTGAAGTAACTTACATGGAAATGCACAAAACAAGGCATTGACAAGACGAACACCACTATGTTGTCACGGTCGTTGGCACAGTATTGAGCCTGAATGAAGTAAACAAAATTGATTGAATAAATAAGACAGTCAATAGAATGGAGCTGTGTGGTAACAAAAGAAATCATTATCCCTATTTGTCAGAGAACATTACTCTTTGAAGTAACAGTACTTGCACTTTCTCTGTGAGAACTGAAAATCAGCATGACAAGGGGAAGTGAGCGAATTGAACCCTCAACTGACAGAAATGGCACATGACTTTTTGTGTTACACGTGGAAACCAGGGTGTCAATCCTTCGTGAATATCTTTCTCTCATGGATAGAATCGTGAAAGAAATAAAACTTTCAAAAAGACATTCAGGATTGAAAAAATTATTTACAGAAGTTCTATGTTATTAATTGAAAGTAAAAACCACATTTTTACTCTTATCAATCATCAATCATCAGTGGTGACGGAAATAATTAAATTGAACGGTACTTCAATTTCTTTCTCATTGATTTATCGTCTGCGAATAGTTCTGCGTAAGGTTGTGCCAAGGTAATTCGACCCTGATTGGCCCATCAGTTGCGATTACATTCAGACACAGTAGTTATTATTGATTTCTAGAATTTCCTACTCTAATAACGGCGATTGAGGCGATCACGTAAAGCAACAGTTGCGTGATGGAGAAATTGACACATTTCATGTCAGTCACGGAGTTTCCTTCCGATTGTGCTAAACAATGTTCCCCAAACCTCCAGAAAATACATGCAAAGACCAGCAGGTCCCCATGCTAAATAAACGCGGAAATCGATATACAGTGAACTCTATTGGTTGGTTGTTAAATTGATTGGTTTGACTTTCACAATCTCATCCACCACGTTCTCAAGCTAGATATGTTCATTTTTGATACATATAAGAGGGTTATAAAGAGTCCTGAAAAACAAGTTAGCACTCTTTTGTCATCGTAAAAAAACATTGCAATCTTTTAGGTCTTCAATTTCTCATCTCTAAAAAAACAGCATATCAATGCATGTGTATTGACATCTCCATTGATCTGTGTACCGTTACATCAGAGAAGCAGTTTGAGTGTTTTATATTCGTTCTTGGAGTTTCTGCGATGATGTCTTCACACTTCATGTTGTCTCTTTCTGAAACGTAAAGAAATTCCCGAGTTTCCCTTTGTCCCAACTGTGTCCCAGTGACATTGTGTAACTCTTATGTCGGTATTCATACTTCGGATAGAGTCAGGCTTACAGATAATCAATGCTGCCATTAAAGTTATCCAACGCTTGCATTTTTGGGTGAATGCAGACATCAAGTTTTGATGTGCAGCGCTGTGTCGAGCGAGGAGTGAGTTCATTTTGGTGAGTGAAGTAACATGATGTTCGTAGTCAAGCACCTGTCATGTTGATCAAAGTAAGGACAAATGGGGGTTGCATAATTGACGACAGCGAATTCATTGTTACATGTGCATTTTGTATATGTATTGTTTATTGGTAATACACAAGTGAAATAATACTGACACAAAAAATGTTTTAAATAATGCAAAGACTCTAAACAGACTATATAGTGGGTTGCTCTCGTTTTTTTCTCGAATCGAGTGGAAATTATTTGTAAATTTAATGTATCTATATATATCATTATCCAAGCTCGTCCTATGGACATCACTCTAAAAACATAAATTCAGTGTTTATTATATATTTTATGCACATACGCGAAGCACAATATTTTCCAGGAATCTATGCATGCAAATGGTGAAGTGAAATTGTTTTATCCATACAAGTAACCGCACCTGTGTATTGATCATTCAGCAGGTAATAGATTTATATATACGAATGTCGCACCAATTCAAGTCATTGTATAATATTTGTTTTGGCGAAATTTATTAATTTTGGATTGTGTTGTATAATTTCTGATATGTGAGGAAGTTTTCGTTTATACTTGTAGTTCTAAAGCCAACACATACAACTAATCAGTCCGCAAGCGGGCATAGACATGTAACGTTAGTATTTTTATTGGTCTTGAAAGTGGTATCGATTTGATTATGTCAGTTTTTCTGCCATATTCCACATAAGAACTGGACTGATAAATCGCCAATGAACGTGCCCTAAGACATAATAATTACCATACTAAGATAAGATATTGAGCCTCAAATAGACCTTAAGGTAGGAAGTTAAAATAATTATTATGTAGATTTGTTTCTCGATACCTCACTAAAGAGAAGTATAAACAAATGAGGTACATTTGAATTGTGATAATTTTGAATCATGGTTGAATATTTTAAAATAAGCTTATCGACAATCACAATAGTCAGATGCGATGACTATTATTTAGAAAAGTAGTCTAGCCAAAATAATGTATAAACATATGTTAAGTATTAGTTAACTAAAGTAATTTTTGTACCATGTACCATTCAACGTCAAAATTTCTCATTTTACCTACATAAATGCAATTAGTTTTTCTCTCTTTGGAGCTCTGTTCCATTGTCATTTTCAACATGGTTCGTTATGTAGATTGTATTGTGTGCTCAGAAGTTGATATCTTTTCCGCGTATAATCGAACCATTATCTCACATAAACTGTGTCAGAATAAATAAGATCATATTTCAACAGCACGCAATTACGTTCATAAAGGTGATAAATTGAGCCAGTTGATTGAACCGACATATTAATTCGATTGGAAAAATGTTTCTTTTTACACAGGTTTCCCCTATGTTAGGAATGGATATAGATTGCCAAACACAACACAGTGTTGTACAAACGAATACGACCAAGTGTCGTGTATGAGGCAAACATGATCAATCCATAAAAGTCTAAAGTATTCTCAGTCAAGTCTCGGTTTTGACTGACTGCGTAATACCGGATAAAAAGATGAACAAAATTTCGACAAACTCGAAATCAGTCGAGCACTCAATCAGTCGAGCACTCAATCAGTGAAAGCACTCATATCGTAACTGTCAGTGAAGGCTTGGACCTGCAAAAATGTGTGGATCTGTAGAAGCAACCACCAAAGTCAACGAACTCACAAAGAGGCGATGAAATCAAAAGCCAGAACTAAAGCAGAGAGCCTGGAAAGCTTGATCTACACTGAATTAAAATTCAAAATGAAATCTCTCATAATGAAAAAGTGGTTATGTTAAATCTCGTTTTATTCCTGTTTTCGTTTCTACATGAATAATTGAATGAATGAATGAATGCACTTTGGACTCAAAAAGATCATGTCAGTGCCAAATCAGAATTTCTACATGTAGGTCATTGACTACGTTGCCATAAGTTTTTGCTCTGTAGATCTTAACATTAACCGAAAGTTGAGCCACTGTGCTATAAATACAAACCAGTGAACTTCTCTGTATACACTCAGCCAGTATCTAGCAATATTACTTTTCTGTCTTTATAGATGGCCATAACGCATTTGATATATGTAAAGTGTCTCACTATTTTTGGACACAAATGAACCAGTGAGGAAAACAAAACAGAAATGATCAATTTCCTTACTTGCGCCTAGTCAGAATGAGAATTCATTAATATCAGTGGAACAATTAGCGAAGACAAATTGTCCGCACCCCTGTCATTTTGAAGACAATATTAAGAGGCGTTAGGATGAGTAATTGAACTTCGAGATCGATCAGATGAGAGATATATGCTAATATTAATAAAAAAAAAGCTTCTAGTGGGATTACTGCTTGTTCGCCAATTTTCCTCAGTTTACTGATAATGGAAGGTCAAAAGATACTCGAAGTGAGATCAAATACTCTCAATGGTCCTCGTCTTGATGAAATCAGATATGTAATGACAGAGTGTTTTGGTGTAGTTTCCATTCTGCTATGTCACATTCATCTTCGTTATGTCACTTGCAAATAGTAAATAAAAGTAAATATCATTCTAACACCACAAGTAGCAGTACAGTAGATTTTTTGGTGGGTAAAATATAAAGTATGGAATCATGAGGTCACTCACGGCTGCACCAAAGTCAACACTTACAAACCGGCAACGAAGCTACGAGCTAGAGCCGATCTGCACTGAATGGACCTTTTCATAGACTTTCCCGCCAAAATTTCCCGAATGCTGTCATTTTCCGACCAATCACAAGTGCTCGCATTCGAGTCATTTAACGGTCGTAAACAAAATCTTTGTAGCGGAAATGAAGCTGATTTTCAGATCAAAATGTGCAAAATATGAAGTGAGGCGGGTTTAAAACGGTCGTTTGACATAATGCTAAAACCACGAATAAACTGGTCAACAGGCTATCCTCCGTGGTACCCAATTACCGTAATGCAGTATTACGTGCGGTAATAGTCAACACGATATATGTTTGCAAGTTTTATATCGTAAATTAAGAAGTCAGCTAGTTCTTCACGTTAAAAATGTACAATATTCCACCTGGCGTGAGACAGCGCATGAGAAGAGATAACTCTGGCAATGATCGAAGTCATGATCGAAGTGGTATCTCTTGAACCACAGATTCATTCACGCTATCATTACATAGATCTTTATCGTACATAAAATTACCTACTTTAACATAGATAGGCTTTCCGAAGATATTATACTTAATGAATCAAGTGAATACAAAATGAAATGAAATTATTCACAAATAAATATTATAGTCTCTTTCTTTATATTTTGCGAATTTGCTAGACAAAATAAGTAAAATTATGGCAACAGTGTACATAGTTTTTCTGCGATGTTTTCACGTCATTATTCACGAAATACTAGTACACGAAAATTAGAAGAACAAATAGGCTAGTATCAGAAAAAAATGTTAAATCTGCTGTGTAACGATGATTTGTAGCCTATTTTCCACACGTGAATGAACGAGAAGGCTTATTCGAGGTTAGGAAGGAAGGAAGGAAATTTATTTCACATGTGTACAACACAATAATAAAATAAATAATACACATATTGGACATCAAAAAAGAGTTACTCTTATCGAATTGATGACCATAGAAAGAGAGAAGAGGACAAACACACACACAGAACATGTTGAGAAAAAAATTAAGATAACGTACGAGAACTGGAGTCAACACTTCAACTATGTGAAAAAACCCAACCGAACAATGCCAAACCAGTATCAATAATACAATTTGAGTTATGTACAATATAAATACATGTCTTATATGTGCTGTAATGCTACAGATATTTATGCTACAGATTATGTTCAATTGCAATTTATGTTACACTTACATCAACAATAACACTTACATCAACACTAACACATATGCACAATATAAATACATGCTTTGTTTAACTTTGCTAAAGATACGTTTGAGAAAATAACACATGCAAAAAAAAAAAAAAAAATCCTAAGGTGTTAGTATTTGGCCAATAAGTATTCCTTAATGTTACGCTTAAACGTTGCAAATGATGAGCTCTGTCTAATATTACATGGAAGGTCATGCCATATCTTGGTACAATAATTGTTAAGCAAAAGTTTACCATGCTTTGAATGATGCCTAGTTACAGAGAAAAGGGAGTTGTGTCTTGTAACTCTGTTACATAACTGTGCTGTGGGTTTAAATACCTGACTGAATAATGCTGGGAGAAAACCATTAACGTATTTGAATAAGAGATTATACATTCGTTGCAAATGAATTTCATTCAATTTTAATAAACTGTCTTTCTTGTATAACATTTTCGTAGGATATCTTGGTGGCTTACGAAACAAAATCCTGAGCACCCTATTCTGCATAATTTGTAGTGGATGAATTACTTTTGGTTCCGCAACACCGTACACTTCAATACCATAACAAATGCTAGAATATATGAATGTATGATACAATTGTAACTTTATGTTGTTTGGCACACGGTGCCGTATTCTATACAAAATACCAGTGTATTGCAAGAGCTTTTTACATAAATTATTCACATGAGGTTGCCACGATAAATTTTCGTCAATAATAATCCCAAGATACGATGTGGTTTGGGTTTTACAAAGTATGGCATCATTTACACGTAGTTGATCGAAACAAATATGAATTTGATCGTGTTTACTGTGAAATATAGTGAAATTAGATTTGCCTAAGTGTAAGGTCAATCTGTTATGATTGAACCACTCTTTGAGCTTCAACATCGAACATTTAGCAACATCAGCTAGAGCGGTGCAAGAATTGTCATGTAGGAAAACATTGGTATCATCAGCAAAAAGCCTTATTGATGCGTTTTTAATGTCATTCATATAAATTAAAAAGAGTAAGGGTCCCAAAACGGACCCTTGAGGAACACCGGTAGTAAGCCCAATATTTTCCGAATAAACGCCATTAACAAAAGTTGATTGTGAACGTTTGTCCAAATAATTGCACAATAAATCATAACATTTCCCCCTAATCCCTAAATTTAGTAATTTATATTTCAATATTCTATGATCAACCGTTTCGAATGCTTTTTTTAAATCCAAGTAGATTCCCAGTACATTTTCGCCAGCATCGAGATGTTGTCGTATGCTATTTGTGATCTCAAGTAAAGCCTGGGTTGTTGAGTGGTGCTTTCGAAATCCAAATTGATAGGTAAAGAAACAATTGTTACTCGTAAGAAAATGTCTCAAGCGGTTGTCTATTGCTTTCTCTAGAAGTTTATTTATAGGGGAAAGCAGAATGATCGGGCGATAATTTTCTGGGCATTTTCTTTCACCTTTTTTGAATAAAGGGATTACCTTTGCTGTTTTCAAACTCTTTGGATACTCCCCAGTGGTACATGTCAGATTGAAGATGTGTACAAGCACAGGTACGGCGATGTTATGAACGCTCTTGAGAACACTGACTTTCAACCCATCAACTCCTGTGGCTTTTTTATCATCTAGCTTAAGGAGTTCAGTCGACAACTCAGTTTCCGTAATTGGTCTGAGATAAACACTATTCGATACAGGTTTGTCCATATATTTAGAAAACAGGAAATTCCCCGCTTTTGGTATATCATCTGCTAGTTTTTTACCGATAGTGGCAAAATGATTATTAAAGGCAGATGCGATGTCACTTTTACCACTTACATGTGACCCATTAACATTAAGACTGTCAATGGTAGTCGTGTGGCCCTTCTTTCTCCCGATTATGTTATTTATAACTGACCATGCTTTGCGGGAAGAAGTTTGTTTACATTCTAAAATATCTTTATAATATTTCGCTTCTGCCTCTCTCAACAACCTGGTTAAAACATTTCTGTACTTCGAAAGTCTGGACTTGCGTTCTGGCGAGGGTTTCGCTATGTATTTACGAAACAATACATTTTTATGACATATAGACTTTCTTAAAGCCGAAGAGATCCAAGGTTTACTCTTATATTTAGAGCGAGATAATTTCACAAGTGGGAAATGCTTATCGTGTTGACGTTTCAGTAGTTTTTCGAACAAATTCAATGCTCTGTTCACGTTGGGACAAGAATAAATATCATGCAGGTCCGTTGCCTCAACACTTTCAATAAAATTAATGTAGTTACGGGCACTATATAATCTGACCATTGGCCTGTTCACATTGGTTACACATGGGACTTCAATACAGCAAAATACTGGCAGGTGATCACTAATATCACAATACAAATTGCCAGAGTATATTCTAGCCGAAATTAATGAAGTTGGGAGTCTCACAAATATGTGATCGATCAATGTTAAACTGGACTCGGTTATTCTGGTCGGTAAAGTTATGGTAGGAATAAATTGGTTACACAACATTAATTTCAGGTAGTCGTCATATAGTCGACAATATTCAGACTTCAGTAAGTCAATATTTATATCTCCAACAAACAAATTAGCTTTCTTCGCATCAATAGTCCCCATTATATTTTCAAGAGCTTGTACAAAATGGTCAATTCTGCCGTTTGGATGCCGGTAACAAACATGGAAGGAACATGATATGTTTTTGACAATGATATCAAAGCAAATATCTTCTATTTGACAATTCGCACAATCACATGTCATGTGTTCATTCAATACATTCATTGTGATTTTTGTAACATTGTATACATCTTTGTAAAACACACCAACTCCTCCCTTCAATGTCGGGGAAGCCACATAATCGAAATTATAGCCATCAAGAATATTAGTCAATGTACAGAGATCACCATCGTTGTGACCAATTTCACTTAGAGTAATGACATCAAATTTTTCTTGTAAGCACTCCAAGTATGAAATAAGTGCAATATTGTGCCTTTTCAAGCTTCGTATGTTTAGGTGGAATACTGATATGTTGTTAGGTACCTTTTGGAATATATTGCGAAACTGAGTCTCGTCACAGTATTGAGATTTCAGTTGACCTTTATCCGTAATTTCATTAGTTATATCCTCAACATATTTTTCGAATCTGTTATTTTTTAAACAGTGCTTGATTCTAGTACTCGGAGACAGAAACAAGTGATCTAGGTCATTGTTGGTCAGACCTTGAAATGGAGCAACAAATCGTTCAGCAATATCACCCATATTCGATTTTTTATGACATACCATTGTACAGAACACGTTTGGTGGCGTATTTCAGGGAAGCTGCCAGTATTTTTATGCCGCTGTTAGATAAGTGAATATCATCACTTAGAAACATGTACCTGCTGTTGCGGAATGTATTCAATGTTCTGCTATGATTGAAGAACACTCTGTCACTGTCTACTACTTTATCCCTCACAAGCTTGTTAACGTCCTGCCGCTTCTGGTCGATTCTGATATTCTGCGACGGAGGCAACGAACATACGATGATCTTAGCGGACGGGAACAGTTGAAGAGATTTATGAGTCACCTCACTGATGCGGTTTGCACAGATTGAAGTTGGGACTTTCGCTTGCTTCACGTCGTTGGTTCCAATATGTAGGATGACGACATCTGGGTTTTTGTCACTTTGACTATAGGACTGCAGAATTGCCTCAGCATCTTTACAAGAGTAAGCGTTACTAATGACTTCACAGTCAAGTCTGCTGGATAATTTGTCTGGTGTGATGTTCCTGGTGTTTGATCCGCCCACAATCAGGAGCCGCGGGCTGAGAGATAAGTGTGTAGGGACCTGTACCTCAGAATCGGTACACTCTGAATGCTCAGCTCTCTCATCTCTGGAGATCTCCAAGAGAGTGCATTCTTCAGGATTGTCCTGGAGTGTTTCCCTAAGACTCATAAGAAGATGTCCCAGAGCATTTTTCCCTGGCCATTGATGTGGAGGTATCCTCATTGTCTCGGAGGCATTTAATCCTGTTCCCCAGAAGAGGTCACCTGTAGATTCCGCCAGAATACTATTTTGCGATTTCTTCAAGGTCAGTCGAAACTCTGGACAGCGCACAACCTTGGACTTCAACACCATACCCATGCTTTGAAGTTGTTGCACCTCCCATTCCCCCGTGGTATCTTCGAGTTCATCTCCCAGGTGTTTCGCTCTCAATGGGCTAGTAGCCTCTCTGATAAGAACCAGTTGTTGTGCATCTGCTCCAAGGCTTTCATATGCTGGTAGGCTTTCTCGGCACAGTCAAATGAGATACCATCAACAGTGACACCATTCCTTACTTTGTAGAAGTTTGACAGAACGTTCTGATGGCCATGGAAAGGAGTTACGTGGGGTAGGTTTGAATGTTTCCCTGGGTCTTGGCCTTGTGTGGGCTGAGCAGTCACCCTGGGTTCAAGTTGTGTCTGGTGGGCAGGATCGTTCGTGGGAGCCTGACGAACTATGCTGATACTTTGATGATGTGGTGCAGGTTTGTTCACTACTTCCGAGTACTTCTCTTGTTGGGATAGCGCGGAGCATTGTAATTTGTATTGAATGTTTTAAATTCAGTATCATCAAAATTTTGATACGCAATAGGTGCATTTGATTTACAAATTTTCATGCCCAAACATCTAAGGCGCTATTTTGAATTATGTAATATATCCACGTGCTAGTATAATGCACGCCTATATTCTTTACGGTGGTAGGGGTTCAAAGGGTGGTCATAAGCCACGGAGTTTCACGAACGTGGTTTTACGTTGCCATAACACGCACGTGCGAGCGAGCAGCCTTTAGTGGTTAGTTTGAATTGACGGAATAACCCGATGATTGCCGAATATTCATTGTCTCTTAGAGGCCTCTGTGAAAAGGTCCATTATAATTCATAATGAAATCTCTCTCTCTCTCTCTCTCTCGCCGTTGTGCGATAAACACAGACCAGTGAACTTCTCTGTAAAACTCCAGAGTCTAACAATTTTGTCTTCATAAATGGCTATAATGCATCTGGTTTATGTAAAGTGTCATTATTTTTGGGCACAAATGAACGATTGGGGGAATAAAAGTAGAGCGATCAATGTCATTACCTGCGCCTAGCCAGCTTGAATCAATCAATATCAGAGGAACAATTAGCAAAGACAAATCGTCCGCACCTCTGTCATGTTAGAGACGATGATAAGAGGCGTTAGGACGAACAATTGAACTTCGAGATCGATTAGATGACAGCGAAATGTCAATATTAACAAATTAGCTTTTAATGGGATTACTGTTTGTTCGCTAATTTTCCACAGTTTACTGATAATGGGAGGTCAAAAGATACTCAAAGCGAAATCAAATGCTCTCAATGGTTCCCATCGTGATTGATGAGGCAATGAAGTCAGATATAGAATGACGAATGGTTTGGTATAATTGCTTTCGTCAGCTTAAATATCTAAAAGTAGAAATAGATACCGTCAAAAATCCTATTCCAAGACTGAATCCATGTATGAATTACATGTATACAAAATATGTGCAGTGGTCAAATCTCAGTAATACTAAAGTATCAAAGTCATGTGAACATCACAGACACCCAGCCAGCTGAGTATGAGACCAAATGCTCCGGAAGAGTGAACATCTCCTGCCTCGCATGCGGCACCTCTTGCTTCGTCATAAGTTTGTCATAAATTTGATAATATGATGAAGTAGTTGTTCTGATTGGGTCAGTCTGATTCGAGTACGCATTGAGTGCTTTTACTTTTACACTATTAATTGGCAGACGAACAGTACAAGCATGTATACGTGACAAATACTTTATGAGAGCATGTAGCATCCTGTCCTGATTATTATATGCGTTGCACGTATTTTGCGATATTTGTACCAGTACAAAAATGTTTATGCAAAAACACTGGACCACCGCATATCCACCTCTTTATCGATCTGTAAACCGTTATCTAGGAGATTATTTGATCCCTTTCTCTTCGTCCTGAGCGTTTCTCTGATGCTGTCTTTGAACTCCATGCTGTGTATCTTCCCGAAAACATCCCAAGTCACCTTTTGTCCCAATGGTTTTCTAATGACATTGTGTAAATCAAACACACTGCGTGTATCTCGATGATATCATGTTTGTCTTCATGCAGTAGATGGATCAGGCATGCAGATAATCAGTTCTGCCATTAAAGTTGTATCGTGCTGTGTTATTCAACGCTTGTGTTTTTGTGCGATTATAAACATGAAATTTCGATGTGTACTTGTGCAGTTTGCAAGGAGTGAGTTCACTTTGGCCAGCAAAATGAATAATGATATTTGCAGTCAAGCACCCGTCACATTGATCGATAGAAGGACACATGGGATTGCATAACTGACGACAAGGAATTCAATGATACATACAACTTCATTGTATGAATTTTTAGTAACACACAATCAAAAGAGTACTGACAAACGATTGTTCTAGATAATGCAAAGATTAAAAACAAACCATAGCGGCACTCTTTGACAGCGGTTTGAACTATATAGGTCCTCTCTCGAATCGATTGGAAATTATTCATAAATTTATCTAATCTACATATATCACTACATATGATCATGTATCACTACATACGATCATTCTCCTAACTCGATGGACGTCACTCGACGAAAAATACATAGAGTATCTATTATATATTCTATGCACATTCACGGAGCACAATATTTTGTGCAATCAATGCATGTGAATGGTGATGTGAAATTGCTTTAGCAATACAAGAACATCACCTGTGTATTGATCATTCAGCAGATAATAGATTACGATGGATGGATAGTCATATATCATCTGACAAATAAAAAGACATATGTCACACCAATTCACCTCAGTATATGAATATTTATTCCTGGGAAATTGAATAATTGGATTCTGTTTTATATGTGGAGATTTCTTCCATTTATACTTGTAGTTCTAAGACCAAAACATACAACTGCATGTATGCAGTCCGTAAGTGGGCATAGACATGCATTGTTAATATAGTTATTGATTTTATAAGTGGCTATGCAAAAAATGACTTGTTATATCAATACTTTCGTCTCAGTCCTATTCCACTCGAGTACCGAACTGACAAATCGTCAGTGAGCGTGTCCTGTAACATGGTCATCATCATATTGAGCCTGAAACAGTAAAATAAAACTATTGTGTGAATCGTTCCTCGATACTACATAAACAGGATTGTGAACAGACAAGATACATTTGTGTATTCATTATTATGAATAATGTCTCATTATTTGAAACAATATTATTTATATCATGAGACTAGAACAGTCAGCTAGACGTGGTGCATATAGCTAGTAAATTGAGTTTAATTCAGACAAAGGTAGGCCATCCAAACAGTGTATGTATATGTACGTTGCGATTTTTTGCAAACGACGTAACTGACTATGCAATACCTGATGAAAGGTACACAAAACATTTGACAAACTCGCAATTAGCCTGGTTCAGACATTTGTGACATTACCGTCACTGGAATCTTGGAACTGCAAATATTTGTGAATCCGAGTAAGCAAGTCAACGAACTTATAAGATAAATCTACATAGGAGAAAACCCAAATGCAGATTTTGCCTCTTAGAATAAATAGAAATGTTTACAAACCACAAGTATATAAAATGTAGATTTATTGGGCCATTGATGGGGGGAATGGTATTTGTAATGTGTTGAATTGGTAGTGGTAATTTTAAGATGAATGTATTGAACCTCCTCAGTTTTTTAGACGGCATGCATATATATGCTAGTATTGTTTTTGTGAGTGATTATATCGACTGGATTATATAGATAGTTTTGTCTCGGACCTATACCACTCGAGAACTGGACTGATATATCGTCAATGGACGTGTTTTAAGACATGTTAATTATCATACAAATAAAAGATATTGAACCTCAGAAAAGTTGTGGTCGGCAATAAAAAATTACTATTGAGTAGAGTAGTTTCTCGATACTATGAAAAAAGGAGTATATGCAAATAAAAATATACAAATTTGTTTATTCATTATTCTGAATCATGTTTCAATATTTGAAACGTATTCATTACGGACTATAGCAATCAATTGGATCTGATGACCACTTTCATTCAGACAAAAGTGTAGTGTAAATATATACGTCGGGAATTGGTTGAGTAACGTCGTTTTCCGCAATCAACACTAACGTCAATAATGTATCGTTCTACACCTGTAGAGTACCATCAGTTATGCGTTTCTGTCCCTTTGATGCTATGTTCCAGTGTCATATCTAACATGGTTTGTTATGTAGATTGTGTGATCAGAAGGTCGTATACTTTTAGTATATAACACAATGCATGTACAATACATGTACTCTGTGAGATGAAATAAGATCCGATTTCAAAAACACGCAATTACGTTTTCCAGGTTGATAAATTGAGCCAGTTGATTCATCGGACATAATAATTCAATTGGAAACAGTTTTCTTGCCCAGGTCTCTTATATATCAGTAGTTGTATAGAGAGCAAAACCAAACACAACTATTAGGTCTCAGCGTTGTGTATTTGGTCAACACGATCGATCATGTCAGATATGTCCGAGGTATGTCTAAGTCAAGTACCAATCTCGTGCAAACGGCGTACATGTAACTGACTGCGTAATACTGGATGAAAGGTAAACAAAACATTTGACAAACTCGCAATCAGTCTAGGTCAGGCATCCGTGCCCCTACTGTCAATGAAATCTTGGAACTGCAAATATTTGTGCATCTGAAGAAGCAATTCGCCAGAGTCAACGAACTCACAAAGAGGCAAACATAGTCAAAAGCCAAAACTTACACAGAACATCGGAAAGCTTGATTCGCGTTGAATCAAAACTTTGCTTGAAGTCTCTTATATTTTGTGTTGTGCTATATTATACTCTCATGCATCCTTCCAACTCTCATTCATGCAATGAAATCATATTTAGAATGACGAGTGTGTTGGTATAATTGTTTCCATCTGCTTGAATATGATCGCTGTGTCACGGGCAGATAGTAATTGAAAGTAGGACCGAATCCAAAACTTCTAAATATTGTGGCTGTACAGCATACTTTTGAATTGTATATATCATAATTATGTGGATTTAGGAGGTTACGCACGGGTGGCAAGGTTCGATCTGTACATATTGATTAGTTTGGGGTGATATCTGAGGGTATTTCTTTATGGTCGAAGAGCAGCTTGACTCCAAGCGTATTGTATAAGCATTACACAAATCATTCGGTTTAAAAACGCAAGGTATCGAGATAACTGAAGTCCCTAACTGCTATCGATCCCGATTCGAACTGGGAGCACGGCCGCATGTCAGCCACTGCATGGGGCTTATTTACCAGTTTACACGGTATGGTGGAAACTAAATGCTTCAGAAGTGAAAGTCACATGCAAAAGGATAAAGTAATGATATCACATGCAGTTAATATGCCCTGAAATATATGCAATGTGTCATACACTTCGATATGTTGTTTATAAGATTACAATTGCCATACTGAAAACAACACACACAAGTATGAAATGTACGATTGCTGCATCATATGAACCGTTTAAAATAGTTAACTAGAAATGTGAATGTTCTCCTGAATGCCCACTTTTTGTTATTGTGCGTACTGTGCTCCTGATGACACCTGTGTCTCTTTGGATTTAAATGTCTTTAATTTCAGGTTTCTATTGGCATCATCATAATCTTGAGGTTTTGGTGGTAACAGTTTGATCCATACATTCATTGATCTCATTCGCTTCAATTCATTGGCAAAGTAAGCAGCACCTTACACTTGTAATTATGACGTCATCTCACGACACTCACAACAGTTGAAATCAATCACAACAATTATATTCGTCCTGACTTATCATAAGTTTGTCACAAAGATAGTAATGAAGCAGTTTATTCTAGTCGCTTATGTATAGGCCTATTCCATACTGAACCGGGTGCACATTTGGTACGCTTAAGCCGAAATTGATTGACAGGCGTGCAGAAAAAAAACAATCAGTATCACAAACAATCCATAAAACAAGGAGCATCATTTTGTGATCGTAAATATTTTATCAGTGATTACATGTATTTTGCATGTATGAAACAATATCTTGTGTATCAACATATCCATCGACTTATGTGATGTAATACCAAGGAAATAGTTCCATTTTCTGTTTATTGTGGGGGTTCTGGTATGCTGTCTTTGCCCCTCATGCTGTGTCTCTTTCTTGAACATGAAGAAGTTCTGAAACCATTTTTGAAACCAGTTTCCTTTTGTCCCACTGGATCCATAATTACATTGTGTAACTCTTACATACGTTGTATCGTGATGATATCTTGTCAATATACATACATAAGATAGAGTCAGACATGCAGATAATCAATGCTTCCATTAAGGTTGTATTGTACTGTGTTATTCGGCGCTGGTATTTTTCGGGAGACTATAAACATAACTTTTCGATGCGTAACATTCAATTTGGCGAGGAAAGAGTTTTTGGTCATTTCAGATAATTAAGTAATAACGACATTTGCAGGCAAGCATCTGTCATATTGATCGAAGTAAGGACAAATGGGGATTGCACAACTGATGACAGTGAATTCAATGTCACGTGAAACTTCAGTATATATGTAAAAGTTAATAGTAATACACAATAGAAATAGTATTGACACACGATAAATAATGCAGAGATTCAAACAATAATGGTTTCAAGCAAACAATAATGGTTTGAACGTGGTTCTTTTTTGGCTAACTGGAGATTGCTTATGATCGTACTTTCTTTAGAGACGAGATAGCAGCTAAATTTCCTAGCTTGATCTCTGGACGTCACTCCACAAAACATACAATAGTTATCATATATTTTGCACATGTACACGAAGCACAATATTTTTCAGCAATCGATGCATGGGAATGGTTATGTGAAATTATACAAGTAATTGCAAATTTGTATTGATAATTCAGCAGATAATTTATGGATGCATAATCATATTTCATCTGACAAATAAAATCATAGGATTGCCATATCAATTCATGCCAGTGTATGAATATTTATTTCGGGGAAATTGATTAATAGGATTGTGTTTCTCAATTAGTCATAGGTGGAGAATTTTTTTTTACTTGTATATTTAAGACATATACATACAACTATTCAGTCCGTAAGTGGGCATAGGCATGTATTGTTCAGTATAGTTATTGATTTTGTAAGTGGCTATATATTAACTTGATTATATCAGTCCTTTTGTCTCAGTCCTATTCCGAAAACTTGACTGATAAATCGTCAGTGGATGTGTCCTGAGACATGGTAATTATCATAATGAGCCACCAGGAGGTCAAAATAACTATTATGTGAGTCGTTTCTCGATACCACAATGAAACTGGAGTGTGAACAAATAAGAAAATTATTATTTGTATATTCATTATTATCATTCATGTCTCATTATAAAACAATATTATTATTATTATTATTAATGTCATAAGACTAGTTTTAATCAGACAAAAATAGCCCATCCAAAACAGATATGTACATTTGAAATTGTTTGATTAACGTAATGTTTCCTTCTACCCCTAAGGAAATGCTATTAATTATGTGTTTTTCTCCTTTTCAAGCTCTGTTCCCTTGTCATTTCCAACATGTTTTTTTATGTAGATTGTGTTGTGTGCTCATAAGTTGAGATTCTCTTTGTGTGTAGCATTATCTCACGTGTGCCCTGTCGGGTGAAATAAGATCCTATTTCAAAAGCATGTAATTACGTTCTCTACGTTGATGAATTAAGCCAGTTGATTCAGCCAACATAATTCAACTGGAAAAAAAAAATGTTTTACCCAGGTCTCTCATATATCAGGCATTCTTTATAGAACGCCAAACCAAACATGACTATTAGGCCCCAGCGTTGTGTATTGGGTAAACATGATCATTCCAGGTATGTCCGAGAATGACGAGGTATGTCTAAGCCAAGTCCCAATGTTGTGCAAACGACGCACACGTAACCGCCTGCATAATATCAGACGGGAGGTAAACAAAACATTTGACAAACCAGAAAATCAGTCAGAAATTTGCCCCCTACCGTCACTGAAAGCTTGGAACTGCAGATATTTGTGGATCTGAAGATGCAATCACCAGAGACAACGATCTGGCAAGTTGGCAACAGAGTCAAACGCCAAAAATAACAGAGAACAATGGAAAGCTTGATTCACGTTGAATCAAAACTTTGCTTGAAATCATTAATATTTCGTGTTTTGCTTTATACTGTCATGCATCGTTCGACTCTTTATAGTTAATTGATTACATTGCTACAATTTATCTTCAGGTTCTAAGGTCCTATTCTTAAGATCTTATAAGACCGGGACCTAAGGTCGCGGTGTTGTAAATACAGGCCATTGAATTACTCTAATAAGAGTCTACTTTTTTGTCGTTATGATGGCCGTTTCATTGAAAACACTGGATTCTTGTCAATGCAACGAACTTTATTTATGTGGCGTGTGTGTCTATTCCTGGACATAATTGGACGATTAAGAAATTGCAATCAGCTAATTTATTCCCTGCAAGGCTGCTCTTATGAGCTTGAAATTGATCTACATCAGGTAAACAATTAGCAAAGACAAATCGTCCACACTCCTGTCATCTGTCATGTCGTAGGCAATAATACGAAGCGATAAGATGAACAATTGAACTTCAATATCGACCAGAAGGCAGTTTACTGCTAACAGTGACAACACAGCTTTTGCTGGAGTTACTGTTTGGTCGCAACTTTCCGCGGTTTACGGATATATTAGAAGGTCAAAAGGTACTCAAATGAGATCAAATACTATCGACTTGATTAATGAGGCAATAAAATCCGATTTAGAATGAGGAGTGTTTTGGTATATAATTGTTTACATCTACTAAAGTATCGTTGTTATGTCACTGGCAAATATGAATTGAAAGTAGGAGAGATCCCCATACTATACTGCTAGCTGTACAACAGGGTAAGTCACAGGGTGACTTACGGGTAGAAAGGTTCCATCTGTCCGTATTGATTAGCTACGTGATCTTTTATGGTAATGTTTCTAATCGAAGAACGGCTTGACTTTCAGCGTATTGTGTAAACATTACGTAAATCACACGATACTCATAAGGTGTCCAGTTATCTGAAGCTGCTAAACGCTATTGATCCCGTGTCATGATCAGTGAGTGACTCAGTGCAGAGCAGTTTGTCATCCACTGCACGGGGCCTGCTCATATGGCATGGTTGAAACTAGATGCTACAGGAGTGAATGAATGAGGCATACGTGGAAATAATTTAATGAAACAACATGCAATTGATGTGACCTAACAGATACGGGAAGTGATATATAGTTTGACGTTTTGCAGAAAACAACACAGTAACCATACAAAAATTAAATACATTTACAAGCAATAAATGTATGATATCATGTCTGGATATGGGAAAAATCTAAAACAGATTTTGCCTCTTTGATGAATTCACAATTAAACAAAATGTATAGATTTTTTAGGTCATTGATGAAAGAAACTGTATTTATAATTGAAGGTACACTGAGTAATTATTATGCTGCAGAATAGCATGCAGATTGGGATGCATACTTTTAGTAGTACATGTAGCAGCATGTAAATTGGTGTATATCGATTACTCATCATATAATATATTGTATTATGGATATTTGTAGGCTTTTTGACAAATAAAAGATATTAATATATCATATGAATTCATATGAGTGTATGAATATTCATTTTGGTAGATTAGATTAATTGATTAGATTGTGTGAACAATGGAGAAACTGTTCTATCCGATGGTAGTATCCACAAAAATGCGTGACTGAGCAATTCTAAATCGAGAAACTCAGGGTGACTTCAATGCCAGGGTACCGCTCCCTCACCGGCGAAGTTCATATTGTTTGCAACGCCTCCACCGGCGAAGTGCCTATTGTTTGTGTTTGTTACATCTTTGGTTGTCGTTCTAAGACTAATGCATTCAACATCCTCGGTTGTTAAGAGCGTATACGTATGCTAGCATAGGTATTGATTTTGTAAGTGGTTATAATATCGACATATTTATATCGATCGTTTTGTCTCTGTCTTTCACTCGAGCGGCGGACTGATAAATCGCCAGTTGCACGTGTCTTATGACATGATAATTATCATACAAATAGAAAATATTGAGCCTTAAAATGACCTTGTGGTCAGAAATCAAAATAACTTTCGAGTGGAGTCGTTTCTCGATACTGTGAAAAACAGTACAAATAAGATGTATATGTAGGAAATATATAGATTGCCAAACTAATGACAGCGAATATGTCTCAGCGTTGTGTATTGGGTAAACATGATCATTTTATGTATGTCCGAATTTGACGAGGTATGTCTATGTCAAGTCCCAATGTTGTGCAAACGACATACACGTAACTGACTGCATAATACCGGATGGAAGGTGAACAAAACATTTGACAAACCAGCAATCGGTCAGAAATTTGCGCCCTTACTGTCACAGAAAGTTTGGAACTGCAAATATTTGTATATCTGAGCGAGTATGCAATCATTATAGTCAACAAACTCGCAAGGATACAACAAGAGTCAAAAGCCAAAACTAACTGAGAACAACAGAAAGCTTGATTCGCTGGAATCGAAACTTTGCTTGAAATCTCTAATATTGTTCGTTGTGCTAAATACTCTCGTGCTGTGTTGCTACAATTAGTCTTCAGGTTCTAAGGTCGTTATAAATGGCCGTTTCATTGAAAACACTCGATTCTCGCCAGCACAACGCACCTGATTTATGTGTAGTGTTTGTCTATTCTTGGACATAAATGAACGATTAAGAAAGTATAACGACCAAGTTTATTACCTGCGCCACTGCTCTTGTGAGCTTAAAATTGATATACATTGGTGAAACAATTAGCGGGGACAAATCAACCGCACCCCTGTCATGTTATGGGCACTTACACGAGGCGCTAGGATGAGCAATTGAACTCCGATATCGACCAGAAGGCCGTGAAATGCTGATAGTGACGATAAAGCCCCTGGTGGGATTACTCGTGTTTGATATTGGAAGGTCAAAAGATACTCAAAGCGACATCAAATACTCTCAACGATTCTCGTCTTGATTAATGACGCAATGAAATCAGATTTAGAATTACCAGTGCTTCGGTGTAATTGTTTTCATCTGCTTGAAAAACGTCTTTATGCCATTGGCAAATAGGAATTGAAAGTAGGACCAAGTCCAAAACTACTAGTGGCTGTACAGCGGCTTTCGGAAAAAAGATATCATGTATGGATTTATGAGGTCACTCACGGGTGGAAAGGTTCGATCTGCCCATATTGATTAGCTTAGAGTGATCTCTGATGGTAATTTGTCTGGTCGAAGAGCAGCTTGACTTCCAGTTTATTGTGTAAGAGTTATGTCCTCTGGTCATATATTATGCAAGGTATTCAGTTCAATGAAGCCGTTAAACGCTATTGATCCCGGTTCGAACTCAGTGCAGGGCAGTTTGTCAACCACTGCATGAGGCCTGTTTACACGATATAGTGGGAAACTAGATGCTACAGGAGGGAATTTTGCCTGTGTGAGAATGAACGAATGGAGTTACACGAATGGTATTACACATATGGAAAATCCCTTGCAGTTTGATGCACTGCTTACATATTATTATACAGTAACTGCAGAACTGAATCTAAAAATCTACACGCATTAAATGTACGGCATATCGTAAACGGGACCCCGTAATTAGGCCCAGGGCTTATATAATTGGGGAACAGGTGTTGCATGCTCATAAAATCTACTCCGTTTAAAGGCCCATGGGCTTATATTTTGGAAACAATTATTTTGATAACCATCCTATTGTAACATAGGTTCATATGATTCATACATGTACTGGTCAGTCATATTGAATCAGTGAAATTATTTCAAAAAGCGAATGTATAGCCATGAACCAGTTGAAGGAGAGGCTGGACGACAAGGGCTAGAAAAAATTCACAAAGAAAGAGCTTATGGACCACATGTTCAATTTAGTGGGCAATTCTGTTTCTTCGTGATAATCAATGATGATGATGAGTTTAACAGTGGCACAAAATGATAATCACAGATAAAAGAAACAAATGATGTGTCATAGTAAACAATTTTCTATCATAACCAATTGTCATTCCGGATCTTAACTATAGGATATCAGCTGGGAATGAAATTGTCCACTAAATTATACATGTAACCCGAGCTTATTGACCCAAATATGTCCTATTCCAAAAGCTGTTCGTTACAACAAAGACGTGTAGGTGAATCAACTATATAATTGATAAAATTCAGTCGATAACACAATTTGTGGTACACGTGAAAACCTCGACTGGTACTTTCCGTGAAATGCGTTCTTTTACTCCATGTGTTGCAAAGATATGCAAACCTTTATGATTTACCTTTACTTTATGATTCATTGTGATTTTTAAATATATTATTTATTACGTTTTTACATATATCCAGAAAACACTGTTCAAATCACCAACATGACAAGAATAAATGCTATCAATTTACCTGGACTAAACTGTAAACTGTGTCCAATGTCAATTTCCGAGTTTAATCTCCATCCTCAAAACAACAACAACATATAGCTACAAGTTGTTACTAGCTAGTAGCAGGTTCATTTATTCATCATGATCCGAACCCAAAAAGAAGGAGAATATTTCAGGTGTATTCTACTATAAACGTTGACACTTTATTGAAATAAAATGATAATGAAGCAGGGTGATTGGGTATCTAGCGTAGTTAGGCCTCAAAACCATATGGCTCATCCCGTAGGGAGCTTTGTAACGATAACGACATTTGGGGATTGAAACGCTCTGAAATGGATGACTGATGATGAGTCCCATGTCGAAATGTGTCTGATATAGTTTGTCTTCTTTACAGAGCTGTTGTTCGACATCATCAAGAACCTGCAGTTTGTCACGAAAGAACGCGATGACATCATCATCAAACAAGGGGACCAGGGGGACTGGTAAGTCAGGCTCATTTTTTCTTGAACGTGGCAAAACGTCTTGGAGAGCAGCAGTTTATCCTTAGAATAATATAATTTTAAACCTTCTAGAAACTCTTAGATTAAAAGAACTTCAGTTCTTTAAAAAATGCACTAATTCAGCTATTCTAGTGGAATAGTTGAATTTCCTTATATATATACTTCGTTGTTTGATATGTTGTAACTTGGAACTCCTCTTTCAACTTGTTCGTCTGTTACATATCAAACACCATATGATACTTCCAGCATGTACATCATGCTGCGAGGACAGATCACCATCTACATCCTGTACGCGGCTAAAGGTGACTCGGAGGAGGATAAACCAAACCAGCCTCAGGTCACGGCCAAAGGTAGCGAGGCCATCAGGCAACAGCTGGGCACCTTCGTCACCAACCTTGGTACGTAGCAACATAGTCTATTGGCCTTCCACTCCACCCAAGGACCATACGTTCCCTATTATGACTTTTGTATGTAGAATATGTTGATTTCAAAGAGTGGTGAGCGCTTCTGTAGGTCTTCTGTTCACTCTGAGGCTGAGTTACATCTTCTCTTCCAGATAAGATACCGTATAGAGGTAGCATGCGAGTAGACCTAGTGCCACATACAGGCTACTTTCAACCAGATCTCGCCTCTTACGTGGGTACATATGCATGTATTATGTGCATTCCGCCTATTCCACTCTTTTCTAGGTCCAGGTGCGACGTTTGGAGAGGTGGCCTTGATGACCGAGGACTGCCCGCGTACGGCCTCCATCATCGCCAACGAGACAACTGACCTTGTCGTCGTCGACCGAGAACTCTACAACAGGTCGGTCAAGAACGTTCTCAAGCAGGAGTTTGAGGACAAAACCAACTTCATCGCCTGCAACAAGTACTTCCAGGGTTGGCCGCCCAAGTATAAGAAACAGCTTGCCATGGCGTTACAGAAGGAGACCGTGCCATATGAGGGAATGCTCGTCCGACAAGGAGACAACATGGAGTGTATCTACTTCGTACTAGCGTGAGTAGTGAGGGGTAGAAGCTACACATGTGACCTAGGGTGTGGATGATGGGAACTGTAATAGAAATGTAGAAAAATGTATCAGTGAAACCAGAAATCCCTGCAAAGGAGATCTTTGTTGATTTCTGGTCAGAACATCCTGTGAAGATTTCTCAGAAACGACAGCGCCGTGTTCCTCTAGGTCTGCTAGTTCTTCGAGATATGTTTCATGATTTCTAATCACGGTATTTACTTGCAGTGGAGAGATCAAGCTGACAGTGGACCCTCAGTCGCACAAGTCCCAATATCCAAAGATCCTGGACCAGGAGGAGACAGCGCCACCTGGTGACAAAACTCAACCAGAAGTAGACGAGGAACCGGAAGGCATCCAGTCAGTGTGTTTTACTGTTGGTATCCACTTGCTGTCGAAGTAATCAATTAAAGAAGTGTGCATAATTTGCTTTGAACTTGTGCTTGCTACCCGTCCAGATCAGTGTCCAGAGACAGGTCATCCAACGAAGTAGGTCAACAACACAAATTCAGAAGGAAATCAACGAAACGACAACCACAAGAAATGTGTCTGCTGGGAGTCAATGAGAGTATTGGTAGGAATTCTCACAATACCCTAACTCAGAGCTTCGAACAATTGATTGGCAACTACAGGCACCGAACAAAATTGTCATGATCTACAATGGTTATTTAACGTTAAAAAGCACGAAATGTGTTCGGGGGTCAGTTCTTCCGGAAAGAATGGGCATTCCACACTTTATATACGTGTATATGACATGTTTTGTACAGGTGACATCGAGGGTTTGATGGACCTTGAGAGCTATCTGCAGTCGGCGATCTGTACTCAGAAGACCGAGGTCTTGGTGCTGGAGATGAAGCACTATGAGAGACTCCTGGTCAAGCGGAACCCTCGCTCAATCGAGGCCATGAAGGAGGACCTGGAATGGCGTCTCAAGTCGCGTATCAACCCTGCCATGCAGAAGTCCGTGCCCCTGTTTAGATGCCTCATTCACCGCGCTCACGAATACAACCTCCAGCGCCGACAGCAGAGCGAGGCCAGACAGAACCTCACCCAGGAACGACACGCCAAACACGTGAAGACCATCGGGGAGAGTTTCGATAGCTTCGTGCCTCCGCAAGGGGCCCTGATCGACATGTACGGGCCTGGTACGGTCTTCCATCGGATCCGCCAGCGTGAGGCAGCCAAGGCAAAGAAACAAGAACGCCTGCGGTATAAGAACGGCGGCTACAGCGGCTTCCACGGGATCGCGGCGGCTGGGCTCGTAAACGGGTCTGAGAAGGGGGCCGAAGTTGACAGTGGGTACGGAGTGGGCAGGTCGGCTGGGGCCGAGATGGACGGCGGATACGGAGTGACGCGGTCGGCGGGCAGCGGTTCCCAGGCACAAACGGACCACCTGACTTCGGACCCGGTCCTGTCCGACCTGGAGAGTCGTATGAAGGCGTGGCTCGCCAACGAGTATGAACAGACGGAGAAACACCGCTTCCACCCTCAGGTGGCCAAGCTCCACCGGGCACCAAACATCACCGAGGTAAAACACACATCTTCCGGGTCAGGGCAGCTGAAAATGTTTATCAAAAATATCATCATTTGTTGGTGGAAACTATTGATTGATGGGATGATTAACAGATATCTGATAAAATGAACCAAGATCAGCTAACGACTTATGTGACACGTGTTCATAATCTGCATGTTTTTTCGTGGCCGGGTGTCGTGTCAATATTCCATACTAATCCTATATATCCAATCTAGTAGTCAAATGCGTGAATAATACTTTGCAACAGTTAGCAAGGACAATATCTTGATGATATTTATATTTCATTCATATCAATATTTACATGTAAGCCTATTGACGAGGAATTTGACCAAAATGTCCTCTCCATGACAACTTGGTCTTTTTCTTCATATTCGTTGGTGAAAAGTGGTTTTCCACTAGTTGAGAGTTTGGAGAGTAAATATATGATATTCAATTTTAAATTACAATAACTGGACAAGGTCATGTCTAACATGACGTAAGATACCTGGAATTATTATACAAATCTTCGAATGTAGGATTTTGCATAAATTCATTGAATGTCGGTTTGCTTCAGCTTGTAATTTACCTAACTAATAGCAGTAGATACAAACGTCGACAATCAAAATAGCCAATAATCATTGCATTGTTTTAACAATAAAGTAAAATTTGTGCGTAGTGCTATGCATGTCACTGCATGTTAGTTTTGATTTTTGCACAAAAAAGCCTGACAAGATCAAGCCTGGAGTCCGAGTGGTCATCCGGCCTAAGGACCGGACCACGCTCTCCGAGCCCCCTCCCACCCAGAGCAACCAGGCGCAAAGCACGCAGTCCTGGGTAAGTGGTTACCATGGCAACTACCTACACCCCATACCCTCAGGGTACAGAGGATTAGTGCTCCGATAATCATACGAAATTTTCTGGAAAGTTCCAGAGATGCGCAAGTTTTTCTTCCTTCTTTTTTTTTCGGAATTTAGTGCATAATATACATTACTTAATCAATAGGCCTAAATATTGAAGAACATTTTCTGCTCCCACATGTGGCAGTTGTACTCATACGTTAGCATAGATGGTAACTGAGATATAATATGATAATATTCAATATTCCAATTATTTCCTCATAGTGTCCCTAAATAAAAAAAACAGCATTTGAAGAAAAACGTTTTATTTTTAGAAGAACATTTGAAATGAGCAATAGTCGGAAGTACCATAATTTGAGCACTCCCGCTCAAATATAGCATAAAAGTATTTTGAATGAGAGAAATTTGAAAGGGAGTAAAAATCTGATTGTTGTTTCAGGTGAAAAGTTCCAGAGGACAAAGAAATATCCACAGTTCATAGTATTAACCGATTCCATACCCCCCTCGCATATTTAATATAAAAAACGAGTTGGTAAGAATCAATTAGCAAAGATGGCGTGTTAGCTTTTATATTTTTCTACTTAAAATCATGTACTGTATATTTCGAGATTGTTTTGTTGTTTGATTTCTTTTTTTACAATAGTTACACGTGCGTTTATACATACATATATTGTATGAGAGTCTGATTTTGATAGAGATGTTTCTCTTATCTTTCTCTTATCAATATCAAACATTGCTTGATTACAACTATAATAATATTAATTTCGTAAACAAGCGATATTGAAAAAGAAATATATACAAATCAAAGAAACAACATGGCAGAAAAAAATATGCAAATGTGATGTTTTGCTATATGGAATCAATAGAATGCACGGATCTGGCATCACAATTGGTGTAAACTAATTGATTTTGCATGATTTGTGGTGATTTCTGATTTTGCATGTGATATACACATTTTAACACATGATTTATTTGTTTGTTTATTTATATTTTACTCTATACTATAGTACCTACGTACTGCATGTAGGCTCAAATCATAATGCAATGCTCATCATGATGTTTTGAATCATATATACCACCGTCACCGTGTTTTCTGGTGGTGCTTTTGAACAGTAAAATATCGTATTAAAATATCTAGTTATGTTGATATATTGATGTCAGGGGCAATGCTGAATTTTACATATTGTCTCGTCCCTACAGGCGTAGATCCCGAAAGCTTTCCAGCGTCCATCCTTCGACATGGACAGCGCATCAACAGCATACCGATTACATTATTACTTACTCAACGGGTGACATCAATGGACAACGCCCTATCGACAATATTGCCTGCTGCGTGCAATACTCTCCGCTATGATAGTCGGGACACGGTGGCGCTATGATATGGTTGGTGTTTGAGCGTTATGACGTGGTCGCCAAGATTGTTAAAGTTGATTAGGCTACTCATTTCGGGACGTTTTGACACAAGAGTGATTGTATGGAATGGATCGAGGAGTTATTGAAAAAAAAGGCAATATATGGACCTCACACAAGCTTGTAGTAGAAGTACACATCTACATCAGATTCTTGTTCAACGACCCTTGGATATGATTCGAGTTTCTGACATTATTTTACAAAGAATACACTATATTGTGAACCAATAATATTACTCAAATGATTCCCTGACTTAGATCAGTGTAAATAATGAACACAACCTTCGATGCTTAGGCTTACTCCACATATTCAGCCACTACTAAGGTGCTATTTTCTTACGTTATCGCATTACTCATATTCTAAACATATTTAAGTATGTTTTAAACCGTGAATGACTTTGAAAGTTGTGTATTGATCAATGTGTTGTTGTGTTTCATCAAAATGTTATACTCATGAACTAAAATGAACAGTATTCAGTATTGAATAAACAGTTTGACGTATAGATCTAGACCTATGCCCAGGTGGAGAAAAAATTGAAAGAGATCATGTTTCATGTTTAATTTGTAAGGTACAGCCGTATCGTATGTGATACGTTCCTTGTTCGATCTAGTGAAATGTATATGTTTGTATTATCATGTAGAAACTATGTATATTGTGCATTTGTTGAATTCTGTTAATGATGTTTGTGTTATTTGTCAACAGATCGGAAACGATGTAATTATAATAAAATACCCTTCTAATACCTATATAAAATCCAACATAACATAACTACAAAGCGATGATTGTACTTGAAAAGCCGGCTTGTGATCAAACATTCTTTTTTCATCCTGTTTATCATATGCATGGGTTTTTTTTTCTCCATTCAAACTTCCACGAAATCCATTCGCAATTTACCACACAATTTACAACCGTATAATTAGTAATATTAGGATAGTTAGTAATATTTGAGGAAGTCCAATTTGTCTGTAGGAGTAAGCTGCAGGACCATTGGTACTACTATTCTGATGTGCCATATGTTGATCAGTGGAGAAAAAAAAAATAAATATAACGACTCACTTTTTGTATTCCCCGAATGAAGGTCGGCGGATACTATGGATTTGCGTACGTCGCACCGCCCGGTACGTAACAGATTTCCCATGTGAACACTCGCAGGTAATATCACTGCGATATTTATAGGCCTGTTTAGCAACACTAGGACACGAAACGTTGTTTTTTGTGGAAGACTGAATACAAATTGAAAAGTTGATTGTGTTAACTCCTTCAAACATTGTGAAACATCAAGTTTGCAGTCTGTGATTATTTCTTTGTTTTGTAATTTGAAAACAAATCATAGTGTATGTGTGTACAAGTATAGAGCTGATAGTTTTATGAAAAAATATATCACAATTACTGGATAGGTTATGATGAACTTGACTGGTTAAAGCTGAGACGTGCGAGACGGATTAAATGGTATGTCTTCAGTGAATGAGTAGTATTGAGGAGCAGTGTACGGTACTTGGGCCGTCCAGTTCAACTCACGATCACTGTAGACAAGCGGTGGCGCGGTAAAATAATTTTGAACGGGCTTGGTGATCAATTTCGAACGGTTGGTGATCAATTTCGAACGGTTAGTGATCAATTTCGAACGGTCCGCACACTGAAACAGGGTGAAAAGTGAGTAAATTGTGAAGTAATTTCAGATTTATAGACATAACCTTTCAATTTGGGCACAAAGAAATGATCGTATGTCATTTGCAAGCAGTTGAGGGGTTCCAGGAGGACGTGGAAACACAAGTCATCTTGTATTTCCTGATGATTCCAGTTTGTTGACAATTGGCGTAATATATAGACCAATTTTATTATCGTATATTGGTGATTTTTCGAAGCACATATGGCCCACAACCTATATCTAAAAATTGAAGTATGGAGATCAAAGGATAAAGATGCTAACACCGTGATAAGAATAATATTGATAAGCGATCAATTTCGAACGGGCGTTGTTGATTTCGAACGGTTATTTTTCATAGGCGATCAATTTCGAACGTTCAAAAAATATTTTATTCATCCTGTATATTGTTTTCTATGGGTTTCTATCGGCGTCACCATGGCCAATTTTTGGTGCTACCACTGTAAGATTCCTTATGATGACATAGAACACGCGGAAATGAGAATTGGCATAATTGTGCAAAGATAATAAAGGCTATAAGCCTAGCACTACAAATGTATGGCAAAGGATATGCCAAGCGATGTTTGCACGGTTGAAGAGGGTTGACTGATATTCAGACAAAAGACTTAGACACAGGAAGCCCCTTGAAAAAAATACCTGAGCAAAGGTATTTGTCAACCCCCAGAAAAGTCAGAGGTGTCTAAGAGACTGGTGGTTGAAGATGTACCACTGCCAATAGATGAAGATGGTGATGACTACGACTTTGTGGGATCAGATGTGACATCATCGTCCATTCAAATATATTTTATGCTGGTTGAAGGCGGAATTTTTAACAGTTTAATGTTCATTAGATATATTGTCACATTCATCGATAGAGCCTCCATATATATATTATCAGTGTTTATATGAAGGACCGAAATGAGCTGGCCCGCCACGCTGGGATACCATACACCCTTGCATATGTAACTTTTCGGCATGTTGATTTCACTACTACGAGATGGTGATTCAATGCTTGCGGATACCGATTATGATAATCTGATAATGCTTTATTCAAAAAGGCCAACGGGCCCATATGCGTAGAAACATACCATATATCGTGGTTTGAGACAAATAAAATACAACGTACATCATAAGTAATGTTAATTATCACGAGTAATTTCAGCGTTATATATAAAGGCAGCTAAACTTCTGATACATTCATCTTTCTTGTGTGACAAAATAAATTGAAAGCATGCTACTGTGCTAAAGTTTGGTACGATGAATTTGTTTAAGTAATTCTGACTTAAATTATTACATAGTGGGCCAATTAGGACAAAATGACATTCATCTTCTATTAAATTGATATTATTTACTTATTTACAATACTGGCAAAAGCGTGCATCTTGTTTTGTTTTGTTGTGCCTGTTCTTCTCTATACCAAGTTTATGATTTGAACATCGAAATCTGGCCACAGATATTATGTGTTTCCAATATACAAATTAACGAACACTTTTCTAGAGTCAGTTCTGTTTTGTAATTTCGGTAGTAGTTTAACTTTGAATTTACAGACAATTTTGAATACCAATATTGTTGTGCAAAATCTGTTACCCTCTGCCGAAATGTATTCACAAATAGTTCTGGATTCCTTACCCCCCGAAAATACCACATATCCCCAAACCCGTGAGAACACAACATCATGCGAACATCAGTTACCCAGTTTTTACATCCGTTTTCGTCGTATACTTTCAATATATTATACATTGCATTTTTTATCCTTTTCACATCTCCATTTTGGACAATACTGAGCCAGAATTTGATACATTTCACATTGTATATGTATACCGATTATGCGTTTTCCAGACATATTTTATACCCACCAGTACTACTAGACTAATCACCTCATGTACATGGAGAGGAGAGGGGTAAGGGGAGGAGGCTAGAAGCTCAATATATATGCATTCAATCAATTTTACAGTGTATGTACAGTGTATGTATATAATCCTTACAATGATAAACACCAAATAGAATTCTGGCTTGTTATAGGCTTATCCGAGAGATAAAAAGTAATGAAAAGTAATAATGACTATATATAACCTACTAATATTTGTAACCCCCAACCCCCCCACCCAAGAAACAGAAATCAACAGAAATCACAACACATACACAATTTTCACGGTGAAATAATTCCGCAGAGCTATCAACAAACCGTTCGAAATTACTCGCATGACCGTTCGAAATTATCCGCCTGTCATTTATGAGCGTTCGAAATTGACCACATTTAAATTTTCTGTTCTACTTGATCCGGGTTCGATTTGAGGAAAATGCATCAATCAAACAGCATAACGTGATTCACTTTAGCTATGTCTAGGTACACGTTCAATTTAACTGACTCATCTAACGTTTGCACACAATAATAACGATATTACATATTAATGACATGTATACTGCTTCTCGCCATTCAAAAATAAATAATAAATAATCATAAAAACTCCCGATGTGCTTCAAAAGCATTCCACAGGTCAGTAAAGTTTCACCGAGGTGGTAAATATAAATATTTGTGACATAAACATCAGACAAATATACTTTTCACCTACCTTAATGTGTGGACCGTTCAAAATAGATCGCCAACCGTTCGAAATTGACCATCAACCGTTCGAAATTGACCACCAAGCCCGTTCGAAATTATTTTACCGCGCCACCGCTTATCTACAGTGACGATAGGCTGGAGACCACACATGCGCAAATGGGTCACATCCGGTAACACACGATTTTGTAAATAAACAAAAACACGTGGCTTCCGCATGGTCACGGTGAGGATACGCTTTGCCAATATCAATGAGTAATGTATAGTATATGTGTGAATGGACGATGTAAACTTGAAATGTAAGCGATATATTCGTACTGCACTTGAAAAAATGTCCTGTGAGAACTGGCACACGAGGTAGTGGTTGACCAATATATTAGGTAATTTCCAACAAACTGTAGCGAAAAACTGAATCTGTCGATCCATAATGAAATGTACATTTTTTGTTAGGCACATTGGTGGGGCATTTGTGGGATTTTATCGCTAAGCCCCAAGTATCGCAGGGAATGCTGTACATCGTTCATCGTAAGGTAGGTTTAACATGGGGAGTGAATGTAACTCGAAATTGTGTCTTATGCCCTGCAACACCTCGCTGCACTGCCGGTGAATGCATATATCCCTATTCACTGTGGTGAGACTGGATGCACTAACGATCGTCAGTGCATCCCGCAATGGCGAACCCACTCGCGGTTCGTTTGAATTTTCTTCATTTTCCCGATAATTAGTATTGTGATCGATACACACATGCATCTGCTGATTCTTATGCGCACGAAACAACCGTTCGTTGCAAATACATGGCGATTTATGTTGGTTTGAGCATGAAAAACTCGTCTGAAAAAAAGCCGAAAGATTCCCTAACGATTGTTTTTGTAAAATCGAAGATTCCCTAACGAACATGTGAAGATTCCCTAACGATCTTTTCTTTATTAATTCAAATCTACGTTATTTAAATGTTAAACGTGAAATAAAGTACCAATTGACATGTATTGATGTGTATAGATGATCTTCTAATACAGATTTCCTATTTTTGATGTGACATTCGCTAATCTATGTCGCATAAATCAACGAATTCGCAATGGTGTATGATATGGACGTATTACAATATACACCTATTAGGCCTATATCGTTAGGGAATCTCACTTTTGTCGTTGGTGAATCTTATCGCTAATTCTTTTCCTCAACATATCTAAACAAAGAAGCGTGATCTGCTTGAAATAACTACGCATGTCATTGTCCAAAACACTAAGCTACCTTCAGAGTGTCCATTTATCACAAATGGACCTGTCATTTGATAGAATACGGTTAAAAACCAAACTGATCATGTTTACTGTCGGCCATTGCGGGATGCACTAACGATCGTTAGTGCATCCAGTATCACCACAGTGCCTATTGATTTTGAGGCCGATCTGTCAAACGACCTTTGACCTAGGGATCGAAATAATTTTAGCTGAGTCATCCTTGAGGCACTCATGCATATCTCGGAAACGGTGCGTCGTAGAGCGAAACGGACGTTATTTTCGGACTTTTCGCCCTAGACAAACATGTCTTAAAGATAAACCCGGGTGTTCAATGGAAAAATTGAAACACTGGGATTTGGCTGAAATTTCAAATATACATGCAGAATAATGTTCTTCAATGAAAGACGTGCAAAAAATGATATGTCACCAGTGAAATAACTGAGATATCGATCTAGAACTAAGATGTGCCAATGAGTCCCGAAGGTTGAAAAAAGACGTGATTTCTGCAGCTGAGCACGCTCGAATATATGAACACATCTCACATATAATGTACCGTACACCAGTCATAGGGATCCTAAATTATCTGCCCTATTAATTTGGTTTAGTCGGAATATATTTCTTCATGACAATTGACAAAACTTATACATGTTTAAGGACCTTCGAAGAAATAGTTCCATTCAACTTTCAGACATGGTTCTTGTAGGCTTGTTATTGTAACGTTAATTATCGCAGATATGCAATCAAGTATAATGATTCCTGTCTGTTCTTGCTTGATATAAAACATGAGATTTTTTTGATATCTTGCACATGGACACTATGTTAACGTGTCTTCCAGAATATGTCAAAAAATGATATGTCACCACGCTTATTTTTGAGGTAGCCTTATGTAAAGTTATTGACTACCGTCCGCTCTTCGGGATCCTCGAGGATAGTCCTCTCTCATCCGAGTCCTTGCGGACGCGCATCCGCTATTCCGGATCCTTGCGGCAGGGCCGCTCACCGGAGGTCGCGGCGGACGCGGTAACTACTTCAGCATTAACGGTAACCAGGTAACAGCCCACCCGACACTCCCAGGCCTACGGACACCGTTCAGAAACTGGTTCATCACCACGGTGTTAACTGGCGGGGCCTGGCGAGCCGCGGTCTGCCTCGGGGACGGAACCCCGTACAGCCCGACATGCTGGCCAGAGCCTCTGTCACACGTCCCGGGAAGGGAGAGAGCTGGCGATCCACAGGGCCGAAGGCCCCCGAGTCAGCAACTCGTCTCTCCCAGCCCGGGCCTCCCCATGGAAATCGTCCCCAGGGCTCTAGGAGCCCACTACTCGCAAACAGGGAACACAAAGCTCATGGCGAGCCTTGCGTGCGTCCTGTCTCTCGATCTTGGACAATCTCCTCGAACGAGTCGCTTCCAGTGTATATATAATACACCAGAAACTGTAGGGCGCACGCGAGGTTTAATCGATCCATTGTTATAGTTTACTGGAACGTAAATTACAATACGTCGCCGTGGCAACGCACGCTCGAACGGAGCATGTCAAAACAAGGCCAAGTACGAAAAGGCCACATAAATGGCATTTATGTTTACAATCACCTGCCGCGTGCTTAGGGCAAAATCGCCACATTACCCCCTTCTTACAATGTTGGTCCCCAACATGTTCCGCCCGCGCCCAAAACTGCCAAAACCCGACGAAGGCTTCGCATGGCGGGGTCCGGAAGAAGGCAAGATGGCAACACCCGGAAGTCACGGCGCAAGACACTAGGACTTTAAGAGTCCCTTTTGGAAGAATGGGGAACTACCCCCGGACTTACGGAGTAAACTATAACGCGCTTTGCAATTTTGAATAAATCCTCATAAACAAGCTAAAATTTTGACCGAGGTGGTCCAAAACCGTGTGATGACCTTGGAAGGTCATCCGTTATAAAAGGACGGTGTGTCGAGTCTTTGGAATATCTTTAAGGTTAGACTTTAAATTTAGAAATTTTGTAAAACGACACACCGAGTGATCAAAAGTGATAGTACCTCTAAAACGTTGCCGACCGCCCTGCCGGCCGGCTCCTCAGATCCGCAGAACGGGTCTGAGGCAGGGCGGAGCCGCGGGAGCGACTCCGGCACGCCGCCGCACACGTGCAGCGACGAGGCTAGTGCCCTAGCCTTCCTCCGTGGTCATCGGCTCCTCATCCGTGCCGCCTGTCTTGGGGTCTG
The DNA here is from genome assembly GCA_949152475.1 of Terebella lapidaria. Classification (NCBI taxonomy): domain Eukaryota; kingdom Metazoa; phylum Annelida; class Polychaeta; order Terebellida; family Terebellidae; genus Terebella; species Terebella lapidaria. The sequence goes on along the minus strand of OX424563.1, from coordinate 31,330,802 downwards.
GCGGCGGTGACGGGTCCCTACGCCGCGGAAGCAGCGGAGCCGGCATAGTGAAAGCCGGCTGCACGGGCGGATGAGGCAGGCCCGGTGGAGCTTGCATGGGCTTCTGTGGTGAGCCCTGCAATCCGGGTCCTGACGGAGCCATCACGACGGAGGCCGGTAGAGAGGTCGCGCCGAGATCGGCAATGGCGCGGAACATCTCCACCGTATCGCGGGTGCGCTGTGGACCAGCCGTCCGTTCTCCCCACACCTGGACTAGGTATGGGTAGATGGCCAGCTCCAAAGCGGCATCCGCGCGCCGGAGAGCCGCCTGGTTCAGGGCGGATGACGCGGGGTCATCGACGCCCTGGAGTAGGCGAGTCCGAGCGGCCTCGGCTTCGTCAAGACGACGCCGTAGCTGCTCATTCTCAGCCTCCAGGTGCTCCATCCGTGCGGCCACCTCTGGGGCGGGGGCGGACGCCCCGGACTGCTCGGCAAGAGCGGCGGTCCGACCCTGGTCGAACGCGCGCCGCTCAATGACGGCCGACAAAGTCCGGTAGCTCTCTAGGCTCCGCCGGGTGCCTTCCATGAGGCCCTGGTCGTATGCGAGATCGCATGCGACACGAGAGGCCTCGGCGCGGCACCGGCTGAACCGATCCAGAGAGCTGTCCATCTCCGCCACAAGGTACTCCGCCGCTCGGGTGAGTCGACCACGCTGGGGGTGATCCCAGGGGTGCTCCTCCCGAGCGTGGACCAACGCGGCTACACCTGCGGACCCCAAGTCACGAATGGCTCGGGGCACCGGCAGGTTCACCAACGCCGGGTCACCGGGGATCCGGTCCATACCATCGCGACGATGGCCGACCGCCTGGCCTACAGACTCGCGGAAAGTCTCGTAGACGCTGGCGGTCGTGGGACCGAGCCTCCGGCGTACGTCCGCCGTGGCGTCGAGGGGGTCCAAGTCCAGGGAGGCGGTGTTTTGCCACCCTGCGGACGTCCCCTCAACTACCAACGAGGACGCGGACGCCGACCTCGAGAGAGGTACCGCACGTCCGCTACTGCTCGCAACCGAGGGAGTCACGCGTGGAGTCCTTGGCGGGACCACCGACGCGGTACTCGAGGAGGCGGAGGTGTCTGCCACCACCCGTCCCTCAGACGGACCCGTGGGTACCGTCACCTCGAGCAAGCCCGGGTAGTCCTCCTGAGTCAGCGCACCCGGAGACTGCAGGGGCGTCGTCCCGGCCGGAGCCTTTCCGGCGGACGAGCTCTTCCCCTGAGTCTTCGGCTGGGGGCGCGGCTTAGGAGTAGCCACTCGTGTCTTGGCCGCGATCTGCGGCATCTCCGACACGATCATGGTCACCCGGTGCCGTTCTTCACCGGCCTGGATCACCGGCGGTTCACGGACAGCCTCTGCTGCTGTCCGGGCGGCTTCCGCCGCCTGGAACTCCGCCGGGGTCTGGCCCATTGTCGCCGTCAGGCGAGTGGTGTAGCTCGAGCCCGCGGACACAACGCCAGACTCCTTCCAGGCATCGTCCATGATGCGCTGTGCAAAGCGCCATGGACCCCAGTGAAAGAATCGGTGATTCGCCGTCCCTGACGTAGTCATGAACGACGCCACCCTCGGTGGTATGTATCCATAATTGAATACAGGGGTAGTGGTACCCCGCAATATGTCGACTCAAGTGGTCGTAGGTAGGATACCTACGATCCCGATTGAGCGCACGGTGCGGGTCCTCATACCCGTCCAGGGATTCCGGACAGAGTTGGCATATTACACCCTCCTCTGTCTCGGGCGGCAACCCGACACGCTCCTCGTCCGTGAGTGGACGAGGCCGTGTGAAAGGCGTGTCGGCCGCCGCGCCGGCCGCCGCTGTGCGGCGTCCCTGCGGATCCCTGCCATAGCGCGGGAGGAACATGTGTCCCTGACGGACTGACGCAAGCATCTCCGGGTGCGGATGCAACTCAATGTCCACATCCACGAGTCCCGCACCACCGCAGTCCATCACCTCTTCCATACGAGAAAAAGGCGACGGATCTAAGAGTTGCTCGGCGCCTGGCGTGGCCGAGTCACTCTCTGCGGGGCGGTCCTCCGCGACCTCGCTCTCAGACTCGGTTCCTGTGTAACAACCGGAGCCGGAGCTGGATTCCTCAGAACCCACATAGGCTCCCCGAGGGATGTCCTCGCGGTCATCCTCCTCGGGCCTAGACTGGGGTCTCGAGTACGAATTACCGCGCTCAAGAGACCCCTCTTCCCTCCCTTCATCACCTCCCCAGCCGTCACTTGACTCTGACATCAAGCGCTCTAATCGCTCTAAACACTGGGAGTCAGATCCGCAGATCCGTCTCCACCAGTGCCGAGCGCTTGAATGACGAGAAGGTGTCGAGTTACATCGATTATAGGCATCAAGTGTTGGCAGTTATACTGCACACGCATCGTATGACGCGTTCCCGTGGAAACGTCTATTCACTGCATCTACCCGATCGACAGACAAAAGGACGTTTTACATTCCCGCATTCCCATACACGCATCTCCCCCTGGTGACTCCTATCGTGCCATGTATATGGGTGGCTTGTGTACACAAGCCATCCCGGGGGAACCCGCTAAAATACTACAGTAATTAACAGCAGTCATTAGCAATAGCTTTCGCACTGGCGATCAATGACGTGAAGTTAATCACCCTCGCAGGTTAAAGATTGTATACAATGTATCAAAAAGCCAAACTACTTGTGGGTGTTACGATTATGTCACCCTGTAAGCAGCGATAAATAAAAATTTAACACCGCTCAAGCAGCAATGAAAATACATCCACCACCGCTTGCATGCTTTTCATAGATCACGGCATACAGCCTTCGATACAATGTACACAATCTCCTACACCCCTCTTGCGAAAGCAGAAATCTCCCGATTTCTTACTCTCTATTGCACCAGGGAAAAGATATATCACTAAACTTTCTCATATATGGGATAAATGAGTAAGAATAGCATTTCCACGGGAAACACGCACACACTTGTGGCTTATAATCCTCTCATAAATAATAAATGAGATGGAAAATAAACAAAATCACTCCCCATAGCCGCTGGCACGCTTACAGGGCGATCGGACATACCCATGACGTCCGGACAGACAATCGGGCGCCCTATGGGCGTTTGCAAAGCGCCCACTAGCATCCCCGACGTACTGCCCGGCCGCGGAGCGGTGCCCGGTCCAGCCCAGAGCCTCCTCAAACGACTACCGGAGCGCGGAGCCAATAGATTTAGACGCGGAGCCGGCATGGTCCATAACCGCACTGGTTAGGGGGCGAACCCTTCATACCGGCGCCCAATCTAGAGGCGCCCAAAGATGGTGAAAGCAATAGCCGGCGGACGTCCGGAGCTGCCCGCGGACGGAGTCCAGGCCGGACGTCTACCATTGTACGGCGTATTGCCCTTATCCAATGAAGATGAAATTGGAATTAGAAGCCACCACAAGTGTTGCGCATGTAATATACGACCCCCTTCTGAGAAGGAGGCCGGGGTTCCGGTCATTCCGGCCGGACCGCATATTGTAAGGTACGATCCGGACGAGAACGAGCGTCACCCGCTGCCGCGGCTGGTCCGCACACGCGGACTTAACAACCGCTCCATTATCATAATGGATAGTCGGTTTCCTGCCGTAAGAAACCTTAATTACTATAACCGTAATTATAGTAATGGCTCACGGGGGATAACTACACCGAAGTTCGTCATCTTAAAGCGCCGCGGACGCCGGACGAGTCACGCGGACGAACCGCGGACATCAGTCCTCATCTGCGGACACTATCCCCGCGTCCAGAGCCAGTTCCCCAAATCCGTGGGAAGGCGCTTCTCCCGTAGCGGACGTAAATCCCAACCTCAGTCTGGCCATATAAGAGGTTGTCCCGGGACCAGGGGCGTCCGGCCGGATCAGTAAATTCGTCCGGCCAGCGTAACCGTTGTGCGGATTACGCCGGACAGCCGTCCACAAGGTGCGGACAGGCCATCCGCACGTCCCTGGCGCTAGAAACTACAGGAGGGCGGATGCGGAGCGGCGGCGTTACGACATGAAAGTCTCCGCGGACTTCAACTCCGAAGATGGCCACAAAGTAGCCACCCGCGGAGGTAAGTCGTGCGGACTCTCACGGAACGACCTAAAACCCATCCATAGTATGACAGACGGGTACCGCAGACGCATCCGCATGGGCGGAAGGTTATTCCCACCCATACCGGGCTGGCGCACGTGGTTTCCGGCGTGGCCGCCCGTCATCCGCAGGTACTGGAGGGAGTGGGGGTACCTGCGGATCGCCGTCATCTGGCTGATAGCCACCCAGTCCATCATCTGACGGGTCAGAGAGGTCCGGGAGGCCCACCATACGGTGCACACGCTCGTCCGGAGTCCGCGGATGCTGACCGGACGGATCCCATACGGGAGCATCATCCGGTTCCGCATCTTGAATTAGCGGATCCATGACAAGCGGGCCCTCGTACTTCTTCAGATTATCGATATGGACAACCAGAACCCTGTCCGGATCGGAATCCCTCCGGATCCGGTAGTCCACATCTGTCACCTGTTTCAGTACGGTAAACGGGCCTATCCACGGCTTAGCAAATTTATTGCCTTGCTTAAGCGGCGGATAATAGTAGCGCACCTTGTCGCCTTCCGCAAAAGCTGGCCTACCCTTAGCATGGGCGTCATAGCCTCGCTTCTGCCGGATGGCAGACTTGTCCAGGCGCGCGCGCGCGAAATCATGGGCGTTCGCCAGGGCGCGGCGAATCCACTCCACGTACTCCGGACCGCACTGGGGTACTGCGCCGGTCTCTGCCGCAGTTGGATACATAATATCCACGGGCAAATTTAGCTCCCGGCCGTACAACATCGCGTGCGGAGTAACTCCGGTCGAAGAGTGGACCGACGACCTGTACGCCATTAAGACATACGGGAGGTGGTCATCCCAATCATTCGCACGATCATTCACAAAGGCCGCCAGCATGTTGAGGACCGATCGATTAAAGCGTTCGACCTGGCCATCAGACTGGGGCCTGTAGGGGGTGGTCCGCACCTTGGTACTGCCTAGCATCTGTGCTAGGTTTCGGAACAGGTTGCTCTCAAATTGCGTGCCCTGATCCGAATGTACCTGTTTAGGTACCCCATGGTACACCACCCATCTATTCACCAATAACCGAGCTACCTCGTCCGCAGTCTGGCGGCGCAGTGGGTAGGCGTCGGTATACTTGGTAAAATAGTCGGAAATCACTAGGATGTACCGGAAACCACGCGGGGTGACCCGGTGGGTATCCAGTATATCCAAAGCTATCCGATCAAACGGCGCGCCCGCCTTAACCGTGGTTAAGGGGTGGCGGCCAGGAGTCGGAACTCCTTTGCGAGCTTGACACCGAGGGCAGGCTGCGCACCACCGTTGCACGTCCAAGCTGCTACCAGGCCAATGAAAGCGCTGTTGTAGCCTATGGACGGTCCTCCGGATTCCCAAGTGACCGGTCACCCGGAGGTCATGCAACTGGTGGAGTACTTCTTTCCGCAGCTCCGCCGGAAGCACCAACTGCCATATTGGAGGCAGTGGGGTCGGTGGCTCATAGCGCCGGTACAGGAGGCCATCCCTCAAGGAGAGTCGTTCCCACTGAGATACTAGAGACAAGGTCTCCTCCCTGTAGGTCTTTCGCTCCGCCTTCGAGGGCTTCTGGCCGGCCTCAAGGGCTGTAATTACCGGTGCCAGAGCTCTGTCAGCTCTTTGCGTCGCAGCTATCTGCGCCGGAGAGTAGCCACCCAAGTAATTAGGCTCCTCATCCGTCGCGTCCGGCTGCGCCGCAGCGGCCATCACCACAGGGGGCAAGGACCGCTCATACTCAGACTCTCCAGAGGACGAGGGTACCCACGAGAAGTACACCGCCGGACTCGAGGAAGACTCGCTGGAGCTGAGCCGCACCTCCGCTTCATATGCGGGACGCCCTCGCCGATATCGGCGGGTCCGCGCGCGGAGATGAGCCCTAGACGCTCCGGCCGCCGTGTTGTTAGAGGGGGCGGCGGCCTGCGGTCTCCCCGGAACGTCCAATTCTGAGTCTGAGGACGAATCCGCGGCTTGCTGGAATGGCGCCATCCCTGCACAACCCGGATTCTTGCACTTATGACAATGGGACAGGCCGTCCGCGTTGCCGTGCAACTTACCAGCGCGATGCTCTATCTGCATGTCATACTCCTGGAGTTTGACGAGCCACCGCGCCACCAAGCCATCGGCCTCACTATAGTTGAGGAGCCATCTCAGCGAACTATGATCAGTCCGCAAGCGGAAATGGCGTCCCAACAAATAGTGCCGGAAGCGCTTGGTCATCGTAACCACCGCGAGCAACTCGCGATGAGTGGTACAGTAGTTCATTTGAGAGCGGCTCAAGGCCACACTCGCATAAGCTACTACCCGCTCTTGCCCGTCCACGATCTGCGAGAGGACACCGCCGAGTGCAAAATTACTCGCGTCAGTGTCCAGGATGAACTCGCAGTCCGGACGAGGGTGCCGCAGCACCGGGGCCACTACCAAGGCCTGCCGGAGTCCCGAGAAGGCGTCAGCCTGCTCGGCGGACCAAACAAAATCGGCGCCCTTTTCCGTGAGGATAGTAAGGGGACGCGCGATCTCCGCAAAGCCGCGAATAAACCTGCGGTGGTAGCTCGCGAAGCCCAAAAAGGACCTCACGTCCGCCACGTTGCAGGGCGGAGGCCATTTCTGTACGGCCGCCACCTTTGCGGGGTCTGGTCTCACTCCGGTGCCCGTTACCATGAAGCCCAAGTACAGGATTTCCTGCGCGAATAGTTCGCACTTACTTGGCTTCAATTTAAGCCCTGCTCCGCGGATGCGATGGAGCACCATCTGGAGGTTGGTGAGGGTTTCCTCGAACGACCGGCCATACACGACGACATCGTCGATGTAGACCATACATCGCTTCCAGAGGAACCCTTTAAGTACCATCTCCATGAGGCGCTCGAACGTCGCTGGTGCGTTACAGAGCCCGAACGGCATTACCTTGAATTGGTAGAGCCCGTTCTTGGTAACGAAGGCAGTCTTCGCCCGATCACTCTCCTCCATCTCCACCTGCCAATACCCGGAGGCCAGATCCAGAGCACAGAAATAGTGCGACCCGGCCAGGGCATCGAAGGTATCCTCAATGTGCGGGAGAGGATATGAGTCCTTCCGCGTGGCATCGTTGAGTTTCCGATAGTCCACGCAGAACCTCCACGAGCCGTCCTTCTTCTTCACCATAACCACCGGACTGGCCCAAGGGCTGTCACTGGGTTCGATGATGTCCAAGTCGAGCATCTTTTGCACCTCCTGGTCTATGACCTCTTGGTGCACTATTGCTGCCCGACGAAGACGCTGCTTGAGAGGACGCTCGTCCACGAGGTCGATGCGGTGCTTGGCGACGTCAGTCTTGCCAACCGCACCATCAGGACCCATGAACACATCCGCATACTGCCGCAGCAGTCTGCGGAGCGCTTGGCGCTGCTCTTCATCCAACCGGTCCTTCGGAACCCGAGATTCCAAATGGTCCGGCAGGGTGAACGGGTCATCTCCGGCGGCCGCCGCCGTGCACGCAGCGCGGCAGACAGGATCGTCGGGGAGGACACGACTCGAAGCCGCGGGAATAGCAGTAGCTGCTATGCATCCGCGCTTCAGTACAATCGGAGCATCCGTAGGATTCACCACGAGGATGGGCATCGCGCGGGGGTTGGACATGACCAGGGCCCCACCCAGCACGAGCCCAGTTCCTGCGGCGAAACTGCTCACGGGTTGCACTATACACGGTCGACCATCGAGGGGCATGCGGGGACGACGCGGCCTCGTCTCGATGATCATCTCACTCATCGGCGGCACTACTACAGTGCGCGATGTCCGCATCTGGAATGAATGCATCGGGCCCGAGCGGAAGAGGAAGTGTGTGTCCTCTCCCATCCGGAACTCGCCAGCGCTAAAGTTGGCAATCACCCGGTGGACCCGTAGGAAATTCATCCCAATTATCCCGGCCGCTCCGATATCCGCCACGATCGCCTCTGTCAGATAACCTTGTCCCCAAGGGTAATAGGCAGATCGATGATGCCATGGATACGGATGCGGTTGTCTCCCGCTCCGTAGAGCTTGTACGGTCCGGGATCTCGCAACTCGAGGTTGCGGAGCGCGGGCTCCTTCCTAAACGTTCCGGCGGCCACGAGGGTCACCTCCGAGCCTGAGTCTATGAGGAACCGGACCGGCTCCCGTCCGAAGGACAGGGGCAGGTACCAGCAGGGGTCCCTCACCAGCGCGCAGGTCGGGCGATACCTTTCGCACGCGCTGGGCTCATCTACGGAGTCCTCGCCATCCGCCTCAGCCGCGGAGGAGCCAGACTGGTCTCCAAGGACTACTTCCGGAGAAGTCATATCTACTTGGGGTCCGTCCTGCTCATCAGCGGGTGGGGCGGCATCGTTTGCCACCGAACAACTATCCCCGGACGCAGTGTTGGTCGCCACCACGTCCGGATCTAGTTTCCCTGTCGCGGGTTCCGATTCTGCTGTCCCGGAGGACCAGACCGGAAGGAATTCCTCCGTTGCGGGCCAGGGAGAGCTCCCTGGTATCCGCGCGACCGCAGGCGTTCCAACAACTCCGGACACTTCAGCCAAAAGTGTCCCTGCTTTCCGCAGAAGTAGCAGGGACGGTTCTGAGCTGGTCCGGAAGTGAACGCGCAACATTCTGCGGGTCCCGGAGCCTCGAGCCCGGCGCAGTGCGCAATCATCTGCGCGGCGCCGAGGTCGTATTCCTCCATGTCGCACTCGTCCGAAGGCGAGCGCGGCGCGGCGACCGGTGCCGCATGTGCGGGCGCCCCTGTAGAGGGTGCCGGCGCACTAACCCACTGCTGGGTAGGTTCCCTGGCGGGTTCCCGGACGACCGGGTCCTGCCACGGGGTTACCTGCGATGCCTTGACCGGAGGAGGAATCGCCGCCTGCGCGGGTACAGCCGAGGCCGGAGCCGGGGCTGGAGGCAACTGTCTAGGACGGACAGCCATCTCAAGCGCAAGCGCGGAGTCTATTGCCTCCTCCATCGATCGCTTTTCATGGGTGGCCAGCCCGTACGCTAGGTGGTAAGGCTGGCCATCGATGAACTGATCGATCAGCATCGTCTCAAACCGTCTGGAGTCCATGTCCGGAAAAGCTCTCCGGCCGAGTATGCGTAAGCTGTACGCATAGTCTGTCACGGACTCAGTCGGCTGGCGGATACGCGCCTTGAACTCTCGTTCAGACTGCCGCCGATTGGTCGTCGGCGGGAACAGCAGGCGAAGTTGACGAGCAACCTCGCCGAACGTCACTGTTCCCACCGGCAGACACGGCATCACGCGGAGAGCTTTCCCTTCCAGGCTCCCCGCGAGGACGTGTCCAGCTTCATGCTGGGACCATCCTTCGTACACGGCGGTACGCCATACCTGGAGCAAGTAGTCCTCCAAGTCGGCGTTATCCCCGTTGAACCGTTTCCGCCACGAAGAGTGGTCGGGCCCGTCATCGCGTTTGCTACGCGCCCGACGTGCGGTCCCGGCTCCGGGGTCGTCCGTGTACTGCGGCAAGTTCCGTGCGCTTCCTGCGCCTGCGGCGGAGTCTGCTGGAGCAAACATCGACGCCGCGGACGGAGGAGCAGGTAAGCTCACGTTTGCCGCCGGGGTCATTCCCGCTAAAAACCCACTCTGGCTAGGTGCGGGCGGGGCTCCCATCGAACCTACTGGGTAGGCTCCAGAAGGGGCGGCAAAGCTTGGGGCCGAAGCCACCTGTTGCCACTGCCCGTCCGACACACTATACGTGCCAGGGTAAGTCGACCACGCGGCTTGCGCCCCAACCGTCGGAACGGTCGACGCGGTCGCCAACGTGGTGCCTCCGAGCCGCGGGGCAGGCGCGGGTCCCATTGCGGGGGCCACTGGCGCCTGCGGACTCGGCAGGACTTGGGGAGGGGCTACTGGCCCAGACATCCCCGGACTTAGGGTGGCCGACGGGTCAACGCTCGAATGCAGCTGATTCCGCTTGAACAGTACAAGCGCCTCGGATATCAGCCACCTCTCCCTCTCCGTCAAAGGCCCCGAGTTGCCTTGTGACAGCGGAGAAGGGGAGCGGTTCCGCCGGTCTGATCGTCCCTGATGGGGCGACCGGGCGCGGTCATAGCGCCCGAGGGGGGCCAGCTCGCCAAGTGCGTCGGTGAGCTGATCCACCACACTGCCCGGTGCGGACCGACCAGAACCCATGCCGGAGGCTCGCGAGGGAGTCCACCGGTCGGGTGTGGCATCTGGTACGACTGGTCCGCTTGTCCAGAAGGACCCGCATGCATTGGCGCTCGATTCCGGACGCTCGAAGGCGTCTTATGGAAGGGTGCCATTTGCCACGGATCTGTTCTGGGCACGGGCGGGCGCGGCGTAGAGCCGTTGCCAGCTCCACCCACCGCGCCTAACACGTCAAGGTCCGGCCTTGACGGCAACTCCTGCTGCGGCCCCGCGGGGCTCGACTCTACGTCCGAAGACGGAGCCAGGGACGCCGGAGTCGTCTCCGCGGACGGGGTCTTGTCCACGGAGGTTTCCGCGCGTTCCTTCCGGCCGCCGGAGTCACCCGAAGATGTCTCACGGCGGCTGTCGCGCGACCGGGTGTGGTCCGCGACATTACCTCCCGTTTCCCCCCCCTTGGGTTCATTAGCCTTATCTTTGGCTTTGTCTCTTTCCTTTGTCATCCTTTGAGATGTCCTTGAGGAGCGGGCGATCCCCAGGGACTAAGGAGGCTACAGCGATGGAACACTGTCGGACTGATCCTGGTCACGGCACCAATGTAAAGTTATTGACTACCGTCCGCTCTTCGGGATCCTCGAGGATAGTCCTCTCTCATCCGAGTCCTTGCGGACGCGCATCCGCTATTCCGGATCCTTGCGGCAGGGCCGCTCACCGGAGGTCGCGGCGGACGCGGTAACTACTTCAGCATTAACGGTAACCAGGTAACAGCCCACCCGACACTCCCAGGCCTACGGACACCGTTCAGAAACTGGTTCATCACCACGGTGTTAACTGGCGGGGCCTGGCGAGCCGCGGTCTGCCTCGGGGACGGAACCCCGTACAGCCCGACATGCTGGCCAGAGCCTCTGTCACACGTCCCGGGAAGGGAGAGAGCTGGCGATCCACAGGGCCGAAGGCCCCCGAGTCAGCAACTCGTCTCTCCCAGCCCGGGCCTCCCCATGGAAATCGTCCCCAGGGCTCTAGGAGCCCACTACTCGCAAACAGGGAACACAAAGCTCATGGCGAGCCTTGCGTGCGTCCTGTCATAGAGTGAAACGGACGTTATTTTCGGACTTTCGGACCTAGACAAACATGTCTAAGGGGTATGATGGATGAACTTTGAGCTTGACCTGAAATTTTTTTGCCGAGTCGGCATTTTTTTGTTTCGTCGATATTTGGAAACTGTGAGTCGAAGAGCGAAACGGACGTTATTTTTGGACTCATCGCCTTAGACAAACATGTCTAAGGGGTTTTATGGATGAACTTTGACCTTGACCTGAAATTTTTTTGCCAAGTCGGCATTTTTCGTTTTCATCGATATCTCAGAAAACGGTGCGTCGTAGAGCAAAACGGACGTTATTTTCGGACTCGTCGCCCTAGACAAACATGTCTTAAAGGTATTATGGATGAACTTTGACCTTGACCCGAAATTTTTTTGCCGAGTCGGCATTTTTCGTTTTCGTCAATATCTCGGAAACGGTGTGTTGTAGAACAGAACAGATGTTATTTTCGGACTCGTCGTTCTAGACAAACATGTGTTAAAGTTATTATGGATGAACTTTGACCTTGACCTGAAATTTTTTTTCGTATTCGTCGATATCTTGGAAACGGTGTGTCGTAGAGCGAAATGGACGTTATTTTCGGACTCGTCGCCCTAGACAAACATGTCTTAAATGTATTTTGGATGAACTTTGATTTTGATCCGAAATTTTTTTGCCGAGTCGGCATTTATCGTTATCGTCGATATCTCAGAAACGGTGCGTCGTAGAGAGAAATGGACGTTATTTTTGGACACGTCGACCTAGACAAACATGCCTGGGGGGGGGGGGGGGTATGATGGATGAACTTTGACCTTGACCCGAAATTTTTTTCATTGAGTCGACATTTTTTATTTTCGTCAATATCTAGCAAACGGTGTGTCATAGAGCCCGTGGCAAACATGTTTTAAATATTACGAATTAGTCCTAACACCGAAATGCCTCCAAGGCATCTTTAGGCCTTGACGTCTAGTTAAATTACCAAATTAAATAAAATTTAAGAATATATTGTTTTAGCACGAATTATACTGTCATGACTTGAATAGAATTGGGAAAACCGAAATGAGTAGCCTTTTGTTATGAATGATTAGTTACTCACTTTTGAAAGTGAGAATAAAATATATAAAAAACCTGGAATGTTATATATAAGACCCGTAATTAAATATCAAGTATAATTTTAAAAGTGAGAAATAAATATTAAAATTTATTTCTGGAAATAAATGCCAGGATGGGCTTTGGCTAGTCGTGGATATACTCGTACTATACACCCCTAATATATACATGTAGATGTATCAGTTCTTACAATGCCACATTTATAGTTCACAGGTCAATGTATTTTGATAATTATTATGAGTACAGTAGCATTTCGATTATTTGTATATAATGTTTACAGTGTGCGTCAGAACATTATGATACATGTGCATAGCAGTCCTTGCAGAATAATGCTATATTTCAGTTTCCCATATGAACGCAAATCTACACATGCACTCTTATCGCACTTGAAAGAGATGCTACAGATAACAAGTTATCCGCCGGAGATTAGCGGCTCCAGTCGTAAAAAACATTGGTATAACTATCGTTTTCTTTGTGTGTTTAGAGGATGTGCCGGGCGATCGTTATTGACCATGTACCACCTGATAGGGGCAGGCCAACAACAGGTGGAATTTTGTAATGAAAGAGATACATGTGATAAAATCCTTCCCTACCAAGCATTCAATTAAAAATAGAAAACCTCGTTATAGAACTATATACCTATGCCTAAAACTTCAGGAGGCGGAGTGGCACCAGTCGTTGTGTACTCATTGTATGTAACTGCAATAATGAGAATAATATTGTTTGTGGGTAATTACGACCAAACTAACCAGAGTGGTTGCAATGTACACTAAAAAAACCTAAAACCATTTTGAACCCTGTCCTTACGAGACAATACAACATGCCAACAATAGCAATTTACCGCCGTTCTTTATTTCCCTCCACCTCATTCCCATTGTTGCTATTTCTTTCTATTTCACCGATTTAAAAAAAATATATATTAATCAATTCCTTACGTCAATAATATTGTTTTTGTGTACAAATACACGCACGTGTTTCGATCATTTATCCTAAAAAATATGCTATATTTACATGTACGCTATTTAGGTCGTACATTGAGATTTCACTCCCAATATAACTGCCATATGGTGATAGTTCTGTGAAATTGAATGTATGGACACATCTCGCCTCCCCTTCCAACACGTAATATTTAAAACATGTTTGCCACGGGCTCTATGACACACCGTTTGCTAGATATTGACGAAAATAAAAAATGTCGACTCAGCGAAAAAAAATTCGGGTCAAGGTCAAAGTTCATCCATCATACCCTCCCCCCCCCCCCCCCCAGGCATGTTTGTCTAGGTCGACGAGTCCAAAAATAACGTCCATTTCTCTCTACGACGCACCGTTTCTGAGATATCGACGATAACCATAAATGCCGACTCGGCAAAAAAATTTCGGATCAAAATCAAAGTTCATCCAAAATACATTTAAGACATGTTTGTCTAGGGCGACGAGTCCGAAAATGACGTCCGTTTCGCTCTACGACACCCCGTTTCCAAGATATCGACAAATACGAAAAATGCCGACTCGGCAAAAAAAATTTGGGTCAAGGTCAAAGTTCATCCATAATACCTTTAAGACATGTTTGTCTAGGGCGACGAGTCCGAGAATAACGTCCGTTTCGCTCTACGACGCACCGTTTTCCGTGATATCGATGAAAACGAAAAATGCCGACTTGGCAAAAAAATTTCAGGTCAAAGTCAAAGTTCATCCATAAAACCCCTTAGACATGTTTGTCTAGGGCGATGAGTCCAAAAATAACGTCCGTTTCGCTCTTCGACTCACCGTTTCCAAATATCGACGAAACAAAAAAATGCCGACTCGGCAAAAAAAATTCGGGTCAAGGTCAAAGTTCATCCATCACACCCCTTAGACATGTTTGTCTAGGTCCGAAAGTCCGAAAATAATGTCTGTTTCGCTCTACAATGCACCGTTTCCGAGATATCGACGAAAACGAAAAATGCCGAGTCGGCAAAAAAAAATTCTGGTCAAGGTCAAAGTTCATCCATAATACCCGTTAGACATGTTTGTCTAGGGCGACGAGTCTGAAAATATCGTCCGTTTCGCTCTACGACGCACCGTTTCCGAGATATCGACGAAAACGAAAAATGCCGACTCGGCAAAAAAATTTCGGGTCAAGGTCAAAGTTCATCCATATTACCCTTTAGACATGTTTGTCTAGGGCGACGAGTCCGAAAATAACGTCCATTTCGCTCTACGACACACCGTTTCCGAGATATCGACGAAAACGAAAAATGCCGACTCGTCAAAGAATATTTCGGGTCAAGGTCAAAGTTCATCCATAATACCCAATAGACATGTTTGCCTAGGGCAATGAGTCCGAAAATAACGTCCGTTTCGCTCTACGACTCACCGTTTCTGAGATATCGACGAAATAAAAAAATGCCGACTCGGCAAAAAAATTCGGGTCAAGGTCAAAGTTCATCCATCATACCCCTTAGACATGTTTGTCTAGGGCGACGAGTCCGAAAATAACGTCCGTTTCACTCTACGATGCACCGTTTCCTAGATATCGACGAAAACGAAAAATGCCGACTCGGTAAAAAAATTTTGGGTCAAGGTCAAAGTTCATCCATAATACCCTCAAGACATGTTTGTCTAGGGTGACGAGTCCGAAAATAACGTCCGTTTCGCTCTACGACACACCGTTTCCGAGATATCGACGAAAACGAAAAATGTCGACTCGGCAGAAAAATTTCGGGTCAAGGTCAAAGTTCATCCATAATACCCCTTAGACATGTTTGTCTGGGGCGACTCCGAAAATAACGTCCGTTTCACTCTACGACGTACCGTTTCCGAGATATGCAGGAAGGATGAGTCAGCAAAAAGTTATTCCGACCTCTAGGTCAAAGGTCGTTTGACGGATTGATCCCAAAATCGATAGTGTTATTCCCTGGTGGTATATAAACCTCCATGCAAAGTTCTGCAACTATTGCAGAACTATAGACATGTTTGTCTAGGGCGACGAGTCCGAAAATATCGTCCGTTTCGCTCTACGACGCACCGTTTCCGAGATATCAACGAAAACGAAAAATGTCGACTCGGCAAAAAAATTTCGGGTCAAGGTCAAAGTTCATCCATAATACCCTTTAGACATGTTTGTCTGGGGCGACGAGTCCGAAAATAACGTCCATTTCGCTCTACGACACACCGTTTCCGACATATCGACGAAAAGGAAAAATGCCGACTCGGCAAAAAAAATTTCGGGTCAAGGTCAAAGTTCATCCATAATACCCAATAGACATGTTTGCGTAGGGCAACGAGTCCGAAAATAACGTCCGTTTCACTCTACGACTCACCGTTTCCGAGATATCGACGAAATAAAAGATGCCGACTCGGCAAAAAAATTTCGGGTCAAGGTCAAAGTTCATCCATCATACCCCTTAGACATGTTTGTCTAGGGCGAGGAGTCCGAAAATAACGTCCGTTTCGCTCTACGACGCACCGTTTCCTAGATATCGACGAAAACAAAAAATGCCGACTCGGTAAAAAAAATTTGGGTCTAGGTCAAAGTTCATCCATAATACCCTCAAGACATGTTTGTCTAGGGTGACGAGTCCGAAAATAACGTCCGTTTCGCTCTGTGAGCACCGGGTCGGTGGTTGTTCAAGGCCTCTAAACTGGGGAAATATTTCTCCTCGGCGCTACGAGAGTAGCACCGTCGACAAACAAACATCTTCATCCAGGAGTAATGGTACCCCGTGATGTGCCGGCTCAAATGGTCGTAGGAAGGATACCTACCATCCCGATTGAGCGCACGATGCGGGTCCTTATACCCGACCAGGGACAGCGGACAGAGAGGGCAAAGTACCTCACTCTCCGTCACGTGTGGCAGCCCGCCACTCTCCTCGTCCGTGAGTGGACGAGGCCTTGTAAAAGGCGTATTGGCCGTCATTCCCGCCTCTGACGAACGTCGGTTGTACGCGTCCCTGCCGTACCGCGTGAGGAACATGTGCCCTTGACGCACACCAGGGAGCTTGGGGCCCATACCAGCCCGCAGCCTCTGGATAGAAGGCTGCTCTGAAGACGCCCGTTTGGACGCCCCCGAATGACCACTCGACCTAGATTGTCGAGGCACACTCTCCGCGCATTGCTGAGCGGCGGCTCTCTGCTGTTCCTCGCAGTAAGCCCGCCACCCCGCGTCCAGTGCGGCGTCGGACAGGTCCTTCTCCCCATCCTTTACCGCTTGCCAGCGAAGGAGCTCCAACCGGAGGTCTCCCTTCTGTGGCAAGGGCCGCCCTTTATCCACCGGACTAGAACCGGTCTCCGCCGCTCCGGACGGCTTGGATTGTCCGGACGTTTTGGCGGAGGAGGTTCCTTTTGGTGCCCCGGAGGGTGCCTGCTTGCCGGAACCTCCCGGACCCAGGTCGGTCTTTGCGGAGGTACCGATTTGGCGCATTGGTACCTCCGGACTTGGCGGAGGACCCTGACTTGCCGTCCGGCTTAGGCGCCAGCGGCTTAGGTCCTCCGGACTTAGGTCCGGACTGGGGCGGGGCACCACCGGACTTGCGTTTCCGGTGTGTCCTCTTCTTCTTCTTCCTCGGCGGAGGAGCGGTCGGGTCCTTTCCTTCAGGATCAGACTCGGATTGCCCGCGGTTAGAGGCCTCCATTTTCTGTTGGGCCTCCCACTGCTTCAGGGCAACCTTCTTAGCTCAGGCCCGCGTACGTTTGGAAACGGGCGATATAAACCCGTCATCCTTATCCGCGGTATCTACCGAGCCGGCTTCCTGCTCCGAGGCCGGAACTTGGGACGCAGTTTGCTCAGCCGCATCAACCTGTTCAGCCCAGGTCGCAGGTTTGCCCTGATCCAGTGGACCAGGCTCCGGAGGTGCGGACACCGAGGAGTTCCCGCCGGAACCGGTGTCCGGACGGCCTAGGCCATCCGGACGGTTATCCGGACGAGTACTCTCATCCGGTCCAAGAGATTCAATCATCTCCGAGGACGGATGCAACTCAATATCCAAACCACCGGGCCCCGCCTCGCTGTAGTCCATCTCCGTTTCCTCATGCAGGAGCGGAGACGAATCAACGAGCTTCTCGGCTTCTATAGCAGCCAAGTTGTCCTCTACAACGCGGTCCACAGTGACCACACTCTCGGCCTCAGTGCCGGAGTCATCCTCTGTCATCCTCAAACTCAGTTCGTCCCGAGTACGTGTTACCGCGCTCAAGAGACTCATCTCCAGACTGGATCTCGCGATCACTGTCCGGAGGCACCTTCCCTCCCGTACTTTCCCCGTCACTGGTCTCAGACATACCAGTATCAGAGCGCTCTAAGCATAAACACTGGGAGTCAGATCCGCAGATCTGTCTCCACCAGTGCCGAGTGCTCAAATGACCAGTGTACACAAATCACACAGATTAAAAGGGCATCAAGTGGTAGCAGCTATTCTACACGTGCAGCAGTGCAGCGTGTCGCCGTGGAAACGTCTATTTATAGCCTCAATCAATACAGGCTGACAATCGAATAACGTGTTCTGACAATGGGCTTATACATATACACGCATCTCCCCCCGGTGTCTTCTATCACTCCATGTATACGGGTGGCAAAAAGTACTGGCCATCCCTGGGGATCCCGCAATTAAAACATAGTAATTAAAATCAGTCATTAGCTTTGGCTACCGCACTGGCGGTGAATGACGTGAAATTAATCACAACAGCCGTTTCACTCTACGACGTACCGTTTCCGAGATATGCAGGAAGGATGAGTCAGCAAAAAGTTATTCCGACCTCTAGGTCAAAGGTCGTTTGACGGATTGATCCCAAAATCGATAGTGTTATTCCCTGGTGGTATATAAACCTCCATGCAAAGTTCTGCAGCTATTGCAGAACTATAGACATGTTTGTCTAGGGCGACGAGTCCGAAAATATCGTCCGTTTCGCTCTACGACGCACCGTTTCCGAGATATCAACGAAAACGAAAAATGTCGACTCGGCAAAAAAATTTCGGGTCAAGGTCAAAGTTCATCCATAATACCCTTTAGACATGTTTGTCTAGGGCGACGAGTCCGAAAATAACGTCCATTTCGCTCTACGACACACCGTTTCCGACATATCGATGAAAAGGAAAAATGCCGACTCGGCAAAAAAAATTTCGGGTCAAGGTCAAAGTTCATCCATAATACCCAATAGACATGTTTGCGTAGGGCAACGAGTCCGAAAATAACGTCCGTTTCGCTCTACGACTCACCGTTAGACATGTTTGCGTAGGGCAACGAGTCCGAAAATAACGTCCGTTTCGCTCTACGACTCACCGTTAGACATGTTTGCGTAGGGCAACGAGTCCGAAAATAACGTCCGTTTCGCTCTACGACTCACCGTTTCCGAGATATCGACGAAATAAAAAATGCCGACTCAGCAAAAAAATTTCGGGTCAAGGTCAAAGTTCATCCATCATACCCCTTAGACATGTTTGTCTAGGGCGAGGAGTCCGAAAATAACGTCCGTTTCGCTCTACGACGCACCGTTTCCTAGATATCGACGAAAACGAAAAATGCCGACTCGGTAAAAAAAATTTGGGTCAAGGTCAAAGTTCATCCATAATACCCTCAAGACATGTTTGTCTAGGGTGACGAGTCCGAAAATAACGTCCGTTTCGCTCTGTGAGCACCGGGTCGGTGGTTGTTCAAGGCCTCTAAACTGGGGAAATATTTCTCCTCGGCGCTACGAGAGTAGCACCGTCGACAGACAAACATCTTCATCCAGGAGTAATGGTACCCCGTGATGTGCCGGCTCAAATGGTCGTAGGAAGGATACCTACCATCCCGATTGAGCGCACGATGCGGGTCCTTATACCCGACCAGGGACAGCGGACAGAGAGGGCAAAGTACCTCACTCTCCGTCACGTGTGGCAGCCCGCCACTCTCCTCGTCCGTGAGTGGACGAGGCCTTGTAAAAGGCGTATTGGCCATCATTCCCGCCTCTGACGAACGTCGGTTGTACTCGTCCCTGCCGTACCGCGTGAGGAACATGTGCCCTTGACGCACACCAGGGAGCTTGGGGCCCATACCAGCCCGCAGCCTCTGGATAGAAGGCTGCTCCGAAGACCCCCGTTTGGACGCCCCCGAATGACCACTCGACCTAGATTGTCGAGGCACACTCTCCGCGCATTGCTGAGCGGCAGCTCTCTGCTGTTCCTCGCAGTAAGCCCGCCACCCCACGTCCAGTGCGGCGTCGGATAGGTTCTTCTTCCCATCCTTTACCGCTTGCCAGCGAAGGAGCTCCAACCGGAGGTCTCCCTTCTGTGGCAAGGGCCGCCCTTTATCCACCGGACTAGAACCGGTCTCCGCCGCTCCGGACGGCTTGGATTGTCCGGACGTTTTGGCGGAGGAGGTTCCTTTTGGTGCCCCGGAGGGTGCCTGCTTGCCGGAACCTCCCGGACCCCGGTCGGTCTTTGCGGAGGTACCGTCCGCACCACTTCCCGAAGGATTTGGCGCATTGGTACCTCCGGACTTGGCGGAGGACCCTGACTTGCTGTCCGGCTTAGGCGCCAGCGGCTTAGGTCCTCCGGACTTAGGTCCGGACTGGGGCGGGGCACCACCGGACTTGCGTTTCCGGTGTGTCCTCTTCTTCTTCTTCCTCGGCGGAGGAGCGGTCGGGTCCTTTCCTTCGGGATCAGACTCGGATTGCCCGCGGTTAGAGGCCTCCATTTTCTGTTGGGCCTCCCACTGCTTCAGGGCAACCTTCTTAGCTCAGGCTCGCGTACGTTTGGAAACGGGCGATATAAACCCGTCATCCTTATCCGCGGTATCTACCGAGCCGGCTTCCTGCTCCGAGGCCGGAACTTGGGACGCAGTTTGCT
Source organism: Terebella lapidaria (assembly GCA_949152475.1). Lineage (NCBI taxonomy): Eukaryota > Metazoa > Annelida > Polychaeta > Terebellida > Terebellidae > Terebella > Terebella lapidaria. Next base: position 31,310,611 of record OX424563.1, on the reverse strand, counting down.
CAGCCGCATCAACCTGTTCAGCCCAGGTCGCAGGTTTGCCCTGATCCAGCGGACCAGGCTCCGGAGGTGCGGACACCGAGGAGTTCTCGCCGGAACCGGTGTCCGGATGGCCTAGGCCATCCGGACGGTTATCCGGACGAGTACTCTCATCCGGTCCAAGAGATTCAATCATCTCCGAGGACGGATGCAACTCAATATCCAAACCACCGGGCCCCACCTCGCTGTAGTCCATCTCCGTTTCCTCATGCAGGAGCGGAGACGAATCAACGAGCTTCTCGGCTTCTATAGCAGCCAAGTTGTCCTCTACGACGCGGTCCACAGTGACCACACTCTCGGCCTCAGTGCCGGAGTCATCCTCTGTCATCCTCAAACTCAGTTCGTCCCGAGTACGTGTTACCGCGCTCAAGAGACTCATCTCCAGACTGGATCTCGCGATCACTGTCCGGAGGCACCTTCCCTCCCGTACTTTCCCCGTCACTGGTCTCAGACATACCAGTATCCGAGCGCTCTAAGCATAAACACTGGGAGTCAGATCCGCAGATCTGTCTCCACCAGTGCCGAGTGCTCGAATGACCAGTGTACACAAATCACACAGATTAAGAGGGCATCAAGTGGTAGCAGCTATTCTACACGTGCGGCAGTGCAGCGTGTCGCCGTGGAAACGTCTATTTATAGCCTCAATCAATACAGGCTGACAATCGAATAACGTGTTCTGACAATGGGCTTATACATATACACGCATCTCCCCCCGGTGTCTTCTATCACTCCATGTATACGGGTGCCAAAAGTACTGGCCATCCCGGGGGATCCCGCAATTAAAACATAGTAATTAAAATCAGTCATTAGCTTTGGCTACCGCACTGGCGGTGAATGACGTGAAGTTAATCACAACAGCAGGATAGAGATTGTATGCAATGTATCAGAAGTCGATCTACTTGTGGTTGTAACGAATATGTCCACCTTACAACAATGTAAATAAAATCTACACTGTTCGAACCAGCGATGGAAACAAATCCACCACCGTTCGCCTGCTTTTTCATAGATCACGGCACAACAAGCTTCTGATACAAACAACACAATCTCTTAAACCCCTCTTAAGCACCAGGAAAAAGATATATCACTAAACTTATCTCAATGCATGATTGAGTAAATAAGAATAGCGTTTCCACGACATGCACGCATACTTGTGGCTTATATAATCCACTAAATTATAACATGAGATGGAAATTAAACAAAATCACTCCCCATAGCCGCTGTTATGCTTACAAGGCGATCGGACATGCCCAGAGCAGCTGGACGGACAGTTGGGCGCCCTATGGGCGTTTGCAACGCGCCTACTAGCAACCCCAACGTCCAGCCCGACCGCGGAGCGGTGTCCGGTCAAACCCAGAGCCAAAGCAAACGACTACCGGAGCGCGGAACCAATAGATTAGATGCGGGGCCGGCATGGACCTTAACCTCAATGGTTAAGGGGCGAACCCTTCATGCCGGCACCCAATCTAGAGGATCCCAAACATAGTGAAATCAATAGCCGGCGGCCGTCCGGAGCTGCCCGCGAACGGAGTCCAGGCCGGACGATTACCAAATATTTGGCATATTGACCTTATCCAATGATATGAATCCGGATTAAAAGCCACAAAGTATGCTACGCATATAAAATACGACCCCCTTCTCGGAAGGAGGCTGGGGCTCCGGTCATTCTGGCCGGACCGTGTATTATAAGGTACGATCCGGACGAAAATGAGCGTCCCCCACTGCCGCGGCTGGTCCGCACACGCGGGCTTAACAGCCGGTCCATTATAAAATAATGGTAAACGGTTTCCTGCCATTAGAAACCTTAGCTACTATAAAGGGTCTTATAGTAGTGGCTCACGGGGGATAACACACCAAAGTGCGTCATCTTAAAGCGTCCGGAGTGCCGGACGAGTCCTGCGGACGAACCGCGGACACCAGTCCTCACATCCGGATACTAACCCTGCGTCCAGAGCCAGTTCCCCAAATCTGTGGGGAAACGCTTCTCCCGCAGCGGACGTAAATCCCAACCTCAGTCTGGCCATATAAGAGGCTGTTCCGGGACCAGGGGTGTCCGGCAGATCCACAAAAGTCGTCCGGCCAGCGTAGCCGCTGTGTTAACTACGCCGGACAGCAGTCGAACTGATGCGGATAGGGTTGCCGCACATCCCTAGCGCTGAAAACTACGGGAGGGCGGATGCGGAGCTGCGGCGTTATGACGCAAAGATATCCGCGGACCTCAACTCCAGAGATAGCCACAAAGTAGCTGCTCACGGAGGAAAGTCGTGCGGGTCCTCACGGAATGACCCAAAATCCATCCCTGGTGTGATAGATGGATACCGCATACGCATCCGCATGGACGGAACGTTAGTCCCACTCAAATCGGGACGGCACACGAGATTTCCGGCGTGGCCTCCCATTATCCGCAGGTGGTGGAGGGAGTGGAGGTACCTGCGGATTGCCAAGATATGGTGGTTCTACATCCGGACCGTCATCTGACAGGTCAGAGAGGTCCGGGAGACCCACCATCCGGCGCACACGCTCGTCCGGAGTCCGCGGATGCTGACCGGACGGATCCCCTAAGGGAGCGTCATCCGGTTCCGCATCTTGTACTGGCGGATCCATGACAAGCGGGCCCTCGTACTTCTTCAGGTTATCTATGTGAACCACTAGAACCCTATCCGGGTCGGAGTCCCTCCGGATCCGGTAGTCCACGTCCGTAACCTGCTTAAGTACTGTAAACGGGCCTATCCACGGCTTAGCAAACTTGTTACCTTGCTTCAGCAGTGGATAATAATAACGCACCTTGTCTCCTACCGCAAACGCAGGCCTAGCCTTGGCGTGGGCATCATAGGCGGCGAACCCACTCAACATACTCCGGACCGCACTGGGGTACTGCACCGGTCTCTACCGCAGTTGGATACATAATATCCACGGGCAGCTGAGCTCCCGGCCGTACAACATCGTGTGCGGAGTAACTCTGGTCGAAGAGTGGACCGACGACCTGTACGCCATTAAGACATACGGGAGGTGGTCATCCCAATCATTCGCACGATCATTCACAAAGGCCGCCAGCATGTTCAGGACAGACCGGTTAAAGCGTTCAACCTGTCCGTTCGACTGGGGCCTGTAAGGGGTGGTGCGCACCTTGGTACTTCCCGGCATCTGTGCTAGGCTCCGGAACAGGTTGCTTTCAAATTGCGTGCCCTGATCCGAATGTACCTGCTTAGGTACACCATGGTACACCACCCACCTATTCACCAGCAACCGAGCTACCTCTTCTGCAGTCTGGTGGCGCAGTGGGTACGTGTCGGTGTATATGGTGAAATAGTCGGATATCACCAGGATGTACCGGAAACCACGTGGGGTGACCCGATGGGTATCCAGTATATCCAGCGCTATCCGATCAAATGGGGCGCCAGCCTTAACCGTGGTTAAGGGGTGACGTCCAGGAGCCGGAACTCCTTTACAAGCTTGACACCGAGGGCAGGCTGCGCACCATCGTTGCACGTCCAAACTGCTACCAGGCCAGTGAAAGCGCTGTTGTAGCCTATGGACGGTCCTCCGGATTCCCAAGTGACCGGTCACCCGAAGGTCATGCAACTGATGGAGCACCTCTTTCCGCAGCTCCGCCGGAAGTACCAACTGCCACACGGGTGGCAGTGGGCTCGGTGGCTCATAGCGCCGGTACAAGAGGCCATCCTTCAGGGAGAGTCTTTCCCACTGGGAGATAAGTGACTGGGTCTCCTCCCGGTAGGTCTTCCGCTCATCCTTAAAAGGTTTCTGGCCGGCCTCAAGGGTTTTTATTACCGGTGCCAGAGCACTGTCAGCTCTCTGCTTCGCAATCAACTGTGCCGGAGAGTAGCCACCTAAGTAATTAGGCTTCTCCGGATCCGGCACGTCCGACTGCGCTGCAGCGGCCATCACCACTGGGGGTAAGGACCGCTCATACTCAGACTCGTCCGAGGACGTGGAGGGTACCCACGAGGAGTACACCGCCGGACTCGAGGAGGACTCGCTGGAGCTGGACCGCACCTCCGGTTCAAAAGCGGGACTCCATCGCCGGTGCCGGCGGGTCCGCGTGCGGAGATGAGCCCTAGACGCTCCGGCCGCCGTGTTGTTATAGGGGGCGGCAGCCTGCGGTCTTCCCGGAAGGTCCAATTCCGAGTCTGAGGAAGAATCCACGTCGTGCTGGGACGGAACCATCCCGGCACAGTTAGGATTCTTGCACTTATGACAACGGGACAGGCCGTCCGCATTGCCGTGCAACTTACCAGCGCGGTGCTCAATTTTCATGTCATACTCCTGGAGTTTGATGAGCCACCGCGCCACCAAGCCATCGGCCTCACTATAGTTGAGGAGCCATCTCAGCGAACTGTGGTCAGTCCGCAAGCGGAAATGGCGTCCCAACAAATAGTGCCGGAACCGCTTGGTCATTGTAACTACCGCGAGCAACTCACGGTGAGTGGTGCAGTAGTTCATTTGAGAGCGACTCAAAGCCACACTCGCATAAGCTACTACCCGCTCCTGCCCGTCCATGACCTGCGAGAGGACACCGCCGAGTTACTCGAGTCAGTGTCCAGGATAAACTCGCAATCCGGACGGGGGTGCCGCAGCACCGGCGCATCTGCCAAAGCATGCCGGAGCACTGAGAAGGCAACTTCCTGCTCAGCCGACCAGACGAAATTGACCCCTTTCTCCGTGAGGCTAGCAAGGGGGCGTGTGATCTCTGCAAAGCCTCGCACAAACCGGCGGTGATAGCTCACAAAGCCCAAAAAGGACCTCACGTCCGCCACGCTGCAAGGCAGAGGCCAGTTCTTCACGGCCTCTAGCTTCTTAGGATCTGGTCTAACTCCGGTGCCCGTTACCATGAAGCCCAAGTATGATATCTCCTGTGCGAACAGTTCGCACTTACTTGGCTTCAATTTAAGGCCTGCTTCGCGGATGCGATGGAGCACCATCTGGAGGTTGGTGAGGGTTTCCTCGAACGACCGGCCATACACGACGACATCGTCGATGTAGACCATACATCGCTTCCAGAGGAACCCTTTAAGTACCATCTCCATGAGGCGCTCGAACGTAGCTGGCGCGTAACAAAGCCCGAACGGCATTACCTTAAATTGGTAGAGCCCGTTCTTGGTAACGAAGGCAGTCTTCGCCCTATCACTCTCCTCCATCTCAACCTGCCAATACCCGGAGGCCAGATCCAGAGCACAAAAGTAGTGCGATCCGGCCAGGGAATTGAAGGTATCCTCGATGTGCGGGAGAGGATATGAGTCCTTCGGTGTGGCATCGTTTAACTTCCGATAGTCCACGCAGAACCTCCTTGAGCCGTCCTTCTTCTTCATCATAACCACAGGACTCGCCCAAGGGCTATCACTGGCTTCGATGATGTCTAACTCGAGCATCTTCTGCACCTCCCGGTCTATGACCTCTTGGTGCATGATCGCTGCTCGCCGTAGACACTGTTTAATGGGACGCTCGTCTAGGAGGTCAATGCGGTGTTTGGCAACGTCCGTCTTGCCAACCGCACCGTCCGGACTCATAAACACATCCGCATACTGCCGGAGCAGCTTGCGGAGAGCTTGACGCTGATCTTCATCCAGCTGTCCTTCTGAACTCTAGATTTCAGATGGTCTGGCAGGGTGAACGGATCATCTCCGGCGGCCGCCGCCGCGCACGCAGCACGGCAGACAGGATCGTCGGGGATGACACGACTCGACGACGCGGGTGCTGCGGTAGCCGCTACACAACCGCGCCGCAGTACAACGGGAGTATCCGTGGGATTTACCACAAGGATGGGCATCGTGCGGGCATTGGACTTGACCAGAGCCCCACCCAGCACGAGTCCGGTTCCCTTGGCAAAACTACTCACCGGCTGTACTACACATGGACAACCATCGAGGGGCATGCAGGGATGACGCGGCCTCGCCTCAATGATCATCTTGCTCATAGGCGGCACTACCGTAGTACGCGCCGCCCGGAGTTGAAATGACTTGCTCGGACCCGCGCGGAAGAGAAAGTGAGTGTCCTTTCCCATCCGGAGCTCGCCAGAACAGAAGTTAGCGATTACCCGGTGGATCCGCAGAAAGTTCATTCCAATAATCCCAGGCGCTCCGATATCCACGACGATTGCCTCTGTAATATACACCTTGTCCCCAAGAGTAATAGGCAGATCGATTATACCGTAGATACGGATGCTGTTGTTACCCGCTCCGTGGAGCGTGTAACGCCCGGGATCCCGCAACACCGTGTCGCGGAGCGCTGGCTCACGCTCAAACGTTCCTGTGGCTACGATGGTAACCTCCGAGCCAGAGTCTACGAGGAACCGGACTGGCTCCCGTCCAAAAGACAGGGGCAGGTACCAGCAGGGGTCCCTCACCAGTGCGCACACCGGATGATCGGAATCATCCGGAACACTGGGCTCAGCTACGGAGTCCTCGTTGTCCGCCCCAGCTGCGGAGGAGCTAGACTGATCCTCAAGGACCACTTCCGGAGAAGTTATATCTACTTGAGGGTCGTCCGGCTCATCGTCGGGTGAGGAGGCGTCCGGCGCCACGGAACTACTGTCCTCGGACGCGGTGTTGGTCGCCACCACGTCTGATTTCAGTTTCCCTTCTGAATGGGGCAGCCTTGCTGTCCCTGAGGACCAGGCCGATGATAGCTACTCCGGCGCAGACTGGGAAGATTCCCTTGGTATCCGCGTGCCCACAGCAGGTCCGGACACTTCAGCCAAAAGTGTCCCTGTTTTCCGCAGAAATAGCAGGGATGGTTCTGAGCTGGTCCGGAGGCGAACGCACAACACTAGGCGGGGCCCGGGGAGTCGATTCCTGCGCAGTACGCAATCATCTGCGCGGTGTCGTAATCATACTCCTCATAGTCATACTCATCCGAAGACGGGCATGACGCGACAGCTGGTGCCGCTTGAACAGGCATCCCTTGCTGGGGTGCCGGTGAACCAACCCACGGAGGGTTGGACTCCACAGGGGGTGCCCGGGGAGCCGGGCCCGACCATGGGGTCACCTGCGATGCTGCGGCCGGAGACGGAGCCTCCACTTGCGTAGGTACAGCCGGGGCCATAGCCGGGGCCGGATGCATCTGTCTTGGACGGACAGCTACCTCTAACGCAATGGCGGAGTTGATTGCCTCCTCCATTGATCGTTTTTCATGGGTGGCCAGCCCGTAGAAGATGTGGTATGGCTGACCATCGATGAACTGGTCGATCAGCATCAGTTCAAACCGACTGGCCTCCTTGTCCGGATAAGCCATCCGGCCGAGTATGCACAAATTAAAAGCAAACTCGGTAACGGATTCAGTCGGTAGGCGGATCCGCGCTTTGAACCGTTCAAATTGCCGCCTATTGGTCGTCGGGGTGAACAGTAGGCATAGTTGTCGAACAATTTCGCCGAAAGTTACTGCTCCCACCGGCAGACACTGCATAACACGGAGAGCTCTACCACCTAAGCTCCCCGAGAGGATATGCCCAGCCTCGAGCTGGGTCCATCCTTCATACACCGCCGTCCGCCAAATCTGGAGTAAGTAGTCCTCCAAATCGGCGTTGTCCCCATTGAATCGTTTCCGCCACGATGACTGGTCGGGCGCCTTGTCACGGGGAGAGCGCACTCAACCGGCGTAACCAGCTCCAGGATCGGCAGTGTAAGATGGCAAGGCCCGGGTACTACCTGCTCCCGCGACGGAGTCCGCTGGGGCAGACATCAACACCGCTGGCATGGGGGCTGGGTAGTTAGCACTCGCCGCCGGGTACATTCCCGCTGTCATGCTACCCTGACTCGGTGCGGTCGGGACTCACGTCGAACCCACTGGGTAGGCTCCAGATGGGGCGGCATAGCTAGCGTAGCTTGGAGCCGGAGCCGCCGGTTGCCACTGCACGCCCGATGCACCCTGACTGCCAGGATAGGCTGACCACGCTGCACTAAATCCGGCCGCCGGAACGGTCGGAGCTACTGCCGGCGTGGTGTCCCCAAGTCGCTGTGCAGGCGCGGATCCCATTGCGGGAACCACCTCCTGGGGGAGGAGCCGTAGGCCCAGTCATCCCCGTAGCATAAGTGACCGTCGAGTCAACGCTCTGAGTGGTCTGATTTAGCTTGAACTGTTCAAGCGCCGTGGAAATCAGCCACTTCTCCCTCTCCGACAAAGACCCCGGAGGGTTCCCGGACTGCGGAGAAGGTGAGTGGTCCCTTCGGTCAGGTCGTCCCTGATGGGGCGACCGGGCGCGGTCGTAGCGCCCTAGCGGAGCCAACTCACCTAAGGTATTAGTGAGCTGGTCCACTGCACCCGGTGCGGACCCTCCGGAATCCGGACGAGATGCTCTGGCAGGAGTCCACCCGGCCGGACTTGGCATCCGGAACTGCTGGTCCACTTGACCGGAGGTGCTCGTGCCGGCGTTCACTCGATCCCGGACATCCGGAGATGCCTCCTGGGAGAGTGCCACCTGCCGCGGCCCGCTTCTGGACGTAGGTGCGCGAGGCGTGAAGTCGATACCGACTCCACCAACCGCGCCTATCCCGCCGGCGCTAAGCTCCAGCAGCAACCTCTGTTACGACCCCGCAGGGCTAGACTCAACGTCCTGAGACGGAGTCAAGGGTGTCGGAGTCGACTTTGCAGGTTGGACCGTGTCCGCAGACGGGGTCGGGTTAGCGGAGGTCTTCGCGCTCCCTTCTCTCTCACCGGAGCCGCCCGAGTGCTGCCACGGCTGTCGCGCGACCGGTTGTGGTCCGCGACACTACTACCTCCCTTTCCCTTCCCTTTAGACTTTACCATCTCTCTCTTTGTCTAGTCCCGGAGGAGCGGACGGTCCCCAGGGACGAGGGGGCCAAGGAACTGCGACGGTAGGCTGCTATGGAACACCGTCCGGCTGATCCTGGTCACTCAGCACCACTGTAAAGTTCGGCGGGCGCCCGCTACAGGGCGTCCGGCACTACTCTACGGAACACTACAACCAGGTACAGTCAGCCCGGAACGAGTCCGGCCGTCATACACTACGACATAACACATGCATCTCACCAACTCCTTAACTACAACATGCATATTACACAGTTATGGTAATGTAGCCGTATGTAGAGCCCGAGATGCCATGGCAGCGGCACCACGGAACCCGTACACGTGGGCATATTGCTGGCCGGCCTCGCCGAAGGCACTGTCGCAGATATGGAACTCTGAGCCAGCCCGACGGTCTGCCAGAGCCTGTGTCACACCACCCCAGGTGGTAGAAAACCGGTGATCCACAGGGCGTGAGCCCCCGAGTCAACAACGGTCTCCCCCACCTGGGCCCCCAATGGAAATCGTCCCCAGGGCCCGCGTGGGCCGTACCCAAGATACAGGGACGTAAAGCTCATGGCGAGCCTCTCGTCCTGCCTCTTGGCTTGCTCTGGGACAATCTCACAGACCAAGCAAGTGCTCGCGTATATATATCGAGCCAAGAGGCGGGAGGAGAAACTAGCTCAAACCATTTGCTATAGTTTACTGGGCGCGATCAAGTACAGTGCGTTGCTAGGCAGCGCACTCTCCAAACTCGAGCGGTCTAAAAATAGGCCGTAATACTTGCTAGTGTTTTGCAAAGACTCCTGCTGCGATCTTTTGGCAAAATCGCCACACTTTAACAACTGTTAAGATTATTTAGTAGATCTACCAGAGTATACTTACATTTGTCCGACCAGGCATACCACCCGTCACTTGAAGTTCAGCGCAAGGACTCACAAGGTCAAGGTCAAGCCGTGCTCGAGCCTATCAAAACACGGACACACACGCACTGGAACCGGCGTCAATCAATATAATATAGTATCGAATTAACAGTCAGGACTTGTGTTTATAAAATGGTATTTGCTATAATATCGTTAATATGTTTATAAAAGTGTCAGTGGCATGAGTTATACATAGATAGGAAGAAAGCTTTATGTTGTCCGATTTCAATATAGAATTCCGTGATTCATACACCTCCTGTGGCGCTACAGTTCACCGAAGCACGGTGCACGATGTCAATGAAAAAAAAAAATTTCTCTTATTTTCAGCATGTATTATATTTAATTTCTAGCCCACCTACCTGACTTTCCAGGAACATTAATGACTTATTCTCCCGTTGTAATCAATATATAGGGTCATTTAGAAAAATAACACACGATGGTAAAGCCTCGAGCTGGGTCCATCCTTCATACACCGCCGTCCGCCAAATCTGGAGTAAGTAGTCCTCCAAATCGGCGTTGTCCCCATTGAATCGTTTCCGCCACGATGACTGGTCGGGCGCCTTGTCACGGGGAGAGCGCACTCAACCGGCGTAACCAGCTCCAGGATCGGCAGTGTAAGATGGCAAGGCCCGGGTACTACCTGCTCCCGCGACGGAGTCCGCTGGGGCAGACATCAACACCGCTGGCATGGGGGCTGGGTAGTTAGCACTCGCCGCCGGGTACATTCCCACTGTCATGCTACCCTGACTCGGTGCGGTCGGGACTCACGTCGAACCCACTGGGTAGGCTCCAGATGGGGCGGCATGGCTAGCGTAGCTTGGAGCCGGAGCCGCCGGTTGCCACTGCACGCCCGATGCACCCTGACTGCCAGGATAGGCTGACCACGCTGCACTAAATCCGGCCGCCGGAACGGTCGGAGCTACTGCCGGCGTGGTGTCCCCAAGTCGCTGTGCAGGCGCGGATCCCATTGCGGGAACCACCTCCTGGGGGAGGAGCCGTAGGCCCAGTCATCCCCGTAGCATAAGTGACCGTCGAGTCAACGCTCTGAGTGGTCTGATTTAGCTTGAACTGTTCAAGCGCCGTGGAAATCAGCCACTTCTCCCTCTCCGACAAAGACCCCGGAGGGTTCCCCGACTGCGGAGAAGGTGAGTGGTCCCTTCGGTCAGGTCGTCCCTGATGGGGCGACCGGGCGCGGTCGTAGCGCCCTAGCGGAGCCAACTCACCTAAGGTATTAGTGAGCTGGTCCACTGCACCCGGTGCGGACCCTCCGGAATCCGGACGAGATGCTCTGGCAGGAGTCCACCCGGCCGGACTTGGCATCCGGAACTGCTGGTCCACTTGACCGGAGGTGCTCGTGCCGGCGTTCACTCGATCCCGGACATCCGGAGATGCCTCCTGGGAGAGTGCCACCTGCCGCGGCCCGCTTCTGGACGTATGTGCGCGAGGCGTGAAGTCGATACCGACTCCACCAACCGCGCCTATCCCGCCGGCGCTAAGCTCCAGCAGCAACCTCTGTTACGACCCCGCAGGGCTAGACTCAACGTCCTGAGACGGAGTCAAGGGTGTCGGAGTCGACTTTGCAGGTTGGACCGTGTCCGCAGACGGGGTCGGGTTAGCGGAGGTCTTCGCGCTCCCTTCTCTCTCACCGGAGCCGCCCGAGTGCTGCCACGGCTGTCGCGCGACCGGTTGTGGTCCGCGACACTACTACCTCCCTTTCCCTTCCCTTTAGACTTTACCATCTCTCTCTTTGTCTAGTCCCGGAGGAGCGGACGGTCCCCAGGGACGAGGGGGCCAAGGAACTGCGACGGTAGGCTGCTATGGAACACCGTCCGGCTGATCCTGGTCACTCAGCACCACTGTAAAGTTCGGCGGGCGCCCGCTACAGGGCGTCCGGCACTACTCTACGGAACACTACAACCAGGTACAGTCAGCCCGGAACGAGTCCGGCCGTCATACACTACGACATAACACATGCATCTCACCAACTCCTTAACTACAACATGCATATTACACAGTTATGGTAATGTAGCCGTATGTAGAGCCCGAGATGCCATGGCAGCGGCACCACGGAACCCGTACACGTGGGCATATTGCTGGCCGGCCTCGCCGAAGGCACTGTCGCAGATATGGAACTCTGAGCCAGCCCGACGGTCTGCCAGAGCCTGTGTCACACCACCCCAGGTGGTAGAAAACCGGTGATCCACAGGGCGTGAGCCCCCGAGTCAACAACGGTCTCCCCCACCTGGGCCCCCAATGGAAATCGTCCCCAGGGCCCGCGTGGGCCGTACCCAAGATACAGGGACGTAAAGCTCATGGCGAGCCTCTCGTCCTGCCTCTTGGCTTGCTCTGGGACAATCTCACAGACCAAGCAAGTGCTCGCGTATATATATCGAGCCAAGAGGCGGGAGGAGAAACTAGCTCAAACCATTTGCTATAGTTTACTGGGCGCGATCAAGTACAGTGCGTTGCTAGGCAGCGCACTCTCCAAACTCGAGCGGTCTAAAAATAGGCCGTAATACTTGCTAGTGTTTTGCAAAGACTCCTGCTGCGATCTTTTGGCAAAATCGCCACACTTTAACAACTGTTAAGATTATTTAGTAGATCTACCAGAGTATACTTACATTTGTCCGACCAGGCATACCACCCGTCACTTGAAGTTCAGCGCAAGGACTCACAAGGTCAAGGTCAAGCCGTGCTCGAGCCTATCAAAACACGGACACACACGCACTGGAACCGGCGTCAATCAATATAATATTCCGGCGCCACGGAACTACTGTCCTCGGACGCGGTGTTGGTCGCCACCACGTCTGATTTCAGTTTCCCTTCTGAATGGGGCAGCCTTGCTGTCCCTGAGGACCAGGCCGATGATAGCTACTCCGGCGCAGACTGGGAAGATTCCCTTGGTATCCGCGTGCCCACAGCAGGTCCGGACACTTCAGCCAAAAGTGTCCCTGTTTTCCGCAGAAATAGCAGGGATGGTTCTGAGCTGGTCCGGAGGCGAACGCACAACACTAGGCGGGGCCCGGGGAGTCGATTCCTGCGCAGTACGCAATCATCTGCGCGGTGTCGTAATCATACTCCTCATAGTCATACTCATCCGAAGACGGGCATGACGCGACAGCTGGTGCCGCTTGAACAGGCATCCCTTGCTGGGGTGCCGGTGAACCAACCCACGGAGGGTTGGACTCCACAGGGGGTGCCCGGGGAGCCGGGCCCGACCATGGGGTCACCTGCGATGCTGCGGCCGGAGACGGAGCCTCCACTTGCGTAGGTACAGCCGGGGCCATAGCCGGGGCCGGATGCATCTGTCTTGGACGGACAGCTACCTCTAACGCAATGGCGGAGTTGATTGCCTCCTCCATTGATCGTTTTTCATGGGTGGCCAGCCCGTAGAAGATGTGGTATGGCTGACCATCGATGAACTGGTCGATCAGCATCAGTTCAAACCGACTGGCCTCCTTGTCCGGATAAGCCATCCGGCCGAGTATGCACAAATTAAAAGCAAACTCGGTAACGGATTCAGTCGGTAGGCGGATCCGCGCTTTGAACCGTTCAAATTGCCGCCTATTGGTCGTCGGGGTGAACAGTAGGCATAGTTGTCGAACAATTTCGCCGAAAGTTACTGCTCCCACCGGCAGACACTGCATAACACGGAGAGCTCTACCACCTAAGCTCCCCGAGAGGATATGCCCAGCCTCGAGCTGGGTCCATCCTTCATACACCGCCGTCCGCCAAATCTGGAGTAAGTAGTCCTCCAAATCGGCGTTGTCCCCATTGAATCGTTTCCGCCACGATGACTGGTCGGGCGCCTTGTCACGGGGAGAGCGCACTCAACCGGCGTAACCAGCTCCAGGATCGGCAGTGTAAGATGGCAAGGCCCGGGTACTACCTGCTCCCGCGACGGAGTCCGCTGGGGCAGACATCAACACCGCTGGCATGGGGGCTGGGTAGTTAGCACTCGCCGCCGGGTACATTCCCGCTGTCATGCTACCCTGACTCGGTGCGGTCGGGACTCACGTCGAACCCACTGGGTAGGCTCCAGATGGGGCGGCATAGCTAGCGTAGCTTGGAGCCGGAGCCGCCGGTTGCCACTGCACGCCCGATGCACCCTGACTGCCAGGATAGGCTGACCACGCTGCACTAAATCCGGCCGCCGGAACGGTCGGAGCTACTGCCGGCGTGGTGTCCCCAAGTCGCTGTGCAGGCGCGGATCCCATTGCGGGAACCACCTCCTGGGGGAGGAGCCGTAGGCCCAGTCATCCCCGTAGCATAAGTGACCGTCGAGTCAACGCTCTGAGTGGTCTGATTTAGCTTGAACTGTTCAAGCGCCGTGGAAATCAGCCACTTCTCCCTCTCCGACAAAGACCCCGGAGGGTTCCCGGACTGCGGAGAAGGTGAGTGGTCCCTTCGGTCAGGTCGTCCCTGATGGGGCGACCGGGCGCGGTCGTAGCGCCCTAGCGGAGCCAACTCACCTAAGGTATTAGTGAGCTGGTCCACTGCACCCGGTGCGGACCCTCCGGAATCCGGACGAGATGCTCTGGCAGGAGTCCACCCGGCCGGACTTGGCATCCGGAACTGCTGGTCCACTTGACCGGAGGTGCTCGTGCCGGCGTTCACTCGATCCCGGACATCCGGAGATGCCTCCTGGGAGAGTGCCACCTGCCGCGGCCCGCTTCTGGACGTAGGTGCGCGAGGCGTGAAGTCGATACCGACTCCACCAACCGCGCCTATCCCGCCGGCGCTAAGCTCCAGCAGCAACCTCTGTTACGACCCCGCAGGGCTAGACTCAACGTCCTGAGACGGAGTCAAGGGTGTCGGAGTCGACTTTGCAGGTTGGACCGTGTCCGCAGACGGGGTCGGGTTAGCGGAGGTCTTCGCGCTCCCTTCTCTCTCACCGGAGCCGCCCGAGTGCTGCCACGGCTGTCGCGCGACCGGTTGTGGTCCGCGACACTACTACCTCCCTTTCCCTTCCCTTTAGACTTTACCATCTCTCTCTTTGTCTAGTCCCGGAGGAGCGGACGGTCCCCAGGGACGAGGGGGCCAAGGAACTGCGACGGTAGGCTGCTATGGAACACCGTCCGGCTGATCCTGGTCACTCAGCACCACTGTAAAGTTCGGCGGGCGCCCGCTACAGGGCGTCCGGCACTACTCTACGGAACACTACAACCAGGTACAGTCAGCCCGGAACGAGTCCGGCCGTCATACACTACGACATAACACATGCATCTCACCAACTCCTTAACTACAACATGCATATTACACAGTTATGGTAATGTAGCCGTATGTAGAGCCCGAGATGCCATGGCAGCGGCACCACGGAACCCGTACACGTGGGCATATTGCTGGCCGGCCTCGCCGAAGGCACTGTCGCAGATATGGAACTCTGAGCCAGCCCGACGGTCTGCCAGAGCCTGTGTCACACCACCCCAGGTGGTAGAAAACCGGTGATCCACAGGGCGTGAGCCCCCGAGTCAACAACGGTCTCCCCCACCTGGGCCCCCAATGGAAATCGTCCCCAGGGCCCGCGTGGGCCGTACCCAAGATACAGGGACGTAAAGCTCATGGCGAGCCTCTCGTCCTGCCTCTTGGCTTGCTCTGGGACAATCTCACAGACCAAGCAAGTGCTCGCGTATATATATCGAGCCAAGAGGCGGGAGGAGAAACTAGCTCAAACCATTTGCTATAGTTTACTGGGCGCGATCAAGTACAGTGCGTTGCTAGGCAGCGCACTCTCCAAACTCGAGCGGTCTAAAAATAGGCCGTAATACTTGCTAGTGTTTTGCAAAGACTCCTGCTGCGATCTTTTGGCAAAATCGCCACACTTTAACAACTGTTAAGATTATTTAGTAGATCTACCAGAGTATACTTACATTTGTCCGACCAGGCATACCACCCGTCACTTGAAGTTCAGCGCAAGGACTCACAAGGTCAAGGTCAAGCCGTGCTCGAGCCTATCAAAACACGGACACACACGCACTGGAACCGGCGTCAATCAATATAATATAGTATCGAATTAACAGTCAGGACTTGTGTTTATAAAATGGTATTTGCTATAATATCGTTAATATGTTTATAAAAGTGTCAGTGGCATGAGTTATACATAGATAGGAAGAAAGCTTTATGTTGTCCGATTTCAATATAGAATTCCGTGATTCATACACCTCCTGTGGCGCTACAGTTCACCGAAGCACGGTGCACGATGTCAATGAAAAAAAAAAATTTCTCTTATTTTCAGCATGTATTATATTTAATTTCTAGCCCACCTACCTGACTTTCCAGGAACATTAATGACTTATTCTCCCGTTGTAATCAATATATAGGGTCATTTAGAAAAATAACACACGATGGTAAAGCCTCGAGCTGGGTCCATCCTTCATACACCGCCGTCCGCCAAATCTGGAGTAAGTAGTCCTCCAAATCGGCGTTGTCCCCATTGAATCGTTTCCGCCACGATGACTGGTCGGGCGCCTTGTCACGGGGAGAGCGCACTCAACCGGCGTAACCAGCTCCAGGATCGGCAGTGTAAGATGGCAAGGCCCGGGTACTACCTGCTCCCGCGACGGAGTCCGCTGGGGCAGACATCAACACCGCTGGCATGGGGGCTGGGTAGTTAGCACTCGCCGCCGGGTACATTCCCACTGTCATGCTACCCTGACTCGGTGCGGTCGGGACTCACGTCGAACCCACTGGGTAGGCTCCAGATGGGGCGGCATGGCTAGCGTAGCTTGGAGCCGGAGCCGCCGGTTGCCACTGCACGCCCGATGCACCCTGACTGCCAGGATAGGCTGACCACGCTGCACTAAAT
The DNA here is from genome assembly GCA_949152475.1 of Terebella lapidaria. Taxonomy (NCBI): domain Eukaryota; kingdom Metazoa; phylum Annelida; class Polychaeta; order Terebellida; family Terebellidae; genus Terebella; species Terebella lapidaria. The sequence goes on along the minus strand of OX424563.1, from coordinate 31,294,093 downwards.
CCGGCCGCCGGAACGGTCGGAGCTACTGCCGGCGTGGTGTCCCCAAGTCGCTGTGCAGGCGCGGATCCCATTGCGGGAACCACCTCCTGGGGGAGGAGCCGTAGGCCCAGTCATCCCCGTAGCATAAGTGACCGTCGAGTCAACGCTCTGAGTGGTCTGATTTAGCTTGAACTGTTCAAGCGCCGTGGAAATCAGCCACTTCTCCCTCTCCGACAAAGACCCCGGAGGGTTCCCCGACTGCGGAGAAGGTGAGTGGTCCCTTCGGTCAGGTCGTCCCTGATGGGGCGACCGGGCGCGGTCGTAGCGCCCTAGCGGAGCCAACTCACCTAAGGTATTAGTGAGCTGGTCCACTGCACCCGGTGCGGACCCTCCGGAATCCGGACGAGATGCTCTGGCAGGAGTCCACCCGGCCGGACTTGGCATCCGGAACTGCTGGTCCACTTGACCGGAGGTGCTCGTGCCGGCGTTCACTCGATCCCGGACATCCGGAGATGCCTCCTGGGAGAGTGCCACCTGCCGCGGCCCGCTTCTGGACGTATGTGCGCGAGGCGTGAAGTCGATACCGACTCCACCAACCGCGCCTATCCCGCCGGCGCTAAGCTCCAGCAGCAACCTCTGTTACGACCCCGCAGGGCTAGACTCAACGTCCTGAGACGGAGTCAAGGGTGTCGGAGTCGACTTTGCAGGTTGGACCGTGTCCGCAGACGGGGTCGGGTTAGCGGAGGTCTTCGCGCTCCCTTCTCTCTCACCGGAGCCGCCCGAGTGCTGCCACGGCTGTCGCGCGACCGGTTGTGGTCCGCGACACTACTACCTCCCTTTCCCTTCCCTTTAGACTTTACCATCTCTCTCTTTGTCTAGTCCCGGAGGAGCGGACGGTCCCCAGGGACGAGGGGGCCAAGGAACTGCGACGGTAGGCTGCTATGGAACACCGTCCGGCTGATCCTGGTCACTCAGCACCACTGTAAAGTTCGGCGGGCGCCCGCTACAGGGCGTCCGGCACTACTCTACGGAACACTACAACCAGGTACAGTCAGCCCGGAACGAGTCCGGCCGTCATACACTACGACATAACACATGCATCTCACCAACTCCTTAACTACAACATGCATATTACACAGTTATGGTAATGTAGCCGTATGTAGAGCCCGAGATGCCATGGCAGCGGCACCACGGAACCCGTACACGTGGGCATATTGCTGGCCGGCCTCGCCGAAGGCACTGTCGCAGATATGGAACTCTGAGCCAGCCCGACGGTCTGCCAGAGCCTGTGTCACACCACCCCAGGTGGTAGAAAACCGGTGATCCACAGGGCGTGAGCCCCCGAGTCAACAACGGTCTCCCCCACCTGGGCCCCCAATGGAAATCGTCCCCAGGGCCCGCGTGGGCCGTACCCAAGATACAGGGACGTAAAGCTCATGGCGAGCCTCTCGTCCTGCCTCTTGGCTTGCTCTGGGACAATCTCACAGACCAAGCAAGTGCTCGCGTATATATATCGAGCCAAGAGGCGGGAGGAGAAACTAGCTCAAACCATTTGCTATAGTTTACTGGGCGCGATCAAGTACAGTGCGTTGCTAGGCAGCGCACTCTCCAAACTCGAGCGGTCTAAAAATAGGCCGTAATACTTGCTAGTGTTTTGCAAAGACTCCTGCTGCGATCTTTTGGCAAAATCGCCACACTTTAACAACTGTTAAGATTATTTAGTAGATCTACCAGAGTATACTTACATTTGTCCGACCAGGCATACCACCCGTCACTTGAAGTTCAGCGCAAGGACTCACAAGGTCAAGGTCAAGCCGTGCTCGAGCCTATCAAAACACGGACACACACGCACTGGAACCGGCGTCAATCAATATAATATAGTATCGAATTAACAGTCAGGACTTGTGTTTATAAAATGGTATTTGCTATAATATCGTTAATATGTTTATAAAAGTGTCAGTGGCATGAGTTATACATAGATAGGAAGAAAGCTTTATGTTGTCCGATTTCAATATAGAATTCCGTGATTCATACACCTCCTGTGGCGCTACAGTTCACCGAAGCACGGTGCACGATGTCAATGAAAAAAAAAAATTTCTCTTATTTTCAGCATGTATTATATTTAATTTCTAGCCCACCTACCTGACTTTCCAGGAACATTAATGACTTATTCTCCCGTTGTAATCAATATATAGGGTCATTTAGAAAAATAACACACGATGGTAAAATATGCACTGTAAATCATATGATGTTCAACAATAGCATGCCATAAACCACTGAAAATCGCGCGAGTCATTCCAAGATCACATGCGCAAGATTAAGCGACAAACAATAAAGAATTTCAGGTTGAGTATGTTTGACAAATTCATTTTTAATCGGAGTATCGATCTGTCGAACATTAGGTCAAATTGACCTAATGCTATACTATCGCTTATGTAGTAGATTTCCGATATTAGGTCCAATTGAATTTGACCTAATGCTGCCTATGTAAATCTATATATTCATATTTCACTCTAAAACTGGTCAATAGAGGTTGGTGTATCCTCACTATCAGCCTCGATTCATAACATGCATTAACAACAATAGTCACTAAAGTAGTGGAAGGGCGCGAAGCGCCCCAGTGTGGGCCCTTGGGAGGACCCCCACACCCTTGGTTCGGACTCCCTGGAGTCCCTTCAAGGGTCCTTGGTTTTTTAAAGTGGTTTGGACTTATGAGATTTTGAATTTGGACTTTGGTGGAAATGTTACCCAATGTAATAAATTTGGAAGAGTGGAGGTGTGGGAAAGGAGGGTGGGGTCTAGGTCCAGGTAGCTGTAAAATATATAATATTTAGTGATATGGTAAAAATTAGGGTTTTGAAATTATAAAATATGGTAATATATACAGTTAAGATGGGTTAGTTTGTATTTTTGGAATTTTTATAGTTAAATAAATAAATAAAATAAATTAAGAAAGATGAGTATATACATGATGAGGAATGAGTATGTACAAAATGAGGATGGAATAATTTAAGATTTTAAAATTGGTCCGTTGTCCGTACTCGTGGTCCGTGGACGGTTGGAGGGGTCAGGTCAGGATGTCCCAAGTTGAGTGTTGTTGTGTTTTAGGTTTTGTAGATGTTTATGAGTGTTTCTGTTTCTTTGGTGAGTGAGTGTTGTTTGAATCTTTGGATGGAGTTTGTTTTGAGGTGTTGGAGGCGTGCGGTGATGGTTGGGATGTTTGCGACGTCGTGGAGTGCTGTTGTTGAGGTTGTACAGTGTAGGCGGAACGCTATTCTGATTGCAGTGTTCTGTATGATTTGTAGTCTGTTGATTTGGTGTTTTGAGGCGTTAGCTGTTAGTACGTGCCCAAACTCTAGCACAGGTCGGATGTAGGATTTGTAGAGGGATAGGAGGGTTGTGCTGTCCGCCCCAAAGTTCGATCCCCTGAGAGATTTCAGGAGGCCTAGTCTGCGGCGGGCTTTGTTAACCAGATTGTCAATATGAGGTTTTAGAGTCAGGTTTGGGTCGAAGGTGACCCCCAGTAGAGAGACAGTTTTAGAGTGATTGATCCTATCCCCGTAGAGTGTTAATTCAGAGTTGACAGCTTTAGAGTGATTGATCCTATCCCCGTAGAGTGTTAATTCAGAGTTGACAGTGTTAATTCAGAGTTGACAGCTAAATCTGTACGTTTAGGGGTACAGAGTCGGAGAGCTTGTTAGTCACCCGGACAGAGATAGAGCGGTTATTCAGGAAGGAGGACAGGACACGAGTTAGGTACGTTGGTGTATTGTAGTGTAGGAGTTTGTAGCGGACTCCGTTGTGCCATACTGAGTCGAAGGCCTTTTCGACGTCTAGTAGTACGGCACTGGTGGTCCACTTTAGTGTGCTGTAGTGTTTGATTTGTGTGCCAAGTCTGTACACATGTTCGTTTGCTTCTTTATGACGCAGGTAAGCCCTTTGCCATTTGTTGATGAGTTTGTTCTGTTCTAAGTGTTGGATGAGACGTGTTGCGAGTAATTTTTCTAGGAGTTTGCCTATACACCGGAGAAGACTGATTGGCCTGTAGTTTAGTGGTATTTTGTTATCCTTGTCGGGTTTCGGGATCATTACTCCGGTGGCGTGTTTCCATGCATCCGGGAAGTACCCGGTTTCTAATGTCAAGTTGAACAGGTAGGTGAGTGTCAAGTTCTAATGTTTGAACAGTTTAGAGTGTTGTATGTGAGTGTTGTATTTAGAGTGTTGTATGTGATGGAATCATCGCCGGGGGCCGACTTTGATTTTGTTTTTGAGAGTTGGTCCATGAATTGTTGTGTTGTTATGTAGTTAATGGGAAGTTGGTTAGTGGTAGAGAAGTCAGGGAGGAAGACCAGGGGGTTAGAGTTTATGGTGTTGTCTACAGTGTTTTGGAACCTGTTGTCGTATAGTGGACCTGTATGTGTTTGGTGGACTGTGGCTAGTGTGTCTGCGAATGTTTGGGCGGTGTCGGTTGGGTTGGTTGTGAGTGTGTTGTCTGATTTAAGTATGTGTGGCGTTGCGGTTGTTTTGGTGTATTTGTTGCCTGAGAGTTGGTTGAATAGTTTCCAGAATTTGGGAGTGTTGCGGTGTTTGTTGAGTTCCGACGTCGCATTGTCCCATTGTTCTTTTTTGTGCGTTTGTATGTCGTGTTTGATTTCTTTGGCTAGTTTGTTTATGGTGGTGTTGAGTTGTGTGTTCCAGGACTGTTGTAGTTGTCGGCGTAGTTTGCGTTTGTGTTTGATTTTTTGTATGATGGCTGTGGGAAGTGTAGATTTGTGTAGTTTGTAGACAATAGTCACTATACTTCCCTTCCATATATATATCATGCTATTGTAACCTAGTATTGCACATACAAATATCACCCATACCGTGTTCAAGTTAATCTCTATAATCAACTCTCACCAACTCATGTCACTATTACTGTTATCATAATATGATCCATATCAATGAATAATGTTATTCCAAGTACCCTTGACCAACCATCCATACAACTGTCACTTCCTAATTGTATGTTTTAATTGTTATTGTAAGTTTCATGTGTAATCAACCAACCTTATCCAAATATTGTATTTAAGACCTTGCATTTTCCATATTTATCAAAATAAATTTGCCTTTGAATAAGCTCGCAGACGAGCGAAACGCGTTGGGCATATCCTACTTAAAGTAACACCAAATAAATTAACACCACAGAAAAAAATCTCAGAAAAACTCAACATTATCACAATAAGGAACCAATACAGCACAAACAACTCAGGAAATTTTAAACAAAACAACAAAAGACCAACTCATTTACAGGAACACTGGGAACCACCCACTACTCAGGACTGGATCTCTACCTTAAACCGATAAGTATCCACATTCAGTAGTCGCTCGATCTTAAGGGTTGCCCGCCCTGTCCCCACATGTTTAAATTCTTTTGGCAGTAAAGATAACCAGTAATTTCTAAACGGGATTGGCCAAGGCGTTTATTCCAATACCAAGTAAATCACATTTCGGAAACGGGAGCCATTTTATCTAAATCCTAAACTCGCTGTTTCTTGTTGTTGTGAAGCTGCTATTTTGTTTCCAAAATTCAACAACACATTTTTCTATTTGAACTCGCTGTTTTTTTGTTGTTGTGCTGCTGCTGCTGCTATTTTTTTCCAAAATTTAAGAACACATTTTTCTTTTAAATTCTCTGTTTCTTGTTGTGCTGCTGCTGCCATGTGGAGTAGGAACACAATTGTTTTTCCATAAGCGACCATTATGACATATACTCATATTGCACAAAAATATGACGGTATACACAGTGAAAGAACACTATAAAAAACACAACATTCGTGCAAATTCGCCTTCACGAATTTTTTTATCCCGCCATATACAGAGGAACCCTAAAAAACTGACTGCATTTGCCACATTATGGCATCACTCATGCTGCCATACAAAATAAGTCCCCATAAGGTAAACAAACATATATCGAAAATTGTTCAATTCACCTATATAAATCAGAATTTATTGTATTTGAAGCATGTAGTCTCCAAATAAATCACTTAAAATGCGCTTTATTTCTTTCTTTTCAAACAAACGGGTTAGCAGGAACACGTATCTTGTTTATCTACTTTTGACGATGTCGAGCTGGATAGATTCAAGTAGCTCTCATCCGAGCCACAGGGCGCCGGTAATCAGTGCAGACTCAGTGCACGGCCGTACTTCTCTAACTATAGCATTGCCCAGTTCTATCTAAGTCGACTCTCCCGAACAGAATGCACACTTTTCCCAGGTCTGCGAAGGAAGAAAATCGCTGTGGATAACTGACCTTGTAGAGGCGATATTCGTTTGTTATTGGTCCTGATTATCGGGACAGATCTGCCCCTATGCTGAAGACTAATATACATAATATTGTTTTCGAAAGGAAGAGTGATAATATATAATGGTTAATGATGTGCAGAGCATGTGGAGTATTTTTTTGTTGCACTAAACATTGAATCTAAAGGAGGAGAATCTCACGGTACCAATGAAATGATGGTATTTTTATTTACAGTTGAAGATGGCCGGGATCTTGACATATTCATTGTTTTTTTATGTGAGCGATTTTGTTCCGTTTGCTACATCAATTGATGGTTTCCTACATCAATTGCCTGGGCACGCACTGGGCACATACACCGTGTGCTCTATCGCTAACCCCCGAGTGCTCTAACGAGTGCAAGACGAGCCGTGTGCAATTTGTACACGAGTTGGATATCGACCAATTACACTTTTGTCAGGCCTAATGGATTTGGCAGATATCCTGGAGGGATGAAATCAAGGCGGCTGTGTCTCGTGGATTACACAATAGATTCCAACCAATTTACCAGATGCAAGCCTCGTCAGCGAGTTATTAGATCAGAATACATATACTCGACTGGGTTAGAGGGACGTTCAAGAGACATAGAGATCCGTTCATGTCTTCATCTACGTCAGGTTTGTTATATTAAAGAATAAGTCATGTGTAATGACCGTATGTAATATGAACACATCAACGAAAATTTCACATACCATGACTTGAAATCACCATCGTCGTTCCACTAATACCAGTACAAAAGGATCTGATGTTTCCGATAAAAAACTGGAATAATGGAGGAATGGACATTTTGCAAATTATGCTTCGCCACAAACCGTTAAAACCATAAATCTCATAAAATAGCATATTGAGGGTCAAGATTTGCTGTTTTTGGGCTGGAAATGGCTCGATACATATCGTGACTCTATTCTGAACCAGAAAATCAGCTTTCGCCAACCAATCAGAAAATAACTACCATGCAAAGACAGTTTGATAATAATAGTAATAACAAAAACAATTCAGGGTCACCACTCATAGACCTTCATATACTGTATGAAAATACTGTATCTTGAATGTGTCAAAGACTTACTCTATCTCCAAGCATTCTGGGAGTACTGTCCTTACAGTTCCTATTTGAAAGAAGCATAACAACATTTCTCAAAAGCATATTTTTTTTTCGTTTTTGCTGTGAACGGTTCAAAACAAAGAGTATAATTATAAGCTGAAGAATGGCGATTCAAATGTGAATAAACTTCATTGGAGTATATATGATAAAGGTACGTATCATACAAGTCGCATCATCCTGTGATTCCAGAGTATTCAATTTCGGTATTAATTTGGGGACCCTAATCCGGAAAATATTTTGACAACCACACGTTCGGCATAGCGACACTACTGACATAATAACACCTGACAGATTGAAGCACCTGACATAACAACACATCTGGCATACTGACACATCTGACATAACACACCTGGCATATTGACACGTCTGACATAACATACCTGGCAAACTGACACATCTGACATAACAACACATCTGGCATAGTGACACGTCTGACATAACACACCTGGCATACTGACATGTCTGACATCACAACACATCTGGCATAGTGACACGTCTGTCATCACAACACATCTGGCATAGTTACACGTCTGACATATACATAAACAACACATCATATACATAAACAACAACAGGTTGTTGCTGTCGGATGTGTCATTGCCAGGTATGTTGTTATGTCAGACGTGTGAATATACCGAGATGTGTTGATATGCCATATGTGTTGTTAATATGTTAAGACGTGTTAATGTCAGACGTGTTAATATGCCACAGATCGGATAGCAGACCCTGTTTTGTTTGCTCGGAATACTTGATGCTGGGTATTGATTCCATGTCTATTGACGCATCTGATATAAACAAGGCATCTGGCATACTGACACGTCTGACATCACATCACATCTGGCATAGTGACGTCTGACATAAACAATACATCTGGCATACGGACACACATCTGACATAACAACACAACTGGCATAATGACACGTCTGACTTAAACAACACACGTGGCATATTAACACGTCTGACATAACAACATACCTGGCAATGACACATCCGACATCAACAACACATCTGGCACACTGACATGTCTGACATAGCAACACATCCGGTATAGTGACACGTCTGACATAACAACACACCTGAAAGATTGACACATCTGACATAAACAACACATCTGGCATATTGACATGCCTAACATAGTAACACATCCGGTATAGAGAAACCTCTGACATAGCAAAACGCCTGAAGGATTTACACATCTGACAAACAACACATCTGGCATACTGACACATCTGACAAAAACAACACATCTGGCATAGTGACACGTCTGACATAAACAACACAAGTGGCATATTGACACATCTGACAAAAACAACACATCTGGCATACTGACATGTTTGACATCACAGCAGACATGTAAATTTGGCACATCCGACATGAACAACACATCTGGCAAACTGACACATCTGAAAAAAGCAACACATCTGGCATAGTGACATATCTGACATAATAACACACCTGGCATATTGACACATCTGACATAAATAACACATCTGGCAAACTGACACATCTGACATAAACAACACATCTGGCATAGTGACATATCTGACATAATAACACATCTGGCATATTGACACATCTGACAAAACAACACATCTGGCATACTGACATGTTTGACATCACAGCAGACATGAACATTTGGCACATCTGACATGAACAACACAATCATTTGGCAAACTGACACATCTGACATAAACAACACATCTGGCATAGTGACATATCTGACATAATAACACACCTGGCATATTGACACATCTGACATGAATATCATATCTGGCATACTGACATGCCTGACATAGCAAGAAATCAGGTATAGCGACACATCGGACATAACAACACACCTGGCATATTGACACGTGTGACATAAACAATACCTCCAGCATAGCAACATGTCTGACATAGCAATACATCCGGCATAGCAACACGTCTGACATAATAACACAACTGACAGATTGACACATCGGACATAAACAACAAATCTGACATTGTGACACATCTGACATAAACAACTCATCCGCAATAACAACACTTCTGGCCAATTAACACATCTGACAGATTGACGAATTTGACGAAAACAACACATCTGGCACACTGACATGTCTGACATAAACAACCACCTGACAAACTGACGCATCTAACATAAACAACACGTCTGACATACTGACATATCTGACATAAACATACCCCTCAGTTTGACGCATATGACAAAACAACACGTCTGGCAAACTGACATGTCTGATATAAACAACACACCTGACAGACTGACGCATCTAACATAAACAACACGTCTGACATACTGACATGTCTGACATAAACAACACACCTCTCATTTTGACACGTCTGACTTAAACAACACACCATGCAGATTGACAAATCTGGCATAAGCAACACATCTGGCAGATTGACACATCTAACATCAACAACACAGCACGGCTTAGCAACACGCTGACATAACAACACACCTTACATACTGACACGTCTGACATAACAACATACCTGGCAGATTGACACGTTCGACAACAAAACCCCTGACATACTGACACGTCTGACTTAACAACACCATTGGCACAGGAACACCTATGACATAAAGACATGCCTGGCAGATTGACACATCTGACATAAACAGCACATCTGTCATAACGACACGTCTGACATAACAACACACCTGGCATATTGACGCATCTGACATAACAACACATTTGGCATAATGACACGTCTGACAAAAAAAATACATCTGGTAGATTGACAGATCTGACAACAATACATCTAGCATAGTGACACATCTGAAATAACAAAGCATCTGGCATAGCGACATACCCAACATAACAACACATTGGACATAGCCACAAATCTGTCCCAATTAAGCATCTGACATAGTGACATACCCAACATATCAACACATTGGACATAGCCACAAATCTGTCCCAATTAAGCATCTGACATAGTGACATACCCAACATATCAACACATTGGACATAGCCACACATCTGTCCTTTTTACGCATCTGGCATAGCAACCAATCCAACATACCAACATATTGAACATAGCCACACATCTGTCCCAATTAAGCATATTGCATAGTGACATATCCAACATATCAACACATTTGACATAGCCACACATCTGTCCTAGTTAAGCATCTTGCATAGTGACATATCCAACATAACAACACATTGGACATAGCCACACAGCTCGTACATGTACCTGACTTAAACTTGTTTATCTTTTTAACTGAAAATGTATATATTGGTGATATGTTGTAATTATAACATTATATGTATGTCATGATCAACCCTGTCATGTGAGCGCTGGTAGAGATGGAGGGATGATGGATGATAATGGCAAATATTACCCTAGACCAAGTCAGGTTCGAAGATAAATTTAAATTGAAAACAATATTCGAGAGAGATGTATCTTTTGAAAAGGAAGATTTACCCTATCAACATATGAATGTTGATTTTTGCAATTATATGGAACCAAATGATTTTGAAAATCTGTTGAAGTCTATCAACGGCATGTCCTATTTTCATCTAAACTGTCGAAGACTTCTTCCAATTGGAAATCATTTGAAGAACTTGTGAATCAGATGAATGGGGAAAAACATGGTATTGATTTTATTGGAATCAGTGAGGTATTCAACTGTGAGAGGGATGAACGTCTTGTTTTACCTGGATATTGCAAGCTGATCGCTCGCTGTCGCGAAGATGATAATAGAGGGGGTGTTGGACTGTTTGTGAAAAATAATGTAAATTTCGAAATTAGATATGACTTGAGCGTATTTATACCACATGTACACGAATCATTATTTATTGAGGTCATGAACAATTCCAACACAAGGGCTAATAACATATTTGGGGTTATATACAGGCCGAACACCCAGCCCGAAGCAGATATTGACATATTCCCCCAAAACAATACAAGAGGTAATGGACATAATCAACATTGAACAAAAACATTGTTTACTAATGGGAAATATGAATATAGATTTACTAAAATATAAAGCTCATGCAAAAACAACTGATTATGTTGTTAATTCATTCTCTCACTCTTTCATGCCTGTAATAAGAGAACCGACAAGGATAAGCCATTCATCTGCAACACTTATTGACCATATGTATACCAACGAAAACAGTACTTCTAAATTAACATCAGGGATTATAATCACTGATGTAGCTGATCATTTCGCGACATTTTGTATCATTGAAGGTGAGCACAAACATAAAAAAAACGAGTCATAACAGATAGAACAATTGAAGTCTTCAAATTTCACACAATTATACAATGAAACAAATCCAGATGACGCATATAACGAGTGTAGAATATTTATGTCAGTTATCGGCCGAAACCCTCCCTCACACTTTATCCCACTCGACATACACGGCACAGATTCATCTCATGACTTCGTACTCATGAGAACCGGCACACACCGTCCAAGACACGTAAACAACTCCACAAATGACGTCATGCAGAACACACCACCAATCACACCATTTCCAGACACCTAACCACGCCCACACAGACATTACATCACATTCAGCAAATCACATGAACTCCTGTTCCTCGATGCAGGAAAACCCAGACACCCATGAAAAAGTCCCCGCGCTTTTCGGAGTCGAGTTTTTTTCTTCGGAGAGATTTTAGAGAGAGAAGATGGGTCTCTAGATTATTGAAGAAATTACAAGGAAATTAAGAAGTGAATATCTGTGATATACTGCTGTACCCATCGGACTATTATTCGGACTATATCGGGAAGTACGTATGTGGCCGTGATCGTTTCATCGAAAGGTTCATACTAATAAACTTGAATTAATTGAATTCGGACTGGTTTGTGATACTTCAAGCACAACACTACGAACACTATAGCCAGTAAAAGGGCTGATTGGACCCTGAGGAATCCCGATTTCGTAACACAAGTTTCACGAATTTATATATGCAATCATTTAATAAATTTTTGCCAATATGAATAATGACTCCCAACAAAAGGTATAATAAAATAGAACCTTGGCTCACTGCAGGTATGATGAATTCTATGAGGAGAAAATCAAAACTGTTAATAAAAAAACTACAACACCCGACCGATGAGAATATAGCAAGATACAAAAGGTACATAAATATATACAACAAAATGAAACATATATCAAAAACAGACTACTTTAAATATATGATAAACCTAAATCAAAATAAAATGAAAAGAACATGGCAATCACTTAGAAAAGCTCTTGGTAATCAAAATAACAAATCCGGCTTTCCTCAAACATTCATGATAAACTATACCCCAGTTTCTGATAAACAAATCATAGCAGAATAATTCAATAGTTATTTTGCAAGTATGGATAAGAAAACAGGTGAAAATGTCCCCCAAACAAACAAAAATTATTTGGAATATATGCCCAAACGAAACTTAAACAGTATATTCATTGAACCGATAGAAGAACACCAAGTTATAGAAATAGTAGAAAAACTAAAACCAAAAACTAGTACAGGACATGATGGTCTGTCCTCGAAATTGATTAAACAAACTATCAAGAACATTCTGACACCACTAACTTATATAATAAATAAATCACTTGAAACAGTAATTGTACCAAATGAACTGAAAATTGCTCAAGTAATCCCAATCTATGAAGCCTCTGAGAATGACAAGTTGTCCAACTATCGGCTGGTCAGCTTGTTACCAGCATTTTCTAAAATATTAGAAATATTTCAACAGTCAAAGTTTATACTATAAACACCACCTAAACACAGCACAATACACCCATTATACATCAACTAAATGCATGCGCTGAAGCTCATAATTCTTCTCCAAAACAATTAACACTGTCCATTTTCTGTGACCTCTCGAAGGCCTTCGATGTGATAAATCATGACATATCATTAAGAAAACTATAAATTTACGGCCTTAGGGAGGTTGCAAATCAACGGATAGATTGTCTCATAGAAAACAATTTGTCGAATTCGAAAATGTTAAATCAGATGTTGTTCCAATAAAATGTGGTGTACCACAAGGGTCTATATTAGGACCACTTCTCTATCTTATATGTGTGAATGATATACCTAACTCTACAGATGCCAGTATACTTTCATATGCTGATGATACGTCCCTATTTACATCTCATAGTGATATCAATACTCTGTTTGATGAGGCTAATCCAGAAAATAATAACTTGTATAAGTGGTTCTATTGAGAGCCCAAATTTAAAAGTACTGATGAATGGAATACCCTTGTCTTAAATTGGATTAGATTATGAAGATGAGAACACTGAATATCTGGGCTTGGCTATTGATGAAACTCTGTCGTGGAAGTATTACCTCATCCTCATGTAAACCACAAAATATCCAAAGCCCTATACCAAAAAAAACAAGTAAAAATCAATTAACAACCTACAGCTTGATAACACTATATTATTCCATATATTGCATATGGAATTATAGCGTGAGGAAATGCCACAGCTGCAAATTTTAACAAAACAAATATCTTACAAAAACGTACCATAAGAATGCATAAAGTTGAATATAGTAGTCACACTGAACCACTTTACAAAAGCTCTAATATACTGAAGGTAAATGATCAATACAAATATGAAGTTTGCATGTTCATGCACGACTTTGCAATGTCGAAGTCACCTATATCATTTTCAAACGTCTACAAGTACAATCATAAAATTCAACAAACACATAGTACGCGACAATCTAAATAGTTATGTGAAAAAAGGTGCAATTCTAGTTTTGCAAAAAAAAACTTCCATTATATAATTTCACTGTCATTTGGAATTCAATTGTACAGCAAATTGGCAATTATGATTCTAAACATACTTTCAAATAAGTGTTAAGTAAGTATATGACGTCTTTTTACTCTTCAACCATAAAATGTACAGGTGTTTCTTGTACAAGTTGTCGCACTTGACTGATATTTTGGATCGGTCTATACGGACCTTTTATTTCATTAGAGCCTGGATTTGGTCACGGTATGATGTATTTCTCCCCTCCTCTCCACTGGTATTTCCTTGTCAGGCCGGGCAAGCTTTACAGATCAAAACTATCACCTCTTACCTGTTTAGTATTGTTCATATCTATCATATAAATATTATACACTAATATACTTATATTTGGTATATGTGTTTAGGTTGTTTTTGTAAATGTTCCCATTTTTTCCGAATTATGTTATTTTTTCTAAGGGACCAAATGGAAGACAGTGCTCTGTTTTCCATCAAACCCTGAAAATATTTATATATATGTAAAGTTCGGCGGGCGCCCGCTACAGGGCGTCCGGCACTACTCTACGGAACACTACAACCAGGTACAGTCAGCCCGGAACGAGTCCGGCCGTCATACACTACGACATAACACATGCATCTCACCAACACCTTAACTACAACATGCATATTACACAGTTATGGTAATGTAGCCGTACGTAGAGCCCGAGATGCCATGGGAGGGGCACCATGGAACCCGTACACGTGGGCATATTGCTGGCCGGCCTCGCCGAAGGCACTGTCACAGAGATGGAACTCTGAGCCAGCCCGACGGTCTGCCAGAGCCTGTGTCACACCACCCCAGGTGGGGAAGAGACTGGCGATCCACAGGGCGTGAGCCCCCGAGTCAGCAACGGTCTCCCCCATCTGGGCCCCCAATGGAAATCGTCCCCAGGGCCCGCGAGGGCCTTACCCAAGACACAGGGACGTAAAGCTCATGGCGAGCCTCTCGTCCTGCCTCTCGGCTTGCTCTGGGACAATCTCTCAGATCAAGCCAACGCTCGAGTATATATCGGGCCAAGAGGCGGGAGGAGAAACTAGGTCAAACCATTGTTATAGTTTACTGGGCGCGATTGAGTACAGTGCCTTGCTGGGCAACGCACGCTCCGAACTGAAGCGATCTAAAAATAGGCCGTAAAACTGGTTAGTGTTTTGCAAAGACTCCTGCCGCGATCTTTGGGCAAAATCGCCACATATATTCTATATATACACATATGTCCTAAATAACCATCTGGCATAGTAATAAATTCAACATATCAACACATTGGTCATAGCCACACATCTGTCCCAATTAAACATCTGGTATGGTGACAAATCCAACATAACAACATATTGGACATCGCCACACGTCCGTCCTAATTAAGCATCTGGCATAGTGACACATCCAATATATCAGCACATTTAACATAGCCACACATCAGTCCTAATTAACCGTCTGGCATAGTGATAAGTATGACATAGAAATAAATCTGACATAGAGACACATCTGACCTAATGACACGTTTGTCCTTGAGGCATCTGACATAGCAATACGTCTGACATAACGACACATGGCATAACAACATGTCTGACATGACAGTGTCAGTGAAGTGACTATGTCAGATTTGCGAAGGACTGATCGCCCCAGGAATTGTAGTCTGCAGTCGATACGGGATGAATGCAATCACGGTTTTTCATTAAATATTTGTTGTAATTTAATTCGCAAAACATTACCGTACGTGTTTCATAATTCCGCGACAACACGTCAAATTGTTAGTTAATGGTATTGTGCGCGTACATGCTGGGCAGCAGCAGGGGGGGGGGGGGGGGGCTGGCTGAAGTGCTCGTGCTGCCGGGCACACCTGTTAGTCCGTCCTATATCTGCAGGAGACCGACACCAGCATGTATATGAACCCGCCCACTTCACGGCTGCACGCGGCCAGGCAAGGATTGGAATAAGCGCAGCCAGAGATACTGAAGCCATTCGCTGGGCGTTGTCTCCTATTATTGAGCAGAAAAAGGAAGCCTAGTAGTAGCAAGGATGACGAAAATCCTCGCCCTTCTCTCATATATTGGGCATCGCGTTTGGCAGCCAATCCAGGCAAATATGGGATAATGACAGGGATAATGACATGAGCCAGGACACAACATGTACAGGATAAGCTAACCCTGGAAGTACTCAATGCTGAGTGGATCTTAGGGGCAACTTTTCTAGTTCTGCTCGATAGAATACATTTGCTGCAAATCTGCAAATGCTGCAAATGCCGTTTGCAATAAAACCATTCTGGTATTTGGACACCTCTTATACTAATTTCCTGATTCTGCGGCTCCAACAGAATATGTCACATTGAATGCTATTCTCCACGTTCATAGTCATTCACAAGCGCGGAATTTCCACCCAATGAAAAGAAAGAATGGCACAAGTAAATAATCAATGATATTCTCAGTGGAGGGTCGACCCTCTCATGCATGTATTGCTTAGACTGCTAATTAACCGGAGGTTTGGTAGTTAATCTGCCGTTGCATCAGGCTGTGTAAGAGACGGTGAGTTGACCTTGGAAAACAGAATGTGGATATCAAGATATAAGGTGTAAAAGACACCGTGCCTTATCACAAGGATCGCTCGATGAGGGAGAGTCCGTCAGGGTCAGACCGTATGCAGAGCACGAATCAGCGATAGAAATGATGCCAGATTCAGCTCGTCCCGGCTACGACGGTGCTTATCATAATGGGATCGGGTTTGAGTGCTCGTAAGAAGCATCAATATGCGTATCAGGGCTGTAACAAGCCAGGTGGGTGAAAGTGTAGCAGCATGGTAATTCAGCCTGTCGTGTTATTGACACAGGATACGCGTTGAAAATCACACAGGATACTAGTACGCGTTGAATCGAAAAGACTTCAAACAGGCGCGTAATAAGCTGTAATCTGAACCGCGCGAAGTATCTTGTTCGAATGGCATTATTTTGAAAACTATCGATCTCAAAGACATGTTATATTGGAATATAGGCCTATTGTGTTATATTCCAGGCAACATCAGATTTTAATTCCGTGTGGTACGTGTACTTGTTAAAATTGAGATATCTTTGCAGACACGGCGTTTCTGGTCAGCACAGATGTCCGTAATGGAGTGCGGAACATCGCCTCTAGTTGTGATGAGGTTGCTTTGGAGCTGAACGACAGCAGTCTAGCTCTCAATCGGGGGTTATACTATGGATACGGCTACCCGTCCAACATTGACAGTCCCTCGGACTGCACTACCCTGTCCACCATCTCCAACCTGACGTCCACGCCACTCGACCACAAGTACAGGTATCATCTGTTCTTCGCCTACAACGAGAAGGACCAGTACTGGGTGGAACACGTCGTGCGCAAACTAGAGCAGGAGCCACTGAACTTCCGCTGTTGCTACGCAGCACGTGACTTTGACCGGAACGTGTCTGTAGTACAGAACGTGTTGTGTTGTATCATGCTAAGTCAGCGTGTCATAGTCGTGTTGACGCCGAACTTCATCCAGGAGTCGTGGACTCTTTACGAAGAGAGTATCACGCACCTGACGTCCCTGAGCCAGAGAAGACAGAGGGTGGTGCCTGTCGTGCTGGACGAGTGCCTCATCCCCGAGTCCCTGAGAGTCTCACAACCTGTCGATGTTAGTCAAGACGCCTTCTGGGACGGACTCTTCCATTCCCTTACTCTCGGTCGGTATCACACTTGTATGATGGAACGATGTGATGTGTATATATTCATCAGTATCTGATGACATACGGTTAACCAACAGTATCTTCGTGGTTTGTCTCAGTTTTTTTTTCGTTTTTTTTTTTTCAATTTCCGCCATTCAGTTTTCGCGCAATAACCCAAGAATGCCTCAACGATTCGACTTTAAATTTTCACCACTGCTCAGACATATTATGTAAATGTTCTGTATAGTTTTGGAGCTTGAACCGAGGTCCATGAGGATGAAATCTATGTCAATTCTTGGACTTTGTTTCTGCGATAACTCAAGAACTATGCAGGCAATGGCTGCATGGAGGCCCATATATCACCTATCGATTTTGAGGTTATATGGTCAAAAGACCTTTGACCTAGAGCTTGGAAGAGCTTTCGCTGAGTCATACTTGATATTTCCTGCATATCTCGGAAATGGTTCGGCGAGAGCGAAACGAAAGTTTTTTTCGGACTCGTCGCCAATCATGTCTTAGAGGCATTTGGGACGAACTTTGACCTTGACATCATATTATTCGCTGAGGCAGCTTTTTCTGATGTCTTGGAAACGAAACCGGCGTTGTTTTCTGACTTGTCAGCTTATACAAAGCCACGCAGTCGGGATCAAGACCTAAAGGGTCCCCCACCCCGCCCACTTACCACAGGGGCAGATCCACGATTTTGATATAGGTGGGCTGGGGGAGGGGGGGGGGGGGTCGTCGTGCAGTTGGACATTTTGAAATTGATGGAATATTGCGAGCGAGCACAGCTTTTCCAAACCTGGGAGTTCAGGAGGTGATGTAAACGGAATGGTAGTCTCAGTATTACCAGGACTACCATTACTAGAAATGGTAATCCAGTGGACTTCCACTCCCAGGAACAGTGATCCGTCCCGAGTCCTGGGAATGCAAGTCCTAGGTTAGGAAGAGTAATCCGGGTCGGACTCCTATTCAATGGCACCTACGTCCTGGGACTCCTATACCTAGGCACTGACATCCTGAGACTCCCATACCTAGGGACCGACATCCTGGGACTCCCATACCTAGGGACCGACATCCTGAGACTCCCATACCTAGGGACCGACATCCTGGGACTCCCATACCTAGGGACCGACATCCTGAGACTCCCATACCTAGGGACCGACATCCTGGGACTCCCATACCTAGGGACCGACATCCTGGGACTCCCATACCTAGGGACCGACATCCTGGGACTCCCGTGCCTAGGTACCGACATCCTGGGACTCCCATACCTAGGGACCGACATCCTGAGACTCCCATACCTAGGGACCGACATCCTGAGACTCCCATACCTAGGGACCGACATCCTGGGACTCCCATACCTAGGGACCGACATCCTGGGACTCCCGTGCCTAGGTACCGACGTCCTGGCATCAAGTCTTCATTTAACATTCCATGGATTTTGTTGGGGACAAAAGTTTCCTTGAACATGACATGAGCGCTGGAGCACCACGTATAATCTTTGACATTATTTAGTCAGCAAAATTTGTACATTTTTGCTGCAGAGCAAAATGCTACCTTTTGCTGCAGAGCTGATGGTTATGCTGTGTAGCCCTAACGTCCATTTCGCTCTACGATGCACCATTTCCGAGATATCAACAAAAACGAAAAAATACCGATTCGGCAAAAAATTTTCAGGCCAAGGTCAAAGTTCACCGATACCCTTAGACATGTTTGTCTAGGGCGACGAGTCCGATAATAATGTCCATTTCGCTCTATGAAGCACCAGCTATGAGATATCGATGAAAATGACAAATATTGAATTGGCAAAAAAATTCAGGCCAAGGTCAAATTCATCCATTATACCCCTAAGACATGTTTGTCTAGGGTGACGAGTCCAAAAATAATGTCGGTTTCGCTCTATGCTGCACCGTTTCTGAGATATGCAGGAAGCCTCAAGGATGAATCAGCAAAAAATTATTTCGACTGTTTGACGGATCGATTCCAAAATCAATAGGGTTCTTCCCTTCGTGCAAAGTTCTGCAAACATGGCCAGAATGATTTTTGAGTTATCGTCCTGAAACCAAGTTCTCAAAATCAGCCTTGGTTCTTCCACATATCATTTCTGACTGGTGGTGAAAATTTGGCAAGGATCCATCAAGGCAATCTAAAGTTATCATCCGGAAACCAAAACGGCGGAAGAAGAAAAAAAAAAGAAAAACAAACTCTGCTAAAACCATTTCTGCCGAAATGCCTTAATAGGAGCATAAAAAGATGTGCCATATGTGACTTACTATATGCTCATAATACATACTCAAGCTGTATCTAAATGCGTTGTCTCCAATTTGTGCACTTTTGGCCATTTGAGCCTGCATTATGGGCATTTCGAGCAAATTAATGCATTCCATCTTCATAAATAAGCCAAGCAGTTCAAAATGTCATGCATATGTAAAATAAGAGAGGAAGATAATAGATTGTAATCCTGCAAACTGCCATGAAGTAGATTTTCGGATTTTTTTTTCTTGGCCTTTTCGGACTACATTTGGGCTTTCCGTGCGATTCAAAGCATTCGATTTTGTATATCCATGACTTAGAAACGATTGTTGACAAAAAAAATGAGAAAAGTTCATCAGAGCCAGCATTGGCCATTTTCTGTCAAAGTGTGAAAACAAAACACAAAAACATACCTGCATTCGAAGGTTTTATTGTGAACTTTGAAGAAAAAAATATGTGGACGACGGCGCACAACGGAGATGAATGCGACATGGCGTTAAAAATTTATGAGACCATGGGTTCCTGAAAACTAGATCTAAGAACCTGAAAACTAAATCAATATATTGGCAGGTTAACTGGGTATTGGTCAAACTGCCCCCATTTTGACTACAGGTACCGATCAGTCCAATATCAATTGTAAATATTTTAGTAATTCAGAACCATTTATCACAATATCAATTATTCTGACTCATGAAAAGGCACCTTTCTGCCCCCGTGCTGCCCCCGCTGTCCCCGTGGTTCCAGCGCTCCTGCATTAAGCCTACAATATATACTACTATACTCTGATTCTTCCAACTTGTTTACACCGGTTTTTGACGATATTTTCGTGATGCTAGATGTTATCGTTCTATGAATTGGCATAGTTAACCTGGAAGGCAAACAGCAATTTCCTACCGAATTTCAGACTTCTATTTGGGTAGGCTATCTACCCCAATGTTAAATTTCAGTCCCAAACGGGGTCTTGATAATCTGAGCATATTCGAGAAATTTGGTCCAGTTTACATCTACCTGGATTCGAAGTATTATTGTAATTTCGGATCATGATACACATACGGGTGTATTCTGCATAGACATGTCGATTTTGGAAAATTGCACTGCTACAAAAGCAACCAAATGCACAATATCAGATGAGGACCCAGGAATTCGATGATGGGCTGAATTTAACATTGAGGTAGATTGTCAACTTCTTCAATTTCGCGATAGAGGTCTGAAATTCAGTAAAGAATTACTTCACTCCCAGGTGAAGTATGCCAAGTTATAAAACGATACCATTTATCATCGCAAAAATATCAGCGAAACATAGCACCAAGGGTGCTGTAGCTTACCATGCTTACCGGCAATCATGAGAATTGCATAAAATACTGATTTTTTCAACATATAAATTGTTACACTGATGTTAAATTCTATTGGTAAAACATGTTCGTTAATGTTGCTAGAAACACATTTTCTGTATGGACTATAATACAAAATCAATTACATTTTGAAAGATTTTTTTCGTTAATGACATATTTCTACAGACCGTCGATTCAAAGGCAACAAAACTTGTACACATCACAAAGGTACATACGGAGAATCTCATGTATTTCGAGGAAAATTGTCTTGGTAGATTTTGAAAAAATGGCCGCCAAAGACAAAAATTAGCCCAAGGGCTAAGAAAGGTTACCGGACAAGATACATTTTAGATATTAGCCTTTTGTCCTGTGACCTTGAAAATAAGGTCATTGGTCAATTCAAGGTCATGATAATGTTTTGCATATATCATTTCTAGTATACATGTTCATAATTGATTCCTAAGCTGTAAAGCCGATAATACCTTGAAACTGAGGTCAGAGGTCAAATTCAAGTTCACGAGAATATTCAGCTTATATCATTTCCTATATGTCCACAATTGATTCCTAGTCTCTAATCTCAATATTAAGTGAGATATTAGGCATGATGTGTCCCATTATAAAGCATAGCAGAATTTAACATGGGAAAGTCCCAAAATGGCCAACTTCGAGCGATTCAAGGCCAACGAAACTTATACACATCACAGAGGTATATATGAGGAGTGTTATGCATCAATAAGAAAAAAAATTACTGAACAGATATTGAGAAAACGACCATCAAAGTCCAAAAATGGCCAATTTCCTTAAAAATGGCCGCCATTTTGAAATAATATCGAAAATCAAAAAACTGAAAAATACCTCCTTCTGGAAATATTTTTAGGCATTTTTGTGCGAAATTTCAGAAAGATTCGACCGTAAAATTTGAAAATAAAAATGAAGATGGACGACGGACGACAACGGACAACGGACGCAACGCCATGCCAATAGGTTATCAGATCAAAGGTCCGGTAACCTGAATATCATTATTCCCTTTGACAAACTATCATTATTCCCTTTGAAACTATTTGGTCAATTCAAGGTCATGATAATGTTTTGCATATATCATTTCTAGTTTACATGTTCACAATTGATTCCTAAGCTGTAAAGTCGATAATAAGGGAGATATTAGCCATTTCGTCCTGTGACCTTGAAAATGAGCTCAAAGGTCAAATTCAAGATCATAGCAATAATCTGCATATATCATTTCTGTATGTTTATAATTGATTCCTAAGCTGCAAAGTTGATAAGAAGCGAGATATTAACCATTTTGTTAAGTGACCTTGAAAATGAGGTCAAAGGTCAAATTTGAGGTCATCAGAATATTCAGCGTATATCATTTCTTATATGTCCACAATTGATTCCTAAGCTGTAAAGTCGATAATAAGCAAGATATTAGCCATTTTGTGCCCTTGACCTTGAAAATGAGGTCATAGGTCAAATTCAAGGTCACGGGAATATTCAGCATATATCATTTCCTTTGTGTCCACAATTGACTCCTAAGCTGTAAAATCGATGATAAGTGAGATATTAGCCATTTTGTCCTGTGACCTTGAAAATGAGGTCAAAGGTCAAATTCAAGGTCATGACAATAATCTGCATATATCATTTCCTGTATGTTGATAATTGATTCCTAAGCTGTAAAGTCAATAAGAAGCAAGATATTAGCCATTTTTTCCAGTGACCTTGAAATTGAAGTCGAAGGTCAAATTCAAGGTCGTCAGAATATTCGGCATATATCATTTCCTATATGTCCACAATTGATTCCTAAGCTGCAAAGTCAATAATAAGCGAGATATTAGCCATTCTGTGCTCTGACCTTGAAACTGAGGTCAGAGGTCAAATTCAAGTTCACGAGAATATTCAGCTTATATCATTTCCTATATGTCCACAATTGATTCCTAGTCTCTAATCTCAATATTAAGTGAGATATTAGGCATGATGTGTCCCATTATAAAGCATAGCAGAATTTAACATGGGAAAGTCCCAAAATGGCCAACTTCGAGCGATTCAAGGCCAACGAAACTTATACACATCACAGAGGTATATATGAGGAGTGTTATGCATCAATAAGAAAAAAAAATACTGAACAGATATTGAGAAAACGACCATCAAAGTCCAAAAATGGCCAATTTCCTTAAAAATGGCCGCCATTTTGAAATAATATCGAAAATCAAAAAACTGAAAAATACCTCCTTCTGGAAATATTTTTAGGCATTTTTGTGCGAAATTTCAGAAAGATTCGACCGTAAAATTTGAAAATAAAAATGAAGATGGACGACGGACGACAACGGACAACGGACGCAACGCCATGTCAATAGGTTATCAGATCAAAGGTCCGGTAACCTGAATATCATTATTCCCTTTGACAAACTATCATTATTCCCTTTGGAACTATTTGGTCAATTCAAGGTCATGATAATGTTTTGCATATATCATTTCTAGTATACATGTTCACAATTGATTCCTAAGCTGTAAAGTCGATAATAAGTGAGATATTAGCCATTTCGTCCTGTGACCTTGAAAATGAGCTCAAAGGTCAAATTCAAGATCATAGCAATAATCTGCATATATCATTTCTGTATGTTTATAATTGATTCCTAAGCTGCAAAGTTGATAAGAAGCGAGATATTAACCATTTTGTCCAGTGACCTTGAAAATGAGGTCAAAGGTCAAATTTAAAGTCATCAGAATATTCAGCGTATATCATTTCTTATATGTCCACAATTGATTCCTAAGCTGTAAAGTCGATAATAAGCAAGATATTAGCCATTTTGTGCCCTTGATCTTGAAAATGAGGTCATAGGTCAAATTCAAGGTCACGGGAATATTCAGCATATATCATTTCCTTTGTGTCCACAATTGATTCCTAAGCTGTAAAGTCGATAAGAAGCAAGATATTAGCCATTTTTTCCTGTGACCTTGAAATTGAAGTCGAAGGTCAAATTCAAGGTCATCAGAATATTCGGCATATATCATTTCCTATATGTCCACAATTGATTCCTAAGCTGTAAAGTCAATAATAAGCGAGATATTAGCCATTCTGTGCTCTGACCTTGAAACTGAGGTCAGAGGTCAAATTCAAGTTCACGAGAATATTCAGCTTATATCATTTCCTATATGTCCACAATTGATTCCTAGTCTCTAATCTCAATATTAAGTGAGATATTAGGCATGATGTGTCCCATTATAAAGCATAGCAGAATTTAACATGGGAAAGTCCCAAAATGGCCAACTTCGAGCGATTCAAGGCCAACGAAACTTATACACATCACAGAGGTATATATGAGGAGAGTTATGCATCAATAAGAAAAAAAGTTGCTGAACAGATATTGAGACAACGACCATCAAAGTCCAAAAATGGCCAATTTCCTTAAAAAATGGCCGCCATTTTGAAATAATATCGAAAATCAAAAAAATGAAAAATACCTCCTTCTGGAAATATTTTTAGGCATTTTTGTGCGAAATTTCAAAAAGATTCGACCGTAAAATTTGAAAATAAAAATGAAGACGGACGACGGACGACAACGGACAACGGACGCAACGCCATGCCAATAGGTTATCAGATCAAAGGTCCGGTAACCTGAATATCATTATTCCCTTTGACAAAAAAGGTCGTTCTGACCTACCAAGGTCATTCAAGGTCATATCCAAGATCACCATTCAAACTGCAATATATGATTTCCCATTTGAATGTGCCAATACTAAGGCTCTATCTTTAAGTGCTCTAGGAGTTTACCCCGCAAAACTCCCATTATGAAGGAAAAGTTGAGTGAAATTCTCTAATTTTTTTATGGTGGAAATGGTTCAAAACGAATAATGACTTGATTTCGGACCGAATTTTTTTTTTTCGCCTACTCGTCAAAAAATCAAAATGACCGCCCACCGCAGACTGTCATTTCAAAGGCAACAAAACTTATACACATCACGAAGGTACATAAGGAGAATCTTATACATGATTTTGAGTAAAACTGTCTGAATAGATTTCGAGAAAATGGCCACCAAAGAAAAAATTCAATGTTTTCTCGACAGAAAGGTCGTTTTGACCTTTCAAGGTCATCGAAGGTCAAATTCAAGGTCACCACTCAAACCGCAATATATGATTTCCCATTTGAATGTGCCAATACTTAGGCTCTATCTTGAAGTGTTCTATGAGATTACTCCGTTACTCCGTACAGCTCCCTCCCTACAGTCCAAACAAATTTCAATGGCCAAAAAAAAAAAATGGCCGCCACACGCAGATCGGTGATTCAAGGGCAACGAAACTCATACGCGTCATAGAGGTACATGAGAGGAATGTTTTGAAACAAAAATCTGAAAACTGATCAGACAGCTTTCGAGAAAATGGCCACCAAAGTCCAAAATTGGTAATTTTTCGTCACAAATGGCCGCCAAATCGGCAGAAACGATTCATTAAAAATTGTTTTTAAATGTTTTTAAATATTGGCATAAGATATGTTCTGACAAATTAATGGGGAAATTCATCATGCCAGAAAAAAGTTGCAGGCCCGGACGACGGACGAAAAACCGTGATAATAGCTTATCGGCCCAATGGGAGGGTAAACTAAAACAGTATAAACGAGTTAGAAAAATCAGAGTATATCATGCATAATATAATATAGCTTGACATGAATTGCCCCAAGGCATCTTAATTTAATAATTAAACATTTTCATGCTTTGAACATTCAGTTAAGATCCAAGAGATACGCACCGCTGCAGTCAACCATTTGATATTATTTGCATTTTCAGACGGTTATCCATACAGCGAGTCTCTGCACACTGTTCGGTCTCTTTCTACACATGCAGCAGGTACCTTCTTCAAAACAGTTGTCTTTCTCTTTTCCCGAAACACACGGTGAGCTAACGTAATAACGTGAACATTCGCATAGCTCGTTCGTTAGACGCTCGATCGCTGGCCTGTATGCTGCCTTCGAGTGAGAACGGCTGTCTAATGACACGAGGCTTGTGTTTTGTGATAGGATTTGTTAACGGGCAACTGCTCGCTCGAGTGTCCGCCACGATTCAGGGAAAGCTTCGGGCTCAGCTTCTGTTTGACTGTGACGACGTTCCCGACCCACTCGCCATACCGGATATCGGGGTGGGTTGTTGTCATTAGTTATTAAATCATAAAATTATATGCTCTGCACTCAGCGGATATCACATATCATAATGTGATTTTCAGATTAGTACATTGAGAGATTTATTTGATTCTGTCCATACATGTTTCTATAAATCCTAAATGAACGGTTAATGGGGAGTAGAGAAAATCGATAGTGTATTGGGAAACAAAGATTACTAATTTGCTACAAATGTCGGGCAAGAATGGCAGAGCAAAGCGAATGCACAAGTGAGAAATTATTGACACATATCCTACTACATTCAACAGATTTTCACTTATCCTATTGCATTCAACAGCTTCCCACATAATGTACTGCAATCAACAGAATGTCACATCTCCTACTACCGTCAACAGATTGTCATATATCCTATTCCATTCAACAGATTGTCAAATATCCTATTGCATTCAACAGCTTGTCATATATCCTACTGCAATCAACAGATTGTCAAATATCCTACTACAGTCAACATATTGTCACATATCCTATTTCATTCAACAGATTATCAAATATCCTATTGCATTCAACAGCTTGTCACATATCCTACTGCAATCAACAGATTGTCACATATCCTACTGCAATCAACAGATTGTCAGATATCCTACTACAGTCAGCAGATTGTCACATATTCTATTTCATTCAAGAGAATGCCACATATCTTACTACATTCAACTAATTGTCACATATCCTATTGAATTCAATAGCTTGTCATGTATCCTACTGCATTCCAGAGATTGACAGATATTGTACTGCAGTCAACAGATTCTCACATATTCTACTACATTCAACAGATTGTCACACATCCTACTACATTTAACAGATTGTCACATATTTTACTACAGTCAACAGATCGTCACATCTCCTATCGCATTCAACAGATAGCCACTTATCCTACTGCAGTCAGCATATTGTCACATATCCTACCACATTCAACAAATTATCATATGTACTATTTGATTCAACGTATTGCCAGATATCCTACTGTATTCAACATATTGTTGCATGTCGTAGACGTGGAATCAATACCCAGTATCAAGTATTCCGAGCAAACAAAACAGGGTCCGTTATCCAATCTCATAGTCCGGGGACAGAAAGTCATATCAGGCATACGAAGTGAGAGAAAACAAAAATGACAGGGAAACTCATGAACCCCCGTAAATGGCCATCAGGAGGTGAAATCAGGTGTTCCGGAAAGAGTGAGCATTTCCTGCCCCACTAGTGGCACCCGTCATGAATTCCCCAAAATTAACATGAAAACAGATCTAGTTGCATGGCAGACATGGATTTGCTGTATTTATCAACCAGATCATGATGACGTCCATAGAATTTCTTAAACGCAGCGATAAGTCTTGGTAAAACATGTCTTGGTAAAACATCGTAGTGCATTCAAAATAATGCATATCCTACTGCAGTCAACAGATTTTCACATATCCTATTGCAATGACATGTCTTGGTAAAACATCGTAGTGCATTCAAAATAATGCATATCCTACTGCAGTCAACAGATTTTCACATATCCTATTGCAATGAACAGATTGTCGCATATCCCATTGCACTCCACAGAGTGACACAAATCCTATTACATTTCACTCATTGTCACATATAACATTGCATTCAACATATTGTCACATATTCTATTGCATTCCACAGATTGTCGCATATGATATTGCATTCAACAGGTTGTCACGTATCCTATTCTGTTCCACAGATTGTCACATCAGATTGCATTCAACAGCTTGTCACATATCTATATTGCATTCAGCAGATTGTCACATATCTATATTGCATTCAACAGATTGTCGCATATCCTAATGCATTCGACAGATTGTCACATATCAGATTGCATTCGACAGATTGTCACATGTCTATATTGCATTCAACAGATTGTCACATATCTATATTGCATTCAACAGATTGTCACATATCTATATTGCATTCAATAGATTATCACACATCTATGCTACGTTCAACAGATTGTCACACATCTATATTACATTCAACAGATTATCACACATCTATATTGCATTCAACAAATTGTCACATATCTAATTGCATTCAACAAATTATCACATATGTATCCTATTTCAATCAGCATCACTGGATAATCGGTTGAAAAGCCAAAGGATAAAGAAATTAAATATCAAGTAAATGAGCCTGTTGCACAAGTTGATCGCCTGTCTAAGATCTATATTATGCATGTTGTGTACAGTCCATGAAAATAAGGGTCATGCGATGATACATGGCATAAATGCATTTGTGGTTCGTACATGACAAAGTTTCACTTGAATGCTGATACCGATATGTTAACCATATACCCAGATGTTGCCCTGGCACAGTTTTACATGCAGACTGACACTGATATGTAGATGATGTAGCAAGATGCTGCTCTGACAGTTTTACATGAAGGCTGACACTGATATGTAGATGATGTAGCAAGATGTTGACCAGACAGATTCACATTAAGGCTGACACTGATATGTAGATGATGTAGCCAGATGTTGCCCTGACAGTTTTACATGAAGGCTGACACTCATATGTAGATGATGTAGCCAGATGCTGCTCTGACACAGTTTTACATGAAGACTGACACTGATATGTAGATGATGTAGCCAGATGTTGTCCAGACAGATTCACATTAAGGCTGACACTGATATGTAGATAATGTACTCAAATGTTGCTCTGACAGTTTTACATGAAGGCTGACACTGATATGTAGATGATGTAGCCAGATGGTGAACTGACACAGTTTTACATGAAGACTGACACTGATATGTAGATGATGTAGCCAGATGGTGAACTGACACAGTTTTACATGAAGACTGACACTGATATGTAGATGATGTAGCCAGATGGTGAACTGACACAGTTTTACATGAAGACTGACACTGATATGTAGATGATGTAGCCAGATGGTGAACTGACACAGTTTTACATGAAGACTGACACTGATATGTAGATGATGTAGCCAGATGGTGAACTGACACAGTTTTACATGAAGACTGACACTGATATGTAGATGATGTAGCCAGATGTTGCCCTGACACAGTTTTACATGAAGACTGACACTGATATGTAGATGATGTAGCCAGATGTTGCCCTGACACAGTTTTAGAGGAAGGTTGACACTGATATGTAGATGATGTAGCCAGATGTTGCTCTGACACAGTTTTAGATGAAGGGTGACAGTTATATGTAGATGATGTAGCCAGATGTTGCCCTGACACAGTTTTAGAGGAAGGTTGACACTGATATGTAGATGATGTAGCCAGATGTTGCCCTGACACAGTTTTAGATGAAGGGTGACACTGATATGTAGATGATGTAGCCAGATGTTGCCCTGACACAGCTTTACATGATGGCTGACACTAATATGTAGATGATGTACCCAGATGTGGCCCTGACACAGTTTTATATGAAGGCTGACACTGATATGAAGATGTTGTAGCCAGGTGTTTCTCTGACAGAGTTTTACCTGACGGCTGACACTGCATGTATATGATGTAGCTAGATGTTGCTTTGACACAGTTTTACATGAAGACTGACACTGATATGTAGATGATGTAGTCAGATTTTATCCTGACAGATGAGCCATGAGGAGTTTGCCGAGATTGTGCGTACACTCGGCCGGGAGGATATCGGCAAGCAACTGTCCTGGCTTTTCTCTCTACTGCCACTACTCCTCCTGGGGATTATTTTTTTTCTGTGGTGTATGTCCTTCATTCTCGTCATCCTACTATTTCCTGACAACACACCTAGTAAGTCAGAGACAACCTCCTCTGATCGTCATATATGTATATCTCAGTAAGTTCCTACAGCACCACTTGCAACCATGATAAAGCAAGCCTTATAGTTAGCACAGATTGTTCAGCAAATGGAACGTTGTTGATACATTAAACATTGATGCATGAAAACAAGTCATACGTGAGGTGTCAGTGTCATGCATGTTGTTGTCCCTGCAGGTACGCTCCCTGTCCGTCTGTGTGTGTTCACGGTTCCCGGGCTGTTCATTGTGCTGGGGTGTGTCTTCAGGTGGCGCAAGGTCAAACACAAAAAGGAAAAGGTGTTCCACTATCATTGGCAATTAAGTGTAGCACTGGTGCACCCCAAAACAATTATTATCGAGTATATAGGAACCTTTATGGTATGGCGTAGTGGATTGATTTGGGGTTTTTTACAGTTCTCTTTGGGTATGTTCAGCCGGAGCTTGCACATCAACAGGTTGTTGTACCAGAGA
The DNA here is from genome assembly GCA_949152475.1 of Terebella lapidaria. Classification (NCBI taxonomy): domain Eukaryota; kingdom Metazoa; phylum Annelida; class Polychaeta; order Terebellida; family Terebellidae; genus Terebella; species Terebella lapidaria. The sequence continues at coordinate 31,263,317 of OX424563.1, read as the reverse complement.
GGACAGCCAGTCATGGTGGCGACTGCCCGGACACATGATGACCACTTCCACGTATCCTTGTTGTACAAGAAATATGACAGGAAATACTCCTCAATCTGCACCAGATTCACCTACACAAGATTTTTTTTGATATTCCTGACATAGTTTTCTGTTGCTGACGTAGTTGGAGGTAAAAAAATACATAGTGAAATCCTTGACAAAAACCTGCAGATCTATTTTATATACTTCAACAGATCTGACTGTATAGTAAGTAGATATGGTTACACTATCTTTGGCGCTGGAATGAAATAACCATAATGCAGATGATTGAGGAGACGACTTTGTGAAGATCTATTTCTTTGGAATTAGGAGGAGATCAAGCTGCTGCTCACCCACTGTTCAGAAGATGACATCAACAAACTGAACAAGCTCGTTGAAGTTTACACACTCAGTGCAGCCTACCTCAGAGAAGTCAGTATTTCATCAACACAACTAGCAGTATATCACCAACATATGTTTGGCCGTGATGATCATGCTATCTCTCCTCTCTTTTCATTACCTTTTTATAACTTTATTTATTTTATAACAATTGATGAACAAGCATCAGCTTACATTAACTTCTCTTGTAGGCTGGGATCTTGGCGTAAGGGTTGGCTGCCTGGTTAGCTCAGTTCGTATGTGAGCTGACTTCTCACCAAAGCAGTCGGTTTAGGCATGGGTTCGATCTCCGGCCGCGGCAGTATGTGAGGTGGTATGTGGCCGCCAAACTGGGCAAGTGGGTTTTCACCACGTTCTCTGGTTTCCTCCCAAACAAATGACCACCCCTACGCCAAGATCTGAGCCAACAAGAGATGATACGATAGTGGAGATAGCATGATCATCACTGCCAGACACACGACCACTAGAAAATGGTAATGATAACAGAGAGGAAATAGCATGATCATAACTGCCAGACACACAGCCACCAGACACACGTAATTATAACATGAAGGAGATAGCATGATCATCACTGCCAGACTCTCTGTTACTCTCTCTCTGTTATGGTTACCAGTGTCCGGTGGCCGTGCCTCTCTCATGCTATCTCCTCTCTGTTATCATTACCTGTGTCTGGTGGCTGTGTGTCTGGCAGTGATGATCATGCTATGTCCTCTCTGTTATCATTACCTGCTTCCAGTGGCCGTGTGTCTGGCAGTGATGATCATGCTATCTCCTCTCTGTTATCATTACCTGTGTCCGGTGGCCGTGTATCTGGCAGTGATGATCATGCTATCTCCTCTCTGTTATCATTACCTGTGTCTGGTGGCCGTGTGTCTGGCAGTGATGATCATGCTATCTCTTCTCTGTTATAATTACCTGTGTCTGGTGGCCATGTGTCTGACAGTGATGATCATGCTATCTCCTCTCTGTTATCATTACCTGTGTCTGTGGGCCGTGTGTCTGACAGTGATGATCATGCTATCTCCTCTGTGTTATCATTACCTGTGTCTGGTGGCCGTGTGTCTGGCAGTGATGATCATGCTATCTCCTCTCTGTTATCATTACCTGTGTCCGGTGGCCGTGTGTCTGGCAGTGATGATCATGCTATCTCCTCTCTGTTATCATTACCTGTGTCCGGTGGCCGTGTGTCTGGCAGTGATGATCATGCTATCTCCTCTCTGTTATAGTTAGCTGTGTCTGGTGGCCGTGCGTCTGGCAGTGATGATCATGCTATCTCCTCTCTGTTATAATTACCTGTGTCTGGTGGCTCTGTGTCTGGCAGTGATGATCATGCTATCTCCTCTCTGTTATAATTACCTGTGTCTGGTGGCCGTGTGTCTGGCAGTGATGATCATGCTATCTCCTCTCTGTTATAATTACCTGTGTGTGGTGGCTTTTTCCCTGACAGTGATGATCATGCTATCTCATCTCTGTTATCATTACCTGTGTCTGGTGGCTGTGTGTCTGGCAGTGATGATCATGCTATCTCCTCTCTGTTATAATTACCTGTGTCTGGTGGCCGTGTGTCTGACAGTGATGATCATGCTATCTCCTCTCTGTTATCATTACCTGTGTCTGGTGGCCGTGTGTCTGACAGTGATGATCATGCTATCTCCTCTCTGTTATCATTACCTGTGTCCGGGGGCCGTGTGTCTGACAGTGATGATCATGCTATCTCCTCTCTGTTATCTTTACCAGTGTCCGGGGGCCGTGTGTCTGACAGTGATGATCATGCTATCTCCTCTCTATTATAATTGCCTGTGTCTGGTGGCCGTGTGTCTGACAGTGATGATCATGCTATCTCCTCTCTGTTATAATCACCAGAGTCTGGTGGCTGTGTGTCTGGCAGTGATGATCATGCTATCTCCTCTCTGTTATCATTACCTGTGTCTGGTGGCCGTGTGTCTGGCAGTGATGAACATGCTATCTCCTCTCTGTTATCATTACCTGTGTCTGGTGGCCGTGTGTCTGGCAGTGATGATCATGCTATCTCCTCTCTGTTATCATTACCTGTGTCCGGTGGCTGTGTGTCTGGCAGTGATGATCATGCTATCTCCTCTCTGTTATAGTTACTAGTGTCCGGTGGCCGTGTGTCTGACAGTGATGATCATGCTATCACCTCTCTGTTATAATTGCCTGTGTCTGGTGGCTGTCTGTCTGGCAGTGATGATCATGCTATCTCCCCTCTGTTATAGTTACCTGTGTCTGGTGGCTGTCTGTCTGGCAGTGATGATCATGCTATCTCCTCTCTGTTATCATTACCTGTGTCTCGTGGCCGTGTGTCTGGCAGTGATGATCATGCTATCTCCTCTCTGTTATAATTACCCGTGTCCGGTGGCCGTGTGTCTGGCAGTGATGATCATGCTATCTCCTCTCTGTTATCATTACCTGTGTCTGGTGGTCGTGTGTCTGACAGTGATGATCATGCTATCTCCTCTCTGTTATAATTACCTGTGTCTGGTGGCCGTGTGTCTGACAGTGATGATCATGCTATCTCCTCTCTGTTATCATTACCTGTGTCCGGTGGCTGTGTGTCTGACAGCGATGATAATGCTATCTCCTCTCTGTTATAATTACCTGTGTCTGGTGGCCGTGTGTCTGACAGTGATGATCATGCTATCTCCTCTCTGTTATCATTACCTGTGTCCGGTGGCCGTGTGTCTGACAGTGATGATCATGCTATCTCCTCTCTGTTATCATTACCTGTGTCCGGTGGCCGTGTGTCTGGCAGTGATGATCATGCTATCTCCTCTCTGTTATAATTACCTGTGTCCGGTGGCCGTGTGTCTGGCAGTGATGATCATGCTATCTCCTTTCTGTTATCATTACCTGTGTCTGGTGGCCGTGTGTCTGGCAGTGATGATCATGCTATCTCCTCTCTGTTATAATTACCTGTGTCTGGTGGCCGTGTGTCTGACTGTAATGATCATGCTATCTCCTCTCTGTTATCATTACCTGTGTCTGGTGGCCGTGTGTCTGGCAGTGATGATCATGCTATCTCCTCTCTGTTATAATTACCTGTGTCTGGTGGCGATGTGTCTGGCAGTGATGATCATGCTATCTGCTCTCTGTTATAATTACCTGTGTCTGGTGGCCGTGTGTCTGGCAGTGATGATCATGCTATCTCCTCTCTGTTATCATTACCTGTGTCCGGTGGCCGTGTGTCTGGCAGTGATGATCATGCTATCTCCTTTCTGTTATAATTACCTGTGTCTGGTGGCCGTGTGTCTGACAGTGATGATCATGCTATCTCCTCTCTGTTATAATTACCTGTGTCTGGTGGCCGTGTGTCTGGCAGTGATGATCATGCTATCTCCTCTCTGTTATAATTACCTGTGTCTGGTGGCCGTGTGTCTGACAGTGATGATCATGCTATCTCCTCTCTGTTATCATTACCTGTGTCTGGTGGCCGTGTGTCTGACAGTGATGATCATGCTATCTCCTCTCTGTTATCATTTCCTGTGTCTGGTGGCCGTGTGTCTGACAGTGATGATCATGCTATCTCCTCTCTGTTATCATTACCTGTGTCTGGTGGCCGTGTGTCTGACAGTGATGATCATGCTATCTCCTCTCTGTTATAATTACCTGTGTCCGGTGGCCGTGTGTCTGGCAGTGATGATCATGCTATCTCCTCTCTGTTATCATTACCTGTGTCTGGTGGCCGTGTGTCTGGCAGTGATGATCATGCTATCTCCCCTCTGTTATAATTACCTGTGTCTGGTGGCCGTGTGTCTGACAGTGATGATCATGCTATCTCCCCTCTGTTATAATTACCTGTGTCTGGTGGCCGTGTGTCTGACAGTGATGATCATGCTATCTCCTCTCTGTTATCATTACCTGTGTCTGGTGGCCGTGTGTCTGGCAGTGATGATCATGCTATCTCCCCTCTGTTATAATTACCTGTGTCTGGTGGCCGTGTGTCTGACAGTGATGATCATGCTATCTCCCCTCTGTTATAATTACCTGTGTCTGGTGGCCGTGTGTCTGACAGTGATGATCGTGCTATCTCCCCTCTGTTATAATTACCTGTGTCTGGTGGCCGTGTGTCTGACAGTGATGATCATGCTATCTCCTCTCTGTTATAATTACCAGTGTCTGGTGGCCGTGTGTCTGGCAGTGATGATCATGCTATCTCCTCTCTGTTATAATTACCTGTGTCTGGTGGCCGTGTGTCTGGCAATGATGATCATGTATCTCCTCTCTGTAATAATTACATGTGTCTGGTGGCCGTGTGTCTGACAGTGATGATCATGCTATCTCCTCTCTGCTATAATTACCAGTGTCTGGTGGCTGTGTGTCTGACAGTGACGATCATGCTATCTCCTCTCTGTTATCATTACCAGTGTCTGGTGGCCGTGTGTCTGGCAGTGATGATCATGCTATCTAGCCTATGTTATGATTACAAGTGTCCGGTGGCCATGTGTCTGACAGTGATGATCATGCTATCTCCTCTCTGTTATAATTACCAGTGTCTGGTGGCTGTGTGTCTGACAGTGATGATCATGCTATCTCCTCTCTGTTATAATTACCTGTGTCTGGTGGCCGTGTGTCTGGCAGTGATGATCATGCTATCTCCTCTCTGTTATAATTACCTGTGTCCGGTGGCCGTGTGTCTGTCAGTGATGATCATGCTATCTCCTCTCTGTTATAATTACCTGTGTCTGGTGGCCGTGTGTCTGACAGTGATGATCATGCTATCTCCTCTCTGTTATAATTACCTGTGTCTGGTGGCCGTGTGTCTGACAGTGATGATCATGCTATCTCCTCTCTGTTATAATTACCTGTGTCTGGTGGCCGTGTGTCTGACAGTGATGATCATGCTATCTCCTCTCTGTTATAATTACCTGTGTCTGGTGGCCGTGTGTGTGGCAGTGATGATCATGGTATCTCTTCTCTGTTATCATTACCTGTGTCTCGTGGCCGTGTGTCTGGCAGTGATGATCATGCTATCTCCTCTCTGTTATAATTATCTGTGTCTGGTGGCCGTGTGTCTGACAGTGATGATCATGCTATCTCCACTCTGTTATAATTACCTGTGTTTGGTGGCCGTGTGTCTGACAGTGATGATCATGCTATCTCCTCTCTGTTATCATTACCTGTGTCTGGTGGCTGTGTGTCTGACAGTGATGGTCATGCTATCTCCTCTCTGTTATAGTTACCTGTGTCTGGTGGCCGTGTGTCTGGCAGTGATGATCTTGCTATCTCCTCTCTGTTATAATTACCTGTGTCTGGTGGCCGTGTGTCTGGCAGTGATGATCATGCTATCTCCTCTCTGTTATCATTACCTGTGTCTGTTGGCCGTATGTCTGGCAGTGTTGATCATGCTATCTCCTCTCTGTTATAATTACCAGTGTCTGGTGGCCGTGTGTCTGGCAGTGATGATCATGCTATCTCCTCTCTGTTATAGTTACCTGTGTCTGGTGGCCGTGTGTCTGGCAGAGATGATCATGCTATCTCCTTTCTGTTATCATTACCTGTGTCTGGTGGCCGTGTGTCTGGCAGTGATGATCATGATATCTCCTCTCTGTTATAGTTACCTGTGTCTGGTGGCCGTGTGTCTGACAGTGATGATCATGCTATCTCCTCTCTGTTATCATTACCTGTGTCTGGTGGCCGTGTGTCTGGCAGTGATGATCATGCTATCTCCTCTCTGTTATCATTACCTGTGTCTGGTGGTCGTGTGTCTGGCAGTGATGATCATGCTATCTCTTCTCTGTTATAATTACCTGTGTCTGGTGGCCGTGTGTCTGGCAGTGATGATCATGCTATCTCCTCTCTGTTATCATTTTCTGTGTCTGGTGGCTGTGTGTCTGGCAGTGATGATCATGCTATCTCCTCTCTGTTATAATTACCAGTGTCTGGTGGCCGTGTGTCTGACAGTGATGATCATGCTATCTCCTCTCTGTTATAATTACCTGTGCCTGGTGGCCGTGTGTCTGGCAGAGATGATCATGCTATCTCCTCTCTGTTATAATTACCTTTGTCTGGTGGCCGTGTGTCTGGCAGTGATGATCATGCTATCTCCTCTTTGTTATAATTACCAGTGTCTGGTGGCCGTGTGTCTGGCAGTGATGATCATGCTATCTCCTCTCTGTTATAATTACCAGTGTCTGGTGGCCGTGTGTCTGGCAGAGATGATCATGCTATCTCCTCTCTGTTATAATTACCAGTGTCTGGTGGCCGTGTGTCTGGCAGTGATGATCATGCTATCTCCTCTCTGTTATAATTACCTGTGTCCGGTGGCCGTGTGTCTGGCAGAGATGATCATGCTATCTCTTCTCTGTTATAATTACCTGTGTCCGGTGGCCGTGTGCCTGACAGTGATGATCATGCTATCTCCTCTCTGTTATAATTACCTGTGTCCGGTGGCCGTGTGTCTGGCAGAGATGATCATGCTATCTCTTCTCTGTTATAATTACCTGTGTCCGGTGGCCGTGTGCCTGACAGTGATGATCATGCTATCTCCTCTCTGTTATAATTACCTGTGTCCGGTGGCCGTGTGTCTGGCAGTGATGATCATGCTATCTCCTCTCTGTTATAATTACCTGTGTCTGGTGGCCGTGTGTCTGGCAGTGATGATCATGCTATCTCCTCTTTGTTATAATTACCTGTGTCTGGTGGCTGTGTGTCTGGCAGTGATGATCATGCTATCTCCTCTCTGTTATAATTACCTGTGTCTGGTGGCTGTGTGTCTGGCAGTGATGATCATGCTATCTCCTCTCTGTTATAATTACCTGTGTCTGGTGGCCGTGTGTCTGGCAGTGATGATCATGCTATCTCCTCTCTGTTATAATTACCAGTGTCCGGTGGCCGTGCGTCTGGCAGTGATGATCTGTTCCTCGTATGCCGTCAATCTGCTCTTCAAGCGGGTACCTCATTCCTTGGAGCATCGTCACACCAAGAGGCGCCAGTGTTTGTGCCAGTTTGTTGAAGAGTTTCTGAGCGCCTACTTATCCTGTCTCCGACAGGAAGTCGACGTCAACAGCGTCTGCTCCATCTTTTTCAAGTACCTGAATTGTCAGCTTAAGCCGGACCGAGTGTTACTCCAGACGCTGGGCATTGTTCCTATGGAAGGCTAAGGATTGTCCCACTTGAGCAAGTGTGTGTCAAATCAACATCGGGGGATTTGGAAACAGATTTCTAACGCTATGTTGGAATACAATCACAATCCATGAACGAGATGAGAAGAGACATTTCAAAGAGACATTTCTCACAGTGGTGAGAGAAAGCAACTTTCACAGGGCACTGAAGAATTATTCGGACATTGAAGGAATGAAATACGTATTGTGCTGGTCAGACCAGCCGCAGAAAAGCATCGCTTGCTCGAGGTGAAAGGAGGTGAAAGGAAGAAAATTTTCTAGGAAAATGAAGAAGTAGTCGGACAAGCCGAGAATTGTGTTCAGCCAAGATTTATTACCTGTTGGTTAATGATATATGGGGTAACATGATGTTTCTGGTCGTTAAATGAATTTTAAATTGATTCTAGGTGTGTATATACGATTATCAAAGTTTGGGTATTTTTCTGCTGCTTTGGTTGCTCTTTGGCTGACATCAGACCTTGGTGGTCAAAATACGTAAAAGTGCTATGAAACGGATTTACAACAATGCATATTGTTACTTTGTGGTTTCTGATTGAATATCAATCATAAAATTTATTCGGCTGGAAAAGTCAATTTTGATTGCTTGTGCAAGGTCACGTGACGCCTACCCCAAAAACTATAAATACTGCCGACTCACAGGAGTCAGCACCTTTTGACCCTGGGAAACCCACCAGAGCACATCTCGGTCCAGCCGAACTAGTCAAATTGGCCAAAGAGCGGACAAGCAACTGAAGACTATTTCAACCGACTGTATGATTCGGTAATAATCCTTGAACTGTTGCCAAGAGTTGATCCTTGAGCCGACCCAGCCGACTTCGTGATCGGGTATACAGATGAAATGACAATCGAAGTGAACTTAGAGAATTTAAAGAAGTAAAGTCAACCGAAGTAATAAGAGAAAAGGACTGGAAGACCAGTCAGGTTGAAATCAAAGCTGATAACGTCTGAGATAGCTGTGAACCCAAGTATCAACTGAACATACAACCGAAGAAGAAGAGGTCGAGAGAAGGAGCCGAACATCAAAGCTGATAGCATCTGAGATAGCTGTGAATCCAAGCTATCAACCGAACATACAACCAAAGAAGAAGAGGTCGAGAGAAGGAGCCAAACACCGAAACACATGATAGGTGATCCCTACTTCGGGAACACCAGCAGCTGCAGACCCGAACACGCTACCACAGAAACGGCCTGTAGCCGGAGCATCGGAGCTTCCCGAAGTACCCCACCTGAGTCAACCGAGACAGCCTGCTGCCGAAGTACTGAAGTCTCCTGAAGTCCCCCTGAAGCCGAAGTTCCAGAGACAACCGAGACGGCCTGCAGCCAAAGTACCGGAGTCTCCCGAAGTACACCTGCAGCCGAAGTTCCAGAGACAACCGAGACGGCCTGCAGCCGGAGCACCAGAGTCTCCAGAAGTACCCCTGCAGCCGAAGTTCCAGAGACAACCGAGACAGCCTGCAGCCGAAGTACCGGAGTCTCCCAAAGTACCCCTGCAGCCATAGTTCCAGAGACAACCCAGACGGCCTACAGCCAGAGCATTGGAGTCTTCCGAAGAGCCCATGCAGCCGAAGTGCCGAAGTAACTTGGGTCTACTCTACTGAAGGGAGACAACATCACGTTAAGTCAACAAGTTGCCATGGAAGAAGTCCTGGGGCTACCCACAGAACCAGCGACAGCTACTCAACGACCGTCAATACAACACACACAGTTGACCCGCAAAAGACTGTAGAAGAAAAATCGTTACAGACGTATAATCAGCTTTTTGGTGGCAGCGGTAGGTTCCATCTAGAAGATGTCAACTCGTTGAGGCAAGCTAGACGAACAGATGAAGCCGACAGAACCCGAAAAAGCAGGTTCGGGTGAAGAAGGAGCAGAACTGCCGAGAGCAGCTCCAGCAGACATACAAACCAGGCAACCCGAAGTGCAGCCTAAGAATGTTCCGGTAATATCTTAAGCCGAAGGGAGCTTCCCTTGTCCATCGCCGGATCTCCGGAGAACCTAATTTCAGAGGTCACCGATTGTGAACACGTCTTCCATCTTGGGAATGGACCTCATCCGAAAACGAGTCGACAGCATCCCATTCCATTCCTTACAGCTGAACTCCCACTAGCAAATATCTCACTGCAGAGGAACCAGTTGGTTCCGACTCAGCATCAAGTGCCACAAACCCCTCCATTGAACCCTCTCAGGATAGCCGTGATGAGGAATCTACCTATAAAACATTTGCAAAGTGATGCATCTTCTCCAAATCAATGTTAGATCTCTTCACAACAAAACACATGAAATCAGTTTACTTGCAGAGGAGACCCACAAGCCAGCGTTATTGCGATTTCTGAGACCTGGCTCGACCAATCCATCTCAGACAGCGAGGTCTCCATTCCTGGTTACATCATCGCAACAGTTACAGTTACAGTTGGTTACAGTTGGTCGGTTTGTGGATGTGTTTGTTTGTTTGTTACTTGCCGGAATCTAAAGATTTCGGCAAGTATGTTGGTTCGTTCGTGGATTTGTGGATGTGTGTGTTTGTTACTTGCCAGAATCTACGATTTCGGCAAGTATGTTGGTTCGTTCGTGGATGGATGGATGGATGGATGGATGGATGGATGGATGTGTTCGTTTGTGGGCAGTCTAGCGTCTACAGTTTAGACTCGAATTAGCTCATACTACGTGCGCAATATTGGAGGGTTACTGAGCAGGCACTGCACTATTTTGGTGATACTAAGTCCAAGGTCAAGGTCAAGGTCACGCAAAACGTTGCAAACACGTAAGTGCCCATAATTCTGGTTTCAATCGTCGAAGAGACTTCAAATCGAGTGCATATTGTAGATATACTCGAGTTCTATCTTTTGTGACCTTGACCTTGACACTTGACCTTGAAAAGTTCGCCCAAGGTGAAACTCAAGGTCAAGTACAAAGTTTAGCGCACCATATCGTGTAGTATATTGTTGGAAAAGTCTTGATTCCTTGATATCTTATTTTTGGTGCTATGACGTTCACTGACGTCACAGTGACGTCATCAACGTAAAATTTTCGAAATTTCAAAAGGCCATAATAGACGTGGAATCAATACCCATAATCATAACATCGTCAATACTGATGTTAACATCGTCAATACTGATAATCATAACATCGTCAATACTGTATAGAATCACTTGAAACTTGATATGCATATTACCAGCACTGACGTCTATGAATTGAAGTTTAAAGATCAAAGGTGAAGGTCAAGGTCATCAAAATCACGGAATACACGTTTTCGGTAATAATAGCCACTTGAATCGCCATAGGCTCATGGAATTTGAACCATATCATTCAAAAGAGGTATGGCAATCTCACATATATGTCATTTCTATGACTAACATTGAACTTGGTCGGAAAAATGAGGTCACTTGAGCAAAACTTCAAGGTCAAATTTTCAAACTGACTAAAACCTATCAAGTAGTATATCAAACGGAAGGTCTTGATTCCTCTGATACTTACTATTCCATTAGTTTTCAGATGTGACGGATATTGACGTCACAGTGACGTCATTAACGTAAATTTTTCGAAATTAAAAATTGCCATAGTGACCATAATTCTTGTTCGATTCTGATGAAATTATTCAGTTGTAATCTATAGCTCCATGCACAGGTAATGCACAATTTTCGTGACCCAAGGTCAAAGGTCAAGGTCAAAGTCAAGAAAAAGGTCTTCGGCACTAATCGTTGTAGAGAGTTCAAACTGGGAACATATTGTAGCATATCAAAAGGCCGTTCTTAGGTGACCTTGAATGTGACATTTGACCTTCAGAATTTCGGCATGTGTGTCGCCTATGGCTTCTCGTTTGTTACTTGCCGGAATCTATGATTTCGTATGTTGGTTCGTTCGTGGATGGATGTGTTTGTTTGTTTGTGGGCAGTCTAGCGCCCACAGTATTTGAGCAATCATCGCGAAATTTTTATGGTGGATAGGTATTTGCTCTGGGACGGCACTGTACGTTTCCGAAAGAAATCGGTTTTTTGATGACGTCACCAAAAATTCTTGAAAACTCGAAAAATCCATATCTTTAACGTGGGGCGAAATTTCAAAAATTCGTAACTTGCTCAGTTTTTTTAGATATTGATTTGAAATTTTATACAAACATGAAGAGTAACAACGTCTATCGATTTTTCAAGTCCGATCCGGATCCGGTCCGGATTGCGGATTTGACAGCCATTTGAATTTAACATTGAAAACTCCATTTAACAAATACTATTTATTATATTCCGGTCTATTAAACATATATCACGTTCATTTCTTGCAGAAAGCTGTGGGTAGTTATTGTTCACAAAGTATCAAAGTTTGATCCGGATCCGATCCGGATTACGGATTCTACAGCCATTTGAATTTAACATTGAAAACTGCATTTAACACATGCAGTTTTTGGGTAATCACCCTGAAACTGGCTTGATGGCGTCATTGATGACGTCATGGGGCGAATTTTCAAAAAATCATAACTTGCTCAGTTTTTTGGATATTGATTTGAAATTTTAAAAAAATATGTAGAGTGATAACTGTTATTCATTTGTTATGTTTGATTCGGATCCGATCCGGATTACGGATTTGACAGCCATATGAATTTAACATTGAAAACTCCATTTAACATATACTTTTTATTATATTCCAGTCTATTAAGCCTATATCACATTGAATTCTTGCAGAAAGTGGTGGGTCGTTATTGTTCACAAAGTATCAAAATTTGACCCGGATCCGATCCGGATCAAGGTCAAATACGAAGGTCAGTGCACCATATTGAGTAGTATATCGTTGGAAAGGTCTTGAACCCCTGATTCCAATGGTAACTTATTCGACGTCACAATGACGTCATAAACGTTAAATTTCCGAAATTTCAAAAGGCCATAACAGCGTCAAGACTGTATGGAATCACTTGAAACTTCATATGCATATTTATATCATTGACCACTACGAATTGAAGTACAAAGGTCAATTGCCGAGGTCAAGGTCATCGAAATCCCAGAAAACACATTTTCGGTAATAACATCTGCTTGAATCGCAGTAGGATCATGAAATTTGATCCATATCATTTAGACGAGATATGGCAATCACACGTATATGTCAATTTTATGATTGACCTTGAACTTGGTCAGAAAAATAAGGTCACATGAGCAAAACTTAAAAGTCAAATTTTCAAACTGACGGAAACATATTAAGTAGCATATTAAATGGAAGGTCTTGTTCCCCTGATACATATTTTTCCATTATTTTCCAGATGTGACGATTACTGACGTCACAGTGACGTCATAAACGTCAATTTTTCACAATTTCAAAGGCCATAGTGTCCATAATTCTTGTTTGATTCCGATGAAGTTTTTACAAGTATAATCTGTATCTCCATACACAGGCAGTGCGCAATTTTCGTGACCCAAAGTCAAAGGTCAAAGTCAAGGAAAAGGTCAAAATCACATAAATGGCTATAACTTCGAAACTAATCAAACTACTACCATATTGTAGCTTATCAAAAGGCCTTCCTCAGATGATCTTGAATGTATCCTTTGACCTTGACCTCGAGAAGTTCACCGGCTCATGAAATTTAAGCCATATCATTCACAACAGGCATGGCACTCACAAGAAAAATATCACAAAAATTTATATAAGCACCAGACACATCAAGTTTGTTTATAATATTGACGTCATATGACGTCATAATGACGTAGAAATTCCGGCAAGTGTGTGGCTTATGGCCTCTCGTTTGTTTGTTCGTTTGTTTATTTGTTTTTTGTGTCCAGACTAGCGTCCACATTTCCTATATGATTTCTTGCGAACTTGGCGTACATAATCTCTGGGATACTGGGCAGAAAATGTCATATTTTGGTGTGTCTAGGTCAAAGGTCAAGGTCACGGAAAACGTCGAAAACATATAAGTGGCTATAACTCCGGTTCTAATCGTCGTAGACACTTCAAATCAAGTGCATATTGTAGATAAACTCGAATTCTATCTTTTGTGATCTTGACCTTGACCTTTGACCTTGACCTTGAGAAGTTCGCCTGAGGTCGTATATTTGACCTTGGAGGTGATCTCCTCCGATTTTCGATCTGATGCGTGCAAAAACGTGGGACTGGTCCCTTATGCTCAATGTCAATCTTTAGCCCAATCGGTCAATTCGTTATGACGTAATTGACGTTTCTATGGCAACGAAATCGTTCTCATGATAAGCGAAATTTCATGTTTCAAGCTGTCCATGCCGATAAAAGCATCAATAATGTGCATAAAATTTTAATAGTACACCCACTTATAGCCAGGGATATGTTCTTTTGTCGAAAGTCAAGGTCAATATTGACCTGCAAGTGAAAAACATGCAGCTCACTATATCTCGGGGAGGAAGGAAGATAGAAACACGGACGTAAATTCAAAGTGTTGCACTTACTTAGCCTAACAACTTTTGTATTTACACCTAAGGCCTATGACCAATGGCCTTTGCAAGCGTTTGACCTCAAAAATGACCTTGAGATTGACCTTTTGTGAATATATCAAGTAGTACCTCGTTTGGAAAGTCTTTGAGAGTACGTCCCAAATATGATCTTATTTTCAAAATCTGACGTCGCATGACGTCATAATGACGTGAAACGTCATTTTCTCATACTTTCAGTGATTGTTTACATGAGGTACATGAATCATACATGATTATTGTTGATTTTGTGCTTTGGGAAGTATTGGAGATATCTACTGAAGCCATTTGCCAATTTTTAATTAAAAAATCACAGTATTAATGACGTAATTGACGTTTTTATGACTGAAAAATTGGTGACATTTCATAAAGAACTCAAAGCCGAAGATATTAAAATGTTTTCCAGCCAGAATTTACCATCTATGAACAAGGTATTACCGCGCATATTTAGAAATGGGACACAACCACTTTGCAGTATATATTTAACGTCATGTTTCATGTCTTGACGTCATGTTTCTAGATCAAAGGTCAAGGAGAAGTAAAATGTTAAAAAAACCTAAGCGGTCATAACGTAGGCTTCAAACCAACTGCAGTCGGTCTTGAGACAAACTCAAGACCTACTTTATGTGACTTTGATCTCGATTTCGGACCTTCAATTTGAAAAGTTTCCCTAGGTTGGTTATTTTACCATGCACGTCATCTGCTCGAGTTTTTTTTTATATTCGATGCCTGGTTCTCACATGGGCTGGAGCTCTTATACTGAATTGCCAGTTTCAGCTTTATGCGACCAATTAGATGGCTGAAGTACAAAGGTCTCAGATATACCTTAACAATATGAACCTGAGAGTTAAAAGCTATAGCCTTTCCGAGCGCATCTGGTTGAATTAGACTTTTCGAATAATCTGGAACTTGACGTTTTTTGAGTAGAGTTAGTTTAGAAAGCCTTCGAAGGGTATTATATACCTAAATTTGTAACTATTTTTGAGTTCATCATTTACCATCACGTTCTTCGTATCTTTGGAAATAATGAGTGGGCTGGCATGTAAAGTCCATAATGATCTATAAGATCCACTTCTGAATCAACTGCTATTTGGCAAAACGTCACCCCATATTTGTAAATAAAAATAAACTACAAGTCTGGAACATAATTTATATTTTATTCGGCAATCCAGGTCATATTTGTGTAAAAATGATACATTTGTAACTTCGACACACTCGTGCATTTTCAAGTTTAACATTATAAATATCCTGTACATTATACAAAACACTTAGAAACAAATACACTGCTCAATGTCGTATTTCAATATTAGTAGGAATAACACTTAGATATATACGGAACATGCATGATACAGTGTTCTTTCTGAAATCATATAATACATGTGTGAATGGTACCAATGAGCAGCTAAGATGCCATGATTGTTCATTATGTTACACTTGACAAGTGTGTTGATAAGTATAACAATTAAGACCATTTGATTCATTTTTGCGATGACATCCAACCTTGGGAATCAATTTTTGTGATGACACCCAACCTTGTCTGTTTGTCAGATTTTCAATAATAATCTGAAGTTAATTCCTCTATTATTCTTTACCAGCAACTGAATGCCACGCCAGAGGTATAGTAATGATGATGATGATGAGAGGCACAATTCTGTGCTTACGGGCAACGAATGACTACCGGTAGGCCTAAATGACATAAATTAAAAATCATTTGATACAACACTTGATATGTGATGCTAACAGGCATAGCATGCTATATCACATATTGAATATATCGTACCCATCACTACGCTACATGGTTTGTGCTGGAATCACAACCGATATATTGTGGTTATTAGAACATAATAATTATACCCAGATTCCTAAACCTTTCATCAAGAATGCATTATTCCTGACACTCATACAGTTTTTGGTATTACACCTAAACACAAAATTATAATTGGATACAAATATATTTTAATATGTACACAAAGCTACCAATGAAATCCACGAGAACAGTGAATATCTTTTGGATCATCGACAATTTATAATAACGAGAATAACAATCAATAAGAGGAAAACGATATGTTAGCATGCAATAATAAATCAGTATGACTAAAACAATGCAACTATCCCTCAGTTTCACAGGACCATCCCCACGTACACCATCGTGTCATAATAGTCCCATTTACCAAATATCACATTAGGGACATACATTCGTAAACATTTTGATACATGAGGATCAGTGCAATATACAAATATCACGTATGTTATAGCCTATCTATACAAGATCACATCACATGTTATACCAGCTAATTATAAGTTTAATGGTCATACAAGACCCCCCTGACCCCCACCTTTCCGCAGCAATTTCAGCGAAACAAACGTCAGTGTGAAATACACAATTATCGCTATACTATGAACAACACCCCCTCCCCCCCCCACAAAAAAATGTTCTACAAAATTACGTTGACTTCTAATCCCATAATGTGATCCTTTTGCACCACATAACAAACACAATGCAACTCATTAGGGGGGCTACAAATATGGAGGGAACAGTGCACCATCAAATGCTGAGAGAAGGTTCATTAGATATCTTTGAAACAACTCTAGTCAGAGAATGATGTCATCCTTGCTGTGTTTGTTCGTAAAATGTGCTACCACTTTGGCCATTGATGACCTTGTTGTGGCCATGGTAATATAATTAATTGTTAAGACACTGTTCATGTCATCTATGGTATGTATTAAATAGAAACTTTTAAAGCTGGAGCCCTTGCAACGGTCATTAAAAGTATTCACTATGTTTCAAAAGCAACTCATGAATTTGTTGTGTTGTTATAAAACTCGTTGATTCATATTGATGACTGTAAGAAAAAGATCAAGAATGGGCAAAAGCATGTATTTTCTCTTATGGTCGATTTGGAAAAAAAACCATTAGATCATTATTGTATGTGTATAGACTTCAAACTATTATTTTAAAAGTGTTCAAAGCATGAATGTTTTGAGACAATTGTACTTGAGGTTTATGTAATAGTAAGTAGAATCCAATGCCATTTAACAAAAATGGTTGGTGGGATATAAATGACAAGATTCAGCACTGTACACTATGCACAGAACTCCAGGAATTAAAGTGTGCAGTTTTAGAATCCGTTGGCAGGTGATATGGGAAATTTTTGTTCCCAACTGCAACTTCTTGCATTGTAATTGTGTTTTACATAATGATTGTTATAAATCCAATCAACATGATCATTATTTTGTCACGGTACAGGTAATATCACTGTTTAGACTTATTATCCTGATCTTGATGTCAAGTCCGAGAACAGCACCTAGTGTAAACATGATCAATAATATATTTGATGTAGCTTCTGCTTCTGACAATAAATTGAAGGTTAGTAAAGTCTTATTTCAACAATGTCTGGTTGTTGTAAAGAAGTCTCGAAAGTTCCAGATCTATTTTGAAGTTTTTTTTATTTTAAACCATCGACATTTTTATCAGTATTTTATGTTCACAATGTTGCGTGAAGATAAATCAAAATCTACTAGCACTTTTTTCTGTTTGTTAATATTTTTTTTGGAATTTCTATTGGCAGCTTCATGTAGCACGGATTCACTCAAGCTTTAGTGAAAGAAATGTTGTGTCATTGTGTCATGTGTTAGTGAAAGAAATGTTGTTTTCACGGATAGACTCCTCCACTGCAAAATAGTGTGATGCATAATCAGGATAATTGGCCAACAGATCAGTGTCTTCATTTCTCCATGGGAGGTTTAACATCAGTTTCGCCTGATAGAAGTCACTTGGTTTCTTTCCGAGACTGAACTTGTGAAACCTGATAACTACCTCTCGTTTTCGTCTAAGCATGACACCAGCAGAGTTCTTCAACCGAATATGTTTTGGGAGTCATTCTCGATCGTCCACTTGCTCCTCGACTTCTAACACAATAGGAGTACTGTCATCCGTGGCATCGTCTGGATTTACATGAGTCACTTTGTAATTACATGCAAAATCTGCAAGGCACATGTTTTCAATGCAGTCTGGTCGCAGTGAATATCTTTCGATAATATTACTTCAGAAGATATTCTCATCAGACTCCTCAAGCTCATCAAGTTCTTTTTGTGGCTTTAAAACCGCTGCCCTTTCACTTTTTTATCACTGTTCACAAGACTTCTCTGCTGAATTTCTTCATTGGCATTGACAACATTCGGTACACTGCTCCCTGTGCACTCACTTCACGTTTATTCAGAAAAGTGGAACCCACACGGCGTAGCATACTCTTGATTTCCTGATCTTTATGCTCTTTACATACTTGTTTCAGGAGTTCGCCTATACCTTTCTCATTTTTTGTCATATATGCTGCTACGTACATAACACAAGCGCATGCATCAAAGATGTACTGTACATCGATGTTTGCCTGCCAAGCTTTCAATACAGTGGAGTTGTAAGCATTAACACAAGTTTCTTATGATGACCTCCTCAACATCAGATTTGTACCTCTCTGTGACACATGCAATGCTCCTATGTAATCTTCTGGAGAAAACTCGGCTTTTTGTAGAATGTTTGCCAGGTTAGGTCTTTTGGTGTGGTCTCATCACACATGACCTCCTTCACTTTCCTCAAAACATTAGCGGCTTGGTCTTTCTTGCACTTTGCAGTTTCTGGGTCGTCTGGTTCTCTTGCTATGATTGTTTGTGGACATGGTGGTCGTGGGTAGTTAAATCTACAATGTCCATTTCTCTTGCAATAAGACGAATGTGTGTGGGTTTGTAATTTCTTTACAACCTCCCCCAGGTCGCTGTCATCATCAGGAATTTCACAGGTAATATGCTTGTCTATGAAAGATACCATTTCTTCATCAGAATCTATGTCTATCTCTGGTGCATTTTTCACCCACAACAGAGAATGTGCATATGGAGAACCACGAGCTTGAAATTCAATTCGAATAACGTAGTCAACAATTTCTCCTAGCGGCTGAGCATTAGACCTAAGAACATCTTGAAAACAAAAGTTCCAATCTGTACTGAAACTGTCTTGCGGCAGTAACTGGGTTCCGTCTCAGCCATTGTGCTCTTGTACAAAGGACAGCTCTTTCACATCTTCGTCACTCAAATTTGTTCCAAACTGTCTGGCTATCGTTCGAATCACATCCGGCCTTTGCATGTCAGAAGCAGATACAGTGAAAAAACATGTTGGTATTCCGAACTGACGAACCATAGCTAACAAAATGTTGTTCCTCGTACATTTTTCAACATTTTGTATGCACGATCTGCATTCACAAAGCCTTTCATTTGTTCAACATTTTTAACCATCCCAGCAGTTAGGTGTTTCCTTGATGATGCTACCCACTGGCTCTTCTAAAAATATAATGGTTGATGTCATTCGTGACTTGCTTGCTTTCTGTGGCATATTGTGCGCTCAGAATATATTCAATTGCCCCAAACCGACCATCAACATCTAGTATTCTTTGGTTGAAGTATCTTCGTGGGGTCAGTTGACAGGGTCGTTCGGCTGTCATTGCATTGGAGCCATCTGGGTATTTGTCTGGATTTGAGAGTTCCTCAAAGTTAGGGTCACTCAGAAGTGGCATTGGTTTCTGGCCTTCTGTTGGTGCTACACTGATCAGTTTGTTGAGCAGTTCAGGATCTTCATGTACGATGCTTGTTTCATAAGGCAGACCACGCACTTTCACCAGTGTCTTCATCTCTGTCTGCATTTGAAAAATAGCATTCAATCTCATTGGCATTCAATATTGCACCGACATCAGTTGAAACGCATGGATCAAAAATCACATAATGTGACTGTGCAATTAATCCAAGATCAATCACAGGCATGTTACTGTTTCGAGTCTTTGATGTCACAACTATTATCGTGTCAGATGCAGTTGCGTGGATATTCACCGTCAAAACGTACATGTCAGCGATAGCTTGCAGTATCATATTGTCACCCAAAGGTTTCCGTTCTCAAGTTCACCAAGATACCTGACCCATTGGACTTCTCTCTGTGAATCTCGATCTGTTATTTCATGATAACCATGTCTTCTACACTAGGTTGCTCAGTGTCAGCGTTCGACAAATCTTGGATTGCAATCCTTGTCGTTATGAAATCAATGTAACAGTCTCGATTTCGTAGCATGAACTCAGAAATATGTGTACGCAACAGAGTTGGATTAGTATCAGTTATACCTAACCATTCAAGGTGATACCAAATTGCATAAAACATACAATTTCTATCTTCTGGCACATCGATAATGTTCATGTTACTTTGTCTTGCCAGCATGGTTAGTTTCTCATAATCATTTCGACTAGACTTTCTTATGTCAGACATAGATACCACTTCAAAACTGTTGACGGCTGATGTTCCTGCAACCTGTTCTTCATCATTCGTGTTACATGTAGGTACTTTGATATGTCCATAATCTTTACTTTTATCAATTTTCTCATTTTTTCCACAGACTGCTTCCTTGTCCAAACTCATGGCTTGCCAAAGACCAAGGTCATCGTTTGCACTGTCCTCAGCCCAATTGGCATTATTTTTATCATGTTATAACGAGGATTGTTTTGACCATCTCAGTGCATTCATCAATATTTCAGGTCTAACATGTTCATGTATGTAATGACTAGAATGCTTCAATTGTCTTTTGAGCTTCATGGGTAAGATTTGCGACTCTGATGGCAGCCTTGGCAAGAGCTGACACATTGCATCAAGTTTTGCAGGCACTTTCACAGCTGGACCATGAATTCCATGTTGTTTTCCCCTAGGTAGAGCAACCATCTTCATGAAAGGTATTCTCTGGCACATAAGTCTTACTTCTAGTGGGTTGAGATCTTGTAATTCACGTGGTTGTTCTACCAATGATAAATTGTTGGCCTTCGCTTGTGCTGGTAGTTTGCCCCTATTTAGAGTCAAATCACATGTTCTACAAATCCATTCACTGCCATCATAAGACTTAAGACGAAATGACAAAACTTCATTCGAAAGCGATTTTGAAGCTTTCTGGTACTTTTGTTCATTCAGACGAGTGACTGTCATCCTGAAGAGTAAACGATGGCATGAACAGCAAATATAGTTGGCGTAATCTATGACCTTTTTAAGAAAATTTGAAATTACAGATTTATCTTCACTGTTTTGTTTCTCTCGTGTTTCTTTATGAATACTCTTTTTCTCGTTAAGTCTCTGCCGCTTCTTTTCCAGTGTTTCTTTGCCATGTGACTTTTTCTGGATTTCAACTTGTTTGTCAAGTCTCTGCCGTTTTGTTTTGGAATTTCCTTCTCTCGTGACTCTCTTTGGATTTCAAATTTCCTTCTCTCGTGACTCTCTTTGGATTTCAAATTTCTTGTCAAGTCTCTGCCGCTTTTGTTTTGGTGTTTCCTTTTCTTGTGACTCTCTCTGGATATTTGTTTGTTTGTCAAGTCTCTGTCGCTTTTGTTTTGGTGTTTCACACCCTGAAACATATCTTAAGGCGGTGACTGACCTAGTTCTTTTGTCTAGGGGTCAGGTCATGTTATTGTCACCGATTTGTGCTCAGATTGTTTGGAAGGAAGATAAACACAAGGTAAGAAAAATGCAATTTCTGCAACATAACGCATATATATAATAACTGAGGTAGATGATACGATGTCCGAGATACTACTACAAATTTATTTACTTCACAAATATTCGTAGGGGCTGAAATTCCCCAGAAATGAGGTTTCTTCCATCAATATTTACCCCAATTTTGACACGGTGATCACGTTCATGGTCATTTTCAATAAATTCTGCACATTGTATTTAGATAATTTGTACACGGGAGTTAAGATAATCATCTCATGTTTCATACATCTTGCGCATAGGCACTAATATCTTGTAATTTTTCAGTTATTCCTAAATTATTCCACACGCTTGTCACCGATTTAGTCAAGCGTCACCGACTTAGGTTTACATTTTGGGTATAACATACCCACTGGTTGAATGAGTTGAACTGTACAATAAGTTCTCAGCAAATGTGTTCTTGTGTACGGTGATAGCGATATCATATTCGTGGTATCATGGACCGTACGCAGCAATATATTTTGCAGTATACATCCCAACAACATTTCATAAGACCGCGTTATTGTGCGGCGTTAGCCGTACTATATCTGTTAGTGTAATTTTGACCCCATGGTACTACAGGTGAGGCGCTTGTCCATGCGTGGACTTATTGCTACCGAATTAAGTCAGCGATGACATTATCCATATTTTATGTCACAATCTCAGATTACAACAAAGTTAAGTAGCAAATATTGAACAAAGAAAACATACACCTTGGTCATTTGTGGAAAGTGCAACTAAAACACATTTTGGCAAGAATAATGGACGAATCGACAAACAAATGCGAGTAATAATCAATTTTCGCATGGACAAGCTCTGCACCAGTATTGCGGGTATTATGGTATTGTAAGACCATCTACGAGAATTGTTCTCTGTGAGAGGGAAGTAGAGAGTTATTACAATACGAGTTCGAGTTCATTGTTTCATATTGTTATTAAACTAATCAATAAGGTTGTTTAACCAAGAAATTGGTTTCGTGTCTACTTATCCTTGATTTTTCTCGTATTCACTCAGCCTCGAGTACTGGTTCTACTCTCCTTTGTCCCTGTGGCCGCACACGTAACCTCAAGTTCTGCTGTTGTGATGCTTGTTTATGTATTCATGCACAGCATATTCACCTCCACTCCAATGTAATCTGCGTCTCCGTAGTTCTGTGGTCGTAACCAGCAAGCGTTGCAAAAGTGTTTATTGCACTGCATTTCGTGCATGCAGGTGGTTCATCGCTCTCCGAAACACTCTCTCCATCAGACACTGTGATTTTCGAATCATCCCCCGAGTCTGTAGCCGATTCTGTAGCCGAGTCGGACCCTGTCGGTGCGTCATTGTCGCATTGCTATATTCGCAGTTTGTACGTGCACACCTGATTGGACAGGTACAGCTCTCTTTTCCTGCCATGATTCCTGAATGAACAAACGATGGGACTATGCAAATAATTTAGGCATGTCCACGTAATAATTATGATTGTGTATAGTGTACAATCATGTTAATTTTGCTCATTTTCCAAATATGAAGACAAGAATATGGAAAGAAAAGAAAATAAACATTTGCATTATGATGTTGCAATGCATACTGTTGATTGGACATCGGCTGTGGCTAATACTTCAAGCGTTTTTCGTGGAGATATATCAGTCTTTTTCTGGGCCACTAACATCTTAAGTCGGTGACGCTTGACTCAAATCAGTGACACGATAAGCGTGTGTAGTAATTTAGGAATACGTGAAAAATTACAACATATTGGTGCGCATACGCAGGATATATGAGAGATGAGATGATTATCTTAACTCCCTTGTACAGATTATCGAAATACAATGTGCAGAATTTATCGAAAATGACCATGAACGTATTCACCGTGTCAAAATTGGGGTAAATTTTGATGGAAGAAACCTTATTTCTGGGGAGTTTCAGCCCCTACAAATATTTGTGAAATACATAAATTTGTAGTATCTTGGACATCGTATCATACCCCTCAGTTGTAATAATACATGCGTTATGTTGCAGAAATTGTATTTTTCTTACCGTGTGTTGATCTTCCTTCCAAAAAATCTGAGCACAAGTCGGTGGCAATAACATGACCTGACCCCTAGACAAAAGAACTAGGTCAGTCACCGCCTTAAGATATGTTGCGGGGTGTTCACTCTCTCGTGACTTTCTCTATATTTCAATTTTCTTGTCAAGTCTCTGCTGCTTTTGTTTCGGTGTTTCTTTCTCTCATGACGCTCTCTGGATAACAATATGCTCGTCAAGTCTCTGCTGCTTTTGTTTCGGTGTTTCTTTCTCTCGTGACGCTCTCTGGATAACAATGTGCTCGTCAAGTCTCTGCTGCTTTTGTTTCGGTGTTTCTTTCTCTCGTGACGCTCTCTGGATAACAATTTGCTCGTCAAGTCTTTGCTGCTTTTGTTTCGGCGTTTCTTTCTCTCGTGACTCTCTCTGGATAACAATTTGCTCGTCATGTCTCTGCCGCTTTTGTTTCGGTGTTTCTTTCTCTCTTGACGCTCTCTGGATAACAATTTGCTCGTCAAGTCTCTGTCGCTTTTGTTTCGGTATTTCTTTCTGTCGTGACTCTCTCTGGATAACAATTCGCTCGTCAAGTCTCTGCTGCTTTTGTTTCGGTGTTTCTTTCTCTCGTGACTCTCTCTGGATAACAATTTGCTCGTCAAGTCTCTGCTGCTTTTGTTTCGGTGTTTCTTTATCTCGTGACTCTCTCTGGATAACAATTTGCTCATCAAGTCTCTGCCACTTTTGTTTCGGTGTTTCATTAATCCGTTTTTCTGATCTATTTTTTGCTCATGTTCAAGTCTGTTTCTACGATGTTCTGTTGTTTTTTGTTCTTGCTTTATTCTCATTCTCTCTTTCTTTTCTTGCCTCCGCTGTGCATCACTCTTGCGTTTAGGCATTTTTCTCAGCTGAACATGTAGCTCTGTATCTAATGTGTCTGTTGTTGTTTTTATTCTGGTGCGATACGCAATAAATGGTCTCAGCTAACACTTTTGGATTAGTTACATTCAATACCTCTTCATAGGATCACCAGAGTTAGTATACAAACTTAATAACGCAAACTCAGATATGCACACTGTACAAATGTATATTCCTTGCGAGTATTCATTTGTTATATAAATCAACACGGTTCCTTGTGGTTTTCTGGTGTATTTGTGTGCGTCGAAGTAATTCAAAATAATTAACCAATAATAGGTGTGCTTTCCAGTGTTACTTCAAATATAATCAATAAATTTAGATTTAAGCACAAACATAAAATTCAAAAACTCGCTCTAAATATAACAGAACTGTTTATTATGAATATACTATACAATATATACGTTATGACTTTACATTATGATACAGTGCCTTTGCGTGGCAATGATGAAGGTTATGAAGTGTTAAAAAAAACAATATAGTAGTCCGCCCTATGGTCCAAGTATTTTATCTGCAGATATCAATTCACAAAGATTCACAATAGAACTGTACTGTACAAAATAGTAATATTGAATATACAAATAATTCAATGCCAAATGCACTTGATATAGTAACGATGTAGGTAGGTAGGTAGGTAGTTTTATTTCAGAAACACACAACATAAAATCCCAAGGCCAATCAATAACAAGTTCATTTTTATGTGTCTCTGTGGGTGCCACCAAGAATTGTCTGAAACCTCAAAGTGCATACAATTACTAAATATTTAGTTGCTATCATGTATACAAGAGGCGGTGACACACACTAGGAATTATTTACATTCATTCTATTACAAAGGTCCCAGAACAAAAAAAACAAACAAACGAAATAAATTGTTTAACATAAAAAAAATAATAGGTAGAGAACAAAATGAAAGCTGTCAAACATGGAAAACAGTGGGTGGGAAACAAACACGGAAGAAAATAACTCGAATAATTAATAAATGGAATAAAAAGGTGATAGATATCATTTTATAAAATGATTTTTTTTTGTTACATTATAAACTGAATTTGTGCAGATCAAAACACATGTAGCGCTTTCACATATACAAGAGATTATTTTGATATCAACATATTACGAGACAGGTGAGTGTTCAGGGGCCTAGTGCACCAAACCGTCGTAAAACAAGCGTCGGTTGAGTGTCGGTGGGACCTACGTCCGTCGTAGAAACGTCCGTCGTGAAATCACCGCCCGTGTGGCGTGCACCAAGAAGTCGCAAATTGGTCGTTAGTCCGACGCGTCGGCGTGCCGACCGACGGATCGGTGCATACTTGTTTGAGCTTTTAAATGTCAAGATTATCAGATTTAACTGTTAAATGCATTTTATATGGATGGCTGGTGTTGGAAATACACGTACAGTATGATTCTGGAAAGCTACTGTGTGGACAATAAATTTTTCAAACATTCACTGTAACCAATCTGGTATGCACTGCAACTGCACACATAAACCTATTGAAGCGTACAATAAATCTGTTGACAATGAATGTATATTTTACCCTGTGCGATTCCAATATTTCACACATGTATTGTAGTTTAGCATTGATTAATTGCAAAGGATCAACCATTACAGCCTTTTGGTATATAATGAGAAGTGTTATCGTCCCTTATCACAATACGATCTGTACATTGGTTTAGTGTATAAATATATCTAAGTATTTGGAAACCAAAATATGGCTATTTACAGTAAATTCAAAATGAATGATTTAGTGCAGTTTCATAATTTGAGTTTTCTTCGCGTGTTCAAGCAACCATCATAATAGCGCAGTTGGTAGCATAATTATACTGATACTCTGCAATCATTGAAATTTTGATAACAGCTAGTGTTATCAGAGTGTTTTTTGATAACAGCTAGTGTTATCAGAGTGTTATGTGAACATATCGCACAGATAAAATATTTTACTCCACTTATATTGTGCCGTACACGATTTCAAAAACCTGTACGACCCATCTACGACTGCTCAGTAGGAGTCGCAGATTTTACGTCCAGTGGACGTTAGTTTTCAACGACCGACAGCTTTGTGCACACCAACTTTCACACCGACGCAGAATTCACGACGGACGTTGGTGTTTTTACGACGGACGTTGTCACCGACGCTTCACCGACGGTTTGGTGCACTAGGCCCCAGTATTCTGATACATACATATTTGATAACTTGTTTATAAAACAGTTTTTGGATATGCCGTTTGCTTTTAGAGATTTATCTAGAGTCGACCATTTTTTTGGACCATTGTACATAAAACTGCGCCTGATGACACCACAGTTTAACATCGGGATTGTTGGATCACATCTATTCCGAGTGGCATGTTGATGGCTGTCACTTGGATATGTAAATATGCTCATTAGCGATTTAGGCAGAATTGATCGATTGAATTTGTACATCGAAACTCCAATGTACAATCTGTACATATCACGTATTTTTAATATACGAGATTGTTTGAAGAGAATAGACTATGTTCATTATACGCCGACTAATGTATACAGCGCAGTGCCTTTTTCTGCAACATCACTAGTTTGCGCATATGTTTTGCATACGAATTTCCCCCACAGTATAATGCCGTACGTCAGATGAGGATGAATTAAACTATAATACAAAGTCCTTAGGTTTTCGCTCGATAATATATTTTTTATTCATATGAAGAGCATATATCCCACTGGAAACCCTTTGCTTACAATAATGGATATGTTCCCCCCAGTCAAGGTTACTGTCTATATACAGCCCAAGGAATTTTGTGCACCGGACTTGTTCCAATACTACATTGTCAATAAGTAAGTGGTATGTGTGGTTACTTTTTTGCCTCTTTTTGTTACTAAAAAAATACATTTGGTTTTTGTGGCATTTACTGACAATTGATTAGCCTTGAACCAATCGCTCAATGATTTTAAATCATCATTCATTTTTTTAAAGATAGCAGCGACATTTTTCTCGCTGTAGTATACTGTGGTATCGTCATCAAATAGAACAGACTTGCTGCATCTTATAGCTTTAGGTAAGTCGTTCGAGTATATTATGAACAAAAGAGGCCCGAGTACCGAGCCCTGGGGTACACCGTATGTAATATTATTGACATTTGATTTACAACCTTTGTAACTGACATATTGCTCTCTACTTTCCAGATAACTCTTGAACCAGGCTAGGGCTGAGCCACGTATTCCATAATGTTCTAATTTTTTTAGCAAAATTATATGATTAATCGTATCGAACGCCTTCGATAAATCTAGGTACACTGCAAGACAATCATCTCTATCGTTAAAATTTTGGGATACATCTGAAACAAACTTTGTTATTGCATCAACTGTTGACCGCTTTGGCCTAAAGCCATACTGGTTTTCGAACAATACATTTGTGTTTTGACAAAAAGTTATAAACTCTCTTGTGTATGACCTTTTCCAAAATCTTTGACATATTAGACAACAATGATATCGGGCGGTAGTTTGTGAAGTGTTCTTTGGTTTTGGCCTTGTAGATAGGAACAACCTTGGCCAATTTCATTTCCTCTGGTAATATACTTTGCTCTATTGATTGGTTAATTATAATTGACAAAGGTACACTACAACTCACACAGATCTGTTTGAGAAAGGCCATGCTAATGCCGTCATCACCGCTATTTTTCTTGGCTTTGAAAGTCCCTATTATTTCAGCAATTTCGGATCCGTCGGATACATGAATATCGAGTTCGCATTGGGATTGCTTGTCATATAATGATCAAAGAGCATTTGCGATTTTGGAATAGCGTCTGCACATTTTTTGCCAATTGTTGAGAAATATTCACAAAAGCCGTTTGCAATTTTCTGCTCGTCTGTTTCCTGTTGCCCATTTATAATAAACGTATCAGATATATCACTTTTGTTATTTGTTTTCCCAATTAGTGTATTTAATATTTTCCAGGTTTTCTTTATATCTTGCCCATATTCCCTCAATAGTTCGGCGAAGTGCGTTTGTTTAGCCTTTCTTTTTATTGAATTGAACATATTCGTGTATTGGGAATACCTTTTGTGGGCTTCGCTGTCTTTCGGCTTACCCACGTCTTTCGGTAGGTATTTTATGTCGAAACAAAATTTATTGACAAAGCTAAATAGAGAATTTTATTTTGAAATCAACAGCAAAAGATGTCCAATAACAATGACTGCTGAGAATAGCAATACAACTGGTAAAGATTGATAATAACGTTTGTGTCTAGTTACAAACTCACAAACTATCTGAATTTAACTGAACTGTGTTCGTAAATGAAAACAGATCTTCAACCACAAGCCTATTATAGTCCGTCAAAAATGCAGTAATGTTTTTTTTGGAATTATATCAATACACGGCAACTTCTATGTAGTCTACTTCGTTATATAATTGTTCCCAAAGGCGAAAGAAATTCAGTGTCAGGTTCAATTTTGCAAATCAGTGTCTGAACTTCTGTCAAGGAACACAAAAGCAAAGTCCCTGATTAGAGTATTAGTGTTTAATAACAACACAAAGAAGCAAGTGTGATCAGACTGAAGAAAACTACCAGTTTATGACCTCATTCAATTTGTTAAATCAAGAATCAAGTTATTAAATTAACAATTTGTTGAATTAAGAATGTGTGAAGATAATCATAAATCCGTAGTTCAATTTATTCTTGTAGACAGATTAAATGGTACACTGTTGGTGTATGTAATGCATAATACCAAACAAAAACTTCACTGCGAAGATTTTCAAAATTTTTGGACACCAAATATTCAGTGAAGTTGCAGTTTTTTTTAAGTCAGAACATGTATTTTAGTGGTCTTTTTTGGTTAAAAACAATGCACACAATGTAGTGCAGAATAGATTTTAACCACTTTTTGATAGATGATAACGATACGAAGTAATGAGACAATGAATAATGGTCAATGAGTGATCAATCAGAATGCAATTTCAGGGATGCTGTAGATAGATAGACGTTCATTTGAGTCTCACCTCTGTACATCATAATATAATAAACAATGTGTTAATAAAAAGGTGTACAAAGCCACTCTATCAAGAGTTGTGAGAGACTAAATTTGACGTACACTTATATGTAAAAACCTGCCTGCGTTCAAGCATACAATTAAGAGTCCTGGCAACATATAAAACAATTGCTGGTTCACTCAGTATATACACAAATAGCTGTTGATCGGACATATTACATACATTTGGGTTAAAAGATTGTACATTGTGGAATAATTCACCTCTTTAATCATCATACAGTGTGCAATTCAATAAAACATGCATTTCATCCTCGACACCATTATTACATATTTGACATATTCGTTCATTGGCTGGTAATTTGACACGTTCGTATCTGCCCGTGTCGATACGTAAGCGGGCCACACCACATCCAAACCTAGCCAAGGCGGATCTTTGACCTCTAGACGAATTGCATTATAAATATTGTTCAATTTGTGAACTTGTTTGAAATAATCTATTTGTTCTTAATTTGTTCCCCCTGTATATAGAGATGCAGTTCAGAGGGATGATTAATTGGATTTCGATAATTGGCTTTGTAATTGGCTATGTTTTCAGAATTGGCTTTTGATTTTTGATTGTATGTCAGTCAGAGAAACAGCACCTGAAAGACAACAAACAAAACATTAAAACAAAAAAATGTAATGATAGTAGACAAACTCTTTATGTAGGGAGCTAATTTCAGAATTGTGTTAAAACAGAATTCGCTTAGGCCTAAAAAAAAAAAATTCTGTTTCTCGTCCTTCTTTTTTTTCAAATCTGGGTAGGGAGGGACTTTTTATTTTTCATTTTTCATTTTTTATTCTGCAAAAAATGCCGTCCTCAGTTCAAGAGAAAATTGGGTAGGGGGCACTTTTTATTTTTGGTGGGACGACATTTCACACATATGAGAATAAGTTTGATTTATTGATTGATTGAAAAAAACACACTTGCGCACAGGCGCATTCAAGTCCAAATAAATCAAGCCTTCAGAATTGAAATCATGTGTAACACATGTCTTTAATGAATTCATTTCTAGAGGCTTGATTTATTTGGGCTTGAAACCTCTTGGCCGGGCACCTTGGCACTACTGGGGTGCCATCATCCTGGCAGTCAGCACAGACAGGATGATTCTGTGTTCTACTAGTAGTAGTATCAAAAACCGTCAGTTGATAATATATTTCACTGATGAGTAATTGTGGAGAACCTTTCTATCAGTTAATATGTTCATTGAAGAATTCATGAGGAATATAGTAAATCATTCTTGATCACAATTTCATATGTATTATTACATACACGTAAACACATAGAAAAACTGTTTTTGAGAGCTGGTAGCGTCTTTGTCTCATTTGGCGGAGAGTGAAAACAAGGAGGAAAGTTGAATATATGCCTAAGTTGCATGCAGTGATTCGGTGTCTCAATCATTCACTATCTTCAAAGTAGGGGCGGGAACCCTTTTTAATTTTATTTGAGAATCGCAAATAAAAAAATCCGGGAGGCTGCTTTTGAACACAGGCGGGCGGGGACGAGAAACAAAAATTTTTTTTTAGGCCTTACAATTTGATATACAGAGTATTGGATTTTGTGTGAATTATTTTGTATTTTTCATGCTACTAGAAAAATAGAAATAGCTGCCCCACAAAAACAGTTTGTTTACACAATACAAGTCACTCAATAACAAATTGCGCACGAAATACTACTGAAAATGCTGAACTTCATACACACTTTTATAACTGGACACTTCCGTCGCCGTCGACTGCGTGGGTGTATTCCCCTGATGTCCTATAATCCGTGTTGTTGTATTTTTTGTAATAAGTTAGCAAACGAACTAATCAAAGTCAAGGTCCAACGTCAAAATCTCTACAGAAGCTTTGCCTTGATCAGTCCAATAATAAAGGTTTCTCACCTTATTTCATTGAAGCAATAATAGCCTCAACTACTGAAGCAATGATAACTTATTCAGTAATAGCAATCTTTTTTTGCATAAAACCGTCAGCTCTATACTTGTACACACATTCAGTGTAATTTGTTTTGAGACTTCAAAAGAAATGGAAAAACCACAGACCTCAAACTGGATATTTCGCATTGTTGTAATAAAATGTCTCATAAACTTTTTATTATTCAATTTTTCCGAAACAAAAAAACACAAAAGGTTTCGTGTCTAAACATTGCTCAACATGTTTGTTCAATGTTCAATATTGCACTTATTCCTGTGAAATTAACAACCCAAGAGCATTCATAAGCCATTTGTGTTAAAATGGTTGATTTTGTCACAAAATATGTCAACAATCGACCAAATCGATAGGTATCACGAATTTAGCACAGACATGTCAAGATAAAATGTTATTGGAATGGGATCAGATTTGCAACCTGTAAAGCAGTCTTGTAAAATTACAAAGCCTAGAGCGTTCACAAGCCACATATGTTAAAATGGCTGATTTCATCACAAAATGGGTTATCAATTGGCCATTTTTGGCACTATAGTAACCAAAATTGATTGCTTTCGTGATCCCACCATAATACATGTCCATTTGAGATATTATTATGATCAGATTAGATTTGCAATCTGTAGAGCGTTTACAAGAAAATATGAATGGAGAACGCGGCACGACAGGTGCAAATCCTTAGTATCCTCCGAACTTTGTTCGAGGATACAATAACTGATAATAATTAATGAAAAAAGAAAAACAAATTGGCTTTGACAGTTTGGGTCCAAACTTTAAATTGACAATGAAAGGGTCAGCAAAATTTTACTACACACAACAAGTCAGCAAAACCACGACTCTGCCTCCAGGACTGTAGTCACACTGAGGTGAACCAGGACTGTAGTCAGACTGGAAGCAGGTGAAGTCCTGTAATGAACAACAAAACATGATTTGCATCATCACCATTATCAGTTAACGAATGTTATAAGTCAGTATACACTAATAAAACATGATGAAGGTATGCATGCTTATACTTGAACAAATAATCTTGCTTAAACTGTCAAAAATTGAATAATGAATATATGTCCGAAAATTGTAGAATGTACTCTATTGCAGCATAACTTTCTGATGCGAATGTTTGCCTCAACAAATTTCTACTACATACAGAAACTGCGAGCAAGGTATCATTCAACTGGGAAACTGTGAGTCTGCCTCCAGGGCTAGACTGGGGTGGCCAGAACTGATCAGACTGGGTGCAGCGTCAGAGGGCTGGAACTCCTGTAAAGACAAGTATGATACCAAACACAAAACAATCCGCAAGACTAAACTCAAAATCCATGGACAAAATTTACACAATCGGTATGTTAAGGTTGGACAAAAATTCAAAATTGGTGATCAAGGTCCGAGCAATTTGAATATCACAGACATCCGGCGAAGCCAAATGTGAGATCGTAACCGAGAAATGTAACCGAGAACAAACTATTGTTTAGAGTCACATACTTGCTCAAAATTGCATAACGATATAACCAAAATAAACATTGATTATAACCTTAGATATTTTTATTTTATTTTTTAATGCTCATTATGAAATGTGAGATGGCAATGATAGCAAACAATCAGAATGCAAAACTAGACAAGCAAGAGCTCACGTGTCACACAGCAAAAGCCCGGAAACAGCGACCTGGAAGAAGAAATGAAATCTATAGCATCAGCTAAGGTTCATGCTACATACAATACATGTTAACAGTATGGTATATCAATTAATTCATTCAAATGTTATACTAGTACATGTGAACAAGTTAACTTGTTTGAGTGTTGGACTGCTGCAATATAATACTCGGAATCTCAAAGGAATGGGTCAAAGACAGCATGGCTGTTATCCCTGCATGACACCATTGCATTCACGACTACCTTATGTTGCCTACACCATTTTCTTAATGTGAACTAGATAATTCGGTGGCCGACAACCGCATGTGTGTATCCCCTTAATGCTTTGTCACTCTATTGTCCAAGATATGTTATTCAGAGAGAAATATCATTAGGCCAGTGATTTCATCAATGTCCCTATTACAAGTTTCCGGCATTAACTATTTTTATTTCATTCAGTAACACTCCTAATAGCTAAAACATTCATTAACTTATTCTTTCTCACCAAATACTTTCCTGAGAAGCTTGTCTCAGGAATGGAATGTGGCGATTTTGCCCTAAGCACGCGGCAGGTGATTGTAAACATAAATGCCATTTATGTGGCCTTTTTGTACTTGGCCTTGTTTTGACATGCTCCGTTCGAGCGTGCGTTGCCACGGCGACGTATTGTAATTTACGCTCCAGTAAACTATAACAATGGATCGATTAAACCTCGCGTGCGCCCTACAGTTTCTGGTACACTGGAAGCGACTCGATCGAGGAGATTGTCCGAGAGATCGAGACTAGGACGCACACGAGGCTCGCCATGAACTTTGTGTTCCCTGGTTTCCATGGGGAGGCCCGGGCTGGGAGAGACAAGTTGCTGACTCGGGGGCCTTCGGCCCTGTGGATCGCCAGCTCTCTCCCTTCCCGGGACGTGTGACAGAGGCTCTGGCCAGCATGTCGGACTGTACGGGGTTCCGTCCCCGAGGTAGACCGCGGCTCGCCAGGCCCCGCCAGTTAACACCGTAGGGATGAACTAGTTTCTGAACGGTGTCCGTAGGCCTGGGAGTGTCGGGTGGGCTGTTACCTGGTTACCGTTAATGCTGAAGTAGTTACCGTGTCCGCAGCGACCTCCGGTGAGCGGCCCTGCCGCGAGGATCCGGAATAGCGGATGCGCGTCCGCAAGGACTCGGATGAGAGAGGACTATCCTCGAGGATCCCGAAGAGCGGACGGTAGTCAATAACTTTACAGGAACATGAAACCTTGTTCAATTTCTGACATTATGGGTGATTTCCCTATTTACTTTGCTTGTAACTGAACCTGCCATGTTATTGTAAAGTTCGGCGGGCGCCCGCTACAGGGTGTCCGGCACTACTCTACGGAACACTACAACCAGGTACAGTCAGCCTGGAACGAGTCCGGCCGTCATACACTACGACATAACACATGCATCTCACCAACTCCTTACCTACAACATGCATATTACATAGTTATGGTAATGTAGCCGTATGTAGAGCCCGAGATGCCATGGGAGCGGCACCACGGAACCCGTACACGTGGGCATGTTGCTGGCCGGCCTCGCCGAACGCACTGTCGCAGAGATGGAACTCTGAGCCAGCCCGACGGTCTGCCAGAGCCTGTATCACACCACCCCAGGTGGTAGAAAACCGGTGATCCACAGGGCGTGAGCCCCCGAGTCAACAACGGTCTCCCCCACCTGGGCCCCCAATGGAAATCGCCCCCAGGGCCCGCGTGGGCCTTACCCAAGATACAGGGACGTAGTAAAGCTCATGGCGAGCCTCTCATCCTGCCTCTTGGCTTGCTCTGGGACAATCTCACAGACCAAGCAAAATGCTCGCGTATATATCGAGCCAAGAGGCGGGGGGAGAGACTAGGTCAAACCATTGTTATAGTTTACTGGGCGCGATCAAGTACAGTGTGTTGCTAGGCAGCGCACGCTCCGAACTAGAGCGATCTAAAAATAGGCCGTAATACTAGCTAGTGTTTTGCAAAGACTCCTGCCGCGATCTTTGGGCAAAATCGCCACATTATAATGTGTGATGACAGTTGTAATAAGTCAGCAATATTAACTAATACAAGCACTACAGCCATAAAATCTCTACTGACAAAAGCTTTGTCTTCTTCAGTCAAATAATAAATGTGTTTCACCTTCGATGTTTTATTGCGGGCAATAATAGAATCAACTAGTAAAATTCATGTTAAATTATTCAGTAATAGTAATAGTTTTCACACAAAACCATCAGGTTTATACTTTAACAACGATCAGTGTGATTTGTTTTCAAAGATACAATCGAATTGAATAATCACAGATCTCACACTGGATATTTCAAATTGTTGTTATAAGTTGCAATCAATAATATCTTATATATATTTACAAAATATCACTGGAAAAAAAGTAGCCTAAGGGCTAAAATAGGTTATAAGACGATGGTAAATTGACAAAGTCCAAAATTACATTTTTTTTACACTTTTCCATTAAGCGGTTTCAGAGGAGACACATGTAATGGAGAAATTCAAAATTCTAAAAGGATCAGTTTTGGGGAATATCCCACAGTATAAACATGCAAAGTTTCAAAAGATTCCATCAAGTGGTCTAAGAGAAGTCCCAAACTGGGTAGCTTTTGCCAAAATTGTTTTTACCATTCTGAAATTAATGTGAAAATCCCAACAACAAAAAACATACCGTTCATGCAGTAGTTTTCAGTATTTTGGTTCAATATTTCAGAATGATTAAACTGTCAACATTAAATTTTTTTGCAGTTGTCAATAATTGTAAAAAGAATTTGCAGAAAAAAATTAAAGGAGAAATTCAAAAATCTAAAAAGATCATTTTGTGGGGACTATCCCATAGTATCAGCATACATAGTTTCAGAAAACTCCATCAAATGGTCTCGGAGAAGACGTTTGAATATTGCTCTAATCTCAAAAAGAAATGAGATTAGAAATAATGTGTGCCATTATAAAGCATAAGGCATGTCAACTCCCATTTCAGTTTGGTCCAAAATGACCCACTTTGAGCGATTCAAGGGAATCGAAACTTATAAACATCACAGGGGTACATAGGAAAAGTGTTATTCATCAATAAGAAAGAAAAGTTGAAGAACAAATTTTGAGAAAATGGCCGCCAAAATCCAGAATTGGCCGTTTTTCATCACAATGGCCGTTTTGACCTTTCAAGTTCATTGAAGGTCATACTCAAGGTCATCACTGAAACCGCATACTGTAAACCCTTCCATGTCCATTTCATTTCGCATTGTCGCCACGGTCAATGTGGTATATTGCGATATATTATGTTGGTATATGTAAAGTTTTAACCACTCCCCGAGGGTCCACTCCCCGAGGGTCACTGCAGGCGAAGTATCTACTCTATCTTTAGAACGTTAACCAGGTAGCAGCCCGCCCAGCGAGCCCAGACATGCGGACACCACTCAGATACAGACTGTCGGACTGTCGGGCTGTCCGGGGTTCCATCCCCGAGGCAGACCGCGGCGAGCCAAGCCTTACAGTTAACACCACGGTGATGATCGTGTATCTGAGTGGTGTCCGCATGGTTGGGCTCGTTCGGCGGGCTGATACCTGGTTGATGTTCTGATGATAGAGTAATGACTGTGCCCGCAGTGACCCTCAGTGAGCGGCTTCTCCGCGAGGATCTGAGGATAGCGGGTGCGCGTCCGTGATGACCTGTGGT
The DNA here is from genome assembly GCA_949152475.1 of Terebella lapidaria. Lineage (NCBI taxonomy): Eukaryota > Metazoa > Annelida > Polychaeta > Terebellida > Terebellidae > Terebella > Terebella lapidaria. Next base: position 31,226,658 of record OX424563.1, on the reverse strand, counting down.
GAGAGGATTATCCTCGAGGATCCCGGATAGCGGGACGTTAAAACTTTACACTGACTGCATCTTTTTAGTGTGCCATAAAATCGTTACTTTCTCAACATGACAATTGCATTATAGTACTAGGCCTACTGTATGCATGGAATGTGTAGGCTACTTTCTGCAATCGGGATAATCTCATGTTATACTGAATAGAAACGGGTCACATTCTAGGTTGGCCAAGTTTCTCACAGGCATCTGTCTCATTAGAGGGCGCGTGGTAGGGGTGGGGTATTTACCCCCACGCCACCCCGCGCCCTCTCTTGAGACAAATGCCTGTGAATTTTCTGAACAAATTCGATTCCTTTTACTCACCCTCAAAGACACTATTCGCGCGTATTTGCATAATATATAGGCCTACACGTCAACTTTGAAAATTGTAATCATTACGAACCTAATGAAAGTATATAATGTTAACATTTCATCCAATCATCTACGCCATCTAGCTTAAATGTTTTGACAAGAAATATGTATATCCCAAAAGAAGTCTAGACAGGCTACGTCGTAGTTTTTTTTCTTCTCAAATATGGGGAGAAATATGTATTCTAGTGAGAAGCAGCTTTTACCAATAGAAGTTCGTTTAATTACATAGGGTCCGTTTTTGTGATTTTCATAGAATGCCAGCGATCGGCCTATTCAAACATGGATGTACTGTACCCGATTTTCATTTGAATGACCTCCAACGCCTAACTCAGGTACAAATAACTAGCAGCACAATTTTTCCAATATTTTGAAAAACAAAATTGACTCCATATGACGTCATAATGGTAAAAAATGATCAGGGTCATTCCAAATAACTAGCAGCAAAATTTTTCCAATTTTTTTAAAAACAAAATTGACTTCATATGACATCATAATGGTAAAAAATGATCAGGGTCATTCCGGCAAGTGCGTGGCCTAAAGCCTCTCGTTGCAATATTTTTTTATATATATTTACAAAATATTACTGAAAAAAATTATATACGATAGGTTATAAGACGATGGTAAATTGACAAAGTCCAAAATTACACTTTTTTTACACTTTTCCATTAAGCGGTACCAATCGTGCAATTTCTCCATGTTGAACAGGTGCAGCAGGGCGCACGAAACTAACGGTAGACGGCCCAAGTATGATATCCTGCGCCTTCCTCTATATTCAATAAGGATTAAAAAGGTTCGAGACGGATTAAATGGTATGTTTTCAGTGGACGAGTAGTATTAAGGAGCAGTATATGGTACTTGGGCCCGGTAGACATCAATCGTCTTCGAGTATGAAATCATATGACCTTTTTGATTGCCATCTTATGATAGGCCATGTGCTCATCCTCAAAATCTCCGTGTAATAATCCCCAAGTTCTAGATCATGCTGTGACGAGGTGGGTGTATTTTGGACACGCATTGCCAAATATACCATCCCCACTTCGTTGTTGTTATTTATTGTTTATCTCTGGTGCTCTCCCGTCCTAGTAACTCACCAGATGACCCGTTCACCCATCACCAGTTTGAGCCAATCACATGTGCTAGCTGGACACGCCTCACTGGTCGGGAGTCCACACAGCCTTGATTCACTCAGCTGGTACTGGTTATCTACTACTCTACCCAGTACGTATCCATTGTCGGTGAGCTTTGCTCACCGGAGTGTGCTGTTTCTCTACACACACCACCTACTCATACGCATACATGTATGCACAAACTCACACACAACTGCACACAAACATGCATCGCATACCACTCGCAGTGGCACCACACCTTCACAAACACATGTGATGTCACTTTATCACAAACTCAGAGCCACTATATAAACTCGGGGAATTATGACCACGGGGAGACCCAGCAGTGGAAGTGGTCACGCTGACACCTTCCACAATAATGTACACCCATTCTGGCATTAGCTGACGTCTCCATAGACATATATTGAGGAATGCGGCCCTCAATGTTTCCCGACTTGCTACGCTACATTACAGGACATGGAGCTCTTTACTGAGTGTTTCCCCCGGTCCCAGTTACCTGTGGCAAGGGAAACACCCTAAATTATGACCCGCTGGTTGGAGTTTACACCGGAACGTAACTTATTCAAGCCAAACACCAATATTTATACGGCCCAAGGATTTAGGAGCCCACAGCCGTGGGGACCTTCTGTTGGAGCGTTCATACACTCCAGTCAGGAGATCAGGGATTCCACCTCCCTCCCTGGATTCTCGGCCTATCCCGACACAACGAGAGAATCACTATACCCCGTAACGTGAGTTCATGATGATTACGGTGACAAACTATCGAGCTATATATGTACTCGAATTGTGTACCGGATCTTAAACGTCACTTCGTTACAATGCCACTAATTAATTTGGTCTGGTGCGTAGTGACATGTTACGACATTACCTATTACATAATCAACGAGACAATCAGAGATTGCAGACCCTCGCCCTTCAGATTTAGTCACTTTAGTCACAGATTTAATTAAAGCTGATAGTCTTTGTGGTTTCAACGTGGGCGATAATCAGGGAATTGGGTCCTACGACAATTGGTTATATATTAAAAGGTTGGTAATTAGCCATACAAAAATACAAAAATCATGGGATGATTAATCATTAATAAAAGTTCCTGCGATTTCTCTATTTTTACCACATTTTCGACCACAGCATGAATTCTTGACACTGACCTTCCAAAATTTGCAGGCTCACCCAGATCCATACGTAAAATATTCTATTGAGTATCTTCAGTGGTTTCTGAATTATTACTACTTGTAATATTATGAATCGGTAATTTCAGCTGATGACCCTTACATTCTCGACCTTGGGCGATAATGGGGAATATTTATCGTACGACCATTGGTCATATAGCTAATGATGGAGAATTGACCACAGAAAAATACAACATTATTAGGGAAAATTAATCATGAATATAAACGGAGTTATTGCAACTTTTTTATTTTGACCTCTTCTGTGACCTTGACCTCGTAGTTCAATATTGAGCTGTAAAATTTCACCGTAATGTTTCTATTATCAAGGATTGATAATTGGTTCACAAAATGGTCTCGAATCTCAGATCACTCACAATTCATAAAATCGTGACCCCCAAATTTTCGACCTTAGGCGATAATTGAGAGTTTTGGTCTCAAGACCATCGGTTGTATGCCATACGATCGGGAATTGGCCAAAGAAAATTACAAAAATATGTTGAAAATTTAATATTGATTAGAACCGGAGTTATAGCCAATTATTGATTTTCACTTTTTCTGTTGCCATGGTAACCGTTTTCATCCGATTTTGGCAAAATTTGAAAGGGACTGAGCCACTACCATAACACTCCAGTCCTATAAGTTTCAAATCGATCGGACTGTTTGCCTTTGAGTTATGAGCGCAGACATTTGCACGGAAACGTCGCTGGCCAAAAATAACCGAATTCGTGACCCCCAATTTTCCGACATCGGGCGATAATGGAGACTTTTCGTCGTACGACCATCAATCGTACACCAAACGATCGGGAATTGGCCAAAGAAAAATAAAAAAAAATGGAAAAAATAATATCAAGTAGAACCGGAGTTAGAGCCAATTATGTGATTTTCTTTTTTCCGTTGCCATGGCAACCGTTTTCACCCGATTTTGGCAAAATTTTAAAGGGACTGAGCCACTACCATAGCACTCCAGCCCTATAAATTTCAAATCGATCAGTCCGTTTGCCTTTGAGTTATGAGCGCAGACATTTGCACTGAAACGTCGCTGGCCAAAAATAACCGAAATCGTGACCCCCCAATTTTTCGACATCGGGCGATAATTGAGAGTTTAGGTCGTACGACCACGGGCTATATATCGGATGATCAGGAATTGGCCATAGAAAAATACAAAATTAGTTAGAAAAAAATATCATGATTAGAACCGAAGTTATGGTCAATTATTGAGTTTTACATTTTCCGTTGCCATGGCAACAGTTTTCGTCCGATTCTGACCAGATTCGAGGAGGACCGAGCCACTGAGATATCGCTTCATCTCTATAAGTTTCATGTTGATCGGACCATTCTCCTTTGAGATATGCGCGCGGACAGACAGACAAACAAACAGACATACAAACGGACAGACCCAATTACAATACCCTCTGCCCCTATCGGGGCGAGGGTAAAAATGATGATTCCCATGACAGTTTTTAAATGTTATGCACGCAACTTGAACGCACGACACATGCATATTGTGCAACGAATACATGTGCGAATTACAATATTACCTTAGTTGCCTTCTTGGAGGCTATGGAGTAGGACAATGTTTCGTTGCGCAATTCTCACTTGTATCATTTTCTTTGGTCATCTGGTTTGTCAAGAGTCACACATATTGTGTGCGCGACAAAACATCTCTGATTACACGTGTCGTGGGAGTTGGTTGACAGTCACCTGGAACCTGTCTCATATTTGCCAAACGCCCTGATACAAATTTACCTCCTAATTGGGATCCAAATTAGTGTTTCTTTACTAATTCGTGATTGATACATGTACATTACCACTGGAACTTGCTCGAAGTATATAAATACGGAGATACTTTGCTGGAGATAGCACAGAAGGCTCTTGTTCCTAAGCTTGCAACATGGCGAATGAGTCAGACTGTGGCGCTGAAAACTGCTCTGATGTTCTCAATTCGACATCGCTTGTCTCGATTCGAAGAGACTTGAGGTTTGCTTGGGTGCTTCCCGAATCTACAATGGTCTTGTGGGGGACATTTTCGTCTCTTGCAGTTCTCATGGGTTTAGTCACCACGTCCGCCTTGACCCGTGTTAGAAATGAGCTGAGAGCACGCCATGTCTTCGTATTCAGCCTATGTGTGACCAACATTTTATTCGCGATCACCGCTACACTCTCGGTCACTTGCTACCGATACCAGCTGTCTGGATGTCAGTATCTAACCGGGAACTCATGCGTCAAACACCTAGGAGACATCTTCAACGGAGCGAGGCTCATGCACTTGGTAGCGATGTCCCTGGACCAGTATCTGGCTATCGTGGCCGTGCCACTGCGTTACTCGGAGTACATGAATGAGTTCAAGGTCAAAGTGTACGTGTGGGTCGTGTGGTTGGCTTCCTTCACTAGCTGGAGCATCCAGTACATGGTGGCAGCCGTCGTCTACGCATTCAGCTCGGCATCTTTCTGCAGCGTATTCTATGACTATGCACAAGTGTCTCGTTACGTGAACTACGTCGTAGGCGGCTTGTGTTTCGCTTTCATGACCTTCTCCTACATCTCCGTGTTGTTAGAACTCATGAGAAATTCGCGACAGATCGCACGTAGCACGTCAGAAGCGCTCGTTAGCAAAAGGGCTCTTGTCACAGCGGTCATCATTTTAGCTGGATTCGTCGTCTGCCAACTGCCTGTCTTCGTCATCCAAGTCATGACCACGATCCGGTCCCAGCGAGGGGAGAGTTTGGCCTCGATCGTTGACCTGACAGCTAACATCACAGTGCTGCTGGTCATCAACGGGATCATTGATGCCCTGGTGTTTGCTTTACGACTGACTCCAGTACGCATGTGCCTAGCAGAATCTATCAGGAGGAATGTTCATATTATTTCAGTCCGACAAACTATTCAGGTGACATTTCATGTCCAGTCGTACTGCACTGATAAAACAAAAAGGCGCTCGGCAAGAAACGTTACATCCCTTTGAGCACATGTATACATGTATATTATTGGCATTTGTTTTGCATCCTACGCTGGAAATTCGAGATACGTTTTGATAAATTGAGAGACTTAACTTGAGATATGATAGCTACTGTTGTGTTGTGTTAGACTGTGTTGTGTTGCGTTGAGTTGTGTTAGGCTGTGTCGTGTTGCGTTGTGTTGTGTTAGACTTTTTCAGGTTGTGTTCTTATAACACACATACCTATATTATTGTGACATAATTTTATTGCACTTGACTGAAAACAGAGTCCACGTTCACAATATGAAGTCACTGCAAAGAAATTGTTGTTTGTTTTCTCAATAAATAATGATTACCAGACCAGCTGGTTACAATTGTCTGTGTCACTTCATTCGATGGTCAATTGGGGGCCTACTATTGTAACACAATCCTGCACTCGCAGATGGATACATCTTTGATAGGAAATCCAGAACCGGATGTATCAGGTTTTCAGCACAGATCACCAAATGTTCGGAGCCAGGGGATGTCAGGTTGCCAGCACAGTTCACTTATCTGAAGCTGGGGGTGTCAGGTTGCCAAGCACAGTTCACTTGTCCGGGGGCGGAGGAGTGTCAGGTTGCCAGCACAGTTCACTTGTCCGGGGCGGAGGAGTGTCGGGTTGCCAGCACAGTTCACTTGTCCGGGGCGGAGGAGTGTCAGGTTGCCAGCACAGTTCACTTGTCCGGGGCGGAGGAGTGTCAGGTTGCCAGCACAGTTCACTTGTCCGGGGCGGAGGAGTGTCAGGTTGCCAGCACAGTTCACTTGTCCGGGGCGGAGGAGTGTCAGGTTGCCAGCACAGTTCACTTGTCCGGGGCTGGGGTGTCAGGATGTCTGCACAGTTCACTTATCCAGAGCTGTGGTGTCAGGTTGCCAGCACAGTTCACTTGTCCGGGGGCGGAGGAGTGTCGGGTTGCCAGCACAGTTCACTTGTCCGGGGCTGGGGTGTCAGGATGTCAGCACAGTTCACTTATCCAGAGCTGTGGTGTCAGGTTGCCAGCACAGTTCACTTGTCCGGGGGCGGAGGAGTGTCGGGTTGCCAGCACAGTTACTTGTCTTGAAGTACTTGTCTTGGGGGATTGGCAGAGGTAGATAAGCGGAAACTCAGTCGTCGGTAGGCCTACTTCATGCTTAAACGGGTTCTGGAAAGGGGTCCTGCACTGTCAATCTGTGGAGGGAAATACATTGAATATTCACATGTTGTTGTGCAAACCTATCGCTCGGATGTATTCTCGCTGACTATCGCTGACTATCGCACGTTGTAAATGAAATACCATAATTTTTCGAGCAAAAATAATCACATTCCCCTGGTATACTCCTAGACCTGAGCGCGGCCTTTGACACGGTGGACCATGAAACTCTCAACAACCACCTTGAACGCCAATTCGGAGTCAAAGGACATGCTTTGTCTTGGTTTCAACCATACCTGTCAGATCGAACCCAACGTTTCTGCCTTGGAGGCTGTTCATCCCGCCCACGTCTCCTGAATCAAGGCGTACCACAGGGATCGGTGTTAGGACCGGTGCCGTTTTCGGTCTACACATCCCCACTACAACCCGTCATACAGAGCCATGGTTTACATCACAAGTACGCAGATGACCTGCAACTGTACATCCCTTGACCCATCCAAAGCTGGGTCACGAGAAGCTGCACTGACCTTGCTTGGAGAATGCATCACCAGCGTCCAGGCCTGGATGACAGCAATACATCTTCAGCTCAATAGGGATAAGACCGAAGTCTTAATATACAGTCTCGGCATCAGCTTCGGGGCCACGGCATTCTATGTGTCAGTGACATTGATTTCCGGCCTGGTCCTTCAGCACGCAACCTTGGTGTACTGTTTCACCAACACCTTATCATGCATGATCAAGTCAGCGCCATCGTCAAAACATGCAATTTCCACCTTTTAAGTTCGTAATATTGCTCGTGTGCGTCGGTTCCTGTCAGCAGCCTCCTGCCAGTCCGCCGTTCAGGCACTGGCGATATCACGCTTGGACTATTGTCACGCCTCCAGTTTGTTCAAAACCGGAAAGCGCGCCTTATCACGCTCGCTAACAGCAGAGATCACATCACTCTAGTTCTGGCCAGCGTACACTGGTTACCAGTCCACCTTCGGATTCAGCTCAGGGTGCAGGTAATTCACGTACCAGAGCATCGACGGCCAAGCATCGCCATATCTTGGTGACATGCTACGCCATTGTGAATGCCTTCTCCGCTCGGTCAGTGACCCTACCAAACTGGTTCAGGTTCTCCCAAACCGGACTGTTGGTAAACATAGCTTCCAGTACTCAGCCCCAGCCTGCGGAACTCTATTCGCCAGCACATCAGAGAATTGCAAACAGTTGTGGCTTTCAAAAGACATACTTTTACAGAAAACATTTTAAAGATAAACCCGGGTGTTCATGCTCCATCTGGCGGACGAAAACGTCATTATGACGTTTTACGCGGGAATATTGGCGTTGCCTGGTATACGATATAGGCATTTGCCATCGTAATTTTCCCATTGAATCAGGCTTATCCATTCGGATTTCACGGGTTTTTAGAACATGTTGGCATTCCGAGTAACAAACCATGGTGCCTACTTTAGTACACCATTTACACGAATTAAATCTAGGCCTATCAGCAAACAGCCTCTTAGTGAAATGTAGGCCTATACATTTAGTCGTTGCAAGTTACTCGTGTAGTATGCGCGATATGTCGAAATATGTCGAAATGAGTAGGCTATGGTTGCGGGCAGAAAACAAGTGTGGTGGCATACTGATATTTTGCATTAGACTAGTATAATTTTTCGTTTATCCCATTACAATTGAGCTTCTTATATCCTTCCAAGAAACAAGGAATTACTGTACGACATTCGGGTATCTACTGATACAAGGCACGGCGTGTCGATATAAATATGGCTGTGGCCTGACAAAATTGAACTGACATGCAATTCTACAAGAAAACTGCAATAAACTAATTCTACAAGAAAATTGCAATAAACTAGTTCACATTTTTAATATGTGACTTTCCGATACGGTATAGATTTATGGACAATACACAGTGCGGACACTTGAATTCTACTTGAATTCCTTTAAAACACGCATCGTATGTATCATTACAAGACACGACATGCTTGTACATATCTGTCCATGTACAGAAAACAAGCGCAGTGACATGCTCATTTTTCATCATCTATTAATTCTACGCAACATTTGCAGAAAAGTAATAAATATTCTTCGATTATTTCATTCCTATTTGAATTCTGATAACACATAAGCGACATAAAACCATACGGCTAGTTGAGTTCCGGCAAGACATACAGAGTACATGTATTTATCGTTGCAACTAACACTGAGCGCAGTATTTTGAAGCCAGTAATCCATACTTTTTCTTTGATGAAAATACAAACATTTGACAACACGTACTCTACACCAATATTACAAAATTGTCATAACTATTATATATTGATTTTGGTCTTACGGTGGTATTTGTCTCTAATAACTTTTTTTCTGAACGAAAACATGCAATTTTTTTAGCCTACATACAGTAAATATAAGGCTACCTCAAAAATAAGCGTGGTGACATATCATTTTTTTGACATATTCTGGAAGACACGTTAACATAGTGTCCATGTGCAAAATATCAAAAAAATCTCAGTGTTTTATATCAAGCAAGAACAGACATAAATCAATATACCTGGTTGCATATCTGCGATAATTAACGTTGCAATAACAAGCCTACAAGAACCATGTCTAAAAGTTGAATAGAACTATTTCTTCGAAGGTCCTCAAACATGTATTATTTTTGTCAATTGTCATGAAGAAATATATTCCGACTATACCAATTGATATGACAGATAATTTAGGATCCCTATGACTGGTGTACGGTACATTATATGTGCGATGTGTTCATATATTCGAGAGTGCTCAGCTGCAGAAATCACGTCTTTTTTCAACCTTCGGGACTCATTGGCACACCTTAGTTCTAGATCGATATCTCAGTTATTTCACTGGTGACATATAATTTTTTGCACGTCTTTCATTAAGGAACATTATTCTGCATGTATATTTGAAATTTCAGCCAAATCTCAGATTTTTAATTTTTTCATTGAACACCCGGGTTTATCTTTAACTCTTCATTCTCGACTAGTCCACAATTCTAGCCAGTATCTAGTCATTCCATGTGTTCCATGTTTAGTTCATGGTTCTATTGTTCTTTGCAGTAGATTAATTTTGAGAATCTACTGGGAGTAAATTATTGCAGAAGATTATTGTATGCAATAATGTACTGCAATATAATCTACTGCATGTAAAACAAAACTGCCAGTGTACATTATCATGACGCGTTTATTGTGTACTAGCAAAGATCATATAGTTGAATATGATCTTTGGTACTAGGGAGTCGTTTTCATCATTGCCGAAACCTAATCCGTTTGATGCCATGAAACCTTGGTCAAGGCCAATGTACATTGTAATGTAGATGAGAAGAAGAACAATAGTTGTGGTGTAACTGTTGAGTCCCAATTCTAAATTCACCAAGACACTGAAAGGTGGCAGCACAAACAGTGAGCATGGGCATGAACGTAAGACCCTATTTGTGTTCAATATTCATTCTTAATCCGGGATTGATATGGTAATCATTATCATGCAAACTATTCATTAGATACAGATATCCGTTAGCAAAATTTGGCAAATACCGCGTTGTATAGCTTTGAAAATTACGAGAACAGCAAGTGGACATGAATTTGTATTTTCATGATATAATAATGGTGACAAAGTTGGACATCACAAATTCAGACAGTGTCGCCAAAGAGTAACATATTTTACACTCTTAGGTGTCGCCCTCTGCTTCTAAGCACTGTTCAAGTGTGACAGTATAGTTGCATGTACACGCAGATTACTACTCGCAGGTGCGAGAACCAAGTCGGTGTCGACCCTCTGGCAAATAATCAACTTCCGCTTGCGGCATCGTCGATTACTTTCCAGAGGCGCTCCACCTCAGTGCTTATCCCTTACAAAATCTGTAATTTAATTTTACAGTATGTTCCGATCACTGTGTTTTTATATCATGTAATGTGCTTTGATGCTCGCCGATAAAGCGCACTAATATGCCGATAAATAATTGAACCACAACCTTTTATCATCGGGGGTAGCTTCCGGACCTCTCTTGGGTATAAATTCTACTTAAACTAGACGTCAAGGCCTAAAGATGCCGTTGGGGGTATTTCGTGTGCCTAGTGATTACTAAGAGCCGCTATCAGATGCAGCATATTCATTTTGTAATGTAGATATGGTCATAAATTATGTTTATTTGAAAGCCTCGCGGTAGGTTTACTCATGCATGTATCGGTTTTAAATTGAACGGACCCCTTTCTGTTGAGGAAGCACAAATAAAAATGATCAACACGCACCTCGGCTGCGATTGATATTTTATTGATATAAATCACATGCACGAGTTAATAACAATTCGAATACAAAAACCACACAAAACCTGATTCCATCATGATTTGACGCAAACTATTCAATAACAGTTGCCATCATGGTTGCAAAAAAATACATGGATAAACCATAAAATGGATCTCTTAATTTAATAACATTGATAAGGCTTATAGAATTGATTTCAGAAACCTAATACAGTGAGCTTTTGATTTAGGGTGGGTTAACAGGCGCAACCCATATACCGATACATGGTAAAACGTGCAAATTGAGCAGCACAGTTTTGGAAATGCGTGAGCGCCGTCCAGGAAAAACCAGCCGTGCTGGAAACCTGTGTCCATTTGACCAGTGCTGAACACGCTAGAATGTTGGACCGCATTCTATGTTTTTTTAAAAAACATAAAATGATTGAATCACCCAGTATAATTACAAATAACACCATAAAATTACTTAATCACGATTCGTACACTGTGCGAAGTAGTGGCAAACACGTCAGATCATTATACAAGAGATGCTCTTCATCTAAGTGTAAATCTGACGTGGACTACCAGTCGATCCCAGACTGTACGCGGGCGACAAGAAAGCCGAGCTCCTGAATTCATGAGATGCGCTGTACATAGTTTAATCAGCACCACCAGGCGTCGTCAAACTCGTTTTTGATGGGCATCTCCTTGTCCTGCCATGGAAACCACACAAAATCTGAAAAAAGATAAGAACACACATAATTAGACTGCACACATATGGTGAACTATGGGTTCATGAATAGGCTAACGCTGACAAATAACTGAAGAATACTTAACGCATTAGCAGCACCAAGAGTCATCCACCGCTTCCTTCATGGCCATCTCCTCGCCTGCCATAGAAAATGCACTGATCTGGAAATAGATAACATAATACACAATTACTTAAAGAATAAGTAGCTGAGGTAGCAGCACGAGGTCATCCGCCTTGACCTTGACGACTGCCGCCTGCCCCCGTACGCCGAACTTGAAAAACTGTCAAGCTTTCAATTTCAAACTTCAATTACAATCAGCCTGTAAACCCAAGTTCTTTGATTCCACCCCAAGTTCTTAACAATAGGTGTGCTGAAGTGTGAACCCTCCTGCTCACTTGTTGTGTGGAGCTTGGCTGGAATCAAACAACTTGACTGCGGGTTCACAGGCTGAAACTAACAAATAATTCAAGACTACTTAACTGAATCAGCAGCAGCAAGCGTCGTCCATCACGTCCTTCAGGGGCTCCTCCTCTCGCTGCCAGGGAAACAGCACTAATCTGGAAAGATTCAATAGAACACATAATTAATGACAGAAAATGAGCTGTGGCAGCAGTATCAAGGTCAACCTCCTTGACCTTGATGACTGCCGCCTGCCCCCGGGGCCGCCGTCCGCCGCACCTGAAAAATACAAAAACACATATAGGATTAAACTGTCAGGCTTTCAATTTCAAATTTCAATTACAATCAGCCTGTAAACCCAAAGTTGTTTGATTCCACCCAAGTTCTTCACAACAGGTGTGTTGAAGTGTGCACCCTCCTGCTCACTTGTTGTGTGGAGCTTGGCTAGAATCAAATAACTTGACTGCGGGTTCACAGGCTGAAACTAACAAATAATTCAAGAATACTTAACTGAATCAGCAGCAGCAAGCGTCGTCCATCACGTCCTTCAGTGTCTCGTCCTCTCGCTGCCAGGGAAACAGCACTAATCTGGAAAGATTCAACAGAACACATAATTAATGACAGAAAATGAGCTGTGGCAGCAGTATCAAGGTCACCCTCCTTGACCTTGATGACTGCCGCCTGCCCCCGGGGCCGCCGTCCGCCGCACCTGAAAAATACAAAAACACATATAGGATTAAACTGTCAGGCTATCAATTTCAAATTTCAATTACAATCAGCCTGTAAACCCAAAGTTGTTTGATTCCACCCAAGTTCTTCACAACAGGTGTGTTGAAGTGTGCACCCTCCTGTTCACTTGTTGTGTGGAGCTTGGCTGGAATCAAATAACTTGACTGCGGGTTCACAGGTTGAAACTAACAAATAATTCAAGAATACTTAACTGAATCAGCAGCAGCAAGCATCGTCCATCACGTCCTTCAGAGCTCGTCCTCTCGCTGCCAGGGAAACAGCACTAATCTGGAAAGATTCAACAGAACACATAATTAATGACAGAAAATGAGCTGTGGCAGCAGTATCAAGGTCACCCTCCTTGACCTTGATGACTGCCGCCTGCCCCCGGGGCCGCCGTCCGCCGCACCTGAAAAATACAAAAACACATATAGGATTAAACTGTCAGGCTTTCAATTTCAAATTTCAATTACAATCAGCCTGTAAACCCAAATTTGTTTGATTCCACCCAAGTTCTTCACAATAGGTGTGTTGAAGTGTGCACCCTCCTGCTCACTTGTTGTGTGGAGCTTGGCTGGAATCAAATAACTTGACTGCGGGTTCACAGGCTGAAACTAACAAATAATTCAAGAATACTTAACTGAATCAGCAGCAGCAAGCGTCGTCCATCACGTCCTTCAGTGTCTCGTCCTCTCGCTGCCAGGGAAATAGCACTAATCTGGAAAGATTCAATAGAACACATAATTAATGACAGAAAATGAGCTGTGGCAGCAGTATCAAGGTCACCCCCTTGACCTTGATGACTGCCGCCTGCCCCCGGGGCCGCCGTCCGCCGCACCTGAAAAATACAAAAACACATATAGGATTAAACTGTCAGGCTTTCAATTTCAAATTTCAATTACAATCAGCCTGTAAACCCAAAGTTGTTTGATTCCACCCAAGTTCTTCACAACAGGTGTGTTGAAGTGTGCACCCTCCTGCTCACTTGTTGTGTGGAGCTTGGCTGGAATCAAATAACTTGACTGCGGGTTCACAGGCTGAAACTAACAAGTAATTCAAGAATACTTAACTGAATCAGCAGCAGCAAGCGTCGTCCATCACGTCCTTCAGGGGCTCGTCCTCTCGCTGCCAGGGAAACAGCACTAATCTGGAAAGAATCAATAGAACACATAATTAATGACAGAAAATGAGCTGTGGCACCAATATCAAGGTCACCCCCTTGACCTTGATGACTGCCGCCTGCCCCCGGGGCCGCCGTCCGCCGCACCTGAAAAATACAAAAACACATATAGGATTAAACTGTCAGGCTTTCAATTTCAAATTTCAATTACAATCAGCCTGTAAACCCAAAGTTGTTTGATTCCACCCAAGTTCTTCACAACAGGTGTGTTGAAGTGTGCACCCTCCTGCTCACTGGTTGTGTGGAGCTTGGCTTGAATCAAACAACTTGACTGCGGGTTCACAGGCCGAAACTAACAAATAATTCAAGAATACTTAACTGAATCAGCAGCAGCAAGTGTCCTCCATCACGTCCTTCAGGGGTTCCTCCTCTCGCTGCCATGGAAGCCGCACCAATCTGGAAAGATTCAATAGAACACATAAATAATGACAGAAAATGAGCTGTGGCAGCAGTATCAAGGTCACCCCCTTGACCTTGATAACTGCCGCCTGCCTCCGGGGCCGCCGTCCGCCGCACCTGAAAAATACGAAAACACATATAGGATTAAACTGTCAGGCTTTCAATTTCAAATTTCAATTACAATCAGCCTGTAAACCCAAAGTTGTTTGATTCCACCCAAGTTCTTCACAACAGGTGTGTTGAAGTGTGCACCCTCCTGCTCACTTGTTGTGTGGAGCTTGGCTTGAATCAAACAACTTGACTGCGGGTTCACAGGCCGAAACTAACAAATAATTCAAGAATACTTAACTGAATCAGCAGCAGCAAGTGTCGTCCATCACGTCCTTCAGGGGTTCCTCCTCTCGCTGCCATGGAAGCCGCACCAATCTGGAAAGATTCAATAGAACACATAAATAATGACAGAAAATGAGCTGTGGCAGCAGTATCAAGGTCACCCCCTTGACCTTGATAACTGCCGCCTGCCTCCGGGGCCGCCGTCCGCCGCACCTGAAAAATACGAAAACACATATAGGATTAAACTGTCAGGCTTTCAATTTCAAATTTCAATTACAATCAGCCTGTAAACCCAAAGTTGTTTGATTCCACCCAAGTTCTTCACAACAGGTGTGTTGAAGTGTGCACCCTCCTGCTCACTTGTTGTGTGGAGCTTGGCTGGAATCAAATAACTTGACTGCGGCTTCACAGGCTGAAACTAACAAGTAATTCAAGAATACTTAACTGAATCAGCAGCAGCAAGCGTCGTCCATCACGTCCTTCAGGGGTTCGTCCTCTCGCTGCCAGGGAAACAGCACTAATCTGGAAAGATTCAATAGAACACATAATTAATGACAGAAAATGAGCTGTGGCAGCAGTATCAAGGTCACCCTCCTTGACCTTGATGACTGCCGCCTGCCCCCAGGGCCGCCGTCCGCCGCACCTGAAAAATACAAAAACACATATAGGATTAAACTGTCAGCAGCAGCAAGCGTCGTCCATCACGTCCTTCAGGGGCTCGTCCTCTCGCTGCCAGGGAAACAGCACTAATCTGGAAAGATTCAATAGAACACATAATTATTGACAGAAAATGAGCTGTGGCAGCAGTATCAAGGTCACCCTTCTTGACCTTCATGACTGTCGCCTGCCCTCGGGGCCGCCGTCCGCCACTCCTGAAAATAAGGCCAAGGGCCAAAGATAGATTACTGGACAATATATGTTTAATATTTTTGTTTAATATTTTAGATGTTAGCCAGGTCCACAATTGATTTCTAAGCTGTAAAGTCGATAACAAGCGAGATATTAGCCATTTTGTCCTGTGACCTTGAGAATGAGGTCAAAGGTCAAATTCAAGGTCATCAGAATATTCGGCATATATCGTTTGGGATATGTCCACAATTGATTCCTAAGCTGTAGTCGATAATAAGCGAGATATAAGCCATTTTGTGCTCTGACCTTACAACTGAGGTCAGAGGTCAAATTCAAGGTCACGCGAATATTCAGCATATATCATTTCCTATATGTGCACAATTAATTCCTAGTCACTTGATTCAACATGGGAAAGTCCCATTTGGGCCGAGTATGGGCCAAAATGGCCCGCTTCGAGCGATTCAAGGGCAACGAAAGTTATACATATCACAGGGGTATATATGAGGAGTGTTATGCATCAATAAGAAAAAAAGTTACTGGACATATTTTGAGAAAACGGCCATCAAATAGTCCATTCTTTCCTCAAAATTGGTCGCCATCTTGAAATAATAAGAAAAATAAAAAAACTAAAAAATATTCTTGAAATATTTTTAGGAATTTTTGTGCAAAATTTCAGAAAAAAATGCCCGTAAACAAAAAAAATAAAAATGTGGACGACGGACGACGAACGCAACGCCATGCCAATGGGTTATCGGACCATAGGTCCGGTAACCTAACAACACCTATTTTTCCACCGGCCAGTGTACACAAAAACATTTGCTCTGATATTTCGCCTCTCAGCAAAATAATGTCAACTTCGCATAGTAAATGTGCACTGTGCAGCACCCACTTGAATAACGGAAAAGCTAACACTCGGGTGCGATAGCAAGAAACCCATGTTGCAATGCGAGTAAATTTTTGGAAGCATTTGGGTGTTATATTATATTTTGGAAGGATTGAGTGCCACTCTGGACAAATGAATGCGCCATGTGACCAGCTTTGAAAAAAATCAAAGTATACATGTACATGTATATCTAAGATTGCCCATCACATGTTACTGTTCATGAAACCGATGCATTCCCATACAATTGTTGTGTGACCGCAACTGAACACAACTGTTAATTAATGCTAATTTTGTTGCAAACTCAAGGATTCTGAAATCAGTCAGGCCAATAACTCACCGGTATATATTAGTATCGTGTTCACACACTTTATCTAACCATACCATGATATTCAGGCTATTCACATGAACTGATGAACGAGGTTTCGCTAATGTATTCAGAGAATAAATAATTCAAAACACATACTCACAGTATTATCCATATGCTGCATATTCACGAACCAGCGGTGCTTTCTGTGGCTAATAAGATCGTCTGTTGCCGCGTATGCCTATATAGTGCTTTAGTTGCGCAATACTGACCAACAGTGAATGTAACTTTGTTTTTCTCATTTCAACAGGGATTAAAATGCGAGTATTATTGGCGCAGAACAATGAATACGTGTGCCGAAAAAGAACTCAAACGCACATTGAAAATTCTCTTGAGGGTTTACTCAGTTGATCCTTGGTTGATCCATGCATTCTGTAGCCTTAGTAACAGTGAATAAGCTGAGTCATACGGAGCTGTATTTTTTGGACGAGTAGACCTGTTATGCAACGTCGTCCTGACGTTACACTTGATCGAACTGGTTCGCGCCTTGTATGTGTACTTTTTAGGTTACCAGATCTTGATCATCTATTGGCATAACCTTACGTCCGTCGTCCGTCGTCCGTCGTCCTCAATTTTAGTTTATGGTCAAATTTTTCTGAAATTTTGCACAAAAATACCAAAAAATATTTCAAGAGGGAGGTATTTTTGAGTTTTTTTTTACTTTGCATTACCTTCTTTGAAAAACGCCCCATTTTGGACTTTGCACTATCCAAGCGTCTTCTCCCCCCGAGACCACTCAATTGAATCTTCCAAAACGTATGTTAATATTATAGCAGAGTCGCCACAAACTGATCATGTTTTTATCAAATTTTTTTAACTCGGGGGAAAAAAACCAATTATTAATAACTGGACAAATTTGTATTTTTAAAGTTTACAGTCGAATCTCTCTGAAACTCAAACCAATATACTCAAAAATACTACAACTATGGATTATTGTTTTGTTTTTTTTTTTGTTTGTTTTTTTATTTTCGCATTACCTCAAAAGTGGTGGCCAATTTCCTATATGTCCACAATTTATACCCAAGCTGTAGACTCGATAATAGGAGATATATCAGCCATTATGTGCTTTGGCCTTGAGAACATTTGTCCACATTTTCAAGGCCAAAGAACAAAATGGGTTGCATCTCGCTTATCAAGTTTAAAGCTTAGGAATCAATTGTGGACATATAGGAAATGATATATGCTGAAAATTCTCATGACCTTGATTTTGACCTTTGACTTCATTCTCGAGGCCATAATAACATAATGGCTGATATATCTCCTATTATCGAGTCTACAGCTTGGGTATAAATTGTGGACATATAGGAAATGATGCATGCCGCATTTTTTGATGGCCTTGAATTTGACCTTTGACCCAATTTTCAATGTCAGATCACAAAATGGCTAATATATCAATCATTATCGACTTTACAGCTTAGGAATCAACTATGCACATATGGGAAATGATATATGCTGAATATTTTCATGACCTTGAACTTTACCTTTAAACTTACTTTCAAGGTCAGAGCACATAATGGTTGATATATCTCTTATTATCAACTTTACAGCTTAGGAATAAATTGTGAAGGAAGTCATATATATGCTGAATATTGTCATGACCTTGAGTTTGACCTGTAACCTCATTCTCAAGGTCAGAACACAAAATTGCTAATGTCTCTCTTTATATTGAGTTTACAGCTTTGAAACCAATTGCGGACATATAAGAAATGATGTATGCTGAACATTTTCGTCACATTGAATATGACGAGTGACCTTATTCTCAAGATCACAAGACAAAATAGCTAATATCTCTGTGTAAAACGTAAATCGTCTGGTAACCTTCCGTAGCCTTCGAGCTAATTTTTAGGTTGGCGAGTGGGAATGACCCCGCGTCCATCGTCCACATTTTTATCTTTGACGTTAGTTTTTCTGCAAATACCCGAAAAAAAAATATTTCAAAAGGGCGGCATTTTTTCATCTTACATCATTTTAAAAAGTGGTGGACATTTTTGTCGAAAAATGCCAAAAAATGATGGAATTTTGAATTTGGAATTTGGAATTTGTCCTTTTTCTCACCAATTTTTTTAATATGAAAAAATGCCTATTATTGATAATTGGCAAAAACAATATAATTGTATCTTCAAAACTTGCAGTCGAATCTTTCTGCAAGAGAGAGAGGGTTTTTTTTAATTTTCGCGATATTTTCAGAATGGCAGCCATTTTCATAAAAAAAAAAATCAATTTGAACTTAACAATATTCAAACATTTTCTCCTCCTAGGCCGCTTGATGGAATTTCACAACACTTTGTGTGTTGATATTATGGGATAGTCCCCACAAAGTATTTTTTAGAGCTTTTAATTTCCCTTCATTTTTGTTGCAATTTTTAAAAACTTTTTTTAAAATTCGATTTTTTTCTCCTTAGAGTATATTTTCGAATTTTTCTGATATCTTGAACCAAGATACTGAAAAATACTACTAAAAGGGCATAATCTGTTTTCAGGATTTTCTCATTATTTTTAAACGAGAGGCCAGTTTCGACAAACAGCGCTCAATTTTGGACTTATTCAAACAATATTCAAACGACTTCTCATCCGATACCACTTCATGTAATCTTTTGGCACTTTGTATGTCGATACTGTTGTGTATGTATGGTTATGAAACGACGCTCAATTTTGGACTTTGCAATATTGAAACGTCTTGCCCTCCGAGGCCACTTCATGGGGAGAGGGGAGTGGGTCAAAGAGTTTTTTTTAAATAAATAACTGTATCAACATAATCTAGAGCTTCAAAATGACATATTTTATAGAGTAATTGATCAGCATCCCAAAACTGAAAAGAAAATAGGGGGTCACCGTATCCGTTCGCAAACGTATAATTAATGAATGAAAAATTGTTGTTTTCAAAAACATCTTGAGTAATATTGATTTCTCTGCTGCATACAATATAACTTGCCCGAATGAGGCATATAATTATTTTCTCAAGTTGTACTCCAACGCCTTTGAAAATTGTTTCCCACTCCAAGCAATCAAGACCAATAGAAAACGTAGTAAGTGCGAACCATGGCTCAGTAAAGGACTCCTCATTTCATCCAGAAGGAAAAACAAACTTTACAATAAAAAAATCAGAAAACCAACACCAGTAAATATTGATATGTATAGAACATATTCTAATATCTACAATAAAGTAAGAAGAGCGGCTAAAGCCAAATACTACTCCGATATGTTAAATCTTCATGCCAATGATATCAAACAAACTTGGAAAATTCTGCGTCGAGCTATGAACAATCTACCTTCTAAACCAAATGTTGGACAATCGTTTATGCATGATAACTCGCTGACAACAGATCCAAGTATAATCGCAAATGGCTTCAACTCATTCTTCACCCAGGTAGCATCAAATCTCAATAGTGAACTTCCAGATCCAACTACCGACCCTATTTCATATATCACCCAATCACCTAAAACTAGTTTTTGCTTCACTCCTATCATACCTATTGAAATTGTCTCGACATCGAACTTGATAAAGCCAAAACTCTCTTCTGGTGTAGATAATATCCCTACCAAAGTCATGAAAGAAACCATACATATAACAAAGGGTGTCTTGTGCCATGTGTTTAATATTTCATTGCAAACGGGGGTAGTGCCAGATAAATTCAAGGTAGCAAAAGTTATACCTGTATACAAAAGCGGCGACAAAAAAATATTCAATAATTATAGACCTATTAGCTTACTATCAGCATTATCTGAGATAATTGAAAAACTGGTTCATAAACAATTGTATAAATATGTTAATGACGAACAAATACTGTATCAACATCAATATGGTTTCCGGTCTAAACACTCTACTATTCACCCACTCTTGCATTTATTAAAATCTATTTCCGAATCAAACGATGCACCTACTAAAGATATTACCTTAGCAATTTTTTTGGACCTGAGTAAAGCTTTCGACACCATCTCACATCAAATTCTTCTAAAAAAAACTCAATAAGTACGGAATTAAGGGTATATGTAATGACTGGTTCAAAAACTATTTACAGGACCGGACTCAGTTTGTGCGATAAAATAACACAAATTCTGATACTGAACCAATTTCATTCGGCGTGCCACAAGGTTCTATTTTAAGCCCTCTACTTTTTTTGATTTATATAAATGACTTACATAACTCAACTGATCTTAACCTACTCTCATTTGCGGATGATACAACAATATACACATCAGGACCCAACCTCGTTAATACTTTCAACACCGTAAACAAAGAACTCATACAAATCGATAAATGGTTAGTCACGAACAAGCTATATCTAAATGTGGGCAAGACTAAATTTATCGGATATCATACAGTTATGAAAGACAGTCAGGAAATAATTTGGCAATATTGCAGTGTTGTAGGATAAGCCCTAATATCTTAGAAACTGTTGATACATGCAGGTACAATGCATGTTGAAGTTGTCGCTCATGAAACTGTAAATTGTTGAATTCATGAAGCCGTTGGATATCGTCAGCCAATTAATGGCATGCATAAACTGTGACACTATAGTATACATTTCCAAAAGATGTTTTTATTTGAAAGAAGAATCACATGTCTTGGAAACCGAGGGACTCTGCGTAATGGATCTACTGAGAAAATCATTACGGTTACCGATTATACTAGGTGAAACAGAACAAGAATATTAACAATGAGGTTTTCCAAACCTGACGCAACTAGCAACGATATACAGAACTGAAAAAAAGCAGATCTGCGATTGGACTACTTTACCGGTGAAGCAGGGGTGGTAGCAAAGGGGATTAGGGGGCGCTATATATAGGTCTACCCCCACATCCCCGTCTAGTATTAAAAATTGTGCAAAAAAAAAATAAATACGCCAAATGTTTATTTCTGTGGTTAAAACTTGGAAAATATTTATTCCTATGATTCTATCGTGAACCCCGTCTCCAAATATGTTCTCTGTTTAACAATACATGTATATTTCGTTTACATGAAACCAAGAAGTGAGAATTCACACACAATTTGTGTAGGAGAAACCACGCAAAATTAAACAAGATCGATATGGCCTTAATCACAGATTGATCAAAATGAGGTCAAAAGAATATTTTAAAACAGTTATGAAATCTGGGGAATGGAAACCTGGTCAGTTAAGAGCCAGGAGAGTTCAGAATCAACATCAGAACACCAAAACGCTCTGGATTCTGGGGCCCTTGAGCGGGCTCCAGACCCCACGCCGAACACAGGCTCCCTCGCTCTGCTCGGTCGCGATGTGTGTACATATTTTAGACCCCCCTCCAGGGAGGTCAGATCGCGTGCGGGGGATCCTGTAGTGGAGAGAAAATTGAATTGAGTTATAATACAGACATAGAACACACACACAATCCACCTATTTTATATCGCACGTTTGTTCTGCTCACTAACTTTTCATAAAGATAATAGAAGATGGAATGGCTTGAATTCTATGGGCCTATATTGTATTTTCAGATGATAATTTTCCAATTAAAGAAAATTGAATTCCTTGATACCCCACAAACATAACACTGAAATGGGCCCAAAATACACGCCAGAAATGTTGTGAGAGAACACCGAATTTCAAAATTTTCTTCGGGAGCGGGGGGGGGGGGGGGGCTTAAATGGAGTGGCTTGAATTCTTTGGGCCTATCTTAGATGATAATTCTCCAAATAAAAACAATTAAATTCCTTGATACCCCACAAACACAACACTGAAATGGGCCCAAGGTACATGTCAGAAATGTTCTGAGAACACCAAATTCCAAATTATCTCGGAAGGGGGGGGGGGGGGGCAAGATGGAGTGGTTGAATTCTTTGGGCCTATGTTAGATGATAATGTTCCAAATGAAAAAAATTGAATTCCTTGATACCCTATAAACACAACACTGAAATGGGTCCAAGGTACATGTCAGAAATGTTCTGAGAGAACACTAAATTCCAAATTTTCTCGGGGGCCCAAGATGGAGTGGCTTCAATTCTTTGGGCCTATTTCAGAGGATAATTTTCCAAATAAAGGAAATTTAATTCCTTGATACCCCACAAATACAACACTGAAAAAATGTATCAGAAATGTTCTGAGAGAACACCAAATTCCGAAATTTTCTCGGGGAGCTTACGGCGCCCCCGAACCCCTGACCGGATATTTCTGGGCCCCCACACTTTTCAAATGCTTCTTACGCCACTGCAGTGTATGATGTAGGCCTAATGAAATATGCTTGTAATACAGCCTCTGTGCACATAACTTGACCAGACTACCTTGGGATTGATTCGCTTTTTGACTCTAGCAGTCACGCGATAATCCGTGTTGCCAGGCAACGGTCGGGTCTTTGGTGCACGTAGCACTTGGACGTATAGGCGACGATTATGACGGTCAGGGACATGACGTACATGAACATTAGGCATATACTGTCACGCCAAGTCTCGTCACATGCAGGCCTGATAGGTATCGACGCCATATTGGAAGTCGACACTGCGAGAAGTGACCAACAACGGCGTGGCAATCACGAGAGCTGACAACCAGATCACACAGAGCATGGACTTGGTCCTGTTCTTGTTGATGTGCTCATCGAGGTGTAAATCGATGGATGCGTGATCTATGGGCATCGTCACCGCACGGTATCTACACGGAAATACAAGCTCCAGCTGATATCCCACTCGGAGGGGCTAAACTTCGAGATTCATTTGATTATTTCAATCTTCCAAACAACCAGCAATATGACACTGTGATTTTAAAAACATATTCTGGATTATAGGCCTAAATGATCCTATTCACAGAATTTCCCGCCACTGGTCACGAGAGTGCCGACCAATCACAGCTGCGCGCATTAACGGTAATAAACAAATCCGCAGTGTTCAGTTTATCGCACATTTTCTCATCATAGACGGCAATACAGATAATATTTAACCTAGATGCCCCATTATCTGCAACAAGGCTGTATGGAAATAAAGGTTTCTTAGCCAGTTGATCACCAAAAACGGACGATGCGAGTTTGGTCAGAATGTCAACACAGTATTGAGGAAATCCCAGTAAGGGAAACACGGGCGAGTGACCATGGTGATCCTCGCACTGTGTATGTAAACAAATAATTCTGGCTACTCAGTCAAATGATTTTACGAGCAACGTTGGTCTCAACGGGGGAATGGATGGGTTTACGGGTATTTTTTCTCGATATATATGCGATTGTTACATAATGTCAGGTTTCTTTTTGGCCCGAACACTAAATCATGCGTGTCACACGACATTATGAATGGTTTTGCTACACGTGGTCAAGCTGGGATTTCCCCCAGATTTCCGAAGATTGCGCGCAGCTGCGATTGGTCAGTTTGAACTACGGAGTTTGCCGACTTCTAGGAGGGATCTGTGAATAGGACCATTCTCTTCAATGTGGAATTATCAGTGACTTCATCACTTCAATTCAAAAATGGATCGATATACTTTCACATTAGCCAATTTGGGCAAATTTATTTTTTTAGGTTACAATCGGCCATTAAGCAAATGATGGGGAATTGACCGAAGAAAAATACAAAATTAATATGGAGAAGCAGTGTTATTGCAATTTCTTTTCGATTTTGACCTTTTCTGTGACCTTGAACTTGTCGTACATTATTGAGCTGTAAAGTTTCACATTATTGTTTCTATTATCAAGGTAGATCTCCCGATGAAAAACGGTTAAAAAATATTGTAAATTGGCTTCACAATATGATCTTGAATCTCAGAAGACTCAAAATTCGTAAATTCAGGACCTCCAAATTTTCAGCCTCGGGCGATAATGAGGAGTTTTGGTCTTATGTCGTACACCATACAACCGGGAATTGGCCAAAGATAAATACAAAAATAGTTGAGATAATTAATATTGATTAGAACCGCAGGTATAACCATTATGTGATTTTCATTTTTTCAGTTGCCATGGCAACCATTTTAATTCGATTTCGACAAGAAAAAAACGATGAGGACGATGAGCCACTGCCACACCGCTTCATGTCCACGAGAATCAAGTCGATCGGACCATTCGTGTTTTAGTTACTTGCGCGGAAAGACAGGCAGACAGACAAACAGGGAGGCAGACATACCCAAATGCAATACTCTCTCCCCTATCGGAGCGAGGGTAATGATAAATGCCGAATATTCTGATGGAATTGGATTTCACCTTTGACCCCATTATCAAGGTCAAAGCACAAAATGGCGTATATCTCGCTCAATATCGACTTTCAGCTTGGAAATCAATTGTGGACATATAGGAAATAATATATATAATATTCTAATGACCTTGAATTTGACCTCATTTTCAAGTCAAAGCAAAAAATGGTCAACGTCAAGGTTACCAACAAAATTATGCTCCATATTTAACTCATGTGCTTGCAGTGATGAACATTCAAGCTGATTAATCCCTACATGCATAAAACTGAATGACGTGCGCCATCCCTACAAATAAAAACCAAAACTAAGTATATGCATTGCCTCTCTTTTGATGACCTTGACATTTATACACACAGATTGCGTACCATTGTTGTGATTTACCTCATATCACTATGTTGTTATAATTATTCTGCTGGAAATATGAGAGTCGCTAACGCTATATATTTAAGGTATCGAATCTTTGGTCCCACATAACCTATTGGCATGGCATTGCACCCGTCGTTGTTTTTTTAAGGTATTTTTTGCACAAAAGTATCTGAAAGACTTTTTCATGTTTTTTTTCACTTTTACATTTTTTTTTTTAAATAACGGTAATTTTCGACGATAAAATGACCAAGTCGCCTATTTTCTCAAAAGGTCCGAAATGTAGGCCGAAAGCCCCCAACCCCCGCCCCTCCCCCCAAATCCCCATTCTCACTTTGCTCAAAATATATCCAGTAATTTCTCTCTAATTCCACATATTCATGACATCATGTACTGTATATTTTTCATAAGGATGAAACGCCTTGAATCGTTCGAAATGCACGAAAAGTAGGCCAAAAGCCCCCCCCCCCCCCCCCCCTCGAAATCCCTAATTCTACTCAGCTCAAAATATATCCAGTAACTTCTCTCTAACTCTACACATTCATGACATCATGTACTGTATTTTTTCCATATTAAGGTTGAAACGCCTTAAATCGTTCGAAATGCTCGCTAGGTAGGCCAAAAGCCCCCCCCCCCCCCCCGAAATCCCCAATTCCACTTAGCTCAAAATATATCCAGTAACTCTCTCTCTAATTTCACATATTCATGACATCATGTACTGTATATTTTTTTCATAAGAATGAAACGCCTTGAATTGTTCGAAAGGTAGGCCAAAAGCTCCCCCCCCCCCCCCCAAAAAAAAAAATCCCCAATTCCACTTAGCTCAAAATATATCCAATAACTTTCTCTCTAATTCCACATTTTCATCACATCATGTACTGTATACATTTTTCATAAGGATGAAACGCCTTGAATCGTTCGAAATGCTCGATAGGTAGGCCAAAAGCCCCCCCCCACCCCCCCACCCCCCGAAATCCCCAATTCCACTTAGCTCAAAATATATCCAGTAACTTTCTCTCTAATTCCACATAGTCATGACATCATGTACTGTATATTTTTTTCATAAGAATGAAACGCCTTGAATCGTTCGAAATGCTCGATAGGTAGGCCAAAAGCCCCCCCCCCCCCACCCCCCCCCCCCCCCCGAAATCCCCAATTCCACTTAGCTCAAAATATATCCAAATAATTTTCTCTCTAATTCCACATTTTCATGACATCATGTACTGTATACTTTTTTCATAAGGATGAAACGCCTTGAATCGTTCGAAATGCTCGAAAGGTAGGCCCCACAAAAGCCAAATTCCACACTTTGGCACTTTGTTATAAATCCAAACGACTGCAGATATAGTTCAGGTTGATATAATGAGCATGTAGGAAGTCATACTGGTATGTTACGGGTATTTTGGGAGTTTCGAAGTTGATCTCAGATTACACCGAGTGGTACATGTAAATGCGAAGGTCATAGGTCATGGCTGTTGATAGGGAATAGACATTATGATTATTATGAACATTTAAAAAGTCAAATATGGTGGATCTTTTGGCGTCCTTCAAGTTGACCTTTGATGACCTAGAGGGGGTAAATCAGGTCACAGCTGTCCTTAAATGTGTAAATTACACCCTGCATACAAAGCGTTCGTAGAGAAAATTTCGCATCGTATTGGAAGGATACAAAAACACAAATATGGCGGGCAGACTTTTAGGTGATTTTGAACTTGACCTAAAATGACCTTGAGCTGAATTTTTCGAACTAACGTTTGACGTGAATAATGTAAATTGGCCGCTGCAAACATCAGGTGGTATTTACCGGTGTGTTATTTATGCTTCGGCGATTTTGATAAGTAAAAGCAGAAATCGTACTGAATACGTTTTATAATATTTAGAGTGTTATTCCCAACACTGTGCACTTCTCCGGCACCATTCCTTAGCCCTTAGGCTAATTTGTATCCCATCTCCCATGTAATTTCTGGCATCGGCAATCATACAATTTGAGAACTTTAATTGGCGGTTACGCTAAAAGCGTGGCTGAGTGAGTGGGGTTGAAGATGTCCTTCAGGCTTGATTACCAATCAATTCCTCGAGTCTATCGGAGCGAAAACCCATCCTGCGTCGCTTAATATCAGTGGGATGAAGTACAGAATTATGTCGATAAACTCGACCAGTAATCAGATGAATAAAACTAATATTTTGTTGTTGATTTGGGGACAGTTCAATATTTATGCACCATATTGCTCGATTTTTGAGATGAAGCGGACGGAAAGCGTTACAGTGGCGGTATTCTAGATTTTATCCATACAGTTTATCATTATAAGGACATAATCGTTGACGATATTCCCATGGGGAATTTTTGCTATCACTAAAAAAACAAAAGAATAGCTACATACTGAACCATTCATGACACTTTAATGGCAATTAACTGAACAAGTGCTGTAGTTTTTTCTGGAAATATGTATAACATTATGCAGGCATATGACAATACTGAAAGGAAACACTTACTTAGACTGACTATTTAAACCAATCCAGTAAACTAATATGCACCATAAAGGTTGTTCCTATATTCGAAGAGATATAAAGATATCATGCATATCTAATAATATGTGTGTAATATCAAGTTTATACAGGAAACATTGGCACAGGGCCTGGAATGGATGATAAAACTAGTGCTTACCCAAGAACAGATTATCAGTGATTTTACAATGGATAAATCCTACGGATTATGTTCTTGAGAGGATATATCGTGTTGAATAAAAACAGGTTTATTGTTTGCCATAATAGGAACAAGATATCAAACAACTTCTGTTTATTTCCGAAGTGTTTGCCGGTATATGATACATGCTGTCTATTGTCGCATTATGTAAATAGCTAGTGTATGAGGGATTACACTGTTCTTGTGTAAGGTCATGTTTATTACCTGATCGATATGAACACGTCGCATTCAGCCAGATTCTAAGTACTATTTGGTACCGGTAGCAGTTTGATTGGGCAGGATATTGGCAGCGAAATGCCGTTCGCGGAAATATTCAACAACTCTTATCAGCAAATATCAACGTCGCCGGGATGAATGTCGCCGCTTGCCTTCGAAGAGGTGGAGGCTTTTTACTGCTGTTTTTATTTGTATTTCACGGACAGGCATCGAGATTCGAATCAAATTGCGACTGTTTCTTATTCACGTACTTGTCAAACTAGCGACTTGTAACAACTTCGAGTGTTTGATCGAGAAGGAATAAAAATCTGTGAAAGGAATAAAACATAAAATTGCTGTATAGCCAGAGAATTGTATTGAGAATTCACGGACTTACGGCATTCTGCGACATGGAATATTTTCAGACAGTTGACCCATAGGCCCGTGTCATAATCAGGTAAGTCCACTCTGGCGTTGGTTAATCAATGACGTAATACCGGTAGATTTCAATTGATGATATACTTTGTCTAGACAATTTATGTTCAAATCATGTAAAAACTAACAAATAACAATACATGTACCCTGCAAAAATATTGATACTGGAGGATTCTAACTATTTGTGCGGCTACAACTGATCTCCAATTTATATGGAAACTGGAATCCTGTTTTGTAATGAACAGATGAGAGAGTGAAATAATCAAGTTGTGAATTAAGGCGGGAATGTACCTGTCCGATATTCACCGTCCGCATCCGTATTCACATCCATAATCGGGATATCTCTCCCATCCGTGGGCCCCTTTGTTGTCCAGAAAGTTCGGTCGAGAACCAATTTTGTGTGGATGATTTACGCTCATTGAAACCAAGCTCATACAGTATGCTGATATTCATTCGATTTCAAACTGAACGATTGGTGTTGCAATGTTGAGTTACAAATTCAATTGAGTTACAAATTCAAATTGGACGGCAATACAATATTTTGAATACAAGAACTAATTGAACTTGTTATGTTGTGTCCAGGCAGTTTCACGATCACTAAAAAACTGACAAGGGATCATATTTACCGGTCATGGCGTGCAATACACATGCTTTTGAATCAATGGATGACGGATGCAGATACGGATGGCATCGGACAGGTGTGTTCCCGCTCTTAACGAAAGGAAGGATATCCTACACACATGTAGGTGGTCGCCTTATTGTCCGAATGCCCTTTAGTCCACAGGCCGTTAGTCCAGAGACACGTTATTCGAAAGGGCCGTCGGATCAACGGACCTTCTCTGACGATTTAGTTTTAGGTTTACTAGGTCCGATGACTTATTGCCATGGCGTCGCGTCCGTTGTCCGTCGGCGATGTCTTCCCTCTATATTGTTATCTATAAAGTTCACGGTCGCGTCTTTCTGGAAATTTGCACAAAATACCTAAAAAATTTCAAGATGGTGGTATTATTATTATTTTTATTTTGTGCATTTTTTTTTCAAAAGTGGCGGTCATTTTTGACGAAAAAAAAAGCGGCCAGACTATCTATTTTGGCCCATTTCTAGGCAAAAAAAATCACATTTTGAAAAAAAAAACATTGGACTGTTTTCCTGCATTGTGAGAGCTGCTACCACTGTACTCCAATTAAGCTTGAAGACAGGACCTAGATATTGGCACTTTCGAATGTGAATTCACATATGGCGATGTGTGTGACCTTGAATTTGACCTTCAAGGTCAAAACAGCTACTTTTGGGTACTAAACAAATGCACTTTGCATCATCTAAAAATATCTGATAAGGTTTTAGATTTTCATTTCAAAACATGCCAACTGGAATACTTGATATTGCAATTATCGAAAGATTAGGTGTTTAAATCCACCAGAAGGCCAGAATACATGGGCCAGAAAGGCCCGAAATGGCATGATATATAAAAATCGGCTTCTGGGCCAAAACACTCGCACATGGATCTCAGGTTTGTAATATAATATTGTAGGAAGTTTCAATTGGTGACCTTGAACTTGACCTAAGATGACCTTGAATAGTAATGGTCAAGATTACATTTGAAATAAATATTGTAAATTGACCGATGCAGACAGAATGCCTGTATAGATGAAGCTTCGGTTCGTGTTATGAGCATATTAGGTAGTCACGCCAGGTGGTTATTTTGGTGACATTGAAATTGATATGTCTAAGTGGCAATTTTACTGATAAGAAGTTCCATGTCTAATACAGTGGCTTACTCTGGTAACCTTTCGTGGACCTTGGAATATTTTTTCTCTATACATTTCTTTGATCAATGGCCCATATATGTGACAATTTTGCCTCATCTCCATAGGAACATAGGCTGTGTTTATTATAGTCCTCTTAATTATCATATATAATTCATTGTCTTCCGAGCAACGGATTTTGGCAGTGAGGGTGTCACATTTTTAATCTTCATTGAATTTAGAAGAAATAGTAAGCTGCGCTACATGGGCCACCTAAATTATCTTGTCTGGTTAATATCAGACCCTTTATCTCTTCTCTTCAGGACCAAATCCTATATATTCAAATTTACAAACATCGAGCGACCACAGACGACGATGAACCACCTGTCGCTGCCGTTAGGTGCTGCCACAGGTCGGAGCAGACGGTCGTCCCTCTGTTCACAGACCAGCAGCAGACGACTTTCGTCCTGTTCTCAAGCCAGCAGCAGACGCTCTTCCCGCGCTTCTGTCATTACCCCAACGTAAGTTTCACACCATTTTGGTGGTAGCAATAGAATGTGTACATAGAGTTACCATGGAGATTGCTAGACAAGTGTAAATCATGGTTATGGTCGGAATATAATTAGTAGAGCTAACAGAGCAAAGGCTTATAACGACTTCTGGGTTTCTCTTGCTTTTGTTTCAGGATTCACAAAGTGTTAATTCTGGCTACGACCCTCCCACAAGCAGACAAACTGCACAGTATTCTGAGTTCCGGTAGTTATCCGGACGTGGAGTTCCGGTATCCGGCCTCCCTCGGCCGTACGATCGCGAGTCTAGAGGCTCTTTATGCGGACTGCTGTGACGTCATCAGGGAGGAGGAGGTTGACGTCATCGTGAGTGCACGGCCTGGTCTCGAACTACTCCACGCGGCACTGCTGCGGGAGTTCCCCGCACTGCGCGGCCCGAGCTTCCAGTCTGTATTCGTCGCCCTGCACCGCCACTACCTCAGGGAGGTGGCCCTGGACGGCTTCTCGGCCGGTAACCGCACAGTCAACTTGGCGGAGTGGGACCGCGACAGTCGTCAGAGTTTCATGGAGGACACCGAGCCACCAGTCATCGTCCGAGAGGCGTACCAGTGGGACGACTCCTTCTCCAAGAAAGTCCGAACTCTGCGTGTGTTAGAACGAGAGGAATCCACAATCAGAGTACTGTTGGATGACCGGCGCCAGTACCTCAGTGACTTTCTACAGGAGCACCTCGATACTACGAGGTACCCTCTGTCTCTAGCCCCGTGCTTCACAGTGGAAGAGTACGTTAAACCCGGCAAAGGCTCTGGCACTCTGCATTTACTGGAGGCTTGTGTCATGGACGGTGGCATCGTGCCATGGGCGGTCTGCGATATCGGGATCTACAAACTGAAACCTGTGGTTGTTCGCCACGTGACCTGTCCCTCGATGGCAGACGACTCTGCTAAGTACAATCTATGGGCAGTGTTCCGGGAAGTCGCACAACACATCCTCGCCCTTGGTTTCGACCACCAGTTCCTGCAGATGGAAATATTACTGAGACGTGATGGAGCGATGCGCGTTCAAATAGTGACGCCGTCTCTCAACCACGAGAACGTGCCACTCTACCGTCACGTCCTCTACTGTGGAGACAGCGTGGCGGCTCAGATCCACGCGGCGACTGGCCAGACGTGCCTAGAGCCGCGTCCGATACCTGTCCGTTGTGCTCTCCGGGCCAGCATCCACTCTCAAGCTTATAACGTGACACTGGACGAGATCGTCGACTTGAAAGCCGCCAAGGCAACAGCGGATTTAAGTCTGCAGCTCCTCCGTTCGGACCAGCTTATAAAGCAGGAGGACTCGGATGAGAACGGAGTGCACGTCGCGGACTTCAAGGTTCTTGGAGAGAGCTACGAGGGCTGTTGGGAGAGACTGAAAGTGGTCTGCTCACAGGTCATACGCAAGTGGTGACTGTTTAGCGTTTACTGGAGGGTATAAATTATAGTCGTTAAATATTGATAAAAAAATGTATCGTTGTCAATGGCAATTTATTATGTTACTTCCATTCTCAACAGTATAAAGTCCATCATCCTCACTCATATCAAATGAATCTGAGCTCGAAGTGACCGCTTGAGGACTTTCATGGTCAACTTTGTCATGTTTATCGTCACATTTATTAGCTACATTTAAGATACACGTAGCTGACCCAATTCCTGGTTCAGTTTGGAAGTCAATGTCGTCTTGGGTCTAATTCAATGTCACCAAATTATGTACTGATCGTTATTATTGATACCTTCAACACGAATCTAAGTGCGATATGTGATACCGTTTTATATCCATCCCTAAGCACGCAAGTAGACCATAAAATATCCATGATAAGCTCCAAGGGTGCTGTAGCTCACCGACAGGTTCAGATCGAACCGGATATTGAGATTATAACTCAAGGTAGTCTGAGATCAAGTTCAAGGTCACCAACAGATCCACCATATATGATTACTACATGTATCCCCATAACACAACCGTACGTAAGATCTACCTGTAATCGTCTCGTCTGCAGTGACCAACTATCATAGTTCAAATGTGATCTTGATATTTACCACGCCAAATCATGTGAGGTCAAGTTCAAGGTCGCAAATAGATCCATCATGCATGACTTCATAAATACTCGTAATATACTCATAGGCTCTATCCACAATATCCATATAATTATGTGTTACACATTTCAATCCGACGTGACGTCCAAATTCACCACTCAGAACCATCTGAGGTCAAATTCAAGGTCAACAAATGATACCCGGGTAAATGACGTCTTATGAATGCTCATACATCTACAAGCGTACGGTTTGTGTGCAGATGCCAATTAACACATTTCAGATTAGACGGTGTCAAGTTCAAGATCACCAACACTCG
Source organism: Terebella lapidaria (assembly GCA_949152475.1). NCBI lineage: Eukaryota > Metazoa > Annelida > Polychaeta > Terebellida > Terebellidae > Terebella > Terebella lapidaria. The sequence continues at coordinate 31,193,271 of OX424563.1, read as the reverse complement.
TAAATCCATCATACGTGACTTCCTATATGATGATAATACATTCTTAAGCTCTATCTACAAAAGTAATGTCTGTAAGGCCAACTTATACGTTTTAGGTCAGAAGTGACCTTGAGGTTTACCACTTAAGATCGTCTGAGGTGAATTTCAAGGTCACAAGAAGTCCCCCCCCCCCCTCACATGTATATGGCTTCTCAGACACCCAAAGGTGTCCTAATTTTTATTATCATTATTATTTATTTTATTTCGTATCAAAATCACGATACAAATGAAACACATATAAAACATAGTAAGACATTTGTAAAAATCGATTTACACATTTCAAGAGGCGAACAATTAAGTATTGTAATTAAACTCCATTGTTATTTAAACTCCATATTGTAATTAAACTCCATATTGTTGACAACAGCCCATTGGTACATGCAGGCCAGCTTGGAGTGTTTGTACATCCTCCTGTAAGGTAATGTGTCTCCCAAAATGAAGATGAAGGAGCTCACAACATTTCTGTCAATGTCGTCGATGATGACGACGCTACTGATCCCTGCGGAAGCCCAGATTCGACCTTCGTGGATCTAGACTGGCTACCATTGACCACTGTTTGGCTATGGTTCGTGATCAATCCATCTGCGAGTTGATCCAGTTACACCAAGGTTTTGGAGCTTCTCTAGCGTTATGAGGAAGTCAACTTTATCGAACGCTTTGGCGAAATCAAGGTAAAGGACATCCACATTGTTCGCCTCTTCCAGATGTGTCATGATTTGGTCAAACTGAGCAATCAGTTGATTGGCTCACGCATGATCAGGAATGAACATCCTCCATTTTGACCTGGGGGGAGCAGGTTTGTTTTCCTCTAGAAAAATATCGCTGGTTTTCAAATTACCTTCTCGAACACCTTTATCAGGTGTCATGTCAGGGTCACAGGTCGGTAGTTCTTTGGGACTCGCTGACTACTCCCTTATGTATCGGCACGATATTTGCTGTCTTGAGTATAGACGGTATAGTGCCTAACTCCAAGGATCAGATGAGCCACAGCGGTTTCGCAAGTGTTCTACTGCACTTATTCAAGTGCAATGACATCTGACTGTGGCATCTATGGTGTCATCCCTTTCAGAGGGAATATCGTCGACTCGAGATTCGCCACGTCCGGCAACAGGAACATATGTATGTCTTTCAGCTCAGGCATAGGTCCCTTCGGGTGGCTGTATACGGACTCATACTGTACTGGGTTGCAAGAACATGTATTCTCCCATGTGTGTGGCATCCATATAAACCAACGTAGAATCTGTGTCCACCAGTGAGTGGCCAGATACCAGTCTTCAGCTTGCTGAATTTCTTGACGAGGCTAAAAAAAATTGCTGTAGCACATATCGCTGAATGTTCATTTGTGTCCGATCAGTGTCATATGAACGTTTGAGAGCTTTCTCAACGTCTTTTGTTTCATTCCGAAGTTTATTGCTTCTTGACTCTGATGTAGTTGTGTTTAGCTGGATCTTGATCCTGTTTCATCTCCTCATCAGATTAGACAGCCCTCGTGGAATGTTGCTCGTTTTTTTTCTTGTGCATCTTTCACTCTGGAACAAATTTTGGTCACTGTAGAAGTTGAATTGGTTAAGGTTCTCAGTCAAACCACTGGTTTCAGATGGGTTTTCTGTTTGATTGTTGCTGGCGGCTTTGTATGTTGCGCTGACTTCTACAATATAGTGGTCAGAGAATATTGACTCTGAACAGTCATAACTGTGCAAGAATTGAGCATTGGTGGTGAGCACGAAGTCAAAGGTGTTAACGTTATCCAACTGCTACTTCTTCTTTGCTGATGACAAAGTGGCTTGATGCCAGCGTCCTTGGCTGGAATGGTGGACTGTTCACAGGTTCCACATAGATATTGGACTCATGGAATATCCATCGTTTGAATCCATCGGAATATCCCACCATTTTGGGGGGTTCATGAGTTTCCCTGTCATTTTTGTTTTCTCTCACTCCGTATGCCTGATATGACTTTCTGTCCCCGGACTATGAGATTGGATAACGGACCCTGTTTTGTTTGCTCGGAATACTTAATACTGGGTATTGATTCCACGTCTCTTCCATGGCTTGATCAGCGGTGAACATTCTCCACTCGTCACTGGGCACATTGAGTGTCCTCACTACACATAGATTGTGGGATCCTGGACACATATTCCACATACTAGGAGAGGGGATTCTCCTAGATTTGTGGGGTACTGTTCCCCACAGATGTGACAGTTATCCGGGAAGAAGCTCTGAATCCTAGACCAGTTTGTTGACACATGTTGGTTTCACGTAGTACGTACTGGTCTTGAACAGGGACTCTTAGATATTCCAGGAAAGCAACCAGAATAGAATTCGGACACTTGTGGAAGTCGGATTTCACTTGTCTGGTGTGGTTCTTGGGATTGTAGATTCGGATACAGTCTCTGATGTCCTTGCTGGAGGCTATGACAGTAAGATGGGCTAATACATTCTCGTGGTCTTCAGACACTGACCAGTCATCCGTCCCAGAGGGCCTCTTGTTGTGTGAATCCATTTCATGGATTAGTGTTGTAGTTGAGTCATGTGGCCCAAGTATCATACGCTGCGCCTCAATACTAATCACCCTCTAAAGCAATGCCATTTAATCCGTCGGTCACCTTTTTTTTATCTTTATTGATTATAGAGGACATCGCAGGATATCTTGAGCCCAGTTATGTAATAACTCTGCAAGTGTTTTGGCAATCCACACTCTTATACAGTGCTCAAAACATTATAAGGATATTTTCTATGAATTTACCTCAGGTTTAAATTGGTAGACCCCGTTCATGGATTTCTGTATTTTATCCATTCAGTAATCAATAAATATTCTCCAGTTGCTATTGCTTAGCAAAAATGTGTTCAAATAAAGCAATTAGCATTGATGATCATCGGGTTATAAGACGTATGGTTGGGTGTATTTTTGCTCAGAATCCTGTCGCAATTAACCTTTGCACATGATGCGAACTCGCCACCCACTCAGAATACCGCAACGATGGCAATTCATTGGTTGCCTAACGGTGGTGCTACACAGGCTGATGTTGCACGAAGCTATGGAGTGTCACAGTCTTTGATATCCCGATTCTATCAGAGATATCAGAACACAAAATCAGTGATTGCAGTGAGGGCTTCACATACCCGTTATTGGCGTTTTGACGTTATTGACATAAATTTGTCATTTATTTTCGCTAACCATGTTGTGTTCGGCAGGCCATTTCTATCCCACAAATACTTTTTCATTGCACTTTGTTAATCGTTATTTGTTATAATGTGCAGTACTAATAAATATACGTCACACAACCGTAGTCGCTTGATTGCAATTCATATAATTCGCATAGCTAGGAAAATATCCTTATAATGTTTTGAACAGTGTAGATATAGGTCTGGTTATTGGTAGATCGAGGAGCCCAATTATCATATCCTGCGTCTCCCTCTATATTCAACTAGACATAAAAGCCTATAGGCTTTGTGGCATCCCCCAATTTGTTCTTATCATTTCAAATGGTCAAACTGGACTGAGAAAAAAGGATACATAGGCCATTGTATGTGGGTAAGAGTGAGAGCTCATAAGACAGTTTCTCACCAGAACTGCTTTCTATCATCTTGACAACTTGGCCCACCAGACATTTGCCACCCAAAATGAATGGACAATTACCCAGCCAATATTCAGAGTACTACCCAGCCAATATTCAGAATACTAGTATATTTAATCAGGATGTTCGTGATATTTTTCAGGTGCTCCTGTCAAATGTAAAATGATACGTGACTAAAAGAATGCTGTGTCATCTTGGCCAATTTTGTGATTTCAAAACTTGTACAATACAGCGGAATTTTCGCATTCACATTATAACCAAAGCCAAACATTTCCCAGCTAACTAAAACAATGATGATTTGGTCATTGCATGTGAAATAGAGTTGAATAACAAAACATTCAAACAATACATGTTTGTACAATATAAATGCAGACAGGGCAAACCATCCCCCAAGCATGTTGTGTCATGTGTGTTGGCTTATTAACCAAATATTGTATTCTGTGGGGTGGAACTTCATTCTTTTACCATGTACACACACTAGTAAACCAGGCTTTGGAGGGGGGAGTGAGGGATTATGCATGGATATGAGCCTGGGGTCAAGTTGGACATGCTAGCTGTATCACTTGTCAGGCATGCAAGTGATATGCATGGATATGAGCCTGGGGTCAAGTTGGACATGCTAGCTGTATCACTTGTCAGGCATGCCTGAGTAGGGCTGGCTGAGAGGGCGGAGCCTATTGCTGTGCTGGACAGACTGGCTGATCTTGTAAGGCATGACTGAGCAGGGCTGGCTGAGAGGGGCGGAGCCTATCGCTGTGCTGGACAGAGTGGCTGATCTTGTAAGGCATTACTGAGCAGGGCTCTCATATACTGCACTGGCTGAGAGGGCAGAGCCTAGCCTCATGCTGGACATGCAGGCTGCAGTCAGTGAATACAGTAGCATGGCTCAGTTACAGTATTAAATCTGCATGGGGGCAGGCGAGGGAAAAATTCCGTCCAAAAAAAAAAAAAAAAAATACACCCAAAAAAATTTTTCTCCTGGAGATTGCCTGAATCAAATTATGACATTGACAGGAATCGCCCGATTTTTTTTTCCAAAATGGCCGCTGTCGGCCATCTTGGATTTCGGATCTCGACGAAAAACAATAGGGGTTAGGAGCAAAGTATTTCGGATGAGCTGTGAAAATTTCGGAAAGATAGATCAAGGCGTTCAAGAGTTATGATCCGGAAACCAAACGGCGGAAGAAAAAAAAAAAAAAAAAAAGAAGAAGAAGAAGAAAAAAAAACAGACAAAAACATAAGGCCTCCCGATTTTCAATCGGGATGCCTAATAAGGATTAAAATGGTGCGAGACGGATTAAACGGTATGTTTTCTGTGGACGAGTAGTATTAAGGTGCAGTGTACGGTACTTGGGCCGATCGAGGTACCTGCTGTGCTGTAGTATCTGTCCACAGATACAGAGAATTCAAAAGTTAGTGGAGTTAACACGATGATTCTTCCAAATATCTAATGAATATCAGTGTACTTCATGTGTTTCATATGGCTAGCGGAAAGATATCGTTTTTTGTCTAGTAAATTTTTTGTGCATGCAAAACTTCCTGACAGGCACGTATTCAAGGAATGAAAAGAATGAGATTTCTTTTCTATCCTTTGCCTGTGTATCTGTTTGCCCAACTGATACTAGGCCCAATATGGGGTAAATGGTAAATCACACATTATGGTGGGTATTTGCGGGACCTTGGAACATGACAGGAGGTGACATCGAGACGTAAATCAGGCAAGACAACACCTGAAATTTTTTATTTTGCATTGCGGAGAAAATGTTTGCGAGGCATACTGTATATAGGAAGTCATGATATGCTTGACCTTTTGGTAACCTTTGAACTTCACCTTTGGTCTGAAAACCCATTGTAATCACATTGCGCCCACCTAGGCTTCAATTGGGCTAATTTTTGATTCAAAGTCAGAGTTTGACATCGCCAATTATTCTTAGAAATCGGAATGTCCTATTTTCTCATTTCTCTGAATATCACAAACATACAAACAACTTTCTAAAATTATTGGTCCAAAGTAAGGTTAAATTTATTTATATATGAACAAAGTCACCATCGTTTAGTAGCAGAAAATAAGCGAGAACTTGAGGTTTACACATGAACCAATTCAACAGTATCCAGAATATAACAATATAAAAGTGCAGGTCGACATTTTGTTTGTTGAGTTGAGAAGTTTTGATTTCGTTGCCATTTGCACCCTCTCGGTTCGATCTGGCACAAAGTTTACAGAAACCGAACATAGGATTGACAAAGTCTTTCTAAAGGTTATACAGTGGTCCCCCTCAGATAAGACCCCCCTCAATAAAGACTTCCCCCACTGTAAACACTTTGGCGCTAGGATAATGTTAACTTGTGAATGAACACCTCTAATAAGACATCCCCTTAGATAAGACCTTCATTTTGTGGCAGAAGGGTAGGTCTTATCTAAAGGGGACCACTGTACACATACATATTCAAACAAAACATAAAATACTAGCTTCATGGCTGTTCTTGAAAACATGATATGTATTCTGAGACATTTTTTACTGCCAGGTACATAAAAACACATTGTGAAAAATGCTTTACAAGTTCTAAATTTTTTCTATTACATTTTTTTTTCTAAAATTTTCTAAATTTTTTGTTATTAGTTTATTGTAACTAAAAATATATATTCATATCATATGGAATATGATATATATATATATCATATTCCATTTTGTTTTAAACTAACAAAATCATCCAATAATGTGAAATTTCGAAAAGGTACCATGACTTCCAAATTAAGGAATTTTGCAAGAATATCCAAAACAGTTGATAAAAGAATTCCATATTAGCCATGAATGCACAATTAGTTACCGGTAGCAACACAAGAGATGACTTGTCACAATTATGCAGAACATACGGACATGTTACACAGGTACATTTTATGATCATATAGAACTATTCAAAATGAAAATTATTGATATTGTTTCAGGGTAATTTGAACAGCAATATGGTTACAGATCATTGCTATAAGTAGCCACATTTTCGACTCTTTTTGAGATGAAAAGACATTTCACATTGTAATTCAGTGATCTCGTATGAAGAATATCAACAATATGATCTTAATTGGCTGGAATCCAAGTACTTTTGAACAATATGCAGCCTAAAAAAATGCACTTCTGACACTCAACTTAAACGTGGCAATTAGATTTTAAATATGTTATTTGTTACTGTTTAACTTTTGTTTTCTTTCATGTGAGGCTTGCATGTTTGCCTCAAATTTTGATTTGATACTTCATACAGTGCAAAAAATATACCCAAAAAAAATCTGAAACAATAACAAGAAAATTAGTACAATTAATGTACAATTTTTAGGTACGGTGACAATCTTTTTTTTATGACAAACATTCCAATACGAGTGTGAAACAACATGAGATTTGAAGTATTTACCGACTGGTATATGCTTAAAGTATTATATAAATCTGCGGATGTTTACACCAGAAGAAAGTGTAAATACTACCAGGAATTCAGCTGACCTCCCCCCCCCCCCCCCCTCCACCTTCTATTCCCCCACAAGTCCCTTTTAGCATGTCTACGAATGAACTTTATCACATAACTTTGTAACATCCAGGATAATATATGAATATATAAATTTTTTTTAATTTTTTATTTTTTTTGCTATTAAGGGCGGATGTCGTGTGTCAGCCTAGTGTCTCTGCCAAGGTTTTTTGTCGACTCCCCTGTTGGCCGGGATGTGGGCATAGTGACACTCTTTGCCATATGTACAGCCAGTTGTTCGCCAGAAGTAGCACTCGTTGCCGTTAACGGGACCAGAGGCCTTCCCTCCTGCGACCGCCTGCTTAAAACTGCAAAAGATGGGCAGAAAAAAATCCAATTAGAAACTCAATTGTTCAAGGAGTAAATGGCATTGCAATTCAACTCAAGTACTAGTATGCTAGTGGAGACTCTCGTTAGAAAGAAGATGAAATCCGTATCATGCAGATACTGCACATGGTTAATTTTGAAAACGTTTTGAAACGAATTTCAAGAAACATTCACCAAGCTTGAAATATAATATATATCAAGTTAATGGTTGCTGAAGAATTCTTCCCAAAAAGTTTTTCTACTCTTTGCGACATGTTCATTACAAATATTTTATTCGATGACCCACTATTTAACAGGTCAGTCAGCTCCGAAACACAAGTAACTAAATCTAATGTGTGTAAATTAAATCATGCAACAAATAACAGAACCTCCACCGAACTTCAAAGACAACACAATCTACAAATGTACGACTAAAATACGACACAAACATACAGTTAGTAAAGTGCAGGGGAGAAAACTACAAAAACACGTGGGAAAACTCATTTGCAGAAAACACTCGAATAATCAACTTTCCACATCGAGATTATGATTTTGAACATATATAGGACTCGATACAATTTTGAATTTTCGAGAATTTACTTGCAAGACGGTCACTTGCAAGACGGTCAAGACGGATGAGCAATGATTTGAAAAATCTTTTGAGCAGGAGACATTGATGATTTGGAAGTTTTCGGTGGACTTCTAGTTTTAAGCCTACTGCCCGCACAACATGAAAGGACAACACCAAGAAATTTGATCACGAAACCGCAAGCATTTTCCACAAAATATAACTTTCCTTTCAGCTTAAAAATGTCGAAACGACAAAGAAAAAAGCATCTTTTTTTCAAAAAAAAAAAGAATTGAAAGGGGGCGTACCTTTTTGAAGCGCGCTTGTTGGTTCGTTTGTCTCCTAATATGGAAAAATCATGGGAGGTTAAATAGACGTCAAAGTTAACAGTGATTGGCTGGAGGTGTTGAGTATCAGAATGTGGGTCGGTAGTGGATCTAGTCTGTACTGAACGACACATCAGTGTACACTTTGTGACGACTACTGTACATGACATACGTAACAAACTACTCCATCGTACAACAGTAGTGACAGTCGAAATGGAGACACAACTGATCATAACACACAGTCATACACGAAGGGGGGGGGGGGGGGGCATTCTTACTTGTTTAAAGTCTTGTCTATTTCAGGCAACTTTGGAACTACACGAGGCATTGAAGGGCTACAAACAGTGTAATGTTAGTTACTATATAGCGAGAGCAAGTCAGGTACCCACATATAAAGTTATGGTAAATATTGTGAAATATATCTACTGATAAGTGATAACTAACCGGACAGAACTAGACCAATAGCTACCCATATATCTACAAGACAGAGATGTTATTTCCAAAACACTACTGACAGTACACACGGGAGTTTTGGGTGGGTGGGAGTGTTCCAAACAAGGTCCCTCACAGCTCTATCATTTAATTTAATTTTATACATTTATTTTCCCATTAAGGGTGCAATTGTTGTGGCAAAGCAGACAAGATAGACAGACAAACAGGATCGTTATTTCAACAAAATAGCTCAAAGTTTTGAAGGTGGTTACTTGAGTCAAAAACTGATATATTTATGCTCATTAGTTCGGCAAAGAAAAAGGACCACATCCTGGTTACCAAGTGAGTGATATGAAGTGCACAGGTTGTCATAGTGACACAGAGGTTGCATGTGTATGTGTGTGTAGGGGAGGGGGGGGGGGGGTTCACTGGTATGGGAGTCACTCATACATTGGCTGTTTACAAGCTAGGCTGGGTAGTGGTAAGGATTTTGGGGGTAAGAGGGAGGGTGTTGAGTGAAACTTTCCCATGGATGTATGTTCACCTTGCAGGTTGCGGTTTGGCAGCTGCAGGCCCTTTTCGTATGACCACGTTGTTTGCCGCATTGCCGTTTGTAATTGGATTATCGGGAAACTTTATCAACAATTGCTGGCCTGCACACGTGACGCCCTGTAAGGAAAGACCATCAAAAGTGTCACATCCTGTAATGCAAGCATTTATGATGAAGTCCACATTTTGGTTAATATATTCGAAGTTCTGGTGTTTTCCAGACATTTCATGGTTACCTGGAGATTTTTCATAGCAGCACCCGCAGCCTCTTTCGTCTTGAAATTCACAAAAGCGCAGTATTTTTCCGGTAAAGGTCTGACACTCGTTACCAGCCCGTATCTGGAACAAAGAAGCCAAACCAGTATTACATCTATATTCAGATATATCGATCAACGAAATCAGTTCAACTCAACACGCGGCCATATCATTGGTAATTTTGATCAATTTAGGAACAAAATTGAGGTTCATATTGATATTCAGTAGTTTTCAGAACTGGTCGTGAGAGTGTGATGGGGGTCAACTTACTTGGAAAACATGGCGTTTAGTTTTTTTTCCGTGACTTCTGGGAGAACGTTTCCAACCCACAGTGCCGTCAAACCTTCAGGATTTGCCGGGCTGCAAGCAGGAGTCAATAAGAACATGTAAGCAGCAGAAAACAATGGCTATGATTAAATCGGATGTCTTTCACATGCAAAACACCAGCGGCTATTTACAACGAAATTTTGCAAAGGAATGCATTGTACTGTCAATCAATGGTAAACTTTGAATACTTTACACTCCTCGAATTCATTCAGCACTAAATATTACTAGTGATCCTATTTGATATAATGCGGATCCCATTGATTTTATTAGGAAGTGCATTTAATTGTGTGAAAGTACTTACTCCATTTTAATGTCGTTGTTTTTGTGGTGCGAAGCACTGCCTGGGGTTGCCATGGTGATGGGTAGGTGTGAGGTGGGTGGGGGGTGGTGTGTGGTTGCCGTGGTCGCAGGGAGACCGCTATAATCTTCCTCATCGGACATGTAAACCTCGGACGCTAGCGAAGTCTCTGCCACTGTTGGGGAAAGGAGGTGATAGGAAGAGATGAGGGTTTGGGGTGATGGCAAAGAGAGAAGAGTGTCAGATCAAAAGGCTGTCAAATACAGCTTTGAACATCAAGCCTACCAAACCTATATAGGTTATTTTATGGTGTAAATGGATCTAAACACATAACTTATGTGACTGTCCACTAAGCCAGCTACACAAAACGTATACTTACTGCCTCCTGCTAATAAAGAATCGAGGGCCTGTTGAACTGAGTCATACTGTCGTATTGCATTTTGTGCTTGTTGCTGAGAAAATCCCATCTCCTGAACAGAGAAAAAGACGATCAGTTTATGAGGTTTGAAGACTTTTGCATCAATTGAAGACCTTTCAAACATTTTAAAAACTTTTTTGCAGACTGTCAATTATACAAGGAGTAGTACACAGTGGTCTTCTTCCCCCCCCCCCCTCAATCAATAAAGACTTCCCCCTTCTGCAAAGACTCTTTCTTGTGGTGATAGAATGATTTTCACATGTAAATGAACCCCACTAATAAGACACACCCTTAGATAAAATCTTAATTTTGTGACAGAAGGGTTGGCCTTATCTGAGGGGGACCACTGTACAAGATTCTAAATACATGTACATGTAATTTAGCAGCTTGTTAGAAACAGTAGATACACATATTCCAGACCAAGTTATGAGCTGGTGGGTGTTTTACGTACTGTAAGTTGGTGAGTCCTCACTCGATGGAGTTCGGTCATTGCATCTTCACAATTTCGGTCCAGCTTCAAAACTTGCATAAAAGACTGTTCTGCATCGGCATTACGCTGAAACAGAAGGCCAGGGTCAAATAAAGTTTTCAACATCACTTCTATCCTCCATGAACTGAACAATGATACCCCATGATATATAATTCAACCTGTTCTTCTGTATTTGACACCGAAATATGACTTTGAAAAAAAAATTGTTCATTTTCCTGAAAAACTGCTTTATCTTTTAACTCCAAGGGGGCAGCACTTACCTTTAGACCGGCTAAAGCTCTGCCCTTTCTAAAATATCCTTTAGGCCAATCTGGTGCTAACTGTATAGCTTTTTCTGCATCCTTAAGTGCCCTGGAACAATATGAAATAACTTCTGCTTACAGACACTAATAGACTGAACAATAGCTTAGTTCCTGTATAAGGTTTGTTAGGCTGTATTACCTCAAAAGGGATTTACAAGTTCAAGATCATAATTGGACTAAATAACTTTTCAACTTGTTAACTCACTTTTCATATTGTTGCATCCGGTCAAAGCAGAATGACCGATTGCCGAAAAATCTGCTCAGAAACGAAAAAAATTAAATGCAATCATTACAAATTGATCTCGGTAAAGCACACATGTATGTCGTATACACAACAGAAACATGCTAATTCAGCTCTTTCAAGTTAAACTTGGCAGGAACTGACCTGAAATCTCTTGGGTCAAGTCTCACAGCTTCTGTAAAAAGTTCTATGGCAGCTTGGTATTGACCAACGTTGGCCATCTTATTGCCTTCAACTGCAAACAAACAAAAGCCACTATTTAGTTAGTTAAGTACGCGAGCAAACATTACAGTAAAGGTTTCGTAACTGCATTTTTCTACGCTAAACAACTACAGGGTTCAGTGCAACCCCGACCTTCGAGGGATTCGAACCCAGAACAACATGAACAACAGTACAACACTCTACCAAGTGAGCTAAAGGGGATTACCACTAGCCGAGCTAGTATGAATGCTGACTACCAAATAGGGCGAACTCCAAATGGACCCTGGCACATGATTCAAGTATACGGCAGATACTAAACGCAAAAAGTATATATACACTACCAGCCGGACGAATACAAAACAGGCAGTCATAGAACTCTGACAAAGTGGACGAATGATTCAAACTCACTGGCAAGTTGTCTACTGCGGAGCACCACAGGATCCAAGTCTTCCAGCTGTAAAAGGAAACACCCAGTGAGTACTGTAAATCAATAAATTATTCACGTCCTTTTATTTTCGCTAATATTGCCAATTGAACCAGAACGCTAAATTTTAGGACGCAAATTGAAGAAAAAAAAGTGTTATGCCATTACACCACACCTGTTTTCTAGTAAAAACGCAAAAGTAAAAGGGCGCAAATGAGTCCAATTGATTAAAACGCAAAAATTAAGGAAGCAAAATTATCTGGATTTACAGTAATTGGCAGTAGAGAACTTGTGAAAAGGTCTTGCAAGATACAAATAGATATGACATGGAGGTAATCGACACTGGCTTACCTGCTCCTCACTATCGTTTGTGGTTTTGGGTTGTTCAGTTTTCGACTTGGCCGTTGAAAGCGGCTCAGGACCTGGGCCAGGCTTCTTCTTCTTGTTGACTACTTGGGTGAAAAATGCTGCACTCTGGTCAAAATCCTGATGTGACAGAAATACAAGACACACTATTTGTTGTTTCTGAAATATATATGCACTCTATAATAAATACATGGATAAGAGAGATATCGATACAAATTCTTATTTTCGTTCTAATTTCAGGTGTGAGCTTACTTCTGCTTCGGATTCTGAAGAATCATTGTCACTGAAATAAAGACGAGTTTCAATTTCAAACACAGAATGAAAGTCATAATCAACAATTCAACTGTTCACAAATAACATTTGATCAATAAATTTTCTACTTCGCTGTATAATGCATAGAACATGCATGACAGCCATTATCTCACTTCTTTTCTCTCTTGGGTTTCGGATCAGCACCGTTTTCTTTTCTTGTAACTTTTTTCTTTTGGTCGTCATCCTATGGAAAACATTGTCATGTACTGGTCCGATGAACATTCGAATCATACATACCAATGACGATTATTTATTCACGTCAGAGTGAAACCACAAGGAGAATTGCGGCTTACTTTTTTCTGTTCCTCTGCCTTTTCCTGTCGTTTTTTCTCGCGTCTCCGCTGTGAGAAAAACAGCACATAATTTAATCTTCTCAGTTGATACTTCTGCATCAATAGTCTTGAAACATGCTCTTGCAGCATGTGAGGCATTTGTATAGATGCATACATAATAATATCTTGTATTTATATACTAGTACTGTGTTGGTCTCAATATCTCAGTTAGGAGTTCCTTATACATTGTAAATGAAGCATTTGACATGCGAATGAATTTGATAAATTTTCCCCTTTGATTCTTTCTCTTAAAACGTTGCGATAGATTGATAAATTTCTTCCAATAGATACACTTTTCATGGCATGTACTACTCGTTGAATGGTCTGGATAATTTTCACTGCCCTGCGCTATGTTACGAAACAGACCTTTTTCTTTGCTCGCCGTTTTTCAGCTCTGCGCTTTTCTTTTTCCTCTTCCGTTATTAACTCATTTGCATTTTTTTCTATTTGCTGTTGATAGAACAAAATGTTAGTACAATCATAAGAACGTGTAACATCAAGAGAGAGGAAGGTTTGGTTACAATTTATAGAATGATTCCAGGATAGAGTAGAATTTAAACGAGTAACAAACAACAGTAAATATAGATCCGGAGATGGCTTGAAACAGTTTCTTATTGAAAACGTTTGCAAATGATCAGATGATACCACATACCTCAGCAGACAGCACGTTCCGCTGAGCAGCACCACCTAAAGGCAAAATACAACATCTCACTTAAACCTCAGAATTTCAGTAACAACAATAATCAATGCAAGCACATGTACTATACAAATACTGTACAGTTGTTTAGTACTAGTAGGTCACTGAATTCACACATCTAGGATATAAGAAACGTACCGTGTAATCTGTGAAAGCCAGCCACGGAAAATGAAGGTAATACTCGAAAACGATAATCGTCGCTGTCATCATCGTCGTCGTCATCATCGTAATCATCGTCATCGTCTTCACTGTCATCATACCCATTGCTATAATCAGCTGGAAAAGTCATAAGTGACGTAATGTCACACATTTTACATCTAATTTTATAGGAGTTGACTACCTTTACGTAGCTATAGGGTCATTAGATGTATAAATAAATTATTATATTAAAATGAATTTGAAAATCGGTATCGTCAAATAGAGAAACAACTCACTTATTTTTGACATTTTGAATGTTTGATCATATAAGGTAAGGCAGTCACTCTGCAAAGAATAATCAATATAGAACTATGTAACAAATCATCAGTTTATTGGTCGACACATTGAAAACATATCAAATGTTATCATGTATCAATTCTTGAAATTTGTTGTTTTAAAAAGGCAAGTACACACATGCAACACATATGGATCAGTACTGTAAAACCACTAATTTTTGCGGACGATTTATTTGGCGGATTTGGCGGTACGGGAAAAACCACCAAATTAAATCGTCCGCCAAATTAACTAGCTATATGTTAAGAAATATAAATGGTCTCAAAACCGCCAAATTAAATCTCCGCCAAATAACGTGGGGCTCACAACCGCCAAATTTAATAGCTGCCAAAATTAGTCTTTTTACAGTAACTTCTTGTTGTAACCATAGTGATGAAAAGTATTTGTGCTGCGCCCCTGGTACTCACCAATGACATCTGTACTATATCACTTTCTATGTTTAAACGTTTGTATGACATTGTGAGTTCGAGAAAATTCTGAAAGTGAAAAAGAAAAGTATTCGTAGTGCACCGCGACATGCTTAAATCACGTAACATTGTTGCAAAAATAAATTTGAAAACATGCTGGCATATCCTAATATAACTTGTTTTAATTAGGAAGGGATTAAAAAATTGTAAAACAAACTTTAACAGCACAGCATAATTTTATATCTTTCCATATTTTGCAGTAGGTTCCTTCGCAGTCTAGTCCTCAAAAGATACTCACTTTTATTGACTCTGGTGAGTTTTTATGCTTGTCAGGATGCCATTTGATTGCTAATCGCTTGTAGCTGGCTTTTATTTCGTCTGGTTTCGCACCTGCAAAAATAACAAATACCATATTATCAGAAACAAGTCATCAAAAAAGCCCAGCATGATTCAACGACCCTGTAGCACGCTTCATGACCCTGTCAGCAATGATTATAGTATACTGTGAACCGGAGTCACCAATTCTCAGACATTTTACAGGACATTCGGGCAGGTAAAATTCCCAAGTTTTGAAGGACCAAACAAGTTTTCACTGGGCAAGGAAATTTCGGACCTTGATTTTGATATATTTTCATCATTATTGATATCAACAATAAATCTGCCGGGCCTTCGGAAAATTCACCTGTCAGGGCCGAAGGACAGGTGACATTGGCAACCTTTACTGCGAACCCATTTTACTTTGCTCCCATTAATGTTCACGTTTTTGGAATACTGACTGTTCGCTAACGAGTTAGGTTTATGTTTTGTTCATTTTCACGTCAATTTCAATGCATTTTGTAAAGCTGGCGTCCATTAACTGCAAAGCACGAAATCTGTCATGTTAAAAGGTAGCGAACAAGTTTACAGTATTCAGTTTGTCACTGATTCATTCACATTCATTTGCAATCACTTGTTCCCATACAAGATCAAGCAGCCTCATTATGTGGGCATTGACATTGTTCCTTTATCATGTTATTGCACTTCTTCAAAAGTTGGTAGATAGTCGGTAAAAGTAATGTATTACATTTAATCATTAAAATTGCAGTACTTATATACTATATATAATGGCCAATTTTTGACAGCCATGTTATCACAATATCATCATGGTACATAGAAAAATCATTATGTTCTCGATGATGTTCTCGATGAGGCACACATTATAACGAAACAAAAGGTGACCATTTTATCCCACGTGAAAGCCCAGTAATTTACTTTTTCACATCACACTTGACTATTAACTAATGGCAGTTCTCAGAACTTAGACCCGGGTGCCCCACTCATCGAGCCGAAGCACGAGTACGCCTTCGCACTCGATTTGTGGGGCACCTGGGTTTACTCAGAACTATGATTTTACTCTATGAATGTATACTGATATTATCTACTGATATTCAAACCTAGAGTCCAGGTTTTATTAGATTCCTCATGTGCTGTACAATGGCTGTCAAAAATTGGCACAGGCACATTTTTCTCATGATGTTCGACCAGTGACATGTAAAAGCAATAGACTCATTACTTTTAACGATCAGTAAATCCCATCGAAAGCACCATTTTTGGACGTCACGACAAAAAAATCCTATATATCGTCACTGATGTCATGTGACCAAAGTCCAGGCAGGCAGGATAAAAACCTATAACAGCTCCTGCAATGCAAAATGTTTTACGTCACTAACGTCAATGTTTGTTCACAACTTCTAATCACAGACGCGTTTGTTTGTTCACATTTTCAGTCAAGCCTATTTTCAAGTCCTGAAAGTTGTCAACGCTTCCTTAAGAAACGTCTCAAATAGCTTACAAGTAGTATCACAACTTTGGTCACATAACGCTAGAGACTAGGACTATTATCATCAATTTCTAATTATTTGTGGATTAGGTCCATCTTTGATCATGTTGATTATGATATTGAGAATGTGGACACTTCATCAAATGATCAATCATCGTCATCAGTCTCAATCTTGACCATTGCATCAAATTTGCAGTATCATCAATCATTCATTGGACATTCACATTGTCATTGAGTGACAAGGCATGGGCCATCGCCCGTGCGATAATCCCGTCTTCTAGCCTGTGACACACGTACCAAACGGCAACTCTAAACTTTCATACGCCTCTCCGCGAGAAATCCCCATCGTCTGTTCGGGCGAAAAACACTGATATCTCACGTAAGTATTGAATAATCGCACACTTTTAGAACAAAAATATGTCACAGGAAGTGGCCATATTTGTAATGCATCACGTGTTCTCGATCCGGAAAATAACGAGACTTCGCGAGACTGTGTTTTCACATGCGATGATCAATAACGCTTCGAGATGGAGACATTGACAGACTCAAACTAAAATGATTAACAGTGATAGCAGCGCCGGTTCCGATGGGAATGAAAGGGGCATATAGGGGCCATAAACACGCATTGATATTTTTAGGCATCTCACTTCAATGTAAATTGGCTTAGCTTGTATATCACCAAGAAAATAGTTATTCCAGGATCAATCGTCCACATGGGATCATTAACATGGGTAATTAACTCGTTCACACTGTTTTTTGCTGATATTTTTGCGATGTTAAATGGTAGGCCTATCGTTCTGTAACTTGGCATACTTCACATGGAAGCCAAATGGCAATTTTCTACAGAGTTTCAGACTTCTATCGCGAAAATGGAAAAAGTTGGCGATTTACTCAATGTTAAATTTAGATTTAGCCCCCGATTTAGCCCTATCATGGAATTTCTGGGACCTGATCCGATTTTGTGCATTTGAATGGTTTTGAAGCAGTGCAATCTTCCAAGATAAATATGTTTGTTTAGAATACAACCCAATGCATCGTCTGCATCTTCATTCGATTCTCGTTAAATCCCGTTTTGGGTTGAAATTGAACTCTGGGGTAAATAGTCTTCTGCGATAGCAGTCTGAAATTTGGTATAAAGTTGCCGTACGTTTGTTTCCCGGATCAAGTAAGCCAAGTTATAGAATGATATCATTTAGCATCGCAAAATATCTTCAAAAACCGGTGTAAACAAGTTATAGAAATCAGAGTAGACTATAGAATGCTATTAGAGATTAGATATAGGCACCATGAGTTGGAAAGTCATATCATTGGTGAATTTTACCCTTGATGATATTGACTCGGAATGCATGGAATACTTTGCTTATAGTGAGTGTAGTGAGCGTGCATATGTAGACCTATAGGCCTACTTTCATGTGGGCGAGGACAATTTCGCATTTCAAACATTGATAACTGGCCAGCCTCGCACTGCGTGTTCGGCGAGGCTTTCGGTGTCAGCTGATTGATTGACATGTGTGATAGCGTATAAATACTAATTTCGTCTGCACTTGCTGTAATATTGTGGGTAATACGATGTAGACTTGAATTCAATAGTTCTATTTGAGTTTTATACATTTCAATAAACAATTATTGAATCACATTCACAACATCCATGTTCAAGAGAATGTTAAATAATTTCTTATTGGGAAACTGACTTGCCACCGGAAACTCTTGACCTGTAATTTGAACAAGAATACTATTTTGAAAAAGCTACAGTACAGATATCAAGCGGAAATTACACTAGATCTAGGCTAGGCCTAATAATGTGTATTTACTTGGTGTGATTTCTATGGCCTAGTGTATAGTCGGCATCATTGGTCTGTGAGCGGTGGTTTTCTCGCGATTATTCCGTCATTCGATGAAATTTTGGCAGGAGTCTTATTTTATGTTCGCCTAACAGGGTATAAATTTTCGGAAAGATTGGTGTGTAAATAAAAAAGTTAGCCCATTTGGCCTATATATAACGGGATAGGAAAACGTCAAAACGTTATCTATAGAAATGCTACGGCGATCGGGGGCGGTCCACGGCCGATATCTTCAGATTTTTACTATGGACGAGATAGGCTAACTTTTTTGCATCGCATCCAATCTTCTTGAAAATGCATTCCGAGTTAGGCGGTTATGAGATAACATGCCTGTCAAAATTCCATAGAATTATCTCAAATAATGACAGAGTAATCGCCTGAAAACCACCGCTCACAGACCAATGACGCCGACTATAGCAGTCCATAATGTCCATTTCGGTTTTAAATTGAGGTATTCAATATACACATTACACAACGTAGGTACTAGGCCTATGTTTCGACAGGACATTAAAAGTGAAAATATATGGGCTCCGCTAACAAAAAAAAAAGCTCAAGCTCATTATGGCCACGGGGGTCAAGCTCATTTGTTTTGGGGGAACAACGCGCATCGGTACGTGGTAGATCTACTCACTTTCAACGTGTCATCAGAATTTATTTCTGCTGTCATATTCAGACCAAATATTGTTTTAACATGGATTTTGACAGCCAATTTAAGGTTCCACGTTGCTTGGGCAGAGATCAAGTTGCGCAATGTACTGTAGGCCTACGTGTACTGCACTTATGGGCCTATTTGATTTCTAAACCAAATAGTCTTAATTGGATCTCTGAAGTACTCCGAGAGCTCTAAATCCAAGAGTCTTGGCAAGACTATTATTAAAGTACTAGTAACATGCAAATATGATTTGTACTCATATGAAACAGGGGCGGATTAAACGACAGAGGGGCCTGGGGCTGGAAAATATAAATGGGCCTAAAGCTATCCGGTTTGGGGGTTCGGGGGGCGCCGTAAGCCCCCCTAGAAAAATATGGCTTTTTTGTTTTGTGAGTTGAGCAGTTAGGCTTGTATCTGAGGAAGAATTTATGGACATTCAAATCGGATTCGATTTTTTTTTTCCACTACAGAGTGAAAGGACTGAAAAAGTAATTTGGCCTACACATGTATATTATTTTAAATCCGGTAGATTTCAATTTTTTTTAATTTATCGAGGATTCCGAAAAATTATTGAAGTTGACCCCCTGAAAAGTCAGTGATTTTTTTTTTCATAATAAAATATTGTGGTATATGCAGTTGTTTATTATAAACAGTGAAACACGAATTTCCGATGTAATAAATTTTTATTTTTTGATCGTACATATGTACTTTTCGGCCTTTTTGTGTGCGAATCTGTTGATGGCAGGTGTAGGCCTATCATGGAGACCTTCTGTAGGCCTAAACCCATCTGTGTGAAAAGGAAACACTCTAGCATCCGCAGAAAAATATAGGTCCCCAAGTTTTAAAAAAAAAACCATGGTTTCAATATGCGACATAGATCTACAATAGGCATATGAGTGAGAAAAAGGGACGAATAAGCACTCGCAAAAATAGGACCCAAGTTTTAAAAAAACTGTGCAGTTAAAAATAGGCCCCGTAGTTGAAACAAAACTGTGCATCACTTTTGTGAGAATTGGGGCCTATTTTTTCTTGCTGGGCCTATGGGCCTGGGGCTGCAGCCCCAATAGCCCCTACGCTAATCCGATATTAGCGCCCTACGCCCTGATATGAAAGATCTCATTGATCTGAGCAAAATGGTCTTTGCGGTATGTCAATATCACTATCCGTTCAAAAGTTACAGCCATTTGAGACTACCCTTCCGGCACTACATTACAGAAAAGTTTCAGCAACTCATTACCGGTAATATGCAAATTAGATGTTAATGAGAATTCATGACGTCATGAGGGGAACAAATTTTAATTAGGATATTATACGAGCCATCCATACTAAATTCGCCGCATCCCTAAGTTCGCAAACTGCATAGACGTATTTGCAAAGCATAGAAACTGTCTTTGTGAAAAACAAAATGATGAAAAATAGTCATGATACTAGACTATCGAATAACGATTTTAATGGGGTTTTTAAAGGATATAACAGAGCCCAAAAATGCTGTTGGCGAATTTGGGAATGCGGCGAATTTAGGACGGATGGCTCGTACCCTTAGGACGGATGGTTTGTAGGCCATGAAAAAAATCATTCCCATTGAAGGTTCTGACGATCTGGCTAGTGCGTATTGCTATGTACACGTACCACAAATAATCAATATCCACACAACTGTACTGTTGCTATGGTTACCAGTCTTTCCCTAGAGCCTTAGTTTCCCATGGTTGCCATGGCTGTTAACTGCCAAGTCAAACTATATCTGCAGACTTTCTGTCGTTTATTTATGAATTAAATTGATATAAGCACGGTTTTTATTTGTGCATACCCTATTCTAAGTGGGTTTCTGGCCCTAGAAACCACTGTTGCTAAGGGCCATACCAGGTCACTGGTTGCCTTGACAACAATTTAGAAAGTGAGAACACTGATTATTCATACTGAACACTGAATGGAATAAGTTTTCATGAATAATCATAACACTAAATGAATGAATAATACATAGTGTGTAGGCCTACACAGCTAAAAAAATTGTACCACCATGATTGAGGCGTCCAACCCTTCAGGATGGCATAGACATCTATGAGGATGGGACGTGTGTGGTGGGCTAGCTTGACAAATTACGCCAGTAATGAGTTGCAACGCATCCCGAGTTCTGGGCCCATTGACTGGTGATATAGCAACCCGTGAAGTCTTCATGTTCAATCAACAATTTTTTTTATGATTAACTGATCATGTTTCAAAGCATTGCGTCACAAAAATCTACCAGAACTAAAATATAATCCTATATACATGGATTGTATACAATTATGTATTTTTATATTATCCAATATCTTTACAGATCATTTTTCACTAGAATCTAGATAATATATTTTTCATCTAGTAAGCCTGAATCTAGAATACATGTATCAGGCCACAATATGCCAACATGGATTGATACTCTTCCTACATGTAAGTTTGTACATTTGTACATTCCCCACTCCCTCCATTTATGGCAAGGACCAGTTTTCCCCGCCCACTTATTCCATATAGTTAGCCAATTGAAGGACGCAAAAAATGCGCCAAAATTCCCGTGCAAATCAAGTCTCACATGATATACGGCCTGTAGTGTGGGAATTTGGCAATTGCTGCCCAGATTTGAAGTGTGAAAACATCACACATGGTATTTTGTGGGACTTTAAAATTCCATTCCAAGGAGGCTTGGTCTTTACCGATGTCGTCGGAAGTAGATGAATTTATGTTAAATGTTGACCATTTCTTGATAACCCATTCTTGATAAGACATGTTGACAGCATCATGCAAGTCGGACCATCTTGTTCCGTCCCTTCCCGACTCTGTTATAACCTTTGACCACCCCAGACAGAATGCAGCACTGATGGGACATACTGCTGGGATATGTGTGACTGGGCCGATACATGTAGGCCTACATTTTATGTAATTGCCTCTTTCAGGGGAGGAATAAAAATGAAATACAAACATGGAAGAAAGACGTGTGGGGTTGTGGAGACAGTCCGTGGACCCACACAGAAACAAGACACAGCCTCCAATATCAAACCATATCAAGGTTTTTATTCAACATTACAATTCACCATTGATAATGAAGTCTACATATAAAATCTAGATTGAAATCGCCACGGAGACGTCATCGTTTGTTTTAACCTATGATTAATCAAATTGCTACTTAGTATTGGGTATGTTGACAGATCTTAATGTACAATTAGGCTTTTTGTACTAGTATTTGAACCGTATTTGAAACATTTCATTGCAGCACCGTTTCCAGAAGATTTGAGCGTTTGGTTCTCCTCCCACTGTCAACGTCCCAGTAAGGTCCTTGGTTCCAGTGAAGTTGCCAGGGAAAGTTTTCAAGGTCAGTAATTCCATAGATATCCCATAATAAAATATGAGTGATCCATTCTGTAATCACGACAAAGGCCAGGAAGAGAATGATGCCATCGGATAATGAATCATCTCCCTAGTGGAAAGTCCAAATAAATGAGGATATAAATGAAGAAATAAGTAAAATAAATGAAAGATCATGCACTGATATGTTTTTGTGTTTGCAGGAAACAAGAACACAATAAGAAATAGGTCATATTTGACCAGGGATTCACACCATGAAGGCACAACACGAACAAATAATTATTTTTGTGCTGAGAAGGACAGGTCGACATGCCCTGACACTGAAGTCCAGCTCGATGACGAAATCAATGCATTAGACACGTACATACAGTCACTTTGCAGTGACGTCAATTTTGACATGGAAATATCATACGAATCCCCAATTTTCAAAAAGACTGGGATACTAAAACGGAAGAATCTGCATGATTCTAATACACAAGAACAGAGTCTCACCTGTCAATCAAAGTCAAGGGGACGTCAACACTCAGATACAGAGCACGACAAAGACTCCATTCCGAGGTCACAGAGTCCCAAAAGGAGGAAGCAAGTTCGCTTTGAGACTGGGGAGCAGCTGGGCGCTGGTCAAGCACCAAGTTCTGAGCGGAATCCGGAGGCTACAAGGCGCCTGCTGCAACAATTGGAGGCAGAGACTGCAAGCTTCAGGAATTGGTTGAGCTCCACAGGAGGCCAAGATGACACTGACAGCGACCCACCCTTCCCACTTACACAGAACCGGTCCAACTGCACCAATGAGGTCCACCACTTACTAGTATGATCGATGTATTGTCATGCATGGACCTCTATGATAAACTTCTACACCTGTGTACAGTAATCTTACTCTATTGCTAGTATTCATCATTCGAAAAAAAACCAATATGATATTATTGTGACAGCAAATCTGCCACTACATATACCCCTGCTCTAGTTTGGGTGGAAGATTAACTCTTACTACTGGGCTTTGGGTTACATATCACTGGATTGTTTTTATTTTCATCTCTGTTATACTGCTTACAGCTACGTTAATTCAGCTTAGTTCTAGTTTGGAATTTTTGGAAGAAATGGTGAAAATTTGAATTATTGCCCATGCTTCCACTGTACAGTGTTGTGCGCCTCCAGCAACATCTCCTTCTGTGTCGGGGTCCAAGGACATGTCACTTTCGCTCAAATAAAATGGGATTGTCCTGCTGGACCAGAGCCGGAGAAAGGCATGAGCGATGAGAATCTCCTTCTTCTTCTTCAGAAGTTGATCCGAAGAACCCTTTCAAATGCTCTTGGACGATGAACATGCCTTAATTCGCTCATGACTGATGGAGAATGACTGGGCGGGGATCCTTAGTCCGCATCTCCACCTCCCGTCAAGAGGCCTGTTCTTTCCCCGAACTTTGCTTGCAACAGTCGTGTGCCCCTAAGGACAAATATCCATTGGCCCCTGGCATCAGTGTGGCAGCCCATGATATAGACCTACATGGTACGGACACTAAATAGGTGTCAAATTCAACCTAAAACGTCCTCCTCATCAAGACTTTGTCTTTCTGTGTAGTCGATTTCGAACTACAGTACCTCAGGTTTTATATCCCAACAGAGGAGCATCAATTAAAAGTGTTGCTTGTGCAATTCTGTGGGTTTTTCCCATCAACAACCGCAGCCAGTACATGTATGTCGCAGGCTCTTCCTCATCAGCACTCTGACGAGGCCGTTATCAGTCCGTCTGCAGGTGTGATCCCTACAGAGTCAGCTTCAATTCTATCGATCGCAGGTGTCTGGTAACATCTTGTTCTTGTTTTCATGGTGGATCTGAAATGGTAGTTCAACCCAGTGAATTTCTTTTGTGGATCTTCGTTCCACCACCAACCCTCCAGGCACCAATTTAAAGATGCCAAACAGGAGAGCATGGGAGCTAACTGAGAGTTCTCCCCGAGGTCTCGGGAATGTGGTTTCATCCACAGCAGTATAAACACATCAAGAGAAATGAAAGCTGTGTTATGTTACTGGGATATGTAGTCCTGATAAGGTACATGTAGGGTTACCATGGACATCACCATGGTAGCTCATGTCAACAAACAAGAGAAAGTCTCTGTATCATTTGATGGTACATGTAGACCTCTTCTTCGGTGTCACCATAATCAAATCGTGCTCAGGACTCGTCACCTTCTGGGGCACATGGATATCTTGACTGACTGACTGTCAGGTCATGGTCAGATTGGAGTCCATCTCCAGAATTGGGGACAAGCCTACGAATACACTCTCTAACACTCACGAGTTAGAATTCCAAGCTCACAGACAATCATGCCCTGTCCGTGGATGCAATGTAACGGAGTGGAAGGCGATGATTACCTGGTCCTATCTGCTAGCAGCCTTGCTGCAAAAGAATCTTGTTATGTAGTCCGCTACAAACATGGAGGTAACGGAGAGTCAAAATTTAAAAGTCATTTCTTGAATATTATCTCTTCAAAATGACATTATTTTATAGAGTAAATGATCAGCATCCTAATACTGAAAAGAGAATAGGGGGTCACCGTGCTCGTTTCTTCTACATATTCGATCAAAATCACACATATTTACCTAAAATGACATAAATTCTGGCATTTTTGCACATTTTTTTGTCCATTTTCACATCTTGCATCGTGTTTTCCATACGAACGGATATGGTGACCCCCTATTTCCTTTTCAGTTCTAGGATGCTGAACAGTTACTCTATAAAATATATCATTTTGAAGCTCTAGATTATGTTGTTACAGGTATTTATTTTAGAAAACCCATTGGCCTCCTTCCCTCACTGTTTGGAGCGGACTACCTTAAGGTCCATTCTCATCAGTGCAAAATGATCCTCATTGTCAGAAGTTGTTGTTCCTGGACGTTCTGGATTTTCTAGTGGACAGCCCAGTTTCTCTGCTGGATCGATGGAATCTGCTCGGGCAACCTTGGTTTCATCAAGCTCCAAGTAATACGTACTGTAACTCCACATGTGGCTCTTGTTGAGCGATGTTTCAAATAGAACAGCTTTTCAAGGGAAGTGTTAGTTCAGATCACCAGAACAAACGGACATTTCTGACACTCTAGATGCCGGCAGATTAGTCTGTTCAAGACCACATTTCCTTCAGTTTTGAAGCTTCTCCTCCTGTCGTTAACATGGTCCAACTGTACTCTGTAGTGGACAACGGATTCTCATACCTAGGTAAATTATAGTGTTGGGCATTTAGGTTTTAGCATTAATTGGCCGTCGACGATTGCTAAACGTTTGTTTGATCCCGCCCTACTAAATGTACATTCTTGTGAATATACAAGGGTACTAGTAGTCAACTTTGTTTATACTATTTCAGTACCTAAAACACTGTAATTACCTCACATTCCATGCATCTACTAGTATATATTCTGATATAACCCACGAGTGTTTTTTATGGAAGTCCAAGGTCGACGATAGGTAGTGTTTAACCTGTTGCAACTTTATTAACATTTATTACATTCTTGCTTATATAATAAACAGTGACACGTACTCCCGCCTATCCTGCCTAACTATCATGTCTATGCTAAATATTGGGGGTCCCGGAATTATTGATCTCTGAATGATTTACAGCATGAGATTGATGAGAACGATGGCATATAAATTTCACAGACATGAGACATCTTATCCGCATGACTTTCTCCTTAAACTTGAAAGCCAAGTAAGATTACACAAGTGTTTATTATAGAGGTAAGTATGCACATGTTCTACTGATTTGAAAACGATAAAACATCATTGAAATACAGGGTATTTTTGAGTTTGTTATGCAATTTTTTTCGATTTCCTTATAGACACTGTATACGGACACCACAGAAGAGTGAGAAATTGAACGCAAGGAAATCTACACTCACATATAGTGCATTGTACTGTAACTCGATGTATATATTGATTGTAAATTTGATTGTAAATATCACATCATACGTGTAGGTAATAACTTATTGAAGTGCTCATCTTTATTGGAGTTTTCCTCTGGTCATGTTATAAATCTTCTGACTTCTGTAGATCATTATAGAAATTGTCTTACATTTAGGTACATGTATATTTATTAATGGTCTAACTTCCCTCTGGAAGCAATTTTTCAATGTTGTATTAATTACTCAATCGGAGTTCTAATACACTTTTGTCAATAGAATTTAACATTTGCATTTCTATGTGAGCTAAACTATTGGTGTCACGAGTGAAATTGAACCCAGCACCAAAACTGTGTAAATATAATTTATTCATTAACCAAAATAGTGACAGTTTATTAACAGTTATACATAAACAAACCACATTTGCCAAGGAATAGACAACTGCGACCATTACAGCGAATGTACAAAGTACTAGTAACTACTGAAGTACTGTAATGCATTTGTACAGTGGTCCCCCTCAGATAAGACCCCCTCTATAAAGACTTCCCCCTCTGTAAGGACTTTTTCTTTGGTGCTAGAATGACTAGCTGTGAATAAACCCCTCTAATAAGACTCACCCTTATATAAGACCTCAATCTTGTGGTAGACTTGTAGGTCTTTTCGAGGGGGACCACTGAACTCTATATGTATATAAATATATGGTGAATTCGTTAAACTTTCAACAGACTACATGTAACTGGCAATTGGACAAGAAGAAATATGTGTCACACGGACTCCTTGTATATAACAGAACTTACAAATGAAAGGTCATCGAAATGGATATTATGATTTCATATATCACTGTGATTACTAATGGTATTATGTTAGACCTTGTAACTGGTACCTAGGTGACTGATAACTAGACTGATATTGTCAAATGCACTGTAAAAGGGCATTATTTCGCGAGGCTTTTTACACTGTGCGAAATTAAAACTTTCGCCTCTATAGATACGCAATTCCAATTGGGCTAAATTTGCAAAAATTACACCAGACACCATGACAAGATAATCCCCTTTTACCATTTTGTTTACAGTACATGTGCAAAGTGGAATCAAGCTCGTATCTTACACTGTATATGCAACTGGATCAATACAGTTGGAACAAAATACATGTAAATTGAATCCACTGCATGTACATGATGTATGTACACATTACATAGTACATAGTAACCTGCTGAGATAAAATACAAAAGGCGTCCATTGCAAAATTTATATGATTTGTTCACTGTCACATGTAAAAGAAATGTAAAAGCCTACCGACTGACTTTCCAAACTAAACTCCAAATTGAATAGCAGTTTGTTAGAAGACCCCATATACAGTAACATCATGATGTTCATATAGAACGGATACAAAAACATTCAGTAGTGATCTTTGTGTAGAATATAGCACACATGGGATAATACAGAATGAATGTCAGATTGAGTTTACATTGTACATATACACCAGATTGGGATATAAGCTAGGCTAACTGCAGATCACAGAACAGAAACATTGACAGATATGTGTGCAGATGGAAATGGGAAATAAAATATCCAACTTTTGGAATGATAGCAAACATACATAAATCTAAATCATTAACATAATCAACAAACATACAATTGAATATGATCAGAAACCGTATACAACTTAGTTCACTCATGGGTTTCTAATATTATTGATTAAATATACATGTAATATCATGAATCCTACATTATTTTAGTGGATTTCTACACTGAAACAATCAAATTACATTTTGTTCCCCTTGTTATCAAAGTGATACCCCATAATTAAGTTGATTGAAATGTTTTCGAAAAAAAGAAGAAAAAGATTACATGATTGACATATTCGCCAACATAAGACCATATTTACAGAAGCCAATTTGGTATATATCTGCCTACTATGTAACAAAACACCACTGCAAGGATTTACATACCAATATATTTTGACAGCAGTGTACGATTGATGATACAAGACTAGTAATCACATCTTATCCCTTGTTACATGTATTATTGATTGTACATAATCTCCGAAGTGCAAACTTAAAGTACCCCGTTTCTATCTATCTTATAATATTGTCATTATTTCATTCACTTTGTTTTCACGATTTGAGTCTGTCTAGATGGTGGTGGCAGAAATTGAAAAAGTATTTTTAGCAAGAACAAAATTTACCATTTCATACCTCCGACTGAATTGTGAGGCGTTAAATATCATTTTTGCGTTTCAAGTATCAATTCTAATAAGAATATTTAATTCATAACTACGGTACTGAAGAAAATTAATAATTTCAAGTAGGAAGATTGCACTTGGGAGGCTTGTATCATGTCCATGATACACACATGAAGATCGCAAGTACATACATGTATACGCATCACTCAGGCTTCCAGATAGAGGCCGGCAAGCGCCACGCGCACATACACACACAAATAAATTTGGAATCCTCGTTCTTGATAGAGTAAATGTACACAGACAGAGAGTTGCACACAAGTCCTAGCTGCAGTTTGACAACAGCAGTCAACCATTAAAGTCGCACACATAGCACTGAAGATCTCTGGTTCTGTCGAGTAGAGATGGAGAAAGGGGGGAGGGAGGGGGCCAGAAGATACAGACAATATAGTACACAGTCATCAAATCTGGAGATTGCATGGTCCTCGATTGAACTCTGGCAAGTTAATCGTAAATTCTGAGTATTAATCCAATTACTCGTATCTTATAGTATTATTATAATCTCATTAATTCTATGATTATGAAGTTGGAGAACGTCATGCAGAAAAATCACAAAATCTGTACTCTGTGCAGAAAAATACCTGCAGTTAATTATACTAGATAGAGAGCAGAGTGAAGATAGATATTTCTACATCAGAATACATGTAAATTGAATGAGAAATTGCATTAAAAGAATATCTTTGTTCATTAAACATACATGAATTAACATGATTGATGCATCATCGATTTCTTTATAATAGCTACACATTTTCTTCAACAAAAATGTTATCTTTTTTTTTAGGAAGACCTACCGATGTTTTAAAAATCAAGACTGTATAGATCTTAAAAGCATTAATATACTCAATTCGTCAACGTTATAACAATATTCGTAACAATATAACAACACAAGTATTTGTTTATACAAAACCACTCACCAAAACAGTTTGTACTGATGAAACAAAAAGTGGACAACAAAAATTACTCGTAAACCAAAACAAATGCAAACATGTTTGCCATTTAATGAGCATATTCATTGAGCATAATTAATGCAAATGTTGTGAAAAAATCCTTGTTAGATAGGATAAATATATAACTCACGATTATCAGAAATCCCAGGATTTTTGATATTATCCAGACTAACTACTAACAACTTGGATATACATGTTAATATGTATCAGCGATACAAAATGATAGTCGAATCATTTCACTAGGTTAGAAATTGATAGGTATTGAACAGATATTTTTTTCGTCGATGTGAAATCTGTGAGCAGTTGAGGCTTTAAGTATTTACAGTGTTTTCAACAAACAGCATTAATGTAAACCCATTTAAATTCGCTTCCATTAATTTCTGCATCTCTGAAATGTTGACTGTTCGCCAACCATTTAAGTTCGTGTTTTGCTCCTTTTCAATGCAACTACTATAAACCCATTTAAGTTCGCTCCAATTAAAGTTCGCGTTTTTGAAATATTGACTGTTCGCTAACCATTTAGGTACGTGTTTTGTTTATTTTTACATCAATTTCAATGTAACTTATAAAGTTTGCGATCCATTAAAGCTCGCTATTTTGTTAAAACCGCGAAATAAAAGGGTAGCGAACATTAACGGGTTTACAGTATTAATGCAAAGTTTGCATCCATTGAAGTTTTCGACTTTATTCAGCACCCCGAAATTAATGAGTAGTGAATGGGTTTACAGTATTATCTGACAATTCAGTGAAGGAATGTATGTACAGACATCACAGGTTAGATATCAAAGTTTCACATGTACATGTAGGCCTGGCTACAAAGCTTCCCAATAAATTGTAGTGTTGCAAAGATTTTTTTAGTAATTTTTAGGAAACCGAGTTAGTTGTAGCTACATTCCTTGATGACGAGTATGACGCGGAAGAAATCATGCGATATTAGATTCAGCAAGCTTGCTAGAGTGAGCCAGCATAGTACAGCATTGAATGGGCCACAGCGACAGGATGTGGCGCACAACATGGCAAGAAAATATAGTTGACGATCGGTGAATCTGCCCACGGATACGTACACACCACCGTATCGTGCGCAGGAAATCCCGTAAAACCCAGCAGCAAGCTTCAAACCCACACCGCGAACGGGCGACTTTTTACCTCCGTCTCGCTGGACGTCTGATCGTTGTCATGGTGATGATCTGCGGACGATTTGTGATTGCACTGGTGGCAGTTTGAAGTGTGCGTTATGTTGCCATGATTACATCTTGGGGGGAGCGTATGGTTGCCATGGTGATTGTCTTTGGTTGGTGTGTGGTTGCCATGGGGAAGTGTGTGGTAACAGCTGGATGCCGGTGGATGGTTTCCATGGTAACCGCCGGGGGAATGTGTTGGGTCACCATGGGGACATCCTGGTGGGCAGGGTGTGTGGTTGCCATGGGGACTAGCCGGGGCAGGTTTGCGGTGCGACAGGCAGCTAAGGCTCCGAGAAAGGCCCCAGAGTGTATCCTCTGTCTGACTGTGGGCCTCATGACGACTTGGCTGATCACGACGAACACACGAACAGACGTACGGATGGAGGCAGTGGGAAGGGGAGACAAAAACAGGCGCTTGCTCGTAAATAACATGCAACACAGCACAACAAGCAGTACGTAATCTACAAGTATGTCATGCCAAAGTTTCATGGTTTTAATCACATGCGTAGTCACAAATTCATGTACAATATCGGAGCACTTTTTTTCCAAGCGAGATATTTAATATACCATGCCTAAATTTTAAATGCAAACTTGCAAAAACATTCAATCTAGATTAACAAGCTTCAATGTAAATGCGAGTCATATTTAGATATACACAGATCTATATACAGCCAGAGAGGCTTTCAGATATCATTTCACATGAGAAGTTAGGTATTGATTTGAAAGGGAACATATTCTTCCAAAACGCTATCTCCTTTTTTACGGGTACAAAATAATCTGGATATGAAAGAATAGGAAGTTTTAACTTGTTTAAAACCAGTATTTATTACATACCTACCTCTATAATAAACTCTTTGAGTAATCTTACCTTGGCATTCAAAGAAGAGGAGAGAGAAATGAATGTCACAAGAATTTTCTTAAAATTCCTGACATCCATCTCGAACTCGAAATTGAAGGAAATTACTCTCACACATCTCAGATTCCCCGCGGTGTAGATGTGACGTCACACCGGTCATATGATTGACCTTAGCCGCCGTTAATTTGCCCACCTGGTTAAGGCAGGGGAGGCGGGAGGGAGAATAATCGTGTTTATTATAGAGGTAGGTATGTAATAAATACCGGTTTTAAACAAGTTAAAACTTCCTATTTATTGCCATACCACTACCTCTATAATAAACTCTTTGGGTTATATCAGAATAACCAAAGGAGGTGGGTTTAACCCTCTCCCGGGAATTTCATCACCGATGTGTGAGAGTAGGAAATATCCATTGAAAGTAGTAAATATTGTGTTTTACTTTTAAATTATAATTTTAAGTCGAAAATACATATTTACAGGATATTTACAACTAAACCATAATACACGCCTGAATTACCTTCAGATGCATGGAGACGAGCAGGGGCTCTGCAGAGGTGACTTTCCTCTTGCAGAAGAACAAAAATTTCCCTCGCCAAAGAAGAGGAGCAACTCCCCTGGGAGTCGACCTCAGGTGCATCTGTACAGAGGCGTGTTGATCTATTTACAGGTATTTACAGCTGGACTACACTCTCCGCCGCCACCAGTCGTCCAAGCTGGAGGCTGGAGTCATCCTCCCAAGCTAACTCCCTGAGATAGAAAGAAGTGAATGTGTTATGAGATTTCCAGGTACAGGCAGACATGACATCATTCAGAGACACTTTATTTGTAAAGGCAAGTGAAGCCGCGAGAGCCCTCACATCATGCGCTTTGACTCTGAAACCTGTGGATTTTTTCGCCTGTGACTTTTCATAGCAAAATCTAACACACTTCTTGATCCAAGATGAGATCGTAGCAGGACGGATATCATTTGGAAAATCCTTAAGATAGGACACGAAAAGCAAACGCTTGCCGAGATGCAGCTCACGCGTACGATTAACGTAGATGCGGAGGGCTCGCACGGGACAAAGCTTCGCGTCTTCCTCCAGGCCCGGCCCCAGAGAAGGAGTCAGGGCGGGAATGGAAAAGCTCAATAATGGCGTACCTGCTAATTGAGTTTTGGCCAGAAAGGAGGGAATGACTCCGAGGAGAACCGAGGAGCCATCCGACTTCCACTTAACTTTGGAAAAGGACAGGGCGTGGAGCTCACTCCGTCGCTTCCCGGAAGCCAGAGCCAAAAGGAAGACCGTCTTAAACGTCAGAAACTTTAGTGAGGCCCGCTCAAGGGGTTCGAACGGATCTTTTCTTAAGACGTTGAGAACAAGCGATAGATCCCACTCAGGAACCGGGTTCCTAGCTTTCGGTCTTTCGATCTCGAAACTATTAATCAACGCAGTCAAACCTTGATCATGACCAAAATCGATCCCAAGTTTGGGTTTTAGAGTCTTCGCGATAGCCGTACGGTAACCCGCGATCGTGGATGGAGCTCGCCCTTCATTGAACTTTTCGAGAAGAAATTCGGAAATTAGGGGAGCATCGACTCTGAAAGGACTAACCTTCCGGCGACGACACCAAGCACAGAAGGAAGTCCACTTCGATTGGTAGACTGCCAAAGAAGATTTTCGATTTGATCGGGCGATCCTAGCGGACACCTCCCTTGAAAATCCCTTCTTTCGGAAACATCGCTCGACAATATCCAGGCATGAAGTTTCAGACTTGCGGGAGCCTGATGAAACATGCTGGAGCGAGGTTGTTTGAGGAGGTCCCACCGATCCGGAAGCTGACGAGGGAAGTCTACTATCAACTCCAGAAGGTCCGGGAACCACGACCTCTGCGGCAGACACGGAGCAATCAGCAGGAGGCGACACTGGTGAGTCCGAAACTTGGCGATCACCTTGTCCAACAACACCGCTGGGGGGTAAGCATACGCGTACATGCCCTCCCAGGACGTCGACATCGCATCCACTGACATGGCCGTGGGATCGGGAATGGGAGACACAAACGAAGGAAGTTTGTGGTTCCACCGGGTCGCAAACAAATCGACCATCGGCGTGCCCCATAGGCCGCAGAGAGATTGGAATACCCCGGGGGCAAGACTCCACTCCATGGCCTGGACCTGGCCCCTCCGGGAGAGGCGGTCCGCCCAAACATTCATATGACCAGGGATATGCCTCGCGAAAAGCGAAATACCCCGGTCGTGACACCAGAGCAGGAGGTCGATAGCGGCTTGGCACAGCGACTGGGACTTCGTACCGCCCTGCTTGTTGATGTAAGCGACAACGGTGGAGTTGTCGGTGGCCACCAACACAGCCTGATTGAGGAAATGTGTTTCCCAATGCCTGAGAGCCAAGAACACGGCCTCCAGTTCCAACAGGTTTATGTGCCATTCCTGCTGAGACGAAGACCAGGTGCCCGAGACCTCGCTGTCGTCCCAGTGAGCGCCCCAGCCTTCCATACTGGCATCCGTAAATACGTGCCTGGATGGAAGCGGCCGGCGGAATGACGACCCTCGGAGCAGATTGACGGGATCCAGCCACCATTGCAGATGGGAAACGACTTCCGGAGAGACCTGCACGAGCTGGGATCTGTCTCCCGTGACCTGGGACCATTGAGAGTGTAGATGCCGCTGAATAGGCCGCATGTGCAGGCGGCCCAACGGAACTAACTTTTCCGTGGAAGCTAGCATCCCGAGAAGGGACTGCCAGCGTCTGGCCGTCTGTGGAATGCGACGAAGGAAGCCTTCTGACAGCACGGATAATTTTGACTGACGATCCAGCGTCGGCAAAACAGTCTCTGAGGTAGTCTGATAACGATACCCCAAGAAGACGAAGTCTCGACGCGGTGACAAGTCGGACTTTTTTTGGTTGATTTTGAACCCCATCCGTGAGCATAGATTTACCACAAACTGTGCTTGGACGATCAGCGTTTCGCGACAATGGTGCCGGATTAGCCAATCGTCGAGATACTGGTGGATAAAAATCCCCCGCTTGTGGGCGAGAATCTGGACTTCCCGAGCCACCATGGTGAAAATCCACGGCGCTGTCGATAATCCGAACGGGAGCGCCCGAAACTGCCATACGCGGCCGAGATAGAGAAATCTCAGGTATTTGCGAACTGCAGGTTTCATTGGAATATGGAAATAGGCATCTTTGAGATCGATCGTTACCACCCACGAATCGCGAGGCATGACTGAACGAACTTGCTCCGGCGTTTCCATGGAAAACGTCGGCACGATTAAGAACTTGTTCAACGGAGAAAGATCTATCACTGGTCTCCAACCCCCCGACGCTTTGGGAACCACAAACAACACGCTGTAGAACCCGGGAGTGTCCCCGGGAGCAGGTTCTATCGCTTGTTTCTCGATCATCGCCGTTATCTCCTCGTGGAGAACACGGCGGCGTTCTGGATCGTTTGGAAGAGTAAAACCCCTTGGGACGGGCGATAACGGTGGCAATTTCTCGAATTTCAGGCCGAATCCTCGACGGAGCGTCGAGACGACCCAGGGGCAAGCCCCGAGCCGCTCCCACTCTTTCCAAAACAGAATTAAACGAGCTCCTACGGGCTCGTCTGAGGAAGGAATATCGACCGAAACGAGCTGACCATGCAGCTCTTCTCGACACTCGAGCAAAGGATCCGGCCCGGAATCCGAAGCTATACGTACCCGGTTTCTTTTCCCCTGCGGGCTTGGGAGCCTCTCCGCGTCCTCGGCCTCGGCCACGACCACGGTCTCCTCGGGTGCTGCCGGCAGGGGCCCCGCGAAAGGGCAACCCCGAGGCCCTGCCTCTAGCTCTACCACGGCCACGAGTCGGCTGCTGCTGAGGCTGAGACTGCTGAACTGCAGACTGGGGCTTCTTAAAGGCCGAAACCATCTGTTGCGTGAGACGTTCCAGAGACTTCGACTGGCTCAGGAGGGCATTGGAAGTAGAGGACTTCGCGGCCTTCTCGTCGGCCTCCTTCTTCACCTCCCGCAACTCCGCAGAACGGTCAGGGAGTAGAAGTGAAGTAGGGGCTCCGGAAGAGGGGATAACGGGGTGGAGAACTCTCATGTCTGTCATGAGCTGGTCCGGAACCTCGAACTTGAGGGATGAGAGGAAGGCGTCACGCCGCCACAACTCGGACACCCAGAGTGAGTGGGAGTCCAGGGCCACCTTGTCACCCACACCTTTGCCAATGGAGGTGACCAATGAAGCGCAGCTCAATAAGGCTTCTGCCAAATCATCCCGGTCGACGTCAGGGTTGTCCAGGACCTGGTCACGGCACTGAAGAATGGCCCGTCTCGTAGCCATCGACAGCCAGTCCATGGCCGAATCCGTGGCCAGCCCCACTCGAAACGTGTGCTGCAGCTCCGCCAAGGCCGCCCATGGGATCTCCACGGCCTTAGGCTCCTTGAAAAAGGCGTAATGGGGGTGATGCCTCCTCAAAGCTGTAGGCTTGTCGTCCAACTCCGACGACGTATAGTAGTCGTTGACAGACGGGCGAGCAGGATACGCGCCAATCGCCGACTTGTTGGACCTGATGGTCTCGTCCATGCGCTCCTGCATGGAGCCGCGAACTCCCTGCGACAGAGGGAACCGTAAGGCGTCCTTCGACGGCCGGGGGTGCTCCAACTCAGAAGAAATCATCGAACGAGCCACCTTCTTGACTGGGGCCGGAGCATGCTCTTCGGGCCACAAACCCGGGAGGACCCTCTTCACAAAATCCAACTTCTCCCCCCAAGAGAGAGGGTCGTCGGACTCAGGCTGGTCCGCCTCCTGGTCCGGGTCCGCCTTACGCTTTCGCGGAAGCGTGAGGCCTGACGGGCCAGGTAACGGCTGGTCAGCCGACTGAGAGACCTGTAGGGAAGGTTCCTCATCTGAAGACGGCTCTTCCCTAGGCAGAGGGGAAGACGGGGGCGGTGGCGGCTGTGGAGGCGTGAACCTCGCCAGAAACTGCTGCCACTGGCCTAACATCTCCTCCCGAAAAGACTGAAGCTCGCCCCTAAGGCGCTGCTCTGACGTCGTGGAAGAGCTCCCCTGGACAGGAACACCGGACGGCTCCGACGCACGGGAAGACCCTTGGTCCGCCAACTGGGCGAAGGACAACATACCCTGGCTGGAGGCGACGAAACCGGAGGGCAGGGCCGTAAGAGGGGAATCGTCCTTGATATCCTCGGCGATCTGAAACACACAGGGCGAATCAGAAAAAGGAAACTCTGGAAACCGTGGAGACATGGAAACTCCAGGAACCCATGGGTTTGGATGGCTCATGGCCCTTGGCTCCCGGCCCCTACTGGCCACGGCTCCGGTAGCCACGGCCTGGGGTCCAGTAACCGACGGGAAATCGGGTGCCGGCGGCCGTATCACTGGCGACACGGGCCCGGACCGAAATCCGCCCTGGCTATGGGGTTGAAACCCAGCTCCGGGGGCAGGCGCCCGACCCGGAGGGGGAAACAACACTCTCTGTCCAGAGGGATCCCGGGCGCAGGGAACCGTCGTGAGCCCGACGGAACCGGCAGACCCCGAAACCACACTCGGACACTGAAACCCAGGTCGTTCAGCCAGAGAAGCATGAGAACGAGGGGCCAGTAGAGAGGGAGCCAAAAGTGAGCCACACAAACCCGTAGGTTGTGGGGAAGTTAGGGTGCCGAGAGCCGAACGCGCGGCTCCCGGGACCCGTACCTGGCTGAAAGAAAATGACAATGATAAATCAAAACTTACAGCACAAACAGCATTGGATAACTGCAAATCTAATCGCCGCTTGCGTTCCTCAGACGCCTTGGGACGCGGCCTGGCGCTATCAGAATCTGACGGGGAAGGGGGAGTAGGGCAACCAGCAAACCTGCGGGCCTGAATCTCCCGTAAGCCTTGAAGACAAAGTTTCCACTCGTCGACGGACCAATCCGCGCATAATTCACAGGTGGCTGAAGGACGGCAATAAACAGTGTCCCTACACTGCCAGCAGGCGTTATGAACCTCCCACTTAGGAAGGTAGTGTTTGCAAACGATGCACTTCATATCTGAAACATATCAAACATCGAAGTACAAACGGGCGATAATGGGGGAAGGAAAGGGGCCTGGGGAGGCTTTACCATTTCCTCCCAAAAAAATCGCAAATCACTAACTCTAAGCTAGTCTAACAACGAAAGAACGGTCTACTGAAGAAAAAGCTGTGCAAAGAACAGCCTAAAGACGATCGTAGACGTGAAGAAATTCGACTTGGAATGCCGAAAGCAAGACTTGCTGCACATCCAACAATGGAGGAGCAAATTAATGGCGGCTAAGGTCAATCATATGACCGGTGTGATGTCACATCTACACCGCGGGGAATCTGAGATGTGTGAGAGTAATTTCCTTCAATTTCGAGTTCGAGATGGATGTCAGGAATTTTAAGAAAATTCTTGTGACATTCATTTCTCTCTCCTCTTCTTTGAATGCCAAGGTAAGATTACCCAAAGAGTTTATTATAGAGGTAGTGGTATGGCAATAAATAGTGTAGATTTAAAGACAGGTTTTGTCAACGAAGTGAAGGTAACTAAAGAAAGATTTATTTCTTCAAATCACTCGTGACCCCGAAACATGTTCCAAAAGTGCTACATGTACAAAAAATGTACTCACAAAAGGTCGAAGACTCACCCAGAAAAAGATGAAATATACCAAACAATGTCAGAAATGTCCATTCTACGCAAGTCTACAATATTTGTTTGGCAGTGAACAGGGCTGCATGACTATACCATGCACTGAAAATGCAACACTATAGCTTCCACACATATTCATACAATTCATGTTATGTAAAACAGCAAATATTTGCAGCTCCTATTTCATGTTATTATACAATGTTATAATGAAGTGAGAATCTAGCCATGATTCGGGCTGCAGATTTTTCTCATTTCACAATATTCAAAATTGAGACAGAACTACAAACAAACTAAATGTACAAAACTACAACTACAACTATATGTATGCAACCAAAAGGACCCATAAAAGTTTTTGCACGCACAAAAAAAGGCAACATGCTGGCTAAGTGCACAATGAAAACACCACAGCCAATCTGACAGGACTCTAGCATTTGGGATGGTGTCAAGAATTGCGAATACGTCAAGTGTTGGGCAATGGGCAGGATTCACGCACCCGAGGTTTCCGCAATCGGTCGATGCAGTGGTTAATCGCAGAGGTCCAGGCATCTCGTTCCACGGCTGTGTCGGTCTGCGGGCGAACGAAGATATTTACGTTGAAACTTCTGACAAATCAACAGTTGCCGATTACAGTAGCTAAGTTGCAGTGCTTGGACAATTATGTACAATTATGTATTACAATACTCGGATAGATGTCAGTAGTGGAGCTTTGTCAGTGATTAAAATGCTGTATGCATATTAATTAAATTTTTTGGAATAAGGTGATAGCTATGCATTTAACTGTGTTTATTAACATACCTGCACATAAAAAACCCTTTGGCCAGTGACTATCTCGAAGACATGCTCCCTGTTCAGATGTATGCTGGGAGGCAAGAAATTGTTGTATAAAATCATGAAATACAATGTTTCTTGTTCCAGCACAGTTCGAGCTTGGAAGTAAAGATTGGTTGCTTACCGATCAGGAGGATCACACTAAGTCTTGATCGTTATATAACATGTTTGAGAGATTATGTGCTACAAAAAGTTGATATTCGATATGATTATTATATAAGCCTGTTACAATACCCCACAGATATCCTGGCCTCAATGACATCGGCCAGAGCTATTGACTTGATGGCTTCCTTGTCCTGGCGAAACAAAACAGTCCAAGTATCATTATTATATGGAGGTAATCTTTATTCAAACATCATTACATAATAAATGCACATACCGGTACATTGCATGACAAATACTTTGCATGACTTACTAGAAATATATAATATTTCTCACTAGAAATATAATATATATGATATATATATAACAGAGCATAACTACTACAAATATATGCTTGAAGACTTGAGGGAATAAATGCTTCTCATTTGCATTCAGATTCACGACAATTTAGAATCTGAATGTGCTAACTTACTGAAGATTCTTTGTAGTATGATATCGAGATTGGAGTCAGGACAAAATATCTTCTCTTCCAACTTTTTCTCTGCAGCAAAATAGATCAACAGCACGAATAATGTCAGAAAAAAAGCTTGAGTTACATTTGTAGAGCTTGTGTATTGTTGGGTCTTGCAGGGGTGAAGTTACTCACGATTTGTCCCTGTTTGGTACAGTAGCCTGCCCGCACTTGTTCATTCTGTTGGCTGTATGGGTTCCACGTGTCGACAGAACTGACTGGACTCTGCACGGAATCCATATCGGTCGCGATATCACTCTCAGAACCTGACTTCTAGTGAACAAACATGGGACAATCACTGCATGTTAAAACACCATCTGGAAAACCGCCATTTTGCCCAACACCATCTTGCCCAACTTGCAAGAATTGCCATTGAAGCAGTCACTTTTATCAATGATTCACAAGAAACTATGCGGATTACATTTCACACATAAGAATCATCACAAACCATCGATGATTTGAAAAGTTTCCGTGAAAAACTAAGCAGTTTAATACAAGGGAATTATTGCCAGAGAGCATTTTCACCACGTAAGGTTACAAGTGCTCTTATAATGAATACCTTCATGTCTGTTTTAATGACAATGTTGTCGCCATAGACTTCCACCATATAGCTTCCGCTGTTTTTGTCAGACTCCGTACTTTTGTGCTGATCTACGGCGGGGGTCGGAACGTCGGAACATGGCGAACGCATTGATACCTGCCCCAACGGAAAGACATGTTATGTGATACAATACAATACGATAACTGCGCAGTATTCACATGGTATTTCATGTTTCGTTTGTCGTACTCTCACATACAGTGACTTTTGCTGAGTCTTTCAACTTTTCAATCCAGTTCTCTTTATCCAAAGCATCGTTCGCTCGCAAGAACACATTTTTCCCAGCGAATGTGAAGTCTGAAACCAGATTGGACATTTTCTCAGAACAGGGCGTTACTTGTTCAAGTGTTATTTTCTTTACTCACGAGAAAATCGTACATGTTTTGATCACTTCAATTTACATAATTAAAGCTACATCATATAGGTATTCACGATATCAAGATAATACTGTTTACTCACAGAAGCAAAACTGTTCTTTGGGTTTGAAACGTTTTCCATCACCCACCTGAAATAAAACAGATCTTATGCATTGACTACAGTCAGATTTATATGCATATCAATAAACGGATATAAGTGTTACCAAACTGATATGTTCATGAGTGTCAGATACATCTGTTCTGGACAATGGATTCTCGAAAACAAGATTCTCACAATGCTTATGGATTTGAATGCATCAATTTCTCTCAAATGATTCATTAACTTTGTAATGATAGATACATGTGTAGTCATGGCAACGGTACTGGTACGCATCACTTACTATTGACATGTAACACAGGTTGAACTGGTTGACTGGTTGTGATCCTTCTGGTAAATTCTGCAGCAAAACGAACAGAAATTTAGGCAGACATATTAACAGTAATCACGAAAAAGGATATTGTGTATATATAATACAATTAGGTGAATTAGCACAAATTGATAATGAGAAAAAGACTTCAATATTCTCATGTTTTTGACTGAATCGTAATTCTGTTACCGTGGAACTGCCCAATTACAATACAACTTAAAGGGCCACTGTATGAGATTCGGCTTTTAGGGGATTTCCAATATTGTTCTCCCAACGCTTTTATTTATAGAACAAAACGTCAGATGACTTTTTTGGCCTAGGATCTCTGCCGAGCCGACCTGGCTGATCTGAGCATTGGCTCGGTAGAGATCCTGGGTCAAAAACGTAATCTGGCCTTTTGTTCTATAAATAGAAGCATCAGGAGAAAAATGTTGGGAATACCCTAAAAGCCGAATCCCATACAGTGGCCCTTTAGGGAGGGTTGACTGTGCTCCACCACTCCGCTTATACATGTAATTTTCATCACGTCAAAACAATAGATAAAATTTACCAGTGGATTATCCATGTAACACTCAAGGATATTTTTCCGCCGATCCAGAAGGAAGTACTTTCTGAGGAACACATTGCTTCCGTCTTTCTCCTCGATGTCGAGAAAGCCACAAACGTTCTCGTTTTTGTCCATGTACGGCATTTCTGCACATCGCTTGGTGCCAGAGATGTGGGAATGTTAGTGGCTACGTTGGTCAGTCGGGGGCAACCCCCACTACATCCTGCAAATGAAAGGAACATGAAACTAATACAGCCACTGTTACTGACGCGATCATTTGCAAGGGAACATGAACATGATACAACATGAAATTGATTGCCAAATTTTTCGACTAGTTTTACATCGAATTTTACGGATGGTCATTGGTCCTATCAAATAAATCAGGCTGAACTGTAACGACTCGAAATATGCCTTCAGATCAGGGTTTTAAGCTTGCAAACAAGATTCCATTGAGCTGTTCAACATTCACGATTTCACCCAATGTACGTGTAATATGTCATGATTAGCCATATTTGATATAACTACTAACAATAATTCATCACAATGATGTCAATTAATCTGTAGAACATCAACCTGTACTGCACCACTGCTCTGGGGCAGGCGCAGTGCCACGAATTCTCGACCGTACTATTGGCATTATAGGGTCACAAACTGTCTGAATGCCGCACAGAACAACAGAAATCTCCAATTTGAATAAGCTACTTGTAAGTACTCGCCACCCAATCACACAAAGCCAATCATGGGGTCAAGAACTCGTGGTAAGTA
Source organism: Terebella lapidaria (assembly GCA_949152475.1). Classification (NCBI taxonomy): domain Eukaryota; kingdom Metazoa; phylum Annelida; class Polychaeta; order Terebellida; family Terebellidae; genus Terebella; species Terebella lapidaria. Next base: position 31,150,853 of record OX424563.1, on the reverse strand, counting down.
GCTCATGGTACAGTAGATTGTGAAGATGGAGCCATGGGTTATGTGCACATATATTTTAATAGATCTAGCACATCTACAGGTGACGTGCCTATTACCGGACGGGGACTTGAATCCGCGCACCCCATAGCACGTTAATCTGATGCTTTTTATTGTGTTGTTCTAATAGCATGCATTAAGTATGCAATCATTTTGTCATTTCTCGCACATTTTACAATCATTGACGACGATGTAACTAGGGGGTGCTCAGGTTTGAGTCCCGCTCGGGTATATACTTAAATTCAACACAAAACCTCATATGATTTTTGGCCATGACTCTGTTCAGGATGGTCGGATCAATTTGAAATTTTATGTCTCCATTTGGCACAAAACCATATTTTTTCTCCAAATTTCAGACTTCTATCTTGAAAATTGAGAAAGTTGGCAATCTACCTCAATGTTAAATGTTGGATCCAAATTGGATCACAGGAAATCGAGCAAATTTGGGAATTTCATGATCTTCATTCCGCTAAGAAATGTAAAATGAGGAAAGTTTTCGAGTTGGAGGACTCATACAGGTGTATTCTAATAAAAAATCATTCTTACAAAGTACTGTGCAATGCGAACATCGAACAACATGCCATATTCTGTTCAGACTCGCAAATTTCATGTTTTGAGTGAAATTTAACATTGGAGTAGATTGCCAACTTTTTCAGTTTTCAAGATAGAAATCTGAAATTTGGTGAAAAAATCCGGTTTTAGATCTATGCCAAATGGAAACAAACAAAATTTCATGTTTGGAAAGTCTATGGTATGCTTGTAAAAATGTTATGAGCAACTGATGTTCTAAGTGTCTAAAGTTGAGTTTAACAGGCAAAATGTAGGGTTCGGCGACCCCACAATAAACAGATCATGATAAAGAGGTATACCCCATTACTGGAGTGTCACCGAATGTCTTATAAATCCGCCCACACTGCAGCATCATAACCGTGGTGTCACTACTCGCGCACACCACGTGTGCTGTATCAGCTGTATCCCACTGTTGAGCCCATCACAGGCCACATGCACCCACTCACACATGGTGGTGATGCGAGTCAACAGCGGGGGCCGACCCGGGAGCGACGCCGAGAAACCCACAGTGGTTCGAAAGGTCACGGCACCAATGTAGGGTTCGGCGACCCCACGATAAAGAGGTATACCCCATTACTGGAGTGTCACCGAATGTCTTATAAATCCGCACACACTGCAGCATCATAACCATGGTGTCACTACTCGCGCACACCACGTCACAACGCTACACAAAATTTCAAATTGATCCGACCAACCCAAAGGAAGTTATGGCCAAAAATCATATGAGGTTTTGTGTTGAACTCGACTTTAGGCACTTAGAACATCAGTTGCATATACATGTAAATGACAAGCATACCAAACGTGGCAAGTGTTAATTTCTAACGATGACAACCGTGTCTGACAGTGTTTATGTGTGTGTGTGTGTGTGGGGGGGGGGGGGGGGGGTGGGGAGGGGAAGGATCCCACTCCTAGACGCTCACCCAAATTTCGTCCGCGTACGCTGTAATTGAATCTACTTTATCCAAACTAGACTCAACGAATCACCAATAGGTATTGTCATTTCATTTAATGGATAACATGGTGGGTTGATCTGTGAAAAATAACCGTTTTCAGTATTTTTTATTCGACTCAGGAAGTTATTCGTCCGAAAAGTATAAAATTGGAGTTCGAGTTAATCACTCGCCGAGTTACTCACGACACGGTGGTCGAGCGAACTGCTTGTAACCATATATATGATTTTCAAATCAAACGTATCAATGAATCCTGGAGGACCACAATGGAAATAAGCATAACCCAATGCTTTTCGTGCTATCTTCGGCAATAATACAGTTTACAATACTTATAATACTTGTTTTTTCCACATGTCATCCAATTCGCCATCCGAACCTGCAATGTAGGCCTATAAGTCAAAGTTGCCATGTAATTTTTTTATTTATTTTCATTATTGCCAAATAAATCAAATCAAATCAAAATGAGCCTTTACCATGAAATTCCAGTCTTTGCTTGTTTTTTGTTTTTTTTTTGTTTGGCGATCTGCATGGGAACTTACACATTTTGAGGGGAATGTATAGTATTTAAACTCTCCCACCCGTCTAAATCTAGCAAAGTTGGCCGGAATATTCTTTCGATTGTAATTATATAGATCTTACATGTTTTTTTTATCACTATCGTCTTTTAGAAATTTTGTACTAGCTACGTTGAAGGTTCAGGATACACTGGATTACCTTTTTTAGTTATCGATATATTAATGTTTTGTGCGCGATTAATTGTGTCCGTGATATTCAGCTTCATAGCTAGTTTTTTTTTTTTTTTTTTTTCCTCAAGTTACTGTGTTGTACATTACTACTTTCTGAAGTATAATGTATCATAATTTGGGTAATTCTTATATTATTATTATTATTATTGTTATTGGGGAATGCCTTGTACAAGCTTTCGCTTCTTGCATTCTCCTTTCAACACAATTATTTCAATTTTATTGTATTAACCATACTTGTACTGTTGGATGTTGTGTTGAATAAAATGAATTGAATTGAATAATCAGTTCGTGTTGTAATTAACATCAGGATACCGGTTTTAATTACACCAAGTATCATTCTGACTTCTGGGAACGTTCGTTTTGAGGATTTATCTACTACCAATAACATAGCATCCATTGTTTGAATATACGACCCCGAGCAATAACTATATATGGATGCAAGGGGGTCCCAAATCAGAACTCAACCGTAAAACTTGGCTAAAATATAAATGTATGTATTTCATGAAATTATTTGATGAATGTAATTTACATCTATACCCTTTTCAATCAAATATATGAATCAAGCATACATGTCCCTAGCAACCACGTATACATGGCTTTGGCAAGAAGAAAATATACCGCAACCCACTCAGCTAATGAGATACTGATTATATTTCATGGTGAATACGTAACAGATAATTATAATATATTATTAAACCCATTAGTATATCCTATCTAAAACAAAAATGAATTTAATGTATCTATAAGTTGCTTTCCTATTCTGACGTCAAGAATGTTAATTGCTATACTTAATTAGACATCGAACTTCGTAACCTAACAAATGTATATTTCTTTAAAATTTCCATTTTCAAACTAAACACAAAAATGGCATAATTGAACTAGTCCAATATATACTTTCATGCAGTAAAATCATATATACCAATCTAATAGCTCGTTAATTTCGTAGGACGTCGTCTTTCATGTGCTGAAAATGAGTCTTGAGACTAAACTGGTATCATTCCATGACTTACACCTTTTAGCAATGAAAATCAACATATCATATTCATTCATTATATGTACGTCTCAGTCTGGGAAGGGCGAGTTAAAACTTTCTAACTGAAACTCAAAGAAGTATTTGTCTGGCATTTACCGTAACTGCTCGTCACTCAGACAGTAGCAGATTTGCTGAAAAAATTATATAATTTACCGAGTAAATGTACCACAGAGTAGCAACACACGACTGGGTAATATATTGTATTGATTCATGTGAGAAGGAGTGTGTATTTCGCGTATATAAGAAGTCGAGAACGAATTTATCCAACCTTAATTTTTCGGATATCTTAATGTTGTATGCGGCCGAAAGGGGCTTTGTTCACATAACGCTGGACAACCGTGGTTTGTTGAGGGTTTTTTTTTTTTCCTTCCAGGGTCAGTGCACGTTGCATTTGGATTAATTAAGGTTGTTTCCAACAATGACCAACAATATTTCAGTTGTCACAAATTCTGGCGTAATGCTACTTAGCCTCAGCAATTTAACTCCCACAGGCAATACTTGGATGGAGATTGGATTTATTCAGGGCCAGGGCAGGATCGAGGTACAGGCTTAATTAGTACAGCTACGTGAACAGTTGAGCATATAGGCCTATGACAGTGCATGCATTTATTTTCAGTGGGGATCCTGCTTTGTGTGGAGTGTGTATAATGTCAGAAATGTTGTATAGAGTGGTAGCCACAACGATCAATAGCTGCACAAATGTATGTTTGACTCCCATCAAATTAGACGTAAAATGCGTGATACACTTCATAGATTGAATCATGTTTAGAGTGGTAGTGATTGGCCAATACCTAGTTGTATTTGTCTAGATAATGCTTCATTGTCTAGACAATCCCACGTAATAAACCAGAGGGCGGTGCTGTTTTCCTTGTCACGGTATATTTGATGGGAGTCACCTATATTTTTGTGTAGCTTTAGGATCGTTGGCCCCCCCCCCCCTCCCCAGATCAAGCAGATGAGCGACCTGAAGGATATCGGGGGTACATCTATTTGATTCCCCGCCACCACCGCTGATAAACCCTATTGATGCGCAAAAGTAATCCTCATGCACCAAGCACCGAGTTTATTGTCCTCTCTTCGTCGTACAACATCAAATGCCTAAATCGCCAGTGAACAAGCGAGACCTGGGATCAATTATTCGATACACAAACGCTCTACCACTGAGCAGCGGACATCCAATGGATCTAGTCTTTCACTTCATAAAAAATTCAATAGTGGTGGATCCCATATATATCTGTAGGCCTATAGGCAAATATCACAGACACAATGAATTTCTTTCGAATCACCTCGTCCTCGAGTGAAACATTGAACAAGATGATTTGACTACTTGTTTTATTCTCAGATAACTTTCACATGTTTTTTTTTTCAACTTGCAGATCACTTCTTCAAGCTGGGTCAATATATCGTCAATTCGTGAAATTCCAAGAACGAACAGGTAGACTTGAGACTTTGATATGGCGGAACTAGATATCGGACAGCACTGTAGTCAGCCATCTTGTAAGCGGCTGGATTTCTTGCCTATAACGTGTACGGGATGTGGTCGTATATTCTGTAAAGAGCACAGTTTCTCAGAAAGCCATGGGTGCCCAGGATCTAGCCGACCTGAAATGACACTCACCTCAGCCCCGGAAAACTCCTCCTCCAAACTCCAGGAGTTGCCAACATGTGCCGTGGAAGGCTGCAACAATCGACAACTTGTCGAAGTCGTCTGCACGCTGTGCACACGAAGCTTCTGCCTACAACACAGACACGGCCCAGACCATGGCTGCCAGCTACCACCTACCAAACCAGCTCCCATGTCTAAGACTGCCCAGCATGTCCAAGGGATCGTGAATCGTGGCTCTCAGGCAAAGCCCAGTCAGAAGCCACTGTCGAAGAAAGCTAGGGCAATGGCGGCTAAAGTCGCTCTAATGAAGATAAAACAGAAGGCAGTGGGTAACTCTGGACTTCCAGAAGTGGAGAGAGTTTATCTGAATGTGTTCCTTCCGTTGGGGTCATCGCCACCAACGAAACCAATGTTCTTCTCGAAGGTTTGGTCTGTCGGGCGCATCATCGATATTATCGCAACTGAGGCTGCCTTGAAGAACGAAAATCATGTCAGCGGGGCAAAGAAACTCAGGCTCTTTGATAAATCCGAGGGACTTATTCTGGAGACGGATAGATCCCTGGAATCATACGTCACTGGAGAAACACTGCACAGTGGAGGAGATATTATCTTGGAGTATGTGGCACAGGGCACTAAACATATTGAAAACTATGATGAATACAAGTCATGATGACTGAATCTGACTATAAATTTGAGCAATGTTAACACAACTTCATGTATTGTTTTTGCAATACAATAAATTTTGCAATGTTTATGTGTTTGTTATCAGTGCAATGGCATTTACAGAATAAACATAAGTTCAATCCAGCATACCCACCGTGACGCCAGTTCTAAATTATAAATAAAACAGCAAGACCAATACTTTTATTACCACTATACAGTGTATATACACGTTTTGAAATCCGGATGTGCCATCCAGGACAATTTTACAATACATTCAATGTAGATGTACAGTACCTCCTTACACGTATTTTCTACAGCAAAATGAGAACAGCTCACAAAATTTTGCATTGAAATAACACAAAGTCACTGAAAAGACAAGATTTCAACTCTTTCGTCCACAGGATTCGCAGAACTTGCATAGAATCTCTCACTGCCCTGTCGCATAACAATTCAAAGGGTAAGAAATCCAAGTTTCTTATGGTACTTCCCAATACGCAACTAGCCCAGAAGAGCATTCAAGTACCTGTCCCAGTCTGCAGGTCTTTCCATGGCCAGTTTCTTCCCATTGAATTTTTCCACCAAAACATTTGTCATAGGATGATAGTGTGTCATATTGAGTTGTTTCATGGACAACAATCTACTGACTTATCATTTCTGATACAAATTGAGTGCCTACATCACTTGGAATTTCCTCTAGTTCTACTCTGCTTAAAATATTCACCAAGGCTCCGGCCATCGCCTCTGACTTTTGATTTATGTCAAAATTCCACAATGGCATCACCTCTGGATACCTGGCGGTATAGTCCAATAGCGTTAAAACACACCAGTTCCCCTTGGATGAAATAGACCTTACTAGACCCACTGCCATATCTTAAAGGCAGTGTCGATGAGTGGGATTTGTCCCAGCAGAATTTTCGAATCACAAGAAGTATGCATCAACCAGAATTCCTGGCCAGAAGAAGCTATTCGTATGTGGTCCAAAGTTTTCCTGATTCCCAGAATGCCCAACCATGATGGAGCCATTGGGCCAGATTCATGACCAGGTTCCCTTATGTGTTTCTCATAGTAGACCACTGCATTTTCACACCTTCAGTGACTGGTTGAGTCATGTTATGCAATCGTACACTTGTTTCATCTTCATTCAGTAGTTGTTTTAGTTGTCCGGTCTGACAGGTGTTCCCACTGGTTCACACATATACAATGGTTTCAAGGCTCCCCATCCTCTGCCTGTGCACGAGCAATCTGTGTTCCATTCTGTTGGTCGTCCTCTACTGTCGTTCCATCATATGCAGGTTTACAAACGCCTGATACATCACCTAGTATAAGATCATACCCAGGTGTGTCCACGCACCTGGCAGCAACATCCGCTCTCAGGTATGGTGTGTCCACAGTTATGCGTGCAATTAGCACTTGCCTCATCGTTCCATCAATCATCATACATTAACTTTCGTTGATGTAGTCAACTATCGTTCTTGGACAAAAGTCGTCTTACAACAACACCACTGCATCTGGTGTCCCTCGATATTGTTTTATCGCCGAGTTATCTTTCAAGACTGGTTTCTCACCTCTTTGTTTTGTGCATACCCCACTGATTATTGGTACAAACTGACTACACGCCAGTGTCAGAATGTCTTCTCATTTACAGTGACAGAAACTTGTGTTTCCATCCTCAGGCATAATACAAATTGCTGTTGCATGTATCTACATGTTCCTTTTTGTGAGTTATATGCTTGCTCCTGCAACAAAAGGCATGTGACCACAATCACCACTTTTGAAGTACTTCCTTCAAAGAACACAATCCCTGGCCACGTGCCAAGTGTGCTTACACATGTGACCCTGCTTAGTATTGTGAATGCCAATTGTCTGACTCTTACCTATGGACATACTCTGATCACTGCTGAACGTCTTACCGTGAGCTTCCAAGAAATGTTCAGCAAGATTCCTCAGCTGATCCAAACTCGAATCAGGTCTCTCAGACATACACCTATATATATAGGTCTTTACCACATACATCGAGAAACTGTTCCTTTATCATTAGGTTGATCATCCCTTCATATGTATGGCCAGCCCTCGACAAATCAACCCATCGACTCAGATAGTTACAAAACCTACATACAAATGGTGCAGGACCCTCACCTTTCTCCACATTGCATTTGCGAAACTTGCCTTTGAAGCCTGCATTAGTTTTTTGATAACATCGTAGGAGTGTTTTCTTGAGACTGTCGTATAAAAGGGCCTTATCGAATGGCAGTCTGGCTTATATATCGAGAGCTTTACCTGTTATAACGCACTGAGAATTGTTGCCCAATCTCGTTCTTTCCATTCCTGAGTAGTAGCAAACCTCTCAAACCTGGCCAGATACGCTTCCATGTCATATTTTTCATTGAATGGTGGGGATTTTAGAGCCTGACCTTTCTTGACCTCCTCTGGTCTGCCTCTGCTTGCCGCTGTGACTGTCATTCCTGCTGTAATTACCATCTTCTGGTAATTAATTTAAGTATGGTTGTACATACAATACTGAACAAACATGTATTATGCAATACGCACCAAAACAACCTCACAAAGCACATTAATTACTTCTACATGCAGTCCGTCAATGGGCTTAAACTTGTGCTGTTACACGGTGAACGACATGCACATGTACAAATCAACACCACAGAACAGTCATTTCCCGGTCGAGCCCCCAATTTGTCACGGTCAGTCTTGGGCGGGTGACAGTATTAATGGCACTATAGGTACGTACTGACTAGGGGAGTCATAACGTTAACTGCATGCTCGCTAGGGGCGTCATACAGTTATCTGCGTACTCGCTAGGGGCGTCATAACTCTAGCCATATATTCATTAGACGGCATCATAACGTGTCCAGTACTTGCTAAGAAGCATCAAAATGTTTACCTTATACTCGCTAGGGGCATCATAATGTTTAGCACTATACTCGCTAGGCTGTGTAATAACATTACTCATAGGGGAGCCACATCATCTTAGCTCACTAGGGTCATGTGGTGCACGTTCGAATCAATCGGAATTGACAAATGATTTGGGGTAACAAGGAAAATATGAGAGCAGTGATATTGAGCCCTATAATCTTTCGCCTTTCTTGGAATCTGATGCATAAATACCAACATGCCACTCAAGGCATACCTTCCATCTCTCGATGCATGGATCGAGCATAGAACTAGCGTTATGACCACCTGTGACGTTGCATGACCATATTTGGAGGTGGCCCAGTAACATCCATACCGTGTAGTGTAGGTGTTGATAAGGATACGCAGATAATCAAGCCAATTTAATGAAAGACAAAATAATATGTACAATAATTATGCACACAACACAAATGCTTGAAAAACATAAACAAATTATGCACACTATGTGCTGCCCCTGACATGAACAGTTACCACAGGTGCCTTGACTGGTATTTCAAATCCTGCATTACACACAGTTAACTATTTTGTCACTTGTGCCTATCCCCTGTCGTTACAGCCTTCCCCGACAGTCCGCTATTGTCTGCTTATGAAATCTACTTCAAGTTTACTGCATAACCCAATTGACTGAAATTACATATTTGCACTTTCTACCCTAAGTCACAATATTAACAACTTTCAATGGGCAATACCCCAATTAACCACATCATAATGATACATACTAAACCCAAGCTAATACGTTGCATTACCATGACCCTAAGGATTCACTGTACTTATATATAAGTAGTCCTTCGACAAATGAAAATGTTCCCACAATTAATTCTACCCCAATATATACAACACTCACGTATTTTTTGTTCATTCCAATTACCCTACAATCAATCTTTCTAGATACATCACGTGATCACTCTATACACTCATGAATATATGCATATCACCGCATAAGGTTATTCGCTTAGATCAAAACAAGATATATAGGACACTTTCCACTGAACACACATGACAATATGGCCACGTGCACCTGAGCATGCTGGACACTGAACAATACAATGATACATCTGAGCCGTTCATTGAGACAAAGCACTAAATGCAATATTTATGCAAAATGTGATGCCAACTTTTGCACTGGGTTCCCACTAGTCAATTCCTGACACCAGTGACCACCAAGAAACTGGCCCCTGGAGGTTCCCTAGCAACCGCCGCGCGTCACTCGAATGTAATCCACGGCAATGTCGCTGGAGAACTCACTCCCAACCACCGCTTGAAACACCACCTGCAAAATACAGAAACATGCACGCATAACGTTGTAATACAAGACACAAACATAATAACTCACGCAAGCATTTTTAGGTTACCGCACCTATGGTGCGATAACCTATTGACATGGCGTTGCGTCCGTCGTCGGCGTCGTCCGTCCACATTTTTATCTTTAAAGTTTACAGGTGAATCTTTCTGAAATTTTGCACAAAAATGCCTAAAAATATTTCGAAAAGAGGGTATTTTTTTTGTTTTTCGCATATTCGCTTTTTTTTTCAAGATGGCGCGCCGATTTCTGACGTTGGCGGCCAGTTTCTCAAAGACTGTTCAGACAGTTTTATGATTTTTTGTTTCAAAAGATTACCCTCATATACCTCTGTGACGTGTATAAGTTTAGTTGCCCTGAATCGCCGGTCTGCGTGTGGCGGCCATTTTCATTTTCTCGACTGGCCCCAAATGGGACTTTCCCATGTTATATACTCCTATGCTTTATAATTGGACACATTGTGCCTGATGTCTCAATCCTAATATTGAGATTAGAGACTAGGAATCAATTGTGGACACATAGGAAATGATATATTCTGATAATTGTCATGACCTTGAATTTGACCTTTGACCTGATTTTCAAGGTCAGAGCACTAAATGGCTAATATCTCGCTTATTATCGACTTTACAGCTTAGGAATTAATTGTGAACCTATAGGAAATGATATATGCTGCACATTGTTGTGACCTTGAATTTGACATTTAACCTTATTTTCAAGGTCAGGGCACAAATGACTAATATCTTGTTGATTATCGACTCTACAGTTTGGGAATAGGTTGTGTACATGTAGAAAATTATATATGCTGAGTATTCTCATGACCTTGAACTTGACCTTTGACCTTATTATCAAGATTAGAGTACAAAATGGCTAATATGTTTGTTATCAACAAGCAAAATCGAGTAATGTGTTGGTGACAGTGACTCGACAATGGTTGCGTGACAGCATGGATTGGCTATGTTTATACCACTTGACCCTGACCCAATTCCACTGAACTAACCTGAAAACATTTCCGAACTCACGTACGGGAGCTGTATGGAGTAAACTCGTAAAACACTTCAAGATAGACCCTAAATATTGGCAGTATGAAATGGGAAATCATATTGCAGTGTCGATGGTAATCTTAAATTTCACCTGCAATGACCATGAAAGGTCAATATGACAATTTTGATAAAAAAATGTTATGGTTCAAAACTAAACATTTCTCTGGTAATCTCTCTTGACCCTTGGGGTAACTTTTCTCAAGTGTGTTGTCCGGGTATAGCATTTATTATACAAAAATTCCGTTGTTCTTCTTGTGTGCACTGTGGCACGCATTACAAATATACTCATTTGCGTGAGTTCTGCTCTTGTTTATTCATAAAATACTACAATCTCTTGTCGATATACTGCCCCTGCCGATCCAGGGATCATTGCAGTTTTGCACCTTGATAAGTATTCAGCCGATACTCACGTGATCCCTGGCTTGTATGTTGTGCAGACTGACAGCTGCCTCGTGCCAGGATCGTCCCTGGTCCCCTCTCAGGGACCAAACCCCGATCGTGCCAGAACCTCTGAGAATATCCACCTGCAGCGAGCCCATGTGGAATCCCCACATGTGATAGGCAAATCGCAGACACATGCTGCCCTGCTCGCCTAATGGCGGTGTCCTGATACTGTGCAGAGAGATCAAACAGAATGAATTTGAAATTCAGCACTGCTAATTTCTCGACTGCCAGCACAAGGGCTGGATATCATTGCCATGTGAGGACGTTTAGCGCTCAATCGGTGTTGCGCAATACACGTACCTTGCACGGTCCCCATTGCTGATCGGTTTGCTGGCTTCAGCAAAGATGTAGTACTTTCCACGGTAAGCGGCGTCGGGGCCTGTGTCCGTCGACGGGGTTTTTCCTTCCATCAGCCGCCAGTCAAACTGGTTGGCTGGGTTCTGGTCGAACATACACAGGGTTGCCGAGCCATCACTCACCTCAAAGTCACACATCAAAACGTACTCTGAAAGGGCAGCAAATACATTGGGTTCCAAGGCTTAATGTTAACACGCGCCCTTGCTCCAATTGTAGATTCGTGACGAGAGTTTCATTACAATTTCAGCCTACAGTTCTTGCATATCTCCTCAACTGATTTTGTGTCATCGACATTCTGTACTCACGTGAGCTGGTATCTGGAAGTGATATACATGTAGTTAATCTGCGCATGTTGCACGGCTCTGAACCATACATGTATTGACATGCTCGTACATGTAGACATTCATAATAGAGATAATTTGTCTCATATTGGGCCAGTCTGAACCAGCGCCATACCTTGGCATTTTCCATGGTATACTCTCATATCGTCGATTGAGATATCACTGCTGAAGAAACCGGACAACTCAGCCTCGAACCCAATCTGGAAAAAGCTGAACTTTAAGACTCCCTATCACATGTTCACACCCCACGTGTAGTCCTCGGCTGGGAAAACTCACCTGGTGTGAAGCTTGGAAGCCGGGGATCTCCACCGCGGCCGTGTGCCATTCCAGGCCCTGGTCCCCGGTCATACTCCAGTGGTACGTGTTGGATCCATCGCCTGCTCTTGTATACACTCGCAGTGTCCCAGTATGGAACCCGTTCATGTTGAAGGCAAACCTCACGCATATCTCACCATTCGCATCACTTGCATCACTCGCATCAATCGCATGTCTTTTCCGTCTCGTCAACTTGTCATTGTATAGCAATCTGATGATGGGAACTATCTCTTAAAGCCATCTTTCTACCCATAATGAAAAGGTATCCTTCTCTCAGCATTGGAAATCAAGGTGATAGCAAGTTCTGTACATATTGTCAGGGATGCATGGAATACAGTAGTTTTTCACCAGGACATCTACGAAAATGTGTCAGATGCACTGCTGGAGTACCTAGCTTTGCTGCCTTTGCGGGTGCCTGTAGACTCCACGAACAGGTAGTACTGACCCTCAGCTGCCCCCTCTGGGCCCGTCACTGGACACTTTTTGCCCTTGAGGACTCGGTCTTGGATGCGTCCGGACGGAGTTCGGCCCGTCTGGCGCACCCAGTCGGCGTCATCAGTCCGGTCCTGGTCTATCTCACATGTGGAGTCAGAGGCTCCACTGAACTCCAGGTTACAGGAAAATCTGTCCGCTGTTGTGGAACATGGCTATGAGTGCATATGGAACTCAGTTCCTCTGATATCTACACCTAATATTTTAAAATTACGGGTTCAAAATAAGTATTTTTGGACCATCCTCTTCGTGATTGGCGTTTTGGAAACTTTGTTTTGTTTCATCGCTTCTGTTTTGATTGTTTAGGTGCCTTCAGTATTTTAGGTGTCATCTAGTATGTATCTGAATGCGGTAGTTTATCGAAGATTACCGATACATGTAAATAACAGACATGTGTTGATCCGTTACAACACTCACTGATTAGCTCAGTCGCCGGAGCCTGAGGCGCAACTGGAAGGGATGGATTGGATGGCCCTGGCCAGGGGTTTTGGACTGGCACATTGCCTCCTCCGACGGGCCACGGGTTGTCCCAGGGGTGCGGTGTTGTGAGATGTGGGTTATGGGATGGCAGAGGTGTGGGGTTCTGTACTGGCGTAGGGACGGGAACGGGCACAGGTACAGGGACCGGTACAGGATTTGGGACAGGGACCGGTCGAGGGACTGGGATGGGGTTTGGGACGAACACTGGGTTTGGAACTGGATTTGGGACGGGTACAGGAACGGGAACTGGTACGGTAACCCGGACAGTTGGCGGAGGCGATGTTGGAGGGTAGTTGAACTCTGAAACAAATATTTGGCTCATTTCGAAAATATTAACTGCATGAGTGAATCTGTTTAAGGAATGTACAAATGTGAACTGACATGAGACTTACGTGGACAGGTCCCTTCTCTTACTGAAACCAAGTCGATGGCAATGTCACTGAATTCTCCAGATCCTCGCTGCATGAAAAATACCACCTAAAGAGAAAAATGCATGTTTTGTAAATTACGGAAACGGAGTCCACACCTACTTCTCATGGTCATGACCCTGACTCCACGAACCTTCTCGTTGAAGTGTAGCTCGGCATCCAGCATGGCCATATACCAGTGCTGCTCGAGGTCGCCCGAGTTGCTGAAGATCGGGTTCCGCTCGCCCTGGGAGGAGAGGTAGACCACCAGCCAGCCCATGTCATGGCCATACATGTAGTACACGAAGCTGATACAAACCCGGCCTTCATACAGCAGGGGAGGTGTCTCAATACTGAAATGGAAGAAGTCGTTTTATATAGTTGTCACACGAGACAATAGTTTCGCTGAGACTCAATTCGGTAACACTTCTTTGAAAGGGTCTAACTGTGACGTGCATATATGTGTTCGAGCAATCTATCATCTTAACAAAGTACATATCCCACAATCGGACAATCGCTGATACTTTTACTGACACTGTATGGTAAGCACTCACTAGGCACGGTCTTTCTGTCGCCGTGGTGAGCTCTCCCCATACAGGAACCAGTCCTGGTCGAAGGCTGCTATAGGTCCTGTCCACGGTGTCGGGGTGGATCCCTTGTGTCGCTGCCAATCAAAGTTGTCATTGGTGAACTGCCGCATGCCGCACAGGTCCAGCTCAAAACTGCAGGTCCATGGCAGGGCGTCCTGGGCTGGAGCAAGTAACAAGACAGCAACTCGGTAAAGATGGACGGGAGAACCAGGAATCAAGGACACCAGGTTTCCAAGGTGGTACTCACGTGGGGGGATCGGAGCCGGTGTGGTGGTCGTTGTCGTGCTGCTGGTGGTGGTGGTCGGGGTGGTGGGTGGTGGAGGTGGCAAGGTAGGCACCGGGCTCGGGAGAAGTGGCGGGGTCGTCCACGGGTTTAGGTCCGTGGTGGCCCTTGGGGTGGTCGGCCGTGGTGTCGAGGGGGTCGTGTCTGGTGTTATGTAATCTAGGAACAAAAACCATCGCAATTATCAGAGTGTGGTGTACTATAACATGAGTCAAGTTTCATGGTGGCCAAGTGGGATGGGGTCACTCTAGATGGGATGACTGAATTGGGGCAGTCCAGGCTTTGGTGGTTCAGAATAGTCACCTTCACATTTTCCAGGCCGTATCATCAAATCATCCAGGGCGATGTCTCCAACGTTGCTTGGGCCCCTTTTCCCCGCAAACACGAACTATACGACATTGGAACAACATTGGAAGAACATTTTTCATCAGCTTTTATCGTATAATCGTGATAGCAAAACGTGTACATATCTTTGACCTTGACCTCTGGTCCTGACCTTGTCTCCTTGCTGAATGACGACGTCCTTATGCTCCAACTTCCAGTCATCAATGGCCCGGCCCCGTGCCCACACCTGCTCCATCTGAGCCACACCCTCGTGCTCTAGGTATATAAACATGTTGCCTAGTCCTTCACCGTTCATGATGTAAGCGAAACTCAGACAGACTTCCCCTCCGGGGCGAAGACCTGGGGTTTCAATACTGTGGCAACAAACAGACAGAGTGCAGTGACTTCGTGTTAGACGGTTATGCCCATATTACAACGTCACCCCTTCTTTGACTATCTGGCTTACAAAGCTTTGTCGTTTTCTTGCTGTGCCTCGTCTGCTTCAAAGTACATATACGTATCTCCCTCATAGGCGGCCGCTGGTCCCGTGCCCTCGGTGTCCGTGGGTCCTTCGTTTCTAGTCCAGTCCAGCTGGTCGGTGACGCGCTGCTCCATCCCACAGAAGTCAAACTCGAACCCACACGTGTACGGCAGCGCTCCTAGTGGCGGGCGGGCAATAAAGCATTCAATGCAAATGGACGTGCAATGATTGGAGACAAATCCGTGTGCAGATTTTCTACTTACTGCCGGAATCCGGTGGAATTGTGGTAGGCCCGTCTCCTGAAAAACAACAGACGAGCATGACAAAAGGTTTCTCTCTCCGTCGGACGTTCTACAGATCCATCATTGGACATAGATGTATTAAAGTATTCACCGTTACAACCTCCCATGTCCACCGACACTTTGTCCAAGGCAATGTCGCTTGTCACGTCAGGGCCTCTTACTGCTTCGAACCCGATCTACTAGCCAGAAAAAACAGTAAATGATAGAAACATTCGAAAAACTCATACCCAAGGAACAAAACAATCCATGTACATATACACGTACGGCATGTTGTGGGCCTACAACAACATGCACGACGACACGTACGTGAGAGGTTCGCCTGATGTCGAGTGTCAACTCTTTCCAGATCCAGATGTTTCCCTGGTCTCCCTCCACGGCGAAGACGTGTTCGCGATCGGCGCCCTGTCGTTGATAGTAGATGTAGAGAATACCCATCCCTGACCCCGCCAGCTGGTAGTAGAAGCTCAGGCACACTGTCCCCGTGAACATCAGACTGGGCAGCTGTAGTCTGAAACAACGCGCTCACCGATACCAAAACTGGAGCTTGCAGCTCGGTGGTTCGAGCAAACAAAATTACCAGGAGTAGAAACGGCCCAAACCGAGCCTGACCTTTCATAGCCACGATCGAGTCTGGTGGTAGACAGCTAGAAAAGTATAAAGATTCGTGAACGTCGAGTCGAATTGAGGGGAATTGAATTCGCCTTCGTCGGGACCTAGGACATTTGTTGGCATACAAGCTACTTCAAATGATTTTCTTGTCCTTTGACCGTTTTGCCTCGCATCGGGAGTACCTAGGACATTTGTTGGCATACAAGCTACTTCAAATGACTCTCTTGTCCCTTGGCCGTTTTTTCCCATCCATAGCTTACAACTCTACCTAAATAGGTATCCACGTTCCGTATGTCAGCGATAAAAAAACGATATGAGCTCTGGATCTCTTACAGTCATTGGCAGACAATCATTACCAGAAATGGGCTTGTTGGTGTGGTTTCGGATTCACATGGATGTATGTGTTTTGAATATTTTCGAGTAGTTTGGTCATGATTGCATACTATAGGCCTACATCATAACCCCAGCATGATTGTCCCGTTGACTCACATGGCGATGTCATCAGGGCTAGGCCCCGCCCCCGGGGCGTATACGTAATGAGTGCCGGACTTGGCCGAGTTGGGGCCCGTTAGCTCCGTGGGGGTGGGGCCAGTTATCAACAGCCAATCAAATTCATCTTCACTCGGCTGTGTCATCCCGCAGAACGTGTTCTCCTCAAAGTCGCACGTGTACGGGAAAGTTACTGGAGGATGGAAAAAACAAACTCGAAATGTAATATTATTTAGTTCACGGTTCGTTTATTTGGAATGTTTTATCAATAAGTTTGGTCCATGTGTGCCTTTGGGAGGATGTAATGATGAAGTTCTAACCTGGGCCGTCAGAATCCGGTCCAGGTGTGATCGCTGTTAGAAAATGGAATATAAATTCGTCGAGCAACGTCCAGAAAGTGTACACGTGTATCAAAATTGACAAGACTAATACACGTAAGCCTGTGAGGACTTGAGCAAGGGTTTTACTCACAGGTAGGGTCACATCTCTCTAGGAGGATGGCTATGTTGTCCAGGGCTACATCTCCCTCAAACCCGTCCCCGCCCGTAGCCTGCCATCCGATCTGTCACAGTCAATGTTCTAATCAGGACATGCTTAATTGCTAAGGAGAGTTCTCGTGCATGTGTTAGTCGCACTAACCGTTACGTAGGCCTACTGCAGTCAATAGTATCAGTATAATATAAATTATGTCTTGAAATACCCTGTTCATCTACATGTACACTATTAAATTATTGTTGCTTCATCTTCCATAATTATAACATCTCGAGTTGACCGTTGAAATCCCCTCTAGAAACATTACATTTCTATATGGTAATATATCCCGTTTGTTTGATGCCTCACTCTTTGGTTCTGATGCTCCAGCGTGAAGTCGACCTCAGCATACTTCCAGACGTCCTCCCCGCCACCCACGCCAGTCTCCTGCCAGATAAGGTTGCTGGTGCCACGGTAGTCAATACCACGCTGGTCAAACAGTTCTAGCGTGCCGATGTCCTTGCCGAACATGTGGTACCAGAACCGAATACACACGGGACCCACCGTGCGAAGGCGCGGCGTCGCTATCCTAGGTACGAACGGAGACAAGGCGCCTTTAGCATTGTGCCCCTCCGAATTAGGTATCACAGCTCATATGCTGCCAAAGATCAAACTCGATTACGGCAGTTTTCGTATATGGATAGTCCAACTCCGACCTCGGTGAGGTACATTGTATCCTGGACGAATAAATCACAGGACTAACCTTCTTTTGTTTACTGAGAATTATTTCACGGTATTACAATTGGGCATGAGACCATATGGTATATTTGTTTGTCACAGGGATCACACCATATCCATGGTTCAGTCAAATGACATTTCCAACCAATGGAAGGAGATGGGCTCCTCTTTACCCACCTTCCTTTAGCGAACTTCGGCACGGGACTGCTCGTCTCGAAGTACACATATCCCAGTCCCTCCTGGGCCTGGCTCGGACCGGTGTTTGCTGTCGGGGTCGGCTCATTGACGAGCCAGATCCACGGGTGGGCGTCCGGATCCACGCGCATGTCGCATATCCCCACCTCAAACCGGCACTCGAACAGACCTGCGGTCATCATAACTGATTCTGAAGATACTTTCTTACATTTTTACAACTACACTTCTTGCGTTGTCATTAGTCTCCTGATGAATTGTTCTTTCAAATATATCAATTCCAAGGGTAACATTTTACTTCATACTGACATCAAGATTTTTAATTTCAAACTTTGTATGAATGCAATTGATGCAAGTGCGGTTCAACTCGATTAGTATGGTGATGGGTAGCCCAAATTGCATCGTGGGATAGCAAATGAATAAAAAACGTAAAGGTCCCAATGCAAGCGAGGCTAACACGCTACATTGGTTGCCGTGACCAGGATTTCCCAGCACACATCACAACCGTAAGCAGAGAGTGCCGTGTTGTGTGAATTTACATCTGATGGTTGGGGTGAAGCTAAAAAGTTCGGCAACCCCTTGATAAAGAAGTATAACCAATTACTGGAGTGTCACGGGATGTCCTACGTAAGTCTACCAGCATATGTGCGCCATATCCGTGGTGTTACTACTCGTGTAGCCCCAACACGTCATAATTATACATTGATTTCTTGTCCTGCAGTTTTGTTCTGAAGCAAGCATACAGGTACATAGAAGCAAAAAGCATTTACTAAGTGCAAGTCAACATTACCCTGGCCTTTTACGTTTCCAGCAATCGACAAAAAAATCGTGTAAAGTGGAATATTAACAATCAAGATAATATTATATCTCGGAGGATCACTTTGTTGATTTGCCAGATAAACATCCCATGATTGTTTCATGGAACTTCACTCGTAAATCATATGTCATAACTAAATATTCTTCTTTACCGTGACAAGCCCTGAAAGTCAACATCGTCACGCACAGCCACCAAAGCCTGGATATCATAGTCATTGTCCCGTGTCAGTCTTCCTTGGGGGTCACTGCACTGGGCGGTTTCTGGAGCAGCCTGGGTATTGTGATGAACCTGGTAAGTTTGACGTCATTGTTCAGTTCGATACTAACAATATATAGGGATTTATTGTGAAAGATATGTTATTTCTGCTTACAGGTCTTTATTTTCTCATATATTTACTTATGATAAAATTACGCTATATGACTCTCAATGTTACCTTATTTAATCGATTATGAGGCAGTTTATCTCAATCCTGATTATACATGTAGGCCCATATTAAGGTCCAACGATATTTGTATTCCAGTTCAAACACTCGAAGATTTCGCTGGTTTTAAACAGCAACAAAATTCATACTTCAATAAGGTTAATTTCACACGTGAATGAGTTAAATTATTGGGGTTTCATTTCATGTAAAACAGGTGTTTTGCGCACTTCATTTTTTTCGCACAATGCTGACGCCCGTTCGCTAATTAAAACTAACCACAGTCGATAAGCGAGAATCGTCAACAATTTCTAATTTTGGTTCGCGCGTTTGCATTTGTCGATGATATTGAAAATACTAATGGTCGAATGTGGCTTTACAGTGGTACTTTCAATGAAATCAACAGAAAACCACACAACATAGACTTATTACACATCTAACTGATACTGAACCGTAATGTGCACGGTTCAACGAATCCGATATTGTCGTATGTCACCAAACAATATCAGCCCACCCGGTCCGATATGTGCCCCGCTGGTCCGATATGAGTTCGCAATGACGTTTTATAGTAAACTGAATAACAGACCGATGCCGCGTCATACGCTCCCAGCATGCACAGTGACTTCATAATACCGAATTAGAAT
This sequence comes from Terebella lapidaria, assembly GCA_949152475.1. NCBI lineage: Eukaryota > Metazoa > Annelida > Polychaeta > Terebellida > Terebellidae > Terebella > Terebella lapidaria. The sequence goes on along the minus strand of OX424563.1, from coordinate 31,130,790 downwards.
GTTTTCTTACGAACAATTGACCGGAACAGATGTAATGTTATATTTGAACAAATTTCCCAACAATTAAATCTAATGGTTTCTAGTCTATTGACTGGTAGTTAAGTTTCGATATGATGTGTAATAAATTAATACATGGTTAATTTCATAACAGACCGGTTATCGGGACCGCGTCATAACAGACCTCGCTGCCGCTCGGTCCGTTATTTGCCACTTGGTCCCGATAACCGGTCCGTTATGAAATTAACCATGTATTAATAGGTACATATCGTATATTTTTGTGTTTTTTGGAGGCTCTCTGGTACGAAAAGAACCAAAATGAATCTCTTGAAACTAGAATAAACTCGAGCTTATCCAAAACGAGTTGACAAAATGTTCTAGTTTGCAGTAAATTATATAGCTTCGCCTGGTTTGAACTTTGGTGGTTTAAAATGAACACACCACAACATAGAATTTATGCTTTACATTATGATTTTTCTAACTTGTTTACGCTGTTTTTCGCTGATGTTTTTGCGATGCTATATATCTTCTATGGAGATATGTGTCTTCTTATCCAAATTTACAAACATATTTTGAATTCTGATAGATATTAACAGGACCAAATAATATGCTCATGAAATGCTCTATGAAATTTCGCAGAAAATTGCCGTTTGGCTCCCATGTGAAGTGTGCCAAAAACCGATGTAAACAGGTTAGAAAAATCAGCGTTATTCTGTTATTATAACCCGACAATAACTCTCAACGAAGGTTTTCTGAATGATCACATAATAAAGACAATATATCTATATTTGCTTTATGAGTTCAATTACTAATGGGGTGCGCCTGTAATTCTACTCGAACAATTTTAGTTGTTATTTTTTTCCCAGTTGTTGGTTCATTCAAGTAACCGACTGCAGGCCGGGGCCACTATGTTTTTTTATGGTGAATCCACCAACTTTACACATTAATAGATATCATGCTCGTCTCTACATCGTTTGTATTTATGTAATGGCCTATATATTGAGGTGTTTTCTGAGTTCTGACCCACGCAACGGTGGCTGTTAAGTACGGGTAAAGTCAAGTTAAACACGAAACCTCAAATATTTTTTTGCGATAACTTGGTTTAGGATTACTGGCTCAATTTGAAATGTAATATGCTTCCATTTGGCATAAAACCATACTTTTTCCCACCAAATTTCAGATTTCTATAATTGAAAATTGAAAAGTTGAAAATTCAAAACATTAAATTTCACATCAAACATGAAGTTTGCAAGACTGAATGGAAATTGGCATGTTATCGGTGTTCACATTTCACAGCAACCTACTCTGTAAGGATAATATTTAAACCCAAAAACCTTCCTCGATCACAATGGATTCTTCATCGAAAATAAATATTATCTATCGTAACCTCAATGAAGATTCTTTGTTCTTATTATATTAATACACTAGTTTTACCTTTCTTTAACTGTTGCTGTGAAGTTTGGGGAAATACTTATAAATCATGGTTGAAAAATATGATTTTATTACAAAAAATTAGCCCAATGGGCTAGAAAGGTTACCGGAGAAATATACAGAGTTAAGCCGAGAAAGTTTAAGGTCAAATTCAAGGTGACCACTGAAATCGCCATATCTCTAACCTTGAAAATGGGATCAAAGGTTAAATTCTAGATCACCAAACTATTCAGCATACATCATTTCCTATATATTCACTATGGACCCCTAAGCTGAAAAATTTGATAATAAGCGAGATATAAGCCATTTTGTAATCTGACTTTGAAAATAAAATGACTGACCTTGAAATTTAGGTCAAAGATCAAACTCAATATCATTAAAATATTCAGATTATCTCATTTCCTATATGTTCACAATTGATTCCTAAGCTGTAAAGTCGATAATAAGCAAGATATTAGCCATTTTGTCCTGTTGACCTTGAAAATGAGGTCAAAAGTCAAACTCAAAGTCACTAGAATATTCAGCATATATCATTTCCTATATGTTCACAATTGATTCCTAAGCAGTAAAGTCGCTAAGAAGCAAGATATTGGCCATTTTGTCCTGTGACCTTGAAAATGAGGTCAAAGGTCAAATTCAAGGTCACGAGAATATTCAGCATATATCATTTCCTATATGTTCACAATTGATTCCTAAGCTGTAAAGTCGATAATAAGCGAGATATTAGCAACTTTGTCCTGTGACCTTCGAAATGAGGTCAAAGGTCAAATTCAAAGTCATGAGAATATTCAGCATATATCATTTCCTATATGTTCACAATTGATTCCTAAGCTGTAAAGTCGATAATAAGCGAGATATTAGCCATTTTGTCATGTGACCTTGAAAATGAGGTCAAAGGTCAAATTCAAGGTCATGAGAATTTTCAGCATATATCATTTCCTATATGTTCACAATTGATTCCTAAGCTGTAAAGTCGCTAATAAGCAAGATATTGGCCATTTTGTCCTGTTGACCTTGAAACTGAGGTCAAAAGTCAAATTCAAGGTCACTAGAATATTCAGCATATATCATTTCCTATATGTTCACAATTGATTCCTAAGCTGTAAAGTCGCTAATAAGCAAGATATTGGCCATTTTGTCCTGTGGCCTTGAAAATGAGGTCAAAGGTCAAATTCAAGGTCACGAGAATATTCAGCATATATCATTTCCTATATGTTCACAATTGATTCCTAAGCTGTAAAGTCGATAATAAGCGAGATATTAGCAATTTTGTCCTGTGACCTTGGAAATGAGGTCAAAGGTCAAATTCAAGGTCATGAGAATATTCAGCATATATCATTTCCTATATGTTCACAATCGATTCCTAAGCTGTAAAGTCGATAATAAGCAAGATATTAGCCATTTTGTCATGTGACCTTGAAAATGAGGTCAAAGGTCAAATTCAGGGTCATGAGAATTTTCAGCATATATCATTTCCTATATGTTCACAATTCATTCCTAAGCTGTAAAGTCTATAATAAGCGAGATATTAGCCATTTTGTCATGTGACCTTGAAAATGAGGTCAAAAGTCAAATTCAAGGTCATGAGAATTTTCAGCATATATCATTTCCTATATGTTCACAATTGATTCCTAAGCTGTAAAGTAGCTAATAAGCAAGATATTGGCAATTTTGTCCTGTAACCTTGAAAATGAGGTCAAAGGTCAAATTCAAGGTCATGAGAGTTTTCAGCATATATCATTTCCTATATGTTCACAATTGATTCCTAAGCTGTAAAGTCGCTAATAAGCAAGATATTGGCCATTTTGTCCTGTGACCTTGAAAATGAGGTCAAAGGTCAAATTCAAGGTCACGAGAATATTCAGCATATATCATTTCCTATATGTTCACAATTGATTCCTAAGCTGTAAAGTCGATAATAAGCGAGATATTAGTCATTTTGTCCTGTGACCTTGAAAATGAGGTCAAAGGTCAAATTCAAGGTCACGAGAATATTCAGCATATATCATTTCCTATATGTCCAATTCATTCCTAGTCTCTAATTTCAATATTAAGTGAGATATTAGGCTTAATGTGTCCCATTATAAAGCATAGGAAAATTTAACATGGGAAAGTCACATTTGGGCCGAGTTTGGGCCCAAAATGGCCCACTTCAAGCAATTCAAGGGCAACGAAATTTATACATGTCACAGGGGTACATATGAGGAGTGTTTTTCATCAATAAGAAAAAAAAGTTACTGAACAGATTTTGAGAAAACGACCGTCAAAGTCCAAAATTGGCCATTTTTCGACGAAAACGGCCGCTCTGACCTTGAAACCAAGGTCAGAGGTCAAATTCAAGGTCACGACAATATTCAGCATATATCATTTCCTATATGTCCACAATTGATTCCTAGTCTCTAATCTCAATATTAAGTGAGATATTAGGCTTTAATGTGTCCCATTATAAAGCATAAGAGAATTTAACATGGGAAAGTCCCATTTGGGCCGAGTTTGGGCCCAAAATGGCCCACTTCGAGCGATTCAAGGGCAACGAAATTTATACATGTCACAGGGGTACATATGAGGAGTGTTATGCATCAATAAAAAAAAAGTTACTGAACAGATTTTGAGAAAATGGCCGCCAAAGTCCAAAATCAGGCATTTTTCGTCGAAAACGGCCGCCATTTTGAAAAAAATGCGAAAATCAAAAAACTAAAAAATACCTCCCTCTCGAAATATTTTTAGGCATTTTTGTGCAAAATTTCAGAAAAATTCGATCGTAAACTTTAAAGATAAAATTGTTGACGGACGACGACGACGACGACGACGACGACGACGACGGACGACAACGACGCCGGACGCATCGCCATGCCAATAGGTTACGGACCAAAGGTGCGGTAACCTAAAAAACGAGCAATGAGAATTGTTTCTGGTTCCACAAATCAGAGAATTCACACAAAACCATTGTTTAAAATGACCTTGTTAAATTTAAATGTGATATGAAGCAGAACATTCCATGTTGCCCAAAAACTTACAGAAATACTTTGTCAAAACCAGTCATGTTCATAATTATTTGACCAGAAGTACCGAAAAATTCATAATTCTCATGTAAATACACTATATTAGGAGGAAAGATTTGACATCAATTACCTATTGATTATTAAAACATGTTTGTCTCTAAAGCAATTCAAAACTAAACACAAATGTATCCTTTTCAATAGCTATCATCATGATCGTGCAATCACATCGTGATATCTGTAGGCCTACATGTACATGTAGTTTGCTGTACTGCAGTATCATCGGTCATTTATTGCGCAGTAATTTTGCCAGTTCTTTCTTCATTGTTATTCATTTGTTATTTGTGTTACTTTAAATCAACTCCAACCATATTCAATTTTGCACTCTAATTTTCCAGGATTCGTCAGCTTCATAAGCTTAGCTTCAAGCATGCCCTTTCAGTTTAATAATGTCCTTATATGTTTGCTTGCTAACTGTATAGATAATTCCGAATAAATGGTTTTGAACTTGAGCATGAGTTATAAAATCCCCAAACTTGTTTGAATTTCCATGATCTAATTTGGAGTAGATTGCCAACTTTTCAGTTTTCAAGATAGAAGTCCGAAATTCGATGAAGAAAATATGGTTTTATGTCAAATAGAAATATGTAAATTAATTAAGATTTCAATTGATCAGACGATCCTAAAAGCAAAAGCTATATGACCCAAAATAGTTTCAGGTGTTGTATTGAACGTGACTTATAGAGCGCGTTTCTTAGTCACATGTTCATATGAACTGGTTCATGCTTTGGACCAAAAAGTTGAACCAAAAATCTCAAACTTGCACAAAATCTCAAAAAGATGAACCAAATACAAACTGGTTCATATGAACTTTTCCTGTGAAACGTGCAGGTTCATATGAACCACTTCTCAAATGTTGGAACTTCTACATGCATTGTTGACTTTCTAAAAATATTCAAAATCCCCATAGCAACCATTCATGTGAACAATGGGCAATTGTCTTTACTTCTACAAATTCTGAGCAGTTATAGGTCCAAGTGTCCACTGGTTCAACTTTTTGTGATTTGGTCCAACTTTTACTTGAACCAGTTCATATGAACCTTTTCTATGAAACGCGCAGGTTCGTATGAACTGGTTCATATGAACTATAGAGCGCATTTCACAAGCACTGTTTCATATGAACCAGTGCTTGTGAAATGCGCTCATGTGCCTGGATACGACCAGGCCATCAATTTTACATTGAAAACAGTTGGGAAAATACCTATTGCAAATGTTTTAAACATTACTGCAGACCATAGACATGTAACCTATGCTGTGACATATGGGAGAAGATCCAAAGGCTATTGTGTCGTTTGAATTATGAGAAGTTACGGTACGAAGGTGCAGAAGCGCCAACTATCGGGCGCAAATAGTACTAAGGAAAAAACAACAAACAGATGTTGATAAATGTTGCTAAGTTTCTTAACTATATAATTCGAAGGTATACTGATTTCTCCAGAATTAGCAATCATAGTGTACATATTTTATTTCACCTTTTATACCGATCCAATTTCGGGCGAATTTATCTCCAATTCACTAAGTTTCACCTAATAACACTTATTATCGCTCAAGCCCTTCTCAACACCTGCGCCTGCGGAAAACGTTACAGGGTTGATATCACCAATGATCGGCTGCATTTGAATCAATGTTAAATTGGTCAACTTTGGATGTGCGTTCCACCTTTCAAAAAAAAATAGGGCCTAACGGTTGATAGGGTGTGATTGTATAATCATAGTACTTCAATAAAATCTAAGTCACTATAGAGCATGATAGAACCAATTTTTCATAAAATGACGCTGAACTGGATCCCTGTCAATTTAGCTCGTTTTCAGATTGCCGATATAGCATACATTCCGACATAGCATACTTTCAACAAAACCTTTCTCTACTCAAAATCCCGGGTAATACCTAAACCCAGGTGCCCCACTCATCGAGCGCGAAGCGCGAGTTGTACACAGATTGTAGCGGACATGGGGCCCTAACTATTCTACATTTCGATCGTGACCAAGCCACATCTTGCGTGACCAGACATTTATTCATTGCTGTGATGTTCTTCAATATCTTCTGAAACAACTTACGTACTCAGATTTTGTGGATTATCATGTCGATTTGAAATGAAGCTATGATTGGATAAATAAGCACATGACCAAGAAATCTGAGTACGTAAGTTGTTTCAGAAGATATTGAAGAACATCACAGCAATGAGTAAATATCTGGTCACGCTTGGTCACGATCGAAATGTTGAATAGTTAGGGCCCCATGTCCGCTACAATCTGTGTCCCACTCGCGCTTCGCGCTCGATGAGTGGGACACCTGGGTTTAGGCAATACCATCAGGATTTTTGCTTTTCCCAAAACCAGACTTCCACACGCGCAAAATAAACCAGCAAGTGGATCAATATCGCTGCGCGTGGTCTTCCTAGGCAACCATGCTTCTGGCGAAATGACGTCACTTAAAACGGAATCCTCAATGTGTGAGGCTTCCCCAAGTCTACCGTATATGTCCTAATATTTGTGCTGGGCGCGTTGCAAAGGCGAAGGGGGTGCGTCTATTATGTTATGATATACCTGAAATTCATACGTCGGCCTTGTGACCATAATCATCTACTGACATCATAGTGCAAACATGCACTGCAAAATCGCTTCTCGTTGGGGTTCTGCCAGGCGAGCACTGGTACATTATGATGCCAGTAGATATATTTAGCGCTGTGCAGTGCGCATTCGCGTGCCAGAAATCAAGTGATTTGGTTACAGTGCCATCATGGAGAAACCCAAAATATCTTACAATTTTTCTTTCAAACTAATAGTGGTTAACTATGCAAAAATGCATAGCAAAAACATCAAAAGAGTTTAAATTGGATAGGCGACATGTACAAGAATGGTGTAGGGATGATACCGTATATATGTGCAGACTCAAAGCCTTTGTAACGATCGACATTTGTGTGCATTCTGATATATTTGTTGACTCGAAGCCTTTGCAACGATTGACTTTCGATCGTTGTGGTCAGATATTGTTTTTGTTTATTGTTTATTTTTGTCAGAAAAAGAGGGAGGCACGTTTATTAGGACCGGTGCGTCTATTAGGGCATATACAGTATTCCTGGTTTTACTCCACAACATAGATCTAGCAGTGGCGTAAGATTAATGTTGCAAATTCAAGGCACCAAGAGCGTTAGACGGGACCCATGGTAAATTGGTAATTGACCTATCGCCAAGCACCGAAAAGTTGTCCGAGTTTCAAAAATTACGTCGGCAAACTTCTCTTTGGCCGATAATAAGGTTTTGCAGAATGCATCGTGAATGAATGGCGTAAAAAGACTCGGACAATTTGGTTCGCCGTTCGGTCAATTGGTATCTTCCCTGACTACTGTACATCAACGAAAATCGAAATTGAAGACCAGATCCAGCCTGAGCTCTGCGTCCTATCTACGCAGAGCTCAGGCTGGATCTGGTCTTCAATTTTGATTTTCATTGATGTACAGTAGTCAGGGAAGATACCAAAGTCTGATAATTTCCAATAGAAGAGCACTATCCAATAGAAGGGCACCCTACTTTCAGTGAAGGGAGCACAGGAACAAATTCTTTTTGTTCACCAAACACAAATTCGTATCCCACAAATTTCGTAAGTTGTGAATACGGACTATTGAGTGATTATTTTTGCAGAACAAACATCATGCTCTGTGGATCATATCAGGGGTTCACTGGCCAAAAACACCATTCTACACTTTTCAAATTAACAAAATCTACTGGGGGATTTATGGGCCCTGTATTTCTATGACCCTTCAGCTTGACCTACCCGTTATCATGAGTACCATACAGACTCCTGACAATAATGATATCAAGTCGGTTGTCTATTGTTTGCAAGTAGATGTTGTGGCTTAGGCATTCACGTGAAGTAGTCCCAGCTACATTATCGTGATTATGTCGAGGCTTATTCAGTTAAAATAGTAGCATCATTTTAATGTTTTCAGTCAACTTCTATGTCTTGGAGAATCCTGGAGGGAGGTGGTGGGGGACAGTGGATGGACATACTAAAATCACAACTTTCCAAGCGGGGACCATATCACGATATTCCATTAGTATAACAGTTCAGTTCAGTTGACGGTCGTCAGGACTGACTTGAATGGTACTACCCGGTAGTATGTTTTTAGTGGATGAGTAGTTTCCCGGGACAGCACAACTTACTTTGACCAAGCATTTCAATCTGTTCAATCAGGCAGGCAAGCCTGTCCATCTGAGATCTATACACTAAGATGGGCTCTTTGACCTGCTCAATGTTCTTCGTGCTAATTAAGGCATTTCGGCAGAAATGCCTTTATGGTTTTAGCAGAATTTTTTTTTTTTTTTTTTTTCTTCTTCCGCCACTTTTGGTTTCCGGACGATAACTTTAGATTGCCTTGACGGATCCTCGTCAAATTTTCACCACAAGTCAGAAATGATATGTGGAAGAACCCTATTCTTTTTGAGCCGGATCCAAGGTCCGTGAGGTCCGTGAGGATGAAATCAAGGCTAATTTTGAGACTTGGTTTCCGGACGATAACTGGAAAAATATTTACGCAATAGTTGCAGAACTCTGCATGGAGGTTCATATGCCACCAGGGAAGAACCCTATTGATTTTGGGATCGATCCGTCAAACGACCTTTGACCTAGAGGTCGAAATAATTTTTTGCTGATTCATCCTTGAGGCTTCCTGCATATCTCAGAAACCGTGCGTCGTAGAGCGAAACGGACGTTATTTTCGGACTCGTCGCCCTAGACAAACATCTCTAGGGTGTATTATTTTTTTTGATCTGGCTCCGAGGTCCGTGAGGTCCTTGAGGATGAAATCGAGGCTGATCTTGAAACTTGGTTTCCGGACGATAACTCGAAAAATATTCAGGCAATAGTTGCAGAATTTTGCACGGAGGTTTATATATCAACAGGGAAGAACCCTATTGATTTTGGGATCGATACGTCAAACGACCTTTGACCTAGAGGTCAAAATAATTTTTTGCTGAGTCATCCATGAGGCATCCTGCATATCTCGGAAACGGTGCGTCGTAGAGCGAAACGGACGTTATTTTCGGAATCGTCGCCCTAGACAAACATGTCTAAGGGGTATTATGGATGAACTTTGACCTTGACCTTGAATTTTTTTGCCGAGTCGGCATTTTTCGTTTTCGTCGATATCTCGGAAACGGTGCGTCGTAGAGCGAAACGGACGTTATTTTCGGACTCGTCGCCCTAGACAAACATGTCTAAGGGGTATTATGGATGAACTTTGACCTTGACCCGAAATTTTTTTGCCGAGTCGGCATTTTTCGTTTCGTCGATATCTCGGAAACGGTGCGTCGTAAAGCGAAACGGACGTTATTTTCGGACTTGTCGCCCTAGACAAAGATGTCTAAAGGGTATTATGGATGAACTTTGACCTTGACCTTGAATTTTTTTGCCGAGTCGGCATTTTTCGTTTTCGTCGATATCTCGGAAACGGTGCGTCGTAGAGCGAAATGGACGTTATTTTCGGACTTGTCGCCCTAGACAAACATGTCTAGATGGTATTATGGATGAACTTTGACCTTGACCCGAAATTTTTTTGCCGAGTCGGCATTTTTCGTTTTCGTCGATATCTCGGAAACGGTGCTTCGTAGAGCGAAACGGACGTTATTTTCGGAATCGTCGCCCTAGACAAACATGTCTAAGGGGTATTATGGATGAAGATTGACCTTGACCCAATTTTTTTTTGCCGAGTCGGCATTTTTCGTTTTCGTCGATATCTCGGAAACGGTGCGTCGTAGAGCGAAACGGACGTTATTTTCAGACTCGTCGATATCTCGGAAACGGTGCGTCGTAGAGCGAAACGGACGTTATTTTCAGACTCGTCGCCCTAGACTAACATGTCTAAGGGGTATTATTGATGAACTTTGACCTTGACCCGAAATTTTTTTGCCGAGTCGGCATTTTTCGTTTTCGTCGATATCTCGGAAACGGTGTGTCGTAGAGCGAAACGGACGTTATTTTCGGACTCGTCGCCCTAGACAAACATGTCTAAGGGGTATTATGGATGAACTTTGACCTTGACCCGAAAATTTTTTGCCGAGTCGGCATTTTTCGTTTTCGTCGATATCTCGGAAACGGTGTGTCGTAGAGCGAAACGGACGTTATTTTCGGACTCGTCACCCTAGACATACATGTCTGAGGGGTATTATGGATGAACTTTGACCTTGACCCGAAATTTTTTTGCCGAGTCGGCATTTTTCGTTTTCATCGATATCTCGGAAACGGTGTGTCGTAGAGCGAAACGGACGTTATTTTCGGACTCGTCGCCCCAGACAAACATGCCTAAGGGGTATTATGGATGAACTTTGACCTTGACCCGAAATTTTTTTGCCGAGTCGGCATTTTTCGTTTTCGTCGATATCTAGTATATACCGTATTTATTCAATTAGTTCGAACAGCCAAAAATAATTAAATTTTGCAATGTTCGAATTATTAGATTCACGATAAAATCGTCTTTCAAAACGGAAAAAAAACGCAAACCCAGATTTATCATACGCGAGTTGACAGATACCGTTCATCATGGTGGTTGGAACCAAGGGCGCAACCACTGGGGGGGTCAGGGGGGTCACGACCCCCCCAACCTTTGTGGTGACCCCCCCCCCCCCCCCAACTTTGGGACAGTTTTTTTTGTGGGAGATATAATGTTATATGTGCATAGAATTAATGCTAAAAAACCATCAGATGAAACCAAATACCACCATTTATCATGTGTATTTCAAAAAAATTTACGGGGGCATGCCCCCAGACCCCCCTATAGTGTTGCTTCACTCCTTCGGGGCTCGCGTTAGAAAATCATGTTTTATCCAAACATTGGACCGACCCCCCCAACTTTTACACCGTGGTTGCGCCCCTGGTTGGAACTAGGGTTTGTACTGTACGATTGATAGGTTAACCGCGGACAACTAGCATTTTTAGAAAACTTGAATAACTGGCTGCTAAATCGCCCGGTAACTGTTGTTTATAATCTCACATTGATACTAAATTCTAGTCATATTGCATGTGCAATCGAGTCACTCGAATCGGAAAAACTTCGCAAACCGCCTGGCACTCTGAGGTCCGCGCTTTCAATATTTCTGCTCATATCATAGAGGTACATCATGAGCCCGTCATAATGTACCTCTATATCTCATATTGGTAATTGCAAACACTGCCACCTGGCGAATATATCACTGATTACTCATTTCGTAGTGCTGCCGCCTGGTGAGTTGTCAGTTTTGGCATCTGACAAGTTGATTCCGTTCGTTGTTTCAATCGAAATTTTGATCGTAAATTTGCCTGTTCGAACTAAACGAGTCAATTTGAAAATTATTGTCTTCAATAATTTTTGGTGTTCGAATTATCAGAGTGTTCGAACTAATTGAATAAATACGGTATTATAAATTAATCATCACACCGAAATGCCTCCAAGGCATCTTTAGGCCTTGACGTCTAGTTTTGACCCCAACCTGCCACTCATTTAGTTATTTTGTTGAAGTGAAGGTATATAATGTTTTCAGATGTTTCATGTCATCGTAGATATATTCCGGATGATCATGTCACTCATGGTATTTAAAATATTTCAGTTCCCAAAGATGCAGTCTGTGACAACTGAAAGATGATGTGCCCCGTCTGGTTGTGAAGATAAACAGACGGCTAGACGGTGGGCGGACAGACAGACGAACGGACGGATCACGCCTCAAGAAGGATGCCAAGAGTGGAGCACTATTACGGCTCCATTGCGCTGTTCAGCTCAGTGTTGCACAATGTCTTCCTACTGTACCACGTAGAAGTCTTCGTCTCGGTGTACCAGATCGACCGCACATCCTTTTGGGTGGGTGAGACCATATTCCTGGTGTGGAACTGCCTTAATGACCCACTTTTCGGCTGGCTGAGTGACTGTACGTTGCTAGGGCGATCGGGTGGAGAGGATGTCGTTGGCCGCCGTGTTAGACTACTCCAATGGGCGGGGCCGCTATTTTGCCTGGCGTTTTTGACACTGTGGGTGTCCTGGGCCACACCTGGCTTGCAGTTTGTTGTGTGTCTTTGTGTGTATGACGGGTTTCTGACACTCGTCGACCTGCATCACTCATCCCTCCTTGCTGACATGGCCGTCTCGGCAAACGCCCGAACGGATCTCAACTTTTATAGTTCACTGTTCAGCGCTGTTGGATCACTCTCGGTGTTCGTGTCGTATGCCGTGTGGAACCGACAGCAGCCAGAAGTGTTCCAAATCTTCTGTGCCACCCTCGCCGTAGCTGCGTTCTTGGGCTTCATGTTCAGCACATCAAAACTTCGACAACTTTGTGATCTACAAAAGCCACGCTCAACTCACCTTGCGTATGTATGATCAGTGTACATATTGTCAGGCCTTGTTAAAACTTATGCCTATAATAACCATTGCATACTACAGTTACAAGTCTGTTTTACAGAATTAACTCATTTATTGTGTCCATACATTTCACCTGTGTACATGTAGTTACTAGTATTTCTACAATGAACTTATGAATTTTTTCTCGTCCGATCCAGGACTCACGACATTAGTTCACAATCAGCGATGCCGTTACAGACGAAAGCGTTGTCTAACTTTGTCCACGACTTGGTCAGACACAAGAACTTTATGTGGTTCTCCGTTATGAACTTGATACAGGTAACCATGGCGACTGGCTTATACATGTTATACTTCAGTGTAAAAATATACATGTACATGTGTATAACTACTGATTTTGACTGCTGACATCTCTACAGACGAGATGAGGGCATAACACATGTACTTTCTGTTTTGTGCTTTGCAGGTGTTCCATTGTCACTTCAACAGCAACTTTTTCCCACTATTTCTGGACAGTTTACTCGGAGACTCCGTGCCGCAAGTTGTATGTTCCTTGATACTCGGTAAGTCACTGCAAGAAACCTACCCAGTTCACGTGCCCTAGTAGAAGAGCATCCCCCTCTTTGGCAGAAAAAATTGCCGTGTTCTCCACTCGCTAACTGTCATATTTTTTTTCCTATTGTAAGATCTTATCTGGTTTTAAACGCCATATATCTAGGCTAATTTTACCAAATCGACACATATTAAACACTCTGTTGTATTATCAATGTCTTCCCAAATATATCTGTCAAATTCGACCTGTTTTTATGCACGTTAATTTCGGAAGTTTTGCATCAAAGCGCTGCTCTTCTATTAGAACCAATATGGTATAGACCCGGTAATAAAAATTATTGATGTTAATTATGTAGCCTACATGTTAGATTTTTCAATTCTGCAGGTGTTTCCTTCATCGTGCCTCATATAAACAACCTTTACTTCCTGAGTTTCTGCCGACGATACGGCGTGTATTCTGTGATCAAGGCGTTATTCGTCTTCAAGTTTCTCCTGAGTGCCGCTATGATAGCACTCGGATCTAGTCACATCTGGCTTCTTTGTATCTACATAGCAAGGTTTGTACCACTTGAAAATCCCTGGTACCCTATGGACTACATAATCGAATATCAGATGGTTTCATATACCAGTAATGGAAATTGAACCGAATTTGTACCACTAAATTTCACCTACATGTATTGTTTCACCACTAATATACTAGTGATCATTGTCAACAATATTTCAGTCTGACTTATATCTCTGCTTTTACTATACATAGATGACAAGTTTAAAAATGCAAAGTCATTTACATTAAATAATCCTGGTATATGAGTACATGTAATATGTATAAATCTGTCAATTTGCCTGCCTCTGTTTCAGTAACCGCGTGTTCACGGAGGGCACATGTAAGCTGTTGAACCTCGTTGTGAGTGACTTGGTGGACGAGGATTATGTCTTACACCACCGGAAGCAGGCTGTGTCTGCACTCGTCTTTGGCACCGCGGCACTGCTCTCTAAGCCAGGACAGACGCTTGCCCCACTCGTGGGAACGTGGCTCCTCGCACTGCAGTCTGGTGCGTATACCGTAAACCCAATTAATGCCACGTTTGTTTAAGTTTCCAGCCATTTAATTTCGTGTTTGCATTATGTGAATGATTATATGGGTTGTGGAAGAAAATATTTGTATCCGGAAATTTTGTTCCAAATAAAAACGTGAAAATTGAGATTTTTAATGGACGCAAAAAATTAAACGGTGATAACTATAAAAAGACCCATTTCAATACACCATGTTCATGATGTTTTTATGTGTGAAAAAATGGTAACTTACACATATTTTGTTTGTAAATTTCGCTGTAAATCTATCTAACTCACACATGTTTTTTGTGAAATTGCTGTAAATCTAGAAAAACAGCTTTTTTGCCTGTGATTCTGGATTTTATTAGTGTGATATCAGTACACTGTAGATCTCTGTTTCTTGTGTTTCTAGGCTATGATGTTTTCGAGCATCGTCAAGACTCAATGAAGCCAGATTCCTTATCGATATCGGACACTGAGCGTGGGGAATACCGTGACGGGATTTTCCTGTTGCTGGTTTGTGTGCCGGCGGTCTGCGCGCTACTGCAGCTTATGGTTTGGGCTCACTTCACGCTGAAGGGTGACCGTCTGAAGTGGGTGAAGGCTGTCAGAGAGGGTTCAGTGTATGCTCTGTGAGGGCTCAGTGTATGTTCTGTGAGGGCTCAGACTATGGTTTGAGAGGGCCCAGGCTTGCTCAGTGAGTGTTTATTCTATGGTGTTTGAGGTTTTAGGCTGTGCTTTGTGAGGGCTTTGAATATGTTCTGTGAGGGCTCGCTCTATACTCTGTGAAGGCCCGGTGTATGGTCTGAGGTCTTAGGGTGTGCCCTGTGAGGGCTCAGTCTATGCTCTAAGGGCCCAGTGTATGCTGTATGAGGGCTCATTCTATGGTCTGAGGTCTTAGGCTGTGCTCTGTGAGTGCTTTGACTATGCCTCGGGAGGGCTTGTTCGATGCTCTATCAGGGTTCACACTATGCACTATGAAGGCTCATATTGTGCTCTATCTGAGATTACGGTATGCTCTATGAGAGATCAGTTTACAGCCTGACAGTGATGAAGTGGTATGATTATACAGCCCAGATTCATGTTGTGTAAGCTGCCCCTATTACTGCTTGTTCACTGAAAACCTGTCATTTAATCTATCTGGCACTAGTCTGATCCTAACTGAATATTCATGTAGAAGAAAATTGAGCATAACCACCTGGGCTGAATTTCCTTATGCTATACCACTGTATTTGTGTGTGTATATTAGCCTGTGATATTTCACATCATTCTGATATTTAGAATCTGAATACGACAGGATAGTGTGTTTTGAACGTGAACAAGGTAGAATTGTGTATATATGATAATTTATGATGTGAATTGCAAATATGTAAAATTAATGTGATGAATTTTTAGAAGATGCCGAGCATCAAGTGAGATGGAGCGATTTCTGCGACATTTAAAGTTCTCAATTATTGAATGACTGTTGGCAGATACAACTCATAAGATATGTCTTGTTATATATTTCTTAATTTATGATTTAGGAGTGCATGAATGTATTGTTATTTTATTGCTCAACTGTGAAGGGTGATTCAGTACAGTACTTTTTATAGGTATTGAGGAAGCATGAATCGAAGACTTGAATCCTTCAGTACAGTCATATTCATCATTCAATTGATAAATATCAGTAGCTCATACATGTATATCGTTCAGTTCAATATGCTAAATTGTTTATAGTGAACTAATGCGTTGAAATGTATTGGGTATTTATACCAAGATATTGATTATTGCCTTACCAAGATGTAGTACTAGTGGTGTACATGTATACTAGATGGACACTAGTCTAATAATATATTGTATTCATTCTCATTTGAAATAGGAATGATTTGTTTCATATATTCATATATATTCATATATGCTATCCATATCTATACTCTTTACTGGTGCTTTTCAGCAATATAAAGGCTGCAAGTGGTCCTCTGTAATAAATACTAAAAAGACTGTCAATCAACAAATCGAAAATATTCCTTGATTTTCAATGTATCGATTGGGTGATATTGAGTATCTTTTGATTTTAATGTTGCCATTCAGAACTTGTTTGTTGCCTTCTTTGATCTGAGGTGTGCTTATTACATAATCTAGGTAGATTGTTTAAGATATTATTATGTTTATTTTATACATCACCAATCTAAACTACTACATGCTCCTTTTCGATCCTTTGGATCGTTCTGGATAGAAATTCGCGTACTGAAAGCAAGGCACGATCGTCTGCCTGCATGACTCGAGCGCTCCTTTTGCCGCCAAAACCGCCGCGCATATGCGCGCGCAGCTGCGCAGAAGCTTCACTTTTCTGTCCACCGCCATTTTTGCTTGGCAGCTTTGGATTTTGGTTCCCGGTGAATTCGTAGAATTTAGTCTGCAAACTAGACTTTTGCGATATATTCTTACGGAATTTCACCTGCCACGTTCATAGACATCGTTTTGTGTCTATTTGGATAAGTATTGGTCGATAGTTTGTTACTTGCTAGATCGTCAGCGATTTGTATAGCCAGTTCACCCTATTATCGTCCATCCGTCGTACTTGATAGTGTACTTGTTGTTTACATCTATCAATAGTTCTACGTTATTTTTTCTACTGTATATATTGTGTATACGTATACTGTAGTTTATATATTCGTAGTCCTCTTAGGGTTCTTTTTCAGCGCGGTCTCAGGTTTGCGTATGTTGCCCGCCCTGTTACTGTGTGTGGTTAGTTCCCTTTCGTGATCATGGCTTCACAATCCTCCCTTGGTACCGGTGCCATGGACGAACGTCCATGCCCGAAGTGTCTGGTCAATACCCTCCGAGGAGGGGAGAAACACAGTGTGTGTTTCGACTGTTTAGACCATGGCCCGGTATCTATGGAGGATTTGAGGTGTGATCTGTGCCGTTTCTGGCGTCCCTCTTCCTTCGTGCAGGCGACTGCAAAGTATTCCGAAGCCTCGTTGGCTCGTCGGGATGCTTTGAGGCTTGCGGAAGCTTCGGCTCCGCAAGTCCGCCAGTCGCCCATGGAGGTGGAGACTCCGCCTGTGACGGCACAGATTGCGTCCGGTGTTAGCCAGCCCCTGGGGCTAACACAGGACATGGTCAACGCGGCTGTGCAATCCTTCTTTGCACAGTCGTTATCGTCCCTTCAGGGTCCCCTCCTGCCGGGTCTCTCTTCCGTGCTTGGACAGGGAGTCCCGGCCGGTTCTTCGGCTGCCCCTTCGTCGCAGGGAGAGCTTGCTCCCCCTGCTGGCAAGAAGTCGAAATCTTCTAAGAAGAAGGTTTCAGTTCTTGCCAAGGCGAAAGCAGCCAAGGAACCGCACTCCACCTTCGTCGTTCCTCAGTCGGGGCCGATCGAGGTGGAGGGGTCCGTCGTCTCTTCCCCTGGGCCTTCCAAGAAGAGGAAGCGTGCTTCCTCTAAGCGCCGTGGTGCTGAGACCACATTGATTTTCGATGTGGCTCAGGCTTCGTCCGACCTCTCGGTGGGCGACGATCAGGCTTCGGGCTTCGATCGGCGGAGCATCTTGGATGGCTCATTCGGGTCCTCGGTCTCGAGGTTCGAGGGGGAAGAGTTCCCTTTGTTTGGGGGTGAGGCTCTCGATCGTTCGTGCGATCGGGAGTCTTCACTTGGCGGTCGTGCTCCTGGTCCTCGATCAGGCGGGTGGTGCTGGGGTCGTTCCTCAGGACCACTCAAGTCCTGTGTACGCGGATGTAAGTCGCCGGACGGGCGCGATCGCTGAGCAGGCATTCCCTCGCCCGTCCTTTGATGTACCCTTGGGGTCATCGAGGTCTTCGATCGGACCTGTGAGGTCCAACGATCGGGGGGGTCGAGTGGAAGCTGATCAGGAGTCGTCCTCCTCGGAGGATGAGACTTCCGATCAGGCCGGGGGTTCTAACTTCCGGTGGGCTTTGGAGTCGGTCGCAAGGCGAATGGACTTGCCGATCGATGCTCCAGGGCCCTCACGGGGAACCGGTAGGTTCGCGTCGGCGCCAGTTCGTCGGCCGATCCGGCTCCCTGTGGCTCCCGCGTTGGTCAAGTCCTTCGACAAGATCAACAAGGGAGTTACGGCTAAGAAGGATGTGGCTCGTACGGAGTCGACATTCCCGACTAGCCGTGTTCGACCTGAGTCGATCGACACCTATCGGACTGTAGAGTCCGAGGGTGGACATCAGACTTCCGTCCCGGTCGAAGACCCTAACCTTCACCTGCTTTCCCGGAAGCAGGGTACGGTCTGGTCAGCTTATGTGAAAAAGGCTCGCCTTTCTCACTGGCAGACGCTGTCTCATCAATTGATGGGGCAGCTCTCGTTGACGGATCACCTGACCACTTTGGTTCAGGAGTTTGTGGACGAGGCGGATCTGGAGGAGGGTAGTCGCGCCAACATTCATGCAGCACTCGGCGTCTTGGCCGGAGTGGTCCATGCTGCTGAGCGTGACAGTGCGCACCTGGGCGCACAATTGGATCTCACCATGCGTGATGCCGATCTCCGTCTGCTTGACGTGTCCGCTACGGACGTCGCTGAGCTACGTGGGAGGCCGCTTTTCTCAGGCTATACCTACGCCAACCTCTCTCGATCGGATATTTCCGTCATGCGGGAACATCTCCGGGATGAGGCTATGGCCAAGGCTTTGCTTGGGAAGTCGGCGGGGTCTGGGACAGGCAAGAAGACCAAGGGTCAGAAGCCTGCCCAACCTCAGGCACCACATGCACCCGCTTCTACGCAGCCGCCCTTTCGGGGGGCGCAGCCTCCCCCTCCCCAGGGGGATGGCAAGCGTGGAGGCAAAGGGGGTGGACGCTTCAAGGGCAAAGGGAAAGCTTCTGGTAAGAAGTGACTCGTTGCGGGAAAGCGTAGGCTCTGTGGAAGGTTCAGTTCTGTCGGAATTCGATCTTCCACAACCTGGTCCAGTCGGGGGACGCCTGGCTCAGTTCGTCCGGAACTGGAGCGATCTGGCGTCGTCAGACAATTCAGTCGTGGCATGGGTGAAGTTCGGTCTCACCTTCAGATGGGAGGCTGGAAAACCACCGATCAGACCCAAAGCGTGGTTCTTCCCTGTGCCCGGCGATCGGGAAAAGTTTCAGCTTCTGCAGCACGAGGTGCAGCAGTTGCTAGAGAAACGTGCGATCGAGGTGGTCAAGGACGAGAGAGGATTCTATTCTCTCATCTTCCTAGTGCCGAAAAAGACAGGCGGGTGGCGTCCCGTTTTCGATCTGTCAAACCTCAACAAATTCCTGATCATACCCAGGTTCAAGATGGAGTCGGCGCTTTCCGTCCAGAAAGCTCTGTCCAAGGGGAAGTGGGCAGTCAGTATCGACGTCAAGGACGCGTACTTACATGTGCCAATACACCCAGCCGATCGGCGATACCTCAAGTTCGCCTTCGAGGGTTCGGTGTATCAGTTCAGGGTACTTCCTTTTGGAGTAGCCACCGCCCCTTACGTGTTCACCCGTATCGTAAGGACGATGGCAGCCAGGTTTCGATCGGTTGGAATTCAATTCCACCATTATATCGACGATTGGTTAATCATAGCCGACTCCCCGTCTCAGGCTATAGAGCAATCCGGGTTCGTCCTCAGGTTGGCGACCAGCCTTGGCTGGATCCCCAATTGGGCGAAGTCTCATTTGTCCCCGACACAGAGGTTCGAGTATGTCGGGGTAGATTACGATCTAGAGCGAGGAGTAGCTCTTCCTCCGCGGAAGAGAGTTCTCAAGGCGATTGCGGCGATGGAGGTCGCGCTGACGCAGTCGTCGATCACAGCTCAACAGTTTCTGTCCATCATCGGTCTGTTGGCGTCGATGGAGAAACAGGTGCCGTTCGGCAGGTGCTTCCTCAGACCCATTCAATGGTGTCTAGCGTTGCAATGGCGGATCCTCACCGATCGACTAGACCAAGTCGTATCGGTGGACGATCGTGCTCGGGAAGCAATGCATTGGTGGCGGGACCATCGGAATCTTTTCCGAGGGATGCCACTGGCGGAGTATCTGCCCGATCGGACCTTCTTCACCGATGCGTCAGAATTGGCTTGGGGAGCTCATATGGACGAGCACGAACTCTCTGCTGTGTGGAACACGAGCGAGAGGGCGTTGCACATCAATGTCCTAGAGCTGCAAGCGGTGAGACGTGCGTTCGAGATCTGGGGGCCTCAGAGTCCCCCAGGGACGAAGTGGTTGGTCTTCACAGACAACAGCACAGTAGTGGCGCACATAAACAAACAAGGTGGAACTCGCTCGAGTCAGCTTTGTTTGGAGGCCGAGTGTCTGATCAGGTTTGCCTTCAAGTACCGTCTGTTTATCAGGACGAGGCACCTGCCGGGTCACAGGAATGTCCTAGCGGACGCTCTGTCGAGACCGAACAAGATCATAGGCACGGAGTGGAGTCTGCATCCGGGGGTGTTTCGGCGCGTTTGTCAGGCGTTCGGGACACCGAACATAGACCTGTTCGCAACCTCTCGGAATCACAAGCTCCCGGTCTACTTCTCACCTCTGCCAGAGAGCGAGGCACTGGCTGTGGACGCGATGTCTCAGTCGTGGGACGGGATGTTCGGGTATGCGTACCCGCCAACTCGGTTCCTAACAGAAGTGCTGCACAAAGTAGCCAGGTCTCAGTGCGAGATTCTGTTGGTGGCGCCATGCTGGCCGATGCAGGCGTGGTTCCCCCTGCTACTGTCCCTCCTGATCGATGTACCACGGGTTCTCCCGATCGAGGACAGGTTGCTGAAGCAACCGGGGCGGGATATATTTCACGATTCCGTCCACGTGCTCAAATTACACGTGTGGAGGCTATCGAGCGATCCAGGAGGCAGGATTTTCTCAGCAGGTGTCCGTACATCTCGCGAGAAAGAATAGGAGATCCTCCTCTAAAACGTATGAGGCTAAATGGAGAGTATTCGTACGTTGGTGTAACGGAAGGCGCATTGATCCGCTCTCTGCCCCTCTGAATGCAGTGCTAGACTTTCTCTGCTATCTCTTTGATAGGCTTAATTTGAAGCCTACTACGATCGAGGGATACAGGTCCATGCTGGGCCCTGTATTCCGTGCTAGGGGGATCGATTTAACTAACAATCGTATCCTTGCTGATCTCTTGGCGTCCTTTAGGACGCAAAGGCCACGCGGAGTTCCTACTCTACCGGATTGGGACATGGCTTTTGTGCTATATTGTCTTACTAAAGCACCTTGGGAGCCTCTCAAGGAAGTTTCCTTGCAGAGGTTAACTCTTAAGACTTTCTTGCTAGTTATGCTAGCAAGTGGTCGAAGACGCTCAGATGTCGCGGCGATCGACGTATCGCGAGTCGCATTTGGCGCGGATGGGTCCGTTTCCTTATACCCAGTACGTGATTTTATGCCTAAAACACGTGCTGCAGTTGAGGGCGGGAAACACACTATCCCGATGGGTGAAGGTTGTAGTGAGGACTGTCTATGCGGAATCAGGTGCTGACGATCGAGTCACTTACAAAATATCGTCCCGCCAAATCCGACACATCTCGATGTCTTTGGCGGCCAGGTCGAATATTCCGTTGGAATATATCGTGAGGGCTGGAATGTGGACTAATTCTACGACATTCATCGGGTTCTATCTGTCCAATGCTGCCGAACTTCAGGACCAGTCGTCCAGATTTAGACTGGGTCCGCTGGTCGTAGCGCAAGCTGTTGTTTGAACCAGCTGGACAGAAAAGTCTTGGTTTTAACGTGCACGTGTATATAAGCAACACTTTGTGTTTGTGTTTGAGTTCTTTATGTTACGGTCTCAAGTAGAGTTCCGTTTTCCACCGATGGGTGAAGAAGAAATTCGTGCATGTCGGAGGCAAGCGATCGCACCGCTAGGTGAGTATCTTTATTATATTACTAAAGATATATCGAAAATGTAGCATTTTAGCGATTCGCTTGAAATCAAGACTATCGTCTGTTTTCATGACTCTCTAGCACTACTGCTCCACCGCCTATCCTTTGATTCTAAGGAGCATGTAGTAGTTTAGATTGGTGATGTATAAAATAAACTTCCCAAATTTTAATTGTAAATTTGCCGTTTATTGTTATTACTCACCTCTAAACTACTACAGTAAAGGCCCTCCCATCCATCCCCGCCAGTTGTGTGCTAGGGGCTTCCTTTTGTCGTTTTTTGGACAGAAAAGTGAAGCTTATGCGCAGCTGCGCGCGCATATGCGCGGCGGTTTTGGCGGCAAAAGGAGCGCTCGAGTCATGCAGGCAGACGATCGTGCCTTGCTTTCAGTACGCGAATTTCTAACCAGAACGATCCAAAGGATCGAAAAGGAGCATGTAGTAGTTTAGAGGTGAGTAATAACAATAAACGGCAAATTTACAATTAAAATTTGGGAAATTTCGTTTATTGTATATGCACACAAATATTTTGTATGTATACTCGATAAAATTTAAATTTTATTGTGAATTTTACAACGCTATTGAGTACCATATTGTTGGAAGGTTGTTCTAATATTACTAGAAATGCATTGCTTTCCGGTGGTTTTTAAAGAAAATTTAACCCGCATAGAACCAACTCACATGTGAATGAGCTGAGTGAGTCACAAGCAAAACTTACAGAAGACATTTCACTTAAATATAAAAGGATGTCGATTTTTGATAGGTGATTGGTATTAGAGGTAAATGTATTCTGCTATCCATGGTGAAACAGTAAACTGATATATACATACTCTATACGTTCATGTATTGTTCTTTGTGCTGAAGGCCTGTACAGGGTATCACACTGAGAAAATCAGTCTCATGTTTAATGTTTGGTGACGTATGCTGTAATCGAAGTGTCGAAAACACAAATAAATTAAAAATGTTACCTAAAGACTAGTTAGTTTCCATCCTGATGGCTCCCATTCATACATGTATTTGATGTTGCTGTTAATTGCAGATGAAAAAATGCAGTGCAAGTAGTTTTGAAGACAACCACATACATTTCAGTACAAGATATATTATTGTCCTATACATTACCTCTATAATACTACAGTACACAGGTAACCCCAACAGCCTACTTAATATAGTTTTCCTCATAGAGAAACCTCCCTATGAGGAAGAATGTAGAATGACCCCTCAAGTGCTGCCACCAGAGGCAGCACCGTGCTCATTTCCTCCATTCCCCAATTCCTCTTCTGAGGAACAAACAGCTTATAGCCTACTCTTGACTAATTTTCATTGTTAAATTCTTGGATTCGACCAACTTTGTTGGATTTCGACAGGAAAGAGTTCTTTAGCCTTAGGGGTCACCCTTAATACTTGTTTGGTAGTTCGACGCCCAGTGTCCCTTGAGTTTTAAGTTGAGCTGACCATGCCTCACCGGGTGTATGGCAAGTGCCACGTTTTTCTCCCGGCTTGGGAGGTGCACGACTTTTGTTGGCGGTGTGTCGACACCTGAATGAACGCCTTTCCGTCTGAGAGATGCGAGCACAGATCGTCGGAGGAGTGGTCGACCGTTTACAGTGCCTTGCGGAATCTGCTTCACCAGAGGGAGCGCCCTTCCCCGCCTTCGTCTGACTGTTCTAGATTCGCGCCATCTCGCCATACGGTGCTTCAAGGCCGTGTCGGCTCGGCTGAATTTAGTATTTAATTCTCCAACGAGTGCAGACAACCCTGTCGCAGGAATTTTGCATTAAATCTGATAAACTTTCAGTTTATTTTCCCCCTTTCCTCCACCTGACTGTGCGATTCTTGGCCATGCAGGTGCTGTAGGAGACGTGGTGGACCGCTCACTGATAAAGGCATTTCCCCCTCAGTTGTCGAGTGTTTGAAGCTTGATCGATTGCCCAGCTAGTCTGGCATGATCTTTCTTCAGTGTTCACTCCGAGCGCTCTGTCCCCAAGTCTTCGTTCGATGCTCGTGTGTCGCATGATGGCACTGATGGGGATGCAAACTCATTTTCCAAGTCACCATCTAACGACAGGTTACACAGTGGCGCTGTGTAATTATTGTGTAATTATTGCCCAGCTAGTCTGGCATGATCTTCCTTCAGTGTTCACTCCGAGCGCTGTGTTCCCAAGTCTTCGTTCGATGCTTGTGTGTCGCATGATGGCACTGATGGGGATGCAAACTCATTTTCCGAGTCACCATCTAACTACAGGTTACACAGTGGCGTTGTGTAATTATTGTGTAATTATTGCCCAGCTAGTCTGGCATGATCTTCCTTCAGTGTTCACTCCAAGCGCTGTGTTCCCAAGTCTTCGTTCGATGTTCGTGTGTCCGATGGGAACGAGGCCCCTGTTTGAGTCCCGGGCTCCGATAGATTTCAGCTATCAGTTTCTCACTGCCTGGGTATCTCTCGAGAGATGTCCCTCGATACCTTGCCGTTGCTTCCAAGCCAAACTTGAGTCCCGGGAACTGACGGTATGGTTCAGATCGAGTTGGAACCGCAGTGTGTTCGGTCCCCGGCCAATCTAGGGGACCGGGACCCAGGATCCGACTGGCTCCCAGGTTCCACTTCTACCAGGTCCCGGGAACCGACGGTATGGTTCAGATCAGCACCAGATGCAGTGCGTGTTTGTGCAACTGTCGACCCAGATGCAGCACAGTCTTGTGCAATGTTGACCTTGCTACGGATCCACCAGGTTCCGTTCCCCTCTGGAATGGTTGTGCATGATAGGCTACGGCCTCTCAAGTTTCTCGGAAACGCCGTTACTCGGACTCGGATTTGGAGGACTTGGATGAAGCATCAAATTCCTCCGGAATCTCCTGCAGATATCTCCACCTCTGTGGATCCAGTTTCTTGTGGCTTGCCATTTTTTTCCAAGAATGCACATCAGCAGCTACCACTAAGCCAGAGCGTCCGCCAGGCTTTCCAGTGTCGCCGCAAGATCGTGCTCTGCGCTGAGAGAGACAAAGTCAAGCGACTCAAGTTATCAAAACTGTTCTTGCCCTCGCACAAGGACTTCTCTCCTTCACCCACGGAGCCCTCCAAAGAGGCTTTGCAGTTTATACCTACCTCGGTATCGACTCCGCTCACTTAATTGGACGATGTACAACAGTCTCTGCGCTTAGCCATCCTGATGGACTCCACTCAAGATTGGCTCCTCACAGCAGCCTGGGGCCTACTTGAGAGCCCAGCAGGCCGGCCCTGTCTCTCAGACCTCACTACAGGAGCAGCTCGCATCTGCGATTGGAATCCTCTCTAGTACGGGTGTCGCCATAGAGGATCAGCTCCACCAGATCACCTACATCACTCACGTAATTAACAATGGCGGATGCTCTTCGGTCAAGGCTACGCACAGCTCCCACGCTCTTATCCTGTGCGCAGGAGACACTGCAGGATAAGTCACAGAACTCCCTCTTCCGAGGAGAATACCTCGACTTGGTTCGGGAGGAGCGACAGGTTTACGACCGTGTGCAGGCGGCTAACAACCAACTCGTCCAGGACCTGCTGGTCAAACAGAAGAGCTGGAAGTCCACCTTCCAGTCTCAGGCTCCTTCGGCTTCCAAGGTGAAGAAGAAGCAGAAGAAACAGCCCTTTTTGAGTGCCCATGCCTCTACATCAGCCAAGCACGATGGCTGTCATCCCAGTACCAGTCACGTCAGCAAGTCTAAGGGCGGATCAGGAGGTGTCTCGGCCCAGTCCAAGGAGTAAGTACCAGACCACAGGAACCTTCCGGGTGCCACGCGTCACCAAGGGCGACTCCCTCCCATTCCGGTCTCGCAGAGCTGCCAGTCGGTGGGCTCTTAACCCTATACCACCTAGAGTTGCGCTTCTGTGGAAAATGCCAACTTCGAAGATATCTAAATATTCACAAATTAATTCAGATTCCCATGGGTGGCTCTGAAAATACCCCAGGTAGCATAGGGTTAAATCTCTTTTGACCTGTTTGGAAAGGAATGGAAACCAGCACTTGGATTGTGGGGGTACTCAGGAAGGGATTTCCAGATTCAGTTTGTAACTACACCTGCTCTGTCACCTGTTCCCAAGCCCATCACTCTGCCATCAGCATCAGAGAAGAGGGCAGCCTTATATGCTGAGATTCAGAACCTAATCTCCAAAGGGGCCATAGAACCCGCGGATCCAAGGACTCCCGGGTTCTACAGTATCGTGTTTGTGGTTGCAGAGAGCTCAGGCAGTTGGCGTCCAGTGATTGACTTGTCACCACTGAACCTATTCGTGAAGACTCCCAAATTCAGCATGGAGACGGCCGAATCCATTAGGTTAGCACTCCCGGTGGACGCTTGGGCAGTCTCTCTGGATCTGAAAGATGCCTTCTTTCACATACCGATCCACTCAGCCTCCCGCCGATATCTGAGGTTCGCTTACCTGGGTCGTGTTTGGCAGTTCTGTCCTCCACCTCTCGGTCTGTCACCTTCCCCATGAATAGTCACTATGGCGGTGCACAAGATCCAAAGCTTTGCTCACCAACGCGGCATCTTCCTGCATCAGTACCTCGATGACTCATACACTATCAGTCTCGGACACTTTGATGGGACATCATGATTGGTTGCTCAATACATGTCAGACCATGGGCCTGGTTATCAATTTTGAGGAATCAGAACTCAATCCGACTCGCGATTTCGTTTTTCCGGGCTAATGGTTTGTTAGGCATGTTAGGCATGGCCACGTCAGGCATGGCATTCCCGCCACTGGAGGAGATCTGCAAGTTGTGTCCCCTCCTAGCCTCCTTTCTAGCACATCCCCGTCAGTCGGCTGCCTCCTTGGAAGTCTCTGCTGGAGCTATTGGCGGCGACGGAGAAGGTGGTGCCTGTTAACGGATTATGCATCTGTTTACGGATGCCAGAACGGAGGCTGGGGCGCCCACTTGGAGTTCTTGGCACATCAATGCTCTGGAGTTGGAAGCCATATCTCGGGCCCTGGCCAACTGGACTTCCGAGTTAATCGGCCACCCCGTGTTGGTTTCTATGGAAAACTTAACGGTCATGGGTAACATCAACAAGCAGGGTGGTACCCACTCTGTGACACTCAGTCGTCAGGGGTGTTTCTCACTTCAATGGTGCAACGCCCGATCAATTCTGCTCTGAGCTTGTCAAATCCCCGGCCGTCTCAATGTCTTGGCGGACATGCTTTCTCATCCGGGTGAGGTGCAACCTACTAAATGGACCTTGTCCCCAGCGGTCTTTCGGCAGCTATGTCGACTTGGGATCGACCTCACGTGGACCTGTTCACCACTCTATGGAACAACAGGCTTCCTACGTTCGTGTCTCCAATCCCCCTCTGGCGTGGGTATCAATGCTCTGACAATGAATTAGGAGGGCCTGTATGCTTACCCTCCGACCATCTTGATCCTGCAGCGATCGCCAAGGTCCGAGCATATCATTGCCGCCTTCTGTTGACCGATCAAGCCTTGACTTCTCTGCTCAAAAATTTCGAGGTTGATCATCCTCTGGGGTGGAATTTGTTGCTGGTTCTGAACCATCTGGCCTCAGCCCTGTTCGAGCCCTTGGCGTCGGTACCCCTCAAGTTAGTCACTTGGAAAACGGTCTTTCTTTTAGCCCTGGCTTCTGTAAGGCATCGAGGTGAGATCCACACATTGGATGCATCTAAGATTAGCTGGTAGGAGAACTATATTAAATTTCCCTGGTCAGACTGGGCATTCTCCCATCTTTCCTTTTGAAAAACCCAGCTTTCTACAGCTCCTCTGTTGGCGGTAGTGATCCCAGCTTTGTAATTCTCCCTTTGCATGGACTTAGAGGTACATGTCCCGCATCTTGACAAAACAAAAGCCGTTCGTAAAGATAAAAAGCTCCTTTTCGTCTGTTATCTGAAGAGTTTCAAGAAATATATCCATTCACCGACGATCTCTTCTTGGATCAAGAAGTGCATTCGGATGTGTTATGATCTAGCGGACCAGCTGACTGCCTGTTCGTTTCAGGTATGAGCGCCCGACGTACGGGCCATGGCTGCATCCTTGGCGTATATTGGTAATGCTCTGTTGTCTTCAGGTTATGAGTGCTTGATCGTGGTCATGCCATAACACTTTCACAACTATCTCAGAGACATAGCATGGACGTCTGAGGAGGGCCTCTAGTTCAGAAGAATCGTATACCCAGCATATTATACCGAGCCGCTCCTTTTCCCATTTAAGATATTGGTTCCTTTTGCTCCACTGAGAAATTTTTTGTTTGACTGTACATAACCTTTGTCTAAATGGTGCAAAAAAAGGAAAATCACAAAAATATCAAAGATTGTCCGGACAATACATCACCTTATTTGATCTGGATGGATTCCTTAGTTGTGTGTGGATACCATTGCAAGAGGATTTTGAACTGTATATTGGATATATTGTTCGGGAAAGATTCCCAGATTCTCCTATTTTAAATACCATTGTCACCCTCAGACTTGGATTTATTTGACACTTACACACATGGCGTCATGAGGTGTGCGCTTACCAAACCATGAAAAGACAATTGATGACTCGGGAAGTGAAGTGGATTCAAGATTGAACTTTTCTTCACTTGGTATGTACGTTTTTTGCACTTGTATTAATAAACTAGACGTCAAGGCCCGAAGGCCTTGGAGGCATTTCAGGTTGAAGCTATCGATGAAAATTAAAAATGCCGACTCGGGGAAAATTTTTCAGGTCAAGTCAAAGTTCATCCCTAATTCCCCCCAGATATGTTTGTCTAGGGCCACGAGTCCGAAAATAACTTCCATTTCGCTCTTCGATGCACAGTTTCCGAGATATCGATGAAAGTGAAAAATGCCGACTTAGCAAAAAAATTTCAGGTCGAGGTCAAAGTTTATCTCTAGTACCCCTCAGATATGTTTGAGTAGGGCCACAAGTCCGAAATTACCGCCCGTTTCGCTCTACGAAGCACCGTTTCTGAGATATCGATGAAAAGGGTCAAAGGTCAAGGTCAAAGGTCATCCATAATACCCCTTAGACATGTTTGTCTAAGATGACGAGTCCAAAAATAACGTCCAATTTTACGGTGAATGTCATCTCACAATCCCTTTTCAAAAAGGAGACAAACTTGGTGCTTGGTTTTATCCTTTGGTATGGGCTTTGATGAGAACACCAAATGAAGCTTTGCTCAAGAAGATTTTTTCCAAGTAGACGTATCTATCACGGTGATGACATGTAGTATTGCCAACTGTTATCGCATCTTTGTCATTCCTTTCTCCATACAAGGATATGACGATTATTTTATTGCTGTTGATTTTCATTCCATACGTGTCGCAAAAGTCAGATATAATCTTGAACATTTGCATGCAGACCTCTCCGGATCTTACCAGTATCACCGTATCATCCGCATCGTCAGCAGCAAGCAATGTAACCTCCCTAGAAAGCCATCTTTTGCAAAGTTTGTCTAAACATACCAACAAGTACATTTTGGAGTATGACGAAGAGTAAGTTGGATGTGGGGGCTCTCTGTTTGATTCTATTACTTCACTCCCGAAAACGTTTCCCATGTATGGGTAGATTGCTGCCAGGGCTCTGAGCAGGGAAGATCCGCAACCCAGGGCCCCTCAGAATTTCAAACTTGTTGCGATCGCCATATGCCTTAGTAAAGTCTTCAAAGACTAGGTACAACGTAGTGCGTTCTATTTTGGCCCAGTCAATAATAGTGAGGGCGTCACTGTTTAATCTATGGATCCTCTTCTGCGTTGGCCATCAGCCTGTACACTGAGTGGTGTGAGCCATGCTTTCAATCACTTCGAGAGTACCATGTCATAAACTTTCGCTATAAGTTCATGACGCTGATGTTGCGGTAGGTGCTACAGTCTCTAGCGTGTCCTTCCTTGAAGATCACACTTAACTTCGCAACGGACCAACTACGTGAATATCTTTCATAATCTTGGTAGTACTCGTGTAATGCCATGATTTATACCATTTGGTCCGTTTAAAATTCTGAAAATCATCAAATGAATTTCAAATTTTAACTCCTCCGAGTGGGTCCAATTGGAGCGTACAGCAAACCATCTATATTATAGCTTCCTGATTGACATCCAGTGCTATCTAAATCTGATCCACACAAATCTTGTTGCTCCATAATGCTTAATCACGACCGTTATCATCACCTCACATCACTGGAAAGGGACAAAGTGAAAATAAATGAACTGCATGCTCTGGCAACATGCTCTGGAAATAGAAGATAAAATTTGGGGACAAAATATGGGGTCTGCGTTGCTCTGCAGGTTGTTGGATTGATGGCATATAATTGGGATTCAACTTGAAGTGCAAGCCATTCTTTTGCCATTTCCGTTCACCATCATGTAACTTCTACATGATGGGAAACAGCTTTTGCTAAGTTTACCCTGCTTTTCCCTATTTAACCAGCATCTGTATTGCATCATTACATTGCCAATTTTGGTGTATTAATTGTCGGACAAGAAAAATAAATTCATTTCCATTTTCGGTTTCGGTGTATCGAGTCTCCACAAAGACCCTTGCATTCTGTCTGTGTGGCGCTTCAGTAATATACAACATGTACTGCTCAATTGAGCTGACACAAACACACCATATCCACGTTGGTTGTGAACCAACATTCATTATCAAGAGGCCAAGGAAGAATTCCCCTTTCTACTGGTAAGGTTTGTGGCTAATTGCGGCATCCAGCGCTTCAACCACAGTAAAACTTCCTTTCTATTTGGCCAAAAAGTGGTGTACTGTTCGCATGGTATGGTCATGAATTGCTGCATCTTAAGATGTTCTAGTGGCGCCATAGCGCCATAGCAGCCTACCTACGTGATAATGATTTGGTCCAAAGAAAGGAATACATTTATCAAACCACGATTTCTCGCCAGCATCACTTTTGCGAAGTTCAACCTGATTTGGTTCGAGTCATCATGCAACATCATGTCGAACACGATGAAAAGCACAAACATGAGAGCTCCGTATGACTACAATATCTGGTCAACTTGAACGCGCATTCTTGAACAAATAAATATTTAAATATTATAAGGTGAGTAAGGTGACCACATGCAAATCAAAGCATTAGTAACTCCCCAAAAATGGGATTACTTTTTATCAGGCAAATTTGTTTTCCATATTTTCACCTAGAGAATCATGCATGCATGCATACATGTTGAACATCATACTGGTGAGGCTGGGGACATTTTTTTATATACTACCTTTAGTTATTTCTTTGATCATATCTTTTCATTGTGGGGTTTGACACTTGACCATGGACTTTGCTCTCGGTGGTGTGATTGGGAACACGATACCAGTTGCCGTTTTTTGAGCCTATCCCTCGATAGGGTGAACTCGATCCGACTGAGCAAGGTGACTATAATATTTGAGAAGCCCTTGTGCCGTTTGTGAGCCGTGGCGGTGTTAGCCTGCTATGATGGTACGATCGGATAAAGTCCGCATGCCTGGAGTACAGATTGGAGTCTGGGAAGATCAGTTGATGAACCTGTTGAGCCGTTTGAGGAGTTCACTCGAACCGATCTCTGTCACCTGTTTGCTCACCCATCTAAGTATATATATTCCCATAACAACCTATCCCCCTCCACATTTTATCTCCACGTGTGTTGCCAGAACAAACTCTACGTGCGTACTAGAGTCAACACACCTTGCCACAGTCACCATGACAACCGCGCGACCCGGGAGGTGCTGGGGGATTATGCTTGATATAAAGTACAGGAAGTCGTTAAAATTCAATGGGCGTTTACTCGATAACACGCTCCAGGGTCCGACAAAAATCCGACAAAAAACACTTATGTGGTTACACATATAGCTACAAACGGACAAAATAGCTCGGATAGATATGAATACCTGCGCAAAATAGACCAAACTTGATACTATGTCGATAAAAAATTTGATATCAGTTGAAATGCATACATTTACACTGAAAATAGAAACAAAATGCAACGGTTTTTCGACATTGTAACAGCATTTGTAATCGGGTTCAGCATCGCCTGTATAAATAGTTACCGATTTGAAAGTTTGAATATTGCCCACAAACATCGAAGTTGTTTTACTGATTCTGTAAGTCACTATAGCATCATAAATTTCGTCAAGACTGGCTAGAAGCCAATATCCAAAATGGCTAATTTTACAATGTTACATGTATTTCTAATGAAGCAGCAGGACGTACAATGTTTGTTGCATATCTAACGACTTGAATGTTTCTAATTCGCGCACACCGTACACAGCCAGGGTTCGGTAATAATTTAACACCAAATACAACTTAATATGTAAATGTACAGTCCATTTCAAGATGCAAGATACACACAGGTCTACAGATACATGTACCCTAAATCAGTGAATGGTCAGTCTGATGTGTGCCAGAGAATTGTTTAGTCAATGCCGCGCATAGATGTATGTGGATTTACAAAGAAGAGTGCGCCACACATCTCGTTCACATCTCACATCTCGCCACACAAAGCGGTAGGCAAGTTCATCGGCGTCAACCTTCGGACTCGTTCTTTTACCATTCTACATCTTGAATTCGTTGCAATTCTTGGCATTGTGATGTATCACCATGACATTGTATAGAACGCATCGGAACGGGTTTCAATTTTACAGGAGGAACGCAGGAGAAACGAAAGCTTTGAACTGTTCAACAACATCCAATACCAATATTTACTGCTCGGCAGAAAGTAATGAATGTTCCCTGTCTCTGCTGAAAATCATGCAGCTGAGGTGCACGTACATGCATACAAATTAAATGTTATTTCTCTTTATAGTGTATGAAATTCTGTATGTGAGTGATACTCCCATATAGACTATAGCCTATATCTATATAGATATTGCTATACTCCCATGTATAGCAATGTCAAAATGGGAGTAAAACTCATAGGAATGAGCGTCGCACAGGATATCATCGCAATGCACAAGTAGCTCAATATTGGGGTTTGTCATGAAATGGAATCCCCGCCTCAAGGTTGTCTACATGTACAGTAAGGGCCTCGAGATCACCACAACCCCATTCACAGATTAATTTCATTCCAACTTGGCAGGAAATGTCGACAAAATTCACTGAGAGCATGTGCCGCATACAAGTAAGAATTATAATACCGATTCTGCCTGGTGAAATGTTGGTTCGCCTGCGGCCCTCCAAGCTTAGTAATGCTCAGGTACCATTTAGTGATAGGAATAATAAGAAATGATATGCAACATGCATTTGACAAGGAGTTTAGCGCGCTCGTCATGCTTAACACACGCACTCGGCATGTGTCACCCTGATAACTTGACAGACTGGCCCATATGTTGCTAAAATATCGTCTTATAACTTGTAGAAATGTTGTAAATAAGCACATATGTCAAGTGCGCACACTCTCAGCAGCTTATCAGATGCCGATTGAAACTCAAGTAGACGCTCACGGGTCAAAAATTACACAAATGTTTTCCAAAAAGGAATTCATCTTGAGGCTCCACGCGTCAGGACAATACGGTCCACGGTGGTCTGATTGAGGTACGGGTCTAAGAGAGCCACTCTAGACCTGCCCGCGCACCCCTCCTCCAGTCCTGCCCTTCAGTTAGGGTCTCTCTCAAAGTCCCCGGGACACGACCAACAAATGTCTGCAAATATCGCAACCTGACCCCTACTTTCTTAGAATTATTAAGTAAGCTGTTAGTGTAGAGTAAATTGTCATCCGAGTCGACGTCACAAAAATATCAACAGCTAAAATAAATACAATTTACACTTATATCAAATTGGTTTCTCCAAGTGGTGAAGGCAATTGTATTCAACAGGTCATGATGTAGAAAGCTGATATGATGTCAATTCAAATCACAATCGAATGTTGAGAAAGTTAAAGTAAACCATTGCAAAACTAAAATTCTGCAACGTGACACTGTTTTCAGAGTGCTAGAAGATGTCTGGTTTATTCTAACGGTCCATGTGCACACTCGGTCGTTCCCAACTTGCGGCGAGCTTCGCGGCGAGCTCTCTCAATATTCCCATGACATGTCTCGGGATTATTCACGTCAATAGTGCATGATCTTCATGCATACATGCATTTTGTTTTTGGGAGAGATTGATGTGAAAGATGTGTCACTGAGATCGCATGTCCCCTTGCCTCCTCATCAACGGAAATTATCTCTACGTGAGGCGAGCCCCATAACTCAACCAGCTTGAACGACACCCGACACCAAAATCTTGGAAATCATCGCATTTCAATGGCTTGAAATGACTTTTTGAGTCATGGACTGTTGAGAAACCAAAGGTCATTAAGAGCGTTGCGGGTAATTAATCGAAAATCGCTGGGGCGAGGTATCCAATACTGCGACCAGTAAGTGGTCAAACCGAGTGAATAGTAGTGTCGTGTGATTCAAGGGGTCCATTGGTATAAACTCATCATCCAGTCTTATCATTAACTTCGATAGTGGCGGTGCGCCTGAGTATGACACTCGGCTACCAAACGAGTGTGCTGCCGGTGTTGTTCTTACCTTACTAGACTGATACAAAGCCTTAGACTCGGCGCGTATGAATCACGACCGCGCGGTTGAAGTCTCCGCCTCCCCCACATGTTCTCCCGCTAGAGCCCCAAGCACGCGGCCACAGATACCAGTGCGTGACAACCCCAGAGATAAGGGTTCTCACTAGGGACAGAGACTCAGAGGCAAGCTACATGTATGTAGAGGGAGGCAGCTCGCGACGCACCCGCTCACAGATTCAACTTACTCCCGCGAGACAACTCCATCGCGCCTAGGATGAAATCCCAAGCAGACTTTCGAACTGGATTAACTCGATAGATAGCAGAGCTCGCGTTTGGGATTAGAGCCCATTCACGGAATCCGAACGGCAGAGGTGAGTGTCCTGAACATTAGAACTTCGGAGAACAGGGGCATGTAGAGTTCCACGCGGAGGCGAAGCGAAGGACCTGAACTCGGTAACAAGACGACAGCCGTCCGCATGTCTCACAACATCTCCCCCGACACCTGGCGTATAATTAGCTTTAAACACGGGTATTACGGTCCGGCTTGTCGGATGTTGGTGATAGTGAGGTCGTCAAATGTTAGCGGACTAATGACAGGAGGTAATCATCACGGGAATGTGTTCCCCAGCTTCTCATCACTCACAGCAATCCCAGCTGAATCCTAGGTATGCAGTCGAAACCGCTGCCACGCTGGGTACATGGATTTCTCATGACCACTTTTAGAACTCGGATGCCGACGGGAAATGTACGTTTCGTCAAATGTATGCATACAAGAATGTCCATCAGGTTCGAAAATAGGTGCATTAATTTATACCTCGGTTAGATGCAAATTTGGTGGTACCTTTTTGCTTTAAAAAAATCGTCATTTATATCTGAGTTCTATCATTCCCTCAAAACAAAACTTCATTTTGCTTCTGTAGTCAGCTGCGGTTTAAAATTGTATGCCGGACTACATACACATGTACTGGTATCGTGTTTAAATCTTTCGTTTGCTGATTTCGTTTGCTGTATGTGTATTTTGTACGAGGGGCTGGCCCGGTATCATTCACGTACTTATCTTAGAAGTGTTTTCTTTTCACGAAGTATGTGCGACGGCCGGTTCTAGCCCTGAAAAGAATCCATTATTCAGTAACAGTAGATGTATTCTTTGTCACATATTTTCCTAATAAGCCCTGTATTTTGTGGCAGGTAATAAGCCCTCCGCTCTGTTATTTCTGACTAATATGTGTGGTTTCCAGCCGATGTGGTTCAATGATTCTGGCGACTCTTCGGCAGCTCCAACAAGTGCATAACTCTTTCAAAAAGACTGAATTTACTGAATATGTGACCATAAATTTTGGCAGGTTGGGATGACGAAGTTTGTTGATTTCTTGAGACTGACTTTTGTTTTCACAAATACCAGAAACACCGCCACCACAATGCTTTTGTCCAGGTCTGTATTCGAACTGGCAGTGCCTGGTGAAAACAATTAAAATGGTACATACATTTAGGTTTCGTGTTTTGTGTCTAAAGAGCATCTAAATCACATGCATGTATATATGTACACCACAAAAAGGAAAACATTTCATGTGTAATTTCCGTGATGTGAACAAAGCTTCGCATTCCAAAGGTTGTCCATTTCTGTTTTTTTCTACGGACATCATCATAATCTTGTGCTTTTGTTACTAGATCGGATAACTTGTTGACTAGCGCATGGTACTAGTACTCTTATCAAAACGTAGACCTAAATGTTTCTGATATGTTTTGCGGAACCAGTCAAACAGTAATCTGGCAACAGATTGACTGTGGTGGGTCTGATAAAAACAAAAGTAGGATCATTTGAATAATTATACACTGAAGCTCGAGTAAGCCTAATATAAATGTGTGCAGTAAATCCTCTCTCCGAAGACGTGTGAGTTTGTCTTTTAGACACAAATATCCAATGCTCAAACAGGATGAATGGTGTTTGTAGTACGGCAGCGGTTGTATTTTTACAACTGAAGAGTACTATGGGATGTACCGACTCATGATTTAGTTTTTGCGACATATTCAAATGTTCAAAGCATGAATGAAAAGCGCACGTGACGGTGGGGGCAAGTAGGCGAGGGGCCTTCGGTAAGTGGGGGACTTTACTTTCTAAAAATCAAGCTAGCGACTTTTGTATAAAGCCCTGGTTTGTGATATAGCGTATATATAGGCTCTCTCGGAGGGGGCGGATATACTTATACCGAGGCCGGAAACGTCTTGACCCTGGGGTCGAATTGAAGAGGATATTATTTACCCCATGACAACAGAATGCTTGACAGGCCCCTCGCTGTATCCTAAGACTTTACGCACACCGACTCGACGTGCTTATCTGATACACATAAATTATATAAAGTTATTGGATGTGCATTTTGTTTTTAGTCGCCGTTGCGACCGTTTTTTTTGTTAAATGCCAGCAATAATTAAACTTTATACAGTGAATGCACATGCATAATACTATGCATAATGTAGAGTGTCTTTTTCAAGTGCATGTGTGACATATTTATACAGGGGTTTTGTGTCTCCATGTTTTCTCAAGAGTATTAAAGCTGATATTGAAATACCCTATACATTTATAAGTATTTCCTCCACTGGGGAACCACCATTTTCTCCTTTATACATATATAAGCTACTGGATGAGTCAATTCTCTATCGAAATCCATGATTAATATGACGCAATGCGAGTTCATATCGAGTTCCGACGTCATTGCTTGGATATTGATAAGGGTACAGTCCGAGTAGAGCCGGCTGCTAGTTACTCTCTATTTAACAAACAACACTACTAGATGGTTACAATATATATATATATCCGGTCTTTTGCCAACAGTATTGCAAACGCTCGATGTCCTGATTTTGATATACATGTACTTTCAGGTTGGCTAGATCCCTCATTTGGAGACCAAGAGAGATGTGACTCCACGCAGTCAAACAACAGTCCTCAGTACTTGCCCATAGCACACTTTAATTTGGAGTGCCAACTTCACAACCATGGATAAAACTGTAGTCTGCGCACTACTGATTACCGTACTTTGCTGGATTTACGACCCCATCACTGCGGCCAAACCGAGGCGTGACAGGGCGTCCCCTCGGTGCCAGAATATCACCGCCCAGGATATCCAGAATGGTGTGAGCAAGAACATCGGTGAGATGAAATAAATGTATAATTCTGAAACTAGATTATTAATTTCCAGAAGACACGACGGGAACGAATCCCCCCGTTGCCAGCATTTTGCAAGTTTGGCCACATCGTTACTCTAGAGCTAGACTTCAGTTCCAATTCCGGAGACATCATTGAACTCTCCATGTAGTGCGATAAATCTTTCCAGATTAGTAGGAACAGTAACTATAGCTTTTAAAAATGCTAACAACATCATCATGATCCATTCTCCATCAACACAAATGCACTGTAACGCCATGAACAAGGATGTGTTTGCACTGTAACTTCTGAGCCTTTCATTAGTTCTTCGTCTAAACACCGAGGCATTTGATCTGTATGATACATTAAGCACCTAAAGTTGTGTACGACATGTACACATCAGGGCTCAGCTTAAAGTCCAAATCTGAACCCCATCAAAAATTCGTATCACACCTTGGTCAGCTGTTGCGCATGGGTCCTCCAGACAGCCTGGCAGAACTTGAAGCGAATCTGCATGAACACTGGCCAAGAATCCCTCCACCACACTTCTGAATCTCGTCATGAGCTTGTCGTGTAGAGCCCGGACCCTGTGAGAACCCCGAGGACGACACGCATGTTATTATTGTAATGAATATGTGTACTCCTCGGGTTTATTCATTAATAACAGCCCGGACTCTGCACAGCAATATCTAGACAAGATACAGACAAGTGTCCGGAGTAATTCTTCTTCAGTGTTCATGCATATACTTGTTTCAATGGTGTCTGGAAGCCTCTGTCGCACCACCTGACCAAGGTGTGGGATATAATTTAGATGGGATTCAGATCTGGACTTTGAGCTGACCACTTCTTCATCCTGATTTCGCTTACTTGTTAAACCTAAACTTATGGTGCTTAATGTACCTTATCAGTTCTTACGGAAATAGATTAACAAACTACGAAACATACCTGGGCCGAATTCATAGTAGATACCACATGTTGACAGGAAATACTTGATGTTGCGGAGAATGGATTACGGGCTTGGTTTCGCTTGCCTCGAATGTCCTTTACTTGTATAGAATTAGAGATAATTGTGTGAAATATGATGAAATGATATCAGAGATATATTCGTTTGGTTTGCTGCAATCTAAACGAATCCACATTACAACTACGATGGTGATGTATGGGAAGTTTCTCCACACATACATGTATACATTCATGTAGATTGGTTTTATGGGAAAGTAACTTGTATTGTGGGCAGCTGCAAGACCAACCCACTTCCTTAATTTTTTCTTCATATATCGTATTGCGTGCGATCACTGAAGGCCCAACAAATTGTCTATTCCCGAGAAAAGGGCAAACATACTTAGAGTTGGGGGTCAGCGGCACTTTTACTTACAATGTATGCGATTGCTGCAAGCAAGTAAGATGTCTTAGGACAAGGGTTTGGGTGTGAGGGCAGGCTACACCATTCATGTTCGACACACGAGGTCAACATCACTTGGGAGAAGTGAGATGACCCTAGAAGAAAAAACGAACGAGCCACCAGTTGAGTGAGGATCTAGGCGACATTATTTCATACCCGTCACTCGACACCGCCTCCAAGGACGAGGCTACTCAACCCAACCAGCGTGTGGCCACTGAAGAATTTTAATGGATGAATCCCCGTTTCTTCATAGCGTCTTTGGTTCTTGACAGCTTTTCACTTAATTAGGCATCAAAGCATACCTGTCAAGTTTTGTTGTTGTTCATTACTGTTTTTCAATATCGGTGCGCAAATTTCGGAATGTTTGTTGGTGCGTCGGTCTTCAGTTACAGTGCTCACGGAATAAAAATAACCATACCATCTAGGCCTACATGCGCACAACGCCCTTGGTATTACCACACAGAAAGCAAGAATAACAGAAACTAATAACTTACACATCATCTCACTCCCAAAGAGTCTTTCAGGAAACAGCGAGTCCTATAACTCACGTGTATAACGCTTTCATCTCAGTCTCCTAATTTATCATTTGATAGCAATATCTAATCCATACATGTATGGCTTCCATTCGCATCTGCAACAAAAATGCTCGTCAGTTTATGGTCTCTCCTATATATTCTACATTTACCAAATGTCTGTGTGATCACACTCGAACCAACTTGTACATGTACATTGTGTGGTCGTTGTAATTTGAATGACTTGCTGCTGGTGACCACGTGGATTGGTGATTTGTTTTCAGCTTACGCTCCTGTGGTGATGAAGAACAAGGAATACAAGGTGTCGGCATCCAATGGTGAGAGCGTCGATATTCGCTGTCCCATCAAAGGTTCCCCTCGCGTCCGTGTAGTGTGGTACTTCGGAGACAAAATTATCAACAGCGACGACGAAAACGTAAGATTGTGCCTTCAGTCCGGTACCCGTACTTTGGAGTTGCACCGCCTCTGCAATTGCACCGCCTCTGGTACCTACATGTATGATGCATGTTCGTCTGGCTTGGATCACCCCCTTCATCAGTATCCTATTCTTTTATGTAATCACAGGTGTCAGTCCACAAATCCACGTTATCGATCCGGAATCTGACGTATCAGTATCAAGGAAAGTACAAATGTGTCGCTACCAATCGTTGCGGCTCTGCAGAGTGGGAACTTGCCCAGGAGGTCATAGGTTTGTAACTCCAGAATATACTCGGCGATACAGTAGTCTACAACTGGCTTGCCAGTCGTAACTGGCTACAACAAAACTGGCTACAATAAAAGTCCACCAACACAGCCTGTTTTATTTCCTTATTTGTTTACAGTTCACTTCGAACCCCTAGCACCTCCTTTGATTCTGCTGAGCCCGAGGAACCAAACCGTTGAAGAGTCCTCGAACGTAACGATTGCTTGCAAGTCGTTCAGCGGGTCAACAAAAATGACCTGGTGGAAACATTACTACCAGGTCAACGGCTCATGGACGTATCCGAATGGCTCCAGCCACTGGAGACGTGTTAAGGTAAAGACCATAGATAACTTCTATCTCAACAAGGATACCTTATTATGTATTTCTATCTTCCTGGTATTGTATACATGTAAACTATCTGGTATTGTATACATGTAAACTATCTGTGGGGCATCTCACTCTCACTTGCGTGAACACGTTTGTCTATGGTACATGAATGTTGCAGTTAGGTGTGCAATCGAATGATTCTTCGATGTTTTCCTCTTCTAGAGCAACTACGACCAACTGGACGAATTGTGGCTGATGAAAGTGACTGCTGACGATGCTGGAATGTATGAGTGTATTGTGCGAAACGAACATGGGATGAGCTCTCGAAAACAATGGCTGACCGTCAACCCCAGGACTGGTAAGTGGCATCAGCTGAATCCATTTTACCTAAGCCATTTGGTCGTGATGAATGGGAGAAGGCTAATTTCCAGGAGTTGTACTTGATAAAATCGATGGCTTCACAGATATCTATGTCAAAATGTTTTATAGAACCAAGTGTGACCGCCCCAGAGCAGAACGACCTCCCATGGGTTCTCGCCAGCACCATCGGCGTCACTGTGACGGTGGTTCTAGGGATCTTAGTTGTTTATTTCTGCCGCAAGCCAAAGCGAGCTCTGCCCAAAGACAACGCTATCAACCCATTGTACCCTCTCATTCCTCCCACTGAGATGAAAATCATCCCATATGACGAACGCTGGGAGATGCCTAGAGACAAGTGAGTAACGTTGCACCCACACACATACGGAACCATAGTCCTCCTATTCTCCTCTCTCCATCACATTAATTAATAGTCCTCCTATTCTCCATCACATTAATTATGCAGTATGTTAATCTCTCTCTCTCTCTCTCTCTCTCTCAGCTTGGATATCGGAGAGGTCATTGGAGAAGGATTCTTTGGCAAAGTGCACAAGGGCATAGCACTAGGATTGTTCGGCAGACCCGAGCCAGTAATAGTCGCTGTCAAGACTCTCAAAGGTTAGTAACAACAGTCATATCATTGTCAGATAATGTACAGTGGACATTATGTACGTGCATCTTGAAACTGTACCTGATGATTTCAGATAATGCAACTATTCGTGAGCTGGACACCTTGGTTCAGGAGATGAATACAATGAAATCGATCGGGGACCACCTGAACATCATCAACTTCTTGGGCTGTTGTACACAAGATGGTGAGACAGCATACTGGTGAAAAAAAAATCTGTCGTTCATTCCATGCATTTTATTTCATTTCTCCGAGTTGGGTCAAACCTATATTATGTTTATCCATTTATACATGTACTCATCTTGACCGATACAGGTCCACTTTACATTTTGGTGGAGTATGCCCCTGAGGGGAATTTGAGGGATTTCCTGCAAAAGCAGAAGCCTGGTGCACCCCCTGTCGCCAAAGAATTCGTGAGCAGTCCCAAGTATGAGCAGCCCCAGTCAAAACTTCCCATCGAGTGCTCGCCCAAACCTCTCACCTGCAAGGATCTTGTCTCGTTCTCCCGCCAAGTAGCCAGAGGCATGGAGTACCTGTCATCCAAAAACGTGAGCAAACCAGCATACAAAAGTGGCAAATATGATTGTTTCTTGCTTCTCATGGGCAGTCCACTAATGGTTTCGTGTGGTTCACAGATTATTCACCGTGATCTGGCTGCAAGAAACGTACTCGTCGCCGAAGGGAACATCCTGAAGATCGCAGACTTTGGCCTGACTAGAGAGCTGCGTGAGAGAGAATATTACACGAGGCAGACTGAGGTGAGAATGTGGAGGCAATCGTTTACTCTGTTCAGTAGTATTGCAAGGCAGGTTTTCTGACTTGTTGTTTAGCTTCGTGACTGTGATGGTTCCCATCTTTCAGACCCCGCTGCCCATCAAGTGGATGGCTATTGAATGTCTCAGAGATCGCAAATATCTTCCTAAGAGTGATGTGTGAGTATCTCTGAAAACAATCGATTCATCCAAACACAATCAAGGATATATCTACTTCTTGATACAGCCCGGTGTTAATGTTATCACCACAACCATGTGGCCCAAATGTACTTAGACCCTAAAATTCACGCAATATTTAGTGACCCATTTCTTGGTTACAAATAGTTCGTGTAATGCATGTATCTCATTGTGTACACAATAGTATTCTTAGTGGTTGCATTGGTCATTTCTCGCGCAGATGGTCATATGGTGTACTCCTATGGGAGATCTTCACGTATGGCAGCAATCCTTATCCAGCGCTTGACCTGTCTCAGCCTGAAAGTCTTTGCCGCTGGCTGGCCCAGGGTAACAGGATGGACAGGCCCAGTCACAGTCCACATGAAATGTAAGCATCGTCTTTCTCATCCAGGCGTTCAGTTGTGTATTTCATGTGGATTTCAAGTCTAAGTATTGAATGGTGTCTGCTACTGTAGGTACACGCTGATGCTGAAGTGCTGGCGAGAGAACACTTCTGAAAGACCAACATTTGTTCAACTTAGGGAAAACTTGGATTCGATTCTGGGGTCCATGAGCGAGGTAATTATAACCATGTCATTCTTCCCACAGTTATACTGGGCACACTATATGGGACTCGAATGTCTAGTTTCCTGAAGACTCATTGGTAATATTTGTTTGGTAGGAATACCTGGACCTTACTGAGGATGACTTCTGCGACCCATACTTTACGTCGGAGGCGGATGCTGCCGCTGTTATCGGCGGTACGACGGATGACTGTGTGTTTGAGGAGGATGCCGTACAGATGCGGAGGGGGACAAAACACTCGCAACGCTCGGACTACTCTTCTCTCTCGACTAGCTCCCTGGACAAATCGTCTCAGCAGTCGCTCTGCTCCCAGCCTTCACTGAGCAGTACTGGCGAGAACTCTGACCACTCCAGTGGCCTCGACAGCTTGGCAACCTCGGCCTCCAGTGATTCCGGGTACATTCCACTTCCCTGTCAGGTCATATCTACCGGTGACTCAAACCTCCCTTCACACTTCCCGCGTGCTTCGGACCCGGGCGATGACTTCGGTTCCGCAGGTGAAGGCGGAGATTCAGGAGACGAGGAAATTCCCAGAACTAGCGATAGTCTGCTAAAACAAGCGAATGTGTCGCCGAGAGGGCAGCGTGAACAAATCAATACTGAACTACTGAAAATGCCATCTTTGGACAAAGATGTGTGCATCCTGGGTGAAAACCATGTGCCATACGCAAATTTCTACAGGACCAAGACCAGTGACAGATATCATGTGGTGGAGCTTGAGCCTCCCAGCCTGTCGTGAGATATGGATGCCACGATGACCATTACCCCATCGTTATGAGGAAAGGCTTGATTGCTCTTAAGAGAAATATAGCGTGCTTTTCCTAGGTGCTATGTACAGTGTAGTTGCTCAGTTCCAAAAACCGACTACGAAAAAAAGAAGAAACAGGACTGACTTGAACTTCAAATAAAAACCAATTTGTGTTCATAATTGGAAGATCTACAGTACCGGAAGTGTCCATATTATTTTCACGATTCAGTTGAGCACATTTTATCAGTATTTGCTTGTTGTAGTTTCACGGTGTTGTTATATCTGGATTGTGTTGTAGTTTGCGGAGTGTCAGAGATTCGTTACCACTTGTGTTGTTTGTAAAAAGATTACTACATTGTAGTACACTGTCTTGCGGAACAAAGATTGTAAATAATCAGCTGATGTAATCCCCAGTTCGTTATAATACTGAATTGTTGGATATTCTCATGGTATTGTTCAGATTATTGTGTTCACTACATCATTGTGTTCATTTCGTTGATGGTAGCCTTGTTTTAGTGATGATATCGTTCAGTTATCGTTTAACAACGTTGCATTTATGTCGCTGTTTTTGTGCTTCTCATTATGTTTAGATATCACAAGAATGTTCATTGTTTTTTGTACAAGTTTGAGCTATGCAGATTGTGCAGTAAATACTTTATCCGGTCTTTGTTGTTTTATTGACCTTGATTCAAACTATTCGAAAGCAAGTCCTGTAGGTTTATGCTACATTTTCAATTTCAGATATATTTACGGTATCTTTTTCTCTCTCATTGCATGAACTACATGTTTTCAAAATGATAGCAGTGCACGGTTATTGGAGGTTTGCGAATAAATAAATCAGTATATAGACGCCTCACAATGAGGTACGATCACAATGTTAGATATTTTCCGCGGTAGAA
Source organism: Terebella lapidaria (assembly GCA_949152475.1). Lineage (NCBI taxonomy): Eukaryota > Metazoa > Annelida > Polychaeta > Terebellida > Terebellidae > Terebella > Terebella lapidaria. Next base: position 31,085,867 of record OX424563.1, on the reverse strand, counting down.
ATATTAACTCCATTCGGATCGCTTAGTCCTTGAATGGCTGGTTGTTAGTAACAAGGTTGCGACTGCTCAATAGTTCATTATCTGCCATATATAAGAAGTTAATGCGCCACATTCACACTCATCCATTCGCCTAAGTTTTTTCAACCTGCGTAATTTTTTTTTCCAAAAATACAGTTTCACTCCTCAGAACAGGTATTTCAATTCTAAATTCACATATAAGTACGTCCATTCCCTAGCACGTTTCAGGCGAACTGCCACGATGGCGGAGTTCTCTGTGTCAAGTATGCATAATGAGGATATCGAGGTGCAGATGTCGTGTTCTGATATAAAGTGATTCGACTTCAGTTGAACCTCAGACAACGAGTAGCCAGTCCGGCTTAATCTACCGACAGTTGGGGAATATGGGTGATATGCTGGTCTCTTCCAGTTCGTCTTGTAAACGTTCTAAATGTGTTGCAGGAACCCCATCAGTAATGAGGTGCAGTAATTCAGACGTGAATTATAGATAGATAGATATAGATAGATTTTTGTTTCTGTACGCCCATTCCCTTATTAGTGAAGTGATTAGTGTCTGGACTGAAGTTTTTGTAGCGTACTCAGTGAGGTACTTTTGGATGGACGATAGTATGTACAAGTGATAGTCAAAGGCAGAACACACTTGTGTCACGTGTTCCATCATGGAGACGTCTTCATCCATATTCAAATCGCGCTTTTTATTGGAATGCTTGGTGCTGTTCCCAACAGTGGTCGCACAGCAGCCGAGTTGTTTGCTGTGGTGTTTGGACATGTATAAGATTATCTTAGTCTTATCGTCGTTCAACTTAAGCCAGTATGTTGCCATCCACTGACAAATTCCCATGAAACAGTTTGTCATGAGCTGGATAACCTTCTCCTTCTCATCTTATACCTTGGGATCGAAGTTGACGTACATCTGAGTGTCGTCAGCGTACAGTATGCTGTGCTTGTGTAGGATGCGCTTAAGGGCAGCCGTGTACAAGGTGAACATAACCGTTCCCAGGACGGATCCACGAGGCACTTCATACTGTAGTTCTGAAGCATCGGAGCTAATATTGGCAATATCCATCGGCCTGTCTGTGATCGGCCTACCAAGTAGGACTCAAACCATGATAGATCTTGTTCATTTATTCCGAATTCCTAAAAGTTTGTAGCAGCTTAAGTGTTGATCCATCGTGTCGAACGGTGCAGACAAGTCCAAAACTACACTGCAATGTTTTTGTCAAAGGCACCAGTAATGTCTGCTTTGACTTTCAACAGTGCAATCCGATTGTAGGCCGATTGGTACTCTTCCTGTAGGCCGCTAAGTGAGATGTGTACAAGTAGCCATTCAAGAGCAACTTTCTCCAACACCTTGATGAGGAAGGGAATGTTTGATTTCGGTCAATACTTTTTAGGATATCAACATCCAATGTATTTTTCTTCAAGAGCAGCTTGACCAGTGCAGTTTTGGTGGCCTCTGGGAATGTGAAACTAAACCATCTCTGGAAATATTGTTTACCAGAGTTACCAAGTGTGGGAGCTGTACACCAAGAGTGTCTTCAAAGATATTGCTGGCTATTTCGTCCGAACTGCACGTTTTGTTTGTACACCCGTGGAGTTGTCTCTCCCGGTGCACACATAGGAAGTTCGACTTTTACAGTTTGTGATGACATCAAATCTGTATCACCCCCTGTGCCAACAGGATGGACTTTCTGATGATATTCTTCTTGTCCGTGAAGAATGTTGCAAAACGATGGCACAACTCCTTTGACATAGCACAGCTTGTTGTATGAGATCATTCATAACCTCGAAGCAGATCTTCTGGTCATCATCGAGGAGCTTGTTCATTGTTATTGTCACTGCGGCTTCATTCTCGTTGAGGAAGGCATTTGTATCCATATTGTTGTTGACATATCGGAGAAATTTAATTCTGAAAGATCAGATGAGATCCCAATTGAAATTGTGAAAATCAGTTTCGATCGCTGATGCTAGTTGTGATAGCTGCAGTTGGCACGTCACGCTGCGATGATCTGATATACTGCTTGGCTGAACAGCTACACTCGACATAATGTCACTCGAAGACGTGTGGGTCAAGATGAGATCTAGCAAACGTCCCTTGTTTTGTGTACGTCAGAAGACATACTGTTTCAGATTGTTCTCTGGCGATAGGTTTCTGAATGTCTCGACACACGGGACGAGTTCTGATTCGAGGTGTAGATTATATTCACGGCAGATGATGATGTCTTTCAGAAGCTGTTCACCTAGAAAAGTTTGCAGCGAGGATCTCGGTGGCCTGTAGGTAACCATGATTCTCCGTGAAGTGTGGCGTGTTGGTGAATTTCACATCCAGCAGTTCAGAGGATTTGGAATCTGTGGATGACACAATTTTCTGAAGTTGTATGTCGATCTGTACAAAATTCCAAGACCGAACCCTCGTTTGACTGATCTACATTTTCCAGTGTATGGAAATCCAGAGGGAGGAGTTCTTTGATAGCTGCAGTATTACTGGCCTTGTTTCAATAAGAAACATACTAATGTCAGCTTTGTTATCGAACATTTGCTCTCTGACGGTGAGCAATGCAGGTATAGATGGAAGATTTGGTTGTTAATGAGCTCGACCAATGCAAAATGTCTCTAGAGTGTTTACCAGATCAACACCCAAGGCGGAGGTCAGGGGTAGCCTGAGTGTCGGTACAGGTCATTGGGAGACAAAATCCTTTACTCTGCTCAGCAGTCGCTACCATTCATACACTTTCTTCGGTCAGAAGGGATGTCCAGTGTCCAGCTTTTCAGTAGAAGATAATCCTGTCAGAACGCAAGAGTAACCTCAAGCCTGGGAAGCTTGGGTCAATATATTGGACTGGTAGGTTGGATTCCTCAGCAGCTCGTCTTGTCCTGGAGGCATCGTCTGAATTCCAGTGGCTAACCTGATCAAGATAGAGAGTGTCCTATCATAGGTAAACAGGTCTGTCAGACAAATGTCTAAGGAATCACAAATGAAATGGCGAGTGTCTTAAGAAATCAACGTTTAAGCTTTCGGAAGTGTTCCAGATCAAGCCAAGGCTGGAGTCAAGTATCGGGGGTCAACTCTTCAATTCGATCGTTCTGTCTAAGGCAAGCCTTGTCTAGGAGGCCTATCTCTCCAACAAACTCAGCATGGCAAGGTTGTGTGAATGTAATGTTGCTAAGAAGTAGTCCTCTCTGAATTCTACTCCCCAGTGACACAATTAAAAAAGACGACCACCTCAAACCGTCTTGTCAGGGATATGAACAGCTCTGGCTGATCACCGGGTGTGCCGATACAGGTGTGTTTCAGATGCTCCTAGCCCCAACATACGGATGTATCCCCCATACGAGCTCGTATCCAGCCTTACTAATATGTTTGGGATACAAAATCCTGAAATAAACTAGTAACGACAATCCTTCACATTACAAGACCCAATACAGTCAGAATCCTGCCCTCTCACCTTCCCCAATAGTGTTCGCATGTCACTCTCCAGGGACTGAGGAATTTCAGATGATCGATCACATTATCATTTGAATGCTGGAAAGCAGTCCATTGTGCTTCTACCTCGGGATCTCCCCAGCTTTTATAGGCATTCAGTTGTTTGTGGGTCCGAAGCTGACTGTCATTTGGAGGCTGATCATAGACCTCAACCTTTCTCCTAGTTAGTGGTTAAGGAACGATTTCACATGGAGTGCCCCCAGACAGTTCTGCTGTCGCGCCGTGGGGCGATTGGCTGTTGGTAATCAACTTCAAGGATGCTTACTTCCACATTCGGTCCATACATAGTTGAGGTGCGACCGACGGGTACGAGCTCTTTTTTCATGATGTTCATGGCTCCATTGTTGTTCACCTATGTCTTACATCTGATTTCTACCTAACTTCACCGTTGCAGCAAACTATTGAAAAGGTACCTGAATAGTTGGTTGATGACTGTTCCAAAAAGCAGACTGTGGCAACCTTCACCGACTTGGTATTTCATCCGTGTCAGGAAGTCAGCCTGACTTTTAAACTGTGAAGTCCAGTCCTGTGTACATTTGATTGCATACCATCCAGCAGAGGCCCGTTTCGCATGAGTTCTTTGAACTTCCTGGATAATATGGTGTGTGGTTCTTGCATGTACAAATTTGTTCGATATTTTGGCGGCCATCATCGATTTTCGTTCACAAGATGGCCGCTGAATGGTAAAATAACACATGAATCCGATTAGATACAATAATTATCTTTATAGCATGATTAGAACCAAAATTATGACATACACTTTATATACGTAATTCTTGGTGGTCTTCGTGCATTTGAAGAGGTTTTAGGTGTCTGATCAAATGTATCCTAATCGACTTGAATTCAGCATGCCCTGAATCCTCTAAATGCAGATTTTCCTGCTTTCTTCCGAAAAGTATACTCTGATTATTCTAACTTTCTGACGTTTTTCACTGATATTTTCCGCGATGCTAAACGGTATTGATCTATAACTTTGCATACCTCCCTTGGGAGTCAAACGGCAATTTTCTACCGAATTTCAGACTTCTATCGCGCATTTACTCAGTTATGTAGATGTACAACCTTTCGAAATCAATATGTTTGTGTAGAATACACCCCAGTGTGTCTGTTTGAAATTACAATGATACCTCGAACCCTAATGGAAATAAACAGGACCAAATCTTCGAATATGCTCAGATTCTCGAGAGGTCGTTTTGGGCTGAAATAGACGTGGAATCAATACCCAGTATCAAGTATTCCGAGCAAACAAAAAAGGGTCCGTTATCCAATCTCATAGTCCGGGGACAGAAAGTCATATCAGGCATACGAAGTGAGAGAAAACAAAAATGACAGGGAAACTCATGAACCCCCGTAAATGGCCATCAGGAGGTGAAATCAGGTGTTCCGGAAAGAGTGAGCATTTCCTGCCCCACTAGTGTCACCCGTCATGAATTCCCCAAAATTAACATGAAAATAGATCTAGTTGCATGGCAGACATGGATTTGCTGTATTTATCAACCAGATCATGATGACGTCCATAGAATTTCTTAAACGCAGCGATAAGTCTTGGTAAAACATATCCTTGTCGTAGCAGTTTAGAGACTAGCTGGGCACTTCGATAGACAAAGTCCTCATATTTGCAACTAGCTCTGGAATAGCGTATAAGTTGAGAAACAAACACACCATATACCGGTGACATAGGAATGTTGCTGCTTAGAAAAGGGAAATTGACTATGGAAAAATTGAAATCATCACGTTTGTCATATAATCTAGTTGACAGGTTAGAATCATTATCAATCTCCAACCTCAGGTCTAGATAGTTGGAAAAATTAGCGGATTCTGTAGTATCCTTAATTTTAAGTTCCTTAGGATATATGACATCCAAATAATCACCAAACTTGGGATTATTCAGCGACAATACATCATCTATGTATCGGAAAGTGAAATTAAAATTACATGTTAGTTTCTTAGAACCTCCTCTTTGTAAATGTTGGATAAAATCTGATTCATATGAGTATAAAAACAGGTCTGCCAATAATGGTGCACAGTTTGTACCCATGGGAATACCAATAGTTTGTTGAAATATTCGACCACCAAATTCCACAAAAATATTATCAATCAGAAAATTAACCATATTTACCACATCTATTTCAGTATATTTGTATGGGGCATCAGAGTCGCCTTTAACAAAATAAGCGGTATTATATTTAACTACAATATAGTGGTACCGACGTTGTCCCTTTTTAGAGAAAAATAAATTATTGATTAGGTTTTAAAGCTGAGATTTCAGTTCAGAATGAGGTATAGTTGTGTAGAAAGTGGAGAAATTAAATGTTTTGATAGACGTTACTTTTGAAAGTGTGTGCGCATGTAGATATTCCAATAAAGATTTGGAATTTTTTAATATCCACATTTGGTTTATACCACTTCTAGAATAGATGGTTTCAGAGTACTTTTGGAGACCCTGTTTAATTTTAGACAATATAGTAGTTAATATTTTAGAAAGGGCTTTGGTAGATCATGATGCTGAACCTGAAATATATCTTTGTTTGTGTGGATTTTTGTGCAACTTTGGGATCCAATATAAGTTCGGTAGATTAGAATCTTTACATGAGGTAGTAATACCAAACGAATGCAATACAGACAAATGATTTGATAAGATATCCTGTTTGGGCACGGTAATGGCTTGGTATGTACTATTGGGATTAGTATTGTTGGCAATACCCAGTTCGTCAAACAGGCACTGTATATAGTATGCTTTACAAACAAAAACAACATTATTAGAAGCTTTTTTCTGCAGGGACAATGACGAACCTTTCTTGAAGTTTCAACAAACTATTAGTAACCACGGGATCATTGAAGACAGAGCTATATTTAGTACTAACTGACTTTGACAAAACATTGATGCGTTTGTTTACCAATGACCTAATCTGTTTGACCCATTCTGACAGAGAATCAGTTTCTGCCTTTTCTCGCTTTGTCCATTTTCTGGCATGCTCCTCAACTGCATCCATGATTAACTTAAAATTGTATCTCCATGAAAACGACGTGGGCTCTCTATATTTGGGACCTTTGGACAAAATGTCTTTCAATGATTCATTCTCCACTATATTGAGGTCGCCTGAAATAACATGCCCAACTGGATCGTGTATGAACGGAGAGTTAATGCAAGTGCAGGAGGGTGGGTTATGTAAGAGGTCATCAATATCCAAATCATTCAATGTTTGTTTGTAGTTGAAAATCTTGGAAGCAACAGATTTGGTATATGAGTAGGATACAGATGGAGCAGCCGTGTCAGTGAAGTATGATGGTACCTGGGACTGAACAGACTTATGATGTAATATATTACCGATGTTAATTGCATCAATACCTTTATTGGCAAATTTTATCTTCAGAAAAGACCGTTTGGGTGGTATATATTCGGAATTCTGTGTTGGCTTATAAAGCCGATGATAAACAATATCCATGATAATGGAATACAGACGAAATTCATAGCTATTGGTATTTCTGATATAGTGGGTAGGACATTGGTCCTCTAGTTCTTTAAGTTTAACATGAGGTATGGCAAATAATTTAGTGCGAACATAGTGCAGTCCAAGTGGTTGTTTCAATATTTCGAGTAGACCATCAAAAGAAATATTATGAATAGATGGTCGATTATAATGTCGTTGTCCATGGCTTCGTTTCCTACGTTTAAATGATGTAAATAGATTCATTACATTGACTGAACTGCATCCTGGGCTTGTCAGGTTTCCCACTGAACTGATATTATCGTTACAGCCATAAGGTGTAGCTGTGCCTAGTTCACGTATCCAATGTTCTTCTCGTTTCCTGCGGGTGGGTGTACTTAATGAGGGACTATTAGTATGGTGGTATATTTTTTCTATGACTCGAACTTTCATTGACAAAATAGAATGGTCATCCTGATTAAAATGTTGATAAAGTAGTTGATTAGAATTATTATTGATGTTGGAACGATGACCATTAACTCTCTTGTTAAGCTGTCCTTTGGTTTCTCCAATATATACGAGACCACATATAGTGCATTCAATTCCATATACGATATTGCTGGTCTTGCAATTGATGTTTTCATAACTTTTACTAGTATATGTACGTTTGGTAAGTGAATTAACTATCCTAATTAGTTAAGTGAATTAACTAATTAAGTGAATCACTTAATTAGTTAAGTGATAGGTAAGTGAATTAACTATCCTAATTAACATTAGGATAGATTGCCAAGTTCTTCAATTTTCGTTATAGAAGTCTGTAATTTGGTAGAAAATTGCCGTTTGACTCCCAAAAGAAGTATGCCAAGTTATAGAACAATACCGTTTAGCGTATGAGGTAGCAGGTGAGGTATGCCAAGTATGAACATGTTTTCGTTATCCGCCCCACCATGCAGAGTACAGTGAATATGTGACATATTTCCAGATGGGTTTTGTATCTTCCTGTGTTCTAAAGGGTTTCAAACTGAAATATCCCATACTGAAATATATGGCACTGAAATATCCCATACTACTATGGGACACTGAAATATCCCATACTACTATTTTTTCTTACATGCATAAGCTATGAATCGGTTTCTCTGTCGTCATGCACTCAGCGTCAATATGATTATTATTCATGACGCAATGATCGTGTATGAAGATCAAGTCCATATTTGGTTATAACGTCATTGCTCGAACGTTGATGAGGCTACGGTATAAAATGCGATTAGAGCCAGTGTAAGGCCTCTTGGAAGAGAGTAAGGATCAATAAGGCTTATTAATGATAAGCATAAGTTATTGTGCTAGGTAATATCATGTTCACTGTATGTATTGTTCACAGACACAAACAATACCTCAGATTATTCCAATACCAAATCTTCTCATAGAAAATATTGAAAGCACTTGATGATTTCATTCTGATAAACTTTCAGATCGGCTTTGGTCATTTGGCAACCATGGATAAAACTGTAGTCTGTGTTCTCCTGATTACGACACTTTGTTGGATTATTGACCCCATCACTGCGGCCAAACTGAGACATCACGAGGCGTCCTTTGAGTGCCAGAATATCACCGCACAGGCAGTCAAGGATGGAGTGAACAGAAACATTGGTAAGCTGAAGTCAAACGTGTAATCATGGAACTGCGCTGGTTATTCTGTTAAATCATATTCCCATTTTTAAGTTGGCCCCCCTACTCCAGTTGCCAGCATTTGCCACATTGCTGTGCCACAAGTATGATCTATTCCCAGTTTTGGAGACTTCAACTTGAAGAACTCTCCATGCTGTGTGAGATATGTCTTACCAGACTAGTAGGCTGGTAGCTAACTTCCCAACTTCTAGAAAGGTTAACGACATCATAATGATCCTTTCTTCATCAACACAAAGTCAGTGTAAAGCCCATGCGTTTGCACTGTTGGTTTGGATGCCTCTTTGACCCAGCTAAGTTATGCTGCCTGTTAGTACCAATCGTCTCCTGAGAACGAATGATACCAACAGGCAGCTGCTGATCTCCTGCTTTTATGGAAAGCCCATAAATATGATACGTTTGCACTGTTGGTTTGGATGCCTCTTTGACCCAGCTAAGTTATGCTGTCTGTTAGTACCAATCGTCTCCTGATATCACCATTTGATATGTATGGTATTTTTTCACTCCTCGATGGAAATAGAAGAACAAGTTATAACATACTTGAACCCAGTGCATAATAGATGTAGCTTGTGGGCAGGAAAGGCAGTATGTTACCGATTACGTCTGATGGTTGTGAAGTCTTAATAATGGGCCTTGTCTTGCTCAACTAGAATGTGCTGTCATTGAGGTGAATCGTTGTAAAATTTATCATGCCATTCAGTCAGTAAAGTAGTCAAATATATATGTCCGCTTGCTTTTCTGCGATCAAAACGAATCCACTTTCGAGGAATAAATCATAACTACCATTCTGTTTCATGGAAAGTATCCTACCTCGTACATGTATGAAGATTTATAAGTTATTATTGGCAGCTGCAAAGCCATCCCACTTACTATATGTTCACTGATGACGTCAGTGTGTCTTTTCATAAGGTATTCGGTCGGGCTCTGTTTCTATTGCAAAATGTTGTATTTTACGTTTGTTATTTGAATCATCAAAATTTGGTTGTATTGGTGGTCTTAGTTTGATACTTACATTTTCCTCCATTGCTCTATGTATCATCCAATCACGATCCAACTTAATTTACATGGAAGGCCATATACATCAATTGTCTGTTCCAGAGTACACATACTTGGGGCAAACGCACTTAGAGTTAGGGGTGTCGATACTGAGTGTGTGATGGCCGCAAACAAGTAATATGTCTTTGGTGCATGTAGGATAAAGATTTGGGTGTTGAGGTAGGGCACACAAATCATCATCGAGGTCATCATCCGCGAGGCCCACGAGGTCATCATCGCTTGGAAGATGCCACCAGAGGGAAGAGCAATGAGTCACCAGAGGTGAGGACCTATGATATATCATTTTGATATCCGTCACTCGATACCGCCCTCAAAGACTAGCCCACTCACCCCAGCCAGTTTATGGCCACTGAAGCATTTTAATGGAATTCTTCATAGCATTCTTGCATTTGACAACTTTTCACTTAATTAGGTACAATAAGCAGATGTTGTTGTTTTGAAGGTTTCGTTGTTGTTCATCGTTTTTTTTCAATACCGATACACAACTTTCGGATTGTTTGTTGATGGGCCCAGTTCCGGCGATCAGGCTTTTTTTTTATTAGTTATATACGATACTTAACATCTTCATACACAAAGCCTATGGCACCAACAGCATTGGAAATAAAAAACAAAACAGACGAAATTCGAAATGCAAAAATACCAGGAAACAATTGAATGTATATCATGTGGCACGATGACACTAACAATTGAAGTAATCGCCCTTCTCCAAGAGAGTCGTTCAGAAAACAAAGAGTCCTAACATACATATGTACTGCCAAAACTCCATACATCCTACATGTCAATCTAACATTTGATACCTATATCGGCATGACTTCCATCTGTTTCGGCAAAAACGGCACCATGCTCGTCCGTTCATACTGCAACTGGTCTATCATACATGCACACGTACGAATTGATCTGCCTTTAATGGATCAGTTTATAATCACATTCGAATGTGGGGTTCGTTTTGGATTTCTAAATTGTTTTTGTAGACTTCTAGTATTGGGAAGTTGTTTGAAAATTCAATTAAGTGTACAGTGAAAACAACAACATGTCATACACTGTCTGCTTCTGATGACGCCGGTGTAGCTTCAGCTGTAAATATTTGGTAGGGCTTCGCTTTATTGAGAAACTGTTGTACTTTGGTTCGTTATTGTCATCATGGAAATCTGGTTGTTTTAGTGGTGCTAGGTTGATATACACATGTACACGTATGGTTGTTTAATCTGCATGATTCACCTCTGATGACCACGTGGTTGTTGTTTTTTTGTCTCAGCCTATGCTCCTGTGGTGATGAAAAACAAGGAATGCAAGGTGACGGCATTCAATGGTGACAGCGTCGATATTCGCTGTCCGATCGAAGGTTCCCCTCGAGTCCGTGTCGTCTGGTACTTTGGGGACAGAATTATCAACAGCGACCACGAAAACGTACGTTTGCGGCTTTAGTCCGGTATCTGTAGTTGACATTGTGTCGCCTCTGGTACAAATGATATAAGTTAAGCTGGTCTGAATCACCCCCTTCATCAGTATCCTATACTTTCATGTAATCACAGGTGTCAGTCCACAGATCCACGTTATCGATCCGGAATCTGACGTATCAGTATCATGGAAAGTACAAATGTGTCGCTACCAATCGTTGCGGCTCTGCAGAGTGGGAACTTGCTCAGGAGGTCATAGGTTTGTAACGCCAAAACATACTCGGCGATACGGTAGTCTACAGCTGGCTTGGAAAATCCACCAACACAACCTGTTTTACTTCTGTTTTGCAGTTCACTTCGAACCCCTAGAGCCTCCTTTGATTCTGCTGAGTCCGAGGAACCAAACCGTTGAAGAGTCCTCGAATGTAACGATTGCTTGTAAATCGTTCAGCGGGTCAATCAAAAAAGACATGGTGGAAACATTACTACCAGGTTGACGGCTCTTGCAACTATCCGAATGGGTCCAGATACTGGCGATATGTTGAGGTAAAGGGCTGTACAGAACTAAAACCTCCACAAGATACACTGGTATACACGATACAGCTAAAAACATCCCTAGTAGTGTGGGCATGACCATTATCCGGGGTGTCTCACTTGCGTCTGTTCTACGTATGTGGTGGAGTTATGTGTGCAATCGAATAGCATGTGGATGCTTCATCTTCTAGAGCAACTACGACCAACTCGACGAACTGTGGCTGATGCACGTGACTGCTGACGATGCTGGAATATGAGTGTATGGTACGAAACGAACATGGGATGAGCTCTCGAAGACAATGGCTGACCGTCAACCCCAGGATTGGTAAGTGACATTACCTGAATCCATTGAACATGTGCCATATGGTCGTCGTGAATGGGAGATGTTCATTTCCAACGAATTGCATTTGGATTTTTGAAAGTTAATTAGTGATAATCGGTGAAAGCTTTACTGATAACTATGTCACTATATTTTATAGAACCAAGTGTGTCTGCCCCAAACTACGTGCCAGTAGTCATGGTAGTTATCGTCAGCACCATCGGCATCGATGTGACGTTGGTTATAGGAATCCCAGTTGTTTATTACTGCCGCAAGCCAAGGCGAACTCTGCCCAAAGACAACGCTATCAATTCGATGCAGCGGACAACAAATTCAGACGACACAGGATTCGATGATAATGGTTTATTAACATATGATGAAGGATGCGATCAAAGGAAACCCTGAAATGAGTATAATGTGTCGCTACCAATCGTTGCGGCTCTGCAGAGTGGGAACTTGCTCAGGAGGTCATAGGTTTGTAACGCCAAAACATACTCGGCGATACGGTAGTCTACAGCTGGCTTGGAAAATCCACCAACACAACCTGTTTTACTTCTGTTTTGCAGTTCACTTCGAACCCCTAGAGCCTCCTTTGATTCTGCTGAGTCCGAGGAACCAAACCGTTGAAGAGTCCTCGAATGTAACGATTGCTTGTAAATCGTTCAGCGGGTCAATCAAAAAAGACATGGTGGAAACATTACTACCAGGTTGACGGCTCTTGCAACTATCCGAATGGGTCCAGATACTGGCGATATGTTGAGGTAAAGGGCTGTACAGAACTAAAACCTCCACAAGATACACTGGTATACACGATACAGCTAAAAACATCCCTAGTAATGTGGGCATGACCATTATCCGGGGTGTCTCACTTGCGTCTGTTCTACGTATGTGGTGGAGTTATGTGTGCAATCGAATAGCATGTGGATGCTTCATCTTCTAGAGCAACTACGACCAACTCGACGAACTGTGGCTGATGCACGTGACTGCTGACGATGCTGGAATATGAGTGTATGGTACGAAACGAACATGGGATGAGCTCTCGAAGACAATGGCTGACCGTCAACCCCAGGATTGGTAAGTGACATTACCTGAATCCATTGAACATGTGCCATATGGTCGTCGTGAATGGGAGATGTTCATTTCCAACGAATTGCATTTGGATTTTTGAAAGTTAATTAGTGATAATCGGTGAAAGCTTTACTGATAACTATGTCACTATATTTTATAGAACCAAGTGTGTCTGCCCCAAACTACGTGCCAGTAGTCATGGTAGTTATCGTCAGCACCATCGGCATCGATGTGACGTTGGTTATAGGAATCCCAGTTGTTTATTACTGCCGCAAGCCAAGGCGAACTCTGCCCAAAGACAACGCTATCAATTCGATGCAGCGGACAACAAATTCAGACGACACAGGATTCGATGATAATAGTTTATTAACATATGATGAAGGATGCGATCAAAGGAAACCCTGAAATGAGTATAATGTGTCGCTACCAATCATTGCGGCTCTGCAGAGTGGGAACTTGCTCAGGAGGTCATAGGTTTGTAACGCCAAAACATACTCGGCGATACGGTAGTCTACAGCTGGCTTGGAAAATCCACCAACACAACCTGTTTTACTTCTGTTTTGCAGTTCACTTCGAACCCCTAGAGCCTCCTTTGATTCTGCTGAGTCCGAGGAACCAAACCGTTGAAGAGTCCTCGAATGTAACGATTGCTTGTAAATCGTTCAGCGGGTCAATCAAAAAAGACATGGTGGAAACATTACTACCAGGTTGACGGCTCTTGCAACTATCCGAATGGGTCCAGATACTGGCGATATGTTGAGGTAAAGGGCTGTACAGAACTAAAACCTCCACAAGATACACTGGTATACACGATACAGCTAAAAACATCCCTAGTAATGTGGGCATGACCATTATCCGGGGTGTCTCACTTGCGTCTGTTCTACGTATGTGGTGGAGTTATGTGTGCAATCGAATAGCATGTGGATGCTTCATCTTCTAGAGCAACTACGACCAACTCGACGAACTGTGGCTGATGCACGTGACTGCTGACGATGCTGGAATATGAGTGTATGGTACGAAACGAACATGGGATGAGCTCTCGAAGACAATGGCTGACCGTCAACCCCAGGATTGGTAAGTGACATTACCTGAATCCATTGAACATGTGCCATATGGTCGTCGTGAATGGGAGATGTTCATTTCCAACGAATTGCATTTGGATTTTTGAAAGTTAATTAGTGATAATCGGTGAAAGCTTTACTGATAACTATGTCACTATATTTTATAGAACCAAGTGTGTCTGCCCCAAACTACGTGCCAGTAGTCATGGTAGTTATCGTCAGCACCATCGGCATCGATGTGACGTTGGTTATAGGAATCCCAGTTGTTTATTACTGCCGCAAGCCAAGGCGAACTCTGCCCAAAGACAACGCTATCAATTCGATGCAGCGGACAACAAATTCAGACGACACAGGATTCGATGATAATGGTTTATTAACATATGATGAAGGATGCGATCAAAGGAAACCCTGAAATGAGTATAATGTGTCGCTACCAATCGTTGCGGCTCTGCAGAGTGGGAACTTGCTCAGGAGGTCATAGGTTTGTAACGCCAAAACATACTCGGCGATACGGTAGTCTACAGCTGGCTTGGAAAATCCACCAACACAACCTGTTTTACTTCTGTTTTGCAGTTCACTTCGAACCCCTAGAGCCTCCTTTGATTCTGCTGAGTCCGAGGAACCAAACCGTTGAAGAGTCCTCGAATGTAACGATTGCTTGTAAATCGTTCAGCGGGTCAATCAAAAAAGACATGGTGGAAACATTACTACCAGGTTGACGGCTCTTGCAACTATCCGAATGGGTCCAGATACTGGCGATATGTTGAGGTAAAGGGCTGTACAGAACTAAAACCTCCACAAGATACACTGGTATACACGATACAGCTAAAAACATCCCTAGTAATGTGGGCATGACCATTATCCGGGGTGTCTCACTTGCGTCTGTTCTACGTATGTGGTGGAGTTATGTGTGCAATCGAATAGCATGTGGATGCTTCATCTTCTAGAGCAACTACGACCAACTCGACGAACTGTGGCTGATGCACGTGACTGCTGACGATGCTGGAATATGAGTGTATGGTACGAAACGAACATGGGATGAGCTCTCGAAGACAATGGCTGACCGTCAACCCCAGGATTGGTAAGTGACATTACCTGAATCCATTGAACATGTGCCATATGGTCGTCGTGAATGGGAGATGTTCATTTCCAACGAATTGCATTTGGATTTTTGAAAGTTAGTTAGTGATAATCGGTGAAAGCTTTACTGATAACTATGTCACTATATTTTATAGAACCAAGTGTGTCTGCCCCAAACTACGTGCCAGTAGTCATGGTAGTTATCGTCAGCACCATCGGCATCGATGTGACGTTGGTTATAGGAATCCCAGTTGTTTATTACTGCCGCAAGCCAAGGCGAACTCTGCCCAAAGACAACGCTATCAATTCGATGCAGCGGACAACAAATTCAGACGACACAGGATTCGATGATAATGGTTTATTAACATATGATGAAGGATGCGATCAAAGGAAACCCTGAAATGAGTATAATGTGTCGCTACCAATCGTTGCGGCTCTGCAGAGTGGGAACTTGCTCAGGAGGTCATAGGTTTGTAACGCCAAAACATACTCGGCGATACGGTAGTCTACAGCTGGCTTGGAAAATCCACCAACACAACCTGTTTTACTTCTGTTTTGCAGTTCACTTCGAACCCCTAGAGCCTCCTTTGATTCTGCTGAGTCCGAGGAACCAAACCGTTGAAGAGTCCTCGAATGTAACGATTGCTTGTAAATCGTTCAGCGGGTCAATCAAAAAAGACATGGTGGAAACATTACTACCAGGTTGACGGCTCTTGCAACTATCCGAATGGGTCCAGATACTGGCGATATGTTGAGGTAAAGGGCTGTACAGAACTAAAACCTCCACAAGATACACTGGTATACACGATACAGCTAAAAACATCCCTAGTAATGTGGGCATGACCATTATCCGGGGTGTCTCACTTGCGTCTGTTCTACGTATGTGGTGGAGTTATGTGTGCAATCGAATAGCATGTGGATGCTTCATCTTCTAGAGCAACTACGACCAACTCGACGAACTGTGGCTGATGCACGTGACTGCTGACGATGCTGGAATATGAGTGTATGGTACGAAACGAACATGGGATGAGCTCTCGAAGACAATGGCTGACCGTCAACCCCAGGATTGGTAAGTGACATTACCTGAATCCATTGAACATGTGCCATATGGTCGTCGTGAATGGGAGATGTTCATTTCCAACGAATTGCATTTGGATTTTTGAAAGTTAATTAGTGATAATCGGTGAAAGCTTTACTGATAACTATGTCACTATATTTTATAGAACCAAGTGTGTCTGCCCCAAACTACGTGCCAGTAGTCATGGTAGTTATCGTCAGCACCATCGGCATCGATGTGACGTTGGTTATAGGAATCCCAGTTGTTTATTACTGCCGCAAGCCAAGGCGAACTCTGCCCAAAGACAACGCTATCAATTCGATGCAGCGGACAACAAATTCAGACGACACAGGATTCGATGATAATAGTTTATTAACATATGATGAAGGATGCGATCAAAGGAAACCCTGAAATGAGTATAATCTATATATGTATAGGTTTCATAGAAGACACTATGACTTATTATTGAGTGTGATGATATGACATATTGGGATCGAATGGCATAATCGATGATCATTTGTGATGTGCTGACTGTAATATGCTATACATGTAAATATAAATATGTGTGCTAAGATTAGGAAACAAAGGTTAAATATCTCACCTGAATGTTAGATCCGGGGATCCAATTCCAATGAGTGATGAATGACTGATGATATTCAGAGTGTAGCTGCAATCTGTAGAAGGAACATAAGTATTATATTAGTAACCAATTCCTTCAGATTGTACCAAGGATGGGGAAAGATGTATCTAAAACTTACAGAAACCGGAATGATCAAAGCTGCAATGGTAAAATGAATCATTTGAATGAACAGAAATAACAAAGCGATTCCTGGTTAGGAAGTATAATCGAAACGATTGTCAGTGTAACGTTTGACACCGGTTACCTGGGGCGCCAGCGCTCTGTGGCACGGTCCCGGCTGGCGTCGTGATTACAACCGGGTAACAGCCCGCCGAACAAGTCCGGCCCTACACACATTGCTCAGATATTGCATCATCACGGCAATATAGCCCAGTGTGACGAGCCTGGAACGCCATGAGCGTGGCATCGGAGCCCACAAGCGTAGGCATGTTGCTGGCCAGCTCCCCGACGGTCCGCCACGGGGATAGAACCCCGGACAGCCCGATGGTCTGCCAGACCCTGTGTCACACCATCCCAGGGCGAGAGACTACCGTTCCACAGGGCATGCGCCCCCGGATCGAAGTAGCCCCCCTCCTGGGCCCACGAATTGGAAATTGTCCCCGGGACCCCAGCGGGCCCTCTTAACCAGTAAAAGGGGACGTGAACAACATAGCTGTGACCTCCATCGTCCTGTCGCCTTGACGGCTCTGAGACAAATCCGACTAAGCAAGACGGGCTGACAGCCTGGGCAACACACGCACTTCAAGCACGAAGCGGCCAAAACAAGAATAGTATTAAAAGCCAAACTCCTATCTCAATCTTTGGGCGGAATCGCCACATTAGCTTAGTGTAAAACACCGCAACTCAACCACGGCTAGGTGTTTAGCACACCAGTGTAAACTCAAATATGCTGCACATTATTATTTGATTTGCAGCGAAAACAACACTGTCACATCCTCCCACAGAACAGAAAATGTCCCGACATTTACCGAAAGAAACATAAAAAAGTTGAACAAGTCCTAGTTACTAGTTACGAAAGACAGTGGCAGATTGGTAGGTGATGGCTAGCGGGATCCATTTATATTGCAGGGTGGTCGTCATGAATTGGAGAAGCTCGTCCTCCATAAAATCTTGTTCAAATCAGTGGAAGCGAGCTTCACTAATGACTGGCAAGCATTTAACAGCATGAAGTCTGTCAGCTCCAGGCCATGAGAGCTACGTGCAATGGGTTTTTGCAGTGTCATCACCCTTCCATGTGGCGTTTGATTCTAGAAAGAAAGAAGCCGTCAATTTTAGGTTCTGTTGCACCAAATGACCGTTTGTACTAATCAACACTTTAGGGCTGGTGCACTCAGTGATCTGTAAGGACTCGGACGTGTTCTCGCCGATCACTACCCGCTGAGATCGGTTGGACAGATAACTGGTGAACCATTGAAGAACGGTGCCCTGAGTTCCGATGACCCCTGACATACGAGACAGCAGAAGTTGATGGTCAACAGTGTCGAACGCACTGGATAGGTCTAGGAGTACCATCAGTGTTACTTCCTTCCTGTCGATGGACATGAGAAGATCACTTTAGACACATAACAATGCTGTTTCTGTGCTGCAACCAGGGCGATATGCTGACTGAAAAGGTTCATGGCAGTCACCTTTTGTGAGGTGTAGACGAAGTTGATGACGAACAACTTTTTCGAGAAGCTTAGAAACAAAATCCATGTTTGATACCGACCTATAATTCCGAGATCGTTTGGACAGAGGCCGGGCTTCTTCAGGAGGGCACGAACGATGGCCTGCTTGAAAATCTCCGTCATGATTCCGGTCAAGAGCCAGGAGTTAACAATTTGAACCAGTAGTGCAGCAGTCTCTCAACTGTTGCACTGACGAGCCAGGTGGGAGCTGGGTCCAATGTACAATGTCTATTTGACATGAATGTTACCACTTTTATGATGTCCGCTTGAGATATGGGGCTGAATTTGTCCATTATGCCACCCGGATTTGGCAGGTTAGACATGACCGCGCCATCAGATGGTGTCTTTGAGAAAGTATTCCGGATGTCAAGGATTTTGTTGACGAAATACATACTTGGAAAAATCCTTGTTTGGTCGTACCCAGTGAAAGAAAAATCCTCACATGAAGCAGCTGGAGTAGTTGAAGCATGGTGTCGAAGCTTTCCGGATTATTGCTAAAGCTTGCCATCTTCTGATGCGGGTATTCCGTTTTGGTCTGTTTGGGGACCATGTTCAATTCATTGCGTTTATCATGCATAAGTTCCTTGTGTACAGTGAGGTTGGCTTTCCTTTACCTTCGCTCCCGTCGACGTTCCTCATGCTTGAGCAAATGTATTCTGTTGTTATACCATGGAGGTCGTGCACGATGGACCTCGGCTCTACTGGACAGTGGAACTTTGACGTTAACCGCATCGAGGAGAGTTTGGTGATAAATATCATACATTTGTGAAACATCTTTTGTGGTCAGTTCATCAGATTGTGGGAGACCAGCCCTAAGATGTTCATGTATCGATGGCTTTCAGACGTTGGAACCCATGAGAGGTGACAGGTTTAGCAGGTCTTATCTAAATGTAGTGCAATTAGCACAGGATAATGGTCTGATATATCTTTGTTCTGCTTACTTGTGTGCCCGAAACCAACATCCGTTGAGCACGATTTTCGAGAACTAAGTACAATGTATGGCCAGACTTGTGTGTTTCTCCACGGACATGCTGAATTATATCCAGTGTTTCAAGGAGTTCAAGAAATCTGGCTGATTCAGAGTGGTTTGTATTTTCAACGTAAACATTTGTAAAGTTATTGACTGTCGTCCGCTCTTCGGGATCCTCGAGGATAGTCCTCTCACCGCGAGTCCTTGTGGACGCGCATCCGCTATTCCAGGTCCTTGTGGCGGCGCCGCTCACCGGAGGTCAACATTTACGGTAACCAGGTAACAGCCCACCCGACACGCCCAGGCCTACGGACACCGTTCAGAAACTAGTTCATCACCACGGTGTTAGCTGGAGAGGCCTGGCGAGCCACGGTCTGCCTCGGGGACGGAACCCCGTACAGCCCGACGACCTCGCCAGAGCCTACGTCACACCGTCCCGGGAAGGGAGAGAACTGGCGATCCACAGGGCTTGCGCCCCCGAGTCAGCAACTCGTCTCTCCCAGCCCAAGCCCCCCTATGGAAATTTTCCCCAGGGCCCCAAGGGGCCTCTACTCACGACCTGGGAACGCAAAGCTCATGGCGAGCCTTGTGTGCGTCCTGTCAACTCTCTCTCGGACAATCTCCTCGATCGAGTAGCTTCCAGTGTATATATAATACACCACAAACTGAAGGACGCACGCGAGGTGTAATCACACCATTGTTATAGTTTACTGGATAACGTAAATTACAATGCGTCGCCGTAGCAACGCCCGCTCGAACGGAGCGTGTCAAAACAAAGCCAAGACAGAAAAGGCCACACAAATGGCATGTAGTTTTACAATCACCTGCCGCGATCTTAGGGCAAAATCGCCACACATTGAAGTCACCGAGAACAACTGTTCCGGAACTAGCCACAGAAACTGACCTGAGATGTGTGGCAATTTCATTATGAAACACAGAATGTGTCAACCATTCCTTTGCTTGGTGGTGGTCGATACACACAAGACAACAATATGAAACACAGAATGTGTCAACCATTCTTTTTGCTTGGTGGTGGTCGATACACACAAGACAACCTGAACGTGTTGGGGTCGTACTGTACATTGTAGCTTCCTTGCATTCGAAGGAACGAAATTCCTGAATTTTGGATGTCTGTATGTTGAGGAATGTTCGATAGAGAAATGCTATTCCACCAACAGTGCGGCCAACTCGTTGAAACATATCGAATGAATATTCATCAGTTTCCATTTGGATGATTGCAACCCGGTCATGTTGCAGCCAGTGATGTGATGACAAGGATATCCAGTTTGTTCTCAAGAACAAAGTCGACCAGTAGCTTAGTCTTGTTCATACCCATTGTGCATTGATGAGTCCTAGTTTGAAACAACTATTGGAGTTGTTGATGGTTTTGATCACAGTCAAATGCCTGTGTAGGCTTCGTTTGGCAGGTATGCCAACCCGTGGGCATGACGATGGATGCTGGATCACAGGAAAATTAGGGGATCTGGAACGTATTCATCTCTTGCACCCAAGACGTGTTATTGACCGATTGTTAATGGATAAATCACCCAGCAAGTGCCATGTGTCATGCTTTAGCCTTTGTTTTGAACAGGTCAGTCCAAAATCGATCAGTTGCTGCCTACAATACATGTAGCTGGTCATGGTTATACCATAGTCTAAGGGAAAGCAACCTGTTGACCAATAATCCACGATCGAATCGTTCCAAGTGGTTATGCTTGATGCTATCATGGAACTCGTATTGTTTCACGAGATTCA
Organism: Terebella lapidaria; assembly: GCA_949152475.1. Taxonomy (NCBI): domain Eukaryota; kingdom Metazoa; phylum Annelida; class Polychaeta; order Terebellida; family Terebellidae; genus Terebella; species Terebella lapidaria. Next base: position 31,064,650 of record OX424563.1, on the reverse strand, counting down.
GTATGATCATTAAGTAGGTCAATATCAATGTAGCGTTGTGACGTGGTGTGCGCGAGTAGTGACACCACGGTTATGATGCTGCAGTGTGGGCGGATTTATAGGACATTAGGTGACACTCCAGTAATGGAGTATACCTGTGCTTTCCCCTTTTGGAGAGACCTCGTCCCCGAGGCCAGCTATATCCCACTGTTGAGCCACATCACCCTGGTCATCAGGGATCAGGAACCTGCTATTTACAATTATGGCTGTGATGTGAGTCTACAGCGGGGGCTGACCCAGGAACGACGCCGAGAGAACCCAGTGATTCGAAAGGTACGGCACCAATGTAAAGTTCGGCGACCCCTCGATAAAGAGGTATACCCCATTACTGGAGTGTCACCGAATGTCATATAAATCCGCCCACACTGCAGCATCATAACCGTGGTGTCACTACTCGCGCACACCACGTAACAACGCTACATCAATAAGAGTATCTTACCTGTCTGATATCGTATCACCACTTGCATTAGTGTTATAAGCCCTTCGCAAATGTAGTATCGTTGTTGATCGTTCGTGATTCCAATAAAACTATTGAAGTTTGGTCACCTTTATTTTTGTATGAAACCAGTGGTTTAATTGGTTCCCAACAGGGGCGGGTATAGGATTTTGGAAGGGGGGGGGGGCAAAACCTTCGTTTGACAGAGCGGCGAGTGAAGCGAGCCCATGCCGGCCGGGGGTCTGGGGCCCGCTCAAGAACCCCGGACGCTGAAGGTTTATGCATCCCCAATGGTGTGTTCTAGGGCTCTCCTTGGACCAATTTCATGGGCTTGAAGAGTTTATGAATGCCTGATCTTGGGTGGATCGAGGGTTCTGAAGGAGGGCCAAGATATGGAATATTGCGAAGCGAGTTGCTGAAGACCGAGGGTCTGAGGCCCGCTTAAGGGCCCAAGAAGCTAAAAGGATATGCATGCCCAGTGGCGTTTTTTTATAGGTTTCCTTTGGTTCATTCCCCATCCCCCTAAGAGTTTTTGCATGGCTAATTCTGCGCAGATCTGACATTTGAGGGAAGGCCCATTTGTGAAATGTAAGTAAGCCAGGAGAAACAAGCCCCTGTCGGCCTGGGGTCTGGGGCCCGCTCAAGGGCCCCAGACGCTGAAGGTTTATGCATCCCCAATGATGTGTTCTAGGGCTCTCCTTGGTCCAATATCCATGGCCTTGGAGAGTTTATGAATACCTGATCTTGGGTGAATCCAGGGTTCTGATTGGAAGGCCAAGATATGAAATGTCGTGAAGCGAGGTGGTGAAGACCAAGGATCTGGTACCCGCTTGAGGGCCCCAGAAGCTGAAGGGATATGCAGCGGTGTGTTTTATAGGTTTCCTTTGGTCCATTTCCCATTCCCCTAAAGAGTGTGTTGCATGGCTGATTCAGGCAAATCTAGGATTTTTAGGGAAAGCCTAGTTCTGAAATGTTGTTAAGGAAGTTGAAGCAAGCCCCTGTCGGCCGGGGGTCTGGGGCCCGCTCAAGGGCCCCAGAAGCTGGCGGTATTCGCGTGCCTAATACAGCATCCCAGAGCTCTCCTGGGTCTAACTATCAAGCATTACTTAACACCCATAAATGCATGATCACTGTAGTTGAAACAAAATATGACCTAAAATATTACCTGGTTTTGGACCCCATCAAAGGATTAAGTGCATTTGGCCATTCAATGCTTTCAAATCATTTAAAGAAGGTGAAGGGCATAAAGTGCTTCCACTGAGAATAGGTGGGTTGGTTATAGAATGAACACACTGCTCGCGACATGGGGCCCCAGAAGTTAAAGCTACTTCCCGGTGTAATGTATCTTGAAAACACTTCCTCCCCTCTCTTTTTCCCCTTTTCCTCCTTTTTTCTTCTCTCTTTTTTTTTTTGGGGGGGGGGGGGGCATGGCCCCCTTGCCCCCTCCCCCCCCCTAAACCCGCCCCTGCCCAAAACGTAATCCAACTTAAATTCTTGAATTAGTAATATGTTAATCAGCCCATTATGGAAACATTCCCCAGAGAATCAGATTTGTGATTATTTAAAAAATATTTTGAAAATTGTTTAGAAATTGAGAGACGTTGATCAATTTCGTTGACAACATATTTTACAGTGCTCAAGTGGCAGCAGTGATTTTCGTTTTCCAATATATTAGCTTCAATAAGTCCAGATATAGCATGCACGTTATGATTGCTGAACAGTTACATCATGATGTATTGTCAACATTTTTTTTACAGGAGAAAGACTCATAGTGGTACATAATTCAATATCATTCGAATTGGCATGTCAATACATGTATGTCAATTGGAATGGTTGTCTATTGGAAATTTTCGTTTTCAGACAGAACAGATAATTGTACGTTTTATCAGACATTCCGCGAATTCCAATACAATCTATTTCAAAATGTGTCTGAGAGTGCTAAGTATCCATCGAATTGTTCAGTTTATGTTATATCGAGGATTTATTATGAAAATTAGTGAATATAGATAGCTGAAAGTACGCAATAGATAACAAAGCGGATCTTCCTCAGGATTGTGTTCTTTGAAATGATATTTACACAGCAATAAGGCCATAGGTACGGAAGCCCGTAGAGGCCAGAAAATGAAAGGTGTGAAAATATATTTATCTGGCGGCCGTCACTTAATTATCTGGCGGCCGCCAGATAATTCACTTAATTATCTGGCGGCCGCCACATAATTATCTGGCGGCCGCCACTTAATTATCTGGCGGCCGCCACATAATTATCTGGCGGCCGCCACCTAATTATCTGGCGGCCGCCACTTAATTATATGGCGGCCGCCACATAATTATATGTAGGACGTGGCTTGAAATATGAGGAGATTCTTGTAAAGCAATATACATATAGCTAATTAGGCCCTAGTATCCAAATAAAAGTCGTGACATACTGTATTAATGACTATACTGTTTTTAATGAGACAATGATATATTGGGTATTGTGGGGAGGGAGGGTTGGTTGTTGACATGCAAATTATTCAACAAAACTTAACTTTCACACTTAGCATTATATAGGGATCATCAATGAATTCATGTTATTTGTTGTGGCCATGGCAACTGGGCCCTCTGCAATTATGGTTGCTACCATCGATATATAAGTTAAAGGAAACAAATAAAAACAGTGCATATTCGATGGTGGTGACAAATATTCGTCAAATTATCTTATTAATATTGTGTGTTCCTTTTTTTCTTAGTGTTTCTCCCCTATGGATTATGTATTGAAAGTTGCCCTATGGTCTATAATACCAATCAATGACATGAAAATATGTACATTTCATCCCCCAAACAAATATTCGTTAATTTTATTGAGGTATCTCGGGCCATATATGTTACAATATAAATCGGCATTGACCGATCTGAGACACTTTGCATGTTACTGACGCGCACCAATCCTATGGGATGCTGGAATTCGGAGAGGGTGGGAGAAGATTTTTTTTTAAATCCCGAATTAGTAACTTGATAATATCGACTTAGTATATCGATAATGTATCTCAAATAAAATGTAAATTTTATTTTATTTTAAAATGAATTTCTATGGATAGACCAAAATGCTGTGTTAAAGCACTAAATAAGTGGCGGCCGCCAGATAATTATGTGGCGGCCGCCAGATAATTAAGTGGCGGCCGCCAGATAATTAAGTGGCGGCCGCCAGATAAGTATGTGGCGGCCGCCAGATAATTAAGTGGCGGCCGCCAGATAATTATGTGGCGGCCGCCAGATAATTATGTGGCGGCCGCCAGATAATTAAGTGGCGGCCGCCAGATAATTATGTGGCGGCCGCCACTTAAATATATTTTCACACCTGGCACTAACGGTCTTCCGTACATAGGTTATCACGAACCGAATTTTTTTTTCTGAGTTACTCTGCTAATGATGCCAAACATAATGTACAATTGCTACAAGCGTAGCCTAATAATATGTTCTAGTGTAAAAAGATAAAATCTCAGTTATCATCTGTGAAAGACAAACCAAAACTACGTACGTATGTTATATTCAATTATTATTCTGTACTGAGTCTTACGTTTTAAATTATACTAGTATGTCCCGAAAATGTCGAAGCATTTTAGGTCATTTCGATTAGGCACACTGCCTCTACACAATGTAACTGGTAGATATAATATAGATTTACAAAACAGAGCTTGTACATCCTGTAATCAAAGTATTATGGATGGTGAATTTCATTCTTCTAATTCATGTCATATCTAAGATAAAATAAGAACTCGGTTATTTTTTGATATTTCAAAATTAAATTTGAATTTTTTTGTCTCTAGATTGTCACAGTAAATTTATTTTTTTTTAACTGGAATTGCCAAAAAAAAAAAACCCACCTCGTACATTATTTATATAACGCAATGAATATACGCCAATTACATGTGAATATATATAATTTTTAATGTCTGTAGTGACTTATACCATGACATACGTTAGATTGTTTTAGATGGACATCGTAAGTTTGTCATAATATATTTTAGATACATTGTACATAGTTCATAGTGCGTGCAATTCCCAAAGTGCGCCAAAAATTGCTTCTTGCATTCATAGGTTTGGACGATATTTTTTTTCCCTTTAGAGAAACGCTTATCATATGAGAACATATTTCATATGAAATATTACTTCTATACAAAACGATTTATAATGGAGAGGGGCGTTAAGAAGATCACTGCATTGTCTGACGAAAATTGATATATTTAACTCATTTTAGATCTACATGAATACCAATTTCCACCAGTCTAATCATATCAGTGTATTTTTTAAGTCATATTTATCCTAAGAGTTTACATATATGGTCATAATACAAATATACACTGTATCTTCGAGTGTTGGCAATTTTCACATTTTGAAGTTAACGTGACTCAAGTTTAGGCTGGCCTCTCACACTCAAATTCAATGCCACCCAAATACCACGTGTCTCAAACGTTCATGTTACAAACCAAGTTCAATCTTTACGGACTAACCCCTGACCGACAAAACTACCTTGCAATACCAGCGTTGCAATGAGGGAACCCGCGCTTTTTGTAAAATTGTAAAAGTCGCCCAAAACGTAAAGTGGCAAGATATAACAAGAAGTAAAGTGAAGCTAATCGTACAGTGATAATGCAAATTGTAGAGTCCCAAAACGTAAAGTAGAAACAGCGTTAAATCATCAAGTGGGGTCTAAACCACACATGGTCATTGGAGGCGTGATCAGCTTTGGCGACCGGGTCTAGAGCGGAAATGTGCTTTGCCCCCCCCCCCCCCCGCCCTCCCTTATCACAGGGCCCTAAGCCAGGGGCAGATCCACGATTCTGATTTAGTTCGGGGTAGGGGATCGTGCGGTTTGGATATTTCGAAATTGATGGAATATTACGAGTTAGAATATTTGGGGATTTGTAGGATCTCAGATAATTTCTGATGTGTATTTTACAACTTTGTTTGTATAATTTGAGTGAATTCAATTTTTTGTACATTCGCGAGCGCACTGCAAAACACGTCGAGCAGAGCTTGATCCTTCCGGTCTGGGGGTATTTCTCTTGCGGTATTTCTAATGTGTATTCCACAACTGTATTTATACACGGTGAAATGTCTTTCTACCAGACAGCAGAGAAAATAATACGTCTAGCTGGAGCTGTGTAGGAATCCAAAGATTCTGAACCTGAGTGTCTATGTGCATGTCTTTATATAGACCCAGAAGCTCTACCGGTGGTACCGTTTGCATGTTTTGTTTGGAGTCTGGTGAACTCTCAGGCGATTCGGGCTAGTTATCGTTTATATATCCGTTATCGTCCACGTGAGAGTGTGCGTTAGTCTTACACAAGTTAGACAATACGTTTTGTGTTTTAGACCCCGCTTAGTTTACGTTTTGGGACTCTACGTTGCAATTTGCGTCATCACTTTACGATTTGCTTCATTTTACGTTTTGTGAAATCTGGTCACTTTACGTTTTGCAACACTTTACGTTTTGTGCTCCCACAGAAGTAGATCGATTTTGGTGCGTTTGTCGTTAGCGAATGTTGCTGAGGTCGTCGGACTATTGGATAAATTAGGTATAATCTCATAATACAATTGTGGTGATAGGTCCGAATAGAATGGAATTTTTGAAAAAAAAACTCCCTCAATATGTTCGAATGGGATTTTTCCAAATCAAACTCACACAATATGTTCGAATATTTATTTCAAAACATCGCCCACACGTGTATTAAACATAAAATGAATACTATCCAATGTACATGTATAGCCCACTGTCATCCGTCTATAGATAGCCAAATGTAGCATGCCTGGGATACGTTCGGCTCGAATATATTGTATAATTGTTTAACTGACCGAATTTGTGAAATGTGCAGCCGTCTGATGACCTATGTTCAGGTTGATCTAAACGGCTGTTGCCATTTAGTTCGCTACCCTGATGAAATCAACATTCGACGAAAACGTCGGATCGGTTTTGATAGCGATGTTGTTGCCCAGCTAGTGTACCATACATTTGTACTACCATTCGTATGTCTGTGCGTATCATAGAATCCCACTATTATTGTTATCGCACAATGCCTAGATGTTGACGCGACTCGTTTCATGCCTGACTGCTCCCGTGCGAATAAAACATTATCAGTCGTCAAGCCCTCGTTGACTCGTTTGCTGGAAGTATGTCACCGAATTAAATATTTAGTCATGTTTATGTGTGCTCTCAAAATTTCAAGGCATTTTTTTACGTCTATTAATAAGTCATGTCTATTAATGTCTATTAATAAGTCAAGATCATAATAAATTAGCCCACTTTGTTTTGCCATAAATTGTTTTGAAGCATGGATCAACATAAAAAGTATGCTGTTTTACTGTGTCAATTTTTTTCCAATAATATTATGTTTCCATTCAGCTTCATTCGAGTCGTATGTACAATTTCACCAAATTTCCTACTACCATGTACATGCTTCTCTCAATTACAATGTAGATGAAGAAAAAATCAGTTCACAGCGAAGTCGAATATGGATGTTTTCGTCTTTGCAGTCGAATGCGGTAATTAATGCCAGTCAATATATATTTCAATTGCATAGCGCTTCTGTCAAAAAGATGGATTTTAAACCCACAAATTTGTCTTTCGATTTTCTTCGTTCGAAGAAAAAGAGTCGAACAAATTACATTCCGCAAAGTGCAAACCCAATTTTTAATGCCCCATTCACATACATAGCTAGCTCCTGGACCACCCCGAACAACATCCTGGCTAGTCCGTTAGGAGCTGGTTAGGCTCTATGGGACCGGGGCTTGAATACATAAATTTGACATGGATACGATGAGCCAGAATGAAGCTATGGTCACAAAGCATGTGAATATCAGTACTGAGCTTCAGTGATCACCAAAAGCCAATATACATCGAGAGTTTTCTTTGTATCCGGGCTGCCAAAAGCTATGATGCAGTGAATTACTTAGTAACTGATTTGAACATCAAAATTGAATTGAACTTAGATCACACAAAAAAAAAAACATGGCACAGAGCATTGGTGATTGAGATCTGACTCCGTCGCTTGGAATTACCGCGACAGATGGAGAGATCACACCGTCATGTCAACAAGAATATAAAACTTGTACGCTACACCCTGCATATATACGTATTTGTATGAAAAAAAATCACCATTAAAATTTCATCGGTTATTGATGCCAGTACGGTTTTAAAAGCCCATTCACTCAATTTCAATGAATTTTTCATAACTACAACATGCACACAATACCTGGCTATACATATGTGTCGAGCCTGTTACTGGCTAATAGAGGCCCGCTCTGATCTGATAGTAATGTTGTTGAGGTGCCAGTTTTAGACATGCAGCGATGGGTACAGTACTTCAGTATCATTCATATGCGAAAGTTCACCAGTTGCGAGGAACGAATGGAAATACCAACTGCTTCTGCACGCAGCAGTAACACAGACATAGAAGATGAGTGGGAACTTCAGTGAAACATTTCCCGACAGTAACAGCAATAGATCCCAGCCATGGAGGAGGGTGAATACGTCATCAAAACACTTGCTGACTTACAGTCTACCGGCCCTGGAATTCGGACTGTACAGCCAAATAACTCTGTACGCGCTGTACTCTCTAACTGTACTGCTATCGGTGGTTGGAAACGTCGTGGTCGTTTACGTCTTGGCCCTGGGAGCTCGCTCGAAACGGCTCTCCAAGATGTTAATCAACCTGGCGATCTCGGACCTGCTAACGGCTTGCTTCTGTATGCCGTTTACTTTCACCGAGACTTTGCTGGGAAGATGGGTCTTCGGTGACGTCATGTGTCCTGTCGTTAGTTTCATGGCAGTGGTCGCCGTGTCGGCAAGCGTGCTGACCAACACAGCTATCGCCATTGACAGGTGGGTCACGAGAGCAAATCATAGGTCTATGGGTCATGCTGCTTGCAAATATTGAAATAGAAATATTAGCAAAATACATAGGTCTATATCATGTATATGCCCAAATTTCGTGGATGTACATCGATCTTAAAATTGTTAATTAATATTTTTGAGTTGAAGTCACCTATGATTCTAAATTGAAGACAATCTTTAAATCCAAATTTCAAATACACAATGTCATAGCGATGATTGTTTGAAAGATTGAAATACTGTTCTAGAACTTGTTCTGCTCCACTGTTGTGTACAGATACCGTGCGGTGACGATGCCCATAGATCAGCACATCAACAAGAACAGGACCAAGTCCATGCTCTGTGTGATCTGGTTGTCAGCTCTCGTGATTGCTACGCCGTTGTTGGTCACTTCTCGCAGTGTCGACTTCCAATATGGCGTCGATACCTATCAGGCCTGTGACGAGACCTGGCGCGAAAGAGATCGTACATACTACACATTTGCCCTCCTAGTGCTGACATACGCTACGCCCCTGACCGTCATAACCGTCGCCTACGTCCACGTACTACGTGCCCTCAAGACCCGACCGTTGCCTGGCAACACGGATTATCACGTGACAGCTAGAGGCACAAAGCAGAGGCCCGTCAATCCCAAGGTAGAGGTCAAGTAATGTGAACAGAGGCTGTATTACAAGCATTAGGTATTTAATTAGGCCTACGCCATTACACAAGTTTTATTATATTAGGCCTATTCGGTAAATTTATTACACTTTGCTTATTTCCCAGGTTGTCAAGATGTTATTGGTCGTTGCCGCTTTGTTCGCGTTGTCATGGTTACCGCTGCACGTGTTCAGAGTTGTCTTGGATGTAGCTCCCAGCCATTTGTTTGGTTTAATTACCGACTACAAGGATGAAACTATCTTCTACGCCATATTCTATGGATGCCATTGGTTGGCGATGTCAAACAGCTTCATGAATCCAATAATTTACAGTTTCGTGAGTGACAACTTCAAGGTGAATAGCTAGATGTACATGTATCTACAATTTCTATGATATAAATATTACGCTACGATACTGCGATATTGCAGTTTCCGAGATGTAAAAATCATTCCGAAATCCATCCTGAGTGTTTTCCAAAACTGCAAGTGAACCGACAACTGATGTGACTTTTGGTTCGAAAGATTATCGTGCTCTCCTCACAAACTACAGTAGTCAAAGAGAATGTACTTCCGAGCGATATGTTTGCACTACAGTATATACATACTCAACATATTCCCCTCCACAGATGGACTGTGCACGAGCATTTTCCAGAACCCGGTTATTCATGAAGTACCGACGACTGAGTTTCCGCTTATCTGCCTCTTCCGAACCCCCAGCTCCGGACAAGTGAACTGTGCTGGCCACCTGACACCCCCAGCTCCGGACAAGTGAACTGTGCTGGCCACCTGACACTCCCAGCTCCGGACAAGTGAACTGTGCAGGCCACCTGACACTCCCGGCTCCAGACAAGTGAACTGTGCTGGCCACCTGACACGCCCAGTCTCCGAACAAGTGCACTGTGCTGGCAATCTGACACTCCCGGCTCCAGACAAGTGAACTGTGTTGGCCACCTGACACCCCTGTCTCCAGACAAGTGAACTGTGCTGGCTACCTGACACTACCGGCTCCAGACAAGTGAACTGTGTTGGCCACCTGACACCCCCAGTCTCCGAACAAGTGCACTGTGCTGGCTACCTGACACTCCCGGCTCCAGACAAGTGAACTGTGCTGGCCACCTGACACCCCCGGCTCCAGACGAGTGAACTGTGCTGCCAACCCGACACCCCCATGGCTACAGACAAATGAACTGTGTTGGCAACCTGACACCCCCAGTCTCCGAACAAGTGAACTGTGCTGGCAATCTGACACCCCCGGCTCTAGACAAGTGAACTGTGCTGGCAATCTGACACCCTCAGTCTCCGAACAAGTGAACTGTGCTGACAACTGACACCCCCGGCTCCAGACGAATGAACTGTGCTGTCAACCTGACACCCCAAGGCTCCCAACAAGTGAACTGTGCTAAAAGACTGACACATGTACATGTATACGGTTCTGGGTTTTCTATCAATGAAGAATCCATCTGTGAGTGCAGGATTGTGTTACAAAAGTAGGCCCTCAATTGACCATCGAATGAATTGACACGGACAATTGTAACCAGCTGGTCTGGCAAATAAACAACAATCTCTTTGTCGTAATTTCACATTTAAGTCAAGTGCAATAAAAGTATGTTACAACAACACTGGCATGTACTCTACAACACACCCACACAACGCAACACAAAACAACAATAATAGCTGTCTAGTGATTCAGTCTCTTCATAAAATGACTCAAATTATCCTCGTAGACACAACAAAATGTAATACAGGTACATGTACATGTATGTCCTCAAAGGGGTGTAACGTATCTTGTCAAGCACTTTTAGATTTATCAGTGACTCGACCTGCGATGTAAACTGAATATTTTGACAGAATTAAAAAATATGAAAATACCTCCTGATAGTTATTGCCAGGCACATGCGTACTGGAGTCAGTCGTAAAGCAAACACCAGGGCGTCAATGATCCCGTTGATGATCAACAACACTGTGATGCTCGCTGTCAGGTCAACGATCGAGGCCAAACTCTCCCCTCGCAGGGATCGGATCGTGGTCATGACCTGAATGACCAAGACAGGCAGTTGGCAGACGACGAATCCAGCTAAGATGATGAATGATGTAACCATGGTCTTCTTGCTAACTAGCCTCTGTGGCTTGTTCGTACTGATCTGTCGCGAATTTCTCCTGAGTTCTAACAGCACGGAGATGTAGGAGAAGGCCATGAAAGCGAAGCACAAGCCGCCTACGACGTAGTTCACGTAACGAGAAACATGTGCATAGTCATAGAATACGCTGCAGAAAGATGCCAAGCTGAATGCGTAGACGACGGCTGCCACCATGTACTGGATGCTCCAGGTAGTGAAGGAAGCCAACCACACGACCAACACGTACACTTTGACCTTGAACTCATTCATGTACTCCGAGTAACGCAGTGGCACGGCCACGATAGCCAGATACTGGTCCAGGGACATCGCTACCAAGTGCATGAGCCTCGCTCCGTTGAAGATGTCTCCTAGGTGTTTGACGCATGAGTTCCCAGTCAGATACTGACATCCAGACAGCTGGTATCGGTAGCAAGTGCATGTGATCATGGCGGTGATCGCGAATAAAATGTTGGTCACACATAAACTGAAGACGAAAACATGGAGTGCTCTCAGCTCATTTCTGACACAGATCATTGCAGACGTGGTCGCTAAACCCAGTAGGACTGCAAAAGACGCAAATGTCCCCGCCAGGACCACAGTAGCATCGGACAGCACCCAGGCAAACCTCAAGTCTGGAATCGCGACTAGCGATGTCGATTTCAGATCATGGGAGCAGTTTGAAGCACCACAGTCTGTCTCGTTTGCCATGTTGCAAGCCTAGAAGTGAGAGCTTTCTGTAATTCCTAACTCCGTATTTATAAACTATCAAGTCCAAGTGGTGATGCACGTGTATCAGTTGTGAATTGCTCCCGAAAATACTAATGAGGATTCCAATTAGGATGTGATCTTTTATGAAGGGGCTTGCCAAATATAACAAAGGTTCCGGGTGACCATCATCCAACTTCCCATGACACATTCAATCATAGATACTTTGCTGCGCACAGAATATATTGTATACCGTACGCGTGACTCCTGACAAGCCAGACAGCCAAAGAAGCTAGCTCACCTAATAATGAAGTAAGAAACACCGAGCAAAACACTGTCATGTTGCCATTAGAGACTTAAAATGGCAAAGTAAGGTAATATTCGAGTTCGCACAGGTTGCATGCCTCATTATTCCTCATAGTTGCATGTCGTGCCTCATAGTTGCATGCATAACAAACTGTCATTTGCATCATCAATTTTGAATAACTAGCTATATATTATTTGCTTCAGGGTATGTATTAGCACGGCCCCTCGCACTAGGCCAAATTATTTGAGTGATAGGATCCAAAACCCAGGGCCAATCAATGTAGCAGTAGCAATCTTACGTTTGCTGGACGGTTCAAGCCACGACGGACGACTGAATATTTAATCAGCCAATCGGGGGCCGCAAAACGAACGGCTGATGACGGTCATACTAGCGATCTTACGTTAATACGGTTACGGATGCGTGATTTCACGACTGAATATATAATCAACCAATGGGACTGCGTAAAAATGACGGTCACGGTCGAATGGCGTTCGTCATGACCGTTCTGTCTCTATTTTCAATGAGGAGACTCTACTAATGTGACGAATATATGCATGAGGCAATTTCAGCTGAGCGCAACTCGTGCATATCCCCGAGAGCGATCACCCGATATAAACAACTGCACTGTTGAAGAACACTGATGTTCGTTCTGGCCATGCATACCGTAGTACAAAGAGAAAAATTCCCTGAATAAAATCCTTTTTGACCGCGATTCAGATACGGATAAAAATATCATCGTGCACGTTGGCATACTGCACTAGAGAGCCAAACGGGAGCTTTCTATACATTTTTAAATATCCATTGATAATGTGGGCAATCTAAAAGCGTGGAAGGCGACGCGTACATGTGCATGGGTGTATGCACTGGGGATAGGTTTTGGGGCTGGGTCCTAACGGAAAGTATGTTACATTTATAAACCTAATATTTGTATATTGATAAAAACATGTCATTTTCGACCATGATCACAGAAAAGTGGTACTTCTACAAGTCCAATATTTGCGCCACTCCAAAATCACCGTCAGAAATGTTATACTTTACATGCGTCCATTTCCACGATTAAAATTACGGATATGTTTTCGTCATTGACACATACATGCACATTTAAAGTTTGAGGGAACCCATGTGGCCATATAATCAGTTAGTACTGTAATGACGTGCTAACATCCCTCACCTCCTTGACATAATTCTGTTATCGAGCACATCACAATAAATCAGCAATGCTTCGTATAACATCTTGTCTATAATTATAGACATTATATATGTTTCAGTGATTTGACAGAAAAGTATGTTTTCCTTCACAAACATTCAACTTTAGTTGAATGATATGTGGGAACTATGTCTTATAAACATGTCCGTATCCGTCTACTCACTACTCTTGTGTTGTTTTCATATGTAAGTACAGTAAAATATTAAACAGTTTTCCATGTGTGATAAGAAAGTCTCGCGGCATTTACATATTCAGTACCATCAGTCATTGAAAATAGAGACATGACGGTCACGACGAACGCCATAAGACCGTGACCGTCCTCTTCTCGCTAGCCCATTGGTGGATTATATATTCAGTTGTGAATTCACGCATCCGTAACCGTATTAACGTAAGATCGCTACTGCGATGGTCAACAGAACGACGGTCATTTCTCTTGGTGTAGTTACGAATCATGCAAATAAGCACTGAATCTCAAATCAGTTTTTGCAAACTGCAACTGCTCAACTCGCACACGATTAGCACAAAAAATGAAGCATTTTTTGAGTGGTAGACAACACTTTATACAACACAAAGCTGATAAACTAATAAACAACACATTGCGTCCCACGCAAAACGTGAATTAATTTTCTTCGACATGCTCTGTGATATACGGAGCCGCTGAAAGGACATGGAAGAAATATTTTTTGACATACGGTTATTGCGTTCCCTCGCAATATTATCGCGTTCCCTCGCAATATTATCGCGTTCCCTCGCGATCTTATTGCGTTCCCTCGCAATCCGGATCGCGTTCCCTCGCGATCTTATTGCGTTCCCTCGCAATCCAGATCGCGTTCCCTCGCAATCCAGATCGCGTTCCCTCGCGATATTATCGCGTTCCCTCGCGATAATATCGCGTTCCCTCGCATTCCGGATCGCGTTCCCTCGCGATCTTGTAGAATAACCTTCTCAGAAGTCATTGGCGTCAGCACAATGCGAGGGAACGCGATCCAGAATGCGAGGGAACGCAATAAGATCGCGAGTGAACGCGATAATATCGCGAGGGAACGCGATCTGGATTTCGAGGGAACGCGATCCGGATTGCGAGGGAACGCGATAAGATCGCGAGGGAACGCGATCCGGAATGCGAGGGAACGCGATAATATTGCGAGGGAACGCAATATTATTGCGAGGGAACGCGATAATATTGCGAGGGAACGCAATAACAATGTGCTAAAAATATTTCTTCCATGTCCTCTCAGAGGCTCCGTAGTGATAGGCCTAGACTACTCGTTCACTGAAGACATAATAACATTTGATCGTCTCCCACCTTTTTAATACTTATTGAATATTGACGACATGTTTCATTTGGCAAATATGTTTAGACAGAAACTGGTCGAAGTAGGTTATGCTGCGTTTTTTTCCATTTTCAATTAGGATTTAAACAGTGATAGGTGATTGGATGAAGATGGTGGTGCTTTGGGGCGGCTGGGTCCATCTTATGGGAGGTGAAGCTCCGGGGGCTGGGAGGAGCCGCCCCTGGGCATGATGCAACTCTCACAGTTGGTGGGTCTCCCATCCAATTTTTTTTACGGAATTCCCAATTATATGGAGAAATATGAAAACAACAACTCAGACTTCAAACACAGCATGAATCGAGCTGTTTGCTTACAGAAAAAAGTGGCCCAAGTAACGAATTTGCTACGTGTTCCTCTATTTTCCTCTATTTTCCATTTGATCATGTGAGACAGATTAAATTGTGTTTTCAGTAGACGAGTAGTATTACGGAGCAGCGTACATTACATGGGCCGAAAAAGTGTGTCAAGTGATATTCAGTACTGATTTACATGACTTGTAACTACAAAAAGAGAAATGACCGTCGTTCTAATGACCGTCGAAGCATGACCGTCATCAGCCGTCCATTTTGCGGCCTCCGATTGGCTGATTAAATATTCAGTAATCCGATGTAGCTTGAACCGTCCAGCAAACGTAAGATCGCTATAGGCCAGCGGTGGAACCTTTAAATGGGCTCTATTTAAGGAGTTTAATCAACCAGCTGTACACAAAGCTGAAACAGGTCTTAAATGAAAGATATGAATCTCTAGAACATGTTTAGCCCTGTTGTAGTAACTTTTTGTTGTGCGGTCTATAAAATTTTTTAAAGATTTTTTTTCCCAGTACAGTAATGCAGCAGATATGCAATATAGTCAGTAAACTTATCCAAACAAATGTTAATATCAGTCAATATGCATTATGTTTGGAACAGACACATAACAGAACATATACTATCAATATCTGGCGAAAGCGAAGGTGGGAACCCAACATGGCGGCCATTTAGAACAAATCCAAGATGGCCGCCATTCAAGGCTCCTTTTCGTGATATACTGTAAAGCTATTAGCTTAGGTAATCCGCATAGTACGTCACATATTGAACCATATTGAATTTAACATTTTTATAACGGTACTGTACCAGTCTGGACATATATATAGATAACAGGTGTGTTATTGCAGGAGAAATTGTGTTATATACGTCAAATAGGAACAGCAAATCCGCCATTATCGAAAATCCTATTTTGTGCTATATTTTTGTGAATATTTGGTCTATGAAGGTGGAAATGGTATGCAACCCTATGTTCTCCGGGTCAAAGAATCCGGAAATCACAAAATTGAATGGATAAGATGCATATTTCCAGTCAAATATGTACATTGTTAACATTTTTGGTAAATAAAAACCCTTTTTCTGCCAATAAATATGACCATGAAGGCATGGAATATATTGACTTCAAGTACCCGGTATTGCCGCATTCGTGGAATGCGCAAAGGCACTCCTCAGTCCAAGGCTGATTGCTTCTGGCACATGTATAGGTGTTGGTACAGGGTTCACTGCCACGACATGAACACACAAGTTCCAGAAAGATTTCAGCTGATGTAGGGCCTTCGAAGAATTTGGAATAAAGGATTCCTTCCTGCCGACACCACCCATTCCCCTCTGGTGATGGTATATCTGGTCTGACGTCACTAGCTGTCATCCAAATACGGCATCGGTGTGCAGCTTGCCTGACATGTTCCCTGAATGAAGCCTCAGTAGGTGGCAACTTCTGGACAGATACATTCTTTGCTGTCAGCTTTACCCGAAGAAAATTCGAGTCATTATAAGCATTACTGTGTTTCTTTGCTGGGTCGTACATGAGGCTGACCAACGGCCTTGATACTCCAACAGCAACCTCAATGTCGTCTGTCATGAGAAGGGTCAGGTCGGGAGGACTCTCACATCTCTATAATGTTGTCAGGGCTTTCCATGCATTCTTCTTCCCATGGCCATAGAACGATGACACTGAATTGCACCTAGTAAGAGCATGGACACCTGGAAAGCTTGCAGCAATTTCATCTGGCAGTTTCTGGCAAAATTAATATACTGGAATGACCGAGCATCCTGCGGAGCTTCTCTTCTCCATCCAGAGATGTTGTACACTCTGCAACTGCTTGAAGTGACGCATGGCCAACACAAGAACATCTGTGTCTGTTGCTTTGATGGTGACAGTTGTGTCTGTATTGTCAGCGAGGCCTTCCAGAATGTGACCTAATTCTGACTTGGTTGTTTTCTGGAGGGCTGTATCTGTGTGGTGTCCGCATGTCTGGGCTCACTGGGCGGGCTGTTACCTGGTTAACGTTCTGATGATAGAGTAGGCATTGCGCCCTCAGTGACTTTCGGTGAGCGGACTATCCGTGAGGATCTGAGGATAGTGGGCGTGCGTCCGCAATGACCTGTGGTGAGAGGACTATCCTCGAGGATCCCGGATAGCGGACGACGTTAAAACTTTACAAATATAACAGTTAATACTATAGAAAGAACTTAGGTATAGAACATTATGCTGAACCTGAAATAAATCTCTGTGTATGTGGATTTTTGTGTAATTTTGGGATCCAATAAAAGTTTGGTAGGTTAGAGTCTTTACATGCGGTAGTAATACCAAACGAATGCAATACAGACACATGATTTGATAAGATATCCTGTTTGGGCACGGTAATGTCTTGGTATGTACTATTGGAATAAGTTTTGTTGGAAATACCCAGTTCGTCAACCAGGCACTGTATATCTGTATATTAAAGAACAAGCCGGACGTGAGGGAAAACAGAGAGCTTTATTACAACTTCTAACTACACAGCTCCACTAGTAAGCGCTTGCGCGCGCATAAATGAGTCATGGCAAAATATCATGCAAAATGAACAGTGAAATAACGTATGCTGATCATAGCACGCATAAAGATAAAACCCGATTAGACAGAATAGTGATAGCATCTTTTTAGATATAAAAAGTTTAAACTCCCTGCAACCATAGGAAAAACAAAAACAAAAATTAGGCCAAGGGCCAACAATAGGTTACCGGACAATGTTTAATATTTTAGATGTTAGCCAGGTCACTGGATGATTTCAAAGTCAAGAAAATATTCAGCATATATAACATATGCGGATTACCTAAGCTAATAGCTTTACAATATATCACGAAAAGGAGCAATCAGAACAATTAATAAAGCCAAATACAATAGTCACACAGAGCCTTTGTTCAAACAAATGAAAATACTGAAACTTGAAGATCAATATAATTATGAAGTACTTGTCTTTATGTACAAATATTTACACAATATATTGCCTTCCTCCTTTAGTGGTGTATTTAAACTCAATCATGATATCCAGGCAAACTATGTAACAAGACAGTCTTCCCTATTTGCAATTGATCGCTGTAACTCCAATCATTTGAGGAAATTCCCATTGTATTCATTTCCATCTATTTGGAATAAATTTAATTCAAATTCACAAACATATGAATCACTTGCTATTGCAAAAAAGACAACAAAAAGAAAATTCCTTTCAAATTATCTTGACTCGGTGTTATGCACCAATCCTCTATGCAAGCAATGCAATTAGTAGATCTGATCTGGTCACCAAATCTATCAATGAATATTAAATATGGCAATACTTGTTCTCCATGCCTGGGTCTCTATCCCTGGTACAGCCCCGGCCTCCCAGCCATCTTCCCCCCCTCACCAACCAACACCAAACAATACTTAAAAAAACATACTAATTTATTTATTCCTTATCTGTATTACAATATTCTCTCTTCACATCAATTTCTATTCAATCCTCTTCTATTTCTGTCTTTTTCATTAATATTCTTATACAGTAAGCTTTTCAGTTTATACTCCAGTTATAGATACATGTACAGTCTTCTTTTCTTTCCCTCTTTTTATTTCATGTTAATTAGTGTTTGTACTGTTACTTTTTGCTTCTGTTATGGACCACCCACTGAAACAGTGGTCCATTCCTAAGTGTACATACTGCATTAGACCTTCTTTGCTTTGTTCCGCTTTGTACAGTATTTTGTTTGATTTGTACTCAAGTTATATATTTTCATTCCTCATTTATTTTGATGTTACCTTGTTCTCTGTTTCTGTTATCTCTCGTTTTCTTTTTGTTTTTTTTTTGTTATGGGCCACTTAATAATACAGCTTACGCTACAAGTGGTCCATTTCCTATTGTACATATTGTAATAAACTCTTCTGATTCTGATTCTGATTCTGATTCTGAAGGAGCCTTGAATGGCGGCCATCTTGAATTTGTTCAAAATGGCCGCCATACTAGGTTCCCACCTTCGCTTTCGCCAGATGTTGAAAGTATATGTTCTGTTTTGAGTCTGTTCCCAAAAACAATGCATATGGATCGATATTAACATTTGTTTGTATAAATTTCCTGACTATATTGCATATCTGCTGCATTACTGGACTGAGAAAAAAAATTCTTTGAAAATTTAATGGTAGGCCGGGTCATCAAATGCGAAAATTTCACAGACCGCACAAGAAAAAGTTACTACAACAGGGCTAAATATGTTCTAGAGATTCATATCTTTCATTTAAGATCTGTTTCAGCTTTGTGTCCAGCTGGTTGATTAAATTTAAAAATTTGGGGACTGTACCGCTGGCCTACTAGTATGACGTGTTGTGGCTGAACCACCAGTTACACTACTACCCAGACAACATGCATACGTTGGGCCAACGTCAAACTAGCGTTATGTGTTATGTTGGTCCAACGTCATCATCTGACGGTGAACCCATGTCTTTTTGCACATGGGCCCTATGTTGGCCCAACGTTGTCATTTGGAAACCAAGAACCAACGTACGACCAACGATCAACCAATGCATATGACATTGTGTTATGTTGGTTCAACGTCATCATCTGACATTGATCCCATGTTTGCTCATCATCCCAAAGATGGCTAAAAAATGTGTACAATTATTATACGACAAGAAATGATCGCGCATTTGCTCCGTGAACTAGGACATAAACTTTCAACAAATTGTGGATCCGTTGCTGATTTCCCATTCTGCCTTCATAAAATAAGTGCCCCTCACTAGTTATGAAAATTGCTAATTATCAAAGTATCAAATCCAATATGGCGGCCAATTAGTCATTTACCGACGTTGGCCCAACGTTGGTTAGACGTCACCTTCCTATTGTGGTTTCTTCGACGTTGGACAAACGTTGGGCCAATGTTGTTAGGCTCACGGCGACGCCGCCGACTTGATGAGAACGTTGGCCCATCGTGTAAATGTTGTCTGGGTAGTAACACCTAGATTATGGTGCATAGATGCTGGTGGACTTATAAGACATTCGGCGACACGGCCAATATTCATGTATCATGTTTATCGACACTTTGCTCCAAAATTATTTATAGAGTTTCTCTCTAATCTCATAAATGGGGTATGTCATGCCATCTTAGTGTAGAATATTTATGACTGTTAGCGGCCCGAAACCCTCCCTTACACTCTATTCCACTCGACATACACGGCACAGATTCATCACGTACATGACTTCGTACTCACGAGAACCGACGCACACCGTCCAAGACATGTAAACAACTCCACAAATGACGTCATGCAGAACACACCACCAATCACAACATTTCCAGACATTTAACCACGCCCACACAGACATTACTTCACATTCAGCAAATCACATGAGCTCCTGTTCCACGACGCGGGAAAAACCAGACACCCATGAAAAAGTCCCCGCGCTTTTCGGAGTCGAGTTTGAGAGATTTAGAGAATGAAGACGTGTCTCTAAAATATTGAAGAAATTAAAGAAGAATTATAAACGAGATATCTGTGATATAGCATTCCATGTGTCGGACTATTAATCGGACTATTTCGGGAAGTGTGAAAGAGGCCGTGATCGTGCCATCGGACTTCCTAATAAACTTGGATTAATCGAATTCGGACTGGTTTGTGATATCTCAAGCACAACGCTACGAACACTATACGCTAGTAAAAGGGCTGATCGGACCCTGAGGAATCCCGATTTTGTAACATTAGTAACACCACAAATGTATCTGGATTGATTCCTATGGGCCTGGGTGTCCTAGTAGGGCTGGTGGTCGGGTTTTAGGACGGCGTGAAGCTAAAATGGAATACTGGCTTTTCCTTATTAAACTATGGTTTAACAAGTAAATGCGAGTCGCACTTACCCCCATGAAATGGAATACTACCCCATGAAATGAAATTTTACACCTAAAATGGAATACTGGCTTTTCCTTATAAAACAATGATTTAACAAGTAAATGCGAGTCGCACGGGGTAAGTAGGCCTACGACCAAAGTCGGACATATCCCGATCGATATTATTATTATTATTATTATTATTATTATTATTATTACATATGTGGTGATTTTGCCCAAAGATTGCGAGTTTCGGCCGCTATCGTACTCCATGCCCACCTGTTTTGGCTGCTTCACGTTTGGAGCTCGTTGCCTAAAGGCCCAGTCACACTGCCGATACGACCAAGATACGACCTCGCTGCGACCTAAAATTTTAGTAATCGTGGACGAATCGTGACACGAACGTACGACTGGTCGTACAGGTCGTGAATGGTCGCAAACAAGAAACTGGTCGCAGCAAGGTCGATGGACATGTTCAAAACTTCCAACCTATGTTTTTTGGTCGCACGTTGGTCTTGCACAATCGTGCCACCAGTCGGGAAAGGTGGCACCACCAATCGGACATTGTCGCACGTTATTGACCAACCAAATTGGTCGTGCTACTAGTCGTACAACCTGGCGACTAGTGGTGCAATCAGTCGTACAACTTCGTGATCAGTGGTGCGATTAATCACGACATGTGCCGACTGGTAGTACGATTTTACGATTGGTGTTACCACCCGTTTGAAGCTTCCCGAAAGGAGGATAAAACGTGAAGTGAAAGTGCAAGTGAAAATGCAGTGAAAAGTGTTTAGCATTTTCTAAACTATAAAACTGCAAAATATGGTTTCTGTTCAAGTTTTGTGCCCTTCTGTCTAATCAGACGGACGGTCGTGCGTCAGCTCGCAATTTATCGTACGACTGGTCATTGATTGCAGCGACTGGTTGTACGACAAGTCGGTGATCGCTACGACTGGAGGTACGACAGGTCGGTGGTCACTGCCACGTGGTCGTACGACTGCTTGCGATCAATCTTTTCCATTCTTGCAGTGATCGTGCCACCAAGCGTACCACCAATAGTTTGAACAGTCGCTTGCGATTGCAGTGGCGATCACTGATGATCAGTCGTAACTCAGCAAATTTGAACCTGATCGTGCGACCATAAAATCGTACGACTCAGTGGGACTGGGCCTTTAGTACCGCATTGTCTTTTATCGATCCTTGCCAAGTGCTCTTCGTCATCTTTGTCTGGCTAGAGGGTCCGCGAGGACCCCGGGGACAATTTCAATCCGGGGCCCAGGAGGGAGGCTGCTTTGATCCGGGGGCTCACGCCCCCATGGATTGGTAGTCTCTCGCACTGGGATGGTGCATACAGGGTCTGGCAGACTGTCGGGCTATCGAGGTTCTATCCCGCGGTGGACTGTCGGCGAGCCGGCCAGCAACACATCCTCATGGCTTTTGGGCTCGTCATATGTACCGGGCTACATTGCTATGATGATGTAATTATCTGAGTGATGTATCGAGGCCGGACTTGTTCGACGGACTATTACCTGGCCATTGTTAGAGCAGCTGCCTTCGAAACCAGTCAATATTTTTTGGAAAACTGTATTTCATATTAAACATGCCAAACTAACAGAATGAAACACACTCACATCGAATGTAATGAAAAACCAGTCCTCAGGAAAATTTTGCTCTTTTGAACAGGCGGTTCTAGCGTAAATACAGGAACTGTATCCATCACACGCAGATGTAAAAGCATGGAAGTTTGATGGTTTGATTGATACACTTCGTTTGTTTATTTACAAAACCGGTACAAAATGGGCACTAAAACGGATGAAAAGACAACTCGGACGGACTGTAATCGTGAAAATCATTGAGCACACCTTTTGTTATATTGCATTAGATGTGTTTAGTGAAAAATTGGTTTTGAAAAAAAATATTGCATACATTCGAAGGCAGCAGCTTTAAGCAATCACGACGCCCGCCGTGACCGTACTCAGATGCGGGGTGCTTGAGCCCTAGGAAGCGGGCGTCAAACGTTACAATTATTATTATTACCTCAGATAATCTTGAGTGATAAATTCGCAAATTGGACTGTACATACAAAACGGGTGCAGATAGAGCTTAATTAAGTCTGTATTATGAACATATGGAAGTCATATGGCAGACCTTTAGGCTTTCATTTGACGTTGACCTCATGTAACCTTGAGTGGTGAATACGAAGGTCATGTCTGACCTGAATTGTGTAGGTTGGGCTTTACATACAAAACGGTTGTATTTAAGCTAGATATAAATTTTGAGCATATAGAAAATCATATATCTGTATGTATGATGGATCTTTAGGTAAGCTTGAAGTTGGTCTCAGATGACACTGAGTGGTTACAGAGTGGTCATCATAGTGGATCTTGACAGATGGGTCTCAAGGTCGCATCCCACCTGTGATATTGACAACCAAAATTGTCCGGAAACGTGAATAATGTAAATTGATTGATACGGACAGAATGTTTGTATATGAAGCTTAGGTGTTCTTTTGGAGACCTTGTTCATGCATAACGGGAGATGTATGGAGTAAACGCCTAGAACACTTCTAGAGAGATCTTGAATATTGGCACATTCAGTTGGGAAGTCATGTATTGTGACTTCTGGGGTAATTTTACGCCCCCCCCCCCTCTCCCCATCAACCCAAGTGTGGAGGTGGGATTGCCCACATAATTTTCCTTGTACGAGTTATTCATTTCAGGATTTTCCCCCGAAAGTAATCACCACATTGACCTCACCACTAGTACTTATACCAGGGGACGCTCATATCGCTCACTGTGAATATTGTCTGCTAACTGTCAATCGGGGGCATGCTAAGAATTGTATCTGTAACTTCGCATAGGATTCACTGATAAAAAAAGTGAAATGGTGTTGGATAGATCAATAAATAACGTTTCTAGCGAGGCATGAATTTTCGATCTATCATGAAAATAGGACACTGTATGACTGTAACTTGATACCAAATCGTGACAAAAGTTCACTGATATATTTTTAATTTGTGTTCATTTCAGACAGACGTTTAGCTGGTGTATTTTATTTATGATATTCATAGACTACAGGTGATGCTGCTACAATCAGTGATGATTATTGTTAATCTTATTTTTTTAAAATTTAGACGATAGTTTAGACAATATACAACTACGTTAAGGCCATCATACACCGTTGCATTGCATTGACCATTGCCCTCTGTTGTTTCAGGTTCCCGTGGCCAAGTCCGCCTCTCTTCCTCAGAATTTGAGTCTGATTAGATACACAAACTATCCTGCTTTCTAATGCTTACCACGCTGCGCCGTTCTTCTTAGTCAACGATGTCTGCAAAAAAACTATTATTCTGGGTGGTGGTTGCCAGGGAGACAAACCTACAACAGAAGAAACTGACAAAAAAATGTGTCGTTCACTCTCCACGAAATCGTACTGATAGAGTCATCAGACCTTTGACTGACACAAACATAACGAAAATCGAGGAAATTGTGTCTTCGAGACTCACGAAAAAGGATCCCGAAATCCGACAAGAGGATATCTGCCAACTCATACCAGATGTAATTGACAAAGGGAAGCATGGAGTCCATAGGCGCTGTTACCAATTATTCACAGATGTATCCAAAATCTGTACCAAGCGGAACTTGCCTCCAGAACATGATTTACCGCTGAAGAGACAGTGCAAGGTATCCTTGACCTTGTTATAGGAGTGCATCTTTTGTAGAAAGGGTCATAAATGGGTGTCGAGAAAGCCTGCCAAGAAAGGGGGTTTTAAAAAAATCACAAGTGTGTCACAGTGTGTCACAGAAAGACGATCAGATGAGATTCTTTGTGAAATACGAGGAGCAGATCTCTTGGCACGAAAGCTACACTACCACGAATCATGCCAAAAAGATTACCTCAGAGATCCAGAACAGCGCGAGGGAGAGCGAATGAAGAATATCATGCATCGGTGGTTGCTCATGAAAAGCATTTGCACACATCACAGGCTATATCGATGACAATCTCATCAAGAACTGCCAGTTGGAAAGGATAACAATGCTAAAGGAAAGGTATCTTTCTTATCTACAAAACATTCACCAGATCATTACAATCCCGACTACACGACACAAAAACTCAAGGAGAAACTGGTCCGGAAATATAGTTCCAGACTGAAATTTTGACGTCCTAATTACAGACATACTGTTCCCAGCATCCTCTGCGCTAAAGCCAGCAGTCGACGCTGTCATTCTTGCCCTATAACATTAAACTTTTTAATATTGTATCCTTACCATGATATTATCAACTACTAATGCAAATACAATATGAGAGGTAAACTAGAAAAAGGAAAACTAGAGAAAAAAGCCAACATGACGAAAACACCATAGCGATTCTGCCGGTTCCTTGCACTGCGTAACCCTGTAAACCGTCTGCCACAACTCGGCAACACACGTGAGCTGTTTGTTTACCCCAAAAGTAGCTCCCTATATTTCCCAAAGTCCTATGCGTGTTGTAGCAGATATGAGATTCGGCGTGAATATCGAGCGATGCAGTGTGAATTACAGAAGTGAGCTCGTCTATTCAGACCCGGGCCCAACTGGACGGGCTGTGGAAGTTGCCTTTGTACATGCTTCATCACAATACCGACAGATGGACGAAGCAGCCACGATCCTCAGAAGACACGTGAAGGATAGCTTCAAGGCTGCGAATGATGCTAAATGGCCTCCATCAGCATCACATTTGTCGTCTGAGGCGCACAATATACCAGATTTGATGAAACACATCCTGTCTTATATGATCGCCGGTAAAGACCCGAGGAAAACCTCCAACAAAGTAAGAAGACTGTGTTCATCATTCGGGCAGGACCTGTGTTATGCAGTGAGCCAAGGCGATGGAAAACAGCAAAGCAGTTGATATTAGGCATGACACTGCATCATCTGACTGGAATTGCAGAGATCATCACCCTCCTGAACCGTTACGGTCATTGCATTTCATACTCGGAAGTCCTTCGTCTGGAGACTGCTATGTGTAATGCAATAACTGACAACAGTCTCTTCTTCCACGGAACATACAACAAGTCGACAACATCGTCCTTCATTTCTATTGGGACAATTTTGACATGAGCGAGGAAACACCGTCTGCAGCCGGCACCACGCACACAACACATGGGATCGCCATACAGGGAACCTCACCAACATCAGTACAGATGACAGAAGCACACACTATCAAATTGAAGCAAACATCAATCTCATATGTGCCGATGGCAATCGAGCCATGTTTCTTGCCACAACACATAGAACCTACGTTCAATGTGACCAATTTTCAGATTGAGGAACTTACAACAAATGTCCCACTGTTGGATTTCATCTGGATGTACACCAAAAGCCTGCACCATGATGTACAGATCGTCCCAGGATGGACAGGGTGGAACTCTGTGACCAACGACAAGGCCACTGTTGGCAGACAATCCACTGTAGAGTACATGACACCAGTCATGAATCCAGTCACAGAGAATGCAACTGTACAACGCATACTGAAGATCACGCAGCAAGCCACTGCCGAAGTGGGTCAGCGCTACTTGATTGTGACATTCGATCCAGCCGTTTGCCGAGAAAGCATATGCCATAGTTTGGAAAAACCAGCAGGCTTATGAAAACGTAATCGTCAGGATGGGTGTGTTCCATACCATAGCCTCCTACCTGGGAGCGCTTGGTAAAATGCTCAGAGGCAGTGGTTTCTCAGAAATCGTCATTGCATCAGGGATATGTGCTAGCGGATCGATCAAAAAGTGATGAGTGGCAAGCACTACAATAGAGCTATAAAACAAATACAATAGTGCACAAGATCTTCATGGAAGCCCTCGTACGACTCCTACTTGCCGAGTTCCAAGCACAACAACTGCATGTTCTGGATGAAGAAGTGATGAAGGCTGTGGAAGAACTAGCTAAATATCCTACAGGATCCACCCTTGAACAAATCAACACCAAAGCTGCCATTCTGAAGGTGTTTGAAGAATATACGAGTTACAAAGCAGTTCTGGGTGAAGTTCTGGGTGAAGTACGTGGATTAAGTGTGGCTGGTGTTGCGGTTCCTCAGAGCAACAAAGAACGACGTCCAGCTCCATCTGACTTGCCTTCAGGAAATGTGTCCATTGCTGTTCAGCTATGATCACCACAACTATGCTCGATACCTTCCAGTGTACTTTTTTTTACAATGCTAAACTTGGCAGAGACCCATCCTGGATGTGAGGAGCTGATGCAAAACAAAGGGTTCAGTGTATCAAGATCTGACATTCCAGGTTCACGTAATGCAGTTGATCTCACAATCGAGCAGACCTTCAACCGTCATGCACAGTCACGAGGAGGCATTGTGGGATTCAGTCGAAATACAAATGCATACTACAGATGTGTGTCACTTGCCAGGTGAGAGCCACATATGCACAAGCAGCATTTGACATGTCAGACATGTCCACCGATGGAGATTCTGCTCACAAAGACAACATACCATATCAAATAGTACAGAGTGAGAAAGATGTGCAAGGATTCATCAATACTTTTCAAGTGGATTCCGAGGACACCCTGTATGCCTATCATCTGGAGCTCAGGCACCTGATGCAGTAGCAAGAGACCTGCGAGCCAATGGGGTTGGCAAAGAAGCATATGTGAACTTTGTCCAAAAGAGACTGGTAGTAAAGTCAATTAGCTTCCATGAACCAATCAGTCACAATAAGCTTCAGACTTTTGCATCATTAGAGAAGGTCGTCAAAGAAGCAGATTGTGCAGATCCGTGCAGAGATAAATGTTTTCGCTCAGCTTGTCATGCTGTCATAGAAATATGACATCAGCATCGAGAAGGCATCCACTTTGGCCCATCACCATTTGGAGAAGGATGTCCCGCTAGCAACACCGGTTGAAGCAGAAAATCATGTATGCATCATCGGTGGGAGTGCCTTACTTCATGATTTGGTCAACCGCCCTGATATCTTCGAAGGTTTAGCTAAGGTCGTATTTGATTCACTCCCCAAAGCAAAACGAGTCGACTTCGTCACCGATACTTATCACAAATATGGTATTGAAGAGGTTGAACAAGCTCAACATGGAAAAGGGAAAACATTGCTCATCAAAGGTCCCAAAACAAAGGTGCCGAGGGAATGGCAAACGTTTCTTATCAATGCCGAGAACAAAACACAGCTGATGAAGCTACTTATCCTGGAGTGGAAAAAAGACAGTTATTCTCAGAATCTCCACGGACGCTGTGTTTTCTTTGTCAGTGTAGAATCGGGGACAAAACTGACAAGCACAGATGGTGTCGTCACAATGAGTGCAATTGAACCTGACCTGTGTTCCACGCAGTCAGAAACAGATACACGCATCATTCTTCATTCCTTGCATACAAGCTCCAGCAACCCCCGAGATCACAGTCATCGCAAGGTCCCCTGATACTGACGTCTTCCTTCTCTTACTCAAATTCTCTCAATCCGTGCCGAACAATGTCATATTTAACACCGGAGTGTCGAATGAGAGAAGACTCCTTGACATCAAGGCCATTATTGCCACCCACGGAGCTGATAAGTGTAGAGCTTATCTTGCACTGCATGCTGTTACAGGATGTGACACGGTCAGCTCCTTTGTGAGACGAGGGAAAATATCTGCCATGAAACTTCTTTATAAGAAGCCAGAATTCATCCCAATCTTCATGACGCTTGGCACGATGCCTACAGTGACCGATGATCAGATCACTGAGTTAGAGCACTTTGTTTGTTGCTTGTATGGTATCGGAACATACAGTGACATCAACAAACTTCGGTACTCCCTGTTCCAGCAGCGGTTTAGTCAAAGAACAGGACACACTTTGTCCGCCCACGCTGGTGTTGATGTCAGCCTTCTCCCACCATGCAAGGCAACGCTGATAATGCACATTAAAAGAGCTAATCATCAGGCTTACACATGAAGCAACGCAGATCCTGCAAAACCACAGGTTCCATCACCAGCGAACCACGGGTGGAAGGTCGATTAATCAAGACGCCTGTCCATTGACTGGGTGGATGGATCTCCACTTCCTGATGAACTGCTGGATATAGTTGCTGACCAGGTTGAATAAGAGTTGAGTGACAACGAATCAATCGAAGAGGTTGAGTAAAACAATAAAGTTGATCTTGTCTATGATGACGAATACTGTAAAGTTTTAACGTCGTCCGCTATCCGGGATCTTCGAGGATAGTCCTCTCACCACAGGTCATTGCGGACGCACACCCGCTATCCTCAGATCCTCACGGAAGTCCGCTCACCAAGGATCACTGCGGGCGCAGTCATTACTCTATCATCAGAACATTAACCAGGTAGCAGCCCGCCCAACGAGCCCAAACATGCAGACACCACTCAGATACACGATCATCACCATGGTGTTAACTGTGAGGCTTGGCTCGCCGCGGTCCACCTCGGGGATGGAACCCGGACAGCCCGACAGTCTGCCAGAGCCTGTGTCGCACCATCCCGGGTGGAGAAGACCGGTGATCCAGAGGGCGTGCGCCCCAGAGTCATCAAGGTCTACCCCAGCCCGGGCCCCCTATTGAAGTCGTCCCTGGGGCTTAGCCACGGATCGAGGACATAGAGCTCATGGTTGAGCTCCCCGTCGTCTCTCTCGCCTTGCTCTGAGACAACTTCCCAGATCAAAACGGTGCCAGAGTATATATATCCCAGCACACGAGACACGAAGGAGATCTAGGTCAAACCATTGTTATAGTTTACTCGGCGTGAGAGGATTAGAGAGCGTTGCCGGGGCAACGCGTGCTTCGAGCTGAAGCGTCCAACAATAGACCGTAAAACTGGTTAGTGTTTAGCAAAGACACCTGCCGCATTCTTTGGGCAAAATTGCCACAATACTATTTGCTTGTGTGGAAGGATCCATCCCCAAATCAGGACATCCATATGTCTGTGAAAATGTTTATCACAGTACTGTACAAAGGTTTTGGATATTAGTTGTTTTTATTCTAGTTCGTCGCTATGAAAATGCTGTGTCGATAATACTTATTTTGGTGGAACCAGATAATATTGTGAACAAACTTCTACCATTTTATATCACCCTTTTAACGGCCCACTCAAGACCTGGGTCAAAGGTCAATCAATCATTTCGTTGACTTTGAGATATACACAAGATTTTGGTGGAATGAGTATGTGTCTGTGAAACAATTACTTCCAATTTACCATCATCCAAAATGATACATGTAGATCCGAACTCCATCGTACGTCTCAGAACTGATTTCCTTTACTCTTGAGCTGAAAGATATTCGGGATCCAAGTCCAGGTAACATTAATGCTGTACCGGACTAGGCATTGTATATTGCAGGCCTGATTTCTTGAATACCGGTAAGTACTTTGAAACATATAGATCAAGAATCAAAATCCTGCCCAGCAGGACTTATTGCGAACGCCCAAATTTGATATAGGTTTGAATGGTAGGCCTAGTACACAGTGGAAAAATATATGTTCGATTTTTGATATGCTATCGCTTATTTTCCCAGCAATTCGTAATTACACTGACATTGTCAAGGTAATTTTTGGTAACTGTGTTCTGCGCCTATCAACTGGTGTAGGCATATTTTATGTGACGAATGGGACGTAGGTTTATATGCATCCTTTTTGGATGCAATGAACGGTCACCCCTATGTTTTTCTTTTCATCATCTGGTTGAAGATTGTGTTCATGGGATTTCCAGCAGTGACATGTGATGGGGCAGTTTAAGTCTGGTGTACGCCTACAATTTTGTTGTTGTGGGCCCTGTATGTTCCGGTACTCCACACCGGCCCTTATATTAGGCACACCCTGGTGTGGCCTATGTGAAGTTGTTTATTGTTCCATGGCCATGTTATATTTAGAAAATGATGGTGCCAATCAATTGAATTGTATTGTTTGCATTACAAGATGAACTAATTACACTCTCTGACTTAATTATGCAATGATTAGTGTTTATATTTGATCCACATGTATTCTGTAACGCGATCATCGAAAACTCTATCTTATTTGGAAGTAGAGATATTCGCGGTATTACGGTGAAATATTGTGCTAAGCGGCCCTTTATTTTGCCGCCATCTTTTCATGTTTATGAATAACGCCGTGAAAAAACGCGAAAATCAGGGCAAATTTGCCGCTAGAACCGGCCAAATGTCTTGATTGCAATAATCTGATAGTAATACCGATTGAACATATATGCATTTGTTCGCTTCCTGATATAATCAGTGAAGATGCACATCAAACAGGTAATCTTCTTTTCCCAAAAGGAAGGGCGAAAATTGCCGAAATGTAAAAAAAAACAAATGCACAGATGCAGGCCAAGCCATCATGATCATGAGCAAAACTGTAACAACAGTAAAACGCAAGAGCCAAACACACACCACAACTGACACTATCTTAACAGTTGTTAATTGAAGCAGCTCATTCACATACAATAAATACATCACTACAGACATTGACCTGTCATGCCGATTGAATATTTTTTTCAATTTGATTCTATTCTTGCATTTGCTCAGCTAACCGCCCCCCCCCCCCCCCTCTATTCCATTGGCTTCGAATTGCGAATTGTCGCCACCTCAAAACGAGTAAGGTGCGGTATTCGACTTTCACCATGGTGATCTAACCCCCCTCATTGGTTAGATAGGCCCCGAGCACCAACTCAAATATACTATAGCTCACTAATGTGCTCATACCGCACCTTAAACCTCAAAACAGGTCAAAATGTTGTAGAGATCATAACACTTATTGGTGGAGCCAACATTTGCCCACAGTGGCACTTTATTCCACTTTATATTTCATATGGTTGTGTTATGATTTATGATAAAATTATGATAAAATTGGTATCAAAATACATGTACTGAATTACAGTTGACCTACATATGGACAGGGATGGGGGTCAAATACATATTGTCAAATACAAATACTCAAAAGCTAAATGCAAATACAGATACAAGGGCACACTCCAAGAGCCCACCAAATACAAAAACCAATACATTTCTTCAAATACAAATACAGAGGCAAATAATTATTTCTTATTCATTCGTTGTTTTTGAGTCGTATTTTTCACACATTCAGTGGGTTTTTTGTCTCTGTCCTAAACCTCCCCTTCAGATCAATATCATTGGTTATGTAATATACATCATGATACATGTACACAAGAAAATGTAAGTCATGCCATAAAAAATTACCTTCCGTGTATTTGAATGTATTTGATATATCAAATACATCAAATACAGACATCGAATACAAATACAAATACGCCTGTATTGAAATTGTCAAATACAAATATGTGATTTAGTGTATTTCCATTACAAGTACAAATACAAATTCTTATTTGACCCCATCCCTGCGTATGGATTCAGAGCCGAATTGGGCTACTGAAAACTTTTTCAAGATAAAATAAATTTGTATCACTTGAGCCTGAACCTGTGAACATTGCGAATGCTAGTTACAGCTTGCAATTGACAACCGTATTTCGAATGAAAAATCATGATTTGATGTGAAATGTATGTTACTAATAACTTTGCAGAATAATTTGAATAAACTGCCAGGGATGAAATATTTCAATTCCCTTCCAAAATTCAGACACTTCTCTCCAGATGAGAAGCCAAATTCTTCTATGCGAGTGGGTTGTTTCCTTTCTGGCTCCATGGTTTGGTGATGGCCGTGTTAACAGGACATTTTGTTGCAAGGTCGCAATAAAGTGGTGGATTTACCATGATTACAGGAGATTACAAGTTGTGTAGGGTTCGGCCTTCTTGTTGTGTATTCCGATCCCTGATCGCAAAAAAATTGCGAACAGAACAGAAATCACAAAATAACGCAAACAGATTGCAAATATTTTCTGTGTCTTCTTTACATTCTTAAACACTTCAGGTTTCAATTTCTGACTGTTTCGTCAGTGCGTTCAGTGAAACTAAAGCACATGTAATGCGATGCTGTAGTTACTACTTACCAACTTGTAATGCATGACTGCAGTGCACTTCATGACCAATTTGTTTTAGTTTCATGCGTGGAAATACACTCGCCATGCTGGTTAATAAATATGTCAAAGAAAGTTGAGTTGGAAATACCAAAAACATACCTGAGTATTCATCATTGTCATATGTTTTCAGGTTATCATCCAAGGCTTTCGAAGCTACAGGGATCAAACCGTCATTGAACCATTCAGTTCTCGCCATAATGTCATCGGTGTGTATCATCCTTGGAAACCGCTCTTCATATATCATCATACAGGTGTATTTTATGTACACAGATATATTTTATGTATACACTGTACGACTACCTGTTCACTGGCATGTAGAATATTACAAGGTTTAGTAATGAGGGGTGTTTTTCTGAAGCATAATTACTCTAATTGATTCATCTGTAAAATTGATTGTCGTTCTGTTTTATTCTTCAGTTGGGAGAAATGGCTCTGGAAAAAGCAACTTCTTTTACGGTAAGTCCATGGATCCATATATTTTGCACGATTTATGTTTAGGCTATGTCTGATCAAGGTGCTAAGTGGAATTGCTTCGATTTCAGCAATCCAGTTCGTGTTGTCCGACGAATTTTCCCATCTTCGTGAGGAACAGCGACAAGCGCTACTTCATGAGGGCACCGGGCCGAGAGTCATCTCTGCCTTTGTCGAGATCATCTTTGACAACTCTGACAATAGAATACCGGTAAATTTTGATATAAAAAAGTATTCACAGTGTGAGTGAATATGATATCGAGAAAAAAAAATAATAGAATTTACATAACCAAGAGTAGAAAAAATCATGTCAATAGAATATTGGTAAATTTGATAATGGAATACTACTGAAGTTTGTATTTTCGATTTCTCGACAATTTTTCGTTAAGTACTTTGGAAGGAAAAGTAAAGAAAAATATCTTAATGCATGTTAGCAGCTGTGTTTTCCACCATTTTAAATTCATCCGTTGTTTAACAGATTGAGAAGGATGAGGTGTCACTGCGGCGTGTGATTGGCTCAAAGAAAGACCAGTATTTCCTCGATAAGAAAATGGTTACGTAAGTGTCCTAATGATAAGATGCCTTGTTTGTGATCGCCATTGATTACATATATAACGTTATATATCTGTTGAATACACTCGAGTCAAGGTTAAATGCACATATCATGGTTGTTATTTGATGAGATTTTTCGAAGGAAATTGTTCTCTAATCTTGTAGAAAAAGCGACGTAATGAACTTGCTGGAAAGTGCCGGCTTCTCCAGGAGTAACCCGTACTATATTGTGAAACAGGGAAAGGTGAGTGAAATCGATGTAAAATGTTCAAAATATCAATTTTTGTTCTTGTCTGATCACTGTGGAAAAAATCTGTATTTTTCGCATGATTATCATTGGCAGATCAACCAGATGGCAACAGCACCAGACTCCCAGCGACTCAAGCTACTCAGAGAAGTGGCGGGGACTCGAGTCTACGACGAACGGAAAGAGGAGAGCAAGAACATTTTGCGAGAAACAGGTCGGTCCAGCCCTTCAGCCAGACAGCAAATTTCCCATGTGGGCTCGTGTGCTTGGTCCATCAACAGTATGATATAGCCCTTTTGTGCAGTCCCAAATCAAAATGGAATGTCACAGTTGTACATATATCACATCTCATGAATGAGTTTTCATTGTGTGCTGACCTCGCACGTTTGTCAAACCGATAATATTTGTTTTATTTATGACTACAGAGGGAAAGCGAGAAAAAATTGATGAGTTACTCAAATATATCGATGAGCGACTCAACACACTGGAAGATGAGAAAGAAGAATTGAAGGAATATCAGAAATGGGACAAGATGCGACGGTAAGAAAATATATGTATTTTTGTGAGACATTCACCATCAAACTTAGATAGGAGATCAAGTTGCAAGATCTTATCTGTCCCTTGCGAAATGTCTACTATTGCTAGATAGCTTGGCATTAAATTTTGCAGCTCGCTGGAGTACACAATTCATGACCATGAGTTACGTGACACCCGGCGCAAGCTGGAAGACCTTCAAGAAAAACGCGAGAACAGTGGAACACACAGCCACAAACTGCGAGACCAACAGCAGCAAGCCGGCGACCAGATCAAGGTTAATCACTAGATCTAGACAAAATCAGACACTAACTTTTCACCTCAATATTTGTGAACTACGATTTATCTGCCATAGAATCTTCTGAACTGAAAATCTGTCGAACATCAGTAATACCTTGTACATGTTTACGTCTGTAGACGATTAGCAAGGAGCTTCGCGAGCTCAAAGCCAGTACACAGACGTACGTCGACGAGAAAGAATCGATGATGTCCGAGCACCAGGAACTGGTCAAGCGCAAAGCCAAGCTGGAACTGGACATCAAAGATCTGCAAGACGAACTGGACGGTGATAAGAGTGCCAAGGTACTGCTTGTTCCCGACTCCCGAGCTCATTCACGGCAAGGGGAGAGAATTGATCTCATTGTTACATTGCAATCCAAGTTTTACCTGGGCATTTCTCAACTGCTGATATTCATCTAAATACACCCAATATCTGTACAAGTTTGTTCGTATGAGCATTAGTCTAGAAGCTTACCATGTGTTCAGTGCTGAATACCGAGAGAAACCATTACTAGTGCAACTAACAAAATTCCATCTTGGTTTTGACTTTGCATATTATTGTGTATTTCAAGCTGTGAACAGAATCAAAGATGTGAATATATGAATGCTAGGTCATGACCTACAATCTTAGTTTTGAGTTCCCAAAACTCAATTTGCTTATACACTGGATAATTTGATACCCTTTCAGAAAAAGGGAGAGGAAGAGTTGAAGAAGCTTGATGAAAAGATCCTGAACACTAGAGAGAAACTGGAAAACATCGCGCCTCAGTATGACGGTCAACGACAAAGGGAGGAGCAGGCTGCAGCGCAGTGAGTTCTCTACTATAGTAAACATGGTAACTGGGTAAACACAGGGTTCTGTAATGTGGATTATACATATTGTAACCAAGGTAGCCATTTTATGTGGTTTTGGTTACTACGTTAATGCTGCCATTGCAGTGTATAACTTGACACAATCATAGGGGTTTGCTGGAGCAGATAAACTGTTGGCTTTGTCTTGTTCGTAGATTGGCGTTAGCTGAGCAGCGGCGAAAAGAGCTCTACGCGAAACAGGGTCGCGGGAACCAGTTCACATCTCGAGAAGATCGTGACCGATGGATCAGCAAAGAGCTCAAGGCCTTGAACAAAGCCGTTAAAGACAAAGACGAGCAGATTCGTCGGCTTCGTGACGATCTCGATAACGACCAGAAGAAGGCGTCCACGCTGGAAGTCCAGATCCAAGACGTCAGCGACAAGATCGAACAACACAAGGAAATCATCGACCAGAACAACCGATCGTTCTACGAGATGAAGAAACAGAAGGATGGTCTGCAGAACGAGCGCAAGTGAGTAACAAGTGCAGGGTCTTTCGGCCGACTGGAGGCCGATCAGAAACCTCATGAAGAAATATCAGTTACAATCTGTTGTTCTAAACAGATCTAAAGCATCCAACAATATGTCAGCCAGTATCCAGTGGTATGAAGAAATATTGATTCCCCTGTCATAATATTACAACTGAAATCACTTCAATGTGAATAAACACGAGCTACATCTGAAGCATAAGTACCCATACATTTTATATTGCCCTTCAGAACGCTTTTGTGAAAATACTACTCCGAGTCCCAGAACTGATTTTGTCAATGGTTCTCTTGTTAATCATAGCGTGCTCTGGCGTACAGAGAATGCAATGCAGCAGCAGATTGCATCCCTGCGGGACGAACTGAGCAAACGGGAGCAGGCTCTCCGCTCGATGACGGGGAAAGCGATACTGAACGGCTGTGACAGCATACAGAAAGTCCTGCAGTACTTTAGAGATCAAAAGAAGTACCAGGAGGTCATCGATGGCTACTACGGAACTCTCATTGAGAACTTCGACTGTGAGAAAACGTTCTTCACCGCGGTGGAAGTTACTGCAGGAACTAGGTACGAGATGATGCATTGTATCTGTATACATTTCCCCCCCCCCCCACGATAGTTCCCCCTTCAATAAGGCTTCCCCTTAAATGAAGACATTTTTGTGTGTCATTAGGATCAGTTTACCATGTAAATGAACCCTTCTAATAAGACTTTCCCTCAGATAAGACCTTAAGTTTGTGGCAGAAGGTTAGGTCTTATCTCAGAGGACCACTGTAGCAGTACACGTGTATGTAGTGATCACATTGAGGTTTTTGGCACTACTAATACAGACTGCTGTTCTACAGTAGTTTGAGACTTTTGTCTGTAAGACCGTTCATACATGTACCACTACATATACAGTAACTTTAGTTATTTATAGCTCACTATCTCTTTATCCTCCTCGATACAGACTGTTTCACCATGTGGTCGACACTGACCGGACAGGCACGAAGATCTTGCAAGAGATGAACCGACTTCGACTCCCAGGGGAGGTCACATTCATGCCGCTAAATCGTCTGGACGTCCGGGACACTGACTATCCGGACACCAATGTGGGTTGACACTGATATCTTACAGTATTATAAGTCATGTTTCGCAAGTATCCAAAAGATATAGGCCATGATTCACAAATTTATTCTTGGACTCTGGACTGTATCGGTCTTTCATGCATCGAAATACAAGTCATTATGTTTTCTGCTTGAAGTCAGGAAGGTAGGTCATATTTAATATTTTGAATTTTGGAGTAATCGCTCTCTCTTGGTCATAACAGGATGCCATTCCGATGTTGCACAAGCTGAACTACAGCACAGAGTTTGACCGAGCGATCAAACATGTCTTCAACAAGACTCTTATCTGCCGGAGCATGGAAGTGGCCACGCAGATTGCTCGAACGCAAAACCTCGACTGTATCACACTTGACGGTGACCTAGCAACTGTATACTTCATAGTTTCAGTAATATGTGTCCTCATGACAACCACAAGATTCTAGGGTCTGTTTGTTGTGTTGCCAGGTGACCAGGTTAGTCGCCGTGGAGCTCTGACCGGAGGTTACTATGACACCCGTAAATCTCGGCTGGACCTACAGAAGAGCAAAGTTGAGACAGCACAGAGCCTCAAACAACAGGAGCGAGAATATGACGAACACAAAGTCAAACTGCAAAATATCCTTTCACAATAGACATGATTCTCACAGTTGCAAAATGAAATAGAAATCAGAATTGTACTTTCAATAATAATGTTACAATGATTTGATCAAGTTGTGTCCTTGACGAAAAGTTCACCTCTCGAAGGACAGATTAATCAACTTGTGAGTGAGATGCAAAGAACAGAGACGAAAAACAGCAAAAACAAGCAAGTACTCTTAACATAAATCAATCTATATGTTTGTTCTCGTTACTGTGTGTGCTGATCTGGACAAAAATCTGGAAAATTTTCGTTAAGACTATGTTGATCCTGTTTACAGAGACATTTATGACAAGATGCGAGCCGACCTGAGGCTGATGAAAGAGGAAGCTCAGAGGATCGAGACTTCTCGTGCTCCGAAGGTAAGGATTCCAATGTCTGCTGCGTCACGACAATGGCTGTATCCATGCATATGCTCAATATTCAACGGCAGGCTCTCGAGCCTTCGTCCAGCTGTAACACATATATTGACCTCATGAAATGAAATACCTGTGCTTACCAACTTATCAAGTTATGAGTAGTGCACATGGACTATACCTACGATATCTTGGACTTGTTATTGGTGCAAATCATGAAGGGAATGGCCTATTGCATTTACAGGAGAGAAGTTTGGCCAGTCTACAGTCCAGCCTTGAGTCGATGAAGACTTCGGCCCAGTCTCTTCAGGAGGAACTGGGCACTGATCTCTTGTCTCAGCTCTCTGTTGATGACCAGCGTGAGGTCGACAAACTCAACGATCAGATCCAGTTCCTGACCAATGAGAACAGAGCAGCTCTCAAAGAGCGTGTGAAGGTTAGCGTCTATCACTACTATTTAATTGTCAAGACTCTTTCAGATCGATCAGTGGTGAAAATACCAGCGGATTTTTTGCTGGTATTCAAACTCGATAGTGAACAATCTGGGTAATCGTTTGCAAGATCATTTGTCACAAGGGAATTCACAAAGCTACAATCACTTACATGGATTATAAATGGTTATAGACATCCTGTCCCAAGTGTATGTCACCATGGTAACCACCGATTATTCTTGGTTACAGTTGGAGACGGATAAGAACCGGATGGAAACACTACTGAACAACAACCTGCTGCGAAAGCGAGACCGACTCATGGCCGACATTCAAGAGATGACCGGGGAAGATCGTAAAGGACGACTCGAGATGAGTCGGACAGATATCGTAGCCGTCAACCAGCGCATCTCCGATAATGAGCATCGCTTCAAAGGTATGGAGCTTGCTTGCCGCAATGATCATTAATTAAGGCGGCTTCCCAAATCAACGACCAAAATATCATATACAAAATTTGGTTAGTCTTTTCAATAGTGTGGATCTAAGTGGCAATGATTCCTATGGAAATGGATGTCTTCTACACAGTTGAACATCTGAGGCATGTTCAGTGACCCAGAACATTTTGCAACTGTGCCATGAAACGAAAGCAATTTTGGTTTCCGTCTTGTAACGTCCGATACTGTTTCTTTTGCTGGTTCTGAGAGATTTTCATGAACTTTACATGATGCTTGCAGAGCTGGACGTCAAAGTGGACCAGTTGAACCGGGACCAGCGAGAGTTACTCAAGAAGCTGGAATACTGGAAAGTCCAGGAACGCGAGCATCAAGAGAGGATCAACGACGATGCCAAGGAACTAGAGAAAATGACCAACAAGCAGAGCTTGCTGTTGAAAAAGGTATCTTTCTGAGAAAAAAAGAAACTCGCATCTTTTGGTTAAACTGTGACAAAATTATAGTCTGTTATCGGTAAATGCAGTATGTCTTGTACCAAATCTGACTTGTTCGTTGTCTTGCTGTTGCAGAAAGATGACTGCATGCGTAAAATCAGGGAGTTGGGATCATTACCAAGCGATGCTTTCGAAAAATACCAGAATCTCAGTGTCAAACAGGTATGAGAAATATAGGTCAGGAATGCAAATTGTGTGTCCATTATCTGCAAGAAAATGTGATAATTCCGCAAGTATATCAACACAATAGCTTTAGGATGTATTAAAAACAAATGACTTAATCTCTTCTCACAGCTTTTCAAGAAGCTGGATCATTGTAACCAAGAGCTCAAGAAATATTCTCACGTCAACAAGAAAGCTCTGGATCAGTTCATCAACTTCTCCGACCAGAAGGAAAAATTGATCAAGCGAAAGGATGAAATAGATCGAGCACATCAGGTAAGCCCAGCTTCAGAAACCTCATGGAGTTGGTCTATATTACAGCTTTCTGTAGCTTCTCATGTGGTAGCACATGTTCAATATTTGTCTTTTCATTGTTTCATAAGTATCATTCATTTCTTCACAATCATGATTGACTTAGCTCAGCACTAAAGTTGATCTGTTGGTTTTGTTTCCGCAGTCCATCACAGATCTCATGTATCATCTCGATCAGCGAAAGTATGAAGCCATCCAGCTGACTTTCAAACAGGTCTGTGCCAAATCCTTGAGCAGTAACGAGTCTTTTCCATGATAGATTGTACAACTATATAACCTATTACACCTACCGACTAAAACCAATTTCATGTGCATGTCTCGTCATCTCCTAAACAACTGATGCACTGTTTTTTTCGCCTCTCCCGAGCACAGGTGTCAAAGTATTTCACGGAGATCTTCAAGAAGTTGGTACCTCAAGGTCACGCCGTCCTCGTCATGAAGAGAGGAGACATGGAGTCCGGGGAGGTCAGCTTTCAGTTACTTACAAATTTTCACTGCTATTCTTACCTCTATAAAACACTGATAATTTCTACTTTCAAGTGTGAAAAGTTGTGGGGAGAATAGATTGTGGGGAATAATTTGCAAGGGGATATTATTTTCTCTGTTGATTTTGCCCTTTTTGACTGCCCTGTCATCCTTCACATGTCATGTATCATATGTACACAAGCATGACTGTGTCAGTGTCTCTTGTCGACAGGGTGATGATGATGAAGATCGCAGCCAACCGAGCACCAGCCAAGGCAGCAAGGCTCACATCGTAGAGACCTTCACCGGTGTTGGAATCAAGGTCAGTTATAGGACCGAGTTATAGAGCCTCAAGGTCAGTTATAGGGCTTCAAAGTGCAAATGCTCTGAAATCTTAAACCTGATGACAAGTTCAGTGTAAACGTCTCAAGGTCATTGACGGTGACCTCGTCTGTGTGTGAACAAGGTTTTTGTTGATACTACTCCAGGTTCAACATTAATGTAATGTTAGTCAGTGGCAGGCACCTTCCATTTATAAGTTGCCATGGTCAACAACATTCTACAACTTTTTCTCCACACAGGTGTCGTTCACGG
This sequence comes from Terebella lapidaria, assembly GCA_949152475.1. Lineage (NCBI taxonomy): Eukaryota > Metazoa > Annelida > Polychaeta > Terebellida > Terebellidae > Terebella > Terebella lapidaria. The sequence continues at coordinate 31,023,493 of OX424563.1, read as the reverse complement.
GCAACAAGGCTGAGATGCGAGACATGCAGCAGCTCTCCGGTGGTCAGAAGTCACTCGTGGCTTTGACCTTGATCTTCGCCATCCAGAAGTGCGATCCGGCGCCGTTCTACCTTTTTGACGAGATCGACCAGGCCCTCGACTCCTTGCATAGGAAAGCTGTGGCCGACATGATCCACAGTCTTTGTCAGAACGCGCAGTTCATCACCACAACTTTCCGACCTGAGCTACTCGAACACGCCAATAAGTTCTACGGTGTCAAGTTCAGAAACAAGGTGAGATGCCTCCTACTACAAGCCATATTCAACCGATCGTACATGGTTATTGTAGTGTTGTACGCATTTGTGATCATGGTACACAAGTCAATCCAAAAACGAAATTTTGCCAAGATATTTCACCACAAGTAGACCTACAATGTACGTAAATGTCTCGGGCCCATCGTAGCTTGAAATGGCATTTATTACCCATAAAACAACTCATAAAAGATGAACTGCTGTTTCATTTCAGGTGAGCCACGTTGAGTGTGTGAGTCAAGATGAGGCCCAGGACTTCGTGGAGGACGATGCCACTCATGGATAGACGCTGCTCTGTCCTCTACAACCTTCACCGCCATACAAGCATTTATTGTTCTAACTTACATGTACAAGAACACTCGCTACTGTTCGTTAAATGTCAAGTTGGGTTCTGTCATAGAAATGTTTTATGTTGTAATCATCAGTTTCTGCATGTATCGAATAAGATACATTTGGATGGAAGATAATGTGTCAAATATGTTGGACCATGTGTGTTCGTTCTATCATTACCTTCTCAACACATTTTATGAGTAAGTTATGACATCGTTTTAAAATCATGTTCTCGTGTAATGACCATTGTAGTGAACAAGTGTTCTTTTAATTACATGTTCGTTGTTGTCTCGTGCCTGATTGTGGATTAGTGTTTGAGATATTAGAGTTAGATTATACTGTTACATAAAACAAAATATTCCAATAAAAAAATCTACCACAGTGTGTCTTTTATAATGCTCTATATAATCGCAATTCCAAGCATTTGTGTCACTGTAATGATGAAATTTGCCGGTGGTTTTAGCAGAATTAGGGCATAAATTTTGGCATTTCAAAATGCCCATATATTTTTGTTGAGTTTTTTTTTTGGGCTACCAGACCTTGCTCCTCTAACCTATTGGCATGCCGTCCGTCCGTAGCGGCCATTTTGAATTTTCGACGGATTGCCGAAAACAATTTTTTTCGTCCCAAATCAGTCTATTTGTTATGAGTGATTTCCAAACAAACAAACAATTTTTCCCCCTTTGAAATATTTTTCCTTCATAATGGGAGCTGTATGGAACAAAATACTTGAACTTGATAGAGCTTAAATGTCTGCACATTTAAATGGGAAATCATATACATGTATTGTGGTTTCGGTGCTCACCTTGAATTGGACCTGCAATGACCTTGAATGGTCAAGAAGGTTTTTTTTTTGTCAAAAAAATGCTCAACTTTGGACTTTGGCAGCCATTTTCTCAAAAACTGTTCAGACGGTTTCCAGATATTTGTTTGAAAAGATCCCCCTTATGTACCTTCACAACATGTAAAAGTTTCTTTATCCTTGAATCACTCAAAGTGAGCAATTTTGGTACAAATTGGACTTTCCCATGTTAAATTCTCCTATGCTTTTAACGGGACACATTATTACTAATTTCTAACTTAATATTGAGATTTGAGAAATAGGAATCAATTGTGGATATACGGGAAATGATACATGCTGAATATTCTTGTGACCTCGAGTTTGACCTTCGACGTAATTTTCAAGGTCGCAGGACAAAATGGCTAATATCGCTTTTTATCGACTTTACAGGAAATGCTATATGTTGAATATTCTGATGACCTTGAATTTGACCTTGACCTCATTTTGAAGGTCAAATAAATTATACATCCCGTTCACCAGGCATTCCAGCTTCGTGGATAGGTCCATCAGTATCGCTGGACCTAGATTTTGGAATGCCCTTCCTGACCATCTAACAAACATCGATAACCTCAGTTCATTTAAAACCACACTCAAAACCCATCTGTACCAAAGGACGTATTTATGTCCACACTTTGACCTCTATAATAAACACTTTGGGTAATCTTACCTGGCTTTCAAATAAGAGGGTAATCGTGCCATTAAGAATTTTTTAATGGCAAACTCTCTAAAACTGGTCGTTCTATGCCCCTCAGATCTCAGTCGTTCATAACGGTTTCTTGACGAAACCGGACTGAGTCAGTGGTCACTTTGAGACATTTCTTGACGAAACTGTTCCACCGGAACCGCCATTACCTTTGTCCCTGGTTTTGGCGCCAGTTCAAAGGATCTTACTTCTAGGCTTTCTTTAGGAGTTTATCATCGTTTCCTTGGATTACGATCGTTTTCCTACGGATTTTCTTCACTATTTTAGCGTACATTGTACAGCTACAGTAGTTTAGAGTACTTTTAGTCTAGTTTTTTGTGAGGAGGTGGTAAAATCCTCATAGGATAGTTAGCTTCCTCCATTATCGCCCGTTGCTTTGTTCATGTTGGAATTTCCCAGATGAAGTGCGTCGGGTGTAAACAGTTTCTTCCGAAGTGGGAGCTGCACCATAATTGTTGGGCGTGTCGCTCCCTGTGTCGACCTACGGCCTGTTGCGGGATGTGTGCGTCATGGTCGGTAGATGACTGGTCTGACTACTTGCGTGGTCTTCGTGCTGTGCAACAGGACAGGTTGGCTAAGCCCCTCCCTCCCGCTCCCAGCCCCTCTGCTAGTTCAAGCAGCAAGTCTCGATACAAGCAGGCCGCGCAGAAGCGGGAAGAGCAGGATGTACTTTTGCTTCGTCTTATCTCTGCTGTAAGTTCTGACTTGTCATTGTCTTTCAGCGATCCCCGGTTCCCGGGAACCGGTCCGCCGGTTCCCGGGAACCAGTACTATGCCTTTAGTACCACGAGTTCTTCGTGCCTAGCCTTGTGCTTGGCTTCGGTTAGCTCTTACCCAGTTCCGCCATTGGAGACCCGGGCGAGGGGCCGAGACATGCCCATTGACCCCGGTTATCCGGCATTGAGCTCCGTTCAGAGGCGTCTCACGGTGTCCACTACCCGTGAGTTCAACTCTGTTAACGTCTCAATTTGTGGACTGTGGACCGTCGGCGCCGGGGGGTCGCAAGCCCCCCCGGGCCGCACTGTTCACGCGGGTTTGGCCCTCGGAGGGCAGGCGTCCGTGGCTACGGCTGCGGGGCCTGCGCCTGCCAAGGTTTCTGGGCCTTGTGTCCCGGTTCCCGGGAGCCGTGCTGTGGCTCTTAGGGGCCTGGGGTCGGGTCCCGGGACCCGGGTCTCGGCTCCCGGGAGCCGGGATTCGGTTCCCGGGAGCCGGGCCTCGGTTCCTGAGAGCCAGTTTTCGGCCTTCCTTTCGCCTCGGATTTTTACCGCGGGGTTTGGATGCCGTGGCCCGCCTCCTGTTCGGAGCTCTGTGCCGGATGCGCCCGTGTATCCGTTGTCTCCTCGGGTTTTAGTTAACCGGCCTCCGGTGTGCATGGCACCAAGGAGTCGTGTTGCTACTTCTCAGTCTATGCTATGTAAGAAGTTGGTGACTTTCGATTCTAATGTGGTTTATTTTCCACAGGTCGCAGAGGATTTCGAGGGGGGCGAGGTCCCGCCTGTCCCTCTCCAGCCGGCTGTTTCGTCCGTCACGTATTCTGTTCCCCGGTCGGACTCGGTAGCTCAGGCGTCTCCAGCTCCACCGTCTGTTTCGGCTTCTGCCTCTGGCTCGCCGGTGTCTACGGCACTCAAGACTCCGTTGTCCACGGTTCCGGTAGTTTCCTCTCATTTCCTTTCCCGTGGGGAGTTTCACGCGGAGATGCTGGCAATGAAGAACGATTTCTTGGCCCGTCTGGAGAACCTTCTTCCTCAGAGGCCTCCTAGGGTTCCGGACATCCAGCGTGTCCAGCCTCCGTCCGTGGCCTCTTCCGTGGGGGATTCTGACGAGGTCCCGTATCTACCTCAAGAGGAGGGCATTGTTCCGTTGCCTGGTCCGTCAGGGCTCGTTCGTCCCAAGCGCCAGCGTCAGGATGATGTTGCTTCTCAGGAGGGCGAGGACTCCGGGAATGCCTACGATATGCCCTGGGCCGACAAGTTGGACTTTGTGCGCAGAATCACTGGCGAGGAATGGCCGGATGTTCATGCGGATTCTCCTCCGCCAGCGAAGCGCGCCCGGTCTTTCACGGAGCGTGATCTCCATCAGCCTAAGGTGCGTAGGGATGTCTTACGTTTCCCGTTGGCCCCAGGGGTTAGAAACTCAGCGGCGGCCAGGGTTGAGGAGTCTTCCAAGCGCGGTCGTCCTCAACTAGGAGCGGTTCCGGCGAGGCCCAAGATTGCGGATTTTTACTCCTCGTCCATGTTGGAGGCCGAGCCGTCCAAGCTTCAGGACCAGGATTCTTTCCCGCAGCCCAAGTCATTGTCTGTGCCATGGAATCAGCTGTCTGACTGGCAATCGTCCGTACGGCTTGGGGTGGCAGTGGATTCCTCCATGGATTGGCTTGTCCATGCTCTGACCGTTTCCATGAAGGCTTGTCATGAGCAGGTTATGGAAAACGAGGATTTGGACAGGTCCGAGTTAGCAGACGTTATCCATGGGTCCGTCAGCCTTCTACAGTCCTTGGGGAGGGCCGTGGCGGATAAGGTGTCCTTGGACACGTATCTCTGGTGGGCTTCAGAGCTGTGGCGCAGGGACGCGGTCCTTCAGCGGCTCGATGTCAAGTTGCCGGAGCAGCTGTTGGCCAGGCTATGTCACCACCCCGTCTTATCGGAGGAGGGTCCTGCTTCCCTTCTCCTTTTCCCGGCGGACGTGCACCGGGAGTTGGATGAGTTGAAGACCCGTAAGGAGGAGCGGGAGCGTACGAAGGCCTCTATGGATGCTTCTCTCCAACAGTCCAAAGCTATGGAGCGTTGGTCTAAAATGCTTTTGCAGCAGCAGCAGCAGCGCAAGCGTCCCCAGCAGCAGCAGCAGCCGCAGGGGACCTCAGACTCCTCGTCGACAGCCCGCGGTAGGGGTCGAGCCCTTGACCGGCCCTTTCGCAAGGCCCCTGCAGGCACGCAACGAGGGGGGCAGAGTGGACGTGGTCGCGGCCGTGGACGTCCAACCAGCCCATCCAAGTCCGCAGGGGCGAAGAAATCAGGTAATTCCCTCGTCTCGGGATCCGGCTCCGTCACGTACGGCCGTGTCTCCAAGTCAACTCGGCTCCGTCAATATCTTAGATATAAGCGAGCCCGTAGGTGCGCGTCTAAACGGTTTTTGGACTCGCTGGCGCGATCTAGGAGCCAGTCCTTGGATTGTCGCGACCTTACGTCGCGGGTTCGGTCTGAAATTTGTTCAGTTCCCGCCCTTGACGCTCACTCCAAGGGTTTTTTCCCTTCCTCACGACCCCGAAAGGCGTCAAGCCTTGGTAGACGAAATTTCGGCCATGATTCAAAAGCGAGCGGTAGAACCGGTGCGGGGCAACTCTCCCGGGTTTTACAGTATTCTCTTCGTGGTTCCGAAGGCCTCAGGCGGGTGGAGACCGGTCATAGACTTGTCCGCCCTCAATCGCTACCTCCATATACCGACTTTCACCATGGAGACTCCAGAAGTGGTTCGGTCGGCCATGCCTCTGGGGGCATGGGTCGTGACGATCGACCTGAAGGATGCGTACTTTCACGTTCCCATGAGAAGATCGATCAGGAAGTACCTCAGGTTCTTCTACCAGGGGCAAGTGTGGCAGTTCAGGGCTCTGCCGTTCGGCCTGTCCACAGCCCCATGGATTTTCACCATGTGCGTCAGGGAGCTTCAAGTGCTGGCCCATCGCAATGGCATTGTGCTGTACCAGTATCTGGACGACTGGTTGATAAGACACAAGTGTCCCGAAACCTTGATTCGTCAAGCCCAGTGGGTGGTGGATCTTTGCCAGTCTATGGGCTTCAAGATCAACCAAAAAAAGTCAGACTTATCTCCTCGGCGAGACTTCGTCTTTCTGGGCTATCGATTTCGGACTATCTCCGGATCTGTTATCCCAACCGAGGAGCGTCAGTCAAAATTATCAGAGCAGTCCCGCGGCTTCTTAGACCGGATTCCGCAGCCCGCCTCGCGCTGGCAGTCTCTCATCGGCACCCTGGCCTCGACGGAGAAGATGGTTCCGTTAGGCCGTCTTCACATGAGATCTCTCCAGTTGCATCTGCATGCCAATTGGTCGCAGGCATCCGGGGACATGTCTCAGCTAGTGTCAGTGCCCGACCAGGTGGTCCGCGATCTTCGATGGTGGTTGGACCCCAGCAATCTGTTTCGCGGGGCGCCGTTCCGGCTGCCTCCTCCCTCCAGGCATCTCTTTACGGATGCCAGTATGGAGGGATGGGGGGCTCATTGGGACTCGCAGGAGATTTCCGGACTATGGTCTCTTTCGCAGCGGGACGAGCATATCAACGTCCTGGAGATGCGAGCTGTGTTCCTAGCGTTACGGCACTGGGAACGCCAGTTTTCCGATCAGGTAGTTCTGTTGGCCTCGGACAATTCTACTGTCGTGGCCTACGTGAACAAGCAGGGAGGTACCAAGTCAGCGTCCCTGTGTCTGCTCACGGTAGAACTCCTTTCATGGTGTTCCGCTCGTCGCATTTCCCTCAGGGCTCGTCACATTCCGGGTCATATGAATGTGTGGGCCGACTGCCTGTCTCGACGGGGCCAAATTCAGCCCACGGAGTGGTCTTTGGCTCCCGAGGTTTTCCAGGGTCTTTGCAACCTTTGGGGCAGGCCGTCAGTAGACTTGTTCGCGACCAGGTGGAATGCCAAGCTTCCCACGTTCGTTTCGCCGATTCCGGACGCGCAGGCGTGGGAAGTCGATGCGATGTCGGTGGATTGGAACGGGTGGTTTGTGTATGCCTACCCTCCAACAGTGCTTCTGGACAGAGTCTTGGTCAAGCTCAAGTCTCATCACGCCAGGATGATTCTCGTCGCACCCTTCCTCAGAAGCCGTGGTTTCCGGATCTGTTGGATTTGTTAGTAGACAATCCGGTGCCTCTTCCGGATCGGGCGGACCTTCTGAAGCAGCCCAGGTCGGACGTATTTCATCAGGCTCCGAGCGCTCTAAAGCTTCACGCGTGGCCCTTGTCGAGCGATGTTATCGAAAGAAGGGCTTTTCACGAGAAGTGTCAGCCAGGATCGCCCGAACTAATAGACGGTCTTCTCTGGCAGTCTATGACTCCAAGTGGACTAGATTCTGTGCTTGGTGTCGTGGCCGGAAAGTTAGTCCGTTCGCAGTCTCGGCTCCTTTGATTTCGGAGTTTCTCCTCGAGAAGTTTAAGGAGGGTAGAGCTCCTTCTACGCTGGCGGGTTATCGGACCGCTATTGCTAAGACAATTAAGCCCAAAACCGGAGTCGATTTTGGGCAGGATGCCAGCCTTTCGGCGTTGCTGAATAGCTTCGCGGTGGAAAGGCCGAAAACGAGGAACCCGGTTCCCGCTTGGGATCTATCGCTCGTTCTAAATTGCCTTTTGTCCGGTCCTTTTGAGCCCTTGGAGAGAGCGTCACTTAAGTTTTTAACTCTTAAGACCGTTTTCCTGCTCGCCCTTGCTTCGGGGAAGAGGCGTAGTGAGCTGCACGCTCTCGATTTTTCCAAAGTCCAGTGGAAGGAAGATGGCTCCGCGGTCAGACTCGGGGTTATCCCTTCTTTTTTGGCTAAGACGCAATTGGCTCACACCCCGTCTCTTGCCTTCTCGATCCCGTCCCTAACCTCTTCGCTGGGGCCGGGCTTGGAGGAGGATGCTAAGCTATGTCCCGTTAGAGCTCTTCGCATCTACGTCAATCGCACGAGGGAGCTTCATGTTGGGAAACGCTTGCTGTTCGTCGCCTTTAAGAAGGGTTTTCAGAATGATATTAGGGCGGCGACCATCTCTTCTTGGGTTAAGAAATGCGTGCTGTTCTGCTACGAGAAATCTCAGACTAAAACGTCGGGCTCCTTTCGTGTTAAGGCGCATGATGTAAGAGCACTAGCGTCGTCTCTTGCGTTCATGAATAATGTTGCCTTGTCCGATGTCATGCAGGCCTGTACATGGGCCTCTAACAATACCTTTGTTTCCTTCTACTGTAGGGAACTGACGTGGCAGGACGACGCCGGCTATCACTTGGGACCCGTGATAGCCGCGCAGCATGAGGTCCATCTGTAAATGATGTATATAGGAGCAGCACTTGTACATATGCACCAGTTGGACTATTCGTTTCGGAGGCCGGTTGTCCCTCTTATTTGGGTGGAAATTTTAAGTTGTCCCGCCGCCAGCAGGACAACTGCGGGGGAGCCTCCTCAACGACTACACTCTCTTAACCAGGTACCATTCAGTTTAAGTTATTGATTCTTCTCGCACGCTTAAATAAACCTAATTTATATTACTAGTCGGTCTTAAACAACCCTCCTGGGTTTACTCGCGTGTGGGAGTTTCTCGCATTCTTAATTAATAAACTCTCGAATCCATAAACCACTGAATAAGTGCGTTCTATGCCTCCATGATGACTCAGTGAGGGAGTATGGTTAGCCCACCTCCTTTGGGTATTCTGTATTTGCCCAAAGTGTTTATTATAGAGGTCAAAGTGTGGACATAAATAGGAAGTTTTAACCTGTTAAAACCAGTATTTATTACACACTTACCTCTATAATAAACACGGCGAGTTTCCCTCCCGCCTCCCCTGCCTAACTAGTAGGGGACAAAGTAATGGCGGTTCCGGTGGAACAGTTTCGTCAAGAAATGTCTCAAAGTGACCACTGACTCAGTCCGGTTTCGTCAAGAAACCGTTATGAACGACTGAGATCTGAGGGGCATAGAACGACCAGTTTTAGAGAGTTTGCCATTAAAAAATTCTTAATGGCACGATTACCCTCTTATTTGAAAGCCAGGTAAGATTACCCAAAGTGTTTATTATAGAGGTAAGTGCGTAATAAATACTGGTTTTAACAGGTTAAAACTTCCTTTTTAATATCTTAGATAAGTTGTCAGTGTTAATTTGTTGGTTTTACAATGTACATGTGTTCTATTTTGTGTTACCTACGTGTTACTTGAAAACCAAATCTACTCTCTAATTATTTTCTTCACGTGTAAAGCACCAATGAATGCGTATTTTCTGCAGTATTGAGCGCTATAACAAATTAAATAAACTTAAACTTAAACTCAGAGCACAAACTGGCCAATATCTCGCTCATTATCGACTTTACAGCTTAGAAATCAATTGTGGACGTATAGGGAATGATATTTGCTGAAAGTTCTCGTGACCTTGAATTTGACCTTATTGTCAAGGATAGAGAACAAAGTGGCAAACATCTCGCTTATTATCAACTCTACAGCTTAGAAATCCATTTTGGACATAAAAAATGGTATATGCCGAATATTATCATGACCTTGGAGTTTACCTTTGACCTTATTTTCAAGGTCAGAGCATGAAATGGATAATATCTCGCTCATTATCGACTTTACAGCTTAGGAATCAGTTTTGAACATATAGAAAACAATGTTCACCTTGGGCACATATCGAAAAATGACAATTTCTCACTTTGAGAGCTTAACACTGTACATTTCTCCAGTAACCTATCTTAGCTCTGGGCTAATTTTGTTTATTTTCGCTTTTTTTCAAAATGACGGCCATTTTTGTTGAAAAATGCCCAATTTTGGACTTTGATGTTCAATTTCTCAAAAACAATTCAGACAGTTTGATATTTTAGTTTCAGCAGATTCCCCTCATATAGCAATCAACGGTCTGTGTGTGGCGGCCATTTTGATTTTCGGACCGGTCCCAAATGGCACTTCCCCATGGTAAATTCTCATATGCATATAATGGGACACATTACACACGGTGCGTCGTAGAGCGAAACGGACCTTATTTTCGGACTCGTCATCCTATACAAACATGTCTAAGGGATATTAGGGATTAATTTTGACCTTGACCTCAAATTATTATGCCTAGTCGGCATTTTTCATTCTTGATCGATATCTCGTAAAGGGTCCGTCGTAGAGCAATACAGACATTGTTTTCGGACCCATGGCCCTAGACAAACATATCTATTTTTTTTCAAATATTTGACTGGGATTTCAGTCTTTGTACAAGTAACTGGTCGGAAAATGTGAAAAATATTCTGTTTAATTGTAACCGTATGAACTCTTTTTTGAGAACATTATGTGCTTTTAAAAAGGAGTATAAGTGTCGAAAAGTATGTGCAATTGAATCTTAGTCGTTCAGAACGCTCCATGTTAGCTCAATTATTAAAGGTGCGGCATTCTGCCCTTGCGTATTGAAACTGGTCGTTTTCGTGGTGAACATGTACAAGGCAGATTATGCCAATTTTGTGAATCACAAGAACCAGAAGATGAATTACATTTCCTATTACGATGTACCTTATATGAAACAGAAAGAGACAATTAAGTAGCAGATATTGATGACGAGTTCATTGGACATGACTACTCTAACCTGATATATTTTATGGAACATAGAACCCGTAAATTTGCTAAATTTGTCAAAACCTGTTTTATTAAGAGGAGGAAGAAAATATATGTGTAACCATAGCAATATATTTCATTGACTTAATAAGTGTGATTATTATAATTGATTTAGTACTTCCGACTGCACACAAGGTTTATTTGTATTCGTAGTGACTTATAAGCCCATGGGGCTGGGTGTACTGACATATATATTTCTACTATATTGTTATACTGTATGTTACACAAGTCACTATAATAAAAATATTTGAGTCTTGAGTCTATCTAAGGGGTACTAGGGACTTTGACCTTGACCTGAAATGTTTTTGCCGAGTCGGCATTTTTAGTTTTTAGTCGATATCTCGGAAACGGTGCATAGTAGAGCGAAACGCACGTTTTTTCGGACTTGTGTCACTAGACAACCATATCTAGGGGTACAAGGTATGAACTTTGACCTTGACCTGAAATTTATTACCCAAGTCGTCATTTTACACTTTCGTCGTTATCTTGGAATCGGTGCATCGTTGAGCGGAACGGACATTATTTTCGGACTCGTCGCCCTAGAACATGTCTAAGGGGTATTAGGGATGACCTTGAATTTTTTTGCTGAGTTGGCATTTTTCGTTTCCATCGATATCTCGGAAACAGTGTGTTGGGAGCGAAACGGACGTTATTTTTGGACTCGTCGCCCTAGACAAACCTGTCTGAGGGGTATTAGTGATGACCTCTGACCTTGACTGTGAATTTGTATGCTGAGTCAGCATTTTTCGTTTTTGTTGATATCTCGGAAACGGTGTGTTGTAGAGCGAAACGAACGTTATTTTCAGACTCTTCGCCCTAGACAGACATGTATAAGGGGTATTGGGATGACCTTTGAGCTTGACCTCTAATTTTTCCGCTGAATCGTCCTTTTTTCGTTTTGGTCGATATCTCGGAAACGGTGCATCGTAGAAAGAAATGGAAGTTATTTACGGACTCGTCACCCTAGACAAACATGTCTAAGAGGTATTATGAATGAGCTTTGACCTTGACCATAATTTTTTTTGCTGCCTCGTCATTCTTAGTTTTTGTCGATATCTCGGGAACGGTGTGTTGTAGAACGACACGGACGTTATTTTCGGACTTGTCGCCCTAGACAAACATGTATAAGGGGTATTGGGGATGACCTTTGAGCTTGACCTCAAATTTTTTCACTGAATCGGCATTTTTCGTGTACGTGGATATCTCGGGAACGGTGCATCGCAGAACGAAATGGAAGTTATTCTCGGACTCGTCGCCCTAGACAAACATGTCTAAGGGGTATTAGGGATGACCTTTGACCTTGACCTGAAATTTATTAGCCAAGTCGTCATTTTACATTTTCGTCGATATATCTCGGAAACGATGCGTCATAGAGCGAAACGGACGTTATTTTCTATCTCGTCGCCCACATGCCCTATGGGTATTGAGGATGAATTTTGTTTTGACCTCAAATTTTTTTTTGCTGAGTCGGCACTTTTCATTTTCGACGATATCTCGGAAACGATGCATCGTATATTGAAACAGGACCTGACCCGAATTTTTTTTTTAGTTAGAATTTTGTTTGTTCATTTGGTATCTCAGTACGGTATGTTGTAGAGGCTAACATATGTCATTCATGGCAAGCATATTAATGTTGTAGGTTAGGCTCTACACCGAAATGCCTCCTAGGCATCTTTAGGCCTTGACATCCAGTTTTTTTAAGGGTCTGTAAAAAACTCTTTTTTTTGTCCCAAACAGCTAATTTTTTGCTAAATCAGTATTTCGTATTTTGGTCGATATCTTGGGAACGATGCATCTGCATCAAGTCGCCGCACTGTCTCGGCAGTTTCACCTTGAAGTATGTTAATGAATGGAAGATCTACCTTATTTATTAGTGATCTTAAACTGTCTGTATTTTCTGCATATTCGAGCTAATCATGATTTTGTTTCAACTAGCCAGAAACCAAGTTTATATCAGCTATGTTCCGAGTTTTGGGACAAATTGGTCTTCATATGGCGAAGGTAGGAATGCACAAAACACAAATTAGCAGAAAATTATAGATAATCCCAAATCCTAGGTGATCCCTATCCTTAAGAGTGGTCATCTAGGAATGTTTATTTTCAGAAAAAAATATTCTGCTGTACTTTTTTTCGTCAATAACTCTGCGAATTCTGATCAAATCCGTTTTAAAATTGTTTTCTGATTGCTAGGTGTTCTTCCAATAATTATATCATGATATAACGATGATACAATTTATTATATTAATTAGTAAATATAGATAGTTGAAAGTACGCAACATGTAAGAAGCTAGAACTTTCTGACGATGGTGTTGATTGCGAAGATACTCACACAGCGATAAGTTCATATGATGGTGATCACGAACCGAGAATTGTTTTCATTTTAACTTCACCGTAAATCATGTGAAAAATGATGTACACTATAAGGCACGTTCATTGAGTTGTTTCATTAACTAGTAGGTATTTGTAGGTATATATACACGGAGACAAAACTGTGGGCTATTTCTAAATTGTAAGCCGCATTATGTTATTGGGCCCACGTATCATAACCTGCGTTTTCTTATGTATTCAATAAGAATTAAAAAGCTGACAGATCGATTGAATGGCATTCACTTAGTGGGTGAGAAATGTTAAGGCGCAGGGTATGATACTTTGTCCTGTTATGGCATTAAATTGAAAACAGCGTGCCACGACAATTCCTGGCTAAATTTTCTGAGTTCAGTGCAAGTTAGACTTATATCTCGATAATAGCGACTTATAACTCGATAATAATGACTTATAAACTGGATAATATCGACTTATATGTATAACTTGATAATATCGACTTGTAACTCGATAATATCGATACATATCTCGATAGTATCGACTTATATCTCAGGAGTATCCCATTGTCCAGCCCATATGCATGGATAATGTACGCGGGTAATCAAAAACGAATGTGTCAATTGGCGTATATGTACACGTGTGACCACTGAAAGAAACGATATAAAAATTGAAAACCTCCGCCTATGATATAAACAAAATTAACATCAGTGTTTATTGACAGCAGTTTGACTCTACATTATATATAACCAGTACAATGTTGTTGTTTTTGTTTTCCATACGTTACAAACATACACATTAGGAATACACATTTTATTTTTATACATGTAAATGTAAATGTAAACATGATTTATTTTATTAGGATAACCTACAGCCTAAGCCACGAGGGGATTTCCTCGGTGCAATAACATAAATGTGCAGAACATATATTACAGCATACTATATATACATATGTACAACGGTACAATTCATGCATATATGAAACATTAAATAATCATTTTTGGTTCGAATATATATTAATCTTCAATAATTTTCATACTCATTTGAAACGGTGGGTGTCCACTATGTATTTTTGAATAATGTCGAATAGCTTTACATTATCATCGAATGACATATCGCTTCCGAATAAAAGTGTGTTTAATAATTCCCTTTTCTCAGTTAGTTGCGTGGGTATAATTAAGCTATAGTGGACACCCGGTGCAAGTAAATCACGAATATTTAAACACATTCTCATTCTTTGCTCAGTATATTCTGGACATTCAAGCAGAAAATGTAATGTATCTTCACATATATCTAATTATCTATACAGTGTGTACATTTGTCAGACTCAATAAAATTAAAGTTATATTTATGTTTATTTAGCCCACTTAGCCCAAGTCGAAGTCTGGTGTGGTTTACCCTCCCGTGTCTACTAGTCCCATGGCAATATAGCTTGTTACATTTATACTTATTCGGTTTGAGTCTAGACTTGAAAATTGAGAGTGTCTGAGATGTTCTTATATTCGAGTTCAGATTATTCCAATCAACAACAGTATTAGGAAAAAACGATTTTTTTAGCTGAGTAGTTTTATTTCTATAAGTGCGTAATGACTGGCTATTCCTCAATTGATATGGTACAGTGTCGCTCGTTGATTGGGTGCATTGATTAGATAAATAGTCAGGTGCAAGGCCGTTTTGTATTTTATACATAATAATTAGTCGATGATTTTCCCGTCTCAATTCTAGAGGCTCCCAACCCAGTTCACTCAGTAAGGCACTTTGAGCTGTGTGTTTATAGGCACCTGTACATATTAGCGCACATTCTCTCTGGATGCGATCCAATTCTTTCAAGTAAGTTTTCGGAGATCCATCAAAAATAACATCACCGTATTCTATTATAGGTCGAATAAATGATTTGAATAACGTTTCTAAACACATTCGCGGAACGCTATACTGCACCCGACGTAATAGTCCAACTGATCTTGAGGCTTTCGAGTACAAGTGTAAAATATGATCGGTCCAAGTGCCCTTGTCATTAAATATAATCCCCAAATGTTTATGTATATTGACTTTATTTATTTGGACTTCATTCAGCACAAGGGGTATCTCAGCAGGTTTGCGTTGTTTGCGAGATATATTGATATATTCGGTCTTCTGGGGGTTGAATGCTCATGTATTTTTAAACATGAGCATGACAATGTAAATATGACATATATACAATGATATATGTTTTCATGTATGAGCATTACAATTAAACATGACATATGTTTCCATATATGAGCATGACAATGTAAACATGACATGTTTTCATATGCAGACATATGTACCTCTTTCGTAAAATACATGTGCATGCAGACTATACCCTGATTTTTCTAACTTGTTTATGTTGGTTTTTGGCGATATTTTTGCGATGCTAAATGGAATCGTTCTATAACTTGGCATACTTCACGCGAGAGTCAAATGGCAATTTTCTACCAAATTTCAGACTTCTATCGCAAAGATTGAAGAAGTTGGCAATCTACCCCAATGTTATATTTCATACCAAGATGGGATCTAAAAAATCTGAGAATATTTGAGCAATTGGTCCTGTTTACATCCATCAGGATTTGAAATATTTTTGTAATTTTGGACCAGAAGACACATTGGGATTTACTCTACACAATCATGTTGATTTCGAACGTTTGTACCGCTAAAAAACCGAGCAAATACACAAAATTGTGTGCGGACCCAGAAATTAAATGGCAGGGATCAATTTAACATTGGGGTAGCCTAGATTGCCATCTTTTTTCAATTTTCGCGATAGACGTCTGAAATTCGATGGAAAATTGACGCCTCCCATGTGAAGTATACCAAGTAATAGAACAATACCATAAAGCATCGCAAAAATATCAGCAAAAAATAGTATAAACGAGTTAGAAAAATCAGAGAATATATATCTTGTGGTGGAACTCAAGTCGATATCATCGAGTTATAAGTCGATATTGAGATATAAGTCGATTTTATCAGGATATATTCGATATAGTCGGAGTACCTATTAAAATTGTCGAGATACAGGTCAATATTTTCCAGTTATAAGTCGATATTATCTAGACATAAGTCGATACAATCTAGATAGGTCGCTATTATCGAGATACAGATCGATAAAATTGAGTTATGGTTATAGGACATTCAAAGTTTGATTTATATCTCAGTAATATCAATTTATAATCCGATGATATCGACTTATCAATATTATATTATCGAGTTATGAGTCGATTATCGACATATCATTGGATATTATCGTGAAAAGTCGACATTATTTAAATTTAAGTCGATAATATCGGGATATAACTCAGGAATTGAAAAAATAATACTAGTGACCTTTCTAGGCTTCAAATATAACTTGTTTGCCAGTCCCCAGAGACCAGGGTTGCAGCAGCTATGTTCAAAGTTTGGGACAAATCGGTGTGAATATGGCGAAACTATAAATACAGACATGATTCAGGAGAAAATTAAAGCTATCGATTATAAGTCCTATATGATGTCCATCCTCAAAGCAATTGAACAGTTCACGAGGCCATCACAAAAAGAATGCAATATCTATTTAGCAAATATCAAATATGTGACTACAATGTCGAGTTCATTTGAATATCCTTATTTCAGAGATATACAGATATATTTCAGCTTGTATAAAGAATTTATTTTGAATGCATTACATGATATTTTCAGTTTCATATGTTTGCAAAATCGAATACTGGTGTTGGTGTACTATGTCGTTATAATTACCCTCGCCCCCGATAGCGGGGGTGATGGTATTGCATTCGGATCCGTCTGTCTCCCTGTCTCCCTGTTTGTCTGTCCGCGAGCATAACTAAAAGACAAACGGTCCGATCGATTTGAAACTTATAGGAATGAAGCGGTATGGTATTGGATCGGTCTTGCTCCCCAATTATTCATCAAAACGAATGAAAACTTTTGCCATGGTAAACGAAAATTTATTTTTTCAAATGTGTTAGGACAGGAAATGTATGGAAATCCGGTCACGACATATGGTGTATGATGATTGTTACTTGTCGCTTGACACTTGTTTTTTGATATTTGTCACTTGTCACTCACTTGTCTTTTGCCACTTGTCATTTGTCGCTTGCTGCCTTTTGTTGCTTGTCGTTTGACACTTGCCGTTTGTCGTTATCACGTCCGAGTCGAAATAAAAGCCGTATGTATTGTCATTTTGGCGGGAAAATTTCTATGAAGACGCGCGCATGCAGGCGACTAAACCGAAAATGAAGTGTATCTGTGGCCATGAATTCCGTGAAAGCTTTCGTTTCTGTCCGCAGTGTGGACATTGTATGAAACAATAATGTTGCGGTGTCCTTTTGGAGCGCAGCTGGCTATTTGCCCCACATGCGGGAAGAACTCACCCCCAGACACGCCTGATGTGGATACTTGATATATGCCTAGTTCTAGTAGATCTACTAGCTCCAGTCAATCCAAAACTTCTGCCCAGACAGGTATATTTATTTGTGAACCAGCTAATACTGGCATAGATCTATGACCAGAGAGGATATGAAATATTTGCCAAATGAGTAGATCTATGTTAGGCCTAGATCTGTTAAAACTATTTGCATGACATATGATATTGTGTCATATCTCTAGATCTCAAGCCATACGAAGGAAAAGGGAAGGAAAACCATGCAAGGTATTACACTACAGTCCCCAGATGTAGATCCTGCAAGTGTGAATTTATTTTGATCTAGATTTATGGAAATGTTAACCCCTAGGTGTTTTTCATAACTCATGCCTCGAATCATACAGCGTAACTGCGTAAGGCCAAAAAATGTGGTTCAGGAAACCCCGGAGGCAACATTGCCAAAATTTAGGATAACCACTAGGCCTACCCCATTGTTAATTTAGCTCCATAATTGAATTCCTGGCTGAAATTCAACATGCATTGGGGGTAGAGTGTCAACTTTTTCAATTTTTGCGACAGAACTACGGTACAAAATTGCCGTTTGGCTCCCAGGTGAATTACTAGTATGCCAAGTTATAACACGATACCATTTAGTGTCGCAAAAATATCAGCAGAAACCTGTGTGAACGAGTTGAAGAAATCATACAGAGTAGTACCTTACCTTAAATTGTTTGGCAATGAAATCGGAAACAGGACATTTTTTTGTTAAGCCTATTTGTAAGCCGGTGCGGCATGCGAGAAGTGACAAATGAGAAGCGACATGTGACATGCGAAAAATATTACCTACATGGACATGTAACCTGCGAGTTAGCGTATAAACTGCGACCTGCGAGCTATAAACTGCGACATGCGAGTCAACTTTACAAACTGCGACTTGCGTGAAACAAAATGCAACTTGAATATCCTACACATTTTTTTCATATTAAACCATGGTTTACTACGGAATAAGTCATAGTTTATAGTTCGGAGGTTGCATTGTCGCTTCTCAATTGTTACTTCTCGCATGTCGTACCGGCGTTCCATTGCTAGTCTGTCATCCTTTTTATTGATAACAAATTCTTCAAATATCTCGGAAATCTTTGACACTGGCCAGATTTTTCCAAATTTGGTATACCCTGAGCTCTTTACAGGGTCTATTTCCACAGTTTGAATTTTGGGCTAGGATGTACAGTACATGTAACGTGGGCAATTCATTACCCACTAATTTCCCCTATTTAGGATCCGGAATGACAATTGGTTACGATAGAAAAGTGTTCTTTATTACACACCAGATGTTCTTTTTATCTGTATTTATCATTTCGTGCCACAGATTAACTCATCATTGTCGTTGATTATCATAGAGAAACAGGATTGTTCACTAAATTGTACATGTGCTCCAAATTTTGTGATTTTTAGGTTACCGAAACTATGGTCCAATAACCTATTGCCGTGGCGTTGCATCGGTCTGTCGTCCGTCCGTTCACATTTTTACGGTCGAGTTTACTGTCTCAATGTCACCTGCAATGCCTAAAACCAAAAATGTCCGGTAGCCTATCTTAGCCCTTGGGCTAATTTTTTCCCAGCCATTACTATCATGTTTAGCCTCTGAAAATGTTTTCAAATGTTGACGCTTTCATCACGTTTAAATATTACAGACCAGTTTGATTGATTTCTTCCCCCCCCCCCCCTTCCCTTTTCAATTGGTTTATTTTCTTTTGGGAAGGTCAAGGATGAGAGAAAACATGTTCTAACATGTGGGAGGGAGGTTATGAAGAATGGGAGACCAATACTCTCTCTCAAAAAAAGATCAGGACATTCCATGATCAGACAGATGGTCCTTGGGAACACAGATTACGATTCTCTGCTCAGCATCCTCTGCGCTGAGTTTGATGTTCCGATTGGAGGTTCGGTTCTTTATAACTACCAGGATGAGGCAATCGACCCGGTCGACTTTATGGTTGACAAATATGTCCGAATGAAAAGGACACTTGGCAAAACTAAAGTATATGTACTTCACGACGTTGATACAGGTATGAAACCGGATCTTCAACAGACGACGTACATGCAGAGCAGATTTCAAAGAAAGAGATTGAAGCCTTGAGGACCCCGGAGACAAGACCATCCATCCCCGAGCGTGATACATCGGAGGATACAACAATAGAACCACCAGCACTGCCCGAGATCCATACATCGGATGACACAACAATAGAACCACCAGCACTGCCCGAGATCCATACATCCGAGGACACAACAATAGAACCACCAGCACTGCCCGAGATCCATACATCGGATGACACAACAATAGAACCACCAGCACTGCCCGAGATCCATACATCGGATGACACAACAATAGAACCACCAGCACTGCCCGAGATCCATACATCGGAGGACACAACAATAGAACCACCAGCACTGCCCGAGATCCATACATCGGAGGACAAAACAATAGAACCACCAGCACTGCCCAAGATCCGTGCATCGGAGGACACAACAATAGAACCACCAGCACTGCCCGAGATCCATACATCGGAGGACACAACGATAGAACCACCAGCACTGCCCGAGATCCATACATCGGAGGACACAACAATAGAACCACTAGCACTGCCAGAGATCCATACATCAGAGGACACAACAATAGAACCACCAGCACTGCCCGAGATCCATACATCAGGGGACACAACAATAGAAGCAACAGCACTGCCCGAGATCCATACATAGCAGGACACAACAATAGAACCACCAGCACTGCCCGAGATCCATACATCGGAGGACACAACAATAGAACCACCAGCACTGCCCGAGATCCATACATCGGGGGACACAACGATAGAACCACCAGCACTGGCCGAGATCCATACATCGGAGGACACAACAATAGAACCACCAGCACTGCCCGAGATCCATACATCGAGGGACACAACGATAGAACCACCAGCACTGGCCGAGATCCATACATCGGAGGACACAACAATAGAACCACCAGCACTGCCCGAGATCCATACATCGAGGGACACAACGATAGAATCACCAGCACTGCCCGAGATCCATACATCGGGGGACACAACAATAGAACCACCAGCACTGCCCGAGATCCATACATCGGAGGACACAACAATAGAACCACCAGCACTGCCCGAGATCCATACATCAGAGGACACAACAATAGAACCATCAGCACTGCCCGAGATCCATACATCGGAGGAGACAACAATAGAACCACCAGCACTGCCCGAGATCCGTACATCGGAGGAGACAACAATAGAACCACCAGCACTGCCCGAGATCCATACATCGGAGGAGACAACGATAGAACCACCAGCACTGCCCGAGATCCATACATCGGAGGACACAATAGAACCACCAGCACTGCCCGAGATCCATACATCAGAGGACACAACAATAGAACCACCAGCACTGCCCGAGATCCATACATCGGGGGACACAACTATAGAACCACCAGCAATGCCCGAGATCCATACATCGGAGGACACAACAATAGAACCACCAGCACTGCCCGAGATCCATACATCGGGGGACACAACTATAGAACCACCAGCAATGCCCGAGATCCATACATCGGAGGACACAACGATAGAATCACCAGCACTGCCCGAGATCCATACATCGGGGGACACAACAATAGAACCACCAGCACTGCCCGAGATCCATACATCGGAGGACACAACAATAGAACCACCAGCACTGCCCGAGATCCATACATCAGAGGACACAACAATAGAACCATCAGCACTGCCCGAGATCCATACATCGGAGGAGACAACAATAGAACCACCAGCACTGCCCGAGATCCGTACATCGGAGGAGACAACAATAGAACCACCAGCACTGCCCGAGATCCATACATCGGAGGAGACAACGATAGAACCACCAGCACTGCCCGAGATCCATACATCGGAGGACACAATAGAACCACCAGCACTGCCCGAGATCCATACATCAGAGGACACAACAATAGAACCACCAGCACTGCCCGAGATCCATACATCGGGGGACACAACTATAGAACCACCAGCAATGCCCGAGATCCATACATCGGAGGACACAACAATAGAACCACCAGCACTGCCCGAGATCCATACATCAGAGGACACAACAATAGAACCACCAGCACTGCCCGAGATCCATACATCAGAGGACACAACGATTGAACCACCAGCACTGCCCGAGATCCATACATCGGAGGACACAATAGAACCACCAGCACTGCCCGAGATCTATACATCGGAGGACACAACGATAGAACCACCAGCACTGCCTGAGATCCATACATCAGAGGACACAACGATAGAACCACCAGCACTGCCCGAGATCCATACATCGGAGGACACAACAATAGAACCACCAGCACGGCCCGAGATCCATACATCGGAGGACACAATAGAACCACCAGCACTGCCCGAGATCCATACATCGGAGGACACAACAATAGAACCACCAGCACTGCCCGAGATCCATACATCAGAGGACACAACGATTGAACCACCAGCACTGCCCGAGATCCATACAACAGAGGACACAACAATAGAACCACCAGCACTGCCCGAGATCCATACATCGGAGGACACAACGATAGAACCACCAGCACTGGCCGAGATCCATACATCAGAGGACACAACAATAGAACCACCAGCACTGCCCGAGATCCATACAACAGAGGACACAACAATAGAACCACCAGCACTGCCCGAGATCCATACATCGGAGGACACAACGATAGAACCACCAGCACTGCCCGAGATCCATACATCGGAGGACACAACAATAGAACCACCAGCACTGCCCGAGATCCATACATCAGAGGACACAACGATAGAACCACCAGCACTGCCCGAGATCCATACATCGGAGGACACAACGATAGAACCACCAGCACTGGCCGAGATCCATACATCGGAGGACACAACAATAGAACCACCAGCACTGCCCGAGATCCATGCATCGGAGGGCACAACGATAGAACCACCAGCACTGCCCGAGATCCATACATCAGAGGACACAACGATAGAACCACCAGCACTGCCCGAGATCCATACATCGGAGGACACAACGATAGAACCACCAGCACTGCCCGAGATACATACATCGGAGGACACAACGATATAACCACCAGCACTGCCCGAGATTCATACATTGGAGGACACAACGATAGAACCACCAGCACTGCCGGAGATCCATACATCGGAGGACACAACGATAGAACCACCAGCACTGCCAGAGATCAATACATCGGAGGACACAACAATAGAACCACCAGCACTCTCGAGATCCATACATCGGAGGACACAACAAAAGAACCACCAGCACTGCCAGCGATCCATACATAGCAGGACACAATGATAGAACCACCAGCATTGCCCGAGATCCATACATCTGAGGACACAACAATAGAACCACCAGCACTGCCCGAGATCCATACATCAGAGGACACAACGATTGAACCACCAGCACTGCCCGAGATCCATACAACAGAGGACACAACAATAGAACCACCAGCACTGCCCGAGATCCATACATCGGAGGACACAACGATAGAACCACCAGCACTGCCCGAGATCCATACATCGGAGGACACAACGATAGAACCACCAGCACTGCCCGAGATCCATACATCGGAGGACACAACAATAGAAGCACCAGCACTGCCAGAGATCCATACATCGGAGGACACAACGATAGAACCACCAGCACTGCCCGAGATCCATACATCGGAGGACACAACAATAGAAGCACCAGCACTGCCAGAGATCCATACATCGGAGGACACAACGATAGAACCACCAGCACTGCCCGAGATCCATACATCAGAGGACACAACAATAGAACCACCAGCACTGCCCAAGATCCATACATCAGAGGACACAACAATAGAACCACCAGCACTGCAACAGATCCATACATCGGAGGACACAACAATAGAACCACCAGCACTGCCCGAGATCCATACATCAGAGGACACAACAATAGAACCACCAGCACTGCCCAAGATCCATACATCGGAGGATACAACGATAGAACCACCAGCACTGCCCGAGATCCATACATCGGAGGACACAACAATAGAACCACCAGCACTGCCCAAGATCCATACATCGGAGGATACAACGATAGAACCACCAGCACTGCCCGAGATCCATACATCGGAGGACACAACAATAGAACCACCGGCACTGCCCAAGATCCATACATCGGAGGATACAACGATAGAACCACCAGCACTGCCCGAGATCCATACATCGGAGGACACAACAATAGAACCACCAGCACTGCCCGAGATCCATACATCGGAGGACATAACAATAGAACCGCCAGCACTGCCCGAGATCCATACATCGGAGGACACAACAATGGAACCACCAGCACTGCCCGAGATCCATACATCGGTGGTCACAACAATAGAACCACCAGCACTGTCCGAGATCCATACATCGGAGGACACAACAATAGAACCACCAGCACTGCCCGAGATCCATACATCGGTGGTCACAACAATAGAACCACCAGCACTGCCCGAGATCCATACATCGGAGGACACAACAATAGAACCACCAGCACTGCCCGAGATTCATACATCGGAGGACACAACAATAGAACCACCAGCACTGCCCGAGATTCATACATCAGAGGACACAACAATAGAACCACCAGCACTGCCCGAGATTCATACATCGGAGGACACAACAATAGAACCACCAGCACTCTCGAGATTCATACATCGGAAGACACAACAATAGAACCACCAGCACTGCCCGAGATCCATACATCGGAGGACACAACAATAGAACCACCAGCACTCTCGAGATTCATACATCGGAGGACACAACAATAGAACCACCAGCACTGCCCGAGATTCATACATCGGAGGACACAACAATAGAACCACCAGCACTGCCCGAGATTCATACATCGGAGGACACAACAATAGAACCACCAGCACTGCTCACCAGCACTGCCCGAGATCCATGCATCGGAGGACACAACAATAGAACCACCAGCACTGCCCGAGATCAATACATCGGAGGACACAACGATAGAACCACCAGCACTGCCCGAGATCCATACATCGGAGGACACTACGATAGAACCACCAGCACTGCCCGAGATCCATACATCGGACACAACAATAGAACCACCAGCACTGCCAGAGGTCCTTACATCGGAGGACACAACAATAGAACCACCAGCACTGCCTGAGATCCATACATCGGAGGACACAACGATAGAACCACCAGCACTGCCCGAGATCCATACATCGGAGGACACAACAATAGAACCACCAGCACTGCCCGAGATCAATACATCGGAGGACACAACGGTAGAACCACCAGCACTGCCCAAGATCCATACATCGGAGGACACAACAATAGAACCACCAGCACTGCCCAAGATCCGTGCATCGGAGGACACAACGATAGAACCACCAGCACTGCCCGAGATCCATACATCGGAGGACACACTGCCCGAGATCCATACATCAGAGGACACAACGATAGAACCACCAGCGCTGCCCGAGATCCATACATCAGAGGACACAACGATAGAACCACCAGCACTGCCCGAGATCCATACATCGGAAGACACAACGATAGAACCCCCAGCACTCTCGAGATCCATACATCAGAGGACACAACGATAGAACCACCAGCACTGCCCGAGATCCATACATCAGAGGACACAACGATAGAACCACCAGCACTGCCCGAGATCCATACATCGGAGGACACAACAATAGAACCACCAGCACTGCCCGAGATCCATACATCGAAGGACACAACAATAGAACCACCAGCACTGCCCGAGATGTTGCCTGTGACTACACAAGACATCATGTCGGAAGAGGTACAATAACAGATCTCTCACTCATACTACAGTACTGTGTTCTTGAAGCATCATGTAAAAACTCATAACACATGCGTCTGCACTCAACTATACATGTGTCCTCCGCCCGGGGACTAAAATGAATTCATATCCGTGCGTGCATTCGTCCTGGCCTCTTAGTACTCTGCAAATATTCATCGCAGACAAATTTGTACCCCTGATGCATCTTATTGAGTTCTCGGTCAAGGTTGATGGGTGATCTTGACCTGTTTTCAAGGTCACGATCAAGGTGAAAATTGGCATGGTGGAATTAACAATAATAGTAATGTGAAGTTTTTATATAGCGCTTTCCCAGGAACCTGCTCAAAGCGCTTCACAGTTATTACCCCCGATATATGGCCAGGAACCACTTTCCGACTCCCTGGGGTCCATAGACAATATATTTGTCAGAGACTTTTTGTTGCCATATTGGCGCAAGGTGACTAGGACACACGTACAATTTCCAACACTGCCAATCGGGTACTCAATTATACGACTGAGTGAACCGAGACACATTGTGGTACACACCTTGCCCAAGGGTGTTAGACAGCCAACACAGCAGCGCCAGCGCCGCGGCTCGAACCAGCAACCTGCTGGTCACGAGACGAGCGCCTTAACTGACTGCGCCAACTGCCCCCAGTTTTCAAGGTCACGATCAAGGTGAAAATTGGCATGGTGGAATTCGAGGCAAAAGTCGAATTTTCAGGCTCATAATAATAATAATAATAATAATAATAATAATAATAATAATAATGATAAACAAGGTTGTGGTCAAGGTTTAACAACATATATGCAGTTCCGGGCAGGGGACAAGGCCACCATGTGGTGGATCTCTCGTCTCAAATTTGAAATGATCTGGCCTAATGAAATGATTTTACCATTATTCAAGGTACTGTCTTTGCCGCATGACCTAACTTTGAGCCCTGGAGTACTCACTGCTGGCCCAATGGATGACACATTGGAAGAACATACAGACATGAATCAGCCCGCAGTGAGGTGCTACAACTTGATATGATGATGCGGTGCGGTGCAGTGCGGGCTCATTTTATTTCAATGCAGGCTATTGAGTGTGCGGTGCGGACGCGGGGGTGAAATGTTGTATTTTATTTTGGCTAAGGATGGTCAAGGTTAGACTGTAATTCAGCCTTGTCATATCAAATTCATCAGCAAAATATGACTGATAATTGATGAATGACTTTGTGGAGTGCTATTAGGAGATCGGGAAACCAGTGTTGTCAGTCACAGATGACCAGAACTTGAGTTACCGGTATTAATTATGGCAAGAAATAAAGTGAATGTTGGATTTGATTTTGACTAAGGAAGACCATGTTAGAGTGTAATTCAGTCTTATTATCTCAAATTTGGTTTAGGAATCAGGTGTTTTGATCACAATGAATGTGATTATCTAACAATGTTCAACAAGATATAAGATATTTTTGTGGAGTGCTATTAGAAGATTGGGAAACAGTGTTGTCAGTCACAACACTGTTTTTTTTCACTTTTCGGTTTCCGGACGATAACTCAAGAACGCCTTGACGAATCTCCGAGAAATTTTCACCAGTTATCACATATATTACATAGATGAATCCCATTGTTTTGGAGCCAGCTCCGAGGTTCGGTTAGTCCGTGAGGATGAATTTTGTGTCGAATGGTTTCCGGATGATTACTCAAAAAGTACTTGTGCTACCATTCTGAAACTTGACAAATATGTTGATATAGTGTCGCAGAGGAACCCTGTCGATTCTGGGCTCAATCCCTCAAACGACCTTCGGCCCAGGGGCCGAAACAATTTTGGTGAGTCATCCTTGAAGCTCATTGTATATCTCAGAAACGGTGCATCGTAGAGCGAAACGGACGTTATTCTTTGGACTCGTGACACTAGACAAACATGTCTTAGTGGTATGTTGGGTGAACTTGGCCCTGTGCCAATTCTTTTTTAGCTGAGTCGGCGTTTTTCATTTTCGGCCATATCTCGGAAACGGCCGAAACAATTTTGGTGAGTCATCCTTGAGGCTCTTTGCATATCTCAGAAACGGTGCATCGTAGAGCGAAACGGATGTCATTTTCGGTCTCGTGACACTAGGCAAACATGTCTGAAGGGTATGTTGGGTGAACTTGGTCCTGGGCCAAATTTTTTTTGCTTTCTTGACATTTTTCATTTTTGGCCATAGAGTCTATCTCGGAAACGATGCGCCGTTGAATGAAACGGAAGTTATTTTTGGACTCGTGGTACTAGACAAACATGTCTTAGGGGTATGTTGGGTGAGTCGGCACTTTTCATTTTCGGCCATATCTCGTTTATTCCATTTTATATCTCAGAAAGCGTCGTCTTAGAGTGAAATGGATGCATCTACGTAATCATTTTGGTTGCAGAGTTTCACCCTGTGATTGTGTTGTGTATCGAAATGCCACAAGGCCTCTAGGCCTTTACGTCTAGTTTTTTTTGTTTGCGTTTACATTGTATCATTTTGTGTTCATAGGGCAATGAACAATGCAATTCACTTCCATGTTTTGAAGTTCAATGTAGTAAAATGTTTACCCAAGGTCTTTTGTTTTGTGTGTGTGTTTTCCTGTGAAAAAATTGACATTCCCGGGGTGCGGGTGATTGTTGTACGCACTTGATCATGACTATTCTAGTATTCTACTGTATGTACCAGTCAATGTTACGGCTAGGGCTAGGGTAATTAGATTTTTTGCTAACACGCTGCAATATAAATCCAAACATTTATCGACATTCACTTGAAAGGCTAGCATGTGATGTTGCATGATTTCCAGACATATTTCAGCAAAGTCATTGTCACATCCATAAGCACGATGTATTTCACACAAACTTCACAAAAATTGATCAGCAGCTTGGTCAAATGGCACTCTATAATCCTGGACTCCAAAAATCTCTGGTATCGAGTACATTACATCAGGCTGACCACACTGTGTTGCGATTTTTCTGTTCTTGCGTACTCTATGACTGTTCCATTTCTGCTTGATTTCTGCTTGATTTCCTCTCTCATTAACGGTAGAAAACAAAACAACAAGAGGTCACGGTGAAGTGGATTATTAACGTCTAATAGTTCGAAGCTTTCCATATCGTGGAGCAATTCTTTCCAAGTTGGTGAAGGCTGATCTCAGGAAACCCCACCACCTTTCAATTCTTTGGTTATGGACTGATCTTCCGTGCAAGTATGGTTTTTCACCTCTTTGAAACCCACTTGTTTCACGAAGAAGAGCTTGAATTTTATATCTCAGCAATGTTGCCATTTTCTGATCCTCGATCAAATCTGATGGTGACAGGCACTGCATTTATTTTTTTTATGTAATTCATAAAATACTGTGCCACGATTTCGTATTTTTTGTTAGTGTTAATGATTTCGAGCCAAAGTATTTTTCTACCCCACCCGTCAATTGCAGCATGGATAAAAATTCCATACTTTGACAGTTTGTCGTTGCCATCGGCGTGTATCAGGTAGTTGGGACCTTTGGAGTGGTATTCTATGCGATGAAGACGGCCTGATCGTCTCGCCTCCAAACCTCCTGGATCCAAGAGTGACATAGCATCGCGGACAGTCTCTCTGTAAAATCAAAACGAAGAATAAACACAAACTTGGTGAATCACAAATAGAATGAATGAAACTAGGATCTCAGAACTAATACATGTCGGAGAAATTTCCCAAAGTCTGCTGAGAGAACATTCATGCGTAAATTGACAGTTTTGTGAGTTGCTTTAGGGCCTGATTTCAGGAGGAATGTCATCCTATAATTTCCATAACCTGACAAACCCAACCCCGCGAGTCGACTAAGAACCACCATTTAGACGAGAAGACATCTAGACATGGTCAGGGGGTCAATTCTTCCGCTGACGTACTCAAAGCTGGTTTACATGATCAAACTACTTCAAACTTTCTACTTCAAACTACTTCACACTCCTAAACGTGAGTTTGATGGTGGGTGTTTACACGATCAAACTCGTCACGTGCGTCAAATACTTCGATTTAGATCCAGAGATCTACATCAAACTCTTTCAAATTCCTGTTTACACGATCAAACTGGCGTCAAATTTCAAAGTTTGAGGAAGTTTGAAGTGGTTTTATTATGTAAACCAGGCTTTAAACGGAGGTCAGACTGTTATACACATATTAAATAATATTGTAGGGCCAAAAAAAAATGGCGAAAATCCGAGAATCGATTCTCGCAAAGATTCTCGCAAAATGGCTCTTGATTATTGCAAAGTATATGAGAACAGGATTCTCGCAAAATTTTATGAAATTCTAGTCCTGTACTGAATAATGTAACATATTCACCGGTTTACTCTTAATTGGTGTTTGTTCCGCAGAACTCTCCACATGATGGCAATTCCAACATTTCGGCCATCTCGATCCATTTCATCTTGAACAGCCTCAAGGACACTACGAATGGAACTTTCTTTCCCTTTTCTTCGTAACCCAAGTACACGAAGACGTATTTGAATCTGCCTTGACCTGAACATAAAATACAAAGATGGAATATGGGCTCGGTAAATATCATGTTAATTAGTATTTTAAGGTTCATTTTGCTTTCATCTAATTATTACATCTAAATAATTATGTTAACGGTGTAGAATCCAAAGCAATAACTTGCACTTACGATCTCCAGATATCATGTTTAATTCCCAGGGCTGCGACTATCTGTGGAATTGTGTACCCTAAATAAAAATACTACTCCACCAAGTTGTCGTCTGGTACGACAGCGAACGTTAAGGTTTGATAAAACGAAACACAAAATTATATGCTGGGACGGTAAATATAGACTCTACTAGTACTAGATTATACGATTGAAATATGTTTTATGTTTCACACATTGGACACGTTTGCAATGAATTGTCAAAGTTACAAATATGTCAGCAAAGATACACATTTTATAGGCGCCGAATATCTGGACGAGTATACGACTGTATGTTGTGCAAACTTTCAGGTAGAATGGGCCACGTATACGTGCACAGGATCTCAACTATCAAAGGTCAAATATCATAATGTGGCAAGGAACAAAATACAAGTGACAAGTAACAAAATACAACTTTCAAAATGTCAAATAACAATTATCAAGCGTCACATGGTAACGACAAAAGACAAGTGTCAAATGACAAGTGACAAAATACAAATAATAAATGACAAGCGAACCTCCCCTATAACAAAATACTGATATTCAAACGGATATTGAACATAATGTATGAAGTATCTCCGAAAAGCTTGTGAAGTTTTGGAGGTCAGCGTCAGGAATTCAGGCCATGGTCGAGAATAAGGTCGAAATCGACCTTTTATTCATGATTAATTTTGGCTATGATTTTCAATTTTTTAATGGCGAATTCCCCATCATTTGATAGATGACCGATGGTCGTACGACCAAAATTCCATATTATCGCCCAAGGTCGAAAACGGGTCGATCATCAGCTTTTATTTTATAATAACAAAATGTAAGGGATGAGGGTTTGCAATCTCTGATTGTCTCGTTTTCATTACGAATTAATAAATAATAATAAAAGATTTATTGGTCGCAGCATAAAATATACACTGAATAATACACATAATCTATTGGAATGAGAAATAAAACATTTGACATATGGTCAGAAAAACTAGTGAACACTATTGGAAAGATTTCAGCTCGGCATTGGCAGCTGGGTTATTATGGTTGGAGCACTCCACTCGGTGGATGTGTTTTCGCTGGTCTAGGATCATCGTCCAGTTCGCACGTAATATCATGCCAACAGTTCTCTGCATATTTTGTATAAACATTCTGAATACTGCAGATTTATCTCATGTAAATTTTCCAATAACAGTTCATTTTTACAAAAGTCGCATACATTACGCAAACAGGTTTCTATTTTCGTACCCTCGTCAACACAAACAATTTCAATGCAATACTCCAGGGTGAATATCTTTTTTTTCCAAAACGAGGGTCTATAGTTGACGTAAAGATGAAATAACCGATACTGAACCAACCACTGTCAATTTTATTATTTATTGCCAAACCTGCAACATACTGTGCTGGGTTCATTACTCTACGTACGTTTGTGATTACTCAATGTCCAATATAATCAGTGACATCAGCGGACAATTGGAACTTTCAATGCGCCTCATGTGCATACGGCATACGTACGAGATAGATACGGTCTACGTGAAACCCATTCAATCAATCTCACAATATATTCCAATTCGTACAGAATGTTTCAATTCATGCACAAAACGCCCACATTTATTTTACGAATAGAACCACATAGAAATCCTATCCACAATAGCAATACAGCCAATGCCTCCAAACTACAGGTATAGTTACATGTCCTGATAAGTGTCGACGCACATAAGCATACAGTCAGTTACGCCTTAGACACGGAACATGATGTACCTGTATCAGTTCATACTTCTGCCTTCAGTCGCCACATTGCTCAGTAAGTATGACGATTTGTTTATTTGAATTAGATCCAGAGTCGCCGCTGGTGTGCTGGACAGTGGTCTCCAAAGTTGTTCCCAACTCTTCGTGATGAAGTTCCAACGAGTTTGGATCTGGCCGCATGGGGAAATTCAGAAAATATATTGAAGGATGACCAACTAATTGAACGGGACTATCGCACTAATACCACACGCGGCTTTTTCCGAATTTCGGCTGCTACAGTCGCATTAAACATGGAACCAATATCATATTCCAGGCAAAATCGAAAAAAATTGTATTGAACTCCATGAATCACAATATGGCCATAAGGAGCTGGAATCAGACTTTCTGGAAATAGTGAGCATTTCTTGCACCACATGTGGTACCCGCCATGAATTCCCCAAACTTAATATGCACACTGGTCTTGCTGCATAATACGGAAGCCCAGATAGGACATTTGCCCCGATAGTTTATCTCGCCTCGGCGAACTGTTATCTCGCCTCGGCGAACTGTTATCTCGCCTCGGCGAACTGTTATCTCGCCACGGCGAACTTTTATCTCGCCTAGGCGAACTGTTATCTCGCCACGGCGAACTGTGGCTGCCGTTTGTAAGGATTATATAACTGGCAACTTAGTAGTTGGCCTCGGCGAACTGCTATCTCGCCTCGGCATACTGGTGATAGATTTGGTGCACTTATCAACCAGATTGTGATGACGTCCGTAGAATTTCTTGAAAGCAGGAGAATGGACTTTGTCAGACAACAAATTTATGCTCTGTGATCATTCTAGCGATCGAAAAGCTCTCCTGGATTTGCTTACGCCGTTCCGTTCACCTCTCTCCAAAATCTGGAATATTTTTGAAACCATATGGAGTACATCCATACATGTGCTTGAATGTGCGTGAAACAAGCACTGGTATTTAGTCATGTGGTATATTTTTTATAAACTACCCCCCATCGAATTTCATTAAAAGGTGGAAATTATACAACGGCTATAGTCATTTATATGCCCTTTCCAAACCTAAAATAGTGTTGCATTCTACATTCTATCTAGATAGCATGTTTGCCCTTCCGTGTTTTCAATCATGAAATAACACCACTTTCATACTGAACTTATCCAGTACCACGCATCATTCATCATGTTCCATACATTATTCATTATCCAGTTCCAGCTGTGCGGGGACAAAGTTGTGATCTGGGATGCTCCGCAGGACAAGTCTGCAACTTCGGAAAATGTGTCCGACTTCAAGGTTTGATTTCTTCCAAACACAACCCAACGATAGAATGAACTGTAGTGGTTTGTTATAGTTATATTTTTAGGCTATCTGTCACAGGATGTTGATCGATACGTAATGTACTTTCATATTACGAGGTTGGTGTCTAGTAATAACAATACATAACAATACATTGCCAACTTATAACAGCTCATTAGCTGGTACTTCTGCATTTGTGACTTGGAATAACATTCTTTGTGTCCAACATTCAGGGTCAGTCCATCTATAGTATCTATAACCTAACAAAGGCTGTCTGAATGCAACTAAACAAGTGTTGCATGCATCAATATTATGTGTCATTGGCAGTTTTTCATAACTTGATCGAGGAAATATCAATGACACTATTCTTAACATCCAAACTGGATAGAGAACTAATATTGTCTCATTCATAAAATTGCTTTGTATGTAACTGTTCGGTCTAAACCAGGATTACGAAAGAATATATATTGACAAATAAAATTTATTCATTTTCGGGTCCATTTGTTGGGTCATTACTATGGATTCAATCACTCTGAATACCCAGTAGTTAAGGCGACACCCAGCTAGATTCTGACTCAGGAATGGTCAGAGATGATGAAACAACAAGAAGTTCATAATAGGGATGTTTCATATGCACGTTCGTGGATGCACGAACAGCACGTACGTACGAACCGCACAACAGGCTGATCTGGAGGGGACCGGTTGTTGTTTCAGAACAGACTACGCAGAGATGACCTCAGCCTGAGCGACGCGGAGATGACCAATGCATCAACTGTATACGTGCCGCGACTTAATTTACAATGCGTTCATAAATTTATCGTCCGCTGTGTGTTATGATTAGTAATAGATGTTATTATAGTAATAATTAGTAAATATTTTGAATTTATGGAAATACATTTGCCGTGACATTAGTTATATTTTGCTATAATTTAAACCTTTTCACACAAAACTGTCGAATTGTGATTAATGAATGTGATTAACATATTCTGGTACCAGCTGAGAAGATATTTATGCAATGTATATTTTTTTGCATATTCTCCAAGCTAAAGAAAGTGTTGCGAACATTGTACTCAGATCTATATTTTTTTGCCAAAGCAGTATGTGTATGAAATACATGTTAAAACAACGTACAATACTAAGAATATTGGGATATAGGACATTGGACAATACAAGTATACATATCTTCCGCGTGGGTATTCCGAGTTTATGATCACTCGGAATCACTGCCAAATATTTTCTTTGTCAAACGAACTATAAATTTGTTTTGTGCTTTCTGGGACATATGAACGATACAAAGGCAGTCATATAGGCACATTCCGCAAATTGGTCTGAATGGTGACCTACCATTTTCAGCCGAACGTGTTATTAAAAAACATACTTTGGATGAAAGTTTCAGTTCACCGTGGAATTATGGTAATTTCAACCCGAAAATATCTGCGTAATGGGTAATTTGTCCATTTTCAATCAACTAACGTTTAATAACAAACAACCGAACAGATTTCTGCTACCTTTGAAATCATAAGATTTGTTTTTCGCAATGACGAAATGTATATATTAACGGCTTTAATTCGTTGTTATGCTTGTCATGAGAATTGTGAGATTAAGTCATTGTTTTCTAAATTTAAGCAAAATTCTGTAATCTTGAATGGATTCCTGTAGCGATAAAACGAGCATGGCGATCAAAATCGAGCGGGTTCATAATTGACAAGCAAACCCAGGGTTAAATTTCTCATATATTTCATCAATACTTGATTTCAGTGAAAATTACCAAAATTGACCCATCTCGCAGATAATTTGAATTAGAATTACCTATAATTCCTATACAACACTGAAGATATTTTTTCCGAAGTATACCTTACTGCACAATGTCATACGAATGATTGTTTAGTCGTTCAGAATGATAATTTAAAAGCAACTTCAAATCTCGTGACAATCTATTATACCTCGTGGAGGTTTTGGCAAGGGTACTGAATTCGAATCAGTGCAATGGACATCAGCACGTCAGCTAAATGTAACAAGTGATAAAGTGGACATTTTGCCGTCAGTGTGTTCTGTGTTAACAAAAAATCACTCACGAAATATTAAATAATTGTACCGATAGCTAGAGTGATGATGCTAACATCTGGGCATATAACCTCCGCTCCCTCACTATCTGATGACTTTATTGAT
Organism: Terebella lapidaria; assembly: GCA_949152475.1. Taxonomy (NCBI): domain Eukaryota; kingdom Metazoa; phylum Annelida; class Polychaeta; order Terebellida; family Terebellidae; genus Terebella; species Terebella lapidaria. The sequence continues at coordinate 30,988,568 of OX424563.1, read as the reverse complement.
CACATTTTCGTGATTTAACCAAAGTTACCACTATTCTGATGGCCATTCAACATACAACTCAAAATAAAAATTGTACTGACGTGAGTAGTTACTGTAGATCATCCCTTTGATGGCGATGGTATTTTGATGGAAGCGATGGTACCCGCTTGGTATTTTGGGCTCTTGGTTGACCCGGGTATGAACACCCCTCCACCCCCCCCCCCCCCCCCCCACAAAAAAAACAAGGCTGGAACAGTCATCGCTGACGTTTGAAATACTTTTTAAAGAGTTAAGTAGACAGTTTTTGTCTTTTTGTGAATATATTATTAAACGAACGACTCCGACCAAAATAATAACCGGTCCCCTCAAGATCGGCCTGTTCGTGCAGTTCGTAGTACGTTCTGTTCGTGCCTCCACGAACGTGCATATGAAACATCCCTAGTGACGCCAAGACATTTTATCCACACTTCTGAGGATTGATATCGTCGAGTAGATCCTGTAAATTTCTAAAACATATGATAATTACGATATTCTGTGTTTAATAGACTGTTGATAGACTGATGATGGCCATACTTTCCAAGACTGATAACTAACATACTTTCCAAATCGTAGTTAACAATATAATATTACGATAACGTACTTCCCACACTGTGGTTAACAATAGACTGATAACTAACATACTTTCCAGACTGTAGTTCATACTATACCGTACTTCCCACACTGTGGTTAACAACAGACTGATAACTAACTTACTTTCCATAATGTGGCTGACACCATACAGATTTTACCGTAATTTACAGACTGTGGTTGCGCTGTGAACCCCAAGGAGTTTACTAAGTGTTCCTACCAGGCGAGTGAGAATGAGGAGTTGTCCTGTAAAGCAGCCGGCTGCTGCTGGTATCAACGAAACGCGAGAAGGCGGGGCAAATGCTACAAACCCATCAGTATGTGTGATGATACAAACTTCGGTTGACATAGTATTTATTGCATATATGCAAGATATAGATTCTGAGAATTTCTTTAAGAATCACCGGCACGATGAGACGAATTTGTGGAAGTAGGCATAAATGTATTTACTATGTGTAGTAGGATACATTTATGAATGAGATTATTGCTCGACTATTTGCTAAATGTTCTGCATGCTCGGTAATTCTGCGGTAAGTTATGTACAACTAACTTGGGGTAGTTCGTACAATCATATAAACGAATATGTTGTTTTTATATCTGCAGCGCCCACCCCTGCTGACTGTAAGTATCTACAAACTATGTACAGGCCTCACGGCTAGGCATCTCGTTAGTCCGACCATCCCAACACAGTGTTGCCAGTTTGGAGTTAATTTTATGTTAAAGAGATTCTCTTGATTCGCTGTCAGGTCAACGAATCTACTCATTAAGATAGCTGAAGATCTAGTAATCGTCAAATGGGTACATGATTGTGTTTAGAACTTGCTGATGGCAGTTTGAAACTATGGAAGCTTATTAGGGACATTCAATTTTTTTTTATTTATGATTTAACTTTTTTTCTGAAGAATAATTTACTCCCTGGGAAAAACCAGAGAAACTGGGAAATAAATATTTAAAACTCGGAATAAGATAAAAAAAACCGGGAATTAAGTATTTAAACCTGGAATTAAATGTTCAAACCGGGAAATAAATATTTTAACCTCGAAATAAATGTCCAAACCCGGAATTAAATATTCAAACCTGGAATTAAATGTTCAAACCTGGAATTAAATATTAAAACCTGGAATTAAGTATTAAAACCGGGAAATAAATATTCAAACCGGAAAATAAATATTCAAACCTGGAATTAAGTATTAAAACCCGGAATTAAATGTTAAAACCGGGAAATAAATATTCAAACCCGGAAATAAATGTTCAAACCCGGAATTAAGTATTAAAACCCGGAATTAAGTATTCAAACCGGGAAATAAATATTCAAACCGGGAAATAAATGTTCAAACCCGGAATTAAATATTAAAACCCGGAATTAAGTATTAAAACCCGGAATTAAGTATTAAAACCTGGAATTAAATATTCAAACCTGGAATTAGGTATTAAAACCCGGAATTAATCACTCAAACCGTGAAATAAATATTCAAACCTGGAATTAATTGTTCAAACCCGAAATTGAGTATTTAAACCGGGAATTAAATATTAAAACCTGGAATTAAGTATTAAAACTGGGAAATAATTATTAAAGCCCAGAAACATTTATTTCCAGGTTCTAATATTTAATTCCGGGTTTTAATATTTATTTCCCGGTTATAAATGTTTAATTCTGGGTTTTAATATTTATTTCCCGGTTTGAATATTTAGTTCAGGGTTTTAATATTTATTTCCCGGTTTGAACATTTATTTCCAGGTTTAAATATTTATTTCCCGGTTTGAATATTTAATTCCCGGTCTTAACACTTAATTCCGGGTTTGAATATTTAATTCCTGGTTTAAATGCTTAATTCCGGGTTTGAACATTTAATTCCCGGTTTTAATACTTATTTCCGGGTTTGAACATTTATTTCCCGGTTTGAATATTTATTTCCCGGTTTTAGCATTTAATTCCCGGTTTTAATACTTAATTCCGGGTTTAATATTTAATTCCGGGTTTGGACATTTATTTCCAGGTTTAAATAATTATTTCCTGGTTTGAACATTTAATTCCAGGTTTAAATACTTAATTCCCGGATTTAATATTTAATTCCGGGTTTTAAATATTTATTTCCCAGTTTCTCTGGTTTTTCCCAGGGAGTAAATCATCAGGGAGAATAAAAAGTTAAATCATATGTAAAAAAAAAAGTGAATGTCCCTAACAAGCTTCCCTAGGAAGCTTATTAGGGACATTCAATTTTTTTTATTGAAAAACCAGAGAAACTGGGAAATAAATATTTAAAACTCGGAATTAAATATTGTAACGGGTTTGCACCCTTCTGTGACGTCTTGATGAACCGGTTTTCCAGGGAGGTGGGTGAGTTGTTGTTTAACCGGAACTGAAACGGTAAAACTCCGGGAAACTGCTACTGCTGTACGGTTGAACTCCGGCTAGAAGTCTCTAAGGTTGGTAGCGTGGTCTGGAATGGACCTCTTAACCGTTGTCCGACTGCTAATCTGCAACTGCACCTGTAAAGTAAGGATCCGGAGGCGTTTCCGTCTCCGGGTACTGCAACTGCTCCGTCGGGAAACCGCTTTACTGCAACAGCTCCGTCGTTTTCCGTCTTACTGCAAACTGCGACTGCGCCTGGAATAAAGAATCCGGGAACGTTGCCGTTTCCGAATACTGCAACCGCTCTGCCAGGTTCCGCCGCACTGCAATCTGCTCCGGTTGGCTCCGCCTCACTGCAACCTGGTACCGCACCTGAAATGGAGTATCTCGGAAGTGTTCCCACTCCCGGTTACCGCAACCGCTCCGTCAGGTACTGCCTCTGCAACTCCGTCGTCCGGTACCGCCTCCGCAACTGCTTCGTCGTTCCCGTCTCTGCAACTGCTCCGTCCGATACCGCCTCCGTAGTTGCTCCGTTGAATTCCACCTCCGTCTCCGTCTCCGTCTCCTTCCTCGGTGATCTGGGTTCTTGGATCACCCTAAGACGTCGTTACAACTTGGTCTTAACCGACTGTAGTCTTATCTCCCTTTACTCCGTATAACTGTCTTTTCCGGGAAACTAACTTTATTATAACTTCCAGTTCCCTAACGAACACGGAAAAACAACTCGGTTGAAGTTTTCATGTTTATTTTCCAAGTTCACAGTCGGAAGACTTAACTGCTATCATCTGGATGACTCTATCCGGAACAAGGGAGTACTCTGCTATGGGAGAAGGGGTCTGCACAGGTCGACGTCAGGACACCAACTCCGCCGTCCGCTGTGAAGCGGGGGCTTTTATAGACCTGAGACCCACGTCACGTGACCAACCTATTGTGACGTCATAGTCCGCCAAAACACTGATATTTTCCGGATTTCTAAAAACACTCTAGAACCAATCAGTGGCTGACACGTCACCTTTTAAACCGAAAACGAGGCTGATCACATGACCTTCCGGAAATAACGTCATTACGTTTTTGTACTCCATTGTTCCGGCTCCGTGTCCGGTTCCGTCTCCGGTTCCGGCTCCATCTCCGGCTTTACCGACATCATAAATTACTAAGTTCCGAGACGGAAAACCTTTAAAACATTAACAATACGGAACCGTATGAACCTTTAAACACATATACACCCTAATAAACGGTTATTTAACCATAATATCACAAAACACTAACAGAATTACCTAGGGGAAACCTTTGGGTACGCCCCAAAACCGTTACACTCCCCCTTCCTTAGACTCTGTTCGTCCCGAACAGAACAATATCACATATATACAAATTGTCAACCGTTAAACTGTCCGTAAAATCAAACACAACTTGTTTCCGTGATCCGGGTACTGGTACCTCTTAACTAGTTTACCGTCACTGTACCCGGATATCTTGCTTGTTCCGTTTCCCACTTTTTAACTCCCACTAATTATACTAGAATCCGGGAAACGGTTCTTCTTTCTTCTCCTTGCGCCGACTTGACTTGCGACGACTTGCGACGACTTGCGACGACTACTGCCCACCAGTATCACGGCGCGAACTGCTCCCCGACGGCGGACGAGGTGGAATGGTCTGTGGTACCAACGGTCGTCCGAAGCTTGTTCCTCTGGCATCAACCGGGAGAAGATCGGGATCATGGAGGCTCCACTGGGGCGGGACGTAGAACCCATTCCTGAGGCGTTCGTCCCGGATGGACCAATCTGGGATCCGGACGATCTGACGGGTCGGGACGAGACCAAACGGTGACTCTCTCTGCTCCATGGTCTCCACGTAGACGCCGGAGTCTCTCATCTCGGCTGGCCCCCACTGCTCCGGTCCCCAACGTACTGCATAGTATCTGGCGTGCTCCGGGACTGCGGGCGCAAAGACGGAAGCGCTCCGTCCCCCAATATTCACCGGGAAACAATGTGACGGACACGGTTGAGTTGAAGGACCGCCAAACGGGTAGAATGTGTAGGGTGGACTCTGGGTTGGCGCTCGGACTTGGCTCCTTCCGGACCGCTCACTGGAAGACTGTCGAGGCCGGGTCTCCACCGGAGACAGGATTCCGGGTGTAGCTCTGGCTTGGTCTACCAGGATACTCCTCCGGGCTCTCTGCACGTCTGCACGGCTTCGTTCAGACGCGGAAGACTCCATTCCGTTATCCCTAGCCGCTGAACTGGTTCTGCTTCCGGCTACTGCTTGAATGGTTGCCGGTAAAGTTCGCTCCGTGGATCCTCGGGTCTCCGTCTCACTGCCAGCTCTGCTCCGGGTTCCGCCTTCCGTTTTGGTCTCTGGTCTGCCTCCTGATCTGCCAATGGGTCTGCTGTCCGCTCGGCCATCTGCTCTGCTATCTGCTCTGCTATCGGCTCGGCTATCTGCTCTGCTATCGGCTCGGCCGCTGGATCTGCTTTCTGCTCCGCCTCCGGGCCGGACAATCACACTGCTCACTGCTCTACCACTGCTACTTGTTCTCGGAGGTGGACTCCGGAAAAGGTCTTCCTCATCGTCTCGGTTCTGCATTTCCGCAATGTCCGCCACTCCCACTTCTGCCGTTGCTCCGCTGGAACCTTCCTCCAACAGCCGGAACTTGTAGTCATACACCCCCTTGCCTTTTCCTTTGACGCTGCCTCCGGAAGACTTGGGTGGGGTGTGTCGTTTCTCCTCTCGGCCACGTTCCCCGCCTCGGTCTTTGGCTCGCTCCGGGCTCTCCTTCCTATATTCCCGTCGTTGATGGCGTCCGGATTTATCCGGCGAACGGCTGCGACTCCGCTTCTTTCCGCGGTCTCGATCGGCTCCGGTACCTCGAGATGGGTCTGGGCTGTTTTTCCGGGAGGTGTTCCGGGAAGAACTCCGGGTCACAGGCGGCTTAACCGGCTTCGGGTCTCCTGGTTCTTGCAACTCGTCTTCACTTGCCATGATTTTCAGCTCCGCTTCCTCTTCCGAACTGCTCTCCGCTTCCGTGGACGAAACGTCGGCTGCTAGTGTGGCCACCGACTGGGTACCGGAACGGTACCGGGTCCGGGACGAAACCGAACCTCCCGACTCCGACTCCGTATCCGACAACTGGTCATGCCGTGTTACCGGCTTCTTGCTTTTCCGTGGGGTCATCTTGGACCGGAGGCTTTTCTCCTCAAACTGCTCTCTGCCCACCCTTAGTCGAATCGGGTTCGCGTCCATTGCGTGTCTAGACTGCAGATGCTTCTGTGTCCCCTCTTTCCGTCTGCTCCAATGGTCACACTGCGGACAGGCGAAGACGGTGACTTCGCTCGTGTGCTGCTCCGTGACATGCCGGAGCAACGTGTGCTTGCTCTTGAACTCCAGGTTGCAGTCTCCACACCGGTGAGGGCGGGGCTTGCGGGGTGTTGTCTTTACTTTCGGCATTCTGATTCTCTGCTTTGTGTCGATGTTGACTCAGCTACAGCAAACTGCCTTCTGCGTCCGGTAACAGCTAACTGCCCCTTTTATAGTCTCTGGAAGTCACGTGACTGGCTTATCTGCTTGATGATTGGCTGCTCAGCAAACTGCAACTCCTCCTGGTGGTCTTCTTGGATAAATAATTTTTTTTTTTTTTTTTTTTTTTTTTTTTTTTTTTTTCCTGTTGTTGCTGCTAACTGCCACCGCTTCTTCCGTCTCCGCCAAACTGCCAACCGCCTCTGTCAACCGCTACACTGCCAACCGCCTCCGTCCACTGCTACTCTGCCATCCGCCTCAGGGTTCCTCCTCATCCGCGGTGTGGTACTCGGAAGTTTCCGACTCCGTGTCCGGGGTGGGAGAAGGTGGTTTATATTCCCACACCCGGATCTCTGCCTCCCAGTCTTCCACCGGCTGAACTTCCTCTTCTGGTTTCTTCGATATCACCAGTTCCGGCTCCCAATCTTCCGGAGATGAGTCTTCCGCTGCCCTAAGACAGCCCTGCGGATCCGGAACCCAAACCGGAGGATCGATCGGTTCCGGTTGTTCGATGGGAGCTGCTGCTCCAGCATCCCAGTCAGGTCCAAACGGAAGCTGGTCCGCATAAGTTTCCGGAACTCGATTCTCCCTAGGTGACTGTGTGCAGAATCTCCGGAACCGCCTTCGCCGGGACTGCGTTGCTGTTCCCCGCCAGGCCGAATCAAAGGTTCCCACATGGTTGAGGGTTGCCTCGTCCTGAGGAGGACGGTTCCCGGAAGGGTACTTCCAGCCGTGCATCTCCCGGAGATGCCGCCTTAGGTCGTTCGCCCGGTTGCCGTAGAAGGCACACAAACAGCAATGAAATCTCTGGGCTGGGCACACATGCCGTCTCCTGTCCCTCGCACTCTCGAACATCCGGTCACACCGCTTACACAGCCGGCTATAATCCAGTGGCTGAGGGCTTGCCCAATCTCTGCTCCGGCCGCGATCTTGTCTTTCAAGGAACGCCGAGTAGGCCATTCCGGAAGGCCGGGAAACTGAAATTGTCGATCTACTGCACCGCTTTTACTGCACCGCTTCTGCACCGCTTCTCCGGACTGGTGGTCTTCCGGGAAATACTTAGTCGTTTTTCACTGCAAAATCTGTCGCTGCCGGAAAATGCTGGACTTGATTCGATTCCGCCAAACTTTGTCTGCGATGTGCACAGCTCGAGGTCTGCTCTCCAACTGCTGTCAGAGCCCGATTTCAAGGCCCTTTTATACCCTTTCTGCTCACGTGATTTGAAAAGCTCCACGCTGATTGGCTGCCTCAGGAGTGACGTCACAATTATGCAAAAACTCAACCGTTAACCGAGAGGTGTCCGTCTCCGGCTCAACCGGCTTCTCCGGGTTTTTCCGGCTCCCTTTCAACTGCTTCTCCGAGCGAAGTATCTGCAATTTTGAAGTATCTCTGCCACCAGGAGGGTTGAATAGAGTCTCAGCCAGTTGAATCTGCCTCACAGACGAACATCTAGACTGCAAGTTGGGCGTTTCCGCCATCTGTACTGCTTCGTCAACTGCATATCTGCTCATTGGTATTACTGCTTGTCGACACTGGAAACTGCATACATTCTTGTCCAGAAGGAGGGCCCTTCCTATCTGGAATGATGTTTCACCGCTTCTGTCGATCTGCAGCCGGTTTGCTGTCTCTGCTAAGTGGAAACTCCGGTTGGTTGTCTACAGCCGGAAAACTTTTCCGTCTTAATTCTCTGAATACGGAAGACGTGTAGCTGCTTCTCTGGAGATACTAGACCGCTAACCCAGCTTCTTCTGGACCCCTGGCCGCTACCCTGGACTGGTTGACTATGCGCTCAAACCAGTCAGAACCTCTAGGATGTCTCTATCCGGTCTCTGCACCGCTTTCCGCTCTGCTTCTTTTCTCCACCCTGTTTCCGGAACCAGCACTTGCTCACTTTTCCAACTTCGTGCGGTCACTCTCTGCCGGAACTCAACGTTTTACCAAGGTCCCAGCTATCTCCTTCTCCTGCTCTACAGCTCACTCCGTCTTCTCATATTTCTGCGTCCTCTGCGGCTTTACTCCGAGTCCGTATCCGACTCAGAGACCGTCGGTTCCGTCTCCGGAACACTACTCTGCTTCGGCGGCTCCGTCTGCCTCCAGGAATCCGCCATTCTCCGCTTCATCCATCTCGGATGCTTGACACCATTATACGGTTTCAGCAAATCGAAGTGAACCACCTTCTGTCGAGTTTCACTCTCTGCAATCTCGTAGGTCACGTCGGTAAATCTGCTCAGCACTAGCTTTGGACCGCTCCACTTCCTCTGCAACTTGGGAGCTTTGCCCTTCTTCCGTGTTTTGACCGCCATCCACACTCGGTCTCCTGGCTGGAACTGGTTGTCGACCTTCCTCCGGTCGTACAGCTTCTTCTGCCGTTCCATTTCTCTGCCAGATTTCGCTCGAACCGCCTTGTATACCGCTTCTAGTCGCTCCCGGAGCTGACTGCCATACTCTGTTACTTCTGCTGTTGATTCTCCCGGCGGTCTGCCAATCAGTAACTCTACCGGAGTGTTGACTTCTCTGCCCAGCATCAGCAAGTTGGGACTCTGCCCGGTTGTCTCCTGCGGGGTACTCCGGTAAGCTGCCATCGCCAACGGTACTAGCTGATCCCAGTTGGTCTGCCGCTCGCTTACGTACAGGCTCAGGATCTGCTGCAGCGTCCGGTTGAATCGCTCAATGAAACCGTCCGACTGAGGTCGGAAAGCGGTTGTCCGTGTCTTGTGAATCCCCAGGATTCTGCAAACATTTCTCAGCAAGTCGGACTCGAAATTTCTGCCTTGGTCGGTGTGGATCTCCATCGGGATGCCGTACCGCGCTGCAAACTGGTTGACGAGTATGTCCGCAACCGTCACCGCTTCCTGATTCGGCATCGGGTAAGCCTCTACCCACTTGGTGAAGTAATCGCCGATTACTAAGATGTACCGGTTCCCCCGGGTGGATTTAGGTAACGGACCCATCACGTCCATTGCCACCCTCTCCATGGGCGCTCCAACCCGGTATTTCTGCATCGGAGATCGTTTCAAGTTCTGCATACTTCTTGACGCACATTCGTCACAGCTCAGCACCCACTGCTTTATGTCCCGCATCATAGCCGGCCAGAAATACCGCCTCCGAATGCTAGCCGCCATCCTTCTGCTTCCGAGGTGTCCTCCCGTCCGGCTCTGATGGGCCAGACGGAAAATCTCCTGTCTCAGCTCCTTCGGGGTTATTAACTGCATTCGGCTGGTTCCTTCTGCCGTTTTCCATTTCCGGTAGACTACTCCGTCGACTTTCAGCAAGGTCTTCCGCATCCCGTACAGCACTTTCTCCTCACTGCTCATGCTGGAAAAGTCTGCACTGCCAGCTGTACCGCTCCCGTCGATCAGCGACGTCACCAGTGGGTACCAAGGTTCGGCTTGCTGCATTCTCCGCAACTCATCCGGTCGATATTTCTGCCCCAGCACAGTATCCTGGTCCGCATTTTCCGCCAGCCTAATCTGCTCTGCAACCGCATCCGCTTTTCCTGGAACTGCCTTCTCCGTCACTGCAATCGCAACCGGCTTCCGGGACGCTGCTTTCTCCGTCACCGCAACCGCAACCGGCTTCCGGGACACTGCTTTCTCCGTCACCGCAACCGCAACCGGCTTCCGGGACGCTGCTTTCTCCGCTACTGCAACCGCCTTCCTTGGGACTGCTTCCTCCGTCAGTTCTGCTTCTCCGCCCGATCCCCTTGACCGCTTCCAGCGTCCCCCCTTCCTTGGCTTGGGCTGAGGAGTTTCTTCACTTCGTGTCTGCCGGATCCTTTCTCCGTAGTTCCAGGCGTCTATCTTGGCTTGTTTCCAGTCGATTTTTCCGCATTGGCTGCATGGGGATCTGGACAAGGCATCCGCATTATTATGGATTCGCCCCGGACGATGTTCGATGTCGAAATGAAACTCACTCAGGAGCTCAATCCACCGGGCTACCTGCCCCTGGGGCTCCTTGAAATTCATAAGCCAGGTAAGACTGCCATGATCCGTGCGAAGAAGGAAGTGTCGTCCCAGCAAGTACTGCTTATTCTTCTGTACCGCAAACACAACCGCCAGGAGCTCCTTCCGGGTGACACAGTATCTCCGTTCTTCTTTGGTTAGGCTGCGGCTCAAGTAGGTTATCACCCGCTCCTGGTTGCCCTGCTTCTGTGACAGTACTGCTCCCAGCCCGGTGTCACTGGCGTCCGTGTCCAGGATATATCGGCCTTGCTCCCTTGGGTACCCGAGTATCGGTGCGGATACTAGGCGGTTCTTCAGCTCTGCAAATGCCTGCTCTTGCTCCGTCTGCCACCGGAACGGCACCCCTTTTTCCGTCAAGTGATTCAGCGGCGCTGCAATCTCGGAGAACTTCGGCACGAACTTCCGGTAATAGGAGCAAAGTCCCAGAAAACTGCGCAGCTCCGTCAGGTTGGTGGGTGTCCGCCACTTCCGTACTGCCTCCGTTTTTGCCGGGTCGGTGCGGATACCGTCTCTGCCGACTATGTGACCTAGGAAAGACACCTCCGGCTGGAAGAACTTGCATTTTGACGGTTTGACTTTTAGGTCTGCCTCTCTCAGCTTGCTGAACACCTCCTGAAGATCACGGATGTGATCCTCCAGGGTCTTGCTGTAGACTATGATGTCGTCCAGATATATGAGGCAGGTCTTCCAGGACAATCCGCCTAGCACCTTCTCCATCAACCGCTCGAACGTACCCGGAGCATTGCACAAGCCGAAACTCATTACTTTGAACTGGTAAAGGCCGCCAGGAACACAGAAGGCCGACTTTTTCCGGGCGTCTTCATCCATCCCGACCTGCCAGTAGCCACTGGTCAGGTCGAGAGTGGAGAACCATTTGGCGTCTGCACAGGCTGCTATGGTGTCGTCTATTCTCGGCAACGGATAAGCATCTTTCTCCGTGACTGCATTTAACCGCCGGTAATCGACGCAGAACCGGGTGGTCCCATCCTTTTTCTTCACGAGGACAATCGGGGAAGCCCACGGACTGCTACTTTCTTCAATGACGTTCTTGTCTTTCATCTCCTGAATCAGACTGCTCACCAGCTCTCTCTTGTCTGGCGGAATTCGTCTGGTTGGCTGCTTAATCGGCCGGTGACTGCCCGTGTTTATCTGATGTTGTACCTCGTTGGTCTGCCCCAGTTCTCCGGCATCATTACTGAAGGTCGGCTTATTCCGAAATAGGAGGTCGGTTACTCTCTCGCGGAAATGACTCGGCACTGCATCCTGGGTCTGCTCTGCTAACTGCCGCAGCTTCTCGTACCCGCTCCAATTCCGCCCGGCCTCCGACTCCGTGGAAATCTGCACCTTCCTGCTCCGCTCCGCCAACGGCACAACACTGCAACCGGCTGCTAAGGTGGTCATCGTCGCCAACTGCGCTCCTTTCTTGATGATTACCGGCTCTGCCATCACGTTGATCACTCGAACCGGGACTGTTCCTTGCTTTATCCGGGATAAAGTTCTCCCGATCAGCCAAGGTCTTTTCTCAGTAGGCTCCCGCGGCATTTCTAGTACTCCTTCTGCTTCACGGACACTCTCTGCTTGTCCTATAATCAGCTGTTCCGTTTCCGGCGGAATTTGGTAATCTGCTACAGCGTTGATCGGAAACGGCTCCCTGGTCTGCTCGAACATGGTGAGGAACACCTCCTGGCTGCTCATCTGCATGGTCATTCGGTCGAAATTTATGCCGGATATCCGGGAACGGATGAAATCCATTCCCAGTATTCCTTCGTCTTCACAGTCTGCAATCTCGAATGTCACGGTCTCAGCTACTCCTGCGATGTTGAGTGGGAGTTCTTTCCGGCCATGTGTCCGTATGTTACTTCCATCAACCATTGAAAGACGAATCGGCGACCGCTTCAGCTTCATTCCGGGTTTCCGGATCCGTTCCCAGGTTTGTAGGTTGAGCATTGTGACAGTGCTGCCGGTGTCGATTATCAGCGTTACTGGCTCTCCGCATACTCTGGCTGTCACACACATGCCCACCTCGCCCCTGGGACCGGGTCCGTGAACCACCTGCCGGTTATGGGGGTGTCCTCTCTTCCGGGTCCCGGATTTCCCCTTTTCCGCGACCCGCTCTAGTTTTCCGGCTGCTGCTGCTGCTGTCGTGGCTGCTGCAGTTGTTGCTGCTGCTGCTGCTGCGGCTGCTGCTGCTGCTGTTGTCGCAGCGACTGCTGCTGTTGTGGTTGACGCCGCTGCTGCTGCTGCTTCGGCTGCCTACAGTCTCAGGCAAAATGCCCTTTCCGGCCACAGTTGAAGCATTCTAAATCCGCTCGGGAACTGCGCTGCTGCTGCTGCCGGCTAACCGCTTTCTTGACCTGAGTCATCAGATCCGCCAACTGCTGCTGAGTCTGCTCGGCTTGCTTCCGCAATTCGTTCACCTGCTGGCTCCACTCCGGCTCCGTGTTCAACTGCCTCGTCCGGTGTCGCTCCGCTGGTCTGCTGTTATCCGTCTTCATAATACTCTCATACTCGGTAGCGGAAGCCAGGGCCTGCGACAGCGTTTCCGGGTGGCTTTTCAATACCGACAACCGCATATCTCGGTTAGTCAGACTGTTGCAAAAATGCATCTTCATGAGCACTTCTGTTGTTGCCGGATCTGCTTTTGGGTAAGCTAGCCGCGTCTTGCTCCGTATGTCTCTGGCCAGCTCGGACAGCTCCTCCTCCGGCTGCAATTTCCGTGTCTGCAATTCCGCCTGGAAAACAAATGTTTTCTCCCCCGGACAAAACTGCTGTTTTAATGCCGCCACAACCGTATCAAAGCTGCGTCTCTGCTCCGCGGACAGATCCAGTAGTATGCTGCGGGCGTTACCCCTCAAACTGACACATAAGTTCAGCGCCTTTTCCTCTGCTGTCCAACGGTAGTACCGAGCGTATTCAAGGAGGTGAGCCTCATACTCCGGCCACGGATCAGTTCCGTCGTACGTCATTAATCTGGCTACTCCTGCCCTTGGTGCTGGTTGTTGTACTGCTTCTGCCTGCTGCTGCTTTCCGGTTACTGCCAGGTGCTGCTGAAACACCTCCATTTGGGTCGCCAATAATCTGGTCAGGTTGTCGACTAAATTCTCTCCGCCTTCCGGTTCCGCATCCGGTTCCCGATCGCCAGCCTGGTCTGGAAAGTTAATTTCCGCCTCTGCTAACTGCTCTGCAGGCTGTACTCCTTGAGGAACCCGAAGGGGCTCTTCTGCAACTGCTTTCTGCATTTCCGGCTGCAACACCTTTCGCTCGGCAGGACGAACTGCTTCCTTTTCCGCAACCGGCATCTGCAACGGCTCAGCTCCTACTGCTCCTACAGGTTGCTCCGTGTCCGACACGGCTGCCTTCAGCTGCTGTTCCGCCAATTTGCCCCGTCTAGTAGTCATACTGCAGATGATCCCACCGCTGCCACCAAAAAGTTGTAACGGGTTTGCACCCTTCTGTGACGTCTTGATGAACCGGTTTTCCAGGGAGGTGGGTGAGTTGTTGTTTAACCGGAGCTGAAACGGTAAAACTCCGGGAAACTGCTACTGCTGTACGGTTGAACTCCGGCTAGAAGTCTCTAAGGTTGGTAGCGTGGTCTGGAATGGACCTCTTAACCGTTGTCCGACTGCTAATCTGCAACTGCACCTGTAAAGTAAGGATCCGGAGGCGTTTCCGTCTCCGGGTACTGCAACTGCTCCGTCGGGAAACCGCTTTACTGCAACAGCTCCGTCGTTTTCCGTCTTACTGCAAACTGCGACTGCGCCTGGAATAAAGAATCCGGGAACGTTGCCGTTTCCGAATACTGCAACCGCTCTGCCAGGTTCCGCCGCACTGCAATCTGCTCCGGTTGGCTCCGCCTCACTGCAACCTGGTACCGCACCTGAAATGGAGTATCTCGGAAGTGTTCCCACTCCCGGTTACCGCAACCGCTCCGTCAGGTACTGCCTCTGCAACTCCGTCGTCCGGTACCGCCCCTGCAACTGCTTCGTCGTTCCCGTCTCTGCAACTGCTCCGTCCGATACCGCCTCCGTAGTTGCTCCGTTGAATTCCACCTTCGTCTCCGTCTCCGTCTCCTTCCTCGGTGATCTGGGTTCTTGGATCACCCTAAGACGTCGTTACAACTTGGTCTTAACCGACTGTAGTCTTATCTCCCTTTACTCCGTATAACTGTCTTTTCCGGGAAACTAACTTTATTATAACTTCCAGTTCCCTAACGAACACGGAAAAACAACTCGGTTGAAGTTTTCATGTTTATTTTCCAAGTTCACAGTCGGAAGACTTAACTGCTATCATCTGGATGACTCTATCCGGAACAAGGGAGTACTCTGCTATGGGAGAAGGGGTCTGCACAGGTCGACGTCAGGACACCAACTCCGCCGTCCGCTGTGAAGCGGGGGCTTTTATAGACCTGAGACCCACGTCACGTGACCAACCTATTGTGACGTCATAGTCCGCCAAAACACTGATATTTTCCGGATTTCTAAAAACACTCTAGAACCAATCAGTGGCTGACACGTCACCTTTTAAACCGAAAACGAGGCTGATCACATGACCTTCCGGAAATAACGTCATTACGTTTTTGTACTCCATTGTTCCGGCTCCGTGTCCGGTTCCGTCTCCGGTTCCGGCTCCTTCTCCGGCTTTACCGACATCATAAATTACTAAGTTCCGAGACGGAAAACCTTTAAAACATTAACAATACGGAACCGTATGAACCTTTAAACACATATACACCCTAATAAACGGTTATTTAACCATAATATCACAAAACACTAACAGAATTACCTAGGGGAAACCTTTGGGTACGCCCCAAAACCGTTACACTATTAAAACCAGGAAATAAGTATTTAAACCTGGAATTAAATGTTCAAACCGGGGAATAAATATTTTAACCTGGAAATAAATGTCCAAACCCGGAATTAAATATTCAAACCTGGAATTAAATATTCAAACCTGGAATTAAGTATTAAAACCCGGAATTAATTACTCAAACCGGGAAATAAATATTCAAACCTGGAATTAAATGTTCAAACCCGGAATTAAGTATTTAAACCGGGAATATTTTTAAATATTTTTTTCCCAGTTTCTCTGGTTTTTCCCAGGGAGTAAATCATCAGGGAGAATAAAAAGTTAAATCATATGTAAAAAAAAGTGATTGTCCCTAACAAGCTTCCCTATGAAACAATAGTTTCCAAGATCTGAAAAGATTGCAGATACATCATCCATTATTCCTGAGCAAATGACCTAATTGTTAGTCCATCGGCAACAGAATGTATGATGCCACGCCTTTATAACTTGTGAACTCGACTCCGCCCCCCCCCCCCCGCCAGCCTGTACGACCGCTGTGGCTGCAGGTTCCAGGACACAGAAAGGCTGGGACAGAATCTCGGTGCACGACTGTCTCTGTATAGGGGGTTGCTTCGACGACAGCCTCAAAGGCGCCATCTGGTGCTTCGAACCTCAGGAGTCCAGTGCGTATGACTGTCTTCACAACTAGATGCTGGCAATTACCTTTCGAATATTGAATATATATATATACATTGTGTGTGCTGTTTTCCTCTCATACAGTTGAGCTTGGACAGCCCTGCCAGAAAGGACAAGCGTGTGCTGACCCTAACGCTTCTTGTCAGAGTGGAGTCTGCGCTTGCAAGAATCTTTACTTCGACAAAAACGGAGTCTGCAGTGAGTTATTCCAATCCCTCTTTGTCACACTCCGAACCGTATAACCCTACATATGTCTGTAGGTTATACCAAGATGGTGGAAGGTTTGTAGCTTCGATTCGTTTCAGGCTATATCGAGGGAATTTAATTACCTTTGACACAAAATGAGTTATTCCTTCCAAGAAGCACATGTTGGTGTGTCTGGGGCCGTGTCTGTTTGTTGAGAAGTGTTTTATTTCGGCGGATTTTTCGATCTCCAGATTCGAGCATGTATAACCCTACCGTTTGTTGCCTATAACCCTACCGATACTACGGCCGTGAACAGATATAACCCTACCAGCCAAAACATGTGACAGTTAAGATTCAGTTAAATCCTACAGTTTATCTGCAAAAAAAACCGAACACTTAAGTAGTACAGTAATTGTGACACCATTTATTTTGACCTTCTGACAATTTGGCAAAGATTATGAATTTTAAAAATCTGATGGTGCAAACAACAGTTTCAAGTTTGAATGTATATAATGTATATACTCTGATTTTTCGAACTTGTTTACACTGTTTTTGCTGATATTTTTGTGATGCTAAGTGGTTTTGTAGTATGACTTGGTATACTTCACCTCTGAGTCAAACGCGAGTTTACAATTTTGACATTCATGTTTTCGATGATAACTATAGCAGCCCATTACAAAATTTAGAGGGAGGGGGGGGGGGGGGGGCGGTCAACGAAGAAAATTTGAAAAACTGATGTCTTCCAGATCATTTCTGAGTTGTACCATTACTGAGTTGTACTTTTATATAAACTTTTATGTATTTTGGAGGTGACTTCATGGGACAACTTTGTTAATTAATCTCATGATTTACACCAAAGAAGGAATTTGCGATATCGTAAATATATTAGAATGATAATTTATGAAAATATTGTCCCATACAAGTTATTCTATTGAAATTGCAAGATGAGCATGGCCGGTCTGAGGCTTTGGGATAAAGAAAATGTACAGAATTGATGTCACTAAGATCTCTTCTGAAGTGTAGGCCTACAGTCCTGACGCGTCTCAGTTAAGTATAAACATCGCAATATTAGAGGCATGAATTTTTTTTGCTTCGCTTGCTATACCTACATAGTGATAATATTATTGTTTGGGAATATTATTGTTTGTGAATAGAACAAGATTTATGTGAAATTTATATGTGTTTGAAAAAAATGGCATCAGACCGCCTGATAGAATTGACAAATAAACAGTAGTAAATGAACAAGAGTATTACCACATCAACAACCGATTTGTTGGGGATGAAACATAACCACGAATATTATAAAGTCGATCTAAAACATACATGGCATCGTTTTGTTCACCATGTTATTATTTTGGATGGAACCACACTCTTATGTGCTATAAAATGAGATTTAACGCGCAAAAAAATCATTGTGTCTATTCTTCTTTCGAAATTCTCCATCGGTAGGGTTATACGCGCTGATTGTTAGGGTTATAGCTCTGCCGGAGAGCTGTGTCGTTAGGGTTATAAGCACGCATATTTTCTTCTGCCTATTACCCATCTCTTACAAATTCAAAAAATAACCCGGCCACGCATTATCCATCAAATAACATCACGGGACTTCGACACAACACTGGTTATGTGAATACCGTGACAAAAGCGCTGAAATACACACGCATTTCGTGGAAGCGACGTACCTTCCGCCATCTTGCTATAACCCTACAAATATTTGTAGGGTTATACGGTTCGGAGTGTGTTTGTAAGCGACATTTTCATTACACCAATTTGCAACTTACTGCAAGTCAAACAGCTGTAAAGTTCGGCGACCCCACGATAAAGAGGTATACCCCATTACTGGAGTGTCACCGAAGGTCTTATAAACCTGTCAGCACGTTCACGCTATAACCGTGGTGTCACTACTATGTAGCCACCACGTCACAACGCTACACAGCATTAACGATACTGCAGTAAAGTCAAAACTGAAATCGATATTTCCTTGTGGATTCCCTCTGATCAGCCAAGACGATCCAGGTGGGGCAGTCCTGTGAGAGCGGTGACGTGTGCAGAGACCCCGAGGCAAGCTGTGTGGGAGGGGTCTGCACATGTGAAACCGGCTTCGCCAGGAGTGGCAACGTCTGTGGTGAGGCTATTCACACCCAGGGTCAAACAGGAAAGAAACTGATATTAAAATACTAGTACATGTAAATTCAGAAGTTAACGTCTTTTAGATTAAGTAGGCCTACTGCTTAGATCTAAAGATTAGGTGTATTAGGCTTGACTAAAATATTGTTTTAACGAATGTCATCGTGTTTTATGTTAGAATATCTTTGTCGGGAACGACCATACTCCACTGAAAATGAACAGCACGTCGATTCAAACTACATACTTCCTTAATGGCGTGTATATTTGTAAATGCGTGTACATTTGTCAGGCAAGGAGGTAGAGCTGGGCGGTGTGTGTGGTGACACGGACACCTGTGTGGGGAACACCCACTGTGAAAATGGCGTCTGTAGATGTCAGGCCGGCTTCGTGGAACATAACGGAGCTTGTGGTGGGGATATCATTCTAACTCCAATTATCAAGAAAATTTTTTTTGAAACCATGTCAATACACTATCATGTAGCTGTTAAGTGTAATGATAAATAGCATTGGATCATACACTGACTTCGAGTAAACCATTTATCATGAATTGACCACAGAGAAAGCGATAGACCTCGGCCAGCCTTGTACAACTAGACAGCCGTGTGCAGCAGAGCACGCTTCTTGTCAGAACGGAGTGTGCGCTTGTAACCAGGGATTTGAAGCTGTCGGAGATAATGCATGTCGTGAGTTGTTCTGTCTCCGTCAATTTATCAATGTGTGTATCCATGATTTGATACATTTACCATCAAGCTTTACGAGTTGGTATATATCACTGATCAAAGACAAAGCTAAAACATCGCATAAATAATCTCCTCCCAAGAAACCATTCAGCTATAGGTACACATAGAGTTGAAGTGGGGTCCGAACTACTTCGAGTTGGTAGTACTTGTCAATAAGGTGTGGCCTGAATACTTAAACTTATTGTTCAAGTGGGGTCCTAATTACTCATTATCTCTGTTCACTTCCCAGAGATAACCTGTCCGGCGGGCCTGGAGCGTAAAGCGCGGACGTCCCCCTGCCCAGCCACGTGTCAGACCCCCCGGGCGGAGGAGACGTGCGCTCAGCCCAAGACCGAGGGATGTGCCTGTCCCGAAGGAACCATCCTCAACGACGGGGAGTGCATCGACCCCGGGGAATGTGGATGTGTTGGCGCCAATGGGATCAAACATGAGGTAAGCTGATTCTCCGGGGTTTGAAATCACAACATCTAGAGGTGTGATCCATATGGTTCTTCAACATTGACAGAATACCATACATGTAGGCCATGAACTTAGGCCTACGTAAGAATCACAACCAACTCCTTGAACTTTCCTGTGAAAAGACTCAATGCGTCAGTTGACAAACAGCTTCATATGTACCCGAATGTTTTAACTGCCACGGACAAATAAATCATAGCTGGAAATTTATCACCACCTCCACGACATCCGTCATATTTTGCTCCAGATCGGGGACCAGTGGCTGTCGGCCACGTGTGACACAATGTACACCTGTCAGCTGTGTTTGACCTGCCCCTTGCTGGTGGCAGAGATCGTCGAGGAGAGCTTCCAGTGCACAGTCGTGGAGTGGTGTGGTTCTGTCGGTGGCATTGGGAAGTGTGTGGGAGGTCAGTACCGGGATCATGAACAGAAACATCAAGCCACGACAACAATAAAATAAACAACAAATGACAACTACACATATCGTTAACACGGACAAACTGTTTTGTCTCCTTGCTTGCCTGGGTGAAGGTACTTGTCTTTTACTACATGTACATCTTACATCATTTATAGTATGATCCACGGGAACTTCTGGTTTCAAAAATTCATTTTGTTTGTTTATATAATATATAATTCATTTTGTTTGGCTATATAATAATTCCAGATCAGGTGTAATACTGACGATACCATAAGATACTTAAACATTACTGAGATAAAATACCATAAATGCATTTGTCAACATACGTTTTTCGAATTGTAGGGGAAGGCGGCTGTTACATGTCAGGTGATCCACACTACCAAAATTTTGACCTCACCAGGTTCAATTTCATGGGTGGGGAGCAGTATGAGCTCGTCTCGTACGATGCCGATCCTCAGAAAAGGTTCGTGGTCATCGGCGACAACGAGCGGATCGGCCAGGTCTCATTCCTGTTCTCTCTGGGTATCGTGGCGTGTGGACACAAGGTCGTCATCAACAGAGGTCGTACCATCACGGTCAGTTCAGATACAGCTCCATGTGAACTAGTATCTCTTCGTGTAACACAATGTTCGTTTTGTGTGATCTGACTGAAAAGCAGCAACTTCGGAACTGGATTTCCAACTTAGTGTCACTATCTTTCAGCTTTTGAGCTGGTTAAACATTTTCGAATCTGTCTAAATAATATAAAGGAACTGGAATAGAGTATTAAATTCTTGTATCGCTGTACTGGATCTACCAGCAGCACACTGATATTTATTCACGAGTTTCCTCCTACTGCCCTATGTGAAATTCATGTGCATGTGTCTATCCCGACAGTATGACGGCCATCCACTGTCCGCTTCCCGTCTGCCCAGCAAAGACTGCTTCACGATCTCAAACGTCGGAATATATGTCTATGTTAAAACGGACTTCGGAGTGACCATCAAGTATGACGGAGGGTGGAACGGGGCTGTCACTATCAGCTCGTTCTTTGCGGGCAAGGTCAAGGGTCTATGTGGCAACTACGACCTGAACACCACCAACGACTTCTTCGACAGGAACGGGAATAACTGGGGTTCGGGGCTGACAGGCTTCGGGAACGGCTGGGTCATAGGCCCCATTGGCACGTCAGTATGCGTATCATGCTTGCTGCTTGACATTTAACAACTTTCTCTTGGAAGAAGATGCTAGGGCACATAAAGGCAATCGCCTTGTCTTTCAATAATAACCGTGTAGCATCGTGTAGCACAAGTCAAGCTAGTTTGACTTGTAGACTGTTGAAAAGCCAATTCGCTGGGGCAACAAAATGTAATGCGGAATTGTTCGAAGCCCAACGCTTCTACCTCAGAATATCCATAATTTCCTTGCAGAATTGATTCGCCACCAGTCTTCAACTGCGGCGACATCGAGGCGAAGATAAACTCCCCGGATCTCTGTGGCCTGCTGCTACACGAGAACGGCCCGTTCAAGGAGTGTATGGCGGACCCTGAGATGAAGAAGGCAGTGGACCACTCCTTGGGGGACTGTCAGTATGATGTCTGTGACCGACGGGACGACGAGGACGAGATGAAGGTGCGAGCTTGTGAGATCCTGGCGGCCGTCGACTTCAAGTGTCAAGACGCCGGCTTTGACGCGCTCTGGAGAGATGCCGCCAACTGTCGTGAGTAATCAATCAGGCCTGGATCGTATACACTCCTCACCTTCCCTAAGGTCACGTGCCTTTAGGATTATATTGTACTCAACATTTTGTAAATGTATGTGCGGCCAGGAAGGTGTTCACACCTGACTGTCAGCCTAATATCAGCAGTAAGCCTAATATCAGTCTAATATCGCAGCCAAGACTTGTCCCGCCGGGTTCGAGTTCAAGGAGAAGACAGTGGCGTGTCCGAACACGTGTCTGCAGCCTGAAGCCGCGCTCGACTGTCAGCAACCCGAGACAGAGGCGTGTGTGTGTCCGGCCGGGATGTTCCTGGATGACGGCAAGTGCATCAAACCTGAGGAATGCGGCTGTATTGACGAGGGAGGCAACCAACACAAGGTAAAAGCCTGGTTACACTTTAAAAAGCCTCAATCAAAATAACCAGCACAGAGATACATCCCCAGTTATATCGACCAACATTGCATACATCCCCAGTCACATTAGTCGCTAGGTACACCTGGTTACACTCCCAAACACAAGCTAAAGCCCTGGTTACACTACCCAACACAAGACACAACCTCAATCACACTAGCCAAAACAAGATTGAGCCACAGTCACATGAGCAACAGCAGGTAAAGCCCTGGTCATTCCTCACATTACAACCCGAAGCCCCAGTCACATTATCCAAAACAAGACAAAACCCCAACCGTACACCAAACACAAAGCAAAGGCCCAGTCACTCAAAAAACATAATATCTAGTAAGCTGTGAAATGGATTAAGGAAATTGGATGCCAGAAGTATGAATTACTTTATTTGGCCACGGTGGTCAACTATTACACACATCTGTGCAAACATTGCAAATTTTTCATTCCTCCAAAGTTTTAAGAAAAAAATAGCACCAAGGGTGTTGTAGCTTACCGGCAATCATGAGAAACGCAGAGTATTGATTTTCCAACATATAAATTGTTACACTGATCTTAAACTCTATTGTCAAAACATGTTCGTAAATGTTGCTGGAAACCCATTTTCTGTATGGACTAAATAAAATACGAAATCAAATTACACATCACAAGATACATAAAGAGAATCTCATACAAGATTTTGAGAAAAACTGTCTGAATAGATTTAGACAAAATGGCCACCAAAGACAAAATTCATCATTTTTGACCTTCCAAGGTCATTGAAGGTCAAATTCAAGGTCATCACTCAAACCGCAATATATGATTTCCCATATGAATGTGCCAATACTTAGGCTCTATTTTGAAGTCTTCTATGAGTTTACTCCGCACAGCTCTCATTATGAAGGAAACATTGGGTGAACTTTTCTAAGTCCAAAAATTTTTCGATGGCCACAAAAAAAAAGTTTTCAATGGCCCAAAGGGCCGGTAAGCCAAAAAACAAGACCAGTACTTCACAATGATATCAGCAATCACCAAATAGAAAACTCACTTAGAACTTATACAGCTGGAAAAACAGGTGTGAAATCAATGTTCATTCCAAGAAGTATCTTAAGGCTTTGGTATCTCAAAAACACATTCAAACAAATGTTCATTAGAAGCACACTATTTGGTCACAATGTCTTCGAGGAACTTGGGTGTGGTCCTGTCTCGTGCTCGGTGTCGAGAATTGGATGAACTGTCAGGAAGAATACTGTCTGTTTAAGTAGGAGGATCTTCCTCCCTTGACGAAGCTTGGCCATCCCACGACTGGCACTAGATAGCACACCTTGTGATAGAGCCTTGAAGGGTGAAGCAACCAGAGTTGCAACACGAGCATCACTTCGTGCAGTTACCATGTTTCAGTTCCTTGCAATGACGACATACAGCTTTGGGTCATAGGACAAAATGAATTCGTCTACGTGAACTTGCCTGCGAATCACAAATATATCCCCTAGTTCGATTGTCGCTTTTTGGGAGGAGACTTGTCTGCATGGCCTTTCATGTCCTGTTGCTTGGTCATCTTCCTTCTCACTTAGCTCAGGTAGACAAGATCTAGAAGGCGTGCCGAACAGCAAAGTGATTTGATGGACCATGGCGATACTGTTTGAGTTGCACAGCAGGTTCTTGAAAACAGGTTCGAAGACTGCTGGAGTGGAATGCTGTCCATGGCTGATGTTCGCAGTGTCTTTTTGAGTGTTCACATGATCCTCTCAACTTCGCCATTTGGTCATGGTCTTGTCTTGTTTTGATGCGTCTGCTCGAAGCCAGGGTATTGCACGAACTTGTGGACATCAGAGTTGTTGAAGGGACACACTTTTCACGACTTCAGGTGCACCAAGCATTGAGAACAATTCGTCAAGCTTCAAAATGACTGCTTTTGATGACGTGGTGTTCACTTCCTTCACCAGTAGAAATCGGGAATAGTCATCAATCACTACTAGGAGATACTTCCCACCGGAAGATCAGCCGGAGTCTGTACTGACTTCTATCATTGGTCCGAATGATAGATCATATATTTCGAGATGTTGTTTGCCAGATTATCTATTCCTGGGAACCAGACTTTTTGCACGAAGCAGGCTCCTGGTTCTTTGTTGACCTTCGTGATCAAGCCCTATTGTGTGCTTCTGCAGAGGATGACATAAACCTACAATCCTGTTTCCCGGAGAATAATGAAGTGTTGAGTCACACTGAGTTCTTGACGGATGAGATGCAGATGATCTTATGACATTCTGGACCAACACAAGCTACACCCCTCATCACATCCAGTACACTTTCAACAGAAGGTAACGCCCCGGTTACACCATTTATTTCCAAGATAGAACCACAGTCACAACCCAGCACAAGAAAAAGCCATCTTTACAATAAACATCACAAGATCAGGTCCTGGGCCAACATAGGATAAAGCCCACGTCACAGATCGAAACTGCAATCATTTCTCCGGTTGTACATTAGTGTTAATTACATGTACATAAGTTTGTTGCTCTTCAAAACAACTATTGACCACGTGCATTTAAACACATTTTCAGGTCGGGGAAGAGTGGCTGTCGAATGCATGTGACCTGAAATTCACGTGTAAACCTTGCACAAACTGTCAAGTACCTGTCGGTCAAATCGAGTACGCAAGTAACGATTGCCCTGCGAACATGAGGTGTGAGGAGGTGCAGTTTGATGTCGGGGCTTGCTTTGAAGGTAGTTATAATCCACTACTCAGCTGAAGGATTAGAGATATTACAGTGCAGAGATGATTAGGAAAAAAAGATCGCACAGTATTGTTCAAAAATGGATCCCGTTTTGGAATACTAAAGTTTATTTTCAAGTTGAATCCGGGATTCCATTCAATATGGAAACATTATTACGAATCTATGGAAACATTATTTCTAATCTTTCTCATGCATCACCACGGCGAGTACATAAGAACTTTGACTACTACCCTCCACCACCCCCACCCTCCCTCTCCCTAGCTGGTAAAGTCCCACTCGGCGGGTCATGTAATAAAGATGACGAGTGTGTGGACCCTAATGCAGAGTGCGCGAACGGCAAGTGCGTGTGCAAGGAAGGAGGGGAGGAGAAAAACCGAGTCTGCGGTGAGTTCTGAACCTGTCCTCAGTTAGACATGGGTAGCAGATCCTGAAACACAACGGTTACAAAATCTAGGACATATGACCACCAGGCTGAAATCAACAAGAATCAAATGGAAACTATTTCTGTGCAGTGATGGTTTGTGGTAACAAAAAGGTCGACTTTGTGGTGGTGACGGACAACTCTGGGAGCGTGAACAGCTGGGAGATGGACGAGCTCAAGGACTTCTTATCCCGCCTGTTCGCGGCCTTCACCGTCAGCGACACGTTCACGCGCGTCGGTCTGGTGACGTACGGCACGCGCTCGATCACGAGGAGCTCGCTAGAGGCCGGTAACTCCCGGACCGAGATACTGGCGGCCGTGGACACTCTCAAGTCAGGGCCCGGGGCGACAAACACACCATCCGGCCTCAACGTCATGTCAGAGATGTTCAAGACTAAAGGGTGAGTACACAATCCGGGATGACATTCTGGACATCATATCTTCTGTATCATGTGTATAAAGTTTGAAAGCCTTGAATTGCTCAGAAGACCCAAACTGTAGACCCAAAAGGCCAAAATGTTAATTTTTGGTACTGTTCTAAAGATATAATTAGTATCTTCGTTTTCATGTTGATTCCCATGTGCATATTATCTGGACCTGAAATGAAGACCAAAGAGGCCTTAGGAACCTTAGAAAATGAAATAGTTCTTCTGAAAAAAGTTGTACTTCTGGTTGTCATTATCAAAATCTGATTGCATTAGTGGTAATGCGTTGATGCATGCATATCCATGCCAAACCGGTAGTTCTCCTCTGTGTATTACACAACAATTATTTTGTTGCGCTGTAGAGTGAACACGGAGAAGATTGGTTACCTGATCACCGACGGTAAGACAAACATGGGACGACTGGACGCGGCAGTGGACGGGATCCCCTCGGACGTCAAGATGTTTGCCACGGGAGTCGGGGAGGAGAGGGACCGAGCCGAGCTACTCCACATCGCCGACAGTCCGGCTAGAGTCACCGAGGTCGAGTCGTATGACGACCTGACCTTAGTGCTCTCCGGACTGCTCAGGGACATGTGTGCCTAGGTATAGAATATATATATACAGGAGTGCTATACCAGTATGCATACACGGACATGTATTGAAACAATATCAATATGATGTGCTTATTTTCAGCAAATTTCGGCACTTTTCTTTTTTTCAGAGGAATCCTCAAGATATTGGGGTCCGCAATATCTTTGGCAAACGAATAAATCGGTGTATCCAACTGTCAGTAATAAATATATACAGTAGAAACTTGATATCGGATATTGTAAATATTACCCCATACAACAATCACACAATAGATGCAGTAAATTAATGATTATTAGTAGTAGAAGACATGCAGGAGCATTGGTCCTGAGTCGACCAGGTTGATGGATGTGTTTTAAATAGTCTCAAATTCCTGTAATCGACGAATGTAGTACATTTCAGAAGTATGTATTTGCATGTACATCCCTCAGATGTGCGGAGCTTTGACAGGTAGTGTTGGGACATAAGACAAGTCTCAGCGTGCAAGAGAATAGATGGCTAGGTATTTATTGGCGTCACAGGGGATGGCTCAGGGAGGCACGTGCTCAGGATCTTTTACGTGTGCTCTGGACCTATTTTAGGCAGTAAATTTTGATCAAATTCAAATAATTGCATCCTTGCATTTACAATCAGCCGCATAGGCACTCTGAATCAGGATGATCGACCCGACCGAGATTAATAAATCTGATTCAACAGGATGATCAACCCGAGTTGTATCAACTCTGATTCAACAATGTGAGTAATTTCTATATCATAAGATAACCAATGGCACATAATAGAGGGATCATAAGCGATTTGTCAACGAAGAATAGGTGAATGTTCATAATTAAGTAAATTAACTATATTTATGATCATCAAGTCGGGGTGTTGTTTGAAATGTTGTCTTCATATATACGACAAAGATCAGAAAGTCGTGTCCCTTTTGCTTATCACCCCAGAAACACAAACCCAAACTTTTCAAATGGGTGCAAATCTTTCCATACATGTGCAAGCTCATACACCTTGGCGCAACCATCTTCGATGTAAGCGTGTGCAAACGTTTCATCTATGTGAAAACCTTTACACCTGGGGCAAACCTTTACACATGGGAGTACACCACACCTGGGGTGATCCTTTGCACCATGTAAATATTTATACTCGCGTGGAAATCTCCAAACCCAGATGTAAATCTTTGCAAAACTTATCACTTAGGTATAGAATTTCCACATTGGTGAAAATCTTTACATCCAGATGCAAATTTTATACTTTTTGTATGGGTGCATATCTTTAAACATCAGTACAAACCTTTACATACCTGGGTGCAAGCTTCTCAAATGACACCTTGATGCAAAACTGTTCACCTGGTGAACATCTTAACATCCGGTTGCAAACATATACACCTGGATGCGGAAGCTTACACCCACGTTATTTTTCATATGTTGGTGCAATCCCTTATACCACGGTGCAATCCTTTACACCTGGGTGCAATTCTCTACATCTGGGTGGGAAAGTTATGACCCGTCAGGGAAATTGACACCTTATCACATTGGTGGAAACCTTCAGACATGGTGTAAACATTTACCACTGAGTGTGGAAATGTACGGCCCATTACGCCTCGGTGGGACATCCGGGTACTTAACTTCACACCTGGGTGCAAAATTGTATGACTCAATGGAAACTTTACACAAAGATGCATAACTTTAAGCCAAGTTCAGAACCTTTACACTCAGTCGCAAAACTTTCACATGGGTGCAAAACTTCTCACATAGGTGCTAATATAAGAGTGGTAATAAAAGAAGTGGTGTGTGTATAATAGATACTCGAAAAGTCCATGCTCAATGATTGGCCAGGAATAAATTATCAATCGCCATAGGGTCCATACAAATACCAATGACGTCATGAAAATGTGCGTAAAACCAGCCCACGGCGCAGGCCGTTTTCAGGACAAAATGGACGAGAGCCTGAGTTTGACTCTTGAAATAGGCAACTGTTTTCAAGCACGTGATAAACACACATGTTAAAGCACATGTTTTGAACCAATTTCGGAGGCAAAGTAATAATACTGCAGAAAGAATAAATTCTGTCAATTCTGAAAAGGGTTCTAGCTGTATCGAAACCACATGAGATGAAAGAACAGATACATTCGCAGACTGTTGACCTTCTAAGTCTCGTGGTTATTGATTTTAGCTTTTATTCAATATCAAGACGTGGCAAATAACAACTAAATCAACTTGAAAAAGTTGTTAGTTTGGTCAATTCTCAGTTAAGAATTATACTTTTGTACCATGCGTGCATAATGATAGTGTTCATAACCAGCAATATTATGTGTCAGAAATACTGAAATGTTGACTGCAATTCTCAGCCCAAGTTCCCAACTCTAAAACAATCCAGCTGAAATTGTCGTCGTGCTTCCAACCTCAGTCTAGGCAGATTCCTGTTTGTTTAGTCTGATATCCCATCTCTACACTCGACTATCATGAACTTCTCCCTCGGGATCAGATTAATGCCCCGTCTAGTAGTTCATGGTACATGTATGATCATGGGTTCGTAGTGTATGTGACAGTAATTCAAGTGTTATGTGGAATACTGTAATGGCACTGTTGCTCGGTGAAGACACGGTGACAAATCATGGATAGAAAATTTAATCCGGTAAGTGCAACGACAAAACATAATGGTAATGGTTCTATTAATATGGACAGTTTTGAACGTGACGGTTTTTGTTCATAGATCATATTTCATTTCATTTATATTCCATAGATCATAAATTCGGTGATTTTAGATTCGACAGAACATGGCATCTACACAATTGATTACATCGGTGAGTAATTTGGATTGAGTGATCAAATCAGATGCATGGCAACTATGGATTGCTGACCCCTTCAGTATTTTGCCATGACAGTTACAAAATGTCATTTACATAGGTATTCCAACCCATACAATTTGCACAACCTGTCCATATTGTACATCTGTATAGTAGTGTCTATGATTAGTAAGTTGGATTATTTTTGTTGGATATAACATGAATGTAATGGACAATGTTCAGCCTCCATCTTCTAGTCAGGGTTAGTATGTACAATGCATACTTAAAGCGATACATCAAATGCTGTGTGGCCTTGCAGTATTGGAGTTGGAGAAATGAAGCGTGATATGAACGTAGACTCCCCAGACAATGACTTGTCATGGGTGTGTGTTGACTGGGAGCCACGTATAAAGTAGTAAGGACTCCCGTTTAGGCTAGGTTTTTTTTCCCAAAAAACTTTCGGTTTCGGTGGTTATACGACGTCATTTCCGGTTTTGGTTTAGGGTCGCAATAACATTCAGGCCTATACTCGCCAGAGGCGTCATGAGCAACCCAATAAATGTCTGGAACATCATAACGTACCCATAAATGTCTAGAAAAATCATAACGTACCCATAAATAGCTAGAAAAATCATAACATGCCCAGAATTGTTTGAGAAATCAAAACGTACCCATGAATGTTTGGAATAGCATAATGCACCCATGAATGTTTGAACATTATGAGATATATTTTTTATTTACATTTGTTTGTGTGACTTTTCCTTACGAGTCAATGAAATCGATCCCTATACTAATCAGTTTGTGGACGCAGGCTACAAACGGGTTTGTGTGTGTTAGCGTGCCGGTAGTCTATCACCAAGGTTATCATTCCCGCATTTTCATCCGTTCTTCTAATTTCTACAGTCCGCATTTTATGTGGAATTGGTATCCCTTGACAACGTTACCTGATTATTCAACCAATGACAATCACTCTTTTCGACTAGAAGCTCCTCGATTATGTCTTATTTCCCATTGTAACTAATTTTATTGTAACTACCTCAACTTCTTTATGTAATTTAAATATTTATATTTTTAAATAAACCAAGGTCAAATCCCAGTCGGTTAGTTACTTTATAACAGCAACTCACACAAAGACAATTATTCCAAACGTGACATGACAATTAGCAGCCAATTACATCGTTATATATTGAACATTACAATGAAATGAACAAAGTAAAATCAATTGAAATGTGTCAATATACAGGAAATCATGGTGAGAAGACTTATTAGTGAATATGAATAAGGTGGAAATTTATTTATTGTATCATTAATAGAGGGCCTGAAATGTAACCTCTACAGACGTACATTTCATGAGCGCACTTCCTACGAGGTCTAAATATCTAGCTACCATTCGTGAAGTAGGTCTACTCCTAATAGTGTGCTTACTGAAGCAACATTTGGCTGTGGATGAGTGAATTAGATCAACTGTAATTCGCCATTAGTTGATTAGTTTGGGGATGCTTCCAGGAAAACATTCCGTCAAAAGCGAGTACAGCGGAAATGTTTTTATATACACACCCTCGGTACTTGTTTGGCTGATGACATTTGACCTTAGGCTCCAATGAATAACACGGGAGTAATGTTATCAGTGTCATCACGCGGTTAGTGCTAACACTATGACAATTGAGCATATTGATAACTGTTTCGAATGAACGGGATTTTATGTCTTAATGGGAACTTCTCGGAAACATTGTCGTTTATCGTGGGTGTGGTTCATATACACACCCTCGACTGCACTTGTTGCAGAAATCAGACCAGCATGATTTTCTGTCAAAATTCCTGAAAATGTTGACCGCAACTCTCAGCGCGACAGCTGAAATTGTCCTCATGATTCAGACCTCAGTCCAGGCAGATTTCTGTTTGTTTAGTCTGATATCACATCTCTACAGTCGAACACCATGAACCTTCTCACTCGGGATCAGATTAATATCCGGTCTAGTGGTTCATGTATAATCACAGGGTCCATGGTATGTTTGACAGTATTTCGAGTGTCAAGCGTTATGTGGGATACTGTATTGGCAATCTTGCTCGGTGGTGATTTATATGGATAGCAACAGCTAATGTAGCATGACAAACCATACAATTAATAATTCCGATAATGTGGAGTCTTAATCATAACAGGTTTCGTTCATAGACCGTTTCATTTCATTTTCATTTCATAGATCATATACTATGTTGTTCCTATTAGATGTAGAAAGGCGAGGTCATCTAGATAATTACCCTCGGCCCGATAAGGGGAGAGTATTGCATTTGGGTCTGTCTGTCTGTGTGTGTGAGCATATGTGTGTGGGTGCGTGCGTGCATGTACATGTATCTATGTGTATCTGTCTGCCAATGATTAATTATGCACAAATGAAAACAGTCAACAAGTACCTCGACTGGGATTGACCTTGGTATTTTATTGACATAAATTTCAGGCATGAGGTAATAACAATTCGGATCACTTTTCTCTCATATCATGATTTAACACTCACATACTACAAGTACAGGACGATACATTCACGATTTAATGTAAAGTATTCAATAACAATCAACATCATGGTTGCGAAAACTAACTGGACAAACCATAAAATGGATCCCTTAATAACATTGATAAGTCTTGGAGAATTAATTCAGAAACTTTATACATTCACCTGTTTGATGTAAGGTGGCCTAACAAGCGATATGCATGGCAAAACTTTAACAACTTGAACAGTACAATTTTGCTAATGCTTGAGCGCCGTCCAGGAAAAACCAGCCATGCTGGAAACCAGTGTCCATTTGACCAGTGCTGAACACGCCAGAATGTTGGACCGCATTCTATGTATTTAAAAAAAACAAAAATTAGCCCAATGGGCTAGAAAGGTTACCGGAGAAATATACAGAGTTAAGCCGAGAAAGTTGAAGGTCAAATTCAAGGTGACCACTGAAATCGCCATATCTCTAGCCCTGAAAATGGGATCAAAGGTTAAATTCTAGATCACCAAACTATTCAGCATACATCATTTCCTATATGTTCACTATGGACCCCTAAGCTGTAAATTTGATAATAAGCGAGATATAAGCCATTTTGTAATCTGACTTCGTAAATAAAATGACTGACCTTGAAATTTAGGTCAAAGGCCAAATTCAATATCATTAAAATATTCAGAATATATCATTTCCTATATGTTCACAATTGATTCCTAAGCTGTAAAGTCGATAATAAGCAAGATATTAGCCATTTTGTCCTGTTGACCTTGAAAATGAGGTCAAAAGTCAAATTCAAGGTCACCAGAATATTCAGCATATATCATTTCCTATATGTTCACAATTGATTCCTAAGCTGCAAAGTCGATAATAAGTGAGATATTAGCAATTTTGTCCTGTGACCTTGGAAATGAGGTCAAAAGTCAAATTCAAGGTCACGAGAATATTCAGTATACATCATTTCCTATATGTTCACAATTGATTCCTAAGCTGTAAAGTCGATAATAAGCGAGATATTAGCCATTTTGTCATGTGACCTTGAAAATGAGGTCGAAGGTCAAATTCAAAGTCACGAGAATATTCAGCATATATCATTTCCTATATGTTCACAATTGATTCCTAAGCTGTAAAGTCGATAATAAGCGAGATATTAGCCATTTTGTCCTGTGACCTTGAAAATGGGGTCAAAAGTCAAATTCAAGGTCACGAGAATATTCAGCATATATCATTTTCTATATGTCCACAATTCATTCCTAGTCTCTAATTTCAATATTAAGTGAGATATTAGGCTTAATGTGTCCCATTATAAAGCATAGGAAAATTTAACATGGGAAAGTCACATTTGGGCCGAGTTTGGGCCCAAAATGGCCCACTTCAAGCGATTCAAGGGCAACGAAATTTATACATGTCACAGAGGTACATATGAGGAGTGTTTTTCATCAATAAGAAAAAAAAGTTCCTGAACAGATTTTGAGAAAACGACCGTCAAAGTCCAAAATTGGCCATTTTTCGACGAAAACGGCCGCTCTGACCTTGAAACCAAGGTCAGAGGTCAAATTCAAGGTCACGACAATATTCAGCATATATCATTTCCTATATGTCCACAATTGATTCCTAGTCTCTAATCTCAATATTAAGTGAGATATTAGGCTTTAATGTGTCCCATTATAAAGCATAGGAGAATTTAACATGGGAAAGTCCCATTTGGGCCGAGTTTGGGCCCAAAATGGCCCACTTCGAGCGATTCAAGGGCAACGAAATTTATACATGTCACAGGGGTACATAGGAGGAGTGTCATGCATCAATAAGAAAAAAAGTTACTTAACAGATTTTGAGAAAACGACCATCAAAGTCCAAAATTGGCCATTTTTCGACGAAAACGGCCGCCATTTTGAAAAAAATGCGAAAATCAAAAAACTAAAAAAAACCTTTCCTGGAAATATTTTTAGGTATTTTTGTGCAAAATTTCAGAAATATTCGCCTGTAAACTTTAATGATAAAAATGTGGACGGACGGACGCCGGACGACGGACGACGGACGCAACGCCACGGCAATAGGTTATCGGACCAAAGGTCCGGTAACCTAAAAAGATCATACACTGTGCGTCAGTAAACCAATAGATCATTATACAAACAGAGCACAATACGAGATGAAATGTTATTGACTGCAGCGCCAACAACCAATGCTCTTCATCTACATGTAGATGGACTGCGATACATGTACAGTTACATTCTTGGGGAAATATAATAAAATATATATAAAGAAATATAAATATGCTTAATTTTCTGATTGATAATATTTTTGTGGAATTTGGTGGTCGAATATTTCAACAAACTATTGGTATTCCCATGGGTACAAACTGTGCACCATTATTGGCAGACCTGTTTTTATACTCATATGAATCAGATTTTATCCAACATTTACAAAGAGGAGGTTCTAAGAAACTAACATGTAATTTTAATTTCACTTTCCGATACATAGATGATGTATTGTCGCTAAATAATCCCAAGTTTGGTGATTATTTGGATGTCATATATCCTAAGGAACTTGAAATTAAGGATACTACAGAATCCGCTAATTTTTCCAACTATCTAGACCTGAGGTTGGAGATTGATAATGATTCTAACCTGTCAACTAGATTATATGACAAACGTGATGATTTCAATTTTTCCATAGTCAATTTCCCTTTTCTAAGCAGCAACATTCCTATGTCACCGGCATATGGTGTGTTTGTTTCTCAACTTATACGCTATTCCAGAGCTAGTTGCAAATATGAGGACTTTGTCTATCGAAGTGCCCAGCTAGTCTCTAAACTGCTACGACAAGGATATGTTTTACCAAGACTTATCGCTGCGTTTAAGAAATTCTATGGACGTCATCATGATCTGGTTGATAAATACAGCAAATCCATGTCTGCCATGCAACTAGATCTTTTTTCATGTTAATTTTGGGGAATTCATGACGGGTGCCACTAGTGGGGCAGGAAATGCTCACTCTTTCCGGAACACCTGATTTCACCTCCTGATGGCCATTTACGGGGGTTCATGAGTTTCCCTGTCATTTTTGTTTTCTCTCACTTCGTATGCCTGATATGACTTTCTGTCCCCGGACTATGAGATTGGATAACGGACCCTGTTTTGTTTGCTCGGAATACTTGATACTGGGTATTGATTCCACGTCTATAATGCAGATATGAAATATTGTATACACCAACTTTCATCGGAATACCAGGTCCATACCATAGGACGAACTGGATCGGTGATCATGATTGCCGTGGTGCTCCTTGAAGTGTTGTCCTGGTCTTCCATTCTCGGATCTACACATGGAATTGAATAAAAATATCTCTTAGCACCAGGTTGGACCTCAGAAGATATCAACCGACAATGGAATCATAGCTAATATTGTACAGCCGAAATTATGATTATCTGAAGTGGACTACCAGTCGATCCAAGACTGCACAGAGGCGGCAGGAAAGCCGAGCTCCTGAATTTATGGGATGTAATCAGGCTGTAAACCCAAAGTTGTTTGATTCCGCCCAAGCGATACACAACAGGTGTACTGAAGTGTGCACCCTCCTTTTCATTCGTTGTGTGTACTTTACACTATTCGAACGTCTCCTCCTCCGAGACCACTCAATTGGATCTTCCAAAATGTATGTTGATATTATGGGATGGTCTCCACAAACTGATCAGTTTTTATAATTTTTTTTTACTCGGAAAAAATGCCAATTATTGATAACTGGGCAAATTTTATTTTTAAAGTTTACAGTCGAATCCTTCTGAAGTTTGGATTCACAATATACTCAAAAATACTACAAGACAGGATTATAATTTCGCAATGTTGTTCCTGTTATCAAGGTGCATCTCCTGAACGAAAACAGTTCAAAGAGATTGAAAATGACTTCACAACATGTCATGATCTTGAATCTCAGAACACCCTAAGTCATGAAATCGTGACCCCCAATTTTTCGACATCGGGCGATAATGGAGAGTTTTCGTCGTGGAACCATAGGCCGTACACCATACGATTGAAAAATTAATATCAAGTAGAACCGGATTTAAAGCCAATTATGTGATTTTCATTTTTTTTTTCGTTGCCATGACAACCCTTTTTATCTGATTTTGACAACATTTTGACTACCATAGCGCTTCAGCCCTATAAATTACAGATTGATCGGACCGTTTGTCTTGGAGTTAGGAAATCAGACATTTGCGCGGAAAAGTCGCTGGCAAAAAACCCCCGAAATTGTGACCCCCCCCCCCCCCCCCTCCCCCCAATTTTCGACATCGGGGGATACTGGAGAGTTTTTGTCGTACGATCATCGGCTGTACACCATGCGATCGGGAATTGGCCATTGAAAAACACAAACATAGTTGAAAAATTAATACTGATTAGAACCGGAGGTATAGCCATTTATGCGATTTTCACATTTTCCGTTTCCATGGCAACGGTTTTTCCCGATTCAAACTAAATTTGAAGAGCACCGAACCACTGCCACACCGCTTCATTCCTATAAGTTTGAAGTTGATAGAATCATTTGTTGTTGAGTTATGTGCGAGGACAGACAGACAGACAAACAGGGAGACAGACCCAAATGCAACACTCTCTACCCCTTTCAGGGCGAGGGTAACATCTTACTGTACGTCATTAGAGGAGAAGAAAAAACTATGGATTATTGGTCCCCTCCCGTTCTTTGTGTTATAAATACAAACTCTGAAATTACTTTTGTGTGGTATATCCCATATAAATTGCCATGATCTCGGCTCTACCACGCACACCCCTTCAGGAATTTCGTTTTGTGTGACAGTATCTATGATCAGTTAGTTCTCACATTACAGTGTTTTTTTTTTTTATTAATGTCTGTTGTTCGACAGGTGATAATTGTCTCATATTTTTTTTTTTAACATGTTACATATCATGATCACTTACATGCAAATCTCCTATTGCACATGGAAACTGTCCAATTTCAATATGCACCTCAGTCTGGATTACCCTGATTACCAGTCCCAGTAAGTACTTAAAGCGATATAAAACTCCCGAGTGACCTTGGAGTAATAAAGCTGCGAGAAATGAAGCGTCAAATAAACGTAGACTCCTTAGAGGCCTCGGGAGCTGCCATAGCTGTGTTGTCATGAATATAAAATATAAGCAGATATATATATATATATATATATATATATATATATATATATATATAAAAATATATATTTCAAGAAAATAGACCCATATAGGGACAGTAACAATATAAATAGTACAGTATAAAGAGTTATGATAATTGCTAACCAAGTACAAAATACCTCGTAGCTCAAAACATGTAATATGAAAATTGTGCACATTCCATGGAAGAAAGTAATTCATTACATCGTGGTGTCACTTGTTCTCCGTGCAAATGATGGCAGGAATTTGATACCCTGATTCTCCCAAGGCGTTGGTATAACCCTAGAGCATAGGGTTGCAGCGAAAGTCTGGCTTCCGCATGCTAGACAACTATCAGATGGCTCATGTTTCCTGGACGGAAGAAATTCATTACGTTATATTGCTTGTTCCACATCATGTGTCAGGAATCCGACGCTCTGGGTTCCTAAGGCGATGATAAACAGGAAACTAGACACAATGTCCACAGCACCGGCCTGTCATTCGTATGTATCAAGATCTGAGGGAATCTCCGAAATGCTGTACCTTGTATCAGCTTGGTTTCCATGTATGGTATTATGTCCATTGTTTCAGTTTAAGATATCATTATGAAAAAAACCATGAACCGTGATGAAATATGGTTGTCCGTAATGAACAGTATGGTTGTCAGAACCTCAACTGTGTGTTGTTAACTAGTTTGCAAAGTGCCATGATAATATCGTACCGAATTATGAATGTGTTAAAAAGTGGCAATTACATTAAAACTACATTCACGTGTTATATCGACACACGGAACTTTTATCACAATTATCCACACACGTAACTTGATGCAACAGTGTATTATACAGATAATATATGATTATAAATGGTCCCTCATGTAACTGGTACTAAGGGACCATTTGTTCTCTTCTGTTATGTTTTCATTTCGTTAATGGAGCTCGCCTCTCTGATGGCATGTGTAATAATGGAATTGTATCGGAACGAAAATTATCTGGGCATCTAATAACATAAGAGAATAGTCAATTGATGAAAATGTCAGAAAAAATTGTCATTACCGGAATTGCACTATACATTATTATATATTTCATCATCGTGCAATAGTGACATAAGTCCAAATCCCATCATGTACCATTCACACGCTGATCTTCACACTATGGTTCTCGTTGATAACCATACACGGACCACAGAGATACCTATTACGACACCAAATATTGGAGCCTGATTCGTGATGAAAATCAACTTATTATTACGGATAAAACCAGATGTTGATTTTGACGGTAAGAAACCTAAAATACAACATTTGTCGGGTTATACCCAAAGTAACAAAGTTCTGCAAAATACTAAGTATTTACAGCCAAAGCTACACTGATGTCATCAGGGGAAGACGGTGTTTAAAATATAGGTGTTTCAACCGTACACCTGATTCAATTTGTATACAACTGCCCAACAACCTACTAAAGCGATTGAAAATTGTCACCAAGTGGCATTTATAATTGAACGAAGTCACATACTTCATGTACTAGTATCAAATCTTGTTGTGATCTCCAAGACACACGCACGTGTATCACATTAGGGAGACCATTGCCAATTTTGACTCAATAGCGGCACTGAGTCATATATTTCATGGCCCATAAGATATGGAATGTCATCTTCACTTCCAAGTTCCATGCTAAGAAACTTACCATTTTTCAAGTTTCCAAAGTTTCATGATAATAAAATATGTGTGTTAACAGGTTTAAAGAAGAGAGCTTTGGTAGCTTTGGTTTGGGAAACAAACAATGGAACATCATTTTTTGACAGACTCATCCCCCTTAACCACATAATATATAAAGACTGATTCCTCAAACATGATGCATATCAGTTCAATATGGTTTCAAAACACAACGTTAAACTCGCCAAAATGTGCATGATGATGTATATTGTTCCTATCTGGTGAAACAGATTGGTCAGTTCGTCCCCATGAGAAGGTTCATTCAGGACAAAGGGTACGGAGGCAAGAATCCAATAATTAATTAAGTTAACAGACGTTAAAGTTCTCAGCTCCCTCTGTTTCATGGTAATTCCTAGGAAAAAGTTATTTTCACTTTGGGAAACATTGGTAAATTTCGTCGTGCACCACATAAAGATTCCCACGAGTTATACTGAATTATCACAGTGATTTTAATCCATTATCAAATATTGCAACAAATGTGTCTGTTTGAAGTACATGTATTTGAGTACTGATCTTCTTCAAGGCGCATTGTCATACTGTAAATCCAATTCCTTAAGACAAACTCGTCCATCAGTTTGTATTGTTCTACCCTGAACCCATGACACCTAACCCGCGGACAACTGATGTCTGCTTTCACCCACAAAATGTGGATACTCCATTCAATGCAATGCTCGTCAAGCTCTCCATATATTGACGGGCGGGGTATGGTTCGTGCCAATGTAAGTATCAGCATTGAACTTGACAACTAACTTGACTTCCAGAGCACGGATATTGAGGATTACCTCAGCGGGACATTGAGCGTGAAACCTTGGAATAGTCTTTACTGGTGTAAACTCACAAAAGGCAAGTTCTTTTATTTTATTCACTTTGGTTTTCTGGGGGTGGGGGGTTGCTTATCACTAAGTGATGTCTCAATCCAGTGATGTGTCAATCCATTCAATGCGATGCCCATCACTCTCCATATATTGACGGGCGGTGTATGGTTCGTGCCACTTACTTGACATACAGAGCGTGAATATGGAGGATTACCTCTGCGGGACATTGAGGGTGAAACCTCAGGATAGTCTTCACTGGTGGTAAATTCACAAAAAATTCTTTTATTTTATACACTTTGGTTTTCTGGGACGGGAGGGGGGGGGTGTTGCTTTTCACCAAGTGATGTGTCAATTTATTCATTACCGACGTCATAACTAATAAAAAATGTTGAGTTCCATACACGCTCTATGAACTACCGTGCTTACACGGCAATACATTCATGCTTAATTTTTTTCATTACCAACTACGTGTAAATCCAACTAGAATTTTGAGGATTTAATAACTGCATTATGCAGTCGATTAGAGCATAGCAGTTTTCATTCCAACTCTTGTGTGGTTATATTTTAGAACTAGTTTATCAAATTTCACTCAACCAAAGTGTGGAAGTAAACAGGTTAATTTGGGTTCATTTGCTAGCTTACAAACTACACAGTACGAACATTTGCACCTGGTAGGATCGAAAGCACATATAGAATACTGAGAATAATAGTGTATGATGGAGTTTTCCTGATTTTTGGGGTTGGCCAAAAGACCTGTTCCACTTGTAAATATTGGCGGGAAATCATTTTTTATGATTAGCCTACTGTTTTCTCAATTGTGTGCAGACGTTTGTGTGGGGGTATTTCAATGGATTCTCTTTGGAGACCAGATACTGTTATCACAAAGCTAGTTAACATGTATATTAGCAAATTATGACTTAAGTTATACCAATGGCATACATATCGTTACAAGGATGGCGAAATGGAGCATACATCACAGAGAACCTGCTTCCTTTCCATCTAAAATTCCATGTGGGTAGATGTTTGCATGGCCTCGATGTTGTCTTCTGTTTTCTAGCTTAATATGTATGTATAATCTAGAAAAATATATACTTAGGACTAACAAGCGTCCTTATTGAACAACGTTTTATGGGATGGTGTGTATTTCGTTTCGATTTGTGATGTTAATGGAGTGTTCAGTCAGATATTGAGGATGATATGAAGAATCACTCCTGCAATGAAATCGAACGCAATATATTTCTCGTCACTCGGCTGTAATACTGTGGCTGACAATTCAATTCCACAGCTCGCCACGCTCCTCTGAGTGTAACTAGCAGACAGACGGATGGCCTCCGATAGTTATCCGTCTAAGCTCGCATCATCAAGTTCACACCCCCAGAAAACCACAGACAAGCATGTCTGGGAATTAGTCATTAGGGGGCTATCCTTATGGCGGAAGCCTCTCCTTAAGTGAGTCTGTGGATCAGAGAGCACAAAGCACAGGGAGTGTGAGCATCTGATATTGACACTATTGGGGTGTGCAATTGGTTGATTTGAGGATACGGCTCGAGTGTAGTATCTATTGTAATCAGGTATTGCTTCGCTGAAAGTAAATCATTGCTCGATCCTGAGCATTCTATTTCTATGGCGCCCCGTTCGTGCCACAAAAAAAGAGAAGTTAATTTTTTTTCTAACTCATACGTATGAGATAATATGTCATACGTATGAGATAAAAAGTCATACGTATGAGATAGTAACACATACGTATGAGATACTAAGTCATACGTAGGAGATACTAACTCATACGTATGAAATACTTATCTCACACGTATGAAATACTTAACACATACGTAGGAGATACTATGTCATACGTAGGAGATACTGTATTAAGTCATACATATAAGATAGTAAGTCATACGTATGGAATACTAACACATACGTAGGAGATACTAAAATTTCTATATACCCGACACCGCCATGGAAATAGAAGTAATATGTGTGTCCTCCGTGTTTTCCATGTAACCTTCTTGCTTCTTTTACGCTCTCCATGACAATTTCACATATCTATCTACTTATAAAGAAATATCTCATACGTATAAGATAAGTATCTCATACGTATGTGTTAGTATCTCATACGTATGACATGTTATCTCATACGTATGATTTATAATCTCATACGTATGTGTTAGTAAGTCATACGTATGTGTTAACAACTCATACGTATGTGTTAACAACTCATACGTATGTGTTAACAACTCATACGTATGTGTTAACAACTCATACGTATGTGTTAACAACTCATACGTATGTGTTAACAACTCATACGTATGTGTTAACAACTCATACGTATGTGTTAATAACTCATACGTATGTGTTAATAACTCATACGTATGTGTTAATAAGTCATACGTATGTGTTAGTATCTCCTACGTATGACTTAGTATCTCATATGTATGACTTATTATCTCATACGTATGACTTATTATCTCATACGTATGAGATACTATCTCATACGTATGAGTTAGAAAAAAAATAAACTCTCTTTTTTGTGGCATGAACGGGGCGCCATATTTTTCAACAGAATGTGGATATCAAAATCGAAATTTCATGAACCACGATTTTCCCAGACATGACCACGGAAACGCTAACTTGAAGTTTCAACCAGATTCATACTTACATGAACACGATAGTGTACATGTATAAAGTTACGCTATGCTTTATGTCTGACTCAGAAAATAGGCTAAATATCAGGACAATAACGTACCTATCACAACAGTTGAGGCTGGCCTATAAGAAATCCGAAACCAAACTCACAAGCAAAATTGCATGTCATTGTAATAAGCAATCACTCAGACTGATGAGTCATCCCAGGTCACGAAAGAGTTTCCCATGCTAGTTTGCTCCTTTATTTACTGTATAATTCTAATCTTCCATGTACACTGAATTATGTCTACAGTTATTACATCTCACTAGACAGCAAATGTCCCCTTCTCATCTACACAGTCCTAGAGTTGATGCATTTATTTTCTCACCAAGCAAATGACCATAAAATATTCACCACCATTAACATTGCTACCTGTCAGGGGTCGACAGCTGACGAACAGTACTGGTGACGAACATGAGAAATACTTACAGTTCGACTTTCTCATGTTTGCCGTTTTGTACAATAACGAGGTGGGATGGTCATGAATACCAGAAAAGCATGCCGGCCCAGATAGATTATGCTTACCCATGACACCACTCATCCATTGAATAAGTATTCATTATTGGATATAGAAGAATAGATAGCATAACATTTCCTGCAGGTGCCCTCTCGTTGTACCCTTACAAATAGTCTTCTGGCAGCTGATGCCAAATAGCAGTAGCATTTACTACCATTGGCTCCTGTATCAGCGTGACCTGGTACCGCAGCCCAATGCTGTCATTATTTAGGACGAAGTTACGAGTAGTTTTGTCACCAGTCTCCTAGTTAGTAAACGGTTACTCTCAGTTATGAAACTATTTCATGGCATGTGGCAAACCTTTCACACTCGGCACAAACCTTTTTAGCCAGGCACAAACATTTCGAACCGAGCACAAGCCTATCTAACAAGGCAAGGTTTCAATACTACTCTTAACCCTGTCATGAATAATAGCAGCATTGCACTGCCGTACCATGGATACTGCTCAATCATGATTCCTGCAATTGTAGCACAGATATTGACACTGTCTCCGTGAGTGGAGCATCGCGGATGACAATTTATTCTTTTTGCCACGTTGAGTAGAAGAAAAAAGCAAGCAAATTTGCTCCGGTTCAAATGTAGGTACCTTTTGGCAATTATCAAAGTTCAGTGTCAATGAGCTTGCA
Source organism: Terebella lapidaria (assembly GCA_949152475.1). NCBI lineage: Eukaryota > Metazoa > Annelida > Polychaeta > Terebellida > Terebellidae > Terebella > Terebella lapidaria. The sequence continues at coordinate 30,945,726 of OX424563.1, read as the reverse complement.
GTTTTGAAATGCACCAAGTATCTGAGATACTTTTTTCATCACTTTTGACCGAGAACAAACCCTCAAACAACCCGCTTGAAGTTGTCTTCATACTTCCGACCTCAGGTCAGGCAGCTTCCTGTTTGCTTAGTCTGATATCACATCTCTACAGTCGAATATCATGAACCTTCTAAGCCAGTAACAGATTATTGCCCGGGTTGTGGTCCATGGTACATGTATGTGTGACAGTAATTCAAATTCCAAATGCTATGTGGGATACTGTAATGGCAATGTTGCCTGGTGATGATATGGCGACTAAAACATCATGGATAGGAATAACTAATCGGGTAGGTGCAATGATAAAAAACATATATTTAACAATTCTGATAATATGGATAGTGTAGAGCATAATGTCTTGTTCTTTGACCATTTCATTTCTTTTACATTTCTTTGATTATATAGCATTTCATTCATTGTACAAATGGACAGAAGATGGTACTAGTATACAGATCCAGACTCCAGACTAGTAACCAGATCCAGTTATTTCTAGATTACATGTGTGGTATGGAGTTTGGATTGCGTTCAAAATGAGACCAAATGCATGCCATTGGGGGGGAAATAGGAAACTATGGATTGCTGACGCCTTCTGTGTTTGTGTTACGATGAATCAGAATTTACTCCCAAATATATTCCAATCCATTGCCATATATGCTCCATAACGCATAATATATGCTCCATCACGCATAATATATGCTCCATCACGCACAACCATTTCCATCTTGCACGTTTGTGCGGTAGTGTCTATGATTAGTAAGTTGGATTATTTTTGTAGGGCATAACAAAAATGTAATGGACAATGCCAGGCCTCCGTGTAATATCTTAGTCTGGATTAACATTCACAGTGCGTACTTACAGTGAGATATGAAATATACAATAGAGTGGCATTGGAGTAACAAAGCTGGAGAGAGTGAAATGCCATATAAACGTGCACTCCTTGGATTCCTTAGTGTTGTCACTGGGATCCAAGCATGGGCATGAGTACAGAATATAAGCATCCGTTTTTTGTCGATTTAGCTTTAATGAAAAAATATCTCGTAGCACTAATAATATAATATAAGGTTAGATTCAAGTCAGATGCAGTTCAGCCTCTTGAACAATAATAGTCCCACAAACGCACGTATGGCTACATTTTACTGCTCCAAACTGCTCACATTCCATAGAAGAAAGTAATTCATTACATGGTGGTGTCAGTGCAATTGATGAAAGGAATCTGATACTCTGATTCTTCCAAGGCGTTGGAATGCTACACGATAGGGTTGCAGCAATAATGTATCTTCCGTACATGTAAGCTGTTATGAGAAGGTCCATGGACTTGCTTGTACAGGGATAACATCAATGAAGTGTTTATCTGTTGTATTGTTTTCACAGTTTTCTCAATTGTCGATGGTTTGTATATTAACCATGGCAATGAAATACATTGTCTAGATAGATGCACGAATATAATCTAGACAATTCCACTATACTAAAACATACCAAGACAGATCAAGACACATAAAATTCAATGCTTCGGTTGCTACATAATACAACTATCAGATGGCTCATGTTTTCTGGACGGAAGTAGCAATTTATTACGTTGTTATGTCGCTTGTACCACATGCGGTGTTAGAAACCGGACGCTGTAGGTTCCTAAGACGGTGATATACAGAAAACTAGACACAGTGTCCATAGCACCGGTCCAATCATTCGTATGCATCAAAATCTGAGGTGAAATGCTGCACCTTATGTCAGCTTCGTTTCCATGTGTGGCGTTATGTCCATTGTTTCAGTTTTGGATTATATTTTGAGATAGGCCTGAACCATGATGAAATACTGGTTGTTTGTAATCAATTGCATGATTGCCAGAACTCAAACTGTGCGTTATTAACTAATTTGCAAAGTGGCTTGATAACATTTACCGAATGAGTGTTCAAAAGTGGTCATTACATCAAAACTACGTTTATGTGTTTATATCGACCAATTCTCCACACATGTAACTCGTTGCAACTGTGTCATATAGAGTCAATTATATTATTATAAATGGTCCCTACCATGTAACTGTTCTTCTCTTCTGATATGTTTTCATTTCGTTAATGGAACTCGTCTCTATGATGGGACGTGTAATAATGAAATTGTTTCCGAACGAAAATTATCTGCCAACATAGGCGTGGAATAAGAAGTCAATAGATGAAAAACCCAAAGTAAATTGTCATTACTGGAATTACACTATATATTATTATATGTTTTATCATTTTCCAATAATGACATATTAAGCCCAAATTCCATCACGTACAATTCACTTTGACCTTCGCACAATAACTTTCATTGATAACCATACATCGACAAATGAAAGACAACATTAAATATCGGTCCCCATTCATGATACATTCATGATGTATGTAGGAACCTATTATTACCAATGGAACCAGATGTTGATGATGTCAATAAGAAACCTGGAATACAACATTGTTTTCGGAATAAAACCAAAGCCCTACGAGATATTCACAACCAATGCCACTTTGGCGTCATCAGGGCCAAACGTTGTTTAAAATATGGATGTTTCTACCGTACACTTGATGCGTAATGTTTATTTCACAAAAGGCTTCCAGCCTATGTGCATTACAATGAAAGTGCATAACAGACGAAACAAAGTGCTACACATATATCTTGTACAGAAGAATTCCACATTTACAAGTTATCCCTTTTACAGATTATTATAAGTTTTATGAACATTAGATGCATGAAATACAAAAGCAGCGATATCTTTTACACATTTTTCATTCTTAGAAGATAACAATTTTGTGAAAACTTCCACCAAATTAGATTGCCCAGGAACGTGTTCCCGTAAGTGTACATCTCTTAAGTCTTGGAATAAAGGACAAACTAATAAAAAATGTATTTCATCCTCTACAGTTAAAATATCGTTATTTTTACAGAATTTACAGTGTCTGTCAGATCTGGTTACGTTTACATGTCTTAATCGTTCAACAGCTAGTTTATGATTTATACATCGAAATCTTGCCAGTGCTACTTTATGTTTCCAATATATATCCAATGTTAAGTACATTTCGAGCTCTGAATTCTTTTTATATCTAGCATACAGATCCAATTTAGAATTATTACCCATATCATCATGCCAATTTTGATGTGCAGTATCAGTAAGCCTTTGTTTAAAATGATAAAGAAATAAATCAACATTACCCACCCCTGGATTATGCCATACGTGACCATACCCATACGTATATAACAAATGTCTTATCTCTGTAACCCAGTTATTGCCCCCGACTGTATCGAATTGGTTTAACATTTTATAAAGTGAGTTACGTATCTTCTTGGTGTCATCTTGCACAATTTTGAACCAAAATTTTACACATCTATATTTATATTGAACCAACAGAGGTAGTCGCCCGAGTTCTGCTAAAACTGCTGAATTTGAGGTACTATAAGAAACAGAGAGTAAATATTTACAAAATTTCCTTTGAACTAGTTCTATTGATTCCCGTTTTTTCGTCCCCCAAATTTCTGACCCATACAATAGAATAGGAACCACTAATTTGTCCAACAGATCTAAAGATAATGTAATAGGTATGCCACCACATGATTTCATGAATCGTTTTATCATAAATATTGCCTTCTCGGCCTGAGCGGACAAAGAGTTTAATGCAGATGACCACCGTAGTCTCGATGAAAATACGATACCTAAGTATTTGTAATGACTTACACATTTAATTTCGGTTCCCTTGAAGTAAAAAGATTCATTACGTCGTAGGTGACCACCGTTTCTAAATACAATAATATTAGTTTTTGACAAGTTGACTGTAAGACCAGTTTCCATACAAAACGAACTGAGAACATTTAATTGATTTTGTAATCTGCCTACACTGTCATTCACAATACAAATATCATCCGCGTACATTAACATATGTATATCAGGGAAATCATCATCAATATATATGCTGGGACATTTCATATTCTGACATTTTGTTACAAGTTCATCAATATAGAGTGCAAATAAAAACGGACTAATCATACAACCTTGACGGGTGCCCACTGTACATGTGAAAAATTGTGTTATTCCGTTTGATGTTTTAACACAAGAACGTAATTGGCTATACATTGATCTCAAAATTGCCAGGAATTTCCCATGAATGTTTTTATTTATTAGCCTATACCAAAGTATAGAGTGTGGAATACAATCAAAAGCTTTGGAAAAATCAATAAATGCCACATAAAAACGTCCCCCTCTTTTCCGCAAATATTTTTGAACAATAGCATACAATGAAAACATTTGATCAACAGTGGATCTACTTTTTCTGTAAGCACCTTGACAGTCATGTAATTTTCCATTTGTCTCACACCAATAAACTAACCTGTTATTCAAAACTTTAGTAAATATTTTACCGAGACAACACAATAAAGAGATACCCCTATAATTATTGACTTCTGATTTTGAACCTTTTTTATGAATCGGACTGATCATAGCATCGGACCACTGTTCCGGAAAAACTCCAGTGTTTAAGATAACATTAAACAAGGAACAAATTTCAAATATTATTATGTCATATGCATGTTTGAAGAACTCATAGCTTAGTCCATCAATACCTGGTTGTTTCCCATTTGACAAGTCATTAATTACAGATATAATTTCACAAGGTTCAATGTCGCAGTTCAAAACATCTGGTACAAGACTAGTGCATAAGCCACAATTTGCATCATGTTCAATAATAAATGTTTCAACAATGTCAGAGAAATGTTTATCAATGCTTGGCTTGACATTTAAAAGATCACTAAAATATTTTTGCCACATATCGGCTCTAATTGAATTTTCTAAATTGTTTGATACACCATTTTCTAACTTTTTCATAAATAACCATACATTATTATCACATCGGATGGATTCATGTATAGTTTTATATACGCGTTTTTTATATACAAATTGTTTTTGTCGATGCAATTTGTATACAACTGCCCAACAACCTAGTAAAACATTTGTCTCCAAGTGGCACTTATAATTGAACCAAGTCACATAATGTATTATCAAATCTTGTTGTGGTCTCCAAGACACACGCACGAGTATCACATTAAGGAGACCATTGCCAATTTTGACTCAACAGCGGCACTGAGCCATACGTTTCGTGGCCAGAAGATTCAGAAGATGGCCAGTATGGTGAGCAAATACTCGAGCATTTGTAATTTATCACATGCTATGAATTTATCTTAAACTACAAACAGTAGGAACACACAGTGATTTCCGATAGTGTGATAACCTTTGCCGGAAACATCATGTTTGCACTATTTTTTCTTCACATTTCACATATTCACATGCACTTTTCTTGATGTGAAACAACAATGAAAGCACGAGTGTTTTATGACGTGACAATGAAACTCCACGCGATTCAGCCTTAGTAACATATAACCATGCAGAAAACGCACAACCACTGTGACGTCATAATACAAAGTATTTGACAACCCTGTGATCTGCATAGTTTATACTGTTTCCTAGCAACACACATGTTCACGGGTCTTCCATTCATGAGTAGAAGGGGTCATTGAGTGCAATCAAAGATTGTAAGAAGTTCTTCCAATCGTTGGTACAATTTCACTTTACTTTACATGCGTTGGGTTTTCAAATATTTCAGAATCATAAATTCATAGCATGTGATAAAAACAAAACCTGTTTCGTGTGTTTTCCAGCACGCGGGAAAGATCTCGTTTGAACTGGCGGAAGAATACAAGAGAGCACGAGACCGAAGGTCGAGTGCTTTCTGGTGTTCTTCCGCCAGTTCAAACGAGATCTTTCCCGCGTGCTGGAAAACACACGAAACAGGTTTTGTTTTTATATAAATTACCAAATTGTGAACCAGGGCTCGACATTGAGGACTGTCCACCTGCCTTGGACATGTGAAACTAATGGAAGAGCAGGTAAATGTCCGACCCAACCTGCCCCACAAGGCAGGTGTACTTTTTGCTGATACCAAAGTTCTGTAAATACATGTTGGCCGCAGGAGTACAATTCTGCTGAATCACGAACGTTTCGTGTCAAACTCATCTACAAAGCAGGTTATATATTGAATATGCTGAAACAATTGCATGGTATTCTTGTCAAGATAAATTAATATGGATCCATTACATGTATTCCCTTTGGTAATCTGTTGTAACTGTATCCCATTTATTCATTATTATTTCATACATTGCTCATTAGCCGCTGGTTGGCAAAGAACTTGTTAAAACGTAAGGCAGATGAACATACAAATGGAGCAGGTTGAAATTCGACCCCAGTTGCCCAACAGGACAGACCAAGAAAAAAGTTTATGTCAAGCCCTGGTGTGAACAGATATTTTGAAACAGTACTCAAAGCCCCTGGACTTGTTCGATACTATCGAATACTTAACATTTTGCACATTCATGAAAAAAAACTTCGTTATTTTGTTCATCTGTATTTTTATTTGATGCACCACCCACTCATTTAGTTGCCAGAGAGCACGGGCATTTAGTGTCATCAAAGAAATGCCAAATAATGTTGTTTCAACATTTAGCTGGTTGATAGCATGGGTCAAGTATTACTCTAGAGACCAGTTTTCAGTGTTTCTGAACAGTCAGATTCTGCCAAATGGCGTTGATTGACAAAAAAATGCAATGTCACAACGGGTATTTCATATGGTAAACGTATTTTTACCGAATTAGGATCGTCGATCGAATAAAAATCCTGAACATACTATAAGAGATCATATAAATGCATATATTTTTTTTTTACTTTAGATAAACACATTTGATATTTTAGGTGAACTTCAATGAAAATGTGAAATTACATAGTTGACCCGTTACTTTCGATTCTATCTTGCATACCTTGTATCTCCTGGCGAAATTGCGGTGAATTGTTTTGACATTTATGTTCAATTAGAAACTTGCCGTTTGAAGTTTACAAAGTTACTTTTCATGAATCGTACCTTCGCTCAATCAATGCAACTATGTGGGTAAACAGGTTAAAAAAATAGAGCTATAGTATCCGTTCGTTGACCAAACTATAGAACATCACTTTTCGACAACCTCATCCCCATCCTACTTGATACTTAAAGACTTAAACAGGATGAATATCAGTTCATTCTGGTTTCAAAACACAACGTTTAACTCGCCAAAGTTAACATGCTAATGTAAATTGCTCCTATATGGTGTTGGCAGTTTGTTGCGGCCAAATTGACAGGGAGTCATGGATCTCTTTGGCGCCTTGAGAACTAATCCTGGAAGAGGCTTCAATTCAAGACAAAGTGTGTTGAGACAATAATCCAATAATTAATTAGGTTAACAGACGTTCAAGTGCTCAGCTCCTTCTCATTCAAGGTAATTTCTAGGTCAAAGTGGATTTTACTTCGGGAAATATTGGTAATTTTCGTCAGTTGTCCACCACATAAACAGTTCCCAAGAGTTATACTGAATTATCACAATGATTTTGATCCATTATCAAATGTTGCAACAAATGTGTCAGCTTATATACTGAAGTACATGTATTCAAGTACTGATCTTCCTCATGACGCATTGCCATACTGTAGACCCAATTCGTCTATTCGTTTGCATTGTCCTACTTTGAACCCACGACACCTAACCCCCTCCACCCCCCCCCCCCCCCCCCGGACAACTGATGTCTGCTTTCACCCAATGTGGATAATCCATTTAGTGCAATGCCAGTCACGCTCTCCATATATTGACGGGCGGGGGTATGGTTCGTGCCCTCTAACTTGACTTACAGAGCGCGGATATTGAGGATTACCTCAGCGGGACATTGAGCGTGACCACTCGGAATAGTCTTCACCGGTGTTAAGCTCACAAAAAGGCAAGTTCTCTTATTTATTCACTTGGGGAAGGGGGGCGGTGTTGTTTATCACCGAGTGATGTGTCAATTTATTCATTTACGTTTATCAGCTAATAATGAGTTTCATACACGCTGTATGGACTACCGTCGTTACACGGCAATACATTCATGCGGAAATGTTTTCATTACCACCTAATCGAATAAGAATTTTGAGGATATAATAACTGCATTATGCAGTCTATAAGAGCATGGTATTTTTCATTTCAACTCTTTTCTAGTTGTTTTTGAGAACAAGTGTGGAACTGAACATGTTAATTTGGGTTTATTGGCTAACTTACAAACTACACATTGGACAGTACGGAAATGTATACTGACTTCTGAGCAAAATAGTGTATAATGGAGTTTTCCTGAGTTTGTATTTGGCTCTGAAGACATGTATGTCTTTGTACAATATTCCACTTGTAATTGTTAGTGGAAAATCATATTTTATTATTACTACCCTCTCAATTGTGTGCAGACGTTCACGTGTAGTATTTCAATGGACTTTCTTTGGAGCCAAGATAATGTTACCACAAAGCTAGCTAATTTGTATATTACAGTACAAAACAAATTTTGACTTGAGTTACCCCAATGGCATATATATAGGCCTCAATGTAGAGTTGTCGTTACAAGAATTGTGGAATGCTTCCTTTCCATCTAAAATGCCATGTGGGTGGATGTTTGCATGGCCTTGATGTTGTCTTCTATTTTCTAGCTTACATATGGACGTATAATCGAGAATAATATATATACTTAGGACTAAAACATATCCTAACTGAATCGATTTGTGATGTACATGGAATGATCAGTCAGATAATGACGATTATGTGAATCACTTAAGAATCACTACTACACTGAAATCAGCGCGTCCTCGAGCGCAATATGCTTGTCCTCACTCAGCTGTAATACTGTGGCTGACAATTCAATTCCACAGCTCGCCACGCCCATCAAAGTGTAGCTAGCAGACAGACGGATGGACTCCGATAGTTAACTGTCCAAGCTCGCATCGCCAAGTAAGTGGATTGCCAATCACACCCCAGAAATACACGGACAAGAAGGCCTGGAAATCAGTCACCAGGGTGCTTCCTTATGGCGGGAGTCCCTTCTTAAAATGTCTGTTGATCAGAGAGCAGAGACAAGAGTGAGTGTGAGCACCTGACGGATAATGTTGACACTGCAGTAGTGTGCAATGTCATGTTATACTTCATGTCAGAAAATGGGTTAGATCATCAGGAAAATAACGTACATATCACAAAAGATAAGACTGACCAAAACTTAATCCGAAACCAAACCTACAAACAAAATTGTAAGGCATCTATCTACATCTACACTGTCATACAGTCGATGCATCTATTTTCACACCAAGCAAATAGTCTTCAAATATTCACCACCATCAACATTGCTGCCTGTCAGGGGTCGACAGCTGACGAACAGTACTGGTGACAAACCTGAAAAGTACTTACAATTGGACTTTCTCATTTTTGCCGGTTTGTACAATGATGACGTGGGATCGTGAATAATGAAAACATTCCGGCACAGATAAGTTATGCTTACTCTTGACACCATTCTTCCACTGATTGAGTATTCATTATTGGATATAGAAAAATAGGTTGCATAATATACCTGAGGCAACAATATTCCTGTAGTTGCCCTATTCTCTTGTACTTTTCCAATTCGCCTTCTGGCAGTTGATGGCAAATATCAGTTGGCTTATATTTCAGTTGGAATATTATCTTTTTGAAATTACTGAAATATCGACCGTCACCCTCCAACTGAAAGGAAGATCAAATCAAATAACCTACTGAAGTTCTCCTCGTGAGTCTGACCTCAGACAAGGCAACCTCCTGTTTGTTCAGTATGATATCACATATTCACAATCGAATATCACCAACCTTCTCACTCGGGATCAGACTATTGGACGGTCTGGTAGTTCATGTGTGGTCATGCGTCCATGGTGTACATAACAATAATTCAGATGTTAGATGTTATAGAGGGCATTATAATAGCAGTGTTGCCCGCTGACGATATGACGGCTAACACACACAATACTCAGTAGCTTATCTGTAGTGGACTGTTATGAAAAATATTGAGTATTACTATGGGGAGTGTTAAATTGATGCGTTGAAAGAAATATTCGTATTGAATATATTCATAGTCAATAGATATATTCGTATTCTGTTATTTATTTGCAAAAAGATGACATGGAATCATAGAGCATTATGTACACTATATGTGCATCAAGAGGGGGTGGAGTTGAAAGTTTAGTAGAAAGAATAAATTCACGATGTTTGTGAAAGTATTATGATTATAGCATCATTATAGCAAACACGAAACTTGTATATATTTCATTATCAGCAACTGGTTTATATTCAACCATAAAATAATCATATCAAATTATATTTCGATTTCTATGCAACATCTTGCATGCTGGCATTGACAGGAACAACTCGTTGGTTTTCGAGAGACAACGGGTACACAATGGATTACGGACTCTTCTGTGTTTTCTGCTATGATGAATACACAATGTATGAAGTTAGAGCGTACTTACATAAATATTCCAATCATGGATAATAAAACGGTATAATGTCTGCTCAATGATCCATCCCTCTTTCAGAATTACGTTATGTGTAGGATATATCAATTTTCAAGTGTTCTTTACAGTTAGTGGGTTGATCAACAGATGGCATTACACAGAACGATGCCCAGCCTCTTTGTAATCTAGTCGGGATTACCGATTCACATTGCGTACTTTTAGCGAAAAATAAGCTGGAGAGTGGCCTTGACGTAATGAAGCAGGAGGCTTGAAGCATGATATAGACGTAGACTCCCTAGAGGCTGACATGAACGTGTTGTCACTGAGGAGGATGAACATGAATACAGGATATCAACCGGAATATGGCACTGAGTTTCAATGAAAAAGACCTCTATACAGAAAATAAATCGTAAATTGAACATGAAACTTGTGTCACTGCAGAGCACTGGGTTTCTATAATGTAGAACCTTATACCGGACAACTGATACTAATAACATTTAGTATCTCATTATACTGTGATTAGCTAGTTGTTCTATGTAACTTTGTTTCGAAGTTGATGTATTTAAGATCAGTTTGTCAGTAGCTCTCAAAATTGCGATATAGGGTAGGCAAACTTTCAGAACAGATCAAGACACGTGAACACACATGTTGGTACAAGTTACTGCCGTCTAACTGCTCACATTACATGGACGAAAGTAATTTATCAGGCCGTTGTGTCACTTGTTCTCACTACAACTGATGGCGAGAATGACATCTTTGACTTCCTTAGGAGGTGATATACAGTACGCTAGCCCATTGTCCATAGCACCGGTGCGTCATTCATATGCAACGAGATCTGATTGAATATCTGATGCGGTACAATGCATCAGCTTGTTTTCATAAGGCCTAAATATCCCTGTTTTTAGTTGTCTAGCATAGACGTCACTGTATGTATATTTTCACAGTTTTCTGATATCGGATAAAACTATTATGACAACTTCTGATTGTCTGTGATGTATTGAGTGATTGCCAGAATTTTAATTTTGCACTAATTTGCAAGTTGGAATGACAGACACAATATTATTTTGTCCAATAAACTATGAAGGATAAACTAGGATAAACTATGAAACAAAGGAAAATATTTTTGACGAATTCCCCTTCGGGCAGATGAATGAAGATTGATCCCTTGAACCGAGTAAACATCAGCTAACTTCATTCTGCTTCCCATGTATCTATTCATCACCAAACAAATCGTTATACTACCAACTTCGCATGATATATTTTCATTTCCCTACCGTGTATTTTTTAGGTTTGTTATTTTGTTGAGTCCAATTGACTGGAGCCCGGATTGAAAGTCACTACAAGCTCATGAGGATTAGGCAATTATTCCATGAAGTGGTTCATTCTGGGACAAAAAGTGTGGAACAAGAACCCGATAATTAATGAAACAACCGAGTGTTGACGTTCTCAGCTCCTTCTGTCTCAAGTGATTTCTGTGTTTAGCTAATTTCTAGTGTTGGAATTCTTGATAATTATCGTCAGATATGACCCATATGAACACCCCAAAACAGCAAATTAAAATGCACTGAATTATTGCATTGAGTAACAGTGTACACACTGGAAATAAGAGAAACCACACTGCTTTTTAATCTCGTATAATTTGATTCTGAAAATGAACTAAAATAAGTAATTCGCTGTTTGTGGTAATTAGACAATATTTGATATTGTGGCTGAGAAAAGCGGAATATTATTGAACACGTTCGTATTTGTTAGCAACCACTTATAAGTGTGTTTGTTTGTCTCAAATATGACTAGGGGTAACACGATGATGGCAATAGCATACGTAGAATACAACATTGCAATGGAAACAAAGCCCGATCAACTAGTTTATCTGAAGACATACTTAGTTTGTCAGAGGCAGACAATGTGTAAAATGTAGTTGTTCCTACTGTACACCTGATGGACTCAGTATACATCTGCCCAACAACCTACGAAGCTAGTTTAGAAATCCGAAAACCCGTAGAATAGATGTATGACAAGTACATAAGTATCTAATCACAAGACAAAAGGCTACTGTGTTCATGGTATCCTATGGGACAGATTTAACGTCTATTACTATACGAGTTCGATGACGTTCGACCAGTAAGTGAGCATCAGCACAAGAATGTTTTGAAGTACACGTATTCAAACATTTATCTTCCTAGCGACACAATGTCATCTGTACACTCAAGCCCTTATATTTGCCCTGCCTCCCTGAATCCTAGGAAACGAACCTCGCCGACAACTGATGTCTGCTTCAATTCATTCAATGTGGATAATCTGTTCAGTGCATTGCCCGTCACACTCGCCCGTATACATGTATAGACGAGAGGGTTTGGCTCCGGCTCAGTGACCGTTATGTCCCTGGTGTGCCAAAGCACGGGGCATTACCGATTACCTCAGTTGGACATTGAGCTTGAATCCTCAGGATAGGTTTAATTGGCGTTAAACCAACAAAAAGGCACGTTTTTCCATTTTGTTCACTTTGGCTTTCAGGCGGTGTTGCATATCACCGAGTGATGTATTCATTAACATCATGTACCCATTATTTATTCATTAACATTTGTTATCTAATTAGTATGTAATGGTCCCATACGTGATATGGACCATTGAGATTACACGGTTAATGTATTTATCCTAAAACGTTCGCATTACCAACTAAATTAAATTATACAATTTTGGATTCGGCCCTCAAGACTGATATTCTAGTATTTATTAGACGTTTGACTTGAAAATGTTGGTGGAGAATCCTTTTTCAGTATCACTGAATAAAGGCGTTCTCAGTTGTTGAGATACTGTTGCTGGCAATTCAATTCCATGGCTCACTGTGCTCGGATCTCTGAGTAGCCAGGAGGCAGACGGATGGACCCCGATAGCTGTAAGTCCAAGCTAGCATCATCCAGTTAGTGAAAACCACAGACAAGCGAGTCCTTCATTTAGTCACCAGGGTGCTATCGATATGACGGAAGTCCCTTCTGCGGATCAGAGATTGTGAGCATGAGTGTAAGTGTGAGTATGTGGCGGTTGATATTGACACTCTCGGGGTGTACAATTGATTGATTTGAGGATACAGGTTGGGTATATCATCTGTCATGAACATAATCAGGTTTTGCTTACTTGCCCTTCTGCTGAAAGTTAATCGTTGCTAGAACATGCGCATTCCATCTCAACAGAATGTGAGTTTCAAAATCTAAATTTGAAGTTTTCAAGATCGAATTTTGAAGAACCACGATTTCAGCACTCTGTATATGTGCACTTCACAGAAATGACCATACAAACTCCAACTCAAAGTATTAACCAGGTTCATACTTACATGAACATGAGAGAATGCATGTATCATGTAATGTTATACTTCAAGATTGCAAATAAATCATCACGAAAATAACTGACATATCACATTAGGTGAGACTGTCGAAAACCTAAACCGAAACCAAACTCACAAACAAAATCAGCGTTAGCAAGCAATGACCAAGACTCATGAGTCATTCCAGGTCTCGGGTGAGTTTACCGTGAAAACATTTCTCCTTTATTTATTGTATAAGTGTAACCTTCCATGCACACTGGTCTATAAAATGTGAATTACACCTACAGTCATCACAGCGCACTGGGCAGCATTGCCCTGTCTCATCTAAACTGGCATAGAGTTGATGCATTTATTTTCACACCAAGCAAATATCCATCAAAGATTCATCACCATCAACATTGCTGACAGATCTGGTGACAGATCTGAAGTTACTCACTTGTATACTTTCTCACAGATGCCATTTCGTACTTTGATGACGTGATATCTTTAATCCTAGTACCTGGAAAGCATGCGGACCCAGATAGGTTATTATACCGTAATAATGTATACTTCTTTTGTTCGCACCAGGGCCATATTTTCAATACGGCCCTCTCAGAGAGGGCCGTATTATAATACGACCCTGACTCTGTATGTGGAAGCTGCCCGTAACGACTGCGAGTGTACAAACAGTGTATGCCAAAAACTACACATGTTTGTTCACTTGAGTCGTTTCATCATTGCCGAAAGTTAATCCGGATGACGTCTTATACTGCGCGCTGTGCCGGACTATGTAGATACCAGGTCATGCAATGTTGATTATGTTCATATTGAATAACACCAACATTTGGCGACAGGTGGCAGCACACCAAAATGAAATGTAGTGGCGATTCATATTGAACTGGATGATCGTATTGACAACAAAATTGTCCCATTAGAATGGCTTGCCTCATCTACGATCCGAGAATGAAACACAATTATCTGTCCTCCAGTCAGTGAGGAATGTATGCAAAAAATGTCAAGGTCATGCTCATTGAATCTTACGCCTCATGTTAATCAATTTATCCATGAACTGTCTCTTCTAGGCCGTATTAATCTAGCTTACCTTCTTGTATCTAAACATCCCCCTTCTTGTTAACGTTTTGTCCAGCTTTTGGATCGTTGAGAATCGTTTAGCTCTGTCAGTAGTGTAGTGAAGTGTAGTGTGTGTGTGTGTTTTTTTCAATGTGTTTGCGTAGGTGTCCTTATTGTGTGCGTGTAGGTGCATGTGTGTATGTATATGCGTGCATGTGTGTATCCTTCGTTTGTGCGTTGTATTAGTAGGTCTATGTGTTTCTTTTTCTTTGCGTCTTGTCTCTGCGTCGTTTGTATGTCATGTACCAGAGTTTTGTTCCATGTCCTATGTGTGTGTTCTCTGTTACGTGTCATATGCTTGTTTTTATGTTGTGTGGGTCTGAGTGTTTGTGTGAGTGCGTCCTTGGTTAATTAAATGTAAGGTTACTGTAAAGTTATGCGTTTTTCCTCCTTTCCTGTTTTCTTTTCTTAATTAATTTTCGTTATGTTCTGCTACGTTTTAGTATTTCATGCATGCGCTTTGTTAAAAGTTCTCTTATTCTCTTATTCTAGCGCGTGTTGTGTGTGCGCGTAGGTGCGTGTGGGAGTGTGTAGGTGTGCGTGCTTGTGTGGTTCTCGATTATTGGTTTATTGTCTTTGTATATATTGTTTGGGTTACACACTCGCCTAAGTAAATGTGTTATTTGGCATGTTATTTTTTTACTTATGTTTGGGTGTAAAGCCTTTCGGTTCTGTGTGTTTATCCGTTCAGTGGCTTTATATTTGTTGAAATTACTTTGTTCTTTATGTTACTGTATTTATGACTTTCAGGTATTATTTCTTTGCCATTATTATTATTATTGATGTATATGCCATTGAAGAAATAAATTACTTACTTACTTACTTTACGGATTAAATGGTATGTTTTCAGTGGACGAGTAGTATTAAGGAGCAGTGTATGGTACTTGGGCCTAATTATACATTATGCAGGATAAGGCCCACGCCTTTGTATTTATCGCAAATACGGCCCTCGGCGCTGCGCTCCTCGGGCCCTAGTAGCGATAAATACTCAGGCGTGGGCCTTATCCTATACATAACTTACCCTTGATAACACAAACCTTTCTAGCAGGACACACACCTTTCGGCCCAAGTACCGTACACTGCTCCTTAATACTACTCGTCTACTGAAAACATACCATTCAATCCGTCTCGCACATTGTTAATCCATATTGAATATAGAGGTAGGCGCAGGATATGATACTTGGGCCCACCTGGCTAGCAAGGCACAGCTGCTTCCAAAACTACTCTTAACTCTGCAATGAATAATAGCATTTTGGAGCTTGGAGACTGTTGAAACATGATTCATACCAAATACAGCACATATATTGACACGGTCTGAAGACAGTTTATTCCTATTGCCTCGTTCAGCATAGAGTGAACAAAAAACATGCATATTTGCTTCAGGCGGTCTAGTTTTGGGGACCTTTATGGCAATCATCAAGATTCAACGTGGAGTCTTAAGGTCCGTGCAGGGTTGAAGTGTACCATGTAGCATATGGAGTCAGACCAGCAAGGTTATATATCTGAAATACTGAAATGTTGACCGTCACCCTCCAACTGAAAAACTATCAAATCAGACAACCTACTGAAGTTGTCCTGATGATTCCGACCGCAGTCCAGGCGGCTTCCTGTTTGTTTAATCTGATATCACATCTCTGCAATCGAATATCATGAACCTTCTCACTCGAGAAACCAGATTATTGCCCTGTCTAGTGGTTCGTGTGTGATCATGGCTTCGTGCTTCATGTAACAATAATTCAAGTGTTAGGCGTTTACATGACGATATTACCGGTAAAACACAATGGATAGCAATAGTAAGTGGACTGCAGCGAAATATGATTATTAGAAACGAATATGGGTAGTGTAGAACAAAATGTGTTGAACACGTTGAAAGCAATATTGAAGTATATATACATTCTGTTGTTTACTGGCAAAACATGACATGGAATCTTCAAGAGAGGGGGTGAAATTGTGGTTAAAAACTATAAAACGGGACTTGTGTATAATTTGTCATCAAAAACTAGAAAAATATGCAAACCATAAAATAATCATGTTAAGGATAAATTGGTTCCTATGCAACTTCTTGCATGCTAGCAACCACAGGAACAACTCGTTGATTTTCTAAGGAAAACGTTCACACAGCAGATTACTGACCCTTTTTGTGTTTTCAGCTATGATGAATACACAATATTTGAAGGTAGGTCGGACTTGCATAAATATTCCAATCCATGGATAAGAATTGGTATGGTCATTGCTGAATCTCCTTAATATCTTGATCTAATTTCAACAAATCTACTTTACAATTCCTGGGTTGATCAACATATGGCATTATACAATACCCAATCTCAATGTATTCTAGTTGGGAATACGTATTCACGTTGCGAACTTACAGCGAGATAAAAACTGCAGAGTGGCCTTGAGGTAATAAAGCAGTTATCGCTGGGAAGGATGAGCAAGTATGAGCATGAATACAGAATATCAACTGAGATAGAGGATTGGGTTTTGAAGACTTCCACACCAAAAATATATCTTGAATGAAATTTCGGTCACTGCAGTCTAGGAGTTAGTTACCAGGCTGCTATCGAAGTGGCGGGAATCTCTCCTTAAGTAAGTATGTGGATCAAAGAGCAGAGACAACAGTGAGTGTGAGCATCTGACGCGTAATATTGACACTGTTGGAGTTTGCAATTGATTGCTATATATAGGCCGATATACATGATATAGGCCGATTGTAACATTAGCATGATGATACATTATCGAGTGTTGCCTGCCTGGCACATTCTTTCCCTGTCATGGCACAGAAAAAAAATTATAACTGTTACTTGTCAGCAAACTGAAAAATAATTGAGACTCCCCATTTCTAGAAATGGAAGACATGGAATTTTGATCTGAAAGTTTCAAAATATTAAGACAGATGCAGCACATGACGTCTGGTGCTTCCTAAGATCCCTTAAGGATTGATCGCATGTAATTATCATGAACCTGGAGTTGACCAGCTGTCCATTCACTTATAATGTAAATATAAAGGTAACAAATTCATATATTTATACTTCCACTCAACTTGAAACTTCTTTCTGTCTTTCTGATTGTTAGCCATCAAGAATTACTAACCGAGACTCCGTCTCTTACTAAAACATAGTTAAATATGTTAAAATTGTCGATTTCATACGTCATTTTCCTACTGGGCCAAGTAGACTCACAACACGGAGAGTGAAAGGATTATGTTGTACAGCGAATAGCTAGTGATGCTAGTAAAACTCACGGGTGATATGCACTCGGGTGCACCGAGGTGTTTGGGATTAAGAATGTTCCGCTCATTGTATTTATCTCACAGAAAGTATAGCCCTAGATATCCTCATTATTTTGACCACAACAAAGTATACATATACGCAGCAACCAGTGTTTGTCAAGCAGAACACAAGAATGCTCCTTTTGGTGTAACTAATAAAATGATTTATCTAATCATCGAATTGCACAGCTTCCGCGATATTATTTATGAAACCATGTCTCGGTTCATCATCCATGAGTATGTGTGTGTGTGCTGGCCAAGCATTGGGGCAGGGGATTGTATTGCCATAATGATTTTGTTACCTTACTTCCACATTATAAGTCAATGGGAAAGTGTCTCACTGCAGTCACTGGTATGTAACATGCAATAAATCCTTAAAGCGTAATGCCAAGGTATATAACTGTAAACTGAAATTGCATGAAAATTATGCAGCGAATTGATGTCAGATTGACCACGACCTGAACGAATTACTCACAAAACGTTTTGGTGGGTTATATGAAATTATTCAAATCCTTCACTCATTCATTTTAGGTCATGACTTGTTAAATTTTGTTCACCATGTTATAGTTCAAATGCATAACCTTCCGTGTACATTGATCAATGAAGCTTGAGCCATGTTATAGTTTGAAGTTGGACCCAATTTTAAAATCAGCCAGATTTAGCATTCTAGTTCATTACGCAAACTTGAAATTACATCTCGTGCATGAAAACATTGGATATAGAATCAGCCTGCCTACATTGCCGGTTGCCACAGTATCTAGACAAATATCGATGACGTCAAGAGACTGTGTGTAGACTGTGTGCACGGAATACATATTTTCCAGGCCCGTAGGCAGGGGGGGTTACGGGGGTTACGCGTAACCACCCCACCCCCCTGAAAAGTAACCCCCTGAAAACTGATGTCAATATTGTAATATCGTAATATGATGTATGAATAAGAGATGAGAATAAATGGACCATGTTTAGCATTACAAGTGTGATTGTGTGACAAGTGTTTTTTTTTAGGTTACCGGACCTATGGTCTGATAACCTATTGGCATGGCGTTGTGTCCGTCGTCTGCGTCAGCGTCGTCCGTCCACATTTTTCTCTTTAAAGTTTACAGGTGAATCTTTCTGAAATTTTGCACAAAAATGCCTAAAAGTATTTTGAAAAGGAGGTATTTTTTTGTTTTTTGATTTTCGCATTTTTTCAAAATGGCGGCTATTTTTGAAGAAAAACGGCTGATTTCTGACTTTGGCGGCCATTTTCTCAAAAATTGTTCAGACAGTTCAGATTTTTGTTTCAAAAGATTGCCCTCATATACCTCTGGGATGTGTTTAAGTTTGGTTGGCCCAGAATCGCCGGTCTGCATGTGGCGGCCATTTTCATTTTCTCGACTGGTCCCAAATGGGACTTTCTCATGTTAAATTCTCCTATGCTTTATAATGGGGGCACATTTTTCCAAATATCTCACTTAATATTAAAATTAGAGATTAGGAATCAATTGTGGACATATAGGAAAAGATATATACTGAATATTCTCATGACATTGAATTTGACCTTTGACCTCATTTTCAAGTTCACAGGACAAAATGGCTAATATCTCGCTTATTATCGATTTTACAGCTTAGGAATCAATTGTGAACATATAGGAAACGATATATACAGATTATTCTCTTGACCTTGAATTTTACCTTTGACCTAAATTTCAATGTCAAAGGACAAAATGACTAATATCTCGCTTATTGTCGACTTTACAGCTTAGGAATCAGTAGTGAACATATAGAAAATGATATATGCTGAATATTTTGGTGACCTGAATTTGACCTTTGACCTCATTTTCAAGGTCAGAGAACAAAGCTTTACAGCTTAGAAATCAATTGTGGACATATAGGAAATGATATATGCTGAATATTCTCGTGACCTTGAATTTGACCTCTGACTCACTTTCAAGGTCGAGAGCACAAAATGGCTAATATCTCGCTTATTATCGATTTTACAGCTTAGGAATCAGTTGTGGACATACTATAAACATGATAAATGATATATGCTGGATATTCTCGTGACCTTGAATTGACCAACAATCTTACTTTTGAGGTCATGGGAAAAAAAGCTAATATCTGAAATATATATTTTCCGGTAACCTTTCTCAGCCCTTGGGCTAATTTTACAAATATGTGTATCTGATTCCAAATATTTGACATACACATGTCATTAATTAACTCTGAAGTATACCTCAGAAGTGTTCTGTGAGCAAACAAATTCAAAAATTTTCTCAGGGGGCTTACGCCTCCCCCCCCCCCCCCCCTGCGCTCGCTTCGCTTTTTCACACGCAATATTAAGCCTTCTTATTTTTTTTGGTAACCCCCCTACAGAAATCCTGGCTACGGGCCTGTTTTCAGACCCGTATTTGTACTTTCCCATTCTATAGACCAAATAAAGCTACTGCCGAGTGAATGAATTTTGTTAATTCTAAAATTGGTTATAGCTTTAAATGAAATACCTTCCTTGTACATTGATCCATGAAGCTTAAGTATGAAGCTTATCACATCCCCACTGGGCATCCAATGTCCTCGTATCATCAAGACTGTCATTCAACCAATGCACTATTTTCAGACCAAACGAATGACAATAACATTGAAAAACAGATAATAATCATCATCAACATCGATCCCCTTAGGGTTCGGGAACTAGAGAACAATTTATAAAATACTTACAGGTGACTTTTCCATTATATTGGTATTTGGGTCTTGAGCAATCCGAGATGGCAAATTCTATGCAACCAAATTTGCAAAGTGGAATGATGATTCACTGCCAAATTAGCGAAGTAGATTGGAAATTACATAAAAACTACAAGGTTTATGTCTATACAGGCCAATTCCCCTCGCATGTAATCAAACACGAATGTGCAATAGATACAGTCAATTATATGGTTATTGGTCAGCAAATAAATTGTGTCTGCCTTTACGTTTTTGGATTATTTTGTATTCTCCTCTACTGTTCTGTTCTTAATCTGTTAATGGAACTCATACCACATAAAGTAGATCAAGGAAGGGAAAACACAATTGCTGTCTCCAAACGAAAATGATATGGCTACATTCGCATGGAATGAGAGGCATGGGAGGAATCAAGTAATGATAAACCGGACACAATTTCCATTACTGGATTTTATCTATGGATTACTATAGCTCAGTTTGCAATACTGACAGATACCAAAATTCTAACTTCAGTTTTACCTTCATGAACCACCCAATGCTCTGACACAGAATGACACTGACAGAGGAAACAGTGGCATTTAGCTTCGCGAGATAAATGCCAAGGTATGTTGTTTCAACATTTAGCTCGTGAATAATGTTGTTAAATAAATACGAGACACAGACAAGAACTATCAAAATTTTCAGCATTAGCAGACAATGCCACTTTGGCTTAAGTAAAATATAAAATATAGTTGTTGGGAACAAAAGTTGGTACTATGATCACACAACACCTGAAAGAGATTCACAGAGGTGCTATCGCACAATACCAGTAGGGTTGGATACATGTCATATTTTGTGATCGAGAGAGTTTTTCTCGTTCCTCGACAGTCAGAGGATGTGATAACGTACGACCAGATATTTATATGAAGGAATAAATATGGAGGATTCTTGATAAAATAGTAATACCATTCAGAGATCACGAAAATGCATATGGTGTATATTTTCTTGAAATGGGGTAGATTGCCAAGTATTTCAAGGTTTAGGTTATCAGACTTTCAGCCCGATAACCTATTGGCATGATATTGTAATTTTTTGCCATTGAAAGTTCCATCCACGTTTTCCCTCATAATGGGAACTGTATGAAGTAAACTACTGCTACACTTCGAGATATAGCTTTCCCCATTATGTTGATATCTTGGTCCGGAATGCCGATGAATGAGGAAAATGGTGATGTTAGAGGCATTTGTTAGAGGTGCCTTCCGTTGTACTTTGGCCATGTGCGCTATAACAGTTACCGTTAAAATGCAGGAAAAAATGGAACCCCACAACGGCATGGGCATGAGGACTGTTCAAACGTGATTCCTAGCAAATGAACCACATATTTCGACACTGTCTCCAGGACGGACGGACGCCCCAACATTTCAGCGTTAGGGACCTTTCCCATGTTGAATTGTCTACCTGATTTTCCGAATTTTTCCCAAAACATTGAAAAACAGCCCAACATGCTGGTCTTTAACATGACAAGAGGCTTTTTGCACCCCATAAATAAACTAACTATCTCTGTCCAAGCATCAGTAAGTGGATCGCTAGTCACAACGCAGAAAAACATGGACGAGAGGATCCAAGAAATAGCACTCACACTCACATATATGGATAACACTCACATGAGTGCTATCCATATATGTAGTCTCTTCAGAAATAAGTCTGTGGATCAAGGAGCGGAGTCAACAGCGAGAGTGAGCGTCTCACGGATAACTAGTCCTGGGGGCCGTTTTACTAAGAAATGTAGGAGCTCCTTAAGGGCTTTGTAACTCCTAATGTCCGATTTGCTCCTTAAATAAAGAGGAATTGATGAGATAGCGTTTTACTAAGAAAAACGCTCTTTAAATACCTCTCTAACTGGCTCTTTAATAAAGAAGCTTTTGGGGGCCGTTTTACTAAGAAATGTAGGAGCTCCTTAAGGGCTTTGTAACTCCTAATGTCCGATTTGCTCCTTAAATAAAGAGGAATTGATGAGATAGCGTTTTACTAAGAAAAACGCTCTTTAAATACCTCTCTAACTGGCTCTTTAATAAAGAAGCTTTTGATGTGCTCTTAGGAGAATGATTCAGCTCTTTATTTGCAAACATGGCGTTCGTCTGGCCATTTCTCAGACGTAGGCAGAGACAAATAAGGCGGCAACGCATTTTCAGGGACCGGCTTCTATTACAAAACCTGTCGGATGACGAACTGAAAGATTATCGGTTATCGAGGGCACTAATAGAAGAGATAATCACAGGTTACTCTAACAGTCAGTGGTCTAACAAGACCAAAAGATCACGAGCACTTTCACCCGAACTGCAGGTGCAATATCCCTAGTGTAATGTACACAAAAATTACATTTGACTGTGTGTAGATATATTATCGTGTATATTTTTAAGAATAGATGTAGATGTCTATAGCACGAGGTCATGTTTTACAATGGTTACCGATGTCAAGGTGGATATCTATCAATCAGAATAAATTGGGAATCGGATCAACTTTACGAGGATTACTGAAACAAAATCAGACCGTAATTACCATTTCAGCAAAAAGAATAATTAAAGTTAGCTATTTTCATCAAATACAACGCAAAAAAAGAAAATGATTCAGCTGTAGGCTGGTTAGGAATTGAACCCGCACCCACCCACACATCTGCTGTGCACGCTAACGCATGAGCTAAAGCGGCTTGCACACTAATGGCTTGGTAGTATGACTATTCTCTGTCATACACACACACGCCTGTTCAGTTTCACATGTGCGCTATAACTCTGGTGTCACTACTGAAGTAGCCACTACATCATAACGCTACCTATATATATTCCACTACACGGTATTTTTCTACACGTTAAAATTTGTATACGGCATGAATTCAGTTACTAAGATTTAATCATTTCTTAATAAAATCTCAATGTATATGCTACAGTCAATAGGTGCTGTTCGATTGTTAAACATCATATAATTTGTTTATATATAATAATAATATAATATTAATTATATATCAGAGATTTCAATATATATAATTTATTGAAAAAAAAAGAAAATGTATCAGGGTGACCTGCTATTTTGAAGTGACGATGCTTTAGTTGTTTCATAACAAAATAACTCTAGCGCAGTACGAGTACAGCTAAATCTATACAGGGTCTTAGTGTAAACCTGGACCCGGTGTAACGTTTCAACTATTGTATAACCCAGTGACCTGCTGGTCACTGTGCAAGCGGATGATATTTGATATTATGTTAAGTGAATTATTATATGCCTACGAAAATGCTACAATGGATTACACAGAGTGCAATCGGTCCGATATATTGCGGTATTGACCTCCTTCATATTGACCGGCGTCGCGCATAGCAACCGCCAGTCTTTTGAAGTTTACGTATTCGTGCGCTGGCGAAATGACGTTTTTGGTTTTGTAGTACGTGAAAATGTCCATGAAATTCTGTGCTCTCAGGGTCTAAAATGGCTAAAAAAAATGTCAGCATTTGTAATTATATCTCTCCCGAGGGGTATGCATATCATTATGCGGCATATAATAATAAGTTAATCGACTGGGTACAGTGTTTGAGGCCCTCGGTCGTGTCTATGCCGCGGACGCACTCGCAAGCTCGTGCGTGCTACGGCCCAGACACGACCTCGGGCCTCAAACACTGTATCCAGTCAATTACCTATAATAATTGTTCATCATTTTTTGATAATAAAATATGTGTCTTCAATTTTATATCCTCATCACTTTGTTTTCCTAGAAGAAATAATACATTTGTATGTAATTGCGCATGTCTCACAAATTTCTGTCTGTATTCCACCAATAATAATATAAACACGTCTCACAAACAATAGTCTGTAGTCCTCGGAGAAATACTAGTACTATGTAATTGCGCATGTCTCGCCAATAATTGTCTGTAGTCCACTAATAAAAATAATAAACACGTCTCACAAATATTAGTGCATGGTTGGGGCCGTTTCCTTTGTTCTATTTAACAGAGTCATCAGCAGGTCAATATTTCTACAAATAGGAACCCCTGCATTAAGTCAGATAATGCACGTGGACGCGGGTCTCTCGCCAATAGTGGCCTCGTGCCCTTCGGGCACTCTATCACAATAAGCGGGAGACCCTCGTCTTTGTGCATTATCCCGTACATAGTCTGTAGTGCTCGGAGAAATACTATAGTAGGGGACACTCCCATAGATTCCTTGACCAATTTTCTAGACCCATGGTTTGAGGTTTTATTTTATACCAATATATGACAATTATCAAAAATTAGCCCAAGGGCTAAAGAAGGTTACCGGACATTATATGTTTTAGATTTAGCCAATTTTTTCAAGGATCTTCAAAATATTGTCAGAAATCAAATTCACGGTCGCAAGAATATTCATCATATATCATTTTATAAATTTTCAGAATTGATTCCCATACTGTAAAGTACATAATAAGCGAGATATTAGCCATTTTGTACTCTGACCTTGAAAATGAGGTCAAGGTCAAATTCAAGGTCACGATAATATTCAACATATATCACTTCCTATGTGTCCACAATTGATTCCTAAGCTGTAAAGTTGATAATAAGCAAGATATTAGCCGTTTTGTGCTCTGACCTTGAAAATGAGGTCAAAGGTCAAATTCATGGTCACAAGAATATTCGGCTGGTATCATTTCCTATATGTCCACAATTGATAAGCTGTATAGTTGATGTTAAGCGAGATATTAGCCAATTTGTGCTTTGACCTTGAAAATGAGGTCAAAGGTCAAATTCAAGGTTACGATAATATTCGGCATGGATCATTTCCTATATGTCCACAATTGATTTCTAAGCTGTAAAGTCACTAATAAGCGAGATATTAGCCATTTCATGCTCTAGATATTAGCCATTTCATGCTCCATTTCATGCTCTAGATATTAGCCATTTTGTGTTTTGACCTTGAAAATGAAGTCAAATGTCAAATTCAAGGTCATGATGATATTCGGCATATATCATTTCCTATATATGTCCACAATTGATATTTAAGCTGTAAAGTCGATAATAAGCAAGATATTAGCCATTTCGTTCTCTGACCTTGAAAATGAGGTCAAAGGTCAAATTCAAGGTCGCGAGGATATTCAGCATATATCATTTCCTATCTGTCCACAATTGATATCTAAGTTGTAAAGTCAATAATAAGCGATATATTAGCCATTTTGTGCTTTGACCTTGAAAATGAGGTCAAAGGTCAAATTCATGGTCACGAGTATATTCGGCATATATCATTTCCTATATGTCCACAATGGATATCTAAGCTGTAAAATCGATAATAAGCGAGATATTAGGAATAATGTATGCCATTATAAAGCATAGGAGAATTTAGAATGGTAAAGTGCCATTTGGGACCCGTCAAAAATATCAAAATGGCCGCCACTCACAGACCAGAGATTCAAGGGCAACGAAACTCATACACGTCATAGCGGTATATGAGGGGAATCTTTTGAAACAAAAATCTCAAATCTGATCAGACAGTATTTGAGAAAACGACCGTCAAAGTCCAAAATAAGCCATTTTCGGTCAAAAATGGCCGCCATTTTGAAACAATTGTGAAAATAAAAAAAATAAAAAATAATTTTTGTGCAAAATTTCAAAATGATTCGATTGTAAACTTTAAAGATAAAAATGTAGACGGACGACGGACGGACGACGACGGACGACGGACGCAACGCCATGCCAATAGGTTATCGGACCAAAGGTCCGGTAACCTAAAAAGCGCCATGACACACCTCGGGAATGTTTGGGCTAACTCCAACAGAGGGCAAAATCCAAGATGGCCGCCACAAATGTTGAAAATAACTTATCTCTGGCCCTAATCTAGCTACAGTTCCATATTTGGTGTCTAAACATAGGTATTCAATGCCAAGGAATCCATTTATGATTTTTGTTCCACTTTTGACAAAGAAAAAAAAATTTGTACATTGTTTGACTCAAATTTAAGGCGAACATTCAAGATGGCCACCCTGAATTTTGAAAATAACATATCTCAGGCCCTAGAGTTGTTACAGTTACAATTTTGTTGTCTAAACATAGCTTTTTAGTGCCAAGGAATCCATTTATGATAATATATTTTACTTTTGACCAAAAAAAAAATCAATTTGTCAAGGCAAAAATCCAAAATGGCCACCGCAAATGTTGAAAATAGCATATCTCTGGCACTAAACTAGCTACTGTTCCAGTTTTCTTGTCTAAACATAGGTTTTCAATGCCAAGGAATCCATTTATGATCTTATTTTTCAATTTGACAAAGAAAAAAAAATAATTGTGCATTGTTTCACTCGAATGGAAGGCTAAATTGTGCAATTAAATTTAATTACGCACGTCTCACCAATAATTGTCTGTAGGTGTATACGATAATATGGAAAAAAAGAGAACACAACAATACAACCCCACATATTGCACCAACAACACTTAGTAAAATCGCTACATGGTTAATTTATACTGTAAGTTAGTACATTCTAATTTTTCAGGTTTTGATCGCATTGCGATTTTATTCCAAAGGCGGTTTCCTCTCCGAGCTCGCAAGAATACACGGAATCAGCCGATCTTCTGTGCACGTCAGCATTGTGAAAGTGTCGAAATATCTGACTTCCTTAGCACCAGATAACATCAAATTTCCAAACACCAGGTAGGTTTGTATAAAAAAAACCGACTTTTTTACACAAACGACATTTTTACTTTCGAATCTTCGTTTTTTCGACTTTTTGACATGTCGAATTTTCGTTTTTTCGACTTCTTGATTGTTCAAATTTTCGTCTTTTCGACTTTTTGAATTTTCGTTTATTCGACTTTTCGATTTTTCGTTTTTTTTTTACTTTTTGACTTTCCGGATTTTTGTTTCATTGACTTTTTGAATTTTCTTTTTTTCGACTTTTCGAATTTTCCTTTTTTTTCGACTCTTTGACTTTTCGAATTTTCATTTTTTTGCCTTTTTACTTTTCGAATTTTCGTTTGTTCGACTTTTTTAATTTTCTTTTTTCGACTTCTTGAATTTTCGAATTTTCGTTTTTTCGACTTTTTGAAATTCGCATTTTCGTTTTATCGACTTTTTGAATTTCCGTTTTTTCGAATTTTTGAATTTTGACCATAACAGCTTATTCCAATGAAGTGTGGCTGTGTGCATGTATATGTCTATGTGCATATCTCTAATCTACGGAAGCACCGACCACCTTCTGACCCCGCTCCTAAACCCCAACGGAGCCGCCGAGGAAAGATATAACAGTGCACACAAATGCATTGATGTATCTCCTTCTAGTAGACCTATTTATAGTGGGCTATACGTAGCATAATTAATATTTTGTTAGCTTACCGGACCTATTGGCATGGCGATGCGTCTAGCCGTCCGTCCGTCCGTCTAGCCGTCCGTCCATCCGTTTTTATCTTTAAAGTTTACGATCGAATCTTTCTTAAATTTTGCACAAAAATGCCTAAAAATATTTCGAGAGGGAGGTATTTATTTTGTTTCATGATTTTCGCATTTCTTTCAAAATGGCGGCCGTTTACGTAGAAAAATCGCCATTTTTTGGACTTTGGCGGTTGTTTTCTCAAAATCTTTCAGTAACTTTTTTTCTTATTGATGCATAACACTCCTCATATTTACCCCTGTGACGTGTATAAGTTTCGTTGCCCTTGAATCGCCGGTCTGTGAAAGGCGGCCATTTTAATATTTTTGACGGGTCCCAAATGGCACTTTCCATGTTAAATTCTCCTTTGCTTTATAGTGGATACATTATTCCTTATATCTCACTTATTATTGACTTTACAGCTTGGAAGTCAATTGTGGACATGTAGGAAATGATATATGCAGAATATTCTCGTGATCTTGAATTTGACCTTCGACCTCATTTTCAAGGTCAAAGCACAAAGTGGGTAATATCTCGCTTATTATCGACATTGCAGCTTAGGAATCAATTGTGGACATATAGGACATTATATACAATGTATTCCAAATATTTTCATGAACTTTAATTTCACCTTTGACCTAATTTTCAAGGTCAAAGCTTGAAATGACTAATATCTCACTTTACAGCTAAGATCTAAAACATATATTGTCCGGTAACCTTCCTTAGCCCTTGGACTATTTTTTTATTTAGAGTATTGAACTATTCCATGTGTTCCACAGGGAAATATAGTACCACGATGAAAATACGATGAAAATACTTTGCCTCGGAGCAAAATGTTCTTTTCCTACCGTTTTTTTCCGTAAAATTTTCCTGGGCAAAAATGGCATGTCACCTAATACAAAATTAGCCAAAATGCATGTTGCATTGTAACCGGTTTGATCAAACATTGTTGTAAATATTGTACACAGGAACTAGAAAATATACGATAAAATTCTGCAAATGTTTGTTGAGATGTTCGCCATGGATATTAAGGAAACTTGATAGATTGTTCATTTCAGCGTGGTTGATCTAAACCATGGACATTTTTATAGATGTAATTCCACGAAATGAACACTACGATGACCTGTCAGAATATTTCACCCTTCCATCAATTAACTATTATCCGTACTGAATCAGCATATTATGTGTGTGGAATGTACAGTTAGATAGGGGTCTAAACACAATAACTGACACGTAGTGACATCATCCGGCTACAAGAACGCATTTCTATTTGCTACTATGTACATAAATATGTGTTGTATTTTAATGTCATGAATTGTATGATGCAAAGTATAGGGTATAATTGTATATATAATCAAGCCATTGTACAAATGCAAGAAGAAAAGTATTGAACACATCGAAAATAATTTAATGCAGGTAATAGTACAAATATAAATTAATAACAAATTTTACAGTCGCAAATATATTGATATGTCACGATCACAAAAGTTGTGTTCAAGTTCCTCATACAATAATTATCAACGGTTGTAATATGTACAAATTTCCCTTACATGTATATAATTCAATATTATTTGCAGGAATAAATTAGCTGTCAAGGCCTAAAGATGCCTTGGGGCATTTACACTGAAGTTTCTATGCATTTCCAGCATTATAGTTTCACTGTATTAACAATGGCCAATAATAAAGAATGGTGACTAAGCGGAAAATTTTAGGGTGAGGTTGAAGTTCACCCAATATAACTGCTACATCTTTGTTTCGGTCACGTAGTCTCAAAATAACCTCTCTTTCGCTCTATTATACATCGATCCCGAGATATGGCCAGAATCACGGTGCCTGAAGAGCACGTTACGCCGCCACAGTACTCAATGAGTAATGTGGCGGCGTCACCGTACTCCTGAGTCACAGTGACTATACCCGTGAGATTGAAAAATGTTGACTCAGCAAAAAAAAAATCAAACAGAGCAAAGTTCACCCAACATACCGGTACCCACAAGACATGTTTATTTACTGCCACGAGTCTGTAAATTACGTATGTTTCGTTCAACGTTTTCCGAGATATGACCGAAAATGTAAAATGCCAACTCGGTCAAAAAAAATTGAGCCAGGGCAAAGTTCCATCAACGTGCCCCTAAGACATGATTGCCGAGTGCCACGAGTCCGAAAATTAAGTCCGTTTCGCCCTATGACGCCGTTTCTGAGATATGCATTGGGCTCACCAAATTCTCTTTTGATGTCTTGATCAAACGTTATTTGACTGATTGAACCCATACTAAAAGGATTCCTCTCTGACACAATGTACACATATGTGTAAAGTTCGAGAAGAGTAGTGCAAATACGTTTTGAATTTTCCGGACACAATTTGACAGAAAATTATTCCTCATGCAATAACCAGACCTTAGAGCAGGTTGAAAAAATATGGTTCATCAACGAAATACGAGAGTTAACTGGTGAAAATTTCTCGGAGATACGTCCAGGCATTCTTTAGTTATCGTCTGGAAACCGGAATTTTTTGTTCACAAAACCATAAGACCCTTTCGTTCTGATTGCCCTAATTAGTAATGAGAAAAATCAAGGTATTCAACATCAGAAATTCTGTGAACAGTCATAATAAATACAGTCAATAAGGCATCAAATTTAGTCCTGTTCGACCACCACGACGTCCTATTAATAGAAGAAAGATTTATTGAAGTACACTACATAAAATACATATGCCTGTCATTATCGAATTATGTTTACATTAATTCTAATAGAACTGTTCTTATCATCATGTTGTTATGGAAAGAAAAGAAAGAAAGAAATCTTATGCATGTACTCACATCCAACTGAACCTTGTACGCGACTTGTTCCACTAATAGCCTGTGTACAAAATGACGGTAATCTCCAAGAACATTTTTCAATGTCATTGTGAATGACAAAAGTTTCTAAGAAAAAGAGATTCGTGTAAATTTTATATGTAACTTGGAAATTCGTCTCATTTGTAAATTCCTCATGCGGCTTCATCACTTTACTTTATTTTTACCTCTTCTTTTGAACATCTAGGATCTCGACCAGGATATCAGTCTGTTTCTTCAACACATCTTTGATATCAACCAGAGTGCTGGCCATTGAGGTAGTTTGCTGCACAATGAGAGTGCTCTCGTCGTCAGCGGATGTGGATGCGGATGCTGCCTACAACGAGTATGACCCGAACATAATCAGGGTGTTTTATGTTTTAAGTAAATATCCCATGTTATTGTTAAGTATGTAATGATACAAAACATGCGGTAATTATATTGATACAATAATAGTTTATATTTATGTATGTGCAACGGCAATTTTTATCTTCAGTGTTTTTCATTATTAAAATCATACCTTTCTTTTCTTTGCTCCTACTCTAACGTTCGCTGTTGCAACCGGTGTGGGAGCGATATCATCACTGGATGATTCATCTGAAAGTAAAGTGTTTCAAAGAAACAAATGACAATGCATATTCTTCTTTATACAACAACATATATTTGTTACACAAAGTGGTAGTAGTAGATGATATATACCATTACCTGCTTCTACCTCGTCGCCGTCCATCAAGTCAGGTACGTGAGGTACATGTCTCACTATGAGTTCATGCAGAATAAATATTGATTACGTATAAATATCGATCATATTTAATAATTGGGAATGTTCACCAATATTGAAATCAAGTGATAATGAGTGAGTGATGAGGATGTGAGCGTATTTGATGACGCTTGTACTCATCACACCTGTGTTACGTACCTGGCTCTGTGTGCCTGCTGGAGACACCCCCATCGACTCCTGCATATGATAAGATACATCAATTTTTATCATTGCTAAAGAATATTTCAATACAGTTCTAGTGCAAATTAACATGTTCCATTCTTATCTGTTTACTTATTCCTTTCTTAAAATATAACACTCCCATCACCTTCAGTGGCTGTTTTTGATATAATAGCGACTATCCTTTCCTCCTGTTCAGTCAGTTCCATAACATCTCCGTCCACCCCTTGTCCAGTTTTCCGGACGTTTTTGGCAATTGAGGCGGCCTATATGGATTGTAGTATATCCAATATTATCTAAAGATTTTAAATATTCTAGAAAATATATTCTGATAAATGTATTACTTCATATTTGTGCTATGGTGCTGGCTCAATCCCTTCAAAATTTTGCCAAAATCGGATGAAAACGGTTGCCATGGCAACGGAAAAAAAGAAAATCACATAATTGGCTCTAACTCCGGTTCTACTTAATATTAATTTTTTCAGTCATTTTTGTATTTTTCTTTGGCCAATTCCTGATCGTTTGGTGTACGACCGATGGTCGTACGAGGAAAACTCTCCATTATTGTCCGATGTCGAAAAATTGGAGGTCACGATTTCGGTTATTTTTGGCCAGCGACGTTTCAGTGCAAATGTCTGCTCTCATAACTCAAAGGCAAACGGTCCGATCGATTTGAAATTTATAGGGCTGGAGTGCTATGTTAGTGGCCCAGTCCCTTTCAAATTTTCACTTTCACCCAAAATCGGGTGAAAACGGTTGCCATGGCAACGGAAAAAAGGAAATCGCATAATTGGCTATAACTCCGGTTCTAATCAATATTAAATGTTCAACCTATTTTTGTATTTTTTCTTTGTCCAATTCCCAATCGTATGCCGTACAACCAATGGTTTTAAGACCACAACTCTCAATTATCGCTTAATTTTAGTGACTATATCTGAAGGGCGAGGGTCTGCAATCTCTGAATGTCTCGTTGTGTTATGTTATCATTGGAATCAAGGATCCTATATAGGATCCTTGTTGGAATGGTAACGAACTGCATTAGTAACCGTGATATGATAAATTACTGACATTTATAAATCTCAGTTACTGTACTAGTATATCATGTATATGGCTCACCTTCTTCTTGACTTCACTGAACCAAGTTTCTTTCTTCTTTTTTAGTTCATCCGGCATCCTAAATACTAGGCCTGTCCCACGCATGCCATGCGATATATCCTCCCAACATCTTTTTTTTGCCTTCATATTCACATTGGAATCGAAATTTCCATACAGTGTGCTCTTTTTCTCTTCTACCAACGTCAAAAGCCGTTCGAGCTCATCATCCCCAAAGCGAGGTCTGCGACTCTGAAATGATGACAGAAGTTTTCAGGAATTCCTGGGTGGCTCTACGCTTCCGTAGTAAAACATCATTATATATTATATATCATTATAGCAGTTAAAACAACCTCCTACAACGCCCCCCCCCCCCACGCACAGTCATGTGTTACTGTCAGTATAAAGCATTCCTGTCAGTATAAAGCATCCCCGGAAGAAGGTTTTCACCGGGGTGAGAAGGTTCTCACCGGGGTGAGAAGGTTTTCACCAGGATGAGAAGGTTTTCACCGGGGTGAGAAGGTTCTCGCCGGGGTGAGAAGGTTCTCGCCGGGGTGAGAAGGTTTTCACCGGGGTGAGAAGGTTTTCACCGGGGTGATAAGGTTCTCACCGGGGTGAGAAGGTTTTCACCGGGGTGAGAAAGTTCTCACCGGGGTGAGAAGGTTTTCACCAGGATGAGAAGGTTTTCACCGGGGTGAGAAGGTTCTCGCCGGGGAGAGAAGGTTCTCACCGGGATGAGAAGGTTCTCACCGGGGTGAGAAGGTTTTCACCGGGGTGAGAAGGTTCTCGCCGGGGTGAGAAGGTTTTCACCGGGGTGATAAGGTTCTCACCGGGGTGAGAAGGTTTTCACCGGGGTGAGAAAGTTCTCACCGGGGTGAGAAGGTTTTCACCAGGATGAGAAGGTTTTCACCGGGGTGAGAAGGTTCTCGCCGGGGTGAGAAGGTTCTCGCTGGGGTGAGAACGTTCTCACCGGGGTGATAAGGTTCTCACCGGGGTGAGAAGGTTTTCGCCAGGGTGAGAAGGTTTTCACCGGGGTGAGAAGGTTCTCGCCGGGGAGAGAAGGTTCTCACCGGGATGAGAAGGTTCTCACCGGGGTGAGAAGGTTTTCACCGGGGTGAGAAGGTTCTCGCCGGGGTGAGAAGGTTCTCACCGGGGTGATAAGGTTCTCACCGGGGTGAGAAGGTTTTCACCAGGGTGAGAAGGTTTTCACCGGGGTGAGAAGGTTCTCGCCGGGGTGAGGAGGTTCTCACCGGGGTGATAAGGTTCTCACCGGGGTGAGAAGGTTCTCACCGGGGTGAAAAGGGTTCTCGCCGAGGTGGAAACTGAATGGGGTGTAAATTAAACGTGATGGCGAATCTAAGCCACCGTACTACACTTACTTCAATCATAAGTCATATTTTGATAATACATTCTCATAATACATTATTTTGATAATACATTGCTCATCATTCTCCCCTCATATATGTTATATTGTAAGTGTGTTTTCAGTATTAGGATGCTGATCATTTACTCTATAAAATAATGTCACTTTGAAGAGATAATATTCAAGAAGTGACCTTTAAATTTTGACTCTCTGTTACCTCCATGTTTGTAGCGGACTAAGTTAATACTAGTCGTCTACTAAATGAATGCCATTTAATCCGTCTGTCACCTTTTTAATCCTTATTGAATATAGAGGAAGGAGCAGGCTATGATACTTGGGCCATTTCACGATGACAGATTATCACTCTGCTGTACGGTGGCTACTATCTGGCAACGCTTTTTATTTTCGGAAAAATTGTCAACTTGTCCTTTTTCATAAAAATATTCTATTCCAAAAAATAAAATTTGGGGGCAAAATTCTTTCCCTCGCGAATAATATTGTTGAGGCCATATGTTATCTGCCAGTAAATTCATGGAAAATCACAAGCTACATTATTTACCTCTCAAATAAAATTGTTTTGACAATTTAATTGGCGAATATAACAATAAAGCTCGCGATTTTTATGGCCTCAGCAATTTTATTCATGAGGGAAAAAAATTAGTTCGTGATTTTTATTGCTAAATGAATTAAATTTGTGAAAAAGCACGATTTAAAATATTAACCTCAAAAATTAATTTGTTTTTGGCATTCAATTCATGAATATATTAATAAAACTGGTGATTTTTACTGTTTGAGCAATTTTTTTCACGAATGTTTTTTTCTTTAGAGAAACGGACAGTCTGAAATTCATTTCGACATAAAGATATTGGCAGATATATGCCACCGTAACTAACATGAAGGCGTTCTGATTTTATGTCTGTTATTTCCAGTATTCTATATGCTGCATGCAACTATCAATAACCCTGTGCCACTTCCCATCACCCCCTAACTCTACCCCACCCCCCCCCCCCCACCTCACCATATGTTATCTGCCAGTAAATCTTTGTGGTGTTAATAATGGGGCGTGTTCAATAGCTTTGGTATGCATAGTATCATGGCATGGATGGAAACTATTGTTTTAAGAAACAAAACTTATGATTTACTTCAGTATTGTGAAATGTTATTGTTTATCTATTTCTTTTTGTTTCTACATACTATTTCTTATATATTCGCATATAGTCGTACAAATACACTGCGGTGAAAGATCACTGTTAATGTGCATTGTGTGTTAATACCTATTTCCATAAATGACTGTCTACTTCCAATATATAGAGTTTTGTTACTGTATTGTCTTCTTTTAAATATCTCATATTTACAGTATTTATATTAAACTGGTATGCTGAGTAAACTATTTCTACATACTGGGTAGCAATGGTGTAGCTGTGGTAGTAATTTGTATCGTAGAAAAGAATACACACATATTTCTCCTAATTGTGAGCTACTAAAAATATATAGGCATAACTTACACACATTTTCTCTCACAGGTATAAGTGTTTCAACTAACCAGTGTTGTTAATACCGTATTGAACCTCTGATAAATAAAAATGAAACATTACGATATATAGTTGGATTTTCGCTTAATAGAAAGAATAATTAAGAAGACATATGTGTTCTCATGGGACCAATACGGTACAATATAACAACTCAGTAAGTAGTATTGATAGAGAATTGCAAAAAATCAATAATTTCATTTATTTCATTCATTTATTGATACTCATGTACAACATGTTTCATGTACAAAATAATATTAAATCAATTTCTACACTGATGACACTGTCATTCTCCGAGGCTGTACTGTACTATTGTCCAAGTGTGTTCCTTCCAATGGGCTCCAGCACGATTTCTCGAAGTTTGAACATACCGGGTGGATTCCTACAAAATTCAGAATGTATCCACACAACAGCAACACACATTTATAGATAGTATTGCATTAATATATGCAATGTTTTGAAAATAACAAACTTACATGCATACCATTTCATAAATGCATACATTCACATACTATCCACTTGAATGTTTTTTCATCACAACAATTTATACATTAATAAAATCATTATAGGTCCCTTTTTTAATACCAATAATCTATGCTCTAACTGTAATTACTTCACATGCAATATCACTTTATGCACTTCAAGATATGAATGACCAGGGAACTTAGCAATGATGTAGTGACACAATTCATTTCTAGAATTTTAACTTTGCAACGAAATAACGTTATACATACATGTGTTACAGTAGATAAATATCGGGGTATATTGTATTGCAATGTATTGTCAACATAAGAGCATACAAGCAATAAATAAATTAGGTACTAACTTTTATTTAAAAATGAAAATGTATTTTTGAAATAAAAACTTTCCAGTGCTTTGTCATTGTTATAACCACACATATTTCATTCAATCAGCTATCATCAATAACAATCTTACATACGAAAATTCATAAAATATTTTATTTGCATGGATAAGTGCTTTCCCACACATAATACTACTTTCAAATAGCACTGTGTTTCATGTTATGTGTAACATGCAGCAAGATACTTTCCAGTTTAACTCATAATGATTCTTGGCATAATAATTTTAATCAAATGAAAATTTCTAATGACAATGTTAGCTGAAAAACCTGAAATTACATAGAAAAATACATGAACTTTAGGTATTCTATTTATATTTATATCCTACTCATTCTATTTTTTAATATTAATTACACGACCCAAAGGGTCGCCATCGACCGCGTGGATGTATCCCCCTGATGCCCTGTCATCCCTGTTCAGATGAGGCCCGTAAAAAAAAAACTGATACGCTCCTGCTACAGGGAGACGTGACAGCTAGACCTCTAAGGGCCAAAAATAATTTTCACCACACGAAGAGAGCACGTATCTAGGCCTACCAGTCTTGATTTCGTGGCCACGATCATGTATTATTTTTTGGGCACAAAATATTAATACTAGAACACGATTTTTAAATCCGTTTCCATGATTCAATATTTCATGCCCACGAGTCCGTATTCCGTGCTTATTTAATAGTGATTTATCATCCCGTTCCCACGAATTCAATGCTGTATGTCACCTCAGGGTCTCCGTAATAATCCGTCAGCACAATCATAACGCAGAAAAAATATTATTGACTTTTGTCTCAGTTGTGTTTATATACACGGATGGAACACCATTGATCATTGATGCAGAGCAGATGGTGGTTGGGGGACAGAGGCGTGGGTTTTCTTAAATAGTATTAGCCTGAGCGACAGATGTATATCTACACGTATTCGACATCTGCCACCCGACTGATTTTGGCCTACACAAACACGGACTCAGGCCAGGGGAACTCGCGTCGCTCTGTCGCTTGCAGTTGCAGTCGCTTGCAGTCGGACTGACACAAACAATAATCTAAAATTATCGGCTCTTGCGTTCTCTTTCAATTCTACAAAACGTTTTTTCTTCATCATAATATTTCCACAACCTTCTTCTGTTTATCTGTGTCTAATTCGCCTGCCATGATTAGCCGAGATCTTGACGAAGCCTACCAAACGACATGTAAACAAGCCGTGGTTTTTCCCGCTCGTTTGACAAAACCACGAGCGACATTACGAAATCACATGTTCCAAAACGAAACAAGCTCGACCTCCATAAAGAGGTCTAAAACGCTCCCTAATTTTATGGATCACTTTAGTAAAACGGTTTTGTAAATAGCTCCTACAATCCCAGCTCCTTAAAGTCAAATAAAGAGCACTCTTTGTAGGAGCTCCCAATCTTAGTAAAACGGCCCCCAGTTGCCAAATGACTATTTTCTTGTGAAGCATGTTTTGGCGTCATTATGAACTTTTTTAGTTGATTCATCATCTCTGAGCATTCCTGAGTCAGAATCAGCCGGGTGCCACCTTGGCACTCTTGGGGAATTTTTTTCAGAGCCGAAAAACAAAATGGCTGCCACCGAATACCGCTGAATTTACTTCTTTGACAATATCTCCGCTTCTAGGCCACTTAGAAGCACAAACTTGGTGTCTACTACTAGGTTTTCATGGTCAAGGAATCCAAATATAATACTGCCAAACTTGTATATATAACAGCTTATCCGGTTTTTGAGATTGACGAACCCAATTCTTCAAAAAAATTGGTTCTGTACAAGTCATATGCATTTCCACTTTAATCAACAATCTTGGTGTTCACTACTGGGTTAGTGAATCTATAGTATTGACCCAACAAAAGCTGTATGATTTTAACTCATCAACTGTTACATGTGACAACATTGTGGGTCATTTACAGATCATAACTTGATCAGTCATCATTATCGCATTTTGTGATGGGGCAATACCTTCAGTTTTGCAGCTGATGTGATCTTCGAGTTTGCCATCTTCACCTTCCGTACTAATGTCGGTAAACAGACATTGACCACTTCTCCTTTTGGAACAATAACAGGCAGCAATAAAGGCAGTCGTTGTCTCTTCTGTTCCTAGTTAACCAAGTTAGTTGAGGCGATGTCCTCCCATATGGGAGTTCGATGGTGAGGCATTCACAAACAGATATCAAGATACAAAATTGCACAGTATGGCCAGCATAATATACCGTTTGAGGTGCTTTGAGGTTTACGTAATCTTATATAGATACAGACCAACACAAAGCAAATGACAAGATCTTGCCAGACGGTAAAAAATGAAATCATCAGCTCATTCTATACACGATACTATTTCTGCAAAAAGTGGTTCACAAAGTAACTTACAACAAGGCTCGATTGAAGCCGTTCATCTACTTCAGTGGAATAGCCATCAGTCAAGTCCTGAAGACGACCAAGGAGGGCGAGGTGATCACAATCTGGGGAAGGCCATTTCAATCAGGTGTTGTGCCGGAATAAATGACTGTTACATGTTGACAGTTGTTTGATATTGTGCAAACTGCTGATCGTTTGGTCGCCTGGTCCTTGTCTGAGACAGCTCAGAAGGATGATGGTCCATCCATTGGCCATCTTTTAGAAACGGGTCAGCGTCATTCTCCTCAACTCCATGGGTGATATCCATCCGAGGTCATTAGGAATAGCTGTAATGCTGTCTGAATGACGATTGTCATAGGGTTCGTTTGCTAGAAATCTGGCCGCAGATCACTGAACCTTTCCAAGCTGGTTTTATAGCTTGGCCTGATGTGGGCACCGGACCACACAGCAATATTAAATGAGGTCAGATGAGAGCGATTTTTTCCTTTGGCTTGGATGACATCGTATAAGGTTTCTACAAAGGAAGCATAGTGCCCGAGTCGCCCTCGTTTATGGGTTATCAACCTGTACTGTCCTGCCACCTATGAAATATTGATACATGTAGGTAGCAATAGGTTTTGTGGCCAGTGAAATTCTTACAATGTAACATTTTTCAGTATTGAAATTCATTTGCCTTTTGTGAATTCAGGCTACCAGTCTGTCAATGTCATTATGAAGCAGAATGTGATCCTCAGTTGACTAAATTTCATGAAAGATCAAACAAATATCTGAACCTTAAATGACCCAATCCATAGAAGATGTTTGTCTCTGATTCCAAAAAGTCCAGTTCTGCTTTTTAGTCGGGAGTGTAGGACCCGATCATGTGTCTTGCTGAAGTCTAGTATGGCCATATGTACTTGTTTGCACCTGTTTGTGGAAGTCAGGTTGTCAGGAAGTCAGACTGTGAATCGCAATGATGAGTTGGGACTCATATGGACGTTTAGCTCGGAATCTGTGTTGGCAGTCGACTAGGATATTGTGTTCGTCAAAATAGTCCATCATGTTGCTCACCAGAATATGTTCCATCACTTTGCAAATCACGGTAGTGCCGCTATATTTTTTATCACATCCACACTGGGACCACATTAGCTTTCCTCCAGCATTCGTCAAACTGCTCGAACACACCAAAGCATAGCAAAATATACGCCAGGTGCACATGTCTCAATGGGGGAGTTGGATGTGACACTGTGTACTACAGTATCTGTTTGGCATTGGGAAGGCCACAGCATTGAAGACCCCCAAGAGGGGCAATCACCTAATCTCACTTGGTCAACCAGAAGCAGATAAAACTAACCTGATGCCAGAAACGACTGCTTCTTTTGTTGCCTATCATGGTTTCAAACTGAGAGATGATATGTTTGTTCACCACCATCCTGTTAAGAACACATTAGCCTCGAAACTGAAGGTATTGCCCCTATCACAAGATGACTTTGTTCAGCATCTACATCGTAGTCAATTACAATTCTTATGTATAAATCCGCTGTTCAATCAGATCCTCCACACTTTGACCCGACCCGATATGGTCGGAATACAGATGGAGTCGGCACAACATGCGTCCAACCCCGCTTCCAACTGGTGTATACACTGTACCTGTAGCCATCCTACAAACAGTCGAATGTGGATGCTCCACCAGCAGGCCATGTTCCACTGGGAGATGTGGCTGTGTAGTGCCACATGTCTTATTTAAAGTTCTGTGCCCGTTATTCTGGACGAGATTGTTGCAATGAACATACCAAGGAAGAACCTGTTCAGGAAGATGATGATGATGTCGGTTCAAGTTACGAAGACTTGCCAATGACTCGTAATATTGCCACATGTAACACCTAATTTAATAGTGAAAACATGTTGTCACATTTATTGTCATTGATTTATTGAGCCTGAATACATAGTAGTGGACAGTAATGAATGTTGTAATGAGTGGCAAATGCATGAGCATTTAATCACTTGACCAAAAGCAGATTTTTCAAATATCTGGATGGTTAATCTCGAAAATATGATGAGCTGTTATATATACAAGTTTGGCATTATTATAAATGGATTCCTTGACCATGAAAACCTAGTAGTAGACACTAAGTTTGTGCTTCTAAGTGGCCTAGAAGCGGAGATATTGTCAAAGAAGTAAATTTAGCGGTATTCAGTGGCAGCCATTTTGTTTTTCGGCTCTGGAAAAAATTCCCCAAGGGTGCCAAGGTGGCACCCGGCTGATTCTGATTCAGGAATGCTCAGAGATGATGAATCAGCAAAAAAAGTTCATAATGACGCCAAAACATGCTTTTCTGCAGTTCTGCTGGACTAAACCGTCTGACTGTTTCAGCGTGTGCAATTGGTTGTTTTGGTGATGCGGGTCGGGTATAACATATATCTAATTATACATGATTGGCCGTTGCCTACACCTTTTCCTGGGCATTGCACAGAAAGTGTTATTTACTGCCGGAACATGAACGTTCTGCAGGTAAAAGGTATTATCATGTTGTCTATATCAACATAATTATAATGTACCAACAATAATATTTTTTGATGATGTACCACTAATAGTATTTTCAGATTTTTATGATGCCAAAGGCAAAACTAAAATACAACATTTGTGGAATGGAAGCAAAGCCCAACCAAATATGTAAGACGAAATTACAATCATCGAGGCCAGATAGTGTGTCAAATATAGTTGCTTCTACAATACAGTAGATGGCACTAATATGACACTTCCCAACATCTTACAAAAAATAATTAAGAAATCCAAAGCAAAATCCTCACAGTGGGTATACGACAAGTATGATAAGTATCCAGTCAGATACTGGGCCACATAATGATTGATGCTTCATTTATCCAGAAATGTTAATATTTCTTCTGTGCCTTTGGACATTAATGTTTGGCCTTTGTCTAGTTTCAAACCAAAATTGTTCCTGTGGAAAAATATACCGTATGTGACATCTGATGCTCGTTAACATCCCCTGAATATGAACCTTCAAGTTCCTGCCTTGTTATAGTTTAATTGTAATCGCCCATGTCCAGTAAGCCATAAAACGTCACCAATGCCTATATTCATCACACCCTAATGTGCAGCTAATATCCCCATCACATTTAGACTGTCCTGGAGCTCATGCATTATTTTTCACACCAAGCATATAGCCATCAAATATTCATCACCATCAAACTTGCCAGGGGTCGACAGCAATGAACAGCGCTTGTGACATATCTGTAAAATGTTACTGGCCACTCTGATGATGATGAATAATTGAGACTCACTCCG
Organism: Terebella lapidaria; assembly: GCA_949152475.1. NCBI lineage: Eukaryota > Metazoa > Annelida > Polychaeta > Terebellida > Terebellidae > Terebella > Terebella lapidaria. The sequence goes on along the minus strand of OX424563.1, from coordinate 30,903,330 downwards.
GTTTTTGTTCTTGTGGTCAGTCTATATATTTAGGTGATTTTCATCCAGTTGAGAGTGTTTCCACACGAAGAGATAGTTTGCACTTTTATACTACTAATTGTGTAATTGATAATGGAAATTTGTTGGCTGTATCGAATTTCAGTGTTCGACAAGAATACATGTAGAGTATTCTCCCAATAACTGAACTCATATCATATCAACAGCAATACGATTCTTGTCACTTAGCTGTGATGCTATCAATTCCACGGCTCTTTGGGCTCCAATGTTTGTGTGTGTAGCTAGGAAACGGACGGAAGGATGGGGAAGACTTGTGATTTGGCTCAAGGTATTCCTGATATCTTTTTCCAAACTCGTATCATCCACTTAGTGGATTGCTAGTCACACCCAAGATTAGCAAGTCTAGGGTGCTATCGGTATGGCAGGCGTCCCTCCTTAATTAAGTCTGTGAATCAGGGGATCATAATCATGCCACAAATGCCACAAATGTTTAGTGGCAGATGGCTTACCGAGCCGCTGAAAGGACATGGAAGAAATATTTTTTGGACATGTCGTTATCGCATATCCTCGCAATATCATTGCGTTCCCTCGCATTCCAGATCGCATTCTGGATCACGTTCCCGCGCGATCTTATTGCGTTCCGTCGCAATCCGGCTCGTGTTCCCTCGCGATCTTATTGCAATTCCTTCGCATTCTGGATCGCGTTCCCTCGCAATAGCCTTCATTGCGCTGACGCCTATGACTTCTGAGAAGGTTTCTCTACAAGATCGTGAAAGAACGTGATCCGGAGTGCGAGGGAATGCAATAAGATCGCAAGGGAACTCAATAATATTGGCAGGGAACGCAATTACAATGTGCTACAAATATTTCTTCCATGTCCTTTCAGCGTCTCAGTAGTGGCTAGCAGAGTTCACTAGAAAATTTCCGCAACTGACTTGGTTGACACATGATCATGATGATTAGGCCTCCTTCAATTCCATATCTGATCAAACTTGCGGGAACAAATGGAAATACTCTACCATGAAATTGTATTATGATGATGTTCAATTGTTTGGATGAAGGTGTAGCTAAAGGAAATGACAAACCACAAATTTGAAGCAGAACACACTGCTTGATAATTTATGCAAAACACACTGAATACAAATTTACCCAACACAAAATAAACCAAGACCGATCACTTAATCCTGGAGAATTTCAACTGGTTCAACTCTGGCTCAATGTATTTTTTCATCACCAAACAAATATATTCTTCTTCCCTATCTGTTATAACAGGTTTGTCAGCTTGTTTAGTCCGACTGACTGGTGCGTAGTTTTGGGAGTCGCTATTCTTCTGGCGATTGGCAACTCATCCCCAGGAAGATGTTTATTTCAGGTCATGGTGTGGAGGCAAGAACCCGATAATTAACTATGATTTCGAACCTATGCGTTTTCAATCCTCTTGTTTCAATTTTATTTCTGGGTCAAGCTGAATTCTAGTGTGGCAAATCTTAGACTATTTCGTCAGATGTTGGCCGAAGAATATTCCCACTGATCAAAATGAATTACATTGATTTGTTGCACCAAATTACTATCCAGTCATTTTGATCTATGTCGAACCGCAGCACAAATGTATTTGTGGATAGTGGTATTGAAGTGCATAAATTCTAACCTCCATAAGACCAATGCCATACTGTGGATTCAATCCTTTCAATCACCGGTATGTTTGCCCTGTCCTGCCCTGAACCCCGAGGCACCCAATCCCGCCGACAACTGATGTCTGCTTGTACCCATCCAATGGATAATCTGCTCAGTGCATTCCCCGTCAGATTCCCCAGTCTATGTTAGTTGTGACTCGGGCTCTGTCACTTGATCGCTACCCGGTGGGCATGCCATAGCACGGGACACTGAGGATTATCTCCGCAGGACATAGAGCTTACACATTTGGAATAGACATATACTTGACTGGTGATAAACTCACGAAGGTTAGTGTTTTCGTTGTGTTCATTTCGCATTTAACTTTTTTGTGCATTAACGTTTGTGATCTGATAAGATGCTAAGGGTACCACACATGATACGAGTAAAGTGATGAATGGCAAAGTATTCATCGTAAAGTGTTCGCATTAGCAACTAAACCCTATCAACAGATCAAGGAGACAATAATTGTGCATTCAACAGTCCATTAGTGCACGTTTGTTTCCATTTCACATGGGAACTCAGTTCTGTCCCCGAGGATACATCAACTCAGTGACTTGTGATTAGGTACTTAAGTACTTGTCATATATCTATTCCATGGGGGTTTGTTTCGGATTTCTAAATTATTTTCATAAGTTGTATACTAGTTCCATCAGGTGTACAGTAGAAACAACTACATTTATCACACTGTCTGCCCCTGATGACGCCTGTGTGTCTTTTGAGAAAGTATTTGGTCGAGCTTCGTTTCTATTGCAAAATGTTGCATTTTACGTTTGTTATTAGAATCATCAAAATTTGGCTGTATCGGTGGTAATAGATTGATACTTACATTCCCAGCATTTAATTTTACCCAGATAAAGTGTTGAGCTTAGGTTCTCGCAGATACAGACCGATACTGAGTAGCTCGAAACTGGTCTCCTGACCCTGGTATAATCAGTAGCTCACATAGATTACCTGCGAATATTAGTAAGTTCGTGAAAGTGTTCTGGTGAATATGCATCCTGAACCAGAGACGACATCACTGTATATAGTTTACCAAATACATACGTTTTCACTTGTATAAACTTAATCCTGTTCGAAATCACACAGTCTAGCAGTAGGCTAGCTTGCATTACACCAAGATACAAAATGCAGTTTGTCACTTGAGTAAATAGCACGTGTATGTTATATAACAGAATTTCTATCAGTTCCATAAAGAAGAGTTTTTTCCCATCAAGTATGGTAGTTACGTATTTGTAGCCTTGACGTCCCCAATCTTCAAGCTTGAATATGTATAGATGTACACTATTTAGAATGAAAGATAATAGACCCAAGAAGGTGCAATACCGCAATTGGTATGTTGATGCTCGTACACATATGTGCATTAGTTATTGTTTGGAAATTTTGTGATTTTTCATGCACATAGCCTGATCAAATTAGTTCGACTTGATCACTTCTAACGTTAGATTTCGAAAGTTCGCGAAGTGTGTTTATAAATTGACGATAGTTGGAAAGGTCATTCATTACCACCAATACAGCCAAATTCTGATGATCAAATTCAAATTCGGCATCGACAGCAATATGTTTATCGTCACTCAACGATGATGCTATTGCTGACAATTCAATTCCACTGCTAGGTGGACTCCAGTCCCCGGCCAGGATTTCGGGCCGAAGCAATTCCCAATATATCTATGTCTAAGCTCTTCAAGATAGTGGATTACTAGTCACACCCACAGAAAACCACGGACAAATTTTGTGAACGGTCCAGTAAATAGTCACTTGGGTGCTATCATATGGTGAGTGAGAGTCCCTCCTTAATTAAGTCTTTGGATCAGGAAGCAGATACCATGGATAATATTAGCAAATGACGGATGATGTTGACTCTGTTGGAGTGAACAAATGATTGCTTTGATGACACAGGTCAGGGTAGATTATGCATGATCGGTTGTTACCTATACCCATTTTCCTGTCACTGCACAGAAAGTATTTGTTGCTAGAGCTAATATATTCTATTTCAACAGAATATGGATTAAAATTCAAAATTGATGATGCACAATTTCAGTAGGAATTAAATAGGAATTGTAGGGTATTATGCACTTAAATACTACTTGCTCTCCGTCTTAAAAGATGCTACCATTATATACCTGCATGTAAATAATCATGGGAATCGATTGAGAACTGTGGCAAGCAGAGAGTTCACAAGAAAATGTCCACAACTGACTCATTTGACAGATAATCAACTCTGATTATCCCATACCTAATCAAATTTGTGGAATCAAATGGAAATACATCTGTATTGTGGTGATGTTTGGATGAAGGTGTAGCTAAAGGAAATGACGCACCACACAATGAAATTTGAAGCAAAACACACTGAATACAAAATCATCTGATTACTTCGCATACATGTGATAGATTATTATTCCACTATCAGTTACAATAGGTTTATCAGTTTGTTTAGTCCAATTGCCTGTTGCATAGAATGGAGGTCACTGTACTGGGGATTGAAATCTCATTCCCGGGAAGAGGTTCATTTAAGGAAACACGGTGTGGGGGCAAAATCCCGATAATTAACTAAGTTCTCAAGCCTTAAAGTTCTCAACTCCTCTCATTTCAAGTTAATTTCTAGGTCAACTCAATTCTAGTATGGCAAATGTAAAGTTATTTCGTCAGATGTGGGCCTCACAAAATTTCCCACCATTCAAATTGAGTTTTACTGATTCATTCCAGCAAATTACTTACCAGTGACATTGATTCTTATCGTACGCTATCACAAATTTATCGTGGATAGTGGTGTTTAACGTAGTCCGCTACGAACAGTGAGGTTACGAAGAATAAAAAATTAAAAGTCATTTCTTGAATATTATCTCTTCAAAATGACATATTTTATAGAGCAAAATGATCAGCATCCTAATACTGAAAGACGACACGGGGTCACCGTGCTCATTTCTTCTACATATCCGATCGAAATCACACACATTTACCTAAAATGACATAAATTTTGGCATTTTTGCACATTTTTTCGTCCATATTTACATCTTGCATCGTGTTTTCCATGCGAACGGATACGGTGACCCCGTATTTTCTTTTTAGTTTCAGGATGCTGAACAGTTACTCTATAAAATATATCATTTTGAAGCTCTAGATTATGTTGACACAGTTATTTATTTTAACAAACTTTATGACCCCCCTCCCCTCACTGTTTGGAGCGGACTACCTTAAGTGCATAAATTCAAACCTCCATTGCCATACTGAGGATTCAATCACCGGGCTGTTTGCTCTGCCCTGCCCTGAACCCCAAGGCACCCCCCTCGCCGACAACTAATCCGTTCAGTGCATTCCCCGTCACACTTCACCCTCTATTGTTGCTTGTGGCTCAGTCCCAGTCATTTGATTGCTGTCTCCGCGGGCGTGCCAGAACGTGGGACATCCAAGATTACCTCCATGGGACATTCGACATGAACCATTGGAATAGACTTAGATGTTGATGAACTCACACAAGGCAAGTTTTTCTACTTTGTTCTCTTCGCATTGTTTCATTAACGTTTGGCATCTGATAAGGGGGTCAGGGTTCCATATATGATATGATGAAAGTGATAAATGCCATTTACTCAATGTTCAGTTGTTCGCGTTACCGAATAAAGCCAATCAATAAAGCCAATCAAAACGTCAGAGAAAAATTGTGCAACACGTAATCCATTGTCACACATTGACTTCCATTTAAATGGAAACTCAGTTCCTGGCTCTTCCTTAATTCCTTTTCAGCATTCCATTTCATTCAGACAAACTGCAGAGCCGGATATGCTGATTTGGGTTCATGCAGCTACAAATCCAGCACTAACTATCTTGGAAATGGTCTCCTGACCCTGTTATAATCAGTATCTCATGTAGATTAGCTGCAGTGGGGCAGGAAATGCTCACTCTTTCCGGAACACCTGATTTCACCTCCTAATGGCCTTTACGGGGGTTCATGAGTTTCCCTGTCATTTTTGTTTTCTCTCACCTCGTATGCCTGATATGACTTTCTGTCCCCGGACTATGAGATTGGATAACGGACCCTGTTTTGTTTGCTCGGAATACTTAATACTGGGTATTGATTCCACGTCTATGTTCGGTCACAGAAACTTGTGCTGTTTGCTCATCTATAATCGGTAAGCATTTTAAGGGTCTGGTCAGATTAAATGGTGTTTCAGTGGACGTGTAAAATTACGGAGTCATATTGTCATAATGTCACAATGCTTAATTCCCGCCATTAGAAAGTTGGGGCCAATAATATTGGGCAATTCCAAGGGCAAGTTGGTTCTGAGGTTTTTGTGGTATTGATGCTTCCAGTCTTCAAGCTTGAATATGTGTGTATACCTGAGCTACAAAAGGATGAAATAGAGTAAAGAATTGACAATATCCTCGATTGGCATTTAGTTGCTTGTAGACATCTGTGCGATGTTTAGCAATTTGACGATGATATATCACCCCAGCACTGAAATCACAATCCCATATACCACGTCGACAGTAATATGTTTACCTTCACTCACCTGTAATGCTGACAATTCAATTCCACTGCTAGGTGGATTCTAATCCCGGCCAGGCTTTCGGGCTAACTCAGGCCAAGGAATCCACAATATATCTCTGTGTAAGCTCGAATCCCTTCGCTAAATCGCTAGTAGCACACCAGAAAACTACCGACATATTGGTCCAGGAATTAGTCACTTGGGTGCTATCAGTATTTCTCAATCTGTCTGTCTCCCTGTGGACCAAGAAGCAGAGACCATTGCTAGTATGAACAGCTGACGGATAATATTGGCACTGTTGGAGTGAGTAACTGATTGCTTTGTGGATCACCGAAATCCTTTTCCTGTCACTGCAAAGAAAGTACATTATGTGTTGCTAAAACTAATGTTTGGTGCTTTCTACGACAATGGTCACATATTTGTGTTTGTATATTTACCACTGTGCCAGCAGAGAAAACTAAATTTTTCTCTTTCTTTTCCACACTTTCTAAAACATGAAAAGCTTGGGTCTCTGTATCAGGCGTCACTGTTTATGGCTCAGGTTGACCTATTAACTTCCCTAACTATTTTCATATCAATTTGTAGTGCACAGTGATCAATAAAATGTCAGCCACATCTTCAGTCATCACACCTTCATTGGGCAGCAAACGTAAAATGTGAACCACGCCACGGTTATCATACCCCCACCAGGCAGCAAATGTCCCTGCCTCATATCAACTGTCCTAGAGCTGAGGCATTAATTTCCATACCAAGCAAATAGCTTTCAAATATTCACCACCATCAACATTGCTGCCTAACAGGGGTCAACTGCTCACAAACGACACTGCTGACAGAACTGAACAGTACTTACATGTCACTTTCACATTATTCTGACATTTTACTCTCGGGTGATGCACGATGGCAAATTGTATGCTAACCAATTTGCAAAGTGGAATGATAAGAGAGTACAAAATATAGCGAAGTTGAAGTCGCATTAGTACTCCATTTGTATGATTATACTGGCCATATCCCCATGCATATCATTGAACATAAAATGCCATATAATGTGTATGCAGTCGATTATATGATTAGTGTTAAACGAATAAAAGGTCCCCACACATGTGTTTGTCCGCAATGATTTTTTTCTGTTCTTCTTTGCGGCTCTGTTTATATTTTCCGTTGATGACAATCATTCCTGTGATGGTACATATACTTAAGTTAGTGAAAAAAAAAACACAATTGAATGGCTTCCCAAACACAACGAAATTCCCAATGCGGACACAAAAAGAAGATAAGAGAGGAGTCAATTTATTATAAACCCAGACGAAAATTTCATTACTATAATTGTATCATAATTGTACTGAATTATTATAGGTTTTACAATTTTTGCAATTCTGAATTATGCCGAAATTCCAACCTGTCTTGTTCATAATCTAGCTTGTGTTCGTTCATACATCAGCTAGGGAGAGATAAAAAATCAACATTGATTCAAGACATACTGCACTGAACTGAAACAAAGTCCCTCGTTTCGTGACGATATTCGATGAAATATGTATCGAATCTTCTTGCGAGCTCTGAAATGCATGAATTTGCTTCCCATCAGGACGACTATTACAGCTCGAGATTAACCAGAGCACTGCATCAAAATTACATGGCCAATACAATATGGAATGACGGTTTTGCATGACGTTGAGTCTTGCTCCAGAGATATAAATATATAAGAGACATAGGCTAAGGGATATGAAACGTCAAAATACTGAATAGTATGGCATACAAATATCTGATAATTTAGCCTGTATACGAAGCAGTATCCTGAAAATGTACTCGTGCATTTAATTTTCGAAGAATTATGACACGAACGAAGTCCCTGGTTTTATCAAAAATCGTGTATCATTTCATCTCATTGCAACTGCACAAATACATGATGGTACTGACTACTTTACGATGGTGTTCCGATATTTCTATATTTGATTGTGATATGCATTTGTATATTCATAAAAGTTAGTCATGCAGTTTGTTGCTTTTTGTTTGTTGTTTACCAATATACCACCTAATATATGATCCATTCAATGGCAGACATACAACATATGAGTCATTTTTGGCTCCAGCATAAAACATTGACATTCAGCTTGATGACTCAAATGTCATAGAATGTTGTTTCAACGTTTACCTTGTGGATAATGTGAATAAAATAAATACGATCCGGCTACATAAAACAATCCAAACAAGAACAGTAAATGTTTGAACCTTTGCCGAGAATGGCATCATGACAAAATGATCAGAATTTGAGATTGGTGACGACCACAAGGTTTTCAAAGAAAACCAACGTAACATCCAAGCGTATTTGAGATACTACCTATCCGTAGCAGCACTTTAAGGTCAAAAGTTACATTGTATTCAAGAGACTATTGTTAGGCCAAGAAGTGCATTGTATTTAAGAGATGATCTTCAGGTTAAGATGTACATTGTATTCAAAACAGAGAACCGCTTTATATATTTCCAAACAGTTGTATGTTGGACTGACAATACAAAGTGTCACTGAAAAAAGGATTTTTGATAAACAAATCTTAACGTGTAAGAAGTCATGTGATGTATGGTTCAAATTGTGAACCTAGATTAGACAAACGCGTCATTTGTATTTTAGGTGCACAAAAAACTCAACTTAAGGAAAACAATTCACTCAGTCGACATTTTGACTGTCGGTTGTATCTCGTATGCAGTGTATCATCTGGTGAAATGGGCGATTGGCGCAAATCCATATTTCGCCATCCTTAGTAAACAATTTGGAGCCTAAGGGTGGTTCAGGTAAAACCTTTCACTTCAATCAAAAGCGAAATTTGTCATTTCGTTGTTATATATGTACCTGAAAATATTCTTATGAGTCTTTTTGGCAACCAAATCATTCATAAGAAACACTTAAGACCCACCGAATTACACTGCATTATATTACAAAATTACCTAACATTAATTTCGATTCATATTATCGAACGTTAGAACAAATGCACCTGTTTTATTGAAATGTGCCAAACTCATCCACCGTTGTCTGCTATTGAGCACAACCTTAAAGATAATTCGGACAAAACAAAAATTTCGTCAGAAATTTTTCAAACTTCGTCAGTTTATGCATGAAGTAGTACTGGGATAGTAGGTGGAAAAAAATATATATGTCACCAAACTAGTTTTCGAGTTATGATAGCGTTTTAAACATGTGTTTTGTAATAATTTTATAATGGGAGTGAATGGGAAAATGCAAATTTTGATCATTATTAATGCAATAGAAAAAAATCCAGTCGTCAGATTTCACTGATTTTTTTATAGGATTTACATCTTTGAAAGATACACGTGTAGAGGAAATAAAAAATATAGGTCACCGAATTAATTTCTGAGATATTGACAATTTATTGGTGAAAAATGAACCAATTAGCCCCATTTTGGCGGGAAATTTCTTGTGACCGCCAGGAATACGTCTTTACGTTTTTTCGCAATCATGGTGAGTAATCGATGTCCCGGAGGAGGACGATATCGGAAACAGTACATATTTGCATTGATTTCACAATATTATGGCAGCAATCACACCATTGTCAACTACTACAACAAAATAATATTATTTTCAATTCTAAACGAATCTCTGTGTCGTGTCATATTAATTAACAACGCAAATTTCTGTGATAGTTAGAAACCAAGGTAGATTTTCATCTACTGGTGCAATCATTGACTTGAATTTCTGGAGTGTACATGTAGGCCTACATACACTTTTTCAGGCTCAGATGTCCGAACACGTGGGTGTACTTTTTACACCCCAGGTTATGATAGTATGCGGGTGTCAGAACTTTTGTGATCATCAGAACTATTATGCCTACGTCAGCACCAGATTTTTTTTTTGTTCAAATTAGGACATAATAGGCCCATATGGTTGTGAGTGTTTGGGTCGGAGCATCGGTTCACCATCAGTGTTTCGTTTGGGTTATTTTTGAAATTTCTGTTTATCTGAATTATCAGATTATCTGGATCTGTTTATCCCTTAATTCGTGACTCTATTGCCGGACTTCCATTATATGTATTATTACAGTGCTAGTATATATTACTAGCTGAACTCCGTGGCAAGCACACTACCCAATCTCAAGGGCCGCAAATCATCACGGCACGCATCTCGAAACGGATAGCCTATGAGGTTCGTTTTCGGTATAAGCCTATGAGGTTCGTTTCGGTATAAGCCTTCAGTTTGTACCCATGGGTAAAAGCCTACAGTTTATACTCATGGGCCTAGTTTGTCAGGACAATATTGTTTGAATTCGAGCGTTACTTGCATAGATAGGCCAACGACAAAGTCACGGGCTCTCACACCAGCGTCACCGTGCTCCTACATGTTCACTCCGAGTCACCTGCTCATGAATGCACTGTTATTTTTTTATCAGGGTATTATTTATCAAACTTTAGATTCATACAGCTCAGCAATATTTTGGCAATCAAAAATGTACACGACAAAACTTATGGACTCTGGTTTCGCTCCAGACGTGGATTAACATGCTCAAATGACTACGGCGACTACCGTCACCGTGCTCCTCATCACCGTGACTAGGCATACACCACGCGGTATTATTCACTTAGAAATCTGTATATATTTTTTTTACGGCATAGCCTACATTAGGCCGGGCTTGCGCAGTTTGTTAGATTACTGGTTACTATACGTGATCATTTTAAGCCACTTTCTGACGTCATGACGTTTTGATATAGCCGTAATATCGTTCGCTGGGTGGCGCCTGTGGGCCCTGTCCGAATTATCTTTAAAAGAGGCTTAGCTGGTGATAAACGATTATCCTTGAAATCGTAGCCCCACATAGCACGTCTAAAGCAATAATATGTTTATCGTCACTCACTCAGCTATGAAACTGTTGCTGACAGATTAATTCCGTGACTCGCGGTGCTCCGCCTGAGACAGACGGGAATATAGACAGACGAGCAGCTTAATAAAACCGCATTTCTGTCCCAAACAGCCATCGGTGTGTGTCTGCCAAAGCTTCATCATCCAGATAGTGGATTGCTAGTAAAACCATGAAACCACGGACAGGCGAGTCTGGAATTAGTCACTACGGTGCTGTTGATATGGCGGGAGTTCCTCCTTAAGTCTGTGGATCAGATAGCAGAGAGCGAAGTGATACCTAATGTTGACGCTGTTGGAATGTGCAATTGATTGCTCTGGGGATGCGGGTCGGGTATAGCATATATCACGATTACACATAATCAGGTATTGCTCACATTTTCCTTCCTGTCATTGCACAGATAATAATATGTTACTGTAACTGAAGCATTTTTAAAAAAAAATTGTTACAAAATCCAAAATTATTACCCCACGATTCCAGCACCCTGAATCCGTACACGTATCATATATTCCCATGGATATCACAATCCGAAACCAGTAATGTTCTTGGGTTGGTGCTTCCTAATACATTGGCTGTTCACTTTAGTATTTCTATTTTTTCCGACAAAAACACTAGGCTAAATCTGTATTGCACTATCATTCCTAATGAACTCAAAATCACTCACATACTTTCTGGTATATATATGTAGTTTACTTTTTATTGTATAATTGTGATCTTCCATGTACAATGTTTCATGAAATGTGAACCCTGTCAGAACCCAACTGGGTCAGGTTGACAAAAAGTCAGGTCGATCAGAACTAATTTTGAAATTGTCAACATCATCAAACCTGTCTTGAGGGGTATTTCAGTTAAACGTTTCTCTCAGTCTTTGATCAAAATTAAAAGATGCCATGCTGCCATTATATAACTGCATGTAGATAATCATGGGAACCGATAGGGATTTGTGGCAAGCAGAGAGTTCACTAAAAATATCCACAACTGACTTGGTTGACACATTATTACTCCAATTCCATACCTTATCAAATTTGTGGAATCAAATGGAAGTATGTTACAATAAATTTGCATTGTGGTGATATTCAAATGTTCGGATGAAGGTATAGCTAAAGGAAATGACACATCGCACATTGAAAGTTGAAGCAAAATACACTAAATACAAAGTCAATCAACAACTGATCTCTTAATCCTGGAGAACATCAATAGATTCAACTCTGGCTCAATGTATTTTGTATCACTAAGGAAATGTACCTGATTGCTTCGCATACATATAATAGGTTTCTATTCCCCTATCTGTTACAACAGGTTTATCAGTTTGTTTAGCCCAACTGACTGTTGCATAGAATGGAGGCCACTGTACTGGGGATTAGAATCCCATCCCCAGGAAGAGTTTCATTTCAGACACAAGGTGTAAGGCAAAATTCCGATAATTAACTATGTTTTCAAGCATTGAAGTTCTCAACTCCTCCCCTGTTTCAAGTTAATTTCTAGGTCAAGCTCATATCTTAGGATATTTCGTCAGAAGTGGGCCACACAAATTTTCCCACCAATCAAATTGAGTTTCACTGATTCATTCCAGCTAATTACTTACCAGTTAATCTGAATCTTATCGAACGCTATCACAAATTTATCTGGGAAAAGGGGTGTTGAAGTTCATCAATTCAAACCTCCATTGCCATACTGACATTCAATCGCCAGGCTGTTTGCTCTGTCCTGCCCTGAACCCCAAGGCACCCAATCCCACCGACAACTCATGTCTGTTCCCACACATCCAATGGATAATCCGTTCAGTGCATTCCCCGTCACACTTCCCAGTCTATTGTTGCTTGTGGCTCAGTCACAGTCATTTGATCGCTATCTCCGCGGGCGTGCCAGAACGTGGGACATCCAGGATTACCTCCATGGGACATTCAGAATGAACCATTGGAATAGACTTAGATGTTGATGAACTCACACGAGGCAAGTTTTTCTACTTTGTTCTCTTCGCATTGTTTCATTAACGTTTGGCATCTGATGAGGGGGTCAGGGTTCCATATATGATATGATGAAAGTGATAATATATTCAATGTTCAATTAATTGTTCGCGTTACCGAATAAAGCCGATCAAAAGGTCAAGATGAGAAAAATTGTGCAATATGTAATCCATTGTCACACGTTGACTTCCATTTAAATGGAGCCATTCCTGGCTCTTCCTTAATTCCTTTTCAGCATCTCGTTTCATTCAGACAAACTTCAGAGCCGGATTTGCTAACTTGGGTTCATGCAGCTACAAATCCAGCACTAACTAGCTTGGAAATGGTCTCCTGACCCTGGTATAATCAGCTCACGTAGATTAGCTGCAGTATGTTCGATCTAAGTAACATGTGCTGTTTGCTCATCTATAATCGTTAAGCTATTCATAAAGGTCTGGTCAGATTGAATGGTATTTCAGTGGACGTGTAATATCATGGAGCAATACAAGGTACTTGGGCCATGTGTTGTAAAAAAAATAAAGAACCTACCCTTAAAAGGACATAATTGTACAGTGGGCGACTGGGGATTTTGGTGGAGAATCAAGCTTTATTATCACTGAATGAAGAATTTTTCACTTGTGCGCAAGTTTTCTCTTGCTAGCTTGCATGCATATCAAGATACAAGTAGCAACTCATTACTCGAATAATCGTACATGGATGTCATAATGCTTAATTCCCGCCATAAGAAAGTTGGAGCCAATAAAATTGGGCAGTTCCAAGGACAAGTTGGTGGGGAGGTTTTTGTGGCATTGATGTCCCCAGGCTCCATATGTGTGTATACTTGAGCTACGAAAGGACGTAATAGAGTAAAGAATGGGCAATATCCCCGACTAACATGTGCGATGTTTAGCAATTTGACGATGATATGTCACCCCAACACTGAAATCACAATCCCATATACCACGTCGAGAGCAATATGTTTACCTTCACTCACCTGTAATGCTGTTGCTGACCATTCAATTCCGCTGCTAGGTGGATTCTAATCCCGGCCAGGATTCCAGGCTAACTTAGGCTAAGGAATCCACAATATATCTCTGTGTAAGCTCGAATCCCCTCGCTAAATCGCTAGTCACACACCAAAAAACTACCGACATATTGGTCCAGGAATTAGTCACTTGGGTGCTATCAGTATTTCTTAATCTGTCCGTCTGTCAGTATGTGGACCAGGAAGCAGAGACCATTGTTAGTATGAACAGCTGACGGATAATATTGACACTGTTGGAGTGAGTAACTGATTGATTTGTGGATCACCTATGTCCTTTTCCTGTCATTGCAACAAAAGTACATTATGTGTTTGGTGCTTTCTACGACATTGGTCACATATTTGTGCTTGTATATTTACCACTCTGCCAGTAGAGAAAACTAAGTTAAAACTGTGTGAGATTAATTTTCCGTTTGGAGCCACACTTTCGAAAACATGAAAAGCTTGGGACTCTGTATCAGGCGTCACTCTTAATGGCTCAGTTTGACCTATTAAAGCAGCTGCCTTCAAAACCAGTCAATATTTTGTGAAAATTATATTTCACTTTAAACATGCTAAACTAACTGAATGAAACATACTCACATCAAATGTAATGAAAACAACCAGTTCTCAGGCAAATTTTGCTCATTTGAACAGGCGGTTCTCGCGTAAATACAGGAATTGTATCCATCACACACAGATGTAAACAAAGCATAGAAGTGCGAGATAGACTGACAATTCCACGCACATCATGGTACATCTGACTATATCACTGATTATCTTCTCACAACTACATTATATACGCACATACGAACTGGCAAATATATTATATGTGGACTTTTAAGAGCGATTTCAGCATCTGTTTACATTCGGGTTTGATGGATACACTTCGTTTGTTTATTTACAAAACCGGTACAAAATGGGCACTAAAACAGATGAAAAAACAACTCGGACGGACTGTAATCGTCAAAATCATTGAGCACAACTTTTGTTATATTGCATTAGATTGTTATATTGCATATTATATTGCATTAGATATATAAGTTTAACAAAAAATTGGTTTTGAAAAAAATGGTACAATCGAAGGCAGCAGCTTTAACTTCTATTCTAATTTCAATTGCACACTGATCAATAAAACGTTAGCCACATCTTCAGTCAACACACCTCCACTGAACATCAAACGTAAAATGTGAACCAAATGAACCACGCCATGGTTATCATATCCCCAACAGGCAGCAAATGTCCCTGCCTCAAATGAACTGTCCTAGAGCTGATGCATTCATTTCCACGCCAGGCAAATAGCCATCAAATATTCACCACTATCAACATTGCTGCCTGTCAGGGGTCGACAGCTCACAACCGACACTGGTGACAGAACTGAACAGTACTTATATGTCACATTTTCATTATATTTTCAATTTCCCGTAGTATTTGCTGACAAAATGGTGTAGTTGTTACTGTGTGTAAGTAAAGTAAAGACTGGCATATTGGTCTCGGGTGATGCACGATAGTAAACTGTATGCTAACCAATTTGCAAAGTGGAATGATGAGAGAGTACCAAAAATAGCGAAGTAAAGTGGAAGTCACATTAGTACTCCATTTGTATGATTATACTGGCCAAACCCCACGCATATCATTCAACACGAAGTGCCATATAATGTACATGCAGTCGATTATATGATTATTGTTCAAAAAACAAAAGGTCCCGACAAATATGTTTTGATGCAATGATGTTTTGTTTCTGTTCTTCCCCGCTGCTCTGTTTATATTCCGTTGACGAAGCTCATTTCTGTCATATCTTACACAGAATGAAGATATGTGAGGAGTCAATTGATTACGAACCCAGACAAAATTATCATCACTATAATTGTACTGTAAATTAAAATAGGTTTTATCATTTTTGCAATTATGAAACAGGCCAAAATTCCAACCTAGGTCATAATCTAGCTTATGTTTGTTCATACATCGAAAGGGAGAGATAACTTAAACAAATCGACAGGGATTCATGATATACTGCACTTACAGAACTGAAACAAAGTCCCTCGTTTCGTGACGATATTTGATGAAATATGTATCGAATCTTGTTGCGAGCTCTGAAATGCATGAATTTGCTTTCCATCAGGATGACTATTACAGCTCGAGATTAACCAGAGCACCGCATCATAATTACATGGCCAATACAATATGGAATGACGGTTTTGCATGACGTTGTGTCTTGCTCCAGAGATATGAATATATAAAAGACATAGGCTAAGGGATATGAAACGTCAAAATACTGAATAGTATGGCATACGAATATCTGATAATTTAGCATGTGTATGAAGCATTATACTGAAAATGTACTCGTGCATTTAATTTTCGAAGAATTTTGACACGGACGAAGTCCCTGGTGTTATCAAAAATCGGTGTATCATTTCATCTCATTGCAACTGCCCAGATACATGATAGTACTAACTACTTTACAATGGTGTTCCGATATTTCTACATTTGATTGTGATATGCCCATGTATATCCATAAAAGCTAGTCATACAGTTTGTTGTTTATTATTTGTGTTGGTTGTTTACCAATGTGCCACCTAGTATATGATTCATTTGATGGCAGACATACAACATATGAGTCATCTTTGAGTCTGGCATAAAATATTGACATTAAGCTTGATGAATCAAATGTCATAGAATGTTGTTTCAACATTTACCTTGTGAACATTGTGAATAACATAAATACGATCCAGGTACATACAAACAATCCAAACAAGAACATTAAATATTTGAACCTTTGCCGAAAATGGCATGGTGACATATATAAGGATCGGAACTTGAGATTGGTGACAAGCACAATGTTTTCAACTGAAACCGATCCAGGCATAAGATCCAGGCATATATGAGATACTACCTAGCAGTAGCACTTTTAAGTCGAGAGGTACGTTGTTTTCAAGAGAGTATTGTTAGGCCAAGAGGTGCATTGTATTCAAGAGATAATCTTCAGGTTAAGATGTACATTGTATTCAAAAGAGAGAACCGCTTTATATATTTCCAAACAGTTGTATGTTGGACTGACAATACAAAGTGTCACTGAAAAAAGGATTTTTGATCAAATAAACAAATCTTAACATGTAAGAAGTCATGTGATGTATGGTTCAAATTGTGAACCTAGATTAGACAAACGCGTCATTTGTATTTTAGGTGCAAAAAAAACTCAACTTAAGGAAAACAATTCACTCAGTCGACATTTTGACTGTCGGTTGTATCTCGTGTACAGTGTATCATCTGGTGAAATGGGCGATTCGCGAAAATCCATATCTCGCAATCCTTAGTAAACAATTTGGAGGGTGGTTCAGGTGAAACCTTTCATTTCAATCAAAAGCGAAATTTGTCATTTCGTTGTTATATATGTACCTGAAAATATTCTTATGAGTCTTTTTGGCAACCAAAGCATTCATAAGAAACACTTTGCAACGGACACAGTCTTTGGTGGACACATGGTGATCTCAAATCCATAGAATTCACCAAGGTATGGAAAACAGTTGTATTATTACCCTACCTGATATAATAACAGGTTTTTACGTTTTTGTAGTCCAATTGACTGGTGCATAGATTGGAACTATACTCTTCTGGGGTTTGACAACTTGTACCCAAGTTATTGAAAGTGGGAGTTCTCAGCTACCGCTGTTGGAAATTAATTTATAGCTCAGGCATTTTTTTAATATATGGTATGTTTTCGTCAGATATGAACTTCAAAAATATTCTCACCGAATTACACTGCATTATATTACACAACTACCTAACATTAATTTCGATTCATATTATCGAACGTTGGAACAAATGCACCTGTTTTATTGAAATGTGCCAAACTCATCCACCGTTGTCTGCTATTTAGCACAACCTTAAAAGAGGCTTAGCTGGTGATAAACTCTTGAATGCAGTCTTTTATTTGTGAACTTTGTGTGGATTGTTTTTGACTGTTGCTCCTATTATCAGTTGTGCGACTAGATTCTTTAACGTTTCTCCACATTACGTTAGAACACGTTGGTAGAACACGTTTCAGCATTTTATGCTACTCGACACTCAACACTGGCTAACTTGGGTTCCTATGTCTAAAGAGTATTGAACACTATGGAGTTGTGCGTTTGACAGATACAATGGTATGTTCAAAGAGTTCGCATCCTATTCTAAAGACTTATACGATGATATCTAGTAAGATTTGAGCAATCGCATGTATGAAATATATGTATGTCATTATAAATATCACGTAGTAGTTAAAAGGAAGATAGGGTCAAGGTTATGGAGAAGCTATTAAATTTCCCATAAAAATTTCTGGTGAAGAGATTTGGCATGTTTTTTTTACAATGTCCAAACTCTTTATATTCGGCTATGTTTGTATACCTGACAAGTTAGAAGTTATATGATTGGCTTTGCAATACCCCAATTGAAATTTAGTTGCATGAACATTCATGTGCATTAGTTATGGCCTTCAAACACTGATGTCACCATAGCCTACCATGTTTTCTTATTAATTTTTTTTTGATAGTTCAACAAGGATTGGTATGTCTATCCTTGAAATCGTAGCCCCAGATAGCACGTCTAAAGCAATAATATGTTTATCGTCACTCACTCAGCTTTGAAACTGTTGCTGACAGTTTAATTCCGTGACTCGCGGTGCTCCGCCTGAGACAGACGGACATATAAACACACGTGCAGATGAATAAAACCGCATTTCTGTCTCAAACAGCCATCGGTGTTTGTCTGCCAAAGCTTGCATCATCCAGTTAGTGGATTGCTAGTCACAACCCCATGTAACCACGAACAGGCGAGTCTGGAATTAGTCACCAGGGTGCTATCGATATGGCGGGAGTTCCTCCTTAAGTAAGTCTGTGGATCAGATAGCAAAGAGCGAAGTGAGTGTGAGCATCTGATAATTGATTGCTTTGGGAATGCGGGTCTGGTATAGCATATATCATGATTACACATAATCAGGTATTGCTTACATTGTCCTTCCTGTCATTGCACAGATAATAATGTGTTACTGTAACGGGGTCATTTTGTCTCAATAGAATGTGGGTTATAGAATCCAAAATTAATACCCCACGATTTCAGCGCTCTGAATCTGAACATGTATCACACATTCCCATGGATATCGCAATCCGAACTTTGTTCTTGGGTTGGTTGTGTTACATTGTTGGCTTGGTGCTTCCAGTTATGTTTTTGGGTTGGTGCTTTCTAATACATTGGCTGTTCACTTGTGTTAGTAGTTGGCTGTTCACTTGTGTTAGGCTAAATCTGTATTGCATTATCATGAATCTAAAATCACTCACATACTTTCTGGTATATATGTAGTTTCCCTTTTGATTGTATAATTGTGATCTTCCATGCATAATGATTCATGAAATGCAAACCCCGTCAGAACCCAACTGGGTACCGAATGTTCCTGTCTCGTCTAAACTGATCTAGGACGGGTTTACTTGCTTCCACATGGAGCAATAACCATGAAGTAGTCATCGCTATCAACATTGCAGTGTGTCAGTGGTCGACAGTAACAGATCTGAAAAGTACTCATAGGACACGTTAGCTATTATGTTGATATATTAATATGAAATGACGTTGGGCTAATAATAATGGTATAGGTGTTTCTCAGAGGTGTCATGTCTTTTTGTTATACAATAAACAGTCAACGAGAAATAGATGTAAAGTCCATGAATAGCCCCAGTCTAAACTTCGCAGCAGTAACACACTTCCTTCAGCGATAGGATTATTCCAGTATTGATGTGGCCACAGAACTATTCAAGCGTGACCCTTACCAAGTGTAGCACAAATATTGACACTGTCTCCGGGACTAGATCATCACAGGAGACAATTGATGCTTATTGCTCTATCTAATGTTGAGGAAACCAAGCACATTAAAACTTGCTCAAGCGTCATTCTCGCTCGTCATAGAACCTAATGGTTGATGGGAACTAAACCTGAAGTCAGGTCGATGGGGTCTAATTTTGAAATTGTCATCATCATCAAACATTCCTTGAAGGGTATTTCAGTTAAACCTTGCTCAGTCTTTGATCAAAGTTAAAAGATGTTGTTCTACCATTATTTAACTGCATATAAATAATCATGAGAATCGATCAGAATCTGTGGCAAGCAGAGAATTCACTAGAAAATATCAACAGTTGACATGGTTGACACATGCTTACCCCAATTGCATACCTAATCAAATTTGTGGAATCAAATGAAATACATTACAATAAATTTGTGTTGTGGTGATGTTCAAATGTTCAGATGAAGGTGTAGCTAAATGAAATTACACATCACACATTGAAATTTGAAACAGAACACACTGAATGCAAAATCAACCAACAAATGATCTCTCAATCCTGGAGAATATCAACTGGTTCAACTCTGGCTTAATGTATTTGTTATCACCAAGCAAATATGTTTGATTAATTTGCATACATGTAGCAAGTTTCTATTCCCCTATCTGTTTTAATAGGTATATCGGTTTGTTTAGGCCAACTGACTGTTGCAGGGAATGGAGGCCACTGTACTGGAGATTGGAATCCCATCCCCAGGAAGAGGTTCATTTCAGGACACATGGTGTGGGGGCAAAATTCCGATAATTAACTATGTTTTCAAACCTCGAAGTGCTCAACTCCTTCACTGTTTCAAGTTAATTTCTAGGTCAAGCTCAATTCTAGTATGGCAAGTCTTAAGATATTTCGTCAGATGTGGGCCACATAAACTTTCCCACATATCAGGATATTTGCACTGATTTATTGCATCAAATTATTTTCCAGTGATTCTGATCCAAATCGAACCCTACCACAAATGTATCTGTGGATGGTGGTGTTGATGTGCATAAATTCGAACCTCCATTGTCATATTGAGGATTCTGAACCCTAAGGAACCCAACCCCGTGGACAACTGATGTCTGTTTGTACCCATCCAACGGATAATCCGTTCAGTGCATTCCTCGTCACACTTCCCTGTATATTGTTGCTTGTGGCTCGGGCCAGTCACTTGATCGCTATCTCCGCGAGCGTGCCAGAGCACAGGACATCAAGGATTACCTCCATGGCACATTCAGTTTGAACCATTGGAATAGGCTTAGATGGTGATGAACTCACAAAAGGCAAGTTCTTCCACTTCGATGTCTTTGCATTGTTTTTAGTTTCTTTGGACAACAAGCGATGTTTCAATCTGTTCTTGAACGTTTGACACCTGATAGAATGCAGTGTCATACGTGATCTGATGGAGGATTCAATTTATTCATAATTGGATGTGATCTATTTATATGCTGAGGCTTGGAAGCAATGAAAGGCGATGTATTCATATTAAATTGTTCGCATTACCAACTAAATTCAATGGAAGATCAAGAAGACGAAACTGATGTAATACATAGTCGATTGGCACACGCTTGCTCGCATTCAAAACGGGAACTCAGTTCCTGGCTCGTCCCTAAGTGTGTTGTTTTAGCATTTAATTTCATTCCGACACACTGCAGTGCCGAATTTGCTAATATGGGTTCATGCAGCTACAAATCCAGCACTAACTAGCTTGGAAATGGTCTCCTAACTTGGTATAATTAGTATCTCACGTAGATTAACTGCAATGTGTTCAGTCTAGCAAATTTGTGCTACTTGCTCATCTATAATCATTATGCATTTAAAAGGTCGGAGACAGATTAAATGGTACATCAGTGGACGAGTAGGATGACGGAGCAGTACAAGGTGCTTGGGTCATGTGTTCTCATCAGTATGGATCCTACCTTAAAACAGCATCATTGTACAATGGGCGACTGGGATTTTGGTGGAGAATCCCACTTTATTATCACTGAATACAGACTTTTTCACTCGTGCGCAAATTTTCTCTTTTGAAATCACACAATGTTATCAAAAGGCTAGCTTGCATGTATAATTATCAAGATACAAGTAGCAACTCATTACTCGAATAATCGTACATGGGTGTCATAATGCTTAATTCCCGCCATAAGAAAGTTGGAGCCAATAAAATTGGGCAGTTCCAAGGACAAGTTGATGGTTAGGTTTTTGTGGCATTGATGCCTCCAATCTTCAAGCTTGAATATGTGTGTATACTCGAGCTACAAAAGGACGTAATAGAGTGAAGAATTGGCAATATCCTCGATTGGCATTTAGTTGCTTGTAGACATCTGTGCGATGTTTAGCAATTTAACGATGATATGTCACCCTAGCACTGAAATCACAATCCCATATACCACGTCGACAGCAATATGTTTACCTTCACTCAACTGTAATGCTGTTGCTGACAATTCAATTTCACTGCTAGGTAGATCTCTAGTCACACACCAGAAACTACCGACATATTGGTCCAGGAATTTTGGGTGCTATCAGTATTTCTGATGTCAGTCTGTCTGTTTGTCTGTCAGTCTGTGGACCAGAGAGCAGATTCCATTGCTAGTATGACGGATAATATTGACACTATTGGAGTGAGCAACTAATTGCTTCGTGGATCATCTATATCCTTTTCCTGTCATTGCATAGGAAGTACATTATGTGTTGCTAAAACTAATGTTTGGTGCTTTCTATGACATTATTCACCTACTTGTGCTTGTATATCTACCACTGTGCCAGTGAAGAAAACTAAGTTAAAACTGTGCGAGATTAATCTTCCGTTTGGAGCCACACTTTCCAAATCATGAAAAGCTTGGGACTCAATATTTATGGCTCAGTTTGACCTATTAACTTCCCTAACTGTTTTCGTTTCAATTCGTAGTGCACAGTGATCAATAAAATGTCAGCCACATCTTCAGTCAACACACCTCCACTGGACATCAAACGTCAAATGTGAACCACGCCACGGTTATCATATCCCCACCAGACAGAAAATGTCCCCGCCTCATCAAAACTGCTTTATAGCTGATGCATTCATCTCCACGCCAAGCAAATAGCCATCAAATATTCAGCACCATCAACATTGCTGCCTGTCAGGGGTAACTGCTCACAAACGACAATGCTGACAGAACAGTACGACAATGCTGACAGAACAGTACTTACATGTCACTTTCACATTATACTGGCATTTTACTCTCGGGTGATGCACGATGGCAAATTGTATGCTAACCAATTTGCAAAGTGGAATGATAAGAGAGTGCAAAATATAGCGAAGTAAAGTTGAAGTCGCATTAGTAGTCCATTTGTATGATTATACTGGCCATATCCCCGTGCATATCATTGAACACAAACTGCCATATAATGTGTATGCAGTCGATTATAGGATTATTGTTAAACGAATAAAAGGTCCCCACAAATGTGTTTGTCCGCAATGATGTTTTTCTGTTCTTCTCCGCCGCTCTGTTTATATTTTCCGTTGATGACAATCATTTCTGTGATGGTACACATAGTTAAGTTAGTGAAAAAAACACAATTGAATGGCTTCCCAAACACAACGAAATCCCCAATGCGGACACAAAAAGAAGATATGAGAGGAGTCAATTGATTATAAACCCAGACGAAAATTTCATTACTATAATTGTATCATAATTGTACTGAATTATTATAGGTTTTACAATTTTTGCAATTCTGAAACATGCCAAAATTCCAACCTGTCTTGTTCATAATCTAGCTTGTGTTCGTTCATACATTAGCTAGGGAGAGATAAAAAATCAACATTGATTCAAGACATACTGCACTGAACTGAAACAAAGTCCCTCGTTTCGTGACGATATTCGATGAAATATGTATCGAATCTTCTTGCGAGCTCTGAAATGCATGAATTTGCTTTCCATCAGGACGACTATCACAGCTCGAGATTAACCAGAGCACCTCATCATATTTACATGGCCAATACAATACGGAATGACGGTTTTGCATGACGTTGTGTCTTGATCCAGAGATATAAATATATAAAAGACATAGGCTGCGGATATGAAACGTCAAAATACTGAATAGTATGGCATACAAATATCTAATAATTTAGCCTGTGTACGAAGCAGTATCCTGAAAATGTACTCGTGCATTTAATTTTCGAAGAATTATGACGAGGACGAAGTCCCTGGTTTTATCAAAACTCGGTGCATCATTTCATTTCATTGGAACTGCACAGATACATGATAGTACTAACTACTTTACGAGGGTGTTACGATATTTCTATATTCGATTACGATATGCATGTGTATATTCATAAAAGTAGTCATGCAGTTTGTTGATTAATATTTGTGTTTGTTGTTCACGAATTTGCCAGCTAATACAGACATACAATAATTATGGCTCTAGCAATTAATTTATGGCTCTAGCATAAAACATTGACATTCAGCTTGATGAATCAAATGCCATAGAATGTTGTTTCAACATTTACCTTGTGGACATTGTGAAGAAAATAAATACCATCCAGGTACATACAATCAATCCAAACAATAACATTAAATATTTGAACTTTTGTCGAAAATGGCATCATGAGAGAATGATCAGAATTTGCATTGCGATTGGTGATAACCACAAGATTTTCAAAGAAAACCAACAAAACATCCAGGCGTATTTGAGATACTACCTGGCAGTAGCAGCACTTTTAGGTCAAAAGTTACATTGTATTCAAATGATAGGCCTATTGTTAGGCCAAGAGGTGCATTGTACTTAAGAGTGCTGTTTTAGGTCAAGAGGTACATTGCATACAAGAGAGAATCTTTAGTTTGAGAGGTAGATTGTATTCAAAAGAGAGAACCGCCTTATTTATTTCCGAACAGTTGTGTGTTCGATTGACAATACAAAGTGACACTGAAGAGGGATTTTCGATCAGCTAAAAAATCTGAACATATGAGAAGTCATGTTATGTATGTTTCAAATTGTGAACGTAGATTAGACAAACACGTCTTTCGTATTCTATGTGAAAAAAAAACATCTTTGGAAAAAAAACGTTTCGCGCAGTCGACATTTTGACTGTCGGTTGTATCTCGTATGCAGTGTATCATCTGGTGAAATGGGCGATCAGCGCAAATCCATATCTCGCCATCCTTAGTAAACAATTTTGGAGGGTATTTCAGGTAAACCTTGCATCTTCAATCAAAAGTGAGAGTTGTGTTATTGTTATATATGTACCTGAAAACATTTCTATGAGACTTTTGGCCACCAAAACATTCATAAGAAACAATTATACACTGTCCTTGGTGGATACACGATGATCACAAATCCATGGTATTCACCGAGGTATGGAGATATTATTACCCTACCTGATATAATAACAGGCTTATGAGTTTCTTCAGTGCAACGGAGTGGTGCATACATGTAGATTGCAATATACTCTTCTGGGGATTGGCAACTTGTACCCAGGACCAAGTTCATCTCAGGACAAGGAGTTGGGAAGTAAGAACCAGATCATTGAATCTGGGAGTTCTCAGCTATATTAATATATAGCTCAAGCATTTTTCCACTGTGTTGGTAATTTTCGTCAGATATGCACCTCAAAAATATTCGCACTGAATTACACTGCATTATAGTACAAAACTACCTAACATTAATTTCGATCCATATTATCGAACGTTTGAACAAATGCACCTGTTTATGTATATATTGCAAATAAACTCATTTACGGTTGTCTGCTATATTCTGTGGATTGTTTCTGGTTGTTGATCCTATTATCTGATGTTGGATTAACCTCTTCAGCGCCTACAGCGCCGGATATTTCCGGCGCAAAACGTAATTGTGTGACGCCTATGTGCCGGAAATATCCGGCGCAAATTCATTCCCATGTTTCTTCTTGTATGGTCTATATTTTTCAGTCAAAAGTCCCCACGCAGCTTCTGTATATTGATGAAACTGTTGTAGTGTTCGTTACAATCGATATGTAGGTAAAAAATAATACATCAATACAATGGGAATGCATGTAGTGGAAAGAGAAATTATAGGGTTTTCCGTGGTGTTGTCGTCTGACAGATGTATGTAAGTGTGTGAGCATGCTGAGCAAAGGTATTCTCCACTGAATTCACTGTCATTTGTACCAGTTAGATCTAGGTATGGTATTTAACATCAATGAAAAAAACTGAGTTGCATGTATCATATTCATAATCAAAGACATGGGGATATTAATATTCTGTGATATATATTATTTCAAGATTTGTGAAAAGTTCAAGAATTAGTGGTTGTTGTGAGGTTGTTGCTATGGTAACCAGAACACACCAAGTCCCTATGATGTTGTTTGCATAAGGCTAGATGCTTTTTCATACTTGTTTGATTAATTTCAATCAACTGTGGGTCTTTCTTCAAATATATTATTATCAAAATATATATCTTGCAATTTTGCTAGAAAAAATGCCCGGCGTGGGACAATTTTTCAGGTGTGGCGGTCAAGAGGTTAAATTCTTTAACGTTTCTCATCTAATTGGGAGACGACAATAATAATTAATATGCATCCCACAGTTCATTAGAACACGTTGGTGGTAACTCTAATTGTTCTTATAGGAAATTTCAGCATTTTATTCTTCTCAACTCTCAACAGTGGTCTCTCAATTTGGGTTCCTGTTATTGAACGGTATGGAGTTGTGCGGGTGACAGAGACAATGGTATGTTCAAATGTTTGTGTAGATTGATTAGAAATGGGAGTAAGTTTGTGACAAGGTTTTCATGAGTTTGCGTCCTATCCTAAAGACTCATACGGCGCAAACTATGGATTTCAATCTAATGTATAAAATATGTATGTCACGTTGTAGTTAAATCGAAGGTCGGTTCAGGGAGAAGCCGGAGAAGTTCACAGAGGAGCCAATAAATTTCCTATGAAAACTTCTGGTGGAGATATTTGGCATGTTTTTTACATTGTCCCAACTCATTAACATCGGCTATGTTTGTATACCTGACAAGTTATGAATTATAGGACTAGCTTTGCAATAATTGAAATTTAGTTGCATTAACATTCATGTGCATTAGTTATGACCTCCAAACCCTGATGGTAACATAGCCTGCCACGTTTCCTTGGTCATTTGAGGATTGGTATGTCTATCCTTGTAATCGTATTGATCCCATATAGCACGTCCAAAGCAGTAATATGTTTATCGTCACTCACTCAGCTGTGAAACTGTTGCTCACAGATTATTAATTCCGTGGCTTGCGGTGATCCAAATGAGTATCTGGCAGACAGACAGATGCAAAAAAACCCGCTATTCTGCCCCAGACAGCCATCGATGCCTGTCTGCCAATGCCCGCATCATCCACTTAGTGGGTTGTTAGTCACAACCCCATAAAACCACAGACAAGCGAGTCCGGAATTAGTCACCAGGGTGCTATCGATATGGCGAGAGTCCCTTCTTAAGTAAGTCTGTGGATCGAGGGGCAAAGAACACCGTGAGTGTGAGCATTTGACAGATAATATTGACACTGATGGAGTGTGCTGCTGATTGCTCTGGG
The DNA here is from genome assembly GCA_949152475.1 of Terebella lapidaria. Classification (NCBI taxonomy): domain Eukaryota; kingdom Metazoa; phylum Annelida; class Polychaeta; order Terebellida; family Terebellidae; genus Terebella; species Terebella lapidaria. Next base: position 30,875,997 of record OX424563.1, on the reverse strand, counting down.
GAGCACTGATCAGGCATGGAATCTATCATGATTACATTTACTACCTACATCTTTTTCTTGCCATCGCGCAGAGATTTAATAGTTGATGTAGATGAAACATTATAGTTCGAAAGAATATGGATTTAAAATCTAAAATTGATACCCCACGATTTGAGCACTCTGAATTCCGTATGACCATTTAAATTCCACTAAAGAATTCTAACTAGATCACTACGTTCTTGTAGTATGTTGTGTTCGCTAGTTCCTAATACCGGTATATCTAATTATGTCAAGGAATAACATTGTACGTTTAATTATTTAAAAAAAACAAAAAAAAACGTACATGTATCACATTAGATCAAAGTGAGCAGAAGCTGTGAACGATCTATAAGGTGTCGATCTAATATACCCATCAGTCGTATTTCAGGTCATGACTCATTTGACTGTTATTAATTCCTCACCTTGTTATAGTTTAATTGTAATCTTCCATGCACACTGATTCATAAAATGTGAACCACCTATTCAGTCACCATACCATCTACAGGGATGCTAATGTCCATGTCTCATCTACACTGTCATGGAACTGATGCATTTATTATCACTCCAAACAAATAGCCATCAAATATTCATCTCCATCAACATTGTAACCTGTCCGGGCTCGACAGCACAGCACGGGTTTGGTGACAGAATAATACTCACAGGTCACTCCCGATCACATTGGGGACGGCAAATACTTAACATTACCGGGTCTTAAAAGGCGGCATTCAAGCATTATCAACTGGTTCCTGGTGTATCGAATTGTGGTAATAGCCTTGCATTTTTGTATACATTTCGCAAATATTATATATTATATTATGCAAATATGTAGGTTCTTTACATGATCATATTCTGATCCAGTTGAAAATTTAGATGGAAAATTAATATGTCTGCGGATACAAGCCGTTATATTATATATATTAAATGTAAATTACGCTGTAGAACATTCAGAGTTCTACGGCGTTGTTTCATGAATATGCATGTTTAGATCCAATATGTATGAATAATATACAGTACTCCCCGTTTCTTAACTTACTTCAGGAATTGGCGTCATAATAGTATGTCTGTTTATACGGGACAAAATAAACTGATATCGGCAATTGAACATTTTTTTATTATAATGAACATTATTCCAATTCCAAAATTTAAAAAGAAAAACGCTACCCGATACGCAATCTTATGAGGATATTAACAAATATATGATAAATTTCCAGCAAGAATCGTTTGCATCATATTTTGTATAGGTATTCATGACAGGTGCCACATGCAGGACAGGAAATAATCACTCTTTTCCGAACATCTGATTGTTCCTCTTCACAGCCATGTATGGAGGTTCATGAAGTTCCTTAAAATTTGAAATTGTGAAACGAACGGTTTTGATCGCTCGCATATGCCTGTCAGATATATGTATACCCTTGTATTATTTCTTTCGTTTTATTTTCCTTGTTGTTAGTCTTTCTTTTTGTTATTGTTCTTAGCATATCAGCGTATTTTATTTAGGGGAGGGTGACTCATGAGCTTTTGAGCATCCTGAACCTCATCAATATTTCTACTGTAAAGTATTTTGTATTTACCTCCAATGTTGATGAATAAACTCATTGATTAATTGATTGATTATTGATTGATTGATTGATTGCTATAATTGGCATTTATTGACCATGCCATCTCGTTGCATTTTCAATATGAGCTTTGTGGCTGTTTATGTTAATGAGCAATATGGCAAGGTTCATCATCGGATTTAATATCATTGCGGCCTGGAGATTACTCAAGCGTGGTTCCCGCCGAGTGTAGCACAAATATTGATACTGTCCCTGGGAGTGGAACATCACAGTCACGGGACAATTGATTCTTATTGACACGGGGCGTGTCGGCGAGTGGAAATGGGTTTTTGAACCTCATGAAATTAATTAAGCTTCGTCTGTGGTCAATATGATACATGGTTAGGCACTGCGCCATGAATCGTTGTACTTCCAGCATAATGATACTGGATATTGGATAATATTGGGATATAAAGACGTTCCGGGCAATACGAACCATAGAAGTGCACTATCGAATACTGTCCAAACATAATGTAAAAAAAAGCAATTTATTCCCTCCCCCTCTCATTCTGCCATGTAACAGCAAACAATTTTCATCACAAAACAGTGAGCAACGTTACTGACAGGACAAATGTACGGTTACGCAGCGTCAACACTAATTCGGACACATCGTCAAAGTCAAGTCGAGATACTCGACAGCTGACAGGGAAATATCCTATTGTTGAGGATGAAGGCCAGCATGGTCCTAAAAAAACATACAGTTTCTTGTTTCTTGGCATGGTACTGTAGAAAAAAAGTTTACATACACAATGGATGCAAAACCCAAACCTGGAGGAACAGTTAATTACTCGTAAGAGTTTACTTTTGGCACTACCAGATCAGCCAACATATTGGCCACTTAGTTACTGCATCAGCAGTGTATTTAGTAAATACCTCCACTCGCGAATACAATCGTTGCACCTACGCGGGCAATACTTGACCTTCGCTTGACGCCGACGTCGTGACGAGACAAAGGAGCTTGCATCAACTGACGGGAAAAAGATTCCTACGCTGAGTATTGATTGGCTCTTCGCTTATTGCACTGGGCTTTGCTGTCTAATGCGTTTCCGCTTTGTAAATTAGCCCTCCATCGACCAAGAGGCGAAGCCTCTCTCCCAGTGCTAACATTTGTTGTCAAAATCTTGTCCAAACATTGCAAATGGTTTGGGGCTGGAATCACGCCTTGCCAATCTATTTTCCCCGCTCGAAATACAATTGTGCTGCCAGCATTTGACAGGACAGCTTGTTTCACAATATGTCCTCTGACTGTAGTGGGATTAAGGCATGTTATTTAATCACGAACAGTGCAACACACTGTGCGTTCAATTCGAGTGTGTTTTTTCTGAAGGAAATTCAGAATATCGGTGACAGGAAGTGTTTTCAGGACTATTCTAACATACCTGGATACATAATAGTTACAGATTTCAACGTCATCTCCGCCAGGTAGAACTACCATCGTTTCTACAACTGGACGTACGATTGCACGCTACACTTGCCATTTTGATGACGTCACATACGTAGCAGCCAATCAGGATGAAGGGTCCCGGGCATGGGCAGAGCAACATCACGAGCAGTCGCTCCACGCCGCAGGCGGCAAGCGCTCGCGGCTCCATCTTCTCAAACTTTGAAACGGTCCAGGTAAAGAAATGCAATCTTAAACATCACGAGTTTGCACAGTTTTGGTTCATTAGATTTAAGCGTCATGGAAACCATGTTTGCATCGATCAGCAGGGCTAAACCTTCTGGATAGCCTGTGAGTTGCATCTATTATATTAAAATATGAAATATATAAAAAAATCAAATATAAACTACTTGTTTGTTCCTACGAATATAATATATGTGTACACATTTACCTGGACAGCTGACAAGCGATGAGCGAGTGTACCTTCACGCCTCCCGTCTGGGCACATCTATGGATCTACTTTGCATCCTGAAGAACAGCTCAGATGTTATTCCCAAACTCAACATCAACTGTCTGGATTACATGGGGCGGAACGCGCTCCACCTGGCGGTCGACTCGGGAAACGCAGACAAGATTGACATTCTGCTGGAGCAGGTTACACTCTAAAAATCAAGCTTTTAGATTATTACTTAAGAGTTATCACGAATATATCACCCGTTTATTCATTTAACACATGCAGGTAGTCAAACAGTTGCGTTATAGTGTTAACAATCTTATTAGCGCTTGATTTTTAGCGTTTGTGCATAAGCTGATACATTACATTAAATTACAATCATTAATTTTCACCATTCATTTGCGAAATTGTATGTTCAAGTAATGCACTCAAAAAAAGTTTTTTACTTATTCTAAAAATAGAGCTATATATATATCGGTAGTATGAATGCAATGTTCATTGGTTAATTCAATTTAACTTTATATGTATGTATAGTTTGCACTCATCGTTTCCATGGTTTCAGGTGCATATAGACAACATAGAGGAAGCATTATTACACGCGATCAGTCTGGGTGACGTCAACATTGCCCGGATAATCGCCAACCACCCGCGGTATCTGTACAAGGATGCGCACGTGAGAAACGTTTATGATTCTCGGATACCGGCTCTGAAACAGTAACAGTAATCATATTCAGGTGTTAAGCATCTAGCAACCTCCCCATAGGAATACATGTGCATGTATCTGTATATAGGGCGAGCAGAAACCCATCAAACCTATATCTCTCGGCCTACCTGTGTATTACCTGCCAGCACAAGGCTCTGAATGAAATGATGCTTCGGTCCTTTAAAAACTCCTTATACATGTATAATTTACCTCCATCGGTGTACTTATGCGTAGCCCAATGGGCCACGAAAGCCTCCTGATAGATCATATACCGCTCGCAGATGACAAACACGGACCCGTTCTTCCGGACCGAGGAGAAGTACCAGTACCCGCCGGATGTGACCCCCCTGATCCTGGCGGCCCACTGTAACGACCACGAGCTGATCCAGATGTTCCTAGCCAAGGGCAACAAGATAGAGAGGCCACACCTCTTCCACTGCCCCTGTGATGACTGCTCCTGGAAACAGCAGACTGACTCTTTAAAGGTATACCAATAGAACCCTTTGGTGCCGATGTATGGCGCTATTAACGCGTAAATGACGTTATAATCGGGTCGTCTAATTTTAAAATTTGAAATTGGAAAGTATTTGAGACGTGTGACTTCCTAATCGCAACCCCCTCACTCTTGAAAGCCACAAACAAAACATATATACTATATTCTTAAATCAAACTCAACCGAAAAAAACTTATTGGTCACCCTGTAAATTGAATTTCCCCCTTCTATAATGTGTTCGCGTCTAATTTTCAGCGGTCACTGTCGCGCCTGAACGCTTACAAGGCGCTGTCCAGTCCCGCATACATGGCCCTATCCAGTTTGGACCCCATCACCGAGACCTTCATGCTTCGCCAGGAAATGATGACCGTGGCCAGTGTCGAAAAGGAGTTTCAGGTATGAATCTACTCGCGGGATGATGCACAGAAGATACTCTTCATCCGTTCAAGCACTGATAGGCGTACATATAGCTCATGTTTGGATCGCATGCCATTAACAAAGCCCTCACAGTTGCAGTCTCTATCAAACATCTTTATGATCATGAACCGACGAATATTCCTACCTATATATAAGCACTATCGCACGGTTCACAGAACGAGTACCGAGGCCTGGCTGAGCAGTGTATGAACTTCGCCTGTGAGATGATGGACCTATGCCGAGGCACACAGGAGGTCGAGGCCGTCCTAGGCAAGGAATCGAACGATCCTCTCACACGACTCTCTGAGGCCATCCAGTTCAACGAGAAAAAGGTGATGTCCCTCAATACTGAGAAGTTATGTTGATTGGTTTGTTTTTCTATATTTGATCGAAACTGAAAATGGGAAATATTTGATAGAAATTGGATATGGTTGTACTGCATTTGAGAAAAAAAATATATTTTTCGATTTCGACAATTTCTAAATCGATTGTGTTTAGATTCCGTTGATGGAATGTTTGACACGCAGCAAGATCTTCTGTGCTTCGAAATCAGTATTGATTTCATTCATACAGACCAAGCCATATAACTCGTTTTGCATCGTTCATTCCTACAGTTTGTGGCACACCCGAACTGCCAGCAGCACTTGACCAGTATCTGGTACGGTAAGGAGATGGGTTTCCTCCAGTCCACCTGGTGGTTCAAGAAGGCTGGACTAGTACTCTTAACTATGCCTCTACTGCCTTTCCTGTGCCTTGCATACATTGTCAACCCGTACACCAAAGTAAGAATCATGGACGAAATGTGCATGCACTTTCAGGCATATTGCTTGTTAGTTGTGACATGGATTCTAATAGGAAGTACTAGTATGTAACCTACCATGCCTTCTAATGATCGGCATTCACATAGGAACATATATTGATATCGTGACACAAATGTCCGGTGATTCTAAATAACAGCGATGGTTGCCACAAGAATTATCAAGCTCGATAACACGTTATTGAAACGGGCTTATGACTATATTTATTATTTTAAATATAAACGTTGTACATCAACATGAATACACTGTCCATTATGATGCAGGTGGCTATGGCGATGAAGTGCCCAGTCAGTAAGTTCGTCACGCACACTATCTCGCACTTCATATTCCTCGTGCTGCTGGCGGCGGCGACGTTCGGCGGTAACGCCTACGTGTTCTACGACTCCGGGGATATGGGCTACTCCAACGACACCTCCCCGTGTCACTCCTCCAGCAAGGGGGTCGGCGTCAGTCTCAGGCCCGCCAAGAACACCATCACACCCTCGCAGATCATGATCATCTTCTGGATCGTCGGTCAGTCCGGAATTTTCTTTAGTAATTCGCATTGTTTTTGCCAAATCAAAGAAAAATAACCCTAGCAATTCGTCAATAATTTGGATACGCGGCTTCAGGTTAGGCCTATTAGTACGTGTGCTGTAGCTTAGTATCCAGCTCACTGTTTGTTCTAAAGTCCTCAGAACTTTTTGTTCAAATTTCACACTGCTACATGCATATATATGTGCAACTGTCATTTTACGATACACTGCTAGAATGCGGAGAAAAGCGTTTTTTAATTAGCGCGAGGCCGTTAGCTTGTATCATTTGTGTCGTTACTTCAACATGTTCAAATATGAAATGCCTTTTTCACTATTTTTCAGGTTTGATATGGATTGAGTGCAAGCAGATTTACTACTCCGGTGCAAAAGAGCACTTTATTCAGTATTATAACTTCATGGATTTCAGTTTGCTGGCTCTCTATCTAGCCTCCTATTCTCTCAGGTAAACTTCTTGCGATGCTAAATGCTATCGTTCTATAACTTGGTATACTTCACCTAGGAGTCAAACGGCAATCATTTACCGATTTTCAGACTTCTATCACGAAAATTCAAAAAGTTGGCAATCTACACCAATGATAAATTTAGCCAAGTCATTTAATGTCTGGGTACGCACACAATTTTGTGCATTTGCTCGGTTTTTTAGTGGTTCAATCTTTTGAAATCAACATGTTTGTGTAGAATGCACCCTAATACATGTGTCTTCTGGTATGAAATTACAACAATACATCGATTCCTGATCGATGTAAACTGGATCAAATCCTCGAATATGCTCAGATTCTCCAGATCTCGTTTTTGGCTGAAATTTAACATTGGGGTAGATTGCCAACTTCTTCAATTATTGCGATAGAAGTCTGAAATTTGGTAAAAAAGAAATTGTCTTTTGACTCTCAGGTGAGGTATGCCAAGTTATAGAACGATACGATTCAGCACCGCAAAGATATCGTCAATAACCGGTGTAAACAAGTTAGAAAAATCAGAGTATACGTTATAAAACCATTTTTTTTGTTTATTTTTAAAGCAGCGATAATTTTTCACAGGTTTGTGGCGCGCTTTCGCGTGACCCAAGCGAACGCGTTTTTCGGCGACGCTACTAAGCGGATGGACGAGGCATGTCGTACAAACAACGTGACGGCCGTAAATCTGATCCTGGACGAGATACGTCACCATGACAACCGGCAGTACGGCTACTTCATGGTCGCTTGTATGTACAGTAAATCTCGCATAACTTGTGCCCATTTGTGGTAGTGTAAACGCTCCAAGTAATTTGTCTGAGATGGATCAACAATCTACATGTACCATGCAGTAGTTCAAATTTAATTTATGTGCCATCGCTGAAATTTACTGCAAGTGCGAGTATGATCTATATCGTTTGCCGTGAGCCGAAATTGCGTACAATATTCAATAGATCTAGATTCACTGCATGAAGTTTGACTCGTGCCTGTGTAATCTATATGAAAAGTAGCTAAGAAAATGTAAGATGTACAAATGTCATAATTCACATAAACTGACATTTTTACTAATCGTTTTATTTCTGTAGCGCGTTTCGAATGGCTGCCTGAAGATCCGGAGATCATCTCGGACATCCTGTTCGCGGTGGCAAACATCCTGAGTTTCGCCAGGACGACTTACGTGATGCCGTCGCATGAACTGCTGGGCCCGCTACAGATCTCCCTCGGCCGTATGCTCGGCGACATCGCCAGATTCGTCGTCCTCTTTTTATTGGTAAACTTTCTAAATCTATTTCACCGTGTTTTATTATCACTGTTCAGGAATGTTCGACGATTTTGAATGCTTCTGATGTGATTCGGAATGGACAATTATTTGCTTGTGTTCGTTTGTCTAATAATGCGGGTTTTGCGTTTGTGGGTCGATGGCCTGAATGAATAGATGTTCATCATCATATGTTTTGTATATATATGTTCGTTATCATTTTACGTTTTACGATCCATGTGTTTTGAGGTTTTGAGTTGAAATTAACGATCCAATACAACTCTGTGATCCAATACAACCCTATATTCAACCCTATATTCAAATTGAAAGACTTTAATAAACATTGTTATCAACAAATAACAAGTTTTATAAACTCACGAGTATAAATTAGACACTCCCCCAGTACCGGTAGAACAATTGAATACATTATAGCTGACCGGGGCGTTCATTTCTCGCTAACGCGGACGGATATCAGGGTATTAGACTTGCGAATGTTAGGTATGGCGACGTTGAACAGACAGGCCGACTTCGGCGCGGACGGGGCTCCCGGCTTCCTCCTCCCATCCTTGGTCACCCTGCCCCTCGCTTGGAGCGGGTTTTCACTGGTGACTGACCGCTCAGCCATGCTCTGGACCTCCGCCCTGAGACGTCTGATCTCCATGTCGCTGGCGTGCATCTCACTGATCAGGTTGCGAATCCGTTCGCTCTGCTGGCGGATCCTGCTCTGCATCGAATCGATGAGAACCACCTGCTCAGAGCACTTGCGTTTCGACTCGAGAAGGGCGGCTTCCGCGTCCTTGACCTTCGACGGCAAGGTGGCGACCATAGAGCGAACCACTTCGGCGACTGACTGATCCTGGTCGCGAAGTCCGAGCATGTCAATCATGTTCAGTCGCTCCTCGTGCAGCAAGTCGCGTTCCATGACGATCCTCAGCACGCGCTGCTTGAAATCTTCTAGGATCTCACGGAACCCACTTAGGAAATCATCGTCGTTCGCCGCCGTCTCCAGAACCTCGGAGGTGGAGCGCATATCGTGGCGCAGCGTGACGAGCGACGACTCGTGCTGTTTGAGGTATTTCTTCGTTGAGGTGATAACGGATTTGAGCCGGTCCTCGAGCAGCGAGGCTTGGAGTCGCGTCTGGTGAAGCTCGCGGCGGAGTCCCTCCACCTCTTGGCGCCACTCCTCCTTGGACGTCTGGATCTTGATGGCCACCATGTTCTGGATCTCGCTCCGGTCACAGTGCGACAGGCGCTTGCTGTTGCCAAACTTCCTGTGGAGCAGACAGAGGTGGAAATAACATCCGTTTGAGTCATGCAATGTAGATTTCTTCAAACGTGTAGATATTTGAAAAAGACATTACCCTTGATATGCTACGCTTCCCAAAATCTCAAATAGTCACGTCGTTAAGCGGATAATAATTATAGGCCTCGAGTGAGACCAGGTCTACACCCAATACAAAAACAAAGTTTGACAAGTAAAGTCCTACCTATGAACCATCATTCCGGCCTGGTACTGGACATCGTCGTCTATGAACAGCTGACCCCGCTCGATCTTGACGTCCGTCTGTATTTCGTGGACAAGCCACTGGAGTCCGCCTTGCACCATGGCGTCCATCAGCGCGGGCCAGGCGTCCTCGGACTGGCTACGGCCCAGTGCATCGAGTAGACGATACGCCCCAGCACGGCCCGGCTTCAGCTCCTGCAACAGTCATTTAGTCAATCAATTAAATTTTTACAATCATAATGCATACATGTCTAGACTTGTGTTGTTTGACAGATTATCAGATAATTCATATATTCAAAACATACACATGGCGTCCTATCTAAGTGACGTGTGACAGGTATGGACCCACTTTGGTACAAATTGAAGTTTATTAAATTCGAATGTATCATGTACTCACCATGATATTGGATGCATCAGTATCAGTTATTACATCCCTGTGACGAATGAATTTGACTAGTGACGCGTCCACGTGCATATGGTTGCTAATCAAGTGACGTTTCTTCCGTAGCACCTGCTTCACTGCAGAATCCATCGTAAAATCTCTCTTCCCTTCCGTAAATACGATATATTTACTCCTTTATCTTACGACTATATGTAAATAAATTCACTGTTTGATGTGAAATTGGACTGTGTTCACCAAGGTATTCCAAAGAGTTGATTCCTGGCAAACAGCAATTACTGAATGATCAATCATCAATGATGGATGTCATTGAAATCTCCTGTCATAATATTTATCACACTTCTTGCGAGACGGGTATGTGGATAAATTAATTGCAGGCGTCACATTCTTGGGGTGGAATGCACATGGGAGTTTGTCACAAGAAAATATGGACGTTTTATTTGTTGTTCACACTTTGTGAACAAATCACAAACACAAACTGATGTGACGGAATTACCGTTTTCATAATGTTATAACAAATGCTGCTAAACAATTAGTAGTTAGCATATAGGCCCCTACTATCGACTAACCCTCTGCAGTATATGTGTACTTGCACTTGTTAGAAGCTAAATATATTCCCATGATCACTGTTTATTGACGGTTTTCATTAACTTAAAAAGGTTTTTGCATAAGATGAACATTTACGACAAATTTAATGCACAATTTCATCTGCATCTGTAAAATTCTCTCTGACCCATCGGGTCTCACTTACCAAGATTTTTTCCCCCAGGTGCTGATCGCCTTCATGGTGGGTATGACAAACCTGTATCGTTATTACGGCTTCCTGCAGATTGACAACAAACCGGCCTCGGAGTCCTTCCAGGGGTAAGCAACAGTACCGCACCTACATGTACAGTGAAGGTCATGGTCATCGACTTCCAAGGTCCAGGGTCAGGCGGACTACTACTGAATTTCTGGGCACCACATCGAAAGGCTTAAAGAGTGCTCTAAGAACTCGACTCTGTTGTTGTTGTATTATTAATAAAATATCAGAGAGGGCGGTGTTTGGCCTTAGCTGTGTGAAGTATTTTAGAAGCACTAAGAAAATTGTTCACTTACGCTACAAAAGAGCCATTTGACAACGTTTGTGTAGTACATGTACTAGTATACTGAGTTGTACTTTACACTCTCTAGAAAAAAAACCCCAAACTTGGGGTGCCTACGCGAATTGCAAATTCATTGAAGTCTTTCAGTAAAGACCCACGTTGCATTTAATGCCCTCTTCTGGGAAAACCTTCCATGCATAACAAAGTGGTAACTGGTCAGCACCGACCGTGTTCTCTGAATATCGATTAATTTCAGTCATGCATGATTAAACTGTGAAAATTGGAATGGCTTTATATGGCAACGTGGGTCTATTTACAGGAAGATAACACAATTTGTACCTTCGATAATGTACCCCATTCACTATGCTATATTGACAGTTTACCACAGACGGTGCACACGCTGTTTTTCTCGATATTTGGCCTGATATCTCTGGACAAGCTCAAGATTACCACGCCCACCATGCGAGAGGAGGCAAGTGTGGGTCTTTCCTGCCCCGCCCCAGACATCTACAAGTACCAACCCACCACGGATATACCCCTCAACAGCACAGAGCTCACGCGGTTATACCCTGCATCATACGGTAACCCCCCCACCCCCACACCCTCCCAATAACTCTTTCAGTTTTCATTACCTTCAGTGTATCAAAGTAGCCAGGGGCGGATCCGGGAAATGTGGATCCGCGCAGTTCAGTGTCTGAGTTCAATGACTGTACATATCACTAGGTGCCATTGCTAAGCAACAGAAGCCGCTAGGTCTGCGAGCGGGTGCCGGGGTTGTGCCCGGGGGTCGCGGACGGCGTCTAGGCGCCCACGAGGACCAGAGCACACCGATGGTGGACAGGGTCGGGATGATCCTGTTCGCTATATACCAAGTGGCCGTGACGATCGTCCTGGTCAACATGCTGATCGCTATGATGAGTCACTCCTTCGAGGACATTCAGGTATTTGTAGATGACACGGGACGTGGAGATGGCGGTGTTTTCATTTACCCACCGAACGATTCATATTACATGCTTTATGATCGATAAAAAACCTATAGTAAGCCTCAGATTCAAATATAAATGCAAACGTATTTTGCAAATTGTAAACAAGTACACGTAAACTCATTATACATGTACAGCCCACCCCCTCCCAATCCAATTCGCAACGCTTCTCCCATGTCGCCATTTACAGGGTGACAATGACATGGAGTGGAAGTTCGCCCGGACCAAGCTGTGGATGAACTATATCGAGGGCGGGAGCACGCTGCCAGTGCCCTTCAACATGATCCCGACCCCGAAGAGCTGCTGGTCCGGAGTCACCGCTCTCAGGGAGTACGCTAACACGAGCCGACACGACAGCGAGCTCCAAGTCAAGTACAAAGTCAAGGTACTTCAACTGGATTGGAAATAAACTAGTATTTTTACGATGCCTTTAGTCCGGATAAATGGTCGAGTTTTGTGTATGTGAAATCTGGCTGTTTAGATATATCTGAAAGGCGCTTGGTTGGTATTGAAAACGAAGGTGGACGTATCAAATTTAAAACCAAATGTGCCCTACGTGTATAGCTGGTTTACAGTACAAATCAGTGATTTAGGACTTGTGCTCGAGAAAGAAATTTAAGGAGGTATAGATACATACGATCGGTTCAGCACATTTTGGTTTGGACATTCAAGTGCATACACCGGTACATTATGACACAATGAAACTTCAAATCTTAACTGCAGTGCAGTATTTAGTTGCTTGTGTTGTTTGCAAACAGCGACGACCCGGCTTATTACCGACCGACGTGGACCCAATCCCGAGGTCTCTGATCGCCAAACAGACGACCTACTCGGACATCATACAGCGCCTCGTACGGAGGTACCTCTTCAAACTCGACCGCGCCAAACGTGAGAAGGAAAAGGTCGAAAAAGGTAGGGGCGCTTCAACCTAAGACAGATCCCTGGTGGGTTCGGGTTTCCTGTCTTTCTTTAGATTATCGTTGTCCCAACTGCTAGGAGTTGCTTTCGAACTCAGAAATCGGAAGGTGCAAGTCCATACTACAGGTCGCCAGGTTAAATTATTGAATGCTATAATGCCCGATCATAAAGAGAGAGTAGTGTATGACTCGCTGGCCGTCTATCCTTATTGCAGCCGGGGGGCCGGAGTTTGCAGAAGATGAGGTCTTGCCCGAGTACCAGCCGCCTTGTGCTGACGGGGAGGAGGGGACGCGGCCGTCCAGTCTCTCAAGTGACCTCGGGGCCATAGACGAGGAGACTCGCGTCGAGGCGTACATCGAGCAGCCCTTACAGGCCCACACACAACAGCCTCTGCAAGCCCGTCAGCCCACCATACAAGCCAGTCAGTCAGCATTTACTTTCACTTGCCAGGGAATTTCTATTCGTTGCAAATTGAATTAAAACGTGTAAAACCTCGGACGAATGAAGGGCATGGTAAACTCTACCTGTTCGAAGTTTGGGAGTGGAAATCCCCATATATGATGTAATTATTTGTAAATGTATAATTATAATCGTATATCGCTCCATCGTCGCTGTGTCTCCACCCAGAGCGAGCCACACAGCTCGGGGCGATCGCGGAGACGTCAGCCTTCCTGCCGCCCAGTGACGCCGAGAGTCCGGACATGCAGAGGTCCGCATCCAGCGAGACGATCCGACAGATGACACGGCGGGCCACCATGAAACGCAGCGCCAAGCGACAGAGCGCATGCGCTCCCAAAGGTGCAGTCTCAAATGATTTAGTGAGAAATCATTTACATGTACCATGGAACATGTGGAAAGGGGATTTTATTCCTTGCATTCCCTACCTCCCTATATCACCTTGTTGCGTTCATGATCACAATGATGACCATATGATTAACCTTGTAACCCTGGCAGTGCACCCAACCATGCAAGTGGACGCCATATTGCGAGGGCAAAGGATGATCGACGCACGACTGCAGGTAAGAATATACTATTGTTCTCACCGTGAAAGGCTAAAGCCTTCTCATACCTCATTTGAAGATAAATTCAGTTCATGCAAGATAACTCCTACCAATGAAGCTATGGATTCGTTTAAAGGAACTTTCTCAATTAAGTATTTTTTTTTGTCTGAGTTAGGACTTACAGACGGTGGCTCGTGCCGAAGACATCTCGTCCAGTCTGAGCCACGTGCGGCTACTGCTGGGGGAGTCACAGAAGGCGCTCGGGAGCCTGGTGTCAGTGATGTACTCGCTACAGGAGGACGTCTCCGGGCTGGCGCACGCTGTCACTGCCGTACACAAGGTGGTCACCAGCGGGCGAGGGCGTGGTGTCGAGGCGGGGGGCCGGGGCAAGGAGGTGGCGGCCCCAGGGCAGAGCGGAGTGTGTGTTGGTGGGGCAGGGGGTGGTGCTGTTGGAGAGGGTGGGGGCGCGCCCGGCCTCGCGCCAGCTCAGTCCGTTGTCGTTCATGTAACTGCAGCGCCACGCGAAAAACGCCAGAGCCGCTGGAAAGAGTCGATCAAAAAATCGCTCAAACGCAAGAAAGGAGGGAGCGACGATTTGAATCCGGTTTAATTCGAGTCATCCGATCACAAAATAGGACTTTAAAAAGTCTTCAATTATTCCCACTAATCCCTTTCTTAAACAATGTACTTATTGTGTTCAACTGTCCTAACAATCCGGGATACATCGAACATAAATGTCCTGGTAAATTTTTCCAGCTTGCTAAACACAACTTATCCCTCAACCTCGACCAGGAAGTGGACACTAAGTTTTATTGAGTGAAATGCAAAGACATCAAGCATAACCACCTCACCTTGATCGAAGTAGTGTCAGGGCTGGAAAGTTAAAAGCTGAAACATAATTTTACAAGTGTGCTTATACATGTATTCCTCACTTGGTGCTCTCCTTGTGACCAGGGTCTCTGTTGCCTGCCTCTGAATCTCTGGGAACCTCACGTGGGCCTACACTTCTCTGCTACCTCATTCATGCTCTCTTTTTGCAGCTAGGGAATTTCACCAATGTTCCTTCTTGATTGTTGTAAACAAAAATAACCTAGTACTATGTGTTATAATGTTTGGCGAGTTGGACGTCATCTCAGTGTATATACAAGTGGAATATTGCAAAAAACAATTACACTGTAATTGTCTCGATATAGATAAAACATTTGTTCGGTAAAATGGCACTCGCGTTATTTGATCACGGTTTCTCTCTTTTTCTGTGTGTGTTTTTTGTTGTTGTTATTTTTTTTTTTTGGGGGGGGGGGGGAGCAAATATTTGCTTTCAAGATCGTGTTTATATTGTTTCAGAACAGAAACGTTCCAGATACCAATAACTATGCATTCCAAGAGCTTTCGTGATATTCAAATACCGATAGGACACACTATTTTTCGTTCAAATATAGCTAATTATCAACCGGAATGATCTACATGTACATGACATGTAAACATATATATTAACACGCTTCGTATCATTCTTGATACGAAGAGTTCGTTGTGTTCCCAATACTAAGTCAATTTCTTCGAACCTGTTGCATTGCAACATATATGCAAGGCGACACACATGAATTCAACGAATACTTCGGAATCTTAGAATTGTGTCATGGTAACCTGCGTGATGAAGTTTGTGAATGTTCATGTTGCTTATCGAGCTATTTGTATCCGTTTTTACTGATATTTCTACTGTTTCTATGCAACAACTGTTTCGAATAAATTATGCAACAGCCTGATTGTTTTTTTTGTAAATAAAAATAATTGGCATTCCCATCAACACACGAAACAGTCTCGGCTTTGCCAGTTATGTGCACGAAAAAAACCCTCATGATTGTTGCAATTAACAACATTTTCTCATATGATTTCGATTCGTGAGGAAGATATATTGGCGTTGAGAAGAAAACATTAATGTTTGCAGTACAAAATGACTTTTGCCAATTGGTCAACTTGGAAGCAATTTGTAACTAATACAAATTAATCGTCATAATGTATGAGTGGACGCATACTGTAAGAACAAAACATTTTTTTGACAAAACATGCACACTGTTACTGTCAGGACAAAACATCACACAAACAATATTATTATACCTCCAGTTACAATCCCCGCCGCTGATTGGTCAATCAGCATGATACATTTTGCACTGTTCGGCCCAAGTATGATATCCTGTGCCTTCCTCTATATTCAATAAGGATTAAAAAGGTGCGAGACGGATTAAATGGTATGTTTTCAGTGGACGAGTAGTATTAAGGAGCAGTGTACGGTACTTGGGCCCAATGGGCCCCTCGAAGCCCAAGGTGCCGGTCAACAATGATTGCAATGCTGAACGCTTCGACAAATTGGCCCAAGTACCGTACACTGCTCCTTAATAATACTCGTCCACTGGTTGCCTGAAACACTAAATTGTTGTAGATATTGGTCCTCACTTTGCAGTAGGGAAGGCAATTCTGGTGTGGAGTTCTTTTAATTGGCATTCTGAGTACAGTGTCCAATAAATATCATTTCACTATCCAAGGTCTGAGAAAGGTTACTGGAGAAATGTACATTAATAAACTTCTTTCCAACAATATTTCTACTTTGACAGATCAAATTCATTAAAGATCAACTAATTAAAGATCAACTCATTAAAGATCAAGGAACCACCTAACTTGCCTATATGCTCCATAAAACAAACCTAAGCTTCATTTAGAAGCATCCTGTCTACCCCGCTCATTCTACATTATTCACGTTGAGTGTTACCTTGACTATTTCATTCAAGTGGTCTTCAATTATGTCATGTTCAAGGTCACAAAAAGATGCTTTATATATGAAGGTTTCTATATTCTTATATATATATTACAAAACTGGTGTCCATTCACGTGTGTTTTGGCTTTAGGAGCCTATTTGTGCATATCATGCCACTTTGGGCCTTTCTGGTCTATGTACACATATCTTTTGATGCGACATTAAGTATAACAATTCACATTTTCTGAGATGAATCTCAAAAGTTTGAGGGAAAAAATTTGGGCATTTTTTTCAAATTTGGGCATTTGATTACCAAAAAAATGGCCGTTTTGACCTTTCAAGGTCACTGAAGGTCATTCATATCCATGGTCGCCACAGAAATCGCCATATATGACTTCCCATTTGAGAGTGCCAATCTCTAGCATCTACCTTCAAGCATTCTACGAGTACAGTTGTGGCAGTTCCCATTATGAAGGCAGAAAGTGAAAAAAAGAAGAAGAAAAATGAAATCAATGGAGAAATATATTGAATATTGACTTGATTTGGAACAAAAAACAATTGTTTTTCGCCGACCCATCAGGGAATCAAATGGCCGCCACACGCAGATCGGCCATTCAAGGACAACGAAAGAACGTACGTCACGAAGTGCAGAAGTGGAATCTATTAAAACACTAATCTCAAAACTGTCTAAACATTTTTTTTTTGAGAAAATGGCCGTCAAAGTCCAAAAAAAAATTTTTTTCCGATTTCAAAGTGTTATTTTTGTTTATGATTGCGATTTGAAAGTGTTATCACTGGTTATCACCGAGATTTGAAAGGGTTATCAAAGGTTATCACTGAGATTTGGAAGTTTCATTACTAGTGAGATCCCAAAGTATCTTTACTGGTGGTTTAGAAATGGAAAACTATCTGTAACTTCGGGTTTTGAACATCGGCATAGTCAACAGGACAATTGAGTTGGATCCGAGTGACCTGCTGAGCACCCTGCTTTTAAGTAGGAATGATAATATGTTCCTGTTCCATATTCTTCAGTACTGTAGCGCCTTGTAAACAAGCATCAGCGTTTTGTACATAACACGCTCCGCGACAGGGTTCCAGTAAAGTTTGTCGTGATGTGCGATAACTAGAATCCTGTGAAGTCTGTTCATATTGTTCAGTGGCAATCCAATAAAAACGTTGTTGCAATAGTCTAATCTGGACAAGATGAAAGCATGCACGACTTTCTCGATATCTGCATTAGTGGTCCAGGAATTTCATCACTCGAGCGAAATACATGTACATTCACACTGACAACACTTGCTTCAAGTTGATCTCGCTCGTGTTGAATTGTTCTGGAGCATCCAGTGTCCATTCACTGATGCTTATTGGTCGAGGTACGTGTCATGCTGAAAAAATTGACGCCGAACTAGAATTCGTATGGATTACAGACGGAGGTGGTTGAATTTATGCTTTACCTAACGTCATCCATTGCAGCCATAGGTACATTGGGAAGGGTATGGGTCCCAGTAAGGACCTTTGCGGTACCAAAGTCAGTGGTTGAGAGATGGATGTTCGAGATGGGATTCGTTGCAAAGGCTAATTTACATTAAAAAACCTGCCAAAGCCCAAAATTGACATTGTTTGACCCAACATGGCTGTTTTACCCTTTGAAGGCCAATTTTTATTCTCAAAAGGTGACCTTTTTTACCTAGAAACCGCCCAAAATGGACAGTAATTAACGCGATTGGCGTAAGAGAAAAATTCACCAGCCCGTTGAAAAATCAAAATGGCCACCATGCGCAGTCCGGCAATACAAAGATAATAAAAGTTATAAACACCACAAAGGTGCATAAGGGAAATCTTAGTCATGGTTTTGGAAAAAAAAATGGTCTGAAAAGATTTTGTGGAAATGACTTCCAAAGTCGAAAAGTCAAACAAATTATGGCAAATTCGTTCTGAGCTATTTCTAGCCAAAAAAAAAATAAAATTTCTTGCTGGAAATGGTTAAAAACGAATAGTGACTTGACGCAGCTATTTGTATGTGGGACTAAAAAGTGTTGAAATGTCCCTTTTTAGGACAACGGAGAGACGACTGACGAACAACCACGACAATAGCTTATCGGCCCATATGGGCCGGTAAGCCTGGAAGCCTTCCAAGAAACTTCCCAAATTTCTTTTAACTTATGCAGACCCTATGATCCTCAATGATCCGCAATCCTCACAAAAATCAGCCATTTTTGTGTGAAAAACGGCCAATGTTGGACTTTGACGGCCATTTTCTCAAAAACTGTTCAGACAGGGTGATGTAAAACCATCGTCACTGTTTTGAGATTTTTGTTTAAAAAGATTCCCCTTATGTACTCGTGGTGTGTATAAGTTTTCGTTGCCCTTGAATCGCCGGTCATGTTAATAAAAATTTTCGCCACTTTTATCTTTCATAATGGGAGCTGCCACAGCTGTATTCCTAGAAAGCTTCAAACTATGGCTAAGATATTAATTTTCAAAATAGAAGTCATATATATGGCGATTTGTGTGGTGACCTTGGATTTGACCTGCAATGACCTTGAAAAGTCATTAGGGTCTTTGATGTTGCATGTAAGGATGGAAAGCCTTAAATTGCTAACAAGACCTGGTTTGTAGGCTTGAAACTCTCATGAAGGCCTGGTATGCACAAATTGGTTTCTGGGGCTCAAAACACTTGTCCATAGAGCATGCAGAGCTTAAAATATGTTTGTATTATACGCATATAGGATGTCATATATGATGCATCTTTTGGTGATTTCGAACAGGGCTGAATCTCAGGTTCATGTCTAACCAAAATGTGTAAGTTGGCCTATACGGACAAAATGCTTGTCTATCTAGCTTGTAGATCTAGTTTGTATTATGAGCATATATATAGGAAGCCATACAAGGAAAAATTAATGGGTTCTTTTTTAACCTCTGATGACCTCGAGTTTTCGATCTCACGTCTGACGTGGTATGTGTAAACTGACCTCTGAGGCTACACCTTTTGCCGAAAAAAGGATTACCTTTTCATGCTAACTTCCGCCAATACAAAATCAATATATATATATATATATATATATATATATATATATATATGCTTCTGACCGTGCACTGACCAATGACGGTAACAGTGAAGCCTGTTGTACATCACCAAGTGGTTATGAGATTTGTTACGATCTTGCCACTAATTTTCGTGGGACTAAATTTCGCGGACGTTTTACCACGAAGGGATTACCGAAATGAGCTTTGGTTCGTATTGCAAGCATATAGGAAGTTTTATATTGCACATCATTTGGGGAACTTGAACTGGACATCAGATGACCTTGAAGGCTGCTGGTAAATCTCAAAGTCACACATGGCAGTGAATGTGTATTAGCCACTACAGACAAAATGGTTGAGCTTGTGTATTGCATTACACATACGAATTATTGTAGCATACAGTATATCATGTATTGGCGAATCTTTTGGTGAGATTGAACTTGACCAAGATGACCTTGACCGATGAATCTCAAGGTCATACCCGCAATGGTTAAAACTAAAATTGCTCGATAACCTATATTAGCCTTTGGTCTAATTTTTGTTTTTGCAAACTTGACACTGAGTCAATATTCTTCATGTTCATACTAAGTTGTACACAGTTACACATATACAGAAACACATAATGTCTTCTCTGTAGGAAAGTAGATTAGTTTTTATTAGGTGATGTACCTTAATAAAAACTCCAGCGTGCAACCAGCGTGCAAGTACAGTATGCCGATACTACCAGTTCCCCTGTTCTATACAGAAATATTAAGTTATAAACAATAAATACAGTACTAAAACCTACAGTGACTCGAGTTTGTCATCACATGCTTAATTGAACAACTATGTAGTCTTATCTTTTCTGGTTGGTAATCTGTCAACATGAGTGATGTTTAACCCAATCTCTCCTATACAAATGAATAAATACTTCTTGCAATCTGCAACATTCACATAATTGTAAATGAAATGCCCTTTCATATACATATCACTTTGTACGAGTGACATTAGTTAGAATCAGTTGTTTTTATTTTTTTCAGCTGTGACCTACTGCAATAATTTTTCATACAGTAAATGACTCTCATTCTTGTCAAAACTCTCCTGACACCTCCAGGATTGATTCACAGTGACCTTATTTTCACAATACTTTGTTTTCAAGTACTTTCAAGAAAGAGGTTATAAGTTCAGGAGTTTCCAGGAATTCTTGTTACTATTGGTATCAAAACAGCTGAAAATTGTTCCCTGTATACACATGTAAGCATTAATCATTTGATAAAATAAGTGCCTAAAAATTAAGAGAAGATGAAACATGACAAAAGTAAATTAACATAGCTTAATTAAAACATGAGATAAGTTAACTTAAAGCGACTTATTTCACAGATTTCAAAACAGCGAATGAGTTAATCCTCTACACATATACAAGTGTCAATGAAAGCTGACGAGTGGTTTCCCCATGCTACTGGACGGATTCACAAATGATTTTTAGACTTGACGACAATCATATTCAGGCGTCCATTTTGACGAAGACCTTGACTCTTGAGAAGATCTTGATGGCTTCGTCGATGTCCGACAGTTTCTGGCTGATTTCCTCCTTACGAGCCCGGACGCGCGGCGTGTCTGATCTAATCGGCAAAGAGTTCAACTGACACAAAAGCTCTTGCTCACCTGCAAGTAGAGATACAGACATTGCATCATCACCAGAAACAATGGTATCATAGGCTGAAAAAACTTTGATATAATCAGCAGAAGTTTGTTATCGATAGGAGAAACTACAGCATCAATGGGAGGCGTACAACACTAGTAATGGAGACTTAAAACACTCCATGATGCTATGGACTGAATCTGAATCATGTATCTGGATCAACGTAATCCTGAACATTTATAAACCGAATTACAGAAACTTGAGACAGATTTCTGAATTTTTGCCAGGAAGTCTACAGGTCATTAGAATTCACAACACAAGTTCCTGAATAGAAGTGTACTGACTGGACTTGAGTTTGTCGAGAGTAAGTAGTCTGTCCTGCTGGGGCAGTAGTTTATGTCCGGGTGGCATGTCTGGGTCGGGAATACTGGCGCGGCGCTCGGCTTCCGCATCTGCCCACTCCTTCTTACGATCCTGCAGGCTGAAGGACACACAACAGCAAGTTTTGACTAAGTATAAACATGATACCTCTACAATTAACACTGTCTATTGTAGACAATGAAGTGTATGGCAACGAATACACACCAGACATTTTTACATTTATATTTTTTTTCGCTAGATTCACATGTATGTGTTCAGTATGATTGTACATGTATGTCAAAGAGAACTAGCAATGTTCTAGTTTTAATATACCATCGGGCCATATTTTTATGGCACACACTGATACTTGGAATTATATTCAGTAGATAAACTTCAATAATTCCTCTATGCAGTCAGCAGTACACCTAGATTCTTAGAAGCAGACATCAAACAAAGAAACACTGACTATTTGGGTACAGTTCCCCGCTCATAGCTTGTTTCTTCGTCAGTGTGTTTTTTCTTCAGGTCGTCTAGCGCGGTCAAACTTGGGGATCGCCGGACTGCACTGTGCTTGGCTGACATCGTGTTCAACCTGACGAAATCCACATCCTGTCTGGTCCGCCGGCCCTGGAATACGTGTACATCATCAACTTATAGCATGCTTACAGTTGGCGAATATCTACATGTATATATTCACAAGTAAATATTTGTGAAATACTGTAAAAGGGCAAATATTAGCAGCTAAAACTATTTGTGTGTTTTATGTGCAAACAAATTTGCGGAGATTTATCATGTGTATTATGTATACAGAAGACAAATATTTGCGGTTGATTTAATGTGCCCGTTTGAAAAAAAATTAGCCCAAAGGCTAAGACAGGTTACCGGACAATTTTGGTTTGGCCATGGCAGCATTGGCAGGTAAAAGACCTTGAGATTTACCAATCAAGGTTCGCAGTGTGAACAAATGACCTTGAGATTTACCAATCAAGGTCATCCGTGTGAACTTCGATGTCACCATTACATGTTCATAATACAATGATATATCTGGGTGGAATCGTTTAGGCCGCTCAGGTCAATTTACACATTACGAGTCAGACATTTGGCACTCAAGGTCATCTGACGTCAAGATCAAGGTCATCATTAGTTGTGCCATATATGTCTTGCTATATGTTCATAATGCAAACATGAGTTCTATCTGCAAGCATTTCATCTATAGAGGCAAATGTGTATTATGTATACAGAAGACAAATATTTGCGGTTGATTTAATGTGCCGGTTTGAAAAAAAATTAGCCCAAAGGCTAAGACAGGTTACCGGACAATTTTGGTTTGGCCATGGCAGCATTGGCAGGTAAAAGACCTTGAGATTTACCAATCAAGGTTCGCAGTGTGAACAAATGACCTTGAGATTTACCAATCAAGGTCATCCGTGTGAACTTTGATGTCACCATTACATGTTCATAATACAATGATATATCTGGGTGGAATCGTTTAGGCCGCTCAGGTCAATTTATACATTACGAGTCAGACATTTGGCACTCAAGGTCATCTGACGTCAAGATCAAGATCATCATTAGTTGTGCCATATATGTCTTGCTATATGTTCATAATGCAAACATGAGTTCTATCTGCAAGCATTTCATCTATAGAGGCAAATCTGGGCATTTTTTGACCCCAAAATGGCTGTTCTGACCTTTCAAGGTCATCGAAGGTCAAATTCAAGGTCACCACACAAATCGCCATATATGACTTCCCATTTGAAAGTGCTAATATCTAAGCTCCATCTTCAAGCGTACTATGAGTACAGTCCGGGCAGCTCCCATTATGAAGGGAAAAAGTGCCCAATATTTTCGAAGTCCAAAATATTTTTCAAAGGGTGAAAAATTGTTTTTTGTCTAGAAATGGCCCAAAATGGATAGTAATGCGATTTGGGCCGAAAATTTTTTTTTTCGTCGACCCGTCTAAAATTCAAAATGGCCGCCATACGCAGACCGGCGATTCAAGGGCAACCAAACTTATACACATCACAGAGGTACATAAGGAGAATCTTTTGAAACAAAAATCTCAAATCTGATCGGACAGTTTTTGAGAAAACGACCGTCAAAGTCCAAAATTAGCTGTTTTTCGTCAAAAATGGCCGCCATTTTGAAAATAATTCGAAAATCAAAAAACTAAAAAATACCTCCCTCTCGAAATATTTTAAAGCATTTTTGTGCAAAATTTCAGGAAGATTCAATCGTAAACTTCAACTTCAAAGATATGAATGTTGACGGACGACGCACGACGGACGACGGATGCCGGACGACGGACGCCGACGACGACGGACGCAACGCCACGGCAATAGGTTATCGGACCAAAGGTCCGGTAACCTAAAAAGCCTAGCCAAATCCGTAAAAAAATTCAACTGCAAATATTTGTGGTTTTACAGTAACAGAGCTTTCTTTGACATTCATAGAACAGTATTTTTTTCACTGAGAGATAAAACTTTGTCTTCTTGGTGTGAAAACAAGAATTATCGTCGAGATTTCTCATTGAGGGCATTTGAAACAGTAGTGTATGTATGACTTACGTCCTGTTGTGAGGAAGAGGTGATGGATTCGTCCGATGCGGACTGGTTGAGGAGGGGCGAGCCTGTGCGTGAGTGAGCGCGTAGGTAATCTGTCGACTTTGGGCGAGGCGCTGGGGGTCCATGCTGTAATTACAGGACATTGAACCTAATAAATAACCCTTCAACATATTCTACTACCATAGTTCCATATACAGTGCTCCAATTTTGGTACCTTCTATACCCATAAGTGCAAAATTTCTGCCCTATGTTCCATTGCAAGAAATTCAATCTACTAAAATATATTTTTTCTACAATTCTTATCACAAATCATGATTATTGGAGTTAAACATATGTGTACGTTGGAAGCACTTTCATTCCAAGAACATCTTGATTACCTGTAAGTCGTCTTTCACTCTTGATGGGATGCCCTCATACTTGCTAGACTTCCAGAGAGCTTTGACAGGCGACTGTTTCTGTTTCTCGGCCTCTCGCTGTCGTGAAACTTTCTGGATGTGTCGCATGCGTCGTACGTTCTCCTTCACATGGTCCTTGGGCTCCGGTTCTGCGAGACAAAGACAACAGAGCATTGTGATATAAAGTGATAGACCTGCCTTGGAAAAATGAAAATTTACGCACTGTGAATTTGACTGATGATAATTTTTGTTGCGGTAAATTGCACGGCAAAATAATAACATGATTAAATACGTAGAAGTTATATACTAATTGCTATGCCGTAGAATATATGTACACATACACTGCTAAATCAATATAAACTGGTAAAATTTCAATACATACTTGGTTTGATTGCCCGGCCGGTTATGGAATATTCTTGTAACAACATCTCACGCCAGATATGAGAGTTCCCAACTTGTCAAAGGGCGATAGTCAAAACTTGAAGTCTATGATGCTGAATTCACTAGTATGTCTGCAAATACATGTACATACATACAAGCATTATTCAAGAAACATGCAAAGATACGTGTGAATATTCATTGACATTTTGAGACATTATTAATTTATTACTCGACAGAATACTCATATACCAGTAATGGTAAAAAAATCATACAGTGGATCTTGTGTTAAAGACCACCTGTCATAAAACCACTCTGTTGTGGGAGACCGCTTTCCTTAGTGCAAGGTGGCCAAGGGGACCAATTTTTGGGGACCTTTAAGTGGTATGAGAACACATGATCCACTGTACAATGGAGTAGATATATGGTAAAAGATATATATCACAATTTCGTTTAATTAAGAAAAAAATTAGCCCAAGGGCTAAGAAAGGTTACCGGACAATATATATTTTAGATATTAGTATTTTGTCCCGTGACCTTGAAAATAAGGTCATTGGTCAATTCGAGGACACGAATAATATTTGGCATAAGTCATTTCTAGTATGTCCACAATTGATTCCTAAGCTGTAAAGTCAATAATAAGCGAGATATTAGCCATTATGTCCTGTGACCTTGAAAATGAGGTCAAAGGTCAAATTCAAGGTCATCAGAATATTCGGCATTTATCATTTCCTATATGTCCACAATTGATTCCTAAGCTGTAAAGTCGATAATAAGCAAGATATTAGACATTTTGTGCTCTGACCTTGAAATCGAGGTCAGAGGTCAAATTCAAGGTCACGAGAATATTCAGCATATATCATTTCCTATATGTCCACAATTGATCCCTAAGCTGTAAAATCGATAATAAATGAGATATTAGCCATTTTGCCCTGTGACCTTGAAAATGAGGTCAAAGGTCAACTTCAAGGTCATCAGAATAACCGGCATTTATCATTTCCTATATGTCCACAATTGATTCCTAAGCTGTAAAGTCGATAATAAGCAAGATATTAGACATTTTGTGCTCTGACCTTGAAACCGAGGTCAGAGGTCAAATTCAAGGTCACGAGAATATTCAGCATATATCATTTCCTATATGTCCACAATTGATTCCTAGTCTCTAATATCAATATTAAGTGAGATATTAGGCTTAATGTGTCCCATTATAAAGCATAGGAGAATTTAACATGGGAAAGTCCCATTTGGGCCAAGTTTGGGCCAAAAATAGCCCACTTCGAGCAATTCAAGGGCAAAGAAATTTATACATGTCACAGAGGTACATATGAGGAGTGTTATGCATCAACAAGAACAAAAGTTACTGAACAGATTTTGAGAAAACGACCATCAAAGTCCAAAATTGGTCATTTTTCAACGAAAACGGCTGCTCTGACCTTGAGACTGAGGTCAGAGGTCAAATTCAAGATCACGAGAATATTCAGCATATATCATATCCTATATGTCCACAATTGATTCCTAGTGTCTAACCTCAATATTAAGTGAGATATTAGGCATAATGTGACCCAATATAAAGCATAGGAGAATTTAACATGGGAAAGTCCCATTTGGGCCGAGTTTGGGCCAAAATGGCCCACTTCGAGCGATTCAAGCGCAACGAAATTTATAGACATCATAGGAGTACATATGAGGAGTGTTATGTATCAAAAAGAAAAAAAGTTACTGAACAGATTTTGAGAGAATGGCCGCCAAAGTCCAAAATCAGGCATTTTTCGTCGAAAATGGCCGCCATTTTGAAAAAAATGCGGAAATCTGAAAACTAAAAAAACCCTTTCCCGGAAATATTTTTAGGTATTTTTGTGCAAAATTTCAGAAAGATCGGACCATATACTTTAACCCTTTCACATCAGAATTTTTTTCTGGGTGTCCCACCACCATCGGCATTAATTTCTGGGAAAGTGCTGTGAAATGTCCCCAAACTGAACAACCAGTTCAACAGCTTGTAGAATAAATAGTATCAAACCTATCCCCATAAAACCCATATGTATTTTATCAAGTAATACCCTAGCTTTCTGACTATGGTTGTTAGGGTCACCTTACCCCCCACTTGGTTGCTATGGTAACCATGAAAACAACAAAATCAGTGAAAATTAGCAATAATTTTGACTTTGCACTGTCAGTAAGTTATATTATTGACCTTGCCCAATCTATATGTTTATTTATTGGCAATGGTATAGTCCTTTTGCCATTATTTAGAACAAAATCTGAATAATTGCAAGAAACTAGCAAAAAAAACATGAATAACATCACGTTGGACTTTTTTATTGACCGCAAATTCTGTGAAATATTGTCATATTTAAACTACCAGTTCAACAGCTTTTAGAATAAATAGTATCAAACCTACCCTAATAAAACCCATAAGTATTTTATCAAGCAACACCCTAGCTTTCTGACTATGGTTGTTAGGGTCACCTGACCCCCCACTTGGTTGCTATGGTAACCATGGAAACAACAAAATCAGTGAAAATTAGCAATAATTTTGACTTTGCACTGTCAGTAAGTTATATAATTGACCTTGCCCAATCTATATGCTTATTTATTGCCAGTGGTACAGTCCTGTTGCCATTATTTAGAACAAAATCTGAATAAGAGCAAGAAACTAGCAAAAAAAACCATAAACAGCATCACGTAAGACGTTATTATTGACCGCAAATTCTGTGAAATATTGTCATATATAAACTGCCGATTCAACAGCTTTTAGAATAAATAGTATCAAACCTACCCTAATAAAACCCATATGTATTTTTTCAAGTAACACTCTAGCTTTCTGACTATGGTTGTTAAGGTCACCTAACCCCCCAATTGGTTGCTATGGTAACCATGGAAACAACAAAATCAGTGAAAATTAGCAATAATTTTGACTTTGCACTGTCAGTAAACAATGTAATTGACCTTGCCTAATTTATATGCTCAGTTATTTTCAATTGTATTGTTCTCTACACATTATTCAGGACAAAACATGCATAATGGCAAGAAACTAGCAAATGTAGAATGTAAATAGCATCATGTTCGACTTATTTATTGACCGCAAATTCTGTGAAATCTTGCCATACTTAAACTACCAGTTCAATAGCTTGTAGGATAAACAGTATCGAACTTACCCTAATAAAACCCATATGTATTTTACCAAGTAACACCCAATCTTTCTAACTATGGTTGCTAGAGTCACCTAACCTCCACTTGGTTGCTATGGTAACCATGGAAATAGCAAAATCAGTGAAAATTAGCAATAATTTTGACTTTGCATTCCAAACGTAATCATGTCACTGATTGTTGTAAAAAAATACTAATAAAAAAACCCAGAACCCTAACATACATGATGAATTGTATCTTCTCTCACTGCAGAAATAAATTATCACAAAATTCACTTGAAAATATCAGATTCAGAACACCCAAATGATATGTTGCTTTATTGTGAGAAATCATGCAAACATTCTCCATGTTCACAAGAATATCAAATGTAATATAACATGTAACAAGAAGTCTTTAAATATAATAAATATTTACCGTATACAATCTTGTCAAAGAATAATTTGTTGTATTTACATTCATGCAATGTTGACAACTGGTATACTATTACATCGTGTAACAAGAATTCAAATACCTCAACTACTAAGTAATACATGTAGCATGCAAAATGTTTATAAACAATTGAAATGCTTGAACACTTTGAACATATAGCATGTTGGTGTTGATGACTTGATATACATACCTGTACACTATATACAAGAACTACTTTGTGCAAGAAAAATGACTCCATTGTACATACATGTATGAATTACCATGTATACTGTACATAAAATTCAACTAATTGATATGTACACTACTTACAGTTGTAAAACAGTTCTGGTTGAAATACTAACAAAAATGTAATGTACATGTAATCAAATGTATAATAAATGCAGGATCATACAGGTCAACACCTGATATGTAAAATCATAACAAAAGTAAAACAATATATTGATACATTGGGTCAAATAGACATAAATATAAAAATATAAAGCATGAACACAACAAATCTGGCATTACACAAATAAAGTAAATCAAGTAGAGTACATGCAAATACTAAGTAACAATGAATTAGACGTCAATGTAAAATGGAGAGTTTATCACAGATGGCACCATCATCACAGTTCAGAAATTGGCAACGGTGTGAAAGACAGCGAAGCAACTTGGCAGGCACAGGTGGACTTGGCAGGTGGCACAGCCGTTGATGGTCTGCGATCTCTTCTGCTGCTGTCCCTTCCTGTAACGCTGGCTACAGACAAAGCACCAGGATCTCTTCTCAAGCTGAGCAGGCATACAGCGTGTCATGAGTCGCTGCTGTGGTGCGCTCTGGGTAGGACGTCCTCTGGTGGCATCCACAGCGACGTAGCCGGACGTCAGGCTGCCGACCAAACCAGTTGTGAAGTCCAGCAAGGTGAGCTTACTCCTCCGCTGGCGCTGGTGGTTGGGACTTGACTTCATCAGAAGGAAGGCGTTGACTTTCGCCACTTCCAGCAGGTACAGAAGTACCTTGATGTTCCAGCGACGTCCCTTGCGGTTCGGGAGGTAGTAGGTGCTGTACTGGTCTGCACGATCGACTCCTCCCATGTTGGAGGTGTAGTCTGCTACGGCTGACGGACACTGGATTCTGTCGCGAGTGAACTTGCCATCCTTTCGCATTCGGCGCTCAACCCTCGTGGTGGTCGGGGTGTGGATGGTCGTCAGCAGAAACACAACCTTCCGGTTTCTCCAAGCAAGCACAAGCAGAGGGCTTTTCTGACGCAGCACAAAGTTTCCCCGTTCCTTCCCCAGGCCAGCTGGTTTCTTGTGCACCACTTCCTTCGGGAAGCCACGCCTCCCAATCCGGACGGTGCCGCAGGCTGCCGTCTGGTTAGCGTGGAGAAAGGAAAACAGGGGAATCGAAGTGAAGAAGTTGTCCACGTACATGTGGAATCCTTGCCCCAGCAGACCACTGGCTCTCAGAAGACCAGTGACCACATCATAGCCCTGTCCGTGGTTGCTGGCATCCTGTTGTGCTCCCGTGTAGACGCTGAACTGCTGGACATACCCAGACTTCGACTCAGCCAGACACCACAGCTTCATCCCCCACTTCTTCGGCTTGCTCTTGATGTACTGTTTGAAAGGCGAGCGGCCTTTGAAGGCAACCATCGTCTCATCTACGCAGATCTCTTGGTCTGGATAATGCTGTTCCATGAATGACACGTTGAGGTGATCCACAAGCCAGCGAAGCCTCCAGAGAGGATCTTGGACATGTGGTATCTCGCCTTCACGGGGATTCACTGCACAGACGGACAAGTAACTGAAAGAAAAACAGGAAAAAATATAACTTTGTGATACAATGGAACCAGTACATGAGTACACATTCAAGTATTTCAAAGTCATTCATCGGCAAGTTTTGTGAAAAATAATTACCGGGTACATGAATACACTTCAAGAGAAAATATGTTTCAACCAAATAAGTAACATTCTAAAAGATAAGTTACCGGGATATCTGCTTGAAGCGATCACGCTTCATGGTTTGTCGGAATTTGGGCGTGTCGGTGTTTGGACTCGTGCTCCAGTACATCTGGAGGTCTGGCTTCCGAACAACACCCATGAGAAAGTGCAACCCCAAAAACGCCTTCATCTCAGCAAGGGTCGGCTTCGCCCACAGACCCTTGTTGTGTGCCGGATCGCGTTGCCTCTTTGACTCGGCGTTGAGGTGCGTCTCCTCAATTATTCTCCTGAAATAAATTTGCTCACTGTACAAAACTTGTATATATTATCACATGTAGTCTTCACTGGTGGATGTTCACTTGACTGTAATGTTGTTTGATATACATGTATATTATTGTTTCCATATAACTATATTATATTATCTTATCAAACAGTGGGATGATTTAAAATCGAATGTCACTTACAAGATGGTATCGTCGTTGATGAACAACTGCCAAAAGTCTATCTCTGTGTCTTCCGCCCGTAGGTTGCGACGAGGGCCAGGTTGGTGTTGTGGATTGAAGGTTGGCAGGTTGTGACGCTGGGCATCAAACTCCGCATGCCACTCATCATCTTCTGTCTCATCAGACTCCTCGTCAGCTTCATCGTCAGCCTCATCATCGTTATCATGATCTGAATTGAAATAATATGCTATGAATCTCTTAATTTCTGAATGTTTGCTTATAAATATAACTGAAAAAAATGTATTCTTAACTAAACTAGACTAGATCTAGAAATATATTTTTTATTATTGATATTCGTGATATAATTTTGTCATACAGATGCCATATGTATATTTCTATGTCACCCATGTGAATTTTCTTGCATATAACACTATTTCATGTACTAGTATGATTCATGGGATAGAGACCCGGCCATGATCCAAATAAAAAAAAACCCTGTTCAACCTCTGTAGCATACAAAATGAACACTACCGAAGGCTAGGCAACTACAATGAGGATTAATTTCGATTAACTGCTACTGACATTATCAGCTGTATCAGTGTGTATATTTGTATGTGTGTTGGAGGAGGGGGAGGGGGAAGGGGGTTGTTGTGTGAGAAAATAAAATTACTACTACTAGATCTACTACCAATATGGCACACCACATACCGGTAGCATGCATGTACACTGTAGAATATGTGGGGGCAGGGGGGGGGGGTGAAATATGGAAATTGGTAACATCGTTTTATTCATTCATGAAACATATATTCACCTGAACTGTCACTACCGATGCCATCGGCCAACAATCGATCCCTCAGGCTGAGCAGGGGCACGTCATCCGACTCGCTGTCACTGTCATCAGAATCAGAGTCGTCGGCAAGAATCGCCCTCAAAGTTTCCTGTCGGGATCTCTTATGGCGTGTCGAGGCATTCCTGACATCTTCTGCTTCAAACCCTTCGAAATCACTGCTGTCACTTGATAATTCGCGCACCATAGACATTTTGAGGCCAGTCGGGGCGATCGTTTTGACAGATGACAGATCGTTTGTGTACATTGACAACATGTGTACGTGGTCATGTGACTTCAGGTCTTGTCAAAAACTCGGGAGCCAAATATACGTACAAAATCATACCACTTACCCTATCAACAACCACATTAGTTTTTTCACGTGAAATATATCATTATAATTTACTTCAATTAAGCTTCTAATACGCAGGTATTGTTTGCGAAGTTGAAATTATCCATTTTGTGCGGCTACCGGCAGGTGCGCTACGCATGCGCACTTCCCAAACTTGTCCCACCTGTAGAACGTTTTTATCGCTGTAATTCCCTGTTTCCATGTAATAGCAAATATATCAACACACAGATCGATAATATGATAATAATTTTATAACCTTACCAACAACTGGCTGTGAAATACGGCTTGATTTCAAAGTTATCAATGAAATACATCACCGACAAAAAAGGCGGGAAAAACTGCGTCATCATGGGATTCCCGTTTGCATTCCTTGGGGAACCCCCCCTGAGTTTATTGATTTTAGCACTGCTTTCGTGTAATAAATATCTTTTTTTGCTATTTCATCATGAAGATATATTTTCAAGTGTTCATTATAACACATAATTTAAAAAAAATAACTTTTTACTTGGAAGTCATGTGACAAGCCATGCTCATGTGATCAACAACATCCGACATGACAGTTTGGCGAAGCAACAAGAAAATCTGCTCGAAATAAATTGTATTTTATTGTGTTTCAGTACAATGTTGGGATGAAATTAGGAACATTTATTGTATGAATATAACATTACCAATCAATTAAGCACAGAAGGAATGTTTGTCAACGCGATACCGAACGATTCTAGCCGCTCAACCGGCGGTGTGACAAAAACGGTCAAATTGCGTCATAACGTCAAAAAAATGCAACTTTCGCCACAGCGTGGGAATGCATAAATGCAACTTTCGACGGGAAAGGGTTAAAGATAAAAATGTGAACGGACGGACGGACGACGGACGGACGACGGACACCGGACGACGGACGGACACCGGACGACGGACGCAACGCCATGCCAATAAGTTATCGGACCATAGGTCCGGTAACCTAAAAATGTGACAATTTGGCAACAGATACTGTAAACCTAGTGAAGTGTTTGCAGTCAAGATGTCAAGTGCACCCAATTGGGAGTTCCGGTTACCCTTTCATGGTAGCTCATAGGGCTCGGACGAGTCGTAAATTTCCGACCCGGGTACCTGTGTGGTCTGACCTGACCTGCCCCGGGTAACCCGTCCAAATATAGATCAAATTTGAAGGGAATCACTGGAGCAATTTACAACAAGTAAACACCAGTCAACGATCTTTGACACATATTATTTGTTTCGTCGGTGTTTATTTTCAAGTTTGAAAGAGATCACATGACCTCATGAAACTGCTTCCAACTTTTTTTCGATGATTTTCTAGTCATTCTTGTGATTTTGCTAGAGTTTATCGCAAATTTTCAAGACAAAAACAATAGCTTTATTCATTCTCGGGCACGGGTAATGGAATTCGGACCCAGGTAATTGTATGACCCGCCCTGAATTCGGGGTACCCGTCGACTCGTCCGGGCCCTAGTACCTTACGCAAAATTTTCCCCGATTTCCATACAGTGTTCGGACTTATTTAAGATTTCAAGCTCGATTAATTGTTGTAAAAAATGAGTGATGATCAAGCGCAGCTCGAGCTTTATTTACTACCACAGAAGACAATGTGAAAATAAAGGATCCCTTGATGATTTAGCCTGTTCGGTCTCACCACACCGTCCAAGATTTCAACCAGAAGTGCGATGCCGTAAAGTTGGAAGTGAAAGTAAAGTGTGTTTGTGTCTTATTGATGCGAAATACGGCCTGAACTTAGTAATTGTTCTCGAAATTCATGTACAATGAATAAGTTGAAATAATCGATCATTAAAATTCAGGCTCCAGCGCTCGGAATTTCAGAAATAACGAGCGAGTGCTTGATTATTTCCAGCGCTCGACCGAAAACTTTCCACATCAGGTCAAATGCCAATGATGCCAATAGCATGAATAGTGACGTTAATTTTTTGGTGTATGGTATATTCTCCTATTTCGATGCATCTCCTATTTCGACGCACTTTTAAATTGTCAATGTAACACGTGCGTTACCATGCCGTTATTTGTTTTCGCCACTTTGCCTCTCTGCAACATCAGCTGAAGGTCAAGGTTCTGGTGAGTGTCACATGATCAACTGTAAGCCGGAAAGCTTCCCATATTGTGATTATTTAATTTTCGCGCAAAAAGTCCACCCAAAAAAATTTCAGCGTTACTGTTATATAATAGTCTAAACATATTGCTCGGGAATATTAAATATAAATAAAAAAATATTTTGCAATTCATTCCGAATGAAGTCAAGAATATATTTGCATTACGGTGGTGATATTTATCTTACAGTGCTCAATTGCGCCACCTGTGGAACAGTATTTCTCAAGTGCCGCCACCTAGCGAATGGTGCGTCAAAATAGAATACCTCTGAGAGAATTTGTCAAAACTGAGGTCCAACGTACATTTATTTGATCGTTTGCTTTCTATTCATTCTATTCAATATTGGTTTTTTTCTATAATCAGAAGAAACGAGTCACGTACATTACAAAATCATGTTGAACCGGGTCATTTCAGCAAATTTTAACAAAATAAAACACTACAAAAACTTGAAAGTGCGTCAAAATAGGAGCCTCGATGCTACTACTTTCGGTCACGACAATGACGCCAATAGCGACGGTAAATCATCTAGCTTAATACTTGTAGGACACGTCAATGACGCCCATGGATATTGATCCATCAAGATTTGCGGGCTGAAATTTCGCAGCTGTTACCATGAAGCAACGACCGGAGTTCCGTCTCGACTTGGACTGGTATGAGACTAGTGCGTCTTTGTCGACTGTGTGGATTGTCATTAACGCTCTAATGAGTACAACATTTTTCCAATTCTAAGTTACGAGGTGGTAAAATATTAGGGGCCTACGTCAAAACGTTCACGATTAACCAAATATAAACCATAAGTGACCCACCTGGCCGGGCCTCGGGTCTCGTTCTCACATTCAACCAATCATCAGCTAATTGTGAATCGATCTAGATCTGCGAGTATATTGCGGGTGGATCTACGCACCAATTGCACTCACCCTTTATTAAAAGAAAAGGCGGTTAGATATATTCTATTCAAATCAAGATAAAACCTGCATGTTTTGCTGTCACTCAGTCGTTCAGCAATTTGTTTGGTCACGTGACATCTTGGTATCCACTCTTATTCGCTAGGTGGCGCGCTTGATCTTCTTTTTTAGGCGGAGCCCATCTGTTTTCACTTCTATTTTCCGATTGGGAGTCCAGACCACGCTAGACAATCGTTACGCGTCCGGATAAAGTCTAGTTGAATATGAAGATAAACATCATTCTGAACAGTCAATTTGTATTCAATGTATGAAACATCATGTAGGGGAGGGGGAGTTGGGAGTCCTAGTTTCCATTGAAAACCATTTCAGTATAAAATATGCCTTCTATTGCCAACTACAATATAGGACATAACATTATGTGTGTTGGAGCCAAACCTTGGCAGATTACATGGTCAATGTAATCAATCACAAAAATGTTTAATAACGTTTCCTGATCAAATTATGATTACTTCAAGCAAATGTAAATCTATTCAAATTCAATTACAATTAGCCTACTAAACAATTGCAATCATGAAATACAATAATGGTTATTTTTCAATAAATTTTTCAAATCAAAATATTTATTTAACATTCGACTGTTAATACACAGAATATAGAGAGTGACAATAAAAAATTGTTGAAGGGGAGAATCCTAGAAGCTATAGCTCAA
The DNA here is from genome assembly GCA_949152475.1 of Terebella lapidaria. Classification (NCBI taxonomy): domain Eukaryota; kingdom Metazoa; phylum Annelida; class Polychaeta; order Terebellida; family Terebellidae; genus Terebella; species Terebella lapidaria. The sequence continues at coordinate 30,840,041 of OX424563.1, read as the reverse complement.
AATGCATCTTAAAAAATTACAATTAGATTACGAAATAAAATTGATAGAATAAACAACAACAGGTAGTGTTATATCATCTTCTACTGCGAATTTAATACTGGTTATCTTTAATTTACTATAGGTCATGTAAAGAAAATATTCTGGATATTTTGTACTGGGATATCCCATGTATAAGATATCCTATGGTCTGATAACCTATTGTAGTGGTTCAGCCACATTTTATCTTTAAAGTTTCCCGCCAAATTTTCGGATTTTTGTGGCCATTTACTCAAAATCTGTCTGATAAATTTTTCTTTTCCGATTTCTGCATGAGACTCCTCCTACACGTATGTACGCTTGTAGATGTGTGTAGTTATGTTGCCCTTGCATGGATGGTCTGCGCATGGCGGCCATTTGGACTTTCCATAGGGTCGAAGGAAAATCCCTACTTATTTCCAACAAACAAACAAAAAAATTTGACATTGAAAAAAATTCTTTGGACTCGGAAAATTTCATCCACTTTTTATTCATAATGGGAACTGTATGGAGTAAACTCCAAGAACATTAAAAGACAGAGCTTAATATTGGCGCGTCCAAATAGGAAATCATCTTTGGCAGTTTCAGTGGTGACCTTAAATTGGAACTAAGAAGACCTTGAAATGTCAAAACAGCAATTTTGGTGAAAAATAATAGTTGTGGCTCAATACTATAATACATTAATCGGTAACCTTTCTTGGATCATGGGCTATTTTTTAGGTTACCGAACCTATGGTTTGATAACCTATTGTCATGACATTGCATCGATCATCCATTGATAGCGTCTTTGTCCGTCTACATTTTTATCTTCAAAGTTTACAGTCGAAGTTTTTTTGCACAAAAATACCTAAAATTTTTCGAGAGGGATGCATTTTTCAATTTTTTTCATTTTCGCAATTTTTAAAAATGGAGGCCATTTGAGTATATGACCACTTTTGAGATTTTTATTTAAAAATGTGCTAATTGGGGTCCTAGACATTATATATAAAGATGTCATGCCTGGATTGGCCAGAAATATAGGTTCAAAAGCCCCAGGTTCAAAATTTCCCCAGGTTCAGTTTTGACATTTTTCTTTCAAAACATGCTAATTGGATACCTTAACATTGTGTATAAACAAGGAATGCCTCGAATCGCTTGTACGTCCTTTCTCACCCTAAAAAGGACGAACATTCTGTTTTCGGTTATTTTCTCGAAAACTATCTGAACAATTTTGAAATTTCTGTTTCAAAATATGGTGATTGGGGTCCTTGACATTTTGTATAAATTAGGACTAAGAAAGGGTACCGGACATTCAATCATTGGAGGTGTCACACGACCTTGACATTTACCAATGAAGGTCATCTTTGTGAACTTCGTCACCACCATCAGGTGTGCTGCATACAGATAAAGGTTATGTTTGTATTCCATTGTATGGCAATGTAGGAAGTCATTATATAGCACATCGTTTCTGATGAATTTGAACGATCGTGGTGGCAAAATCTCGAGGCCATGCCTGACGTGAAAAATGCAAATTGACCTCCTCAGACAAAGTGCTTGTAGATGAAGCGTATGTTTGTGGTGTGAGCATTTAAAAGTTGTATATGGCACAACTAATTGTGACTTTAAAATTGATCTGGATGACCATGAGTGCTTAAACTTTAATGTCACGTCTGACACGAAATGTGTAAATTGGTCTCAGGGGCTAAAACACACGATTTAAAACAATTGCAAACATACAGTTTAGGATTCTATTGTGATCATTTGATACAACATTTCACAAGCCATAAGCAAAGATGGAGACTGTCTCCTATAGGAAGTTTTAAGATTAACATTGACAAGTTCAGACTGGAACAGGATATATTTGCAAACTTAGATTGTTCAGAGGGAACTATCAATGGTATGCCTACAACAACATACTCTCAACGCTGTTGGACACACATGCTCCACTCCGGACCAGGACATACACTTACGTCCCTATATTATTCAAATATTGGACGTGGAGGAGTTCAACATACAGTTTACGGGATGAAGAAATGTCAAGTAACTTAGAGTGGGGAAAGCCCACATGTAACACGCGCTCTGATTGGCTGATAAGCACCGGATCGTCCAATATACCTTTTTGCCGTCCAATATAGACTTCGCCGTCCAACATCGAGTATGTAGATATATGGTATGGGTGTGCTAGTTGATCAGTGGATATCAAATAACACTTCAATACAGAAAATCAATAACCCTATTGATTGGTTTAGATTATTCATCAGTCATTGGCAGAGTACCTGTATCTGAATCAATTGAAGTACTGACTTGAAAAGACTATATAGATCCACATGTGTGTGATCTTGGAGTTTTCAATAAAAGTTCCAAAATAAGAGACACTAGAAGCAAAATCACGAGAGTTTATTGAACTCCATATGTATGAATTGAACGGCATATACATTAAGAATGAATAAATGTATGTATGATTTAAAACGAGTGTACAATAATTAGACATAAATACCAGTACACAAATTATAAATAAAGTCTTGTCGACTCGTTGAAAGCAAGTGACAAAATGTAGTAGTATAATATAGACAGCTGACAGGCATAGGACACACCAGCATAGAAGCTCACCCTTTCGAATAAAAAAGGCTGTGTAATTCCATCGACTTGTCGAAAGCATATAACAAAGTACAGAAAAATATACAGGTGACTGACAAGCGTAGAGGGCACAAGCATAGAAACGCACCCCAATTTTGATTTTAAAAATCCGGTATGACAAAATATTCTTGGAAATTGGTTTCACAAGACAAATCAACACACAAAGAATTGCTCATAAATGTTGCAGGAAAACAAACAAACTTCATAACCTGAATGGATATACCTGCATGAATACTCGAAAGATTTAGACATTAGAAACTACATATGATCAAATATTTGCTGATATAACATTGCATTGTTAAAATGGTACACCGAGGATACAAAGACACAGTCACTGGGTATATAAGGTCAGCCAGGAGTGTTAACCGTCCTTTTAACGAAAGGGTGGGTATAGGTGCTTGCATGTCCCGCGTGTACATTACACAACGCGTAACGTGAACCATCTATAGTGACGTCACAAGAAGAGTTCAATGAGTTCTCGGATCTGTTCCCTGGTCAAATGACCCAGATCACCTAAGATGTTGGACAACGCTTCAGAAATGTCCAGAAAATCATCAGTGGTTGGTTCTTGTTTTGTAGTTGTTGGTTCTCGTGTCGTGGTCGTTGGTTGTTGTGTAGAGGTCGTTGGCTTTTGTGTTGTCGTTGGTTCTAGAGTTGTTGTCGTTGGTTCTTGTGTAGTGGTCGTTGGTTTTGTTGTTGTCGTTGGTTCTTGTGTAGTGGTCGTTGTAGTGGTCGTTGGTTCTGTTGTTGTTGTTGGTTCTTGTGTAGTGGTCGTTGTAGTGGTCGTTTGTTCTGTTGTTGTCGTTGGTTCCTGTGTAGTGGTCGTTGGTTCATTTGTTGTGGTCGTTGGTTCTGTTGTTGTAGTTGGTTCTTGTGAAGTGATCGTTGGTTCTTTTGTTGTGGTCGTTGGTTCTTTTGTTGTGATTGTTGGTTCTCGTGTAATGGGCTTTGGTTTTTGTGTAGTGGTCGTTGGTTCTGAAGTTGTAGTTGTTGGCTCTTGTGTAGTGGTCGTTGGTTCTAGGGTTGTCGCCGTTGGTTTTAGCGTTGTGCTTGATGGTTCTTGTGTAGTGGTCGTTGGTTTTTGTGTTGTGGTCGATGGTTCTTGTGCTGTGGTTGTTGGTTCTTGTGTTGTGGTTGTTGGTTCTTGCGTAGTGGTCGTTGGTTCTAGGGTTGTCGTCGTTGGTTTTAGCGTTGTGCTTGATGGTTCTTGTGTAGTGGTCGTTGGTTTTTGTGTTGTGGTCGATGGTTCTTGTGCTGTGGTTGTTGGTTCTTGCGTAGTGGTTGTTGGTTCTTGCGTAGTGGTCGTTGGTTCTAGGGTTGTCGTGGTTGGTTCTAGAGTTGTGACCGTTGGTTCTAGAGTTGTGGTGGTTGGTTCCAGAGTTGTTGTGGTTGGTTCTTGTGTAGTGGTTTTTGGTTCTTGTGTAGTGGTCGTTGGTTCTGGAGTTGTAGTTGTTGGTTCTAGTGTAGTGGTCGTTGGTTCTGGAGTTGTAGTTGTTGGTTCATTTGTTGTAGTTGTTGGTTCTTGTGTAGTGGTCGTTGGTTCTAGGGTTGTAGTTGTTGGTTCATTTGTTGTAGTGGTTGGTTCATTTGTTGTAGTTGTTGGTTCTTGTGTAGTGGTCGTTGGTTCTAGGGTTGTCGTCGTGGGCTCTAGGGTTGTGGTCGTTGGTTCTTGTGTAGTTGTCGTTGGTTTTTGCGTTGTGGTCGTTGGTTCTGGTGTTGTGGTTGTTGGTTCTTGTGATGTGGTCGTTGGTTCTTGTGTAGTGGTCGTTGGCTCTTGTGTTGTGGCCGTTGGTTCCAAAGTTGTGGTCGTTGGTTCTTGTGTAGTGGTCGTTGGTTCTAGTGTTGTGGTCGTTGGTTCTTGTGTTGTGGTCGTTGGTTTCTGTGTCGTTGTCGTCGGTTCTGAAGTTGTGGTTGTTGGTTCCAGTGTTGTGGTCGTTGGTTCTTGTGTCGTTGTTGTCGGTTCAACTATAGTTGTCATTTTTGTTGCAGTCTGGGACATCGACGACAACATTGTTTCACAATCATCACCAGTCCAGAAATCCGGACACTGGCAGTAGTGTCCGTCTGGAAGATTGTAGCACGTTCCGTTGTGTTGACATGGTCTTTCATCGCAAGGGAGTAGTTCACAGTTTCTGCCAGCATACCTGGAAATCAAAGCAACCAATTTCAGTCCAGTTATGACCATGACCATAACAAAATGTACAGAACACTCCTATGATATGTTTATCTAAGTGCTTGCACTACATTATGGAATGTGGGCTGAAAGTGATCTTAATTTGGGCAGACAACGTTGAGGGCACACTGCACGGCGTACTTGTAACTACCAGTATTGAACTGCTACAAGTATAAGTGTTATTCTCGTAGACCAGTTTGTGGTCACATCAGATTCACCTAATCTAACATTTTTACTATTTTCATCACTTCAATCCTAACAGTCTTAACGTCAATGTACTTCCATCCAACCAGTAAGCTCGTTTCATATGTTGAATATTAGTCTAAGAACAAGGCACGTTAAAAACGGCCAAACTCGACCCTGACTGTCTTTACTGAACTCACCAAGGTGGGCAGACACACTGATAGCCTTCGTGCAGGTTCTGACATGTCCCGTTGTTTTCACACGGGCTGATGTCACAGGGTAGGAGTTCACAATTGTAACCCCCATAGCTGCCAGGAAATGTATACACGTGAATGAGAACAAAGCGACATTACGGTCAAGAAAATTGTATTGTGCCATATCATTGATGTATAGTTGTGACAACTAAATATTTGTACATGTACTAGATAATATATAAACTGTGCTAATCAAGTACCAACGCAAAATACTTAGATAATTATGAGGTTATGTACATGTGAATTTGGTTGTACTATATGTATAGACATTGTAGTGTGATCTGGCAATATAGATATAGTGTCAAATGCTCCACGATAGGTCTAGTATATATAGTGCAAAGTGGCGTACCCCATTGGACAGATACAGCTGTAGAGGCCGGACTCCAGCAGTACACATGTTCCGTTGTTACGACAAGGGTCAAGGTCACACGAAACAGACTCACAGCGATCGCCGAAGAATCTGTAGAGCATTTACACAACAAAATGTAGGAATTTTGTCTCGTTGCTTTCTGTCGTGTGTAGCATTAGCCTGCGCTGTTGAAATGAAGCCTACAAGTGTACATCTCTAGATGACTGTTTAGGTTTTTCTGTTATACAGTACTGTACATGTACCCTGGTTGGCAGGAGCAGTTGAATTCGGTCCCAGACAGACTCTGACAGGTTCCTGAGTTTAGACAGGGTGAGGAGAGACATGGATGACTGAGAACCTCACAGCGATCACCAGCATAGCCTGCGAAGGACAGAAGATTTGTGTCTAACCATCGTCTTTCTGAAATTGCTTACATCGTCTGTATTCGTCTCCCTGACTGACTTAAGATTGGGCTCTTCAAAAAATAAGAATTTCAAATGCATAGATTGAGCTCAATATATTGCACTTCCCGCAGACCTGCTAGGTCAATAGTCATGCCTTATCAGCTGATCCTTTTTTAATAGTAGGACATTCATATCATATCCCTGTAAAACCTTAATACATCAGCAAGTGCAATGTGCTATCAGTGTATATGTGTAAAGTAGACGACCCCACGATAAAGAGGAATAACTCAGTACTGGAGTGTTGCCGGTCGTCTTATAAATGCAGCATCTATGCGCTTTAACTGTGGTGTCACTAACTCAATGCAGCCACAACATGTCACAACGCTACAGTGCTTCCCTCTTTCACAGATACCTTGTCTCCGAGATCATCTCTATCCTACTGTTCAGCCACATTCACCCTGGTCAAGTTAATCACCCATACGGGTGCCCCAGACAATCGCTATACCTGTCTGCGGTCAGTGAGGAACATGATATCTACATGTGATGAGGGGCACAATCGACGCCGTGGTAAAGTGGCATTGGCTTGAAAGTACAGCACCAATGTAATAATCGGTGACCCTACGATACCCCATTATTGTAGTGTCGCCAATCATCTTATAAATGCACCAGCATCTGTGAGCTATAACTGTGGTGTCACTACTTGTGCAGCTACAAGACGTCTCAACGCTACAAATGTGACTGCTACCTTCAGGACAACAGCAGTAGATCTCATCAGGAGCAGGTCCAAAGCGAACGCACGTTCCCCCATGGAAACAATACCCATCTGAAGACAGGAAACATGGCGACTGATACAAGTCAGGCATTTTCATCTCAAAACATACACTACAGAATTACAGTATAAACGAACAGTTGGATATAGCGGAATAACAGCATTGATCCATATATACACTGCAAGGATTATGTGTACTTTTCAAATATATCAATAAAACATCAAATATTTCTACTGGAATACAAATACAAGCCTACCTGATGTCTCTCTTGTCAAGATGAAGCTATCAGTCTGTTCACAGAGTGTTCCAGACACTTCACCAGTGATGACGTCATGGTTTGGATCATACATTCCCAGCAGTTCGAACTCCACACTTGGAGGGGGGAATGACACCCATCGCTCGTACAAGATGAAGACCTGTCTAGAGGCTGGGATGTAGTAACCCTGGAACACCATCATTGCTATGGAACTCAATCCCTCGTACACATACTCCAAAGTGCCGTTGATTTCTCCATCGGTTAGCAGTTGCAGCTGTGCATTAAATGTTATGTTGTACTCGCCACAGTTGCCATGTCCTGCCCAAAGTCCCTCCACGCTACCTAGAAATCAAGCATTTGAAAATCCAAGTTTCCATTGCGACAATGATTTCTGCCAACAGCTCAGCGACCGAAAGACGCAGATTTGAAATAAATGCCAGATAAAGATTACCCTCACCTTCAAAAGATGTCTCCGTGGTCTGCTCCATATTAGACATGCAAATTTCCCGCACAGTGGTCTGTATCAGGCTGATATAGTCTGGAAGGTTTGCATAGCTGTCCAGCGAATATAGGTGAACATTTGTAGGTGACGAGGCGATATCGTTTGCTAGTTGTCTAGACTCAGTCGAGTTGGAGAAGAAAGGTTCGTTCAGAGTTAAGATAAACACCTGGGTACCACTGTCCCTCAAATTGGAAGCATCGTCTATAATGCCCATGAATTCCTCATTTGGAAGCTCGCCATCCCAAAGTAGTATCGCTACTCTATGTGCTCCCAGCCTGGCTCCTTTCACTGTCGTGAATCCTTCAGTTCGAGCTACTTCCAAACCTGCAACAAGATTCGTCTTCCTCTTCTGGTACGGTAGTGCTCGAATTTCTTCTACCAAACTTTCAGAGTCGGATGACAGGGGAATTCTCACAGAGGCGGTATTGCCGAACCACACGATGCCAACTTTGTGCGCCTGCGTGGACAGCATGGTATCGTCGACGTACTCGATGGTAAAATTGAGAATATAGTCCCAGTTGTTCTCATCAATGTCTTCTAGACTTCCAGAGGTATCCAGGATGAAGTACAGGTCAACTTTATCACAATCACCTGGACATTGATGATACACACGATAGTAAATTCAGTGGTTTTACTGATTCAACAGTTGGGAAATATATCATTTCCAATTAGATCTAGGTATACAAATTTAAAGTATCTGTTATAAATCCAGCGCATGCCATGGTCATATAAACTATGCGATAAGTCCATGTCCTTACACCGACCACTCCGTCTATATATAACCCTATCTGCCAGGCTCATTGTCTGCCAGTAACTGTACTCACCTGGGACGAAGAAGTCTGAGGGACACTGGTTGTAGGCGGGATCCTGTAGCGTGCAGTCTTCCCCCAGCCAGCCCTCCATGCAAACCTTGCTCCCGTCGGGGTCACAGGTGAAGTGTCCGGTGCAATCGTCAGTCACCTGACAGAATACGTCACAGGCCTGACCGTAGAAGTGCTGGCCGCAGTACACGCCCAACTCCAGCGTCAATCTCGTGAAAACAGTATTCACTTGGATTCAAGATGTATGGCTAGTATCAACTTATTACACACAATTGTATCAACTTATTACACACAATTGTACGCGAAATATTGCATGCACGTCAACAATGTAACACACCACATTCAACATCTCCAGAAAGTTGCATGGTTTACAATAATCACTATCAAATGGTATTGCAGTATTCATATGACGATAAGATAGTACGTTTCATGTATTTACTGATGAATGTCAAGTTTGGTCAATTTGTCTGATTTTAACCGCCTGGTTTCTGGGTGAGATTAAATTCCTGCTGTTAAGTAGGAATCCACACAATTAAGATGTCACCATACTGTGTAATGTCCAGTGGTCGAACCCCGGACAGCTCGTAGTTGTGGTAGGTCAAGTTGTCGAGTTCCGGGGCTGGCAGAGACTGGGTGAAGTTCAACAGAAACTCGTCGATGGGTTGATGGTCAGAATCCACGTCAGTGTCCACCACCATGACACGTAAGCCCACCATGCCCTGGACAAGAATTATGGTTTCAGGTGCTTCCGGATAATATAAGGTACCACGAGGGGGTGGGGGTGGGGGTGGAATTATATCCAAGTTATTACATATGTGGGGCCTCACACACGCCTGTATATTCCCTTTTTTCAACTCACAGTCCATATTGGCAGATCGAAGCTGATCGGGTTCATATCTACTCCATCAAAGTTCAGCTCATTGACGTTGTTGAATGGACCCAGTTCTTTCGTTGTAGCCTCGTCCGTGCATGTTCCCGTTACCAGTCTAGGAGTTGAGAGATTTTCAATGAAGCATGATTGTACTGCCCCCTTATATCGGCAAAGAGAGATGTATGAACTGTCAAATGTGTTCTGAATTTTAATAAAAAACCGATCATATACGGCCAATTTCTGCGTTTCGCACGTTTCGTTTGACGTGTCGTGAGGGTGTTGGATGAACTCAGGTGTAAACATGCTCACGGATTTGTCGGATATATTACGAGAGTGTAGCATATTCTACACTCTCTGATATTACGTTTCCATATATATTCGCGAATTCTTCAGCAGACATTCACGTGTGTGTCTAATGAATTCACGTGTCTTATTTATAGCTGACTCATGTGGGCCTATCTATCAAATATATTCACATGTATCTATCAGACATGGTCACGCGTTTGTCGGATGTACTCGTGTATCCGTCAGATATACTACCGTGCGTGTCGGAAATATTTTAATTATTCAGGTGTCCAGCAGGTATACTCACGTGTCTGCCCAGCAGACGATGATGAGTGGGTCGCACGGGTCAGCCTGGCACCTAGTTCCCGTCTGGTCGCAGCACCGTCCATCTTCCAGCGTGCCCGAGGGGTTGTCGTAGTGCACGAGGCGTACACTCAACCAGGCCACACCGTGCACGCTGACCAACTGAGGAAGGCAGTGTGGGACCACAAAACGTAATGTGTTGCAAAACGTAAAGTTACCATATTTCGCAAAAGTAAAGCAAATCGTAAAGTGATGACGCAAATCGTAAAGTAGAGTCTCAAAACGTAAAGTAAAAACGGCGTCGTAAACTGGGGTCCCAAACACAAATCGTAAATGGAATATGGTTGTCTAACTTGTCTGAGACTCAAGGCGTTGACACTCTCACGTAAACAACAACGAATACGTAAATTAGCGAAAAGCGCCTGAAAGGTTACCAGACAGACTCTGAAGACTCCGTAAGTGGTACCACTGATAAGGGTCCTGAGCCTCTATAAGGACATACACCTGGACACGCGGGTTGAGATCTCCTGCTTTGGCTCAAATACACATCTTTTCCCTGTTGTCTGGTGGAAAGACATTTCACTTTGTACAAGTATAGTTGTGAAATACACCTCAGCCCCCAAAACCTCCAGACAGGAAGAATCAGGTTGTTCCCGACATATTTGCAGTGTTCGGTCGTGAATAGCCACAAACTCTAAATCTTCCAAACTGTATGAAACTGCTGTAAAGTACACCTCAGAAATCAACTGAGATCCTACAAATATGCCGCTCCCGAACCCCCAGGTCGGGAGAAGCTGTGCTCGCTTGCAATGGTCCTATTCACAGACCCCTCCTAGAAGTCGGCAAACTCCGTAGTTCAAACTGACCAATCGCAGCTGCGCGCAATCTTCGGAAATCTGGGGGAAATCCCAGCCTGACCACGTGTAGCAAAACTACTCATAATGTCGTGTGACACGCATGATATATAGTGTTCGGGCCTAAAAGAGACATTATGACAATCGCATATATATCGAGAAAAAAATACCCGTAAACCCATCCCTTCCCCCGTTGAGACCAACCTTGCCCGTGAAATCATTTTACTGAGTAGCCAGAACTATTTATTTACAAACACAGCGCGAGGATCACCATGGTCACTAACCCGTGTTTCCCTTACTGGGATTTCCCCAATACTACTAGTATGTTGACATTATGACCAAACTCGCATCGCCCGGTTTTGGTGGTCAATTGGCTAAGAAACCCTTATTTCCATACAGCCTTGTTAATGGAGCATCTGGGTTAAATATAATCTGTATTGCCGTATATGATGAGAAAATGTGCGATAAACTGAACACTGCGGATTTGTTTATTACCGTTACTGCGCGCAGCTGTGATTGGTCGGCACTCTCGTGACCAGTGGCGGGAAATTCTGTGAATAGGACCATTCCTCATCAATTTCAAAATATCCAAACTGCACGGGTTCCAAAGATGGTGGCACCGTCACTGACCATTTTATTTTATTTGTTTCAGTTTCAACTATATTCACTTTACGATTTTTGTTTTAGAAACCACTTCACGATTTAAGCTGTTTTTACTTTACGGTTTGGGACTCTTGAATTCGCATCATCACATCAGGATTTGCTTCATTTTACGTTTTGTGAAATATGGCGATTTAACGTTTTATGGTCCCACAGCAAACATATTTATGTGTTCTAGCTCATCGGCCAATTATTGGACCGACGAGCTGTCATTGTCCAAAAAATAATAATAACTGCTTATGCATACAAGTGCAGATATATATCTGTTATGTTTTCTTCGTTCTATCAGAATTTAACAAAATTATAAATTTAACTACATTCAATTAAATTATAAATTGAAATAATCATATTATATCATCACACACGTATTTGAGCATATCCAAGTTTTCCCTAAACTGAATGATATTTCATGCGCATTGCACCCACCACTTCATTTTCGTATTTCTGTTCCAACTTACTTGAATTAAGAGCAAATACAAGGAAACGAATGACTTCATATCGACGCGTTAAGTTTTCCTTTATATACTTCAGATAATCCAAGATGGCACACGAAGAACATCAGTTGATCCCTACTGCATTATGGACAGAATAGTGCTTCAGGCTTCACTACGTAAATTAAAAAGCCGATCATTTGAGAGATACATGTGGGAGGACACATACTTAATATATGTATACCGTGGCGTGTACCTGGCCGAACGAGTTTGGGTTCATTACCTTCTGTCTATTAAAAATCATCTCGACATAGAGTCAAGTGAACCAGTCAAGCGTGACCAGTCGTGAATTTTATAGCATTGTCATTGGATCAGTGTTTAAATGTCATAAATTTCACAAACAAACTAGCCATGGAAAGTGTCTACGATCGCTGAACGTTACTATCTATGATTAATCAGTGTCCCCACCGGTATTTATAAGACGTGCAAAGACCTGATAAAATTAATGTTCTGTTTCTCATTCCGCCCGCCTTTGTTAAAAAAAGGCGCCCGGATTTTTCCATTTGCGATCCTCAAATGACAAAATTATAAAAGTGAACCTACCCCTACCCCTAAGATAGGGAGTGATCGAAACACGGAATCACAACATGCAACTTGAACTTGGGCATACATGTATATTTCACTAATACCACGTTGTTTTCACGCGCCACCATATGAGACAAAGCCGCTACAAGTATTCATAAACAGTTATCCTTTGTGGTTACAAGTAATATGTATACATTTGTGAACACGGACTGATTCATTATACATGTAGTTGCTCATGCATTACTTCAAATGTAATTTAGATGTATTACCTGGTCAAGTTCCGTGTCGCCAGAATATTCAGCATATATCATTTCCTATATGCTCACCATGGATTTCTAAGCTGTGAGGTCGATAATAAACGAGATATTAGCAATTTTGTGCTCTGACCTTGAACATGAGGTCAAAGGTCAAGTTCAAGGTCATGAGAAAATCCAGCATATATCATTTCCTATATGCCCACAATTGATTCCTAGGCTTTAAAGTCGATAATAAGTGAGATATTAGCCATTTTTGCCTTCGACCCTGAAAATGAGGTAAAAGTTCAAATTCAAGGTCATGACGATATTCAGCATATATATATATCATTTCCTATATGTGCACAATTGATTCCTAAGCTGTAAAGTTGATAATAAGCGAGAGATTCACTATTAAGGTCAAATTCAAGGTCATGAGAATATTCAGTATATATCATTTCCTATATGTGCACAGCTGATTGCTAAGCTGTCAGGTCGATAATAAGTGAGATATTAGCCAATTGTGCTTCGACCTTGAAAACGAGATCAAAGGTGAAATTCAAGGTAATGACAATATTTCTATATGTGCACAATGGATCGCTAAGCTGTAAAGTCGATAATAAGCGAGATATTACCCATTTTGTGGTCTGACCTTGAAAATAAGATGAAAGGTCAAATTCAAAGTCACGAGAATATTCAGATATATCATTTCCTATATGTACTCAATTGATTACGAAGCTGTAAGGTCGATAACAGACAAGATATTAGCCATTTTGTGCTCTGACCTTGAAAATGAGGTAAAAGGTCAAATTCAAGGTCATGACAATATTCAGATATATCATTTCCTATAAGTGCACAATTGTTTCCTAAGTTATAAAGTTGATAATAAGTGAGATATTAGCCATTTTATGCTCTGACCTTGAAAATGAGGTCAAATGTCAAATTCAAAGTCATGACAATATTCAGCATTCCCAATTGATTCCCAAACTGTAAAGCTGATAATATGCGAGATATTCGCCATTTTATGCTCTGACCTTGAAAATGAGGTCAAAGGTCAATTTCAAGGTCATGACAATATTCAGCATATATCACTTCTTATATGTCCCCAATTGATTTGTAAGCTATAAAGTTGATAATAAGCGAGATTTTAGCCATTTTGTGCTCCGACCTTAAAAATGAGGTCACGGTCAAATTCATGGTCAAAATAATATTCAGCATATATCATTGACATTAGAGCGTTGGGGGCGAAGCCCCCAACTCTCTACATGTCTATGTGCTGACTTTTTCATGGAGGTTTCATACCAACCTATCGACGCCCGTTTTGGCATGTAAACCTTTGTACACCTACTTCAAATAAGGATTTTCTTCGTCCTTGACATAAAATCTCTCGATTTGATGGCAAGCTTTGAATATTCCACAGATATATAATGCATGAATCGATGTGACAGGTTTGAGAAAATTACGCAAAATGGTCAGCTCGTCTGAAAAACGTCAAAATGGCGGAGCCGATGGAAATTCACGTTCCCAGAATGCAAAGCAAATTTTACCGCAATGAAGCGTACTTTGGAACGCACAATTTTCCGTGCAGCATTTTGTGCATGCATGTAACTTTGCATGTGGCCTTTTTTTGACGTTATGAAGTAAACACAACGATTCGTCTGCGGTACCACGACTACATTTACCGTAATTTGACATTTTTTATTACATGAGCAGGTGTTCCTTGCTGGGTTGCGAAACCTTTTTATTTTAAACTGGTCTTTCAATTTGCTCAGTATGTATGTGTTATCTATATCATGATATCGGATACAGATATTCCTCATAGTTCCCAATATTTTAAGGAAATTTTATTGAGCTTCAATATCATTCAATCAAGCGTATCTGTTTTATTGAGTTCAAAATAAATGGAATATGATTGAAGTACGATTATGTGGTTCATCATAATATAGGGAATGAATTGGAATCATGTGGGGCATGATATGGTTCAGTTTTCATTTTTTTGCAAGTGGGGGGGGGGACGTTGTGTAAGATACAGTCAGCTGTCGTGGTGCTGATGATGTGCTCGAGCTCTAATGTCATCTCCCGCAGTTAGCTGCATTTTCTTGTTTCCTATATGTCCATAATTGCAGAGTGTCTGCCCACTTTGCAAACAAAAAAGTTAGGAAAATTTTCGCCCAAAAGTCGCCGTTGCAAAGTATCCGCCCATTTTGCAAATAAAACGTTACAAAGTGTCTGGCAAAAAGTGGTCGTAGCAAAGTGCTCACCCACTTTGTTGGAATCGTTGCAAAGTGTACGCCCAAAATGCTACCTAAAACTTTCGAGTGTAGTGGACATGTGTAAAATATTAGAAGGATTGTGGGTTTGGTGGTGAAGCACCAAAATCGGCACAGTTCAAGCTGAGTATATATATTGATCTTAGCTACAATACTCAGCCAAATTTTGCTCGAATCCAGAAATATGACCAGCAATCCAAGATGACAGTCATAGAGGAGTCAAAATATTGAAATGGTCATATCTGTCACAATAAACAACACAATGAGTCAAATAATGTGTCTATACATTTCGTACTCGGGGAAGCCAACTGGACAGACTTGACATACAGCTACAGTGACATAAAAGTTGTCAAGTAGGCAACAGCAGCCTTAACTGAAAGAATGTGTATAGCACCCGCCCCGTACCCAGCTGATAATATGCGAGATATTCGCCATTTTATGCTCTGACCTTGAAAATGAGGTCAAAGGTCAATTTCAAGGTCATGACAATATTCAGCATATATCACTTCCTATATGTCCCCAATTGATTTCTAAGCTATAAAATTGATAATAAGCGAGATTTTAGCCATTTTGTGCTCCGACCTTGAAAATGAGGTCAAGGTCAACTTCATGGTCAAAATAGTATTCAGCATATATCATTTCCTATATGTCCATAATTGATTCCTATCCTCTATTTGTAATATTAAGTGAGATGGTAGTAATAATGTGTCCGATTATAAAGCATAGGAGAATTTAACATGGGAAAGTCATATTCGGGCCAAGTTTGGGCCAAAGTGGCCCACTTCGAGTGATTCAAGCGCAAGGAAACTTATACACATCAGAGAGATACATATGAGGAGTGTTATGTATCAAAAAGAAAAAAGTTACTGAGCAGATTTTGAGAAAATAGCCGCCAAAGTCCAAGCTCAGGCATTTTCCGTCGAAAATGGCCGCCATTTTGAAAAATGCGAAATCAAAAAATAAAAATAAAACCTTTCCTGGAAATATTTTTGGGTATTTTTTTCGCAAAATTTCAGGAAGATTCGACCGTAAACTTTAATGACAAAAATGTGAACGGACGGACGGACGACAGGCGCAACGCCACGGCAATAGGTTATTGGACTGAAAGTCCGGTAACCTAAAAATAGGAGGCCAAGACACAGAATATAAATTTTTAGGCCTGACATCCATCCCTCCTGGAACCCGACCCCAGTACTTCTGAAATATAAACGTATAAACTTTATTCATTAGAACCTCGATAATGTCTGCCCTCGATAATCGTTGCAAAGTGTCCGCCCAAAAGTCGTCATTGCAGAGTGTCTGCCCACTTTGCAAACAAAAAAGTTAGGAAAATTTTCGCCCAAAAGTCGCCGTTGCAAAGTATCCGCCCATTTTGCAAATAAAACGTTGCAAAGTGTCTGGCAAAAAGTGGTCGTAACAAAGTGCTCACCCACTTTGTTGAAATCGTTGCAAAGTGTACGCCCAAAATGCTACCTAAAACTTTCGAGTGTAGTGGACATGTGTAAAATATTAGAAGGATTGTGGGTTTGGTAGTGAAGCACCAAAATCGGCACAGTTCAAGCTGAGTATATATATTGATCTTAGCTACAATACTCAGCCAAATTTTGCTCGAATCCAGAAATATGACCAGCAATCCAAGATGACAGCCATAGAGGAGTCAAAATATTGAAATGGTCATATCTGTCACACAATAGACAACACATTTAGACAAATACTGTGTCTATACATTTCGTACTCGGGGAAGCCAACTGGACAGACTTGACATACAGCTACAGTGACATAAAAGTTGTCAAGTAGGCAACTTACAGCAGCCTTAACTGAAAGAATGTGTATAGTAGAGCCCTGTGTGGGTCGGAAAAAGTGGCCCGCACCCGCCCCGCCCCGCAAGTATTAAACCCGCACCCGCCCCGCACCCACACACTTAGCCTGCGAGCAGCCCGCACTCAACTCGCATGTGCAAAGTTCAACCCACACCCGCCCCGCCCCGCAGTGACTGAGCCCGCACCCACCCCGCACCCGCAAGTAACCCGCACCGAACTCGCAACAAACACAACAGAGTACTGAAGGTTAACTCAACCGTGTTGTTTTTATCTGAGTGAAACATTGGAGATCTTTGATATTCATATCCATGTGAAGCCCACTCCAACCCCTGCCAATACGGATCAACTCTGTATCACAAGTACAGTTTGATCCATATTTTAGTGACTTCTGAAGATCCAGAAGCAGATGGTTACAAGGTGTATGAAGGAGTGGGGCAGTGTGATTACAATGACCCAATCGCCTTTGTCACAACACACAGCCAGACAGGTCCATTGTTCTTTGAAGTCCCTCACCATGACATGTGGATTGCCACATGCGGATATTACTTCACCATTAGCCCGGTATTTTCCAAAATGGAATATGCCAAAACACCTGTGGTACATCGTTCTTACCCCACCCCCCAGTCATCTACTTATCTGAGGCCATACAACATGCAATAATTACATGTGTCAGGTAGCATCTGAAAAGGACTTAATGGAATAGTATATCACATCCAAAAATCATAGTCATGCATATTATATTAAAACAAACAACACCTTAGATATGTCTAGAGGTGTTTATCCCCCCCCCCCCCTCCTGGGACCCCCTTCCAATCCATAACAACGCTGCTGGTTATCAAGAAACCCGCACATGGAATTTCCGATCCGCACCCGCCCCGCACCCACACCAGATCTACAGCGGGTACCCACACCTGCACCGCGACATAAATATACAACCCGCACCCGCCCAGCACCCGCAACATGACAATGCGGGTAACCCGCACCCGCCCCGCCCCGTGGGTACCCACAGCCCGGGCGGGTACCCACGACCCGCGCAGGGCTTTAGTGTATAGTCTAGGTAAACTGATGTTCTAGGTCGCACATACATGTAGTCGTTCCCAACAACTGTCAACACTGTTTTATGAACTGGAATTGTTTCCTCTGTGATATTTTCTTGGGTTCTTTGGTACCATGAGGTCATGGTTCCAACAAGAACCGAAAAAATCACTGTAATCCCTTTTGATTATCGTGTCCTCTCAAGATTCTATTTGAGCTGTCAGTGTATCCGCATGTTCGAAGTGCTCCTTGTTGCCTAGATCCAATTTGCGATTGGCTAATTATTCCTCTATGAAAACGCACTTTCACAGCAGAGCCCGTTGCTGTTAGATAAGCAGTATCTTTGGTTGCATCTATTATTGAGCACAACAACGGCAAATCCATATTTCTTAGTCATTTGCTCAGCATGAATTTGACAAAGACCATTACACGTAGACCCTCGAGGCCAGGACAAACGAATGAGTTCTGTTCCAGTATTGTTCACTGAATCAATAACCGATGAAGTGCTGATCAGAGTGTAAAGACACATGGAGGCCGGATTCGAGACAGGGCTATTAACAATTTCAGTTCAGCAGCAACCATATGAAACTAATGATAAATAGAAGCATAATTCTAAACACAGGGGAGATACATCATTGTAAAACTTTGGAATGGGGTGATAGCTCGGGATGGGCTCAATTTTGAAAAATAAAAAGTAATTGGTCATTCTGAACTCAATGGTTTGAAAAGTCATCGAGGAGAAAAAAAACGGTTATCAAACCAGAACACTTGCACTTTGAACAACCATGAGGAGCAAGAATGAGATCAAAGGTTGGTTACCACAGGAGAATACACAGAATAATACGTAACAAGCAGTGCTCCATACAGCTCCTGAGCAGTACATGGATACCTGGTTGCAATACAGGATGTAGATACACTGATAACTCAAACAGCAATTTATTCAGCTCGAGATAAGGACACAGTACTTGTTGATTCTCCTGCTTCGTTATGCTGAAACAGAGGAGCGAGACCTATTCATGGTACCAGCACAGAAATATTGTTCCATGAAACAGTGTTCGAGAGTTGCTTGGTCCAACTATATGCAACCATCCTTTCAACACAAGGATGTGGCATGACCTCTCATCTCTTTGGATTGGGGCGAGACTGCAAGTCAGGAACCCAAAACTTTATGACCTTAGCAAGCGAATGTGAGCAGGTGAGAGCATTCACCACTTCGGAACAAACGCCAAAATACATATCAATTGCAGGAGAAAAAGCCTGGGTGTCATTATACGGACGTGGCGATCATAGATGTCAGTTCTTCTTCCAGTTATTGGTTAAGGAACGATTCGCCAGGGAGTGCCTGATATAGATCTGCTGTCTTTCAATGGCATATGTCATTTGACTCAAAGGAGGCTTACTTCTACATTCCATCCATCCATCCATCATCGAGGTGCTACTGATGGTTCTGAGCTCTTTCTTTCGGTATGTCCAATGTTCCGTATTTGTACACCTGTGTCTCCCATCCGCTTTTTACCTGAGTTCACCACTACAGTATTTGTCTAGCAAGGTATATGGATGACTGGCTGTTTACAGCTTCCAACCAGCAGACTGTGGTGTAACACACCAACTTGGTAGTCCATCCATACCAGAATGTCTGCTAGATTGTCAACCTGCTGAAGTCTGATCACATATACCAAGGTATGGAAAAAACACGGTTCCACTCATCCAACAAAGGTCCATTTTCAAAGAGTTCTAAGATCTTGCTGGATCATATATTGTATGATTCTCACATGTATAATTCTGTTTGACGAATTATAAATGATTTACAATATTTTGGCGGCCATCATTAATTTTCGTTCCTAACATGACCACCAAATGGTAAAATTTGGGGAGGTTACTGGTTACGAATCGGACGTACAGTATTCGAATCGATATGCAATCAGCATGCACAACTCGTTGGTGAACGGTAATTTTTTTTCTTGCATGACCTCCTCCTCTCTCTCATTTACAGTGGTCCCTCTGAGATAAGACCGACCCTTCTGTCAGGCTGTCAAAGTCGTATCCATGGGGGAGTCGTTAGGGAGAGGATGTTACCAACCCTCGAGTGCCCGAGTTCACGAGGGGGCAACCTATTTCGTCAATGAGCACATCAGTGATCATCAGCAATGAACGATCGATCGTTTCCACACCTCACTCCATCTCCCCTGTCTCTTACAGTCACGGTTAATTTCAATCATGAGGGTGACAATATGACATATGCCTGCCGACATGATACTTTGAAATAATATGTCCTCAGGCGACTCACCAGAGAGCAGGTTAGGTCTCAGGCATTTATCTTTGGGTGCTGTTGGTTTCAGGTCCACTACAAGATTTCCGAAAGGCATGGATGTTCCCCTGTCGAATTCTTGGAGACGCTTTTGGGGGCAGGAAGGGTACATTTGCCTGGCCAGGGTCATGACTAGTTGCTGATCGATATGGTTTCTGAACAGAGTTCGGTAATGACAATTTCTACTCTGAGGTGGGTCTTGTTGTAGTAAAGGTTTTGATTCTAGTAGATGAAACTAAGGTTTCTGTGGTGGCTACCTTCCATGAACAAAAGTCCGTAAGGCTCAGATCCTTCGAAGATGTGAACATGAGGTCACCCATGATGACGATTCTATTTTCTGTCGGTGAGACAAAGTCATCAATATTTTAATTCATTGGTATCACCTGTATAAACTGCACCGAATGCCACATAATAATCTTGATGATGTCGTAGAGGGGTTGCAATCTCCTGTACAGTCATATACTCCTGGTCAAGACAGGGAATATTTGACCAGATTCCAAGAGGGATTTATGCAAAAAACGTCTTCCCGCACCCTGTGGGTCCCAACACAGTCAGGGTAAAGGAGTATTGGACTACCATGTGGTCCAGTTAGTTCAGAAACAATGCTGTTGCGGCACTTGTGGCAGTGGTGCTGGGGCGGCTGCTTGGATGCTGCTGCTTGGATGCTGCTGTTGATGCTGCTAGATGTTGCTGGTTAGATACTGCTGCTCATTGGATGCTGCTGCTGCTGTGGCTGCTGGAATACTGTTATGATGTTGCTACTGAAATGCTGCTGAGAGATTGCTGCTGCTTGGATGCTGCTGCTGTTGAAATGTTGCGGCTTGGATGCTGTTCGAAGAATGTTGTGGTTGTGGTTGATGCTGTTGGGGGATAATTTTGCTGCTGCTGATATTACTATGTTTTGTTTTGCTGCTTCTGAAGAGGTCCATGCTTCGCACAAACTATTGCCCATGCTTCAACAGCACTTTGGCCCGCCATCGTCTGTGTGGGTGCAACTAATTTCTGCACCACATTCAGTGTATTGTCCGCCTGAAGTGAGAATCTTGAGTGGCATGTCGGTGTTGATGATATGACATCCAAAAGGCAAATGAGGACAGGACTCAATACCATGACTTACTTTACTCCCAACCTCAAATCATTGCTCAATTCTGATTGATTGAAAACAATACTGTGTACCACATGATAATTGGTGCGTCATGATGTTTCGAATTTTTAAAGTACGTTATGATACTCCAAACATTCATGGAAGCATTATGATATTTGAAACATCTATGGCTCCATGAGGTTATTCGATACATTTATGAGTGTATTATGATATTCAAAACATTCATGAGTACGTTATGATATCAGGTCTAAAGGTGGCGCTCCCCAGCAAATGTCATTTTAGCCACCATGATGTTGTATAACTAGAGGTCATTCAGTGCAATTTGGCTTAAATCCCCGTCCTTACTACTCTCAGATCCTCTGGATCTATGGGTGTAAATATAATCATACACTGATTTGTATGTCCATATCTGGTAATGCTGCTCGCATATGGAATGATAGTGCCAGATGCCACAAATACTTATAAACAATGCATATATCGTATTGTAATATCGTAATATCGTATTGTAAAACACTCGTAACATGTGTTTCACTATATTTACAGATGATATCTATCGAAATTATAATCTCATGAGTTTTACGAGTCACGACATATCTTTCCTCTCACTAACTGTAGATCCCCAAATCATTGCGCTCGAGCATTGCACACTAAATTAGATGTACATGTATGTTGGGCCTATTACGTGAACAACAAACTGACTCAAATAGCTCCAGTCAAATAGCTTCAAACAAGATTTTCTTATTTCCAAGCAAAATTCGTAGTTCGTAGCCAGGTTTTTAATTTACGACGAGATTTTTTTTTAGTTTATAACAAGATTTTTTCAGTTCCCAATAAGATTTTTCTCTAGTTTCAAACTAAACCTACAGTGGCTGATAAGTGACATTGTGAAAAATATCTATTTATTTCTCGAAGTAATCCTGACTGACACATGAGTTACATGATATTAACGGAAATAACATTTCTTACGCGGAATTAACAATTTTTTACGCGTAAATAACGTTATTTATGCGCAAATAACATCATTTATGTGTACATAACATTTCTTACGCGTGAATAACCTTGCGTACGCGTAGGTAACATTTCTTACGAGGAAAAAACATTATTTACGCGAAAAAAACATTATTTAAGCGGAAAAAACATTACCTACACGGAAATAACATTATTTACACGTAAATAAAATTATTTACGCAAAATAAAGTTATATTTACAGGTAAGTAACGTTTTCCCGCATAAATGAAGTTTTTTACACAGAAATAACATTATTTACACAGAAATAACATTATCTACGCGGAAAGTATGTCAACTATGAACAAGTCAAGATTACTCCGAAAAATAAATAAGTTTTTTTCGCAGTGTCACTTATCAGCCAATATCGTATATCAGTTAGCTACGGTGGCTTATAAACCACCCTTTGTTTACCTTTTCTTAGCTTGCGTAGAGATTTTTTCACAATTGCTGAGACATAATCATAATCATGAACATAATCGTCTTCATTATTATCACAATCATGATTATGTTTCTCATTATGTTCATTATTGTGGTTTTGTTTCAGTGATTGTGAAAAAAGCTGCGCACACACACAAAATTTGTTGGAAACAAAAATAAAGCAAAAAACCCTGTTGGAGACTAAAAAATCTCGGCGGAAACAAAAAAATCTGGTACACTATTTGACAAACTGAGGGTGGTTATGAGTACCTGATATCCAATCCGGTCTCTTTGTATTGATGACAGATTTTTCATTAGATTCATCAGGAGAACAGGGACTAACAAAGGATACCCCGCACCTGCCCCACTTTCAGATATGCAGGCCGGAAACTCTCACTCTTCAATGAAAAATCATAGCCATCGACCTCAACTGCTGCTACAGTGGTGACTTGTTTACTCTGGCGTGTTCATTCAAAACTACGTTTATTTCACAATACTTGTTATTTGGTATTTATGTGTTACGCTCTATAATGATAAAGAGGTTCATAGCATGTGAGTAATGCAATTATGATGTGGACTCGAGCTTATCTCTCAACAAAGCCAGTAATGGTGAGATGACCAGAGCCATTATTAGTCGTCGATGGCTTGCGATGTTGCATGAATGATTAGACCCTTACGGGAGAATTAACATATTTCACACCAATAGACGATCTATTAATTTCGTGCATTGTACACACTACTATTTTTAACTGTATTATAGTATTCCTAAATTTTCACCCATTCTATCTTTGAGAACTGTAACAAACTACCACTCAACAAACTAAGCATAACATACAACAGGGAACCCTTCAAATTGTTGTTTTTTTCAGCCCCAATGGTGTCATGATTTCAGTTCCATACCTATTCACCCTGCAGCTAGCCGCCGAACGTTATCTGACCCAATTCTTTTGTGTTGGGGTCAGGTCATGTTTATGTTAACGTTCTGTTGTCTTCAAAAGTCTGACACATGATGTAAACAAGTGAAAAATAACACTTTCCAAGTAAGTACACTTTTATAATCTATTCGATTCTATGTCCGAGGATGTTATGTAAAGTTGTGCATTGAGATTGCTAACAGTTTGCACTGCGACGATGTAACACTGAAGTCCGGGATGGATGTAAACTTCCCTCAATTTGGAGTACGAAAAATTAGCATTTTTGAGAGAAAATTAACATACATGTACAAAGGTTGTTCAGTTTGAAGTTTATATACAATACATTGTTGTATCTGTTCCATACTTTGTGTTGTCAATTAATCCGTGACATGTTAACGTTCTGAGGCTCGGGTTAAAGTCATAGTAGCAAGGTACCATTACATGGTTTTATTTCTGGTCATATAAAGACATTATGGACATTTGGTGATGAAAAAAGGTGTTCGCGGTAATTGGTAACTAATAACAGCGACATGTAATGGAGTATATTGAGCCAGTATTGCAATCGCCTTCTCCAGCCGATGAAAGAAATAGCTTCAGCAATTTCCGTAATCGTGACGTCAGTTGAGGCAGAATGTGCTTTGATGGCTCGCCGAAAACGTAAAATACGTAATTTGGTGGCCAGCCCAAAGACGAAAAATCACTTCAAAATGCATGCGATTCAACAGAAAACACGCAAAAACCAGCAAATACTGGACATCTTGCAGTTCAACAAACCTCCGTTCTGGGTGAATGAATAGTACTGATTCTGAATTTCAAAACAAGAAATGTCACATTTCTGCTATGTCACCCCTTCACTTGAATTGTCAAACATTCTTCAGGGGAATGATTATGCAACATGCAGTTTTACCTTGCTGGCTACATGTACTTTCAGATCTGCCTCAACTGACATCACAAACCACGTGACCCACACTAAAATCAGGATCAAAATCTTCGGCAATTTACGGAATGAGTGCCTATTTGGTTCGATATCTCGAAACCCATTGATTGTATTCGTAAAATTCGTTCGTATTCATTGAAAACTATTCATAACAGACTAAATGAAAAGCACTTTCATCGGCATGCTACTAGGTCTTTAACGTTCTGTTGATGCTTGAAATGTAATCATGGATTTCTACTCTCGCCATATGGAAGCAACATCTATTAGGTTGAGATCCTCGAGCTTTTAGGTTTATTGTTCGGTACATTGTATAGGACGAACGAAACTGAACAGCACTCACAGATATTGAATCCTGACTATAATTCGATCCACAGAACGTTAACCACGGTAGCAGAACGTCATTTCAACAACGGAACAAGTATCAC
Organism: Terebella lapidaria; assembly: GCA_949152475.1. NCBI lineage: Eukaryota > Metazoa > Annelida > Polychaeta > Terebellida > Terebellidae > Terebella > Terebella lapidaria. The sequence goes on along the minus strand of OX424563.1, from coordinate 30,815,237 downwards.
TCGTGTATTACACCTATTCATGCCTGTTCTCACATACTGTCCAATATGTGCATTCAGTGTTACATATGACATTTCGGAAAATATTGTTTTATGACTAAAATTAGGTACAAAAATACATTGAATAGTGAACGATGTTCGTGGAAATGAGCAAAGTGTCAACATTACACGACACTTTTCTCAATTGTGGGCTATAAAGTTAAGACTCAGAGCAATAATACAATTCAACGGTATCCACATGCAGTCGATGCACAAGTCCAACAATATGATGAGGAAAAATATATTTTGTTCCCGTATATCTTCATATCTGGTGCAAAAGAAGGTTAACATAAACATAACCTAACTCAACACAATAGAATTGGGTCAGATAACGTTCGGCGGCTAGCTGCAGGGTGTATTGGATGATAAAGGTGCTCAGCTTTTAGAGCGTTCCAAAGATGCAAAGCTCCAACAATGCAGTTTAAAACAAGTTGTAATAACATATTTTGTGCTGTATTTTTCGGCCCATCGTTACCATATACCTGTTGTATTACCCCAACTATGTGAATTTTCTTGGAGATTGGAGCAAACAAGCACAAGCACAAGTTTACATATGAAAATCTTTATTCCAATATATCGTATCAGAAGGAATTTAATAGCTACGAAACAGTGAAATCATGTCTAGGAGGTGATAGGGCAGTGCAGCGTTGCGAATGGCCGTTTGACAAGGAAAATTTTGCATATGATCAGGTGACGGAAATAGGGCTTGAGATCATTGATTTGCTCGCAGAACAACATGGTCATGTAGTTTAGTGATATATCTATCATGAGTGCTGGTTAAAGTTGTTTACTCCAGTGATTTTTAAGCAGTCCCACTGATATGAAAAGTTTTCTGGTTGTTGTCATAAAAAACAGCTCATGTCGATCAACGATCAAAGAAAAATCATTGTTAGGTGTGTCATTGTCAGGAACACAGACGTATATAAGGGACGGTTTTTATCTGCCATATGGCGGTCTACGTGAATTATACTTGTTCTGCTCAGTGACCAGACTGAGTGTCCACCGAGGTCACTCTATTGTAACGAAGTCATTCGGTGGATCGTCTATTCAGCGCGTCATGTAAATGGGTTGATGGGTTTTTTTTGTTAGATATCCACTGCTGGGGGAAAATGGGACCGGTAACTAATTGTTACCCACCCTTCAGGGAATCCCCCCTCCCCCCCTCCACACACACACACATATAGTGCTCAACAGAGTGGATATCCGATAGTTTTTGTGCGGTTTCCCGTGAGCCATGATCCGTGCGCCGTGCGCCATCCAGAAACGACGTCACGCACTTTATTCCGAAACATACCAAGATATTATCACGAAACTTTCTGTACACATACATGGGCCCTGGGGTAGGTTGCTATTGAGTTTCTGCCGAATCGGGGAGAAAAAGTTGGCCGCCACAAAAAAAAAATCATAACATCACGAAACTTTTTGTACGCATACATTGGGTCCTGAGGTACGTTGCTATTGAATTTCAGCCATATCGGAGAAACAAGATGGCCACCACTAAAAAACATTATTTTTTCAGGGAAAACGGCGTCACACATTTTTTTTCCAAAACATACAAGGGGACACCTGTGCCGTCGTGAGACCAACTGCCTCTCCCCCACCGCCCTCTATTGAAAACCGTGCCAATTAGATAGAGGGCTGACACAGATATCGCTTCACGAATTCCGGTGAATCAGTGTCACCACAGGCACAAGATAAACAGCAAAAGCGTGGAACAATAAGACAATGTTTTATATATGGTCGGACGGCAATGAATGACACTGCTCACCAAATGTCCTGTGAACGGATATCCAGGGATAATCAATCGATAATATCCGTTTTTTTTTCAAACTGCACCACAATTACAAAAATGACCGGAGTGATTGTTGAATACGCAAAAAAGTGCTGTACTGCATGTAAAGAATTGTGAATCTAAACGTGCATTGTAGCGACCGTCCAAACATGAATCAACGAGAAATAAATGGCTTTTGTTCCTCAAGCACCGTGGCATTCATATGACTTGACCAAATAAGTTGGCCACGTGTTATAACTTCAGTACTTCACCTTCAAGTTGGTATCAAGAAGCGATGCCCCCCCCCCCCCTGCAATTCCTACCCCATTTCAAGAACTTGGCAATCTACCACACTAGGTGATGATTCTTAGCTGACTTCAAATGATTACCATTGAAACTCGAAAAGAAGGCAAAATGCACAAAATGGCTTTCTGATGCCAGAATAGTGTAGATTGCCTTTTTTCTCTTTTCGAGCTATGCTTAACGTCTCGGTGTGAGAAGTTCAATCATATTAGCTTTTAATATCACCGGCCGAAACGTATGGAAACAATTGAGAAAAATCATAATATAGTTCTGTGTAAAATTACACCTGTCTGCCACATGATAATAAAATACGCTAAACCTCCAATCCCACAGTTCAGAACCATACAATCATTTACTACATCATATATACACTCATTTTGATGTGGTTCTGAATGAAATCTCGAGAGTTGAAGAAAACGAATGTGTATTTCTCACATTTTGTGCGTATGGTCGGCTTTTTTACTCAAGATGGATAAATAAAACAGAACCTTTAGTTCATACCACAGGTCAAAATAACTTATCCAAAGGATGAGTTGGGATTTTATCACCATTTTAAAAAGTCTGAGAAAAAAAGATTGTCGTATAATGAATCAAATATTGTTGAATACAAAATCAGTTGCTTTAAAATCAATTACAAAATATTTCCAGAAACATTTCGATGACCACGTCATACCAGTTACTCTTCATGTGTATCCCGTCAACACAGAGATCAGCTCGACTTATCCCAACATCCCACAAGTTGACAAAACCAAATGTATTATTTCCAGTAATTAAATCATCATACAACTCATCGAAGAGAACCAAATTCAGGGCGTGGATCTTCTGGTTGGCCAATAGTCCCCCAAATCGCTTGTTTTTGAAAGGCTTAGCGCTTCGTACTGACTCAAACTCCCCATGGCAAGGTGTGAAGAAAACTCGAGTGGACTTCGGGACATAGTCTTTGATCAGCTGGCGAATAGTTCGGATGTTGTTGATGAAAGTCCTCACGCCCTGTTTTTTGATGTGGTGCATTGGAACAAAGAGTATGATAACATCAGGGTATCTGTTCTTGAGGAACAACTTGAACAGGAATTCCTGGGATGATTTGATAACTATTTTGTTCTTTCTGTCCCTTACTAGCACGTTTCGGTCAGAGAATAACATCATTGGGAAGCTTCCCAAATTAACATCAAATCGTGGATTGGTTCTCACTGTGCACCGATAAGATGCTCCAGTACAAGTGCCGCATGCCATCCTCTTCACAACAACACGAGTAGCCAATGATGTATTCATATTGTATGTCAGAAACTTTCGGTCGGGTGTGTATTTGCCATCTGTGCGGTTTTCTACACTTACAGCTGTGCAGTTTGTCAGTGAAACCTTCTGGAATTTCCGCAGCAATGCTTGGAAATATTTTCTGCCATTTGAATCTCCAATAATTAGAATGGATGATGTGTGTTGTCGGTTTAAACATTCTTCAAGTTTGGTGGTATCCATGTTGTATTCCAAGCGACAATAGCTGGGTTGGAAAGTTTCTTGCCCTGCTGTCCAGGTCCCTTCTCCAGGGAAGTGTTTGTTTTTCTTGTAGAAGTCACGGAATAGTTCATGTGTACACTGCGGCTTACCTACAATTTTGTGATCAACACTTCTCCCTTCAGAATCCTTGTCATTGTTTCTAATGTCCGAGCGTGTTGCAAATTCAGCTGTTTCGTTTTTTGCCAATATTCCATTTCCATTATAGTAGTAAAAGAAAAACATTCAAAATAAAACAACGTACAACAACATGTTCCCACGAGTACAAGTTATAAAAGGGGTAGCTTGCTCTCCGCCTGCCATGATTGCTTACTGTGGGACTAAACACCGGGTCCCAATTGCACCAACGGCATGATTCACCCCGGTCCTAGTACAGACGTTTATTTCAGTTCTACATATATACGCATGTCGAGCACAGGGGACAGACGGGAAAACATCAATCAATCTGTAAATGGCAGCCAGATCAAACGGACGTGTTAGGGGACCGTTCTAGATTCTGATAATCACTGGAAATGAAGCCATGCTGGGACCTTCTATTACAGTGTATAGCAGGCTAATTTTCGCTGTGGATGCATTTCAGTTATTGAGGAAATACAATGACTGAGGTAGCATGGGCTGCCCAGGTAGTAGTTTGCCTGAATGAAGAGCATTGGTTGCCAAGTGTGTTTATACCACGCCAGAAATACATATCCTTTAACGTTTTTCTGGTAATAATAATATGTAATTGTAATAGGGCCAATACACTTGTACATAGAGCTTATGTTTGTATCATAAGCATACAAGAAGACATATGGTGCATTTTTGTGACCTTGAACTCGACCTCAGATGACCTTGAAGGGTGAATCTCAGGGTCATGTCTGACCGGGAAATGAATTGTAGCCTTCTGGCTTGTGATTAGGTACCTATGTACTTGTCATATATCTATTCCATGGGGTTTGCTTCAGATTTCTAAATTATTTTCATAGGTTGTTGGGCAGTTGTATACTAATTCCATCAGGTGTACAGTAGAAACAGCTACGTTTAACACACTGTCTGCCCCTGGTGACGCCAGTGTGTCTTTGGATAAACTATTTGGTCGGGCTTTGTTTTTATTCCAAAATGTTCTATTTTACGTTTGTTATTGGTATCATCAAAATCTGACTATTGGTGGTAATAGACTGATACTTACATTCAGCTACGGTGGCTTATAAACCACCCTTTGTTTACCTTTTCTTAGCTTGCATAGAAATTTTGTCACAATTGCTGAGACATAATCATAATCATGAACATAATCGTCTTCATTATTATCACAATCATGATTATGTTCCTCATTATGTTCATTTTCGTGGTTTTGTTTCAGTGACTGTGAAAAAAGCTGCGGACACACAAAAAATTTGTTGGAAACACAAATAAAGCAAAAAACCCTGCTGGAGACTAAAAAATCTCGGCGGAAACAAAAAAATCTGGTACACTATTTGACAAACTGAGGGTGGTTATAAGTACATGTACTTGATATCCAATCCGGTGTCCCTGTACTGATGACAGAGTTTTCATTAGTTCCATCAGGAGAACAGGGACTCACAAAGTATACCCCACACCTGTTCCACTTTCAGCTATGCAGGCCGGAAACTTTCACTCTTCAATGAAAAATCATAGCCATCGACTTCAACTGCTGCTACAGTGGTAACTTGTTTACTCTGGGCGTATTCATTCAAAACTTCGTATATTTCACAAAACTTCTTATTTGGTGTTTATGAGTTACGCTCTATAATGATAAAGAGGTTCATAGCATGTGAGTATTGCAATTACGATGCGGACTTGAGCTTATCTCTCAACAAAGCCAGTAATGGTGAGATGACCAGAGCCATTATTAGTCGTCGATGGCTTGCGATGTTGCATGAATGATTAGACCCTTACGGGAGAATTAACATAGTTCACACCAATAGACGATCTATTAATTTCGTGCATTGTACACACTACTATTTTTAACTGTATTATAGTATTCCTAAATTTTCACCCATTCTATCTTTGAGAACTGTAACAAACTACCACTCAACAAACTAAGCATAACATACAACAGGGAACCCTTCAAAATCAGCCCCAATGGTGTCATGATTTCAGTTCCATACCTATTCACCCTGCAGCTAGCCGCCGAACGTTATCTGACCCAATTCTTTTGTGTTGGGGTCAGGTCATGTTTATGTTAACGTTCTGTTGTCTTCAAAAGTCTGACACATGATGTAAACAAGTGAAAAATAACACTTTCCAAGTAAGTACACTTTTATAATCTATTCGATTCTATGTCCGAGGATGTTATGTAAAGTTGTGCATTGAGATTGCTAACAGTTTGGATGAAAAGTGTCTTGCACTGCGACGATGTAACACTAAAGTCCGGGATGGATGTAAACTTCCCTCAATTTGGAGTACGAAAAATTAGCATTTTTGAGAGAAAATTAACATACATGTACAAAGGTTGTTCAGTTTGAAGTTTATATACAATACATTGTTGTATCTGTTCCATATTTTGTGTTGTCAATTAATCCGTGACATGTTAACGTTCTGAGGCTCGGGTTAAAGTCATAGTAGCAAGGTACCATTACATGGTTTTATTTCTGGTCATATAAAGACATTATGGACATTTGGTGATGAAAAAAGGTGTTCGCGGTAATTGGTAACTAATAACAGCGACATGTAATGGAGTATATTGAGCCAGTATTGCAATCGCCTTCTCCAGCCGATGAAAGAAATAGCTTCAGCAATTTCCGTAATCGTGACGTCAGTTGAGGCAGAATGTGCTTTGATGGCTCGCCGAAAACGTAAAATACGTAATTTGGTGGCCAGCTCAAAGACGAAAAATCACTTCAAAATGCATGCGATTCAACAGAAAACACGCAAAAACCAGCAAATACTGGACATCTTGCAGTTCAACAAACCTCCGTTCTGGGTGAATGAATAGTACTGATTCTGAATTTCAAAACAAGAAATGTCACATTTCTGCTATGTCACCCCTTCACTTGAATTGTCAAACATTCTTCAGGGGAATGATTATGCAACATGCAGTTTTACCTTGCTGGCTACATGTACTTTCAGATCTGCCTCAACTGACATCACAAACCACGTGACCCACACTAAAATCAGGATCAAAATCTTCGGCAATTTACGGAATGAGTGCCTATTTGGTTCGATATCTCGAAACCCATTGATTGTATTCGTAAAATTCGTTCGTATTCATTGAAAACTATTCATAACAGACTAAATGAAAAGCACTTTCATCGGCATGCTACTAGGTCTTTAACGTTCTGTTGATGCTTGAAATGTAATCATGGATTTCTACTCTCGCCATATGGAAGCAATATCTATTAGGTTGAGATCCTCGAGCTTTTAGGTTTATTGTTCGGTACATTGTATAGGACGAACGAAATTGAACAGCACTCACAGATATTGAATCCTGACTATAATTCGATCCACAGAACGTTAACCACGGTCGCAGAACGTCATTTCAACAACGGAACAAGTATCACTCGTGTATTACACCTATTCATGTCCTGTTCTCACATACTGTCCAATATGTGCATTCAGTGTTACATATGACATTTCGGAAAATATTGTTTTATGACTAAAATTAGGTACAAAAATACATTGAATAGTGAACGATGTTCGTGGAAATGAGCAAAGTGTCAACATTACACGACACTTTTCTCAATTGTGGGCTATAAAGTTAAGACTCAGAGCAATAATACAATTCAACGGTATCCACATGCAGTCGATGCACAAGTCCAACAATATGATGAGGAAAAATATATTTTGTTCCCGTATATCTTCATATCTGGTGCAAAAGAAGGTTAACATAAACATAACCTAACTCAACACAATAGAATTGGGTCAGATAACGTTCGGCGGCTAGCTGCAGGGTGTATTGGATGATAAAGGTGCTCAGCTTTTAGAGCGTTCCAAAGATGCAAAGCTCCAACAATGCAGTTTAAAACAAGTTGTAATAACATATTTTGTGCTGTATTTTTCGGCCCATCGTTACCATATACCTGTTGTATTACCCCAACTATGTGAATTTTCTTGGAGATTGGAGCAAACAAGCACAAGCACAAGTTTACATATGAAAATCTTTATTCCAATATATCGTATCAGAAGGAATTTAATAGCTACGAAACAGTGAAATCATGTCTAGGAGGTGATAGGGCAGTGCAGCGTTGCGAATGGCCGTTTGACAAGGAAAATTTTGCATATGATCAGGTGACGGAAATAGGGCTTGAGATCATTGATTTGCTCGCAGAACAACATGGTCATGTAGTTTAGTGATATATCTATCATGAGTGCTGGTTAAAGTTGTTTACTCCAGTGATTTTTAAGCAGTCCCACTGATATGAAAAGTTTTCTGGTTGTTGTCATAAAAAACAGCTCATGTCGATCAACGATCAAAGAAAAATCATTGTTAGGTGTGTCATTGTCAGGAACACAGACGTATATAAGGGACGGTTTTTATCTGCCATATGGCGGTCTACGTGAATTATACTTGTTCTGCTCAGTGACCAGACTGAGTGTCCACCGAGGTCACTCTATTGTAACGAAGTCATTCGGTGGATCGTCTATTCAGCGCGTCATGTAGATGGGTTGATGGGTTTTTTTTGTTAGATATCCACTGCTGGGGGAAAATGGGACCGGTAACTAATTGTTACCCACCCTTCAGGGAATCCCCCCTCCCCCCCTCCACACACACACACATATAGTGCTCAACAGAGTGGATATCCGATAGTTTTTGTGCGGTTTCCCGTGAGCCATGATCCGTGCGCCGTGCGCCATCCAGAAACGACGTCACGCACTTTATTCCGAAACATACCAAGATATTATCACGAAACTTTCTGTACACATACATGGGCCCTGGGGTAGGTTGCTATTGAGTTTCTGCCGAATCGGGGAGAAAAAGTTGGCCGCCACAAAAAAAAAATCATAACATCACCAAACTTTTTGTACGCATACATTGGGTCCTGAGGTACGTTGCTATTGAATTTCAGCCATATCGGAGAAACAAGATGGCCACCACTAAAAAACATTATTTTTTCAGGGAAAACGGCGTCACACATTTTTTTTCCAAAACATACAAGGGGACACCTGTGCCGTCGTGAGACCAACTGCCTCTCCCCCACCGCCCTCTATTGAAAACCGTGCCAATTAGATAGAGGGCTGACACAGATATCGCTTCACGAATTCCGGTGAATCAGTGTCACCACAGGCACAAGATAAACAGCAAAAGCGTGGAACAATAAGACAATGTTTTATATATGGTCGGACGGCAATGAATGACACTGCTCACCAAATGTCCTGTGAACGGATATCCAGGGATAATCAATCGATAATATCCGGGTTTTTTTCAAACTGCACCACAATTACAAAAATGACCGGAGTGATTGTTGAATACGCAAAAAAGTGCTGTACTGCATGTAAAGAATTGTGAATCTAAACGTGCATTGTAGCGACCGTCCAAACATGAATCAACGAGAAATAAATGGCTTTTGTTCCTCAAGCACCGTGGCATTCATATGACTTGACCAAATAAGTTGGCCACGTGTTATAACTTCAGTACTTCACCTTCAAGTTGGTATCAAGAAGCGATGCCCCCCCCCCCCCCCTGCAATTCCTACCCCATTTCAAGAACTTGGCAATCTACCACACTAGGTGATGATTCTTAGCTGACTTCAAATGATTACCATTGAAACTCGAAAAGAAGGCAAAATGCACAAAATGGCTTTCTGATGCCAGAATAGTGTAGATTGCCTTTTTTCTCTTTTCGAGCTATGCTTAACGTCTCGGTGTGAGAAGTTCAATCATATTAGCTTTTAATATCACCGGCCGAAACGTATGGAAACAATTGAGAAAAATCATAATATAGTTCTGTGTAAAATTACACCTGTCTGCCACATGATAATAAAATACGCTAAACCTCCAATCCCACAGTTCAGAACCATACAATCATTTACTACATCATATATACACTCATTTTGATGTGGTTCTGAATGAAATCTCGAGAGTTGAAGAAAACGAATGTGTATTTCTCACATTTTGTGCGTATGGTCGGCTTTTTTACTCAAGATGGATAAATAAAACAGAACCTTTAGTTCATACCACAGGTCAAAATAACTTATCCAAAGGATGAGTTGGGATTTTATCACCATTTTAAAAAGTCTGAGAAAAAAAGATTGTCGTATAATGAATCAAATATTGTTGAATACAAAATCAGTTGCTTTAAAATCAATTACAAAATATTTCCAGAAACATTTCGATGACCACGTCATACCAGTTACTCTTCATGTGTATCCCGTCAACACAGAGATCAGCTCGACTTATCCCAACATCCCACAAGTTGACAAAACCAAATGTATTATTTCCAGTAATTAAATCATCATACAACTCATCGAAGAGAACCAAATTCAGGGCGTGGATCTTCTGGTTGGCCAATAGTCCCCCAAATCGCTTGTTTTTGAAAGGCTTAGCGCTTCGTACTGACTCAAACTCCCCATGGCAGGGTGTGAAGAAAACTCGAGTGGACTTCGGGACATAGTCTTTGATCAGCTGGCGAATAGTTCGGATGTTGTTGATGAAAGTCCTCACGCCCTGTTTTTTGATGTGGTGCATTGGAACAAAGAGTATGATAACATCAGGGTATCTGTTCTTGAGGAACAACTTGAACAGGAATTCCTGGGATGATTTGATAACTATTTTGTTCTTTCTGTCCCTTACTAGCACGTTTCGGTCAGAGAATAACATCATTGGGAAGCTTCCCAAATTAACATCAAATCGTGGATTGGTTCCCACTGTGCACCGATAAGATGCTCCAGTACAAGTGCCGCATGCCATCCTCTTCACAACAACACGAGTAGCCAATGATGTATTCATATTGTATGTCAGAAACTTTCGGTCGGGTGTGTATTTGCCATCTGTGCGGTTTTCTACACTTACAGCTGTGCAGTTTGTCAGTGAAACCTTCTGGAATTTCCGCAGCAATGCTTGGAAATATTTTCTGCCATTTGAATCTCCAATAATTAGAATGGATGATGTGTGTTGTCGGTTTAAACATTCTTCAAGTTTGGTGGTATCCATGTTGTATTCCAAGCGACAATAGCTGGGTTGGAAAGTTTCTTGCCCTGCTGTCCAGGTCCCTTCTCCAGGGAAGTGTTTGTTTTTCTTGTAGAAGTCACGGAATAGTTCATGTGTACACTGCGGCTTACCTACAATTTTGTGATCAACACTTCTCCCTTCAGAATCCTTGTCATTGTTTCTAATGTCCGAGCGTGTTGCAAATTCAGCTGTTTCGTTTTTTGCCAATATTCCATTTCCATTATAGTAGTAAAAGAAAAACATTGAAAATAAAACAACGTACAACAACATGTTCCCACGAGTACAAGTTATAAAAGGGGTAGCTTGCTCTCCGCCTGCCATGATTGCTTACTGTGGGACTAAACACCGGGTCCCAATTGCACCAACGGCATGATTCACCCCGGTCCTAGTACAGACGTTTATTTCAGTTCTACATATATACGCATGTCGAGCACAGGGGACAGACGGGAAAACATCAATCAATCTGTAAATGGCAGCCAGATCAAACGGACGTGTTAGGGGACCGTTCTAGATTCTGATAATCACTGGAAATGAAGCCATGCTGGGACCTTCTATTACAGTGTATAGCAGGCTAATTTTCGCTGTGGATGCATTTCAGTTATTGAGGAAATACAATGACTGAGGTAGCATGGGCTGCCCAGGTAGTAGTTTGCCTGAATGAAGAGCATTGGTTGCCAAGTGTGTTTATACCACGCCAGAAATACATATCCTTTAACGTTTTTCTGGTAATAATAATATGTAATTGTAATAGGGCCAATACACTTGTACATAGAGCTTATGTTTGTATCATAAGCATACAAGAAGACATATGGTGCATTTTTGTGACCTTGAACTCGACCTCAGATGACCTTGAAGGGTGAATCTCAGGGTCATGTCTGACCGGGAAATGAATTGTAGCCTTCTGGCTTGTGATTAGGTACCTATGTACTTGTCATATATCTATTCCATGGGGTTTGCTTCAGATTTCTAAATTATTTTCATAGGTTGTTGGGCAGTTGTATACTAATTCCATCAGGTGTACAGTAGAAACAGCTACGTTTAACACACTGTCTGCCCCTGGTGACGCCAGAGTGTCTTTGGATAAACTATTTGGTCGGGCTTTGTTTTTATTCCAAAATGTTCTATTTTACGTTTGTTATTGGTATCATCAAAATCTGACTATTGGTGGTAATAGACTGATACTTACATTCAGCTACGGTGGCTTATAAACCACCCTTTGTTTACCTTTTCTTAGCTTGCATAGAAATTTTTTCACAATTGCTGAGACATAATCATAATCATGAACATAATCGTCTTCATTATTATCACAATCATGATTATGTTCCTCATTATGTTCATTTTCGTGGTTTTGTTTCAGTGACTGTGAAAAAAGCTGCGGACACACAAAAAATTTGTTGGAAACACAAATAAAGCAAAAAACCCTGCTGGAGACTAAAAAATCTCGGCGGAAACAAAAAAATCTGGTACACTATTTGACAAACTGAGGGTGGTTATAAGTACATGTACTTGATATCCAATCCGGTGTCCCTGTACTGATGACAGAGTTTTCATTAGTTCCATCAGGAGAACAGGGACTCACAAAGTATACCCCACACCTGTTCCACTTTCAGCTATGCAGGCCGGAAACTTTCACTCTTCAATGAAAAATCATAGCCATCGACTTCAACTGCTGCTACAGTGGTAACTTGTTTACTCTGGGCGTATTCATTCAAAACTTCGTATATTTCACAAAACTTCTTATTTGGTGTTTATGAGTTACGCTCTATAATGATAAAGAGGTTCATAGCATGTGAGTATTGCAATTACGATGCGGACTTGAGCTTATCTCTCAACAAAGCCAGTAATGGTGAGATGACCAGAGCCATTATTAGTCGTCGATGGCTTGCGATGTTGCATGAATGATTAGACCCTTACGGGAGAATTAACATAGTTCACACCAATAGACGATCTATTAATTTCGTGCATTGTACACACTACTATTTTTAACTGTATTATAGTATTCCTAAATTTTCACCCATTCTATCTTTGAGAACTGTAACAAACTACCACTCAACAAACTAAGCATAACATACAACAGGGAACCCTTCAAAATCAGCCCCAATGGTGTCATGATTTCAGTTCCATACCTATTCACCCTGCAGCTAGCCGCCGAACGTTATCTGACCCAATTCTTTTGTGTTGGGGTCAGGTCATGTTTATGTTAACGTTCTGTTGTCTTCAAAAGTCTGACACATGATGTAAACAAGTGAAAAATAACACTTTCCAAGTAAGTACACTTTTATAATCTATTCGATTCTATGTCCGAGGATGTTATGTAAAGTTGTGCATTGAGATTGCTAACAGTTTGGATGAAAAGTGTCTTGCACTGCGACGATGTAACACTAAAGTCCGGGATGGATGTAAACTTCCCTCAATTTGGAGTACGAAAAATTAGCATTTTTGAGAGAAAATTAACATACATGTACAAAGGTTGTTCAGTTTGAAGTTTATATACAATACATTGTTGTATCTGTTCCATATTTTGTGTTGTCAATTAATCCGTGACATGTTAACGTTCTGAGGCTCGGGTTAAAGTCATAGTAGCAAGGTACCATTACATGGTTTTATTTCTGGTCATATAAAGACATTATGGACATTTGGTGATGAAAAAAGGTGTTCGCGGTAATTGGTAACTAATAACAGCGACATGTAATGGAGTATATTGAGCCAGTATTGCAATCGCCTTCTCCAGCCGATGAAAGAAATAGCTTCAGCAATTTCCGTAATCGTGACGTCAGTTGAGGCAGAATGTGCTTTGATGGCTCGCCGAAAACGTAAAATACGTAATTTGGTGGCCAGCTCAAAGACGAAAAATCACTTCAAAATGCATGCGATTCAACAGAAAACACGCAAAAACCAGCAAATACTGGACATCTTGCAGTTCAACAAACCTCCGTTCTGGGTGAATGAATAGTACTGATTCTGAATTTCAAAACAAGAAATGTCACATTTCTGCTATGTCACCCCTTCACTTGAATTGTCAAACATTCTTCAGGGGAATGATTATGCAACATGCAGTTTTACCTTGCTGGCTACATGTACTTTCAGATCTGCCTCAACTGACATCACAAACCACGTGACCCACACTAAAATCAGGATCAAAATCTTCGGCAATTTACGGAATGAGTGCCTATTTGGTTCGATATCTCGAAACCCATTGATTGTATTCGTAAAATTCGTTCGTATTCATTGAAAACTATTCATAACAGACTAAATGAAAAGCACTTTCATCGGCATGCTACTAGGTCTTTAACGTTCTGTTGATGCTTGAAATGTAATCATGGATTTCTACTCTCGCCATATGGAAGCAACATCTATCAGGTTGAGATCCTCGAGCTTTTAGGTTTATTGTTCGGTACATTGTACAGGACGGACGAAACTGAACAGCACTCACAGATATTGAATCCTGACTATAATTCGATCCACAGAACGTTAACCACGGTAGCAGAACGTCATTTCAACAACGGAACAAGTATCACTCGTGTATTACACCTATTCATGCCCTGTTCTCACATACTGTCCAATATGTGCATTCAGTGTTACATATGACATTTCGGAAAATATTGTTTTATGACTAAAATTAGGTACAAAAATACATTGAATAGTGAACGATGTTCGTGGAAATGAGCAAAGTGTCAACATTACATGACACTTGAAACAGCATTCTCAATTGTGGGCTATAAAGTTAAGACTCAGATCAATACATACAATTATAGGGTATCCACATGCAGTCGATGCACAAGTCCAACAATATGATGAGGAAAAATATATTTTGTTCCCGTATATCTTCATATCTGGTGCAACAGAACGTTAACATAAACATGACCTGACTCCAACACAATAGAATTGGGTCAGATAACGTTCGGCGGCTAGCTGCAGGATGTATTGGATGATAAAGGTGCTCAGCTTTTAGAGCGTTCCAAAGATGCAAAGCTCCAACAATGCAGTTTAAAACTAGTTGTAATAACATATTTTGTGCTGTATTTTTCGGCCCATCGTTACCATATACCTGTTGTATTACCCCAACTATGTGAATTTTCTTGGAGATTGGAGCAAACAAGCACAAGCACAAGTTTACATATGAAAATCTTTATTCCAATATATCGTATCAGAAGGAATTTAATAGCTACGAAACAGTGAAATCATGTCTAGGAGGTGATAGGGCAGTGCCGCGTTGCGAATGGCCGTTTGACAAGGAAAATTTTGCATATGATCAGGTGACGGAAATAGGGCTTGAGAACATCATTGATTTGCTCGCAGAACAACATGGTCATGTAGTTTAGTGATATATCTATCATGAGTGCTGGTTAAAGTTGTTTACTCCAGTGATTTTTAAGCAGTCCCACTGATATGAAAAGTTTTCTGGTTGTTGTCATAAAAAAACAGCTCATGTCGATCAACGATCAAAGAAAAATCATTGTTAGGTGTGTCATTGTCAGGAACACAGACGCATATAAGGGACGGTTTTTATCTGCCATATGGCGGTCTACGTGAATTGTACTTGTTCTGCTCAGTGACCAGACTGAGTGTCCACCGAGGTCACTCTATTGTAACGAAGTCATTCGGTGGATCGTCTATTCAGCGCGTCATGTAGATGGGTTGATGGTTTTTTTTTGTTAGATATCCACTGCTGGGGGAAAATGGGACCGGTAACTAATTGTTACCCACCCTTCAGGGAATCCCCCCTCCCCCCCCCCCCCCCTCCACACACACACACATATAGTGCTCAACAGAGTGGATATCCGATGTTCTTTATCCCCCAGATGTGGGACATATAGTTTTTGTGCGGTTTCCCGTGAGCCATGATCCGTGCGCCATGCGCCATCCAGAAACGACGTCACGCACTTTATTCCGAAACATACCAAGATATTATCACGAAACTTTCTGTACACATACATGGGCCCTGGGGTAGGTTGCTATTGAGTTTCTGGCGAATCGGGGAGAAAAAGTTGGCCGCCACAAAAAAAAAATCATAACATCACGAAACTTTTTGTACGCATACATTGGGTCCTGAGGTACGTTGCTATTGAATTTCAGCCATATCGGAGAAACAAGATGGCCGCCACTAAAAAACATTATTTTTTCAGGGAAAACGGCGTCACACACTTTTTTTCCAAAACATACAAGGGGACACCTGTGCGGTCGTGAGACCAACTGCCTCTCCCCCACCGCCCTCTATTGAAAACCGTGCCAATTAGATAGAGGGCTGACACAGATATCGCTTCACGAATTCCGGTGAATCAGTGTCACCACAGGCACAAGATAAACAGCAAAAGCGTGGAACAATAAGACAATGTTTTATATATGGTCGGATGGCAATGAATGACACTGCTCACCAAATGTCCTGTGAACGGATATCCAGGGACTATCAATCGATAATATCCGTTTTTTTTTTCAAACTGCACCAATCGCTGGGTGATCGCAATTACAAAAATGACCGGAGTGATTGTTGAATACGCAAAAAAGTGCTGTACTGCATGTAAAGAATTGTGAATCTAAACGTGCATTGTAGCGACTGTCCAAACATGAATCAACGAGAAATAAATGGCTTTTGTTCCTCAAGCACCGTGGCATTCATATGACTTGACCAAATAAGTTGGTCACGTGTTATAACTTCAGTACTTCACCTTCAAGTTGGTATCAAGAAGCGATGCCCCCCCCCCCCCCCCCCCTGCAATTCCTACCCCATTTGGCAAAAATTCAAGAACTTGGCAATCTACCACACTAGGTGATGATTCTTAGCTGACTTCAAATGATTACCATTGAAATTCGAAAAGAAGGCAAAATGCACAATATGGCTTTCTGATGCCAAAATTGCATGTATGGGCTGAAATTAACATTAGTGTAGATTGCTTTTTTTCTCTTTTCGAGCTATGCTTGACGTCTAGGTGTGAAGTTCAATCATATTAGCTTTTAATATCACCGGCCGAAACGTATGGAAACAATTGAGAAAAATCATAATATAGTTCTGTGTAAAATCATACCTGTCTTCCACATGATATTGTAGTATGCTAAAACTCCAATCCCACAGCTCAGTACCATATAATCATTTACTACATCACATATACACTCACTTTATGTGGTTCTGAATAAAATCTCGAGAGTTGAAGAAAACGAATGTGTATTTCTCACATTTTGTGCGTATGGTCGGCTTTTTTTTACTCAAGATGGATAAGTAAAACAGAACCTTTAGTTCATACCACAGGTCAAAATTACTTATCCAAAGGATGACTTGGGATTTTATCACCATTTTAAAAAGTCTGAGAAAAAAAGATTGTCGTATAATGAATCAAATGTTGTTGAATACAAAATCAGTTGCTTTAAAATCAATTACAAAATATTTCCAGAAACATTTCGATGACCACGTCATACCAGTTACTCTTCATGTGTATTCCGTCAACACAGAGATCAGCTCGACTTATCCCAACATCCCACAAGTTGACAAAACCAAATGTATTATTTACAGTAATTAGATCATCATACAACTCATCGAAGAGAACCAAATTCAGGGCGTGGATCTTCTGGTTAGCCAAGAGTCCTCCAAATCGCTTGTTTTTGAAAGGCTTAGCGCTTCGTACTGACTCAAACTCCCCATGGCAGGGTATGAAGAAAACTCGAGTGGATTTCGGGACATGGTCTTTGATCAGCTGGCGAACAGTTCGGATGTTGTTGATGAAAGTCCTCACGCCCTGTTTTTTGATGTGGTGCATTGGAACAAACAGTATGATAACATCGGGGTATCTGTTCTTGAGGAACAACTTGAACAGGAATTCCTGGGATGATTTGATAATTATTTTGTTCTTGCTGTCCCTTACTAGCACGTTTCGGTCAGAAAATAACATCATTGGGAAGCTTCCCAAATTAACATCAAATCGTGGATTGGTTCCCGCAGTGCACCGATAAGATGCTCCAGTACAAGTGCCGCATGCCATCCTCTTCACAACAACACGAGTAGACAATGATGTGTTCATATTGTATGTCAGAAACCTTCGGTCGGGTGTGTATTTGCCACCTGTGCGGTTTTCTACACTTACGGCTGTGCAGTTTGTCAGTAAAAGCTTCTGGAATTTCCGCAGCAATGCTTGGAAATATTTTCTGCCATTTGAATCTCCAATAATTAGAATGGATGATGTGTGTTGTCGGTTTAAACATTCTTCAAGTTTGGTGGTATCCATGTTGTATGCCAAGCGACAATAGCTGGGTTGGAAAGTTTCTGGCCCTGCTGTCCAGGTCCCTTCTCCAGGGAAGTGTTTGTTTTTCTTGTAGAAGTCACGGAATAGTTCATGTGTACACTGCGGCTTACCTACAATTTTGTGATCAACACTTCTCCCTTCAGAATCCTTGTCATTTTTCCTCCTGTCCAAGCGTGTTGCAAATTCAGCTGTTTCATTCTTTGCCAATATTCCACTTCCATTAAAGTAGTAAAAGAAAAACATTGAAAATAAAACAACGTAAAACAAAATGTTCCCACGAGTACAAGTTATAAAAGGGGTAGCTTGCTCTCCGCCTGCCATGATTCCCTACTCTGGGACTAAACACCAGGTCCCAATTGCACCAACGACATGATTCACCCCGGTCCTAGCACAGACGTTTACTTCAGTTCTACATCTGCACACAAGTCAAGCAAAGGGGACAGACGGGAAAACATCAATCAATCTGTAAATGGCAGCCAGATCAAATGGATGTGTTAGGGGACCGTTCTAGATTCTGATAATCATTGGAAATGAAGCCATGCTGGGACCTTTTATCACTACAGTGTGAAGCCGGCTAATTTTCGCTATGGATGCATTTCAGTTATTGATGAAGTACAATAGCTGAGGTAGCATGGGCTGCCCAGGTAGTTGTTTGCCTGAATAAAGAGCATTGGTTGCCAAGTGTGTTTAAACCACGCCAGGGGTAATAGCAGAAATACATGGCCTTACGTATTTCTAGTAATAATAATATGTAATTGTAATAGGGCCAATACACTCGTACATAGAGCTTATGTTTGTATTATAAGCATACAGGAAGTCATATGGTGCATATTTGTGACCTTGAACTCCACCTCAGATGGCCTCGAAGGCTGAATTTAAGGGTCATGTGTGACCGGAAAATAAATTGTGTAAATTGGGCTATACAAACCAAATGTTTGTAGACCTAGCTTATATTTGTATTATGAGCATATGGCATAATTATTGGCGGGTTTTGAATTTCTCCTGTGATGACCCTGAGTGCTCAGTCTCACGTCTGGCGTTATATGTGTAAATTGGACTCTGAGGCTACGACTCTTTCCAAAACAGCTTAGGTGTCGTCAGTGTTGTCATCCTGTATTGTCAGCAGCGGATGGTCCGCCTACAACTGCTATAAAGGTTTGTGCCGTGTTATAAAGGTTTAAGCCCTGCTATAAATGTTGGTGCCGTGTTGAAAAGGTTTGTGCCCTGCTATAAAGGTTTACGCCGTGATATAAAAGTTTGCGCCATGTTAAAAAGGTTTGTGCCGTGTAAAAAGTTTATGCCCTGCTTTAAAGGTTTGTGCCGTGTTATAAGGTTTGTGCCATGCTAAAAAGGTTTACACCATGTTAACGTAGTCCGCTACAAACATGGAGGTAACGGAGAGTCAAAATTTAAAAGTCATTTTTTGAATATTATCTCTTCAAAATGACATTATTTTTTAGAGTAAATGATCAGCATCCTAATACTGAAAAGAAAATAAGGGGTCACCGTGCTCGTTTCTTCTACATATTCGATCAAAATCACACATATTTACCTAAAATGACACAAATTCTGGCATTTTTGCGCATTTTTTCGTCCATATTCACATCTTGCATCGTGTTTTCCATGAGAACGGATACGGTGACCCCCTATTTTCTTTTCAGTTTTAGGATGCTGAACAGTTACTCTATAACATATATCATTTTGAAGCTCTAGATTATGTTGACAGTTATTTATTTTAAAAAACTCTTTGACCCCCTCCCCTCACTGTTTGGAGCGGACTACCTTAAGAAGATATGTGCCGTGTTATAAAGGTTCACATGCCCTGCTATAAAGGTTTGTGGCGTGTTAAACAGGTTTGTGACCTGTTATAGAGGTATGCGCCGTGATATAAAGGTTTTTGCCCTGTTATAAAGGCTTACGCCCTGATATAAAGGTTTGTGTCATGTTAAAAAGGTTTGTGCCGTGTTAAAAAGGTTTGTGCTCTGTTATGAAGGTTTGCACCCTGTTAAAAAGCTTCATGTCGTGTTATAAAGGTGTATACTCTGTTATAAAGGTTTGCGCCATGCTAGAAAGGTTTGCACCCTGCTGGAAACGTTTGTGCCCTGCTAGAAAGGTTTGAGCCGGGTGTAGAGGGTTTATGCCTTGCTCGAAACTAGTTTCATAACTGAAAATAACTGTTTACTAACTATGAAACTGATTTCGAAGCTACTCTCAACTCAGGCATGAATAATGGCAGCATTGGGCTGTCGTAGGGTATTGATTCTACGTCTATACCTATAAATGTTTGCATGTGAAACCAGCTATGATCTTCACCACGACCTGAATCTCCACCGTGAATGCATACAGCTGTCAGTGAATATCATGTCAACAGTAACACGTGAATGTTGCCGGGCCCGGTGGCTGTGTGATGTGCATGTGTTAAGTCATGTGCCGTCACGGTATGATTCTCGTGACCAACAGACATACATGTACACCTTTTGTGTTACCTGAATATACTTGATGTATGTTTATTGGTCACCAGAATCACACCGTGACGGCACGTGACTTACAGGCCCTATTCATGCCCGTAGTCGAAAACATACGTCTGTGATATGACCCGGTAATCTCGATGCCACTGGCCTCAAAGGAAACGTTTATTTCATCACGCAAAAGATTGGCGTACTCGATTTAGGTACATGAACTATCGAACGCGGAACTCTTACCAACTTATGCGAAAGTTCATCAAAACAAAACTTGAGAGAAATTTTTCGTTCGTTTATGAAGGACAGGCCCCATAAGCTGAACCTGTGATGACATATGTGTTGCAATAAACTTTTTGAAAATTGGTGGACCCAAAAACACTATCGAATGGATACTTGCTTGTTACAAGTGACATACCAAATAGTTCGACAACAAACAGAGTTTGACGCCAGTTATGGATAAGTGTCAACCGGCGATTCAAGAAATATTTACCACATGAAGGAATGCTCGGAGCGCTTTGGAAAATAGCTGTGTCGTTTCATTGGAGTTCAATCTACCTTTTGAAAAAGTTAATGAACTTCACTTCGTTATTTTCACAGCTTTATACTGCTTCGAAAAATTTTATTGCAAGTTGTTGACATTTGGAAGAACCGCCATCGTGACAGGATGTCAAATTGTCGGTAACGGCTAAAATGCAGACTGTGAAAATATATTTGATCAAGGCCTACACCCTCACAACCGTAATAAACGTACATTGTGCGTACTCAGCAGAACAGTTGAAAACAGAGTAGTACTTCGTAACAAAAAATATATTAAACATGGAATTATACAGCTGTAAATTTAGTAAACGCCTTCATTATGAGCATGTAAATTTCCCAAATTAAGTAACTGCAGCAACAAGTTGATATATACTCAAGCTTAATATCCCAATGTGAGAGTTTCTGGCAACTTTTACCTGGGCCAGCAAACTGCTCTCAAGCATGATTTTTTTTCAGAATTGCTGTTTTTTTCTTTGGAAAATATTGTCCTTGATGATAAATTTGCCTCTCATGGTTGACTTGGTCAGCTATTTCAGGTAAAAAGACTTATTTTGGCGGCTACTAAATTTGGTGGTTTTTCCATTATCGTCAATTCCGCCAAATAAATCGTATGCCAAAATTAGTCATTTTACAGCAATTAATATTACCTGCAACAATTTAACAGATGATGGTTATATCAACGATTTATGTATTGCACTAGTACAGTGTTCTGCAGGGGACAGTGAAAGCACATTGCACACATTATTACAAAACTGTGTTACACCAACTATTCAGAATATGTGTGGTTATTTTAATACAAGGTCTGATAACTTTTCGGTATGATGTTGCGTTTCTTGTCTGTTTGTCTGGTTCCCACATGTTCATCTTGGAATTTTCATTGAACGCTTCTGAATATTTGGGCACATATGGCTAAAAAGATTCCATTGAGGTACTTGCAGCCTACAATATTATATTTTGGTATTTTTCTCTGAAATGGCTGTCATTTTTTTCATTTTCTTTCATAGTGGGAGGTCTATGGAGTATACTGTATTTGCAGAAAGAGCATAAACTTTGGCGCATCCAGATTAAAATTCATAAACTATGCTGATATCGGTAATGAGCTTGAAAATGACCATCAATCGTGGAAACATCGATTTTGGTTTTGAAAAAACAGTTGTGGCTAACAAAATAAAGTTTTCCAGTGAACTTCCTTGGACCTTCAGATATTTGGATGGTGTAGTCTGAAGATATACCGTATCTTTGAAAATCACAGCAACTTCAGAATGATCCGACATGTGTGGTCCCAATTCTTTGACGTAGGCCTACGACGTAGGTAGAAGGAGTACAGAAAACTCTCCAGATTATTTTTTGAATACAACCGCTCACAAGTGTGCTCACAAGTCCTGGTGTTTTGAGGTAAAATGGATTGCTTTGTTTGAACGGCAAATGCTGACGTTTTGCTCCGGAATCATTGGTCTGTTTAAAGATAAACCCGGGTGTTCAATGAACAAATTAAAACACTGAGATTTGGCTGAAATTTCAAATATACATGCAGAATAATCATGATAATGTTCCTTAATGAAAGACGTGCAAAAAATTATATGTCACCAGTGAAATATCGATCTAGAACTAAGGTGTGCCAATGAGTCCCGAAGGTTGAAAAAAGACGTGATTTATGCAGCTGAGCACTCTCGAATATATGAACACATCGCACATATAATGTACCGTACACCAGTCATAGGGATCCTAAATTATCTGTCATATCAATTGGTATAGTCGGAATATATTTCTTCATGACAATTGACAAAAATAATACATGTTTGAGGACCTTCGAAGAAATAGTTCTATTCAACTTTTAGACATGGTTCTTGTAGGCTTGTTATTGCAACGTTAATTATCGCAGATATGCAACCAGGTATAATGATTTATGTCTGTTCTTGCTTGATATAAAACACTGAGATTTTTTTGATATTTTGCACATGGACACTATGTTAACGTGTCTTCCAGAATATGTCAAAAAAATGATATGTCACCACGCTTATTTTTGAGGTAGCCTTATATTTACTGTATGTAGGCTAAAAAAATTGCAGTGTTTTCGTTCAGAAAAAAAGTTATTAGAGACAAATACCACCGTAAGACCAAAATCAATATATAATAGTTATGACAATTTTGTAATATTGGTGTAGAGTACGTGTTGTCAAATGTTTGTATTTTCATCAAAGAAAAAGTATGGATTACTGGCTTCAAAATACTGCGCTCAGTGTTAGTTGCAACGATAAATACATGTACTCTGTATGTCTTGCCGGAACTCAACTAGCCGTATGGTTTTATGTCGCTTATGTGTTATCAGAATTCAAATAGGAATGAAATAATCGAAGAATATTTATTACTTTTCTGCAAATGTTGTGTAGAATTAATAGATGATGAAAAATGAGCATGTCACTGCGCTTGTTTTCTGTACATGGACAGATATGTACAAGCATGTCGTGTCTTGTAATGATACATACGATACGTGTTTTAAAGGAATTCAAGTGTCCGCGCTGTGTATTGTCCATGAATCTATACGTATCGGAAAGTAACATATTAAAAATGTGAACTAGTTTATTGCAGTTTTCTTGTAGAATTAGTTTACTGCAGTTTTCTTGTAGAATTGCATGTCAGTTCGATTTTGTCAGGCCACAGCCATATTTATATCGACACGCCGTGCCTTGTATCAGTAGATACCCGAATGTCGTACAGTAATTCCTTGTTTCTTGGAAGGATATAAGAAGCTCAATTGTAATGGGATAAACGAAAAATTATACTAGTCTAATGCAAAATATCAGTATGCCACCACACTTGTTTTCTGCCCGCAACCATAGCCTACTCATTTCGACATATCGCGCATACTACACGAGTAACTTGCAACGACTAAATGTGTAGGCCTACATTTCACTAAGAGGCTGTTTGCTGATAGGCCTAGATTAAATTCGTGTACATGGTGTACTAAAGTAGCCACCATGGTTTGTTACTCGGAATGCCAACATGTTCTAAAAACCCGTGAAATCCGAATGGATAAGCCTGATTCAATGGGAAAATTACGATGGCAAATGCCTATATCGTATACCAGGCAACGCCAATATTCCCGCGTAAAACGTCATAATGACGTTTTCGTCCGCCAGATGGAGCATGAACACCCGGGTTTATCTTTAACTGGAATACGGTATCATACTATCTGGCTGTAAACGTTTCTTTTCTGATCGTCAAAGTGATGACGTTGGTCATGCGCAACTGAAACCACCGTTACGGTCATGGGGGTCCAGGCGTTGGTAAAAAATAGTTCTGAGTCCTCGATATTTCCGAATTTTAGAAAACCCAGAAGCCTTTCTACTGGCGGGCATCACAAATGTCAGAAATATCCTCGAAGAACTTCGAAGTCTTCCCAGGTTGTGGGAACGACATAATAATGACCAATAACATCTTCAAAACATGGATTGAACTCTAGTGAAATGGCATAGCTATTTTACAAAGCGCTGCGAGCATTCCTTCATGTGGTAAAGATTTCTTGAATCGCCGGTTGACACTTATCCATAACTGGCGTCAAACTCTGTTTGTTGTCGAACTACATACCAAATGAATCTAGGAATACTGGGGGACAAAACACCATAAATAGTGGACAGTTTAACCGATTATTTCCATATCAAATTTTACCCAAACATACAGGGTTAGGGATTCAGAAAAATGTCTATGGTACAGCCAATGTAGGCTGGTTTTAAAATGTAATCAATCATTACTGGGGTTATGGTCTCAATGTACGAGTGTTGTTTTTTGGTAAAAGTTCAATTTGACATTTATACATAATTTTTCAAATACCAACCCTATCATGGCTGAGAGCAAAATATACAAAAATGGCGCCGACTGACCTGTTGTAGCCCGGTTGCTTGAAGCGTTGATGGCCAAAAGTGACCGAACGATTCCAGTAAAAGAAGAGGTGATAGAGTTTTCATCAATCAGCCATCAAATGGTATGTTCCTTCAGTGTATCCATGTTCTTGTATCATATTTCAGGGACTGAAAATCTTGTTTATAAAGCTACGCATGATTGGTTTCTCCAATGTATAAGATTACGTATGACAACAATCCAGGAGCTCCACGCGTAGCCAGATGTTGCACTGATTCATTAGCATGAACACGTAATAAGCCACGTTCAGATATAATTAAGCAAAAATATGACTTATTTTGACTCATGTACATCTTTGATGGTAAAACACAGATAACCAGGCCACATTTCAAATAAATAGTCACGATATAATGTGAGATTAATTTGAGGGACTAATTGTTTGGGGATATAATACATAGGTAATATATGTATGGGCCTTGGTCGATTGAGTCAAGTGAGAAAGCACTAATACTCAATTTTATGTCTTGTCAACAAAATTCACAATGTCCCATGCATGTGAAAACGGTCAGGTGATCGACACGGTTGGCTGAGCTCGCCACGAGTTGAGTACTTTCTGTTCCATACTCAACAGTTGTACCAAGACGGTACGAAATAAATGATATATATATATTATTATACTGAGTGGTCAAACTTCAAGCTGTAAACAGGCTACAGAATGGTATAAATGAACAAAACACAGCGGAAGGGATCCACTCTGTTGCCATATCTTCAACTTCGATAATAGTCATTCATTGTTTTGTGTACTGCCCACGAAATGACGAGTGGGCGGGATCTCTTCAAGTTCATTAGTTCTGGATGTAACATGCCCGTGAAAGAGACAGAGAGAGGGAGAATTTCAAGCATAGCTCTATGCATTTGAGCATGCCACATAGATTCACTGGTAATGTAGTTTAAATTTCTGATATTTCACGTGTCTATTACATGCTCAGTCAATTTCACCGCTTTCGTCTGTACGTATAATGCACTAATTCTTTAGTGCATTAAGCTAAACCTCAAAGCTATAACTCAAAAGTTATAGCTTAAAGTGCTTTCATAATTAGAAGACGCCAACGTTCGCTGTGATATCTCCAGTTGTATGCATTTTAAATTTACAAGACCAAAAGCAGAGTGAAAACAAACCACTGACCAAAGATGATTTAATGATTTTTTACTGATGAAGAGTAAGTGGTCATTGTAATTTAAAAACATCATGCATATTAGCGCTGTCTTTCTATTGCCTGCTAGCTCGCCTTCGTTCTTAATCATTTAACTGTCATGTCATGGAGAGCAATATCGATATACGACTGATTGTGTTTGGCCAATACTTCGTTCTCACTTTGCTTCAAGTCTGGAAAATGTAAAGTACATAGAACTGGAGTTATTACATCAAACGTTGGCGTCATTTAATTATGAAAGGACTTTGGTGCAGTTTACCCAGTACAACAACCCGTATCGCAATGAAGCTCAAATTGCGAGAAATTTGCGCAGTGGCAACAAATGTTTAATAGCTTTGGACGGCAAACTGCAATAACACTGGACTTGCGACAAACTGCGAACGATAATCGTGAGGGAGTCTCTCAAATGATTGAAACGTACTTGAGGGCTTTCAATTCCCTCGCCAGTGTCGCCAAGTCATTGGTACTGATTCGCGAAGAATTTGAACACGTTAAAGAAAATACTGGAACAATTTTCTTTATAGCAGCATGTGAGTAATCGCCCGTGTATCGACATTGAACTAGGGTTCGCGAATGGAAAGGAAGAGTCCCTGGTCCATGCACTAAGACTAGAACGCGCATCGATATAGATGCACTCAAAGTAATAACCAGACATGATGTTATGCAATATATTTCAAAATATTATTCACTAAAAGTAATGCAACATTATCTTTATAATATGGTGTAATCAGAACAAACATTGCCATAGATTATTCACAAGGACAACAACCCGCACACACGTTGAAACTATGTGCTAAACTGTGCTAAATGACTATTGTCTCCCCTGGCCCATTAATCACAGGGCCTGCCCAATGGCTCCTCCTGCATCACACACAGCTACAGTACATGTGTTTTCATAACCTGATTACAGCTTTAAATTGAGGTAATAAAAGTAGTTTCACTTGATTTGCAACAGGCCATATTGATTTTTGGGTTTGCCGTAGACTGAAATAATAACACTTTCGGAAGGATATACAGTGATTTTATTAAGGTATGTCAACAAGATGTTGTAGTACTCGGATGTTGTAGTACATCTTCTGTAGATCGTTTTGGATATATTTTTGAGTGCCCATCGAGGAAATGCTGTCCACAATTGTGGAATCCCCAGGTCAGTTATTCTAGACGTTCATTTTCACATTTTGTGTGCGCATTTAGAAAACTCACTGTGTTGATTATTTGCAAAGAATACAATAGATTTCATCAATTATATCTTTATATAGGTATGTTTGTTGGATGAATAGGGAAAAACATTTTTGTTAATTAGAATAGTTTTTTTGATACACAACATATTCAAAGTGGGGCCTCATCTGAAGACATTCAGTACATTGAGAGACCTGACTTAGAAATATTTATAGAAAACGAATTTGAAAGCATATGTATAGAAGCCAGCTTTAACAATAGAAATATCATTATACGATAAATCTAAAGATAAAAAGATATTTTTAATTTATCGTCCAGCGTCTCTTCTGCCATGTATTTCTAAAATACTTGAGAAAGTCAAACATAAGAGGTTTTAGAATTATTTGAAAGCCAATAATGTATTGTATGATAGTCAATATGGTCTCCGGCCTAACCGTAGTTCGATCAATGCAGTAAGCGAACTTAACTATATCTGACCGAGTCACAGGAACGAGCCGTCGATGTTTTATGCGTTTATTGTAACATAGGAATATACCTAAAAATAACAATATAAATATTTGTATAAAACGTATACAATGAATATGACGAATAGATGAATGAACAGTATTTCATTACTAGTATTCCAGATTCATAAAGAAATGTACGAGTCGTGGTACAATACCAATATATTCAATAACCAAATTACATAATTATATATTTGATATTTGGATTACACTGGTTGAAAACGTACCCCGTGAGTGCAGAATACTTCACCGTTTAGCATGAAAGTATAACAACGTGGTAAACCGCCTGAGACCAACTAACCTAACATGATATAAGATATTACGAATAGTTTAGTCACAACCCAGTAATAATCCGTTTCTAATATGATACTGTTGAAATAAATTCCAATATAATAAGATATAGCTAAACTAAACCCAAGGTACTACATACCCCATGTGCCGTAAGGTCAAGTCTGTCGATGTTGTCCGGTGGACAGCGAGCGTGGAACTGACCACGAGGAAAGTCTGAGAAGGGAGACTTCAATGCGTCGGTCGTCAATAGTCAATGCTGATTGGTCGATGTATGGTGATGGCATGGTGATTTGATAAACATTTGCCTATTATTTTTATTAGGAATAACCTTGTGCTTAGGTTAAATGCATTAGTTTAGTTATCTTAAATAACCAAATAATCCTTGGATGCGCATACAGATTCATCGGCCTCATCGAAAGAGTTTATCAATCGAACGCGAGACATCCTATATCGCAAATACTGTGGTATACAGACGCTATGACGGTAACTGATAGTAGCGATGCAACGTTATGCACAAATCATAATGTACTCGGTATGAATGACAGATATAGAACATAACGCACGGTCACATATATAATATGAAAAGCATTTGAAAATAATGAACATGTCTTGTCAGTGTTCCTGGACCTCTCCAAGGCTTTTGATACTATAGATCATATAATTTTATTGAACATTATGGTGTTCGAGGAGTGGCCTTGGAGTGATTCAGGAATTATTTGACTGGGTTGTCACAATATGTGCAGATGAATGTTCATGCATCTGAAACTTATGATATGCAGTGTGGGGTGCCACAAGGCCTTGTGTTGGGGCCCCTTTCATTTACACTTTATTCCAATGATTTGCCACATAACCTAAGCTATTCTCAGTGTATATTGTTTGCTGACGATAGGACTGTTTTCAGTCAATCTGAAGTTATTGAACAATTGTATAAATCCATGAATAGAGATATAGAAACTTTATCTAATTGATTGGTTTGAGGCAAACAAATTGTCACTGAATACCGGAAAAACCTATAGTATACTTTTCACGAAGAATAAAGATATTGCAAATAATTTCAATTTAATAATGGAAAATGATGTGATAACGGCAATTAATGAAACAAGTTTTTGGGGGTCGTTATTGACAAGCATCTTGAATGGGGTTCACATATCAATATGTGCAGGAGAAAGTTAACTTCTAGTTTGTACATTATGAATTCATTGAAAAGATTATTCTCATGTGCATTGTTGACCACAATATATTATTCTATGATTCACCTGTATCTCACTTGTGGTACAATATTATGGAGTTCCGCTGATATACAAAAGCATAGGGTAATTTGCGAAAGAAGGCAGTTCGAATAGTGCACAAAACAACTTATAACGCGCATACTGAAAGTTTATTCAAATAAAGTAATAGACTTTTGATCCGTGATATTTTTACCAGTCAAACTCTCAAATTTATGTACGAGTATGTTCACAGTGAGCTACCACCTCCTCTGCAGTCCATCCACATACGTACTTCAAATATACATAACTATTCTACCAGACAGTCGAATAATCCAAGACATATTTTATACAAAACTCGTGCATCGGGAAAAAATTTTATTACTAAAGGACCAGATCTATGGAAGAAACTACCAAATTCTTACAAACAATTGAGGAGTAAATCTGCATTTAAATATAATATACCTGATTAACAAGTATAGTCAGTAATTGCGCTCTCACTTGTCACCCTGCAACATATCTTAAGGCGGTGACTGACCTAGTTCTTTTGTCTAGGGGTCAGGTCATGTTAGTTTCATCGACTTGTGCTCAGGTTTTTTGGAAAGAAGATCAACAAAAGGTAAGAAAAATGCAAACATGATCACGTTCATGGTCATTTTCAATGAATTCTGCACATTGTATTTCGATAATCTGTTCTCGGGAGTTAAGATAATCATCTCATGTTTCATACATCCTGCGCATATGCACTAATATCTTGTAATTTTTTAGTTATTCCTAAATTATTCCACATGCTTGTCGTGTCACCGATTCGAGTCAAGCGTCACAGACTTAGGTTTACATTTTGGGTATAACATACCCACTGGTTGAAGGAGTTGAACTGTACAATGAGTTCTCAGGAAAGGTGTTCTCGTGCAGGGTTATAGCGATATCCTATTCATGGTTTCGTGAACCGTACGCAGCAATATATTGTGCAGTATACATTCCAACAACATTTCGTAAGACCGCGTTATTGATGTGTTGGTGCACAGCATATTCACCTCCACTCCAATGTAATCTGCGTCTCCGTAGTTCTGTGTCAATGCAGTTCGAATCAATTTTCCGTCGTACTGAAGTATGAAACAAGTATGTAGCTACTGTCTGCAATGAGTTCAACATTTTCCAGCATGTCATTGAAGATCCTCGAGAAATATATCAAAATTGATCTTCATGTAGCCTTGCTTAAATTACAAATCGTAAATCGGGCCACCCATACTAGTAAAACACTTTTTATTTGTTTAGGTATGAAAAGTCATCAGCAGCCCGATATTCTATGAAAAGATATCCTTCTGTTTATCGTGTTTATTACCTGGTTTCCTAACACCAGCAGTAGGGGACAGTGAGTTTGGGACAACTCCTCGAAGGGTGGTTTCGGAGGGACAGGCAAACAGTTTCGTGATTCATCGTCGCACGACATGAACCTGAGCCAGCGAGCTCCGAACATATTGAATCCCGCCGTCCACCACATAAAAGTGTCATCACTGTGTTGAAATGTATCGCGGGATGACACGCACGACAGATACTCATTGAATAGCTTGAACGACATGGTGTCCCTGCCTGTAAGACCTTTTTCAATATTATGTGACAAATTGTCATAAAAACGGTCGTAACCAGCAAGCGTTGCAAACACTGGCGGATTTAGGGGGGGGGGGGTGCACCCGGCGCGCACCCCCCCCCCCCTATTGGGCCGTGAAAAAAGAGAAAAAAAAAAGAAAAAAGAGAGAGCAAGAAGCTATAGGAAATTTGGGTATGCACCTACATGTAAGGAAATATAAGTGTAATTTTCCTCGTTTGATATTTTTGACCGAGGGGGGAGGGGGGCAGGATAAAATTTCAACAAAAACCTGTGACCCAGAAATATGTTAAGGTGCATTACAGCGTTACAAAGGCCTAACATTCGTTGGTCAATAATTATGCAATTGATTGTCATTAAATTTGGAATTAATTTTTAAAATGTGCCAAATTTAGCATTCTTGTTTGTCATACAAACTTGAGAGTACATCTCGGGATAGTCCGGAATATATAGGAAATATGCACAGTTCGACAACTGATACTCAAAAAATCTTGCATGAAAACAGTGAATAGAGAATGATAAGCCTGTCTATATTGTCGGTTACCACAGTATCTAGGCAAATACCAATGACGTCATCAGACTGTGTATAGAACTCGCCCACATGGCGGGCCGCTTTGAGGAAAAAAATGATTCGCCCGAATTTGAATCTTGATTTGGAAACTCAATTTGGGCACGTAATACTCATTTTCAGACCCAAATTTGTACGATTTGTACGATAAAGCTATCGCAGAATGAATACATTTTGTCAATTCTAAAAGTGATAATAGCTTTAAAGCTCTGTTTTGTCTATAGAATGAGAAATCGTAAGAATTTGGGTCTGAAAATGTGTATTACGTGCCTAAATTGAGTTGCCAAATCAAGATTCAAACTCGGGCCAGTCAATCTCGCATCAATTGAGGGCAAGTTCTACACACAGTCTCATGACGTCATTGATATTTGTCTAGATACTGTGGCAACCGGCAATGTAGGCAGGCCGATCATTCTCTATCCACTGTTTTCATGCACGATTAACGGCAATTTTCTGATTATCTGTTGTCGAACTGTGCATATTTCCTATATATTCCTACTATCTCGAGATGTACTTTCAAGTTCACGTGACAAACAAGAATGCTAAATTTGGCTGATTTTAAAATAGATTTTAATTTTAATCAGCAATTAAGTTCTATGACATATAATATGTAAAGTGGCAATGAATAGTTTTGGGATAAATACATTTAAATACCAGCAATATTTATATGCATGTGTGGAATGAAAAATACTCAATCAGAGCCAGAGAGATCTCAGAATCAACCACAGAACATGAAAAAAGCTCCGGCTTCTGGGGCCCTTGAGCGGGCCCCAGACCCCACGCCGTGCAGGCTACCACCTATCCACCTTTTTTCGCTCGGTCGCTGGACTCCTCTAACCAGCTTGCCAACCCCGCCGCCCTCCCTCCAATAATAATCTAGTCAGACACACTTGACTTTATACTGAAACTGTCATTGAATATACACAGGGGATATTTTATTTTATTTATTTGTTTGTTTCTGACAGAGTTCTGTATAACTCTGGATATAACTCTGGATGTCGGCATAACTTTGAAGATAATTATATCTCATCTTTAATATTAAACGATTGATCATCACCATGTCTGGTGCATAATAACCTTAGAACAGCCTTCGAATGGTAGGACTATTAGACCTTCCTTTCTTTGAAAATCTATCCTTCATTTACAACAGAACTAAGCAGACTTCGAAAGTAAAATTCTACTTATTGATTTCACAAGGTACAGTTGTAAAATACACCTTAAAAACCATCTCAGAGACACTAAATTCCAAAAATTTCTCGGGGGGCTTACGCCTCCCCCGAACCCCCAGACCGCATAAGGCTTCGCTCGCTACGCTCGTTCACATAATTTCAAGCTTACGTTCAGTTAAGATGAGCACCCCCCCTATTCAAAAATCCTGGATCCGCCCCTGGCAAAAGTGTTTATTGCACTGCATTTCGTGCATGCAGATGGTTCGTCGCTCCCCGAAAAACTATCTCCATAAGACACTGATTTCCAAATCATCCCCCGATTCTGTAACCGAGTCTGTAGCGGAGTCGGACCCCGTCTTTGCGTCATTGTCGCATTGCTATCTTCGCAGTTTGTACATGCACACCTGATTGGACACGTACAGCTTTCTTTTTCTGCCATGATTCCTGAATGAACAAACGATGGGTCTATGGAAATAATTTAGGCATATCCACGTATTTTGAG
Organism: Terebella lapidaria; assembly: GCA_949152475.1. Classification (NCBI taxonomy): domain Eukaryota; kingdom Metazoa; phylum Annelida; class Polychaeta; order Terebellida; family Terebellidae; genus Terebella; species Terebella lapidaria. Next base: position 30,782,179 of record OX424563.1, on the reverse strand, counting down.
TGTGTATAGGGTACATGTTAATTTGGTTCATTTTCCAAATATGAAGACAAGAATATGGAAAGAACATAATATAAGCATTTGCATTATGGTGTTGCAATGCATACCGTTGATTGAACATTGGCGGTGGCTAATGCTTCCTGCGTTTCTCGTGGAGAGATACCAATCCTTTTCTGGGCGACTAACATCTTAAGTCAGTGACGCTTGACTCAAATCGGTGACACGACAAGCGTGTGTAGTAATTTAGGAATAAGTGGAAATTACAATATATTGGTGCGTATGCGCAGGATATATGAAACACGAGATGATTAACTTAGCTCCCGTGTACAGATTATCGAAATACAATGTGCAGAATTTATTGAAAATGACCATGAACGTGATCACCGTGTCAAAATTGGGGTAAATATTGACGGAAGGAACCTTATTTCTGGGGGAATTTCAGCCCCTACAAATATTTGGAAATACATAAATTTGCAGTAGTATCTCGGACATCGTATCATCCCCTCAGTTATTATATATATGCGTTATGTTGCAGAAATAGCAATTTTCTTACCGTGTGTTGATCTTTGATATTAACATGATCTGCCCCTAGACAAAAGAACTAGGTCAGTCACCGACTTAAGATATGTTGCAGAGTGTTGTGTTCACACAGTCGAGTCAGATAGCAGGGCTTTACGTTGATGTTTCGGGGTTTCAAGGTGACTTTTGTTCGGAAAGACAGAAACAATACCATTTATGAAAGTTGTCCAAACTCAGCAGTACTCTCCCAGATATACACTAGAGAGCACCTCACACATGATGTGTTGTGTTATTATGGCCGGGCCTATGGCCAATGTAAGGTGTCAACGCCTCTGGGAGGCACATATCAAACATCTTATACACTACCTTGAGACTTTGCGACGGATTGGCGACACGTTACATTTCGCAATCCGTGAATTTCAAAACTAACATTAACGTAGAGTAATCCTATAATGCTGACAGAATATGCATGTAAGCTCAACCTCATGGCATCTGATAGGTCTACTATGCACTCCAGTTCCCCTTTATGGCCCAAGTATCATACACTGCTCCTTAATCCTACTCGTCCACTATATGAATGCCATTTAATCCGTCTGTCACCTTTTTAATACTTATTGAATATAGAGGAAGGCGCAGGATATGATACTTTCTCCCTAATAATCAATAATGGGATGGAATGTAATCTAAAAAATTGATTTCACATGATCATGCGGTGAGGGGGTGCTGGCACACCTATTATACATGCCCGACTATGAGATCCGTGAATAATTCGTCAAAATTCAAGCAAAAAACCGGGGTTTTTTTTTACATATTGCTGCAGAGCATTCAATATAATTATTTTTTTTCATTATAAGTGAGTTGGCCTTGTTATTCCGGTCAGTTTGATACCAATCATGTGGATATGGGATAATATTTGACAGGCATTGGTAGGAATAACGAATTTCGCGAACCGGCCGTTTGAAGTCGATTTACTGCAAAAAGAAAAATGGCTGCCATATCAGCCACAGGCCATATTGAGAATGGCTCTCTAGCTTTTATTGATGAGTGAGTGATACTCTAACCCTCTGCAAAGTTTCATGCTTTTATCACAATGTGAACATTTTTTTTTGCTAAGAACCTGCACTGCTCAAATGGAACGCTATAAAAGCAAACGCGGCAAGAGGCGCGCTCACTTTGAAACAGCAAGCTATGTGACATCAACTTTTCGTGATGAAAAATGCAACACATGGATACGATGCACGCGGATATGAACGCGTGTTCTGACGCGTTTGTTTGTTGGATACTGTTGCAAAATCTTATTCCTGGGAATGACTGAAACGTTTGGTGTAACCAGATGCAGTACATGAACAACATACCAGATTTGTAAACCGGTGAGTATATCACTTATGTCTTTGAATTCAAAACAAAATAAGCATTTTCTCTTTCTGCATTATCTGACGGGTTGTACCCGTGTACGGAGAATGAATCATAATTTTTGCCCGAACATATATCTTTATCCTGCGTTTTTTCAATCCTTATAAAACAAATAAAAGAAAACGATTTGTACACATGTATTTACAGAATTCCTCGTAAAATCACTACGGCGATTCTAAAGTTTGATCCATGACTTCAACGTACGACTGGTAAGTTAAAGTTTTTTGTGTGTGCTATTCGTGCATTTAATTTATATGGCTGAGTGAAAGTTCTGTTCAAATTGTTCCCATAATACATTTGCTGAATAGGTATATACTAGATTTGAAGAGGAGAAATCAAACATTCATGTTTGTATATTTCATTCATGTTTGCAGGAAAATTACGTTATGCGTGATCTCTGGAGGCTTCTCTAGGATTCCGGTACATTTGCGGATGTGGGATATCGCAGGATTATTATCAAATCTCCGGAATTCCAAGATATTGTGGATATATACGTTTTCACTGGATTTCTGCAGAAGGCGGATGATTTCATGAACCAAAGCTCCAAAAATTAACGAAACTGTTGAGACCCATGGATTAAACTCGTGTGACCTCGCTCCTACTAGCTTGGCTAGTGGGATATCCCTTCAGCTCACTTGGTAGAGTGTCGGTCTCAAAACGCAGAGATCGTGGGTTTGATCCCCTGTCTGGGCAAGGAATTTTCGGTTGTCACATATGGCGCTGCGAGCAGGGTAGGTTGGTAGGGTGTGGTTAGGACATTCCCCGGTGTGGAATGGATGTATTCCAGGGGATTAACAGATAAGGACACCCCACACATCGAGGACGATGTCTCCCACCGCTGCCACCATTATGTGACCTCGCTCCTACTAGCTTGGCTAGTGGGATATCCCTTTAGCTCACTTGGTAGAGCGTCGGTCTCAAAACGCAGAGATCGTGGGTTCGATAACCGGTCTGGGCAAGGAATTTTCGGTTGTCACACTCGCACACCATAACGATTAGCTGTTTATGTACATCGAGTAACATAAGTCTGATATATGTATATGCTTGGCAATAAAAAATACAATCCCCGTGTGTTTACTGTGTCCACCAGTATTGATTTATTTTCATTCAATACCTGGGACAGGTATTCATTGGAAATAAATACCTCCCACAGAGGTTTATATGAATAGGGTAAGGCGTGGGCCTTATCCGAAATAATGTATAATTCCCCCAACAAAATCACTCCAAGCACTAAATGTCAACCCAGTCTATATGCGAGTCATAGTGCATGATTTGGGGTGCGGCCCATTGTTTGTACGAGTCGTTTTCCGAGCCTAAAAACCTGAGTCTAAAAACCTGAGTCGTGTGCAGCGAGCCGGAACGGGAGGTTATTATCTAGATATTAACCTGCCCGGAGGATAATATTTGGATATTAACCTGCCCGGAGGTTATTATCTAGATAATAACCTTCCGCTAGATCGCTGGCAGAAGAAATAGCATTTAACACACAGGTAGGCCACGATACATATAGGCTTCATGGATTCACATATGAAAGCGCACATTCACGCATTGATTACAACATTTGACGACAATTCATTGGTAAGGCTTGTCCGTGGGCACCGTTTTGTGGATATGTTTTTGATATTTCGTTCATGAAGATATCGGCTTTCTGTAAAAATCCTATGCAAATTCTTCTGTGAAATCCAGTGAGTGTGATCTTGGGAAATGGTCCACAGTCCTGGGATTTTTTTTATGTTTTAATAATAATCCTGCGATATGCCACATATACGTATATCCACGGAATCCTAAGGAAGCCTCCAGAGATGATATAGACGTATATTATAGTTTCCCTGCAAATATCAATGGAATGTGTATGTTTTTGTTTCTAAATGTAGGACATAACATAAACATATATTTAGCACATAATTAATTATACGTATTCTGAAAACAATATGAACATATCATTCAGATCGACACATATAATGCACGATTAGCACAGAAATAAACACGCTTACCAGTTGTGAAATCAAGCCACGGGTACATACATGTATTTAGGAGTCGTCGTAATGATTTTACCAGCAATAACGTAAATACGCGTATGCAAATCTTTTTCATTTTTAGCAGGACTTGAGGAATGCATGATAGTAATATATCCGTTATATATATATATTGTATTGCATAAATATACAACGGCGAGCCAGTTAGTTAATATATTCAGAATGCTAATTTTCTTCCAAACTGAAATCAGGGCCCTAGTAGGATATGCTGCGCTCTAATACAACTCGATAACTTGCTGCATACTATTTAATCCGTCTGCAATCTTCTTTATCATAATTGAAAATATAAGAAAGCGCAGCATACGCTGTTTGGGCCGAAATGAATTGGTAAATAACTCACCACTTCACTGGTTTCTTTTTTCATACACCGTATCCTGTCACACGAAATTTTGCGCCATACACATCAATAAATGTTTGCAACTGTATCCAGCAAATAAGCGTTTATATCCAGAACACGCATTTATGTGTTGCACGAGCCTGAATGTCACTGAGCTTTCCATAGCAAAGTAAGCGTTCTCTGGCAGCATTTGAGTTACTGAGGGAGAAAACAACTCAAAGGCACAATGCGAGTCCACAATATATGTATATCAAGGAGTTGTTTGTGAACTCAACGACTGAGTATTTATGAGAGGAGTGTGGAAGGGTGGGGGTGGTGCATGGGGCTGGGGTTGTGTGGGAGGGGGAATCATGCACTATGTCGGATAATGACCACGGTTTCGTGATTCGCCCGATATAATTGTGTTCCATTCTCGGATCGTGGATGAGGCAAGCCATTCTAATGGGACAATCTTGTTGTCAATACGATCACCCAGTTAAATATGAATCGCCACTACATTTCATTTTCGTGTGCTGCCACCTGTCGCCACATGTTGGTGTTATTCAATAGGGCCTGTAAGTCACGTGCCGTTACGGTGTGGTTCTGGTGGCGAACAAACATACACCTTTTGTGTTACCTGAGTGATTTGAGTTTTGAATGGAGTTCTACTCATATTAAACAAAAGGTGTATGTTTGCTTGCCACCGGAAATCACACCATGGCATCACGTGACTTACAGGCCCTATATGAACACCATCAACATTGCATGACCTGGTATCTACATAGTCCGGCACAGCGTGCAGACTATGACGTCATCCGGATTAAATTTCGGCAATGATGAAACGACTCAAGTGAACAAACATGTGTAGTTTTTGGCATACACTGTTTGTACACTCGCAGTCGTTACGGGCAGGTTCCGCATACAGGGCTAGGGCCGTATACGGCCCTCTGAGAGGACCGTATTGAAAATATGGCCCTGGTGCGAACAAACGAATTATACATTATGTGTGAAATAATACACTGTTACTGAGGTGAAATACACGATATCATGCCGAGCGTGAGGCGTGATGATCGTGTATATCGCCGAGGGGTCACCGTGTATTATTTGTCATACATAACGAGTAAAACCTATTGTTTTATTACCGAAAACGACCAGAACCACCCCAAATAATGTGGAATGGTCCTCATATATCTCCTAGAGCGGGATATGAACAATGGTTTCGCCCGTCGCGCTTCACTCCAGCAAGGCCTGTACATGTGAGACCTACATCTGCTTCACACGTAAGAGCAATACACCCATTGCACTATTGGAAATTCGGTATTATCGCCCCATTGTTTTCCCCCTAACTTGGCCTTGACATTGCTCAAGTTGCTGATTGTCCAGACGACTTAAATAGGATCTGTAGCTCCCCAATACTACTCATCTAACGAGACTCTCAATTGAGTTGTGTTCTCGCATTTTAAGCCTCAATGAAAAGAGAAGACCGAGTTACACAACAAAGGTGTCCCCGGTGTGAGCTATGCGTTTGGTAAGTCAATTTTAATGAGTTGCTGCGATGAGTTGAAAGTGATCTCAATGGCATTTTGGGGAATGCCAAGGCCACATTATGGGAAAAAAGGGGCGATAATACCGAATTTGTATAAAGATTGGATGTCATAGTATACTATCAAAACATAGAACTTGTAGTTTTGCATTCGTTCAGCAAGCAATATATCGCTCCGCAAGTTTAAATTGAAGTAAAACTTTCTACTGGACATATATCAACGCGACAGAAGACTGCAAAACTTTTTGACGTTTTACTTTCAGGTGTTTTTTGTTGATAAGAACACGTATACAATACTACCTACGTGACTCACGGTGTACTTTTAATTTTCAAGTTTGGCAAATAAATATAGAGTGGAAACAAACATGGCGGGTCGAGGCCTGAACAAGATTATACAAATATTGACCTCTGTGTCCTTGAAAACCTAGTTATCTTTCGCTCCGTATTTCATGCTTATATATAAATTTTAGAGCGCGGCCAATACTGATATCAATATTGAGCGTGTTGTCCTTATCTGAATCAAAATCTCTCCAGCAGACCATGACCGACTCCGGATACAGACAAATATTTTATATCACGTTACAACGTTTAGACCAATCACAGCACTGTTCTCGCTTCAAATATAGAATATTAGTTATCGCATGTTGTTCGTGGAATACGGAACCATAGCTACGTCTAGCTGTCCGTATATCCCATGAGGCCGTAGGCAGACCAGACGGAACAAACATGAGGTTTACCGAGAGAAGAATACTAGTATCGCGTAAATTGACCCAACTTGCATGAGAGTTAATATCCAAGTTCTGCATTTTCGCACAATTGAACGTTATTGCAGTGCTTTCCGTGGTAAAGTGAGCGCGCCCTTTGCCGCGTTCGCTTTTATAATCACTGTGGTGAGACTGGATGCACTAACGATCGTGGTTCGAACCCACTCGCGGTTCGTTTGAATATTCTTCATTTTCTCGATAATAACGATTGTGATCGATACATACATACATCTGCTGATTCTTATGCGCACGAAATAACCGTTCGTTGCAAATACATGGCGATTTATGTTGGTTTGAGCATGAGAAACTCATCTGAAAAAAGCCGAAAGATTCCCTAACGATTGTTTTTGTAAAATTGAAGATTCCCTAACGAACACGTGAAGATTCCCTAACGATCTTTTATTCAAATCCACGTTAATTAAATGTTGATGCAATGCGGCGTTAATTGTGTGTTAATGCAGTTGCTTTGAAATTGCAGGACGGATCCAGCGGTTGAAAAAGTAGTTAAAGAATAACGCATCCAGAATACACAAAGGATTGCGTTTTCATTTACAACGCAATCCAACCAATCTTTGCAGAATAAAAATATTTCAACGTTGCTGAACATCCCTTCTCTTGACACTGCAGGATCTTCTCCGCCTCCAATAACAGGGACCACTGGCAAGAATCCCATCTGATAAATGATAATAAGTATGATTTATTTGAATACCAAGAACAACATAGAACCTGGAATTGAAAGTACCCAATATGTAATAAAAGTGAAAGTGCTTCTAAACTGAATTTGCTTTAAACCTATCATAATGGCGCAGTGTGTAAGGGGTAGCGGCATCATGCGACAAGGGAAGCTTTGTGTGTGACAATGTTCTGTAAAGGGTATCAGGTGCAACGAAAATTTTACCATGATTCCGACATATAAATCACAATATATACATCACATGATTCATGAAACACAAATATGATGCTTGTATTTTGATCTTTGACTGTAACACATTACAGAAGTGACAAATTTTCCAATATTGCTGAGTAAATATATTGTCATCACTGTTCAGGAACAAACAGCCCTCATTTTCTGCACATATATCATCAACACTGGTAAGTCAACCGACTGCTGTATGAAGGTTTTTTTTTTACTAAAACTCACTTTTGCTGAAGTTTTGGTTCGTAAGCACGTGCTTGTCTAGTTTGTTAGTCGGTAAAGGGAATCAACACCGCGTAGGGTGTATCATTGAACATCGCGTAGGGCATTCATAGCGAAACAGTTCTACGCCCGTGAAATAGTCCTTATTATATTCTCTCATAATAGTCCTTGTATTTCACCCACTATAGTATCACAAATCTTCTACCTCACCATAGGCGTGTCTAGGGGGGGGGGGGGGGCACAAGGGGCACGTGCCCCTCCCCCCTCCCCCCTTCAGACAAAATCATGTCTTTATGCCCCCTCTTTAGAGAGACTGTGTCCCTGCCTTTCCATGTACCAATAATAAAGCATATAACATGAGTCCTATAAACATTTGCATTATCAAAATTACAAAAGTTACCGAGCATTAAATTCGTTCAAAACATTCTTGTGGAGATATATAATAGTTGCCGGCCGCTCCTGCCATATGAAAAGCCCCGTCGAACTTGCGGTTCAATATTGGGTTACTGTATGTGATCCGTTTCTCACTCATCGCACGGCACAGGTGAAGTCAGAAGACAAACCAGGCTTAGTGGAGCATACACGGTGTATGTTAGGCCCCAAAAAAATTCTATGTTTCTGGTTATCGCGCGCGTCACTCCAAACCCCGCGCATCATTTCATTTTTTCAAAAAAAAAATAGCGCGCATCACTTAAAATACCGCGCATCACTTTTTTGACCGCCGCCCTCGACGTTTGGTTATTGAATGATGAAAGAGCACATACAGTGTCATATTCTACAGGTTTTACATTATGCAAATTTGTGAGTTGTGGTTGTGTTGAAGAATATAGGCCTACTAAAAGTTCATCAATACATAAATGTAGCCGTACGTGTCCGTGTTGTGTTGTGTGTCAGCTCAAATATCACAACCGCTGATATTAATAACAATGTGGACTTGGTCAGTATGGCGATCTGAAAGCAATGAGTGGCAAATCGTGGCTACGAACGGGTAACAAACTGTTTCATACGTGCGCGGCCGGCAATCCTTTATTGAGGGCATAAGACACAATTTCGAGTTACATTCACTCCCCATGTTAAACCTACCTTACGATGAACGATGTACAGCATTCCCTGCGATACTTGGGGCTTAGCGATAAAATCCCACAAATGCCCCACCAATGTGCCCAACAAAAAATGTACATTTCATTATGGATCGACAGATTCAGTTTTTCGCTACAGTTTGTTGGAAATTACCTAATATATTGGTCAACCACTACCTCGTGTGCCAGTTTTCACAGGACATTTTTTCAAGTGCAGTACGAATATATCGCTTACATTTCAAGTTTACATCGTCCATTCACACATATACTATACATTACTCATTGATATTGGCAAAGCGTATCCTCACCGTGACCATGCGGAAGCCACGTGTTTTTGTTTATTTACAAAATCGTGTGTTACCGGATGTGACCCATTTGCGCATGTGTGGTCTTCAACCTATTATCACACTCATGGGATGAATGAAATGCAGATGCAAATTGGTATGAATATGGACGGAAGGAATTAATAAAACACGGAAGCAACTTGGACAACCATATGTACAAAACATGCGTAATGCTACAAAGCATCCGGCCCACATAAGGCTTAGTTAATAAAATGTTTATCAAAGAATACGAATGTTGTTTTTTTTAGAATATAACAAACAGTTGGATGTTCTATGCACATAATATATTTAACATATAGGTGTTTTTTTTACTGAGGCAAATGTAGCTTCCATGGCTTCGGAGAGCACGACGAAAAAAGAAAAAAAAACGCATCACGGCATCACTTTTGGGAGACCATTGTAACCAGAAACATAGAATTTTGTTTTGGCCTTATGTATCACTAAAAAGGAGTGCCACCATTATTGCTAAGTAATTGAGAATAAATACGCATGTCAGTATCTGTATACATAAGGAACAACATATTGTATTCTCGGACTTATGTTGGAAGAACTTCACATACAATTTATTCTGTAAACCCAACTATATTGGCGACCCAAAAATTTGGCGAAAATGACTTTTTCAAAATTTCCTTGCCGATAATATTGGCGATTCATCATTGCCTAGACTGACAAGAAAATGTCATGATTATTGACGAAAAAAAAATAAACGCTGAAAACGAACTTTTTTTAGGAGATAATGTTTAAAATAGCCTAAATTTACAGATGGACATTCAATAAAACAGGTCTTCCAACAGTTTAAGAAACCAGTAGTTACCAGTAGGGAGCGTCTGAATTCCAAATCGATAGCAGTATGGTCAGTGGAAAAGTCTCCGACAAGCAATCGCCTTTTGATAATTTATCCATGAAAATTAGTTGAAAAAAATTATGAAAGTAGAATGGCTGTGCTGGGATCTTCTGTTTGTTTTGTTGTTTTTTTCCAACAAAAAGAATCAACGAAATCTTGTTGAATGCACAATCAGGTGCTTTATAATCCATTACAAAATATTTCCAGGAACATTTCGATGACCATGTCATACCAGCTACTCTTCATGTGTATTCCGTCAACACAGAGATCAGCTCGACTTATCCCTACATCCCACAAGTTGACGAAACCAAATGTATTATTTCCAGTTATAAAATCATCGTACAGTTCATCGAAGAGAACCAAATTCAAGGCGTGGATCTTCTGGTTTGCCAAAAGTCCCCCAAACCGCTTGTTTTTAAAGGCCTTGGCTTTTCGTACTGATTCAAACTCCCCATGGCAGGGTATGAAGAAAACTCGAGTGGACTTCGGGACATAGTCTTTGATCAGCTGGCGAACAGATCGAATGTTATTGATGAAAGTCATCACGTCTTGTCCTTTGATGTGATGCATGGGAACAAAGAGTATGATATCGTCAGGGTATCTGTTCTTGAGGAACAACTTAAACAGGAATTCCTGGGATGATTTGATAATTGTTTTGTTCTTGTCATTCTTAACTTGCAGACTTTTGTCAGAAAATAACATCATTGGGAAGCTTCCCAAATTAACATCAAATCGTGGACTGGTTCCCACAGTGCACTGATAAGATGCTCCAGTACAAGTGCCGCATGCCACCCTATTCACAATGAGACGAGCAGCCATTGATGTATTCATATTGTATGTCAGAAACTTTCGATCGGGTGTGTACTTGCCTTCTGTGCGGTTTTCTTCACTTACAGTTGTGCAGTTTGTCATAAAAACCTTCTGGAATGTTCGCAACAGTGCCTGAAAATATTTTCTCCCATTTGAATCTCCAACGATTAGCATGGAAAAGGTGTGCTGCCGATTCAAACATTCTTCAAGTTTGGTAGCATCCATGTTGTATTCCAAACGACAATAGCTGGGTTGGAAAGTTTCTTGCCCTGTTGTCCAGGACCCATCTCCAGGGAAGTGTTTGTTTTTCTTGTAGAAGTCACGGAACAGTTCATGTGAACACAGCGGCTTACCTCGAATTTTGTGATCAACACTTCTCCCTTCAGAATCCTTGTCATTTTTCGTGATGTCCAAGCGTTCAGCATATTCAGCCGTTTCATTGTTTGACAATATTCCACTTCCATTGAAGTAGTAAAAGAAGAACATTGAAAATAAAACAACGTACAACAAAATGTTCCCACGAGTACAAGTTATAAAAGGGGTTGCTTGCTCTCCCCCTGCCATGATTCCTCACTGTGGGCCTAAACACCGGGGACCGATTACATTAACAGTGAGGCCTGTATGTTTGATTCAACTCGGTCGTACCCTCAAGTTTACTTTAGCTCTAACCTACATCCATTGCACCGATCAGTCGCAAATACCACAGTGATTTGAATACGTAGAAGACGAGCACCCGTGGGTATTGGTCATACACGAGGTTATACTCGAGGCAAAGATCATATTCTACATGTATAGTGCATGATTTGGGGTGCGGCCCATTGTTTGTATGAGTCGTTATCGGAGCTAAAAACCCGGGTCGTGTGCAGCGAGCCGGAACGGGAGGTTAATATCTAGATATTAACCTGCCCGGAGGTTAATATCTATAGATATTAACCTGCCCGGAGGTTATTATCTAGAAAATAACCTCCCGCTAGATCGCTGAAAAAAGAAAGAGCATTTAACACACAGGTAGGCCACGATACATAGGCTTTATGGATTCACATATGAAAGCGCACATTCACACATTGATTATTTACAACATTTGACGACAATTCATTGGTAAGGCTTGTCCGTGGGCACCGTTTTGTGGATATGTTTTTGATATTTGGTTCATGAAGATATCGGCTTTCTGTAAAAATCCTATGCAATTTCCTCTGTGAAATCCAGTGAATGTGGTCTTGGGAAATGGTACACAGTCCTGGGAACGTTGTATGTTTTGATATTAATCCTGCGATATGCCACAAATACGTATATCCACGGAATCCTAAGGAACCCTCCAGATATGATATAGACGTACCCGGTATATTGTAGTTTCCCTGCAAATATCAATGGAATGTGTATGTTTTTGTTTCTAAATGTAGGACACAATATAAAAATGTATTTAGCACATAATTATATGTATTCTGAAAACAATATGAACATAACATTCAGATCGACATATATAATGCACGATTAGCACAGAAATGAACACGCTTACCAGTTGTGAAATCCAACCACGGGTAAATACATGTATTTAGGAGTCGTCGTAATGATTTTACCAGCAATTCTGTAAATACGCGTATGCAAAACTTTTTTCATTTTTAGCAGGATTTGAGGAATGCATGATAGTAATATATCCGTTTTACATATATTGTATTGCATACATATACAGCGCCGAACCAGTTAGTTAATATATTCAGAATGCTTATTTTCTCCCAAACTGAAATCAGGACCCAAGTAGGATATGCTGCACTCCGATACAACTCGACCACTAGCTGCATACTATTTAATCCGTCTGCAATCTTCTTTATCATAATTGAAAATATAAGAAAGCGCAGCATACGCTGTTTGGGCCGAAATGAATTGGTAAATAACTCACCACTTCACTGGTTTCTTTTTTCATGCACCGTATCCTGTCACACGAGATTTTGCGCCATACACATCAATAAGTGTTTGCAACTGTATCCAGCAAATAAACGTTTATATCCAGAACACGCATTTATACTCTGATTTTTTTAACTCGTTTACACCGTTTTTTGCCTTCAGTTCAGTCAAGTTACTTCGAGCGAACTATTCAACAGAATATTGCATATCTGTGATACAAACGGCAATTAATCTACACAAACCTGTCTTCCGGAACGCTATCTGTTTCTTTCAAAACGCAAAAGTTTTATTTAAGCGAGGATTTGCTTGAACCATGGGCGCCGACATATTGCTTGGTTCTCGACAACTGATGACGGAATCCAACTGGACAAGTTCAAATTAGTCATAATAGGGGGATCGGGTTGTCAGTTGTCGTCAAGGTGCCTGCACGTGCGAGTAATTTCGAATCAGTTTACCTGCGTGGGCGGTCCCGAATCTTAACCCTCGCCCCTATGCAAATTATCGGAACAGAATCGCCCATCACGTGCCAAAGGAAAACAATATTTGTTGACATGCAAACGACAGCATTTCAGGGAAAATTTATCATTGCAGTAGATTGCTAACTCTCACAGTTCTATGAGCAGAAGTCTGAAAGTTTGCAGAAAAATACCGTTTGATATCCAGGTGAAGTATGCCAAGTTACAAAACGATACCATTAAACATCGCAAAAATATCGGCAAAAAACGGTGTAAACGAGTTAGAAAAATCAGAGTATATGTGTTACACGAACCTGAATGTCACGGACCTTTCCGTGGCAAAATAAGCGCCCCTCTGGCAGCGTTTGAGTTACTGAGGGAGAAAACAACTCAAAGGCACAATGCGAGTCCACAATATATGTATATCAAGGAGTTGTTTGTGAACTCAACGACTGAGTATTTATGAGAGGGGTGTGGAAGGGTGGGGGTGGTGCATGGGGCTGGGGTTGTGTGGGAGGGGGAATCATGCACTATGTCGGATAATGACCACGGTTTCGTGATTCGCCCGATAAAACCTTCGCGCTCAGGGCGAATCACTCAACCTTGGTCATTATCCCATACATAAGGCAAAGATCATATTTCAGATGTTTGGACTGTCAAAGGCGTTAGCCGATAGGATTACCGAGTGTGTGAGAGCCATAGTGCCATACCCATGGGTGCGACTGGTCGATCTGACTTGTACCACGAGTTCACTCAAGCGTATTCTTATATTGCACAGACAGTCGGGATATGGCCTGAAAAAATTATGGTATATTTGAGTTGGTGCTAGAGGCCTATCTAGCCAATGAGGAGGGGGGGGGGGGAGGTTAGATCACCATGGTGAAAGTCAAATACCGCACCGGCCCAAGTACCATACCCTGCGCCTTCTTCTATATTCGATAAGAATTAAAAAGGTGCGAGACGGATTGAATGGTATGTTTCCTAATGGACGAGTAGTATTAAGGAGCAGTATAGGTTACTTGGGCCACCGCGGCCTAGCTCAGAATTTCACCCCAACAGATTACTCACATTTCAGACCGGCCTCTACATAAAACCAACGTTGGGCTACACATGGTCACACTCGAACGAACACAATGCTTTACACGTAGAATAGATACACGATTCAATATGTATAGGATAATGCACAAGGACGAGGGTCTCTCGCCAATAGTGACCGAGTGCCCGAAGGGCACGAGGCCACTATTGGCGAGAGACCCGCGTCCGCGTGCATTATCTGACTTAGTGCAGGGGTTCCTATTCGCAGAAATAGTAACCTGCTGGTAACTCTGCTCAATAGTACCCTGTCAACAACAAAGGAAACGGCCCCAACCATGCACTAAAATATGAGATCGACACTTCAACTTCCACTCAGATCAGAAATTTACATGACTTTAAATTAATACTTTGTGAATAAGTATGAATGAGTAACAACAAAGTCCACCCGTGACGTAGGTACCGTATTGGAGAGCCACGTGCGAATATTGGAGTGATTTGCTCTTTTGAACTGGGTGACTGACCGTACCCAGTTCTGGAACCTCCCCAATCAAGCGCTAATTGACGGACAAACTTGTTCACCTGACACACTTGCGGCAATCGAACACCTACTAGAAAGGTCTTCAATGTGTTCAGTTCGCGTGCATGCGGTACATGCAATTCTGTTCAGTGTGCATGCACGATTATTTGTACGAAATATCACCCCCATGAATATTCGAATGCACTGACAACAACACTTTATCGGTCGGCTGGCTATTTCTGTATATGAGAGCAACGCGCCTCCAAGCGAGTCTGGGAACTATCACAGATTTCCCGCCAATTTACCAAGAGGTCCAACGGCCTTGGAACAGCATACTTACACTTGAGCGCTCTCCGATGAAATTATCTAGGTATATGATTCAGCCGCACAAAAACACACAACAAGAAATGTCAATTTGTATTTCAGGTTTTTGTCTAATAAACGGTGTTTTCTCCTAATTGGAAGCCGACCATATTCAGCAACGTATACAGACCAACTGCATGTCTATGTGACGAGAGACCGGGATCGTGCTGGTGGGGGATATTACTGGCTACTGGCTCTAAAACATATACTAGTATAACCTCAATTCCAAAAAGATTTTCAATTATATGAAACCTATGGACTATGTGTAATGGATTTACTGAGAAAATCTTAACGGTTATCCTGTAGGTGCAGCAGAACGATAATAACAAGAAAGTGGCGCGAGGTTTTTGTAACCTTGTAATTCACTTCATATATTTCTAATAAAATCTTTGAGTGTTCCAATCCACACATGTATGTTATTTGGATCATAAAAAAAGATACTGAAGGCTATAGGTATATTATTCAATATTTTTCTTGAGTTTGACCTCAAGTTTGGCGCTGTTGCGGGAGCTTTTGGGCATGCTACATACCTACACATCCCCGTCTGAAAAAAATTTATAAAAAATTAAAACGACAAAATGTTCAATTCTGTCGTTAAAACATGTGAAATATCTATTATTATAGTTCTATCATGAACTCGATCTGAATTCTCCAAATGTGTTATATTATGTGTAATGTTTGACACCCGCTACCTAGGGCGCAAGCGCCCCGCGCTGAGGCACGGTCACGGCGGGCGTCGTGTTTACTAGAACTATAACCAGGTAATAATGTAACAGCCACACAAACTCGTCGGTTTGGGTTTTTGTAGTTTTTTATTTGGTGCGGTGAATAAAAACCCTGTATAACAAATATAATAAAAATACAACATGTTCACAGAAAGGCAAATATAACGACATTCTAAATCTGTGGGATGACATTCTAGACTTTGCAATGTCATACTGGTTTATATGAAACGAAAGCAAATTACAACAATACAAACATGCTCACCCTGAAAGTCTGACAGGGGTTTCAAAACCTGGTGACCTGGGAAGGTCAGGCAAGGTCGCCTCGCCTGTAAGTTAACGAAATTACCTTCTACTGTTAACAAATTATGCCAATAATGTATTTAACAACTGTGTTTGTACACTACTACTGAATTATAACCGTATCAATGGAAATATACTGTACTTGTGAACTACAATTAGCCTAGTACCAAAAGTAACCGACCACGTGCAACACGTGCGCCATGCCGTACTGACATCAAGTTGCCTTGTAGAAAATACTAATTAATGAATGTATATAAATCTGGAATTTGGAGGAAATACATGAAATGTTAATGCACAATATTAGATACAGTACGAATTACTTACACACGGTGGAACGCTCCGTTTAAATACTCGCGGCAATAGGCCGAGACCGGGAGGTCCACGCGCGGCAACGTCTCGGTAAGGACTGACGCTGTGACAAGGCACAGCCGCCCCACCACGCTGCGTGCATTATGACGAAACACCGACAACACATTTAAACTGAACACACACAAAGTGCGAAATTAACTATCTGTTACACACTTCCCTGGGGAATGAGATGTCGTCCCGACATTTAAACCCAAAATGATTACCTGAAAATAATAGAAAACATTACGTACCTGCAATGATGCTGAGCAATGCCGCGTCGACATTTTGATCCTTGTTCAACATACCATCAGAAACTAGAGTTGTCAAATACTTGGCACGCTGCATCCACTCCGGAGGTGTGCTTACTGTCTGCGACGCTACAAATTCATTACCTCTTATCCAAGCAGGCGGGTGTCTTTGACGACCAGAGCGCCTAGGAACTGGTACTGGCGGTACTGGTGGTGTAACTGGTACTTGAACTACCTCAGGTTCATGCACCTCATCAGATGGCTCATCGTCCGACTCTGACACTTCAGGTGTTGCTGGTTTCTGGGGCACTATTTGCGTAATGGTATATTCGTCCAGCTCACTCTCACTGGTACTTACCTTGTCATCGTCATGGGTGATTTGTGGTGCATTTCCTTTGGGCGGAATACGCTGACTATCTCTGCTCCTACCTGTGATTGGAAGTTCCCAATCGGCAACAGTAGATTTCTGTGCAGTGTACGCTTCTTACCTTCCCCATTCTCCTTTATGACCACAAATACTGGAATATCACTACTCGGCTGACTCAGTACCACATATGGATCAGGCTCCCATTTGTCTGCCAATTTATGCTTTCCGTCAAAAGCAACGATTTTCACAAGAACCCGATCACCTACCTGGACCGTACCACCACGTGATTTAACATCGTAATTGCGTTTCTGCCTAGCCTGTGCCCTACCTGAGTTAGTTGAGGCCATGTCATAAGCATGGTCTAACCTGGCCTTCATGTCCTCCACGTACTTACTATAGGACTTGCCCTCAAGGTCACGTGACAAACCCATGCTCACGTCCAGGGCCAACCGTGGCTCTCTGCCGAACATGAGATAATACGGGGAATATGAGGTGGACTCGTGCTTGGTACTATTATAAGCGTGAACCATAGGAGCTACATACGTTTTCCAGTCCTGCTTTTGTTCTGGCTCAAGTGTTCCTAGCATGCCTAACAGCGTTCGATTCATGCGCTCACACATACCGTTTGACATGGCGTGATATGGAGTAGTCCTCGATTTAGACATCCCTGATATAGCGCATAGCTCCTTAATCAACTTACCTTCAAAATTAGCCCCTTGGTCCGAATGCAAGCGTTTTGGAAACCCGTAATGGACTACAAATTCATTAAAGAAGGCACTCGCCGTAGTCTTGGCAGACATGTTCTTAGTGGGTACCGCCACCGCATACCTCGTGAAATGATCAGTAATTAACAGTATGTACTGATACCCACCTTTGGACATCTCTAGCGTTAAGAAATCCATGCATACTAACTCGAGAGGGTAAGTAGTACTGATACTGACAAGTGGCGCACGCACATTAGTGCTAGACTTACGCTTGATACAACGCTCACACTTACTGATCCACTCCTCTAGATCCGACGACATCTTTGGCCAATAAAACCGGTCACGTAAAATTACTGCTCCACGATCCCTTCCAAGATGTCCGACATCTTCGTGAGCTCCTACCAAGGCCTGTTCTCGGAACTTCGACGGCAACACCAACTGATACTTACAATCACTATCGTCCTCCCCCCTAATACACCGGTATAAGACACCTCGGCGCACTACCAGACGTGAATACTCTCGGAGCAACAACTTACCTTCCTGAGAAGAAATATCATCAGCATTCGGCTTCTCCTTGTTTGTGACAGATCTGAGAAACTCGCCAATAACAGGGTCTTCTCGCTGTCGTAATCGCCACATCCTGGTGTCTATCACGGGGTCGTCTTCCTCATCACTACCCGAAAGTGAGTGTGACAGGCAAATGGTGTCTACATACGGTGAATTACCTTTCTTTGAGATGGCTTTCAGTACGTCAGATGTGATTGTACACGTTTCATCTTCATCAGAGTAACCCGGCAATCTGGACAAAGCATCTGCCGCTGCATTCTTTTTACCTGGCTTGTATTTGATGGTAAGATCACAGCTTGCTAACTCTGACATCCAGCGATAACCGGTGGCGTCCAGTTTTGCTGACGTAAGCACGTATGTAAGGGGGTTATTATCGGTATACACCGTACACTTACCTCCGAACAAGTAGTCGTTAAATTTCTGGGAAACCGCCCACTTCAAGGCCAGAAATTCTAGTTTATAAGCGGAGTAATTTCTCTCAGTTTTAGACAAACCACGGCTAGCATAGGAAATAACACCTTCCTTACCTTCATTCTTTTGACAGAGAATGGCACCTAGACCTTTCGTGCTGGCATCTGTATACAAAATGAAGTCTTTCGTATAGTCTGGGTAAATTAATACCGGTGGAGTGCTCAGACAGTTCTTGAGTGTGTTGAATGCTTTTCTTTCAGCATCTCCCCAATGCCACAATGGATCTGGGTCTGGAGGCTTACTCTTGTGCGACTTACGTTTACAGTTAGTACCTACCAGAAGGTCATTCAGTGGTTTTGCAATTTGCGAGTAATTCTTCAAGAACCTTCGATAAAACCCTGAAAATCCTAGAAAGGTACGCAGTTCACTCACCGAGGTAGGTTCCGGCCAGTTCACAATTTTGTCAATCTTGGCTGGGTCCGCTGCTATGCCATCCGCAGAGACTACATGACCCACATAACATACCTGGGACTGGAAGAATCTGCACTTCTTCGGTGAAAGCTTGAGGCCAACCTCCCGGAGTCTAGTGAAAACCTGCTCCAACCTTTTTAGATGCTCTTCATATGTCCTTGAGTGAACTATCAAATCGTCAAGATATATTTCACATACCTCGTGATTGAGTCCTTGTAGACATTCCTCCATACATCGTTGATATGTTGCCGGAGCATTTGACAAACCGAAAGGTAATCTATTGTATTCATAAAATCCCAAACTACCTACCGTAAAGGCAGTGCGTTCTTTGTGTGCGTCGTCTACCTCAATTTGGTGATAACCACTTTTCATGTCAAGTACACTGAAGTACCTTGAGCCGGAGAGACAATTCAACAACTCCTCGATCCGCGGCAATGCATACGAGTCTTTGATAGTACGTCTGTTCAATTGTCTGTAGTCTACGCACATACGTAAACTGCCGTCTTTCTTTCTCACGAGAACTACGTTAGACGAATACGGGCTATGAGACCTACGTATCACACCAGCGTCGAGTAACTCTTTTAAATGATTTCTTACCTCGTCATACATAGATGGAGGCAGGGTCCTGTGTCGTTGCTTGAAGGGCGTCTCATCACTGAGATCTATTTTATGTTTCACCATGTTGGTAAAACCAATGTCCTTGTCATTCTGTGAGAATATGTCTGACCATGAACTGAGAAATGACTTGATACTTCTCACCTGTTCTGCAGTAACACATGCGTTCGTCATGTCGATCTTGTCTAAGAAAGATGCACTTACTTGCGTTGTAGAAACTGCATCACACTGATCTCCATCATACTCATCACAGATCTGCAGTTGACACAAGATACTTTGGGGGTCCAAACTTAATGTATTAGACGTCAAATTAGAAATACATACCGGTACAGAGTTATCATCCTCACTGTAACTCAAAAGCAGGGGTGCGATCTCCACGTCTGCTGGCAATATGGACTTTTTACAAGGCTGAGTGACTGCTAAACAGCTAGGATAACTCACCTTTTTATCCAACAGTCCATTAACAGTGACAGTCTGATTGCTGGGAACTATAACGCGATTCACAGATCCTAACTTCACAACAGACAACCTACCGTCTGTACGTTTGACCTCTTTCATATGTAGGCTCATGGTGCGAAAAGCCAAGCACAATGACGTAGGCAAGCTAACTTTCTGTAGATACCTAGAACCGTACTTACCTCTAATATCATCCATGACTGGAAACAGGATATTAGTGCCAATAATCACAGGAACACGTTGACTGTAATTAGTGTCAGGGACCACAAGAAAAATACACTCCAAAGGTTTAGTCATACCAGGCATACTGACCTCAATCTCAATATAGCCACTGTAGGGTAGATATTGTCCACCAGCACCTTCGATTTGCAACAAAACTTCTAGCGACTGGATTGGAATACCCGAGAAATTCTGCTTATACAAACCCTCACTGATGGTAGAAACCGTAGAGCCTGTGTCCAGTAAGGCGATACACGAGTGGTCATTGAGTTTAATGTCACATTCCGTTGCTGTGCCAACTATATTACTGACACATGAGGGATTTACGTTATGTAGACCTACTGCTCCCTCTGCTGAGCAGGTCTTTGCTCGTTTAAAGTCTTCTTGGCAAGCTTAACTCTGCATCCTACTTTCATGTGTCCTTTCTGGCCACACCTCCAACACTCAACTTCTCCGGTACCTCTTGGCGGACGTTGCTGTTGATCCTGATTAGACACATTCGACTTACCTATAGATTTAGTAGAGTGTCCCTTTTGCTTGAAGTCATCTTGAAGAGACTTAACAGTAGACGCCAAACTCTTGATCATACCCTTCAACTCGCTGATATCATCTGTATTCTCAGCTGGCTTAGTACTAGCAGCCTTAGATTGAGTTACCTTGACTCCCTTTGTTTCTTCTGGTTTGGAACGCCTTTGGTGATATTCAGCTTCTATTTTCCTCACCTCCACAACTAGAGCTTCAAATATACTCACAGATTCAAACTTATGTCTTGTGGCATCCTTGAGTTCGTACCTTAACCCATACCAAAACCTGTTTCTCAACTTTATGTCAACTTCTGTAGGAGGTATACTACCTTGTTTGCGAGCTCTGTCCATCACGCTCTCCAAACGACATGCCCACGAAGCCACATCCTCATCTTTTTGCTGTTCAGAACTGTAAAATTGAGATAAAAGTGACTCACTTGGATCAACTGTGCCGTAGATTCCATCTAACTTCTTCACAAGATCCTCTATGGTAGATTCCACGCCTAACCTCATAGCAATATTAGCTACTTCACCTTTGAGCGACTTCTTAGCAGCAACAGTTACAGCTTCCTTAGAATGAACACCTTCTTGCAATAAGGTTTGAACTTCGTATTTCCATACCTCATACGATACTTGGTCACCTTTTACTACACCTGAGAAGTAGGAAACCCTCGGATTCTGTGTGACGATCGTTTTGACAACACTAGGAGTCGCGGCAGTGTCTGGTGCTCCCTGTTGCTTGATGTAGTCCTCCATCCAAGCTTTGAGGTCCTGAGGCGAGTCCGTCTTGGGCTTCACACCTAAACTAGAGAACATCTCTGCAAGTTTAGCAGTTTCTTCAGGCGAAAAGTCAGCCATGACAGAAAGTTAATGCCAAACCTCAACGCAGAACAAGTGTTAGCCGTTAGTATGAACACAAAACAGGAGCAAGGGCAAACTGTAAACAGGGACAACCAGGCAACGAAATGTTAGTATAACAAGCGCAAGCAGGCAATGCAAACAGTCTAACTCCTACTAGGTAGTAATTCAAAGTAGAAAATGTGTTTCCTATCTACCAAACTATAACTAAAGCTATCTATCTACACCTACAAGTATGTATAACAATAACTCAAATACAGCTCGAATACCAGTAATATTTCAAACAGGTAACGAGTAACAGTGAATATATACACTAATCTATATAACAGTAAGTTATACGATCAAAGCAGTGAATGCAACTTATCAATAAACCAACTGGCAACAAGTTCAAATCATTAACTCATTTCAGGCAAGCAAACAATCAACAGAATTCAATCACCTTGATCACGGTAATATTATCAAACTAGATTGTCATGTCTGAACCACTTGCTAATGCAAACAACATGCAGCAAATAATATCACAAATTGTTCAAGTAATCAATACAGTAGTCAGTTACCACTGTTGAACGCAACCAAATTGATCAAAATTATTCACGAGTCTTACTCGATTCATAAGCAAAATACTGTAAAGTATACAAAATGATAATTGCAAACCTTTGATTCTTCAAAGTTTACGCCAACTGTAATGATGAATTGACAGTAATATGAATCAATCTGCTTTCAATCACGCTACAAAATCATCGAGTTGGAAAACGTACAATATACACAACAAAATAGAATACACGTTGAGCAATGTCTTTGATCGTAGTTCAGTTTGACATATTTACAATGTCCATTGGTCAGCCATATGTGATGTCCACTGGGTCACTGACTTGTTTACAGTAGACACACTGACCTTGACCCACACCGAGTGTCCACAATGTCCTGAGTGCACAACACAGTCCACGGTGCGATGAACCGGCGAACGAAGACAAGTGTAGACGCTGGCTCCTATGACTCGGCCGTTGAGCGCGAGACATGCATGGGTGCGGAAAGACTGGCCACAACGTCTGCGCGACGACCACGGGTGAGACGAGCAGTACGGTCGTCTGTTGTCGGTCGGCTGGCGTTACTGTACCCTGGCCCGAATCCGCGGGGTGCACCGATCATCCCTTGGAGGCTCCAGTGTAACAGCCACACAAACTCGTCGGTTTGGGTTTTTGTAGTTTTTTATTTGGTGCGGTGAATAAAAACCCTGTATAACAAATATAATAAAAATACAACATGTTCACAGAAAGGCAAATATAACGACATTCTAAATCTGTGGGATGACATTCTAGACTTTGCAATGTCATACTGGTTTATATGAAACGAAA
Source organism: Terebella lapidaria (assembly GCA_949152475.1). Taxonomy (NCBI): domain Eukaryota; kingdom Metazoa; phylum Annelida; class Polychaeta; order Terebellida; family Terebellidae; genus Terebella; species Terebella lapidaria. The sequence goes on along the minus strand of OX424563.1, from coordinate 30,758,936 downwards.
GCAAATTACAACAATACAAACATGCTCACCCTGAAAGTCTGACAGGGGTTTCAAAACCTGGTGACCTGGGAAGGTCAGGCAAGGTCGCCTCGCCTGTAAGTTAACGAAATTACCTTCTACTGTTAACAAATTATGCCAATAATGTATTTAACAACTGTGTTTGTACACTACTACTGAATTATAACCGTATCAATGGAAATATACTGTACTTGTGAACTACAATTAGCCTAGTACCAAAAGTAACCGACCACGTGCAACACGTGCGCCATGCCGTACTGACATCAAGTTGCCTTGTAGAAAATACTAATTAATGAATGTATATAAATCTGGAATTTGGAGGAAATACATGAAATGTTAATGCACAATATTAGATACAGTACGAATTACTTACACACGGTGGAACGCTCCGTTTAAATACTCGCGGCAATAGGCCGAGACCGGGAGGTCCACGCGCGGCAACGTCTCGGTAAGGACTGACGCTGTGACAAGGCACAGCCGCCCCACCACGCTGCGTGCATTATGACGAAACACCGACAACACATTTAAACTGAACACACACAAAGTGCGAAATTAACTATCTGTTACAATAATCCGTCCAGACGAATCCGGCCGTCATACATCACATCATAACACATCATCAAAGATATACAACATGCATTATACATCAGTTATGGTAATGTAGCCGTATGCCCTTGTTCAGCACGTTCCCCCACCTGGGCCCTCCATTGGAAATCGTCCCCGAGGCCTTACAGCCCACTTCTAGCCGGACGAAAGGGACGCGGAGCTCATGGCGGAGCTCACCCGCCGTCCTCTCGTTTTGCTAGCTCCGAGACGGCTTGGCGGAAAAGGCGCGTCGCGCAAGTACTTCGCGCCGCGCGTCGCGCCAACTACGTATCATTTGAATAGGCCTACGTGAATAGTATTATTCGCCGAGTACTAGATTCTAGATTTAGGCCATGTGCGAAATCGGCTCCGAGCTTCCGAAATTTGTGTTGACGGCTTTTGTACAAAAGTAACTGGTAACCATTCATCCCATCTCCTCGTGCAGCCGGTGGCAGCAGCTGGTCAACGCGTACACGGCACCTCGTACATACGGATGACATCGCGAGGCTTCAAATATTCGGCGAAGGCGAAGCGAAAGTAGGCCTAGAAATGGAATCAAGTTTCCTTATCCCGCTATCTGGCCAGGGGTGTGAAGGGGATTCGAAAGTATGAAATTAAAATTTTCATGTGTACCCTGTCATAAACGAAGGGCTTAACTCCACCCCCCCCCCCCCCCCCTTCAACCCACCCACATTGTGGTACAGCTGTGCTTAATTCAATCACTGTGTTTAGCCGCCAGAGAGAAAACAGTGTGATAATAATTTTAATTGATATAGATCTATCACCATTACCAAGTAATGCATTTCACAATGTGTGAATTACGTAGGGCCACACTGAATATACATAAAATACGCACATATATATATTCATTGAGAAATATTTCTTGTATTCAACAGAATTTGAACAGAAATTAGTTTTGAGACAAATAAAATGATTGAAAATTTGAAGGACTTAATCCCGTTCAGAAGATGTCTTGATTAGTTTGACACATTCTCAGTACTGGTATGCAACTAAATAAATATCTATATATTGCTGCGTTACAACTTTCAGAAGGAGTTTCCTCTTCTTCTCTTTCTCTTTCTTGGCATTTCTAAATATTGTGTTGATGTGATTAGTATTTTCTTGTGAAAAATAAATAAATTCAATTTATAATTTCGGTGTTCGACGGAGTTAAAAACTAAATGTACCTCTAACAGATAAATGATATAATAGTCGTCGTCTTTCAATGGAATGCCCTGGTAGATATGGGAGTGGGGGAGGGGGGTGGGGCTGACTTTGACTTTCTTCTCTCGCACAAAATACACGCAGAGCCTGATACATGTTTGTTTTGAATTTCTAAACTGGTTTAATAAGTTGTTGAGCAGATGTGCACTTACTCCATCTGGTTTACAGTAGAAACAAATATAATTACTTGATGTAAGGTTTTTATTGGTATCATCCAAATCTGGCTATAAGCGGTAATAGGTTGATAGATACATTACACTTAATAATGATGACATCTACTCGACCCACTCAGGGGGCTAATGTAAGTATCAACCTATCACGAACAACCCAATCAGACTTTGATGATGACAATAAAAAACTTTATTAAAAACTCTTAGTTAATTCATACAAACGTCAAGATTCTGATTTTTTTTTAGCTTTTTATCATCGGAAAGGTATGTATGTTTTTGATATGAATAATTATGGAGGTCACCATGCTGAGCATAGTATTGCTCAGATCATTACAACTTGTCCTCCTCTGTTGCTAATGCGCATGTAGACCTACAAGTATATCGCAGAGGCACACAAAACCAATATACACAATACCAGGGACAACTTTTACGCCAATAACATATTTTACTGTTGTCATTGGGTGTGCGTGCAATGTTGCAATGTATTGCTTGATCGTTTCTCCAGCGATATTGCAATAAATAAATAAAAATAAATGAATTTTTAAATACATTTACTCAACTTGACCTGATTATCAATCTGCATGATTTCCAAATCGTTATTCATTATAAACCTACATAGGCCCTAAGTATGGTCTCAGAACTCATTTTTAACACACGAAAAAGGACATCGCACTGATCATGGTTGCTAAGGGCGTAACTCACAGCCTAAAACTGTAATAAAAGTCCTCATAACTTTGGAACTAATTATGATAATTGCACGCCGTAAAAACCACAATGATCAATTATCTTCATTTATTTATCTCGTACAAAGCTTTATAAAACCAGTTCTGCTTTAGACTGTGAGTTACGCTCTTAGCAACCATGGTTGCTAGAGGCAGTATCAAAGGAATGGTTGTTTTGCTGGTGTACCACTCTATAATCATGGTATAAATTTATATAGCTACATCTTCCGATAATATACATTTGTGATACCATGCAAATCAACGTCAGAATGACACTCTTAATCACTAATTAAAATCAGTATCCCGGTGTGACGTCATGAATACTAATTATAATAGCTAATGAGGCAAAATATCACAGTGAAAATATGGCCTATATTGCCCACAAAAAGTTTCATATTTCGATAACTAATGAAGATAAATCGATTTTGTAATAAAAGAATCTGTTTATTTCAATGTGTTCTTCAATATAAAAAATAAAATTCGAACATCTATTTTGACTTTACTTAGGCTTTATCGTGAACAATTATTGTAGTTTTACTAAACGCTCTGCCCATAATGCAAACCTTTTGTAATAAAGTACAGTATTCCCATACATTATTCGTCGGTTGATTTACCACTATAGTTTTCACTCATTTCGCTTCGTCTTGCTTTCGTCTGTACCCCCAAGAGATTCCGAAGATGATCACCAGCCAAAAAATACAAACCGCAATTTACCAGAACTCTGTGTATACTAGTTTTAGCTTTGGTTTCATTTCGTACCTTCGCTTCGTCTTCGCCTGCACCAGTGCACTTCGCCCATTAGACAAAGCTAATCGCCAGATAGGCTAAGGTCACAGAAGAATCATTTTCGGTTCTTCTCTCCACACTGTATATTTTATGATTTTGCCAAAGTTCTATCAAGGATCTTCTATAATAGGATATCCAACTCTGCCCAAAAAGGCGTGATTACGTAATATGACGTAAATCTGATTTGAGCGTGTTGAAACACTGCCCGGCGTTGATAATCAGAATGTGCACATCAATTTGTAATAAACATAAGCAGAGTTGTGAACCATATATTGAAATGAATGATAGGTGATTGCGTTGAGTGGTGGTATGGCCTAAATTTCTTCAACAATATTCAGCATTTGCGTTGCCGATGATGTGGTATTGGGGTCGGGATTTGTGAGTGTCCGCGTATATGTTTGTATGTGAATCGACGGCTGTAACTCGAACGTGTTTAATCCAATCGTCTTTAAATTAGAGCAGTGGGGGGTATAACCTCTCGGCTTGGAAATTTTCAGTTTCCATAGAAATCGGTTGATTTTTGTTGCCATGGCAACCGTTAAAAATCCTGAAATGCTATTTTATTGCCATCGAAAACGCCTGTAAAACGGACCCACTCGTGGTGACAATAAAATTGGCCCCTCATTAAAAAAACACCCACATAATCGAGAGCAAGTTCCGATGTAACTCTTGTGGTATTTTGCAGGTGAAAGGTAGATTCATTTCAGAGTATGAGAGAGGAAATCTACCTCTAAATTTAGTGAAAATTGAGTATTGCAATGATATTAGAACGGTTCTCATACCGACAGTTTTTATCGGATTTCCTCGGAAACGGGATATTTCCGAGACATTGGATAATGCTTCTCAGTCCTAAATTTTTGAAAAGATTGAATGTTAACTTTTTTAATTATTGACGTGGATGTGCTCAAAACCACGCATACAGACATGCACGTGCTTGGACCACTTCAAAAATATCTTCGCAAGCGGACAGAAAGACAAATTGTGGATGACAATGAAGCTCCACCCCTCACGCGTGCCCTGCAAGATCACTGAGCTCAATCCCAGAGCCCGATCTTGTATGTTCTCACCATGAGCGAAGTGATAAACAGTATGAAAAACTCGGTTTCGAGCACCTGTCACCGTTTTGACACGCTCAAATGAGATTTCGTCATTTTACGTAATCACGTATTTTACGTCCACAATGAGCAGAGTTGGACATCCTATTATAGAGGATCCTTGGTTCTATGTGCACTCTTGTACACGTCTTTGTCGGTGTAGACAGCCGTTTTATTATGAACTTCGTGCGTGGACGCTAGCCAAAGTTGCCAAACTTAATGTCTGCCATGTGGTGAACTTGTACCTAAAATCTGCTAGTTGGCGCGACGCGCGGCGCGACGCGCTTTTTCGGCCAAGCCCTCTGGGCTTACTCCGAGCACACAAAGCGGCTTGGTAGTATTTATAACCTCAGGCACGAGTCACGATGAATGACGTGAGACCATTGTTACAGTATAGTGGATCGATGAAAGACAATACGTCACTAAGCAACGCACGTGTTTCGAATGTGAAGCGGCCAAAACAAGAGTAGTATTTACAAAGAATCTCCTGCGGTGATCTTTGAGCGAAATCGCCACATTTGTTTAAAAATACGAGTATATTTCGTTTACATGAAACCAATAAGTAAGTATTTACACACAAATTGTGTGGAAGAAAGCACCCAGAATGGAACAAGATCAGTACAGAATTCTAGAAATTCTGAGGTATATGCGGGAACCAAATTAAACAGTGTAGTGTACTGTGACGTTTAGTAAGGACTTGTTTTCGGTGTGGCCCAAAAAACCTGGTTTCTCTGATCGTATAGACTTTTGTAACTCCCGCTCGATCGTTGTGATTCGAGAGCCGTCACTAATCTGGCGTTCCCCAACGCTGGTGTATCATCACTCAGTAGCTCACCGGCTTCACTTAGGCAAGAAGCAACTCAGATGCAAATAAATTGAAGATTTATATACATCAAATCAACTTACAATTGTATGGCTGGTCACCCACGTGACGTACAGATATGAAGTTCAGACATGGAGCACTGTATGATCACATTTCAAAAATAAATAGTGCACGAGGGCACAACTAAAAAGAGTTCTCAGCCGGCGGCGTCTCTCTGTCCCTTCCCGTTGAAGTTTCCCGTCCCGTTTAGTCGAATGGTTCTCCAGGTAGTCGGTCTAATCCCGGTTGACTCTAAGGCCCTGAAGAAGGAGTCGTCCGCACGGAGTTCGTCGAGTCCCTTGGCTGTGGCGGTGATGATCTCCCCACGGTCGATGTCGCTGTTGCAGTGCTCTCAGAGCGGCCGTCCGCTCTCCCTTATATAGCCAGGGTGGCTGCGCGCGCATCTTCGTCCGCGAACGTATCTTCCGCACTCTTCTCCACGTGGTGAAGACTGCGTCCGCGAACGGTTCTTCCGCGAAGGCTCCTCTTCCGCGAACGGTGCTTCCGCGACTGATGCTTCCGCTGATGATGCTTCCGCAATCGTGCTTCCGCGAACGGTTCTTCCGCGAACGGTGTCTCCCGCCAGTGGACTTTGTAGATCACGTGACCGTTCCTAACGAACGTTTCAGCGCGGCAGTTGCATGGTTTTGTTACAACTCCACCCTTTCTGGAGATCAACGTCCCCGTTGATCCTGTCTCTCTCTTCTTTTCTCTTCTTCCTCCTTCTTCGTCTCTTCCACTTTACTGGCGATCCACCTCGCTCTCGGATGTCTCTGCCAGCCTGTCCCGAGCGTCGGTGTAGGCCCAGAGCTGTTCCCGGAGCAGCTTATTCTCTCGGACGTGGGCCTGCAGCTCCTTCCGGTGGCTCTTCTCTCGTTGAGAGGCCTCCCCTCGCAGCTGCAGCACCTCGGCCTCGAGCTGTCTCTGCTCCTCCTTGGCTTGGAGCCGAGCCTCCGCCTGGGTCAGGTGGCGTCGTCCCATGGCTATAGTGGACGCCAGGTCCTCCAGGGCCTTCTCTCCGGCAGTGACCGCTCTGCCCAGGCCCTCCACATACGGTCGCAGTTGGTCCTCCTCCTCCGGAACGGGCTTGAGGTACCAACTCAGGTCTAGGGGCTTGTAGGTAGGGGCCGAGTCTCTGGGAACGGGGGGTCCGTCGTCCTCGGGGGTGGGGGCCTCCGGGGATTCCGCCTCTCTCCGCTCCTGCTGAGACTCCGGTTCGGACTGGGGTCACATCGTCCGGGTTGGGTATCCAGGTGTCAGTTTGAAGGATAAACCAACACCTTTTTGAATTGTCGATGGTCCCGGGCTCCAGAATATCCATCGCCACCCTTTCTAGCTGATGGCTCACCGGTCGTGGGGGGCTCCGGTCTTCAGGCAGGGATTCCTCGGTCGGCTCTGCAGTCGTCCTCGGGTCCTCCTGGCGGCACACCTCCCAGATCTGGAATATCCCGACTCCATCTCCGCAATAGTGATCTTCCGTTAAGGGCTCAACAGGGACCTCCCATATGATGTTGACTTGAGGTCCTCCTGGGCTCCATCCTTCACCGCTGATCGGAGGAAGCAAATCCTCATCAGAGAAGTCCTCCAGGGGTAGGGGACACTCCTCCTGAGTCGGACAGGCCTCCTCTTCTCCTTCGGGTCTTGTGGTGTGGCGAGGGGCGGGACAATCCGGTCTCTGGCACTGTCGGCATCTGGACATCCCGTCTGCATTCCCGTGTTGTACTCCCGGTCGGACCTCACACCTAAAGGTGTAGCTGGTGATGCGAGCTGCCCATCTAGCGATCATTCCCTCCGCATCCCGGAAGTTCAGTAGCCACTTGAGAGAGGCGTGGTCGGTTCGTAGTAAGAACGCTCTCCCCCACAAGAAATGTCTGAAATGGTGTATCATACTGACGACGGCCAGGAGCTCCCGCTTGGTGGTGCAGTAATTCCGCTGGGTGTCCCTCAGGGTTCTGGAAGCATAGGCGATCACCCGCTCTCGTCCGTCCTGCACTTGGGATAAGACGCCTCCCACTCCGTAGCCGCTAGCATCAGTATCTAAAATAAATTCTTGGTCCATGTCAGGGTACACCAGCAGGGGGTGCTCGGTCAGGGGTTGACGCAGCGCCTCGAACGCCTGCTGATGAGCCTCGCTCCAATGGTAGTTGACTTCCTTCTTTAACAGGTGGTTGAGGGGTCCCGCTCGGGTGGCAAAGTCAGGGATGAATCTGCGGTAGTACCCCACGAACCCAAGGAAGCTCCTTAGTTCTGTCAAGGTGGTTGGAGGAACCATCTTCGTCACAGCTTCGACTTTGGCAGGGTCACACTGGATGCCTTGGTCGGACACGACATGGCCCAGGAAGTTGACCTGTTGTCGAAACAGCTCACACTTGGCGGGTTTCAGCTTCAGCCCGGCAGCCTGCAGTCTCCGGAACACGTCCTCGAGGTTGTCCACGGCTTCTTGAAAAGTCTTTCCAAGACAGACGACATCGTCCAAATAAATTAGACAACGCTTCCATTGGAGTCCCCTCAGCGCCAGCTCCATTAGACGTTCAAAAGTAGCCGGGGCCGTCGCCAATCCAAACGGCATCACTTTAAATTGATAGAGTCCACTACGGGTAGTGAACGCCGTCTTCTCCTTGTCCCTGTCGTCCATCTCGACCTGCCAGTAACCACTAGCCAAGTCTAGCGTCGGAAAATATCGTCCTCCTGACAAGGTATCAAAACTCTCGTCGACTCGAGGCAGGGGGTACGCATCCTTCCGGGTGACATCATTTAGACGGCGGTAGTCGACGCAAAATCTCAGTGCACCATCCTTCTTTTTCACTAGCACGATGGGGGACGACCATGGACTGTCGCTTGGCTCCACAACGTCAGCTTTCAACATCTTGTCGACCTCGTCCTCGATCAGCTCCTGTTGGTAGTACGGGACTCTCCTCAGAGGCTGCTTGATCGGGGGTTGATCTCCCGTGTCGATGACGTGTTTCGCCAGGGACGTCCGGCCCAACCTCCCATCTGGTCCCATAAAGACCTGCTGGTGGCGTCGAAGGAGATCGCTGACGACCTCCACCTCCTTTTCCGTCAAGTCCGGATGCATTCCCTCCAGGAGCGGTTCTAAATGCTCCGGGCACTCTGGTGTCTTCGTCGACGGTTCGGCGTGCATGGCGTGCACTCTGGTTTCGGGCTGCTCAGGCGTCCGGTTCCGCCACTTGGTGGAGTTTGGTGTAAGGGGCTCATGCTCCCTCCCGCGCTCCTCCTGGTACCACTGTTCCCTTTTAGGTTCATTCTGGGTTGTTTTCCCGCCATCGGGACGAAATCCTAGGTCGATCACGGCCTCTATTCCGTGAAGCTCAGCTAAGATGGTCCCCATCAGCACAGTGCAAACTCCAGCGCCGGCGTTCAGAAGTACCACCGGTACCAGGTGTCCTCGGGGTCGTACCAGGGCTCGTCCCACTACGAGGGGGTCGTCCTCTGATGGCTCTCTTGCGGACTGGACGAGGCCTGCCTTCGGAACTCCTCCCTCACTTCCTGTCAGCTTGAGGTCCACCATCATCTCTGAAAAGGGTGGCAAGACGACCGTCTCCTCCATCACCAGTGTGTAGACGGCGTCCTCGTGGCCTGAGCTCATCACTACGGTAGTGTCGCCCACCTGCCACTCGCCCTTACGCAGATCCAGCTGTCCCCCAATCTGTTGAAGTACATCGAGCCCCAACACTCCCGGGATCCCTAGTTTGGCTACCAGTACATCTGCCGACACGAGTCGTGTGCCCAGTAGAAGTTGAACTGTCATCTCTCCTTGAACCTGTAAGTAGTCTCCGGTTGCTGCCCGTAACCTTATTCTCGTCTGCCTTATCATTGCTTTATGTTCGTTATCCATTTGGTCGAAGAGACACTCGTCCAGAACGGTGGAAGAGGCACCCGTGTCCACCAACATACGAGTTGCCTTCCCCATAACGTGGCAAGCCGCATACCACGCCAATGTGCCTCGGGCACCGGCTGACAGCGACACCACCTGGCCATTTCTGTCAATCTTAAGAGAGCTGCCACCCTCCTCAGGGACGCCGCCCTGGATAAGTACTGAGTCGTCCACCCACAGTGATGCACCACCCTGGTCCTCTCTGTCAGTCTTAAGGGAATCACTCCCCTCGGAACCGCCGCTCCGGATAAGTAATGAGTCGTCCACCAGCAATAGCTGCTGCGCTGGCCCCTTGGTCATTCCGCTCCACCGGCCCTCCGTCTCCTCTTTCACGGCCGCTTGTGGTTTAGTTGAATGGGGGGGTCCCTGCTGTTTTGCAGCCTCTAGCCTCAAGGTTGTAACCTGCTGGTCTTCCTTGCTGCTAGCAGAAACCTCGTTGATGTCTCCGTGGGTCCTTAGACGCTTCACGGCTCCATCGGTCTGCATTTCGTTGACGTCTCCGCAGGGCATTAGACGCTCCACGGCTCCATCGATCTGCATTTCGTTGACGTCTCCGCGGGGCATTAGACGCTCCACGGCTCCATCGGTCTGCTGTACATTGGCACTCCCATCTGTGTTGACAGGCTTGCCCTCCAAATAGTCGAGAATTCGATCCTCGAGCTCCTCCTGCGCCCATCCAGTCACTTCGGATGCACACCGGAAAAACCTATTAAAAATCTGTGAAAAATCGTGCCTCTCGCCTGTGAAGCCGCGCACACACCTGCCAATGGCCCATACGGTTGGGGGCTGGTATGAGCCCTACTGGTTTTCCGACTCCTCGTCTGTCAAACTGTTCCGCTCACCAATCTCCTCGATTAGTCGACTCAAGCGCTCCTCCTTGGTCCGAGGTGGCGGCCGATCTGGACACTGGTACTTCCGATGACCCGGCTTCCCACAGTACCAACAGTCATTTGGTCCCGGCCTAGCGCTTGGTCCCTTGTTCTCAACAGTGGCGGCCCTCGGCTTGATGGATAGCACCTGCTCACACAGCTCGATTAGTCGATCCAGCTTCCTGTCTTGGCTCTCAAAGAGCCCCTTGAAGTAGGGAAGTCTGGGTAGACCCGCTACGTTCGGCTGGTTGCTCCGCTGCCCACTGGTGGTAATCTCGCCTCCCTGCTGGTTCTTTAATAGCTGTAGGACCCGTCCTAGAGCTGGCTCGGAGTCCTCCGACTCTATGGACATCACCGGCTTCCCAGGCTTGGGTTTGACACATTCGTACTGGGTCACGAACGCTATGGCCTCCTCCATGGTCTTCATCTTCCTCAGGAGCGCCATCACCTTCATGTCCCCATCTGGATGGCCCTTCCAGAAGTGGTCTAAGGCGATAGCCTCCTGAGCTGCGGAGTTCAGATCCGGATAACCACGGCCGGCCAGTCGCTGCAACTCATAGCCGTACTGCTGGGGTGTCTCTGCCTTCCTGCGGGTTCTCTGTCCCAAGGTCGCCTTGTAGGACTCCTCCTGACAGTCAGGGTCGAATCGTAGGGTCAGCTTGTCGGTCAGAACGTCGATGTCCCTCCGGTCTGCAGGACTCAGGCTGGTCAGCATTCGTCGCGCCTCTCCTGTCAAGCTCCCGGCTAAGTAGACGCCCTGTTCCCGCTTGCTCCATCCGTTGACCTCTGCGATGACGTCAAAGTGGGCCCGGTACACCGGCCACTCTATGGAAGTCCCATCGAACTTGTCAGGGGTCAGCATCTTCCGGTTCCTTCTGCCGTTCTGATTCCAGGCTGTGCTGTCCTCGGACGACGAGTCCTCCTGCCTCCGTCTCGGCCTAGGGCTTCGTCGGTGCAGCGGCGGTCCCCGCCTCGGTGGTCTCCTCCCCCGTCCTGGGTAACCATGGCTGCTGTCGGTCCCTCCATCAGATGAAGGCCCCTCATCGCCCGATGATGAGAAAGGGTGCTGTCTCCGGCCTCCCTGGGTGACTGAAATAGAAGCTGGATTTCTCCAGGAGGCTGGCTGTCTCGGTTGTCGACTGGGTGAAGACCTCTCTCTTCCGCGAACGCTGTCTTCCGCGAACCTTCCGCGAACACTGTCTTCCGCGAACCTCCCGCGAATGGACCCTTCCGCCAACAGCTCCCGAAGAAGTTCTTCCGCGAACAGGCCTCTTCCGCGAACGCCGTCTTCCGCGAGTCTTCCGCGAACGGGCTCGTCCGCCAAGATGTCTCGGAGACGTCCCTCCACAAAAGATGCACGTCCGCGAACGCCATCCTCCGCGAGTCCTCCGCGAACCGGCTCATCCGCGAATGGTCTTCCCCGTCTATTCTGAAAAACTGGAAAGGAAGATTGGTCGCCTGGATCACTCCTTTCGTCGAGCCGCCGTCTGGGTGAAGACTCCTCTTTTCTGCGAACACTCTCTTCCGCGAGTCGTCCTCGTCCGCGAACGTGGTCGTCCGCGAAGGGCCCTCCCCGATCACAAGCGTCCTCGTCACCAAAGACTCCCCCTCGCCCACGAGCCCGTTCATCCATGAAGGATCCCCGGCTGCAAGCGTCCCTGTCGACGAAGAATGCCTCTCGTCCGCGAATGTTCTCTTCCGCAAAAAGTCCTCTCCCTCTCGAGCTGCTCTCTTGGGTCGGAGCCCAAGTAACCCGTCCTCCAGTCACTCCCGTTTGTCGACTCGTCACACCAGACCGCTGCCCTGTTGCACCAGACTGCTGCTCTGTTGCACCAGACTGCTGCTGGGGCTGGTCCCAAAGCCGTCTCAATGCTGCATTCTCTGGAGGTGCCACACTTGGACTCTGCTCCGGTAGCTGTAGCCGATCCCTCTTCGCCCAGATTTCGCCGTCCTCCCCGTCCAGATTGACGTACTCCGGTCCCAGCACTCGTCGGAACTCGGGGCCCCTCCTAACGCTCTCAAGGTAGGTTGACCTCTCCCTGTCTCGATCGTGCTGCCACCCAGAGTCGTGTCTGAAAAGAAAACGGTTGTCGGGTGTCTGGCTCCGGGGTCTCTGTTGACCCGTCGACTGGCCCATGGAAGGTCTCGACCTCCCTGGTTGCTTCTCACTACGTCCTTCCCCGGTTGTGAAGCTGCTCTTCCGCGAACGGTCGTCTTCCGCGAACACTGACTTCCTCGAACGGTCGTCGTCCCCTTCCGCGAACTTTGACTTCCGCGAACGGTCGTCGTCCCCTTCCGCGAACGTCGACTTCCACGAACCGTCGTCTTCCTCTTCCGCGAGTGAGGCCGTCCGCGAAGAGTCTTCCTCTTCACCTCCTGTCTTTCCTGGGGCAGTTTCATTGTTCTCTCCGGACATGAGTGATGCTGAGGTTCGTTCCCTGGCAGTAGACCCTCGGGGATCCTGGTCACATGCGCCAAGTTGTGACGTTTAGTAAGGACTTGTTTTCGGTGTGGCCCAAAAAACCTGGTTTCTCTGATCGTATAGACTTTTGTAACTCCCGCTCGTTGTGATTCGAGAGCCGTCACTAATCTGGCGTTCCCCAACGCTGGTGTATCATCACTCAGTAGCTCACCGGCTTCACTTATGCAAGAAGCAACTCAGATGCAAATAAATTGAAGATTTATATACATCAAATCAACTTACAATTGTATGGCTGGTCACCCACGTGACGTACAGATATGAAGTTCAGACATGGAGCACTGTATGATCACATTTCAAAAATAAATAGTGCACGAGGGCACAACTAAAAAGAGTTCTTAGCCGGCGGCGTCTCTCTGTCCCTTCCCGTTGAAGTTTCCCGTCCCGTTTAGTCGAATGGTTTCTCCAGGTAGTCGGTCTAATCCCGGTTGACTCTAAGGCCCTGAAAAAGGAGTCGTCCACACGGAGTTCGTCGAGTCCCTTGGCTGTGACGGTGACGATCTCCCCACGGTCGATGTCGCTGTTGCAGTGCTCTCAGAGCGGCCGTCCGCTCTCCCTTATATAGCCAGGGTGGCTGCGCGCGCATCTTCGTCCGCGAACGTATCTTCCGTACTCTTCTCCACGTGGTGAAGACTGCGTCCGCGAACGGATCTTCCGCGAAGGCTCCTCTTCCACGAACGGTGCTTCCGCGACTGATGCTTCCGCTGATGATGCTTCCGCAATCGTGCTTCCGCGAACGGTTTTTCCGCGAACGGTGTCTCCCGTCAGTGGACTTTGTAGATCACGTGACCGTTCCTAACGAACGTTTCAGCGCGGCAGTTGCATGGTTTTGTTACAGTACTATACTCGGATTTTTTAACTCGTTTACACTGTTTTTCGCTAATATTTTTGTGATGGTGAATGCTATCGTTCTATAACTTGGCATACTTCAACTAGGAGTCAAACGGCAATTTCCTACCAAATTTCAGACAGCTGTCGCGAAAATTGAAAAAGTTTGCAATCTACCTCAATGTCAAATTTCAGCCCAAAACGGGATCTCGAGAATCTGAGCATTTTCGAGGAATTGGTCCTGTTTACATCCATCAAGATTCGAAATATTCAGGTAACTTTGAACCACAAGACACACTGGGGTGTACTCTACAGAAACATGTTGATTTTGAAATACTACTCCGCTACACAACCGAGCAAATGCACAAAATTGTGTGCGGGCCCAGGAGATAAATAATAGGGCTAAATTTAACATTGGGGGAGATTGCCAACTTTTTCAAATTTCGCGATAGCTGTCTGAAATTTGGTACACAATTGCCGTTTGACTCCCAGGTGAAGTATGCAAAGTCATAGAACGATAGCGTTAAGCATCACAAAAATATTAGCGAAAAACAGTGTAAACGAGTTAGAAAAATCCGAGTATAGTTAGTGTGATATGCTACATTGATATTTTTGTGCTATAATTGCCGCTGGTTGAACATTCTTACATAACTATTCAAAAAGCTTTTCCGAAGTGATGAGGAAGGTCGGTTTAGTAATACATCTCCATTCCTTATGAAACTTTTTGGTGAAAAAAAAGTTTTGACAATGCTACTATTTAGGGAACCAAAATATAACAGCACCTGAAACGTACCATCCCCATCGAAATCTACTCGAAACTTTTGATAAAAAAAAAATATTTTTTAAAAAGGGTACCGCCATGTCGATTTTGCACCATTTTTTGTGAGTCTCATTCGGCTCAGTTAAACTTTCTGGCTTCTGACACCTTGATCCACAAAAATAACACAGTAATTCACCTAAAACAATAGACTGAATAAAATTGATTTTACAGCCAATACCAATAGTGTGTTCACACTATCCGATTTTGCACCATTTTTTGTGAGTCTCATTCGGCTCAGTTAAACTTTCTGGCTTCTGACACCTTGATCCACAAAAATAACACAGTAATTCACCTAAAACAATAGACTGAATAAAATTGATTTTACAGCCAATACCAATAGTGTGTTCACACACTATTCGTCAAATTAGCATGCCTTACAATATATCGCCTTAAAAATTACCGTCTTCAGGATAAACTGTGGGATGGCAATTATAGTTAAAGGCTGTATATACATGAGTGAATACGATTTGTATCATTTTGTACATATGTGCATATGTTATTTTTGGTGTCGGGTTGTACAGTATGTCATTATGTTTCTATTTTATTCTTGCACAATATATTCCCTCTAACCGGAGAGATCTTCGTATAGGACCTAGTCCTGCTGGTCGATCCAATGAATATTGTTTATACGAAAAACAACAGTTGTATTTCGTGATTTGTGTTTCATAATTATTTTTGTACATTGCTAATTTAGACGATTAGGTATTGTTGTGACAGGCTTCACCGGGGTGCATGTGTCATTGCATAATTTAGTTGTTGTTAGAACAGAGATGCTGTGTTTTGACCAATTGATTTATGTTTCGTAGAAATTCAAGATAGTTCAGTCACCGGGCTTTGACCCCAATAGCTATGACAACGAAATTGTCTTCATCCACGTGTCTTGAGGTTTCACGCATATTTGTTTAGTCGTCATCTTGTTTTGGTATTGCTGATTCATTTATTGCAATGTAAACATCACCATGTTAGACAAAATTCTATAGGTCTGTAGCTGGCCAGACATTGTAGGCTACTTTCAGAAGGATTTTCCTCACTGCGCAGTTTCCCAGTGATGTCATGTTTTTATTTATTTTTATATTTTTATTTTTATTTTGTTTGCCAAATTACAATTTTATTTTCAGGAGCATACATATACAATCTTGATACAAGTCAACAGCACATTGTGCAAAAATCTACATACCAATTCATTCCAACGACAGAGCATCATTCCTACATTCTTGTCTCATCTGAATGTCTTTCAATAAAATTTAGAAATATCCTATACTTCCAATTTGGCCAATATCTATATCCAAAATTATGTCGTTACGTTCATTTTCTAACAGTGTCTTAAATTGGTATATTTAGCATATCCCCCAATGGTTTCTTGATATTTTCAGCTTTTCGCCTCGCATTCTTTAAATTTGTTTCGATTTTCATCCTATTAGATAGGTATATTTTTACCCCTTGTACGGAGATTGTTTTTTTAGCCCATTTCGCCAAGTAAAAGTAACGCTTTATTGCCATAAATATACAGTTCTCGGTGATTCTAGTTTCTCTGTGTATTCCCAGGAATATATTCTCCGAATTTATATAAGGAAAAAGTTTCAATTTTGGTGAAAGCCAATTCGAAAGTTGATACCATAATTTCAATTTTATCGGGCATGTATGAAAGGAATGACTCAATTTTTTAAATAGAATTTGAGCAGTCTTAGCAGGAAGGGTCATTGGATAATTTATATAGATAAAGCAATGAATTAGTGGGTAGAAACCGCTGTATAATTTTATATTGGAAGCTTTGTAATGTTTTGTCATCTGTGGTTTGCATTGGGAGGGTAAATATCTTTTTCCGTTCAGGGTCTTCATATGTAATTGATAATTCCTCCTGCCATTTAAATTTACACTTCACATTGTGTGGTAAGACAGACACTAACTTCCAATATGTATATCGGAAGTTTGAATTCGGCCCTATTACATTCGGCCCTATTACATAATTTTCTCAAATGTGATGAAGTTTCATTCTGATTGTTTTCTATGTCTCTTAAAGTTCCCTTCATGTTGGGAGGGATTGATTGAATTATACTGGCATATTCTAGGAAATTTAGATTGATATCATTTTTAGGGAATATTTCATATCTGGTATAAAATCTTCGATTTTGGCAATCATATAGGTCCCTGTAATATACCAATCCGTGATTAATAAATTTATTTGTTTGAAATAAAATGTTAGCATTTGATATAAGTGATGAATACCAAATGACAATACTCCATATAAATAAAATATCTGAATGGTGCTGGACCTTATTTCTAAATTATTCCTTCGCAATAATATTGCGTTCCCTCGCAATATTATCGCATTCTCTCGCAATCCGGATCGCGTTCCCTCACGATCTTATTGCGTTCCCTCGCATTCCGGATCGCGTTCCCTCGCGATCTTATTGCGTTCCCTCGCAATCCGGATCGCGCTCCCTCGCATTGTGCTGACGCCAATGACTTCTGAGAAGGTTATTCTACAAGATCGCGAGAGAACGCGATCCAGAATGCGAGGGAACGCAATAAGATCGCGAGGGAACGCGATCCGGAATGCGAGGGAACGCAATAAGATCGCGAGGAAACGCGATCCGGATTGCGAGGGAACGCAATAATATCGCGAGGGAACGCGATCCGGAATGCGAGGGAACGCAATAAGATCGCGAGGGAACGCGATCCGGATGTCCAGAAAAAAATTCTTTCATGTCCTTTCAGCGGCTCCGTAAATAACAACCCTATGTGTGGAAAATCGAGGACGATGCCAGCCATTATTTTCTATGAATTAGTTAATGGGGCGTGAATGATTTTTTTCTACCATGACAATTTACATGCGCTACAGAAAGATTCTAAATGTAGCATTCTTAGTCCTTCATTTTCATAATCTTGTGCGAGAAAAGTTTGGTTAACCTTGGGGCGGTTTTTGCTCAATATATAAATTTTGCGATGATCGCATTGAGTTTTTTAATATAAAAGAGGTCCGGTCTTGGTTACACTGTTAGAACTTATGTATGACATTGATTTGATTTAATTATTTTTTCTATAACCGATATCTTTTTATCAAAATTCAATTCCTCCATTTCTTTGATGTCGCAATGAAACATTATTCCTTGTAGTTTAAATGATTTGCAGTACGACTGATGTATAATTGGAACCACTTCTCATGGATTGCTAATTCCCAACTTGAAAGCTTGAGTTTTCTCTACATTTATTTTCAGACCTGAAATGATTTCAAAATTTCTGAATGTGTTCAATGACATCTGCACCGAATTCAGACTACCATCTAATGTGAGGAATGTATCATCAGCGTATTGGCCTATTTTTATCTCGTGTTTGCTAAATTGCCGCCCTCCCTCCCCTTATGTCTTTACAGGAAATAATATATTGTGCCCGGGGGTCTATTGCCAATATAAATAGATGAGGGGAAAGAGGATCACCTTGTCGACAACCACGACCCATGGTGAAAAATTCTGAATAATTGTCAGTGTTTATAACATTACTCTGAGAATTTGTGTATATTATGTCAAACCATTTGATAAACATTCGACCAAAATTATATTTTTCGAGAATTTCCCTAATGTATGACCATTCTATCGAACCAAAAGCCTTTTTGAAGTCTATAAGTAGTAGTGAATGGTCTTGATCCGTTTCCTTAAAGTGCTGGATGAAATCAAAAACAAAACGTGTGTTCTATTCGATGTATCTATTTTTAAGAAAACCTTTTTGTTGTGGACCGATGAGTTGAGGCAGTACGCTCTTCATTCTTTTTGCTAAAACAGTAGTAATTATATTGTAGTCTACATTCAAGAGTGAAATTGGTCTCCAATTTTTGAGAAATTCTCTTGGTTTTGGAATACATATGTCCCCTTTTGGAATACATATAATTGATCCCCTCTTTTGTGTAATGGACAACTCGCCCTTTTCAAAAGCTTCTCTGATTGATCTCACTAAAAAATGACCTATATCGTCCCAAAAAACTGCATAAAATGCTACTGGAATTCCATCAATACCCGGTGTTTTACCTTTTTTCATCGATTTTATGGTCTCCTCGAGTTCGTTTGTTTTTATATTTCCCTCGCATAATATCTTTTGGTCTTCTGTTAACATTTTGATCAAATTCGGATTTAGAAATTTGCCATATATGATGCTATTTTTACCTTCATTTCTAGAAGTATACAACTTAATGTAATATTTCCAGTAGTATAACATTTTGTACTTCCACCAGTTTACCGTCGATATTCAACTTATTTATAAACTTACTAATATACCTTTTCTTTTCTAAATTAGCAAAATATTTTGTAGGTTTTTCCCCTTCTTCCACCCATTTTATTTTAGATCTCACCGTTGCACCTTTAATTCAATCTATTCGTTTATTTTGCAGGTCATGTTGCAATTTCTCGTTCTGTGACTAAGTCTACATTGTTGCTCTTTTTATTTTCAAGTGTTTCCAATTTCTTTATGATATCTGATTCGCACTTGACGTTTTCCCTTTTCTTTTTTGCTGAGTAGTATATTGAAACCTTTCTTATTCCCATTCTTTAAAGTTTCGAAAAATAATTGGTCACTGACCGGTAATTTTACGTTTACGTCAATATATTTTCATTTTCATTTGAGTAACGCGCAATATTTTCATGAATGGTTTCTTTTATTATTTTGATATAACACTAGTCGCACATAGGGACGTATTCAATTTCCAAAATCCTTTACCACTGTTATAGTTATATTTATTTAGTTGTATAGATATTATTGAGTGGTCTGATCTGTAGCCTGACTTGATGTTAGGGTTTTTAGCAAGGGAACTGATATCGGAAGACACTAGAAAGAAGTCAAGTCTAGACATTTTGGGGGGATTTTTCTGAAACCAAGTATATTGTCGTTTTTCTCTATTTTGCGTTCTCCACGGGTCTGTTAAGTCATACCGTTGTTTTATACCCAGTACTATTTTCTTCGCTTTGAGATTATTTTCGTGCAATTAATATTTAGTATCCATATTTTGATCTTGAACTAGACTCCAGTCACCATAAAGTATAATTGATTCTGTGTCCATGTTATTTATCAAGGTCGAAAATTGTTCATACAATTCAGGATAATCACTGTTTGACCCATTTATAAAGGGTAAACAGGCATATCTCCATGTCAAGGATTTCCAGCCTAATACATATATAATTCCCAGTATCGTCTTTCACGACTTGGTTAATTTTATATTTAAAATTGTTTGAAATATTACAGCCACACCTCTTGATCCACCCGTCCCACAGGCTATAACCATTTCCCCATTCCAGTCTTTTTCGAATTTTGCTTCTTGGCCGGGAGCACAATGTATGTCTTGTAAGCAGCATATATTATAATGTTGATTGTTCAGATAGTCGAATACTTTTTTTTTTAATAAATTTTCGTTGGGCGAACCCATTTTTGTGTTTATGCAGTGCAACTTAATTATGGGGTGTGATATATTTACACATGTGGAGTTCCATTCCGGTTTGGGACTGCATGACAGGGCTATGTCACACGCTTCCTATCATACCGTTCATGGACCTGGCATGGGGGTGTCCCTACCAGACCATGAAGCTATCCTGGTGTCAACCATGCCCGGTGAACATAGCACCTGCGGACCCTATGGTGTAATCATCTCCATTCCTGAGTCATACCACCAGGAAGTCCCCCAATATCGTACTCGTAGGTGAGTAACTCACGGCTGAGTGGTCAGCCTACCCATTGAGCCCACAGCACACTCATCCTGGGTGGGGATCGGCCATGATGATTCCCTCGGTCACCGATGGGATTCGAACTCACGACCTCCCGGCTTTGAATCCTGCAGCTTAACCACTGCGCTACAGGAGCCGGTATAGTCAAATGTAAGAATCAATCTCTGACCACCAATACAGCCAAATCTTGATGATTCCAATAACAAACGTAAAATACAACATTTTGCAATAGAAACAAAGCCCGACCAAATACTTTATCAAAAGACACACTGGCGTCATCAGGGACAGACAGTGTGGTAAACGTAGTTGTTTCTACTGTACACCTGATGGAATTAGTATACAACGTCAAATACGTCTAATAGTCAAATACGTCTAGTCAAATACTTCTCGTCGTTTTACGTCGTCGTTTATATCACGCACATTCGCACTACATATATCAACAGAAACCATTCAGCCTTGATCAGGGTTGTAATATAACACAAATAATTATGTATGCTCCAAATGACTCTTAACAAGCTAGTATATGTGTTTGATATTGCACGAACCATTACAAACTTCACCAAATGGTAAATATCTTCATTTTTACCACACCGTAGTCTGAAATTAAATACATGTTCAATATGTCGTCCATGCGTTGCCCTGGGTGGCGAGATATGACATTTTAACATACAGTATTGTGAATATACATTACCTTCAATTGTGTAGGTCTGTTTTGAGTGATTGTTTGATTGAATGTGGAAATGTGTGACCCTATGCAATATAAAATACAAATTGGCCTCTTTTTGTGTGTAGTACGTGGAAATGTAAAGACCTTCAAAAGCGAAAATTTCTTCTAGTCGTTCATATATCTGAATTTCGTATTCCATTCATTTGTTTTACCAAATATAGTAGTATTGTACGGAGATGTCGAAGTAAACCCCGGGCCGTCGCTAACGAAAGACGTCACCATCTGCCATGTGAATGTATGAAGCCTGTCGCTAAAGGTAATGACCCAATCATATCAAAATTGGATGAATTCAAATCATTTGTATTGTTTCACAAATTCACACTGTTCTGCGTCAGTGAAAGTTGGCTTGCTCAAGATATTGCAAATGACGCAATTGCTATTTCCGGCTATTCTGTTTTATTCCGGCGTGACCGCAACCGACATGGTGGTGGGATATGCATATACGTGAGCGATCAATTCGCAGCCCAACGGGTCCAAGAGCTGGAACCACCCAACTCTGAAATATTATGTGTCGAGTTTAAGCAAAATGGTCTAAAGTGCCTACTGTTCATCTGTTACAAAGCTCCCAGCCACGACACACGGGATTTTCTAGCTGACATTGAAAACTCATTAGTGAAAGCCCGCGATTATAATTCAATGATATTGATGGGTGATCAGGAACAGATACAAATTTGGTAATTGTTATGAATTACCAAAATATGAAATTTTAACATCGTTTGGAAATTACACAAAACGGAAATGGCAAATATACATGACCAATTCGTGATATTTTAACAATTACCTCTTTTGGTAACTTCAGTGTAACTTTCTTGTTCAGATGCCTGCTGTGAATTGCCTGCTGTGTACGGATTGCTATAAACTTGACAAAAGAGAGCTTACACCATGTGGTGTACTCTCAATAGATTTGTAGCAATCCGTACACAGCATGCAATTCACAGCAGGCATCTGAACAAGAAAATTAAAATAAAATTAAGTTACCAAAATAGGTAATTGCTAAAATATCACAAAATGGTCAACTGCAAACATTCCTCATTTCACGAGGGCGATCCAGACACTCGTGAAGGTAGCATGCTGAGCACGTTCTTTGAGTCTCATAACTTTGCTCAAATGATAAAGGAACCTACACGATTCTCGCAGAATAGCGCGTCATGCCTGGATCTTGTTTTTACCAATAATCCAGTTTTAGTGAATGATCGTACGGTTCATCCAATCATCAGCAATTGCGATCATGCCCCAATGTCTGTTTCACTGAGACATAGCTACCCCCTCGTTGAGGCATACGAAAGATCCGTGTGGAATCTCAAAAATGCTGATTTTGAAACTCTCAAAATTCGGATTGCAAATCAACGTTGGGAAAGCGCTTTCGTGAGGACTGACAGGAATGATTGTGTTGTGGAATTCATGTCTATATTTAGAGTTCTAGTTGAATCGTGCATTCCCCATTATCCAGTCATAGTTCGTCCAAGAGAAAAAGCTTTTATGAACAGTGAACTGCGATGTCTAATGCGCAAACGCGATCGATTGAATCAGTCTTCAAGGGTAGCGTATAATGAAGCCCGAAACAAAGTAGTTCAGTGTTTGAGACGTTCCAAGATTGAGCATGAAAATACTCGTTTAGAAGCTTTGAGTGATGATAATATTTTTTTAAAAAACCAGTGGTTATTGGAAATGTTTACGCTCTTTTTTTCCCATCAAAGCCATTTCCGTTAAATGTGCCACTATTTTCTGGCAATGAGATAATATTTGATCCTGAAGACAAATGTAATCTTATCAATGATCACTTTGTGAAACAGACACAACTAGATGAATCATCTGCATGTGTCCCACAAGATCTGATTCTACCCGAGCACAAGCTCGATATATTAAATATTGATGAATTTGAAGTATATAAAATACTCTCCAATGTAGATGTAAGCAAGGCAACAGGCCCTGGTGGACTTGGAAACTTAATACTCAAAGAAACATCATCCGTTCTAGCAAAACCCCTATGTAGATTGTACAAAAAATCTTTACAATGCGGGGTTTTCCATAAACCCCATAAAAAATAATTCTCCATAAAAAGGGGAGCGTTCATCTTTGCGAAAATTACAGGCCTATATCCCTGTTGTGTTGTGTTTCTAAGGTTTTTGAAAAATTGACACATGACCATATTTATAAATATGTATCACTGCACAATGTTCTTTCTGTGAATCAGTCAGGGTTTCGCCCTGGAGACTCTACAGTGAATCAACTAGTGTCCATTTGTCACGAAATATACAAATCCCTTGACGATGGAAACGAAATTTTATCTGTTTTTCTCGATTTCCGCAAGGCTTTCGATAAAGTATGGCATAGAGGACTGGTACATAAGTTACAAAGCGTGGGTATATGCGGCAAACTTCTGTCTTGGTTATCAAGTTACCTAAAAAGTAGGCAGCAATTCGTTGGCATGCAAGGTCGGCGTTCACAATTGAAGTATACCAGGGCGGGCATCCCACAAGGATCCGTTCTGGGACCCCTACTTTTTCTTCTTTTCATTAATGATATCGGATACAACATGACGTCAGACATTCATTTATATGCTGATGATACTTCGCTATTTAAACATGTAAAACGGGGTGGTATAGCAAGAGCCACAAGCGACATAAACCGGGATCTTGACAAAATCCATAAATGGTGCTTGGAATGGTTATTGGAATTGAATACCGATAAATGTGTGGTACTTCTAATATCTCGAAAAACATTCCCAACCCAACTTTTGACTGTTGTAATCGGAGGAATCGCAATATCTCGGGTTCGATCTCAAAAACACCTTGGTCTAATGATGAATTCTCGTTTCACCTGGTCTGACCACGTCAATCATGCCATCAGCAAAATTTCGAAACGGCTGAATATGCTATCGTCATTGAAATATAGATTATCACGGTCGTCACTTGAAACAATATATTGTTCACAAATTCGTCCGATCATAGAGTATGCAAACATAATCTGGGATAATTGTAGCCTGCAGCATCAAGAAGTTGTCGAGGCGACACAAATCAGAGCCGCACAAATTATATCGGGGGCAAAAAAACGGACATCACATCAAGATCTCTATGACGAACTTGGTTGGGTTCCACTAGTGAAACGCAGAGAAGTACACAAACTTAAATTTTTCATAAACTAATGTACACGAAAGGCCCTGCTTACTCATATGATATTATTCCACAAATGACAGTCTGTTCACGCACTACCCGGTCAGTAGATCGACATTATCAAAAACAATTTCGCTTCAAAACAAAAGCCTTGCAAAATTCTACATTGCCCTCCTCAATCACCCTGTGGAACAATCTTGATTTAGAAAAACGAAATATTAAAATTCTTCCTATATTTAACCCTCCGAGTGCAACCTTATTTTACAAACACTAAGTGCGTGCTGGGCCTTTGAGGCCCACTCCCTTGCAACCGATTTATCAATGTTCGGGAACATGGTATAATGCCTTTATTGCACAAATGAATGCTGTGCACTTGTTTTATGTGCACCTCAAACCCAAGTAGATTGTGTTGTATGTGGTATGATGGAGCAGATGCGCAGCTGCCTCGGGAGACGTCTCTCCTGGGACGTATTCGCTCTCAGATCCACTTTCTTCAGTAATATGGTCATTGTCTGAGTCTGGAGTAGCTGCAGTGGTTGCTGCAAGCCCAGTGAGGGCATCAAATATGTTCCGATTCATATTTGAATTTTGCTGGAAAAATTCTACATGCACCAAGAGACTAAACCAAGTACAACTAGACATCAAGGCCTAAAGATGCCTTGGAGGCATTTCGGTGTTGAGACTAATTTATAATATTTATAGCATGTTTACCATGGGCTCTACGACACACTGTTTCCAAGATATCAACGAAAATAAAAAATGTCAACTCAGTAAAAAAAAATTTGAGGTCGAGGTGAAAGTTAATCCATAATACCCCATA
Source organism: Terebella lapidaria (assembly GCA_949152475.1). Taxonomy (NCBI): domain Eukaryota; kingdom Metazoa; phylum Annelida; class Polychaeta; order Terebellida; family Terebellidae; genus Terebella; species Terebella lapidaria. The sequence continues at coordinate 30,734,219 of OX424563.1, read as the reverse complement.
GACATTTTTGTCTAGCGGGACAAGTCCGAAAATAACGTCTGAAGCACCATTCCTGAGATATCGACAAAAGCGAAAAATGTCGACTCGGCAAAAAAATTTCAGGTCGAGGTCTAAGTTCATCCATAACACCCCCCAGACATGTTTGTCTACGGCGACGAGTTCGAAAATAACGTCCGTTTCACTCTACGACGCACCGTTTCTGAGATATCGATGAAAACAAAATATGCCGACTCAGCAAAAAAATTCAATGTCAAAGTCAAAGGTCATCCTTAATACCCATCAGACATGTTTGTCTAGGGCACGAGTCCGAGAATAACGTCCGTTTCGCTTTACGACGCACCGTTTCCGAGATATCGACGAAAACGAAAAAATGCCGACTTGGCGAAAAAATTTCAGGTCAAGGTCAAAGGTCATCCATAATACCCTTAAGACATGTTTGTCTAGTGCCACGAGTGCGAAAAGAATGTCCGTTCCGCTCTACGACGCACCGTTTCCGAGATATCGATGACAACAAAAAATGCCGACTTGGCAGAAAAATTCAAGGTCAAGGTCAAAGGTCATCCTTAATACATGTAATACCCATCAGACATGTTTGTCTAGTGCCAGGGGTCCGAAAATAACGTCCGTTTCGCTCTACGCAGCACCGTTTCCGAGATATGCAGGAAACCTCAAGGATGACTGGGCGAAAATTCTTCCGACCTCTAGGTCAAAGGTCGTTTGACGGATTGATCCCAAAATCATAGGGTTCTTCCCTGTTGATATATGAACCTCCATGCAAAGTTCTGCAGCCACTGCCTACATACTTTTCGAGTTATCGTGCGGAAACAAAGTCCCAAAAACGACATTGATTTCATCCTCACGGACCTCGGATCCGGCTGAAAAACAATAGGGTTCTTCCACATAATATGTCTGACCAATGCGAAGATACATCGAGGCAAACTAAATTATCGGTCGGAAACCAAAACGGCGGGAAAAAAAAAAGAGAAAAAAAATTCTGCTGAAACCATAAAGGCATTTCCGAAATGCCTTAATAATTCAGTAACCATAGCAAAAAAGGGAGTGGGCCTCAAAGGCCCAGGTTGCACTCAGTGTAATTTTTTTTAATTTCTTACCTCAAATTTTCCCTAGTAATTTTTTATTCAACTTTGAACCGTCATAAGATGCCTACTAGGTTGCTTGAGGATTACCTATAACATGGGTGTCATTCACTCAATGCTACGCGAGATACGTCAGTTTGTATACAGCACTGGGCCTCAAAGGCCCCCATTTGCACTCGGAGGGTTAAGAAAGGAAATGAGAAAAAATATACCTCGGCGATAAAAACCAGTTACATAAATATGGGACCAGGTCGAATCAAATCACCACAGCGCAGATGAGAATGAAATTTTCTGACCTAAAATCTCATTTATACAGGAATTTTTGTATTGATAGTCCTCGTTGCGCTTGCGGAGATTGATCATTACTTCTTCGAATGCGAACTATATGAAGCTGAAAGGAACGTGTTATTCGAAAAAACTATACGAAATACTCGCTGAGTTAGACATCGATTTCACTGTTGATATTCTCCTGTGCGGATCACCTAACCTCCCATTTGGTACCAATCTCGATTTGATGTATGCAGTCCACAATTTCATACAAACTTCCAAACGCTTCGGCTGCACTGAAACGTAATCATCAGAAATAAATGCATGTTCGATTTCCACGTACTGTACCTCAGTGCGGTTGATTCGTTCTTTTAGCCAACGTCGAACTGTTTCTTGCATGATTCATTTTTTTGTTTGCACGTGATCATGTATATGTCATATCATATAGTATTATTTATTACAACTAAGTTTAGAACGTTGGTCAGGGGTGTGTGTGTGCATGTTTTTGGAGTGAACGTGAAATGAATGTTGTAATCAATATGTTGTTTTTTCTGGAGAGCCTCTCGTTAGCCGTAAGGGCTAATTGGCAATGCCAAATAAATATGTTTACACCAATTATGTATGAAAACCAATATGGAATATACTAGACCTTACGATAGACCACCTGAAATAATTAACCATCTGTGGGCAGATTAGTGACCCTACCAAATTCAAACTTCCATTGTGCTTCTAGGTTTTAGGAAGCATTTGGATGCGGCAGAAACAATTATGATATGCTTGTAACTATATTTTTTGACATAGAATTTTATGCCTGAACGAATAATTGACGTTCAGTGCATGCCTATCGAATGGCGATGTATATAAAGACGAAAAAATACCCCGTGTGTGTTTCCTGTTTTCATTCACCTACGTAGCAAAGAGAGGTTGCAAAGTCCTAACTAGTACGGAAAACATCTCTCAATTTTGTACGAAAATCAATACACGATTTGTACCACTGATATACATTCATCTATACACAAAGTATGGCAGGATGAGACATGGATATATGTTGAATCCATATCGCGCCACGAGCACGAGAACAAAACAAAAACGCACCTTCAAACGAATAAAAATAGATGTCAATGATAGCATTTTGACACTCAATACATGAATGTAATAACATATTGAGTATCAAGCATCAGCTGATATGAAGCCGGGCTGCCACAGAGAAACATCAGATTGAGGAGAAAAAGAACGCAATGAGTTCGAAAAAGACATAATGGCCATAACTGCGGTGTATGCTCACTTAGTTGGCCTTCACCTTAAGCTTGTTGAAGAAAGTCGGAACTAGTGTAGTATGACATGTACTCCCGTAGGATTTTTGTGTCAAAATTGATGTTTTTGCATTTCGTGGTTCATTTGGGTCCATAGTATGGGAAAATGGCGGGGTACAAATTCTCCGACCTCTGGACCCCCCTGTGGGGGACCTTTCCTGTCCGGGGGGTCCTGGAACTGATGATACTATCAGATCCACCAATATTTGACCAATCTTTGTGGTTTTGATGTCAAAATGGGGGTTTTTGATGACGATAAATCCACTAATGACATTTTAGAAGTGAGCAGAAGTGAATATGATCAATTTTCAACGTACGCGTAATGGTCGCGGTGGCCGAACGGGGGTCCAATAATGAAAATTCGTCAATTTAACAAATAATGTCATGTAGTATATTTTTTTCAGGGTTTTCAGGTATGAGAAATTGAATGAAGCAGTTATTTATATCATCAGACCACTCATTTTAGAGTTATTGAGCTTCCAGATATATAAATCGATGAGATTAAAAGTCTTCGTTTTTTACGAATTTTGTATTTCTTCATTTCAGACATACACAATTATACATGATGATGCAAATGTGAATTAATAACGGAATATATGAAGCAATAACAATATGATACACAATTACTGAAATAAAATTACACTTGAGCTGACACATGAATAAATGACATTATTTTGAAATGATGCACAAAGATTGTATGATGTCGGTTATATATTTGATAACATGATTTCTCAAGTATACCCAACTGACCATATAAAATAATATATCCATATTGTCAATACCCTGTTGATATTACAATGCACATACTTGAAATAAAATCAATCAAAGAAAACTCTCATCCACTAGTCAAGTCACAATTCAAAGGAAACTTAATCGCCAACAGTAGCACATCCAGACAACAAAAATAACAAGGTTTCTATAACACCATTAAAATAGCACCAGTCAAAGAACAAAATGTCTCATCGACCAGAAAAGACAGAGAGCAGAGGATAGTGAACCAATCAACCAGCCCCTCGTTATTCCAACGAAACTTTTCCACCATATTCCTTAGACATCAAGTACCAATCATAAACAAGAAGCCAATACCTTTTGAGGAATTCCTACCAGGCAAACGTCATGTGAAGTCCAAGAACTACACAAAACTTGGTTCCTTGCAAGCCATTTTACAGCTAAAACAACAGTCCCGGAGAAGGATCAGCAGATCATTTGATGAATACCAGCACCAGATTACAACAACAGGTGAATATATGGTCATAGATCAACAAGTGACAGCAAGCCAAGAGGTGAAAGAACATCAGCTGGAAACGGGTGATCATCCGAATTGCCAGTCAGAAAGTTAAGACGTCGAATCCCAGCATGCCAAGCTGACAAAGAAAGGCATAATGTCTACCTGGGCAGCACCAACTCACTGCTTCTGTCACAGTCATTTTCACACCAAAGCCAGACGAACTCGGAGGTCATCACTACTCTGTTCAGGAAGTCAACCACAGACTATGAAACTTTGTACACATTCCTGATGCTGACTCAGGGGATCTGCAATGTTGTTGTCAGACCAGAAAGGAAAACAATCATCACTCTAGATCTAGACGATGTGCAACCGTGCCCTCCAGATTCAGCAGTCGGTTGGCCCCTCGCGTTTTTCGTGATGTTTCATGTGGGCCTCTGGATCAGGATGCAATGACTGTATGTCGTCTGCAAGCTCAGTCATCTCAGGATTTCGGTCATGGAAAGCTGCCTTGTGATCATGGCATTGAACTTAGAGTGGTCCAGGCAGTATGACTGAAAAGATTGCATCATATTTCATCATCATGATTTCCATACATGTTGTGATGTGATACTCAATTCCATGCTTGTACATGTAGTCTTTGCCACTGAAGCTTCCACAGAGGGCTGCAGAAGTGTATGTACCACTCTCGATGGAACCTGTGTCGATACCACTCGCGTCAATGGTTTCTCCCAGACTATGCAGAGCAAAGAATGCAATGTGAAGTGCACCTGCTTGGAAAATCCATTTCTTATTGCCAACTGACTGCTGAATCTGGAGGGCACGTTTGTACATTGTCCAGATCCAGAGTGATGATTGTTTCCCTCTCTGGTCTGACAACAACATTGCAGATCCCCTGAGTCAGCATCAGGAATGTGTACAACGTTTCATAGTCTCTGTAGTTGACTTCCTGAACAGAGGAGTGATGACCTTCGAGTTCGTCTGGCTTTGGTGTGAAGAGGACTGTGACAGGAGCAGTGAGTTGGTGCTACCCAGATTGGCATCACGTCTGTCTTTGTCAACTTCACATGCTGGGATCTGAGTTTCTACTTTCTGATTGGAAATTCGCATGATCACCTGTTTCCAGCTGATGTTCATTCACCTCTTGGCTTAACTTGGTGATCTACGATCATATGTTGACCTGTTCTTGTAATCTCGTGCTGGTCAATCATCAGATGATCTGCTGATCCTTCTCCGGGACTGTTGTTTTAGCTGTAAAATGGCTTGCAAGGAACCAATTTTTGTGTAGTCCTTGGACTTCACATGACGTTTGCCTAAAAGGGATTCCTCAAAACGTAATGGCTTCTTCTTTATGATTGGTTCCTCCAAGTACTTGATGTTCAAGGAATATGGTGGAGAAGTTTCGTTGAGGTTTCGTTCGGCCTGGTTGATTGGTTCACCATCCTCTGCTCTCTGTTTTTTTTCTAGTCGATGAGGCATTTTGTTCTTTGACTGGTGCTATTTTAATGGTGTTATTGAAACCTTGTTATTTTTGTTTTCTTGAAGTGCTTCTATTGGCGATTTACTTTCGTTCGTAATCTGATTTAATTGGTCGATGCGATTTTTCTTTCATTGATTTTATTTCAAGTATGTGAATTGTAGTATTAACCGAGTATTGACAATACAGATGTATTACTTTATATGATCAGTTGTGTAAACTTGAGAAATCATGTTATCAGATATATAACCGATATCATGCAATCTTTGTCCATCATTTCAAAATAATGTCCTTTATTCATATGTCAGCTGAAGTGTGATTTTATTCCAGTAATTGTGTATCATATTGTTATTGCTTCTTATATTTCGTTATTAATCTACATTTGCATCATCATGTATAATTATGCATTTCTAAAATGAAGAAATACAAATTCCGTAAAAAAATGAAGACTTTTAATTGCTTCGATAAATATATCTGGAAGCTCAGTAACTCTAAAATGAGTGGTCTGATGACATAAATTATTGCTTCATTCAATTTCTCATACCTGAAAACCCTGAAAAAAATATACTACATGACATTATTTGTTAAATTGACGAATTTTGATTATTGGACCCCCGTTCGGCCACCGCGACCATTACGCGTACGTTGGAAATTGATCATTTTCACTTCGGATCACTTTGAAAATGTCATTAGTGGATTTATCGTCATCAGAAACCCCCATTTTGACATTGAAACCACAAAAATCGGTCAAATATTGGTGGATCTGATAGTATTATCAGTTCTAGGACCCCCCGGACAGGAAAGGTCCCCCACAGGGGGGTCCAGAGGTCTGAAAATTTGTACCCCGCCATTTTCCCATACTATGGACCCAAGTGAACCAAGAAATGCAAAAATATCAATTTTGACACAAAAATCCTACGGGAGCTATTTTGGTGACAAGTCATACCGCACTAAACCTTCAGTGCGTAAATCCTATAGCGCAGCGTCGAATAGGAAAACAAAACATTCGCAGCTGAATGTCATTGGCGATTTGCCCGTGAAAAGTAAAGATGTGAGAGAGGAAAAAACGTTTTCATCACTCAACGAAAACCCGGTGGTAAATGATTCGAACGCCGGCAGGACAAAAAGAACCGCAACAATAACAGGTAGTGCTGCAGTGTCCGACCGAAATATTCATTTACGTTTCACCTAAAAAGAGGTAACATAAGTCAACTTTTCCTATATACGAAAAACAATTTTTGATTGACTTCGAATGAGAAAATACATTTGCAGCTAAACGAACCTGATAGAGACCCGCGCGAACTAGGCCTAGTAGATTTTTCCGCGTACCATAAAAGAAAAACAAAAACTATGCATACCAGGAACAGAGAAATAAAGAAAGACAATAAGTAAGAAAAACGCACACACACAGTCTTGCCAATACTACACTAGTTTGGTATAAAATGAATAAACAAAAAACACCGATATAAGATCTCGGTTCTTCATATCTGGACCACGCTGGGGAACCAGTCGGCTAAACCTGGGTTTGGTCGGCGCATCCTGGGTTTGCAACGAACATCCTTCGGGAAAAATGGCGGCCGCCACGAACGAGACAGTCACGACTCGAAAGCAAAATACTGACATGGATGATACAATAACGTACCATACCAAAATCACTTTGCGCAGTATTTATAAGGATGCTCGTAAGTAGTTAACAGCGCACAGAATAGCGTGTGGTAATACAAGATGTTGTAGAAAGCACAGTTTTGAGACGAACACATTGTTGCAACGTTAAACCTGTAGGCAACGCTAAACCTGGGTATATAATCCTATTTTGAATTATGTACACTGCGACAGGCCATTCATGAGTTTAAAGTTCGAGTATTTGAACTTGTGTAAATATACAAAAACAATCGTCAGTCAATGTTTTCGTCTTTTACCCTTTCATTTCCAATATTTATTGTACCAATCGGATTAGCGTATTTCTCAATGTTTCTGCTTGGTCCGGCATACAGGTATAATGAGTTATCCCCTCTCAACAAAATATTAACTCTCAGTTAGGATTATACCAAACAGTTTGTTCTGTGTGTGTATAAATATTGGGTCATTTGTTGTATTGGTTACATGTTTTTCTCAGCAAGCAAGCGCAGTGGTGGCTACATGCATTAACAACAAAATATCTTTGAAAATATGGCGAGTGGATCCAGCAATATCACAGTGGAAACAGGGGACGAAACCACTGCCGATTTTCCATTCGAAGAGTGGGCCACTAAAGCCGGATTGACAAGAAAAACAACATCCTCGTTACGAACAAACGAGTGCTCTACGCTGCCTGCCCTTCGTCTGTTGGGTCCAGAGGACATCAGAGAATTGGGACTGTCGGTGGGTCAACGGAATCTTCTGATGGCGGCAGTCCGTGACCTCCAATCTCCAACGAAAGTCACCAACGTTGCCGTGAACGACGTCGGAGCCACAATGGCCGGAACACACACTAGAGCCGGAACATCGACTACGCCAGACGTCTCGCTCGAGAGACTCCTCTCCGTGCTTCAGAACGATGATACCACGCGCGATTCACCGGTGGCTTCAGGTAACGGAACTGTACCTAGCTATAGTAATGTGATGAACGGTCTCGGACTTAGCAACAATTCTAATCGTCAAACAATGCCCACTAATCGTGTTGATCTTGACCCGCTCACGTATCTGTCGAATCCAAACCCCGACTACCTGGACATAACAGACTTTGTTCCTCAGTTTTCTGCCGGGTCTTTTGATGACCAATATCTAACCAAAAATGATGATGTCCAGCTGGTACTGAAAGCTCGTCCCAGAAAACCCAAACTTAGTGACATTGATCAAGCCATGTACATGGCAGCTAGCAGCCGCATCCTGGCAAGCTTATTGCAGTCTGGAAAACTTGACGTTTGTAATGTTCCCCATTACCTGGCGTATCAGGTTAAGGTTGGCATGTTAGCTCAGCGCTACGAGTGGCAAAGTATCCTGGTGTATGACAGGGAGTACAGAAGGATGCAGGCGTCGTTCAGATTCCCATGGGGTAGTGATTCTCAGCATTTGGCGCAAGTCCACCTCGTGGAAAAGCAAAAAACCAGACAGGCTAATAAAGGAAACCTCAAACGGGATACATGCAAGTTGTTCAATCACTCCACGTGTATCTACGGCAACAAATGTCGTTACGCCCATGTCTGTGCCATCTGTAGTCAGGCTCATCCTCAGAAACAGCATAAGGAATAGGTTCCATTGGTCTCTCCCGAACACTCCCGATCTCCTATGTGTGTCCCTATGTGGGAAAAGCTTCCTAGAAAAGGACCCGGATAGAGATTTCTTGCTTGATGGTATCCGGAAAGGATTTCGGATTGTGTCTAAGGATTGTTCCCATTTAAAAGACATTGACTGTGAAAATCATATCAGCTCTTCAGATCCGAGCCTAGTGAAAAAAATTGATTCTGAGCTGAAAAAGGAGTTGGTGGAAGGAAAACTTCAAATATCGGACAGTAAATTATCCATTGTTAGTCCAATTTTTGCCATACCAAAGTCAAACGGTACGGTTCGTATAATACAGGACTGCAGTCAGCCAAATGGCAATTCCATCAATGATAATGCACACAGTGACTATAAAGTAAAATATCAAACCGTTAAGGACGCAGTTGATCTGTTACATGAAGGACATTTTATGTGTAAAATTGATCTAAAGGCTGCCTATAGATCTGTTCCAATCAATCCATTGGACTACCATCTCACGGGCATAAAGTACACATTTGCTGGACAAAAGGAGCCCACATATATGTACAACACTAGGCTTGTCCAGGGGGCCGCTCTCAGCCCCATGATTTTCCATCGCTTGTCGCAAGCAATTGCTCGTTATGCAAAAACATTAGGAGTAAAGACTGTTGCTTACCTTGATGACTATTTCATCGTAGATAATGACTTTGAAGCAGCAAAAGCTGCCCAACATAAATTGTTGTATCTTTTGAGGAGACTCGGATTCGATATTGCCTGGGACAAAGTCGAAGGACCGAAACAAAATTTAACGTTTCTAGGAATTGAACTAAACACAATTGATATGAGTATGTCTCTCCCAGGGAACAAAATCATCACATTCAAGCAGATATTAGGTGATTTCATAAAAAAGCGGCGCGCATCCTCAAAGCAATTGCAAAAACTTTGTGGCAAACTATCCTGGGCAGCAACGGTGGTCAAGGCCGGTAGAAGTTACCTGCGCCGAATATTTGACTTACTTCGCCCACTGCGCAAATCTAACCACAAGACAAGGCTACCTGCGTCCTTCTACCAGGACATCAATTGGTGGATTAACGTTATGGATGTTTTTCCTGGAAAAACCTTAATCGGTATTCGTAATGTTAATGTTGTGATAATAGATGCTTGTGAAACTGGAAGTGGATTCATGTACAATGGAGATTGGGGATATGTGAATTGGGACTGTGATTTTCCTCATATACGTAATTGTCATATAAACACTAAGGAAACAATTTCTGCTGTTTTTGCTGTATGGAGATGGGCAAATTATTTCAAAAATTCAAAAGTGTTATTCATCACGGACAATACAGTGGCGAAGTCCAATATATTCAAAGGAACATCACCTAGTTATGAGGTTATGCCATGGCTTCGGGAATTACATATGTTATCAGCTATATTCAACTTTGACATTCTCAGTGCATACATTCCTGGGCAGTATATGCCAGCAGATGATGTGTCTCGGCTCAGTTCTTATGGAAACTTACGGAATTTCATGTCATCCAGAGGGATACACGATGATCAGTCTTGTTCTTCATTCATGTTCGGACTTCCATGGCATATGTCTCTATGTACAGCTTCGCACATCTATCACCAGGTGGCAAAATGGTGCAACTAGAACGTGAACTTGATTCTCGGGTGGAGTTTCTTCGGAAAAACACATTCTGTGTGACAACTCAACGAACATACAAGTCCCAGCTGGCAACGTATCTGGGATTTTGTGATCGAATGGGTTATACACCTGTTCCTATTCATCCAGTGCATTTGCTGCGATACTCGGCTTACCTGTCAACTAAAATGTCACCAGCATCTACAGTCAAATACCTCAACGTCATACGCCTCCTGCATCTGGAGTATTCTCAACCTAACCCCATCAGCACTTGGAAGGTTCAGTCTCTCCTGAAAGGACTGAAAAAAGTGAAAGGCACGAGTGTCAATCAAAAATTGCCAATAACTCCAAAAATTCTACTTAACATCAGACGCCTGATCGACTTGAGTGCTCCGTATTGGATATGTTTCTGGGCGGCATGTCTGGTGGCCTATTATGGCTTCCTCAGGAAGAGCAACGTATTTTTCGATCCGGGACTCCCTAGTAAAGCAAGGAAGCACATCCGCCGCTGTGATATCGTCTGGAGGGAAGGTCACATGCCTTTCATTAGACTGAACCACACAAAGACGATTCAGTTCCGGGAGAGAAGCCTGGAACTCCCTCTTCCGTGTATTCCGGGACATCCACTCTGTCCGGTGACGGCGGTTTCCAAGCTGCTGACGACACAACCCAGCGCCGATCCAGAACAGCCAGCCTTTGTGTACTCCACAGTTGAGGGCCCGAAACCACTGCTCTACACCAAGTTCATCAGAGACCTGAAGCAGTTGACCCAAGTTCTGGGTTATGACAGCAAAGACTTTTCCGGACACAGCTTTCGCAGAGGCGGAGCCACGTGGGCTTTGCAGTCGGGTCTACCGGGAGAGGCCATACAACTTCTAGGTGACTGGCAATCAGACACTTACAAACGGTATATTGATATGGACTATTCTAATAGAGTAACCTTCATCAAAATGTTCACAAAGTCACTACCACACATCTAATGTACTACATATGGTATGGTGTATTTCATCATAATTCCGAATCATATTTCATGTATTTTAATGTTTTAAAAAATACCAATGTTCGCAAACATAAAGTGTATCTCCATGTAAATATTCTCTTTTTTTGGTACATATTTATTTAAAGTTCGAGTATTTGAACTTGTGTAAATATACAAAAACAATCGTCAGTCAATGTTTTCGTCTTTTACCCTTTCATTTCCAATATTTATTGTACCAATCGGATTAGCGTATTTCTCAATGTTTCTGCTTGGTCCGGCATACAGGTATAATGAGTTATCCCCTCTCAACAAATTATTAACTCTCAGTTAGGATTATACCAAACAGTTTGTTCTGTGTGTGTATAAATATTGGGTCATTTGTTGTATTGGTTACATGTTTTTCTCAGCAAGCAAGCGCAGTGGTGGCTACATGCATTAACCCACCCACCCAATCCCAATTGTAGTTTTAGTATTAGTTAGTTGTTTACACTTTGTTTTGTTTTTTGTATGGTGTATTTCATCATAATTCCGAATCATATTTCATGTATTTTAATGTTTTAAAAAATACCAATGTTCGCAAACATAAAGTGTATCTCCATGTAAATATTCTCTTTTTTTGGTACATATTTATAAATGTAACGTATGTATGAATGTACGCAATAAGTTATTGCCGTGCTCATTTGGACGTTCTCAGGGATGTCCAGTTTGCCTAGGACAAACTTGGAATATAATGACAAAACTAGGTGAGTGTGTTTTCCAGCACGCGGGAAAGATACAGTTTGAACTGGCGGAAGAATACACGAGAATACGCTTTCTGATGTTCTTCCGCCAGTTCAAACGAGATATTTTCCGCGTGCTGGAAAACACACGATACAGGTTTTGTTTTTATCACATGCTATGAATTTATGATTCTGGAATATTTGAAAACCCAAACCATGTAGATTAGAGTGAAATTGTACCAAAGATTGCAAGAACTTCTTACAATCCTTTTACTGTGTACAGCGCTGTATTGAGTCTATACATCGCTGTGCCGAGCCAATGGCTCGCGCCTGGCCGCGAAAATTGAAAATCTTGATCAAAGTATTTGAAGCATAATTATCGTGCAGTGCATTCCAAAAACTGTGCGGTCTGTTCCAGCTAGCGTGCAGCGACATCGCTGCAGTCTTAGTTGGGCGATTTCTACCGAAAATTCCAAACAAACTCACTATTTATTTCCACATGTATTTCGTGAAGTTTTTGTTGACATCTGCCGCCATATTCTGGGCTGTTCTGCATACGCATGTCAGAGGTCAACTGAATATTTGCATACTAGGTCGAGGTCACATTATCTGCGCATGTTCGTGCGCATGGGCAGCTAATGTGACCTCAACCTAGTATGCAAATATTTAGCTGACCTCTGACCTGCGCATGCGCACAATGGCTTATGGCGACCTGAGATTTCAACGGAAACTCGATAAATGTGTCCTGAAATAAATGGACATTTACATTATATTTTTTCATAGAAATCGCCCAACTAAGACTGCAGCGATGTCGCTGCACGCTAGCTGGAACAGACCGCACAGTTTTTGGAATGCACTGCATGATAATTATGCCTCAAATACTGTGATCAAGATTTTCAATTTTCGCGGCCAGGCGCGAGCCATTGGCTCGGCACAGCGATGTATACACTCAATACAGCGCTGTACACAGTAAACAATCCTTGATTGTACCCAAGGACCCTTCTACTGAGCAGATCGAAGACCTGTAAACATGTGCGTTGCTAGGAAACAGTATAAACAATGTAGATCATCACACTGCATCGCTCGAGATTCACGCTGAATCTCATCTCTGCTACGACACGTATAGGACTCTGGGAAATATAGGGAGCTACTTTCGGGGTAAACAAACAGCTCACGTGTGTTGCCGAGTTTTGACAGACGGTTTACAGGGTTACGCAGTGCAAGGAACCGGCAAAATCGATATGGTTTCCTCGTCATGTTGGATTTTTTCTCTAGTTTTCCTTCTTCTAGTCTACCTCTCTCGTATTGTATTTGCATTAGTAGTTGATAACATCATGGTCTATATATTGCGGACTAACCTGCGTAAAGTGGTAGCGTAAGGATACAATATTAAACATTTTAATGTTATAGGGCAAGAATGACAGCGTCGACTGCTGGCTTTAGCGCAGAGGATGCTGGGAACAGTATGTGTAGATCATCTGGTCGCAAATACTTTGTATTATGACTTCACGGTGGTTGTACGTTTTCTGCATGGTTATATGTTACTAAGGCTGAATCAGGTGACGTTTCATGTCACGTCATAGAACACTCGTGTTTTCATTGTTCTTTCAAATCAAAACGCATTCAGACAAATGCATGTGGATATGTGAAATGTGAAGCAAAAATGTGAAGAAAAAAATAGTGCAAACATGATGTTTCCGGCAAAGGTTATCACACTGTCGGAAATCACTGTGTGTTCCTACTGTTTGTAGTTTAAGATAAATTCATAGCAATGCATGTGATAAAAAAAATATTTACACGAGACCACAACTCGTGTAAAATGCCCTACAATATTTTTATCGGGCCATTTTTAGTTCTTCTAAGCTGAATGGCAGCGGAGCTTTAGCAATGCCATGTTGTCCATCGTCCGGCCGTCCGTCGTCGTCAAGTTTTGGTTATCTTTATAGTTTTTGGCCAAATTAATCTGAAATTTTGCACAAAAATACCTATAAATATTTCAAGAGCGAGGTATTTTTAGTGTTTTGATTTTCGATTTTTTTCCCAAATGGCGTCCTTTTTAGACGAAAAACGGCCAATTTTTCAGCTTTGTGAAAAATTCCGACTTTTTTCCTCCATAATGGGAAATGCTGTAAGTGTACTTATAGAATGCTTGAAGATAAATCTTAGCTATTGGCACTTTCGAATGGGAAGTAATATGTGATGATTTGTGTAATGACCTTGGATTTGACCTTTTGAACTTTCGTAGCGGAGCGCTCACGGTCGAGAGAATATATTTTTTTGAAGTTTTGAAGTTGAGTTGTATGGGGCCCGGATATACATCGGGTGGACGTTGTCATTTGAACATAATTCATTCTGGTTACAGAAAAATGCGCAAATATCTATACTAGTAGTTAGAGCCAAATGAATTGTCATGATTGTGCTTTATTATGCCACAGGAAAGAAATTATATCTGTGGTGGAAATAAAATAATAGTGATGTGTGGCCCTCATTATGACATCATACTTGTAAGTTAAGGCCTACAAGTGCATGAATCAACATTGCCCTGATTAATTTCGGTACTGGCATCTTGCCACCTACACTTCTCATGCTCCTTTTTATTTCGCAAAACATGAGCATAGGGTTAACGGTTTGCTGCCAAAAAGTGGAACAAACCATGTACCACCACTGCATATATTCACCCCATTCCGCTCGCTCTTTCCCTCAGTTGTATACTGTACATACCGAAGACTAACTCGTTAGTCCGGACTGACTCAATCGGACTTAATGTGGTCCCTTTCCTATGATATAAAGCCACAAATAAAACTTCCGTGAATTAGCGTTGCAACACCAGGGTTAGCGTTGCACAATCACATCGCTACCGAAATTCGGGTAGTTCCACTAATTTTATCATATATTTCATGGTATATCCACTCCAAGTTACATGATGAGTGTTTGGATGACAAATGTATGGCTTACTGTAAAAAACGAAACGAAATGAAATGAAACGAAACGAGTGAAGTATAGGGTGTTCTCAAAATATTTTTTTTCCAGATTTTTTTCCCAATTAATTTCTACAATTTTTTTTATAATCCACATCAATGAAAACGACAGGTTCCTTTTTTGTTACCCTCGCCCCGGAGGGGGGGCGAAGGTATTGCATGTCTGACTGTCTGTCCATGCGCATAACTCCGACACAAATGGTCCGATCGATGTGAGATTAATAGAGATGAAGCGGTATGGACGTGGCTTGAGCCTCAAGTTTTGACACCAAATATTGTACACACATGACATGTGATTTTACATCAAGGACAGCAGATATCCCTGGGAGGCCGGCGGACATCAAGTGCATGAGAAAAGTGGTGGATGTACATACTGCTGCTTGACACATGATAGTTTATGGTTTAGAGATCACTGGTCAATTATTAGAATTTGTAACCAAAAGAAAATCTTGTTTCGTTTCGTTTCGTTTTTTACAGTTACCCACCACCAGTAACTGTAAAAAATGAAACGAAACGAAAAAAAAATTTTTTTGGGGAGATTTTCACAAAAATTCTCAAAGACCTTCAATATGAGGATCTGAGCTTCAGGGTCAGTTTTGACGCCAAATGCACACATGACATGTCGTATCTATTACATCATAGGAGACTATTTGCTGAGAAGCCTGACACGTCCCTCAATTTCTAATCCCAGTTTGTGGATCCCAACGTGGCAATATGGTGCAGTGCAGTATCATTAATGTGTCAAGCTGATTTAACATCACGGACAGCTGATATCCCTGAGAGGCCGGTGGAGAATAAGGTCCATGAGAAAAGTGGTGGATGTACATACCGTTGCTTGACATATGATAGTTTATGGTTTAGAGATCACTGTTCAATTATTAGAATTTGTAACCAAAAAAAATCTTGTTTCGTTTCGTTTCGTTTTTTACAGTTACCCACCACCAGTAACTGTAAAAAACGAAACGAAACGAAAAAAAATATTTTTTTTTGGAGATTTTCACAAAAATTCTCAGACCTTCAATATCTTGATCTTTTGTCTTATAGATCAATATCTTTTGGAGATTTTCACAAAAATTTTCAAAGACCTTGGTATATCCCTTCTATATGAGGATATGAGCCTCAGGGTCAGTTTTCACACCAAATGCACAATTGACATGTGGTATCTATTACATCATAGGAGACTATTCGTTGAGAAGCCTGGCACGTCCCGCAATTTCTAATCCCAGTTTGCGGAACCCAACGTGGCATTGTGGTGCAGTGCAGTAACATTAATGTGTCAAGCAGGTTTTACATCACGGAAAGCAGATATCCCTGTGTCACACAGTGACAATTTGTATAATATTTTGAGAACATATCCTTCTCATAATTTTGCACCACACTGTAGTACTGTTGTATAGCTGTTTGTGGTCTCGCTTGAGTGAAGCATTGGCGGTCGCTGGTGAGTCCCGTATCTGAGAACGGCTGGTCATGTGAGCTGGTTTAGGTATTGTGTCGACGGTAAAGTGGCATTTCTTGTTGCTATTTTTAGATATTGTTTAGCTCATGTTTGACGCGGCGCGGGTCAGGCGGTTGATATATAACTTCGGGCATTCAGGTAGTGGGGAGGAGATACTATTGGGAGCAGCATGCAGCATTATGGACTGGCTGTGAGACATTGAATATTTTTGCCGTGCATGGGCACGTTGTTTATATTGGAAGATATGTGAAAGTTTGCGTCGATTTGGGACACGCATTATATTGAGAAATTTGAGACATGTGGAATGTGGAAATATTTTGTGCGACCAGTGTGGTCGAGATGTGGGTATTATTTGCTGCTGCTGTGTTTATATTGGAAGTGTGCTGTCTGAAGACGCACTCACGTTGAAATTGTTGTGAACTGAGTGCCTGATGTTTATATCGTCCGACCTGTGACCAGTGGCCGTGAGTACTCATTTTTCATCATTCATTTTCATCATATTTCTCGTATTATATATCTTACTATTTTCACAATTGCTGTCACGGTAAAACCGGTTGCTGAACTGTAATATCGGTCTAGTTATAATTCAGTAATACTGTAGTTCCTTGTGAGTATATTGTTCATAACGTAGATACACGTCTGTTCATTTGGTGCATAAATGGACACATGCTGAGTTATATAATATACCAGTAGCTAAATAATGTTTCCATTTGATTCCTAGTTTTAACGTATGTCTGTACACGTGACGCTGAGCTGATGTCCAAGTCCTTACCTAGCGTCCAATGTAGTGTGATGTGAGACATCTGTGCTGTCTGAATACCTTACGTCTACGCACGTCTTTCGAGTCCGGATATTTCTCCATGGAATCCACTCCTGGCACTTCGTGGGATCTGCTACGGAACTGCACGTCGTGGGATCTGTAACGTGCTTCGTGGGATAACGCTTGGCCTGGGACCACCGTCTGTGTGTGTGTGTGTGAGTGTGTGTGTAGTGCGTGTATGTTTTGTTTTCAATCTCCGATATATATATTGTGAAAATTTATATGTGATTACTGAATTACTGGATTTGCATTGTGTATTGACACAATTGTTGTGTCAGAATTTAACTCTGTATTGACGATTGTAACTATTGAATTGGTGATTAATGTGAATGTACTGGTGTATTGATTAGAACTTGTATCACTTGCTTGAGTATTTGAGAAACTTAAATCGTAATCCATTCCATTTTCACCTGTACTATATCATTCATGTAAATACATCATTATCATTTTATTCCATTGTTGTTGTTGGTTCCTGCATACATAGTTCGGGATCGTACTCCTTGACACCCTGGGAGGCCGGAAGAGAATAAGGTCCATGAGAAAAGTGGTGGATGTACATACCGCTGCTTGACACATGATAGTTTATGGTTTAGAGATCACATTTAAGGTTGGTAAGATAGTTTTGCACTTTGACTTTATTCAAGTGAGGTAAATGTGTACAGAAATTTGAAATGAAAGTAAGATATGACAGCAGATATCCCTGGGAGGCCGGCGGAGAATAAGGTCCATGAGAAAAGTGGTGGATGTACATACCGCTGCTTGACACATGATAGTTTATGGTTTAGAGATCAAATTCAAGGTTGGTAAGATAGTTTTGCACTTTTACTTTATTCAAGCGAGGTCAATGTGTACAGAAATTTGAAATGAAAGTAAACATTTCTTAAAAGGTATTGGCTTGTATGTATATATATGCCCATAAGGATATAAGGAGAATGAACAACAGCTCAAGGATTCTGCAAAAATGTAGGGGCTAATGGATGCTATCCAAGTACAAAACATTCAACTAAAATGTGGATGACAACAGCTCACTGATTTTCTAGCATATACAAACGTTAACAATATATAAGCTATACAGCATCAGAGAAAAATGCACCATGTTGAAAAGTTTCGATTTTGCGAAATCTGTAGAGATTATCCACTAGTTTGATGGTATCATATTAAATGGCGTTTATTTCCGTATATGATGACCGAATAATAGGCAATTGAGAAGGTCACCTCATTTTTTATTTGTTGAAAGTTCTACCTTCAGGCATTGAAATGCTAAGTGAACAAAATTGCTTAATCATGCTTGTTTGTTAGTCAGCACAATCGAAACTTTCAGTATGGGGGATTTTTTACGTGGTCAGGTCAAGTCTGGTGATTCTATATCAGGATGGTCCCGCAAGTCATCGCGGGGCACATCCGGGGATATGTCAAGTCTATTGATTTCTACTTATGATGGTCCATCAGCCTGTCGCAGGACCCATCCACGACCATCATGACCATGTAACGTCTGGTCGTTCCATCACTAGATGGTCCCACAGATTGTCGCGGGTCACATCCGGGGCCATGTCAAGTCTGCTGAGTCTTCGCATAATGGTCCATCAGGCGTGACAGGGCTCATCCACTCATTCCACGGCCATGCAAAGTCTGGTAGTTCCATCAATGGAAGGTCCCTCAGATTGTCGCAGGGCAAATCCACGGCCAAATTAACTCTGTTGATTCTGTTCTGTTATTCTATATCTGTTTTAAACTGACAAGTGCAATTGGTCTTTCAAGTAACGTACATGCTCATGGGCTAGATTGTCAGCTGTGTCTTCTGGAATATCTACCAAGCCATTCCAAAAGTAGGGATATCGTGTAGGGTGTATATATGTCTCGATCTTGGTGTATCGGTCAGCCTGAAACACGTGTATCGGTCAAACTGAATGGCATCTGTTTCACCGATACACCGACTCTAAGCGAAAAAGTATGTGTGTAAATAACAATATGCATGGCAATTAAAAATTTACATTAAGGATTTTGTGTTATGCATATGTGTATGCTGCACGTGCCACAGTATAACGCCCGTCTATTAATCATGAGCCAGAAAATCAGTCAATTGAGTCAAAAGTCTTAAGTGTATCGGTCTACCTGAATCTGCCCTACATCCACCACTTTTCTCATGGACCTTATTCTCCGCCGGCCTCCCAGGGATATCTGCTGTCCGTGATGTAAAATCAGCTTGACGCATTAATGTTACTGCACTGCACCACAATGCCACGTTGGGTTCCACAAACCGGGATTAGAAATAGAGCGACGTGCCAGGCTTCTCAACGAATAGTCTCCTGTGATGTAATAGATACGACATGTCATGTGTGCATTTGGTGTCAAAACTGACCCTGAGACTCATATCCTCATAAAGAAGGCATATACCAAGGTCTTTGAGAATTTTTGTGAAAATCTCCCAAAAAAATTTTTTTTTTTTGTTTCGTTTCGTTTTTTACAGTTACTGGTGGTGGGTAACTGTAAAAAACGAAACGAAACGAAACAAGATTTTTTTTTGGTTACAAATTCTAATAATTGACCAGTGATCTCTAAACCATAAACTATCATGTGTCAAGCAGCAGTATGTACATCCACCACTTTTCTCATGCACTTGATCTCCGCCGGCCTCCCAGGGATATCTGCTGTCCTTGATGTAAAATCACATGTCATCGGTGTACAATATTTGGTGTCAATACTTGAAGCTCAAGCCACGTCCATACCGCTTCATCTCTATTAATCTCACATCGATCGGACCATTTGTGTCGGAGTTATGCGCATGGACAGACAGTCAGACATGCAATACCCTCGCCCCCCCCCCCCCTCCGGGGCGAGGGTAACAAAAAAGGAACCTGTCGTTTTCATTGATGTGGATTATAAAAAAAATTGTAGAAATTAATTGGGAAAAAAATCTGGAGAAAAAATATTTTGAGAACACCCTATACTTCACTCGTTTCGTTTCATTTCATTTCGTTTCGTTTCGTTTTTTACAGTAAGCCCAAATGTATACTATTTTACAACAAATCATTGATGGTTATTTGCCGTGTGAGTGGTGTTTCTATATTGTCGTTGCCTCAATGTTTTCGTCTTGGACCCAGGATGCGCGTACAATACACCCAGGATGCTCGTTGCGTAACCCAGGATGCGTCGACCAAACACAGGTTTAGCTGACTGGTTCCCCAGCGTGTGGACGGAATCGAGCTTATCTACTGCCAGCTCCCAACTGCATGCGAGACGTAACTACCACAAATCCATATTGACATATTTTGCAAAAACACATATATACGAGTATAATATAATAATGTCATATACGCTCACTGTGAATACGAGCTACGTACGTAAAAAAAACGAGTATCGATAACTATCACACCACTTATAGGATCTATTAATTTCACAACTGTGATGTCATCCGACGAACACACAACGACCACAAATCTATATTCTTGTATTTTTTGCACTATAACATTTGTGTACGTATTTTCACATACTCTAATTGAAGATAGAACAAATCTAAACAGCAGTAATTAGTTCCATGGGTAGAATTTATCATTCATACAAAATGTTGTCAACCGACACAAACGCAACGACCACAATTCCAAATTCATGTATGTTTCCCACAATATCATGCGTGTATAAAATGCATATCTTGTCACATACTCTAATTGAAACTATAACAGATGCAATAAATCGTGGCAATAAATAGTTCCATGAATAGAATCTTTTATTCACACAAATATGTATTCAGCCGACACGAACGCAACGACCACAAATCCATATTCATGTATGTTTTGACATATATCATTATGTATTTGTACCACGGTTGACACCTTTAACAATAGGCCAGACTGTCACAGTGGTCTATTCAACATACACCACTGTCTGCAGTGGAATATAGGAACACGCTTGAGTGAACCCATGGTACAAGTTAGATAGACCACTCGCACCCGTGGGTATGGCTCATGCACTCGGTAATCTCTCGGCTAACGCCTCGAGAATAACCTCGTGTATAAGCCATACCCACGGGTGCTCGTGCTCTATTTACTACATGATGCACATCTTGCCACACACTCTGATTGTGAATATCACACATCTAAGTATAGTAATTATTTCCATATTTAGGATATGTTAACCTCAATGTGACAGCCGACAAAAGCGCCACGACCACAAACCCATATTCATGTATTTCTTTCACAAATATCATTTTGTATAAAAAAAATATATCATTGACACATATTCTTGGTGTGACTCAAGTATTCGTAACTAACTAATCTAAGTAGCATTGACTAACACGATTAGCTACCAATGTCATAAATGTAATTTTGTCATGACGTACTTTTACAAGCCATATATTCGTGATTATAGTATAAAGCATATATCCGATATCTCACGATTGTGGATTAATAAAAATGTTGATTGCACCAGGACTTCACGAGTTTCTACCCACCAGATTTGATATTTGAGCTAAGAACTTGGAATGCGTTTAAAGTGGACTAATTCAAGCTAGCCCAGCCCAGCCCAGCCCAACTTGAATGGGATAGACTCGAGGTTACCTGACACATATAGAAATGCAATTTAGCTCCATTATAAAGTTATGAGAAATATCCCTTTCAGAATGTTTCAATTTTCATAAAAATTGATTTCAGTATGTTAGAGCAAAATATATAAAAAAAATCAGCACATGTTTTAAGAATAGATCAAGCGCCATGGTATTTGACCGTAAACTGCTGACACCTGGCGAAGGCCTCAGAAAGCAAATCCCCAAAAAGGGCCGGTTTGTTTATATGTATTCATGCGCACAGTAACCGATCTGATCAACACGAAAACTCACATGTACAGAGACAAATGACTGTATTACAACAAAAGAGATATTTTAAAGGAATACCAGTGCATTGATGCCTCATTTTGACCATATAAG
The DNA here is from genome assembly GCA_949152475.1 of Terebella lapidaria. NCBI lineage: Eukaryota > Metazoa > Annelida > Polychaeta > Terebellida > Terebellidae > Terebella > Terebella lapidaria. Next base: position 30,712,109 of record OX424563.1, on the reverse strand, counting down.
GAAGGTAATATGTAATAAGTAACTTAAATTAAAATCAAAATCACACCAATTTGCTCAAAACTTGTGTATATTGTTCACAGACATATATTTGTTGCACCTCCCATATCTTTTCGATACAACTGGTAAACGAATAAGTTATGAACAGCCAAACAAGAGCCCTCTCATAGAGAAAAACTGCTGGAAAATGTCTGGAAAAAGGGTTGGATTAACTGGGAAATAAATAAGTTATGAACAGCCAAACAAGAGCCCTCTCACAGAGAAAAACTGCTGGAAAATGTCTGGAAAAAGGGTTGGATTAACTGGGAAATAAATAAGTTATGAACAGCCAAACAAGAGCCCTCTCATAGAGAAAAACTGCTGGAAAAATGTCTGGATAAAGGGTTGGTTAACTGGGAAATAAATAAGTTATGAACAACCAAACAAGAGCCCTCTCATAGAGAAAAACTGCTGGAAAATGTCTGGAAAAAGGGTTGGATCACCATATGACAGGTATATATACAGAAAGCATATAATACAAGGTCCTAATTATGAGTTTCTGATATGCATACATCATCTGACAAGTTAAAGGCAAAATTTTCATTTTGTTAAAGGGAAAAAAACATGCATATTAGAATATTTTATGTGCAATTCCCCCCCCCCCTCCCATTTGAAGCAGAATAAAGAACAAACTTGACCTAGAAGTTATAATAAGCTGGAGATAGATCAAACTTCGATAGTACACTGATGATATGTTGTTGTAATATAATCACCAAAAATTCCCAGCTTTTCTCTTGAAGACACTGAGAGAATGGAAGTAATACCAACAGTGAGGGTCAGTCATCGGTTCCGTTCTGTCTGCTGAGGGGTCAGCCCCTCTGCAGGAGCCTGGCTGGAAAAGGTATATTTAAGCACATGGTTCTGTGTAAGAAATCAGTTATAATGTACATTTATATATTCATAAGCATTGAATGAAAGTCAAATTTGTCATAGTTTTGTGGAAACAATCTGTATTCAGTGTGCTTATCATAATCATTGTTGGCAAAAAAGGCAATCAGCTAAAAGTGATGGGACTCTCAGCCTGGTTGATGTCGACGGAAATCCATCACCTGCCAAGCTGTTGCGGCCTCGCACTAACAAGGTCCATGACAGCATCATCAAGATTCACAAACAAGACATGACAAAAAGACGGTCATCACTTCATGACAATAATGAGGCCATGGGACTTCAACGCGATGCACCAATACGTGTCGAGGGAGATGGCCGCTACAACAACTCCCTGTATTCTGGTTCTGGAAAAACACCTTTCCAGGTGGGCACCAGGTATATACCTTGGAGGAAAACCAAACACGGCAGAAACAGATAGTGGCTGTCACTATCAGGAACAAGCTATCAGGAACAGCTCAGCGACTTCGCAACCATGGTGACAATGCGGACTGTCCTCATCACCTTGAGAACTGCTCCTCCAGAGCAGCCATTGACTCCAGCATAGGATGTGTGAGTGTGTAGCTGGACTGCATGCAGACCCTGAACCTACACAAGTCAAGTCCTGCACACTTGATGGAGATTCAACAGCCTTTCAAGGTTTTCAACCAACCTCAGGTGACTCTCGTGACAAGGATCTCCAGCCACAGCTCCTGAACGACACACGACACCTCAGCCTCGGACAGACGCGAGCGCTCCACAACAATACAATCTTAAAGAGAAATATTTTGAAGCAATACCTGTGCATTTTGAGGAGAAACTGGGAAACTTTTAAATAATATAGTACTTTGATGCCTCATCTCGATCATATAATGAAGTTTTATGTAATAAGTAACCTTTACAGCCAGACATAAATCACCGGAAATTTCCCCAGCAATCTTCGGACAATATATCACAATATATTGAGCGTATGCACACTTGTGCCGAGAACTATATGGGAAACTCTATTAATTGATTTTTGCACCATGCAATCGACTCGTTCATTGTGAATTTGGAAAACTTGCAAAAATGTACTTCACAAGGTATATTAACAGGTATATTCTGACAGCGAGAAGTTTTTCATATCTGGAAAAAAGGAGTATATAGGAGAAATACATGCCTGAACAGATTTTGAGGAAGTGGCCGTCAAACTCCAAGCTTTTCCATCGTAAACATCAAACATTTTCTTGTGTAAATAGAAAAGCCGAAATAAAATAAATTGAAAATAGCTTGAGGCATTCAAGGCACGCTGACGTCTCTTAAAGATTATCAGGTGATGTTTTAGCAATATACAGAAACGAATATCAAACATACTGCTGGAGACCTCCCTTTATAGCCTGTCTGAAGTATGTCTCAACACTTCAGGAAACTGCTTGACTGATGACAATATGTTTTAGTTACGTAAGATATCGGATAGCATTCCCCTCAAGCATAATGACTGTTGTTTTAAATGGGAGAGTTTGCTTATGCCGGAAATAGACCCTATCAAGTGCGCTAGATAAGTGGGAGAAACGTTCATCGAGGACTTCTTGTGACCGACAAGAATAAAAGACACACATACAAAAAATACCTACTATAAAAAGCTGACCAAAAAAAATAAGCCAAGGAGCAGCTAGTGTGACAAAATACACTCATATAACACCAGCAATTAGACAGTCTAAAGCAAAATTGGCCTAATTCAATTTTTTGACATTTTGAGATTATCGTGTCGAAATACTCTAATAAGTATGTTTCATGTGTCTAACGTGTAAACTTTCTTCCAGTGTATTTTTTATGTTCGAAAAATGACAAATAGAATTCGGCCTAACTAGACATCGAGTAAGACCATTTATCTTTCCAAGAGGCCAGAATTCACCTGTTCATACGAAATAGGCCATTTGGCATAAATGGCATGGGCGTAGATAGGGGGGTTCGGCCCCCCTTTTCACCTGAAACTCCAGGCTGAAATCCAACTGATCCAACAGCAAAAGAGTCAGTATTATGAATGAAATATCCCGTTATATCCCCGTCGATGGTGGACCACAAGAGCGGCTCTGGGGGAGGGGTGTCCAAGGGTTCTGGACCCCCTCCCTCCTTTTCCCACTGGACCTCTCTCAGTTAGCATGGTTGACCGTTCCCATGCAAGTTTAAATTTTGGGCCAGGGATTTGACTTAACTTGGTGCTAATTCTCGTGTATCTACTGATGATTAAGAAGGTAACTACTATCAGAAATGAGTGAGGTGTGTCCCAGGGATCTGGATCCCCCCCCCCCCCCCCGCTTTTTCCACTGGACCCCTCTCATTTAGCATGGTTGGCCACTCCCATGCAAGTTCCAATTTTGGCCCAGGGATTTGACTTAACTTGGTGCTACTTCTCGTGTATCTACTGATGATTATAAAGTTACCTACTGTCAGAAATACATGTATTTCTGCTACTGTGAATGTCAAGGGCAGATCCTGGAGATTGGGGGACGGAAGGGGACCTTGTCCACCCCACCGCCCCCACTCCCCCAAAAATATTAATACCAAAATTTCAGGGGTGTTTCGTCAGTACAGAAATGTCACAATACTTGATTGGGATATGGCGCACATGTATGGGGGAATATATATTAGTTCTGATGTATTTTTGTCACTAAATGCTTTGGAATATAATCAATTTGGCATTGGTATTATTTGGTATTAATGTTAAAAATAATCAATGTAGATTTAATAACAAGTGTTTGATTAATAAATTGTGATTTTAGTGATTCGTGTGAAATTAATACTCAGGAGAAGCCAGAAAGCTAGCAAAGAACATGAAAAGGGTTTTGTCTTCTGGGACCCTTCAGCGGGCCTCAGGCCCCGGGCCGCAGGGTGTTTTGTCGGGCTCGCTTTGGTCCCCTCCCCTGAATCCTGGTTCTTCCCCTGGATCCACTATTCTCTTCATTTATTATGATATACATTCATACTTCTTCAATAACCAAAGTTACTTGCAGTTATATTTTCGGTCACATTCATAGATTCGCATTTAATAGGTGTCGCATGTTCAAGGACCTCATGGTTCGAATTTGAGGTCATACTTTGCAATTCAGCAGTATTCAAAATAAAATTGAGAAGGAGCATGAAATACATACTTCCGGAGAAAAAAGTCCATCTTAGAAAAATTGACTCACACAAACTGACTTTCAGGCTTCACTCCAGAATTCATGTCAGGTGTTCCCAGAATTCACAGAAATACATTTTCTTGGGGGGTTTAAGGCGCTCCTCGTGCCCCCAGACCGAATTTGGGCTTCGCCTTGCTGTCTGTCTGGTGTTTAGTATCACACTTGTCTTCTCGACCCCCCCCCCCCCCCCTTTCCGAACCTCTATCTACGCCCATGAATGAGTTAGGCCAAAAGCGTAATTGATACATTAGGCCTACATGACTTATGCCGAAAGCGCTTTTGTTTTGAAGTCAAAACGATTTGTGTGTACTTCGTATGAAGACTCACATGCGGTTGTAAGTATATTTATTATGAAATAATTAGTAATATGATGCAGCTACAGATCCATGGTAGATTTGCCATGCATATTTTGAAACGATTCATTTCACTCGGCATAGATATAGGGCATGTGGGAAAACTTTCGAGCGATAATAGGGGCCTACTAGTGCCTGTATGCCTATGTGTGGACCTGGATCCTGATGGAATAATAATGACGTGAATCTATCATTACAATAACCCATGATGCCCCCCTCCTTGGCCCCAGTAGTACCTATACTATATATCGGTGATAGATCTAGATCTAGATCGAAATCTATAGACCCTGCAAATATTACTTCACACATACAGTTTTTTTTCTCAAAAACCTAGGCATAGTGAAAGTAAATGGCCCGTGTCTTCTATCTTTCAAATTCAACAATTTATACAGTAAATTCTAACCAGTCGTAATAAGAAGGCATGTGGAAAATTCAAGATCCGAACTTAAGACCCTCGCACTCACATACTTGAACAGATTAGGGTACCGCGAAAGGTAGGTCACGGTTCGAATTTTGTTCCGGCGATTTCAGGCTAATACAGGTAAACTGTGCGTTCATTCTTGCCGTATGTGAGAGGAATTAAAAACATTTACACTCGAGATAAGTCAGAAGGGAGGTACTAGTGACAGTCGTGAGTAATTCTTGCGAGAAGGCACCGATTTGGTTATGATACCACGAGGAAGAGATAATTTACCGTACGACGAAATTCAATGCTTTTTGCATTGGGGATTATGGTACCACGATCTTCTAGAATGCGAATCAAACTAATTGTCATATCCATGGTTTGTCCCCACAGGGACGTTACTCAAGCGCCATTTTTGTGACTCGCAGTCCCACACAGTAACACACTTATTTTTCAATTATTTCACAATTATTTTGTGTTGAGGGCCATTCTGAACAGATATTCAGCGTATGGCGGCATATCCTTCGCGACAAACGGGACAACCACCGTTGGTGTCTGTTTATCACCCTTTTGCTGATATTTTAGCGACCTGAATGGTATCAATATACAAGTATAACTTGGCATACATCAAGTTTACATCACCTGGGGTCAAACGGCATATTTCTAGAAGACTCCTGTGGGAAAATTGAAGAAGTTAGCAATCTACCCCAATGTTATTTGGTTCGCATCCATCAAGAACGGAAATACATGTATTGTTATAACTTTGGACCCGAATACACGTTACACGTTACCCGAGTACAAAGCAAGCAAATGCACACAAACATGCGTGGATATCATGTTTTAACTTGAATACCAGCCTTAGCAACCTGGTTGCTAAGGGCCAAATCAGCCCATTGGTTGCCATGACAACCAAAATTCATATACACTCACTGATTATTCCTACTAAACGTTATATCTGATGAGTTTCGGTGACCAAATATGAGCTTAAATGCCTAATTGTGACATGTTAAATCGCCTAATTAAAAAGCAAGCTGTCAATGACGTCACACATTTTATTTGCATATTAATTAGCCGACAGATTTTTCAAGACTGTCTGGAGAAATTTGCCGGATTTTCAATATAAAAATAGCTATAACTTTTTAACAAATCCAGATATCAATATTCTGTAAAGACTGTTCTACTCAGCTCAACGAGTGGCTTCAAATAAGCTGATGTCATATTTTCGTGATATATACCTTTTAACGCTGCCTAGCTATAATAGTAACGCTGCCTATTCAGATCTATGATAGGCCTAAATGTTCTACAATAGGCAAACGCTATCCTAATACATACAAGTAGGCCTACACTGAATACACTTCAGTGTATAGTATTGTATTCCCCGAACGGAGTTCGGCGGATACTATGGATTTGTTTTCGTCGCGCCGCCGCCGCGTCCGAGATTTTCTTGTAAATCTTAACTGATTCTAATATTTTTTTATACAGACATAGATAGATAGATAGATATTTTATTTCAAGAGACAAAATACAATAATATTTGAAATATATATAAAGTTACAGGTATGTCCACTTGAGGTAGCAATCAAAGACCTAAGTCTGTAAGCAGACAATCCAGTTGAAAAATAGACAAAAAAAATAATGTTTTAGTATAAATGTATGCCTGATTGAACCCTATACGCTAGTACCTTCAATATAAATGGTAGTTATACACAAGATAGTTTCTATTAACTTGGGAAATAAATATACAATATGTATTAAAAGCCCCCTAACCCTCCCTACCCCATCAGAACTAGTATAGATAGTGGTTAAATGATGAATGAACTCTATGCACCAGTAGAAAGTGGAAAAAAATAGCCCAATGGCTAAGAAAGGCTACCAGACAATATATATTTTAGATATTTAACCTTTAGTCAATGACCCTGAAAATAAAGTCATTGGTCAATTCAAGGTCACTAGAATATTCAGCACATATCATGTTCCACTTGTCCACAACAAGTCTAAAAAATCTATGCTATATATTTTGCAATATATAATTTTTTTATAGATCTCCTGAAAATTGGAAGTGATTTCGATTTTTTGATATTTTCATTCAAAGATGCCCATTGAGATGGTCCCTGGCATATGAGACTCCTGGCTACAAGATTTGACTTTCTGGAAATCGTCTGTGGATCTCTGCGATATCGAGTATTATAATCATGTATTTCTTCATTTCTGTTGAATATTCGCTGTAATTGGTCAGGTAATTGGTTGTGGTAAAAGTTATACATGAATACCATTAATTGCATATGAAATAAATCATATAATTTTAATATATTACTACGGGCAAATAATGGACCAGTGCTATCATTATATCTTGCTCCCTGAATACATCTAACTGCTCTTTTCTGTAGTTTATCGATTCCTTTTGAATATTTCTTGAGTGTATTTCCCCATAGAAGTAGACCGTATGTCAGATATGGATGAATTAGTGAGTAATAAACAGTCCTTAATGTAGTGCATATTAGCATGTTTTTCAAAGTGTTAATAACATATATTCCGCTAACTATTTTCCCTTTAATCTTATGAATGTGCTCATGCCAATCTAAATTATCATCAATTATCAGCCCTAGAAATTTAGTTTTAGTTACATTTTCAATTTGATCCCCTCCAATCCATAAGCTCCCATTCAGTGGGTTTTTCTCCTTTTTATTTTTTTTCAAACAACATACAATAAGTTTTCCCTGCATTAAGAGACAATTTATTTGCTTTAAACCAATCATAAAGAATGTCTAATTCCGAGTTCATTGTTTCATATAATTCTGTTTTATTTTTTGAAGAGTAGAATATAGTTGTGTCGTCCGCAAAAAGAATACAATTTGTTTTAGTGAGGCTAATAGGTAGGTCATTTGAGTATAATATAAATAATAGTGGACCAAGTACCGACCCTTGTGGTACCCCACATTTCACTTGGCATGTATATGATTTATGACCTCTATTTGTACATATTGCTGTCTATCTATCAGATAGTTTTTGAACCACTCCAAGGCCACCCCCCTAACACCATAATAGGCTAGTTTGGAAATAAGTGTATTATGATCAATTGTATCAAAGGCCTTGGAGTGGTCCAAAAATACAGCAAGACTGTGCTTATCACACTCGTAGGAGCTCAGAATATTATACACAATCTCAATAACTGCACTCGAGGTGCTATATTTCGGTCGAAATCCATATTGACTTTTGTATAAAATATTATTAATTGACAAAAAGTGATATAATCGTTTATGTATAATTTTTTCTATTATTTTGGATATACAAGGCAATAGCGAAACAGGTCTGTAATTTTTAAGAATTGTTTTATCTTTTGCCTTATAAATTGTGACAACTTTTGCCATTTTTATGCTATTTGGAACTTCACCAGTAATAATTGATTTATTGATAATAATTGATAATGGTTCACATATAGAAACATTTATCTTTTTTAAAAGTATCGAGTTTATTCCATCATGACCAGAGCTTTTCTTACTTTTCAATTTAGTTATAAATTGATGTATTTCATCAGGAGAAGTGGGTGACAAGTATATTGATTTTGAGTTAGCATTATCTTTCATGTACTCCATATAATGTTTGTTACTTGGTGGTATTTTATCAGCCAGGTCTTTGCCAACATTTGTGAAATATTTACAAAAACTATTGGCGATTAAGTCCTTATCAGTTACATTTTTACCATTTATATTAAACACTTCCCCGAAGCCACTTTTCCCTTTCTTTCTACCAATCAAATTATTCAAAATTTCCCATGATTTTTTAATGTCATTTTTATATTGTTCTAATAATGATTTATAATGAGTTTCTTTCGCTATTTTCTTTATTCGATTATAGTGATTTCTATACTCAATAAATTTTGCATGATTCAATTCATTATTTTAGCCAAGTACTTTTTGTATAGCTTATTTTTAGTCTTGCAAGATTTTAATAAACCTGGTGTCATCCAATCCTCCCTTATAACATCTTTAGCTTTAATTGTAATTTCTTTTTCAGGTGCAAAAATGTCAATGGTGGTTTGTAGGTTACTCAAGAAATAGTTATATCCAGCATCAGGAGACATATCATTTAGTATTCGCCAATCTTCATTATTCAAACTATTAATAATTCTATTTATATTCTCATCAGTCAAAGACCTACATTTAAATTTCAGCGGAATTTTATCAGGCCTATTTTATTTTTACTAATGAATGTGAAGACAGGAAGATGATCAGATATTTGGCAGTTTAGTATGCCTGATATTACATGTACATTACTTCTACTTTGGGTTTTTACATAGATATTATCAATTATTGTGTTCTATATGATATTATCAATTATTACCGATGTGTTTGTTATTCTTGTAGGTTTTTTTAATTGTAGGAATATAAGTTTTACTATAGAATCAGTCGAACAGTTCTTCAACATACTTATTCGTATTGATTTTAGCATAATCAAAGTTTTGGTCCGTGCCAATCACAACGTCACATTTTTCATCATCAAGCAAATCTAAGTAACTGGTCATAACGTTCAATGGAAAGTTTCTCACTTGTGCCTGGAATACGATATACTTCACCAATAATAAATTTCTTGGAACTTTGCTTTATCTTGACTTCGATACAAATACATTCAAATTCTCCATCCACATTGGAATTGATGTCAGGTCTGAAACTCAAGTCTTAGTCTTAAACTATAGCTAATAGTTAACCAGGTCATTCTGATCACTGTCATTGGTTTTACATGTATGTCCCCGTCTGTACTGTTTTAGTGTATGTTTTATCGCATGTTTTACATTACGTCATAATTTGTCATTTCTCCCATGGGGAGGTTGAATAAATAAATAATACTGTCATTTATAAATATCCCAATCCCTCCCCTTTTTGAATTAGTTCGATTCCTACATACAAACTTGTAACCAGGAATTTCACACATCTTTTCGCTAAGCACTGTTAGAAAAGTTTCACAGACTAGTAAAAAGTCTACTTTTTTGTTTCTAGCCTTCATGTCATCCAAAAGAATTTTTATGTTATCAAGTCTAGTATACAATCCTTGAACATTCAAATGTAGTACTCTATATTCAGTCAGTCCATCAACTTTAATATGTTGTAAATCATCAATATCATAATATGTGTATTCAGCATCGTACAATTTTTCACTTTCTAGTAGTTTTTCCAGTTCATCATCATTTATCAAGTTACTGTTCCTATTAGCATCATAGTTCATTCCCCTCCCTAAATTATTTACAACTTTTATCTATATTCTACCTGATCTGACTATACACTAATATCCGTCCCATACGTTTTTAGCCCCCTCCCGCATGGATTGATTAAATGACAAGATCCAAAAATTAGCAGTTGTCATAATTTTCAGATGATTCACATATACTTTCTGAATACACTTAATATACACACATACACTACTCAGTATGCTCTACTCATGTGTGCACACACACAAACACGTGAAGTACAGTCATGAGTGTCCATACATATGTATCAGAATAGTTACATGTACATTATAGATTTGTACAAATCAATATATATTTATAGATTCACTATCATATATTTATGGATTCACTACCAGACATATCTTATGGTCAGATCCCGACACCAATCGATTTTGGTTACCATGGCAACCAAATTAGCCGATTGGCAACACATATTGTGCTCAAATTAGCCTGCTTAAAACACATGGCTTGTGAACGCTCTACGGATGGGAGTTTTCGATGAATGATGAGAAGTCGCACAGGCTCGATGAGAAAGACCGTCACACGAAACCTTTTGTTTTTCAGAATGATCGAATAAATATTAATAAAGGGACTAATTTATTACGACCATTAAAATACCCACTTTGACATCTGTGATCACTCCAATTTCGTCATCTTGAAATTCAGTCTTGGTCAATTTTTACTTTGAATTTCAACATGAAACCACATTTGGCACATATTATGAGTTAAAATACTTGGGTGAAAAGTTTGATCTGGCTGTAATTTTGTTATTTTATCGAACATTCAGTGATTTCAATGGTGATCTCGAATTCGACTTTCAATACCTTGAAAGGTCAATGCAGCAATTTTGGTGGAAAAAAACAGTCGTGGCTCAAGATTTTACATTTCTCTGGTAATCTCTTTTAGCCTTTGCTCTAGTTTTTCACACTTATCGGTATTATGAGCAACAATGATGATAAGGCTACGTGTGATACACTCAAGTGGTCGTAGGCGACCACAAGCGTCTAATCATAATTGACTATGTGTTTATATATGCCACGACATTTCGCAAGAAGATGACTCAGTTATTGTTGAGTATATTGCATGTTGTACAGTATTGCCGGAATAAATTTCAATTCAATTCAATTTGCTATGTAGTAGGTTACCATGGCAACGATCGCATTTTATCAAACAAAGCCTGCTTTTTACACGTCACTATATTATTCCCATCAGACACAAACTTATGTCTCCATTTTCATTGACCTGATCAGATATATTATGTATATGTAAGAGCTAACTGAAATAGTTCACGATTGCTGAGCAGCATGTTGCAATCATAACTGTCAAATTGAACAGCATATAAATATTGTAAGTCACATTTATGCCATGTGTGCATATAAATAACGAATTGCGTGTAGACAAAATACATGTCGGTTCTCTTCTCTTTTGCAGAAATCAATCTAAGAACGTACTCATAAGTTTGAGATGACTGGCTGAATAGTGTTCAAAGCTTTATCTTAAAGTTTCCATACATTCTGTGAAATATCATAACGATCTTGACACTCCATACTGACTTATCACACATTGTTCAGAGCCCGAGACCTTCTCGGGCTATACGCACACTGGAATTGATGTTAGTGCCAGACCTTCTCGTGCTATACGCAGTGAAGGGGTTGATTGATGTTGGCATTTTATCATCATTTTACAAATTCCTCAAAATAAGGTTGTGGTAGATAAACAAGAAAGTTGTTGAACTCACAAATATTTGCTTCACAATCCATTACAAAATATTTCCAGGAACATTTCGATGACCATGTCATACCAGCTACTCTTCATGTGTACGCCGTCAACACAGAGATCAACTCGACTTTTTCCTACATCCCACAAGTTGATGAAACCAAATGTATTATTTCCAGTAACTAAATCATTGTACAATTCATCGAAGAGAACCAAATTCAGGGCGTGGATCTTCTGGTTGGCCAAGAGTCCCCCGTATCGCCTATTTTTGAAGGGCTTGGCTGTTCGTACTGACTCAAACTCCCCATGGCTGGGTATGAAGAAAACTCGAGTGGACTTCGGGACATAGTCTTTGATCAGCTGGCGAACAGTTCGGATGTTGTTGATGAAAGTCATCACGTCCTGTGTTTTGATGTGGTGCATGGGAACAAACATTAAAATAAGGTCAGGGTATCTGTTCTTGAGGAACAACTTGAACAGGAATTCCTGGGATGATTTGATGACTAGTTTTTTCTCTCCGTCCCTCACTTGCAGACTTTTGTCAGAAAATAACAACATTGGGAAGCTTCCCAAATTAACATGGAATCGTGGATAAGTTCCCAGGGTGCACATATAAGATGATCCGGTACAAGTGCCGCATGCCATCCTCTTCACAACAACACCAGTAGCCAATGATGTATTCATATTGAAAGTCAGAAACTTTCGATCGGGTGTGTACTTGCCTTCTGTGCGGTTTTCTACGCTTACGGTTGTGCAGTTTGTCAGAGAAGCCTTCTCGAACTTTCGCAGCAATGCTTCAAAATATCTTTTGCCATTTGAATCTCCCACGATTAGGATGGAAGATGTTTGTTGCCGATTGAAACATTCTTCAAGTTTGGTAGCATCCATGTTGTATTCCAAACGACAATAGCTGGGTTGGAAAGTTTCTTGCCCTGTTGTCCAGGTCCCATCTCCAGGGAAGTGTTTGTTTGTCTTGTAGAAGTCACGGAATAGTTCATGTGTACACTGCGGCTTACTTGGAATTTTGTGATCAACACTTCTCCCATCAAAATCCTTGTCATTTTTCGTAATGTCCAAGCGTGTTGCAAATTCAGTCGTTTTGTTGTTTGCCAATATTCCACTTCCGTTAAAGTAGTAAAAGAAAAACAGTGAAACCAAAACGAATAAAACAACAATGTATAACAAAATGTTCCCACGAGCGCAAGTTATGACAGGGGTAGCTTGCTGTCGGTCTGCCATGATTTCTTACTGTGACCCTAACGCCAGTTGCCTGTTACATCATCAGTGGAGTCATATGATTCACTCCGGTCGTGTCACAGCCGTTTACTTACATCCAATGCACCAATCGCTCGCCAGCACCAGTTTAAGGTGCGCTATGAGCACATTAGTGAGCTATGGTATATTTGAGTTGGTGCTAGGGGCATATCTAGCCAATGAGGGGGGTTAGAAGCTGAAGTGCACGCAGTGAGGTCTCGTACAACGCATAAACATCTCCGTGGCCTCTCCACTAAACTCCGTGGGGTCTCTTGAGTCGCAATGCGACGGCGCGCACTTTGTGCAAGCACAAAACAAACGTCGTGGCTCGGAGATGTGACGGCGTTCTTGCATGCACGCAGTACACTGTAAAAAGTTAGTTTCTTTCACGTTTAGAGAATTGACATTATTATTCGTTTAGAAAATAAAAATTCACATTTTGACATTTTATACAGTGGTGGGCCCAAGTATCATATACTGCGCCTTCCTCTATATTCAATAAGGATTAAAAAGGTGCGAGACAGATTAAATGGTATGTTTTCAGTGGACGAGTAGTGTTAAGGAGCAGTGTATGGTACTTGGGCCCAGTGGTGTATACGTCTTGCCAAGCGAGTGTTTAAATAGTAAAGAACATGTTTAGTTCAGGTGTTAGAAATAACTATGATCAAACAAAGCTGAAAGCTAAACATCTGCCATTTAAAGCTACTGCCTTCGAATGTATGCAATGTTTTTTTTCAAAACTAAATTTTCGTGCAACACATCTATTATGCAAAATAACAAAAGGTGTGCTCAATGATTTTGACGATTACAATTGTCCGAGTTGTCTTTTCATCCGTTTTAGTGCATATTTTGTGCTGGTTTGTATATAAACAATTGAAGAGCATCCATCAAACCTGAATGTAAACAAATGCACAAATCGCGCTTAAAAGCCCACAAGGAGTACATTTCCAGTTCGTATATGTGAATATATAGTGTAGTTATGATAAAATAATCAGTGAAATACCATGATGTACGTGGAATTGTCAGTCCATCTTGCACTTCTATGCTTTAGTTACATCTGCGTGTGATGGATACAGTTCCTGTATTTACGCGAGAACCGCTCGTTAAAATGAGCAAAATTTCCCAGAGGACTGGTTATTTTCATTACATTTGATGCGAGTACGTCTCATTCAGTGTATTCAGCATGTTTAGTGTGAAATATATTTTTCGAAAAATATTGACTGGTTTCGAAGGCAGCTGCTTTAATCATTTTATACTTGTATTTATATGATAAATAGTGGTGTAGAAAATGCATCTATTTAACATGTTTAAATCGTAAACATAATTGATATGACTGCTTAGTCAGTCAGTGAATGATATCTGATATATGACCTATATATGTTTTCCAAACATCTGAAGTAAAAGTATTTTTCCCTTAAGTGAAGTAAAACTTCCCCCTCTTAAGACTCCTGAATTTGGTAGGGCCATAGAATTGACCATTACTCGAGTGAAGGTTAAGATATTCCATTCACACCTTGGATATTCCGCACAAAACACAAAATTTGGCATTATGTATAACGTTAGGCTTGTCTCGGCTTGAAAACTTCAGCTGGGATATTTCACAGAACATAATTAATAATATGTTTATATTCTAAACATGTATGTATAATTTTGTTTACGACTAAAAACACGTCACAACCATAATTGTTGGGCGACTGTCCCAAACTGGAATAAACCTATATAAATGTTGTCCTGAACACAGCGTACCAATTGGCCTCGAGGATACCAGTAACTGAAAGTATATCTATGAAGATATAGGTACATCGATCTCGTTTTACATTATTTGCTCAGGTTATTTATCTATCATTTGTGCTCCATCATGGGCGTACACACATTGTAGTTTGGAACCCTAATCATACAGTGTGCAAGAGGAGTCATGAGTCAGAAGGACCGATAAGAAGTGAGTACCAAAATTTTCAACATGTGTCATGTGACGTGTCGATGCTTTGTGCTGTGTGATTATACCATATTTGGTTGAATATGTGTGTTAGAAATAGTGCGAATGTATTCAGTTGATTAATGAAAATAATATTCGAAATGTACAGTATTTTGTTTTCTATTTCCAAAACGCAACCGCCTAAACTTCTTGGTAGTTTAAATATTAAACAGTTCAGTGAATAACACTAGATGCCATTTTGCGTTTAGAACTCGTTACGCTCCATTAAACGGCGCTAGATATTTAGATATCAATATATATATTGGGGTTTACATTATAAGCACACACATTTTATGATTGAACATGGCTGTTTATGCTACAGTCCCATTGAGAGGCCGACAGCGGACAACAGCGAGGCGACAGCACTACGACTATAGTCGGGTTTGGACGGGGTGTAAGTCGGGGCGAGTTAGCCCCGATTGTTTTGGACAGCTCAAAACAGTCTGGGTAAGACGGGGCGAGTCATCTCTGAGGCCAAAATTGGGGTGCATCGGGGTTTTTCCGGGACGCAACATAGCTCTTGCCTACTTTGTCGGTAGTTAACGGGTCGCAGACGTGATGAATCCTGGTACTGTCAGGGTTAGTCGGCATGACAAAATATCAAGCTGAGATCGTTTGATGAAAATGCTTGAATCGGCTAAATCGGGACATGTTTTTATACTATTAGTTGCAGTCGGGGTGCTGTCAGCGCTGGTCGGGGCTTAATCTGGGTTTGATCGGGGGCTGTCGGGAGCTGTCAGGTCTTGGTTGGGAGTAATCGAGACTGGTCGGATCGTGGTCGGGAGTGGTCGGGGTTAATTGGGGCCTCTTCCAGGGTTGGATAGGAGCAGTTGGGGGGATGTCGGGGCGAGGTCGGGAGTTAACGGGGAGTTGTCAGGAGGGAACGGGGCTCTTCCGTTATGTTTGGTTGTTGACGGTCGAGATGACAGACCGTCAGATCCAGATTGCCCAAAAACCTCCAGATTCATCCCGATTCATGAGTCTGGATTAATCGTGATTAATCTTAATGAATCCTAGTGTAGTCGTCCTTAATGGGACTGAGGCATTACTCGCTAAATACTGGTATTTAATAGAAGTAAACCTATTATAAACGGAAGTGTATATGAAATAAACGTCCGGCTGGGATCAACTAAACAACTAAACACGTTTAGAACTCGTTACGCTCAATGTGTTTAGTTGGGTGTGTAGAATCTAAACAACACTTTTTTTGTGGGAGCGTCCAGGGATGCGCATTATCGCCCGACGGTCGCGGTTATATTTATCGACTTTATACAAGATTTGCAGCCACGCTACGCACGTTCAGGACACGCCGTCCGCGCAGTGTGTGCTCCGAGAATGCGCAGTAACATCTTCTAGCACGCCGTGAGCACGCCGTGAGCACGCAGTATATAGGTCGCCACCTACAACGCAGTGTAAACGGGGTTGCACTCCACAGACGCTCCGTGGGAACGCCACGATTTATAAAAAATATACAAGTGAGGACACAGATTTTAACAAGTTTTGGCCACAGAGTTCTGAGGTGCATGACACACAAAACCATTGTGACAGATCGAACACAAATAGTCTCTTGAATGACCCGGACGTTTATAACCTATGCCACCTAGAGTTGCATTTTGTTACTACCTCTGGTCATCTAGAGGTTGATTATACCATATTTGGTTGAATATGTGTGTTAGAAATAGTGCGAATGTATTCAGTTGATTAATGAAAATAATATTCGAAATGTACAGTATTTTGTTTTCTATTTCCAAAACGCAACCGCCTAAACTTCTTGGTAGTTTAAATATTAAACAGTTCAGTGAATAACACTAGATGCCATTTTGCGTTTAGAACTCGTTACGCTCCATTAAACGGCGCTAGATATTTAGATATCAATATATATATTGGGGTTTACATTATAAGCACACACATTTTATGATTGAACATGGCTGTTTATGCTACAGTCCCATTGAGAGGCCGACAGCGGACAACAGCGAGGCGACAGCACTACGACTATAGTCGGGTTTGGACGGGGTGTAAGTCGGGGCGAGTTAGCCCCGATTGTTTTGGACAGCTCAAAACAGTCTGGGTAAGACGGGGCGAGTCATCTCTGAGGCCAAAATTGGGGTGCATCGGGGTTTTTCCGGGACGCAACATAGCTCTTGCCTACTTTGTCGGTAGTTAACGGGTCGCAGACGTGATGAATCCTGGTACTGTCAGGGTTAGTCGGCATGACAAAATATCAAGCTGAGATCGTTTGATGAAAATGCTTGAATCGGCTAAATCGGGACATGTTTTTATACTATTAGTTGCAGTCGGGGTGCTGTCAGCGCTGGTCGGGGCTTAATCTGGGTTTGATCGGGGGCTGTCGGGAGCTGTCAGGTCTTGGTTGGGAGTAATCGAGACTGGTCGGATCGTGGTCGGGAGTGGTCGGGGTTAATTGGGGCCTCTTCCAGGGTTGGATAGGAGCAGTTGGGGGGATGTCGGGGCGAGGTCGGGAGTTAACGGGGAGTTGTCAGGAGGGAACGGGGCTCTTCCGTTATGTTTGGTTGTTGACGGTCGAGATGACAGACCGTCAGATCCAGATTGCCCAAAAACCTCCAGATTCATCCCGATTCATGAGTCTGGATTAATCGTGATTAATCTTAATGAATCCTAGTGTAGTCGTCCTTAATGGGACTGAGGCATTACTCGCTAAATACTGGTATTTAATAGAAGTAAACCTATTATAAACGGAAGTGTATATGAAATAAACGTCCGGCTGGGATCAACTAAACAACTAAACACGTTTAGAACTCGTTACGCTCAATGTGTTTAGTTGGGTGTGTAGAATCTAAACAACACTTTTTTTGTGGGAGCGTCCAGGGATGCGCATTATCGCCCGACGGTCGCGGTTATATTTATCGACTTTATACAAGATTTGCAGCCACGCTACGCACGTTCAGGACACGCCGTCCGCGCAGTGTGTGCTCCGAGAATGCGCAGTAACATCTTCTAGCACGCCGTGAGCACGCCGTGAGCACGCAGTATATAGGTCGCCACGTACAACGCAGTGTAAACGGGGTTGCACTCCACAGACGCTCCGTGGGAACGCCACGATTTATAAAAAATATACAAGTGAGGACACAGATTTTAACAAGTTTTGGCCACAGAGTTCTGAGGTGCATGACACACAAAACCATTGTGACAGATCGAACACAAATAGTCTCTTGAATGACCCGGACGTTTATAACCTATGCCACCTAGAGTTGCATTTTGTTACTACCTCTGGTCATCTAGAGTTGCCTTTTGTTTGTGTTTTCGAGATGTGTGTATTTGTCATTGCAATGGTCACATCTTTGCCATTATTAGGAGCACATTCTGAGTCACATACAACAAAAATCTTCGTTAAGCTTCAGAAAGTATTTTCTGTGGAAAATCATAAAATGCCAAATTCGAAGATATCGAAATATTCCCAAATTGATTCAGATTCCCATGGGTGGCTCTAATAATACCTCAGGTAGCATAGGGTTAAAAGCTCTCGCCATACATCCAAATATTCTTGTTTTGTCGATTTTTTCGTGATTCTTACCTACGAGAGTTCCTTCGTATCGGAAATTGATCCTGGTAGAGAAGACTACCGAGGTGAAATATCAGCTGGAATCAGCTAAAAAACAAAATATCCAACAATGGTCAACCAATGAGAGAAGAGCTTCCAAATTACTGGCGAACATTTTATTTCGGAATCACATATAGCAACCCGGATATGTACCGGGTATGTGTCATTCCAACACTATAATGCATATGTTGCCACAGCTGATCTTGTGCTTTGTAACTCTTCTTGGCTGCTGCTGGGCAACCATACTTTACGACGTCACTCGGGTCGACCGATCACAAACTCAGTCATGCTCACTCAATCGGAGATTTATTTTGTAGCCTGAGACAATTTGCTTACGTCAATGTACAGGTGACAGATCATATTTCATGCATCTCAGCCTGCTCGTCTCGTCCGGTAGCTCGCTGGGGGCTCGAGTCCGCTTCTCCACTCCGTGCGCCAGATCTCGTTCTCCACTCCTCGCGTCCCGATCTCCTCGTGTCCTCCGTCTCGTATCCAGTTCTGTGCGTTGTTCCCCGAGTATCGATTAACTCCTGACTGACTGTCGTGCTGGTCTTCTCACCCTCTTTTTATTCACAATATTTTTAACAAGTTTTGGCCACAGAGTTCTGAGGTGCATGACACACAAAACCAAAGTGACAGATCGAACACAAATAGTCTCTTGAATGACCCGGACGTTTATAACTTATGCCACCTAGAGTTGCATTTTGTTACTACCTCTAGTCATCTAGAGTTGCCTTTTGTTTGTGTTTTCGAGATGTGTGTTAGTACCACATTCTGAGTCACATACAACAAAAATCTTCGTTAAGCTTCAGAAAGTATTTTCTGTGGAAAATCATCAAAAATGCCAAATTCGAAGATATCGAAATATTCCCAAATTAATACAGATTCCCATGGGTGGCTCTAAAAATACCTCAGATAGCATAGGGTTGAAAGCTCTCGCCATACATCCAAATATTCTTGTTTTGTCGATTTTTTCGTGATTCTTACCTACAAGAGTTTCTTCGTATCGGAAATTGATCCTGGGGAGAAGACTACCGATGTGAAATATCAGCTGGAATCAGCTAAAAAACAAAATATCCAACAATGGTCAACCAATGAGAGAAGAGCTTCCAAATTACTGGCGAAAGTTATATTTCGGAATCACATATAGCAACCCGGATATGTACCGGGTATGTGTCATTCCAACACTATAATGCATATGTTGCCACAGCTGATCTTGTGCTTTGTAACTCTTCTTGGCTGCTGCTGGGCAACCATACTTTACGACGTCACTCGGGTCGACAGATCACAAACTCAGTCATGCTCACTCAATCGGAGATTTATTTTGTAGCCTGAGACAATTTGCTTACGTCAATGTACAGGTGACAGATCATACTTCATGCATCTCAGCCTGCTCGTCTCTTCCGGTAGCTCGCTGGGGGCTCGAGTCCGCTTCTCCACTGCGTGCGCCAGATCTCGTTCTCCACTTCTCGCGTCCCGATCTCCTCGTGTCCTCCGTCTCGTATCCAGTTCTGTGCGTTGTTCCCCGAGTATCAATTAACTCCCGACTGACTGTCGTGCTGGTCTTCTCACCCTCTTCTTATTCACAATATCTCTCATTCGCATTTATGTAAATCGGTGTGTCATTATTATTTTTAGTTACATTACCCTTGCTCACATGAGGATGAAATACATCTAGAGGTGACCGCTATAAGACTCTAGTGACCACGATCACCCGATAAGAATATCACCTTATCAGAAAGGTGACCGATCTGACACTCTATTGATTTTTCTATAACCTTCGTTCAACGTGTCCAGTTGTAATAAGTACACAATACATTGTTGAACACAATACATTGTTGAATAAATGCATGTAACTATACTGACTCACTGACTCACAAAGGGCTAAGAAAGGGTACCGGACAATATTTGTTTTAGATATTTGTCTTTTGTCCTGTGACCTTGAAAATAAGGTCATTAGTCAATTCAAGGTCACGAGAATGTTCAGCATATATCATTTCTAGTATGTCCACAATTGATTAGTAAGCTATAACATGTGTAAAGTCGATAATAAGTGAGATATTAGCCATTTTGTGATCTGACCTTGAAAATGAGGTCAAAAGTCAAGTTCAAAATCATGAGAACATTCAGTATATATCATTTCCTCTATGTTCACAATTAATTCCGAAGCTGTAAAGTCGATAATGAGCGAGATATAAGCCATTTTGTGCTCTGACCTTGAAAATAAGATCAAGGTCAAATTCAACGTCATCAAAATATTAAATGTATATCATTTTCTGTGTGTCCACAATTGGTTCCCAAGCTATAAATTCAATAGAGCAGCACGATATTAGCCATTTGGTCCTTTAACCCTGAAAATGAGGTCAAAGGTCGAATTCAAGGTCATGGCAATATTCAGCATATATCATTTTCTATATGTTCACAACTGATTCCTAACCTGTAAAGTCGATAATAAGCGAGGTATTGGCCATTTTGTCCTGTGACCTTGAAAATTAGGTCAAAGGTCAAATTTAAGGTCATGACAATATTCAGAATACACTGTATATCATTTCCTGTATGTTCACAATTGATTCCTAAGCTGTAGAGTCGATAATAAGCGAGATATCAGCCATTTTGTCTTGTGACCTTGAAAATGAGGTCAAAGGTCAAATTGAAGGTCTCGAGAATATATTCAGCACACATCATTTCCTATATGTCCACAATTGATTCCTAGTCTCTAATCTCATGTTAAGTAAGATATTAAGCATAATGTGTCCCATTATAAAGCATAAGAGAATTTACCATGGGAAAGTCCCATTTGGGCCGAGTTTGAGTTTGAGATTCAATGGTAAAGAAACTTATACATGTGACAGGGGCATATATAAGGAGTGTTATGCACCAATAAGAAAGAATTACTGAACAGATTTTGAGAAAAAGACTTTTTTTCGTAAAAAATGGCCGCCATTTCGAAAAAAAATGCGAAAATAAAGAAACTAAAAACTACCTCCCTCTCAAAATATTTTTAAGTATTTTTGTTCAAAATTTCAGAAAGATTCGACTGTAAACTTAAAAGAAAAAAATGTAGACGGACGACGACGACGGACGACGACGGACGCAACGCCATGGCAATAGGTTATCGGACCAAAGGTACGGTAACCTAAAAATAAAATAACAGAAACCACCGAAGTGACCGAACGCGATCTCGGATAGACCTATCCGCTGGATGACGTTTTAGATCCGTCAAACAATCTTCGGCCAATCACAGCGCAGCTATATATTGTACACCATGTGGTTCGTCAAAAAAGCGCAGGAGAACTGTTAGCCACAGATATATTACCTGGGTAGGTCCAAATATTTATTTTCAGTGCTGAAATGTGATGAAAATATAGTGTCGGACTGATACACAATATTGTCGGCATACAATTGCGGTGTTTGAATTATCGATATTTCTATATCAAGCTGATGGCCAGCTAGACTCTGATCTTTTTTATTTAACTTTGGGCAACACTCGTCTATAATACCATTCTTTACATATAGTTTGTCATTCATAGTCACAGAACGTGAAGTAGGAATATTTGACTCGACAATTAACCTGGTGTAGCAGTGTTGTGGCCTATTAAATTGCAAGGGTTCTCTGATGAGGTCTACATTTCAATTATGGTTTGTTTGTTCATATTTCTCACATGCATACACATGCGTGTGATCCGTCACATTGGAAGGTTTCAAAAGATTTTATAACATCAGATATGGTCCAAATTTATCAATAGAAAGTGCAAAAACACAATTTTTTCTTGGGGGCTTACGGCAACCGGTCTCGCTTCGCTCACTCGCATTCATTTTATTAAAGGTTTCACATTGTGAGTATACTTCTTTTCAATCCTGGGGCCTAGTGCACCAAACCGTCGGTGAAGCGTCGGTGACAACGTCCGTCGTAAAAACACTAACGTCCGTCGTGAATTCTGCGTCGGTGTGCAGTCGTAGATGGGTCGTACAACTTTTGAAATCGTGTTCCATACAATATAAGTGGAGTAAAATATTTCTTATCTGCGCGATATGTTCACATAACACTCTGATAGCGTTGGGAACGAGCTGTTATGAAAATTTCAATGATTGCAGAGTATCAGTATAATTATGCTAACACATGCGCTGTTATGACGCTTGCATTGAGCGCGGAGAAAACTCAAATTATGAAACTGCATTATATCATTTGTTTTATATATTGTTTATAAATGCTCCGATATATTGATACACAAACTCAGTGTACACGAGAGATTATATTACGACAAGGGAAGATAACACTGTTCATTATTCACCAAAAGGCATGTTATGGTTGGTCCTTTGCAATTATTTTCATCATATGTTAACCAATGCTAAAGAACAATACGTGTGTTAAATAATGGAATCGCACAGAGTAAAATGTACATTCATTGTCTACAGATTTATTTTAGGCTTCAGTCGGTTTATGCTTGCAGCTACAGTGCATAAAGGATTTGTATTGTTTGTATAATTTAATATCCACACCATACATTTCCAGAATCATACTGTACGTGTATTTCCTACACCAGTCATCCATATACTATGCATTTTCACTGTTAAAACTGATAGTCTTGATAACCAAGGCTCGAGTAAGTATGCACCAATCTGTCGGCAGGCACGCCGACGCGTCTGATCAACGACCAATTTGCGACTTTTTGGTGCACCCCACACGGGCGGTGATTTCACGACGGACGTTTCTACGTTGGACGTAGGTTCCACCGACACTCAACCGACGCTTGTTTTACGACGGTTTGGTGTACTAGGCCCCTGGTGACGGCCCTGGCCGACTGGATATACCAGCACTTGCCACAAATTTTCCATTTTTATGTTGCCGTATCAAGTGTTTTTCAATTTTTGCAATAGCGTATACTCTACCTATATAGCGTGGAGTATACATGCATTTTTAGTGCATCTGATACAAGATCAGTAAAGATCAAAACGGTCACCGTGATGGGTGATCGAAAGGTGCCACACAAAAAAATAAACGATCGGAACACATGTGTCCTGGGGTTATGTAACTTATTACATGAACCATGATTTGGGTACACGGGCGTCATATTCTTTCCAACGGGCCCCAGGCTCTCCTAGTTAGCCACAACTGAATGGCCTGCTCTGGCTCCAAGTGGGACTTGTAAACAAAGGAAAAATCTCCAAAATAAAATGAATTGAAATGTAAACAAAGGAAAAAATCTCCAAAATAAAAAAAAATCCAACATCATAAAGGAAATAGACTAAGATTCGTGAGTGAGGCTAGATGCATGTATATGTTTAACGACTGCTGCGTTGTGAGCCTACTCGCGACTATGCATAAATTCATGCCCGTAGTCGAAAACCACGCTGTGGACCAGTCCGCTAAACCTGGGTTTGGTTGGCGCCTCCTGGGTCATGCAACGAACATCCTGGGTGTATTGTGCGCGCATCCTGGGTCCAAGACGAAAACTGAGGCGAAGACAATATGGAAACACTACTCAAACGGCAAATAAAATCAAGGATTTGTTGTGAAATAGTGTACATCTATCGTCCAAACATCCGTCATGTAACTTAAAGTGGATATACCATAAAATATATGATGAAATTAGTAAAACTACCATGATATCGATAGCGATGTGATTGTGCAACGCTGAACCTATGGTTGCAACGCTAATCCACGGAATTTTATTTGTGGCTTTATATTATAGGAGGAGGACCACATCAAATCTGATTGAGTTAGTCTGTTAGTCCGGACTAGCGAGTAAGTCGGCGGTATGTACACTGTATACAACCAGGAGCAAGAGCAAGCGGAATGTAGTAAACCTATGCAGTAGTGGTACGTGGTTTGTCCCATTTTTTGGCAGCAAACCGTCAACCATGTGTTCATGTTTGAAAATACAGTGCGGTGAAATGAAAAGGAATATGAGAAGTGCACTTGGCAAAATTGCTAACCGACATACATTTAGGTGAATGTTTATATTTGTAGACCCTAGGATTTTATATCCCCAGTATGATGTCAAAATAAAGGCTACACATTACTATTATTATTACCGTCATGACAATTTATAGTATTTGGCTTTTTCTTAACCAGAATGAATAATATTCAAGTGACTCGGACGCAGTAGCCAATGTGCCGGCATTAAACGTCCACCCGAAGTATATATCTGGGCCCCATACAACACAACTGCCAAAAAATTTTACCACAAAACACTATATATCTAGGCGTCTTACATGACATTTTTTCATAACGGTTAGGCTTACGTTATAATACGAGAGGCCTCTCGGCCTTGAGCGACTTCCCATTTGAATTGCCAATATATAAGTTTTATTTTCAAGCATTCTATGATTATACTTGCGGCAGTTCACATTATGAAGGAAAAACAGTGCAAAGATTTTTTCAAAGCAGAAACAAATTCTTATTGGCCGTTTTCCGTCCAAAAATTGGGCCGTTTTTCGTCTAAAATGGCTGCCAAAAGTTGACTATAACTAAAAATTAACGACCCAAGTTTGACGACCAATAGTTGACTACAGATAGGGCCTATAACCAAAAGTTGACGACTACAGTTGACGCTAAAGCTCCGCTGCCATGAAAAAATATTGTAGGGCATATGTGCATTTTACATACATTTGTCATTCTTGGAAATTTGGACCCTCTCGAGAGGGTCCAGGGCAAACTTAAACATACTGGCCTTGGACCGTTTTGGAAGGGTGCTTTACCATGATGATTTTGATAAAAATTATTCCTTGACAATATGACAAACTAACATAAATTATGTAACTTATCTTCAATAACCAAGTTGGATTATACAAAGCTAACTATCAGATTATATGACAGAAACAAGCATACAGGGAAGACACGGTGGATTCAACTGATAATTTTGAATAAAACAAACCTTCATATCAATGTATTTGATCATTGAATGGACCTGTGGAAAAATTTTATGAATTTATATTCCTCGATTTTAATTGGAAAGAGACTTGTTTGAATATTGTTCGCTGTTCACAGCCAATATTTAATTAGAAATATGATTGTCCTGGGCAAACTGTAATGGACATCTCCGAAAATGCCTAAATGCCCAAGAATGAGCATTACGGCACAAGCCTTTTTGCGTACATACGGTACATGTACTCATGGATGGCCTGCTGCAGTGTACATAATTCAAAGCATGATTATATACCCAGGGTTAGCGTTGCCTACAGGTTTAGCGTTGCAACAAAGTGTTCGCCTCAAAACTGTGCTTTCCACAAGTACATGCATTATTCACGCGCTATTTACTCCGCTGTTAACTACTTACGAGCATCCTTATCAATACTGCGCAAAATTATTTTGGTATGGTACGTTATTTCATCCTCCATGTCAGTGTTTTACTTTCGAGTCGCGACCGTCTCGTTCATGGGGGCCGCCATTTTTCTCGAAGGATGTTCGTTGCAAACCCCAGGATGCGCCGACCAAACCCAGGACTAGCGGACTGGTTCTCCAGCGTGAAAACATACGTCTATGTTCCAAGCCCTGTGGTGCTGGCGAGCGATTGGTGCATTGGATGTAAGTAAACAGCTGTGACACGACCGGAGTGAATCATATGACTCCACTGATGATGTAACAGGCAACTGGCGTTAGGGTCACAGTAAGAAATCATGGCAGACCGACAGCAAGCTACCCCTGTCATAACTTGCGCTCGTGGGAACATTTTGTTATACACTGTTGTTTTATTTGTTTTAGTTTCACTGTTTTTCTTTTACTACTTTAATGGAAGTGGAATATTGGCAAACAACAAAACGACTGAATTTGCAACACGCTTGGACATTACGAAAAATGACAAGGATTTTGATGGGAGAAGTGTTGATCACAAAATTTCAAGTAAGCCGCAGTGTACACATGAAATATTCCGTGACTTCTACAAGAAAAACAAACACTTCCCTGGAGATGGGACCTGGACAGCAGACCAAAACATTTTCCAACCTAGCCATTGCCGGTTGGAATACAACGTGGATGCCACCAAACTTGAACAATGTTTCAATCGGCAACAAACATCGTCCATCCTAATCGTTGGAGATTCAAATGGCAAAAGATATTTTCAAGCATTGCTGCGAAAATTCCAGAAGGCTTTTCTGACGAACTGCACAACCATAAGCGTAGAAAACCGCACAGAAGGCAAGTACACACCCGATCGAAAGTTTCTGACATTCAATATGAATACATCATTGGCTACTCGTGTTGTTGTGAAGAGGATGAAATGCGGCACTTGTACTGGAGCATCTTATCGGTGCACCCTGGGAACTTATCCACGATTTGATGTCAATTTGGGAAGCTTCCCAATGATGTTATTTTCTGACCGAAACGTGCAAGTTAGGGATAGCAAGAACAAAATAATTATCAAATCATCCCAGGAATTCCTGTTCAAATTGTTCCTCAAGAACAGATACCCTGACCTTATTATAATGTTTGTTCCCATGCACCACATCAAAACACAGGACGCGATGACTTTCATCAACAACATCCGAACTGTTCGCCAGCTGATCAAAGACTATGTCCCGAAATCCACTCGAGTTTTCTTCATACCCTGCCATGGGGAATTTGAATCAGTACGAAAAGCCAAGCCCTTCAAAAACAAGCGATACGGGGGACTCTTGGCCAACCAGAAGATCCACGCCCTGAATTTGGTTCTCTTCGATGAATTGTACAATGATTTAGTTACTGGAAATAATACATTTGGTTTCATCAACTTGTGGGATGTAGGAAAAAGTCGAGTTGATCTCTGTGTTGACGGCGTACACATGAAGAGTAGCTGGTATGACATGGTCATCGAAATGTTCCTGGAAATATTTTGTAATGGATTGTGAAGCAAATATTTGTGCGTTCAACAACTTTTCTGTTAATTCTACCACAACCTTATTTTGAGGAATTTGTAAAATGATAAAATGCCAACATCCATCAACCCCTTCACTGCTGTAACAAAACCATGCAACTGCCGCGCTGAAACGTTCGTTAGGAACGGTCACGTGATCTACAAAGTCCACTTGCGAAGACACCGTTCGCGGAAGAACCGTTCGCGGAAGCACGATTGCGGAAGCATCATCAGCGGAAGCATCGTTCGCGGAAGAACCGTTCGCGGAAGCACGATTGCGGAAGCATCATCAGCGGAAGCATCAGTCGCGGAAGCACCGTTCGCGGAAGAGGAGCCTTCGCGGAAGAACCGTTCGCGGACGCAGTCTTCACCACGTGGAGAAGAGTGCGGAAGATACGTTCGCGGACGAAGATGCGCGCGCAGCCACCCTGGCTATATAAGGGAGAGCGGACGGCCGCTCTGAGAGCACTGCAACAGCGACATCGACCGTGGGGAGATCGTCACCGCCACAGCCAAGGGACTCGACGAACTCCGTGCGGACGACTCCTTCTTCAGGGCCTTAGAGTCAACCGGGATTTAGACCGACTACCTGGAGAAACCATTCGACTAAACGGGACGGGAAACTTCAACGGGAAGGGACAGAGAGACGCCGCCGGCTAAGAACTCTTTTTAGTTGTGCCCTCGTGCACTATTTATTTTTGAAATGTGATCATACAGTGCTCCATGTCTGAACTTCATATTTGTACGTCACGTGGGTGACCAGCCATACAATTGTAAGTTGATTTGATGTATATAAATCTTCAATTTATTTACATCTGAGTTGCTTCTTGCCTAAGTGAAGCCGGTGAGCTACGGAGTGATGATACACCAGCGTTGGGGGACACCAATTTAGTGACGGCTCTCGAATCACAACGAGCGGGAGTTACATAAAGTCTATACGATCAGAGAAACCAGGTTTTTTGGGCCACACCGAAAACAAGTCATTACCAAACGTCACAACTTGGTGCCGTGACCAGGATCCCCGAGGGTCTACTGCCAGGGAACGAACCTCAGCATCACTCATGTCCGGCGAAAACGACGAAACTGCCCCAGGGAAGACAGGAGGTGAAGAGGAAGACTCTTCGCGGACGGCCTCACTTGCGGACGAGGAAGACAGCGGTTCGCGGAAGCCGACCTTTGCGGAAGAGGGAGACGACCGTTCGCGGAAGACGTTCGCGGAAGACGACCGTTCGCGGAAGACGTTCGCGGACGACAACCGTTCGCGGAAGACGACCTTGGCGGAAGAGGCCGACGACCGTTCGCGGAAGACAACGTTCGCGGAAGACGACCGTTCGCGGAAGAGCAGCTTCACAGCCAGGGGTAGACGGGACGTTTCGACGAGTGAGGAGCAACCAGGGAGGTCGAGACCTTCCATGGGCCAGTCGACTAGTCAACAGAGACCCCGGAGCCAGACACCCGACAACCGTTTTCTTTTCAGACACGACTCTGGGTGGCAGCACGATCGAGACAGGGAGAGGTCAACCTACCTTGAGAGCGTTAGGAGGGGCCCCGAGTTCCGACGAGTGCTGGGACCGGAGTACGTCAATCTGGACGGGGAGGACGGCGAAATCTGGGCGAGGAGGGATCGGCTACAGCTACCGGAGCAGAGTCCAAGTGTGGCACCTCCAGAGAATGCAGCATTGAGACGGCTTTGGGACCAGTCCCAGCAGCAGTCTGGTGCAACAGAGCAGCAGTCTGGTGCAACAGGGCAGCGGTCGGGTGTGACGAGTCGACAAACGGGAGTGACTGGAGGACGGGTTACTTGGGCTCCGACCCAAGAGAGCAGCTCGAGAGGGAGAGGACTTTTCGCGGAAGAGAACATTCGCGGACGAGAGGCATTCTTCGGCGACAGGGACGCTTGCAGCCGGGGATCCTTCGTGGATGAACGGGCTCGTGGGCGAGGGGGAGTCTTTGGTGACGAGGACGCTTGTGACCGGGGAGGGCCCTTCGCGGACGACCACGTTCGCGGACGAGGACGACTCGCGGAAGAGAGTGTTCGCGGAAGAGAGGAGTCTTCACCCAGACGGCGGCTCGACGAAAGGAGTGATCCAGGCGACCAATCTTCCTTTCCAGTTTTTCAGAATAGACGGGGAAGACCATTCGCGGATGAGCCGGTTCGCGGAAGACTCGCGGAAGATGGCGTTCGCGGACGTACATCTTTTGTGGAGGGACGTCTCCGAGACATCTTGGCGGACGAGCCCGTTCGCGGAAGACTCGCGGAAGACGGCGTTCGCGGAAGAGGCCTGTTCGCGGAAGAACTTCTTCGGGAGCTGTTGGCGGAAGAGTCCGTTCGCGGAAGGTTCGCGGAAGACAGTGTTCGCGGAGGGTTCGCGGAAGACAGCGTTCGCGGAAGAGGGAGGTCTTCACCCAGTCGACAACCGAGACAGCCAGCCTCCTGGAGAAATCCAGCTTCTATTTCAGTCACCCAGGGAGGCCGGAGACAGCACCCTTTCTCATCATCGGGCGATGAGGGGCCTTCATCTGATGGAGGGACCGACAGCAGCCATGGTTACCCAGGACGGGGGAGGAGACCACCGAGGCGGGGACCGCCGCTGCACCGACGAAGCCCTAGGCCGAGACGGAGGCAGGAGGACTCGTCGTCCGAGGACAGCACAGTCTGGAATCAGAACGGCAGAAGGAACCGGAAGATGCTGACCCCTGACAAGTTCGATGGGACTTCCATAGAGTGGCCGGTGTACCGGGCCCACTTTGACGTCATCGCAGAGGTCAACGGATGGAGCAAGCGGGAACAGGGCGTCTACTTAGCCGGGAGCTTGACAGGAGAGGCGCGACGAATGCTGACCAGCCTGAGTCCTGCAGACCGGAGGGACATCGACGTTCTGACCGACAAGCTGACCCTACGATTCGACCCTGACTGTCAGGAGGAGTCCTACAAGGCGACCTTGGGACAAAGAACCCGCAGGAAGGCAGAGACACCCCAGCAGTACGGCTATGAGTTGCAGCGACTGGCCGGCCGTGGTTATCCGGATCTGAACTCCGCAGCTCAGGAGGCTATCGCCTTAGACCACTTCTGGAAGGGCCATCCAGATGGGGACATGAAGGTGATGGCGCTCATGAGGAAGATGAAGACCATGGAGGAGGCCATAGCGTTCGTGACCCAGTACGAATGTGTCAAACCCAAGCCTGGGAAGCCGGTGATGTCCATAGAGTCGGAGGACTCCGAGCCAGCTCTAGGACGGGTCCTACAGCTGTTGAAGAACCAGCAGGGAGGCGAGATTACCACCAGTGGGCAGCAGAGCAACCAGCCGAACGTAGCGGGTCTACCCAGACTTCCCTACTTCAAGGGGCTCTTTGAGAGCCAAGACAGGAAGCTGGATCGACTAATCGAGCTGTGTGAGCAGGTGCTATCCATCAAGCCGAGGGCCGCCACTGCTGAGAACAAGGGACCAAGCGCTAGGCCGGGACCAGATGACTGTTGGTACTGTGGGAAGCCGGGTCATCGGAAGTACCAGTGTCCAGATCGGCCGCCACCTCGGACCAAGGAGGAGCGCTTGAGTCGACTAATCGAGGAGATTGGTGAGCGGAACAGTTTGACAGACGAGGTGTCGGAAAACCAGTAGGGCTCATACCAGCCCCCAACCGTATGGGCCATTGGCAGGTGTGTGCACGGCTTCACAGGCGAGAAGCTCGACGAAGACGTGAAGAACACATTGCCAGGGGGGAATTTTTAGTTTCACAGATTTTTAATAGGTTTTTCCGGTGTGCATCCGAAGTAACTGGATGGGCGCAGGAGGAGCTCGAGGATCGAATTCTCGACTATTTGGAGGGCAAGCCTGTCAACACAGACGGGAGTGCCAATGTACAGCAAACCGATGGAGCCGTGGAGCGTCTAATGCCCCGCGGAGACGTCAAGGAAATGCAGACCGATGGAGCCGTGGAGCGTCTAATGACCCGCGGAGACGTCGACGAAATGCAGACCGATGGAGCCGTGGAGCGTCTGGGGACCCACGGAGACATCAACGAGGTTTCTGCTAGCAGCAAGGAGAACCAACAGGTTACAACCTTGAGGCTGGAGGCTGCGAAACAGCAGGGACCCCCCTATGCAACTGAACCACAAGCGGCCGTGAAAGAGGAGACGGAGGGCCGGTGGAGCGGAATGACCAAGGGGCCAGCGCAGCAGCTATTGCTGGTGGACGACTCATTACTTATCCGGAGCGGCGGTTCCGAGGGGAGTGATTCCCTTAAGACTGACAGAGAGGACCAGGGTGGTGCATCACTGTGGGTGGACGACTCAGTACTTATCCAGGGCGGCGTCCCTGAGGAGAGTGGCAGCTCTCTTAAGATTGACAGAAATGGCCAGGTGGTGTCGCTGTCAGCCGGTGCCCGAGGCACATTGGCGTGGTATGCGGCGTGCCACGTTATGGGGAAGGCGACTCGTATGTTGGTGGACACGGGTGCCTCTTCCACCGTTCTGGACGAGTGTCTCTTCGACCAAATGGATGACGAACATAAAGCAATGATAAGGCAGACGAGAATAAGGTTACGGGCAGCAACCGGAGACTACTTACAGGTTCAAGGAGAGATGACAGTTCAACTTCTACTGGGCACACGACTCGTGTCGGCAGATGTACTGGTAGCCAAACTAGGGATCCCGGGAGTGTTGGGGCTTGATGTACTTCAACAGATTGGGGGACAGCTGGATCTGCGTAAGGGCGAGTGGCAGGTGGGCGACACTACCGTAGTGATGAGCGCGGGCCACGAGGACGCCGTCTACACACTGGTGACGGAGGAGACGGTCGTCTTGCCACCCTTTTCAGAGATGATGGTGGACCTCAAGCTGACAGGAAGTGAGGGAGGAGTTCCGAAGGCCGGCCTCGTGCAGTCCGCAAGAGAGCCGTTGGAGGACGACCCCCTCGTAGTGGGACGAGCCCTGGTACGACCCCGAGGACGCCTGGTACCGGTGGTACTTCTGAACGCCGGCGCTGGAGCTTGCACTGTGCTGATGGGGACCATCCTAGCCGAGCTTCACGGAATAGAGGCCGTGATCGACCTGGGATTTCGTCCCGATGGAGGGAAAACAACCCAGAATGAACCTAAAAGGGAACAGTGGTACCGGGAGGAGAGCGGGAGGGAGCATGAGCCCCTTACACCAAACTCCACCAAGTGGCGGAACCGGACGCCTGAGCAGCCCGAAACCAGAGTGCACGCCATGCACGCAGAATCGTCGACGAAGACACCAGAGTGCCCGGAGCATTTAGAACCGCTCCTGGAGGGAATGCATCCGAACTTGACGGAAAAGGAGGTGGAGGTCGTCAGCGATCTCCTTCGACGCCACCAGCAGGTCTTTATGGGACCAGATGGGAGGTTGGGCCGGACGTCCCTGGCGAAACACGTCATCGACACGGGAGATCACCCCCCGATCAAGCAGCCTCTGAGGAGAGCCCCGTACTACCAACAAGAGCTGATCGAGGACGAGGTCGACAAGATGTTGAAAGCTGACGTTGTGGAGCCAAGTGACAGTCCATGGTCGTCTCCCATCGTGCTAGTGAAAAAGAAGGATGGTGCACTGAGATTTTGCGTCGACTACCGCCGTCTAAATGATGTCACCCGGAAGGATGCGTACCCCCTGCCTCGAGTCGACGAGAGTTTTGATACCTTGTCAGGAGGACGATATTTTTCGACGCTAGACTTGGCTAGTGGTTACTGGCAGGTCGAGATGGACGACAGGGACAAGGAGAAGACGGCGTTCACTACCCGTAGTGGACTCTATCAATTTAAAGTGATGCCGTTTGGATTGGCGACGGCCCCGGCTACTTTTGAACGTCTAATGGAGCTGGCACTGAGGGGACTCCAATGGAAGCGTTGTCTAATTTATTTGGACGATGTCGTCTGTCTTGGAAAGACTTTCCAAGAAGCCGTGGACAACCTCGAGGACGTGTTCCGGAGACTGCAGGCTGCCGGGCTGAAGCTGAAACCCGCCAAGTGTGAGCTGTTTCGACAACAGGTCAACTTCCTGGGCCATGTCGTGTCCGACCGAGGCATCCAGTGCGACCCTGCCAAGGTCGAAGCTGTAACAAAAATGGTTCCTCCGACCACCTTGACAGAACTAAGGAGCTTCCTTGGGTTCGTGGGGTACTACCGCAGATTCATCCCTGACTTTGCCACCCGAGCGGGA
Source organism: Terebella lapidaria (assembly GCA_949152475.1). NCBI lineage: Eukaryota > Metazoa > Annelida > Polychaeta > Terebellida > Terebellidae > Terebella > Terebella lapidaria. Next base: position 30,678,543 of record OX424563.1, on the reverse strand, counting down.
CCCCTCAACCACCTGTTAAAGAAGGAAGTCAACTACCATTGGAGCGAGGCTCATCAGCAGGCGTTCGAGGCGCTGCGTCAACCCCTGACCGAGCACCCCCTGCTGGTGTACCCTGACATGGACCAAGAATTTATTTTAGATACTGATGCTAGCGGCTACGGAGTGGGAGGCGTCTTATCCCAAGTGCAGGACGGACGAGAGCGGGTGATCGCCTATGCTTCCAGAACCCTGAGGGACACCCAGCGGAATTACTGCACCACCAAGCGGGAGCTCCTGGCCGTCGTCAGTATGATACACCATTTCAGACATTTCTTGTGGGGGAGAGCGTTCTTACTACGAACCGACCACGCCTCTCTCAAGTGGCTACTGAACTTTCGGGATGCGGAAGGAATGATCGCTAGATGGGCAGCTCGCATCGCCAGCTACGCCTTCAGGTGTGAGGTCCGACCGGGAGTACAACACGGGAATGCAGACGGGATGTCCAGATGCCGACAGTGCCGGAGACCGGATTGTCCCGCCCCTCGCCACACCACAAGACCCGAAGGAGAAGAGGAGGCCTGTCCGACTCAGGAGGAGTGTCCCCTACCCCTGGAGGACCTCTCTGACGAGGATCTGCTTCCACCGATCAGCGGAGAAGGATGGAGCCCCGGAGGACCTCAAGTTAACATCTTGCGGGAGGTCCCTGTGGAGCCCTGGACGGAGGACTACTATTGCGGAGATGGAGTTGGGATATTCCGGATCTGGGAGGTGCGCTGCCAGGAGGACCCGAGGACGACTACCCAGCCGGCCGAGGAATGCCTGCCTGACCGGAGCCCCCCACAGACGGAGGAAGGAGCCAGGAGCGTCTGCAGAACCCTGCATCAGCTCCGCCCCTCTGCCTGGGTTTGGTTTCTCCTGATGATGCTCCTCGCACTGCATGGTTTGGGACCGGAGGTTGTGGCCGGAGCAGCGATCGGCGCGACGGCCGACGTGTGGATGCGCTGCCGAGAGGAGCCCTTCCTGGACCCATGCCCCAACCCTGTGATCCGAGATCCAGACAAACAAATGCTAGCTGTCACGCGGGCTATGGCTACGGGAGGACGCCGGAATCCGATGGAGGGAGCCCCGGAGGCCCAGGTCCTGAATGGTTATTCCCAGGAGGACCTAGTGACCCTTCAACGAGCCGACCCTGAAGTTGGAGGCATCCTCGGGTGGAAGAATATTTTCACTGAGAGACCTGCATGGCCCGAAGTCAGAACAAAAAGTCAGCAAATGAAGACTCTGTGGCAACAGTGGGACCAGCTGGAGCTACGTGATGGGCTTCTGTACCGGCGGTACCAAGCGGCTTGCCAGAACGCACCAATCCATCAACTGGTCGTTCCACAGGTCCTGAGACGCGCCGTCATGAAGGAGGTCCACACCGGCAAGCTGATGAGTCACCAGGGAGTCACCAAAACAGTCCACCGACTAAAAGCGAGAATGTACTGGCCGGGTATGACGAAGGACGTGGAGCGTTGGTGCCGGGAGTGCCTGAAGTGTAGTGGGAGAAAGCCGCGACCGGGGCCCAAGTACCACCCCATGGGAAATCTACCGGTAGGCGATCGGCTAGAAAGGGTGGCCATGGACATTTTGGAGCCTGGAACGATCACCAATTCTGGGAACCGGTATATACTGGTCGTGGGTGATTATTTCACCAAGTGGACTGAGGCCTACGCTCTACCCAACCATGAGGCTCAGACGGTGGCGGACGTCTTTGTGACTGAGTTCGTGTGCCGCCTGGGAATGCCAGCCAAGATACACACCGACCAGGGACGAGAGTTCGAGAGTAAGCTTTTCCTTGAGATGATCAAGATCCTAGGAGGGGAGAAGACTCGGACGACCCCTTATCACGCCAAATCAGACGGGATGGTCGAGCGATTCAACCGGACCCTGCTGAACCTTCTGGCCGTGGTCGTGGACGAGAACCATGACGACTGGGACGACCATCTGCCCTACGTGATGGCGACTTATAGAACATCAGTACACGAAAGCACCGGGTGTACACCATTTCGAATGATGATGGGACGGGAGGCAACCACCCCATTGGACCTGAGGTACCGGACGAAACCGGACGATTTGGGAGGACCAGTCCCCGAGTGTGCGTCCGAATACGTCGAATGGGTGAAGGAAGCCACCATACAAGCTCACGAGACTGCCCGAGAGTGCCTGAAGACGGCTACGGTGCGACAAAAGCGCCATCATGACATAAAATCAGCCGCTCGACATTTTCCGGTGGGCACCTGGGTGATGTATTGGTACCCTCCAAAGGCTAGACCAAAACTAGGACTAGGGTGGACGGGACCTTATCTCGTTGTGAAGTCTCATCTCGGATGGATGGTGTCCATACAAGATCGACCCGGTGGCAAGATTAAAGATGTCCACATTGACAATATAAAAAGGTGCTGGTTCACCCCTGAAACCGACGCCTGGATACCCAATCCGGACGATGTGACCCCAGTCCGGACCCCCAGTGATGACGAGGGACGAGTGGAAAACAGCGGGAATGCAGTCCAAACGATGTAAACGATGACGGGAGCGTTCGCGGAAGAACCGTTCGCGGAAGCAGCGTTCGCGGAAGCAGCGTTCGCGGAAGTACCGTTCGCGGAAGCACGTTCGCGGAAGCAGCGTTCGCGGAAGAACCGTTCGCGGAAGCAAGCGAAAAACGTTATTTCGTTCCACGACAATGCTTTTTCCCCCAGATCCCTGGTCCGCGCCTTTTCTATATAAGCAGGCCGGCCTACGATTCCGTCATCACTTCAACCATGAACACACCAACTCTGCAGATCATTGAGATACCCGCATTTGCAGACGAAGATTTCGGGGACGTTCCAGATTTCGACTTGGCTGACTTTCTGCCCCTTGAAGTCGACAAGATGAGCGACCCACCTACCAAGCCTGACCGGAAGCGGGAGCGCTCGAGGAGCCGGGAGCGTCGTGAGGAGCCCCGAGGAGGTCGACGGTCCCCTGCCCGGAAGTTGTCCACCGAGAGAGGGCGACGCTGGTGCAGCCCCTGCCGGATCCACGTGACGGCATCCAACTTTAGCCGACACGTGGCGACCAAACACACGCAGAAGGAGGGGCGGCACCTCTGCAAGATGTGCAGCCAGCGATTCGCCCGCCGAGCTGACAGAGACCGGCATGAGACGTCGCATGCCAGCGGCAACACCCTCAAGCCAGGACGGAGGAGGACGACGACCGACACGCCCGTGTCCGACCCCCGAGATGGTCCGACTACTGTGTCTGCCCCTGAGCTGAAGACTGTCAGCTTTGCGGCCAGCGGGACGACCAGCTCCACGCCGTCAAGCCCCCGGGAGGACGCCCCCAGGTCAGAGGACGCCCCAGACCCCGAGGACGACCCCCCGAATAGCGAAGAGGAACCGGAGTCTCAGCAGGAGCGGAGAGAGGCGGAATCCCCGGAGGCCCCCACCCCCGAGGACGACGGACCCCCCGTTCCCAGAGACTCGGCCCCTACCTACAAGCCCCTAGACCTGAGTTGGTACCTCAAGCCCGTTCCGGAGGAGGAGGACCAACTGCGACCGTATGTGGAGGGCCTGGGCAGAGCGGTCACTGCCGGAGAGAAGGCCCTGGAGGACCTGGCGTCCACGATAGCCATGGGACGACGCCACCTCACCCAAGCGGAGGCTCGGCTCCAAGCCAAGGAGGAGCAGAGACAGCTCGAGGCCGAGGTGCTGCAGCTGCGAGGGGAGGCCTCTCAACGAGAGAAGAGCCACCGGAAGGAGCTGCGAGCCCACGTCCGAGAGACCAAGCTGCTCCGGGAACAGCTCCGAGCATATACAGACACTCGAGACAGGCTGGCGGAGACGTCCGAAAGCGAGGTGGATCGCCAGTGAAGTGGAGGGAGAGAGCCCTGTAAACAACAGACAGGCAGGAAAAGACGAAGAAGGAGGAAGAAGAGAAAAGAAGAGAGAGAAAGGATCAACGGGGACGTTGATCTCCAGAAAGGGTGGAGTTGTAACAAAACCATGCAACTGCCGCGCTGAAACGTTCGTTAGGAACGGTCACGTGATCTACAAAGTCCACTTGCGAAGACACCGTTCGCGGAAGAACCGTTCGCGGAAGCACGATTGCGGAAGCATCATCAGCGGAAGCATCGTTCGCGGAAGAACCGTTCGCGGAAGCACGATTGCGGAAGCATCATCAGCGGAAGCATCAGTCGCGGAAGCACCGTTCGCGGAAGAGGAGCCTTCGCGGAAGAACCGTTCGCGGACGCAGTCTTCACCACGTGGAGAAGAGTGCGGAAGATACGTTCGCGGACGAAGATGCGCGCGCAGCCACCCTGGCTATATAAGGGAGAGCGGACGGCCGCTCTGAGAGCACTGCAACAGCGACATCGACCGTGGGGAGATCGTCACCGCCACAGCCAAGGGACTCGACGAACTCCGTGCGGACGACTCCTTCTTCAGGGCCTTAGAGTCAACCGGGATTTAGACCGACTACCTGGAGAAACCATTCGACTAAACGGGACGGGAAACTTCAACGGGAAGGGACAGAGAGACGCCGCCGGCTAAGAACTCTTTTTAGTTGTGCCCTCGTGCACTATTTATTTTTGAAATGTGATCATACAGTGCTCCATGTCTGAACTTCATATTTGTACGTCACGTGGGTGACCAGCCATACAATTGTAAGTTGATTTGATGTATATAAATCTTCAATTTATTTACATCTGAGTTGCTTCTTGCCTAAGTGAAGCCGGTGAGCTACGGAGTGATGATACACCAGCGTTGGGGGACACCAATTTAGTGACGGCTCTCGAATCACAACGAGCGGGAGTTACATAAAGTCTATACGATCAGAGAAACCAGGTTTTTTGGGCCACACCGAAAACAAGTCATTACCAAACGTCACAACTGCGTATAGCACGAGAAGGTCTCTGGCACTAACATCAATTCCAGTGTGCGTATAGCCCGAGAAGGTCTCGGGCTCTGAACAATGTGTGATAAGTCAGTATGGAGTATCAAGATCGTTATGATATTTCACAGAAGTTTGGCGAGCATGTATGGAAACTTTAAGATAAAGCATTGAACACTATTCAGCCAGTCATTTCGAACTTATGAGTACGTCTTTAGATTGATTTCTGCAAAAGAGAAGAGAACCGACGTGTATTTTGTCTACATGCAATTTGTTATTTATATGCACACATGGCATAGATGTGATTTACAATATGCTGTTCAATTTGACAGTTATGATTGCAACATGCTGCTCAGCAATCGTGAACTATTTCAGTTAGCTCTTACATATACATAATATATCTGATCAGGCCAATGACAATGGAGACATATGTTTGTGTCTGATGGGAATAACATATAGTGACGTGTAAAAAGCGGCTTTGTTTGTTAAAATGCGATCGTTGCAATGGTAATCTACTACATAGCAAACTGAATTGAATTGAAATTTATTTCGGCAATACTGTACAAGATGCAATATACTCAACAATAATAAAAGAAATAAACAATGGGCGCGTTTCTTTGTGGCAGGTTGAATATAAACTTTCTCAACTTTTCAAACCCTTTTAGGGGAATTCCAGGTTTGCAATTCGTGCGCGTTTCATGTAAAAGTTTAATGTGAACTTTTTAAACCAGAAATTAGGGGAATCCCAACATCAGCTATTTTTATAAAATCAGTTGCCATGACAGCATAAACAGTACCATTGTTGGAAAGTCTGACTGCATAAAGGTTGCTGTGCAAAACTCCTCAATTTACGTTATATGATGACAACAGTTACTAGGCGTCATATACAAGCAGTTTCACTTTCTGTTATCAGTTTCTAGCTAAAGAAAAGGTTGAAAAGGTTCACAAACTTTGTCAACTTTTTCAACCTTGGGAATCCCAAGGTTTAAAAAGTTGACAAAGTTTACATTAAACCTGACACAAAGAAACGCGCCCAGTATACGCCCGGTCCCATACATAGCCTAAGCTGTCTTCCTGTATGGGCCGTGAAAAGGAAAAGCAAGAGAAACAGGGAATGCAAATGAATACATGTTCTCAGAGCAGATGGAGGCGCGGCAGATGAAAGAGGAGGCCAGTACCGCGACGAGGGCAAGGACGCCACCAGGGCATTGCTGCTGTATTGGTGAGAATAAAGTTTAGTACCAAATATATATAATGTTTACAATAATACTCCAATTTTTGACATTAGACCGTTGCGGACGAAACCTCCAACTCTCTACATGTCTATGTGCTGACTTTCTTATGTAGGTTTCATGCCAACTTATCGACGCCCGTTTTGGCATGTAAACGTTTAGACACTTACTTCAAATGCGGATTTTCTTCGTCCTTGGTATGAAACCTCTCGAATTGATATCAAACTTTGAATATTCCACAGATATATAATGCATGAATCGATGTGGTACTTGTGAAATCACGCAAAATGCTCCAGTTCCCTGAAAACGTTCAAAATGGCGGAGCTGATGGAAATTGATGTTCCCAGAATGCAAAGCAAATTTTACCGTAATGATACGTATTTTGGAACACATATTTTCTGTGCAGCAATTCGTGCATGCATACATGGAGTAAACACAACGATTCGTCTGCGATGCCACGGTGACATTCAATGTAATTTGACTTTTTTTATCCCATGACAAGGTGTTTTATGCTCGGTTGCGAAGCCTTTTTATTTTAAACTGGTTTCCCAATTTGCCCATGCGGCATGTGTTATGCTATATCATGATATCAGATGCAGATATTCCTCATAGTTTGCAAAGTTTTCATTTGATTGATTGATTGATTGACGTTTTATTCAGAACTGGAGGAATTAAAACAAATCATAAGTTCACAATACATAAATAACCTACAGTTCTAGGATACACCAAAGATACAAGTATCTGTTTGCAGGTGTATCCCGTGGTGATCAATGCCAAATAAATACATACCCAAAAGATTATTAATTAAAAACATTTGCAAGTCGATAACTCAACCACAATAAATAAGGATACGCAAGAAATATTATGGCAAAAAGTCAATGATATGAGACACTGCTACCCGGGGTCGAGGAGGAAGGTCAACCATGTAATGATATGAAATATTTTTTAATTTTAATCTTGAAAGAATTGATACTTATTTTGTTTATAGGATATTTTAGTGACGTTCAATAACATTTTAGCAGACCTATCTGTTTCATTGTGTTCAAAATAAATGTTTACTTACTAGGAATATGAATGAAGTAGTTTTTCATCATAATACGCGAACGAATTGGAATGCTGTGGGGATCATGTGGGAAAGTCGATGTTCTTCCTTTTTTTTGGGGGGGGGGGGGGGGGGGGTAAATGTTGTGTAAGATAGCCTACATTCAGCTGTCGTGGTACTGATGATGTGCTCGAGCTTTAAATAATGTCGCCTCCCGCAGTTAGCTGCATTTTCTTGTTTGTTTTTTTTCTGTTAGAATTCAAAATATCTGAGAATATATCATATTTTGCTAAAATTGAATTGTATTTGCGAACAAGTTTTTCCCATCAAGCTGTGGTGCGAGCAAATGATCCACTTTACAATAAAAGCTGTCTGTATATACATGTAGGTTCCTTGTACCTCACGATTCCAACTTTTTCACCTTGACTGAAATAACCGTGGCAACTGTGGAATAAACTGGTGGATAAATCTTGGGAGGTATACCACAAGAGTCGTAGCTTTCAAAATGTGGATATTTGAGAAGCCGCAGACAATAGTTTGGATTACGCACGAAATAATAGACTACTTCGATTTTATGTTCTCGTTATTCATGGGGATGAAGTACCGAACTGACTCCTTCACTTCGAGGTGTACATGTTTAACACAACACGGATACATCAATTGCATGTGGTGGCGGAAGTAAGCCTCCATAGTCAAAAGACCAGCCATTAACGTTTCAATTATCCTCAACGAAAAAGAAAAAGTAGGACTCATCATACCAAACAACCCACTGTTGTCATATTGCAGCATATGAACCTCAACAAAACCCAAAGCCATGCAAATTGGGTCAATTTACGTCATCGTTCCTTCAATAGAAGTAGTCCTTCACAACACAAGCATCAACAAGTATAGCAACGCCTGTAATGGTCACATGAATTTACAGCCGCGAATCAGCTAATGTCCGTTCATTTATTATATTCGCCAACATATTGGACCATAGTGCATGATTCCATTGTCTCGAGCAGGTATCTATTTATAATAAATACCTCTGTGGATCAGAACTTTCTCCTTCCAAAACAAGTTTGCTGACCAAAGTCAGGACCAGGAATAATCGTCTCCTTCATCTGTGGATGATGCTCCTGTAAGAGATGATCGGCTTGCGGGAGGTCACGAGATACTTGATGACAGCGAATCTGGTGATGATTCTGGTTCTTACAGTATAAAAGAACCTAGGGAGCTCAACTTATATCTGGGTGAAACAGTCGACGACAAAGATGCGCCATGCTTGACTGAATCTGGAAGTTCTGAAGAGGATGTGCACGTTGTGAGTGATGCGGACTCCCTAAGGCCAAAAAAAAAATGTTTTGGTTTGCGTCCCAGTGATGCTCCGAAATCGATGCTATGGCGCTGAGTTGTTTTCTTCTTTTCTTTTTGAGTACCGGTTTAGGTATTTTTTTTCGCATAAAAAGTGTGTTTGTACCATATTTTTCATCTGGAACAGTAAAAGTACAGATTTATTCAGAGTCTATTGGAACTACGATGGCTGGTTCAGGACACCCCGAAAATAAATTTTACCGTTTTTTCGAGAAAATTATTTACGACAGCAAAAAAATTTTTTATCACGTTATTTCGAGTTAATTATCTCGTTACATCAAGATAATTATGTCATTATTTCGAGATAGTCCAGTCGTTATATTGAGATAATCAAGTCTTTATTTTGAGATAGTATCTCGTTATTTAGAGATAGTTTTCAAGATAATGGTCTCGGAATAACGAGATACTATCTACAAATATTGAGTTAACTATCTCGAAATAACGAGCTAAAAAAACTTTTTGTTTCCTGTATAATTGTCTCGAAATAACGAGATAAAACAATTTTTTGCACGTTCTAAATCGGCCACCGTGTGGATCAACTAGTGGAAAATATTGATTGATAACAGAATCGATAAAAAAATAGTAATGTAATAAAAAAAATCATAAAACAACTAAATAAATATCAAAAAAATTGTTTACTTTTAAAACTTCGGCCGATACTCGCTACAAAATATATCAATGACATAAACTCGTATTGTTTCTAAGCAAGAGGGTCTTCTCTGCACGCATGCAACTTGCTATACTGCTGTTTTAATCAGTGACAATTGGAGGGGCTTGTATGGAAAACCAGGTGTTATTGCTTCCGTGGCAAAGGATTAGCTAGTGTCGGAAATTAAAAAATCGTTTACCGGACGACTCTCCTTCTCTACTCGTTATCAGCCCGTGTTAATATAACGATCAACAATAATCTTAAAAACGAATCCGTAAAGTATAAGTTTGCTAATTGATGGTTTGTGGCTTTCACAGTTAAACGCCTGATTGGTTCCTGCAAGATTGCAATCCTCGATACAGTACACTCACTATAACAGCAACTTTGGGGACGCTCATAAAGCTCATCAACTTGCACAAAATGAAATGTGGCTGCTGCTTGTAAAATACTATCAAGGCAAAAAAAATCTGATGCGGGTTTGGGACGACGCGCACGGGAATGCAAACCAAAACATTTATTTTTTCTGGCCTAACTGATGCACTGACAGATGTGGTCCTACAGAACCAGAAGATGAATCTATTCATGCCGATACTGAAGTTAGTGATGAAGATGAAGAAAGTTCAGATCCAGATGATCCTGTCTCACCAGTTCGGCGAGGCACCAGGACTCATTTTGTGTCATTCTCATGTCTTGTCCAATGAAAAAAAATAAATCCAGAGAAGGTAGACTTATTCATAGCATCTCACAAATTGCCTGTGAGGTTGCTTGGACAGATGTGTACATGATGTACTATTTATTGTTCTTTCTCTCTTGTTTCAGGTCTCAAATGTCGAGGACGTCAATCATTTTTAGGGCAGATAGTATGTCACAGGGTCAATCGTTTGTCATTTCATACCTGCTCATTTCATGCCTCATTGTGTTACTGGTTATTACTACATTATACGTCAAAGCACTGCGTTTATATTAACGGTTGCATGCCTGGTATTATGCGCTATCCCTTCGATTGAACGGTATAGTGCAGGTTCTTAGCAAAAATAATGTTCACTTTGTGATAAAAGCATGGAACTGTGCAGAGAGGTAGAGTATCACTCACGGGTGCAGGTAAGCTAGGGAGCCATTCTCGATATGGCCTGTGGCGGATATGGCAGCCATTTTCTTTTTTTTGCAGCAGATCGGCCGGTTTGTGAAACGGTCGGTTTGTAAAAATCGTTATTTCTACCTATGCATGTCATCTATTATCCATTTGTACCAAACTGACCACATTAACAAGACCAACTCAATAATAATGAACAAACATAATTACATTGAGTGTTCTGCAGGAATACGCCCAAAAAACAGTTTTTTGCTTGTATTTGAACAACTATCTACAAATCTCATAGTCGGGCATATTATAGTTGTGCCTGCACCCTCTCCCACTATGATCATCTCAAACCAACTTTTTTAGTTAGTTTGCATCATATTATTGATTACTAGAGATGTTTCAAGAGACCCATCACTGGCAAAAATGATTTTCTGGGCCATTTTCTAAATGACCGCCATCGAAAGGTTTTGGTGTCTATACCCATGTTTTTGAGACTCAGGAATGCAATGTTGTCGTTGCTGAGTAACTGTTACTGTTTGGTTGCTTCATAATTCAAAATGTCTGACAATGAGGCCGGAGAAAATCCATTTCCATTCCCATTTCGATGGACTATGGTGCAACTGATATGTGTAGGAATCCTGAAAGAGGGCCAGATTGATAGTAAACACACTTTCATTCCCACATTTTAACTCACATTTCCCACAGATAAGAACTAATGCACAGAAATATTGCAAAGATTCTTTTGAATTTCTGGATACAAGACTCGATGGTGAACGTGACGCTTGCCTATGGTTTTTGAAAAAAATATTGCATTTTTCTGTCTTTTGAACTAGTAAAATGGTGAAAAATGCACGTAAACCAGTACTTGGGCAGTTGTGCATGAAATGCAACACTTTTTTACATTACAGGAAGCAGGAGAAATCCAAGATGACCCCACAGGCAACAGATAATTTTTTAATTGGAGTAAGGCATCTGCATAAAAATTACCAGTAATGATAAAACTAAACAAACCAATAATTGACTAGTTCATATCCTGTAATTTGCCTTCTATTGCTTTGAGATCAAGATACCATAGCATGCTGTATATCTCATTGCTAGCGTTGACCTCTAGTCTCAAGAACGATTACAGATCAATTAAACCTAAGCATATAGAAGTACATTCAGAAAAGCCCAGTAATGTGTTTGCAGAACAGTTAATCGTGAAAGTTTTGAATGGTGTGATCCAGGGCCTGAGGAATGTCTCTGTCGTGCTTGACTGGTAAGGATGCCAGATTATTTCCCATTTGAGACAATTCACTAATAATACGAACCCAATCAGTTGGGATATTTCCATCCATGAAAACGAAAATGACACCAATTGTACCAGCATAATAGCTAAGTACAGTCAGAATATCATCTCCATGAATTATGGCTGTCATCGCGCCTCTGTCAAACACCACAAGGTCCGTGCGGCTCTCAATGCTTAATTTTGGTCAAACATTTATGGACTCTCCACCAAACCAGTCATGGTAAACAATTGTGAGCACCTCCAATTATCATAACGTGATTGCCATACCCTTCAATAACTGTCAGTGGTGGAGACTCAAATATGGGACTCAGCGAGTTGGCGAAATTATCTGAACAAGACCTTTTAGTTGAAACATTTTGTGTCAATTCCAATTTAATACACACACGAAAATGAGCAAGACATGACCATGTGAAGAAAAAAATCACGAAATAATTGCTCAGCATGCTTTAGCTCGACTTACCGAAAGCTTGAATTGAACTCACATGAACTGAACATGAATTGAACATGAATTGAAGATATTTTATGCAAAACGTCATTTTGCAAAATGTCGACATTTTTAGGGGAGGAACTAGAGCCTTGTTATGTTCTGTGATAACTTCGTGGCCACTCCTGAATGTGTATTCCACGTTGATAACCATCGATGCCTCTGCTCAGAAAGGTTTGGAAAAATATGAGAAGCAGGCGGGGTCTGGGGCCCATTACAGGTTCTGGGGTAGCCTCCCGGCTTCTCCTGTGTATAAATTCTGCGAGATAATCACTAAGTAATGCGAACGACCTAGTAATTCGTGTAAACGACTTAGTACTTTGCACAACCGACTTGATATTCGTTCAAATGACCTAACAATTCGTGCAAACAACTTAATACTTCTCGCAAACGACCTAGTACTTCGTGCAAATGACTTAGTACTTCTAGCAAATGACTCAGTACTTCATGCAAACCACCTAGTACTTTGTGCGAGCGACGTTCAAGTTCATGTGAATGACTTACTACTTCTTGTGAACGAAGTAGATCTAGTTTTTTCCGTCATATCCTATCAGGGGCACCGTATTTTATAGGTCTTACAAATATATGTTTGTGTCATACCTGTACATACGAAGTAAATTATAATATAGAATCAGAATAGATTATGTAGAGTATACAGATAAGAATATGCATAGGCGTAGGAAGTGGGGGCTTGGTCTACCAATAATTTTTGAGGGGGAGCCAAAGTATCACTTGCCCCCATCCCCAGTATAATTAACACGTTGTGACTGGCTGCTGTGAAATTGAATGTTCAAGGCTTGTACCTGATTTGTCAATGATGATATTGCCCGGCTTCCATGTTTATTAATATTACGGTACACTGAGAACGTAAATCACAGACTGTGAGTTTGGAAATGAAGCAGGACACTATGGCCATGGCCGAACCAATAATTTGGATATTTTGTTTGACATATATTCCATATTTTGAGAGGGAGATGGGGGCGTAAGAGGTGTTCGCCCCCTTCAATTTCACAAATATTATGATATCATCTAGGTCGAATTGAGTATGTGTGTGTGTTGTTTTGTAAACTTTCGTTCCTGCCCCCCCCCCCCCCCCCCTGAAATATATTCTTTTGTTACATGCACATGTGCATACGAAATATATTATATATTATTATATTAGGTTGCATGCCAAATGCAGGGCTTTTATTGTGTGTCAGCCAGTCTGTTCTATAATCTGTTACCCTTATTTTTCAATGTATAACCTTATATTCAAGGTGACTTTTGTTTGGAAAGACATAAACAATACCATTAGTGAAAGTGTCCGAAATCAGCTGTACTCCCCCGGATACCCGGATATACACCAGAGAGCACCTCACACAACAGTCCCCAAATTTGATGTGTTACTATGGCCATTGTAAGGTGTCTACGCCTCTGGGAGGTCCATATCAAACATATTATACACTACCTTGAGTCTTTGTGATGGAGTGGCCACACGTTGTATTTCCGTGAATTTCAAAACTAATATCAGTGTATAGCAATACTATACTGCTGGCAAATATGCATGTAAGCTCAACCTCATGGCGTCTAGTAGGTCTATTATGCACTCCATTTCCAATTTACTTTTCTCTGGTTCTCCTCACTTTCCTCTGGTATCACTTGACTGGAAATTACGCTTTTTTTTATATTGGCAAGTTGCAACATAAAATCTGCATAGAGATCTCTTTACTGCAAACATGTCCACATGTGATTTTAAAAAAAATTATTTTTTTCTCTCAAAAGTTTAGCCCATCAAACCCCCGAATTTAACTATCAAATACACACAAGAAAATGTTCTGAGGGTAAAACTGAAAACTGCCTCGGGGGGACTTACGACTAGCCCCTCCCGAAACCCAGACACTATGACATTTTAACGTGATAAGAACACCACGGGAGGCACGAGGAGACATTCTGCCATGATACTCTCATTCTAAGTTTAGCACGACAAAAAGTCTGAACGTGATATGTATAAAAATTGGATGTCATAGTATACTACCAAAACATAGAAGTTGTATCTTTCGCTCCGCTAGTTTAGTTTGAAGTAAAACTTTCCACTGAACATATATCAACGCGACAGAAGACTGCAAAACTTTTTAACGTCTTACTTTCAGGTGCTTTCTGTTGATAGGAACACATAACAATACTACCTACGTGACTCACGGTGTACTTTTGATTTTCAAGCGTGGCAAATAAATATAGAGTGGAAACAAACATGGCGGGTCGAGGCCTGAACAAGATTATACAAATATTGACCTTTGTGTCCGTGAGAACGTAGTTATCTTTCGCTCCTAAAGAAGAGCTTAAGTATGTACTATCCAACGATACAAGGTTGATATCTGTATTATCATGGTGCTCCTATTACTATTTTTCCGTATCTCATGCCCTATAAATTTAAGAGCGCGGCCAATACCGATATCTACGGTGCCCCTGATAGGACATGATGAAAAAAATACTACTTCGTTTGCACGAAGTACTAAGTCGTTTGCACGAAGTACTAAGTCGTTTGCACGAAGTACTACTTCATTTGCACGAATTACTACTTCGTTTGAACGAAGTACTACTTCGTTTGCATGAAGTACCAAGTCGTTTGCACGAAGTACTAAGTCGTTTGCATGGAGTACTGAGTCGTTTGCATGAAGTAGTAAATTATTTGCACGATGGAATGTCACATAGTTGACAAACACATCTACACCATCTTACTCCATCAAATAACAAGTGCTACATAGCGCTCCACATGGTGTTCCAAATTTGGTGCCTTATATCTCCATAAGCTCCACATGGCGCTCTAAATCATCCATACTTCCCTTAGCAAAAATGTGGTCATTTTAAACTAAAAAATACCTTGATCAAATAGATATTACTGAATACAATCTTCTGCTATTATTTGAGGTAAATTTATATGTATCAATGGACTAATTCATTATTGTATTATTAACGGTTGCATGCCTGGTATTATGCGCTGTCCCTTCGATTGAACGGTATAGTGCAGGTTCTTAGCAAAAATAATGTTCACTTTGTGATAGAAGCATGGAACTGTGCAGAGAGGTAGAGTATCACTCACGGGTGCAGGTAAGCTAGGGAGCCATTCTCGATATGGCCTGTGGCGGATATGGCAGCCATTTTCTTTTTTGTTGCAGCAGATCGGCCGGTTTGTGAAACGGTCGGTTTGTGAAAATCGTTATTTCTACCTATGCATGTCATCTATTATCCATTTGTACCAAACTGACCACAATAACAAGGCCAACTCAATAATAATGAACAAACATAATTAGATTGAGTGTTCTGCAGGAATACGCCCAAAAAACAGTTTTTTGCTTGTATTTGGACAACTATCTACTCCCCCTATGATCATCTCAAACCAACTTTTTTAGTTAGTTTGCATCATATTATTGATTACTAGAGATGTTTCAAGAGACCCATCACTGGCAAAAATGATTTTCTGGGCCATTTTCTAAATGACCGCCATCGAAAGGTTTTGGTGTCTATACCCATGTTTTTGAGACTTAGGAATGCAATGTTGTCGTTGCTGAGTAACTGTTACTGTTTGGTTGCTTCATAATTCAAAATGTCTGACAATGAGGCCGGAGGAAATCCATTTCCATTTCCATTTCGATGGACTATGGTGCGACTGATATGTGTAGGAATCCTGAAAGAGGGCCAGATTGATAGTAAACACACTTTCATTCCCACATTTTAACCCACAATTCACACATTTCCCACAGATAAGAACTAATGCACAGAAATATTGCAAAGATTCTTTTGAATTTCTGGATACAAGACTCGATGGTGAACGTGACGCTTGCCTATGGTTTTTGGAAAAAAATTGCATTTTTCTGTCTTTTGAACTAGTAAAATGGTGAAAAATGCACGTAAACCAGTACTTGGGCAGTTGTGCATGAAATGCAACACTTTTTCACATTACAGAAAGCAGGAGAAATCCAAGATGACCCCAGTAAGGCATCTGCATGAAAATTACCAGTAATGATAAAACTAAACAATCCAATAATTGACTAGTTCATATCCTGTAATTTGCCTTCTATTGCTTTGAGATCAAGATACCATAGCATGCTGTATATCTCATTGCTAGCGTTGACCTCTAGTCTCAAGAACGATTACAGATCAATTAAACCTAAGCATATAGAAGTACATTCAGAAAAGCCCAGTAATGTGTTTGCAGAACAGTTAAGCGTGTAAATTTTGAATGGTGTGATCCTGGGCCTGAGGAATGTCTCTGTCGTGCTTGACTGGTAAGGATGCCAGAGTATTTCCCATTTGAGACAATTCACTAATAATACGAACCCAATCAGTTGGGATTTTTCCATCCATGAAAACGAAAATGACACCAATTGTACCAGCATAATAGCTAAGTACCGCCAGAGACATAGACGTGGAATCAATACCCAGTATTAAGTATTCCGAGCAAACAAAACAGGTCCGTTATCCAATCTCATAGTCCGGGGACAGAAAATCATATCAGGCATACGAAGTGGAGGAAAACAAAAATGACAGGGAAACTCATGAACCCCCAAAAATGGCCATTAGGAGGTGAAATCAGGTGTTCCGGAAAAAGTGAGCATTTCCTGCCCCACTAGTGGCACCCGTCATGAATTCCCCAAAATTAACATGAAAATAGATCTAGTTGCATGGCAGACATGGATTTGCTGTATTTATCAACCAGATCATGATGACGTCCATAGAATTTCTTAAACGCAGCTATAAGTCTTGGTAAAACATATCATTGTCGCAGCAGTTTAGAGACTAGCTGGGCACTTCGATAGACAAAGTCCTCATATTTGCAACTAGCTCTGGAATAGCGTATAAGTTAAGAGACAAACACACCATATGCCGGTGACATAGGAATGTTGCTGCTTAGAAAAGGGAAATTGACTATGGAAAAATTGAAATCATCACGTTTGTCATATAATCTAGTTGACAGGTTAGAATCATTATCAATCTCCAACCTCAGATCTAGATAGTTGGAAAAATTAGCGGAGTCTGTAGTATCTTTAATTTCAAGTTCCTTAGGATATACGACATCCAAATAATCACCAAACTTGGGATTATTTAGCGACAATACATCATCTATGTATCGGAAAGTGAAATTAAAATTACATAATAGTTTATGTACCAATTATCATCTCCAAAAATTATGGCTGTCATCGCACCTCTGTCAAACACCACAAGGTCCGTGCGGCTCTCAATGCTTAATTTTGGCCAAACATTTATGGACTCTCCACCAAACCAGTCATGGTAAACAATTGTGAGCACCTCCAATGTTCATCACGTGATTGCCATACCCTTCAATAACTGTCAGTGGTGGAGACTCAAATATGGGACTCAGCGAGTTGGCGAAACAGAAAATAATCTGAACAAGACCTTTTAATTGAAACATTTTGTGTCAATTCCAATTTAGTACACACACGAAAATGAGCAAGACATGACCATGTGGAGAAAAAAATCACGAAATCATTGCTCAGCAGGCTTTAGCTCGACTCACCGAAAGCGGGAATTGAACTCACATGAACTGAACATGAATTGAACATGAATTGAAGATATTTTATGCAAAACGTCATTTTGCAAAATGCCGACATTTTTAGGGGAGGAACTAGAGCCTTGTTATGTTCTGTGATAACTTCGTGGCCACTCCTGGGTGTGTATTCCACGTTGATAACCATCGATGCCTCTGCTCAGAAAGGTTTGGAAAAATATGAGAAGCAGGCGGGGTCTGGGGCCCATTACAGGTTCTGGGGTAGCCTCCCGGCTTCTCCTGTGTATAAATTCTGCGAGATAATCACTAAGTAATGCAAACGACCTAGTAATTCGTGTAAACGACTTAGTACTTTGCACAACTGACTTGGTATTCGTTCAAATGACCTAACAATTCGTGCAAACAACTTAATACTTCTTGCAAACGACCTAGTACTTCGTGCAAATGACTTAGTACTTCAAGCAAATGACTCAGTACTTCATGCAAACCACCTAGTACTTTGTGCGAGCGATGTTCTAGTTCATGTGAATGACTTACTACTTCTTGTGAACGAAGTAGATCTAGTTTCTTCCGTCATATCCTATCAGGGGCACCGTATTTTATAGGTCTTACGAATATATGTTTGTGTCATACCTGTACATACGAAGTAAATTATAATATAGAATCAGAATAGATTATGTAGAGTATACAGATAAGAATATGCATAGGCGTAGGAAGTGGGTGCCTGGTCTACCAATAATTTTTGAGGGGGAGCCAGAGTATCACTTGCCCCAATCCCCAGTATAATTGACATGTTATGTGACTGGCTGGTGTGAAATCGAATGTTCAAGGCTCATACCTGATTTGTAAATGATGATATTGCCCGGCTTCCATGTTTGTTAATATTACGGTACACTGAGAACGTAAATCACAGACTGTGAGTTTGGAAATGAAGCAGGACACCATGGCCATGGCCGAACCAATAATTTGGATATTTTGTTTGACATATATTTCATATTTTTAGAGGGAGATGGGGGCGAAAGAGGTGTTCGCCCCTTTTAATTTCACAAAAAAATGATGATATCATCTAGGTCGAATTGTGTGTGTGTTGTTTTGTAAACTTTCGTTCCTGTTCCCACCCCCCCCCCCCCCCCGAAATATATTCTTTTGTTACATGCACGTGTGCATACGAAAATTATTATATATTATTATTATATTAGGTTGCATGCCAAATGCGGGGCTGTTATTGTGTGTCAGCCATTCTGTTCTATAATCTGTTATCCTTATTCTTCAATGTATAACCTTATTTTCAAGGTGACTTTTGTTTGGAAAGACATAAACAATACCATTTTTGAAAGTGTCCGAAATCAGCAGTACTCTCCCGGATATACACCAGAGAGCACCTTACACTACCATCCCCAAATTTGATGTGTTATTATGGCCATTGTAAGGTGTCTACGCCTCTGGGAGGTCCATATCAAACATATTATACACTACCTTGAGTCTTTGTGATGGATTGGCCACGCGTTGTATTTCCGTGAATTTCAAAACTAATATTAGCGTATAGTAATACTATACTGCTGATAAATATGCAGGTAAGCTCAACCTCATGGCATGTAGTAGGTCTTCCAGGCATGCACTCCATATCCAATTTACTTTTCTCTGGTTCTCCTGACATTTCTCTGGTATCAGTTGACTGGAAATTACGCTTTTTTGTATATTGGCAAGTTGCAACACAAAATCTGCATAGAGATCTCTTTACTGCAAACATGTTCACATGTGATTTTTTAAAAAAAAATGATTTTTTTTCCCTCAGAAGTTCAGCCCATCTAACCCTCGAATTTAACTATCAAATACACACCAGAAAATATTCTGAGGGTAAAACTGAAAATTGACTCGGAGGGCTTACGGCTACCCCCTCCCGAACCCCCAGATACTATGACATCTTAACGTGATAAAAACACCACGGGAGGCACGAGGAGACATCCTGCCATGATACTCTCATTCTAATGACAAATTTAGCACAACAAAAAGTCTGAACGTGATATGTATAAAGATTGGATGTCATAGTATATATCAAAACATAGAAGTTGTAGTTTTGCATTCGTTCAGCAAACAATATGTCGCTCCGCAAGTTTAAATTGAAGTAAAACTTTCCACTGGACATATATCAACGCGACAGAAGACTGCAAAAGTTTTTGACGTTTTACTTTCAGGTGCTTTTGTTGATAGGAACACGTAAACAATACTACCTACGTGACTCACGGTGTACTTTTAATTTTCAAATGTGGCAAATAAATATAGAGTGGAAACAAGCATGGCGGGTCGAGACCTGAACAAGATATACAAATATTGACCTTTGTGTCCGTGAGAACGTAGTTATCTTTCGCTCCCAAAGAAGAGCTTAAGTACGTATTCAACGATACAAGGTTGATATCTGTATTATTATTGTGCTTCTATTACTATTTTTCCGTATTTCATGCTTATAAATTTAAGAGCGTGGCCAATACAGATATCAATTTTGATCGTGTTGTCATTTTCTAAATCAAAATCTCTCCAACAGACCATGACCGACTCCGGATACAAACAAATATTCTATATCACGTTACAACGTTTAGACCAATCACAGCACTGTTCTCGCTTCAAATATAGAATATTAGTTATCGCATGTTGTTCGTGGAATACGGAATCATATCCACGTCTATATCCCATGAGGCTGAAGGCCTGACTGAAAAACTTACTGAGAACGAGACTCGCACGAGATACGGGAACTCGTATCGTAAGTGATGCGTGCCAAATTAGATACGGATACGGGTTCATATCACCATTGTGATTGGCCAAACACAGTCTCGAATTCGTCTCCAGTCAGTGATAAACTTTGTACTGTTGATCGATAATATCGGAGGGATATGCAAACAATATACCTAACAGATCATTGATTGCCTGATATGAATAAGGATTGATGCAAATCGACTGCAGCAAGTGGTATCACGACGCCAAGATCTCCCGTCCGCAGTGCTTACAATCGAAAATGATATACAATTCTTGTTACTTGTGTTATGTAGGCAGACCAGACGAAACAAATATGAGGTTTACCCTGAAACAAGTACTAGTATCGCGTAAATTGACCCAACTTGCATGGCTATTGCTGGGGTTTACATTGCGATATGATAACAGTGGGCTCCCACAGTCCTACTCGTTTGGATTTTTTATTGAGAATAATTAAAACCTTAGTGGCTGGTCTATTGAATATGGAAGCTTATTTTCGCCACCACATGCAGTTTATGCCTTTGTGTTGTGTTAAACATGTACACCTCGAAGTAAAGAAGTCGGTTTGGTACTTCATCCTCATAAATAACTAGAACATTAAATCAAAGTTGTCTATTATTTCATGCGCAATTCAAACTATTGTCCGCTACTTCTCAAAATATCCACATTTTGGAAGATACGACTTTCGTGGTAAACCTCTCAGGGTTTACTCGAGAGTTCGCTCCCCAGGTTCATGTATTGAGGACAACAGTTCGCCAAAAGTAAGTTGAGAAAAGACGGTTATTTCGTTGAAGATAAGAAAATTGAAATCTGGAGTTACCCAATACCTACATGCCAACGGCATTTATTGTTGTAAAAATAGGAAGTCGTCGGGCTCTATCATACCCTTACCACATATAGTATCATACCCTTACCACATATAGTATCATACCCTTACCACATATAGTATCATACCCTTACCACATATAGTATCATATCCTTACCACATATAGTATCATACCCTTACCACAATCGTACCCTTACCACATATAGTATCGTACCCTCACCACATATAGTATCATACCCTTACCACATATAGTATCATACCCTTACCACATATAGTATCATACCCTTACCACATATAGTATCATACCCTTACCACATATAGTGCGGCGTGTAGCATTGTGTAAACCATCAATTCTGGTATTGACGACAATTTATACCAGGCACACTCGAAACGGATGTCCTCACGCACCAACAGACATGGCTCCTAAGTCCGACAGATGACCAAACTTCAGCATAACGGTCCACAAATAGTCCTCATTATATTCTCTCACAATAGTCCCGTGTATTTCACCCACTATACTTTCACAAATCACAGCTCAGACTCCAACATGGCTGTCCAAAGTCTCTCTAGAAAAGCCGTCGCGTCTGCATATTTTCCCGACTCTTTTTGCGGAAGTCGTGTGTTGTGATTGGTTGAATATTATATAATGTGTTAACGTTACATGTGCGGGTCTGTAAGTTTCCTTGTAGCTACAATATCGCGTGCATGGAGCATGCGTATGGAAGCGTGTATAAATCCTTGTGACATTATGACAGTAGAATGGCCGTGTTGGGATGTTCTGTTTGTTTGTTGATGTGTTTTTTTTTCAACAAAAATAATCAACGAAATCTTGTTGAATGCACAATCATTTGCTTTATAATCCATTACAAAATATTTCCAGGAACATTTCGATAACCATGTCATACCAGTTGCTCTTCATGTGTATTCCGTCAACACAGAGATATATTCGACTTATCCCTACATCCCACAAGTTGACGAAACCAAATGTATTATTTCCAGTTATGAAATCATCGTACAGTTCATCGAAGAGAACCAAATTCATGGCGTGGATCTTCTGGTTGGCCAAGAGTCCTCCGAATCGCTTGTTTTTGAAGGGCTCGGCTGTTCGTACTGACTCAAACTCCCCATGGCAGGGTATGAAGAAAACTCGAGTGGATTTCGGGACATAGTCTTTGATCAGCTGGCGAACAGTTCGAATGTTATTGATGAAAGTCATCACGTCTTGTCCTTTGATGTGATGCATGGGAACAAAGAGTATGATAACGTCAGGGTATCGGTTCTTGAGGAACAACTTAAACAGGAATTCCTGGGATGATTTGATAATTGTTTTGTCCTTGTCATTCTTAACTTGCAGACTTTTGTCAGAAAATAACATCATTGGGAAGCTTCCCAAATTAACATCAAATCGTGGATTGGTTCCCGCAGTGCACTGATAAGATGCTCCAGTACAAGTACCGCATGCCACCCTATTCACAACAAGACGAGCAGCCATTGATGCATTCATATTGTATGTCAGAAACTTTCGATCGGGTGTGTACTTGCCTCCTGTGCGGTTTTCTTCACTTACAGTTGTGCAGTTTGTCATAAAAACCTTCTGGAATGTTCGCGACAGTGCCTGAAAATATTTTCTGCCATTTGAATCTCCAACGATTAGCATGGAAGAGGTGTGCTGCCGATTCAAACATTCTTCAAGTTTGGTAGCATCCATGTTGTATTCCAAACGACAATAGCTGGGTTGGAAAGTTTCTTGCCCTGTTGTCCAGGACCCATCTGCAGGGAAGTGTTTATTTTTCTTGTAGAAGTCACGGAACAGTTATGTGAACACAGCGGCTTACCTCGAATTTTGTGGCCTAGCTCAGGATTTCACCCCCACGAGATTACCCACATTTCAGACCGGCCTATACCTAATGCCCCCATCACACCAGAGCCCGATCTCACTGCGGTCGCACTACGCTCAAAGATATGGATCGATCGTGGTTGGAGCGGGGTCAATTGTTTATTTTAGGAGCTCCCACGCCAATAGTGCGACCCAGGACGTCTTTATCCCGATCTCACTGCGGACAACAAGCTTTTATCACGCTCTATGCCACGACCAACAGCACGCCTGCATCACGCTTACAGCGTGCTCACCACGTCTTTATATTGCGACCGTGCTGATGGTAATATGATCAAACAACGCTCCTCACGCTCACAACCACGCGCCGAGCAAGCTCGTAGTGCGACTGATACACGCGTCGAAAGACGGTTAATTTGTTGCACAAATGAATCTGTGATTTGCCTTCGTGTGCATGAAAATTGCGTTCAAATAGAAATATTTGCATAAGAATGTGTTGCTCTGAAACAATTGGTGAGAAATGAATTTGAAGTTAAATTGAAAATGTCATTCCCAGACAACAGAATATTTTTGTTGTAGTTTCACGCCCAGTTTTGAAAGTTTTTTTAAATAAAAAGATTACAGTATGCGAATGTTTGGAATCCGCACAGTCCCAGGTTCGTGCACGCTGATTGGCTCGCAACCTCACAACTTTTTATGGTTGAGCCATATAAATTTCCGGATTGTGGAATGCAATGCACCCTGATATGGCTGGACACGTGACCCGAGTTGACCAATAGCAATTAATAAAAAAAATGCCAGTCAAGTAATAATCAAAATTATGGTGCTTATAAGTTTACAACGTGTATATTACCACATCATCGACAAATTCATACGGTTCATGTTCCTGATGATATATTCCCGATTTACTGCTACTGAAATGACATGTTCATTCGACATTAACTAATTTTTTTATTGAACACATGGCAGGCTCTACATCTCAAATATAGAAACACACCAATAGTCCATCGTTGTAGCATTAAATGTCACATGAAGAAATACACCAATAGTCCAGTGTTATTTACAGTAGTTTCAAATGTCACGCACAGTAACACCAAAAAATATTTCAACATTATTTACAGTAGCAAAGTCTATTCGTACAGGTGATCAATCCAGCTTTACTGTATCATACGATCCTGCCATGGCACTGATCCTGCGGAACTATTGAAGAAGAGCTTCAGATAGGTGCCTCTGCTTCTTTGCGACCACGGTGTCACGGTTTGGCCCATTCACTTCATTGACATCGTGCATATTCGCGTTTTCTCTCCAGTGTCCGGGTACGATGTCATGATGCTCGTCTTCCGTGACAAGCTGTGCATTTTGGAAGCCGGGGTATCTTTTCCTCATCAGATTATGAAGGCAGACACATGTTTCGATGATGAGTCTCGCTATCTCGGGAGTTTGCTGCATGGTTGTCAGCAGGAGCTGAAACCTTTGCGCCAGTATGCCGGAAGCATTCTCCACCACGCGTCTCCCTCTAGAAAACCTGTAGTTAGCGATCATTTCTTGCCTTGTCCTGCCGCGCTGAGCAAAGGGTTTCATGAGATATGTTCTCAGTCCGAATGCGTCGTCCCCTAGGATGAAGTACGGAATGTTCCTGTCATCGTTCGGCATGGGGTCAGGATCTGGGAAGCCAATGGATCCATCTTCCAGACAGTCTTTTAGCTTCGAGCAGTTGTAGATTTGAGCATCAGACTGAGAACCGTGTCCACCCACGTCTATCCACAAAAAACTGTAGTTAGCGTCCACCAAGGCCATGAGCACCAATGAAGAGAAGCCTTTGTAGTTATGATAAAATGTTCCAGAGTTCGGAGGACATTTAATTGCCACGTGTTTTCCGTCGATGGCCCCACAGGCATGTGGCAGATTCCACTTTCTCAGGAAATCTTCGGAAATTGCCCGCCATTCTTCTGATGTTGTAGGACACCTCGTCTTTCAGTTCTTCTACAATAGCCTGACATACTTCTGGAATAAACAGGCATATTGTGTTTCGGGCCACTCTGAAGTCAAATTGAAGTGATGGATATTTGTCACCAGAAGCGAGGTGTCTTATCGTTACTGCAAGTTTCAGTCCCGGTTCAAGTGCTTTCCTGTATCGAGTGTCTTGCTTCTGGATTCTGGGCCCAACCCGGTTCAGCAGCTCATCAAACATTTCAGCAGGCATCCTCAAGTAGTTGAACAAAGACGGCTGATCTTCCATGCGAAGTTCGGCAACAAGGCGATCATAATGACCATAGAGAAGTCGTATTTCTGCGGAAAGCCGCGGACACACCCAGCAAGACCTTCGTTTTCTGTTTCGCCTCCTCATCCTCCTCATTAGTATGAGGGCTTGGTAATCGAGTTCGATTTGGCTCTTTACTAATATGGCTCTTAATAGTGTGGCCTCCTCCATGTTGCACGTTGACATAAACAATTTGACAGGAGTGCATCTTCAACTTTTATACCCGCAATTTGTTTGAGATTACCCCCAGCGTGTTAGAGCGTAGTTTGACCGTGGTCAGGGCATGGTGGGCGTATAATAATCGTTGTTCGAAAGTGCTAAGCGTATCAGCGACGCATCGTGGTCATGGCGAGAGCAGGATAGCATCGCAGGCGCATCTCCGGGGGCGCAGGAAGGGCATTGTAAGGACGTATTGCAATCGTACAGATATCGTGCTTTCACGGACCACCCAATGTTCGTGATCCCAACACGCTCACCCTGCATTCATCAAATTCGTATCACGATCAATTTGCGAGCACACGGCGCCCACCACGTTTTCACTACGCTGAAAGTGCGCGCCCACTGCGCTCACTTTTCACCACGCTGGTACCACGATTTTTTTCAACATGTTCAAAATTTCGCCACGCTCTCCACGGTCATGGTGACCACCCCAAGATTGATGGCGCTCGTTATACCTCCATAGAAGACCAAACTGCGATCGTCCTGCGTGCTATACGATTCAACCACGCTCGATGAGCGCAGAACAGGCGTAGTGAGATCGGGCCCTGGTGTGATGGGGGTATAAAACCAACGTTGAGCTACACATGGTCACACTCGAACGAACACAATGCTTTACACGTAGCCTAGATGGCCCCAGTATCATACACTGGAGAAAGGCGCAGGATATGATACTTGGGCCGAATAGATACACGATTCAATATATATGAGATCGACAATGACTTCAACTTCCACTCGATCAGAAATTTACATGGCTTTTAATTATAGTACTTTGTGAATAAGTATGAATGAATAACAAGAAGATGTGGGTGTAAAGTCCACCCGTGACGTAGGTATTGGAGAGCTATGTGCGAATATTGGAGTGATAGGGCCTGTAAGTCACGTGATGTCTTGGTGTGATTTCCGGTGGTAAACAAACATACACCTTTCGTCTGACATGAGTAGAACTCCATTCTAAACTCAAATTACTCAGGTAACACAAAAGTTTATGTTTGTTTGCTACCAGAATCACACCGTAGCGGCACGTCACTTACAGGCCCTATTTGCTCTGGTGAACTGGGTGACTGGCCTTATCCAGTTCTGGAACCTCCCCAATCTAGCGCTAATTGACGGACAAACTTGTTCGCTTGACACACTTGCGGCAATCGAACACCTACTAGAAAGGTCTTCAATGTGTTCAGTTTGCGTGCATGCAGTACATACAATATTGTTTAGTGTGCATGCATGGTTATTTGTACAGAATACCACCCCATAAATATTTTCTGTTTATGAGAGCAACGCGCCCCTAAGCGAGTCTGGGAACGATCACATATTTCCCGCCAATTTACCAAGAGGTCCAACGGCCTTGGAACAGCATACTTACACTTGAGCGCTCTCCGATGAAATTATCTAGGTATATGATTCAGCAGCACAAAAACACACAACAAGAAATATCAATTTGTAAATCAGGTTTTTGTCTAATAAACAGTGTTTTCTTTTAATTGGTAGCCTACCATATTCAGCAACGTATACAGACCAACTGCATGTCTATGTGACGATAGACCGAGATCGTGCTGGTGGGGGATACCACTTTATCGACGATCCTCGCTGTATGACTTGTGGTCACTGCGATGAAGACATCAATCATTACTTCTTAGTGTATCCCACCTATGATGAACAAAGATATATATTATTCAATTCCGTGTCGCCAATCATACAAGACTTCAATGACCTTGACTCTACTCAACTCCTTGATATTTTAACCACTGGTTCGCATTTACTCGACTTTCCATCCGATAGCAAAATTTTCGACGCTGTTTTCCTATATATACTCAATTCCAAGAGATTCTTATCATAGTACCTAATATATGATTGTAGGAAAATATTGACTATGCTCTGCCAAAATTTGACCTGTTTTTAATGTATTTTTCATGTATATAAGACTCAGTCTGTTTGTTTGCTATCCATGCACAATTATTGTAATGATAAATGTGGAAATTACCTTCTGCCATTTTAATGGCGTGTAAGATCCACTTGAAATAAATATTTTATAAGAAAAAAAAACATATGACACTCCCACCACATGACGCTGAAGAATTACCTTTGAACTCTTTGTTGAAGAACTCATTCACTCGATCCATTGGCACATTGCGCCCCAAACAACCAGACAGGTTGAATGTGCGATTATGCACTATCTGATGCTGCAGTCTCGGCGACAACCAACCACAAATACCTGATAAGGATCATGGATGATCCGAAATAAATGTGCAAAACAAGAATATATTCACATTGGGCACGTAAAAGTTATGAAATGACCTGACAGCATACGGTGTCCTGTAATTAGATATTTATTGTGTCCGTGCTGCCAATGCGAAGCATGCAGAACTTGCACACACTCATAATAGCAGGACCATCAGCCTACCTGATTGTATCCCTGTGTACCATGTCCAGCAACCCGCGGAACACGAGATCGACAGTATACTCCTGTATGTGATCCACACCCAGGCCAGCACAGATGTGTGAGCAATAACACTTTCTGATGACAATGTGTGGGTGCCAAAAAAAATAACTTAACTTTCATCACCACTGATAACCGGGAAACACAGGTCAAGTGGAACTTCTGCCGAATTGGCAATCCTTGTTCGAGCACAGCTTCATCCCCTCATCTTGAGCTCTGTGACAGTTGCAGAAAACAGATATGTGCTGCATCTGATATTTCCTTATTCTTCATAGCGAATGACTTTCGTCACAAAATTCTATTCATTGTGTGCATATATTATAAATGTGGCGAATATCGTTCACAGGCCGATATCAGGCCTTTTTGTCGAAACGTACCTCGTGTCGTGTGATTGAAAAAGCCGGCAGTTTCCAATAAAACAGTTTATTGGGATGATAGAGTTCAATGCCGAATTATCACTCAAGCCGATATTCACGCCGTTGTTCAGATGATATTTTCCCAGTCGTTTATATGTATCCTAGTCTGTATTTAGTCCAATTGGTTATCACAGTTTATAGGGCGTGCAAGTGAGATTTGAAACATCACGTTATTTTACGTGATTTGACCTTTCTGGTGACATTTGATTTTCCCGCCAATTTTTGGGGACAATTCGCAAAATTCTACTTATTCGAACTCCTGCAACTTACACGGAAATTATCGGAAAATTATCACATGTTCGTACTTTGATCATGACCCGTTCCTACGATCGCTAGCGATCTAAATATGCATTTTTCATAAGCATTTCATTCCATTTAAAAGGGATGAATAACGTATGTTTTTATGTTCCAAGGTCATGACCTTGACGGGAGAAAAAAGCTCATTCTGTTGAAACTACGTGACTAGTATCCAAACCGTTGGTGATGTTTGTGACTATATATGATGTGGCATATGTTCTGTGCACTTTTCGTTATAAAATCACAAAACTAATCTTGTTATATTGGAATATGGAGTCCAAAAACATGCTGTGAAGCACAACATAGATCGGGGGCAAACTGACCATGAAAAAATATCCATTCATTATTATAAACAGTGGTATGTTGTAGTTCGGAGCAACTGTAATTTAAAAAAAAATTAATTGCAACAATTTCCTTAAAGGAGGACTTCCTATCAAATACAAACACAATTCGGTAACATGAGTTTCACGCACATGGAGTATTCATTCAGATTACTTCAAAATCGAAGAGATCATATTCTTAAAACTACAGTACTATCGAATGTAAAATCGAAAAGAAACTAAACTAGCGGGCCACATCCTCCAACTGGGGAGAATGAATGAGTCAAAACGATGACGTCATTGTTTTGATGATGCCTCGGGCAACGAATCACTTCCAGCATCTTTGGTTCCAGTGAAATGAGCCGCCTGTCGAGGCTTCTATCAAAACAATGACGTCACATAAATTTACGTCATGTATGACTTTTCTGTAGCCGTGCACTGCCGAGTGGAAAAAACTTGCAGATTTTCGGTGTTTTTGATGTTATATCCTCAGTACGATTTGTTTGTACTGAACAAATATATACATATTCCATATGTGAACGAAGCTTATAGTCTTCTCCGTTCAAATGTATTGAGATATATTTGCTATATGGAAGTTTTAACCGTAAAATCATTGGTCGAAGCCAATACACATTGATAGGAAGCCCTCCTTTAATAACATTTTTGTATGGTGCTTCTAAAGTCAAGCAAAATCAGCTAAAATGACCACGTGTCATCGTTTGTCACCACTACGTACCTAAATACGTCATTTTACGACATATATGAAACGAGACTTACAGGCCCTATATCTTTCTTGCAATATCTTCTTGTTCACAATACGAACACGGCCATCTTCTATTGCAGATTCTGGAGAAGTGCGCGGGACTGAGGGACCTGTGGCTGGATTTTCCGAGCATACGGGGTCATGTGATTGGCTGTGTATATGCAGATCTCATCGAGGGTAGTGGAATTTCCGTGTTCGTGTTCGGACATGTCTGGTCACGTGATTTGAGAGCAGGTGTCTGTAATTTTCCATATGTTAAAGTATAGGCATGTATGTCAGTGTAGTCAGTGCAGGGTGCGCGTGAGCTGTATTGATCGGGGCCGCATCCCTATGTTGAACTGTGCAAAACATAATTATAACTGATAATAGTCTTGTGATTGTTCATAATACATGTATCCCTATTATTATTATTATTATTAATATTGTTATTACTGTTGGGATGTATTTGCAAAATGCACTCACGATTTGGCTCTTTTTACTGGATCGTTGCGGGTGCTCATGTGGGGTGTGACGAGTACGGGTAATGACGCGAACTCTTCCATGTGGTCTACAAGGATCCTCGTCACAATGACCTCCATCCTGTGCCTCAACACCGATTAATCAGAGGCTGACGGCAAAGTGTCTTGCACAGGCATATCTGCACAGTGGAATAAAGGACTATTCATTTCAATGTGCCTTCAGTAGTAGATATTTGGCAGAAGTAGATATTTGGTGGATTGGTTCCTGCAGTACAGTTTCGGGTTCATCCTTAACAGAGGCTACTCGGTCCAGGACACCAAATGCATTGGCCCATAACCACATCCGGTTGATTTTCCCCGGGGGTATGTTCCGCACCTGCTGTTCTACTTGTGTGTTATCCCACACCAGTGACAGACCTGCATGCCATGTTTGTTAACAGTCACCACTTAATTACTCAGTATATTTTGGTAAACAGTCCACCATTTCCCTGATTAATGCCAATAATGCTTACCGAGTGGAGGTTGGCTTTTGTCCTCGCCATCATGAGTTCGTATGACGCCATAGCCTTCCTGTTGTAAATGTGATAGGGTTTCCGTGTGATGTAGTACTGATTAATAACTGTGTTGGTTTATTCACTAGGTGGCAGTACATAATGTCTTGTATAATGTATTGTATCTTCATGTGTAACGCATTTTCATCCAGCAGGGGGCAGCACAGAGCAGTCATAGTTCAATAATAATCAATATATGTGTAATTATTAAATATTCATTTCCAGCCTCACTGATCAAAGCAACTGTTACACTTCAATGACTTTTGTTGTAGCTACCAAGATCAGTAGTTTTCCACTCACTTTGCCATTTGAATCTGACCTGACCAGTTGAATTTAAAATATTTTGAAATATCTCTGTGAGAATTGATCACAATCTTGCTGTATAATATTCCAAGATATTATACATTACACTCATACACCACTGGATTTCCCTGTGTGTTATATCTGGATTTTGAGTGACATACTTGCCTCCACCAGGTTAGTAGGGTTTATTTTAACATTTATCTTTTGTTATTGATTGAAGCCTAGTCCAACGGTTAATTTCCCAATTTGGCCAACGCATAGGATTTAGCAGTAGTGTAGAACTTTTGACAGAGGCGGATCCAGGAATTTGGATTAGGGGGGGCGCAAAGAAAGTAAATGCGGTCTGGGGGTTCGGGGTGAGCCCCCCGAGAAAAATTAGCATTTTGGTGTTTTATGAGAGCATTTGGGGTGGTTTCCGAGACGTTTCTGGGACTATTGGATGCCTATTTCGTGTACTAATTAGGGACGAGTTCAGGGTGCTTGGTTCCAGATACTAAATGAAGAGAGTGGTGCATCCAGGGGAAGGTCCAGGATTTAAGGGAGTGGGCCAATGCGAGCCCGGCAAGCACCTCGCGGCCGGGGGTCTGGGGCCCGCTGGAAGGCCCGAGAAGACAGAGCCCTTTTCATGTTCTGTAGTAGCTTCCTAGCCTCGCCTGAGTATAAATTTCACACAAATTCACTAAAACCACCTTTTTTAATCAAGCAATTGTTATTAAATCCAAATTAATTATTATTTTTTTCACCATCAATACCAAATTATGCCAATACCAAATTAATCATATATCTCAAAGCATTTGGTGACAAAAATGCATCAGAAATATTATTATATTCCCCATACATGTGCGCCATATCGCAATCAAGTATTTTGACATTTCTGTACCGACACTACCCCCTAAATTTTCGATATTAATTTTGTGTGTGTGTGGGGGGGGGGGAAGGGTGGACAAGGCCCCCTTCCGTCTCCCACCCCCTGGATCTGCATTTGGCACCTATATTAGCAGAAATACATGTATTTCTGATAGTAGTTACCTTTTTAATCATCAGTAGATACAGGAGAAGTAGCATCAATTTAAGTCAAATCCCTGGGCCAAAATTGGAACTTGTATGGGAACGTGGAAGAAAAAGACAGGACCAGAACCCTTGTACACCCCCTCCCCCCAGATCCGCTCTTGTGGCCGACCATCGATGGGGATATACTGGGATATTTTATGGGGTTTAAGCCTGGAGTTTCAGGTGAAAAGGGGGGTTCGACCAAACCCAACCGACCCCCCCCCCCCCCTATCTACGCCCATGATTTATTCATTTCAACTCTTTACCTTAGATATTATATTTATATTATCTATATTAAATCTAGGGCCTATTTCTCTCTCTCCCTCCTCTCTCTCTCTCTCTCTCTCTCTCTCTCATTTTAGGGGGGGGGGGCGCGCGCCGGGTGCGCCCCCCTCTGGATCCGCCTATATTTTATATTCTATCATGGTGTTCCTGATTTGATAATATCAGTCTGATATTATCTACTGTAAATATCTTGCATTTCACAATGCAACTGTATTTTATTGCTGTATATTTTATTGTTGTTATTTAATTATTCCACCAGTTTATTGGAGAATAAACTCAAGAACCAAACCGGAGTTACTCGATTGTTACGTAAAGAAACTTATTATCACATTGTGGTCGGAGTTGTCTTGTTAAACGTACTCTCCAAATACACATTACGAACTTACCCGAATTTCACGTGTCGCTTCCTTCAAATCGTCCAGTGCTACCTGGCCAAGCTGGTCACACAGTTTCCGCGGCGTCTTCATCGACTTACATAGTCCCATTCTCCCGAAAGCTTCGAACATTTAATGAATAAACATTTTCTTTATTAATTACAACAGATGTACAATTCTGTGAGAGCATTCCTAACCCACTTGGCAATTACCATACACAATGAGTCCATCTTATTATGAAATTCTTACTTGACCCGAAGTCCCATGACGAAACATCTGCACGGACAAAGATGACTGCAAGAAGCTGAATTTCCGCGGCTTTCGAGAGTAGAGGGCCACCACCAGAACCATCATCGTGCGGGTCACGCTCGAACTGTTAATTACCATTATAATGTCGTGTATTCCACTTATGTTCATGTATGTCCATATTACCAAATAAGGGAAGGACTTATCTCTCGTCGTCGTCAGATGCTCCCAAAATGGCCTTGGTGAGTTGGTGGGTCAGTGGAATGCCAATGGCAAGTTCTTCCTCCTGTTCCTGACCATGAAGTCGTGCAGGTTGGCTCTGTTGAACTCTGGATATGTGTGGGACTGTGTGTAGGTAGCCATTTCTTGCCGTACTTGTTGTTTGAGGAAGTCCGAGGCATGAGTCATGGCCGTTTTCGATTTCTAATGCAGCTTGTGTACACATGTACCACATTGAATTTGCTATTTTTTTCCGATACATGAACGAATTTATTTTGACGTCAACCTATAACGACAGAGTACACAATTCCTGGTGTGTACATTGCAAGAATGTGATAATGGCGAGCGTTATATGATTTATCACACAATTGACATCGACCAATGGAAACAGAACTCAAATTTGCTATCACTATAACCAGTTGCTTCCCTATGAACATGGTTACCGGTTCTAATATGTCCTCTTTTCAGGTCGTCACACACGGAGGTTATCAACCCTTTCTTCCTCCTCCTTGGCGGAAGTGGTGGTGGTTGGAGTGGAGCAGTGTCACGTGCTTCTGGTTCCTCTTGGGTTGGCTCCTTCATGTTGTTGTAGCGTTCCTTACACACATAGCCATGAGACGGACATTCTCTTTCCTGTGTCAGTAGGACGTTCTCTACCGTGTACATAGACCGTGATATTTTCGCTTTCAGCCTATACCGTGGTTTCCCTGACGGTTACAACTTGTTGCAGCACAAACAACGTGGACTCGGCATGTTGCTGTAGTACAATTTAGACAGTTGCAAAACCTTTCCTTTTATACTGTTTGTTTGTGCGTGTGTAATTTGTGATAAATATTCATGCCGGTTACACTGGGCCGATATGAGAAAAACAAGTTTTTCAGTCATTGAAATTTGTGCAGAATTTTGTGACATAAATAAGTTGAATTTAATGCGGATTATGTGGATGGTAAAATGTACATTGCTTAGCGATGAGAAAAAACATTGTTAGACTCATTTATTCTGGGTAATGTATATCATCAGATAATTTATCCCATTTTATTGTGGATTATGTGCAAGGTAGTGAAGTACTTGAGAACGATAAGGTGGATTAGAGAGATGAGTACCAGAAATCACAGTTCACAAATAAGACAGAAAGGATGTGACGTCATGGGAAAATGGCTACTTGGCAGGTTTTTGCCAGTGATATAATATATTGAGGATTTGTTGGATGAAGGCATCAGTAACAAGTTATAGGTATATCATAGAGTGTAAAATCTGGAATTTCTGAATGGCAATGAACTGGTCGTTTTGGTAGCTGTTTAATGGAAAATAGTGCATGCTTTCCTTTTCAAAACTTTGTCCAAAGTTCACTATGGTATTTCCGACGTTCCGTCTTCTAACCCATGTGTAATGGGATCGAATAATTATATCTAGATTTCAATAGGAATAGCTATGGTGATTTCAACAGATAATGGAGCGCTCCTAGGGCTTTAACTACTACATCCAGGTTCTTGTTGGGTAAGAAAGCTGGTAAGAGCTGTGACTGACCAACGCGTTAACGCCGGGCAAATATACAGATACGTGAACACGCTAGCGTCTATTTAAGACATTACCTTCGCGCGGTAAACGGGATAATCTGTGAGCACTTATATATAGCACGGCATATATTTGCTAATGCAGCGCGAAGCACGCACACTCGGCCCATGACCTACTGGTCGTGGGTTCGAGTACGCTCAGCGCCATTTGTACCTGAAAACCTCCCAAGCCAGTGCAGCCCGACTGGCGGTAAAAACAAAGGCCGGGTGGTGTCAGGGACTGTCTATGGTGTCTGGAACCTGAAAAATCCCTTGGGATTAATCGATAGAGTAGGTGATTTCTCTGATCCCGGGTTTCTGCCTAGGGGGCATATCATCTAGTTATGGCGCCCCCATAATCCCAAGTACAAGTAAAAGCACGCACACATTAGCGAGCGCTCGACTGCAATGTATGAAAGTTCAAATGCACTGTTTTTCAAAGAAAACCGCTCGAAATGGACAGTTCTGAAGAAGACGGGGAAATTTTCCAAACGCAAAATACATTCCGATTCTACCGATGAAGGCTTTGATATGCTACTGATAACTTTGATAGGCTTTGATAACAACTACCCCGTATGAATTGCTGGTAGAAGATATTACATTTTCCGATACTGAATTCAGCCAAATTGCTGAAAAAATCGATAATGATCGCGATCGCGCAAAATCGGAAATGAAGTGCAATGGAAATATGTGATGAACAAATTCAGTGCGCAGCGGATCTGGAGATTGACGTTGACGAATTACAGAACGCAGTGACAGATGCTGTCGAATGTCTGGACATGCCACAAATACGGGGACCTACAATCGTATCCGCACGGAAACCGATTCAAAATAAAGGTATGGGTTACATTTTCAATTTAGTGGGCAATTTCATTCCCAGCTGATTTCCTATGTAGAATATTTATGACTGTGACCACCCAAAACCCTCCCTTACACGTTCTCTCACTCCACATACACGTCACAGGATCAATAACAAATTCATATTTACAGCTTACGTCACCCAAGACATATGCACTCTATCCACCGCACCCTCCCCAATCACATGCACAATCACAACACGATCTGATATCACTCAGCCAATCAACATACTTTCAGACATTCACAGACACGTGAACCCAAACATGACATCACCATTGACAAATCACACGTAACTTCCGCCCCATGACGCGGGAAACTCACAGACACCTCATGGAAAATCCCCACGCATTCAGAGAGTTGGATTCGAGAAGCCTATGTGTAAAAGAAGAAATACAAATATCTGTGATAGATTATTGGTATTGTCAACGTGATTAGCGGACTATGAATCGGACTATCTTGGGAAGAAGCGAATGTGGCCGTAATCGTGTCATCAGACTATTCATCTCAATAAGTTGGATGATTTGGATTCGGACTGGTTTGTGATATTCAAGCACAACACTATCGAACGCTATACGAAGCTATAGGGCTGATCGGACCCTGAAGAACCCCGATTCATAACATTGGTGCCTACGACCAGGATTTCGAAGGCTAGTTCTCGGCTTAGAAATTGTCCCAACATCAATGCCGGATTCACGAGCGAAAACTTATGGCCAGCCGAATTCCCGTACTGATCCACGAACGGAGGATGGAGTGACCTCTAACCCGGTCCCGCTAAGCCAGCTGCCGCACGACCCCGATCGGTAGTGATGAGTGACACGTTAACATTGTCACACATACAACCGTCAGACGAACTTTACCAGGTATCGGAATATTGTAGTCGTACTGAGTCGTCATTGTCGGAAGAAGACTACAGACCGGACCTCTTCGCCGCCAAAGAATATGTGAACGAACTGTTAGGTGAAGACCCGTCGTCACCTCACCACACGACGAACGACATCCTGGACGCCCACGCCAGGTCGTACTGAGCTACACCTTCTGGACCATCCCGGTCGCAACCTAGTGATCGGACACAAGCGAACTCTGTGTCCACAAGACAGAGACCGGATACTGACACTCTGCCACAGCCAGTGAGTGTACAACCAGCGAACATTAACACTTCTATGGTGACGCAACCGCCCAGCCGTTCCAGAATCCATCGGTAGTTGAACGATCCAGATAGCGGTGATGAAACCCAATCGTGACTGGAGTCCTGCTCGGAGGGTTCCAGCCAAGCCGGAGACAACCCGTCACGGAGAGCACCCCCGCACCTGCTGCTGATCAGACTCGCATGTGACCAACTCTCGTCACGACCGAATTCCATGGACCAGCGAGGACAATCGCCACTACGACTTGTATACGTTGGTTTCGAATGGCGATCCCATGACATCGGAGCTCCAATCTCTGATACGAGCTCGGAGTGACGCGTATCAGCCGCCACCAGTAACCATCGTCGGACCTGAGCTCCCTGCCGAGCCTACGAATCAAGTTATGCCTGTTGTTTCTGATGGATATATCCCGCCATACTCTGGAGTAGTGCCAAATAGCAGCACATGTGAATGGAATACCTGCACCCCATGTCGGGGTAGTGTCTCCGCACGGTGTTCCCTTACAATACCCTTGAATAGCAGCTCAATACGGAATAGCAGTATGCCCAAGTGTGTTTGCTAACAGCCCAGGATATCACGGTCAGTCGCCGCCATACCCTCCTCACTCAGAAGGTGTGCCGCAGGTGCCGCAATCGTATGGGCCAGTCCCACAGGCCGTGCCTGTGCCAAGTACTGTCGGATATCCACCCATGGCTCACGCCGCGACCTTGGGGGCGCCAGCCGCCACTGCTACCACCACTCCCCTAGTGGAAACCCCTGCAATGGTGCCCTTCGGGCCCACACCGAACATCAGTACCCCGATCTCACCCACTCCGAACATCGGTACTCCGATCTCGACATCCACAAGATCTACGACTGAGTCACCCTCACTAGCCACCGGCTAGACCGCCCAGTGGCGCGCT
This sequence comes from Terebella lapidaria, assembly GCA_949152475.1. Classification (NCBI taxonomy): domain Eukaryota; kingdom Metazoa; phylum Annelida; class Polychaeta; order Terebellida; family Terebellidae; genus Terebella; species Terebella lapidaria. The sequence goes on along the minus strand of OX424563.1, from coordinate 30,640,960 downwards.
ACTTTCAACGAAGGCAACCTGGTGCAATACCTTCGTAGCTACGAACAGTTTATGTCCGCCTTCACATACACGGACCTTCACATACAAGGACCTTCCGCAGTACGCTGCGCGGCCGTGCCGAAGCACTTGCATTGTATATTCCGGTCAGCAATCCCTGGGAAGAATTCCCACGTCGCCTCCTTGAGGGATGGGAACCTACACCCCATCGCCAGTTGAAACGTGACGACTTTATGTTCCTGAAACGTGAGCGGAAAGAGGAAGCAGAACACTATCTCGAGTGACTGCAAGCCATTGCGGAACAGGTGTTCGATGACGTCAACTCGGAATCTCAGCAAAGAGCTGTGATCTCGCAAATCATTAATGGTCAGCCGGACTATATTGCGGATAGACTATGTGTGCTAACGTTCATGTCATATAGTGACGTATGTATGGCTGTTCTCAAAGCAGAAAGCCGACGGCAACGAACCAAACGAGACCGACAACATGGTGCTCACTGAACTGAAACCATCGACACAGGCTATGCAGAGGATGAAAATACGGGCAGATTGACAATTGGGAAACGCCAACTCCTTAACAAATAGCTGCGTATTACAATCCAGCCAACAGCGACATGACCGGACTCCAGGGTTGTGCCGAACATTCTGTGCCGTCCTGTTATCGTGAATAGGTAGCGGACGCATTTCAGTGCGCTGTTAGTGATGAAGCCGGACAGTTTGGTGAGGACACATTGTACTCTGTGTTGCGAGCCACGGCTCAGGCCCGTAGAGATCGTCCCATACCGCCAGGCAAAACTGAGATCTGTTTCTTTTGTGAGAAACCCGGTAATAGGTGGATGCAGTGTTTCCGTCTGATGGATATTCTGGTACGAAACGGTATGAAGCCGTTCACGCCCAGGCCGGGTGCAAAGCAACAAGTTTGCGTGTCCATAGACTGGACCCTGGAGAGTTCTGGAACACGTTACCGAGGTAGACTAATGAATAGCCCTTGTATCGAACCCACGCAACACACGTGTCGTCCATCTTGACGTCATCAAACCGTATGAAGGTGATCTACAGCACACGAACTATCGCGATAATATTGTATCGTCACCTGAGTCGCCAAGTGATGCGGACTCCAAAAACAAGCCGTCTAGTGACTCCCTGGAACATATCCGGGCATTGTATCATCCTTGGGAAGTCACCGTACAAGACAAGATCGGACTGCCGAAACCAATGCTACATCATCACGGACCAACCGCCAGCGTGCGCCACTACCCTCATCAGAACCCAGACGCCGCCACAGAAAAAGAAAATCGCGTAAATCGAACTCGAGCGCTTCACAGCATGCGCCAAAGAAACGCAGAACTAAACCAGTGATTAGTATGGACTTGTCAACGAGTGAGGCTACGCCCTAGACAATAGTGCGCACCCCCCATCCGGGGATTCTAAGAAGCGATGCTGTCAGCATCTTTGTGTGTACAGCGCGGATAAAGTGGAAAGTTTTTGGGAAGTGGGTCACTTGCCTGCTGACCACAGATGGGATTACACCTATCGAGGAGGTATAGCGGATTACAAATCTACTGATAATAGGAGTATTTGTTGCGGATATTCCTGGAACAGTGCAAACTTGTGATACTTGGCGGACTGTGTGCGGACTTTTGATAAGTTTTCTGTCGGACTAAAAGTTTCTCGAAACTTTAAGAAGAACATAATCAGGATTATCGAACTGTGGTAGCTGACGGACTAATATCAGTTGTAGCCGAGGCCCGACGGAAATAATCAGCACCGAGGCAGACTTTGTGTGTTGTCGGACTATTGCCTGGAGGCTGTAGCGACACACGTCAGTGTCAATGTGGCCGGGCATGTCGTCCGCAGACAAGAACGAAGGTGACCTAACACCAGCTTGGACTGACAGTCCAATCGTTGTTGATGACGAGTCGGATATCGCCGCAACTCCACCGCCTCCAATCCTACTTAAAGGCGTATGTGTCGCCATTGAAGTAATTGAACAGGTGCTGTCCACGAACATCCCATAGAAATTATGGACTCGGACGATCACCAGCCGGAAACAGTTCCGGAAAAGCCTCAAGGAGCGAATACCCCGAAAGCTGAGCCTCCGCTCACCCTACAACGGCGGGTGATGCGGAACCTGCAATTAGAGCGCATAACACAGTTTTCATCACCTCTCAGTTTTCGTCAGGTGGTCTTCATAGGTTGATTTCAATGATCTAACAAAACTAAAACATGTTAAAAGTGTCATTTGCATCAAAACAATCATCGTCGTCTGCAATTATTTGAGGAATAATGAATGGGGCAAAGTATGGAGCGGTAATAGTGTAATCAGTATATATTGGCAACTGTGATGAGCGTTTGTCATTGTATTCCACTTATATCCCTAACAAGCCACCATTATTGTAATTATAATTGCCGCAATTCATCTTCAACAGTGAGGGGCTCAACTTAACTCTGCTCCATGGCTGAACCTGCATTTTCGATCGATGTTTTAACAGTAGGTTCAGCCATGTAGGTTTTCTCTCTGACGCCGGAACGGATCAGACGATTTTGACACTTCGATTTAAGTGCGTGTAAAGAACTGTCACGCGTGAAATATGATGCCGATTGGTTTTAACTGACCTTTATGACATCAAAAGTGTGACATGTCATCGATTCAGAGGGTGTAAATGTGAAAATAAAGCAGTGTAATTTAGTGCGTTCATTTTGTTTATTTTCCAACCTTTCAAGATAGTGGATGCCGCAGTGCACTTGTGCAGTAGACCATCTCGTCAACTTGGGAGACGATGTGAATTGATTTTTATTTTTCTATCGGATTATTCAATGGAAGCAATTCATATGTTGCTTTTTTTATCAAATAATATAATAATTTGATCCATATTCCTTTGAAAACATCGTCATGATCATGTCACGCAGGTGTATGTGAGGGACTGTTGAGTGTTTACCATGCATAAAACATTAAAACTTTGTTTTGCTGATTGTCTCGCTTAACATGACGAAAAATGTGTTGATCAGTCTACGCGGAGAGCGTCACACTCCAAGCCCACCACCCGAACAGCCGGGGGACTTGAGCGACCCCCGGTATTATTCTAATTAATTTTGGGGTAAAACCTATTAAATGACCAGGTTTAGCACGTTCCCATTAGTAGGCTGTGACCTACCCCAATCCTCATGGTATTTCTCGCCCATTTGAGCAAGCAAATAACTAGTATACTAACGATTTCAAAGCTGAATCTTGGATTTTCCAACCACGACTTGTTTTACACAGCTTAAAGTTCAAATTTGTAGTTTTTGTCACAAAAGACTAACGTAACTTTGATCAAATAATTCTGCCATGAATGTATTTTTTACAGGGGTCTGTCACAGATATCAATAAATCTCATATACTGTACATCTAGTTTACATCAAGTTCACTATATTTTGCCCTCTTCAGTTTATTCTTTATTACATGTACATTATTTTGTTGGATTACATGTACTGTTGTCAGCCTATCTTTCATATCGATGACATTTGTAAGAATACACTCTTTGAATAAATAAGTGGTTATATTTGTGTTTCTATTTTAGGTAATCCTATAATATTTTCATTTTATCATCAATACTAACGTTACAACTGCATGTTAGTTCTGTCAATGAACAACACACGGCATCTTTTCGTTATCATATTTCACGATTCCCAGGTTGTCGCATTTCCTGGCTTAGTCGTATGAGGGGTTTTACTTTTCCCGGGTTAGTCGCCGTTCATGACATAGTCGCACCGTGATTCCCAGGATAGTCGCAGTCGTGGGATAGTCGTATCACACACGTACAAATGTATATGTTTAACGATTGCTGTGTGCCTACTCGCGACTTAGCATCGATTCATGCCCGTAGTCGAAACCATACGTCTATGTTCAAGAACTGTGGTGCTGGCGAGCGATTGCTGCATTAAATGTAAGTATACAAGCATCACAACAGCAGAACTTGAGGTTACGTGTGCGGCCACAGGGACAAAGGAGAGTAGAACCAGTACTCGAGGCTGAGTAAATACGAAAAAAATCAAGGATAAGTAGACACGAAACTCATTTCTTGGTTAAACAACCAAACAAATTATTGTGGGTCTTGTTGATAACAATATGAAACAATGAACTCGAATCGTATTGTAACTCGAACTCGTATTGTAATAACTCTATACTTCCCTCTCACAGAGAACAATTCTCGTAAATGGTCTTACACTACCATAATACCTCCAATACTGGTGCAGAGCTTGTCCATGCGAAAATTGATTATTACTCGCATTTGTTTGTCGATTCGTCCATTATTCTTGCCAAAATGTGTTTTAGTTGCACTTTCCACAAACGACCAAGGTGTATGTTTTCTTTGTTCAATATTTGCTACTTAACTTTGTTGTAATCTGGGATTGTGACATAAAATATGGATCATGTCATCGCTGACTTAATTCGGTAACAATAAGTCCACGCATGGACAAGCTCCTCACCAGTGGTACCATGGGGTCAAAATTACACTAACAGATATAGTACGGCTAACGCCGCACAAAAAGCCCGTAATACGACCGAAGTGAACCATATGGCTCTACTGTTGATGTAATCGGCCCTGGGCGTTAGGTTCACAGTACGAAATCATGGCAGGCGGACAGCAAACTACCCCTTTCATAACCTGCGCTTGTGGGAACATTTTGTTATACGTTGTTTTATTTTCAATGTTTTTCTTTTACTACTTTAATGGAAGTAGAATATTGGCAAAAAACGAAACAGCTGAATTTGCAACACGCTCGGACATTAGAAACAATGACAAGGATTCTGAAGGGAGAAGTGTTGATCACAAAATTGTAGGTAAGCCGCTGTGTTCACATGAACTATTCCGTGACTTCTACAAGAAAAACAAACACTTTCCTGGAGATGGGACCTGGACAACAGGGCAAGAAACTTTCCAACCCAGCTATTGTCGTTTGGAATGCAACATGGATGCCACTAAACTTGAACAATGTTTCAATCGGCAACACACATCTTCCATTCTCATCGTTGGAGATTCAAATGGCAGAAGATATTTTGAAGCATTGCTGCGAAAATTCCATAAGTCTTCTCTGACAAACTGCACAGCCGTGAGTGTAGAGAACCGAACGGAAGGCAAATACACACCGGACCAAATTTTTTTAACATACAATATGAATACATCAATGGCTGCTCGTGTTGTTGTGAATAGGGTGGCATGCGGCACCTGTACTGGAGCATCTTATGAGTGCACCGTGGGGACCAATCCACAATTTAATGTTGACTTGGGAAGCTTCCCAGTGATGTTTTTTTCTGACCAAAATGTGCAAGTTAGGGATAGCAAGAACAAACTACTTATAAAATCATCCCAAGAGTTCTTGTTTAAGTTTTTCCTCAAGAACAGATACCCTGACGTTATCATACTGTTCGTTCCCATGCACCACATCAAAGGACAAGATGTGACGACTTTCATCAACAACATCCGAACTGTTGGTCAGCTGATCAAAGACTATGTCCCGAAGTCCACTCGAATTTTCTTCATACCCTGCCATGGGGAGTTTGAGTCAGTACGAACAGCCAAGCCCTACAAAAACAAGCGATTCGGAGGACTCTTAGCCAACCAGAAAAATCCACGCCCTGAATTTGGTTCTCTTCGATGAACTGTACGATGATTTAACAACTGGAAATAACACATTTGGTTTTGTCAATTTGTGGGATGTCGGGATAAGTCGAGTTGATCTCTGTGTTGACGGAATACACATGAAGAGTAGCTGGTATGACATGGTCATCGAAATGTTCCTGGAAATATTTTGTAATGGATTGTAAAGCAATATCAGTGAGTTCAACAACCTTTTTGTTAATTCTATCACAATACGTACGTGTTTATCCTACATAATAACTGCACTAGAGGTTTCACAGGACAGTCAATATTTTAAAAAATCAATTGTATTTGAATGGAAAAATCATCGAATATAGCATCAGAAAGCATACATGTGGGTATAAGCAACTTGATTTGATACAGATAGTTAAGTATTGCAGTGAGATTTCATACAGGAAAGTCTATTTTACTTACAGCGTCACACTTCAAATACACACATGAAAATCACTACTTCACATGCACACACGAAAGTCACTACTTCATATACCTACTAGGAAGTCACTAGTTATTTCAACAAACCTCGAAAACAAATAGCGACCTGCACGAGAAAGCAGATAACCTACTGGAATTACATATTTGATCAGATATAGCATTGCACGGCATAATAATGTGTATGAACAGCTTCATCATTCGTGAACATTTGACATCACAATCAATCACCAGTAATCACATGAAGGTCACTCACGAAAAACACTACATAAAATACACACATTGAAATCACTACTTCAAATGCACACATGGAAGTCACTACATCAAATACACACATGGAAGTCACTACTTCAAATACACACATGGAAATCACTACTTCAAATGCACACATGGAAGTCACTACTTCAAATACACATTGAAATCACTACTTCAAATGCACACATGGAAGTCACTACATCAAATACACACATGGAAGTCACTACTTCAAATACACACATGGAAGTCACTACTTCAAATATACACATGGAAGTCACTACATCAAATACACACATGAAAGTCACTACATCAAATACACACATGGAAGTCACTACTTCAAATACACACATGAAAGTCACTACATCAAATACACACATGAAAGTCACTACATCAAATACACACATGGAAATCACTACCTCATGACAAACGTGGCAGTCACTACTTCAAATAAACACATGATGGACAGGTACAAACACGAATGCACAGGTCAGGTACATGTAGGTGAGGGCATCAACACAAAGGAACAGGTCAGCAACATGTAAGAGAGGGCATTGACATGAAGGGTCAATTTGGCTGTATCGATGGTAATAGCTTGATATTTACAGTCAGCTCGGCAACCTGAACGAGAGGGCAGGAACACCCAGGGACAGGTCGGGTAGATGTTGTAGAGGGCTTCAACAAGGATAGGTCGGCAACATGTATGAGCCCAGGACCACGAAGGGACAGGTCGGGAGATGTGGGAGATGTGAGAGGGCAACAACACAGAGGGACAGGTTGGGTACATGTAGGAGAGGGCATCAGCACAAAGAGACAGGGGCCTCTAACTCAAAGCACTCTTATCCTTACGTTAATACTTACGACAACCCTAAGATTTGCTCCCTCTAACTCGACACTGTCTTACCTGAGATCGCAATCTTAAGTCATAGATTTTTTTATCTTAACTTAACGGAGCTTGGGAGGTGGTGTAACGTTATCTTAGCTGAATTTGCCACGAGCTCTGCTTTCAAATGTTTCACATAATTATATTGCAACGACGTGAAAATCGGCGGCGTTTTCCGGGAAAGGGACTTTCAACGCACAATTTTTAATTGATTTGTCGATAGCATTAATTTGGATCGTCATTTCAACTTGAAATTCAATTGGAAATCATTTGACATACATTTTTTTTGAAGACTTTTATCTTCAAATCTACTCCAATGTTAAATGTCAGCGGCAAATGGGATCACCTGGATTCGAGCAAATTTAGGGATTTCATGATGTTTGTTTGAGCCCATGAGCAATGTACAAATTGTGAGGTTTTTATGACAGAAAACTACAAGTGTATTCTGATCAAATATCTTCTTGCCAAAGCACTGTACAAATCAAATATCCATTAACTTGCCAAATTGTGCTCAGATTATCATAATTCATGGTTGAGGTGAAATTGAACGGAGTGGATTATTAACTTTTTTTCTTTCAGTTTTGAAGAAAAATGTGGTGGAAATAATATGGTTTTGTGCCAAATAGAAAGGGATCATAATTGAACCAAAATGAAGTTATGGACAAAAACCATTCGAAGGTTTGTGTTGAAGTTGACTTTAGTATTTTCAAACAATGTAATATGTTCAAAATGACTTGGAGGAGCTAACTGCTCGTTGTATTGCATTGTCCGAACCAATGCAAGCTACAACAGTTATTGATCTCCACAGCTCAATGATGACAATCATACTTATCTGCATGGTATCAGCGCCATGTCTGCGTCTCGCTATGTTAACAGTGTAGCTGCTGCAATATGCAGGAGCAATAATAGATTTATATTCTTTCCACTTGATGCTGCGGGTTGTTCAATACTTTAGTTAATTACAATTTAATTACAATTTCAATACTTTAATTAATTACAATTACTTGTTCAATTTCATTGATTATCATTGATATCATTGATTATCATTGATTATCATGGAGAAACAAAATTGCCCACTAAATTGAACATGTACTCCGATGCTGCGAGTCAAAAGCGAATCAAAGAAATATTTCATGACACTGCAACTTTCCTAACGTGATAGGTGAAACAGAGCAACATTTCCCGTATTTCTAAAGACAAGTCTTACCCAAGTTGGTCTTACCCAAGTGTGTGTTACGAGTGCTTCGAGTTATGGACGTGGCTGAGCTAAGATTTCGGTGTAAGTATGTCTTAGGATATACTTACGTAAGACGTCATCGAGTTAGAGGCCCCAGGGCGGCAACATATAGGAGAGGGCATCAACATGGAGGGACAGGTCGGCAACATATAGGAGAGGGCAGAAACACAAAAGGACATGTCGTGCACAATGTCATGTAGGGGAGAGCGGGAACATGAAGGGACAAGTCATGTCGATGTAGGAGGGGACAGGAACATGAAGGGACAAGTCGTAACCATGTGGGAAAGGACAGGAACATGGAGGGACGGATCAACTACATGTAGGAGAGGGCACCAGCTTAAAGAGACATGTTAGGGAGGGCAGTAACACAAAGAGATAGGTCAGGTACAAGTAGGAGAAGGCAGGATCACGAAGGACCAGCTCGGATACATATATGAGAGAACATGAAGGGACAGGTCGGGTACATATAAGAGAGGGCAAGAACACGAAGGGACAGGTAGGGTACATACAAGAAAGGGCAAGAACACGAATGGACAGGTCGGGTACATATAAGAGAGGGCAAGAACACGAATGGACAGGTCGGGTACATATAAGAGAAGGCAAGAACCGAAGTGACAGGTCGGGTATATATATAAGAGAAGGCAAGAATACGAAGGGACAGGTCGGGTACATAGAAGAAAGGGCAAGAACACGGAGGGACAGGTCGGGTACATGTTGGAGAGACCAGGAAAACAAAGGGACAGGTCGGATATATAGGAAAATGAACACGAAAGACAGGTCGAGTAAATGTTCGAGAGGGCAGGAAAACACAGGATAGGTCATCAACATGTAGGAGATGTAGGACATGAAGGGACAGGTCGGGTAGATGTAGGAAAGAGCAGGATCACGAAAGTACAGGTTGGCAACATGTAGGAGAGGGCAGGAGAGGTTGTTCCGTTCTGAGTCTTCAAATTATCGTTATATGTTCTGGTCTATATGAGGACTTGATTCAAACAGTCAGCCAAACTGTTCTGAAACATTGATTGCTAATCAGTTCTTCCGTTCTGAGAGATTAAATTATAGTATTTTTTCGGTTCTGCGAGTTAATATGATAGCCAAGTATTGCTTAGAGAGTGTATATGCCAATCAGCATTCCTGCTTGCATAAAGAATACAGTACATGGTGTACCACGAGGGGCAATAGTCAATGACTATCTGCTCAACTTTCTGTTTTAGTGACCGAATGCAAATCTGCTGTTGTGTTCAGAGGGTGATATCATAAGATGTTATTTGCTAACTGACTGGTCTTCTGAATAAAATGTATGCAAATTAACATGTTTGTCTGTGAGTTTTTCTATCATAAATCAAACGAAACAATGAAGAATGTTTATCCTGCGAAAAAATCCCTCCAGACGACAATACTTCATCTGGATAAAACCAGCCATAATAAGACAAATCATTTTCAGCCATGCACAGCCATACATTGCTGGAAAGGTATTTCAATGTTGATTCCAATGGGGTATAACATGAAATGACTATAGTGTCCTGGACAGCAAAAAGTACTTTGGTGTAAGTATACCCTATGAAGTGTTGCTTTTTCGACTGAAAATAGCATCAAGCTGCATGTCTCGAATGAGTTTATAACGGAAATAACGAGGTAAATCTTTGACACATGTAAGAAAAACAGATGCCATTATCAACGAAGATACTTTTCCTATCCATAGATACACCATATGTGGGGATCCTTCCAGTCAGTAAGGAACGGCAGCCTATTGAGTAACCATACACCCTAAATATCGCTAACCGGTTTTTCGCACAAAATCTCGTATACGGTACCCTGTTTCAAAAGCTCATAACTCATTTTCCCCTAGATTGCTGGCTTGGCATCATCGTGTTCCATCAACTAGATATATACATCTGCAAGAAAAACCCGGAGGACAAATGTAGTACAGCCATGTTGGGTCACTTGAAAATTAGAGCCCTTTTAGAGTTGGCCCTGCAGCACTATGAGCAAGTGATCCGATTTACAATAAAAGCTATCTGGATTTACATGTAGGTTTTTTGTACCTCAAGATTCCAACTTTTTCATCTTCACTGAAATAATCGTGGAAACTGTGGAATGAACTCGTGATTAAATCTTTATCACGAAAGCCGTATCTTTCAAAATGTGGATATTTGAGAAATCGCAAACAATAGTTTGGATTGCGCAGGAAATAATAGCCTATTCCGATTTTATGTTCTCGTTATTCATGAGGATGGAGTACCGAACCGACTTCGATGTGTACATGTTTAACACAACACAAATATATCAATTGCATGTGGTGGCAAAAATAATCTTCCATATTCAATAGACCAGCCACTAATTATTCTCAAAGAAAAAAGAGAACAGGTTGTAGTAATCATACTGTGTATTGCTAAAATTTTATTCATTTTTTATGCAGTGGTTGTACAAAATATGCAATATCGAATATAAGGCGGCAGATTTTATGTTTGGTTACATTTCTTCTACATTACGTTACATTCTAACATGGTAGTGGTCAAAGCATTTTCCTGGAACACTTGATAAATATATTTAACAATAGTTTTTGCTTGAATAATGAATAATTATTTATTTAAGTCACATGTACATCGGGAATTCCTGACAGTAAACAGAAAACATCATACATGTACCCAGCCCTTACGGACTCACAAGTGACTGAACACAATGTATTTACAGGTGGCCGGTGTAGATGTATAGTATGTAAGATATAACAATACAGAAGAAAAAGAAAAAATGGTAACAGTAAAACTATTTGAGAGTGTGATAACCGAATGCTAAGACTATGCCTGAGATACTAATTATTTAGCTACCTATACACCATTCTTTCCCGGATTTCCTATATATTTTCAGTAAAATTCAAGCAAGATTTCCAGTTGATATTCATTACAGTATCCCACTTCGTATCATTACATGCATCGCTACTTAGTAAACATTTGTCAAAAGAACTTATCCTTAGTTCCTCATACACTGGGCATTCAAACAGAAAATGAAATTCATCCTCAATATTTTCAGGTTTACAGATTTTACAAATTCTTTCTGTTGGTAACAATTTCCTGTATTTATTAGTATCCATGTCTTTAATATTTTCAAACCTGCCTGGTTCAATAGCTAATGGTAGAATGCCAGGACGAAATTGAGCGAAAATTGACCGCTTATATTTACTAATATGTTTTGAAACATATGGTTCTACACCAAATACCATTTTATAAAGTCTATACGTCCTCAGCTTAGGTTTACAATTGATGCTTTGTTCCCATCCATTACACATAAGATTGTGACACATACCCACGGCCATGTCAATATTGAAAACTTTCTTTGAACTATAGATATCAAGATTTAGCGATTGTACAATACTTGAAATGTTTTTACACCACTGACCATGAATATTGTAATCCCACAAAAATATTCTTTTCACTAACCTGGAGTCATATATCTTCAACATTCTGTTCCAGAAACGTAGCATACTTACAAACCTTCTATATTTTAATGAAAACCAACCCATATCCCCTTGGATAGCTGCTGTTGGGGCAAATTTATGTTCTCCCAAATAATACTTCATAGTTTTATTCATGATAACATCGCATTTGGAAAAGTTCTCATAACCCCATATTTCTAAACCATAATTTAAATAGAAATTACTCCAGCTTCAAATAATTCGTGTATGTTGCATAACCTGCATCTTTCAGGGTTTTGAATTTTGAAATAACACCACCAAGTGCTCGACTTGCCGACTCTGACAGCATTTGTGTACATTTTTCAAAATTTAGGTGTTCATCAAGATAAAATCCAAGGTATTAATAATCACTTGCTATTGAAAGTTCTTGTAACCCAAGTTTGAATACATATTAGGTACATTTCATACGCTTTGGTCTAAAATGGATGTATTATGTTCGATTCTAAGTATTGCATAATATGAAAGATCGTGGGTTCGTGATACCACTTGCTGCTGTCGATTTACATTCTTGCTAGTAGTAAGGAAGGCGGTTTAGGTTGAGGTTTCGAGGTTTTCCCATTGGTTATATGACGTCACTTCCATTTTTGGTTTCAGTAGTTTTATGACGTCACCTTCGGTTTCGGTGGTTATATATGACGTCACTTTCGGTTTCGATGGTTATATGACATCACATGGTTTTAGGTCACGTGGGTAAATAACATCACATCTTATCGGTTTTAGTGTTTGTTATAACTTCAGACCTATACTCGCTAGGAGCATCATAAGGAACCCAATAAATGCTCGGCGCGTCATAACGTCGTATAGGGGTCATCATAACGCTTAATCCTATGCTCATAATCAGTCACCCAGTACATCAATCAAACACATATTACTGTTTCAATTAATCATACGTCGTAGGGTCACACATCATTGTTTAATCAATCAAAGGTCGTAGGATCACACATCATTGTTGAATCAATCACACAGATAGGCCATATTTCTTATCCAATCAGAGCCTCATCATCCTAAAAATCGCAGAAATTTCTGACTCATCATACTAAAAATCATGTAAAGTCGGCAGAAATGTCTGTGTGGTCACGTTGTACACGTCAGCATTCTCTATCCAATCAGAGCCCCGGAAATCTCATGCATTCAGAGCCTCATACAACAAAACCCCCACGCCACCACCTTCATACACAGTCATATGGTGCAGGGTATCGTTTTCAACCAATCAGAATTGACCAATAGATTTGGTTAAGGAAAAGGAGTATATAAGTCAGTGTATTGAATCTTTTCTTTATTCACTTTTTCAACACCAAAGCATCAATATGCCACTCAAGCCATACATTCCCGCTCTGGATGCCTGGAGGAAACATCAACAGGAAGAGAGCTACAATGTTAATGAAAAAGCGGAAAAGACACCAAATGTAGTGTACACTACAAACGTGACACCCACACAGCAGACTGTGGAACGGGCCAAGTTACTGCTCAAGCAAGGGAAAACATTCGGAACTAAGATACACAGCAACGGCTGTGTCCTGTCGAGTAGGGTATATAACCTGGGGAGTCATTCGGAAACCACATTCGGAAAACAGACGTTGACAAGCAACAGTGATACTTGCTCTATTTGTCTCAAAAAATGTTTACGAGTCTATGATGTCGAGCGACATATGTTTTCAGTACACAATATAACTGAACCACAACAAGCAATGCCGAAGCACGTGTTGCCGCATGAATTGCAGCAGAATTTCCCGCCGCCGCCACAGAAGTTGCCGCAGAGTTTGCCGCCGTCGTAGGAGAGGCCGCAGAGTTTGCCGCCGCCACCACAGAAGTTGCCACAGAATTTGCCGCCGCCACCACAGAAGTTGCCGCAGAGTTTGCCGCCGTCGTAGGAGAGGCCGCAGAGTTTGCCGCCGCCACCACAAAAGTTGCCACAGAATTTGCTGCCGCCACCACAGAAGTCGCCGCAGAGTTTGCCGCCATCGTAGGAGATGCTGCAGAGTTTGCCGCCGTCGCCACAGGAGTCGCTGCAGAGTTTGCCGCCGCCACCACAGAAGTGGCGAAGACTTTGTCAATAGAGAAACTCCATCATCTCTACGATGACATTGTTGAACCGGAGAAAGAGACCACTATGGATGAAAATATTGAATATTGAGAACCCTATCCCATATTTGCCATGATGACTGTATATTGTGCATGCGTAGTTTAGTGAACCAAAAAAATACAAAAATATATTTTCAAAGAATCCCCCAAAAATGCAGTGTAGATTGTGTGTAGAAATTGTACATAATTCGTATTGTGAGATAAAAACTGAGAAAATGGCACTTTTTCTTTACGTAAGATAAAGCATACATAAGTGAAGCACGTTGGATAATAATGCACGCCCAGTATGATATAAACTATCAAATGACTTACAACAAAGACGCCAAAAGATCGCTAACTTATATACAATAATGAAGACCGTCCCTAAAGTAATGTCGTGCGCGATAGCAAAATCGTGCGCGATAGCATGTATCAGTGATAAAACTTTCCCGAGGCGTAGAATGGCCTGTATGTAATCCCCACCACCACCTATAGGTATCTTTACACTATTAAGAATCACATGAACTTCCATTGTAAAGTTTTGCTGGAAAATACTTGGGAAAATATTTCCAATCTCTGAATAAATATAGTATGCGAAAGCCTTGTATATGACTTCTAAAATATTGAAAAATCAGCATCCTATCATTCCTGCTACCTGTGGTGGAGCCCCAAATGGACCCCTTACAATTTGCCTACCAAGCCAGTCGAGGTGTTGATGACGCCAGTCTCACTCTCGCACACACGTTGTACCAACATCTGGATACTAGTGGACACTGGGCGCGTGTACTAATGGTCGAGTTTAGCAGTGCATTCAATACTATGCAGCCTCATATCCTAATGCAGAAACTGCTGACAATGGGTGTGAACAATAGGCTCATGTTCTGGATCCATGACAACCTGAGGGGCCGGCCTCAGCGAGTGTGGGTCGGGAGCACTCAGTCAAATACTCGTATCACAAATACCGGAGCACCACAGGGGTGTGTGCTCTCTCCCATCCTAATCACCCTCTACACCAACGACTGCCGGTCCGAGGTTTCAACGTATGATGTCATCAAATACGCTGACGACACTGCGATCGTCGGTCGACTGACCACATCAGAGTGTAGTGTGATGCGGTACCAGGAGTGCATACAGGACTCTGTGTCATGGTGTTCTGCCAATTTCTTGGAACTCAATGTTCCGAAGACCAAAAAAATGGTGTTTGACTTTCGAAAAAAGGCATCCGCAGTCACACTTGTAAGAATAAATGAGTCTGATGTAACTGCGCTGGAATCGACTCAATACAAATATCTTGGAACCGTTTTCGATGATAAGTTGTCGTGGTCACAGAACAGTAAAAGGATATACTCCAAATGTCAACAAAGATTGCACTCTTTGCACAAACTTGAATCTTTCCATGTCACTAGCAAAATCTTGAACATGTTCTACCAATCTGTTATAGAAAGTGTTTTATGTTTGTGGCGATTTTGCCCAAAAGATCGCGGCAGGTGACTTTCCTAAACACTCTAGTTTTACGGCCTATTTTTAGACTGCCTCGGTTCGAAGCGTGCGTTGCCCCAGCAACGCCCTGTACTCTGATCGCGCCCAGTAAACTATAACAATGGTTTGACCTAGTTTCTCCTCCCGCCTCTTGTGCCCGGTATATATACTCGAGCGTTGGCTTGATCTGAGAGATTGTCCCAGAGCAGGCCAAAAGGCAGGACGAGAGGCTTGCCATGAGCTTTACTTCCTCGTGTCTTGGGTAAGGCCCTCGCGGGCCCTGGGGACGATTTCCTTTGGGGGCCCGGGTTGGGGGAGACCGTGTTGACTCGGGGGCGCCAGCCCTCGCACTGGTCCCTTCTCTACCCGGGGTGGTGTGACACAGGCTCTGGCAGACCGTCGGGCTGGCTCAGAGTTCCATCTCTGTGACAGTGCCTTCCACGAAGCCGGCCAGCAACATGCCCATGTGTACGGGTTCCGTGGTGCCGCTCCCATGGCATCTCGGGCTCTACATTCGGCTACATTACCATAACGATGTAATATGCATGTCGTAGATAAGGTGTTGGTGATGATGCATTGATGTGTTATGTTGTAGTGTATGACGGCCGGACTCGTTCCGGGCTGACTGTACCTGGTTGTAGTGTTCCGTAGAGTAGTGCCGGACGCCCTGTAGCGGGCGCCCGTCGAACTTTACATGTTTCTGTATCCTTTTATACTATGGCAAAGCATGTGACACAAATCGGTTAAACAGGGTTATAAAGCAAGCCTCAAAACTGACTCAAACGGAATCAATGACATTGGAACGCTTGTTCAACAAGTACTGTAAAAATAAAACAAAAACCATCAGGTCTGATAACACACCTCCCCTTAACAACTGCTACACCTTCCTCAGGTCCGGTATTCGTCTTGTGTGTATTAAATGTAGGACCACTCCTTTCTCAAATTCATTTGTACCACGGTCTGTCCGTCGATTGAATGTTGTATCTGTTCGGTAACTGTCAATGTGATCCTGTATTATTATGTTATCGTTCGTACATGTCTATGTTCATTTCTCTTATGTCAGCTGTAAATCAAGTTTCCGTTTGGATTAATAAAGTATCTATCTATATAGCGACCTATGCCATGATACCGACACAGTAGGCTATTTATCAAGTATATCCCCTCAATTTGAGTATACCTAATCAATCAGAAAATTAACCATATTCTGTTTAATCAAAGAGTGTCAGCAATGAAATTTATCCCTTTATATTTACTGTTAACATCTTCTACTCCATTCAGTAGACCTCATTGTATAACTTTGTGTCGTTTAAGGTGTGTCGTCGGGGCTCAATGTTTTGTTTTGTCTTCCCAAAACTCTTCAAGATCGTACATTTTTTCGTAACTCCCACTCGTTGTCATTCGAAAGCCCCCACAAAAAGTGTTCGGCTATTTTCAATTCATCACTCAATAATAAAAACAGTAAAAATAAAGCCCGACCAATATTTTCTCCAAAGACACTCTGGCGTCATCAGGGCAGACAGTCAGTTAAATGTTGTTATTTCTACTATACACCTGATGGAATTAGTATACAACTTCCCAACAAACCTATGAAAATAATTTAGAAATCGGAAACAAACCCCATGGAATAGATATAATTATGACAAGTACATAAGTACCTTATCACAAGCCAAAAGGCTACTGAGTTGATGGTATCCTCGGGGACAAACTTGACGTCCACCAGAAGTGACACCGGCTCAGTGGTTCGAATGTATATATATCAATCTATTACCACCAATACAGTCAGATTTTGATGATGCCAATAACAAATGTAAAATTTAACATAATCGTATCAGTGGCTGAATAATTTTAAGGGTTGTTAGAGGATAAACTTATTCCATTTACTACATAAGGGATTCGTAGGATTTGTTCAGAGTTATTGATGAACAGTTCGTTTGACTGGCCATAGACAGATCATTTTTCAACATATCGGTACTTCAATCCAGTTTTTCAACTCAATCGGTACTTCAATTACCTTTCCAATGGTATATACCACAAAATGATATGTGCCATAAAATTGACAGAGTAAGCTATTCACCAAGTATACCCCATTATTTCGAGTATGCGAAAATCGCAAAATAATGTATTTAGGGTAACATCGAAACGGGTAGTTCTCACCATGAAAAAAATCCAGATTTTAACCAAACCCAATTTTTTTTCGGAAAGCTGATACAATTTGCCCCTACCCGAGGTATAACTAGAGAAGTTCCCTTATACCTTGTGTAGGGGTAGGACCTACAAAGCCTAATTTGGCAACTAATCTATTAACTTTTACCTATTCACATCATTTTTACACACAGATTTCATCTTGTATATGCGGGACATGTACTAACATTGTATATGTAGCCCGTATAATTTATGTTCAAACTATTTCAACACACGCCCGTATTCAAATCCATATGTCTATGTTCAAAACACTGTGATACTCACAACTAAATAGTGTAATGGATGTAGAACTAAAGTAAAGGTCTGGGACACAACCAATATGAATCATACATATGTCCTACTGT
This sequence comes from Terebella lapidaria, assembly GCA_949152475.1. Taxonomy (NCBI): domain Eukaryota; kingdom Metazoa; phylum Annelida; class Polychaeta; order Terebellida; family Terebellidae; genus Terebella; species Terebella lapidaria. Next base: position 30,622,963 of record OX424563.1, on the reverse strand, counting down.
TGTTGTGATCGATGTGTTCAGACCCACAGTACGGAATCATGGCTAGCGGAGAGCAAGTTACTCATCTCATATCTTGTACTCGTGGGAATGTTTTGTTATGCCTTGTTCTATTCTCAATGCTCTTCTTCTGCTACCTCAATGGAAGTGGGATTTTGACAAACAGTAAAACGGCTGAACATGCAACACGCTTGCACTTTAGGAACAATGATAAGAATTCTGATCGGAGAGATGTTGATCACAAAATTAGAGGTAAGCCGCTGTGTTCACATGAACTATTCCGTGACTTCTATGAGAAAAACAAACACTTCCCTGGAGATGGGTCCTGGACAACAGGGCAAGAAACTTTCCAACCCAGCTATTGTCGTTTGGAGTACAACATGGATGCTACCAAACTTGAACAATGTTTGAATCTGCAACGCACATCTTCCATCCTAATCGTGGGAGATTCAAATGGCAAAAGATATTTTCAAGCATTGCTGCGAAAATTCCAGAAGGCTTCACTGACAAACTGCACAGCCGTAAGTGTAGAAAACCGAACGGAAGGCAAATACACACTCGACCAAAAGTTTTTAACATACAATATGAATACATCAATGGCTGCTCACGTTGATGTGAATAAGTTGGCATGCGGTACTTGTACTGGAGCATCTTATGGATGCACCGTGGGAACCAATCCACAATTTAATGTTAACTTGGGAAGCTTCCCAATGATGTTTTTTTCTGACCAAAATGTGCAAGTTAGGGATAGCAAGAACAAACTACTTATCAAATCATCCCAGGAGTTCTTGTTTAAGTTGTTCCTCAAGAACAGATACCCTGATGTTATCATACTGTTCGTTCCCATGCACCACATCAAAGGACAAGATGTGAGGACTTTCATCAACAACATCCGAACTGTTCGCCAGCTGATCAAAGACTATGTCCCGAAGTCCACTCGAGTTTTCTTCATACCCTGCCATGGGGAGTTTGAGTCAGTACGAACAGCCAAGCCCTACAAAAACAAGCGATTCGGAGGACTCTTGGCCAACCAGAAGATCCACGCCCTGAATTTGGTTCTCTTCGATGAGTTGTACGACGATTTAATTACTGGAAATAACACATTTGGATTTGTCAACTTGTGGGATGTAGGGATTAGTCGAGCTGATCTCTGTGTTGATGGAATACATATGAAGAGTAGCTGGTATGACATGGTCATCGGAATGTTCCTGGAAATATTTTGTAATGGATTTTAAAGCAACTGATTGTGCATTCAACAACATTTGGTTGACCACAACCTCATTTTGAGGAATTTGATAATGATTTGAAATGAATGATATAAGGCCTGGCCAACATGTATGAACTGAAATTGAATTGTATTTTGCTAACGTCAAGTTTTGCCCAACGAGCTGTGTTGTGAGCAAGTGTTCCATTTCACAATAAAAGCTGTCTGTATACTTGTAGGTTTTGTGTACCTCCAGATTTCCGCCTTTCGGGGGAGCTCATGGGAGATAGAATTTTAAGCGTCTATTTTTTCTTATATCTCGGAAGGTATTGAAACAACGATGATAGAAAATAAATATTTTTTTATTTCTCCAATCAACGAATGAATTGAAATGAGTGATGCGGGTGAAATATAACTTAACAAAAAATGAATGTTCATGCATAATTATTCCAACGTACTGAACTTCATTCCGACATCAGTTTCATGAGGAAATCTGAAAAATAAATATATATTGAATATATATACTATACAGATCATCCGTTGTGATAATTCGTTTATTTGAAATATTATTAAACTGAATGTTGGTATAAGGTAAATCCAAAATGCGATAACCACAAGTTCCACACAAATGCAACTGGCGGATCCAGGGGGAGGCATTGCATTGTAATCAGATTGAGTGTGTGTGGGATCATGTTCAGGAGAAGCCAAGAAGCTACCACATAACAGATAAAAAAAAGACTCGGGCTTCTAAATCCCGTCTCAGGCCCCGATGAGCTCGCTTCGGGCTCTTCCACCCCCTCCCCCACCCCCACCCCTTATCCTCCTCCAAATTCCCGGATCCGCCACTGTTGTGACGTCGTTACAAGTCTGACCTGTGTATCTGATCTCGCCTCTGTCGTCCATCTCAGCATGCGTCAACATCTCGTCCACGTCCTCCTCCGTCAACTTCTCGCCCATGTTTGTCATAACGTGCCGCAGCTCGGCCGCACTGATGAAGCCGTTTGCCTCTTTGTCGAAAACGCTATGACGAGGACATCAGAAATTACCATGAATTTGGGACTTTTTGCTATCCATCCATCCGGGATGTTATGTATGGAAGCGCTAATGATCATCCTCTTAACTACAATATCTTTCACGACCTGGCGTGTTCAGTATCACAATAATACGTCTTGTCATGTTAAATACCGTGGCAAGTTGTCATGTTCCGTACACATGGATATTTCTTCTTGGTAAGATGCATTGCTGTAAAAATGTCCATGGTAGCACGCTTTGTCAATATGGTTCTCTTACTTTTCACAACATGACAGCTTGCCATGGTATTCATCACGATAAGGCAAATTACTGTGATGCTCAACACGGCAGGTCGTGAAAATTTATGCATTTTGGTTCAAACGGGAGTGCATCTACTAATTCCAACTGACCGAAATGCCTCTTCGATCTCCTCTTCCGTCTCGCCAGTCCGATCCAACTTCGGGAACATCGTCAAAAACTCGCTGAAATCCAGCGTGCCACTGCCTGCAAGCATACACGTCGATATCAACATACATATACTGAAGGTTATGATCTGTATTTGAATGTACAGTGAAGTTTAACCTGTTTTCCCATTAATGCCGGTACCGGACATCACATCAAATAACTATAGATGTATAAGTGATAATGTTGATTGACTGACTAATATATATATATATATCGTGAACACAATACATAGCTTTCATGGACATCTTTATGGTAGGCCTAATGTTAATGTACTAACTAAAATCGCATTAGATTTCATGAGAACCCGATTCTGCAAAGAACAACTGGAATGACTGAGTGTCATACCGTCGGCGTCGTAGTCTTGTAGCAGGCCGCTGACCTCCCGGTCCGAGGGGTTGAAGCCCAGAGACCTCAGCACAGGACAGAGCTCCCTTGTGGTGATTGCCCCGTCACCATCCTTGTCAAACAGCGAGAAAACCTCCTGTACCTCTGTCAGAAACAACCGTACTTCCAATATATCATATGATATGTACACGTTCATGTGTGGGAACTTTTATGGTGTGATAGTACATGTGCTGTTGGTGTGGTGTGGTATCACTATAGTATGGTACAGTATGGTATGGTGTATCATATGTATGTAGGTACGGTATGGTACAGTATAGTATGGTATACGGTATGGTATGGTAGGGTGCGTTGTATGGTATTATATTATGATACGTTTGGGTATCCAGTTCAGTATGGTATGTATGTAAAAGAGAGTATCCGATTATACCCCCCCCCCCTCCTCCTTTCGTTACTATGGACTCCACTGCCTGTATTTTAATGGTTGGGTTTGATATAGGCCACAGTATATGGGTGGTACTATGCTGTAAATACGGTATGATATAGTTATGTTGGTATGATAAAATTATGTTATAACATGTTATAGCAAGGTAGGTAGATAGATATTTTCTCACCTGCTATCTGATCTGGAGTGAGTTGATCAGCCTGAAAAAAAAAAACATAATGCATAAATATCCATGTTCACTCTGGAGGCACAAAACAAACAATATGTATTGATCATCCGCTTTGCTCAGAACTGCAAATAATCTTAATATTCTCACCATTTTCCGCTTGACAAAGCGAACATTTAAAATCGATCAATTAACAATCGAACAACCACAGAGTGTATATCATGATTTGCATAGCCCAGCCACCTTTAAGAGCACTCAGGAGATATCTGGCAGTCTAGAGGCTAATCGATAAACAATCGTGGATCATCGATCACTCAGAGAAGAACACATATATAATAGTATACGTGTGTCAAATCGATACATATTTGTCTCTATACTAGGATATTTCTATACAATTGTAGATATCTATTTGTTCAGATTATATATATTTCATAGCTCTATGTTATAAGTTGTGTGTGTGTGTGTGTGTGTGTGTGTGTGTGTGTGTGTGTGTGTGTGTGTGTGTGTGTGTGTGTGTGTGTGTGTGTGTGTGTGTGGAAGGGGGGGGGGGTATTATCACGGCACCATAGGGGTACTCTTGATAATCAGATGGTATCAGTAAATATTATTGTTGTTACGCATATTGTTATGTCAATATATAAATAATGATAATTATACACATATATAGCTGTATAAAGCCATTAGTTTTTACATTGCACTGCTCAGCTACAAAAAGTTAGAGAAGTTCGGCTATATGTTGACGAGTCAAAATGTGTTGTACATATACTCCAATAGTTTACTGTCAACTAACGCCTGGTTTACACGATCAAACTACTTCAATCTGCTTCAAATTTTGGAGTTTGACGCCAAGCTTGATCTTGTAAACCGAGACTTCAAACTACCCAGTACGTCAGACTACTTCAAACTCCACCACAAAGTTTGATCAAATTCAGTCAAACTATTCAAGCTCGTGTCCATATCTAATTTAGGAAAAGCATCATTTTCACTTTGAAACTTGTGACGATGAAGTATATAACACCAATCGCTCAACTTTGATGTAACAATTTTGATGAGTTTGATCGTGTAAACACCCACCATCAAACTTTTTTAAACTCACTTTTAGGAGTTTGAAGTAGAGAGTGTGAAGTAATTTGATCGTGTAAGCCAGCCATAATGAAATTACTAAGCGTTGTGATAAATATAAAACATGCATGCATGAATATAGGCCTAAGTTCGTATACATACAAAATGGCCAGATTTAAAAATACGAAATGTATGAAACTAATCAGGAAAGCTCTGACTAACTATATTGACTGACTTTAATTGTATACATGTTTCGCTATGCAAATATACCTACCCTCCTGAGCTTTTCAGCTCTATCGATCTTAATTATTTCTTCCTGGTTTCGTGGAAATATAATCATGCATTTGCACGTGATGCATACGTAATTGCCATCCGAACATATCTATTCATGGCACACAGATTAATATACTTCATTATGTCATTTCCGTAATCGAAATTAGGCGAAGCAAATATGAAATGTCAAAAATAACCATTACTGAACAAGTCTTGTTATGACAACGAACGTACCATTGGACACTAGCTTGGTTCCTTTCCTGAGAAGACCGTGTTTTCCTTTCCTTCCAAATTATACCTCTGATGAAAATTGTTGCAAATGTCCGGTCTTTCCAATAGTTACCAAAATACCGCTAAATGACAATGATATTTTCGGTTACTCGAGTATATATATCTGTGGTATACTTTTACATATATACCCTGTCCGATTCTCGCCAAATGCCACAGCTAGATATTGACTTAATAAACACATTCGGTAAATACCATAGACATAGAGCAACTATGTCTATGGTAAATACTAATACGTAGGCCTTTTATTGGTAAGAGGCATTGGAGCGTGTTACGTGAATGGAATCGTTTCACGCACTGAACAGTCAACGGGCGCTCACAATCTTCAAATCGAACATGTTTTCAGTGTGTGTTCACAGATCTATATAGATATTTTTATACATGCATCGAAATGATATGGCGCAGTGGGGGAGGGGGAGGGGGGTGGGGGATTTGGAGGGAATTCAAGCTTGAGATATTAGATTCGCTCGATTGGTGTTCCGCTCCTCGCAAGCTAAAGAGACGATATGTCATGTAATAGCCATGTTTATACACGTACATACATGTACACTTTGGGTCAAAATAATAGTAATAATTTGTTGACGTAAATTTCCTGCGGAAAAACCGACAAAGATTTAAAATCACGAAATATGGAAAGAAGGATATATGTTATTTCATTCGATAATTAACACAGTAAATGCATACATGTGAAAGACACTTAAAACCAAGATAACACATGAAAGCTAAAAACACTTCTTTCCAATATGCCCTAGAACATCACATGACCCTTATAGCACAGTACAACAATAATGCGTTGATAGTATGAAAAAATGATTTTATGACATTGGAGAAATAACACATGAAAGAAAGAAATATGTTCAGGCAAGAAGGACCTTTTGTGAAAAAAACATGTAATTTATTAAATCACAAATTTCTTCAGGTCTGATAAACTTGCAAAAAAAATAATAGATCCAACTATTGAATCAGCGCCTGTTCCCGAATCCGCGAGGCCATTTTATAGAGGAATGGTGCTTTAGGCCAATTTTGTTCACTTTTGAGGTTTCATTGGGAACCACGTGGCACAATGAGATGTAGGATGATATATGTGAAACCATTGAACTAAAAAAGACGTCTTTTTTAGTTCGATGTGTGAAACATGCCCATAGAGCAGCCTCCAGGTCTGGATTCGACCATGGGACATGTTAATTGGTCTGCAACCCAGCGCATCATCACAGAGCGCGTGATGCTCTCGCGAGGTCACATGACTGTGAAGCAGACGTATGATCGGTGATAAATTCCAGACCTATTATCGCCCATTTTCTAACAACGGCAATGACTACTGAAAAAACATGTCATATACTTGTCAAATCATTTTATTGGATAGAGTACAGAGCCGGTCTACATGTGCCAAAATTCGTTAGAATAACAGGTCGTCTGCCGGTAATTTTGCTGGAGCAATGCCTCATTCGAAGTGTCTCTTTTTCATTGAAGCTTTAATTTGTGGTGGAATTGGACAGTTTTTTTCTTTTACAACAGTAGCTAACAGTGTTTGTATATCTTCATCGTGTATACTATAGATACACTGAAAGCATCCTTTATACTAGTATACTTTAAAAACACCATATTAAATGCACTACATGTTAAAAGATAGGGAGGTGTCAGCTTTTTATTTCCAGGGCGAATAAATTCACTGTAATTTCTCATCAATTGGTAGGCCCACTTCCGCCTTTTTTGAACAGTTTTATGAAATAAAAATACACATTCATGAATGAATGATTCACCGCATAATAAAATGCTCCGCCTCTCCAGATTTGCGGTTACAGCGAAAGCTCGGTTTGTGTCCCGCATCGTCATCTGTTCACATAAAACAAATATACTAAATGGTATAGGAAGTCAAATTTTCAATATCGTTGATGAATAGTGATAGTGAAACCTAGTGTATATGAAAGCCATCCATAATTAATTATGGAACAAATTATTGTTGATGTATCTTGATGAGAAAAGTTGCAATCAGCCAGAAGTGGTATATCCGGTTGATTACTGCGCTATTATTACATATGTTATATATATCGCTCTCTGTCATGTATTATTATCATGTCTAATATAACGAACTTGTGCCAAGCTGCATGAGTAAAGTTCGACTCCACAACCGGCGAGTATAGTGGCTGATTTGTGTCATAATGATTTTTTTTCCTGAATAGTTTGTAACGACCAAAACATTGTCGTCGCAGCGAAAATAGTTGTTGTCGCAACTAAAACATTTTGTTCGCAACGAAAACCATTGTTGCCGCGACCAAAACATTCTAGCCACCGTAGGCGAGTACTGAGCCGCACTACAATTTCTATTATCACAGTTACTTTGAAATATCACGAAGATGGATGTCATACATGGGACTGGATTTCTACCGTATCTGTTCATGTATTTTACGATGATCTCTGGCAAGTGTACAAATACGGGTGAGTTTCACTACGCATTTTCAAACAGTTTTAACTTTTTTGTTTCAACAGATTCCCCTTGTTGTCTCCCCACAGGGGAGACTTCTTAAACGCTCTCTGAGATTCCCGTGGGGGAAATACTCTTCGACTGAGGGAAAAACCTGGTTTCGAAGAGAAAATACTCTGAACGTGTGTTCTACAGAACTCGACGTAAATAATTCAGTTAATTAATATTGAGCAATTTTTTCCTCACTATCGGCGATTTACGTGAACATCAGCGTGTCGGCTGGATTTGAGAATAAATACATACCAGTAACTACAGTGTGCATTCAGTCAACCGGGTATCACTTCTGTCCCTACTGCCGAGCCATCGCTTAATTCTCACGCTTATACTTTATGCCAGTGCCTAATTAAGGCATTTTCGAGGAAATTTATGGTTTTGTCAGAATTCTTCTTTTTTTTCTTCTTTTTTTTCTCTTTTTCTTCCGCCGTTTTCGTTCCCGCGCGATAACTCGAGAACGCCTCGACGGATCGAACGCCTCGACGGATCGAAATTTTGATAACTGTTCAGACATATGTGATAAATATCGTTCGATGGCCGATATCAGGCCGAATGTCTGTGATGGTTGTGTAAATCACAAGGCCGGCAGCTACAGTTCAATAATTTATTCAGGCGACAATGTCCAATGATTCAGACAGTCACATCTAAGCCCGCAAACACACCTACGTCCGGTGATTCCCTGTCGATAAGATATCCTGGATACTTTAGTCCTTCTCTGTTACAGTTCACATATATTTAATCCACAATTCACTGATATAGTCCAATACGAGCACGGCCAAACTTCTCACAATATTTCAACACGTCTATGCTCGCTGCGGCCATTTACTCAACTCCTAGAAAAACTGCGGGGCCGGCAACATGTGGTGTAGGTTTTTCCCGCCAAATGTCTGCGGTGTTGTGATTGGATAGTTGTGTAGTGGTATGAGCTGATGTCACCGGGAAAGTGGGTTTCCCCGGCGCGTGTCAAGACTTGTTATGCTGGTATCTGTGCACGTGATGTGAGCGGTGGGTGTGTCATGTTCTATGTTTAGAAGTAGGTGCTTGTAAAGGTCAAGGCCGAAACTAACTGGATCGCATGTACTGAATACTGGGCCGAAAGTGCGCGTGAACTGACCTGTGTTTGTAACCATGACTACATGGAGTTTATGCTTGTGATCGTATAGTGTGTACTTGTCCTGTATGTAAGTCATGTAGAATGAATGTTTGTTGTGGGAATATGTATGCGCGGGAGGGACGGGGGTTACAGTCGCTAAAATTACTACATTACACCCCTTTATTAATTCTACGCCCTCGGAATTACCCTACCCGGACCCTACCGTCGCCAAAACTAACAATAAAAAGCTAAGAAGTCCTACAAGGTCAAACCCCAACACTCACACACACACACCGCGCGAAAATGTGAAAACACTGCATACAATAAAAATTCCTGACCGTCAAAATAAACGTCATCAGTCAGTCCGTCAATAGTCACTATGATGATACATTTACACATACATGCATTACCACGAATGATAATGAATGGAATGTATGAACAAAACTCCTCGACGCTTCATAATGAAACGGAAACTATTTAGAGTCTATAAACTGAAAAGGAAATGTTTGAATTAATCTTAACTAAATTACATGGATAAAATGCCGTGACTAGGATGACTATTATTATTTACAACTATTTACATATATATATTATTCATGGCCGACACAATGAAAGGCCGATACATCACTAGACCAGCGTGACCAGGATTTTTAGAGGCCGACACAATCGAGGCCGGCAATTGTCTGTTTATCACCACTGAGCCGAAACGTTCACTCCTTCTGGCCTCGCTTGCCAGCAGGAGGTGGTGGTGGTGCCGGCGACGCCTGCCGCATCAGTTGCTGCTGTTCATCCGGAGGCAGGCGGGGCAAGATTGAAACTATGGTGGCGAGCAGGTCGCCCGGGATGGTGGGGACCGAGTCGCTCTGCGTCGCGGCCGAAACGGTTGGGGTCGAAGTTGGGGCCGACTGCTCCAGCTGTGCTACCCGAGCACGTAGTCGCTCGGTTTCTTGCCGTAACTCCTCGTTTTCGTCCTCGAGCCGACGTAGATGCTGACGCAGATGGTCAGTTTCCTCCTCGAGACGATCCGGAAAGGTCGGGAGGTGCCGCTCATGGAGGGCACCCATGCCGAATCCGACTGATAGGCCGTTAAACTCAGCCTGCCGAATATGCTGGTCCATGGCCTCCAAATAGTATTGGCGAATCTCCCGAAAATGCTGGTTCGCCATGTCGTCGGCGCGGGCCAGGTATAGGGTCGGAAGGTGTTCGCTCTTCCGGGCCGGTAAAATCAACGGGTCAGCGTTGTGGGCCGCCTGGGCAAGATGGGACGCCCAATGTTCCTCGTGGACGCGAGGGATGTTCGGAAGTTGATTGGCTTCCCGACGCCGAAGGGGGTTGGCCAGATCCGGATTCTGCCCTGGCAGGGCCTGTAGGCCGGGAAGCATCCGTGTCACTAGCCGGGCACCGTGTTGCCGAACAAACTGTAAATCGGCCGAAAACTCTCCTGAGCCGTGGAACGGAAGCCGTTCGTCTAAGTCTCTGTGGAGAGGTTCCAAGAGCTCAGGCCGGTCGTACTGGAGTCGCGGCCGATCCGTGGCCGAATCTTTAGTGGTAACTGTCCGTGTTACCTCCATACTGCCGTCAAGATAAGGAGGTTCGTCCGTCTGTAGGACCATCTGCCCTGACGGTGGAGGCGAATCCTCGCGGTCGTCACTCGGAAGCAAGGCCGAAAATTGGGGAACTTCCTCTGCAGCCAGTTGCAGAGGCGGGGGAGAATCCTGTGGTTGGGCCGTCAACTCCTCCCTATTAGTTTCCTGGACCATGGAAGGTTGAGCCGACAAAGGAGGAAACTCCTCCGGTGGAGGAACTAAACCCTCCCTCACACGGTAGTCTGTGACATTTGTTGCCGTAGGCCGTTCCACCACGATTTTACGTGGGATGATGTCCGAAGGCCGTGTCTGTGCCTGGGTCGTCACAGGAGTGGACGGAGCCGACAATTTCGGAACTACTGGGCCGGTAGACTTGATCGCGTCCGTCTGGTAAGCGATGGGCCGGGTGAAAAAGATGGTGCTGGGCCGACGTACAATCACCCAGCGGTTCATAGCCTGGATGTCGTTAGTCATCCTGGCCAGCCGATCCTCATCTGCTCGAGTCGTAGGCCGAATGTATTCGACGCGCCGGAGTACTTGCCAAATCTCCGGAGCCAAATTTGGCGGGTATTGTTCAAATAGCTCGGGAGCCATGTGCCATATTCCGTAAGTCAATACCCGGTCGACGTCTCTCTGGAATATGGCAATGTTTGCCGGAACACGGGGTGGCCGATAATTTGGGTTGGGCTGAATGTCTACGCGACACCGTAGCGCAAACCGCTGCAGCATAGGGTCGGAAGCATGCAGTCGTCCTTTGTCGAAAAGTGGGAGAGTGCCGATATGAGTCCGGGTCGCCTCACTCAGATGTCGAACCATATCCTCCGATGTGAGGGTGAAGAAATGGTCCTTGGCCGGACAAACGAAATACCGCAACAGCGGAAAGTGATAGGCCAGGACGTGGCCGTCCAGGTCCGAGGCCGAACGAAAAGGACCACGGCGTGGTACCGTGGGCCATGCCCTACTCTCCTCATCGTCCTCCTCGCCGATACAAAAAGGGCACAAGTACCGGCCGTCCTCCCCCTGTAGTGGCGACAGGGTCACTAAGTTCCCTTCCGTTAACCGAGAAGGCGCGCCGAAATTGTGTTCGTGCGCGTAGCCGTCGTGTCGATTTCTATGCCGAAACGGGATATCACGCCAGCAGATCGGCTGAGCGCCGTATGGAGTGATTGGGGCCGGAACGAGGGACATCAGTTCCTCTATCTGTCGCCGATAAGCTGATGCGCGTGTCACGGGGCCGGAACTGATGCGTCGCGAACTCCTCGCTGACGGGTGTGAGCCTCTGCCAGATGACGAGCTCACGGACGAAGACGAAGCCGAAGACTGGGCCGGTGACGTGACGGCACGGGGCCGAACTACCGGCGTTGATGGGGCCGAAGATGCTGGGGCAGGTTCAATTGGCGTTATCACCTGCTGAGCGGGGGCCGACTTTGCCAAACTGGCGGCTTCCGCCGCGCGTTGAGCCTCCAAGGCTCGACGGACGATTTCTCCGCCTTCCTCCAACTGCCGAAACCGTTCCGGGTCGTCCTCTGAGGTCGGACTCGGGGTGTGCCGGATGACGCGTTGCGCTAATTTCGCCATGATCTCATAGCGCGGCTGTTTATTACTGCCGGAAGCCGATCTTATCTGTTCCGAACTGAGTTCGGGGCCGATAGCGGACATTTCCTCGTCCGTCAACACGATGGGGTTGTCTTGCTCGTCTCCTCGTTCAACAACCTCGACCGATAATTTAGTGCCGTCAAATTTGATAGATCGGGGCCGACTATCAGCGGAGCCGTCACTGTCTTTTCCATCACTTGGCTTATCCGCCATGGCGGAAGCCGCAAACAAATGTCACTTCAAACAGCTAGGCCGACTGTAATTTTTATCCCAAATATCCGACAACTTCTCACAAACTTTATCAGTTCACTGTCACTGAATGCCACGTAAATATCCGACAAGTGTTCCGAATCAATACAAAGTTTTTCTCCGTATCTGATCGAGCTCCTGCTGCTTCAGAAGCTCAGGCGCAATTGACCTACTTGCCGTTAATTTCTACTGCCGTACACTGAGATGCTAATCTGTATCCCAATTCCACGAATCGGGCCGGGGGGCGCTCTCTGCCGATATACAAAAACGTCTTTACGCTATATATATCATTGTTCCAAGCGTATCTGCAGCAAGGCGGGCCGTTGTCAGGGAAACGCAGGTCGATCTCTCTCTGACCTATCCGGGTCAGTCCATTACGACAGTAGGGGGGTCCTCACACTGTCCATTTTTCCGAATATCCAGCAGCCGTCCCCTGGATTACACGTTCCGATACATTGTCTATTTATGCTAACGACTGTTCAAATTACTGGGCTCTTTTTGCCCGATGACTCACTATTGTTTATCAGGGGAGATTTCATGGAGGTGCTGTAAACAGCTTAAATGTTTATCTGCGCTCGTGCGTTCCTTATGACCTGTTACTTTGATCGTTCCTTTTCTCCATAAGTTAGCGCACAATAAACTAACGGCCGAATTGCTGTCTAGCAGACGACACACAGTTATTAAAGGCTGAGATATTAATATCAATCACTCACAGGGGCGGACATCGTTCCATTCATTTTCAGCCAGTTCACAAGACAACGGGGCCGCTAATATTGTCGGGGTCGAAATTGCAATGAGCTGGGTCGGTCACACCGTGGCGCTTTGAGTATTTACATGATGAATTTGATGAAAGGGCCGCATCTTGGTATGATAGCTATGTAGTGACTGGTTCCCGTACCACTGGGCCGTTCCTCCGAATGTTACATGGAGTGAGTAGAGGCTCTTTCGACGCATACTCCGGAACGAATCACACTACCACCTCTTCGACAACTAAATGACCTTACTCACGGTGTGACTGGTTATTATCCTCTTCGGCTGATACATGGATAGAATCTGACATGATAATTTTAGTTAGTGCGTAACACACGCGGAACAATGGCATATATTATATGGGGTCGAAACACATATCATAATGCAATCAATTTTTCACCGATATCGTAATTATAATATCATATCAAGTGTAAATATATCGAATTCGCCTCACTGACATCTTGTACATATTACATGCATATACTGGTATTGTAATATATTATATTTTTATGGGAAAGACATGATATCATAGTCCGTTAGACATGCATAATTCATCATCAATGGCATCAATCAGATAACAAGGCCGGGGTTATCTGTAGCGGGCCGGTCTGCGTACGTTGCGTCTGGGCCGATTTGGTCGTGCAGGCGGGGGCGTAGCCTCGCTTGTCTCGGGGTCGGATGATATCACAGGTTTTTGCCTGCGTGTCTTTCGTGCCGGTTTTGGTGTGTCGGAACTTGATCTGCGTGATCTTTTCCGTTGCCGATGACGACTTGAGCCGGATGAAGTTGGAGATCGCGATTTACGATCTTGGGCCGCTGACGAGTCAGACTCAGCTGTTTGGTCTGTATCTGTATGCCGATCTTGTACTGTGACCTCCCAGGGGTAGTAGAACTCCTTGAGGAGCCCCAGGAGGTCGGCCGATTGCTCTGAGCCGGATTTACTTGACGACGTCGAAGGTCGTACAGGGTCGGAATAGATGTGAGCCGCTTGGTTGTCACCTTCGTACGGCTTGAGTACGTCCAGATGAACAACACGAGTGTTCCGAGGGTTGGAAACCAAGGCGATTCGGTAATCTACCTCAGTCACACGGTCGACGATCCTCCAGGGACCAGTCCAAGGCCGAGCAAACTTATTATTCTGCGTGAGGGGCAGATAATAATATCGGACCAGTTCTCCCGGTTGAAACTGGGGTTGTGGTTTCGCGTGGGCGTCATAACCCATCTTTTGCCGAATTGCCGCTTTCTCAAGATGGTCTTGAGCGAATCCATGGGCCGTCCTGATCGCTTGCCGCAAGTACTCCACATACTCTGGGCCGCACGGGGGTAGAGGCTCAGGGTCGTAGGTCGGAAACATGAGGTCGACTGGCAAGTTACACTCGTGCCCGTACACCATCAGGTGCGGGGTGCATCCCGTGGACGAGTGTACAGAGGTTCGATAGGCCATTAACACATATGGCAGGTGCACGTCCCAGTCGTTTGCACGATCGCTGACGAATGCACTCAGCATGTTGAGCAATGTCCTGTTGAATCGCTCAACTTGGCCGTCGCTCTGAGGTCGATATGGGGCCGTGCGGATCTTCTCAGCGCCCAGAAGACGCACGACATGCCGAAATAGAGCCGACTCGAACTCGGTGCCCTGGTCGCTATGGATTGCCTTGGGGACGCCATGATAAACTATCCATCTGTTTACCAGGATGTCGGCAACATTTTTGGCGGTATGTCGCCGCAGCGGGAAGGCGTCCGTATATTTCGTGAAATAGTCCGACACAACAAGGATATACCGATGGCCTCTTCCCGTGACTTTGTGGGTGTCGAGAATGTCCATCGCGATCCGGTCGAAAGGCGCTCCTGTCGGCAACTGTGTCAGAGGCGATCGTTTTGGGGCCGGTTTTCCTTTGCGGGTGACACATTGCGAACAGCGGGCACACCAGCGGGCGACATCCAGCGCCAGGCCGGGCCAGTAGAATCGGCGCCTGACTCTCTCGATGGTTCGCTGAATGCCGAGATGTCTGACAATCTTCAGGTCGTGAAGTTGGTGCAAAACCTGCGTTCTGAGTGCTACGGGGAGCACGGTTTGCACCACAGGCCGTCCAGCGGGGTCGGGTTTTACGTGCCGAACTAGTACCCCGTCTTGTAGCGCCAGGAGGCTCCATCTGGAAACAAGTGTTTTTACCTCCTCCCCATGGCGCGCTACCTCCTTAGAGTCTGGTTTAGTGCCGATCAACATCCACTGTCGCACTTTTCCGACGCTCGGGTCGGCTTGCTGTGCCGCGACAATGTCCTGAGTCGAATAGTCCGAAAGCCACTTTTGCCCATCAAGTGTGGCGTCCAAAGCACGGACTCGAACAACTTGGCGTGCCGAAACTAGTTGGGGCAAGACCGGTGATGTTATGGAATCACTGTCCAGGAGGTCTGCCCTTGTCTTAGCCGGAACAACAGTGATCCGACGAACTGGAAGTTCTCCGGAACTTGTCTCTGGGTCGGTTGGAGGTGTAACGAGTCGTCCGGGACAGTCTTGGTGTTTGCAACTGTGACACCGTGACAAGCCGTCTGCGTTGCCGTGAAGTTTGCCGGGCCGATGCTCTATCTTGAAGTCGTATTGCTGCAACTTAGCGAGCCACCTGGCGAGCATGCCGTCCGCGTCGCTGTAGTTCTTGAGCCACCTCAAGGAGCTGTGGTCGGTCCGGAGGAGGAACTTCCTACCCCAAAGATAATGCCGATAATGTTGAACCATTTCTACCACTGCCAGCAGTTCTCGGTACGTGGTACAATAGTTCCGTTGGGTCCGGGATAGGGTTTTGCTGGCAAACCCGATGGGGATTTCTTTCCCGTTGACCCTCTGTGAGAGTGCGCCTCCCACAGCATAGCCGCTAGCGTCTGTGTCGAGGATGAAGTAATCATCCGGACTCTGGGTCGGATGCGCGAGCTTAGGCGCCTGGATGAGAGCGTCGCGGAGCCGCCGAAAAGCGCGTCGCTGAGCCGGTCCCCAAGTGAAATGACATTCACCTCGGGTGAGTGCTACGAGAGGTTCGGCGATCTCAGCATAGTCCTTGATGAATCGCCTGTGGTAATTGGCGAAACCAAGGAAAGATCTGACATCGGAGATCTCGCACGGGGTCGGCCATTCTCTGATGGCTTTAACCTTGTTGGGGTCGACACGAATTCCTTGGCCGCTCACTATAAACCCCAAGTACAGAATTTCCCTCTGGAACAGTTCGCACTTCTTGGGTTGAAGCTTCAGGCCTGCCGATCTAATCCGATCCAGGACCGCCTCCAGGTTTGCGAGTGCCTGATCAAATGTTCTGCCGTAAGCGATGACGTCATCCAGGTAACACATACACCGTGTCCACAAGTATCCACGGAGTATGGTTTCCATTAGCCGTTCAAATGTTGCCGGTGCATTGCTGAGGCCGAATGGCATAACCTTAAACTGGTATAGTCCTTTCCTTGTCGCAAAGGCAGTTTTCGGTCTGTCTGTAGGGTCGACTTCGACTTGCCAGTAGCCGGAAGCCAGGTCCAAGGCCGAAAAGTATGTAGCGCCCGCCAGGGCGTCATGAGTGTCCTGAATGTTGGGCAACGGATATGAATCCTTGCGAGTGACGTCATTCAGGAGCCGATAATCGACGCAAAATCTTACTTGGCCGTTTTTCTTCCGCACGAGCACTACCTGTGCGCTCCAGGGCGAATCTGACGGCTCAATGCACCCCAAGCGAAGCATCTTGTCGACCTCCTCATCTATGATGCTCTGTTGCGCCTGAGGGACGCGTCGTTGACGTTGCCGAATCGGGGCCGAATTGCCGGTATCGATCTTGTGTTGGACGACTTGGGTCCGTCCCAACTGTCCATCCGGGTGCATGAAGGTGTCCTGATATTGATGGATCAGGTTAGCGCAACGCCGGTGTTGTTCTGGCGCTAGTCCGGCGCGATCCACCATCTCTTGTAGATGTGGCGGCAGGTCGCGGTAGTGACTGGCGTCGGCCGTGGACAGGTCGGGCTCCTCTCCGGGTCTTGGTAGAGCTCCGACGACACTCTCGATCGGACTGGCTATGGCGACAGGGTCGGATCGAGTGAGTGTAATACCGGTATCTGCCGTATTGACTAAAGACACCTTTACACATTGCCGGTCCAAGGTCGTTAATGTTCTTCCCGGGAGGAGGTCGGTATCCTCGGGAAAGGCCGTCAGTGGTTGAAACATCCGTGGATGCTGCCGAACTCGAACTCTAGAGGTCGGGATTAGCTCTACGATCACCTCGCTACGTGCGGGGACGGTGACGGCTCGGCGCACAGCCATTCTAACAACATTGGCTTCAATGTCCTTGTGCGCAAACAGGATTTCTTTGTGTACCTGTATTGTTCCTTCGCCGTAGTTCACCACAGCGTGAGCTTGCCGGAAAAAGTTCATGCCGAGTATCATGCCGTCATGGATGTCAGCTACACAAAATGTCACAATCATATGGTTGGTTCCGACCTGAATTGGAAGGTCGATCAGTCCATCGATTGGGCTTGACTGTCCGTTGACGTCACGAATCGTGGCCGAAGTGTGTCGTAACTGTCGTTGGTCGGCGGGAACGTGTCGTAGCTGATCCCGTCGGAGCAGGGAGATCTGTGCCCCGGAATCGAGTACGGCTTTCATTGTTTTGTCTCCGACACGTACTGACAATTTCCAACATCCATGTGCCGCTCGCGAGTTGTCTATGACGGCCGGAACTGCGGGGTCGTCTGGCGGTGGCTTGAAGAGTGTGTGCAACGGCGGCAATTTGGATTCCGGTCCGAATGGGAACGCGTAGAACCCTCCGTCATCGGAGATCCACTCCACCTCGGACATACTATCTGTTCCGGTGCCGTTGGCGGTCGGGGGCGACACCCCTTCAGGACGACGATTTTCCCGTGGAGGCCGTTGTGGAAGTGGCGCGGACACCCCTTCATGAGGGAGAGCCGGCTTTGGGGTCGGAGCTCGACACTTGGTACACACCCCTTCAAGGAGCTGAGGTGTGGGCTGGGCCGGCTGTGGGGTCGTAACTGTTGATACTGTTGATTTGGTAGTTACGACAACCGCAGGTGTGGAGCATGTAACATTGTTCTGTTGCCCGGAAGGTCCTTGCTCCGCAGCACCTTCCTCTACTGGTTTAACGACTGAGCCGTTGGCACTGTCGGGGCCGATTTGGTTTGGTTGCCGGCTTGGTTTGGTACTGACAACACTTGATCTGTCCTTCGGTCAGTACCAACACCTTTAGGTCGAAAAGTTAGTGGCTTCATGCCATTGCGCACTAAGACGTCTTTAAGCCGGAAACACCGCATCCAGCGATGGCCGGGCTTCTTGCAGAAGAAGCATACGGCTGATCGTCCGGGCTGTGGAGGCCGATCACCTTTAGTCGGGGCCGTAGTTCGT
The DNA here is from genome assembly GCA_949152475.1 of Terebella lapidaria. Lineage (NCBI taxonomy): Eukaryota > Metazoa > Annelida > Polychaeta > Terebellida > Terebellidae > Terebella > Terebella lapidaria. Next base: position 30,604,571 of record OX424563.1, on the reverse strand, counting down.
AGGACGGAATAGATAGCTGTCTCCTCACAGAGTCCATTCTCGTCGCTGAGGACGCTCTGGAAAGCTTCCGCCACCCATTCGCGTGAACAGGCTGGCACAGAATGTTCTTCACATCCTTGAAGGCCGGTCGTGTCACTGTCGGCAGGGTCGTAATAAGCCGCAACTTGTTCAGGGGTAGGCGTTTCTCCCTGATTGATCTGTCCCATAGCACAAGACAGTTCTTGGTCGACACAATCATCACCCGTGTATCCGTTCACGGAGATATCGGCACGTCGCGTGCCCTTTTGACGGTCTCTGTTTGTCCGTTGCTGACGACTCTCAGCTTTGAGGACGGCCGTAAGTGCCTCACTGTAACTATTGAAAATGAGCACGCATAGTCTGTCGGCAATATGGTCGGGTTGGCCGTTGACGAACTGAGAGATCACTGTTCGTTGCCGGGACTCTGGCGTCACATCATCAAACACTTGCTCAGCCAGAGCTTGAAGCCGTTCCAAGTAATGTTCCGCATTCTCTTTCCGCTCTCTTTTTAGAAACGGAAAGTCGTCCCTTTTGGACTGCCGACGAGGTGCAGGTTCCCAGCCCTCCAAGAGCTGACAACGGAACTCCTTCCAAGGAGTTTCGACCGGAATGTTCAGAGCTAACGCTTCGGCGCGGCCGCGCAGCGTACTCCGGAAGGTCGTTGTTTTATTCAGGTCGGAATATGTGAAACTCCGGATGTATTGGGTGAGATTGCCCTCCTTGAAGGTCGCACGCCATTGAGCCGTTTTAGCCGTAGCCAACGTTTGGGGCTCAGACGTGAGTCTCTGAGGCGTGGGCGTATCAACACTCACCACAGTCGGCGTGGTCGTAGCCGGATCCGCTGAAGTCGCGATGGCTGGAACAGTTGAAGTCGTAGTGGTCGGAACTGGCGGAGTCGCACTCGCTGGGACAACCGGCGCGGTCGTCGCGGAGACGGCGAGCGAAGCGGCGGGTGGTGCCGGAGCGTAGCCAGCGTCACACGGTGCTTGCGTGGCTGGATCCGGTTGACCATACGGTGGCGTCACCCACGGCACTCCGGTGGAGGGTGGAAAGATGGCCGGTGGTGGACATCGGTATACCGATCCGTTCGGGGCCACACCATGGTACGCTATTCCACTTTGCGCACCATGATAGCCGGTATCTGTCGGAATACCACCATATCCAGTTGGTGGATTCACGTAGCCGACATGGGGGTGATAATATCCGACTGACTTTAGTCCTTCTCTGTTACAGTTCACATATATTTAATCCACAATTCACTGATATAGTCCAATACGAGCACGGCCAAACTTCTCACAATATTTCAACACGTCTATGCTCGCTGCGGCCATTTACTCAACTCCTAGAAAAACTGCGGGGCCGGCAACATGTGGTGTAGGTTTTTCCCGCCAAATGTCTGCGGTGTTGTGATTGGATAGATGTGTAGTGGTATGACCTGATGTCACCGGGAAAGTGGGTTTCCCCGGCGCGTGTCAAGACTTGTTATGCTTGTATCTGTGCACGTGATGTGAGCGGTGGGTGTGTCATGTTCTATGTTTAGAAGTAGGTGCTTGTAAAGGTCAAGGCCGAAACTAACTGGGTCGCATGTACTGAATACTGGGCCGAAAGTGCGCGTGAACTGACCTGTGTTTGTAACCATGACTACATGGAGTTTATGCTTGTGATCGTATAGTGTGTACTTGTCCTGTATGTAAGTCATGTAGAATGAATGTTTGTTGTGGGAATATGTATGCGCGGGAGGGACGGGGGTTACAGTCGCTAAAATTACTACACATATCATGTAGATGTGCTGTATAGTTTTGAAGCCGGATCCGAGGTCCGTGAGGATGAAATCGAGGTCATTTTCTGGACTTCGTTTAAGCGCGATATAACTCAAAAACTATTCAGGCCATCGCTGCAGAACTTTGCATGGAAGTTCATTATACCAACTGGGAAGAACCCTATCGATTTTGGGATCAATCCGTCAAACGACATTTGACCTAGAGGTCGGAAGAGTTTTCGCCGAGTCATCCTTGAGGTTACCTGCATATCTCGGAAACTGTGCATCGCAGAGTAAAACAGACGTTATTTTCGGACTCGTCGCCCTAGACAAACATGTCTGAGGGATTTCATGGATGAACTTTGACCTTGACCTGAATTTTTTTACGGAGTCAGCATTCTTCGTTTTCGGCAATATCTCGAATACCGTGCATTGTACAGCGAAATGGACGTTATTTTCAGACTCGTCGCCTTAGACAAACATGTCTAAGAGGTATTAGGGATGACCTTTGTCCTTGACCTTGAATTTTTTCGCTGAGTCGGCATTTCCGTTTTCGGCGATATCTCCGAAACAATGCGTCGTAGAGCGAAATAGACGTTATTTTCGGACTCGTCGCCCTAGACAAACATGTCTAAGGGTTATTATGGATGACCTTTGACCTTGACCTTAATTTTTATCGCCGAGTCCGCATTTTTCGTTTTCGTCAATATCTCGGAAACGGCGCATCGTACAGCGAAACGGACGTTATTTTGCGGACTTGTCGCTCTAGACAAACATGTATAAGGGGTATTATACAAGAATTTCGACCTTGACCTGAAATTCTATTTGCTGAGTCGACATTTTTCATTTTCGTTGATATCTAGGAACGGTGTGTCTGAGCCCGTGGCAAACATGTTATCAATATTACGAATTAGTCTTAACGCCGAAATGCCTCCAAGGCATCTTTAGGCCTTGACGTCTAGTTTTCCTCGTTTTGAAGCAGTAAAAATAACACATTTTCTAACGTTCCATTTTCTGACTGCATCTTTACTTTTAACGATCATACGCATTTATTTTTCGCTATCCCACAACGAGTTAATTTTTTGTTGGCAGAGTGCGGAAGATTGAGAACCGTGGTATTGATCGTTGGCAATGTGCAAAAGTCGGTATGGGTTCCGAGTTCAACACCACCGCCTTCAACATCGATATTTCAGTGCTTATAACTATTCCGACGGTACTCCGAGTTAGTAGACACTTCTCATATGGCATATATTGTCGCCTATTTGTACACTGTTGACCAAACACTTTACGAATATATTGAACTTTGGGTCAAATAGAAAACGGTGCTGAATTTTAATGAATACCTTGGCTATTTTTTGATGGGCGCACTCGATCAGGAATCAGTGTCCATACAAACTATAAGGTTCCAATTGCTTTCACATCGGTACCCGTCCTGCATGGACATCTTAGGCCTATTGAAAACAGTGCTAGAAATGAACGCGCTATTGACTTCTCTCATCCGGGAAGATCTGGTGTTTTGCACCAGGTATGATTCCTGTATACCTCTGTGGCGACATGTTTAAATTTCGTAGCCCTTTGACTTGCCGGTTTGCTTGTGGCAGACTTTTCGACGGGTCCAAAACAAAGCAAATTTTGTCCCTAATCAAGTCACTATTCGTTTCGAGTCATTTCCAGCCCAGAAATTTGTTTCGCCCCATGGAAAGCTGTGGTCTTGGCCTTCAATCCACTTCTTTCTTCATATTATGGGGCTGTATGCAGTAAATTATTCGAACACTTCAAGATAGCTTAAGTATTGGCACATTTCAATGGAATATCATATATTGCGGTTTCAGTAGTGACATTTGATTTGACGTCAATGACTTGAATGGTCAGAATGGCCTTTTTTGTTGAAAACGCCCAATTCAGGACTTTGCCTGCCATTTTCTCAAATTCTGTTCAAACAAATTCTTCCAAAATTATGCATGTTATTCGCTTTTTTTCAATTTTTTGACGGGTCAGGAAAAAAAAATGTTTTGTCCGAAAGCCATTTTCGAGAATGAATTGAAAAATTTCGTCCGCTTTTTTCTTCATAATGGGAGCTGTATGGAGTAAACTCCTAAAAGACTTCAAGATAAAGTTTAAATATTGGTGCAGTCAACTGGTTAGTCACATATTACATGTATTTAGTGATATCCGTAGTAACATTGAATTAGACCTTCAGTGACCTTGAAAAGTCAAAAAGGTACGAGCCATCCGTCCTAAATTCGCCGCATCCCAAAATTCGCCAACTCAATATTATCAGAAATCAGAAACTTGTTTTATGGAAAACAAACTGCTGGTACAAAGAGTGAATATCAGAGTCTCGATTGATGATAGAATTGGTTGGTTTCATTTGCATTACAATGTCTGAAAACCATGTTAGCGAATTTGGGAATGCGGCGAATTTAGAACAGATGGCTCGTAATTTGTTTGTGAATTGAGAAACAGTTGCCGCTACATTACTCGGGTGACCTTTCTTCTCCCTCTGGCTAACTTTATGGTCTATCAGAGCAGACCATTATTTTCGTGACACATGATCGTGTCTCATAAAAAATAAATGCATGTCGTATTTTTCCAGTGAGTCTGATACAAAAAGTGGTTGCTTAAATGCAGGAATAATACCCCTGAATATGGCCCAATGTAAAAACTATCATGTATTGTGAAAAACTCACAAATTATGGGCCTGTTACACTTGACCATATGAATATATATTGTTATTAACATCATCAAAATCTGGATGTATTGGTGGTGATAGATTGATACTTACTTACATACTTACATATACCTACACAAGAGAACAAATACAGAAAAGTCAGTTTAGCGATCGTCCCTTGGTAATTAATATATGTCAACGAAATGACAATTTAACTATAATTTATGTTAGCGCCTAGGAAACCCTGGCGTACTTTTTTTCCAGGCACCTAGACAATTACAACCTACTCCTAGTCTAATCGCCTGGGAAACCTTGGATCACTCCTAATCCCAGCGCTTAGAAAATTCTGACGTACGCCTAATCCCAGCACCCAGCTAGTCCAAGCTCCTGGGAAACCTTGACATACCCCGTATTCCCTCGAACAAGGGCCGGGGCTTGAATAAGGGCATGCTTGATTAGCCGCCGGGGCAATCGATCAATCTAAAAGAATAAGCGCCGGTGTTCGAATAACCGCCGGGGGCATGGTCAACAAATATTGAACAAAAGTTCGGAAATTGCGTGTTTTGTTGCTTTTCCTTCGTATCTCACATTGACACCAATTCGCTATACACTGTCCTATATAAACATGTATCACACTGCCGATAATCATATTGAACTTTTCCCAATTATGAATGCCACAATTTCCAAATGTCAAACACTCGTAAAACGTGATTTATTGGAGGAATATTTATCTGTGCAATCATGCGCGACGCTTTCAGATTGTTAAAAAAAACTATTGCAGTGGTCTAGAGCTTAACGGTTCGCTTAATCATGTCATCAGTGTTTGAAGAAGACCTGCAGCCTCGACGGCTCGCTGGTCGTTTGTGACGGCTATAAAAACAATGAAACAACGATTATCCTCCATAATTTGATCTCTTACCATGGCATATAATCGCAAAAGAGAGAATTTCCCCGAACCAATGGACTCGGCATAGCTGATCTACGATCACAAATATTCCCCCCCCCCCCCCCCGCACACCATGGTCGTTTTAAAAAATAAGGGCCTCTGCTCGATTAACCGCCTGTTTGAATAGGCGCCGGGGGTAAGCCCCTCTTCAAAAAAATAACCGCCGGGGCGCTTATTCGAGGGAATACGGTACTCCTTATCAAAACACATACATGTAGTCTCTGTGCCCAGGAATCCATGAAGTTTTTCTAGCCAGGCGCCTAAGAAGCCCTGACATACTTCTAATTCTAGCACCTAGGAAACCAGGCATACTCCTAATCCGAGCGTTCAGGAATACTTTATGTTCTTTTGGTGCTAGCGTCTGGAAAACCCTGACGTACTCTTAGTTCAAGCATCAAGAAATTCTTAACAACTCTTAGAGTTAATGCCTAGGAAAATTTGACACTCCTAATCTTAATGCCTAGGAAACTGTAACATACTCCTGATCCCAGCGTCTAGAGAACTCTAACGTATGCCTAATCCAGCGCCTAGGAAACTCTGATGCACTCCAAGTTACAGCGCCTAGCACACCCTGACGTATTTATAATCCCAGTGCCAAAGCAACCCGGACGTACCCCTGGTCCCATCGCCTAAAAAATCCTGGCGTACTTTTAGTCCCAGCATCTAGGGAACCCTGACGTATTCCTAGTCTTAACGAATACGACTATCCACAGTGCCTGAGGAACTCTGACGTACTCCTAGTCTCAGCAATAAAAAACCCTGGTTCACATCCTAGTCTTATCGATTGAAAAACCCTCACATACTCCTAGTCCCAGCGTCTAGGAAACCCTGACATACTTCTACATGTAGGCCCAGCGTCTAGGAAACCCTGACATACTTCTACATGTAGTCCAGTGTCTAGGAAACCCTGACATACTTCTACATGTAGGCCCAGCGTCTAGGAAACCCTCACATACTCCTACATGTAGGCCCAGCGTCTAGGAAACCCTGACATACTTCTACATGTAGGCCCAGCGTCTAGGAAACCCTGACATACTTCTACATGTAGGCCCAGCGTCTAGGAAACCCTGACATACTTCTACATGTAGGCCCAGCGTCTCGGAAACCCTGACATACTTCTACATGTAGGCCCAGCATCTAGGAAACCCTGACATACTTCTACATGTAGGCCCAGCGTCTAGGAAACCCTGACATACTTCTACATGTAGGCCCAGCGTCTAGGAAACCCTGCATACTTCTACATGTAGGCCCAGCGTCTAGGAAACCCTGACACACTTCTACATGTAGGCCCAGCGTCTAGGAAACCCTGACATACTTCTACATGTAGGCCCAGCGTCTAGGAAACCCTGACATACTTCTACATGTAGGCCCAGCGTCTAGGAAACCCTGACATACTTCTACATGTAGGCCCAGCGTCTAGGAAACCCTGACATACTTCTACATGTAGGCCCAGCGTCTCGGAAACCCTGACATACTTCTACATGTAGGCCCAGCGTCTAGGAAACCCTGACATACTTCTACATGTAGGCCCAGCGTCTAGGAAACCCTGACATACTTCTACATGTAGGCCCAGCGTCTAGGAAACCCTGACATACTTCTACATGTAGGCCCAGCGTCTAGGAAACCCTGACATACTTCTACATGTAGGCCCAGCGTCTAGGAAACCCTGACATACTTCTACATGTAGGCCCAGCGTCTCGGAAACCCTGACATACTTCTACATGTAGGCCCAGCGTCTAGGAAACCCTGACATACTTCTACATGTAGGCCCAGCGTCTCGGAAACCCTGACATACTTCTACATGTAGGCCCAGCGTCTAGGAAACCCTGACATACTTCTACATGTAGGCCCAGCGTCTAGGAAACCCTGACATACTTCTACATGTAGGCCCAGCGTCTAGGAAACCCTGACATACTTCTACATGTAGGCCCAGCGTCTCGGAAACCCTGACATACTTCTACATGTAGGCCCAGCGTCTAGGAAACCCTGACATACTTCTACATGTAGGCCCAGCGTCTAGGAAACCCTGACATACTTCTACATGTAGGCCCAGCGTCTAGGAAACCCTGACATACTTCTACATGTAGGCCCAGCGTCTAGGAAACCCTGACATACTTCTACATGTAGGCCCAGCGTCTAGGAAACCCTGACATACTTCTACATGTAGGCCCAGCGTCTAGGAAACCATGAAGTACTCTTGCTCCCACTACCTGGGAAACCCTGTCATACTCCTAGTCCAAGCGTCTAGGAAACCATGACGCATTCCTGGTCCCAGCGCCTAGGATTCGCTTGAACTATTGCATTGTTCTTCTTTGCTCTCAGAGTCCTTACTGTGAACTATTGCATTGTTCTTCTTTGCTCTCAGAGTCCTGACGGTGAACTTTTGCTTTGATCTTCTTTGCTCATGGAATCTTGGCTGTGAACTTTTGTATTGCTATTCCCTGCTTTTAGGGTGCCGTGAACTGTGGACTTTTGTTTTGTCTTTCTCTGATCTCAGGGTCCTGGCTGTGAATCAATTGTAGCATTATGACGTGTTGAATTGGTTCGAATTAGTTCGATTCCGTAATCATTGGTAAAATAATACATCTTTATATGCTTCTTGTTTCCTTTTCAGTTATATGCCCAGCTGACTGTGACTGTTCAGATTTTGGAGTCGTCAACTGCCACGGCCGTGGACTGGAGAATGTTCCTGATCTCCCAATCAAAACAGCTTCTCTAATCTTGAGTGGAAACAAGATCTCGGCAATCAACCGAAATGATTTGGCAGAATGTAATGCATTACAATCAGCTGACTTCTCCAACAACTGGATTCAGAGGATTGAAAAGACAACATTTGAAAGTTTCAGCCAACTACGACAGCTATACCTGAATGAAAATAGAATTAACTTGGCAGACGGGAACAGCTTACCAATGGGAGTCCTTGACCCACTTCATGATCTCCTGGAACTAAGATTTCATAATAACGTCTGGAATGATAGTGTACAATATAGAGATGATCTCTTGGGAATGAAACCGAGACTCAAGATTTTGACGTTGGACAGTCCACAGGGGAATCCCGCTTTGCCGAAGATAGTTTCTCAGCTACAATCTTTAAAAAAACTGGAAATTCATGGCGGTTTGACTATGCTGAGGAACAACACATTACAGACATTAGAAAATGTGACGGTGGAGGAAGTGAGCTTGTTGAGTGAAAAGCTCGAAGTTCTGGAATCCACCTCTCTACATCACCTGCGATCTATGACGTCACTGGACTTGAGCCATAACAATAAACTTGGATTGGGCCGAAATCTTTCTCAGGCTTGGCCAGGACTGAAGCATACAAATATCACAAAACTATTTCTACGTAATGTGGTTCCTCATGCAGACACAGAGTCAACCCAATTACCTAAAGATTTCATCGTCAGTCTGAATGCAACAAAACTGCAGGAATTATACCTTGATTACAATGGATTGAATAAAATCGAAGGAAGTATGGCCAGAAATCTGCCATATCTTCAGAAACTCTCACTTTCCTACAACTTGTTTTCGACATACATAATTCCGTTGTCTATTGACATGTACCAAATGACGGAGCTCCACTTTATTGACATCAGCCACCACAATCAGTTCCCGGGTCTTACCGCTGTCTCTCACAGAGATACACTTGCCCTACCTCCCATGAGAACCGTCAACATTTTTCTACCACCGACTTTGTCAGTTCTGAATGTATCTGATGCATTGGTCTTTACACACTTTGATGTTAAAAAAGCAGTTATGCACACGCAAAGTGTTGATGTGGGTGTATTGGATTTTTCGCAAAATGCTTTTGGTGCACTCAGACAGCCAATTCTCATCCAACCTCCTCATAAAATGCGTGTTAAACTGCTGAATTTCACCAATTGTGACATGGACTGTTTGGTAGAGGATGTTTTCCCACTCGATTTGGAACTTGACACAATTGACTTGTCATATAACAATATGGGTGATTACATAGCTTCAGTTGTGAACGGATCGATGATGAGACAGTTCGGTGCTGTTCAACTCAAACAACTCATCCTTTCCAAAGCTGGGATCAAAGATATCCCCAACACATTCTTTGACACAATAAGTTCCCTGGAGAAAATCCACTTAGACGGAAATTCTTTGCTATCTTGGAAGGCTCCTTTGCATCACTTAAGGAATATGTCACTTTTGAATCTGGCTGGGAACTCGATACCATCTTTGAGCCCGAAGACACGTGATGAATTGGATTTTCTGGCTCAGAGACAAAATGTCACAGTGGACTTGTCAGGAAACCCTCTGGAATGTCAATGTGATAATCTCCAGTTCCTCAGCTGGTTAGACACGACAGATGTAAACATAAAGGACCTTCAGCAGTATGGCTGCTACATTCATGGACAACGGGTGGACTTCAAAAACCTGACTGGTATAATCCATGATATGACTATAACATGCTCAAGCACAGTTTGGGTTGAAATTACAGCAATATCAACCGCATTGCTGGTTGTGCTGGTTTTTATATCTGTGGTATTATACAGACATCGCTGGGATATCAGGTATATTTGTCTGAGGCTGGTACGCAACAGAAAGCTTGACCAATCAGCTTGCAGGAAGTACGACTTTGATGCCTTCGTTGCCTACCATCAGAATGACCTTAGCTGGGTGGCTCGAATGCTTATGCCTAACTTGGAGGAATCTGCGAACCCACTTGCTCTGTGCGTGCATCATCGCAACTGGATTCCGGGCCCGACTATTGAAGAAAACATCTCACGGAGCATTGAAGTCAGCAGGAAGACACTTGTGATTCTGTCCAAAAGCTTCCTGCGGAGTGGCTGGTGTGAGCTGGAGATGCAGCTGGCCAGGATGCGGGGACTCGAGGAAGGTGAAGAAGTGATTGTGGTTGTTGCGTTGGAGGAGATTGCATTGAGAGAGATGAGCAGCACCCTCGTCAACCTGAGGAGAACCAACACTTGGCTGGACTGGTATGAATATCAGAATGACCTCGAACAGTTCTGGTCACTACTGAGAGGAGCTCTAGGAGACCCACGAACAAACAACACTTCTCCAGCAGTTCCTACTGACAACGTGAGCACTCATTCTGACGACCCTCTTCTTGATTAAAATACAAAAGCCCATAGGCTGTATTGAGAATGTTAAATTGGAACAATCTGTGAATTGCATTTTAACGAGAAACGACAGAATTGGGTCCAATTTGCTTGGGTGTATCACAATACCAATTGTGAATAAATTTTGTACCAGTTTCAACTATAAACAGAGAGAATGTTTCTGTATTTATGTGTGGGTATGTATGTGAATACTCCGTAATATGTTTTGTTGGTTACTGTGTATGTTTTTTTTTATCATGCACCATACTTAGTTTTGATATCGTAACCAAGAAATTTGCAGAAAATGTGTATATAATATTATTTCTCTATATGTAGTGTTTCCACGTGATATAGCCAACTGACTGTGAATAAACTGTGAACAAAATAAAGGTGATTTACAACAATATACTGATAATTTGTCCAGTTGATAATACTGTCAAAATAGTTGGTAATACCCTGCAGTTTATCAGGCGAAGTCCATCTCCTTTCTCTCCGGATTGAGCCACTTCGAAAGTCAATGCTATGGAAAGCCGCACAGATGAGTATCGCACATAGAGAAGAGCAAAAGACAGCGTGCCAATGGCGGCTATCAAAAGACAATAGCCGAATGAGTCATGGCCCAACTCATCAAATAGCACCCCAGTTATGGTTGGTCCAATCATGTTACCAGCACATACCGCAACCAATAAAAGAGAGACAAGTAGTGACGTCAGATTCACGTGACGTTTTGTCAGAGAGGATCCCTCTGTGAATATGGATGACAGACTACAACATACACATACCTGCTGTATTTGCTCACCATTTCAAGCCCACCATACTTGAACACTATACAATGTACAGCATTCCCTGGGGTATGCGAGGCCTGGCATAAAAAAAAACCCACAAATGTCCTTAAAATGTACCTGATAAAAAATCATTTTACATGGGTTCGACAGTGGCAGTTTTTTGGCAGAGATTGTTGAATTTTACCTGTTATTATGCTCGACCAACCCCATGTGCCAGTTTACTCAGCACCTTTTTTTTCAAACGCTGCATGGTAAAACCACTAGCATTTTACTCTAGCTTCATCCATACACACACACACACACTGAGCTCACTATAGTAATTTCAGTATTAATGCAGGCCCCGAAGCCTTTTTACTTTGATCTCTACTTTGATTGTATCCCATTTATTCACACAGTTAATCAACCAGTCGATATCTACAAATCAAATCAACGCTGATTAGACATCTGCTTGAAAAGCCCACTCTGAATTCTGAGGAAGTTACAGGCCCGTGTCCAATCTTGGGTTCATTTCCCAAATCCTGGAACGTGTCTTATGCACCCAACTACAAACTTACCTTTCTGATATGAGCCTGTATGAAGAACCAGTGCAATCTGCAAACCATGCCAAACATAGCACGGAAACTTCACTCCTGAAGATGCAGGGTGATCTGTTGCTTCCGTTCGACAAGGGCGAGAAAGTTCTGCTTCTGCTATTAGACCACTCATCAGCATTGGACACGATAGACCATTCTTTGCTGCTCTCAAATATGGAAAATATTTCGGAAATTTCTCGACAGGAAAAGTACAGAAATTCTCATACATGCCTCCGTTCCATCACGAAAAGCCATACTCTCATACTCGGCCTCCCTGCACAACTTCTCAACCAACTGCAGCGAGTTCAAAATATTGCAGCCCATGTGGTAACAAGGACTAAACAGTTCAGCACATCTCTCCTATTCAAAAGGTGTTGTTCTTCTGTTACAAAGCAGCCCCTGTCATGTGGCATGGTCAAGTGTTGCTCCTTTGTTACAAAGCATTGCATGACCAAGCACCAGACTACATATCATCGCTCTTTGATCCCTGCATGCATACTCGCCAACTGCGCTCCTCATCGATGCACCAGCTTGAAGTGTCCAGAACACACACCCGTAACTAAGGGAAACGGGCGTTCTCAGCCGCAGCCCCTGTCATGTGGAATTCCCTTCCAGAGGATGTTAAAGACTGTGACAGTGTCAGTGGCTTTGAATCTAAATTGAAAACGTACCTGTTCTCCGAAGCTTATTGTATTATTACTCTCCAATAATTGTACTGATACTTTTATATTTTACTTTGTTATGTACTTATACATATCCAGTATATTTATCTATTCCATAATTATTACTATGTGTCAATTTCTTTCAAATATACATTTCTACAGTGGCTGATTCATGCCATAATGTGTTTGTCCTGAAGAGTTTTCAGCGCGACTTTAATTCTGACGACGGAAATGATAAAAATCGCGACCAAAACCTTTTCGCTGCAGCGGAAATAATCTCGCCGCAACCAAAACATTCTCGCCGCAGCGAAAATAGTTGTTGTCGCAACTGAAACATTTTGGTCGCAACGAAAACTATTGTTGCCGCGATCAGAACATTCTCTCTGCAGCGAAAACTATTGTTGCCACGACCAATACATTTCTGCTGCAGTGAGCATAATTACCACCGCGGCGATAATTGCACTTAACTTTGAATATTCGCCGCGGCGATAATTGCAATAACAAAATCAGTTGTTCTCTTTGAGGTGATGAAAGAAAAACCTTCTAACAAGTATGGCCATTCTCGCCGCGGCGATATTTTTTTTCGCTGCAGCGAGAATGTTTTGGTCACGGCTATAAGTATTTAAATCGCGGCGAGAACAATTTCGCTGCAGCGAAAATGATTTTGGTCGCAACGATAATGTTTTTGCCACATTATCGTCGCGAATTTAATTCGCGGCGAGAATGTTTTCGCCGTAGCAAAAACGTTTTGGTCGCGGATTTAATGATTTTGGTCGCGATTCAAACACTTTCAGTCGTCACAATTAAATTCGCGACCAAAACTATTCGGGAGAAATGCATTATGGCATGAATCAGCCACCGCACACTTCTTATAATTATAAATTTTTTTATGCTAAACGCACTGATTATATTCTATGTACTCTGTTTCTTTTGCGCTATATAATAATGAAGTACACATACTGAACATAAGACGTGTCACACCACAACCCCCCCCCCCCCCCCCCAATTTGACTGATTTGGGTTTTAAAAAATCACCTAAATTAAAAGTTTATCTGTTGGTTTTGATAAAGCAATATCTGATGTTGTGGCCGAGAGAAGTTGAGTTTCCTTCGTTGTTCAGTATCTATGTTTTGACAGGGGATGACACTTCTTTTGTCCGGTGTGTACTATTATTATTAAATCCACGACAACACATTGAACATATGACTCACATCATCCAATCATGTTCCAGCTCAAATTGACCCCTTTTATAGATTTGACTCGACATTCTCCCGGACTTACAACACTACTTTCCCTCCGTGAACTTTATTCTGATTCGGATCAATGAGTTAGAATTCATTATTTTGTGGTGGGTTATTGCTTGCAGAATTACAGAATATATTCCGTCGCAAAGTGAAGTACTTTTATGGCGCATAGTGGATGTTAGGGTCCAGGCATTAATCATCAGGTGAGGGTTGAGTAAAAAAAAAATGCCACTCCCGATCCGGAACAACAGTCTGAGCCCAACACAACAGCACGTACTACGGCTGAACACGGTGCCAACATAGATGAAAGCAGGCCAGCAGCACACTGCCACAGACTATCCACGGACCACCCCATTTCATCCTGAATAAAAATGCCAGTACTTTAGATGAATATAAAGCCATTAGCAATAAGCCTGGACCAGCAAGTCAACACGTGGTCAACACTCAACACGTGGTCAACACATAAGAATTCAGACCATCGATGATAATCATTAATGAGCTTCGAACTGTCCTGGACCATCCTGGACACGTCATGGTCCTCCCCAGATTACCCAGGATTGCGAAATAGTTCTAGAAATTCCTAGCTAATCTGATCACACATGCCATATTTTACGTCTTGTCAATATGGAAGAGCATATATTTTTTAGTCGGTGATTTAGTCAATAAGGAAGAAATCAGTTCTGACTTCGAGGTTTGAATCTACATATACCACTATTTTTTCGACATTAGAGCGTTAGGACCTCAACTCTCTACATGTCTATGTGCTGAATTGTTTATGGAGGTTCCATTTATGGCATCCGTCTTCATCTTTTTTGCAAAGTTAATGCGACTAAAATGCCAAGAATTATATACTAGCACGGTACATATATATTCATCTGTTTCGGCTGACACAAATGAATATATATGCACAGAATTGGAGGAAATTGTCTATTTGGAATGTTTTAGGACGCCATTGGGATACAAATCTGCAGCCAGCACCTGATTGGCTGAATAGTTGGTCGTTCGGCAATCATCGGAAACCTGTGCTGTCAAAATGCAAAAGGTCCATTGACGAAAATCCCACTGTTTTAATTGAGCTGTGAATAAAGTTTAACAATAGTATTTGAATTTACAACTCAAAGCATTTTATGATGCTGGCTTCTTATAATTGCATGAATGGAGGGGTCGTATTTTTGTTTTGGATCTTGGTGGTTGGTCATAGACCTTTTTAGGATATCGGTGAGGAGGGGGGAGGGGTCGTCGAACTTTCGGGAAACTCGTTTATTGAGAAATGCACTCAAATGTCAGAAATTTCGGGAATAATTGTACTATTAGGATATTTACATCATATTCGTGAACGCATCATTCATTCATCACGTCATGTGCTTATCAAAGCGATAGACTTATGATCTCGGTATCATCTTCGACTTGTGACAAACGACATACATCTTATGACCATTTCCTTGCCATTTGTTCCCGATAGTGAAATTTATTGCATTATTTATCTGCCTGATCAATGATCCGCCTATCTCATGTAATTTTTATGATTATAGTTCAGATAAAACTTCAAAGACCCAGTCGACATAGATGAATATATGTACCATGCTAGTATATCATTCTTCGCATTTGAGTCGCAGTTACTTTGCAGAAAGGATGAAGATGGATGCCATAAATTATGGTACTGGAATTCTATGCTTTGTGTACATGTGTATCACGATCATCACTGCCAAATGCACAGATACTGGTGAGTTTCGTTACTATTTCAAGTCAATTGTGTCTATACATAGACCTTTCACTTACAAGTCTATTAGAGCAAGTGCTCATTCGTTTTTTTTTCTCACCTTCCACCATGGTGTTCTATAGTGATAATCCTGCCATATCAAACTGTGGTAAATTATGTCATATGTCCAATATCACTGTAGGCATCAACAGAAGAATATTGCAATGATCTCCAAACTTAATTCCATGGGAAGATACCAGTTTTCCCCAGTTGAATTTACATAATTTGAAGAAAATTCTAATGAGTTTGTTGTGTCGTGATAAATGCGCTTCTGTTGGTACCACAGTTCGTGAGTTATGTCTCAATACAAATGGTGTCCTGCTTCAGTCTGATGAAGAATGTCATGAGGTCCACAAAGTTACTTCCGAGATACGTGTGAACTGATGGTAATGTTATCCACTCAAACATGTACACTGTTTATTCGATGTTTATTATATATATTTGCACCAAATGTGCACAAGTACTAAACAAAATATGATACATAACAGAAGTATAGATTTAAACATCACATTACCAGGCATTCCCCCATTTTCACGAACGGAAACCAGAAGACAAAATATATACATATATCTCCATTTTCCAATTTCAAATATGAAACTATCACTTTCACAAGAATATTACTTTATTGAAAAAAAATGTTAATGCCTGAATTCGGAAACAGTGCCCTGGCATGGGCGAATGATATCCATCAGTCAATTTCAACGCTACACATTGTGACAAATAACGTTGTTCAGGTCGTTATCAGGCCTTTATCGGATGTATAGTGGGATGTATTGTTGTGCAACAAAGAGAGAGTCCGGCGAATTAATTAATCCGAATTATTATGGATGATAAAAGTCCGATGACGCTCACGGCTACAACCGTACGTAATCCCGATAAGTCCATGATGACTAATAACCCGACAATGTTCTTTTTGATTATATCCAAGTCCACAATATTAAGTTCTCTTAAGATTTCTTCTGTAATATCTCAACATGGACATCTTGTCTTGTCAAAATCCAATTCTTCATTTCCGAAAGGCACGGGGCATGTGCTGAGTGTCTGAGTGCTGAGTGAAAGTTTCCCGCCTCGTGCAACGGAAGTCGTGTATGATAGGTTGGACATGATGTCATGTCTGGGTGGGTGTGGCTCAGTGTCTGGAAATGTTCTGATTGGTGAGTGTGTAGAGTATGATGTCCGTGTCTGCAATGTTTACATGTGCTGTGGTGGCTGTGACGGTGCACATAAGATGGAATAATGTGAGTATTGATCTTGTGCTGAATCTGTGACGTGTATGTGGAGAGAGAGAACGTGTGAGGGAGGGTTTTGAGCGGTTACAGTTATGAATATTCTACAATATGATGTATAAAATCATATTCGAATGTACTCTTTACGGGCGTGCCACACTTGACTATTCGGTGGTCGCCCGGCAATGAAAGTTTAAAATTGGGGTCTTTCTTTTAATAACCTTCATTTTAAAAGATGTCTGCAAAACATCGATATACATCACATCAATGGCATAGTATCTGTTTATCTCTACCCAAGGGGCAAGTGTTTTCAGTCACATAGAAACCTGAAACATAACACAGAGAATACACCAACACAAGAACATAAATGTAGATGAAACAAGACAAAGGTCTATTTTGGTTTGTTAGTGGAGTAGCCTCACGGAGATATCCTCATCGACATGGCTGGACGTGTTACCTTCTCGTAGGCTGCTTGTTGACTGGAGTCGAGTGACAGCATGGGATGTCGCTGACCTGGCAACTGGTTTATAAGGCTGAGGCAGTGGTAGGCAGTTAAAACCTCCCTTGGCAGACAGGGCTCTGCGGACACTGGCGAAAGAACTGTATCATCAGAGATAAGTGATGGCTGGACTGGGCTCCTGCCTATCCTTGATCCAGGTGTAGATGATGATGCTGACGTCACATTGAGCACAAGGGTTCTCCTCCTGGACATAGGGCGTTGGAGTGTGGCAGGTGGAGGGGTGTTGCTTCGAGGGTGGTGGCGGCAACAGGGAGTTACTCTCAGGACCTGCTTTCATACCAGTGCCTCCAGTGTGAGAGGCATTGATAGGCGTGAACTACCGAAGGTGCTGTAGATTTTTTATGGTTACTCTGCCAGCCATCACCACGGACTATGTACTGATGGATCTGTCGAACTTATATCACTCTCCCAGTACATTCCCATCTCTGTAGTTGATTTTCCCTCAAAGTTCTGCAGATAGACATGGTTACCAACCTGCAATGGTGGAAATGTGTGTGTGTGTGGTCACTCTACTTCTTGCTTTCACGGGGGTGGCGATGGGCAAGGGCCAACTCGTTGTGGGACATCAACTGTGTCCAAGTTTCGTCAGGAGAGTACCTACCCAATGAGACGGGTATGACATTACGGATTGGCATGTCAAAAAGTATCATTGGCAGTGGATGCTCGGGGTCAATGAATTCCTATACATCAGCATTGCCCTCTGGAACCTGTCAACATCGAGTGAGTCTGCAGGGCTGATGTATAGTCCATTAACAACCGCTTCACTGTCTTAACACCATGGTCTGTCATTCAGTTGGCATGTGGGTTTGTTACTGGACTGATCATGCTTCTGACACTCCAGTCCTTCCAGAGAACTAGGGACTGCCATCAGATGTTAAATCATCTGGTATACCAATAGCAACAAACGTCTCACACAATCTCTTGATGAAACCAGCTACTCCAGATTCTGACTAGAAGAACACGGGCCAGTTAGAGTAACAGTCCACAGTATTCACCATCATTGTTCTTGCGGGTGAAGTATTCACTGTAGACCATCTGCAAGGGATAAACTTGGGGCTTTGTAACTGAAAGGAGGTTGCATTTCGCAACATGGTGACAATGAATGTAGCGATCCCTCACAATGTAGCAATATCAATAATATAGTTTCGAGCCAATACACAGAATCCAGGGTCAGCGCTAGTATGGTGCTGTCACGATGTATGTCGGCCTTTCTGGATAGTTGGTCGAAATTTGGTGGAAAGACTTTTCTGTGGCCCATCAGAACAAAACTGTCAAAAACATACATACTTGAGGTATATATATATATGGAATGGGCACAGCTCACATGGGACAGCCATGGCATCAGCTGGGTAACCCACCACCACTTATTTAATGATGCTGAGGAACGTTCCGACTGAGGCTATAGCTTCACGAACCATGTCGATTGCTACTTTACATAGAGTGAGTCCAGATTGCTACTCGCCCCTGCAAGTGTGAAGGTGTCATTGGCAATATCCATACCCCTGTCGTGTTGGTAGATCAGGGTAGTGTTTTCTGACTTGGAGATCTCTGACCCTCCGGGGCAGATGGAGACGTTCTGGCAGGCTGACGGGATGCCTTGGCGCAGCATCAGGGTCTCAGTTCTTTCAGCCTCGCACGTGTATGATTATGAACCTGTACGACAAGGACTCCTTCTTGAGGTTGAGCGGGTGTCTTTTGTAGATGTCAGGGAGAGACTGATGGTTATTTGGAACTTGAATGAGTGGCTTGTGGTCAGTGGCCATAAATCCAAAATGTACATACCAGCATATAGTAGTGTGTTTGATGGAGCACATAGGCAATAGCCAAAACTTCACTTTCGACTTGAACATACCAACTTTCTGTGTGATGAGTGAATTCTCTGCGAGCTGGGTTGACCTACTACCAACCAGACATATTTCCCATTCATCACGAGAGCAGACGGGAGTTTGAGTCATACATTGGCAAAACTTCTAAGTTCTGCATCATGAAGAACTCAAAGCCATCGACAGACCAGTCTGTGGCAACAATAGGGTGAAAAAGGCCAGCACCCTACTACATTTCATTGAAATTGTTCTTCAGTCCAGATGAACCTGATTGAATGGCCAGAGAAGATTTGAGTGAGGATTGGAATGACTTCTTCTGCTGCATCATGGTGAAAACATAGGATCATTGGTTATCAATCCGAACCAGGCCCTGGCACCATTGATATGTGTTAATGTGTGGTAGTTCATGATGGCATCAAAAGTTCTCGCTGGGTCGGAGTTTTGTCAGAGTGATAGACATTCCTGCAAACTCAAGTGTTCTGAGCGAACTGGATTTTCTCGGGATTCAGAGTGATGTCATTATGTGCCCATAGAAAAAGCCACTCATATGTCTGGAGGAAAGCCACCCTCGATGGACTAAAACAAAATGCAAGTGTCACACATATCCTTATTAACCTGTTTGGGAAGCTGGGGATAATGGCATCAAAATGCTGGTTGTAAGCATAACCACTGGCCAACAAGTCTTGAAAAGTCACCTTGTACCCGTACAATCCCCCATGATGTGATGAACGTGATGCCATACACGTCTTCTCCTCAAATGGGCACCCAGAAGTAGCCATTTGACATGATCGGCGAGGTGGAGTAGGCTTGGAACGTGATGAGTTTGGCAGACGGAGTGCCAATTTCGTGGTTGCAGCTCCACCAGACGTGTTGGGGGACAATCAGCCTTGCTTGTCACGACCATGCTCAAACACCATGTCGTGTGTGTTGGCACTGACATGTTCCAGAACCCCAATACGAACGTCCCTCTCCAGGACAGCATAAACTTCTCCTGTTAGTCGATGAGGACAAGTGTGATGGGAATAACACACTGAAAAATCGCATACCACATTTCTCAACGGAATAAAGATCATGAAATCCCCAAATTTGCTAGAATTCCTGTGATCCGATTTGTGTCCAATATTTAACATTGGGGTAGATTGCAAACTTTTTCAGTTGAATGATGAAATTTGTTGACAAAATTGGATTTGATTGATTGATTTAACCATCCTAAACAAAGTTATTGCTGAACATCAAATGAGATTTTGCGTTGAATATGAGAATAGTAGTCAAGCAACCACTCCTTGAGGGCCGTAACATTTTCCCTCTGTGCCTTGAAATCCAGGGGTCAACGTTGTGGATTGCACCCACTGAGAAACGTTATATTTGGTGATGTTCTTGTGAGAACTGTTCTAAAAACATACATGGGAGGTCTTGTAATGATAGTCTCATTTACCACGAGAAAACATTTGCTGCAAAATGTGGTGAAATGACCTTTAAAAGCACATCTAGCATACTTGAATGTCCAGACCTCGCAATGCTTGGATCATTCCTCTGCCCGCGAGATGGACCACCACATGCCCAGCATTTTGTTCGAGATGGAGAGGCTGGTATCAAAACGTAACTTGTAGCATCAGCAGATATTCCCATGGCGAACAAGATATCTGGATCAGTGATGCTTTTCACCAAATTGTCCTTAAAGTACTAGGAACATGAAAATATGAATTGAACTCAGATGAGAGATCTAGTTTTGCTGAGTAAAATGTTTTTTACCGCATCCCAATATCTCTATTGGTTAAAAAGTTATGGCGATTTGAATGTCACATTTTGGCAGGATATAACATATGCTGTATTGAACACTTCTGGGTTTTTGGAGAAGCTAATTAGTATGCAAATGAGGTATTCGTGACGTAGAAGGGGGAATATTTTTAATTAGGCAACTTTGAGTCTTAATATAATTGTTCTGTTCAGAATTATTGCAAACCTCAATTTTACACATTGATAGGAATAGTCAATAATCAGTGTTGTTCCAAATTTTATTGTTGCCATGGTGACTATTCACCTGCTGGAGTCCCTAGCAACCACTGGTTGCTATGGGCCCTAACTACCAGAAACAAGGGTTTTGACAGATTTTGGTTATTGTATTGTGACGTTTGGTAATGACTTGTTTTCGGTGTGGCCCAAAAAACCTGGTTTCTCTGATCGTATAGACTTTATGTAACTCCCGCTCGTTGTGATTCGAGAGCCGTCACTAATCTGGCGTTCCCCAACGCTGGTGTATCATCACTCCGTAGCTTACCGGCTTCACTTAGGCAAGAAGCAACTCAGATGTAAATAAATTGAAGATTTATATACATCAAATCAACTTACAATTGTATGGCTGGTCACCCACGTGACGTACAAATATGAAGTTCAGACATGGAGCACTGTATGATCACATTTCAAAAATAAATAGTGCACGAGGGCACAACTAAAAAGAGTTCTTAGCCGGCGGCGTCTCTCTGTCCCGTCCCGTTGAAGTTTCCCGTCCCGTTTAGTCGAATGGTTTCTCCAGGTAGTCGGTCTAATCCCGGTTGACTCTAAGGCCCTGAAGAAGGAGTCGTCCGCACGGAGTTCGTCGAGTCCCTTGGCTGTGGCGGTGACGATCTCCCCACGGTCGATGTCGCTGTTGCAGTGCTCCCAGAGCGGCCGTCCACTCTCCCTTATATAGCCAGGGTGGCTGCGCGCGCATCTTCGTCCGCGAACGTATCTTCCGCACTCTTCTCCACGTGGTGAAGACTGCGTCCGCGAACGGTTCTTCCGCGAAGGCTCCTCTTCCGCGAACGGTTCTTCCGCGAAGGCTCCTCTTCCGCGAACGGTGCTTCCGCGACTGATGCTTCCGCTGATGATGCTTCCGCAATCGTGCTTCCGCGAACGGTTCTTCCGCGAACTATGCTTCCGCTGATGATGCTTCCGCAATCGTGCTTCCGCGAACGGTTCTTCCGCGAACGGTGTCTTCGCAAGTGGACTTTGTAGATCACGTGACCGTTCCTAACGAACGTTTCAGCGCGGCAGTTGCATGGTTTTGTTACAACTCCACCCTTTCTGGAGATCAACGTCCCCGTTGATCCTTTCTCTCTCTTCTTTTCTCTTCTTCCTCCTTCTTCGTCTTTTCCTGCCTGTCTGTTGTTTACAGGGCTCTCTCCCTCCACTTCACTGGCGATCCACCTCGCTTTCGGACGTCTCCGCCAGCCTGTCCCGAGTGTCTGTATATGCTCGGAGCTGTTCCCGGAGCAGCTTGGTCTCTCGGACGTGGGCTCGCAGCTCCTTCCGGTGGCTCTTCTCTCGTTGAGAGGCCTCCCCTCGCAGCTGCAGCACCTCGGCCTCGAGCTGTCTCCGCTCCTCCTTGGCTTGGAGCCGAGCCTCCGCTTGGGTGAGGTGGCGTCGTCCCATGGCTATCGTGGACGCCAGGTCCTCCAGGGCCTTCTCTCCGGCAGTGACCGCTCTGCCCAGGCCCTCCACATACGGTCGCAGTTGGTCCTCCTCCTCCGGAACGGGCTTGAGGTACCAACTCAGGTCTAGGGGCTTGTAGGTAGGGGCCGAGTCTCTGGGAACGGGGGGTCCGTCGTCCTCGGGGGTGGGGGCCTCCGGGGATTCCGCCTCTCTCCGCTCCTGCTGAGACTCCGGTTCCTCTTCGCTATTCGGGGGGTCGTCCTCGGGGTCTGGGGCGTCCTCTGACCTGGGGGCGTCCTCCCGGGAGCTTGACGGCGTGGAGCTGGTCGTCCCGCTGGCCGCAAAGCTGACAGTCTTCAGCTCAGGGGCAGACACAGTAGCCGGACCATCTCGGGGGTTGGACACGGGCGTGTCGGTCGTCGTCCTCCTCCGCCCTGGCTTGAGGGTGTTGCCGCTGGCATGCGACGTCTCATGCCGGTCTCTGTCAGCTCGGCGGGCGAATCGCTGGCTGCACATCTTGCAGAGGTGCCGCCCCTCCTTCTGCGTGTGTTTGGTCGCCACGTGTCGGCTAAAGTTGGATGCCGTCACGTGGATCCGGCAGGGGCTGCACCAGCGTCGCCCTCTCTCGGTAGACAACTTCCGGGCAGGGGACCGTCGACCTCCTCGGGGCTCCTCACGACGCTCCCGGCTCCTCGAGCGCTCCCGCTTCCGGTCAGGCTTGTCTGTCTTGGTAGGTGGGTCGCTCATCTTGTCGACTTCAAGGGGCAGAAAGTCAGCCAAGTCGAAATCTGGAACGTCCCCGAAATCTTCGTCTGCAAATGCGGGTATCTCAATGATCTGCAGAGTTGGTGTGTTCATGGTTGAAGTGATGACGGAATCGTAGGCCGGCCTGCTTATACAGAAAAGGCGCGGACCAGGGATCTGGGGGGAAAAAGCATTGTCGTCGAACGAAATAACGTTTTTCGCTTGCTTCCGCGAATGGTTCTTCCGCGAACCCTGCTTCCGCGAACGCTGCTTCCGCGAACGCGCTTCCGCGAACGGTACTTCCGCGAACGCTGCTTCCGCGAACGCCGCTTCCGCGAACGGTTCTTCCGCGAACGCTCCCGTCGTCGTTTACATCGTTTGGACTGCATTCCCGCCGTTTTCCACTCGTCCCTCGTCATCACTGGGGGTCCGGACTGGGGTCACATCGTCCGGATTGGGTATCCAGGCGTCGGTTTCAGGGGTAAACCAGCACCTTTTTATATTGTCAATGTGGACATCTTTAATCTTGCCACCGGGTCGATCTTGTATGGACACCATCCATCCGAGATGAGACTTCACAACGAGATAAGGTCCCGTCCACCCTAGTCCTAGTTTTGGTCTAGCCTTTGGAGGGTACCAATACATCACCCAGGTGCCCACCGGAAAATGTCGAGCGGCTGATTTCACGTCATGATGGCGCTTTTGTCGCACCGTAGCCGTCTTCAGGCACTCTCGGGCAGTCTCATGAGCTTGTATGGTGGCTTCCTTCACCCATTCGACGTATTCGGACGCACACTCGGGGACTGGTCCTCCCAAATTGTCCGGTTTCGTCCGGTACCTCAGGTCCAATGGGGTGGTTGCCTCCCGTCCCATCATCATTCGAAATGGTGTACACCCGGTGCTTTCGTGTACTGATGTTCTATAAGTCGCCATCACGTAGGGCAGATGGTCGTCCCAGTCGTCATGGTTCTCGTCCACGACCACGGCCAGAAGGTTCAGCAGGGTCCGGTTGAATCGCTCGACCATCCCGTCTGATTTGGCGTGATAAGGGGTCGTCTGAGTCTTCTCCCCTCCTAGGATCTTGATCATCTCAAGGAAAAGCTTACTCTCGAACTCTCGTCCCTGGTCGGTATGTATCTTGGCTGGCATTCCCAGGCGGCACACGAACTCAGTCACAAAGACGTCCGCCACCGTCTGAGCCTCATGGTTGGGTAGAGCGTAGGCCTCAGTCCACTTGGTGAAATAATCACCCACGACCAGTATATACCGGTTCCCAGAATTGGTGATCGTTCCAGGCTCCAAAATGTCCATGGCCACCGTTTCTAGTCGATCGCCTACCGGTAGATTTCCCATGGGGTGGTACTTGGGCCCCGGTCACGGCTTTCTCCCACTACACTTCAGGCACTCCCGGCACCAACGCTCCACGTCCTTCGTCATACCCGGCTAGTACATTCTCGCTTTTAGTCGGTGGACTGTTTTGGTGACTCCCTGGTGGCTCATCAGCTTGCCGGTGTGGACCTCCTTCATGACGGCGCGTCTCAGGACCTGTGGAACGACCAGTTGATGGATTGGTGCGTTCTGGCAAGCCGCTTGGTACCGCCGGTACAGAAGCCCATCACGTAGCTCCAGCTGGTCCCACTGTTGCCACAGAGTCTTCATTTGCTGACTTTTTGTTCTGACTTCGGGCCATGCAGGTCTCTCAGTGAAAATATTCTTCCACCCGAGGATGCCTCCAACTTCAGGGTCGGCTCGTTGAAGGGTCACTAGGTCCTCCTGGGAATAACCATTCAGGACCTGGGCCTCCGGGGCTCCCTCCATCGGATTCCGGCGTCCTCTCGTAGCCATAGCCCGCGTGACAGCTAGCATTTGTTTGTCTGGATCTCGGACCACAGGGTTGGGGCATGGGTCCAGGAAGGGCTCCTCTCGGCAGCGCATCCACACGTCGGCCGTCGCGCCGATCGCTGCTCCGGCCACAACCTCCGGTCCCAAACCATGCAGTGCGAGGAGCATCATCAGGAGAAACCAAACCCAGGCAGAGGGGCGGAGCTGATGCAGGGTTCTGCAGACGCTCCTGGCTCCTTCCTCCGTCTGTGGGGGGCTCCGGTCAGGCAGGCACTCCTTGGTCGGCTGGGTAGTCGTCCTCGGGTCCTCCTGGCAGCGCACCTCCCAGATCTGGAATATCCCGACTCCATCTCCGCAATAGTAGTCCTCCGTCCAGGGCTCCACAGGGACCTCCCGCAAGATGTTAACTTGAGGTCCTCCGGGGCTCCATCCTTCTCCGCTGATCGGTGGAAGCAGATCCTCGTCAGAGAGGTCCTCCAGGGGTAGGGGACACTCCTCCTGAGTCGGACAGGCCTCCTCTTCTCCTTCGGGTCTTGTGGTGTGGCGAGGGGCGGGACAATCCGGTCTCCGGCACTGTCGGCATCTGGACATCCCGTCTGCATTCCCGTGTTGTACTCCCGGTCGGACCTCACACCTGAAGGCGTAGCTGGCGATGCGAGCTGCCCATCTAGCGATCATTCCTTCCGCATCCCGAAAGTTCAGTAGCCACTTGAGAGAGGCGTGGTCGGTTCGTAGTAAGAACGCTCTCCCCCACAAGAAATGTCTGAAATGGTGTATCATACTGACGACGGCCAGGAGCTCCCGCTTGGTGGTGCAGTAATTCCGCTGGGTGTCCCTCAGGGTTCTGGAAGCATAGGCGATCACCCGCTCTCGTCCGTCCTGCACTTGGGATAAGACACCTCCCACTCCGTAGCCGCTAGCATCAGTATCTAAAATAAATTCTTGGTCCATGTCAGGGTACACCAGCAGGGGGTGCTCGGTCAGGGGTTGATGAGCGCCTCGAACGCCTGCTGATGAGCCTCGCTCCAATGGTAGTTGACTTCCTTCTTTAACAGGTGGTTGAGGGGTCCCACTCGGGTGGCAAAGTCAGGGATGAATCTGCGGTAGTACCCCACGAACCCAAGGAAGCTCCTTAGTTCTGTCAAGGTGGTCGGAGGAACCATTTTCGTTACAGCTTCGACCTTGGCAGGGTCGCACTGGATGCCTAGGTCGGACACGACATGGCCCAGGAGGTTGACCTGTTGTCGAAACAGCTCACACTTGGCGGGTTTCAGCTTCAGCCCGGCAGCCTGCAGTCTCCGGAACACGTCCTCGAGGTTGTCCACAGCTTCTTGGAAAGTCTTTCCAAGACAGACGACATCGTCCAAATAAATTAGACAACGCTTCCATTGGAGTCCCCTCAGTGCCAGCTCCATTAGACGTTCAAAAGTAGCCGGGGCCGTCGCCAATCCAAACGGCATCACTTTAAATTGATAGAGTCCACTACGGGTAGTGAACGCCGTCTTCTCCTTGTCCCTGTCGTCCATCTCGACCTGCCAGTAACCACTAGCCAAGTCTAGCGTCGAAAAATATCGTCCTCCTGACAAGGTATCAAAACTCTCGTCGACTCGAGGCAGGGGGTACGCATCCTTCCGGGTGACATCATTTAGACGGCGGTAGTCGACGCAAAATCTCAGTGCACCATCCTTCTTTTTCACTAGCACGATTGGAGACGACCATGGACTGTCGCTTGGCTCCACAACGTCAGCTTTCAACATCTTGTCGACCTCGTCCTCGATCAGCTCTTGTTGGTAGTACGGGGCTCTCCTCAGAGGCTGCTTGATCGGGGGGTGATCTCCCGTGTTGATGACGTGTTTCGCCAGGGACGTCCGGCCCAACCTCCCATCTGGTCCCATAAAGACCTGCTGGTGGCGTCGAAGGAGATCGCTGACGACCTCCACCTCCTTTTCCGTCAAGTCCGGATGCATTCCCTCCAGGAGCGGTTCTAAATGCTCCGGGCACTCTGGTGTCTTCGTCGACAATTCTGCGTGCATGGCGTGCACTCTGGTTTCGGGCTGCTCAGGCGTCCGGTTCCGCCACTTGGTGGAGTTTGGTGTAAGGGGCTCATGCTCCCTCCCGCTCTCCTCCCGGTACCACTGTTCCCTTTTAGGTTCATTCTGGGTTGTTTTCCCTCCATCGGGACGAAATCCTAGGTCGATCACGGCCTCTATTCCGTGAAGCTCAGCTAAGATGGTCCCCATCAGCACAGTGCAAGCTCCTGCGCCGGCGTTCAGAAGTACCACCGGTACCAGGTGTCCTCGGGGTCGTACCAGGGCTCGTCCCACTACGAGGGGGTCGTCCTCCAACGGCTCTCTTGCGGACTGCACGAGGCCGGCCTTCGGAACTCCTCCCTCACTTCCTGTCAGCTTGAGGTCCACCATCATCTCTGAAAAGGGTGGCAAGACGACCGTCTCCTCCGTCACCAGTGTGTAGACGGCGTCCTCGTGGCCCGAGCTCATCACTACGGTAGTGTCGCCCACCTGCCACTCGCCCTTACGCAGATCCAGCTATCCCCCAATCTGTTGAAGTACATCAAGCCCCAACACTCCCGGGATCCCTAGTTTGGCTACCAGTACGTCTGCCGACACGAGTCGTGTGCCCAGTAGAAGTTGAACTGTCATCTCTCCTTGAACCTGTAAGTAGTCTCCGGTTGCTGCCCGTAACCTCATTCTCGTCTGCCTTATCATTGCTTTATGTTCGTCATCCATTTGGTCGAAGAGACACTCGTCCAGAACGGTGGAAGAGGCACCTGTGTCCACCAACATACGAGTCGCCTTCCCCATAACGTGGCACGCCGCATACCACGCCAATGTGCCTGGGCACCGGCTGACAGCAACACCACCTGGCCATTTCTGTCAATCTTAAGAGAGCTGCCACTCTCCTCAGGGACGCCGCCCTGGATAAGTACTGAGTCGTCCACCCACAGTGATGCACCACCCTGGTCCTCTCTGTCAGTCTTAAGGGAATCACTCCCCTCGGAACCGCCGCTCCGGATAAGTAATGAGTCGTCCACCAGCAATAGCTGCTGCGCTGGCCCCTTGGTCATTCCGCTCCACCGGCCCTCCGTCTCCTCTTTCACGGCCGCTTGTGGTTCAGTTGCATAGGGGGGTCCCTGCTGTTTCGCAGCCTCCAGCCTCAAGGTTGTAACCTGTTGGTTCTCCTTGCTGCTAGCAGAAACCTCGTTGATGTCTCCGTGGGTCCCCAGACGCTCCACGGCTCCATCGGTCTGCATTTCGTTGACGTCTCCGCGGGGCATTAGACGCTCCACGGCTCCATCGGTCTGCATTTCGTTGACGTCTCCGCGGGGCATTAGACGCTCCACGGCTCCATCGGTTTGCTGTACATTGGCACTCCCGTCTGTGTTGACAGGCTTGCCCTCCAAATAGTCGAGAATTCGATCCTCGAGCTCCTCCTGCGCCCATCCAGTTACTTCGGATGCACACCGGAAAAACTTATTAAAAATCTGTGAAACTAAAAATTCCCCCCTGGCAATGTGTTCTTCACGTCTTCGTCGAGCTTCTCGCCTGTGAAGCCGTGCACACACCTGCCAATGGCCCATACGGTTGGGGGCTGGTATGAGCCCTACTGGTTTTCCGACTCCTCGTCTGTTAAACTGTTCCGCTCACCAATCTCCTCGATTAGTCGACTCAAGCGCTCCTCCTTGGTCCGAGGTGGCGGCCGATCTGGACACTGGTACTTCCGATGACCCGGCTTCCCACAGTACCAACAGTCATCTGGTCCCGGCCTAGCGCTTGGTCCCTTGTTCTCAGCAGTGGCGGCCCTCGGCTTGATGGATAGCACCTGCTCACACAGCTCGATTAGTCGATCCAGCTTCCTGTCTTGGCTCTCAAAGAGCCCCTTGAAGTAGGGAAGTCTGAGTAGACCCGCTACGTTCGGCTGGTTGCTCTGCTGCCCACTGGTGGTAATCTCGCCTCCCTGCTGGTTCTTTAATAGCTGTAGGACCCGTCCTAGAGCTGGCTCGGAGTCCTCCGACTCTATGGACATCACCGGCTTCCCAGGCTTGGGTTTGACACATTCGTACTGGGTCACGAACGCTATGGCCTCCTCCATGGTCTTCATCTTCCTCATGAGCGCCATCACCTTCATGTCCCCATCTGGATGGCCCTTCCAGAAGTGGTCTAAGGCGATAGCCTCCTGAGCTGCGGAGTTCAGATCCGGATAACCACGGCCGGCCAGTCGCTGCAACTCATAGTCGTACTGCTGGGGTGTCTCTGCCTTCCTGCGGGTTCTCTGTCCCAAGGTCGCCTTGTAGGACTCCTCCTGACAGTCAGGGTCGAATCGTAGGGTCAGCTTGTCGGTCAGAACGTCGATGTCCCTCCGGTCTGCAGGACTCAGGCTGGTCAGCATTCGTCGCGCCTCTCCTGTCAAGCTCCCGGCTAAGTAGACGCCCTGTTCCCGCTTGCTCCATCCGTTGACCTCTGCGATGACGTCAAAGTGGGCCCGGTACACCGGCCACTCTATGGAAGTCCCATCGAACTTGTCAGGGGTCATCATCTTCCGGTTCCTTCTGCCGTTCTGATTCCAGGCTGTGCTGTCCTCGGACGACGAGTCCTCCTGCCTCCGTCTCGGCCTAGGGCTTCGTCGGTGCAGCGGCGGTCCCCGCCTCGGTGGTCTCCTCCCCCGTCCTGGGTAACCATGGCTGCTGTCGGTCCCTCCATCAGATGAAGGCCCCTCATCGCCCGATGATGAGAAAGGGTGCTGTCTCCGGCCTCCCTGGGTGACTGAAATAGAAGCTGGATTTCTCCAGGAGGCTGGCTGTCTCGGTTGTCGACTGGGTGAAGACCTCCCTCTTCCGCGAACGCTGTCTTCCGCGAACCTTCCGCGAACACTGTCTTCCGCGAACCTTCCGCGAACAGACTCCTCCACCAACAGCTCCCGAAGAAGTTCTTCCGCGAACAGGCCTCTTCCGCGAACGCCGTCTTCCGCGAGTCTTCCGCGAACGGGCTCGTCCGCCAAGATGTCTCGGAGACGTCCCTCCACAAAAGATGCACGTCCGCGAACGCCATCTTCCTCGAGTCTTCCGCGAACCGGCTCATCCGCGAATGGTCTTCCCCGTCTACTCTGAAAAACTGGAAAGGAAGATTGGTCGCCTGGATCACTCCTTTCGTCGAGCCGCCGTCTGGGTGAAGACTCCTCTCTTCCGCGAACACTCTCTTCCGCGAGTCGTCCTCGTCCGCGAACGTGGTCGTCCGCGAAGGGCCCTCCCCGGTCACAAGCGTCCTCGTCACCAAAGACTCCCCCTCGCCCACGAGCCCGTTCATCCACGAAGGATCCCCGGCTGCAAGTGTCCCTGTCGCCGAAGAATGCCTCTCGTCCGCGAATGTTCTCTTCCGCGAAAAGTCCTCTCCCTCTCGAGCTGCTCTCTTGGGTCGGAGCCCAAGTAACCCGTCCTCCAGTCACTCCCGTTTGTCGACTCGTCACACCAGACCGCTGCCCTGTTGCACCAGACTGCTGCTGGGACTGGTCCCAAAGCCGTCTCAATGCTGCATTCTCTGGAGGTGCCACACTTGGACTCTGCTCCGGTAGCTGTAGCCGATCCCTCCTCGCCCAGATTTCGCCGTCCTCCCCGTCCAGATTGACGTACTCCGGTCCCAGCACTCGTCGGAACTGGGGGCCCCTCCTAACGCTCTCAAGGTAGGTTGACCTCTCCCTGTCTCGATCGTGCTGCCACCCAGAGTCGTGTCTGAAAAGAAAACGGTTGTCGGGTGTCTGGCTCCGGGGTCTCTGTTGACTAGCCGACTGGCCCATGGAAGGTCTCGACCTCCCTGGTTGCTCCTCACTCGTCGAAACGTCCCGTCTACCCCTGGCTGTGAAGCTGCTCTTCCGCGAACGGTCGTCTTCCGCGAACGTTGTCTTCCGCGAACGGTCGTCGGCCTCTTCCGCCAAGGTCGTCTTCCGCGAACGGTTGTCGTCCGCGAACGTCTTCCGCGAACGGTCGTCTCCCTCTTCCGCAAAGGTCGGCTTCCGCGAACCGCTGTCTTCTTCGTCCGCAAGTGAGGCCGTCCGCGAAGAGTCTTCCTCTTCACCTCCTGTCTTCCCTGGGGCAGTTTCGTCGTTCTCTCCGGACATGAGTGATGCTGAGGTTCGTTCCCTGGCAGTAGACCCTCGGGGATCCTGGTCACGTGCGCCAAGTTGTGACGTTTGGTAATGACTTGTTTTCGGTGTGGCCCAAAAAACCTGGTTTCTCTGATCGTATAGACTTTATGTAACTCCCGCTCGTTGTGATTCGAGAGCCGTCACTAATCTGGCGTTCCCCAACGCTGGTGTATCATCACTCCGTAGCTTACCGGCTTCACTTAGGCAAGAAGCAACTCAGATGTAAATAAATTGAAGATTTATATACATGAAATCAACTTACAATTGTATGGCTGGTCACCCACGTGACGTACAAATATGAAGTTCAGACATGGAGCACTGTATGATCACATTTCAAAAATAAATAGTGCACGAGGGCACAACTAAAAAGAGTTCTTAGCCGGCGGCGTCTCTCTGTCCCGTCCCATTGAAGTTTCCCGTCCCGTTTAGTCGAATGGTTTCTCCAGGTAGTCGGTCTAATCCCGGTTGACTCTAAGGCTCTGAAGAAAGAGTCGTCCGCACGGAGTTCGTCGAGTCCCTTGGCTGTGGCGGTGACGATCTCCCCACGGTCGATGTCGCTGTTGCAGTGCTCCCAGAGCGGCCGTCCGCTCTCCCTTATATAGCCAGGGTGGCTGCGCGCGCATCTTCGTCCGCGAACGTATCTTCCGCACTCTTCTCCACGTGGTGAAGACTGCGTCCGCGAACGGTTCTTCCGCGAAGGCTCCTCTTCCGCGAACGGTGCTTCCGCGAAGGCTCCTCTTCCGCGAACGGTGCTTCCGCGACTGATGCTTCCGCTGATGATGCTTCCGCAATCGTGCTTCCGCGAACGGTTCTTCCGCGAACGATGCTTCCGCTGATGATGCTTCCGCAATCGTGCTTCCGCGAACGGTTCTTCCGCGAACAGTGTCTTCGCAAGTGGACTTTGTAGATCACGTGACCGTTCCTAACGAACGTTTCAGCGCGGCAGTTGCATGGTTTTGTTACAGTATATTAATAAGGCTTGTAAAGTCAATCCGTTTTCACCTTTGGTTTCGTTTGTTTATCGATAGGATTGTGGATTTGGGCCATAGCAACCTGGTTGCTAGGGGCTTTATACCAATACTGGTGACCTTGGCAACTATCCGGATGTGAAATTCATTGACTATCAATCATGGAGAGCATGTGGAATAAGCTTTGTTGAATAATTGCAATTTCTAAAGACTTTAATGTGCCAGTAAAACCAGCTAATTAAAAAATGTTCCCCCTGTGACGTCATGCATACAAATTTGCATATTAATGAGCTACATGATTTCCCAAATTGTATAGTGGGCAGTTTTAACTTTGAAGCACTGTAACTTTTGAAGGAATTGAGATATCCACATGCTGTAAAAGCCGTTCTGATCAGCTCACATGGTGCTTGAATCTGAGCTTACATCATATTTTCATGTTCCTAGTACTTTAATTATCTCATTAGTGAATTCAAATTCATGTGTGTACATTGATTCTTGATATTACTGCAGATATTGACAAAGGGCTGTCTGGCCAAAGAACATTCAGTTTCATGTGATGAACAACGGCACCCAGGAGCTTAGCCTCGGCCATGTTGGTGACTTTTCGACGAATGACAGATCAAAAACACCGGGCAGTCGGTAATCTGTGGTCAGACTGACGTGAACTGTTGCAGGATCCAACTTGAGCTTCTGTGGCCTGGGTGCAGTAGGAGTTGCATTGTCAGTGTTGTCATGCATATAGAAGGCTGTAGTTAAGGCTGCTGCAAGAACGACGTCCGGGTCCGGGAACTGTTATTGACACCCTGTCACTTGTCTTCATATTGATTTGGATGGATCTCATGTTTAGTTTATTTCAGGGTCCTGTAAATATTTGTCTTTAGCTCTAAAGGTCCTACACGTATTACAGTACTTGTTTACTTTCAGTTACATGCCCAGCTGACTGTCACTGTTCAGATTTTGGAGTTGTAAACTGCCACCGCCGTGGACTGGAAAATGTTCCTGATCTCCCAATCAAGACAACTTCTCTAATCGTAACTGGAAACAAGATCTTCGCAATCAACCGAGATGATTTGGATGGATGCAATGAGGCCCAATCACTGGATTTTTCAAACAATCGGATCCGAAGAATAGAAAACAAGACCTTTGAGAGTCCAAGTCATCTTCAACAACTTTACCTGAATGATAATATGCTCAGTTTGACGGATGTGAACAGTTTACCAATAGGTATCCTAGAGCCACTTAATAATCTTGTGGAACTAAGAATCCATAACAACGTCTGGAAGGATAGTGTTCAATACAGAAATGATCTCTTGAGACTGAAACCAAAACTCATGACTTTGACGCTGGACAGTCCACAGGGGAATCCTGATTTGCCAAAGGTATTTTCTCAGCTCCAGTCTTTGAAAAAGCTCGAAATCCATGGCGGCTTGACTATACTCCGGAACAAAACATTACAGACACTAGAAAATGTGACTGTTGAGGAAATAGGCTTGTTGAGTGGAAAACTCGAAGGTCTGGAAGCCACCTCTCTGAATCACCTGGGTTCTATGACGTCATTGGACTTGAGCCATAACAATAAACTTGGATTGGGCCGAAATCTTTCTCAGTCCTGGCCAGGACTAAAATATACAAATATCAAAAAATTATTCCTACGTAACGTGGTTCCCAATGCAGACATAATGTCAACCATATTACCCAAAGACTGCACAATTGGTCTGAGTGCCACCAGACTGCAGGAACTCTATCTTGATTACAATGGAATATCCAAGATCGAAGGTACTAGTATTGCAGCCAGGAATCTGCCATATCTTCAGAAAATTTCACTTTCGTACAACATGTTTTCACTATATATGATTCCTCTGGCTATCGAAGCATACCAAATGACGGAGCTCCATTATATTGACATCAGTCACCACAACCAGTTTCCGGGTTTCAACGGTGGCTCTTCCAGAGAGTTATCGGCGCTACCTCCACTGAGAACTGTCAACATATTCCTGCCACCGAGTTTGTCAGTTCTGAATATCTCCGAAGCATTCGTCGTTACATACTTCGACATTGAAAAAATAGTTGTGCACTCGAAAAGTGCTGATGTGGATGTGTTGGATTTTTCGCAAAATGCTTTTGGTGCACTCAGACCGCCAATTCTCATCCAACCTCCTCATAAAGTGCATGTTAAACTGCTGAATTTCACCAATTGTGACACGGTATATATAGCAGATGATGTCTTCCCACTCGACCTGAAACTTGACACAATTGACTTGTCATATAACAATATGGGTGAATACATAGCTTCAGTTGTGAACGGATCGATGATGCGACAGTTCGGTGCTGTTCAGCTCAGGCAACTCTTCCTTTCCAAAGCTGGGATCAAAAATATACCCAACACATTCTTTGACACAATAAGTTCCCTGGAGAAAATCCACTTAGACGGAAATTCTTTGCTATCTTGGAAGGCTCCTTTGCATCACTTAAGGAATATGTCACTTTTGAATCTGGCTGGGAACTCGATACCATCTTTGAGTCAGAAAACATGTGATGAATTAGATTCTTTGGCTCAGAGACAACATGTCACAGTGGACTTGTCAGGAAACCCTCTTGAATGTCATTGTGACAATCTCCAGTTCCTCCGTTGGCTGGGTATGACACATGTCAACATAAAAAATCTTCAACAGTATGGCTGCTACATGCACGGACGACATTTGGACTTCAGAAACTTGACTGGCATAATCCATGACATGACTATAACATGCTCAAGCACAGTTTGGGTTAAAATGACAGGAATATCAACCGCATTGCTGATTGTTCTGGTTTTTATATATGTGGTGTTATACAGACATCGCTGGGATATCAGGTATATTTGTCTGAGACTGGTACGCAACAGAAAGCTTGACCAATCAGCTTGCATGAAGTACGACTTTGATGCCTTCGTTGCCTACCACCAGAATGACCTTAGCTGGGTGGCACGAACGCTGATTCCTAACTTGGAGGAATCTGCGAACCCACTTGCTCTGTGCGTGCATCATCGCAACTGGATTCCGGGCCCGACTATCGAAGAAAACATCTCACGGAGCATTGAAGTCAGCAGGAAGACACTTGTGATTCTGTCCAAAAGCTTCCTGCGGAGTGGCTGGTGTGAGCTGGAGATACAGCTGGCCAGAATGCGGGGACTCGAGGAAGGTGAAGAAGTGATTGTGGTTGTTGCTTTAGAGGAGATTACATTGAGAGAGATGAGCAGCACCCTCGTCAACCTGAGGAGAACCAACACTTGGCTGGACTGGTATGAATATCAGAATGACCTCGAACAGTTCTGGTCACTACTGAGAAGAGCTCTAGGAGACCCACGAACAAACAACACTTCTCCAGCAGTTCCTACTGACAACATGAGCACTCATTCTGACGACCCTCTTCTTAATTAAAATACAAAAGCCCATAGATTGTATTGGGAATGTTGAATTGGAATAATCTGTGAACTGCATTTTAATGATGAATGACAGAATTGAGTCGAATTTGCATGCTGTATCACAATACCAATTGTGAATAAAATTTGTTTCAGCTTCAACTATAAACAGAATGTTTTAGTATTTGTGTGGTTGTATGTATGTGAATACTCCGTAATATGTTTCGTTGGTTACTGTGTATGTTTTATTCAGGTTTATCATACACCATACCATATTTTGATTTCGTAAGCAAGAAATTTGCAAAAAAAATATGTATATAATATTCTTTATCTATATGTAGTGTTTCCACATGATATAGCCAACTGACTGTAAATAAACTGTGAACAAAATAAATGATTTACAACAATATACTGATAATTTGTCCAGTTGATTATACTGTCAAAATAGTTGGTAATACCCTGCAGTTTATCAGGCGAAGTCCATCTCCTTGCTCTCTGGATTGAGCCACTTTGAAAGTCAATGCTATGGAAAGCCGCACAGATGAGTATCGCACATAGAGAACAGCAAAAGACAGCGTGCCAATGGCGGCTATAAAAAGACAATAGCCGAATGAGTCATGGCCCAACTCATCAAATAGCACCCCAGTTATGGTTGGTCCAATCATGTTACCAGCACATACCGCGACCAATGAAAGGGAGACAAGTCGTGACGTCAGATTCACGTGACGTTTTGTCAGAGAGAATCCCTCTGTGAATATGGATGACAGACTACAACATACACATACCTGCTGTATTTGCTCATCGTTTCAAGCCTACCATACTTGAACACTACACAAGGTACAGCATTCCATGTAGTATGCAAGGCCTGGCGTCAAAAATCCCACAAATGTACCTGATAAAAAATCATTTTACATGGGTTCGACAGTTGCAGTTTTTTGGCAGAGTTTGTTGAATTTTAGCTGTTATTATGCTCGACCAACCCCATGTGCCAGTTTACTCAGCACCTTTTTTTTCAAACGCTGCATGGTAAAACCACTAGCATTTTACTCTAGCTCCATCCATACACACACACACACCAACACACACACACACACACACACACTGAACTCGCTATCACAGTGCCGAAACCGACTATGGTAACGCGAATTACCATAATACTTGTGGTTCGAGTTTGCTCGTGAATTTATATGCATACAACATGAATAAATCGAGGGGATCTTCAAAATATACCGAAATTGATACATGTAGGTTAACACCGATTATGTGCAATGGGTCATAGTCAGGAGGAATATTGAGCATATAGCATTCAGGGTGGAAATGTAGTACAGGCTTTTTCTATCGATTGATATGGCTTCATAATGGTCTAAGACAACCTTTTTCAGAGGGTGTGTAAAATTTTCTTTCGGGCTAACTTTTTTATGGCCTTTTTCAAAATGGCCGACATCGAAAATTTGGTATTTTAGGAAAAAAACAAAATTATCCTCCTGGCATGATGCTTTTGGTCTATTAAGGTGACATTTAGTTATTTGGAGATAAATTCTTCATAACAATACCAATAATGCCGATTCAAACGCCCCGAAAATGGAAAAAAATCCAAGATGGCCGCCAAATTCTCGCCATTTTTACACAAATGCTCATAACTTCCTGCCAAATTGAGATAGGAAGCCAATTTTTTACATCCCGATTATACTGCAAATATCCTACCATGTTACTCCATGATCTACTTTTTACACACTACATGTGAATGTCATTTTATCACACACTATAAACTATGTAAAATGCTACAGGACCCCAAAAGGTGTGATAACCTTTTCTGTATCACCCTACTTCAAATTATTCTGTATCACTCGCTGAGCCACATCGGGCCGAAACTACTTTATTTACGTGAAGATCGTTATTACGTAAAAGAACAATATGAAGTCATATATATGAAAACGATCTTAGCAACCGAAAGTCACCAAGCCGACTTGAGTTTTTCGGACATCACAGCAAGCATATTCATGAATATTATAAAATTAATATTATTATATTAATGATCATTCACAATTTTCGTATGATCTACGACAATATCTAGAATTATGTCTGAACAGTTGTGTGTGATAAAATAAAAACCACGCTCGCGTGTTTTCCGCAAAAAGATATCGGTCGAGTTTGGTCTGGCGGATGAATTCAGGATGCGCGAGTCCGAAGGACGAGTGTATTCTGTGTTCATTCGCCAGACCAAACGGAAAACACACTCGCATGGTTATATATATTTATCCGTCTCGCACATTTTATTCAATCTCTGATCAATATACTGAGCAGTACGAGGAGTAGGGAACTTAGTTTGAGGCAATTCTTTCAAATGATGTGCGAGGGGTAAGAAGTGTCCCATTTTATTAAAATATGTCAATATTTACTGGTACATGTATATACATGTATGTTTTCTCCCTATTGTCCGAGGCTCCCTAATTGTCCTGAATTGTTTCTGTATTCAGGGCTGCAGTGACGTCGGAAAATGACAGTGTTTTCATATTTACATGTATTGGAACATTGTCCGCAAACTGTGTTCACTCCATCTCGATCTTGTTGTCATCAAATTACAAAGTGTTTGTATGTACCCGGGACCATATTCTTATTCTCATCATTGCAATTGGCTATAATTACATGCGACCCAGTGGTTCTATATCTCACGGTGTCAGCATGGGTTTCAGCACGGTACTACATCAAGTATGTACAGTTTTAAAGAAAAAGTTGCACTGTAACATGAAAAAGACATACTCTGTAGTATATATGCGAATATCATATAAATTACTGTCCAATTCTTGTGTTATATATATTATTTGCAGTGAAGTGGTGAATGCATTACCATTGTCGACACTGTGCGTTACCATAGTCAATGTAGCCATGGACCCGGGCGTTACCATAGTCAGCCACGATTTTCAATCGCTGATATCTCGTAGAAAAAGCCTATTTTTATAACTCTTCTGATTAATTATGTGTAGCACAATCAACTTCATATCACAGACTTCTGAATGCTTCAAAATAGCCTCTCATTTGAGTTGTTAAGCTCGATCAAATTCGAACCACAAATACCGGTCGCCATTTTTGACTATGGTAATGCGCGTTACCATAGTCGGTTTCGGCACTGTGATTATGGCGCATAGTTATGGTGGCTGATAGCGTCCATCTGACAATCTCGCTCCCTCGCGGCGAGAGAGCGAAGCGAGGTAGCGAAAGAGCGATACGAGCGCACGATACAGCGATGCGAGGGAGCGAGAGAGCGAGAGAACGAGAGAGCGAGAGAGCGAGAGAACGAGGGAGCGAGAGAACGAGAGAACGAGAGAGCAAGAGAGCGAGAGAACGAGGGAGCGAGAGAGCGAGAGAGCGATGCGAGGAAGCGAGGTTGATCTATGTGAATATCGTATCGCTCACTCGTTCTCTCGCATCGCTCTCTCGCTACCTCGCATCGCTCTCTCGTTCCCTCGCATCGCTTCCTCGTTCCCTCGCATCGCTCTTTCGCTGCCTCGCTTCGCTCTCTCGCCGCGAGGGAGCGAGATTGACGAATGGACGCTATCAGCCACCATACATAGTGGATGTTAGGGTCCAGGCATTAATCATCAGGTGAGGGTTGAGTAAAAGAAATAATGCCACTCCCGATCCGGAACAACAGTCTGAGCCCAACACAACAGCACGTACTACGGCTGAACACGGTGCCAACATAGATGAAAGCAGACCAGCAACACACTGCCACAGACTATCCACGGACCACCCCATTTCATCTTGACCAACATTCCGGTACTTCAGATGAATATGGAGCCATTAGCAATAAACCTGGACCAGCAAGTCAACAACGGACTCAACGCACTCAACACGTGGTCAACACAGAAGAATTCAGACCAACGATGATAATCCTTGATGAGCTTCGAACTGTCCTGGACCATCCTGGACACATCATGGTCCTCCCCAGATTACCCAGGATTGCGAAATAGTTCTGAAAATTCCCAGCTAATCTGATCACACATGCCATATTTTACGTCTTGTCAATATGGAAGAGCATAATATTTTTAGTCGGTCATTTAGTCACTGAGGAAGAAAGCAGTTCTGACTTCAAGGTTTGAATCTACATATACCACTATTTTTTTACATTAGAGCGTTAGGGCCCTTAACTCTCTACATGTCTATGTGCTGAATTTTTTATGAAGGTTTCATTTATGGCATCCATCTTCGTCTTTTTGGCAAAGTTACTGTGACTAAAATGCCAAGAATTATATACTAGCAC
This sequence comes from Terebella lapidaria, assembly GCA_949152475.1. Lineage (NCBI taxonomy): Eukaryota > Metazoa > Annelida > Polychaeta > Terebellida > Terebellidae > Terebella > Terebella lapidaria. The sequence goes on along the minus strand of OX424563.1, from coordinate 30,564,723 downwards.
GGTGCATATATATTCATCTGTTTCGGCTGACACAAATGAATATATATGCACAAAATTGGAGGAAATTGTCTATTTGGAATGTTTTAGGACGCCAATGGGATACAAATCTGCAGCCAACACCTGATTGGCTGAATAGTTGGTCATTCAGCAATCATCGGAAACCTGTGCTGTCAAAATGCAAAAGGTCCATTGACGAAAATCCCACTGTTTTAATTGAGCTGTGAATAAAGTTTAACAATAGTATTTGAATTTACAACTCAAAGCATTTTATGATGCTGGCTTCTTATAATTGCATGAATGGAGGGGTCGTATTTTTGTTTTGGATCTTGGTGGTTGGTCATAGACCTTTTTAGGATATCGGTGAGGAGGGGGGAGGAGTCGTCGAACTTTCGGGAAACTCATTTATTGAGAAATGCACTCAAATGTCAAAAATTTCGGGAATAATTGTACTATTAGGATATTTACATCATATTCGTGAACGCATCATTCATTCATCACGTCATGTGCTTATCAAAGTGATAGACTTATGATCTCGGTATCATCTTCGACTTGTGACAAACGACATACATCTTATGACCATTTGCTTTCCAATAATTCCCGATAGTGAAATTTATTGCATTATTTATCTGCCTGATCAATGATCCGCCTATCTCATGTAATTATTATGATTATTGTTCCGATGAAACTTCAAAGTCCCAGCCGACATAGATGAATATATGTACCATGCTAGTATATCATTCTTCACATTTTAGTCGCACCATCAAGAGACCAACACGCATTGTTCACACTAGTGCTACGTTAATTGACAATATTTATATGAAAAATGACGCATACGTGAATATAGATTCCCGCATTTTGCTGAATGGATGTTCAGATCATTTTCCTGTAATTTCTTGCATGAGCGAAAAGCACAAATCAACTCGCAATGAGCCTTTGGTTTTTGAGCACCGGCCTTTGAGCTACGCACAGAAGACCCAAATTGCCCAGGCAATGAATTCAATACCCTGGAATAGTATTTTGAATAGAAATGACGTTAATGTGTCCTACGATACATTCGTTGGGGAATTTAAGCGAATTTTGGATCATTGTGCACCTGTCAAACGTGTGGTCATACCCTACCGGTACATACAGCGAGAGCCGTGGATAACCACCACACTTGTCAAATGCAGTAGGAAACGCGATAGACTGTATGGTAAAGCAGTTGGCAGGCCTAGGGATAGTGTACAGTACATCAAATATATACGCTATAGAAATATTTATAATTCTGCAAAGAGGCAGGCAAAGGTTCTGTATTACAGAAAATTATTGACTGATTACAAAGACGACATTCGTAAAACATGGAGGGTTTTAAATTCAGTGATAGGACGTGCTAGAGACAAGAGTACACTCGTTGATACATTTATGGTTGACGATGTGCCTGTAAATAACAGTGACACAGTAGCTAATGAGTTCTGTAAATATTTCTCGAATATCGGAAAACAATATGCGGAAGCCATACCTGCTTCCTCAAAATCGTCCCAATACTATATGGGAAACAGCCCCAATCAAAACTCATTCTTCCTTTTCCCTACTAACACGGACGAAGTATGTGAATTGATTAATTCATTTAAATCCAAAAAATCGTGTGGTGACGATGGAATTTCTATGTCACTTTTGAAGGACCTCCGAGAATGCTGCAGCCACCCTATATCCATATTGATCAATTTATCATTTGAAAAAGGGTCAGTACCGGACTCTATTAAATTGGCACGTGTCATTCCTATTTACAAGTCCAAGTCGAAAGATCAATTCACAAATTACAGACCAATCTCACTTCTTTCGAATATATCCAAAATCGTCGAGAAAGCAGTCCACCAACGCCTGTATTCATTTGTCACGCGAAATTCAATCTTATATGAAGGGCAATATGGCTTCAGACCGAAACGATCTACAATCGACGCCCTTGTGGACTTCACGGCCAATGTATTGCCCGCCCTTGATAAAGGTGAAAAGTGCATTGCGGTGTTTCTGGACCTCTCCAAGGCATTTGACACTATTAACCATAACCTTCTATTGGATAAGCTCCAATACTATGGTATTCGCGGTCTTGCCTTGGAGTGGTTCAGGAGCTACTTATATGATAGACGGCAGTATGTCCTTTATAAGAACACCTGTTCTATCCCTCGCTCCGTGGAATTTGGCGTTCCACAGGGGTCAGTGCTAGGTCCGTTATTGTTTATTTTATATGCAAATGATATACCCCGATCATTACATCATAGTAACGTAATTTTGTTCGCAGATGATACGACTGTTTTTCTAACAGGGAAAAATGAATCGAGTTTGTACAATCAAATGAACATTGACCTCAATATCTTGGGCGATTGGTTTAGAGCAAACCAACTATCGGTGAATGCTTCCAAAACTAAATACATACTGTTTTCCAGGAAGACCAATATTGCGGCGGAACATCATCATTTATATGTTGGCGGAGATCTCATAGAGAAGGTACAAGTCATGAAATTTCTAGGAATTTATATGGACCAAAATTTCACCTGGGAAACCCATCTTGAGTACGTCAAAAAGAAAGTTGCTTCTGGTCTATTTGCTATCAATATGTCAAAACGATGCCTTTTTGAGGCGCACAAAAAAATCCTGTACTACAGCTTGATTTATCCATTCTTAACATACGGTGTCTTGCTCTGGGGAAATGCTTATCAGTGTTATTTGAATAAAGTTTTTGTCATACAAAAACGAGCGATACGAGCAATTACAGGTGCAAAATATAATGATTCCTCCTCTCCTCTCTTTAAACATTTAGGTGTGTTGAAACTAAGCGATATTTATAAATTGAATATGGGTATTTTCTGCATACGTTTTTCATTGAACGAACTACCTGATGCATTGCTAAACATTTTTGAGGTGCATGGTAGTACTCATGGACACAATACACGTCACAGTACTGACCCCCAGCCGCCGCGGGTAAATTATGACATTATGAAAAGGAGCTTTCTGTATTCCTGCCCTCGTTATTGGCTAACACTTGATGAACGTATCAGGACGTCCTTGTCGAAAGCCATCCTCAAAAGAAAACTCTCGAACCATCTCCTGAGCTCATATTAACCAGTGTTAACTGCTAGTACATTTTAGCCGTATAATGTGTCACTGTTTTATATGCCCACTATGTAGTTTTTTTCGAATTTTAAATGTTGTGTACACTCTCTGAATCTCGGCTGCTTCATGATCTCGCATCAGTAGCTTGAAGTTAAACTTAGTCAAGATGGGAGGTTTCTCAACCACCTCTTTACAGTGTATTAACCCTGGAGCACTTTACACCTTTACCTAGTTGCAATGAAACACCCAATTATCACTCTGTAGCTACTATTCCTACCAGAGCTTGGTCCTTCATCATCCCTTATCTGCCATGTCCTCTGTGTATTTATACTAGTGACTTACATATAAGTTATTCGTCATTAATTTCATTGTTCCTGTCTGTGTACTATGTATTATATGCTATAATTTATCTGTATGGAAGTCACGGCACTCGCGTGTTACAGACAATTGTCTCCCGTGGCTTCCATGAATGTGCAGCAGCCATGTACTATCGTATTATATTGTTATAAGAAATTATTTGCTACAGTGCACATTTGAAATAAACTCTATCTATCTACTTTGCAGAAAGAATGAAGATGGATGCCATAAGTTATGGGACTGGAATTCTATGGTGTATGTACATGTATTTCACGATCATCACAGCCAAATGCACAGATACTGGTGAGTTTCGTTATTATTTCAAGTCAATTGTGTCTATACATAGACCTTTCACTTACAAGTCTATTAGAGCAAGTGTTCAGTCGTTTTTTTTCACCTTCTACCATGATGTTCTATATAGTGATATTCTGTCATATCAAACTGTGGTAAATTATGTCATTTGTCCAATATCACTGTAGGCATCAACAGAAGAATATTGCAATGATCTCCAAACTTAATTCCATGGGAAGATACCAGTTTTCCCCAGTTGAATTTACATAATTTGAAGAAAATTCTGATGAGTTTGTTGTGTCGTGATAAATGCGCTTCTGTTGGTACCACAGTTCGTGAGTTATGTCTCAATACAAATGGTGTCCTGCTTCAGTCTGTTGAAGAATGTCATGAGGTCCACAAAGTTACTCCCGAGATACGTGTGAACTGATGGTAATGTTATCCACTCAAACATGTGCACTGTTTATTTGATGTTTATTATATATATTTGCACCAAATGTGCACAAGTACTAAACTAAATATGATACATAACAGAAGTATAGATTTAAACATCACATTACCAGGCATTCCCCCATTTTCACGAACGGAAACCAGAAGAAAAAATATATACATATATCTCCATTTTCCAATTTCAAATATGAAACTATCACTTTCACAAGAATATTACTTTATTGAAAAAAAATGTTAATGCCTGAATTCGGAAACAGTGCCCTGGTATGGGCGAATGATATCCATCAGTCAATTTCAACGCTACACATTGTGACAAATAACGTTGTTCAGGTCGTTATCAGGCCTTTATCGGATGTATAGTGGGATGTATTGTTGTGCAACAAAGAGAGAGTCCGGCGAATTAATTAATCCGAATTATTATGGATGATAAAAGTCCGATGACGCTCACGGCTACAACCGTACGTAATCCCGATAAGTCCATGATGACTAATAACCCGACAATGTTCTTTTTGATTATATCCAAGTCCGCAATATTAAGTTCTCTTAAGATTTCTTCTGTAATATCTCAACATGGACATCTTGTCTTGTCAAAATCCAATTCTTCATTTCCGAAAGGCACGGGGCATGTGCTGAGTGTCTGAGTGCTGAGTGAAAGTTTCCCGCCTCGTGCAACGGAAGTCGTGTATGATAGGTTGGACATGATGTCATGTCTGGGTGGGTGTGGCTCAGTGTCTGGAAATGTTCTGATTGGTGAGTGTGTGGAGTATGATGTCCGTGTCTGCAATGTTTACATGTGCTGTGGTGGCTGTGACGGTGCACATAAGATGGAATAATGTGAGTATTGATCTTGTGCTGAATCTGTGACGTGTATGTGGAGAGAGAGAACGTGTGAGGGAGGGTTTTGAGCGGTTACAGTTATGAATATTCTACAATATGATGTATAAAATCATATTCGAATGTACTCTTTACGGGCGTGCCACACTTGACTATTCGGTGGTCGCCCGGCAATGAAAGTTTAAAATTGGGGTCTTTCTTTTAATAACCTTCATTTTAAAAGATGTCTGCAAAACATCGATATACATCACATCAATGGCATAGTATCTGTTTATCTCTACCCAAGGGGCAAGTGTTTTCAGTCACATAGAAACCTGAAACATAACACAGAGAATACACCAACACAAGAACATAAATGTAGATGAAACAAGACAAAGGTCCATTTTGGTTTGTTAGTGGAGTAGCCTCACGGAGATATCCTCATCGACATGGCTGGACGTGTTACCTTCTCGTAGGCTGCTTGTTGACTGGAGTCGAGTGACAGCATGGGATGTCGCTGACCTGGCAACTGGTTTATAAGGCTGAGGCAGTGGTAGGCAGTTAAAACCTCCCTTGGCAGACAGGGCTCTGCGGACACTGGCGAAAGAACTGTATCATCAGAGATAAGTGATGGCTGGACTGGGCTCCTGCCTATCCTTGATCCAGGTGTAGATGATGATGCTGACGTCACATTGAGCACAAGGGTTCTCCTCCTGGACATAGGGCGTTGGAGTGTGGCAGGTGGAGGGGTGTTGCTTCGAGGGTGGTGGCGGCAACAGGGAGTTACTCTCAGGACCTGCTTTCATACCAGTGCCTCCAGTGTGAGAGGCATTGATAGGCGTGAACTACCGAAGGTGCTGTAGATTTTTTATGGTTACCCTGCCAGCCATCACCACGGACTATGTACTGATGGATCTGTCGAACTTCTATCACTCTCCCAGTACATTCCCATCTCTGTAGTTGATTTTCCCTCAAAGTTCTGAAGATAGACATGGTTACCAACCTGCAATGGTGGAAATGTGTGTGTGTGTGGTCACTCTACTTCTTGCTTTCACGGGGGTGGCGATGGGCAAGGGCCAACTCGTTGTGGGACATCAACTGTGTCGAAGTTTCGTAAGGAGAGTACCTACCCAATGAGATGGGTATGACATTACGGATTGGCATGTCAAAAAGTATCATTGGCAGTGGATGCTCGGGGTCAATGAATTCCTATACATCAGCATTGCCCTCTGGAACCTGTCAACATCGAGTGAGTCTGCAGGGCTGATGTATAGTCCATTAACAACCGCTTCACTGTCTCAACACCATGGTCTGTCATTCAGTTGGCATGTGGGTTTGTTACTGGACTGATCATGCTTCTGACACTCCAGTCCTTCCAGAGAACTAGGGACTGCCATCATATGTTAAATCATCTGGTATACCAATAGCAACAAACGTCTCACACAATCTATTGATGAAACCAGCTACTCCAGATTCTGATTAGAAGAACACGGGCCAGTTAGAGTAACAGTCCACAGTATTCACCATCATTGTTCTTGCGGGTGAAGTATTCACTGTAGACCATCTGCAAGGGATAAACTTGGGGCTTTGTAACTGAAAGGAGGTTGCATTTCGCAACATGGTGACAATGAATGTAGCGATCCCTCACACAAGCAATATCAATAATATAGTTTCGAGCCAATACACAGAATCCAGGGTCAGCGCTGGTATGGTGCTGTCACAATGTATGTCGGCCTTTCTGGATAGTTGGTCGAAATTTGGTGGAAAGACTCTTCTGTGGCCCATCAGAACAAAACTGTCAAAAACATACATACTTGAGGTATATATATATATGGAATGGGCACAGCTCACATGGGACAGCCATGGCATCAGCTGGGTAACCCACCACCACTTATTTAATGATGCTGAGGAACGTTCCGACTGAGGCTATAGCCTCACGAACCATGTCGATTGCTACTTTACATAGAGTGAGTCCAGATTGCTACTCGCCCCTGCAAGTGTGAAGGTGTCATTGGCAATATCCATACCCCTGTCGTGTTGGTAGATCAGGGTAGTGTTTTCTGACTTGGAGATCTCTGACCCTCCGGGGCAGATGGAGACGTTCTGGCAGGCTGACGGGATGCCTTGGCGCAGCATCAGGGTCTCAGTTCTTTCAGCCTCGCACGTGTATGATTATGAACCTGTACGACAAGGACTCCTTCTTGAGGTTGAGCGGGTGTCTTTTGTAGATATCAGGGAGAGACTGATGGTTATTTGGAACTTGAATGAGTGGCTTGTGGTCAGTGGCCATAAATCCAAAATGTACATACCAGCATATAGTAGTGTGTTTGATGGAGCACATAGGCAATAGCCAAAACTTCACTTTCGACTTGAACATACCAACTTTCTGTGTGATGAGTGAATTCTCTGCGAGCTGGGTTGACCTACTACCAACCAGACATATTTCCCATTCATCACGAGAGCAGACGGGAGTTTGAGTCATACATTGGCAAAACTTCTAAGTTCTGCATCATGAAGAACTCAAAGCCATCGACAGACCAGTCTGTGGCAACAATAGGGTGAAAAAGGCCAGCACCCTACTACATTTCATTGAAATGGTTCTTCCGTCCAGATGAACCTGATTGAATGGCCAGAGAAGATTTGAGTGAGGATTGGAATGACTTCTTCTGCTGCATCATGGTGAAAACATAGGATCATTGGTTATCAATCCGAACCAGACCCTGGCACCATTGATATGTGTTAATGTGTGGTAGTTCATGATGGCATCAAAAGTTCTCGCTGGGTCGGAGTTTTGTCAGAGTGATAGACATTCCTGCAAACTCAAGTGTTCTGAGCGAACTGGATTTTCTCGGGATTCAGAGTGATGTCATTATGTGCACATAGAAAAAGCCACTCATATGTCTGGAGGAAAGCCACCCTCGATGGACTAAAACAAAATGCAAGTGTCACACATATCCTTATTAACCTGTTTGGGAAGCTGGGGATAATGGCATCAAAATGCTGGTTGTAAGCATAACCACTGGCCAACAAGTCTTGAAAAGTCACCTTGTACCTGTACAATCCCCCATGATGTGATGAACGTGATGCCATACACGTCTTCTCCTCAAATGGGCACCCAGAAGTAGCCATTTGACATGATCGGCGAGGTGGAGTAGGCTTGGAACGTGATGAGTTTGGCAGACGGAGTGCCAATTTTGTGGTTGCAGCTCCACCAGACGTGTTGGGGGACAATCAGCCTTGCTTGTCACGACCATGCTCAAACACCATTTCGTGTGTGTTGGCACTGACATGTTCCAGAACCCCAATACGAACGTCCCTCTCCAGGACAGCATAAGCTTCTCCTGTTAGTCGATGAGGACAAGTGCGATGGGAATAACACACTGAAAAATCGCATACCACATTTCTCAACGGAATAAAGATCATGAAATCCCCAAATTTGCTAGAATTCCTGTGATCCGATTTGTGTCCAATATTTAACATTGGGGTAGATTGCAAACTTTTTCAGTTGAATGATAGAAGTCTGGAATTTGTTGACAAAATTGGTTTTGATTGATTGATTTAACCATCCTAAACAAAGTTATTGCTGAACATCAAATGAGATTTTGCGTTGAATATGAGAATAGTAGTCAAGCAACCACTCCTTGAGGGCCGTAACATTTTCCCTCTGTGCCTTGAAGTCCAGGGGTCAACGTTGTGGATTGCACCCACTGAGAAACGTTATATTTGAGGATGTTCTTGTGAGAACTGTTCTAGAAACATACATGGGAGGTCTTGTAATGATAGTCTCATTTACCACGAGAAAACATTTGCTGCAAGATGTGGTGAAATGACCTTTAAAAGCACATCTAGCATACTTGAATGTCCAGACCTCGCAATGCTTGGATCATTCCTCTGCCCGCGAGATGGACCACCACATGCCCAGCATTTTGTTCGAGATGGAGAGGCTGGTATCAAAACGTAACTTGTAGCATCAGCAGATATTCCCATGGCGAACAAGATATCTGGATCAGTGATGTTTTTCACCAAATTGTCCTTAATTATCTCATTAGTGAATTCAAATTCATGTGTGTACATTGATTCTTGATATTACTGCAGATATTGACAAAGGGCTGTCTGGCCAAAGAACATTCAGTTTCATGTGATGAACAACGGCACCCAGGAGCTTAGCCTCGGCCATGTTGGTGACTTTTCGACGAATGACAGATCAAAAACACCGGGCAGTCGGTAATCTGTGGTCAGACTGACGTGAACTGTTGCAGGATCCAACTTGAGCTCCTGTGGCCTGGGTGCAGTAGGAGTTGCATTGTCAGTGTTGTCATGCATATAGAAGGCTGTAGTTAAGGCTGCTGCAAGAACGACGTCCGGGTCCGGGAACTGTTATTGACACCCTGTCACTTGTCTTCATATTGATTTGGATGGATCTCATGTTTAGTTTATTTCAGGGTCCTGTAAATATTTGTCTTTAGCTCTAAAGGTCCTACACGTATTACAGTACTTGTTTACTTTCAGTTACATGCCCAGCTGACTGTCACTGTTCAGATTTTGGAGTTGTAAACTGCCACCGCCGTGGACTGGAGAATGTTCCTGATCTCCCAATCAAGACAACTTCTCTAATCGTAACTGGAAACAAGATCTTCGCAATCAACCGAGATGATTTGGATGGATGCAATGAGGCCCAATCACTGGATTTTTCAAACAATCGGACCCGAAGAATAAAAAACAAGACCTTTGAGAGTCCAAGTCATCTTCAACAACTTTACCTGAATGATAATATGCTCAGTTTGACGGATGTGAACAGTTTACCAATAGGTATCCTAGAGCCACTTAATAATCTTGTGGAACTAAGAATCCATAACAACGTCTGGAAGGATAGTGTTCAATACAGAAAAGATCTCTTGAGACTGAAACCAAAACTCATGACTTTGACGCTGGACAGTCCACAGGGGAATCCTGATTTGCCAAAGGTATTTTCTCAGCTCCAGTCTTTGAAAAAGCTCGAAATCCATGGCGGCTTGACTATACTCCGGAACAAAACATTACAGACACTAGAAAATGTGACTGTTGAGGAAATAGGCTTGTTGAGTGGAAAACTCGAAAGTCTGGAAGCCACCTCTCTGAATCACCTGGGTTCTATGACGTCATTGGACTTGAGCCATAACAATAAACTTGGATTGGGCCGAAATCTTTCTCAGTCCTGGCCAGGACTAAAATATACAAATATCAAAAAATTATTCCTACGTAACGTGGTTCCCAATGCAGACATAATGTCAACCATATTACCCAAAGACTGCACAATTGGTCTGAGTGCCACCAGACTGCAAGAACTCTATCTTGATTACAATGGAATATCCAAGATCGAAGGTACTAGTATTGCAGCCAGGAATCTGCCATATCTTCAGAAAATTTCACTTTCGTACAACATGTTTTCACTATATATGATTCCTCTGGCTATCGAAGCATACCAAATGACGGAGCTCCATTATATTGACATCAGTCACCACAACCAGTTTCCGGGTTTCAACGGTGGCTCTTCCAGAGAGTTATCGGCGCTACCTCCCCTGAGAACTGTCAACATATTCCTGCCACCGAGTTTGTCAGTTCTGAATATCTCCGAAGCATTCGTCGTTACATACTTCGACGTTGAAAAAATAGTTGTGCACTCGAAAAGTGCTGATGTGGATGTGTTGGATTTTTCGCAAAATGCTTTTGGTGCACTCAGACCGCCAATTCTCATCCAACCTCCTCATAAAGTGCATGTTAAACTGCTGAATTTCACCAATTGTGACACGGTATATATAGCAGATGATGTCTTCCCACTCGACCTGAAACTTGACACAATTGACTTGTCATATAACAATATGGGTGAATACATAGCTTCAGTTGTGAACGGATCGATGATGCGACAGTTCGGTGCTGTTCAGCTCAGGCAACTCTTCCTTTCCAAAGCTGGGATCAAAAATATACCCAACACATTCTTTGACACCATAAGTTCCCTTGAGAAAATCCACTTAGACGGAAATTCTTTGCTATCTTGGAAGGCTCCTTTGCATCACTTAAGGAATATGTCTCTTTTGAATCTGGCTGGGAACTCGATACCATCTTTGAGTCAGAAAACATGTGATGAATTAGATTCTTTGGCTCAGAGACAACATGTCACAGTGGACTTGTCAGGAAACCCTCTTGAATGTCATTGTGACAATCTCCAGTTCCTCCGTTGGCTGGGTATGACACATGTCAACATAAAAAATCTTCAACAGTATGGCTGCTACATGCACGGACGACATTTGGACTTCAGAAACTTGACTGGCATAATCCATGACATGACTATAACATGCTCAAGCACAGTTTGGGTTGAAATGACAGGAATATCAACCGCATTGCTGATTGTTCTGGTTTTTATATATGTGGTGTTATACAGACATCGCTGGGATATAAAATATTATTGTCTGAGGCTGGTACGCAACAGAAAGCTTGACCAATCAGCTTGCAGGAAGTACGATTTTGATGCCTTCGTTGCCTACCACCAGAATGACCTTAGCTGGGTGGCACGAACGCTGATTCCTAACTTGGAGGAATCTGCGAACCCACTTGCTCTGTGCGTGCATCATCGCAACTGGATTCCAGGCCCGACTATTGAAGAAAACATCTCAAGAAGCATTGAAGTCAGCAGGAAGACACTCGTGATTCTGTCCAAAAGCTTCTTGCGGAGCGGCTGGTGTGAGCTGGAGATGCAGCTGGCCAGAATGCGGGGACTCGAGGAAGGTGAAGAAGTGATTGTGGTTGTTGCGTTGGAGGAGATTGCATTGAGAGAGATGAGCAGCACCCTCGTCAACCTGAGGAGAACCAACACTTGGCTTGACTGGTATGAATATCAGAATGACCACGATCAGTTCTGGTCACTACTGAGAAGAGCTCTAGGAGACCCACGAACAAACAACACTTCTCCAGCAGTTCCCACTGACAACATGAGCACTCATTCTGACGACCGTCTTCTGGGTTAAAACACAGAAGCCCATAAACTGTAATGAGACATGAATTGGAACAAACAGTGAACGGCATTTTCACGAGAGAAGAGGGTATTGGGTCCAGTTTGCATGGAGTATCATCTATTGTGAATAAATTTTGTAGTTTCAGCTTCAGCTATACAGAGAGAATGTTGTGATTTTATAATGCATGTAAATACATGTTTTGTTGGGTTTTATTGTATGTTTTATTCAGATTTATCATACACCGTACCTAGTTTTGATATCATAACTCGATAAATTTGCAAATAATATATGAATAATGTTCTACATCCATAGTCGAAGTTTCATGTTCTATAGCCATTTGATTGTAAATAAACTGTGAACAAAACAAATGCTTTACGATTCTACGATAATACTGTCAAGGTAGTTGGCAATCTCTCCCACATGCAGTTAACCCAAGAAATCCAACTTATTTCCTTGCTCTCCGAATTGAGCTACTTCTGAAGTCGATGCTATGGGAAGACGTACAGACGAGTATCGCACATAGAGAACAGCACTCACGTAAAAAGACAGCGTGGCAATGGCGGCTATCAAAAGACAATAGCCGAATGCGTTATGGCCCAACTCATCAAATAGCACCCCAGTTATGGTTGGTCCAATCATGTTACCAGCACACACCGCCACCAATAAAAGGGATACGAGGCGTGACGTCAGATTCACGTGACTTTCTGTCCAAGCGAATCCCGCAGCGAATATCGACGCCATTCCACCTCCCAGCAGGACAGCGGAACACCAGACAGCGGCATTGTGAGAGGAGAAGCAGATGAGCAGCAGGCAACCCACGAGGACCACGGAGAGGCATGAAATAACTATTGGCAGTGGCCTGACGACAATGGCAACGAACGTCCCGACGAGCCTCATGACACAGGTACAGCCAAAGAAGACTGCCATGATGAGCGGTCCATGGTCTGCGGGCCAGCCTAGTCCTTTCACCACGTACGTGGCCAGCATGGCCGCCGGTATGCCTTCAACAATCATGTAGAAGAAGTAGAATCCAAACATGAGACTGATGAGTATCCTCAGGAAAATACTGGGTGGGCGATTCTTCAACGAGTTACTGTGTTGACTCTTCTCTGGTGGCATGTGAGATCGTTTTCTACGTTTCAACTTCTCATAGGTAAACATGGCGTACCATGCGATTGAACATAGCAATATTGCACTCGCTATGATGAGGAATGGTATCCTGATAGAACGGACAATCTCTTGATGACATACACCAACACAACCATCCTCGGTGTGGTTATCCTTGGTGCTATGGACGGCGTCCCTGGCCCCCTCACTAGTATAATCAGTTATATTGGTATCTGTCAAGTTGTGTGGTGTTGCCGTTCCTGGTAGCTCGTGAATGAAAGGCCCGATGACTAGTGGAGCTACTGTTGTGCCAAGGGAGTAGCAGAATTGAATGGCTTGGAGTACAGAGTTCAGCAGATTGTCGCCCGACCAGAGTCGAATCGTGTAAGAGTTCAGTCCTAGAAAACCAACAAAAATACCTAATTTAGCTGTAACTGAACGATTATTGTTAATCCGAAATGTTTTTTAACACTCACAGTGATTCGTTCACAATTGTATCGAGTCGAAACATGGATACCACTGCGCTATCTTAGGTTATCGTATATACAATTACCTGTATTAGTGATGGCAGTGAATGTTCCCATACAGCCACAGACGATAACAAATTCCCAGACGTGTCCGGAGAAAGGTAGCGCTCCCGTAGCAGCGACCATTCCCAACAGGCTGCTGCCCATGAGGAATTCCGGGGTCACCTTGGAGAAGAGAACTCCCCCGAGGGTTGTACCCGCGAGCAGCCCGACCCCCAGGCCTAGAAACCCAGCAGACATCTGCTTAGTACTGGCGTCCAACACGTAACCAAGGGTGACAAGCGTGGGGCCCAGTACGGCAGTGCACATGCCCTGTCACACAAAAAAATATAATATATTGGAAGAGTGCAGCACAAAGATAAAACTAATCGTAAACTCGAAGATGGAATCTCATGAAACAGTTTATACTATTAGATGCCCCATCCCCCCCCCCCCCCCTGGATATAATATTGAGATAATATTATATATGTTGATATGGTGACCTACCGGTGGGCTATAGGACCCGATGTTTGGACTTTGTGACACAACACTGTACATTTTCCCGGTAATCTTTGAAGACTTTGAGCTAGGTTTTTCACTTTAAGGATGTTCGCTCCCTTTGGACCCAAGCAGAGGGGCTAATATTGAAATTCGATTAATGATTTTCATACTTTTAAACAATCATCAATATGATAATGTGCATTCGAAAACAGAAAATTCGGATCAAATATTCTCTTCAGTGTGGAATTATGGGTAATTTTACCCCCGAAATACCAGCAAAATGGGTCATTTTTGGCCATTTTCACTAAAATCAATATTTAATGAAAACCTGAAAATAGATTTCTCTAAAATTTTGCTTGTTTATCAACGAACCGATATGCATGTTTTTGATAGAAAAAAATATGGGGGTCACCATGCTATTTTTTCTGTTATAGGTTGTCATATTTGTGAATGTCAGTGAATTTTATCAAAATTTCAACAAATCTAGGTAAAATTTTTTGTACTGGACTCATATGGATGCCTGTAGAGGGAAAATTAGCATGGTGACCCCCATATTTTTTTCTATCAAAAACATGCACAGAAGTTCGTTGATAAACATTCACAATCTCAGAGATATCTATTTTCAGGTTTTCATTAAATATTGAATATAGTGAGATGGCCCAAAGTGGCCCATTTTCCTAGTATTTTGGGGGTAAAATTACCCATAATTCCACACTAAACAAAATATTTAACCCGAATTTGCTGTTTTGGAATGCACGATATCATATTGATGATTGTTTGAAAGTCTGAAATACATTAAACAAATTTCAAATTTTAGCCCCTCTGCTTGGGTCCAAAAGGAGCGAACAACCTTAATAGTAGCCACTATGGAATTCCCATTACGAATCGCGAGCTGCGTACTGTGACCCGCAAACTGGTATGGAAAAGCATGGCACGAGAAATAATTTTGTATTATATGACTTATTTGGTAGTAAACCATAGTTTATTACGAGAAAATGTATTCAATTCAATTTATAGGGAATTCGTACAATGTATAAACATACTACAACATATAAAAAATCAAGTATTCGAGTTGCATTTTGTTGCACGCAGGGCACAGTTCGTAATGTCAGATCGCAGGTCATAGTAGGCAGTATGCAGTACGCAGCTCGCAGGTCGCATTATGCAGTAGGCCTACGCAGGTCGCAGTACGTAGCACACATTAGCATCTCGCCATTTATATCTAGCAGGTCAAATGTCCATATCACTCTATAGCTCGAAGTTCGCTGGTCGTAGGTCGCATTTCATAATGAGAATTTCCTTTTGCCACTTTTAAAACATCTTTTCCGACGGAATAAATCATCATTTCCCGTTTCTCTTCTGACTAGCTCGCAGGCCGCAGTACGCAGCTCGCAGTGCGCAGGTCGCAGCTCGCATCTCGTAATGGGAATTTCATAAGCCACCGTGTCATCTGAACATAAAATTAATATACTCACAACACAGCCAAGTCCGAACAGCGTTAGTGAGGTTTTTACTATTCGTATCCTTGAATATCCATGGTTGCCCGGAGCTGATTCCATTGTGACACCGACCGCTGCATCTTTCTCCATCGCGGATGATCTGTATGGACCATGATAAAGATACAACAATGCAAGCTCATTTTGATTCGAGATTGAACATAGGTCAAGGTGTACACGACCCCCGAATACGTAATTCATGGAGATAACAGTTCTCAATCGTATGAAACCAATGATCAAAACGAACCCTCAAAATTGATAAAATTATCCCAGCGGCTATGATAGGTTACCGGACAATTTTGGTTTTTGCATGTGACCTATGACCTCGAGGTTTACCAATCAAGGTCAACTTGGTAAACTTAAATGTCACATTTTGTCTGCAGGGGGCAATTTACCCACTTCATGTCATGCGAGACTTTAAGATTTAAACTTCAAGGTCGTCTAAGGTCAAATTCAAGGTCACCAAAGATATGCCATATATGTGTAAGAATATGACACGATCCTAATCCTAAACGTTTAAGCCTCTGAGGCCAATTTACACATTGCACGTCAGACATTTAGCACTCAAGGTCATCGGATGTCCAAAAAAACTGAAGGTCATCAAAGAAAATTTCCAAGGGTGGAATTTTTTTTGTCTAGAAATGACCAAAAATGGATAATAATGCGATTTGGGACCGAAAAAAATCACAGGCCATCACCCTTCAAAAATAATCTCAATGTTTCAAGGGAAACTAAACTTATAAACATCACAGAGATACATAAGGGGAATTTTTTTATAAACAAAAATCTCAAAATTGTCTGAACAGTTTTTTAAAAAAGCCGTCCAAAAGTGGCCGTTTTACGTCTAAAAGTGTCGACATTTTTTAACAAATGCGAAAAATTAAAAAAGGCTTTTAAAAAATCATACCTCTTAAAATATTTTTAAGTATTGTTGTGTAAAATTTTCAAAAATGCCACCGTAAACTTTAAAGATAAAAATGTGGACGATGACGGACGATGAACGACGGACGCAACGCCATGCGAATAAGTTATCTGACCAACGGTTGGTAACCTAAAAATGCACCGATAAGGATGACCAAAGCGAACCCTCAAAATTGATATCAATGCACTGGACTTCACCGAATACTTTTTGGTATACAGGGCGTTCTGAAAAAAAGTATATTCCAAATAGGACGTATAGTATATCAAGTTCTTCATTAATTTATGAAAATTATTAAAATAAATTTTGGTACATTTCGTGATAGGTATCGCTTGAACAAAACTATGCCAACTTTATTATGCTAGATCTGACATTAATGCGGTTGTCATAAATGTTATTGTTATGAACTTAATTGCTTCCTTGCGCTCTGACACACTCTCTGGCTCTGAGACAGTTCGTTGCCATGGTTACCGTGAAACAAAAATCCTGTAGCGGCACAGTCCATTTTCCTCACTGGAACACCCTGTCCAGTAAAGCTATATCATCGACTTAGCTAGACTATTTACACTGGGGTGAAATGAACTACATTGTTGGAATTTTATCACTGGGTCACTAAGCTCGGTTTCATACCGATTATCGTGTGTAAACATTTGATCTAGCAGTTACCGTTAATAGATTCTATAACAATGCTGAAAAGTCCAATTGACCCAGTACGAGTTATACAAGTATACTAAATACAATCGACTTGTATCACAATGTGATAAAAATAGTGTCTTGTTGGCGGCCTAGTGAGCTTTTCATGATGAATATACATGTACGTCTCGTGGGTCTATAGGGGTTGGCAGGCCCCTATGGCGTACGATGGCGGTCATATTTTGGTTTCGTGTTCTCGCCCTTAAAAATAAAACGAGAACACGAAATCACAAAGCGAAAACTCGAGGGTACGAAGCGAAAAGTCGAAAGAACGAAACCAAAAGTCGAAGTGTGAAAAAAACGTGAAGGCGAAATCCCGAAAACACGAAGCGAAAAGTCGAAATCATTTCGTTATTTCGCTTCGTGATTTCGTCCTCTCGCTCCGTGTTTGTTCTCGCCTTCGCCCTTTTCCGGACCTCGACTAATTTCCATGGGCGAAAACTCAAAATCTAAAAATGGCCGCCATCGTACACCATAGGCCCCTTATGTATAATTAGCACATAAGGATGCCATCAGTTATCTGCATGGAGTCGTTATCTATGCGATAAAATTCATTTGATACTAGTGCCACCCAAATGAATACATGCATGTCGAAATTTGATACATCTTTGATGCATCTTTGTTCTGCTATCGATTATAGGCGTACAATTTAATTTCAGTGTGCGCGCATCATAACGCGTGGTTGATTTAACGGTATTCATTTCTGGGCTGATGATACAGCTATTAGTAGTATAATTTGTTATATTGTTGTAATCTGGAAATTTCACGTCATTTCCACTAAAAGAAAATACTATAAATTGCTTCACGCCATGGATTACTTGTTCATTTTTGTATTGCGCAATGCATATGTATTATTAAAATACATTTTATAATATAGTTATAATATTTTAATATAGTTATTTTATATGTAAGTGTGACATTTTTCCGATTTTGCAACATGCATAACACGTGCATGCATTTTGTAGAACATTCACTCAAATGACGTATTGTGCCCACGGAAAACATCGCTTACCGGGCACCTGAGGTCCAGGCCTAGATCAAGGCCTGGACTTAAAAAAGCAATATATTCACCCCCTATGCGTGTTCACAAAAATATATGCTCGTTTCGTCTCTAATGGCCATTTTACACATATTCATGTTACTGATCTTTGCTTAGGATATATGAGCACCCAAAGTCACCGATGAGGCCAAGCTCAATGTCACCAAAAGAGGCATCACGAAAGACCCCCACGTGTTCATAATACATCTATCTATGCTCTATCTTCGACAGTTTCGTTGTCAATTGAGGTCGAACCGGAATCGTAACATCCTCACATGCATCTTCCCAGAATACAAACCCAAAATACGAACCCAACCTCTTCATTCAACCAGTTCGCAATCTCCACAACTTGTTGCAGTCGGTTTAAGCAATAAAGCTCAACTAAGGCCAAGTTGAAGGTCACCATACGATGTCCCACATATGACGGCTCATTTGTTCATAATACAGACCGAGACGGTTTTTTTTTCACAAATTGGCCAATGAGCAATTCATTAAAACTGACATTGGACATAAGAAATCTCTGCCCCTGATGACGCCAGTGTGTCTTTGGATAAACTATTTGGTCGGGCTTTGTTTCTATTGCAAAATGTTGTATTTTACGTTTGTTATTGGCATCATCAAAATCTGACGGTATTGGTGGTAATAGATTGATACTTACACTCATGCAAAAAAAATGCAACGAAATCAAACACAATCTGAGAGCTATTTCAGGTAAAATAATCCAACATGGCCCATAGAACTGGTCCAATCCATTCAATATAAATATCACTTTAAGGTATTTTCACGAGGAACATGCACTGAACAAAATATCAGACGAAAAAATTCTCAGACAGATTCTGAGATTTCGAATGCACGACGGCCTGACCGTGACGGACGTCCCAACGTAAGGATAAACCCCAAGCAGCCCCAGGATATGGTCCTTCCAGCAAGTTTTCAGATAAGAACTCGGCATAGGGCCCGATGCATTTTAGTAATTTCTGTTGGTTATCGTATAGTCTACGCGTACACATCACAGAACAGTACAATGTGTACATAGGTTATATGCAACGATGCTGCGAGCCCAAAGTTCATTTACGAACCGGACATGCTTTGTTTCGGGTCGTTAAGCCAATTCAACTGGCATTCAATTGTAACGTGTATTTTCGGACGAATCCTACAATTTAACGATATCTTCTGAATATGAATAAGCCTATAGCTACAGATCCGACGAAAAAAAACACAATATGCTTCAAAATCTACAAGTGTTGGCCCAAAAGGAGTAGGCCTATCATGCTGCAATTGAAAACCTACCTGATGCGTTCTTTGATTATTAATCCTCAAAATTCAATATCAAAGAACACGCCCGTCTCCTCGCATTGCTTTCTGTATCTGGACGAACCCGCACTGAGAGCGTTAATGACCTGATGATGATGGGAGTTCGTTCGCTTGACCAATGGTAAAATGAAATAATGCAAAGATGCTCAGTGTACGGGCACTGACTGCTGTAACGAGTATTTATCGGTGTTAAGTCTTAACAGAACATGCTTATAGCCGATAATATACGTACCGGCCGAGATATTATGCGGTGGTCTGACAGTTCTGTGCTATTGTATGTTCCAATGCTCCGTTTAATGCTGTGGTATTGCACATATGTTCCCAGTCAAGATTCCGACGAATACGCACAATATGTTGACCAGTGTCCAGTACATGGCTCGCCAGATGCCACATATCTGCGATCAATATACAGCAGCCGGCCCTACGGAAGCGCATTGGTGTCCCGCGCTTTTTTTTTTTCCTCTTTTTTTTCAAATTTAGCCATTGATAATCTCACTATATCGATTTGTTATGCATTAAAAAATTTCAAATCGATATATCGAGATTATCTGGTCAATACTACTAGTACAGCCTATCGACTGAATACGATATACATGTATCCACATAATAAGCCAATACCAGATGATACTCAATATGTAGATTATCGAGATTAATGGGTCAATATACATGCATGGAAAACTTAAGTCGACATATTGAGATAATGAATATGGCGCGATAATTTATCGATATAACCTGATAATTTTTTCAAATAAAAAAAAGACTTCATGTAAATTTATAAGTTAGCGTCATGCTTATTTATATTTTCAAATTTTCTGAACGTTTATGGGGTCGATATAATATACTAGTACTAGTAGCGAGATTTTCATGACAACTTTTTAAAAAATAGATATAAATAAAGAAAGATAGTGTGTGGCACCTATACGCTTCCATTGTAGAGTCTCATCGATACAAAGTACAGTTTCCGTCGAATTTCGGGGCCAAATACTAGCACTCTTGGTATTTTAGACTGTTTGGTTCGTACAGTACAGTAGGCTACAAATAGTTTGAAATGAAATCCCTTTGTTCTCGATGTGATCTTTGTTGTGTTTTTCGGTCCCATGCAATTTTGACATACTCTGTTTACAGAGTGATTCGTTCTAATTTAATTCCATTGTACCGCTATGCCTAGCATGTACTACACGTGTATGCTTTGTAGCATTGTTTTGTAGACTAAAACGTGGCAATCTGTAAGCAACTTTGGCTTTGGCAGTCTGTTTCTCGTCAAATGATTCCACAAACGCACCCCTATAAAAAAATACGACGATACCTTGTAACTAAAGGCTCGCAAAACGAACACATGAATAGTTGATTAGATACAATTTATCGGACCCATTCAATTAACTCGTACAATCGCATTCCTGTTCATGAGGGTTGGGCAAACTATCGTGAAACCTCGATCAATTATTGGAATTATAGACTGAATCCTTACCGACTTTCTTACCGTTGCAGCAGTATTATGCCATCGAAATTATCAAAAATCCAACATGACATGTGAAAAAACACCTCTTGTACGTGTAGGCCTATTTGAAAATCATACCGGAATGACCACTTCGAGTTCCATAAAAATCATTTCCAGTTTGGCCCTATCTTTATACCCCACTGTCTGGCTGGATACGTATGTATACACTTACCATGTGTATCCTGCTATCATCATCAGCCGAAGTGGTGGCTCGTTTGATCATGCCTTAGCAAGATAGGAGCTGATAGTGCATGTTCTACTCCGGAAATACGTTTCCCTGGTCATTAACCCTTCAACTCCCAAGTCATTTTTCTGGATCCTCTACATGACCTATATAACTCGAGGATGTGGTGATAGGAAAGCGGCGATTTTTGTACTATAAATACTGTAACATATAGGCACATTATAGAATGTTATGATATTGAATAGTGACAACTGTCCAAATAAAATTTCTTAATCTCTACATTTCTTGTTGTAGTGAGACGGGAAAGCAAACTGATGCCTGGAAAAAAAACCAAGAAGAATTGCTTTGGATGTTATCGCTATTCGAATCGAAATGGCTATCGTCAGAGTGCACGAAATGTAACAGCACGAAATTAGTTCACGGATTATCACAACCGATATATATACTAAGTAGGTCCTACTGAATATAATGACCCACTATAATGACCCATATTTGCTTTGAACAGAGAAACAAGTGATTTTCGAGTGCAACTCAAGCCAAAATATAGGCTAACTCTATCTTCGATCGTAATTCATCTACGTGTCATCGATGAATGCCCTAATTATCTGGGGAGGTTTCATAATCGTGACATCCACGTCCGTACGTACGTACCACACGAACAGGCCGCTCTGAAGGGGAGACCTATAACATTATCTGCACTGTCATGAACCCCACCACCATAACGTGACGTTACAGGAATGTATTTTGGGACGATATGTCGGCACCATTTACGACCACCATTTACGACAATTTTCTTAGAGTTTATGCTCTGATTTTTCAACTCGTTTACATTTATTTCTGATATATTTTTGCAATTTCTCTATCCCAGAAATGGACATGAATATCACAGCCAGAAATAAAATGTCGCATACATTTTTGAACGGAGGGTTTGTACCTCCTGCGAAAAGTTTGAGGAAAACTGCCGGGTTTATGCAGATGAACGTACACCAAAAGTTTCGTTGTATATTACTTTACGAGACAACTTGAGCATTCTATATATAGTTATTGCATACATTAGAGACATGAGACCCGCTTTACACCAATCACGACATTGCACGTCATACACCAGTGACATCAGCACATGACCTTCACTTTATTTGCCCCCACAGTAGCCTACACGTGTGTACTGTTCCCGCACTTGCTCCGAGTAGGTAACTTGAGGATTCCATAGAGACCGGACATGTTTCCCTTGGCCGTGATTACACAGAGATTTGACATACTAGTACGTGGTGTGTATGGCAGTTAGTAAGGGATATACAAGTGATTGGATAGGCCTACTATGGTACGACCACTATAATTCAAGAACTATTAAGGTAGTCCGCTCCAAACAGTGAGGGGGAGGGGTCAAAGAGTTTTTTAAAATAAATAACTGTATCAACATATTCTGGAGCTTCAAAATGACATATTTTATAGAGTAACTGAAACTGAAAAATCCGTTCACATGGAAAACATGATGCAAGATGTCAATATGGACAAAAAAAATGTGCAAAAATGTCATAATTTATGTAATTTTAGGTAAATGTTTGTGGTTTTGATCGGATATGTACAAGAAACGAGCACGGTGACCCTCTACTTTCTTTTCAGTATTAGGATGCTGATCAGTTACTCTATGGAATAGGTCATTTTGAAAAGATAATATTCAAGAATTTACTTTCAAATTTTGAATCTTCGTTACCTCAATGTTTGTAGCGGACTACGTTAAGACTAGAGTGAGAACGAGTGATTGTGTCATCGAGGACGCGATTAGGCCTACACTCATCTTGTTTGAATAAACCATTGAACCCAGTCGGAGTCCGCGTGTTCATTACAGAGCGAATTCGAACTATCGACCTTCGTCAGGGTTCAGGATGAATCCGTGAAAATTCTTCACATTTGCTTTTAGTATATCAATTCCGATGCTAACATTCAGGCCTACCGGGCATAGGGCCTATGACCCCTGCTGCACACACTGTCCGAAAAAAAATAACTACATTTTCCCGGTTCACCCACAACGAGCCGAAAATATACACGAAAGTGACCACGCGTCGGCTGGGTGATGTCTGGTCATCAGATAATTGCACCAACATATTGTTTCACTGCAATCACCCAGGCCAGGAGAACCCAAATGCAGCGAATCAACGATAAATATAATTTACCAACCTTGTCTGGAAACGTGTTGTTGTTGTTGTTGTTTCCCCGATAGGCTACTTCGATTGTACTGGTATCAGATAAAAGCAAACAAATTCTTGGTGCAAGACCCAATGATACAGCGCATTGATAGCGTTAATCCACTCTCACGCCAGACAGCTGTAGGCACTGGCAGACCACGCCATACCACACCAGCATGTCCATTGTGGGCTTGAAACCATTGTTGCTATGGATATTGTGCATGATACGTACACTTTCACAAGGGCGGATTCAAGGGGGAAAAAAGAAATTCCGAACTCCCCCGACTATGTCTGCAGAAGTTTATCTCTCTTTAAAGACTCCCCACCCCCACCCCTTCCCTCCAAAAAAAAAGAATACCAAGACAAGACGGCACTGGCTTTGTCAGCCTAAGAAACGAGCCCACCACCCAATATCTAAATCCTGGATCCGCCCACAATGATGGATGTTGATTGGATTTAGTTTTTTTCTTTTTTTTAAAAAAGTCCCTGAACAAGTTTCCTGGCGTTGGAAGCCAAATATAACATCGGGTATTGAATTATTAATCCACTTCACTTTAAGGCGGCGTCTGCTTGGGCTGTTTGACAAATAATCTAAAAATATCATAGAATTCATCATGAGTCAACGTAAGGCAGAATCTTATATAGTTACATGCACAATTACAGTTGTTGCTTGTGAATATATGTGTATATAAATGTGATATCTTAGCGTGAGTGAATTTGTCACCACCAGTTCAACCATTAAACAGCTGTGGCACTTTAGTTTTCGATTTTATGTGACATGCGGTACATACATTCGCTCCTTAACAAAATTCCTATGCAATCAAACAGAATGTCAAAGCGACATAATGCAAGTCAAGCGCCATATTTGCATGTCACATTCAGGCGCAAAACCAACCGATGATTACACAATCCCGCAGCTAGTCCTGCTTCAGCGGCGGATCCAGAGGGGAGCACGGAGAGCCATTATAGCTCCCCCAAAGTTGAGGAAGAAATGAACGTAACGAAAATCGATATTGGCTATGGCACCTGCACTAAGTTTACCCTGATGTATGACATGAAGGACAAACCTACGGTGTACAGACTACTGGCCAGGCATTTGGGTGTAGGCCTAATGCTACAATTTCCGACTTCTGCTTCAGCCTAATGCTACAATTTCCGACTTCTGCTTCAGGGCGCCCCCAATAAAAATCCTTGATCCGTCACTGTCCTATTTGACTTTGTACGATCATCTTATTCATATTGCCAATTTGGAACGCGGATGTTCAGGAATATCTGCAATCGCCAGCTGGCAGCACTGTAAATGGGGTCTCATGATGCCATCGTCCTGTTTTTCTTGCCTTATCAATATAAACGTTATCAGTTTGACCGCCATACTCACGTCATCCGGTACATGTAGTGATTTGGCGCCAAGACTGACCCATATCACAATCCAGTCCCCTGGCAATAATCGTTTGAACCCTCCTCCCCAGCCCCCCCCCCCCCCCTCCCCCCTTAAGGTTGACAAAAAAATGCGCGTAGTTATGAAGAATTTGATTAAAAAGCCTCCTTGAACAAAAACGTCATATTGCGTTCCATTGTCTTTGCAAAGTGATAAAAAATCTTGAAAGTTCGCCGGTCCATCAGTCGGTTGTCAACACGTGCACGTTGTGAGTCGCTGTTCGGAGGCCTCGGTGATCCTTAAGAATAGGTAGGTTTACTCTACAATGTAATGAGATAGCATGAAAATAGACTTTTTATTTTCGAAAGTTCAACTAAGTACGGAAAAATCTCCATTTCTACTTTTGTGAACTAAAAACACAGAAATTTACATAAATAAACTAGATCTATACTGTAGCCTGTGTAGTAGAACTGTAGTAGAATTCTTACATGTAATAATCACAGATCTTGATGAAATTAATCGGTGCGTTTCGTGCGATCGATTTTTTTTTATTAGGGTTTATTGATGTGATTAATCTTTTTAGAAGTAGATCTAATCACGATCAGGAAAAGGTGATCATATCACCAAAAAGTATTCTTTCTCGCCAGGAACTTTATGGCAAAATAAAATACTACAGGATAGTAAATGGTTGATACCTTACTGTATGGATTTCTGGTGATACTCATTTTTATCTCAGTGATCAGCGCACGTTGTTCAGTTTAACGTTTCTGATCAAAATGATCCATTAATTTCTTTATTATGATGGCATTAATTTAAGTGCATGAAACGCACCCAATATCAGATTTTATGAAAGTTTCATGGACAAATTTCAGTACAGGACTAATTTATACAACTACAGTAAAGAAAATCACGTTATCAAAATAATGGGTTCTACTGGTTTAATTTTTGCATTCGTGACAATACCAGAAGTGAATTACAAATATGATAAAGGGAACGTTTCAATAAAAAAAAATGGAACTTGTCAAATAGGGCTTACACTTTCGATTCATTTCATTTCAGAGGTCCAATCTCTGTACTTTAACGATGGGCAACAAACGAGGGCCGCCAAGTTTCAAACGGGCCAGAAAATGTGTAACATCACATGTGATAACCGTTAACAGAGACATTTCTCAGGAAAACGTGCAAAGTCCGTCATGCCCAACTTCATCAAGGATGGGCACACGCAATACCCCTCACAGTTGTTGTTCGAAGCAGGTGCCGCAGAGTTTCAAGGTAGCAAGAAGCGGAGTGTCAACGAGTCATGAAAAATGTCCCAACGTCAGATCACCTGCAGGCTACAGCACACGATCCACACACACGGTACAAATCTAATCAAAAGGCCTAAGTAGAACTATGCATACTATGGGTCTTTGACATTGGTCAGTGCTGACCACTCCTTCAATGGCAACTCACAAATAACCTAACCACTGTGAGCTATGTTAACTCAACTCCTACTTGAATGATGCTGATTTTTTTTTCGTATTGCAACTTCTTATTACATGTAGAATGCATCCTTTTCCACTTTAGGCATTGTGTCAATACTTAGTATTCGAAATACACTTTTGTTGCTATCTATGATTACCCACCTATAACTAGTAGGCTATTACCTACAGTACATATCTAATCTGAGCCACCCTTAATTGACAGTCGTGGCATTCAGGGCCAGCTTCTAGAACTCGGCGTGTTTCTGACTCGCCTCAGTCGCCAGTCGGGTACAAGTCAAAGGTCACACATAGAAGCTCTCTGCCAAAGCGAAGGCGCAGCAAGGCTCCTAGGAAACAAAGGAGGACGAAACAGGAGCAGCCTAGGTGGTTGAAGAATGCCATTCCAGATGACAGTCTCCCCGTGCCTCGAATTAGAGCTTCTCGCCAACCTATGGTAGGCTACTGCTCTCCAAACCATGACTGAAATGCCACTTACGAAATAAGTACATGAACATGTTGAATATTTGTGATTTTCTTTAGGTGGTGCCAGAAAAGAATAGTGTATCGGCCAAGCAGAAGAAAGGTTCATGCCACGCATACGGCACGAGGACACAGCGCCGTAGTATGGAGAGAACCAATCCACGCCAGCAACTACACTACCATATCATCAAGGTAAACTATACACATGTACAGACCCCTTGCAGTCATTAAGCTCTCATCCGTAAAAAACAAGACGATATGTTAGTAGTAGAGACTTGATGGAATCTTAACAGGTTTTTGGACCTGTTGTTACTGTTCTGTTCTGATACTAGTATTTATTATGCTAGATTTGAATTCTACAATATTCATCCTACGCAAAAGTGTTTTCCTTTTCAAATTCAGTTTGTGATGATGCATTAAAAGGACTGTCAGGACTTTTCATAGCTTCTACTAGTATATGTGCTTGCTTTTCTCTGACATGTGTTATGTTTTCAGGACCTGAAGCGGCGGCTACAAGCGGTGATGTCCGGCGGATGCCCGATGCCAGATTCCGACAGTGCTGACGTCCTGGGCCACGAGCTCAAGCTCTGGCTTGGTGCTAGAGCGCCTTCACTGCGGAGCAGAGAGACCGAGAGCGACGGCTGTGAGACTCGAGTTCTCATCAGTGCTCGGGCCGTCAGTCACCGAGATATACCCGTGTATACTGTGAACACAGCCGGCGACCCCACACTGACCCACCATGTACGGGTGGACACTATACAGCGGTAGCCAATTAAAATATAGCAGTCATTTTCTAGATACATGTCTGATCTCATTTTACATGAGTAAACACTGTATATACAGTGATATATTATTTTTCATCAAAAATTTATCTAATTGTCGTTTTTGACAATATGCTTACATTCTTTGTGCAAAACTGCAGTCACATATGTGTTCAAGTGAATATTTTCACTCAGAACCATGCTGGTCTAACGGTGCTATAGCATCTGCTTCATTATTTGTTTGTATAATGTAACACTTTTGTAACCGAAGCTGTATAGTGATATACTCGAGTGATATACACGTAATTCTATATTTGAATGTGCATGTTTGTGCTGTTTATTTTTTGACGAAATATATACTTTATTCGAGATATGTCTTGTGTTCGTGTCGGCATGTTTGGGATGTTAAGATTGTTGAAACCAAAAAGAATCTTAACATGCCAAAGTGTGAATCTATAAACGCTCGGGAGTTAGGCAGGCAAGAGGTATCGTCCTCTTACATTTATACACACATCCAGGGGAGGCTCATGGTCATCGTCATGACCATGACAAAGTGGGGTACGAGTATCCATCAATATATTATATATAAGTATCAGTCTGTTAGCACCTAGATTTTGGTAATAACAAAGGTAAAATACATTTTGCAAATAAAAGAAAGCCTGGCAGATTAGTTTAGCTAAAGACACACTGGCGTAATCAGGGGCAGACAGTGTGCGAATGTGGTTGTGTCTACTGTACACCTGATAAAACTAGTATACAACTGCCAAAGAGCCTATGAAAATAATGTAAAGTTTTAACGTCGTCCCCTATCCGGGATCCTCGAGGATAGTCCTCTCACCACAGGTCATTGCGGATGCGCGCCCACTATCCTCAGATCCTCACGGATAGTCCGCTCACCGAGGGTCACTGGGAGCGCAGTGCCTACCCAATCATCAGAACGTTAACCAGGTAGCAACCCGCCCAGCGAGCCCAGACATGCGGACACCACTCAGATACAGGATCATCACCGTGGTGTTAACTGTAAGGCCGGCTCGCCGCGGTCCGCCACGGGGGATGGAACCCGGGACAGCTCGACAGTCCGCCAGAGCCTGTGTCGCACCATCCCGGGTGGGAGACCGGTGATACAGAGGGCGTACACCCCCAAGTCATCAAGGTCTTCCTCACCTGGGCCCTTTATCGAAATTGTCCCCAGGGGCCTCCGAGGGCCTTAGCCACAGAACGAGGACGTAGAGCTCATGGCCGAGCTCTCCGTCGTCTCTCTCGTCTTTCTCTGAGACAACTTCACAGAACAACACGCCTCCAGAGTATTTATACCCCAGAGCACGAGAAACGAAGGAGATGATGTAAGACCATTGTTATAGCTTACAGGGCGAGAGAGTTGAAGAGTGTTGCTAGGCAGTGCGTGCTTCGAACAGAAGCTTCTAAAACAAAGGCCGTAAAACAAGAGTGTTTAACAAAGAACCAACAGCCGTGATCTTTAGGCAAAATCGCCACACTAATTTAAGCAAATGCCATGGAAACGACATCCAAAAGAAATGCCATAAAATAGATGTATGAGAAGTACATAAGTACCTATAGAATCACAAGCCAAAGTTGATATTCACTGCATGCTGAACTGTATAATACTTCCAATTCAACTAGGCCCTGTATTGAAACACTCATGATTAGGAATAGGCACACAGGGTAATGACATTGTTCCGACACCCCCACTGTCATGACACCCCAATGTTCTGACACTCCACTGTACGGACTCCCCAAAGTTCTGATACCCTAATGTTCCAACACCCCGCTTAATCACATTTTTATATAAACTCGCATTATTGATTCTATACCGAGAAAGCATGCAAAAGGATCGGTCCTTAAGGCAGCAGAATTCGGTGTGATACTGTCACACTGTTCTGACGCCCCAATGTTCCGACACCCCACTGTTACGACACCTCAATGTTCCGACACCCCACTGTTACGACACCCCGACATTGTTTTTACCTCTGATAAGCAAGAGGGTTCATATGCACTGGGTCTGAAACCAGGGAGTTAGTTCTGGATAAATTTGATTTTGCACGAACACGTCAGCTTTCCAGTTATCCACCACAGGGATAAAACGCTGGATAGCCCGCCTGTACGTACTGCTGAAGGCGAGAGACTGCCAATCCTGGCACAGGAGTGGCATATCAAAGCAACCTTCCTCCTGGGTCCCTTATATGATTTGCCCAGGTAACCATATCGTTCACCCACTCTAATCTGAGAGACGAGAGCGACCCATGTCACACTCAACTGTCACACCCATGAGGCAACTCAAACCAGCCTCGAGCGCCTGGGTACGATGTCACAAATATGAAACAGTGGAGCCGATTGATGAAGAATAGACGTAGTTTCGATGACGCGTGCTTCGAATGGTAAGCGGCCAAGATATGGTGTATGATAATGGTCAAAACGCTTGTCTCGATCTTTGAGCAAAATCGCCACATTACTCCTTCTCACAATGTTGGTCCCTAGCATGCTCTGCCTCGGCCCAAGAGCAGCCGACAAGACATAAGCATCACATAGCGGATCCAGAAAGAAGTAAGGTGAGTGGAAGGTCTACCTGAAGTCAAGACGCAGAACGGTCAGACCATGAGGATCTGTATCAAAAGAATGGGAAACGACCCCTGGACTTAACTGGACTACACTCTTAGGTTCCCGAAATTCTGATTAAACCCTAATGAACAAGTTTAGATTTTGAATGAGGTGTTCCAGAAAGGATGTTGACCTGAGAAGGTCATCCACTGAAATGACGAAGAGTTTGGATTCAAATTCCTTTCAAATTCAGAAATTTCGTAAATTGACACACCCGTGAACGAAAGGGATAGTGCCTCTAAATGTGTTACCAGCTGTCCCGCCAATCAGCGCCAGCAGACCCTGTAGGATCCGGGTTTACATGAGCCACATGAGTCTAACCATGGGTTACATGAAGACGGACTCTACTTTTCCTCTATGGAAGAGGGATCCTGAGGAACGGATCCCTCCTTCCTCTCCGGGAGTTGGAAACTTGGAGCTGGCCGGAGATCTCTGAGGCCTCAGTGATGGAGGGTGGGAGACCTCCAGCGCCTAATTGAGCTATGGCGCTGGACATCATGATTCAGTCCTGGACCCGCAACGGCCCTGAACGCTCGCCCCTTTTTCATACCAAAATGAATAAAACACAAGCTTCAGGGCTGTGTAGGAGTGGTTTGCCGTGACTCTGGCAAGGGCAGACGACTGGAAGTCATCTATT
The DNA here is from genome assembly GCA_949152475.1 of Terebella lapidaria. Lineage (NCBI taxonomy): Eukaryota > Metazoa > Annelida > Polychaeta > Terebellida > Terebellidae > Terebella > Terebella lapidaria. The sequence continues at coordinate 30,533,955 of OX424563.1, read as the reverse complement.
AGTATGCCCTGCTGTGCGCAATCATGAGTGATCTCAGCTTTGCGTAAACGACGCCGAAGGTCTTCATTCTCAGCGCACAGTCGCTGCACCTTCTCTAGTATTTCGCTCGAGTCATATGCTTTCTGCCTCGTTTGAAGTGGCCAATCATTCGCGGAAGGCCTGCTGCTCATGGTGAGGGACGAGAGACCAGTAGCATTTGGTCGTGTGCAAAGGGGGCACGCAACCTGTGAGGCCTCAGCAAGGTACTGGTGCAGCCGGACAATAGTGGTCCATCTCGGCTCTGAGGTATTCTGCAGTACGAGTGAGATTCCTCGCTGGGATGATCCCAGGGACACACCTCACTGAGCTCTGTATCAGGCAGCATGCATTCCTGACCATTTTGTCGATGGTTTACTGTCTGGCCCACAGACTCGTGGAAAATTTCATCGGTCTGGGCTGTATCAGAACTGTACTGTCTGAGTATCTCATCCACAGGATCGACTGGGGTCCATGGTCCTGTGGAGCAGCATTTGAGGACTTTGATCGGTTGGCGTTCAGGGCTTGCAGGCTCAAAAACTGCCTCTGCTGAGGTGCTAGAGCGATGCACCACTGGCATTGGAGCAGCTCGATCCACGGGTAGTGGTAGGCCATCACATGGTGATTAAGGTGATCGGCGGTGGAGTATCACTGATCTCGACTGAGTGCTGAGTGAGGGTCTGCATAACCGTCCAAGGAGGTGGGGCAGAATGGGCAATAGAACCCTCATCCCTGTTGGAGTGGTAGAGTCCTCACCTCCACATCTGAGTCTTCATTCTCAGCGCACAGTCGCTGCACCTTCTCCAGCACCTCGCTCGAGTCGTATGCGTTCCGCCTCTTTTGAAGTGGCCATTCCTTCACGGAAGGCCTGATGCTCATGGTGAGTGACGAGAGACCGGTAGCATTTGGTCATGTGCAAGGTTGCATGCAACCCTCAGGCCTCAGCGAAGTACCGGTGCAGCCGATCTATAGTGGTGCATCTCGGCTATGAGGTACTCTGCAGTGCGAGTGAGGGTTACTTTCTGGGATGATCCCAGGGACACTCCCCACTGAGCTCTGTATCAGGCAGCATGCATTCCTGACCATTTCGTCGATGGTCCAATGTCTGGCCCACAGACTCGTGACAAGTCTCGTCGGTTCTAGCTGCATCAGAACTGTACCGCTTGAGTTTCTCCTCCACAGTATCCACCGGCTCCAAGATCATTTGGGGACTTTGAAAGGTCGGCGTTCAGGGTTTTCAGGTTCAAGAACTGCCTCTGTTGGGGTGCTAGAGGGAGGCACCACTGGCATTGGAACAGCTCAATCCACGGGTAGTGGTAGGCCATCACATGGTGATTAAGGTGATCGGCGGTGGGGTATCACTGATCACAAAAGAGTGCCGAGTGAGGGTCTGCATACCCGCCCAAGGACATGGGGGCAGAATGGGCAATAAAAGCCTCATTCCTGTCGGGTGGTAGCATACTCACCTCCACATCTGACAATAGCTGCTGTCGGCTGAAAGTAATATCAGCTACCGGTATCTCAGCCTGCCCACAACTCGTTATTGTACAGATTCTTGCCCTTCCACCCCGCCCAGGCCGGCAAAAATGGCAGACAGAATTTCCATGCCGGCGCTGCCGACTTCAGTACAGATGATGATGCGGCAGGCTTCTTTCTGCCTCCCGAAGTGCTTGCAGACAGTGTATCAGCACCCTTTTCTGGCAGTCCTTCATATCCTGACTGAGCTTGGCGGAGCCGCTGCTGGGGTGACTGCCCAAGGAGGCCTGCTTGTCAGGGCTGCTCTGGCAACTGACGGCCAGGGAGCCGGGAGGGGCCTGCTTGTCAGGACTGCTCCGGCCACTGACAGTCAGGGAGATGGAGGAACGCGAGTTGGAGTTAAAGGACCTCCCACACTTCGAGCGCTCCTCCACCTCTCTTGTTGGCAGCTTAATCGGCTCCCTCACCGAGACAGAACTTATGTTTGCCAGCACAGCGCCCTCCACTGCTGCTTCGGCCTCCTGCTGCTTCTGTGCAACATGTTGTACCATACAGATAGACTTCCGGGGTAGGGGCGTTTTGAACTTGCCTTTCGTTCCGAAGTCTTTTTCCACAGTCGCCAGCTGGTTTTTGTTGCTTTGAGCCAGCCTGACCACAATACATCATCGGATGGTTTCTTGCCCTCTGCTTGGCCCAGGCCTGCAGAAACCCTCAATTTTCGTGGAGGAGGCACCAATCAATATTTATTTTAAAATAACATCATTCTAAGCTATGGCAACTCCATGCTGCCGTAGTTTTGTTATCTTGCTCGTCAATCTGCAACTTGAGCATTATCCGAAGGCCACATACCCAGGTTCGAGCCAGCCTGACCACAATACATCATCGGATGGTTTCTTGCCCTCTGCTTGGCCCAGGCCTGCAGAAACCCTCAATTTTCGTGGGAAGGCACCAATCAATATTTATTTTAAAATAACATCATTCTAAGCTATGGCAGCTCCATGCTGCCGTAGTTTTGTTATCTTGCTCGTCAATCTGCAACTTGAGCATTATCCGAAGGCCACATACCCAGGTTCGATGACAAGTGATGAAGACAAACAAAGTAGCAAGGATGATGTAGCTTGTCAGCAGACTTGAATCAAACGTGCTATCGAGCTTCAAATGAAGGTATCATGGCCACCAATAGATTCACCATGTTATCCTGTATTTCCGTCATACAATCTATCTGCAATCATTTTGTCTGCAGAGGCCAAATTACATAGTCCATGTCAAATGTAACCACGAGATTCACCACTCAATTTCATCTGAGGTCAAGTTCAAGGTCACCAAAAGAGACACCATATAGGACTTCATATATACCTAAAACATAAACCTAAGCCTGTTTATATGTGTTTTGTCTGCAGAGGCCAATATACATATTTCGGATGAACCATGGAATTAAGATACACCACTCAAGGTCTTCTATGGTCAACTTCGAAGTTATGAAATGATCTAACATAATATGGCTTTCTACTGTAAAAAGACTAATTTTAGCGGCTATTAAAATTTGACAGTTGTGAACCCCACGCTTTTTGGCAGAGATTTAATTTGGCACTTTTGAAACCACCTATATTTCTTAACATATATTTAGTTAATTTGGCATAGGATTTAATTTGGCGGTGTTTCCCCTACCGCCAAATCCGCCAAGTAAATCATCCGCCAAAATTAGTAGTTTTGGCCTCATTATACATTCCTAAGCTCTTTGTACAAGATAGATATTTGCAAAGGTCAATTTACACATTTAATTTTAGGTACGACGTGACCTTGAGGTTTACCGCTCAAAATCATCCGAGGTAAATTTCAAGGTCACCAAAAGATCCACTATATATTACTTTCTATACACCCGTATGCTCATAATACAAACCCAAACTGTTAATAATCGCTTTGTCCCCAGCAGCCAGTTTTCACATTGAGGCTTTTGGGCCTACATTTTGTTGTTCAAGCGATTCAAGGTATACCATCTCTATTATACACGTTTACATACGGCCTAAAATAGCATACTTGTAAAACATGCGAAGAAAAGTGATCAAGTCAATTTTCAGATTCTCGTTCAAACCCTGATAATCATTACTGTATTGGATAGTGATCAATCGTGATGTTAGATCTGTATTGTATGACGGTGATGCGTTATGTTTCGGGGTGTAATGCATTATGATGTTGGTGGCTATAAAAAAAGACGTTATGACGGCGACTACATCATAAAAATCAGGAATGTCGCAGTGAGGGACGTTCGATTTGGTATTTCAAACGCCGACCAGCACATCACATTCTTACGGAGCCTCTGAGAGGACATGGAAGAAATACTTTTAGCACATTGTTATTGCGTTCCCTCGCAATATTATCGCGTTCCCTCGCAATAATATTGCGTTCCCTCGCAATATTATCGCGTTCCCTCGCATTCCGGATCGCATTCCCTCGCGATCTTATTGCGTTCCCTCGCAATCCGGATCGCGTTCCCTCGCAATCCAGATCGCGTTCACTCGCAATATTATCGCGTTCCCTCGCGATATTATAGCATTCCCTCGCGATCTTATTGCGTTCCCTCGCATTCTGGATCGCGTTCCCTCGCATTGTGCTGACGCCAATGACTTCTGAGAAGGTTATTCTACAAGATCGCGAGGAAACGCGATCCGGAATGCGAGGGAACGCGATATTATCGTGAGGGAACGCGATAATATCACAAGGGAACGCGATCTGGATTGTGAGGGAACGCAATAAGATCGCGAGGGAACGCGATCCGGATTGCGAGGGAACGCAATAAGATCGCGAGGGAACGCGATCCAGATTGCGAGGGAACGCGATAATATTGCGAGGGAACGCAATAACCGTATGTCAAAAAATATTTCTTCCATGTCCTTTCAGCAGCTCCGTACATTCTAGATTTGTAAGAATATATAAAATTATTATCATACACACGTATGGTGGATCTTTTTGCACTTGACCTGAAATCACATTGTGTACTCAAACTCCACATTGAGTCATTGACAGTCAAGAAAAATTACTACTGTAAAAAGACTAATATTGGCAGCTATCGAAATTGGCGGTGTGAGCCCCACATTATTTGGCAGAGATTTAATTTGGCAGTTTTAAAACCACTCATATTTTAGTTAATTTATTTTAGTTAATAACATATATCTAGTTAATTTGGTGGACGATTCAACTTGGTGGATTGTGGCACAAGCTTCATCATAAATAGAACCGAAACGAATTTGTGAGGTGGCTATCTATATTTTATTATCCATTGATATAAATGGCATTCACAAACATGATGACATATATATTCATAAATGCAGTTGTCAACTGTTAACAACCATCTCGTTCACTGAGAAATCTCATGATCATAATCTGATTGTGATCAGTCATCAAATGCCAGTGTCCAAAGTGTTCCAATGACAACCAAAAAACCCATCGCTAGAGCAAGCCCTGTCGCTTGAGATCGTCGAAGGTTTTTTTGGTGACCACGTTGCCAGCGGAATCTTCATACTCTTCCTCTGTGTCAGGCTTCCAGCGATCCGTCTCCTTCGTCGACTTGATCTTCTGCCAGAGAGCGATCGCGTCTTCAATCTTCGTGACGTTAGCGAAATGAGCAGTGTTCGGAATTCCCAAACAACGCATGCCGTGAGCATGACGCCACTCCGCAAAGTGCCTCTGAAACGCCTTCGGGCCTCTGTATGTGTGGTTCCCGCAGATCTCACAACTGTAGCTAATGTTGAGTCCGTGCAGCTTGTAAAGCCAGTAGGGGATTGGTTTGCCGTCCCATCCAAGGGGCAGGTTCTTTGGGTTGTATGGGATGTCATTGTCTTCATCGTCTGACTCTTCATCGCTCACATGTTCCTCGTCGGACTCATCCCGCTCGTCCATGGTACGCGCTTGTTTGCGCTGGACGTTGTCACGAGTTGCCGCGCGCTGCTCGCTGACCATCTCCGCCATGTGGTAGACTTGTGCCTCCAAATTGGCAATCTCTCGGTGCCGTTCGGCGTCGCGCGTCTTGCCAGCCTTGCCTGGCTTGGCTTTCGTGAAGAGTGCTGGATCCAATTCCTCAAGGGTCTTGCCCTTTGTGGAGAACAGACGTTGAGCTCGCTCCTCCAAACTCCCTCCGCACTTGAGGTTAAGGGCCATCAATGCTGACTTAAGTCGATCCAAACCCAGGGACGCCAGCTCCTCCCAGGAAGAGAATGCTGAGAGGTCCAAGTGAGCTCCAGAATGAGTGAGTGCTCCGCTTGCCTCCTTCGGCCAGCCCGGGAACGTGCCTTCTGTCCACTGTTTGTCGAATTCTTCATTGATGAGGTTCAAGTCCACGGAGAGATCCATCAGCGGCTTGATGCGGAGTACATAACCCTCTAAGTATGCAAGCAGGCTTAGCAGATAGTTCTTATAGGCTGCATTCTTGCGTTCCTTGGGAACTTCGAATAGACGATCGAACGTCTCCAAGTATGTTACGTAGTCAACGCGACTAATTCCCTTCAAGTTGATAAACCGCTCGAAGCACTCATGTAGATCTAAGTACTTGCCATATCCTTCCTCATCGGAGAAATCAACCATCGCTGAGGCATCGTCATTAGGATTCTCGCGCAGCTTATCCAGTTCCTCATACTCGGCGGTCATCGGCACGCTGACCTCATTCGGATGCTTTTTGTGGAACTCCTTGATCCCCTTCAAACGACTGTAAAACTCGGCAAACTCGTTAGGCCCAGAAAGTGCCGCGATCTCTTCCTTGCGGAGACCGTCTCGATCTTCATACAGGTCTCGTGCCTCACTGGCACACTCCATGAATCGGTCAAGGAGCAGCTTGAGGCGGTGGTCACTGTTGATCTGCTCTCTCTGGGTCTTGTTTGGGTGCAGACTTTCCTTGACCATCTGTACAGTCAATCTCTCCTTCTCCTCGTGGTAACGACGCTGCTGCTCCAACAACGTCTCCATGGTTTAGTACAACCTGAAAAAACAAATTGTTCTATTGATTTTTCATCGAAGAAAATTGAAGCCCTAATTTGCCTCATTGCGATATAGGTTCAACAGAGCATAGAAGGGCATTGGGAGGGCCTAGAACGATTGCATAACTTTTGTTGACGTGTAGTGTACTGTAAACCCCTTAATTTTTCGCGGCCATTAATATTCGCGTTTTCATTAAAAACGCGAAAATTTCTGGATGCTAATTTTTTTGGTCAACCGCATTTTGATTCGCGAATATATTTATTATTGAGCATGGTTAATGTGGTTGAATCTGCTGTTGATTCGGAAATTGACTTTGCAATGTGTGTGGTATAGAACAGAAGAACAAATAATGTTGTACATTTAACATAATATAACATAGTCAATTCCAAGTTTACATGTACATAGTTAATATTGTACTGTGACTGTTTGTATTTAATTCATGTTTACTAAGCCAGGAAATAAAGGTATAACAGGTATAATAAAGATACAATTTTGTCCATGTCAGTATTTTTACCAATTGTTGGGTTGCATAGTGAGTATGTTATCGATAAATACCCCTGTAATGCGTTACCAGTAATATGCATATTACAGAAAACGCGAAATTAAAAGGCCGCGATCATGTCCAAATCATGAAAATGCGAAATAAAACGGCCGCGAAATTAAAGGGGTTTACAGTATTATAAAATGGTATGCTTTATTGGGTACATTATGATTTGGCTACGTTTCAACAAGGCATCCAAAATTTGCCCAAGTGCTGTATCTGGCATATGTGACGATGGCAGCTCTAGCAGCTCTAATAGACCTCATTGTGATATATATAATATAGGCCCCGCTAATTCTGTGTACATTATGATTTTGTGTGATTTTGGTATGATAATTCTTAGTGTTCAGACTCATTTGAAATTTCAAAGCTCGTTTACTCATTGTAAAAATGAGCGATCACCAAGCAACTCGTAGCAACTACAAATGCTGATGTGAGAATGAGTTCAGGCTGCAAGGTGTCCCTACTGTGACCCCACACCATCCAAGATTCTAACCGGAAATGTGATGTCACAGAGGCAGTTCAACTTGAAAAGCAAGTTTTCTGGTGTTTTTTTCAGTATTGTTGCAGAATATGGACTGAATTTCGTAATTGCTATCAAAACTTATGAACATGAGTTGAGCGCTCGACAGAACAGTGACACTACTGTACTTATTGTCTGCGTTTGTTTTGGTGTGCTGATTTTGATCAGCTTGTTCTTGTACCTCGCCATTGGTATAAACCAGGATGAGGAGGGGGGGGGGGGGGGGGGGGGGGGGGAGTAATAATTTGCAAAATTTGGACTTCAAGCTATTTGGCTGCACTGGAATCATGGCTGACACATTGGCAGGCCATATTATGATATAGTCCCCACTTATTTTGTATGTTTATTTTGTATGATTCCACTGTGTCCATTCTCCCTCCCTTACCACCTCCTTCCAGGATTGAATTCCTCCAAAGTCCAAGATAGATATAAATATAAATAGAAGTTGACCGAAAACATTAAAATGGTGTTACTATTCTAACTGAAAGCCTCGTCAATATAGCGGAGACTATTTTCATGATAATATCCATTGCAATTGGCATGATTTGCAATTGGGCTTCAACGAGTACTCGGTTAACCGGTTACGGTTCGGTTACAGAGTGTAACCGGTTACATTTTTTGTGACCTGTTAATCGTGAACGTATTTTGCAACCTCGTAATTCAGCTTAATACACTTCACATCGGTCAAATTTCCGCCCAAACGCGCAAAATTGAAGTGATTTATTACACTCCAATCCAAATAGAATGTTCATTCATCATAATATGGCATATTTTCACATGAAAATGACATCTAATGTCGGAGTTTTAGGCGGCTTTTTGACACGAAGATTTGATATAAATGTGAACTGCGAAAAAAATTGGTGTTACTTTGGACAATATTTAGCTCTATATTTTTGGATGAGTACGGTTCGGTTACAAGCTAACGAGTAACCGGTCACGAAATTTTGTACTCGTTGAAGCAACCCTAATTTGCAACCCGGCGATGGTGTGTGGCGAGTGTGTCACTGTGGTGGCCTGTGGCAGTGCTGTGGGAGTGTGGCTGTGTCGGCGTGTGCGGTGTGGGAGCCGGCCAATCGTGGTCGGTTGACTTTGGAAGTTCGGCCAAATTCTGTAATAATTGATCACATCACGTCCATTTATGTTATGTTGATTGGATAAAATTACCGTATCACAATGATCTAACTTAGGAATATCGTATTTCCGAAGAATTGCATAGGAAATTGGACAAAAACAACGTTGTTTTCACGTCCGCCTCGTAGCGCCACCTGGCGAATGAAGAAACATTTCTATAAAATATGGTTTGCGGTTTTGACAAAAAAACGATAAATATAAAATATGGATTGTGATTTAGTCCAAGTTTATTGTCCGCATCATAGACATAGAACAGAGATGGACTGCCAACTCGTACTCTGTGACCTTGAGCTTGCGTCCAGAGGAAGAGGGGTACTTTATTTCCGGTTTGGCGTTTTCATGGAAAATTGAATTGTCAAAATGCGTCAAATATCGTACGTGACATCATCACTCAGAAGATCGTCAAGATTGAACAATGGCAATACGACGTTATAGGTTAACAACGGAAGTGTAACTACCCTCTTCCTCTGACCTTTTGTGACCTCAAGTTCAATAACTACAAACAGAGAGATTGATATCAGAGTTGGCAGTCCATCTCTGTTCTATGTCTATGTCCGCATAGAAATCTCTGAAAACACTTCGGTTGTTTGTTTCAAAACAGAAAAGGCAAACGCGCTACATTGTGTTTACAAAATCTTCAGGTACCGTAGAGCTACTGTACCTATCATAGGGACCTAAATTTATGGATTCTGGATAAGTTTCTATGAAAAATTACGTTGAATTTTTTTCGAGACAATAGAGCTCATGATTACAGCAAGTCGATGAATAGGAAGTTTTAACTTGTTTAAAACCAGTATTTATTACATACCTACCTCTATAATAAACTCTTTGGGTAATCTTACCTTGGCATTCAAAGAAGAGGAGAGAGAAATGAATGTCACAAGAATTTTCTCAAAATTCCTGACATCCATCTCGAACTCGAAATTGAAAGAAATTACTCTCACACATCTCAGATTCCCCGCGGTGTAGATGTGACGTCACACCGGTCATATGATTGACCTTAGCCGCCATTAATTTGCCCACCTGGTTAAGGCAGGGGAGGCGGGAGGGAGAATAATCGTGTTTATTATAGAGGTAGGTATGTAATAAATACTGGTTTTAAACAAGTTAAAACTTCCTATTTATTGCCATACCACTACCTCTATAATAAACTCTTTGGGTTATATCAGAATAACCAAAAGAGGTGGGTTTAACCCTCTCCCGGGAATTCATCACCGATGTGTGAGAGTAGGAAATATCCGTTGAAAGTAGTAAATATTGTGTTTTACTTTGAAATTATAATTTTAAGTCGAAAATACATATTTACAGGATATTTACAACCATACCATAATACACGCCTGAATTACCTTCAGATGCATGGAGACGAGCAGGGGCTCTGCAGAGGTGACTTTCCTCTTGCAGATGAACAAAAATTTCCTTCGTCAAAGAAGAGGAGCAACTCCCCTGGGAGCCGACCTCAGGTGCATCTGTACAGAGGCGTGTTGAGCTATCTACAGGTATTTACAGCTGGACTACACTCTCCGCCGCCACCAGTCGTCCAAGCTGGAGGCCGGAGTCATCCTCCCAAGCTAACTCCCTGAGATAGAAAGAAGTGAATGTGTTATGAGATTTCCAGGTACAGGCCGACATGACATCATTCAGAGATACTTTATTCGTAAAGGCAAGTGAAGCCGCGAGAGCCCTCACATCATGCGCTTTGACTCTGAAACCTGTGGATTTTTTTGCCTGTGACTTTTCATAGCAAAATCTAACACACTTCTTGATCCAAGATGAGATCGTAGCAGGACGGATATCATTTGGAAAATCCTTAAGATAGGACACGAAAAGCAAACGCTTGCCGAGATGCAGCTCACGCGTACGATTAACGTAGATGCGGAGGGCTCGCACGGGACAAAGCTTCGCATCTTCCTCCAGGCCCGGCCCCAGAGAAGGAGTCAGGGCGGGAATGGAAAAGCTCAATAATGGCGTACCTGCTAATTGAGTTTTGGCCAGAAAGGAGGGAATGACTCCGAGGAGAACCGAGGAGCCATCCGACTTCCACTTAACTTTGGAAAAGGACAGGGCGTGGAGCTCACTCCGTCGCTTCCCGGAAGCCAGAGCCAAAAGGAAGACCGTCTTAAACGTCAGAAACTTTAGGGAGGCCCGCTCAAGGGGTTCGAACGGATCTTTTCTTAAGACGTTGAGAACAAGCGATAGATCCCACTCAGGAACCGGGTTCCTAGCTTTCGGTCTTTCGATCTCGAAACTATTAATCAACGCAGTCAAACCTTGATCATGACCAAAATCGATCCCAAGTTTGGGTTTTAGAGTCTTCGCGATAGCCGTACGGTAACCTGCGATCGTGGATGGAGCTCGCCCTTCATTGAACTTTTCGAGAAGAAATTCGGAAATTAGGGGAGCATCGACTCTGAAAGGACTAACCTTCCGGCGACGACACCAAGCACAGAAGGAAGTCCACTTCGATTGGTAGACTGCCAAAGAAGATTTTTGATTTGATCGGGCGATCCTTGCGGACACCTCCCTTGAAAATCCCTTCTTTCGGAAACATCGCTCGACAATATCCAGGCATGAAGTTTCAGACTTGCGGGAGCCTGATGAAACATGCTGGAGCGAGGTTGTTTGAGGAGGTCCCACCGATCCGGAAGCTGACGAGGGAAGTCTACTATCAACTCCAGAAGGTCCGGGAACCACGACCTCTGCGGCAGACACGGAGCAATCAGCAGGAGGCGACACTGGTGAGTCTGAAACTTGGCGATCACCTTGTCCAACAACACCGCTGGGGGGTAAGCATACGCGTACATGCCCTCCCAGGACGTCGACATCGTATCCACTGACATGGCCGTGGGATCGGGAATGGGAGACACAAACGAAGGAAGTTTGTGGTTCCACCGGGTCGCAAACAAATCGACCATCGGCGTGCCCCATAGGCCGCAGAGAGATTGGAATACCCTGGGGGAAAGACTCCACTCCATGGCCTGGACCTGGCCCCTCCGGGAGAGGCGGTCCGCCCAAACATTCATATGACCAGGGATATGCCTCGCGAAAAGCGAAATACCCCGGTCGTGACACCAGAGCAGGAGGTCGATAGCGGCTTGGCACAGCGACTGGGACTTCGTACCGCCCTGCTTGTTGATGTAGGCGACAACCGTGGAGTTGTCGGTGGCCACCAACACAGCCTGATTGAGGAAATGTGTTTCCCAATGCCTGAGAGCCAAGAACACGGCCTCCAGTTCCAACAGGTTTATGTGCCATTCCTGCTGAGACGAAGACCAGGTGCCCGAGACCTCGCTGTCGTCCCAGTGAGCGCCCCAGCCGTCCATACTGGCATCCGTAAATACGTGCCTGGATGGAGGCGGCCGGCGGAATGACGACCCTCGGAGCAGATTGACGGGATCCAGCCACCATTGCAGATGGGAAACGACTTCCGGAGAGACCTGCACGAGCTGGGATCTGTCTCCCGTGACCTGGGACCATTGGGAGTGTAGATGCCGCTGAATAGGCCGCATGTGCAGGCGGCCCAACGGAACTAACTCTTCCGTGGAAGCTAGCATCCCGAGAAGGGACTGCCAGCGTCTGGCCGTCTGTGGAATGCGACGAAGGAACCCTTCTGACAGCACGGATAATTTTGACTGACGATCCAGCGTCGGCAAAACAGTCTCTGAGGTAGTCTGATAACGATACCCCAAGAAGACGAAGTCCCGACGCGGTGACAAGTCGGACTTTTTTTGGTTGATTTTGAACCCCATCCGTGAGCATAGATTTACCACAAACTGTGCTTGGACGATCAGCGTTTCGCGACAATGGTGCCGGATTAGCCAATCGTCGAGATACTGGTGGATGAAAATCCCCTGCTTGTGGGCGAGAATCTGGACTTCCCGAGCCACCATGGTGAAAATCCACGGCGCTGTCGATAATCCGAACGGGAGCGCCCGAAACTGCCATACGCGGCCGAGATAGAGAAATCTCAGGTATTTGCGAACTGCAGGTTTCATTGGAATATGGAAATAGGCATCCTTGAGATCTATCGTTACCACCCACGAATCGCGAGGCATGACTGAACGAACTTGCTCCGGCGTTTCCATGGAAAACGTCGGCACGATTAAGAACTTGTTCAACGGAGAAAGATCTATCACTGGTCTCCAACCCCCCGACGCTTTGGGAACCACAAACAACACGCTGTAGAACCCGGGAGTGTCCCCGGGAGCAGGTTCTATCGCTTGTTTCTCGATCATCGCCGTTATCTCCTCGTGGAGAACACGGCGGCGTTCTGGATCGTTTGGAAGAGTGAAACCCCTTGGGACGGGCGATAGCGGTGGCAATTTCTCGAATTTCAGGCCGAATCCTCGACGGAGCGTCGAGACGACCCAGGGGCAAGCCCCGAGCCGCTCCCACTCTTTCCAAAACAGAGTTAAACGAGCTCCTACGGGCTCGTCTGAGGAAGGAATATCGACCGAAACGAGCTGACCATGCAGCTCTCCTCGACACTCGAGCAAAGGATCCGGCCCGGAATCCGAAGCTATACGTACCCGGTTTCTTTTCCCCTGCGGGCTTGGGAGCCTCTCCGCGTCCTCGGCCTCGGCCACGACCACGGTCTCCTCGGGTGCTGCCGGCAGGGGCCCCGCGAAAGGCCAGCCCTGAGGCCCTGCCTCTAGCTCTCCCACGGCCACGAGCCGGCTGCTGCTGAGGCTGAGACTGCTGAGCTGAAGACTGGGGCTTCTTAAAGGCCGAAACCATCTGTTGCGTCAGACGTTCCAGAGACTTTGACTGGCTCAGGAGGGCATTGGAAGTAGAAGACTTCGCGGCCTTCTCGTCGGCCTCCTTCTTCACCTCCCGCAACTCCGCAGAACGGTCAGGGAGTAGAAGTGAAGTAGGGGCTCCAGAAGAGGGGATCACGGGGTGGAGAACTCTCATGTCCGTCATGAGCTGGTCCGGAACCTCGAACTTGAGGGACGAGAGGAAAGCGTCACGCCGCCACAACTCGGACACCCAGAGTGAGTGGGAGTCCAGGGCCACCTTGTCACCCACACCTTTACCAATGGAGGTGACCAACGAAGCGCAGCTCAATAAGGCTTCTGCCAAATCATCTCGGTCAACGTCAGGGTTGTCCAGGACCTGGTCACGGCACTGAAGAATGGCCCGTCTCGTAGCCATCGACAGCCAATCCATGGCCGAATCCGTGGCCAGCCCCACTCGTAACGTGTGCTGCAGCTCCGCCAAGGCCGCCCATGGAATCTCCACGGCCTTAGGCTCCTTGAAAAAGGCGTAATGGGGGTGATGCCTCCTCAAAGCTGTAGGCTTGTCATCCAGCTCCGACGACGTATAGTAGTCGTTGACAGACGGGCGAGCAGGATACGCGCCAATCGCCGACTTGTTGGACCTGATGGTCTCGTCCATGCGCTCTTGCATGGAGCCGCGAACTCCCTGCGACAGAGGGAATCGTAGGGCGTCCTTCGACGGCCGGGGGTGCTCCAACTCAGAAGATATCATCGACCGAGCTACCTTCTTGACTGGGGCCGGAGCATGCTCTTCGGGCCACAAACCCGGGAGGACCCTCTTCACAAAGTCCAACTTCTCCCCCCAAGAGAGAGGGTCGTCGGACTCGGGCTGGTCCGCCTCCTGGTCCGGGTCCGCCTTACGCTTTCGCGGAAGCGTGAGGCCTGACGGGCCAGGTAACGGCTGGTCAGCCGACTGAGAGCCCTGTAGGGAAGGCTCCTCATCCGATGACGGCTCGTCCCTAGGCAGAGGGGAAGATGGGGGCGGTGGCGGCTGTGGAGGCGGGAACCTCGCCAGAAACTGCTGCCACTGGCCTAACATCTCCGCCCGAAAAGACTCAAGCTCGCCCCTAAGGCGCTGCTCTGATGTCGGGAGAGAGCTCCCCTGGGCAGGAACACCGGACGGCTCCGACGCACGGGAAGACCCTTGGTCCGCCAACTGGGCGAAAGACAACATACCCTGGCTGGAGGCGACGAAACCGGAGGGCAGGGCCGTAAGAGGGGAATCGTCCTTGATATCCTCGGCGATCTGAAACACACAGGGCGAATCAGAAAAAGGAAACACTGGAAACCATGGAGACATGGAAACTCCAGGAACCCATGGGTTTGGACGGCTCATGGCCCTTGGCTCCCGGCCCCTACTGGCCACGGCTCCGGTAGCCACGGCCTGGGGTCCAGTAACCGACGGGAAATCGGGTGCCGGCGGCCGTATCACTAGCGACACGGGCCCGGACCGAAATCCGCCCTGGCTATGGGGTTGAAACCCAGCTCCGGGGACAGGCGCCCGACCCGGAGGGGGAAACAACACTCTCTGTCCAGAGGGATCCCGGGCGCAGGGAACCGTCGTGAGCCCGACGGAACCGGCAGACCCCGAAACCACACTCGGACACTGAAAACCAGGTCGTTCAGCCAGAGAAGCATGAGAACGAGGGGCCAGTAGAGAGGGAGCCAAAAGTGAGCCACACAAACCCGTAGGTTGTGGGGAAGTTAGGGTGCCGAGAGCCGAACGCGCGGCTCCCGGGACCCGTACCTGGCTGAAAGAAAATGACAATGATAAATCAAAACTTACAGCACAAACAGCATTGGATAACTGCAAATCTAATCGCCGCTTGCGTTCCTCAGACGCCTTGGGACGCGGCCTGGCGCTATCAGAATCTGACGGGGAAGGGGGAGTAGGGCAACCAGCAAACCTGCGGGCCTGAATCTCCCGTAAGCCTTGCAGACAAAGTTTCCACTCGTCGATGGACCAATCCGCGCACAACTCACAGGTGGCTGAAGGACGGCAATAGACAGTGTCCCTACACTGCCAGCAGGCGTTATGAACCTCCCACTTAGGAAGGTAGTGTTTGCACACGATGCACTTCATATCTGAAACATATCAAACATCGAAGTACAAACGGGCAATAATGGGGGAAGGAAAGGGGCCTGGGGAGGCTTTACCATTTCCTCCCAAAAAAATCGCAAATCACTAACTCTAAGCTAGCTAACAACGTAAGAACGATCTACTGAAGAAAAAGCTGTGCAAAGAACAGCCTAAAGACGATCGTAGACGTGAAGAAAATCGACTTTGAATGCCGAAAGCAAGACTTGCTGCACATCCAACAATGGAGGAGCAAATTAATGGCGGCTAAGGTCAATCATATGACCGGTGTGACGTCACATCTACACCGCGGGGAATCTGAGATGTGTGAGAGTAATTTCTTTCAATTTCGAGTTCGAGATGGATGTCAGGAATTTTTAGAAAATTCTTGTGACATTCATTTCTCTCTCCTCTTCTTTGAATGCCAAGGTAAGATTACCCAAAGAGTTTATTATAGAGGTAGTGGTATGGCAATAAATAGGACTGGAATACGGAGATAACTACTACCTATGATATAGATTATGGATCGAGCTGGTCTGTTCACCATTGCTAGAGCTGCAACAATCATACTAGTTGTCATGACTGATGCCTACACAAACTGTTTGCCCTCTGCAATGCTAGTATTTTCATCAGCGTTTCACAATGTAAATTGCACATCAGAGATAATCCATTGAAGATGGGACTCAAGTTGATCATATACATGCACCGTCATTATCAACTAAAGACCTTTGCACCTTCCCATCTGGATCTTCAGCTTTATCTTTGACGCCTTGGACCTTTACAGATCGTGTATTGTGTTATTATAGTTCTCAGCATGTTGGTCAATTAACCAAACGAGCATATTTGTTTCCAATAATCATGTGAACTGGTCTTGCTTCATATTAATATTAATTGCAACTGACTCAGTGAATCTAACTGTGAAACTTTCATGTAACACCTTGTAATCACACATACTCTTGCAAACTACCTTATCTCAAAGATGAATGGTCATGAACATTTCCAATATGTTGATGATACATGTATAACAGAAAAGAAAACAACAACATATTTCCCTGAAATGCTATTTATAGTCAACAATTCATACACCATTACCATAATAACCAATTTTTTCCGTACAAAAAGTGATTAACATTTGATCAGTGAGAAGCAACTTGAGAAACTGTTGTCACCATCATAAAATGCATATATCCACGTTCATGTTTGGTGGGCTGTTCAATGAATGAAAAAAGAAAGCAAAGAAATCCAAAAATCATGGCAGCTGTATTCCCATCCAATACCCAAACTTGGCACGATACGAAGCCAGTTTGGATCTGGAAATCAGTTCACTGTACAAAACTCTAGATTCAGTTTTGGTCCTGCCCAAAATGCATTCAGACTATATTTTGCAGCCTCTATATGGAACGGTTGTCCGGATTGGATCCAGACTTTGGACTGTCAAATGCAGCAGACTGTATCCATAAAAGGTGTACAATGATGAAGCGATGATACATGGTAAGGCTGTGAGCCGCCTGCTGCTATGGATATGGGCTTTCGTCTTTTCTCTCTACCCTGACTCATGAACACTATGCTTGGAGAGAAAACATCGCCATTTGTTGGAACTCCACAGAAAGTTCCGAGTCTAGTCTTCGCCGGTAAAATGCAGTGGTTCAGCCGAAGCGAATTCGCAGCATCTACAGGCAAACGTTCCCATTGAATATGGCACTGTGAAAACGACAGATGAATGCATTTGGTCCATGAACTCATCCCCCCTAATGTCAGTTCACAATGACATCCATCGGTCCCTTGACTAAGTCTACAGTAGGACGACAGCGGGACCAGTTCGGTGATGACCTCAGACAGGCAACGAAAGGATCAGTCCTTGATGGCAGTCAATTAGTGAACAATGCTGCGGGGGCGAGAGCCGAGAGGCGAGGGAGGGCTGGGTTCCCGATGACGATTACAAAGACTCGCAGCGGATGTTAGCTCATCATGTCCCCCATCGTGTTTGATGTCGAAGTTGGAGCAGCGCAGGACGGAGCTTTCAGGGAGTCGTTGACATCGCGTCGGAACACTGACAAGTTCTGGGTGAACCTGAATAAAACGCGAGAGAAGTTTGGGTACATACAATCAATCGATCATAACTACTAGTAACATGCATGCTCAAGTTGAAAAAAGCCACAGTAATAACTGGAACCATATTGATAATATTCAATTGCAAATACATTCTCACTACATGTACTTGGATGTCACTGATACTATTATTCAAGTTATGTGTTATCGTGCAACCGTCGGCTAAGACCTCGGAGACCTCACCTGTCACGGTTCTTGATGAGTAGGGACCGGTCAACACCGTCCATCAGGTTCTCAAAGCACCGGGCCATCATGGACTGTTTCTCAGCAGGTTGAGCACTCACCAGCCCCTCTCTCAGCTTACCGAAGAACTGCAAGATGCAACAAAGGACATGTTACATGAGGTATGTAGTACAGTAACAGGTCATTTTTACCAAAATAATAAATTATGATGGCTTTCTCTACATGAGCAGCGGTAGTCACTATCCGTCTTAAGCACATAGTTGTGTTTGTGTGGTTACTATTCTTAGTACAATTCTTGCACGTGCTCACTTCATTTGGCCCACCAGATTAGAGATCATCAAACAACATTTCTGGATCAAACTTGATCAAATATTTATTCATCCAATATACGTTGGAAGGACAGTCAAATGAAGAGTTAGTTACAGACACATTGCCTCACAACAACTTTACCTCCTCGTTTAGCAGGATGAGACCAAGAAGGGGACGCGACATTGACCACTGATTACGGCAGTCCTCGAACATAATGATGTTTAGAACCGACGACAGCATCTGGAAGGGAGATGCTAGCATTTGATTGGTGCTGATCAAAGCCAGAAGTGTTTAACTGTCCATAGGGGTCACCTCAACATAACAGGTATTTTATGGTATCACTCACAAAGAAATTTTGAACCATACTCTTGTGAGTAACATGCTAACAAACTAAAAGCAAAGTGCAGAGGAACATTGCCAAACCTGTTGCATGACGTCTGGATGTAGTTCCAAGATGCGCAAGAACGTTTCACTTTCGTTCAAGTTGCCGGCGTTGGCTTTCTTCTGTTTAGACGTCAGACGTTTGAACAGGTACGTGATGATGTTATCAAGTGTGGCACAGCAACCGGTACACACCATTGTGTCTAGTGAGACAATCAGAGAATGTTCAATGATTATGTCCACAACCAGGATTTTTCACATATCTACTTCTAAAATAAACAGGTGTTTATTATAGAGGTAAATGTATGGCAATAAATACAATACACATTTATATGCTACTAGATGATATATATATTCTTGCCAAAACAATTGCAAAAGTTTTATCTTGATACACAAAACTTATTGGTACAAACCTCTATAATGAACAAGGTGTTTATCATAAGGAATAAGTGTACTTTACAGAGAAACATACAGTTACCAGCCCTTAGAGCTCACTCTGTTGTTCACCCTGACGGACTGAGCACCCAAAAACATCTATTTCATAAATATTTTCTTTTTAAAACCACACCTAGCGCGGTGAGACCCTCTGATATCGTGGTCATGATGTAGAGGAAGACCGCCGGCTCCAGGTTGCTGATGAAGGCCATGTGGTCCTGGGCGAGGCACTCCAGCAGTGCATAGTAGCTCTGACTAAGCTTGGGGTAGTCCTGATAGGAAAAGGCGTTTTGTAGAGGAGATATTAGATGATTTGATCGAGGGAAATTTACGGACTACCTTACACATGAACAAATGATTTTTCTGTAACATTTGTGTGGGTTCTGGAGTGGTCAACTGGATTGAGACACATGAAACTAGTCTATTTATATATTTATTGCATAGAATCGATCCTCATACATCACGAAGCAGTGCGAATTACATAATTTTTATTTTCTTTACTTCTGAGAGCATTTTTCGCTGTTAGCATGAGCCACTCACCAGTAGGTCACTCTGCGATATTGACAGCAGCATCTCGATGAACGTTGCCAGGGCATTGTCCAACGCATCGTCGCCATAGAGACGGAACACACCAAAGTTGACATAGTTACCGGACAGAGCTGCCTTGAGCATCGAGAAACAAATGCCGATACCTTTTAACGTACAACAGGAATCAAGGAAACTCTGTGCCACTGTGATCGAGCCATTGAATGATGCATTATCTCGTTATTTGAGCAACCAAACTTCCAGCTATTGACGTAAACATATTTGATATTCCCTATATTGCAAAATTAATGCATGGAGCTTTTCAATGAA
Source organism: Terebella lapidaria (assembly GCA_949152475.1). Lineage (NCBI taxonomy): Eukaryota > Metazoa > Annelida > Polychaeta > Terebellida > Terebellidae > Terebella > Terebella lapidaria. The sequence goes on along the minus strand of OX424563.1, from coordinate 30,514,177 downwards.
ATATGGACAACATTAATTTTCACATGTGGAAGGATATTTCAACTGGTACAGCTGATCTTTTGAAATTTCGCCCAACGTTAATATTCTTGAGCCTGGAAAATTGAAACAGAACAAATCAAATCAACATGTCATTGCAATATACTAGTACCGAGTGTCAGAGATGGCCAATAAATGTTACTAAACAAGCTAAGCAAACGGTACCTACCAAAACCACTTATCACTTTGCTGATTTCTCGGAATAGCAGAATACCATTAGGCGACGACACATCGAACTGCAGTCGTTGTGACCTATAGATAACATGACCATGTGAATCGTGGACCAATCACCAGTTTTGATTGGTGTATCAGAAAGGGTACTACTCGTAATGATAAACTACAAATATGGGCTCGGTCGAGTGAATATTGATATAAGGAAGTTTCGGTTATTGGGACTATACTCACCTATTTTGAGCGAGTTCTGTGAACAGTTTTAGGATGGGGGTTGTGACTGATGGGTCGGCGTACCAGATTTCTAACGCTTTTAGTAACACTGGTGTATAAGTCGGGTATCTGAGGTCCTAATTAAGGACGTCCACACACAATATATCACTGTATCTCCTAATTCTATATGCTTACAAAATAAATATAACACGAGTTTGAGGTACACGGACTCAAGTCCACGCAAATCAAAAGCAATGCGCCATAAACACTGCTGTGAATGGATGAATGCTGTTTCAAGCCACTCAAACCACAGTAAAGATAAATCGGACCGAGAAACCGCATGGGACAATGAAAGAAAGGATGGTATGGAACATGCCTCGAGCATGTTTCCATTAATACACTGCCATGTAATAATGCCAAACGTTGCAAGGATACATCCAGTCGAAGAGCATCATGTAGCTGACTTTGGTGTTGAAGGCGAACGCTACCCCTCGTAAATCTCTCGCTAGACCTATCAGTTGTCGCTGTGATACAAGACGAAGGGGACAAGTTTAACACTACACAAAATCACAATGAACAGATATAATTGGTTAAATACATACTGAAACATGAAGCGGACATTCAATGTTCCTAATTTTTACAAATTATTTGATATATATTGTGGTTGGTTAAGACTCGTTAGAGCAAACTGAACAGACCTTGGCGCTATCGGACTGCAGGACAGACTGTTGGCCTTGACTCATCAACGAACCCAGTGTCTCGAATGAATCTACAAATAAAGATGATGCTTATCTGTTTGAAAGCAGCATTTATACATACCTACCACCAAAATAAACAAAATCATTAAAGGTGTTTAATATAGAGGCAAAGTATGGCAATACATATATGACATAGCCATTACTTGTGAAAATAATAATAATAATAATAATAATAATAATAATAATAACTAGACATAAAAGCCTATAGGCTTTGTGGCATCCCCCAATTTGTTATTATTTCAAATGGTCATACTGGACTGAGAAAAAAGGATACATAGGCCATTGTATGTGGGTAAGAGTGAGAGCTCATCAGACAGTTTCTTACCAGAACTGCTTTCTATCATCTTGACAACTTGGCCCACCAGACATTTGCCACCCAAAATGAATGGACAATTACCCAGCCAATATTCAGAATACTAGTATATTTAATCAGGATGTTCGTGATATTTTCAGGTGCTCCTGTCAAATGTAAAATGATACGTGACTAAAAGAATGCTGTGTCATCTTGGCCAATTTTGTGATTTCAAAACTTGTACAATACAGCGGAATTTTCGCATTCACATTATAACCAAAGCCAAACATTTCCCAGCTAACTAAAACAATGATGATTTGGGCATTGCATGTGAAAGAGAGTTGAATAACAAAACATTCAAACAATACATGTTTTACAATATAAATGTAGACAGGGCAAATCATTCCACAAGCATGTTGTGTCATGTGTGTGGCTTATTAACCAACTATTGTATTCTGTGGGGTGGAACTTCATTCTTTTACCATGTACACACACTAGTAAACCAGGTTTGGAGGGGGGAGTGAGGGATTATGCATGGATATGAGCCTGGGGTCAAGTTGGACATGCTAGCTGTATCACTTGTCAGGCATGACTGAGCACGGCTGGCTGAGAGGGCAGAGCCTATATTGCTGTGCTGGACAGACTGGCTGATCTTGTAAGGCTAACTGAGCAGGGCTGGCTGAGAGAGGCGGAGCCTATCGCTGTGCTGGACAGAGTAGCTGATCTTGTAAGGCATTACTGAGCAGGGCTCTCATATACTGCACTGGCTGAGAGGGCAGAGCCTAGCCTCATGCTGGACATGCCGGCTGCAGTCAGTGAATACAGTAGCATGGCTCAGTTACAGTATTACATCTGCATGGGGGCAGGCAAGGGAAAAATTCCAAGTCCAAAAAAAAAAAAAAATACACCCAAAAAATTTTTTTCTCCTGGAAATTGCCTGAATCAAATTATGACATTGACAGGAATCGCCCGATTTTTTTTTCCAAAATGGCCGCTGGCGACCATCTTGGATTTCGGATCTCGACGAAAAACAATAGGGGTTAGGAGCAAAGTATTTCGGATGAGCTGTGAAAATTTCGGAAAGATAGATCAAGGCGTTCAAGAGTTATGATCCGGAAACCAAACGGCGGAAGAAAAAAAAAAAAAAAAAAAAAAAAAAAATAGACAAAAACATAAGGCCTCCCGATTTTCAATCGGGATGCCTAATGATAACCGGTTCTTATACAGCGCTTTATCAACGTTACACACATTCTCAAAGCGCTTCACAATTTGGAATTTAGCCCTCTGAGAGTGGTCACTGCCAGGGACATGTCGTTCTCAGAGGGGTCTTTCACACGCTGACCTAAATTCTTTCCAACTGAACTATGTCGCACACACAACAATGGCAATTCAATTTGCCGAAAATTGTTCATCTCTTTTTTACTTTGACAGACCAGTTGAAAGAGAAATATAACCTCTACCACATCTACTCAGAACAAGTATCATTCTAGCAGTGCTCACTCGTCAGAGGCAGCATGAATCTCTCGAAGCGCTCCTCATCTTCACCCAGTTCCACCATGAGTAGTCGCCCGAGCGCGGTGTAAAACGTCGTGCGACACCGCATGTCCGTCATCGGTGTCTGCACGCTGTTCACGCCAAGGAACGGGAAGTGCTCACTCTGGAGTGAAGGAACGGCAGAATGTTGGTTCTGAACTAGTGATAGCAATTTATTTCAATCATCTCTTCACCATTCATTTGATAAAAGTATCGACATGAGTTTAATCATTGCTGTATTCAATTGATTGACATCAAAAATCTTCCTGATTTTTTTCATCATTTTCTTCATTTTTTAACCCTTGTCGATATGAGATTTCATTCATTAGAAAACGTTTTTGGAACGAACCGTGTGGTTGTTGAGCATGAACTGGACGGCTTCAAGTTTGACGAGTTTTCTCACTGAGCTGTATCCAACGGACAGGTCACTGAGCAGTTGTAAGGTTTTACTAATGATCACCTCACAGCCTCCCCAGTACTTCAAGTTTGTGATTCTGCGAGAAAAGACGAGATGCGTCAAAGTACACATAAAGTCAAGATAAACAAAGATCACTATGATGTGAAAGTGTGGAATCACTGCTTACATTTTTCTGATGAAAACCCCGAGGACCATAGATTCATCGCTAAGACCTAAAACATCGGACAGTCGCCGATACACCTGAAAGGATGCACAACTTGATTACCAGATCCAGTATTTCAAACACAACCCTCTTATCATTCGAGAGTTGTTCCCAGAAATATACTCAAGCCCAAATGAGCTCGCCATCAAATTTTGACTCGGTACGAACCTTCGATGTTTTTTGTACTTGGTCCCCCACGTAAATCTTGCGGAACTGCTCGAAAAAGCTGAGCAGAGCAAGGTCCAGCTTCTCACAACCGCCCTGGACCAGCCGGGAGTCGGTCAAGTTCATCAGCTGTAACACCCTGAAAACAAATACCTCTCAATTTAATTACTTTCCTATCAATTTAATAGCTAGAAATTCATCAGCTGTTTTATTCAGCGGTGTACACTACAAGTCACAACAGCATTGGTTCTATAGACATTCAGCTATAGAGCCACACATCTACGAGCCATTCATCCTAAATTTGTCACGATCGATGATTTCAGGCATTGTAAATGCAAATGGAACTAACCAGTTTTATCATCAATCAAAACTCTGCTATCCAGTTTGCTTTCCACGAAACAAGCGTCTGAGCTTTGATGTTATTCAGTTGGCAAATTTCGGAATGTGGCTAATTTAGGATAGATGGCTCATACTCGTGTCTACACGTACCGACAGACCAGTTCACCATCCATCTCGTCGTGTTCTTCCGTACTCGCGAACGACACTCGGCCCCCGATCACGGCCCCGATAATGTACACAAGCCAGGCCAGCCGTCCTGCACGTACAGCGCAGTAAATGATGGTCATTTATCACAGTCATTGTGGGGATTGTGTTTCAGTTTAGGAGCAACCTATTCTCTATATATACATGTACTGTAAACCTCTTTAATTTCGAGGCCATTTAATTTCACATTTCAGGATATATGGTCATATTCGCAGCTGTTATAATTCGCGTTTTCGGATTTATGCGGTCTGGAAAAAATATTTGTGTCCAGAAATTTCAATTTTCGAAAAGAAACGCGAAAATCGTGAACATCAATCATGTTGATGGCCGCAAAAAATTCAGTGATTTACAGTATGGCCTGTTTTCAGATACTAGTTTCTTTGAATTAAAATCACATTCAAGTTGCCAAATCTTTGACACCATTTGCTCTAAACTTAGCCAAATCGCAATATCAACCAACAACTGATATACCCGGTATGAAGCAAAATGAATGCCGCGTTATTGAAGGAGAATGTTCCCTCACCCTCCTCTGTGGCTGTACTAGCGCGGTTCTGCTGGAGGGCGCCACTGACAATATCCTGGTACCTCTGAGCCGACTCGTCAAACAGCTGAACAAGCAGCGAACAAGTCTTCTTGTACTCATACCGACCAATCGTAGACAGCTGCCGACAGAAAACATAGTCCGTCAAACCAGATATTTACATGTATGAGCTCTAAAGTGGAATTTCCAAGCTTTATAAGGTTAGACAACAAAACCCTGCTCCATTATTGTGATTATTATTGTGAAATTTAAGCATAAGTATCTTGCTATGAAATTATATTAGGGAACACTAACTGGTTAAAGCAGCGCAACAGTTCTCAAGCAATCAAAATTATTTACTCCATCACAAAACCAATTGATAAAGCTAGCATTATCAATTTATATAACTAGACGCTTCCGGTCGCCTACGACCGCTTGGGTGTATCCCCTGTAGCCCTATCATCTCTGTTGCCCCAAATATATCACTGTCAAGTGTGAAAAACTAGAGCAAGGGCTAAAAAAGATTACCAGAGAAATGTTAAATCTTAAGTCACAACTGTTTTCTTTTCCCCACCAAAATTGCTGCACTGATTTTCCGAGGTTATTGAAGGTCGAATTCAAAATCACCACTGAAATCTTTTTATATGAATTTCCATTCGACATGTTTGATAAAATAACGAAAACACAGATAGATCAATCTTTTCACCTATTTATATTTCAACTCAGAATATTTTACAAACTTGGTTCCAAGTTGAAATTCAAAGTAAAATTTGACCAAAAATGCATTTCAAGATGACAAAATTGGAGACAGATTGAACTTCTCACCATAAGTTATATTTCGATTCATAATACATGTATGTGCCAAACATGGTTTCAAGTTGAAATTCAAAGTAAAAGTTAATCAAAACTGCATTTCAAGATGACAAAATTGGAGCCAGATCAAACTTTTCAACATGAGTTATATTTTAACTCATAATACCTGCCCAACTTGATTTCAAGTTGAAATTCAAATTAAAGTTGACCAAAACTGCATTTCAAGATGACGAAATTGGAGCCAGATCAAACTTTTCGCCATGAGTTATATTTCAACTCATAATATGTGCCAAACTTGGTATCAAGTTGAAATTCAATGTAAAAGTTGACCAAAACTGCATTTCAAGATGACGAAATTGGAGCCAGATAGAACTTTTCGTCATAAGTTATATTTTAACTCATAATATGTGCCAAACTTGGTTTCAAGTTGAAATTCAAGCTAAAAGTTTACCAAAACTGCATTTCAAGATGAAGAAATTGGAGCCAGATCGAACTTTTCATCATAAGTTATATTTTAACTCATAATATGTGCCAAACTTGGTTTCAAGTTGAAATTCAAACTAAAAATTGACCAAAACTGCATTTCAAGATGACGAAAATGGAGCCAGATTGAACTTCTCACCATAAGTTATATTTCGACTTATAATATGTGCCAAACATGCTTTCAAGTTGAAATTCAAAGTAAAAGTTGATCAAAACTGCATTTCAAGATGACGAAATTGGAGCCAGATCGAATTTTAATAAATATTTCTTGTCTTAACTAATTTCATTGTGGTCAATAATAGACTTAACATGTAAAAATAAAGTTAACTTATTCAGTTACACCCAGAAATTTTACCGGACAAAACCTTAACCTTGTTGAGCTCAATAATAATTGTTTCTCATCTTAACTATTTTTATTGAGGTCAATAATAGACTTAACTAGCAAAAAAAATGTTAACTTATTTGGTTACAGACATAAAATGTCTACTGGACAGAATCTTTACCTTGTTGAGCCCAATAATAAATATTTTTTGTCTTAACTATTTTTATTGTGGTCAATAATAGACTAAACTAGTAAAAATAATGTTAACTTATTCAGTACACCCATGAAATCTGCACTGGACATACTTTCACCTTGTTGAGCTTAATAATAAATATTTCTCATCTTAACTATTTTTATTGTGGTCAATGATAGACTTAACTATTTTTATTATGGTCAATAATAGACTTAACTAGTGAAAATAATAGTGAAAATAACTTATTCGGTTACACCAATGAAATTTGTACTGGGCAAAACATTTACCTTGTTGAGGTTAATAATAAATATTCCTTTTCTTAACTATTTTTATTGTGGTCAATAATAGACTTAACTATTAAAAATAATGTTAACTTATTCAGTTACACCCATGAAATCTGTACTGGACAAAACCTTTACCTTGTTGAGCTTAATAATAAATGTTTCTCGTCTTAACTATTTTTATTGTGGACAATAATAGACTTAACTAGTAAAACTAATGTTAACTTATTCAGTAATATTGTCCTGTTTTCACTGAAAACTTCAGTTCTCCATTCTGAACAAGAAACCAGTGTCATTACCTTCCATTGTACAGGCTATTGGAATGATCGTACATGTCAAAATGGATATTTCAAAATTCTGTAATAAGTTAGGCTGTTAACATATTAATATTTATATGATCACTCTAAAAAACGATTGGTTTCGTGTGAAAGCCCTTCCCAACAATACTTCCAAATATTATCGAGATTCGTCAAAAATTGCCATCTGTAGAGCGTTCACAAGCCATGTGTCTCAAACAGGCTGTTTTCAATGCAAAATGTGTCTCCAAACGACCAATTTAGTTGCCACGGCAACCAAAATCGATTGGTGTCGGGATCTTACCATAACATATGTTCCTGCAAAAAATAATGGTGATCGAATGAGAATTGCGGCCTGTAGCGCGTTCACAAGCCATGTGTCTCAAACAGGCTGTTTTCAATGCAAAATGTGTCCCCAAACGACCAATTCAGTTGCCACGGCAACCAAAATCGATTGGTGTCGGGATCTTACCATTATATATGTGCCTGCAAAAAATAATGGTGATCGGGTGAGAATTGCGGCCTGTAGCGCGTTCACAAGAAAATCTCTGCGGACGCGGACGCGGACGACGAAGCCAAATCCATAGTATCCACCGAACTTTGTTCGGGGGATACAATTATACACTAGTCTGACGCAGGACGCAGGTATTGGTGGGTTTTCTGCATACCTGATCCAGCTGTTGATGCACCATACCCTGGTCCTCTAGCGGGTCCTCCAAACTGTCCCTGAAACATACGGTGGTTACCGTGGAAACTCAGCTGAGAAAATACACATCTTTTGAAACTCTACAGACTGACGGAATATCCACAACAGCAGTCACACAAACAAAACACTCAAACATACAAGCCAAAGACCTTAAACATTGCCATGTATATCTACCTGACCACCCCCTTAGTACCTGACTACAATAGGGACCGAGTCGAGTCTAGACGTGACATAGGCCTTGGTGACCTCCGGGGTGTACGTCTCTAGGAGATGTGGCTCCGTTGCCTTGACGTACGGGACGGGAGCAACCATTCTCTGCCATAGGCTGAGCAGGTAGTGTACACTATTTGGCGCAAACTGCCACATCTAGAGAGAAGATGGAAGACGATTGTTTAATGTTAAAAGTATTGGATCTGGGCAGTTAATGAATGGGCCGAATACTGGACAGAAATGACGTTAACAAGTTTGCCATGACAAGGCATAATATGCACATGTATGATAAAAAGTTATCTCCAGAAAATGTGACGAGAATTGAATGAAATATTTTACATAATCATGATAGTAACCTGCAAACTTGTGACTGTGAACTCAGCGATCAATTTTATCACTTCCGAGTAGTTATCGACTTTCACGAGCTCTCCAAGCTGATAGTTGGATTTCAGTCGTGCCAGCAACCGACAAAACTCATGGTAATTTGTGGGATCTGACAAACCCTGTAAAAAAAGTGAATTATTTATCAAAAGATCTCAAATCTATAAAACGTCGGGAGAAGTACAAGCTTCTTCTTTGATACGATATGCAGTATTCATTGTCCACGGATTTCGTCTGAACCTAATTGATCAGTCAAAACGATTTAACGTGAAAATACCTGGGGGTTTTCTAGAATGCCCTTGACTCCGAGAACGAGCTGGTTGAGAAACTTCGCCCTCTCTGCGTTATTGAAGAGAGATCTTCGAACTGAAGCCATCTGCACCAGACAGGATACAGCCTGCACACGAAAGAAAACAACATCAGCAAAATTCACAAGTATCTGATTTACTATAAGCCATTGTCTCGCCCCCAAGTCTGTATTTACAGAAGAAGCCATAGCTTGGTTTATATTATTATAATCATAGACCAAATGTATACATTCTTATTCGAGTGAAGTTATGCATGGCACTAGATTTTAAATAGAAAGTGAAAATTTCAAGGGTTGGAAAGGACTCTTTTACATGGCAATCAACATTGAGGAACTATTGAATTTTTCATTTACTGAATACAAAGAGGCTGTATTGCTTCATACCATGGATGAGAGGGAGGCCGGCAATGTGCGGTAGAGATCAAAGAATAACTGTAATGTGCTGCCATCTAGGAATGCTGTAAGTGAAAAAGTTACAGCGATGATGCCTTGGTAAAACTTAATGAAATGTGCTACTGGAAAGATTAAAACCCTTACTCCATATCGTTTTATAGAAGTCAATACCAGCAAATCACGCAACATACTAGACATGGTAAAGGACTGGTAAACTATATTAGTTTCAATGTACTTTCACTTATTTCCAGGTCGTGTGTTCTATGCAACACTACCCATATAAAAGTTACCCAAACAAGCAGAATCCATCGGTTGCCATGGTAATACCACCCCATCAGCTGCCATGGTAACACTACCCCTGTCCCATACCTGATCGCCAAGTTGTGGGTATCTGAACTGTACACAAGTCGTCTGCAGATTCGTCCGTTGCCGTGCCGATGAAGTCATATGTCAGACAGTTGTGCACCAGTTGTAACGTGTGCGTTAGTAAACCGTGCTGCAATGGTGAAAAGCAAAATTATTGATGAAACAATTTACCCAATTAAATCCAACTGCAAAACTAGAATACAGCCCTGTGGATATTGACTTTATTTTGGTTGCGCACCTGTTCTGCATCACTGAAGTTGATGGTTTTGATCATGTCGTGTGCATTTTTTAGAAGACTGCAGGCCATCTGGAAAATCTCAAACAGTTGATTGTCACGGAATGAAGAGGCGATCTTTCGATGCTTTGACAAGGACCGATTCGCTTCTGCCTGTAACAAGGAAACACAATAAACTTCCTGAATGCATCACATACTATTTTCTTCACTATTTTAATTTTGATTTTATTTTTTTCCAGGTAAACAAATGGAGAGAAGGCTGTACCATGAATCCTGATGAACATTCACAAGTAGAAATTGTTTGGTGGCAATTTCTTCGCATTATAGTTCAATTTTTACATTTTAATTTTAAGTGAATCGTACGTTTTTGTTTACCTCATGTATAGCTCATAATAACAATTGCCACCAAAACATGGCAGAAAATTATTTCTCGCCAATTGATGACGTCAGTCGTATCTAGTTTTCTTTCTATATTCGATATTTATGAGTACTTACTTGGTTCATCTCACAGACGAGTTGTGCCAGGAGCTGTACCCCGAGCATCATGTGATGTGTGGACCCCGTCTGGAAGGTACAACATCATACTACAATATCATATAACAATATCATACTACAATATCATGCAACAATATCATACAACAATATCATACAACAATATCATACAACAATATCATATAACAATATCATACTACAATATCATATAACAATATCATACTACAATATCATGCAACAATATCATACTACAATATCATGCAACAATATCATACTACAATATCATGCAACAATATCATACAACAATATCATACAACAATATCATACAACAATATCATACAACAATATCATACAACAATATCATACAACATACAACAATATCATACAACAATATCATACTACAATATCATATAACAATATCATACAATATCATACAACAATATCATACAACAATATCATACAACAATATCACACAACAATATCATACGACCATATCATGCAACAATATCATACAACAATATCAAACTACAATATCGTTCAACAATATCCTACAAACAATATAATACATCAATATCACACATCAATATCATACATCATATTTTTATTGTTATTACATACATGTATATGATTATACTATTGTCATACAGGTACCCATACACAAAACATTGGTTTATAGCATAAATATCCTACTATCATTAGGATTAGAATCAGAAAATCTCTCATTGTGTAAAAGATTTGTTATAAGACATCAATTTTAACTCTTCAAACATCATCCTGCAATTCATTGTTATGTGTCAACGTGAACAGAAAAACCTTACATTCAAGAAGTGGTTGACATCATCGATGACGTTTCTGAAGACGAACGTATCTTTCGCTGAATCGAACCAACCCTGTTTTGTTATCCGAGCGAACAACTGCAAATAATACGATGAATGTATGACATAATATGATATTTTCCTTCAACCTGTCTGCAAATTGCGAGAAGAACAGTTCCATACCTGGACCAAAGCTTGTGATACAAAGTTTAACAGCTTCGGTCGAACAGCAAGATAATTGAGAACATAATTTCCTGCAAATACAAAATTCTTCATTAGCACACACACTAAATTATCATTATTGTGCATAAGTTCACTCATACTGAAAATATTACTCATTTGACAAATGATTTCTCGTTCGTATGTAGATCTATTTGATTACTTGGGATTTGAAAAAGATGTGTTTTATGTAAGAATAAATGTGATATCATATTGAAAGTGGGACTTTTCAATCATGTGTTATACATCTCCAAACGACATTTACAAACGTTATTTAAGCAAGCCAACAGACTAGTACTAACTGATGTCGACACGTTGTTCGAGCGGCAGTGTGATATTTGGACGAGAGACCAGCTTGGTCAGAGTTGTGGCTGCAAGCAGCTGGGCATACGGGGACTGCAATTGTTAGAATTTAATTTATAAATATATTGCTGTAAAGCACATTTTACGTGGTCTCTAAATCGAGCAAATATAATATCTTCGCTAAGAAAAAGTAAATGTATCTAAGCAAATGTAGAATATCTTTCGGATTTTTTATTCAGTCAGTTTTTTCACTCCATTCATATACACGTGTCAACGTCAAATATTCAGTCAGTGTTCATACAAACAAAACAAGACAATTCAAAATGGACACTGTGGTAACCTGACCAAAACCAAACTGTCAAGCATATATTTGACTACATACATTGCCCCGCTCCAACAGCATCTGACATTTGTTGAGACAATCCGGCGAGTTGGAGAACTGTATGAGAGTCTTCTCGGCTTCCGAGCGTACGACCGGGTCCACCGTCTCGTACAGCTGTTTGCACAGCAGCTCCAACTGTACTAAGTCCTGAAACGGCACCAAACACAGCTGCTCAGTCACCACGGTAACCATTGAAACATGGTACATTTATGGTGTACTGAATACAATTTTCAATCATTGCAATAGCCTAGTTAGGTGTAAGCTGTCCATCTGCTCTGTTCCTTGTAGATAGAAGTTCATGTACTAGGGGCACGACGAGTTCACTATTATGTGACCAGTTAATTCTCCAAGCAGAGTGCGGAAATGCTCAAACCAGAAGCAGGGACTTCCTGTGACCGAAACAAGTTGTCAAGTTCTCATTGCAGTTGCAGATTTTACCTACTCGTTGATAATTACGACAGATTTCCATGGAAAATAAAGAAAATTTTTGTGATACCGGGTAACCGGTTTCCGAATCTGTGACCGGTAACAGGTGGAAACCGAACCACCAGCGGTTAACTGTAACTTCATCGTGCCCCTATCATGTACTTTATTGGTTCTGATAGAAGCAAGTACCTGTTCTTTCTCGGGGAAAAATACTCTTTGGTTCACACATAAAGTTCTTTCTCCATTTCATTGAAACAAAGGTCTCATATTGTTCCGAACATCATCTACACAATTTCTATTAGACAAGACATGATATTCCCTATGAATATCAATGATATCCTAAATATATGTCTTTTGAATATTATCTAATTTTATATGTTGAAAATCTTGCTTTGGTGTGCTTGAACTATTTATATCTATAATGGATTTATAGATCCCATACATATTATTACAGTGACTACAGTCTGCAAGACCTGATGTTGGCTCTGAAGGTTTAACAAATCAGAGCAACTTTAGAATAAAGTGCCACTCTGGGCAAATGCGGGCATGATCAATCAGCGTCCCGCTATCTACAAAATGTGATCATTTTTTAACTATTCACAGCCTAGGTTATTGTAAAAGTAATCCAACCAGTAACTCTTTCTCCTTCTCATCATTTGTGTCAATAATACCCCCTACTAGCACATCATGTCATTGATGTGAAATAATGATCCCTCAAATAATTCCAATTGATCCACCAATCCAGCACAAAGGAGTACACTGGACATATACCTCTCCTCAATGCTCCTGCAGCCATGAAATACAGCAGCCTGAGAGCAGCTGTAAACCAGCCTTGGATTTTTTCAGACACAGTTTTTTTAACATCAATACCTATATGAAATAACTCAGGTTATTGAAATATACATACTATACTATCGTAATTAGGTATCTACATATACATTGTATCAGAAACCCATAAGAGAGATTGTATATACATGCACTACGAGCCATTCGTCCTAAATTCGCCGCATCCCAAAATTCGCCAACTCGATATTATCAGAACTTAGAAGCTCGTTTTGTGGAAAATAACTTACTGGAACAGAGATTGGATATCAGAGTCTCGATTGACGATCGAACTTGTTAGTTTCATTTACATTCGAAGTCCTGAAATCCACGTTGCAAATTTGGGAATGCGGCGAATTTAGGTCGGATGGCTCCACCTATTTTACTTGAAATTATAGCTTCTAGGTTGCAGGTAGATCTATCATTCATTGGTTATACATATACAAACAGAATCAGCTCAAGCGATGCAGGGTAACAGAATAATATTAAGCCACAACATCTAATTGCAATCAGTAAGCGACCGAGTCGAGTAGAATCTATGACAAATCTTATGTAAAATCTAATACCATAGTGGCAGTGTCACTGAGTGTGGTAAGGGTGCACAGCGCTTTACTGAATAGGCCTAGTGAACAGCAATCAGTACAGTTCTGTGCGCAATGTCAATGAATGAGTGTGGCTGAGTGAGTGACGTTTTCATCATTCATGCATGTCATGTGGCGATGTGCGACCAAAAAAAAACTGCGCACATTACACCAAAAATCAACGACATAACAACAGCTCCAACAAGTTTTATCGACATCTTGATTACTTCAAGTTGCTTTTGGATCACATGCAATTTATCAACACAGTCCATTTCAATCAAGAAAATGGTATTTTCTTTCAAACACTTCCCCACCTGTTCGTCCGCCATTTTTGTTTTCATTCGTCGATATGGTCCACTCGCCAGGTGGCGGGCCAATCTGCGTGGAGTAGAACCAATGATCCTGCAGACTACCGACCTTCTTTTTGTCAGCGATTTTTTTTCTATTTCTTAGTTTGTAGTTGTTGATTTCATTTCTCAGTTTGTAGCTGTTGATTCAATTGAAAAATTCATTCAATACCATATTTAGAATACACTGGTAAATCTATGTTGTCAATAAATTTAAAGTAAACATCATTATTCAGGATCATATTTCTGTCTGTATACAAATTCTGACCTGTTTGTACTTCTGTAATGCTTGTCTAGAACCAGCCTCAGTTCCCTTCATTGGAACCAATATTTATTCTGGTATCAAATTGGTATATTCTGGTATATTCACCAATTTTACCCTCTAAATGTTTAGATTACTGACTTTTACTAGCTGCAGGTCTATGTTTGAATCTTATTTCTAGCTCATATATATATTTCATTCACTACTATGTAAAATTATATTTTTCGATAATGTAATAAAATAATTTTAATACTTGACTCAAAAATTCTCCAAAATACTTGAATAAAAAATACTCCCAAATCTATACAGCATATCAACTAGCACTGGTGATTTATACCCCCATAGTTGAGCTACAAAGCTGCTGATCAAAATATCAATCAGCTTACAGGGGCGGATATAGGATTTTGGGAGGGGGGCCCCCTCCCAAACATATCATATATACGCCCTATATCTGCCTCTGTAAGCTCCCTCCCAAAATCCTATATTCGCCCCTGTAAGCTGATTGATACATGGCCAAAACCTTTGACCGACATAGCGGCGAGCGAAGCGAGCCCCTGTCTGCCGGAGTTCTGGGGCCCTTAAGCAGGCCCCAGGTGTTGAAGGTTAAGCATCCCCAATGGTGTGTTCTGGGGCTCTCCTTGGTCAAATTTCATGGCCTTGGAGAGTTTATGAATGCTTGATCTGGGGCGGATCCAGGGTTCTGAAGGAGTACCAAGACATGAAATGTCGGAGGGTGAGGTTGAGGGCCCCAGAAGCTGAAGGGCCACTGGAGCTTGAGGGCCCCAGAGTGGAAGGCCCCTTGTCCCCTCCCCCCTAAAACCACCCCTGCAGTTTTGAATTGACAAGAAGAAAGTTCTTGGAATTTGAAGTTTTGAGAATTAATTCCAATTCCAATGATTTCAGTATGCAATTGCATACAGTACATTACAGCAAATACTGCTTGTTTCCATGTTTGAAATCGTTAATATTGGATTGAATGTTAAATCTGTGCAACTTTCTACCCATCTCACGTGTTTGATGAAATTTGAATTCCATCCTTCAATTGTACCCACATGTTCATTTATCCACTTACTGTTAAGATGCTTCGATTTGTGTTTTAGACTGATGCAAGCTCATTAAGCTATGTTCGTCTAGTTCAGAGGGGCTTATATGCGTATAACAGTTTTGAGTGCGGTATGGGTTTTTCCTGGCACTGTTCTCATCATGGGACAATGCATGCGGAGTGCGAGAAACTTTTTTTTATGATGCTTTTATTTGTTCATACAGTGTATTTTGTGCCGAATCCAAGTCAGGAATAACATAACATGACACTCGTACAATGAGGTTCCTGTTTGCCACCAGGATCGCCACCATGTAATTCGGGTATAGACAAACCATAGAAACAGTCTACTTGCCATATTCATATAAAAACGTAATAATGTTACATTAAATTTTTGTCATGTTTGTTTTTGCATAATACAAACAATGGACATGACGTTTTTTGTACTTCTTGGATAATAGACTGTTTTAGAGCCCCAAAAGCACATGGCAGCAGCAGGTACCTCATTGCTGGTTGCAGGTATTCATTTACTACTTTAAATTTTTTTGTTTATATGATGTTCTGTGGAAGTGAGTATATACGACTAATAATTAATGATTAGTATCATCATTAGAATCTTTGGGTAATATGGTTAAGACATCATTCAATATATCGAATCATCCGTTTGGTGGTTGAATGATGCCAGTGAGTTACAAAACATGATTAATTTATTTACATGATTTATTCATCAGTTCACTCTCTCAGGCACTCAAAACAAAACACAAGGCACTCAAAACAAAACATCAACACATCAGAAGTGTTTGGGAATCAATAACCGGTATATTTTGTATAATTTATACATATAAATTACATTTATAAATAGGAAGTTTTAACTTGTTTAAAACCAGTATTTATTACATACCTACCTCTATAATAAACTCTTTGGGTAATCTTACCTTGGCATTCAAAGAAGAGGAGAGAGAAATGAATGTCACAAGAATTTTCTCAAAATTCCTGACATCCATCTCGAACTCGAAATTGAAAGAAATTACTCTCACACATCTCAGATTCCCCGCGGTGTAGATGTGACGTCACACCGGTCATATGATTGACCTTAGCCGCCATTAATTTGCCCACCTGGTTAAGGCAGGGGAGGCGGGAGGGAGAATAATCGTGTTTATTATAGAGGTAGGTATGTAATAAATACTGGTTTTAAACAAGTTAAATCTTCCTATTTATTGCCATACCACTACCTCTATAATAAACTCTTTGGGTTATATCAGAATAACCAAAGGAGGTGGGTTTAACCCTCTCCCGGGAATTCATCACCGATGTGTGAGAGTAGGAAATATCCATTGAAAGTAGTAAATATTGTGTTTTACTTTGAAATTATAATTTTAAGTCGAAAATACATATTTACAGGATATTTACAACCATACCATAATACACGCCTGAATTACCTTCAGATGCATGGAGACGAACAGGGGCTCTGCAGAGGTGACTTTCCTCTTGCAGATGAACAAAAATTTCCTTCGCCAAAGAAGTGGAGTAACTCCCCTGGGAGCCGACCTCAGGTGCATCTGTACAGAGGCGTGTTGAGCTATCTACAGGTATTTACAGCTGGACTACACTCTCCGCCGCCACCAGTCGTCCAAGCTGGAGGCCGGAGTCATCCTCCCAAGCTAACTCCCTGAGATAGAAAGAAGTGAATGTGTTATGAGATTTCCAGGTACAGGCCGACATGACATCATTCAGAGATACTTTATTCGTAAAGGCAAGTGAAGCCGCGAGAGCCCTCACATCATGCGCTTTGACTCTGAAACCTGTGGATTTTTTCGCCTGTGACTTTTCATAGCAAAATCTAACACACTTCTTGATCCAAGATGAGATCGTAGCAGGACGGATATCATTTGGAAAATCCTTAAGATAGGACACGAAAAGCAAAGGCTTGCCGAGATGCAGCTCACGCGTACGATTAACGTAGATGCGGAGGGCTCGCACGGGACAAAGCTTCGCGTCTTCCTCCAGGCCCGGCCCCAGAGAAGGAGTCAGGGCGGGAATGGAAAAGCTCAATAATGGCGTACCTGCTAATTGAGTTTTGGCCAGAAAGGAGGGAATGACTCCGAGGAGAACCGAGGAGCCATCCGACTTCCACTTAACTTTGGAAAAGGACAGGGCGTGGAGCTCACTCCGTCGCTTCCCGGAAGCCAGAGCCAAAAGGAAGACCGTCTTAAACGTCAGAAACTTTAGGGAGGCCCGCTCAAGGGGTTCGAACGGATCTTTTCTTAAGACGTTGAGAACAAGCGATAGATCCCACTCAGGAACCGGGTTCCTAGCTTTCGGTCTTTCGATCTCGAAACTATTAATCAACGCAGTCAAACCTTGATCATGACCAAAATCGATCCCAAGTTTGGGTTTTAGAGTCTTCGCGATAGCCGTACGGTAACCTGCGATCGTGGATGGAGCTCGCCCTTCATTGAACTTTTCGAGAAGAAATTCGGAAATTAGGGGAGCATCGACTCTGAAAGGACTAACCTTCCGGCGACGACACCAAGCACAGAAGGAAGTCCACTTCGATTGGTAGACTGCCAAAGAAGATTTTCGATTTGATCGGGCGATCCTTGCGGACACCTCCCTTGAAAATCCCTTCTTTCGGAAACATCGCTCGACAATATCCAGGCATGAAGTTTCAGACTTGCGGGAGCCTGATGAAACATGCTGGAGCGAGGTTGTTTGAGGAGGTCCCACCGATCCGGAAGCTGACGAGGGAAGTCTACTATCAACTCCAGAAGGTCCGGGAACCACGACCTCTGCGGCAGACACGGAGCAATCAGCAGGAGGCGACACTGGTGAGTCCGAAACTTGGCGATCACCTTGTCCAACAACACCGCTGGGGGGTAAGCATACGCGTACATGCCCTCCCAGGACGTCGACATCGCATCCACTGACATGGCCGTGGGATCGGGAATGGGAGACACAAACGAAGGAAGTTTGTGGTTCCACCGGGTCGCAAACAAATCGACCATCGGCGTGCCCCATAGGCCGCAGAGAGATTGGAATACCCTGGGGGAAAGACTCCACTCCATGGCCTGGACCTGGCCCCTCCGGGAGAGGCGGTCCGCCCAAACATTCATATGACCAGGGATATGCCTCGCGAAAAGCGAAATACCCCGGTCGTGACACCAGAGCAGGAGGTCGATAGCGGCTTGGCACAGCGACTGGGACTTCGTACCGCCCTGCTTGTTGATGTAGGCGACAACCGCGGAGTTGTCGGTGGCCACCAACACAGCCTGATTGAGGAAATGTGTTTCCCAATGCCTGAGAGCCAAGAACACGGCCTCCAGTTCCAACAGGTTTATGTGCCATTCCTGCTGAGACGAAGACCAGGTGCCCGAGACCTCGCTGTCGTCCCAGTGAGCGCCCCAGCCGTCCATACTGGCATCCGTAAATACGTGCCTGGATGGAGGCGGCCGGCGGAATGACGACCCTCGGAGCAGATTGACGGGATCCAGCCACCATTGCAGATGGGAAACGACTTCCGGAGAGACCTGCACGAGCTGGGATCTGTCTCCCGTGACCTGGGACCATTGGGAGTGTAGATGCCGCTGAATAGGCCGCATGTGCAGGCGGCCCAACGGAACTAACTTTTCCGTGGAAGCTAGCATCCCGAGAAGGGACTGCCAGCGTCTGGCCGTCTGTGGAATGCGATGAAGGAACCCTTCTGACAGCACAGATAATTTTGACTGATGATCCAGCGTCGGCAAAACAGTCTCTGAGGTAGTCTGATAACGATACCCCAAGAAGACGAAGTCCCGACGCGGTGACAAGTCGGACTTTTTTTGGTTGATTTTGAACCCCATCCGTGAGCATAGATTTACCACAAACTGTGCTTGGACGATCAGCGTTTCGCGACAATGGTGCCGGATTAGCCAATCGTCGAGATACTGGTGGATGAAAATCCCCTGCTTGTGGGCGAGAATCTGGACTTCCCGAGCCACCATGGTGAAAATCCACGGCGCTGTCGATAATCCGAACGGGAGCGCCCGAAACTGCCATACGCGGCCGAGATAGAGAAGTCTCAGGTATTTGCGAACTGCAGGTTTCATTGGAATATGGAAATAGGCATCCTTGAGATCTATCGTTACCACCCACGAATCGCGAGGCATGACTGAACGAACTTGCTCCGGCGTTTCCATGGAAAACGTCGGCACGATTAAGAACTTGTTCAACGGAGAAAGATCTATCACTGGTCTCCAACCCCCCGACGCTTTGGGAACCACAAACAACACGCTGTAGAACCCGGGAGTGTCCCCGGGAGCAGGTTCTATCGCTTGTTTCTCGATCATCGCCGTTATCTCCTCGTGGAGAACACGGCGGCGTTCTGGATCGTTTGGAAGAGTGAAACCCCTTGGGACGGGCGATAACGGTGGCAATTTCTCGAATTTCCGGCCGAATCCTCGACGGAGCGTCGAGACGACCCAGGGGCAAGCCCCGAGCCGCTCCCACTCTTTCCAAAACAGAGTTAAACGAGCTCCTACGGGCTCGTCTGAGGAAGGAATATCGACCGAAACGAGCTGACCATGCAGCTCTCCTCGACACTCGAGCAAAGGATCCGGCCCGGAATCCGAAGCTATACGTACCCGGCTTCTTTTCCCCTGCGGGCTTGGGAGCCTCTCCGCGTCCTCGGCCTCGGCCACGACCACGGTCTCCTCGGGTGCTGCCGGCAGGGGCCCCACGAAAGGGCAGCCCTGAGGCCCTGCCTCTAGCTCTCCCACGGCCACGAGCCGGCTGCTGCTGAGGCTGAGACTGCTGAGCTGAAGACTGGGGCTTCTTAAAGGCCGAAACCATCTGTTGCGTCAGACGTTCCAGAGACTTTGACTGGCTCAGGAGGGCATTGGAAGTAGAAGACTTCGCGGCCTTCTCGTCGGCCTCCTTCTTCACCTCCCGCAACTCCGCAGAACGGTCAGGGAGTAGAAGTGAAGTAGGGGCTCCAGAAGAGGGGATCACGGGGTGGAGAACTCTCATGCCCGTCATGAGCTGGTCCGGAACCTCGAACTTGAGGGACAGAGAGGAAAGCGTCACGCCGCCACAACTCGGACACCCAGAGTGAGTGGGAGTCCAGGGCCACCTTGTCACCCACACCTTTACCAATGGAGGTGACCAACGAAGCGCAGCTCAATAAGGCTTCTGCCAAATCATCTCGGTCAACGTCAGGGTTGTCCAGGACCTGGTCACGGCACTGAAGAATGGCCCGTCTCGTAGCCATCGACAGCCAATCCATGGCCGAATCCGTGGCCAGCCCCACTCGAAACGTGTGCTGCAGCTCCGCCAAGGCCGCCCATGGAATCTCCACGGCCTTAGGCTCCTTGAAAAAGGCGTAATGGGGGTGATGCCTCCTCAAAGCTGTAGGCTTGTCATCCAGCTCCGACGACGTATAGTAGTCGTTGACAGACGGGCGAGCAGGATACGCGCCAATCGCCGACTTGTTGGACCTGATGGTCTCGTCCATGCGCTCTTGCATGGAGCCGCGAACTCCCTGCGACAGAGGGAATCGTAGGGCGTCCTTCGACGGCCGGGGGTGCTCCAACTCAGAAGATATCATCGACCGAGCTACCTTCTTGACTGGGGCCGGAGCATGCTCTTCGGGCCACAAACCCGGGAGGACCCTCTTCACAAAGTCCAACTTCTCCCCCCAAGAGAGAGGGTCGTCGGACTCGGGCTGGTCCGCCTCCTGGTCCGGGTCCGCCTTACGCTTTCGCGGAAGCGTGAGGCCTGACGGGCCAGGTAACGGCTGGTCAGCCGACTGAGAGCCCTGTAGGGAAGGCTCCTCATCCGATGACGGCTCGTCCCTAGGCAGAGGGGAAGATGGGGGCGGTGGCGGCTGTGGAGGCGGGAACCTCGCCAGAAACTGCTGCCACTGGCCTAACATCTCCGCCCGAAAAGACTCAAGCTCGCCCCTAAGGCGCTGCTCTGACGTCGGGAGAGAGCTCCCCTGGGCAGGAACACCGGACGGCTCCGACGCACGGGAAGACCCTTGGTCCGCCAACTCGGCGATCTGAAACACACAGGGCGAATCAGAAAAAGGAAACACTGGAAACCGTGGAGACATGGAAACTCCAGGAACCCATGGGTTTGGACGGCTCATGGCCCTTGGCTCCCGGCCCCTACTGGCCACGGCTCCGGTAGCCACGGCCTGGGGTCCAGTAACCGACGGGAAATCGGGTGCCGGCGGCCGTATCACTAGCGACACGGGCCCGGACCGAAATCCGCCCTGGCTATGGGGTTGAAACCCAGCTCCGGGGGCAGGCGCCCGACCCGGAGGGGGAAACAACACTCTCTGTCCAGAGGGATCCCGGGCGCAGGGAACCGTCGTGAGCCCGACGGAACCGGCAGACCCCGAAACCACACTCGGACACTGAAACCCAGGTCGTTCAGCCAGAGAAGCATGAGAACGAGGGGCCAGTAGAGAGGGAGCCAAAAGTGAGCCACACAAACTCGTAGGTTGTGGGGAAGTTAGGGTGCCGAGAGCCGAACGCGCGGCTCCCGGGACCCGTACCTGGCTGAAAGAAAATGACAATGATAAATCAAAACTTACAGCACAAACAGCATTGGATAACTGCAAATCTAATCGCCGCTTGCGTTCCTCAGACGCCTTGGGACGCGGCCTGGCGCTATCAGAATCTGACGGGGAAGGGGGAGTAGGACAACCAGCAAACCTGCGGGCCTGAATCTCCCGTAAGCCTTGCAGACAAAGTTTCCACTCGTCGATGGACCAATCCGCGCACAACTCACAGGTGGCTGAAGGACGGCAATAGACAGTGTCCCTACACTGCCAGCAGGCGTTATGAACCTCCCACTTAGGAAGGTAGTGTTTGCACACGATGCACTTCATATCTGAAACATATCAAACATCGAAGTACAAACGGACGATAATGGGGGAAGGAAAGGGGCCTGGGGAGGCTTTACCATTTCCTCCCAAAAAAATCGCAAATCACTAACTCTAAGCTAGCTAACAACGTAAGAACGATCTACTGAAGAAAAAGCTGTGCAAAGAACAGCCTAAAGACGATCGTAGACGTGAAGAAAATCGACTTTGAATGCCGAAAGCAAGACTTGCTGCACATCCAACAATGGAGGAGCAAATTAATGGCGGCTAAGGTCAATCATATGACCGGTGTGACGTCACATCTACACCGCGGGGAATCTGAGATGTGTGAGAGTAATTTCTTTCAATTTCGAGTTCGAGATGGATGTCAGGAATTTTGAGAAAATTCTTGTGACATTCATTTCTCTCTCCTCTTCTTTGAATGCCAAGGTAAGATTACCCAAAGAGTTTATTATAGAGGTAGTGGTATGGCAATAAATATACAATTTACTAAAAACAGCCACTTATAACGGTAAAAAAAATGGCCAGATAAATACTGGTTTCTATAAATACTGGCTGGTCGATGAGTTGGGCCAGCCGTTACAACACTGTATGATCAACAATCAACTCTGACATATAAATATACAAAAATATACTCTGAACCCGGAAATTACTAACGTCCGTTTATTTAGCTTTTTTTTTTAGCGTTTTGTTTAAATCGTTAATAGACGCTAATATTTTAGTTTGTGAAACGTAACATATGATAGCAGGATAAAAACGCTAAATTAAATAGTCGCTAATATGCCAGCACAACCAAAAACGCTAAATTTAACGGACGTTAATATTTCAGGGTTTCGAGTATTACAATCTATTTCGAATACATACATGGCAATGTGCAGCTTACCACACGCACCTAAAATGGAATATATTTCGTGTTTTCAAAACACATACTCAATACCGTACAGGTAAATGCAAAATTTTCACAGGTAAATGCGATGATAAAAGAATTCACAGAGCACAATATGCTCATTTAATATATACAATAACACTGGTTCTTGTACACTGTACACAGCAACAGGCAAGTAATAATGCTTCTATCAAACAATATTGTCTTTCACAAAGACTCACAAGTCTTCATAAACATAATCTAATATTTAAAAGAAATTAGAAATTTAGATGAACATTCAATGTTCTCAAACAATATATTTCAAGGTATCTACGGTTAGTATTTACTCTTAGCATATCCACAATATACGCTAAATAAATTCGCATACACATAGTTTGCACCTTACACAGTGAATTTCTGGCCATCCATGACGAGACCAAGGTACCTTAAAGGTAATCGTAGTGAAGTGGGTAGTCTTAGGCAATGCATGATCATTCATGTGAGAAAAATTGCCACTGTTTATAAATTAATACAGGAGCCATATTTCTGAGATTCATTCTCTATCAGATGAATACAGCACCGATTTTGTTGTATCACATCACTTGCCATGCGAATGTGACATGCTAATTGCTAGCCCATGAGATTACGTGTGACTTGATGCTAGCATTAACTCGCATGGTGCGACCAGTGGGCGCGATGCCATCGCATCAGGCGGCCGTCTTGATTGAACAGGCGAGATTTGTCTCGAACAAATGCACGCACCCTTTATTTAAGACGCAAATACAGACTCTACTATGAACTGAATTTAAAAACTACATTCGCACATACGATGTACATGATACGGACTGTCTATAAACCACTCAACCATGTGCATGTAAGCATATGTGAGCATATACTTGCCTTCACACAAAACAATTCTACTGGTAAATGCATTACAGTGCCAATGCTAGTATCCGGCGATGCTCGCACAAACGATGCTAGCATCAAATCACTAGCATCAGATGCTAGGTCAGGCAAAGTTGGGCTAGCACGTGCTAAATGCCAGGTTCATCGTGCTAGCATTTTGGTGAGGTTTTGCAAAATCGGTACTGTATGACTTGTTTATATGGTGAAGTCTGAAACTATGTGACGAGCCTTAATTAAATGATGAAATGATCATATGTTATGTTTACCAGCATAACTATTGCTAACATATAGACTCCTGAATATTAATACAATATTACTCGTCAACATTTATATAAGTCTTCCATAACATATAAAATCCATACTGAGTGTTTCATACAACTCAAGTATCACTTAACAATATATTTAACAACATCCCTCATCGCCTCTGATCCATCTGTCGAGCGAATTGCAGGTAGATGGGACCACTTCTGATCTCCTCAGCACTTGGACGAATCTTGGCATCGACACTCAACATTGACTCGATCAGCACAGCCTGGAATATGTAAAAAAAAACGACATCAACATAAAACATACTCTTCATAAAAAACTAGACGTCAAGGCCTAAAGATGCCTTGGAGGCATTTCGGTGTGATGATTAATTTATAATATATACTAGATATCGACGAAAAAAAAAAATGCCGACTCGGCAAAAAAATTTCGGGTCAAGGTCAAAGTTCATCCATAATACCAATTAGACATGTTTGTCTAGGGCGACGAGTCCAAAAATAACGTCCGTTTCGCTCTACGAAGCATCGTTTCCGAGATATCGACGAAAACGAGAAATGCCGACTCGGCAAAAAAATTTCGGGTCAAGGTCAAAGTTCATCCATAATACCCATTAGACATGTTTGTCTAGGGCGACGAGTCTGAAAATAACGTCCGTTTCGCTCTACGACACACCGTTTCCGAGATATCGACGAAAACGAAAAATGCCGACTCGGCAAAAAAATTCAAGGTCAAGGTCAAAGTTCATCCATAATACCCTTTAGACATGTTTGTCTAGGGCGACGAGTCTGAAAATAACGTCCGTTTCGCTCTACGAAGCACCGTTTCCGAGATATCGACGAAAACGAAAAATGCCGACTCGGCAAAAAAATTTCGGGTCAAGGTCAAAGTTCATCCATAATACCCATTAGACATGTTTGTCTAGGGCGACGAGTCCGAAAATAACGTCCGTTTCGCTCTACGACACACCGTTTCCAAGATATCGACGAAAACGAAAAATGCCGACTCGGCAAAAAAATTTCGGGTCAAGGTCAAAGTTCATCCATAATACCCTTACGACATGTTTGTCTAGGGCGACGAGTCCGAAAATAACGTCCGTTTCGCTCTATGATGAACCGTTTCCGAGATATCGACGAAAACGAAAAATGCCGACTCGGCAAAAAAATTTCGGGTCAAGGTCAAAGTTCATCCATAATACCATCTAGACATGTTAGTCTAGGGCGACGAGTCCGAAAATAACGTCCGTTTCGCTCTACGACGCACCGTTTCTGAGATATCGACGAAAACGAAAAATGACGACTCGGCAAAAAAATTCAAGGTCAAGGTCAAAGTTCATCCATAATACCCTTTAGACATGTTTGTCTAGGGCGACAAGTCCGAAAATAACGTCCGTTTCGCTCTACGCCACAACGCTTCCGAGATATCGACGAAAACGAAAAATGCCGACTCGGCAAAAAAATTTCGCTCTACGATGCATCGTTTCCGAGATATCGACGAAAACGAGAAATGCCGACTCGGCAAAAAAATTTCGGGTCAAGGTCAAAGTTCATCCATAATACCCATTAGACATGTTTGTCTAGGGCGACGAGTCCGAAAATAACGTCCGTTTCGCTCTACGACACACCGTTTCCAAGATATCGACGAAAACGAAAAATGCCGACTCGGCAAAAAAATTTCGGGTCAAGGTCAAAGTTCATCCATAATACCCTTAAGACATGTTTGTCTAGGGCGACGAGTCCGAAAATAACGTCCGTTTCGCTCTATGATGCACCGTTTCCGAGATATCGACGAAAACGAAAAATGCCGACTCGGCAAAAAAATTTCGGGTCAAGGTCAAAGTTCATCCATAATACCATCTAGACATGTTAGTCTAGGGCGACGAGTCCGAAAATAACGTCCGTTTCGCTCTACGACGCACCGTTTCCGAGATATCGACGAAAACGAAAAATGACGACTCGGCAAAAAAATTCAAGGTCAAGGTCAAAGTTCATCCATAATACCCTTTAGACATGTTTGTCTAGGGCGACAAGTCCGAAAATAACGTCCGTTTCGCTCTACGCCACACCGCTTCCGAGATATCGACGAAAACGAAAAATGCCGACTCGGCAAAAAAATTTCGGGTCAAGGTCAAAGTTCATCCATAATACCCCTTAGACATGTTTGTCTAGGGCGACGAGTCCGAAAATAAGGTCCCTTTCGCTCTACGATGCATCGTTTCCGAGATATCAACGAAAACGAGAAATGCCGACTCGGCAAAAAAATTTCGGGTCAAGGTCAAAGTTCATCCATAATACCCATTAGACATGTTTGTCTAGGGCGACGAGTCCGAAAATAACGTCCGTTTCGCTCTACGACGCACCGTTTTACGAGATATCGACGAAAACGAAAAATGACGACTCGGCAAAAAAATTCAAGGTCAAGGTCAAAGTTCATCCATAATACCCTTTAGACATGTTTGTCTAGGGCGACAAGTCCGAAAATAACGTCCGTTTCGCTCTACGCCACACCGCTTCCGAGATATCGACGAAAACGAAAAATGCCGACTCGGCAAAAAAATTTCGGGTCAAGGTCAAAGTTCATCCATAATACCCCTTAGACATGTTTGTCTAGGGCGACGAGTCCGAAAATAAGGTCCCTTTCGCTCTACGATGCATCGTTTCCGAGATATCGACGAAAACGAGAAATGCCGACTCGGCAAAAAAATTTCGGGTCAAGGTCAAAGTTCATCCATAATACCCATTAGACATGTTTGTCTAGGGCGACGAGTCCGAAAATAACGTCCGTTTCGCTCTACGACACACCGTTTCCAAGATATCGACGAAAACGAAAAATGCCGACTCGGCAAAAAAATTTCGGGTCAAGGTCAAAGTTCATCCATAATACCCTTAAGACATGTTTGTCTAGGGCGACGAGTCCGAAAATAACGTCCGTTTCGCTCTACGAAGCACCGTTTCCGAGATATCGATGAAAACGAAAAATGCCGACTCGGCAAAAAAATTTCGGGTCCTCTAGACATGTTCATCCATAATACCCTTAAGACATGTTTGTCTAGGGTGACGAGTCCGAAAATAACGTCCGTTTCGCTCTACGAAGCACCGTTTCCGAGATATCGATGAAAACGAAAAATGCCGACTCGGCAAAAAAATTTCGGGTCCTCTAGACATGTTCATCCATAATACCCTTAAGACATGTTTGTCTAGGGTGACGAGTCCGAAAATAACGTCCGTTTCGCTCTACGAAGCACCGTTTCCGAGATATCGACGAAAACGAAAAATGCCGACTCGGCAAAAAAATTCAAGGTCAAGGTCAAAGTTCATCCATAATACCCCTCAGACATGTTTGTCTAGGGCGACGAGTCCGAAAATAACGTCCGTTTCGCTCTACGACGCACCGTTTCCGAGATATCGACGAAAACGAAAAATGCCGAATTTCGGGTCAAGGTCAAAGTTCATCAATAATACCCCTTAGACATGTTTGTCTAGGGCGACGAGTCCGAAAATAACGTCCGTTTCGCTCTACGATGCACCGTTTCCGAGATATCGACGAAAACGAAAAATGCCGACTTGGCAAAAAAAAATTGGGTCAAGGTCAATCTTCATCCATAATACCCCTTAGACATGTTTGTCTAGGGCGACGAGTCCGAAAATAACGTCCGTTTTGCTCTACGAAGCACCGTTTCCGAGATATCGACGAAAACGAAAAATGCCGACTCGGCAAAAAAATTTCGGGTCAAGGTCAAAGTTCATCCATAATACAATTTAGACATGTTTGCCTAGGGCGACGAGTCCGAAAATAACGTCCGTTTCGCTCTACGACGCACCGTTTCCGAGATATCGACGAAAACGAAAAATGCCGACTCGGCAAAAAAATTTCGGGTCAAGGTCAAAGTTCATCAATAAATGCCGACTTGGCAAAAAAAAATTGGGTCAAGGTCAATCTTCATTCATAATACCCCTTAGACATGTTTGTCTAGGGCGACGATTCCGAAAATAACGTCCGTTTCGCTCTACGAAGCACCGTTTCCGAGATATCGACGAAAACGAAAAATGCCGACTCGGCAAAAAAATTTCGGGTCAAGGTCAAAGTTCATCCATAATACCATCCAGACATGTTAGTCTAGGGCGACGAGTCCGAAAATAACGTCCGTTTCGCTCTACGACGCACCGTTTCCGAGATATCGACGAAAACGAAAAATGCCGACTCGGCAAAAAAATTTCGGGTCAAGGTCAAAGTTCATCAATAATACCCCTTAGACATGTTTGTCTAGGGCGACGAGTCCGAAAATAACGTCCGTTTCGCTCTACGATGCACCGTTTCCAAGATATCGACGAAAACGAAAAATGTCGACTTGGCAAAAAAAAATTGGGTCAAGGTCAATCTTCATCCATAATACCCCTTAGACATGTTTGTCTAGGGCGACGAGTCCGAAAATAACGTCCGTTTCGCTCTACGTAGCACCGTTTCCGAGATATCGACGAAAACGAAAAATGCCGACTCGGCAAAAAAATTTCGGGTCAAGGTCAAAGTTCATCCATAATACCCTTTAGACATGTTTGTCTATGGCGACGAGTCCGAAAATAACGTCCGTTTCGCTCTACGACGCACCGTTTCCAAGATATCGACGAAAACGAAAAATGCCGACTCGGCAAAAAAATTTCGGGTCAAGGTCAAAGTTCATCAATAAATGCCGACTTGGCAAAAAAAAATTGGGTCAAGGTCAATCTTCATCCATAATACCCCTTAGACATGTTTGTCTAGGGCGACGATTCCGAAAATAACGTCCGTTTCGCTCTACGAAGCACCGTTTCCGAGATATCGACGAAAACGAAAAATGCCGACTCGGCAAAAAAATTTCGGGTCAAGGTCAAAGTTCATCCATACTACCATCTAGACATGTCAGTCTAGGGCGACGAGTCCGAAAATAACGTCCGTTTCGCTCTACGACGCACCGTTTCCGAGATATCGACGAAAACGAAAAATGCCGACTCGGCAAAAAAATTTCGGGTCAAGGTCAAAATTCATCAATAATACCCCTTAGACATGTTTGTCTAGGGCGACGAGTCCGAAAATAACGTCCGTTTCGCTCTACGATGCACCGTTTCCGAGATATCGACGAAAACGAAAAATGCCGACTTGGCAAAAAAAAATTGGGTCAAGGTCAATCTTCATCCATAATACCCCTCAGACATGTTTGTCTAGGGCGACGATTCCGAAAATAAGGTCCGTTTCGCTCTACGAAGCACCGTTTCCGAGATATCGACGAAAACGAAAAATGACGACTCGGCAAAAAAATTCAAGGTCAAGGTCAAAGTTCATCCATAATACCCTTTAGACATGTTTGTCTAGGGCGACAAGTCCGAAAATAACGTCCGTTTCGCTCTACGACACACCGTTTCCGAGATATCGACGAAAATGAAAAATGCCGACTCGGCAAAAAAATTTCGGGTCAAGGTCAAAGTTCATCCATAATACCCCTTAGACATGTTTGTCTAGGGCGACGAGTCCAAAAATAAGGTCCCTTTCGCTCTACGATGCACCGTTTCCGAGATATCGACGAAAACGAAAAATGACGACTCGGCAAAAAAATTCAAGGTCAAGGTCAAAGTTCATCCATAATACCCCTTAGACATGTTTGTCTAGGGCGACGAGTCCGAAAATAACGTCCGTTTCGCTCTACGACGCACCGTTTCCGAGATATGCAGGATGCCTCATGGATGACTCAGCAAAAAATTATTTTGACATCTAGGTCAAAGGTCGTTTGACGTATCGATCCCAAAATCACTAGGGTTCTACCCTGTTGATATATAAACCTCCGTGCAAAATTCTGCAACTATTGCCTGAATATTTTTCGAGTTATCGTCCGGAAACCAAGTTTCAAGATCAGCCTCCTCAAGGACCTCACGGACCTCGGAGCCGGATCAAAAAAAATAATACACCCTAGAGATGTTTGTCTAGGGCGACGAGTCCGAAAATAACGTCCGTTTCGCTCTACGACGCACGGTTTCTGAGATATGCAGGAAGCCTCAAGGATGAATCAGCAAAAAATTATTTTGACCTCTAGGTCAAAGGTCGTTTGACGGATCGATCCCAAAATCAATAGGGTTCTTCCCTGGTGGCATATGAACCTCCATGCAGAGTTCTGCAACTATTGCGTAAATATTTTT
Organism: Terebella lapidaria; assembly: GCA_949152475.1. Taxonomy (NCBI): domain Eukaryota; kingdom Metazoa; phylum Annelida; class Polychaeta; order Terebellida; family Terebellidae; genus Terebella; species Terebella lapidaria. The sequence goes on along the minus strand of OX424563.1, from coordinate 30,483,588 downwards.
CCAGTTATCGTCCGGAAACCAAGTCTCAAAATTAGCCTTGATTTCATCCTCACGGACCTCACGGACCTCGGATCCGGCTCAAAAAGAATAGGGTTCTTCCACATATCATTTCTGACTTGTGGTGAAAATTTGACGAGGATCCGTCAAGGCAATCTAAAGTTATTGTCCGGAAACCAAAAGTGGCGGAAGAAGAAGAAGAAAAAAAAAAAAAAAAAAAAAAAAAAATTCTGCTAAAACCATAAAGGCATTTCTGCCGAAATGCCTTAATTACACAAAACGTTGATTGAAAGAAACATGTACATTCATCAATGAGCATGGGGTCTTTCAAATTACACAATAGTCTTTGTATCGTTGGAAAGTGAACTACATATGCAATCGATCCTTATTCTGAGTACAAACCACTTCTGGGTGAATTCTTTCACGGAAGTCATTCGGGAAAATCCGATGTTTTTTGACGTTCTCCAAGACTTGCGATCGCTCTTGTCCTGAGTTCATTTCGTAGAATAACTCTAGGAGGATGACTCCCAGAGAATAGATGTCAGTTTTCTCTGTGTAAGATCCACAATCTTTATCCTGCAAACAGTGTAAATGTCGGCACATGATCATAACTGTAAATATATCATCTATTGGGATGTTCATACTAGTGCAAAGTTCAAATTAGGGCCTAAAAGTCTTGCACATAAACTTCTGATCATTTGATTATCGTATCAGAAAATATCTTGTTAACAGTACATATATTCTGTATTCTTTGACTATTTTTTTTTTAAAGTTTACTAGTACAAAGTACTGATACACACCATTTCAGGACTCATGTAGAACTGGGTTCCCAGAGCTGGAGAAAACTTTTCAATTGGGTTACGGTCTTCGTCAAATACAAATCTCGCTAGGCCGAAATCCCCGAGCTTGAGAACTTCGATGTCATCATGTGTCGTGAAAAAGACATTGTTCGGCTGCAAGAATGAACGTTCAAACCCAGTAAGTCATTTGTAAATGTATGATTGCAGTACCTAATCTAACAAATTAAAATCTAGTAGATTACATTTAATATATGGTATATGGTGATAAGAGTACCTTCAGGTCCCTATGGATCACGCTCTTTCCGTGCAGATAATGCACAGCATCGACCAGCTGAATGAAGGTAATCTCAACATTCAACTTCTTCCTGTCCTTCCCGAGCAGCCGGCCCCGAAGTGAGTGCATATCGTCCTCCACCTCCAACTTCCAGTCACCGTGGTTACAGAGCTCCATCTGTATATACAGGTATCTGTCTGTTCCCGTTTCCTCTCCTCTTCGTTCCTGGTAGCTAAAAAGAGATAAATAGTTGCGTCGATAAGTATTTCAAATTCCTGTTTTGTTATCAAAATTTCTGAAATATAACCATGAAAACCGTAGTGAAAAATGAATTGGATGAAAATATTCATCTCTTAATAGTATTCGCAGCAGTGCATACCCCATTTTGCTACCAGAGCCAAGTCCGGGTACAGTTCCACTATATCTGCTGGGGCTGCCTGAAGAACTGCTGAATTCCACCAAAGCCGCGAAATTTTCCCTAGGTCGCGAGGTATCATCGGCGGAAGCCTCAGAACTGCGTTGAGATGCACTCAGATCCGGATCTGATTCTTGCGATGATTCACCTGAACCGATGCCCAGTTCTATCTCCTTGGCTTTGAGCCACTGTCGAGAATGCGTCTTGATCCAGCAGTGATGATATTCCACGATGTTTTTGTGGGTTAGCGATGCCAAAATCTCCACCTCTCTCCGGCATTTCTCACTGGTCAAGGCAATGCCATCACTGCGAGAAATGAAAGTACATTATACAGGGATCCACATACTCTCATATTGGTACGACATATCACAACAACTAAAGCAAGTGAAAATGATATTGATAGGTGAAGTCAAATGGACAATCTATTGAATACACACATCTTCACTTTCTTCAAAGCGTAACTTTTGCCATCCTTATCACCACGATAAACTTTCCCATAGCCGCCTTGACCGATGATTTGCACATTCTCAAATTCGTCCAGTAACCTGCACAGTACGAACATGTATATTATGATCAAAACTATGTATCAAATACAGTAATTCTCAGAACTGGACAGTTTAATTAATCACTGTTTACTCCTTAAGACGAGTTTGATAAACACAGAAAGGGATATATTTTAAAATATACATTATACATTCATGATGTTAACATGTTTGAGGATAAACGCTTTTTGTTACATATAGGTGCATGCACTCACATAGAATCACCATCATTGTTGATGGTAAATGCTAATCCATCCATTATGGCACAGGTATCGAACTCTTGTGAAATATGGGAGAGTCTTCTGGTCACTGATGACTCTGTCCCTGGGTCTTCCTCGATGCCTTCTTCTGCTTTGTAACCTCCAGCCCTTGAAAAGGCGAACACCATACCAGGCTCCATAACTGGCACAAGTTGTTGCTGTCTTTCCCCACTTCGCTCTCGGAATCCATGATAACTCGCACCATCGGTTGTTAATGGCTGAGTGTTACCAACATCCATCTCGGCAGTAGGCCCATCTCCCTGTCCTTCTTCGAGTTGTGACATCTCTGCAACTATGGGAGAGAAATAGAAAATCTACAGTTAATGTGATTTAGGCTTGCAAAACTATAAATCGCAAAATTGGGAAGCTCGAAATCAATTTTTGGGATGGTAGTCTGAAGTATGCCAAGTTGCAGATCGATACCATTCAGCATCGCGAAGATATCAGCGAAAAACAGTGTAAACTCTGTACACTCTGTACAATTGTTGACTTGGCTCCACCAATCAGAGCCATGCTATCTGCACCATTTGACCAGTTTTGAACCAATCACAGCCGGCAAAATAGGCGAATATGAGGAGTGCGAAAACATCTGATATCAGAGGAAAAGTTTTGATGGCGGTGCAAAAATCCACCCTCCGATTATTCCTGTTGTCCAAATTATGTTAATTCAGACAAAATATCATTATTTCAGGGTCAGTGTGTTTTATCAAAGTGACAATGATAAAAGTTCAGGCCTTCATAATCATTTGTTATAACAAAGAGTTTAAACTCTTTGGTCATAAGTCATAATTCATTGACTTATTGTTTCTTATCGAATATTACTTTGCAGAAAAGCTTGTCACAACTCAAGATTAGAATATGAAGCCTTGTTCAATCGCCAACATTATGAATTATTTCGTTAGCAATATTAGACTGATAACACCAGTGTCATGTCACAAAACTTGTTAATGTTGTTGTTAAACCATAGATCGTCCTCGTTGGGAGGATCTATGGTTTAACTAGATCTAGACTCTGGATCTGTGATGAAAAATCACGATCCGCTTTATCGATTCACTGCCGGATCCGCACCGAGCTCTCAAGTTCAATCAACAACTCAAGTCTCAACTGCTTGGTTGGAGTAGGCCTATCGCTCTGTGTACTTGATCCGATATAGCAGACATGCCAACAGTCCCGGTTTTCCCGGGATAGTCCCGATTTTTGCCAGCCTGGGATGTTGTGTCCCGTTTTTTTATTTATCCCCGGTTTTCCCGGTTTTGGGGTGTTTTTCTCATATTATCGTAAAATCTAGACACTTCCCAAGTCTTCATCGCCGAATCTTGAATAAACAACAAAATTGATGCGCCAATTGTGAGTGAACATGTTATAATGGTCGAATCAGTAAAATTATAGCTCCAATGTAAATCCCCAAGGACCTCTGAGATACACACCAGAATTGCTCTAGAGACTATAAACAGCTGATAAATATGCATTTCTTCCTCGGGGGGGCCCCGAACCCCCAGACCACAAGGTGCTCTCGCTTAATTCGCTCGAGCGTCCCGGTTTCATTCATCTCAATGTTGGCATGTCTGATATAGTTTCGGAAAAAGTTGTGCGTTTCACTTTCATCAAGTTAGCAATTGTCAGCTGAACATTTAGTAGTCATTTACCGGTGTATACGATCAGCTGAGCGCGCCAAGTTCGAAGTTGTGTGAAGAACTGAAACCGACACTGACCAGCTGACCAGGATCCATACTCTGTAAGCTGACGTAATCATGCCCGAGTCCACGCTGGATAACCAACTTCCTTCCTGAACAGTGTTGAAGGGGCTTCGCCGATCCCAGATAAGTAACGTTACAGAATCTCTGGACTGATTCAGTGAAGAACACCTTGAAAAAAAATATATAGTCTATTTCTCATATTATTTCTTCAATTTCAGAAAAAAAAGATGCTTAGGTTACTATAATTACAAAGTATAAAATTTAGTTGGAAAAAAGGGCCCAAGTATCATACACTGCGCCTTCCTCTATATTCAATAAGGATCAAAAAGGTGACAGACGGATTAAATGACATTCATTTAGTGGACGACTTGGCCAAAAAAGGCCAGAACATAACTGGTGAGCGAAAAAGTACGGAGCCCCTGAGGTGACATACAAAAAATGTTTTTTGACATTAGAGCGTTGGGGGTAAAGCCCCCAACTCTCTACATGTCTATGTGCTGACTTTTTGACATCAGAGCGTTGGGGGTAAAGCCCCCAACTCTCTACATGTCTATGTGCTGACTTTTTTGTGGAGGTTTCATGCCAACCTATCGACGCCCGTTTTGGGGCGTAAACGTTTGTACACCTACTTCAAATGAGGATTTTCTTCGTCCTTGACATAAAATCTCTCGATTTGATGGCAAACTTTGAATATTCCACATATATATAAAGCATAAATCGATGTGTTAGGTGTAGAATATTTATGACTGTTATGGCCCGAAACCCGTCCCTGACACATTCTCCCACTCGACATACACGGCACAGATTCATCACATGCATGACTTCATACTTACTTACCTTACGTCACCGGGCACGCACCGTCCTCGCACCGCACCTACATGTAAACAACACCGCTCACGCTATCACTTCCAACATTCCCTCCAATCACCACATTTCCAGACACATGACTCCGCCCACACAGACATGACATCACTTTCCCGCCATTTACATGAACACCTGCCACATTACGCGGGAAAACACACACACATCATAGACTTAGCCCCGCGCTTTCCCACACTTGATTCTAGGCTTTTGTATTGAGAAGTTGGATTGAGAGGTACTACGCCAAATATTGTCATTAGAAGTTATCAAATTCATATCGGACTATTTAATACCTCTGACTATTGTGGGGATTACGATTGTGTGAGTGACCGTGATCGTACATCGGACTAAATCATCCAATAAACTCCGATATTGTTGAAATCTACGTCGGACTTCTTGTTGGTGTGTCAACGCACAACATACATCGAACTATTCGATCAGTGGGCGTAATAGCCGCCCGAAGAACTCCGCTATGCCGTCACATTGCTGCCGTGACCAGGATAGCGAAGGCCAGTTCTCGGCTTACGAACTATCCCGACGTACGAACTTCCAATGAATACCCGATCTACGATTCGGAACCCGATCGGACCAAGCCCGGAAGATGAGGTGACGATGAATCCGGTCCAGTCGAACCAGCGAACTTCACGATCAAGGTCAGTGGCGATGAGCGATACTGTTACGCTATCGCAAGTGCAACCGCCAAACGAACTGTGCGAACTATCGTCGGCGGCATCCGTAGAGTACATGCCGGACTGGATGCGAGCCGATAGTAACCTCAAAGAACTGTTGGACGGCGACCCGTACCAGCCGTTGCGCACGGTGACAGAAATCCTTGACGCGCATGCGCGGTCGTACCACGCGACACCTGCCGGACCGCCATGGTCGCGACCAAGCGACGGAAGTGAAACGGACTATGCGCGCTTCCAGCGCCAACCCAATACCGACCCGCTACCCAAGTCGGTGAGTGTACGCCCAACAAACTATGACAATTCAATGCTAACGCACCCGCCGTGTCGGTCGCGTGTCCAACAATGGTCGCACGGATCGGATACACGTGCTGAACTGTATCCGCGACACGACAATATAATATCGCGCCCATCGGTAACGATCCACACACTGACGCGACCCGACCGAACCCCGCCGGTGTACTCCAGAGTACCGGCCGACCCAGTCATCACGGGAGAGCTGCCGGATGTCCACCTGCCGAACCGGAGAAGAGCCGCCACTGAGAGTACCCCCGCGGCCGTCCCCAGGTTCAACGCCGCCCAGACAAACGACCCGCCGACACGATTCCACGCACCCGCGCCGAGATCGGAGGTCCGATACACCAGCGACACCATTGATCGCCGACCGCGCATCATCGGAGTACCGATCTCCGACACCAGCGAAAACACGCACCCTGCGCATCTACCACCACTGGTAGTCAACATTGGACCATCGAACGGCGAACCGTCGCTACCAGCGGAACATTCCGCCTCACACGGCTACGTGCCCAACCATGGAAATGCGGTGCCCATGCACAATCATGGGGGAGTAGCAGTATCGAACTATGGAAATGCGGTGCCCATGCACAATCATGGGGGAATAGCAGTACCCAATCATGGGGGAGTAGCTGTATCAAACCATTGAGTACCAGCGTACGGTGTCGCCGCGTACAATCGCGGAATAGTGCCCAATCTGGGAATTGTTCCACAAAACCCTGGAGTAGCAGTTCCAAGTGTGTACGCTCCTGGTTCGGGATATCAGTTCCCACAAATGTCACACCCAACTCCGTCATACGGAATGCCGGAAATGTCGCCGCCATACGGACCGGTCTCCCAAACCGCGCCGTTGCCAAATCACGCTGGCTATCCGCCCGCACCCGACGCCACGCCATACGTCGTACCGGTCACCACGACCACTGCCGCACCGACCATGGAGGTCGCGCCGCCAACTCCCGCCGTTTCTACGACGACTGCCAGCGCTACGACAGCGGCATCACAAGCGCCCATCATCCCGACGCCAGCGCTGAGCACTGCCAAACCAGCACAGTGGCGAGCCACGTTCAAGGAGGGTAATCTGAACCAGTACCTCCGCAGCTTCGAACAGTTTACGGCTGCCTTTACGTACACGGACTTAAACAAAACTACGACATTCCGTAGTACGTTACGCGGACGAGCGGAAGCAATCGCTCTGAACATTCCATTCAACACGCCTTGGGATGAATTCAGGCGTCGTCTCCTGGAAGGGTGGGAACCCGCCACCCGCCGACAGTCGAAACGTGACGACTTTCCGTTCTTGAAGTGTGAACGGAAAGAGGATGCCGAACATTTCCTTGAACAGTTACAAGCCATAGCGGAACAGGTGTTTGATGACGTCACGCCTGAGTTTCTCCAACGAACTGTTATTTCGCAATTTGTCAATGGTCAGCCAGACCATATTGCGGATAGACTTTGTGTCATGACATTTACTTCGTACAGTGACGCACTCACGGCTGTACTGAAAGCGGAGAGTCGCCAGCAGCGGACCAAGAGAGATTGGCCCCACGGTACCCGCCGAGCGGACGCTACCTACCACGGGTATGCCGACGACACGGAAGCGAACGACGAACTTTCATGTGCGATCGGACAGTTGAACCATTGGGATACACCAACTTCCGATCAGATCGCTGCATACTACGACCCTGCCGATAGCGACACGACCGGACTGCAAGGGTGTGAAGAACATTCCGTCCCTTCCTGCTCCCGCGAATGGGTCGCGGAAGCGTTCCAGTGTGTTGTTAGTGATGAGTGCGGACAAAATGGTGAGGACGCACTATACTCTGTTCTACGAGCTATCGCTCAGGCTCGTGGCGACCGTCCTACGCCTCAAGGTCGAACTGAAATATGTTTCTTCTGCAAGAAACTGGGACACAGGTGGATAAGGTGTTTCCGTTTGAAGGACATACTAGTACGGAACGGAATGAAACCATTCCCGCCACGTTCTGGCACAAATCAGAATAACGGACAGATCGGTATACCAAACTCGAACTCTCAGCCAACGGCTATAACGCCACCGGCCCAGCCACCATCACAAGCCAGGCCGTCAAACTAAGGGAGGAAGGAACTGTGGAGCAAGGACCTTCCGTTAACACGAGTCATTCTCAAAGCTCCAAACCAGTGGTTGTGTCCACGGCTACGAACACGACGCCACCCAAGCTGGCGCCGACATCACGGGCCCTTCCGCTCCGCGAAGGGGTGTGCGCCAAGTGTGCTTCGTCGACTTCAGGTACGGAATCCCTCCACGAAGGGGTGTCGGAACCATTGCCGCGCAGGCCATCACGGACTAATCGTCATGAAGGGGTGTCGACACGCACCACCGGCGATACGGGAACGGACTCTATGTCTGAAATCGAATGGGTGTCGCATGATGGAGGCTTTTACTCTTTCCCATCGGGACCTGAAACCAAGCCGGGAAGACTGAAGCTTCCACTCCTACTGCCTGAGGAGGACCTCGAAAGGACATGATGCGACACGTACCTGCCGAACAGCGCACTCCACGCCCGGCCATGGCGACCATTCGGGATGTCAACGGAGACTCCAGCCCGATCGACGGACTTCTAGACCTTACGATCAAGGTCGGAACGAAAAAAATGACAGTGACATTTTGTGTAGCGGCAATTCATGACGAAATGATTTTGGGCATGAATTTCTTCCGACAAATGAAAGCCATCGTTAATTACGGTGATGGAACTGTCAAAATTAACAAGGAAATCCTGTTTGCATACAAGGACTTCGAAGCTAATGTCGTACGCATGGCTGTACGTCGAGCAGTTACGGTACCGCCACGCAGCGAGGCCATAGTCGAACTTGTGCCGACCTCAAAAGTCAGGGGGCGCCAACACCCTCGGCTCATTCAGCCCTTGACGAACTTTCCGGAGGAAACGGACTTGATTATGGGTCGCACATTGACCTCATTGAACCGGAAGTGTGTTAAGGTGACTGTGGTGAACCCCGCGGATACAGGCGTAACTCTGACTCGCTCAGATCCAGTAGCCATAGCGAGCCCCGTTGACAGTATTGTGGGCGCTCTGCCGAAGTCAGGAGAGGAACCGGAAGTTCCCCACACGAACGTTAACCATTACGAAGACCTCCCGCCACACCTACGGGAGATGGTGGACCGTGCCAGACTAGCACCTGAACAGCAACGGTGCTGTGCCAATTTGGTATATCGGTACCAAGACACTTTCATGTGCCCCGACGGACAGCTCGGACGGACGCATGTAGTGCAACATCGGATCGACACGGGTACAGGTGCCCCAATTCGTCAGCGACAACGTCGCATACCCCAAGCGCAACAACACATCATAGATGAGGAAGTTGACAAAATGTTGCGACTTGGATGCATCGAACCTTCGGAATCACCATGGAGTTCACAAGTGGTGTTGGTACGAAAGAAAAACGGACAGGTACGATTCTGTGTGGACTATCGTCTGCTCAATGACGTAACACGGAAAGATTCGTACCCTCTTCCGAACATTCAAGACACGCATGACGCACTCGCTGGAGCGAACTACTTCTCGGCCTTAGATCTCGCCTCGGGATACTGGCAGGTCGAAGTAGACCCGACGGACCGACCCAAGACAGCCTTCGCCACCCGGAAAGGCCTATACCAATTCAGGGTTATGCCGTTCGGACTGAGCAACGCGCCAGCGACTTTCGAACGTCTCATGGAGACCATCTTACGCATATATCTGTGGACCAGATGTATGTGCTATCTGGATGACGTGATAGCATACGGACTCACTTTTGATCAGGCGCTTGCCAATCTGGAAGCGGTCCTCGATCGGATACGAACTGCCGGGTTACGCTTACGACCCAAAAAGTGCGAACTCTTTCAACGCGAAATCCTATATCTGGGATTTATCGTCAGTGGACAAGGAATCAGGGTGGACCCGAACAAGGTCAAGGCTATTAGGGAATGGCTGACTCCCTGTGAGATTACGGACGTACGAGCTTTCCTGGGGTTTGCCAATTACCACAGGAGGTTCATAAAAGACTATGCCGAAATTGCTGAACCTCTGGTGGCACTCACCCGGGGTGAATGTCGCTTCACGTGGGGATCGCCCCAACGGAACGCCTTTAGGAGGCTCCAGAACGCACTTACCAAGGCCCCCAAGCTCGCCCATCTGTCACAAGATGCGGACGATTATTTCATTCTTGATACAGACGCCAGCGGTTACGCCATCGGAGGCGCGCTTTCACAGCGTGTCAATGGAAAGGAAATCCCGATTGGCTTTGCAAGCAAGACGCTGTCCCGCACGCAACGGAATTATTGTACGACCTATAGAGAACTGTTGGCTGTTGTTGAAATGATTCAGCATTACCGACATTATTTGTGGGGACGCAGATTCCTGTTACGAACTGACCATAGCTCTCTGCGATGGTTAAAGAATTACAACGATGCGGATGGTATGTTGGCTCGCTGGTTAGCCAAACTGCAGCAATATGACTTTCGTATCGAACATCGTCCTGGAAAGCTCCACGGAAATGCTGACGGACTTTCCCGTTGCCATAGTTGCAAACATTCGGACTGCCCTGGACGCTTAGTCGTTCCACCCACGGACCCGGAAACGAGTTCTGGAGAACTTCCCGTCAGACGGATTATGGTGGTTCCTGTCGGACCCGAGAAAGACCTCCTGGACAGTGATACTATGACATCACCGGTCTTATCTCGGATGATCTCAATACGCCAAGCTGCACGTGTGCGAGCATTGAATGTAAAATTGAATGGACAAAAATGGTTGTCGGACTATTCAACAGCGGACATTGTTGCCGCTCAGCAAGTCGACCCGAGTGTCGGAGTCGTACGACAGTGGGTATTGAACGGAACGAAACCCACGTCAAAGGAAGTCGCCGCTACGGTGAGGAAGTGAAAACTTTGGTTCACGATGGACTTTGTTAGCGCTACAGGATGGAGTCCTCATACGAAATACCAAGCCGGACCCAGCTGGTCGGACTGTCGTACAAACTGTGTTACCAGCGGCATTACGAACGGTGGTTCTACACCAACTCCACGACCTCAAGGTCGTAGGCCACTTCGGAATACAACGGACTGTTGAAAGAGTAAAGCGCCGGATTTACTGGCCAGGTCTCGCCTTGGATGTTGCCCGCTGGTGCGCCCGCTGCCCGCAGTGTGTGTCACAGAAAGGAAAACCAGCGCCCAAGAAATCGCCTTTCAGGCAACTACCAACCGGGGCGCCATTTGATCGTATTGCCATGGATATCTTAGATACCCATAAAGTTACCGGACGTGGAAACAGGTACATTCTTGTCATATCGGACTACTTTTCAAAGTACACGGACGCATTCCCGCTCCGCCGCCATACGGCCAAAAATGTCGCCGATGTTCTGGTGAATCGTTGGATCGTGTACCATGGGGTACCGAAAGCCATACACAGCGACCAAGGAACGGAATTTGAGTCGTCATTATTTCGGAGCGTTGTACGCCTTCTGGGCGCTAAGAAAATTCGGACCACGCCCTACCGCCCACAAAGTGACGGTCAAGTCGAACGATTCAATCGGACTTTGTTGAATATGTTGAGTGCATTCGTCAGTGATCGTGGGAATGACTGGGATTTGCACTTACCATATGTACTCATGGCGTACCGCACCTCGGTGCATTCTTCTACCGGGTGTACACCACACCTGATGGTATACGGACATGAATGCAATTTGCCTGTTGACTTGATGTTTCCTACGTATGACCCAGAACCGCTACCTCCATGCGGACCCGAATACGTCGAGTATCTCCGAACTGCTATCAGAGCTGCCCATGGGTTTGCGCAAGATCATCTGCAAAAAGCTGCAAACCGCCAGAAAATGGGGTATGACGCACATGCGAAATCTCGCCCTCAGTTCCAGCCGGGAGAGTTGGTACGGTACTACTACCTGCCCCTCACTCAGAACAACAAATTCACCCGACCCTGGACCGGACCCTGGAGAGTCCTGGAACGCGTTACTGAGGTAGACTATCGAATTGCTCTAGTCTCCAATCCACGAAATACTAGACTCGTCCATCTGGACGTCATTAAACCGTACGAAGGCGACGCACAGTTGCTGAACCTTCAACCTCAAGTCGGATCGCCACCTGAGTCGTCAAGCAGCACAGACTCCAAGACCGAACCATCGAACGATCCCCTGGAGCTCCTCAAGGAATTCCTATACCCGTGGGATGTCACAGTACAAGACAAATCGTCAGACACAGATCGGACTACCGAAACTGATACTACGTCATCACCCGCCAGTCGGAGAAGTCCCACAATTGGACCGCGACGTCGACATCGAAAGCGAACATCACGCAAGTCGAACTCCAGCGCTTCACAGCGAGCGCCAAAACCCCGCGGACCCAAACCCGCGATTGCTACGGACTCATCAACAAGCGAGGCTACGCCCCAGCCTGCTCCGTACAATCGACCCAGACGGACGATTCGCCGCCCAGCCCGGTTCAGATAACCACGGCTGTGCCAAGGGACTGATCTCTATGATGATGAATAAATGCCTGTTTATTGGACTATGATGTCATATCACCCCAAAATATATTTATAATATAATAATATTATGTACATATTCATTTAAATAACCATTTTTATGTACCGATGTCAGTGAGACAATTTTCATATATAATATTGATATGAGGTTATAATATTGATGCTGGTTACGATGCTATAATGTGGTATATGTTATGCATTGCATATAACTTCGTACTTCTCCGTACCATCTTGCGCCTGTTGCGCACTACCTAAATATTGCATGACTAACAATTCCACACATGTGTCAGCCGTCATGTCCTGCCGTGAGTAAGATCACTTTGTCGCGGACGAGGTGAGAGGATAGCCGTCTCCCGAGCAAGCGTCTGATAAGAGCCTCTGCTCCCCCTACGCACAATTCAGGGGAATGCTCCAGGAGCAGGATTCAGCTATGAACAAACCTCTGCATTCCAACGCGCGATCTGTCATCACATTCATTGAAAATTATGCAACGCGCCACGGCAGGGTCGCCCAGATCACCCCATCACCCCCACGATAATATCAGCGGTTCCATTATCTACGGCACTAGATGAAAATGAACGGACTGAGCAAACTTCTGTGAGCTTGGTATTTATACCTCAGAATATGTACGGACAGTGATCATCTGTTATAAACGAGTTGGTCAAAAGTTTATTGTGTGCTAACTGCGCAGATAAGGAACGGACTAATTGTAAGAGTTCACACGGAAAAGCATGAAGCACAAGTAAACACTGAAGCCGCCCGCGGCACCCCCATAAACTTTCCCAGCTAATACAATAGAGAGTGGAAGCACGTAAAAGGTGCAGTAATTTTGACTGTATGCTAGAAGGACAGTGAAATGATTGGATTGCGTTATCCAGAAGTTTGTGTCGGACTATGGGAAAATAGAGCAGCTGTGTGCTAACCTACTGCCCCGCTTGACTGGTGTGATGAACCAGAGCTTTGATGTACACGCGTTGCCTAGGTGATGGACCGCCCCCTCTTCGCACGACTGAGAGCCGAGATGGATCAAGCGAACGTGAAAACGTATACAGACAATAGACTGAGCGCACCCCCTGATTGTGGAAAACCGCAAAAGACACTGTCAGCACTTCGTGTGTGTACGGATGCCAGATAAGTGGAAAGTTTTGGAAGTAGGTCATTCTGGCTGTGGACATTGAAGGGAGAGCATCTAGTGGATACAGTAAAGAGTTTAAACAGTGTTCTAAAGACAAAATTACCAAACTATATTGTACGAACTTTGTACGGGAAGTGAACGGACTTTTGGGATAGTATTTCACGTACTTTGTGAATAATCCTGTATGCACTTGTATCGGAATTAAACAGTCGGACTGGTGAGTGTGAGCTCGCGCAAGTGAGTGAATTCGAACTATGTCTTCCTCCGACAAGGAGGGAGATAAGCCTCCGGACAAGAAGACGGCATCTGATGCCGATAACAACGAACTTCCACTTGCCGTGAGAATAGTGGAGGCTGGGGATGAGCCGGAACATCCCATCGTACTTGACGAACTGGCGACAGCCGCCAGAGCATCGGGAACAAATTCCCCTACTTCGGACTTAATCACGGTGTTGGATTCGGAGCCAGTTTCCGGACCTGAAACGGACATACGTAAGAAAGTGATAGCGAAACTCGCTCAACGTGGAGAGCGTCATACGCCGAGTCCATCATTGGACTCAATGTCGGACTTTAGTGCACCTGATCTCCAGCGACTGGAAGAAGGTGGAAAAATCGTTGAGCAAGCCATGGCTGCCAGAAACGCAGCTAAAGCCACGGCTAGTGCTACCTCGGACTATGGACCCAAACCACTCACAGCTACGCCACCTGTGTCTGTCACACGGCCAACCGCCGTGTCAGCTACCTCGCCCTCCCCGGCCAAACTGGCCGCGCCGGTAAGACCACTAGCATTACTGCCGCACGCATCTTCCTCGCGAGGTTCGTCGGCGTACACGGACCTTTTCCGAACCAAAGGAAATCACGAACACCGTGACTTGCGACAGCGGACATACCGACGTCAAGTTGACGAGTTAATGGAACTCGTACCCCGTCCCCCCACACCACACGGGACGAACCCGATCGACTGGGACGCTGTCCCACTCTACGAACGGAATCGCCAGGCCGGGTACGGACACGTACACGATTTCTCCGCACCGTCAACATTAATGGAGGGCCAATACCTGACTCTCATGCCGTTGCGTCTCGGAACAGGAGGATTCGACTGCCCCTTCTGCACAAGCGAGGAGGAGTCGGAGCACGAACGGACCTGGCCCACGGTGCCTCGCCGGGCCCCACTTCGGACTCCACAGGAATTGGATGCCCACGTACTGGCATATCACATGCCATTCGTCCGATTCTTTGTGTGCCCCGCACGGGACGGGTACATGACCCTGACGCTTTCGGACATGATTCGGCATATTTCCACGCCTACGACGAACCATGTGGATCGGTTCCCGATCTTTCAACAGGGAGCACTGATGGCCACGGAAAACATGGTGACGCGATTCGCAAAACGATGCGGGGTGGACATGCAGCCCAACCCGAACTACCGTCCATCCCGCGTACCAGCGCACGTATCAATCTACAGACGGACACCGGAGTCCGTACTGACTTTCGGGATCTGGGCAATGGCACCAGCACTGATGTCCCAGTATCCGCCGAACGCGGTACCGGAGGTCCAACTCGTATTGGACCGGATTGAATTCGCCCAACTAAAGACCCGGGCCGACGAAGAGAAAATTGAACGGATGGTACGTGACATTCAATTAATCAACCGTCACGTCCGCTACCGAAAGCCGGGAGCTTTCTATTTCGACCGCCCTGTCGTCTACCGGACCTCGGCCATGAAGGCCGCCGAACCTCGAACTTCGGCTTCGCCAGCCACCGGAGTTTCCACTCCCGCACGGAGTTCACCCTCGGGGGCGATACCAAAAAGTCGGACTGTCGAGAGGCCCACAGCGCCTAATGTCACGGACTACAGAGTTCGGGAGGGACTTGTGCCACCCCCGGTCGAATATCCGCCCCTGCCGAGTCAACCCACGGTCGAGACAGACGCGGCTGAATCTTCGGACTCAGCTAAGATTTCGGACCCCGCCGAACCCATGGAAACGGCTAAAATTACGGACTCTGTGGATAGAGAGCCTTCCCCAAGGATGGCTTCTCAAGCCCCAATCACGGACACTGAGTCGCCAATGGAGTGCGACCAGCCGCCACCACTTCGGACGATCGAGGACGAACCAGAGCCTCGACAACGTTGGACACCCGACAGCAGGCCGGGCTCCCCCATGGAGCCGTCCCGCGGCCTAATAAACTTCGCACCGCCTCCTCCGTACCTGGACTATGAGGAGGAGTTGTTGCCACCAGCGACTACACTGGTCACTCGGGCCAACGACCCGGACAGGCCCCGCCTATGCATGGAAGTCCTGGAGGACCAGGAGCCGTTACCTCGCAATTTAGAAGTCAACTTCGGACTTCACGGATCTGGTGAGTTCGGTGCGGACTACCAGCTACTTCGTCAACACGGGCAGCGATTGCTCGAACGAACGCTGCCGGGGTTGCAGACCCTACCTGGGATTAATCTGGACTTTACGGAAATGTACCAAGACGACGACGCTCGTCGCCTTCCCGACGGACTTGGCCCACACCAGGCCTATTGGATGGAGCGGATTACTCAAGCCGCGACGGACGCAGACCCGCTACTTCTGGCGGAGGATGCCGAGCGCCATCTTCCGTCTCTAGCATTGGCCAGTGCCGATGACCTCGCACTACAGCACCTCCTTGCCATACGTCGTGGGTACGTGTTGGCCATAGACGCGCATATCTGCCAGGCAGAATACAACGCCATGTCTATTGGCTTCGGAATGGGATCACTTCATGAGCGACAGATCCCGACAGCCCCGCACCCTCTCCTGGAGGAGAACCGTCGTCTCCGGGAGGAACTCCGTACTGCGGAGCAAAATAATTCGGACTTACGGGAAGAGGTACAGGAGCTCAGAGCCCGCCTCTCTACGACTTCGTCTTCATCACCGGAACCTCAAGAGATCCCCGACGAACTTTGGACGACGATTGTGTCGGTCCTGCCGCACTTGCCGGCCGAGGAACAACGGCGGCTGATGCAACAGGCATCGCCAGCCGCCCGGCCACCAGCGTCGCGCAGACGCGACCGCCCCACGGACTGAGGTGTAGGAAACCGTACCCCAGGTCACAGCACCTGGATAGCTGTGGCCTGTATTGTCGTACTCTGTCATATGATGTTCATATGTATATTTCGTACTAATTTAATCCTGGTCATTTTCAGGTGTTCCGAACTTTAAAACATTCCGTGACTGATGACTGACTGACCAATGACTTTATTTTGACAGTTCGAAATTTTTATTGTACTCATTGCTTTTACCATTGTCTTGCGCGGTGAATGTGTTCTCCCTTTAGCACTTCTAGCTTATCATGTTTAGATTTTTGGACAGTTAGGTTTCGGGGAGGGTAAATTCCCAGGGGGTAATTTGACGAAGGGGTGTTTTGTAGAATATTTATGACTGTTATGGCCCGAAACCCGTCCCTGACACATTCTCCCACTCGACATACACGGCACAGATTCATCACATGCATGACTTCATACTTACTTACCTTACGTCACCGGGCACGCACCGTCCTCGCACCGCACCTACATGTAAACAACACCGCTCACGCTATCACTTCCAACATTCCCTCCAATCACCACATTTCCAGACACATGACTCCGCCCACACAGACATGACATCACTTTCCCGCCATTTACATGAACACCTGCCACATTACGCGGGAAAACACACACACATCATAGACTTAGCCTCGCGCTTTCCCACACTTGATTCTAGGCTTTTGTATTGAGAAGTTGGATTGAGAGGTACTACGCCAAATATTGTCATTAGAAGTTATCAAATTCATATCGGACTATTTAATACCTTGGACTATTGTGGGGATTACGATTGTGTGAGTGACCGTGATCGAACATCGGACTAAATCATCCAATAAACTCGGATATTGTTGAAATCTACATCGGACTTCTTGTTGGTGTGTCAACGCACAACATACATCGAACTATTCGATCAGTGGGCGTAATAGCCGCCCGAAGAACTATTCCGTCACATTAGGTTTTAGACAATTAGGTAGAATGCTCAGCTCGTCTGAAAAAACGTCAAAATGGCAGAGCCGATGGAAATCCACGTTCCCAGAATGCAAAGCAAATTTTACCACAATGACGCGTATTTTGGAAAGCACAGTTTTCTGTGCAGCATTTCGTGTGTGCATGTGCATGGAACCTCGCTTGCGGCCTTCTTTGGCATAATGTGGATACTGCGATACCACGACTACATTTACCGTAATTTGACCTGTTTTATCACATGACAAGGTGTTCCATGCTAGGTTGCGAAGCCTTTTTATTTTACACTGGTCTTTTAATTTTCCCAGTATGCATGTGTTAGCTATATCATGATATCAGATGCAGATATCAGATGCAGGTATTCCTCATCACAAATTGTTCATTTATTGCCACGGATTCGAAATGTTTGGTATGTCACCTCGGGGGTCTCGTACATCAGTGTCCCCTTTTAAAAAATAATGTCTAAATATATGTGAGAATGAGGTGGCCATTGTGTTTGTGCAGAATTCATAGCCATGATCGAGAGGCCAGGAAATGACCACAGTACATAAAAAGTCTTGGTTTCTGGGCACTCAGGCGAGTCAAACCCCGGACCCGATGGATGCCCGAATGCGCCTATTATTATATTTTTTCAGGCCAGAGGCATCAATGGGTATTTGAGTGGGACCCTCCCCCTGAATCCTTTATCTGCACCTTACATGTGTAGTGTATGGTATGGCAATAGAAAATCATCACATTTGTGTTGGGTATTATGCAGTAAAATTATACTGAAAGTAACGTACAGAGCTGCTGAAGGGAAATGAAAGAAATATTTGCATATTGTAATTGCGTTCCCTTGCAATATAATACTGCGTTCATACGAGGCCGCAATATATAGTGCTATCATACTAAAATCGTGAACGTTTGGTTTTACTAGTTGAGCTACAAGTACGGTACCCATATCAACCAGGATCTAGCGGCCTCACCCAATATATTATTCATTTCTTCATTCATCCATTTCATATCCTACATTATATTTGCTGCATCTTGCTGAAATTCATATTGTGGTTGTTGTCAGTAATGGACGGTGTACTTAACACATGGGCTCTAATCGTGTTTCACCTGTGATATATGATACGTCATTATATGTAAAATCTGTTTCGTGGACAAAGTGCTATTAGGTGTGAATGCTCCAATTGGTTTCATATTGCTTTGATAACGTTATATAGGAGGATACCGCTATCATAACACAATTGGTTATTGTGTGAACATAGTATTATTGCAATCCCTCGCGATCTTATTGCATTCCCTCACTTTGTTGCAATCCCTGGTATTCTGGATCACGTTCCATTGCAATCCAGATCGCATTCCCTCACGATCGTATTGGGTCGAGTCTTGCATTCCGGATCACATTCCCTCGCGATCTTATTGCATTCCCTTGTATTCCAGTTCATGTTCCCTCGGGATCTGGTAGAAAAACCTTCCCAGAAAACATGGGCATCAGCACAATGAAGGCTATTGTGCTGGGAACGCGAACCAAAATGCGAGGAACGCAATAGTATCGCGAGAGAACGTGCTCCAGATCCCGAGGGAACGCAATAATATCGCAAGAGAGGGAACACAATGACGATATGTCCCAGAAATATTTTTTCCATGTCCTTTCAGCAGCTCCGTAGAGAGTACAAGGATTCATATATATAACGTGTCTGCTTGATAGCAACACATTTTCAAGCTCCAGGAGCCTCAGACTTAATTCACCACAGAACATCTAGAGGTCATCGGCTTCCTCTATCAAACTATTATAAAATCCTGTATTTGCCCCTGTACATGCATTCCTTTCCCTGTTTCCTACTTGACATGTGCCAGAGGGTTCCTGCCAGCCCTGTTATGGCTCTCCGTTGGCCTGATATCGGGCGTTTGTTCAATATGCGTTGGCACATGTGAAGCACATGGAAATATGGACCTGCTTGTCCACCGTGATGATATTCCAATGCGATGGCGCCATCTGACGGCCAATTCTAAAAGTTCTCGAATACTCCAGAAAATTCTCAGAAAGCGACACCTTCCGACAGGCTCAGTGGCGACACCTTCCGTTATGTTAATTTTCCAAAATTCCCCACGAGCTTGAGTTTCGATTCCTGAAAGGGACAATATGAAAGATCTACATCTATCCAACTGCGGCAGACTAGAGTTTCCACGCGCATAATTTTACAGGAATCGTAGGCTAAGTAGGGTATTGACAAAGAGGGGCATATTGTCGAAGTAAATTAAGGTAATGCTAAAGTTTATAGCCTACATACACACACAGCTGATTTTGAACCATTTATGACTAGATCTAATCCAGTGTGGCAAGCGTCAGACATGATGTCAACAGGCATTACACTAGCCTGATGCACAACGATCGATTCCCCCTCCCCCCCCCCCCCCCCCCATGATCATCCATGTCAAGAGGGGGGTGGACTGATCGTTGTGCCTTGTATTCATGGCTAAGTACTACGAACGTAGACCTTGACTTAAAAATTGCTGTTTTATTAGTTCAGTCTCATTAAGTTGAATATTAACAGAGTTATGTAGTACCTCAAGGTCACCACGGGTGCGCGTTATGGCTACCACCGCCGACAGGCTGTGGCCGCATGTAAAACTAGACGTCAAGGCCTAAAGATGCCTTGGGAGAATATGACAAATCCATTTCCTTTTTTTGACCTTATCCTTTTCGACTGAAAAGGAGAAGGTCAAATTTCATCCTTGTCTAGGGCGACGAGTCCGAAAATAGGGTTCGCTCCGCTCTACGATGTACAGTTTCTGAGATATTTTCCGACATAAACA
The DNA here is from genome assembly GCA_949152475.1 of Terebella lapidaria. Lineage (NCBI taxonomy): Eukaryota > Metazoa > Annelida > Polychaeta > Terebellida > Terebellidae > Terebella > Terebella lapidaria. Next base: position 30,463,280 of record OX424563.1, on the reverse strand, counting down.
AAAAATGCCGACTCGGCAAAAAAATTTAAGGACAAGATCAAACCTCATCCATAATACTCCATAGACATGTTTGTCTAGGGCGACAAGCCCTGAAAATTTTGCCTAGAGCGACAAGTCTGAAAATAACGTCCACTTCGCTCTACGACACACCGTTTCCAAGATATTGCTGAAAACGAAACCTGCCGACTGGCGAAAAAGTTGTGGTCCAGGTCAAAGTTCATCCATAATACTCCTTAGACATGTTTGTCTAGGGCGAAGAGTCCGAAAATAATGTCAGTTTTGCTCTACGACACACTGTTTCCGGGATATTGCAGAAAACGAAAAATGCTGACTCGGCAAAAAGATTTCAGGTCAAAGTTCAACCATAATACCTCTTAGACATGTTTGTCTAGGTTTCGTCTGTTTTGCTCTACGACCCACCTCTTCCAAGATATCGCAGGAAACAAAAAATGCTGACTCAGCAAAATAATTTAAGGTCAAGGTGAAAGTTCATCCATAATACACCTTATACATGTTCGCTAGGGCTTCGAGTCCGAAAATAATGTCCGTTTCGCTCTAAAACGCACCGTTTCCGAGATATGCAGGAAGCCTCAAGGATGACTCAGCAAAAACTCTTCCAAGCTCTAGGTCAAAGGTGGTTTGACCAGATGACCCCAAAATCGATAGGGTTCTTCTCCGGCGATATATGGACCTTCATGTTTAGTTTTGCAGCCATTGCCTGAATAGTGAAGAGTCATCATGTGGAAACAAAGTCAAAAAATTTACATATGTTTCATCCTCACGGACCTCGGATCCCTGATTAGGAAATGGCACAAAGCATGTCACTCCCATGTAACCATAATATGATGACTGAGTATGATGTATATAGTTGGTGAACACAAACAAAAATTGCACTTTGCACAAATCTTTTTTTGTCATTATGTAAAATAAAGTTAATAAATCGTGATAATTGTGATGCAAATATATCTTCGAAATCAACCTAAAATTATAGAGTCTGCCTATAAGAAAATATATACAATGTAGGCCTATCATGTGATGTAATATGGTGACTGTATATCAGTCAACCTATGGTCCAATAACCCATTGTCATGGCGTTGCGTCCGTCGTCCGGCCGTCCGGCCGTCGTCGTCGTCGTCCGTCCACATTTTTAGGTTACCGGACCTTTGGTCCGATAACCTATTGGCATGGCGTTGCGTCCGTCCGTCCCGCGTTAACATTTTTATCTTTGATGTTAACGATCGAATCTTTCTGAAATTTTGCACAAAAATGCCTGAAAATATTTTGAGGAGGTATTTTTTTGTTTTTTTATTTTCGCATTTTTTTCAAAATGGCGGCCGTTTTTGTCGAAAATCGCTCAATTTTGGACTTTGACGGCCATTTTCTCAAAAACTGTCTGATCAGTTTTGAGTTTTTGGTTTCAAAAGATTCCCCTCATATACCTCTGTGATATGTATAAGTTTGGTTGCCCTAAATTCGCCGGTTTCCGTGTGGCGACCATTTTGAATTTTTGACGAGTTTTTCGCCCCAAATCGCATTACTATCCATTTTGGGCCATTTCTAAGCAAAAAAAATTTTCCACCCTTTGAAAAAAATTTTGGACTTAGAAAATTTTCGGCACTTTTTTCCTTCATAATGGGAGCTCATGACTGTACTCATAGAACACTTGGAGATACAGCTTAGAAATTGGCACTTTCAAATGGGAAGTCATATATGGCGATTTGTGTGGTGACCTTGAAATTGACCTTCAATGACCTTGAAAGGTCAAAATGAATTTTTTGTCGAAAAAATATGATGAATTTTGTCATTGGTGGCCATTTTCTCAAAATCTATTCAGACAGTTTTCCTCAAATTCATGTATAAAAATTCTCCTTATGTACCTTTGTGATGTGTATAAGTTTTGTTGCCTTTGAAATGACGGTCTGCGAGTGGCGGCCATTTTGATTTTTTGACGGGTCGGCGAAAAAAAAAAATTTTGTCCCAAATCGAGTCGCTATTCGTTTTGAGCCATCCAGCCAAGGAAAAAAAAAAGGTTTTTGGCCATTGAAAATTTTTTTTGAATTTGGAAAATTCCACCCAATTTTTCCTTCATAATGGGAGCTGTGCGGAGTAAACTCATAGAACACTCCAGGATAGAGCCTAAGTATTGGCACATTCAAATGGGAAATCATATATTGCGGTTTGAGTGGTGACGTTGAATTTGAACTTCAATGACCTTGAAAGGTCAAAACAACCTTTTTCGTAAAAAAAACCGATGAATTTGGCTATTTTCTCAAAATCTATTCAGACAGTTTTCCTCAAAATCATATATAAAACTCTCCTTAAGTACCTTTGTGATGTGTATAAGTTTTGTTGCCTTTGAATCGACGGTCTGGGAAAATATGTCATTAACGAAAAAAATCTTTCAAGATGTAACTTGATTTCGTGTTATAGTCCATACAGAAATTTTTTTGAACATGTTTTAACAATAGATTATAACATCAGTGTAACAATTTATATGTTGGAAATTCAGTATTCTATGCAATTCTCATGATTGCCGGTAAGCTACAGCACCCTTGGTGCTATGTTTTTAATAGATCTACATTGTATTCTTACTCCTACAATGTATTGTTTGCATCTGTAATAATGAATTTCACTTGGGTGATCAATCAGAGGGTCTATGTCCATCAGCAGATTAGTTGGCCCGGTAATCACAGTGACATGGTTGCCTTCCTAGTGTCCATTTGTAAAGTCACCACATTTTGGCCATTAGAAAATATTCATCTTTGCGTTGTATATTAAATATTAGAAAGTGATGTGCCGTCATAAACTGAGCAGAATAATTTGTATCAACACATAATATAATACCAATGATCGTTACATATGATTGATTACTATTATGATGATAATTGAGTGTATTGAAATATAGCTAATGTAATATAATTTTGCAATGTCACGGTCAAAGCTCTATACATCGGGAAGAAACATGTATTGAAATAGTGTTTTTACATATATGTAACCGTACAACATTAGTAATTGTAAAGATGCCTCTAAAATGTGGTTACAAATGAACACAGCTATTCACGGTTTAGGGAAATATAAAAGCAAATACCTGGCCATATGTTTGATTGTTATATGGTTATACAGTGTTTAATGTTGCAAGCGTTATCTATTGCCAAATATGAATCACAAGTTTGCTGTTATCGGCTGATGCCATTTTATGTGCATAGTTATCAGTAATGCCCTAAGATTTGACTGATTTGTTTCCACAATTATATAAAGAACATAAAAGGGTCAGAATTAGATTACAGGTGGCGTGTGTCCACATTTGACCTATCATTTACAACCAAAATCTCAAAATGTAACTGCTTTGTCCATGTATATACGGAAGATAAGAGTCAGAGTTAGCGGACAGGTGTCGCGTGTACACATCGTTTACAACATTGGTCCTCAAGAATATTGATTTGTGGACATATAATTATTGATGTTTATTGCTGAACAAGATGTGTAGTTGATTGATGTTTATGACTGTGGATAATATAAAAGCCGGAATCAAAGGCTCCATTCAAGTAGTTTTGAAGATGTATCATATGTCCACGGGTTTCTAATCAGGGAAGCACTTCGATGTCTTATGCATTGCAAAGATAAGAAATGTTGTAGTATATCTGATTGATACAATTGTTTATAACTGCTAGCATTGTATGGTTATCTTGTGCTGGTCAGTTCAGGGTACAGGACTGATGATACGGCAGCGTGCCACTGCCTGGGTCAGTGCCTGTCTGGAGATAAGCTCCTCCCCTGGGCTCTAGTAGCATATATTATTATCAGTACATCGGCCGTTGGTGATTGGCCAGTAGGGTAATCCACACCGATTCACCTAAAATGCCATGTCACGATAAGTGTATAAATAGGCATGTATTTCTGAATAAAAAATTCTAGAGTTAGAGTTTTAGAAACCTGTTTTGAGTCTTGCGAGTTTGGTTGTCTCTCAACTATACACATCTAGTTGTTGGTTCAGCACGAAGGAACGAGACCAGGCCGGCTGGCCTAGGCCAGCCCGGCCTGGCAGAGAAGTTATGTAGAATTGCTCTGAACTTTGAAAGAGTCTGTTTGACTTTTCTGTGGAAGCCCCGCCGAGCTCTGCTGCGAGAGAGCTGACACTTGCATGTGTCCCGGGCGCTAGATTGACATTGGACGGACGACCCGCCGAGCTCTGCTGCGAGAGAGCTGACACTTGTCTGTGTCTCGGGTGCAAGTGTTTCCTTGGAAACCCCGCCGAGCTCTGCTGCGAGAGAGCTGACACTTGCGTGTGTCCCGGGCGCTAGATCGACATTGGATGGACGACCCGCCGAGCTCTGCTGCGAGAGAGCTGACACTTGTCTGTGTCTCGGGTACAAGTGTTTCCTTGGAAGCCCTGCCGAGCTCTGCTGCGAGAGAGCTGACACTTGCGTGTGTCCCGGGCGCTAGATTGACATTGGATGGACGACCCGCCGAGCTCTGCTGCGAGAGAGCTGACACTTGTCTGTGTCTCGGGTGCAAGTGTTTCCTTGGAAGCCCCGCCGAGCTTTGCTGCGAGAGAGCTGACACTTGCGTGTGTCCCGGGCGCTAGATCGACATTGGATGGACGACTCGCCGAGCTCTGCTGCGAGAGAGCTGACACTTGCGTGTGTCCCGGGTGCTAGAGTGAAACAGCAAGAAGGGTAACTCTAAAACAATTTGTGAAAAGCCACGCGAAGTCGCGCACGCCCCTACCCCCGTGGTAGTAGTAGGGTGGTCTTTTCATTTTGGCGAGCGTGCCAGGACGAATCTGTGAAGTGACGCTGGAGATCCTCCTGTTCCTTCGCCAGACGTCACGATGGTTCGAGGACAGATCATCTGGGTTCAACAACAACATACCGGCAAAACTATGATCCTCAAACAGGGAAAGTTTTCAAAGTCTGAAGTGGTTTCACACTCTGTATAAGTGTGATGGCGAGCGTGACCCAAGGAGACAATGTGATTACAAACATATGGACATGATGAGCGTTGCCTAGGTGACAAGTATGGAGCGACGACGATGGGTGTCAAGGCGATCATCGAACTGTGCATGGAAGATGTCGACGAAGTGACTTTCCATTGCATCGGGGACTGCATACAGCATGCGAGACGGATGTAGTCCAGAAACTGTGGCCTGGAGATCTTCAATGAGGCACGCGATCTGCCGCCCAAGGCACACTGCGAATGTGCATTGCTGGTGTGGATCCAGCAAGGAACTTAGAATCGAGGACTTGACCGACCCACGTGCGCTTCCAGAACATCTGAAGCTAGGTGATATGTTCATCATGAAAATATAACCAGTAAGGTTGAATTATGTATATCACATTGTGTTTACGTGTATCGGAGGATTTCACGAATGTCAAATCATTATATTTTGTAGTGCTGAAGAATTGTGTACTGCATGTGTATTTTGTATGACTATGATATTTTACGTGACTTCAGTTGTCACGATATGCGATGAATAAATGTATTAACTTGTCGTGCGTCACTTGTTTGTAATGTTGTGGTATATAGTTAGTTTGTAGTTGTGATTTGATTAGCATATTGTGTACATAGCTAAATGTGGTTGACTTTATCGGGTTTTATTAAGTTAAAAGCATTAGAGCTTTTAACTCATAAGGAAAGGGCGTATGTAAAGTCACCCCATTTTGGCCATTAGAAAATATTCATATTTGCGTTGTATATTAAATATTGGAAAGTGATGGCCGTCATAAACTGAGCAGAATAATTTGTATCAACACATAATATAATACCAATGATCGTTACATATGATTGATTACTATTATGATGATAATTGAGTGTATTGAAATATAGCTAATGTAATATAATTTCGCAATGTCACGGTCAAAGCTCTATACATCGGGAAGAAACATGTATTGAAATAGTGTTTTTACATATATGTAACCGTACAACATTAGTAATTGTAAAGATGCCTCTAAAATGTGGTTACAAGTGAACACAGCTATTCACGGTTTAGGGAAATATAAAAGCAAATACCTGGCCATATGTTTGATTGTTATATGGTTATACAGTGTTTAATGTTGCAAGCGTTATCTATTGCCAAATATGAATCACAAGTTTGCTGTTATCGGATGATGCCATTTTATGTGCATAGTTATCAGTAATGCCCTAAGATATGACTGATTTGTTTCCACAATTATATAAAGAACATAAAAGGGTCAGAATTAGATTACAGGTGGCGTGTGTCCACATTTGACCTATCATTTACAACCAAAATCTCAAAATGTAACTGCTTTGTCCATGTATATACGGAAGATGTCGCGTGTACACATCGTTTACAACATTGGTCCTCAAGAATACTGATTTGTGGACATATAATTATTGATGTTTATTGCTGAACAAGATATGTAGTTGATTCATGTTTATGACTGTGGATAATATAAAAGCCGGAATCAAAGTCTCCGTTCAAGTAGTTTTAAAGATGTATCATATGTCGACAGGTTTTTTAATCAGGGAAGCACTTCGATGTCAAATGCGTTGTAAAGATAAGAGATGTTCATAACTGATAGCATTGTATGGTTATCTTGTGCTGGTCAGTTCAGGGTACAGGAGTGATGACATGGCAGTGTGCCCCTGCCTGGGTCAGTGCCTGGCTGGAGATAAGCTCCTCCCCTGGGCTCTAGTAGCATATATTATTATCAGTACATCGGCCGTTGGTGATTGGCCAGTAGGGTAATCCACACCGATTCACCTAAAATGCCATGTCACGATAAGTGTATAAATAGGCATGTATTTCTGAATAAAGAGAGTTAGAGTTTTAGTTTTAGAAACCAGTTTTGAGTCTTGCGAGTTTGGTTTTCTCTCAACTATACACATCTAGTTGTTGGTTCAGCACAAGGAACGAGGCCAGCCCGGCCTGGCAGAGAAGTTATGTAGAATTGCTCTGAACTTTGAAAGAGTCTGTTTGACTTTTCTGACTGTGGAAGCCCCGCCGAGCTCTGCTGCGAGAGAGCTGACACTTGCATGTGTCCCGGGCGCTAGATTGACATTGGATGGACGACCCACTCAACTGTACCAGACAGACACTTGAGCAATTCAGGAAATTAACACGCTGTTGTGGCTTCAACACCAGGGACACGCCACACTTCACCTTGACTACACAGTCATATACATCTACTGCAAGCACCATAGTGAAACCTAAGCTGCTCAGTATCCTTCAAAATAGATCAGCCTCTACTGGAGCAAACTCGGATAGTGGAGGTCCCAAACCAGTACTGACATTGTACACAAAGCAAGATTGTACACTCTGTGATCAAGCTCTGGAGATCTTGGTACCATACCTTGAAAAGGTGACGGCGAAATACACGTTTGATACAATTGTTTGTTCAGTTTGAATTAAGTATAAAGTCGATTTCCCCATCAAATCGTGTGAGGTATTAGAACTTTTGCAATGATGTTATGTATTTTTACATTATAGGTTGACCTACAGAAAGTAGATATCACGTTGCCGTAGAACAAGAAATGGTGGAAACTGTACAAATACGACATTCCAGTGTTTCACCTGGAAGGGGAATTTCTCATGAAGCATCGTGTTGACATGGACCTTGTGAAAAAACACTTCTCTTGACCAACCTTGTTCTGCTGTGCTTTTCATATATTTTTGATTAATAAAGGACGTGTATTTGTTAGTCTGCTTAGGTCTTCAATGTATCCAACACCTTTCCCATTACCTTCCCTTACCAGGCTATTACAGAAGAATATCTCCATTCACTACCTCGATATATTGTCAACTTAGAACTCGATAAACATGACAAATGGATTTGTTACACACATTACATTTTTCTATGCCCATAACAAGCTAAATCCACAAGCAGCACTTTCTCTCAAACCAGATAAAAGCATTGGAATTGTGATTGAATTTGGTTCTGAATGGTATATGTTCTCATATCTGAATTTGAACTTTTCCCACACAATTATGATTTCAGTATTGTGAACACCAAAACGAAGAATTGCATTTTAATATATTCATATACCATTGTCAATACCATTCAAACAAAACATGAGAGCATGAATGTTGTTTAGACCAGTTTATTGTATCACTGTGTACAGACGATGGTGTGTTTATGTGCGAGCCTGTCTGTAGCCTCCAGACTGCTGAATGGGCTGAGTCACCTGCACTGGGATGTTCGACATGTCCTGTCAAAACAGAAACACAAAAATGTTATTGTATTCCAGTAAAACAGAAACAGCAAAATGACACCGAGCACAATTTTGAACAATGAATTGCCGTCAAAACAATGAATTGCATTTACCATTGTTTGAAGGATTTTATTGAATTATTTATTTTTAATGGGGTTGTTTGAAGATTTTGGAAGCCAGGGGCCTATTTCACAAAGAGTCTAAGTCTACCTTAGCCAACTAAGTTAGGATTTGGCCTACTAGCTACCATGATAAATGCCAAACTTAGTCGGCTAAAGTAGACTTAAACTCTTTTTGAAATAGGGCCCAGGTCACAGCATTATAGAATTTGTTATGGAAAAAATAAATTTGTTAGCCTGGAACAGAACTTATATTTAGTGTAACAATGGTCGGACTAGGTAATCCAGGAATGTATTAATTTTGATCAATTACACATGAATCAATTTTCTCATGCAAAATGTAAATAAAGCAATTCACAAGCATGAACTTACTAGGATTTTCAACATCTCCTTCGTGTCGGGGTCAACTTCAATAATGTCTTGCTCAATCACAGAGATCTGACGAAGTAAATATAAGTCATTTTACAAGGCACTGTATAAGTAGAAATATTCCATTCCCAAAACTGTTGCTCACACAGGCATGCAAACAAATGTCGCACATATAGTTAAATGCTGGTAAAAAGGAAGTCTGTCCAGTGACTTTAATCCAGTGACTTTAAAGACTGCGTCTTACCTCAGGGACGTAGTTGTCCCTCCTCTCTCTCTCCTCCTCCTGCAGTTTGATGGAGATACCTCTCACTGGGCCCTTCTGGATACGCGTCATCAGATGGGTCACAAACCTGTAATCACATAATAACAAGTAGTTACAATGTCTCAGTTGATACAATGAGGCGATGAAAAGTGATGAAGTACCTGTTAGGCCTGTACCTAATAAGACATGCTTCCACATTCCGCAACTAGTTACTAATTTTACCAGTCTGTTGACAAAAATTAACAGCTGATCAAATTTTATACAAAACAATATTTCCTGGCGAGACCCAGAAGTCCATACCCAGCGATCTTGTTCCTGAGCTTCTTGCTGGGGATGATGGCGATCTCCTCACATATCCGCTTGTTGGTGTGGAAGTCCTGCGTCAGACGAGTGTAGTACTTCTCAATGATCACCCGCGAGGCCTTCTTGACAGTCTTTGTCCTAACACGACCCTGTAAAACATCACATCACATGAGCACATGGAGTCATTTTATAAAACGTTTGGAAAGTTATGTTCAACACTCAACAGACTGACCCACTGCCACAGTATCTAAATCTATCTTCAGAACATTTACTAGTAATGTTAATTTGTACCCACAATTCATGACCATTGGTCTCAATTCCACATTCAATCTGGATATTATCACTTGAAGGCAAATTGCTAGAATCATCAATATGGCAATATTTTGTACACGATGATTAGGCCTACGAGCCATCCATCCTAAATTTGCCGCATTCCAAAATTCCACAATGACACCTTCCATTGAGTGTGCTCGATTTCTCTGTTCCGAAATCAGAACAAGAACTTGGAACAGCTGTTCCATGCCTGTGAAATCGAGTGAGCGGAGTAGTTTACTTTAGAGTAGAACAGACTACCGTACTACCGCATATATTATGCCCATAGCAACAAATATCTGTACGTAGGCCTACGAGACATCACAAACACATACACTGTACCCACGTGTAGCAGTCTAATTGGCAGTGATTAAGTGGTTATCAGATAATTATAACAGGTGAAAATCGTACTGGTAATATCAACAAATCGAGAACATTTTTATCTCTATGAAAACTAGACGTCAAGGCCTAAAGATGCCTTGGAGGCATTTCGGTGTGATGATTAATTTATAATATATACTAGATATCGACGAAAATGAAAAATGTCGACTCCGCAAAAAAATTTACCGTTAAAATAATACCCCTTAGACATGTTTGTCTAGGGCGACGAGTCCGAAAAAAAAGTCTGTTTCGCTCTACGACTCAGTGTTTCCGAGATATCGACGAAAACGAAAAATGCCAACTCGACAAAAAATTTTTTAGTCAAGGTCAAAGTTCATCCATAATACATATTAGATAAATGTTGTCTAGAGCGACAAGTCCGAAAATAACGTCCGTTTCGCTCTACGACACACCGTTCCCGAGATATCGACGAAAACGAGAAATGCCGACTCGGCAAAAAAACTTCGGGTCAAGGTCAAAGTTCATCGATAATACTCCCAAGACATGTTTGTCTAGGGCGACGAGTCCGAAAATAACGTCCGTTTCGCTCTACGACGCACGGTTTCTGAAATATGCAGGAAGCCTCAAAGATGAATCAGCAAAAAACTAGACGTCAAGGCCTAAAGATGCCTTGGAGGCATTTCGGTGTGATGAATAATTTATAATACTAGATATCGACGAAAATGAAAAATGTCGACAAATTTCGGGTCAAGGTCAAAGTTCATCCATAATACCCGTTAGACATGTTTGTCTAGGGCGACGAGTCCGAAAATACCATCCGTTTCGCTCTACGACGCACCGTTTCCGAGATATCGACGAAAACAAAAACTGCCGACTCGGCAAAAAAATTTCGGGTCAAGGTCAAAGTTAATCCATAATACCCCTTAGACTTGTTTGTCTAGGGCGACGAGTCCGAAAGTAACGTCCGTTTCGCTCTACGACGCACCGTTTCCGAGATATCGACGAAAACGAAAAATGCCGACTCGGCAAAAAAATTTCGGGTCGAGGTCAAAGTTCATCAATAATTCCCCTTAGACATGTTTGTCTAGTGCGACGAGTCCGAAAATTACGTCCGTTTCGCTCTACGACGCACCGTTTCCGAGATATCGACGAAAACGAAAAATGCCGACTCGGCAAAAAAATTTCGAGTCAAGGTCAAAGTTCATCCATAATACCCCTTAGACATGTTTGTCTAGTGCGACGAGTCCGAAAATAACGTCCGTTTCGCTCTACGACGCACCGTTTCCGAGATATCGACGAAAACGAAAAATGCCGACTCGGCAAAAAAATTTCGGGTCAAGGTCAAAGTTCATCCATAATACCCCTTAGACATGTTTGTCTAGTGCGACGAGTCCGAAAATAACGTCCGTTTCGCTCTACGACGCACCGTTTCCGAGATAACGACGAAAACGAAAAATGCCGACTCGGCAAAAAAATTTCGGGTCAAGGTCAAAGTTCATCAATAATACCCCTTAGACATGTTTGTCTAGTGCGACGAGTCCGAAAATAACGTCCGTTTCGCTCTACGACGCACCGTTTCCGAGATATCGACGAAAACGAAAAATGCCGACTCGGCAAAAAAATTTCGGGTCAAGGTCAAAGTTCATCCATAATACCCCTTAGACATGTTTGTCTAGTGCGACGAGTCCGAAAATAACGTCCGTTTCGCTCTACGACGCACCGTTTCCGAGATATCGACGAAAACGAAAAATGCCGACTCGGCAAAAAAATTTCGGGTCAAGGTCAAAGTTCATCCATAATACCCCTTAGACATGTTTGTCTAGTGCGACGAGTCCGAAAATAACGTCCGTTTCGCTCTACGACGCACCGTTTCCGAGATATGCAGGATGAATCAAGGATGACTCAGCAAAAAATTATTTCGACCTCTAGGTCAAAGGTCGTTTGAGGTATCGATCCCAAAATCAATAGGGTTCTTCCCTGGTGATATATAAACCTCCGTGCAAAATTCTGCAACTATTGCCTGAATATTTTTTGAGTTATCGTCCGGAAACCAAGTTCCTCGATTTCATCCTCACGGACCTCACGGACCTCGGAGCCGGATCAAAAAAAAAAGTACACCCTAGAGATGTTTGTCTAGGGCGACGAGTCCGAAAATAACGTCCGTTTCGCTCTACGACGCACGGTTTCCGAGATATGCAGGAAGCCTCAAGGATGAATCAGCAAAAAATTATTTTGTCCTCTAGGTCAAAGGTCGTTTGACGGATGGATCCCAAAATCAATAGGGTTCTTCCCTGGTGGCATATGAACCTCCATGCAGAGTTCTGCAACTATTGCATAAATATTTTTCCAGTTATCGTCCGGAAACCAAGTCTTAAAATTAGCCTTGATTTCATCCTCACGGACCTCACGGACCTCCGATCCGGCTCAAAAAGAATAGGGTTCTTCCTCATATTATTTCTGACTTGCGGTGAAAATTTGACAAGGATCCGTCAAGGCAATCTAAAGTTATCGTCCGGAAACCAAAAGTGGCGGAAGAAGAAAAAAAAAAAAAAAAAAAAAAAAAAAAAAAAAAAAAAAAAAAAATTCTGCTAAAACCATAAAGGCATTTCTGCCGAAATGCCTTAATTATTTTGACCTCTAGGTCAAAGGTCGTTTGACGGATCGATCCCAAAATCAATAGGGTTCTTCCCTGGTGGCATATGAACCTCCATGCAGATTGCTGCAACTATTGCGTGAATATTTTTCGAGTTATTGTCCGGAAACCAAGTCTCAAAATTAGCCTTGATTTCATCCTCACGGACCTCACGGACCTCGGATCTGGCTCAAAAAGAATAGGGTTCTTCCACATATCATTTCTGACTTGTGGTGAAAATTTGACAAGGATCCATCAAGGCAATCTAAAGTTATCGTCCGGAAACCAAAACGGCGGAAGAAGAAAAAATAAATAAAATAAATAAATAAAACTTCTGCTAAAACCATGAAGGCATTTCTACCGAAATGCCTTAATAAGGCAGTATTTGGTTAAAACTTACTCGTATCAAATACGGGTACATACCATTTCAGGACTCCTGTATAAATAGTGTCCAAGTCCTGGCGTAAACTCAATTGGCTGATGATCTTCATCAAATAGACTCCTTGCCAGACCGAAATCCCCAATCTTTAGAACTTCATTGCCATCATCATGTTTTTTAAAAAATACATTGTTGGGCTGAAATAAATTAACGCATAAACCCAATAATTACTAATGCAAGTGCTCAAAATTGTAATTTTACTAAAATGCATATTTAGCATCACTGTCATCAGAAACCCATAAGAGAGAGAAACATGCAAGTGAAAAACACGGTTTTCTGCTGTTTTGAGAACTGTAAAATATTATGTCAGAATCACAAATGTAGAATCATTTTTGGTCCACCTTGAACAAGAACATCTCCTCTACAGGATGTTAGCATTGGTTGAAGTACTAGTATAGTGAAAATATGATGTGAATTTATATGAAAGATCTCATTGATCTGAGCAAAATGGTTTTTACGGCAAGTAAATATCACAATCCGTTCAAAAGTTATAGCACTTTAAAGACTGAAATCGGCAAATTTGCTTTTTCAAGACAATTTAGCTAATTAGTATGCAAATGAGATATTCATGACGTCATCGGGGGAAGTTATTTTAATTAGGTACTTTGATTTGTATTTTTCATTCATTTAATGTTATGATTATTCATCAAAACTTATTATATACAGATTTTGATATGAATAATCAGTGTTTTCACTTTTTCTATTGTTGTCAGGGTAACTAGTGACCTGGTATGGCCCATAGCAACCATGGTTGCTAGGGCCAGAAACACACTTGGAACAGAGTATGCACAAATAAAAATGGTGCCAACTTGAGATCTATAATAATTTATTTCATAAATAATCGACAGAAAGTCTGTGGATAGACTGACTTGGCAGTTAATGGTCATGGCAACCATGGGTAACTACGGCTATAGGGAACGACTGGTAACCATAGCAACAGTACAGTTTGTGCGGATATTGACTATGTATGGTACATAATAATATGCATTAGTAAGATCGCCAGAACCTTCAATAAGAATCATTATATCATGGCTTGAAATATCCTAATTAAAATTTGTTCCCCTCGTGACGTCATGAATTCTCATTAGCATCTAATTTGCATATTAATGAGTTGCTAGAACTTGTCAAGTGGCTTCTGTAATGTAGTGCCGGAATGGCATTTCAAATGGCTGGAACTTTTGAACGGATAGAGATATTGATATACCGTAAAGACCATTTTGCTCAGATCAATGAGATCTTTCATAAAACAAAACATCATATTTTCACTTTACTAGTACTTTAAGGCAGATTATGTCCTTACTAGGCCACAATATGGTGTTAATTAGCACCCCAGTCAGCAAAATTTCAGCCTATTTCCCCATGTGTCGTACCGTCATGAATCTTGGCTGAGTTCTAGAGCCCTCCCCTCATGCGAATTGAATCAACAATACTCCATGTGCCTGCTGCTGGTCTGCCTAAGTCCACGTGCTCCAGACACGTGGAAGGAGAAACAAGAGGTAGCCCCCCCCCCCCCCCCCTCACTGGAAAGGTTTCATTGCTGAAATTTTTTATGGCCCACTCTCCACTCAAAGGTGTAATTACATCGGGTGGTATTGAGACCAGCAACGTTGAAGGTTTGAATGTGTTACTTAGATGCAGAGGGATATCTCTACTTGACTAGGCTGTCTGATAGACTGATGACAGCTAAGGTGATACAATGGGTTCAGTCTGCCACAGCAGTACAGTGTAAAACATTCCTCAATGTGGATCACACAAAGCATGTGGAACAGTGCAGCCCCCTGAAATCTGGATGGTGACCATCGCTGCTACCAGTACCTCACACAGATACCACTCACTTGTACATGTACTTGCAAAACTCTGTGGTTTCCAAAATATTGAAGTATGAAATGAATCTGCGAGACACTAAATATGTTACATATTCCCTGATGACTCTTGTTCACATCAGAAATACATAAGACCATACATAAGACCATAAATAAGACCATACATACGGTCTTATGTATTTCTGTGCACATGCTAATGGTCTGTATTGAATTCGGGCCTCACATACAGACCCTAAGAACAATGGGTTTCATACTATTATAATTTCTGACCAGTAGTGAAAAATTCCTTGAAGGCATTCTCAAACACGGTGGGGGCGGGGCCTTGGAAGGATTGAAGAACAGAACATCTATGCCATGCCTTAATCAAGGCACATGTAGATAAATGCCAGTGAGCATATAATTTGTGTTAGTCTGATTAGATACCGCCCCCACCCCCCATGACCTGAACCTGACCTGGTTATGGGAAGATCCAGAGTCATTAGCAGTGGCAGTAGTCGGATCACGCAAATACTCTCAGCTTTACACTCAAGTGATTTATTGCAGGAGGTTGGAGGGATTCGGCAGATCATGTGCAAACACTACAATAATATTCACGGAATCAGTTTGCCACGTTCAGAAAAGGAAGGACATGCCCTCGTTTACCAGCCAAATTTGATATCCATGTAAAAAATATTCAAATACATACATGTATGAGAGCTGCATATTTTCACTTCCACAAGCCATGTACATATACTGCTTTTTACTCAGAAAGAATTCTACCCTATGGATGTTAGGGGTACGGACTGGTATTTGTCCATATATCATACATCTATGCACTTCCATCAATCGGTAACTTTTATAGTTCTTCCAGACTCAGTCAAACTCCATCTTCAGAACAGGCCCTGTGTAGCCTGTTCAACTTCATTCTATAAACATGCACAGCTAAACTTAATAGAGTGTGGCTGTTCTGGTAGTTCTGTCATGTAAATCGACTAGTGGGGTGGAGGGGGCTGTCATAAATCTTCGGTTTAATGGCTTTACAATGTCTTCCCAAGTGAAAACAAAATTAACATACGAAAATACTGTGCAGACTTATGGGAAATATACTTCAACCAATGAGACTGCTTTCTGGATGTCATTATAATATTATTCATGAGTATGGCAATATTTTGTACACGATGATTAGGCCTACGAGCCATCCATCCTAAATTTGCCGCATTCCAAAATTCCACAATGACACCTTCCATTGAGTGTGCTCGATTTCTCTGTTCCGAAATCAGAACAAGAACTTGGAACAGCTGTTCCATGCCTGTGAAATCGAGTGAGCGGAGTAGTTTACTTTGGAGTAGAACAGACTACCGTACTACCGCATATATTATGCCCATAGCAACAAATATCTGTACGTAGTAGGCATGTAAATCGGTGGGAGATTTTGATATCGATGATCGTTGCCTTCCACCGAGCGATCATCGATCATCGAATCTGACCCTTGACTCGGCAATACTCGCGCTTGTTGATGGGCAATATCGGCTGGAACCGCCACGGTCACTGAGGCGCTAGTGCCATGATACGATGGTGGGGTTAGCATGTATTATAGGGCACAGGAAGAAATAAATGAATAAACCACAAGGTTTTAATAATAGTCCAAAAAAGTTGTTTGGTAATTGATGATCCGAGTCAAAAATAGCAATGTTTGAAGAAGTTTCATTCGAATCATCAAATGTGGAGCCATTTCACACCTCATGTGTATCCACACTACACGGTGCACATACGCGGCAAAAATAGTCCTCAACAATCCCCAAGATTAGATCATAATTCAAGCAATATACTTCGCCTAATCCTTTTGAAAAATCTGCATAAATTCGTTACGGAAACATGCGGTGAAAACAATTTGCATTACGGTCGGCACCCACCGGTCTGACACAGGCTGCATAGACGTGCTGTAGGAGTTCTCTCGATGTATTCATACGCGGCTACAAAACAAGAACTAGCTTTTTAAAATAAGGCGCACGGCCAAAACTGCCCACTCACGAAAATATCCGAAACAATTTACGATATGAAAAAAATCGATTCCAAGTATTTCACATCGATCATCGCTCGGCCCAGTACAATCGATCGATCATCGATATCATCGATTTATCGTTACATGCCTAGTACGTAGGCCTACGAGACATCACAAACACATACACTGTACCCACGTGTAGCAGTCTAATTGGCAGTGATTAAGTGGTTATCAGATAATTATAACAGGTGAAAATCGTACTGGTAATATCAACAAATCGAGAACATTTTTATCTCTATGAAAACTAGACGTCAAGGCCTAAAGATGCCTTGGAGGCATTTCGGTGTGATGATTAATTTATAATATATACTAGATATCGACGAAAATGAAAAATGTCGACTCCGCAAAAAAAAAATTTACCGTTAAAATAATACCCCTTAGACATGTTTGTCTAGGGCGACGAGTCCGAAAAAAAAGTCTGTTTCGCTCTACGACTCAGTGTTTCCGAGATATCGACGAAAACGAAAAATGCCAACTCGACAAAAAATTTTTTAGTCAAGGTCAAAGTTCATCCATAATACATATTAGATAAATGTTGTCTAGAGCGACAAGTCCGAAAATAACGTCCGTTTCGCTCTACGACACACCGTTCCCGAGATATCGACGAAAACGAGAAATGCCGACTCGGCAAAAAAACTGCGGGTCAAGGTCAAAGTTCATCGATAATACTCCCAAGACATGTGAGGCCTAGGGCGACGAGTCCGAAAATAACGTCCGTTTCGCTCTACGACGCACGGTTTCTGAGATATGCAGGAAGCCTCAAAGATGAATCAGCAAAAAATTATTTTGACCTCTAGGTCAAAGGTCGTTTGACGGATCGATCCCAAAATCAATAGGGTTCTTCCCTGGTGGCATATGAACCTCCATGCAGATTTCTGCAACTATTGCGTGAATATTTTTCGAGTTATTGTCCGGAAACCAAGTCTCAAAATTAGCCTTGATTTCATCCTCACGGACCTCAGATCTGGCTCAAAAAGAATAGGGTTCTTCCACATATCATTTCTGACTTGTGGTGAAAATTTGACAAGGATCCATCAAGGCAATCTAAAGTTATCGTCCGGAAACCAAAACGGCGGAAGAAAAAAAAAATAAATAAATAAATAAAAATTCTGCTAAAACCATGAAGGCATTTCTACCGAAATGCCTTAATAAGGCAGTATTTGGTTAAAACTTACTCGTATCAAATACAGGTACATACCATTTCAGGACTCCTGTATAAATAGTGTCCAAGTCCTGGCGTAAACTCAATTGGCTGATGATCTTCATCAAATAGACTCCTTGCCAGACCGAAATCCCCAATCTTTAGAACTTCATTGCCATCATCATGTTTTTTAAAAAATACATTGTTGGGCTGAAATAAATTAACGCATAAACCCAATAATTACTAATGCAAGTGCTCAAAATTGTAATTTTACTAAAATGCATATTTAGCATCACTGTCATCAGAAACCCATAAGAGAGAGAAACATGCAAGTGAAAAACACGGTTTTCTGCTGTTTTGAGAACTGTAAAATATTATGTCAGAATCACAAATGTAGAATCATTTTTGGTCCACCTTGAACAAGAACATCTCCTCTACAGGATGTTAGCATTGGTTAAGGCAGATTATGTCCTTACTAGGCCACAATATGGTGTTAATTAGCACCCCAGTCAGCAAAATTTCAGCCTATTTCCCCATGTGTCGTACCGTCATGAATCTTGGCTGAGTTCTAGAGCCCTCCCCTCATGCGAATTGAATCAACAATACTCCATGTGCCTGCTGCTGGTCTGCCTAAGTCCACGTGCTCCAGACACGTGGAAGGAGACAAGAGGTAGCCCCCCCCCCTCACTGGAAAGGTTTCATTGCTGAAATTTTTTATGGCCCACTCTCCACTCAAAGGTGTAATTACATCGGGTGGTATTGAGACCAGCAACGTTGAAGGTTTGAATGTGTTACTTAGATGCAGAGGGATATCTCTACTTGACTAGGCTGTCTGATAGACTGATGACAGCTAAGGTGATACAATGGGTTCAGTCTGCCACAGCAGTACAGTGTAAAACATTCCTCAATGTGGATCACACAAAGCATGTGGAACAGTGCAGCCCCCTGAAATCTGGATGGTGACCATCGCTGCTACCAGTACCTCACACAGATACCACTCACTTGTACATGTACTTGCAAAACTCTGTGGTTTCCAAAATATTGAAGTATGAAATGAATCTGCGAGACACTAAATATGTTACATATTCCCTGATGACTCTTGTTCACATCAGAAATACATAAGACCATAAATAAGACCATACATACGGTCTTATGTATTTCTGTGCACATTCTAATGGTCTGTATTGAATTCGGGCCTCACATACAGACCCTAAGAACAATGGGTTTCATACTATTATAATTTCTGACCAGTAGTGAAAAATTCCTTGAAGGCATTCTCAAACACGGTGGGGGCGGGGCCTTGGAAGGATTGAAGAACAGAACATCTATGCCATGCCTTAATCAAGGCACATGTAGATAAATGCCAGTGAGCATATAATTTGTGTTAGTCTGATTAGATACCGCCCCCACCCCCCATGACCTGAACCTGACCTGGTTATGGGAAGATCCAGAGTCATTAGCAGTGGCAGTAGTCGGATCACGCAAATACTCTCAGCTTTACACTCAAGTGATTTATTGCAGGAGGTTGGAGGGATTCGGCAGATCATGTGCAAACACTACAATAATATTCACGGAATCAGTTTGCCACGTTCAGAAAAGGAAGGACATGCCCTCGTTTACCAGCCAAATTTGATATCCATGTAAAAAATATTCAAATACATACATGTATGAGAGCTGCATATTTTCACTTCCACAAGCCATGTACATATACTGCTTTTTACTCAGAAAGAATTCTACCCTATGGATGTTAGGGGTACGGACTGGTATTTGTCCATATATCATACATCTATGCACTTCCATCAATCGGTAACTTTTATAGTTCTTCCAGACTCAGTCAAACTCCTTCTTCAGAACAGGCCCTGTGTAGCCTGTTCAACTTCATTCTATAAACATGCACAGCTAAACTTAATAGAGTGTGGCTGTTCTGGTAGTTCTATGTCATGTAAATCGACTAGTGGGGTGGAGGGGGCTGTCATAAATCTTCGGTTTAATGGCTTTACAATGTCTTCCCAAGTGAAAACAAAATTAACATACGAAAATACTGTGCAGACTTATGGGAAATATACTTCAACCAATGAGACTGCTTTCTGGATGTCATTATAATATTATTCATGAGTATTGATCGGGGCTCTTCAGGACCTCATACCCATACACACACATGCCCGACATGACTGGAGAGTTGAAATTGTGTTGAGAGCTGCTTCATTGGAATGCCTATTATGATAAGAACAAAATTATATTGAACTAATTTGAATAGCTATCATTCTAGAGAAAGCTTTTGGCTTCAAGTACACATAAAACATGTTTTGATGTGATGTTTTGAGCCAGAGTTAGTTGGGTTTGAAAACAGCCTATTTCAGTGAAAAATAGTTACATGTTTCTCTCTTATGGGTTTCTGCTGTCATGTACTAACACTGACTCACATTTATGTACCTTAAACGAAAATCAAAGATCACAATTGATCAAAACATATATAGTGATTTATGAATCTTACAGTTACAGTTGGTTTGTGATCATAATTATTTTCGATTTAAGAGTACCTTTAAATCTCTATGCATCACGCCTTCTCTGTGTATATACTCTATAGCATCGACGAAGGTTCTGGGAACAATATTTTTGTGGTCTAGTTTTGCCAAAATTTCCACCTCTCTCCTGCATCTTTCACTTGTCCTGTCAGTTTTATTCCTGTAAAATTATAAAAGAACATTATGTAGTAATTCATTGCTATAGGAATGGTCCTGGTAAATTCTATGCACAATCCATTGATACACACATTTTGACTAGCTTTACAGCATAACTTTTGCCATCTTTGTCAGCACGAAGCACTATTCCAAATGCTCCACGACCGATGATATTTAAATTCTGAAATCCCATCAGTAACCTGCACAGTACAGAAAAAAATTTGACGAAAACTAACAAACTCAAATGCTGACATGATCATATCATTAAAGGTCATGCTTAATGATATGACCGCTGCTCACATTTAGACTCACATTTACTCATGAACAAAATATACACTCAAGTTTTTCATAAAATTTAAAATCCATAGTATACAATTCAAATACATGTATCAGCATCTCTCATTGCCTTTGATCAATCTGCTGAGTAAATTTTCTGTAGAGGGGACCACTTCGTATCTCAGCAGCACTTGGACGTTCTTCAGGATTTTCCATCAACATTGACTTGATCAACTCAGCCTGGATATGTTTTGAAAAAAGAGCATTAACCTGCATGTACTCATCACAATATAGATTGTAGTTATGACTGCTGGGAGGGAAGTATATTCGCACATCAAAATTATGACATGCATTACCGTTATAATACTATTCCAGTACATTTTATATCTGGTAAAGAGTACAGCATAAAAATCGATGAAAATTCTGAGTAGAATACTGCAGTAACCTTCACAGACTCAACATTTTGGTGAAATTCACTCGGGTATGTACGAAGTTTTTCAAAAGTCTCCAAAACTCGATCTCTCTTTTCTTGGTACTCCATATCATAGAACATCTCGAAGAAGATGAGTCCCAGAGAATAAATATCTGTCTTGTAGGTGTACTCCCCATGATCTTTTTGCTGCAAAAAAGTGTAAATGTTGGCACATGGCTGGAATTGTATATACCTGATGAGAAGTTCATACCTGAATCCCTGTGTAAAAATATATAAAACCATGCAAGTGTGTTTTCCGCAAAAAGAAATCGGTCGAGTTTGGTCTGACGAATGAATTCAGGATGCACAGTCTGAAGAGAACCAATATATTTTTGCGAAAAAACACACAAGCGTGGTTTTTATTTCATCACACACAACTATTCAGACATACATGCAATATTAAATACCGTAGTTATTTTATCATACCGTAGTTATTAGCATTAATAACTAGACGTAAAGGCCTAGAGGCCTTGGGGCATTTCGATACACAACACAATCACAGGTGAACTGTTATTTACTGACAACTCTGCAACCAAAATGATTCTGTAGATACATCCATTTCAATCCAAGACGACGGTTTCTGAGATATAAATGAAAATAAACGAGATATGGCCGAAAATGAAAAATGCCGACTCAGCAAAAAAAAACAAATTGGCCCAGGCACAATTTCACCCAACATACCCCTAAGATATCTTTGTCTAGCACCACGAGTCCAAAAATAACATACGTTTCTTTTAACGATGTATCGTTTCCGAGATATGGCCAAAAATGAAAAATGAAAAAGCAAAAAAAATTTGGCCCAGGATCAAGTTGACCCAACATACCCCTAAGGCATAATTGCCTAGTGCCACGAGTCCGAAAATAACGTCTGTTTCGCTCTACGATGCACCGTTTCCTAGAAATGGCCGAAAATGAAAGACGCCGACTCTGCAAAAAAAACTAGACGCTTCCGGTCGCCTACGACCGCTTGGGTGTATCCCCCGTAGCCCTATCATCTCTGTTGCCCCAAATATATCACTGTCAAGTGTGAAAAACTAGAGCAAGGGCTAAAAAAGATTACCAGAGAAATGTTAAATCCCAAGTCACAACTGTTTTCTTTTCCCCACCAAAACTGCTGCACTGATTTTCCGAGGTTATTGAAGGTCGAATTCAAAATCACCACTGAAATCTCTTTGATCTATCTGTATTAAGTTGAAATTCAAGGTAAAAGTTGACCAAAACTGCATTTCAAGATGACGAAATTGGAGCCAGATAGAACTTTTCGTCATAAGTTATATTTCGACTTATAATATGTGCCAAACATGCTTTCAAGTTGAAATTCAAAGTAAAAGTTGACCAAAACTGCATTTCAAGATGACGAAATTGGAGCCAGATCGAACTTTTCACCATATAAAGTTATATTTTAACTCATAATTTGTGCCAAACATGGTCTCAAGTTGAAATTCAAAGTAAGAGTTGATCAATGTTTTCATAAAAAGCTATTGCGATCAATAATAGACTTAACTAGCAAAAAAATAACGTTAACTTTTTTGGTCACAAACATAAAATCTCTACTGGACAAAGCCTTCACCTTGTTGAGCCCAATAATAAATATTTCTTGTCTTAACTATTTTCATTGTGGTCAATAATAGACTTAACATGTAAAAATAAAGTTAACTTATTCGGTTACACCCAGAAATTTCTACCGGACAAAACCTTAACCTTGTTGAGCTCAATAATAATTGTTTCTCATCTTAACTATTTTTAGTGAGGTCAATAATAGACTTAACTAGCAAAAAAAAATGTTAACTTATTTGGTTACAGACATAAAATGTCTACTGGACAGAATCTTTACCTTGTTGAGCCCAATAATAAATATTTCTTGTCTTAACTATTTTTATTGTGGTCAATAATAGACTAAACTAGTAAAAATAATGTTAACTTATTCAGTACACCCATGAAATCTGTACTGGACATACTTTCACCTTGTTGAGCTTAATAATAAATATTTCTCATCTTAACTATTTTTATTGTGGTCAATAATAGACTTAACTATTTTTATTGTGGTCAATAATAGACTTAACTAGTGAAAATAATGTTAACTTATTCGGTTACACCAATGAAATTTGTACTGGACAGAACATTTACCTTGTTGAGGTTAATAATAAATATTTCTTGTCTTAACTATTTTTATTGTGGTCAATAATAGACTTAACTATTAAAAATAATGTTAACTTATTCAGTTACACCCATGAAATTTGTACTGGACAAAACCTTTACCTTGTTGAGCTTAATAATAAACGTTTCTCGTCTTAACTATTTTTATTGTGGACAATAATAGACTTAACTAATAAAACTAATGTTAACTTATTCAGTAATATTGTCCTGTTTTCACTGAAAACTTCAGTTCTCCATTCTGAACAAGAAACCAGTGTCATTACCTTCCACTGTACAGGCTATTGGAATGATCGTACATGTCAAAATGGATATTTCAAAATTCTGTAATAAGTTAGGCTGTTAACATATTAATATTTATATGATCATTCTAAAATTAGCCCAAAGGCTAAGATAGGTTACCGGACAATTTTGGTTTGGCCATGGCAGCATTGGCAGGTAACAGACCTTGAGATTTACCAATCAAGGTTCGCAGTGTAAACATATGACCTTGAGATTTACCAATCAAGGTCATCCGTATGAACTTCGATGTAACCATTACATGTATGTGTGCGGCATTTGATATTCTATATGTTGGGTGGAATCGTTTAGGCCGCTCAGGTCAATTTACACATTCCAAGTCAGACATTTGGCACTCAAGGTCATCTGACGTCAAGTTCAAGGTCATCATTAGTTGTGCCATATATGTCTTCCTATATGCTCATAATGCAAACATGAGCTCTATCTGCAAGCATTTCATCTACAAAGGCAAATCTGGGCATTTTTTGACCCCAAAATGGCTGTTTTGACCTTTCAAGGTCATCCAAGGTCAAATTCAAGGTCACCACACAAGTCGCCATATATGACTTCCCATTTGAAAGTGCCAATTTCTAAGCTCTATCTTCAAGCGTTCTATGAGTACAGTCCTGACAGCTCCCATTATGAAGGAAAAAAGTGCCGAAAATTTTCCAAGTCCAAAATTTTTTTCAAAGGGTGAAAAATTTTTTTTGCCTAGAAATGGCCCAAAATGGATAGTAATGTTATTTGGGGCGAAAAATTTTTTTTTCGCCGACTCGTCAAAAATTCAAAATGGCCGCCACACTGAGATCGGCGATTCAAGGGCAACAAAACTTATACACGTCACAGAGGTATATAAGAGGAATCTTTTTAAGCAAAAATCTCAAAACTGATCAGAGAGTTTTTGAGAAAATACAGACCAGGTGCAAATTTGAGCGTTTTTCGACCCAAAAATGGCTGTTTTGACCTTTGAAGGTCATCCAAGGTCAAATTCAAGGTCACCACACAAGTCGCCATATATGACTTCCCATTTGAAAGTGCCAATTTCTAAGCTCTATCTTCAAGCGTTCTATGAGTACAGTCCGGACAGCTCCCATTATGAAGGGAAAAAGTGCCGAAAATTTTCTAAGTCCGAAATTTTTTTCAAAGGGTGAAAATTTTTTTTTGCTCCAGAAATGGCCCAAAATGGATAGTAATGCGATCTGGGGCGAAAAAATTTTTTTTCGCCGACCCGCCAAAAATTCAAAATGGCCGCCACACGGAAACCGGCAGATTTAGGGCAACCAAACTTATACATATCACAGAGGTATATGAGGGGAATCTTTTGAAACCAAAAACTCAAAACTGATCAGACAGTTTTTGAGAAAATGGCCGTCAAAGTTCAAAATTGAGCGTTTTTCGACAAAAACGGCCGCCATTTTGAAAAAAACGCGAAAATCAAAAAAAATTAGCCCAATGGGCTAGAAAGGTTACCGGAGAAATATACAGAGTTAAGCCGAGAAAGTTGTTGGTCAAATTCAAGGTGACCACTGAAATCGCCATATCTCTAACCTTGAAAATGGGATCAAAGGTTAAATTCTAGATCACCAAACTATTCAGCATACATCATTTCCTATATGTTCACTATGGACCCCTAAGCTGTAAATTTGATAATAAGCGAGATATAAGCCATTTTGTAATCTGACTTTGAAAATAAAATGACACCTTGAAATTTAGGTCAAAGGTCAAACTCAATATCATTAAAATATTCAGAATATCTCATTTCCTATATGTTCACAATTGATTCCTAAGCTGTAAAGTCGATAATAAGCGAGATATTAGCCATTTTGTCCTGTTGAGCATGAAAAGGAGGTCAAAAGTCAAATTCAAGGTCACTAGAATATTCAGCATATATCATTTCCTATATGTTCACTATGGACCCCTAAGCTGTAAATTTGATAATAAGCGAGATATAAGCCATTTTGTATTCTGACCTTGAAAATAAAATGACTAAACTTGAAATTTAGGTCAAGGGTCAAATTCAAGGTCACGAGAATATTCAGCATATATCATTTCCTATATGTTCATAATTGATTGCTAAGCTGTAAAGTCGATAACAAGCGAGATATTAGCCATTTTGTCCTGTGACCTTGAAAATGAGTTCGAAGGTCAAATTCAAGGTCATCAGAATATTCAGCATATATCATTTCCTATATCTCCACAATTGATTCCTAAGCTGTAGAGTCGATAATAAGCGAGATATAAGCCATTTTGTGCTCTGACCTTGAAACTGAGGTCAGAGGTCAAATTCAAGGTCACGAGAATATTCAGCATATATTATTTCCTATATGTCCACAATTGATTCCTAAGCTGTAGAGTCGATAATAAGCGAGATATAAGCCATTTTGTGCTCTGACCTTGAAACTGAGGTCAGAGGTCAAATTCAAGGTCACGAGAATATTCAGCATATATCATTTCCTATAAGTCCACAATTGATTCCTAGTCTCTAATCTCAATATCAAGTGAGATATTAGGCATAATGTGTCCCATTATAAAGCATAGGAGAATTTAACATGGGAAAGTCCTATTTGGGCCGAGTTTGGGCCAAAATGGCCCACTTCGAGCGATTCAAGCGCAACGAAATTTATAGACATCATAGAAGTACATATGAGGAGTCTTATGTATCAAAAAGAAGAAAAGTTACTGAACAGATTTTGAGAAAATGGCCGCCAAAGTCCAAAATCAGGCCTTTTTCGTCGAAAATGGCCGCCATTTTGAAGGAAAAGCGAAAATCAAAAAACTAAAAATTACCTCCTTCTTGAATTATTTTTAAGTATTTTTGTGCAAAATTTCAGAAATATTCGCCTGTAAACAAAAAAGATAAAAATGTGGACGACGACGGACGACGACGGACGCCGACGGACGACGGACGCAACACCATGCCAATAGGTTACGGACCATAGGTCCGGTAACCTAACAAAAAAATACCTCCTTCTCAAAATATTTTTAGGCATTTTTGTGCAAAATTTCAGAAAGATTCGATCGTTAACTTTAAAGATAAAAATGTTAACGCCGGACGGACGGACGGACGGACGGACGGACGGGTGAACGGATGGGCGTTACGGGCGGACCCAATGTTAAATTTCCTATCTTAACTTTCCCCATAAGTCCTGAAAAAATCCCCATAAGACCGCACTTTTGGCTTAAACTGTGGTTGTGGGGCGTTTTCAGCTTTATTCCCCCTAAGAAATCCCCAAAACTCCGTTCCGTTTGCCCGGACGGACGGACGGACGGACGGACGGACGACGGACGCAACGCCATGCCAATAGGTTATCGGACCAAAGGTCCGGTAACCTAAAAAACGATTGGTTTCGTGTGACAGCCCTTCCCAACAACACTTCCAAATATTATCGAGATTCGTCAAAAATTGCCATCTGTAGAGCGTTCACAAGCCATGTGTCTCAAACAGGCTGTTTTCAATGCAAAATGTGTCCCCAAACGACCCATTCAGTTGCCACGACAACCAAAATCGATTGGTGTCGGGATCTTACCATAATATATGTGCCTGCAAAAAATAATGGTGATCGGGTGAGAATTGCGGCCTGTAGCGCGTTCACAAGCCATGTGTCTCAAACAGGCTGTTTTCAATGCAAAATGTGTCCCCAAACGACCAATTCAGTTGCCACGGCAACCAAAATCGATTGGTGTCGGGATCTTACCATTATATATGTGCCTGCAAAAAATAATGGTGATCGGGTGAGAATTGCGGCCTGTAGCGCGTTCACAAGAAAATCTCTGCGGACGCGGACGACGAAGCCAAATCCATAGTATCCGCCGAACTTTGTTCGGGGGATACAATTAGCCCCAAGGCTAAGATAGGTTACCGGACAATTTTGGTTTGGCCATGGCAGCATTGGCAGGTAACAGGCCTTGAAATTTACCAATCAAGGTTCGCAGTGTAAAAATATGACCTTGAGATTTACCAATCAAGGTCATCCGTGTGAACTTCGATGTCACCATTACATGTATGTGTGCGGCATTTGATATTCTATATGTTCATAATACAAAGATATATCTGGGTCGAATCGTTTAGGCCGCTCAGGTCAATTTACACAATCCAAGTCAGACATTTGGCACTCAAGGTCATCTGACATCAAGTTCAAGGTCATCATTAGTTGTGCCATATATGTCTTCCTATATGTTCATAATGCAAACATGAGCTCTATCTGCAAGCAAGTCCAAAATTTTGTTCAAAGGGTGAAAATTTTTTTTTGCCCTAGAAATGGCCCAAAATGGATAGTAATGCGATTTGGGGCGAAAAATTTTTTTTTCGCCGACCCGCCAAAAATTCAAAATGGCCGCCACACGGAAACCGGCGAATTTAGGGCAACCAAACTTATATATATCACAGATGTATATGAGGGGAATCTTTTGAAACCAAAAACTCAAAACTGATCAGACAGTTTTTGAGAAAATGGCCGTCAAAGTCCAAAATTGAGCGTTTTTCGACAAAAACGGCCGCCATTTTGAAAAAAATGCGAAAATCAAAAAACAAAAAAATACCTCCTTCTCAAAATATTTTTAGGCATTTTTCTGCAAAATTTCAGAAAGATTCGATCGTTAACTTTAAAGATAAAAATGTTAACGCCGGACGGACGGTTGGATGGACGGACGGACGACGGACGCAACGCCATGCCAATAGGTTATCGGACCAAAGGTCCGGTAACCTAAAAATTTGGCCCACGACCAAGTTCACCCAACAAACCCCTTAGACATGTTTGTCTAGGATGACGAGTCCGAAAATAACGTCCGTTTCGCACTACGAAATTTCGGGTCAAGGTCAAAGTTCATCCATAATACCCCTTAGACATGTTTGCCTAGGTCGACGAGTCTGAAAATAACGTCCGTTTCGCTCTACGACGCACCGTCCGAGATATCGACAAAAACGAAAAATGCCGACTCGGCAAAAAACTTCGGGTCAAGGTCAAAGTTCATCCATAATACCCCTAAGACATGTCTGTCTAGGTCGACGAGTCCGAAAATAACGTCTGTTTCGCTCTACGAAGCACCGTTTCCGAGATATCGACGAAAACGAAAAATGGTCAAAGTTCATCGATAATACTCCCAAGACATGTTTGTCTAGGGCGACGAGTCCGAAAATAACGTCCGTTTCGCTCTACGACGCACGGTTTCTGAGATATGCAGGAAGCCTCAAAGATGAATCAGCAAAAAATTATTTTGACCTCTAGGTCAAAGGTCGTTTGACGGATCGATCCCAAAATCAATAGGGTTCTTCCCTGGTGGCATATGAACCTCCATGCAGATTTCTGCAACTATTGCGTGAATATTTTTCGAGTTATCGTCCGGAAACCAAGTCTCAAAATTAGCCTTGATTTCATCCTCACGGACCTCACGGACCTCGGATCTGGCTCAAAAAGAATAGGGTTCTTCCACATATCATTTCTGACTTGTGGTGAAAATTTGACAAGGATCCATCACGGCAATCTAAAGTTATCGTCCGGAAACCAAAACGGCGGAAGAAGAAAAAAAATTAGCCCAAGGGCTAAGAAAGGTTACCGGACAATATATATTTTAGATATTAGTATTTTGTCCCGTGACTTTTAAAAAACGTCATTGGTCAATTCAAGGACACGATAATATTCGGCATATGTCATTTCTAGTATGTCCACAATTAATTCCTAAGCTGTGAAGTCAATAATAAGCGAGATATTAGCCATTATGTCCTGTGACCTTGAAAATGAGGTCAAAGGTCGAATTCAAGGTCATAGCAATATTCAGCATATATCATTTCCTATATGTTCATAATTGATTCCTAAGCTGTAAAGTCCATAATGAGCAAGCCATTAGCCATTTTGTCCTGTGACCTTGGAAATTAGGTCAAAGGTGAAGTTCAAGGTCATGACAATGTTCAGAATATATCATTTTCTATATGTCCCCAATTGATTGCTAAGCTGTAAAGTCAATAAAAAGCGAGATATTACCCATTTCGTTCTCTGACCTTGAAAATGAGGTCAAAGGTCAAATTCAAGGTCATAGCAATATTCAGCATATATCATTTCCTATATGTTCATAATTGATTCCTAAGCTGTGAAATCGATAATAAGCGAGATATTAGCTATTTTGTCCTGCGACCTTGAAAAGGAGGTCAAGGTCAAATTCAAGGTCATAGCAATATTCAGCATATATCATTTCCTATATGTTCACAATTGATTGCTAAGCTGTAAAGTGGATAAAAAGCGAGATATCAGCCATTTTGTCCTGTGATCCTGAAAATGAGGTCAAAGGTCAAATTGATAGTCTCGATATTAATCTGCATATATCATTTCCTATATGTCCACAATTGATTCCTAAGCTGTAAAGTCAATAATAAGCGAAATATTAGCCATTTTGAGCTCTGACCTTGAAACTGAGGTCAGAGGTCAAATTCAAGGTCACGATAATATTCAGCATATATCATTTCCTATATGACCACAGTTGCTCCCTAAGCTGTAGAATCGATAATAAATGAGATATTAGCCATTTTGTCCTGTGACTTTGAAAATGAGGTCAAAGGTCAAATTCAAGGTCACAAGAATATTCAGCATATATCATTTCCTATATGTCCACAATTGCTCCCTAAGCTGTAGAATCGATAATAAATGAGATATTAGCCATTTTGTCCTGTGACTTTGAAATGAGGTCAAAGGTCAAATTCAAGGTCATGACAATAATCTGCATATATCATTTCCTATAAGTTCATAATTGATTCCTACACTGTAAAGTCAATAATAAGCAAGATATTAGCCATTTTGTGCTTTGACCTTGAAACTGAGGTCAGAAGTCAAATTCAAATATTCAGCATATATCATTTCCTATATGTCCACAATTGATCCCTAAGCTGTAAAATCGATAATAAGGGAGATATTAGCCATTCTGTGGTGTGACCTTGAAAATGAGGTCAAAGGTCAAATTCAAGGTCATCAGAATATTCGGCATATATCATTTCCTATATGTCCACAATTGGTTCCTAAGCTGTAAAGTCGTTAATAAGCAAGATATTAGACATTTTGTGCTCTGACCTTGAAACCGAGGTCAGAGGTCAAATTCAAGACCCTGAGAATATTCAGCATATATCATTTCCTATATGTCCACAATTGATTCCTATTCTCTAATCTCAATATTAAGTGAGATATTAGGCTTAATGTGT
Source organism: Terebella lapidaria (assembly GCA_949152475.1). NCBI lineage: Eukaryota > Metazoa > Annelida > Polychaeta > Terebellida > Terebellidae > Terebella > Terebella lapidaria. The sequence goes on along the minus strand of OX424563.1, from coordinate 30,432,280 downwards.
CCCATTGTCAAGCATAGGAGAATTTAACATGGGAAAGTCCCATTTGGGCCGAGTTTGGGCCCAAAATGGCCTACTTCGAGCGATTCAAGGGCAACGAAATTTATACGTGTCACAGGGGTACATATGAGGAGTGTTATGCATTGATAAGAAAAATAGTTACTGAACGGATTCTGAGAAAACGACCGTCAAAGTCCAAAATTGGCCATTTTTCGACGAAAATGGCCCTCTGACCTTGAAACCGAGGTCAGAGGCCAAATTCAAGGTCACCAGAATATTCAGGATATATCATTTCCTATATGTGCACAATTGATTCCTAGTCTCTAATCTCAATATTAAGTGAGATATTAGGCTTAATTGTGTCCCATTATAAAGCATAGGAGAATTTAACATGGGAGAGTCCCATTTGGGCCGAGTTTGGGCCCAAAATGGCCCACTTCGAGCGATTCAAGGGCAACGAAATTTATACATGTCACAGGGGCACATAGGAGGAGTGTTATGCATCAATAAGAAAAAAAGTTACTGATAAGATTTTGAGAAAATGATTGTCAAAGTCCAAAATTGGCCATTTTTCGACGAAAACGGCCGCCATTTTGAAAAAAATTGGAAAATCAGAAAACTAAAAAAAACCTTTCCTGGAAATATTTTTAGTTATTTTTGTGCAAAATTTCAGAAATATTCCATCATAAACTTTAAAGATAAAAATGTGAACGGACGGACGGACGGACGGACGACGGACGACGGACGCGACGCGACGCAACGCCATGGCAATAGGTTATCGGACCAAAGGTCCGGTAACCTAAAAAAAATAAAACTAGACGTCAAGGCCTAAAGATATAATACTAGATATCGACGAAAATGAAAAATGTCGACAAATTTCGGGTCAAGGTCAAAGTTCATCCATAATACCCGCTAGACATGTTTGTCTAGGGCGACGAGTCCGAAAATACCATCCGTTTCGCTCTACGACGCACCGTTTCCGAGATATCGACGAAAACAAAAACTGCCGACTCGGCAAAAAAATTTCGGGTCAAGGTCAAAGTTCATCAATAATTCGGGTCAAGGTCAAAGTTAATCCATAATACCCCTTAGACATGTTTGTCTAGGGCGACGAGTCCGAAAGTAACATCCGTTTCGCTCTACGACGCACCGTTTCCGAGATATCGACGAAAACGAAAAATGCCGACTCGGCAAAAAAATTTCGGGTCAAGGTCAAAGTTCATCAATAATTCCCCTTAGACATGTTTGTCTAGTGCGACGAGTCCGAAAATAACGTCCGTTTCGCTCTACGACGCACCGTTTCCGAGATATCGACGAAAACGAAAAATGCCGACTCGGCAAAAAAATTTCGGGTCAAGGTCAAAGTTCATCAATAATTCCCCTTAGACATGTTTGTCTAGTGCGACGAGTCCGAAAATAACGTCCGTTTCGCTCTACGACGCACCGTTTCCGAGATATCGACGAAAACGAAAAATGCCGACTCGGCAAAAAAATTTCGGGTCAAGGTCAAAGTTCATCCATAATACCCCTTAGACATGTTTGTCTAGTGCGACGAGTCCGAAAATAACGTCCGTTTCGCTCTACGACGCACCGTTTCCGAGATAACGACGAAAACGAAAAATGCCGACTCGGCAAAAAAATTTCGGGTCAAGGTCAAAGTTCATCAATAATACCCCTTAGACATGTTTGTCTAGTGCGACGAGTCCGAAAATAACGTCCGTTTCGCTCTACGACGCACCGTTTCCGAGATATCGACGAAAACGAAAAATGCCGACTCGGCAAAAAAATTTCGGGTCAAGGTCAAAGTTCATCCATAATACCCCTTAGACATGTTTGTCTAGTGCGACGAGTCCGAAAATAACGTCCGTTTCGCTCTACGACGCACCGTTTCCGAGATATCGACGAAAACGAAAAATGCCGACTCGGCAAAAAAATTTCGGGTCAAGGTCAAAGTTCATCCATAATACCCCTTAGACATGTTTGTCTAGTGCGACGAGTCCGAAAATAACGTCCGTTTCGCTCTACGACGCACCGTTTCCGAGATATGCAGGATGAATCAAGGATGACTCAGCAAAAAATTATTTCGACCTCTAGGTCAAAGGTCGTTTGAGGTATCGATCCCAAAATCAATAGGGTTCTTCCCTGGTGATATATAAACCTCCGTGCAAAATTCTGCAACTATTGCCTGAATATTTTTTGAGTTATCGTCCGGAAACCAAGTTCCTCGATTTCATCCTCACGGACCTCACGGACCTCGGAGCCGGATCAAAAAAAAAAGTACACCCTAGAGATGTTTGTCTAGGGCGACGAGTCCGAAAATAACGTCCGTTTCGCTCTACGACGCACGGTTTCCGAGATATGCAGGAAGCCTCAAGGATGAATCAGCAAAAAATTATTTTGTCCTCTAGGTCAAAGGTCGTTTGACGGATGGATCCCAAAATCAATAGGGTTCTTCCCTGGTGGCATATGAACCTCCATGCAGAGTTCTGCAACTATTGCATAAATATTTTTCCAGTTATCGTCCGGAAACCAAGTCTTAAAATTAGCCTTGATTTCATCCTCACGGACCTCACGGACCTCCGATCCGGCTCAAAAAGAATAGGGTTCTTCCTCATATTATTTCTGACTTGCGGTGAAAATTTGACAAGGATCCGTCAAGGCAATCTAAAGTTATCGTCCGGAAACCAAAAGTGGCGGAAGAAGAAAAAAAAGAAAAAAAAAAAAAAAAAAAAAAAAAAAAAAATTCTGCTAAAACCATAAAGGCATTTCTGCCGAAATGCCTTAATTATTTTGACCTCTAGGTCAAAGGTCGTTTGACGGATCGATCCCAAAATCAATAGGGTTCTTCCCTGGTGGCATATGAACCTCCATGCAGATTGCTGCAACTATTGCGTGAATATTTTTCGAGTTATTGTCCGGAAACCAAGTCTCAAAATTAGCCTTGATTTCATCCTCACGGACCTCACGGACCTCGGATCTGGCTCAAAAAGAATAGGGTTCTTCCACATATCATTTCTGACTTGTGGTGAAAATTTGACAAGGATCCATCAAGGCAATCTAAAGTTATCGTCCGGAAACCAAAACGGCGGAAGAAGAAAAAATAAATAAAATAAATAAATAAAACTTCTGCTAAAACCATGAAGGCATTTCTACCGAAATGCCTTAATAAGGCAGTATTTGGTTAAAACTTACTCGTATCAAATACGGGTACATACCATTTCAGGACTCCTGTATAAATAGTGTCCAAGTCCTGGCGTAAACTCAATTGGCTGATGATCTTCATCAAATAGACTCCTTGCCAGACCGAAATCCCCAATCTTTAGAACTTCATTGCCATCATCATGTTTTTTAAAAAATACATTGTTGGGCTGAAATAAATTAACGCATAAACCCAATAATTACTAATGCAAGTGCTCAAAATTGTAATTTTACTAAAATGCATATTTAGCATCACTGTCATCAGAAACCCATAAGAGAGAGAAACATGCAAGTGAAAAACACGGTTTTCTGCTGTTTTGAGAACTGTAAAATATTATGTCAGAATCACAAATGTAGAATCATTTTTGGTCCACCTTGAACAAGAACATCTCCTCTACAGGATGTTAGCATTGGTTGAAGTACTAGTATAGTGAAAATATGATGTGAATTTATATGAAAGATCTCATTGATCTGAGCAAAATGGTTTTTACGGCAAGTAAATATCACAATCCGTTCAAAAGTTATAGCACTTTAAAGACTGAAATCGGCAAATTTGCTTTTTCAAGACAATTTAGCTAATTAGTATGCAAATGAGATATTCATGACGTCATCGGGGGAAGTTATTTTAATTAGGTACTTTGATTTGTATTTTTCATTCATTTAATGTTATGATTATTCATCAAAACTTATTATATACAGATTTTGATATGAATAATCAGTGTTTTCACTTTTTCTATTGTTGTCAGGGTAACTAGTGACCTGGTATGGCCCATAGCAACCATGGTTGCTAGGGCCAGAAACACACTTGGAACAGAGTATGCACAAATAAAAATGGTGCCAACTTGAGATCTATAATAATTTATTTCATAAATAATCGACAGAAAGTCTGTGGATAGACTGACTTGGCAGTTAATGGTCATGGCAACCATGGGTAACTACGGCTATAGGGAACGACTGGTAACCATAGCAACAGTACAGTTTGTGCGGATATTGACTATGTATGGTACATAATAATATGCATTAGTAAGATCGCCAGAACCTTCAATAAGAATCATTATATCATGGCTTGAAATATCCTAATTAAAATTTGTTCCCCTCGTGACGTCATGAATTCTCATTAGCATCTAATTTGCATATTAATGAGTTGCTAGAACTTGTCAAGTGGCTTCTGTAATGTAGTGCCGGAATGGCATTTCAAATGGCTGGAACTTTTGAACGGATAGAGATATTGATATACCGTAAAGACCATTTTGCTCAGATCAATGAGATCTTTCATAAAACAAAACATCATATTTTCACTTTACTAGTACTTTAAGGCAGATTATGTCCTTACTAGGCCACAATATGGTGTTAATTAGCACCCCAGTCAGCAAAATTTCAGCCTATTTCCCCATGTGTCGTACCGTCATGAATCTTGGCTGAGTTCTAGAGCCCTCCCCTCATGCGAATTGAATCAACAATACTCCATGTGCCTGCTGCTGGTCTGCCTAAGTCCACGTGCTCCAGACACGTGGAAGGAGAAACAAGAGGTAGCCCCCCCCCCCCCCTCACTGGAAAGGTTTCATTGCTGAAATTTTTTATGGCCCACTCTCCACTCAAAGGTGTAATTACATCGGGTGGTATTGAGACCAGCAACGTTGAAGGTTTGAATGTGTTACTTAGATGCAGAGGGATATCTCTACTTGACTAGGCTGTCTGATAGACTGATGACAGCTAAGGTGATACAATGGGTTCAGTCTGCCACAGCAGTACAGTGTAAAACATTCCTCAATGTGGATCACACAAAGCATGTGGAACAGTGCAGCCCCCTGAAATCTGGATGGTGACCATCGCTGCTACCAGTACCTCACACAGATACCACTCACTTGTACATGTACTTGCAAAACTCTGTGGTTTCCAAAATATTGAAGTATGAAATGAATCTGCGAGACACTAAATATGTTACATATTCCCTGATGACTCTTGTTCACATCAGAAATACATAAGACCATACATAAGACCATAAATAAGACCATACATACGGTCTTATGTATTTCTGTGCACATGCTAATGGTCTGTATTGAATTCGGGCCTCACATACAGACCCTAAGAACAATGGGTTTCATACTATTATAATTTCTGACCAGTAGTGAAAAATTCCTTGAAGGCATTCTCAAACACGGTGGGGGCGGGGCCTTGGAAGGATTGAAGAACAGAACATCTATGCCATGCCTTAATCAAGGCACATGTAGATAAATGCCAGTGAGCATATAATTTGTGTTAGTCTGATTAGATACCGCCCCCACCCCCCATGACCTGAACCTGACCTGGTTATGGGAAGATCCAGAGTCATTAGCAGTGGCAGTAGTCGGATCACGCAAATACTCTCAGCTTTACACTCAAGTGATTTATTGCAGGAGGTTGGAGGGATTCGGCAGATCATGTGCAAACACTACAATAATATTCACGGAATCAGTTTGCCACGTTCAGAAAAGGAAGGACATGCCCTCGTTTACCAGCCAAATTTGATATCCATGTAAAAAATATTCAAATACATACATGTATGAGAGCTGCATATTTTCACTTCCACAAGCCATGTACATATACTGCTTTTTACTCAGAAAGAATTCTACCCTATGGATGTTAGGGGTACGGACTGGTATTTGTCCATATATCATACATCTATGCACTTCCATCAATCGGTAACTTTTATAGTTCTTCCAGACTCAGTCAAACTCCTTCTTCAGAACAGGCCCTGTGTAGCCTGTTCAACTTCATTCTATAAACATGCACAGCTAAACTTAATAGAGTGTGGCTGTTCTGGTAGTTCTGTCATGTAAATCGACTAGTGGGGTGGAGGGGGCTGTCATAAATCTTCGGTTTAATGGCTTTACAATGTCTTCCCAAGTGAAAACAAAATTAACATACGAAAATACTGTGCAGACTTATGGGAAATATACTTCAACCAATGAGACTGCTTTCTGGATGTCATTATAATATTATTCATGAGTATGGCAATATTTTGTACACGATGATTAGGCCTACGAGCCATCCATCCTAAATTTGCCGCATTCCAAAATTCCACAATGACACCTTCCATTGAGTGTGCTCGATTTCTCTGTTCCGAAATCAGAACAAGAACTTGGAACAGCTGTTCCATGCCTGTGAAATCGAGTGAGCGGAGTAGTTTACTTTGGAGTAGAACAGACTACCGTACTACCGCATATATTATGCCCATAGCAACAAATATCTGTACGTAGGCCTACGAGACATCACAAACACATACACTGTACCCACGTGTAGCAGTCTAATTGGCAGTGATTAAGTGGTTATCAGATAATTATAACAGGTGAAAATCGTACTGGTAATATCAACAAATCGAGAACATTTTTATCTCTATGAAAACTAGACGTCAAGGCCTAAAGATGCCTTGGAGGCATTTCGGTGTGATGATTAATTTATAATATATACTAGATATCGACGAAAATGAAAAATGTCGACTCCGCAAAAAAAAAATTTACCGTTAAAATAATACCCCTTAGACATGTTTGTCTAGGGCGACGAGTCCGAAAAAAAAGTCTGTTTCGCTCTACGACACACCGTTCCCGAGATATCGACGAAAACGAGAAATGCCGACTCGGCAAAAAAACTGCGGGTCAAGGTCAAAGTTCATCGATAATACTCCCAAGACATGTGAGGCCTAGGGCGACGAGTCCGAAAATAACGTCCGTTTCGCTCTACGACGCACGGTTTCTGAGATATGCAGGAAGCCTCAAAGATGAATCAGCAAAAAATTATTTTGACCTCTAGGTCAAAGGTCGTTTGACGGATCGATCCCAAAATCAATAGGGTTCTTCCCTGGTGGCATATGAACCTCCATGCAGATTTCTGCAACTATTGCGTGAATATTTTTCGAGTTATTGTCCGGAAACCAAGTCTCAAAATTAGCCTTGATTTCATCCTCACGGACCTCAGATCTGGCTCAAAAAGAATAGGGTTCTTCCACATATCATTTCTGACTTGTGGTGAAAATTTGACAAGGATCCATCAAGGCAATCTAAAGTTATCGTCCGGAAACCAAAACGGCGGAAGAAAAAAAAAAAAAATAAATAAATAAAAATTCTGCTAAAACCATGAAGGCATTTCTACCGAAATGCCTTAATAAGGCAGTATTTGGTTAAAACTTACTCGTATCAAATACAGGTACATACCATTTCAGGACTCCTGTATAAATAGTGTCCAAGTCCTGGCGTAAACTCAATTGGCTGATGATCTTCATCAAATAGACTCCTTGCCAGACCGAAATCCCCAATCTTTAGAACTTCATTGCCATCATCATGTTTTTTAAAAAATACATTGTTGGGCTGAAATAAATTAACGCATAAACCCAATAATTACTAATGCAAGTGCTCAAAATTGTAATTTTACTAAAATGCATATTTAGCATCACTGTCATCAGAAACCCATAAGAGAGAGAAACAAAACATGCAAGTGAAAAACACGGTTTTCTGCTGTTTTGAGAACTGTAAAATATTATGTCAGAATCACAAATGTAGAATCATTTTTGGTCCACCTTGAACAAGAACATCTCCTCTACAGGATGTTAGCATTGGTTAAGGCAGATTATGTCCTTACTAGGCCACAATATGGTGTTAATTAGCACCCCAGTCAGCAAAATTTCAGCCTATTTCCCCATGTGTCGTACCGTCATGAATCTTGGCTGAGTTCTAGAGCCCTCCCCTCATGCGAATTGAATCAACAATACTCCATGTGCCTGCTGCTGGTCTGCCTAAGTCCACGTGCTCCAGACACGTGGAAGGAGACAAGAGGTAGCCCCCCCCCCCTCACTGGAAAGGTTTCATTGCTGAAATTTTTTATGGCCCACTCTCCACTCAAAGGTGTAATTACATCGGGTGGTATTGAGACCAGCAACGTTGAAGGTTTGAATGTGTTACTTAGATGCAGAGGGATATCTCTACTTGACTAGGCTGTCTGATAGACTGATGACAGCTAAGGTGATACAATGGGTTCAGTCTGCCACAGCAGTACAGTGTAAAACATTCCTCAATGTGGATCACACAAAGCATGTGGAACAGTGCAGCCCCCTGAAATCTGGATGGTGACCATCGCTGCTACCAGTACCTCACACAGATACCACTCACTTGTACATGTACTTGCAAAACTCTGTGGTTTCCAAAATATTGAAGTATGAAATGAATCTGCGAGACACTAAATATGTTACATATTCCCTGATGACTCTTGTTCACATCAGAAATACATAAGACCATAAATAAGACCATACATACGGTCTTATGTATTTCTGTGCACATTCTAATGGTCTGTATTGAATTCGGGCCTCACATACAGACCCTAAGAACAATGGGTTTCATACTATTATAATTTCTGACCAGTAGTGAAAAATTCCTTGAAGGCATTCTCAAACACGGTGGGGGCGGGGCCTTGGAAGGATTGAAGAACAGAACATCTATGCCATGCCTTAATCAAGGCACATGTAGATAAATGCCAGTGAGCATATAATTTGTGTTAGTCTGATTAGATACCGCCCCCACCCCCCATGACCTGAACCTGACCTGGTTATGGGAAGATCCAGAGTCATTAGCAGTGGCAGTAGTCGGATCACGCAAATACTCTCAGCTTTACACTCAAGTGATTTATTGCAGGAGGTTGGAGGGATTCGGCAGATCATGTGCAAACACTACAATAATATTCACGGAATCAGTTTGCCACGTTCAGAAAAGGAAGGACATGCCCTCGTTTACCAGCCAAATTTGATATCCATGTAAAAAATATTCAAATACATACATGTATGAGAGCTGCATATTTTCACTTCCACAAGCCATGTACATATACTGCTTTTTACTCAGAAAGAATTCTACCCTATGGATGTTAGGGGTACGGACTGGTATTTGTCCATATATCATACATCTATGCACTTCCATCAATCGGTAACTTTTATAGTTCTTCCAGACTCAGTCAAACTCCTTCTTCAGAACAGGCCCTGTGTAGCCTGTTCAACTTCATTCTATAAACATGCACAGCTAAACTTAATAGAGTGTGGCTGTTCTGGTAGTTCTATGTCATGTAAATCGACTAGTGGGGTGGAGGGGGCTGTCATAAATCTTCGGTTTAATGGCTTTACAATGTCTTCCCAAGTGAAAACAAAATTAACATACGAAAATACTGTGCAGACTTATGGGAAATATACTTCAACCAATGAGACTGCTTTCTGGATGTCATTATAATATTATTCATGAGTATTGATCGGGGCTCTTCAGGACCTCATACCCATACACACACATGCCCGACATGACTGGAGAGTTGAAATTGTGTTGAGAGCTGCTTCATTGGAATGCCTATTATGATAAGAACAAAATTATATTGAACTAATTTGAATAGCTATCATTCTAGAGAAAGCTTTTGGCTTCAAGTACACATAAAACATGTTTTGATGTGATGTTTTGAGCCAGAGTTAGTTGGGTTTGAAAACAGCCTATTTCAGTGAAAAATAGTTACATGTTTCTCTCTTATGGGTTTCTGCTGTCATGTACTAACACTGACTCACATTTATGTACCTTAAACGAAAATCAAAGATCACAATTGATCAAAACATATATAGTGATTTATGAATCTTACAGTTACAGTTGGTTTGTGATCATAATTATTTTCGATTTAAGAGTACCTTTAAATCTCTATGCATCACGCCTTCTCTGTGTATATACTCTATAGCATCGACGAAGGTTCTGGGAACAATATTTTTGTGGTCTAGTTTTGCCAAAATTTCCACCTCTCTCCTGCATCTTTCACTTGTCCTGTCAGTTTTATTCCTGTAAAATTATAAAAGAACATTATGTAGTAATTCATTGCTATAGGAATGGTCCTGGTAAATTCTATGCACAATCCATTGATACACACATTTTGACTAGCTTTACAGCATAACTTTTGCCATCTTTGTCAGCACGAAGCACTATTCCAAATGCTCCACGACCGATGATATTTAAATTCTGAAATCCCATCAGTAACCTGCACAGTACAGAAAAAAATTTGACGAAAACTAACAAACTCAAATGCTGACATGATCATATCATTAAAGGTCATGCTTAATGATATGACCGCTGCTCACATTTAGACTCACATTTACTCATGAACAAAATATACACTCAAGTTTTTCATAAAATTTAAAATCCATAGTATACAATTCAAATACATGTATCAGCATCTCTCATTGCCTTTGATCAATCTGCTGAGTAAATTTTCTGTAGAGGGGACCACTTCGTATCTCAGCAGCACTTGGACGTTCTTCAGGATTTTCCATCAACATTGACTTGATCAACTCAGCCTGGATATGTTTTGAAAAAAGAGCATTAACCTGCATGTACTCATCACAATATAGATTGTAGTTATGACTGCTGGGAGGGAAGTATATTCGCACATCAAAATTATGACATGCATTACCGTTATAATACTATTCCAGTACATTTTATATCTGGTAAAGAGTACAGCATAAAAATCGATGAAAATTCTGAGTAGAATACTGCAGTAACCTTCACAGACTCAACATTTTGGTGAAATTCACTCGGGTATGTACGAAGTTTTTCAAAAGTCTCCAAAACTCGATCTCTCTTTTCTTGGTACTCCATATCATAGAACATCTCGAAGAAGATGAGTCCCAGAGAATAAATATCTGTCTTGTAGGTGTACTCCCCATGATCTTTTTGCTGCAAAAAAGTGTAAATGTTGGCACATGGCTGGAATTGTATATACCTGATGAGAAGTTCATACCTGAATCCCTGTGTAAAAATATATAAAACCATGCAAGTGTGTTTTCCGCAAAAAGAAATCGGTCGAGTTTGGTCTGACGAATGAATTCAGGATGCACAGTCTGAAGAGAACCAATATATTTTTGCGAAAAAACACACAAGCGTGGTTTTTATTTCATCACACACAACTATTCAGACATACATGCAATATTAAATACCGTAGTTATTTTATCATACCGTAGTTATTAGCATTAATAACTAGACGTAAAGGCCTAGAGGCCTTGGGGCATTTCGATACACAACACAATCACAGGTGAACTGTTATTTACTGACAACTCTGCAACCAAAATGATTCTGTAGATACATCCATTTCAATCCAAGACGACGGTTTCTGAGATATAAATGAAAATAAACGAGATATGGCCGAAAATGAAAAATGCCGACTCAGCAAAAAAAAACAAATTGGCCCAGGCACAATTTCACCCAACATACCCCTAAGATATCTTTGTCTAGCACCACGAGTCCAAAAATAACATACGTTTCTTTTAACGATGTATCGTTTCCGAGATATGGCCAAAAATGAAAAATGAAAAAGCAAAAAAAATTTGGCCCAGGATCAAGTTGACCCAACATACCCCTAAGGCATAATTGCCTAGTGCCACGAGTCCGAAAATAACGTCTGTTTCGCTCTACGATGCACCGTTTCCTAGAAATGGCCGAAAATGAAAGACGCCGACTCTGCAAAAAAAACTAGACGCTTCCGGTCGCCTACGACCGCTTGGGTGTATCCCCCGTAGCCCTATCATCTCTGTTGCCCCAAATATATCACTGTCAAGTGTGAAAAACTAGAGCAAGGGCTAAAAAAGATTACCAGAGAAATGTTAAATCCCAAGTCACAACTGTTTTCTTTTCCCCACCAAAACTGCTGCACTGATTTTCCGAGGTTATTGAAGGTCGAATTCAAAATCACCACTGAAATCTCTTTGATCTATCTGTATTAAGTTGAAATTCAAGGTAAAAGTTGACCAAAACTGCATTTCAAGATGACGAAATTGGAGCCAGATAGAACTTTTCGTCATAAGTTATATTTCGACTTATAATATGTGCCAAACATGCTTTCAAGTTGAAATTCAAAGTAAAAGTTGACCAAAACTGCATTTCAAGATGACGAAATTGGAGCCAGATCGAACTTTTCACCATATAAAGTTATATTTTAACTCATAATTTGTGCCAAACATGGTCTCAAGTTGAAATTCAAAGTAAGAGTTGATCAATGTTTTCATAAAAAGCTATTGCGATCAATAATAGACTTAACTAGCAAAAAAATAACGTTAACTTTTTTGGTCACAAACATAAAATCTCTACTGGACAAAGCCTTCACCTTGTTGAGCCCAATAATAAATATTTCTTGTCTTAACTATTTTCATTGTGGTCAATAATAGACTTAACATGTAAAAATAAAGTTAACTTATTCGGTTACACCCAGAAATTTCTACCGGACAAAACCTTAACCTTGTTGAGCTCAATAATAATTGTTTCTCATCTTAACTATTTTTAGTGAGGTCAATAATAGACTTAACTAGCAAAAAAAAATGTTAACTTATTTGGTTACAGACATAAAATGTCTACTGGACAGAATCTTTACCTTGTTGAGCCCAATAATAAATATTTCTTGTCTTAACTATTTTTATTGTGGTCAATAATAGACTAAACTAGTAAAAATAATGTTAACTTATTCAGTACACCCATGAAATCTGTACTGGACATACTTTCACCTTGTTGAGCTTAATAATAAATATTTCTCATCTTAACTATTTTTATTGTGGTCAATAATAGACTTAACTATTTTTATTGTGGTCAATAATAGACTTAACTAGTGAAAATAATGTTAACTTATTCGGTTACACCAATGAAATTTGTACTGGACAGAACATTTACCTTGTTGAGGTTAATAATAAATATTTCTTGTCTTAACTATTTTTATTGTGGTCAATAATAGACTTAACTATTAAAAATAATGTTAACTTATTCAGTTACACCCATGAAATTTGTACTGGACAAAACCTTTACCTTGTTGAGCTTAATAATAAACGTTTCTCGTCTTAACTATTTTTATTGTGGACAATAATAGACTTAACTAATAAAACTAATGTTAACTTATTCAGTAATATTGTCCTGTTTTCACTGAAAACTTCAGTTCTCCATTCTGAACAAGAAACCAGTGTCATTACCTTCCACTGTACAGGCTATTGGAATGATCGTACATGTCAAAATGGATATTTCAAAATTCTGTAATAAGTTAGGCTGTTAACATATTAATATTTATATGATCATTCTAAAATTAGCCCAAAGGCTAAGATAGGTTACCGGACAATTTTGGTTTGGCCATGGCAGCATTGGCAGGTAACAGACCTTGAGATTTACCAATCAAGGTTCGCAGTGTAAACATATGACCTTGAGATTTACCAATCAAGGTCATCCGTATGAACTTCGATGTAACCATTACATGTATGTGTGCGGCATTTGATATTCTATATGTTGGGTGGAATCGTTTAGGCCGCTCAGGTCAATTTACACATTCCAAGTCAGACATTTGGCACTCAAGGTCATCTGACGTCAAGTTCAAGGTCATCATTAGTTGTGCCATATATGTCTTCCTATATGCTCATAATGCAAACATGAGCTCTATCTGCAAGCATTTCATCTACAAAGGCAAATCTGGGCATTTTTTGACCCCAAAATGGCTGTTTTGACCTTTCAAGGTCATCCAAGGTCAAATTCAAGGTCACCACACAAGTCGCCATATATGACTTCCCATTTGAAAGTGCCAATTTCTAAGCTCTATCTTCAAGCCTTCTATGAGTACAGTCCTGACAGCTCCCATTATGAAGGAAAAAAGTGCCGAAAATTTTCCAAGTCCAAAATTTTTTTCAAAGGGTGAAAAATTTTTTTTGCCTAGAAATGGCCCAAAATGGATAGTAATGTTATTTGGGGCGAAAAATTTTTTTTTCGCCGACTCGTCAAAAATTCAAAATGGCCGCCACACTGAGATCGGCGATTCAAGGGCAACAAAACTTATACACGTCACAGAGGTATATAAGAGGAATCTTTTTAAGCAAAAATCTCAAAACTGATCAGAGAGTTTTTGAGAAAATACAGACCAGGTGCAAATTTGAGCGTTTTTCGACCCAAAAATGGCTGTTTTGACCTTTGAAGGTCATCCAAGGTCAAATTCAAGGTCACCACACAAGTCGCCATATATGACTTCCCATTTGAAAGTGCCAATTTCTAAGCTCTATCTTCAAGCGTTCTATGAGTACAGTCCGGACAGCTCCCATTATGAAGGGAAAAAGTGCCGAAAATTTTCTAAGTCCGAAATTTTTTTCAAAGGGTGAAAATTTTTTTTTGCTCCAGAAATGGCCCAAAATGGATAGTAATGCGATCTGGGGCGAAAAAATTTTTTTTCGCCGACCCGCCAAAAATTCAAAATGGCCGCCACACGGAAACCGGCAGATTTAGGGCAACCAAACTTATACATATCACAGAGGTATATGAGGGGAATCTTTTGAAACCAAAAACTCAAAACTGATCAGACAGTTTTTGAGAAAATGGCCGTCAAAGTTCAAAATTGAGCGTTTTTCGACAAAAACGGCCGCCATTTTGAAAAAAACGCGAAAATCAAAAAAAATTAGCCCAATGGGCTAGAAAGGTTACCGGAGAAATATACAGAGTTAAGCCGAGAAAGTTGTTGGTCAAATTCAAGGTGACCACTGAAATCGCCATATCTCTAACCTTGAAAATGGGATCAAAGGTTAAATTCTAGATCACCAAACTATTCAGCATACATCATTTCCTATATGTTCACTATGGACCCCTAAGCTGTAAATTTGATAATAAGCGAGATATAAGCCATTTTGTAATCTGACTTTGAAAATAAAATGACGCCTTGAAATTTAGGTCAAAGGTCAAACTCAATATCATTAAAATATTCAGAATATCTCATTTCCTATATGTTCACAATTGATTCCTAAGCTGTAAAGTCGATAATAAGCGAGATATTAGCCATTTTGTCCTGTTGAGCATGAAAAGGAGGTCAAAAGTCAAATTCAAGGTCACTAGAATATTCAGCATATATCATTTCCTATATGTTCACTATGGACCCCTAAGCTGTAAATTTGATAATAAGCGAGATATAAGCCATTTTGTATTCTGACCTTGAAAATAAAATGACTAAACTTGAAATTTAGGTCAAGGGTCAAATTCAAGGTCACGAGAATATTCAGCATATATCATTTCCTATATGTTCATAATTGATTGCTAAGCTGTAAAGTCGATAACAAGCGAGATATTAGCCATTTTGTCCTGTGACCTTGAAAATGAGTTCGAAGGTCAAATTCAAGGTCATCAGAATATTCAGCATATATCATTTCCTATATCTCCACAATTGATTCCTAAGCTGTAGAGTCGATAATAAGCGAGATATAAGCCATTTTGTGCTCTGACCTTGAAACTGAGGTCAGAGGTCAAATTCAAGGTCACGAGAATATTCAGCATATATTATTTCCTATATGTCCACAATTGATTCCTAAGCTGTAGAGTCGATAATAAGCGAGATATAAGCCATTTTGTGCTCTGACCTTGAAACTGAGGTCAGAGGTCAAATTCAAGGTCACGAGAATATTCAGCATATATCATTTCCTATAAGTCCACAATTGATTCCTAGTCTCTAATCTCAATATCAAGTGAGATATTAGGCATAATGTGTCCCATTATAAAGCATAGGAGAATTTAACATGGGAAAGTCCTATTTGGGCCGAGTTTGGGCCAAAATGGCCCACTTCGAGCGATTCAAGCGCAACGAAATTTATAGACATCATAGAAGTACATATGAGGAGTCTTATGTATCAAAAAGAAGAAAAGTTACTGAACAGATTTTGAGAAAATGGCCGCCAAAGTCCAAAATCAGGCCTTTTTCGTCGAAAATGGCCGCCATTTTGAAGGAAAAGCGAAAATCAAAAAACTAAAAAATACCTCCTTCTTGAATTATTTTTAAGTATTTTTCTGCAAAATTTCAGAAAAATTCGCCTGTAAACAAAAAAGATAAAAATGTGGACGACGACGACGACGACGACGACGGACGACGACGACGGACGCCGGACGACGGACGACGGACGCAACGCCATGCCAATAGGTTATCGGACCATAGGTCCGGTAACCTAAAAAGTTACTGAACAGATTTTGAGAAAACGACCGTCAAAGTCCAAAATTGGCCATTTTTCGACGAAAAAGGCCGCCATTTTGAAAAAAATGCGAAAATCAAAAAACTAAAAAAAAACTTTCCTGGAAATATTTTTAGGTATTTTTGTGCAAAATTTCAGAAATATTCGACCATAAACTTTAAAGATAAAAATGTGAACGGACGACGGACGGACGGACGGCGGACGACGGACGACGGACGCAACGCCACGGCAATAGGTTATCGGACCAAAGGTCCGGTAACCTGAAATTAGGCCAAGGGCCAAAAATAGGTTACCGGACAATGTTTAATATTTTAGGTATTAGCCAGGTCACTGGTTGAATTCAAGGTCAAGAGAATATTCAGCATATATAACATTAAGCAAATATCATGTCCACAGTTGATTGCTAAGCTGTAAGTTCAATAATCAGAGAGAGATTAGCAATTTTATGCTGTAGCCTTGAAAATGAAGGGGCAAAGGTCAAATTCAAGGTCATCAAAATATTCAGTGTATATCATTTTCTATATCATGTATATCATGTCCACAATTGATTCCCAAGCCATACAGTCAATAGAGGAGCAAGATATGAGCCAGTTTGTCCTTGGACCTTAGAAATGAGGTCAGAGGTCAAATTCAAGGTCACGAGAATATTCAGCATATATCATTTCCTATATGTCCACAATTGATTCCTAAGCTGTAAAATCGATAATAAGTGAGATATTAGCCATTTTGTCCTGTGACCTTGAAAATGAGGTCAAAGGTCAAATTCAAGGTCATGACAATAATCTGCATATATCATTTCCTATATGTTCATAATTGATTGCTAAGCTGTAAAGTCGATAACAAGCGAGATATTAGCCATTTTGTCCTGTGACCTTGAAAATGAGGTCGAAGGTCAAATTCAAGGTCATCAGAATATTCAGCATATATCATTTCCTATATGTCCACAATTGATTCCTAAGCTGTAGAGTCGATAATAAGCGAGATATAAGCCATTTTGTGCTCTGACCTTGAAACTGAGGTCAGAGGTCAAATTCAAGATCACGAGAATATTCAGCATATATCATTTCCTATAGGTCCACAATTGACTCCTAGTCTCTAATCTCAATATCAAGTGAGATATTAGGCATAATGTGTCCCATTATAAAGCATAGGAGAATTTAACATGGGAAAGTCCCATTTGGGCCGAGTTTGGGCCAAAATGGCCCACTTCGAGCGATTCAAGCGCAACGAAATTTATAGACATCATAGGAGTACATATGAGGAGTGTTATTTATCAAAAAGAAAAAAAGTTACTGAACAGATTTTGAGAAAATGGCCGCCAAAGTCCAAAATCAGGCATTTTTCGTCGAAAACGGCCGCCATTTTGAAAAAAATGCGAAAATCAAAAAACTAAAAATTACCTCCTTCTTGAATTGTTTTTAAGTATTTTTGTGCAAAATTTCAGAAATATTCGCCTGTAAACAAAAAAGATAAAAATGTGGACGACGACGGACGACGACGGACGCCGACGGACGACGGACGCAACACCATGCCAATAGGTTACGGACCATAGGTCCGGTAACCTAACAAAAAAATACCTCCTTCTCAAAATATTTTTAGGCATTTTTGTGCAAAATTTCAGAAAGATTCGATCGTTAACTTTAAAGATAAAAATGTTAACGCCGGACGGACGGACGGACGGACGGGTGAACGGATGGGCGTTACGGGCGGACCCAATGTTAAATTTCCTATCTTAACTTTCCCCATAAGTCCTGAAAAAATCCCCATAAGACCGCACTTTTGGCTTAAACTGTGGTTGTGGGGCATTTTCAGCTTTATTCCCCCTAAGAAATCCCCATAACTCCGTTCCGTTTGCCCGGACGGACGGACGACGGACGCAACGCCATGCCAATAGGTTATCGGACCAAAGGTCCGGTAACCTAAAAAACGATTGGTTTCGTGTGACAGCCCTTCCCAACAACACTTCCAAATATTATCGAGATTCGTCAAAAATTGCCATCTGTAGAGCGTTCACAAGCCATGTGTCTCAAACAGGCTGTTTTCAATGCAAAATGTGTCCCCAAACGACCCATTCAGTTGCCACGACAACCAAAATCGATTGGTGTCGGGATCTTACCATAATATATGTGCCTGCAAAAAATAATGGTGATCGGGTGAGAATTGCGGCCTGTAGCGCGTTCACAAGCCATGTGTCTCAAACAGGCTGTTTTCAATGCAAAATGTGTCCCCAAACGACCAATTCAGTTGCCACGGCAACCAAAATCGATTGGTGTCGGGATCTTACCATTATATATGTGCCTGCAAAAAATAATGGTGATCGGGTGAGAATTGCGGCCTGTAGCGCGTTCACAAGAAAATCTCTGCGGACGCGGACGACGAAGCCAAATCCATAGTATCCGCCGAACTTTGTTCGGGGGATACAATTAGCCCCAAGGCTAAGATAGGTTACCGGACAATTTTGGTTTGGCCATGGCAGCATTGGCAGGTAACAGGCCTTGAAATTTACCAATCAAGGTTCGCAGTGTAAAAATATGACCTTGAGATTTACCAATCAAGGTCATCCGTGTGAACTTCGATGTCACCATTACATGTATGTGTGCGGCATTTGATATTCTATATGTTCATAATACAAAGATATATCTGGGTCGAATCGTTTAGGCCGCTCAGGTCAATTTACACAATCCAAGTCAGACATTTGGCACTCAAGGTCATCTGACATCAAGTTCAAGGTCATCATTAGTTGTGCCATATATGTCTTCCTATATGTTCATAATGCAAACATGAGCTCTATCTGCAAGCAAGTCCAAAATTTTGTTCAAAGGGTGAAAATTTTTTTTTGCCCTAGAAATGGCCCAAAATGGATAGTAATGCGATTTGGGGCGAAAAATTTTTTTTTCGCCGACCCGCCAAAAATTCAAAATGGCCGCCACACGGAAACCGGCGAATTTAGGGCAACCAAACTTATATATATCACAGATGTATATGAGGGGAATCTTTTGAAACCAAAAACTCAAAACTGATCAGACAGTTTTTGAGAAAATGGCCGTCAAAGTCCAAAATTGAGCGTTTTTCGACAAAAACGGCCGCCATTTTGAAAAAAATGCGAAAATCAAAAAACAAAAAAATACCTCCTTCTCAAAATATTTTTAGGCATTTTTCTGCAAAATTTCAGAAAGATTCGATCGTTAACTTTAAAGATAAAAATGTTAACGCCGGACGGACGGTTGGATGGACGGACGGACGACGGACGCAACGCCATGCCAATAGGTTATCGGACCAAAGGTCCGGTAACCTAAAAATTTGGCCCACGACCAAGTTCACCCAACAAACCCCTTAGACATGTTTGTCTAGGATGACGAGTCCGAAAATAACGTCCGTTTCGCACTACGAAATTTCGGGTCAAGGTCAAAGTTCATCCATAATACCCCTTAGACATGTTTGCCTAGGTCGACGAGTCTGAAAATAACGTCCGTTTCGCTCTACGACGCACCGTCCGAGATATCGACAAAAACGAAAAATGCCGACTCGGCAAAAAACTTCGGGTCAAGGTCAAAGTTCATCCATAATACCCCTAAGACATGTCTGTCTAGGTCGACGAGTCCGAAAATAACGTCTGTTTCGCTCTACGAAGCACCGTTTCCGAGATATCGACGAAAACGAAAAATGGTCAAAGTTCATCGATAATACTCCCAAGACATGTTTGTCTAGGGCGACGAGTCCGAAAATAACGTCCGTTTCGCTCTACGACGCACGGTTTCTGAGATATGCAGGAAGCCTCAAAGATGAATCAGCAAAAAATTATTTTGACCTCTAGGTCAAAGGTCGTTTGACGGATCGATCCCAAAATCAATAGGGTTCTTCCCTGGTGGCATATGAACCTCCATGCAGATTTCTGCAACTATTGCGTGAATATTTTTCGAGTTATCGTCCGGAAACCAAGTCTCAAAATTAGCCTTGATTTCATCCTCACGGACCTCACGGACCTCGGATCTGGCTCAAAAAGAATAGGGTTCTTCCACATATCATTTCTGACTTGTGGTGAAAATTTGACAAGGATCCATCACGGCAATCTAAAGTTATCGTCCGGAAACCAAAACGGCGGAAGAAGAAAAAAAATTAGCCCAAGGGCTAAGAAAGGTTACCGGACAATATATATTTTAGATATTAGTATTTTGTCCCGTGACTTTTAAAAAACGTCATTGGTCAATTCAAGGACACGATAATATTCGGCATATGTCATTTCTAGTATGTCCACAATTAATTCCTAAGCTGTGAAGTCAATAATAAGCGAGATATTAGCCATTATGTCCTGTGACCTTGAAAATGAGGTCAAAGGTCGAATTCAAGGTCATAGCAATATTCAGCATATATCATTTCCTATATGTTCATAATTGATTCCTAAGCTGTAAAGTCCATAATGAGCAAGCCATTAGCCATTTTGTCCTGTGACCTTGGAAATTAGGTCAAAGGTGAAGTTCAAGGTCATGACAATGTTCAGAATATATCATTTTCTATATGTCCCCAATTGATTGCTAAGCTGTAAAGTCAATAAAAAGCGAGATATTACCCATTTCGTTCTCTGACCTTGAAAATGAGGTCAAAGGTCAAATTCAAGGTCATAGCAATATTCAGCATATATCATTTCCTATATGTTCATAATTGATTCCTAAGCTGTGAAATCGATAATAAGCGAGATATTAGCTATTTTGTCCTGCGACCTTGAAAAGGAGGTCAAGGTCAAATTCAAGGTCATAGCAATATTCAGCATATATCATTTCCTATATGTTCACAATTGATTGCTAAGCTGTAAAGTGGATAAAAAGCGAGATATCAGCCATTTTGTCCTGTGATCCTGAAAATGAGGTCAAAGGTCAAATTGATAGTCTCGATATTAATCTGCATATATCATTTCCTATATGTCCACAATTGATTCCTAAGCTGTAAAGTCAATAATAAGCGAAATATTAGCCATTTTGAGCTCTGACCTTGAAACTGAGGTCAGAGGTCAAATTCAAGGTCACGATAATATTCAGCATATATCATTTCCTATATGACCACAGTTGCTCCCTAAGCTGTAGAATCGATAATAAATGAGATATTAGCCATTTTGTCCTGTGACTTTGAAAATGAGGTCAAAGGTCAAATTCAAGGTCACAAGAATATTCAGCATATATCATTTCCTATATGTCCACAATTGCTCCCTAAGCTGTAGAATCGATAATAAATGAGATATTAGCCATTTTGTCCTGTGACTTTGAAATGAGGTCAAAGGTCAAATTCAAGGTCATGACAATAATCTGCATATATCATTTCCTATAAGTTCATAATTGATTCCTACACTGTAAAGTCAATAATAAGCAAGATATTAGCCATTTTGTGCTTTGACCTTGAAACTGAGGTCAGAAGTCAAATTCAAGATCACGAGAATATTCAGCATATATCATTTCCTATATGTCCACAATTGATCCCTAAGCTGTAAAATCGATAATAAGGGAGATATTAGCCATTCTGTGGTGTGACCTTGAAAATGAGGTCAAAGGTCAAATTCAAGGTCATCAGAATATTCGGCATATATCATTTCCTATATGTCCACAATTGGTTCCTAAGCTGTAAAGTCGTTAATAAGCAAGATATTAGACATTTTGTGCTCTGACCTTGAAACCGAGGTCAGAGGTCAAATTCAAGACCCTGAGAATATTCAGCATATATCATTTCCTATATGTCCACAATTGATTCCTATTCTCTAATCTCAATATTAAGTGAGATATTAGGCTTAATGTGTCCCATTGTCAAGCATAGGAGAATTTAACATGGGAAAGTCCCATTTGGGCCGAGTTTGGGCCCAAAATGGCCTACTTCGAGCGATTCAAGGGCAACGAAATTTATACGTGTCACAGGGGTACATATGAGGAGTGTTATGCATTGATAAGAAAAATAGTTACTGAACGGATTCTGAGAAAACGACCGTCAAAGTCCAAAATTGGCCATTTTTCGACGAAAATGGCCCTCTGACCTTGAAACCGAGGTCAGAGGCCAAATTCAAGGTCACCAGAATATTCAGGATATATCATTTCCTATATGTGCACAATTGATTCCTAGTCTCTAATCTCAATATTAAGTGAGATATTAGGCTTAATTGTGTCCCATTATAAAGCATAGGAGAATTTAACATGGGAGAGTCCCATTTGGGCCGAGTTTGGGCCCAAAATGGCCCACTTCGAGCGATTCAAGGGCAACGAAATTTATACATGTCACAGGGGCACATAGGAGGAGTGTTATGCATCAATAAGAAAAAAAGTTACTGATAAGATTTTGAGAAAATGATTGTCAAAGTCCAAAATTGGCCATTTTTCGACGAAAACGGCCGCCATTTTGAAAAAAATTGGAAAATCAGAAAACTAAAAAAAACCTTTCCTGGAAATATTTTTAGTTATTTTTGTGCAAAATTTCAGAAATATTCCATCATAAACTTTAAAGATAAAAATGTGAACGGACGGACGGACGGACGGACGACGGACGACGGACGACGGACGCCGGACGCAACGCCATGGCAATAGGTTATCGGACCAAAGGTCCGGTAACCTAAAAAAAATAAAACTAGACGTCAAGGCCTAAAGATATAATACTAGATATCGACGAAAATGAAAAATGTCGACAAATTTCGGGTCAAGGTCAAAGTTCATCCATAATACCCGCTAGACATGTTTGTCTAGGGCGACGAGTCCGAAAATACCATCCGTTTCGCTCTACGACGCACCGTTTCCGAGATATCGACGAAAACAAAAACTGCCGACTCGGCAAAAAAATTTCGGGTCAAGGTCAAAGTTCATCAATAATTCGGGTCAAGGTCAAAGTTAATCCATAATACCCCTTAGACATGTTTGTCTAGGGCGACGAGTCCGAAAGTAACATCCGTTTCGCTCTACGACGCACCGTTTCCGAGATATCGACGAAAACGAAAAATGCCGACTCGGCAAAAAAATTTCGGGTCAAGGTCAAAGTTCATCAATAATTCCCCTTAGACATGTTTGTCTAGTGCGACGAGTCCGAAAATAACGTCCGTTTCGCTCTACGACGCACCGTTTCCGAGATATCGACGAAAACGAAAAATGCCGACTCGGCAAAAAAATTTCGGGTCAAGGTCAAAGTTCATCAATAATTCCCCTTAGACATGTTTGTCTAGTGCGACGAGTCCGAAAATAACGTCCGTTTCGCTCTACGACGCACCGTTTCCGAGATATCGACGAAAACGAAAAATGCCGACTCGGCAAAAAAATTTCGGGTCAAGGTCAAAGTTCATCCATAATACCCCTTAGACATGTTTGTCTAGTGCGACGAGTCCGAAAATAACGTCCGTTTCGCTCTACGACGCACCGTTTCCGAGATAACGACGAAAACGAAAAATGCCGACTCGGCAAAAAAATTTCGGGTCAAGGTCAAAGTTCATCAATAATACCCCTTAGACATGTTTGTCTAGTGCGACGAGTCCGAAAATAACGTCCGTTTCGCTCTACGACGCACCGTTTCCGAGATATCGACGAAAACGAAAAATGCCGACTCGGCAAAAAAATTTCGGGTCAAGGTCAAAGTTCATCCATAATACCCCTTAGACATGTTTGTCTAGTGCGACGAGTCCGAAAATAACGTCCGTTTCGCTCTACGACGCACCGTTTCCGAGATATCGACGAAAACGAAAAATGCCGACTCGGCAAAAAAATTTCGGGTCAAGGTCAAAGTTCATCCATAATACCCCTTAGACATGTTTGTCTAGTGCGACGAGTCCGAAAATAACGTCCGTTTCGCTCTACGACGCACCGTTTCCGAGATATGCAGGATGAATCAAGGATGACTCAGCAAAAAATTATTTCGACCTCTAGGTCAAAGGTCGTTTGAGGTATCGATCCCAAAATCAATAGGGTTCTTCCCTGGTGATATATAAACCTCCGTGCAAAATTCTGCAACTATTGCCTGAATATTTTTTGAGTTATCGTCCGGAAACCAAGTTCCTCGATTTCATCCTCACGGACCTCACGGACCTCGGAGCCGGATCAAAAAAAAAAGTACACCCTAGAGATGTTTGTCTAGGGCGACGAGTCCGAAAATAACGTCCGTTTCGCTCTACGACGCACGGTTTCCGAGATATGCAGGAAGCCTCAAGGATGAATCAGCAAAAAATTATTTTGTCCTCTAGGTCAAAGGTCGTTTGACGGATGGATCCCAAAATCAATAGGGTTCTTCCCTGGTGGCATATGAACCTCCATGCAGAGTTCTGCAACTATTGCATAAATATTTTTCCAGTTATCGTCCGGAAACCAAGTCTTAAAATTAGCCTTGATTTCATCCTCACGGACCTCACGGACCTCCGATCCGGCTCAAAAAGAATAGGGTTCTTCCTCATATTATTTCTGACTTGCGGTGAAAATTTGACAAGGATCCGTCAAGGCAATCTAAAGTTATCGTCCGGAAACCAAAAGTGGCGGAAGAAGAAAAAAAAGAAAAAAAAAAAAAAAAAAAAAAAAAAAAAATTCTGCTAAAACCATAAAGGCATTTCTGCCGAAATGCCTTAATTATTTTGACCTCTAGGTCAAAGGTCGTTTGACGGATCGATCCCAAAATCAATAGGGTTCTTCCCTGGTGGCATATGAACCTCCATGCAGATTGCTGCAACTATTGCGTGAATATTTTTCGAGTTATTGTCCGGAAACCAAGTCTCAAAATTAGCCTTGATTTCATCCTCACGGACCTCACGGACCTCGGATCTGGCTCAAAAAGAATAGGGTTCTTCCACATATCATTTCTGACTTGTGGTGAAAATTTGACAAGGATCCATCAAGGCAATCTAAAGTTATCGTCCGGAAACCAAAACGGCGGAAGAAGAAAAAATAAATAAAATAAATAAATAAAACTTCTGCTAAAACCATGAAGGCATTTCTACCGAAATGCCTTAATAAGGCAGTATTTGGTTAAAACTTACTCGTATCAAATACGGGTACATACCATTTCAGGACTCCTGTATAAATAGTGTCCAAGTCCTGGCGTAAACTCAATTGGCTGATGATCTTCATCAAATAGACTCCTTGCCAGACCGAAATCCCCAATCTTTAGAACTTCATTGCCATCATCATGTTTTTTAAAAAATACATTGTTGGGCTGAAATAAATTAACGCATAAACCCAATAATTACTAATGCAAGTGCTCAAAATTGTAATTTTACTAAAATGCATATTTAGCATCACTGTCATCAGAAACCCATAAGAGAGAGAAACATGCAAGTGAAAAACACGGTTTTCTGCTGTTTTGAGAACTGTAAAATATTATGTCAGAATCACAAATGTAGAATCATTTTTGGTCCACCTTGAACAAGAACATCTCCTCTACAGGATGTTAGCATTGGTTGAAGTACTAGTATAGTGAAAATATGATGTGAATTTATATGAAAGATCTCATTGATCTGAGCAAAATGGTTTTTACGGCAAGTAAATATCACAATCCGTTCAAAAGTTATAGCACTTTAAAGACTGAAATCGGCAAATTTGCTTTTTCAAGACAATTTAGCTAATTAGTATGCAAATGAGATATTCATGACGTCATCGGGGGAAGTTATTTTAATTAGGTACTTTGATTTGTATTTTTCATTCATTTAATGTTATGATTATTCATCAAAACTTATTATATACAGATTTTGATATGAATAATCAGTGTTTTCACTTTTTCTATTGTTGTCAGGGTAACTAGTGACCTGGTATGGCCCATAGCAACCATGGTTGCTAGGGCCAGAAACACACTTGGAACAGAGTATGCACAAATAAAAATGGTGCCAACTTGAGATCTATAATAATTTATTTCATAAATAATCGACAGAAAGTCTGTGGATAGACTGACTTGGCAGTTAATGGTCATGGCAACCATGGGTAACTACGGCTATAGGGAACGACTGGTAACCATAGCAACAGTACAGTTTGTGCGGATATTGACTATGTATGGTACATAATAATATGCATTAGTAAGATCGCCAGAACCTTCAATAAGAATCATTATATCATGGCTTGAAATATCCTAATTAAAATTTGTTCCCCTCGTGACGTCATGAATTCTCATTAGCATCTAATTTGCATATTAATGAGTTGCTAGAACTTGTCAAGTGGCTTCTGTAATGTAGTGCCGGAATGGCATTTCAAATGGCTGGAACTTTTGAACGGATAGAGATATTGATATACCGTAAAGACCATTTTGCTCAGATCAATGAGATCTTTCATAAAACAAAACATCATATTTTCACTTTACTAGTACTTTAAGGCAGATTATGTCCTTACTAGGCCACAATATGGTGTTAATTAGCACCCCAGTCAGCAAAATTTCAGCCTATTTCCCCATGTGTCGTACCGTCATGAATCTTGGCTGAGTTCTAGAGCCCTCCCCTCATGCGAATTGAATCAACAATACTCCATGTGCCTGCTGCTGGTCTGCCTAAGTCCACGTGCTCCAGACACGTGGAAGGAGAAACAAGAGGTAGCCCCCCCCCCCCCCTCACTGGAAAGGTTTCATTGCTGAAATTTTTTATGGCCCACTCTCCACTCAAAGGTGTAATTACATCGGGTGGTATTGAGACCAGCAACGTTGAAGGTTTGAATGTGTTACTTAGATGCAGAGGGATATCTCTACTTGACTAGGCTGTCTGATAGACTGATGACAGCTAAGGTGATACAATGGGTTCAGTCTGCCACAGCAGTACAGTGTAAAACATTCCTCAATGTGGATCACACAAAGCATGTGGAACAGTGCAGCCCCCTGAAATCTGGATGGTGACCATCGCTGCTACCAGTACCTCACACAGATACCACTCACTTGTACATGTACTTGCAAAACTCTGTGGTTTCCAAAATATTGAAGTATGAAATGAATCTGCGAGACACTAAATATGTTACATATTCCCTGATGACTCTTGTTCACATCAGAAATACATAAGACCATACATAAGACCATAAATAAGACCATACATACGGTCTTATGTATTTCTGTGCACATGCTAATGGTCTGTATTGAATTCGGGCCTCACATACAGACCCTAAGAACAATGGGTTTCATACTATTATAATTTCTGACCAGTAGTGAAAAATTCCTTGAAGGCATTCTCAAACACGGTGGGGGCGGGGCCTTGGAAGGATTGAAGAACAGAACATCTATGCCATGCCTTAATCAAGGCACATGTAGATAAATGCCAGTGAGCATATAATTTGTGTTAGTCTGATTAGATACCGCCCCCACCCCCCATGACCTGAACCTGACCTGGTTATGGGAAGATCCAGAGTCATTAGCAGTGGCAGTAGTCGGATCACGCAAATACTCTCAGCTTTACACTCAAGTGATTTATTGCAGGAGGTTGGAGGGATTCGGCAGATCATGTGCAAACACTACAATAATATTCACGGAATCAGTTTGCCACGTTCAGAAAAGGAAGGACATGCCCTCGTTTACCAGCCAAATTTGATATCCATGTAAAAAATATTCAAATACATACATGTATGAGAGCTGCATATTTTCACTTCCACAAGCCATGTACATATACTGCTTTTTACTCAGAAAGAATTCTACCCTATGGATGTTAGGGGTACGGACTGGTATTTGTCCATATATCATACATCTATGCACTTCCATCAATCGGTAACTTTTATAGTTCTTCCAGACTCAGTCAAACTCCTTCTTCAGAACAGGCCCTGTGTAGCCTGTTCAACTTCATTCTATAAACATGCACAGCTAAACTTAATAGAGTGTGGCTGTTCTGGTAGTTCTGTCATGTAAATCGACTAGTGGGGTGGAGGGGGCTGTCATAAATCTTCGGTTTAATGGCTTTACAATGTCTTCCCAAGTGAAAACAAAATTAACATACGAAAATACTGTGCAGACTTATGGGAAATATACTTCAACCAATGAGACTGCTTTCTGGATGTCATTATAATATTATTCATGAGTATGGCAATATTTTGTACACGATGATTAGGCCTACGAGCCATCCATCCTAAATTTGCCGCATTCCAAAATTCCACAATGACACCTTCCATTGAGTGTGCTCGATTTCTCTGTTCCGAAATCAGAACAAGAACTTGGAACAGCTGTTCCATGCCTGTGAAATCGAGTGAGCGGAGTAGTTTACTTTGGAGTAGAACAGACTACCGTACTACCGCATATATTATGCCCATAGCAACAAATATCTGTACGTAGGCCTACGAGACATCACAAACACATACACTGTACCCACGTGTAGCAGTCTAATTGGCAGTGATTAAGTGGTTATCAGATAATTATAACAGGTGAAAATCGTACTGGTAATATCAACAAATCGAGAACATTTTTATCTCTATGAAAACTAGACGTCAAGGCCTAAAGATGCCTTGGAGGCATTTCGGTGTGATGATTAATTTATAATATATACTAGATATCGACGAAAATGAAAAATGTCGACTCCGCAAAAAAAAAATTTACCGTTAAAATAATACCCCTTAGACATGTTTGTCTAGGGCGACGAGTCCGAAAAAAAAGTCTGTTTCGCTCTACGACTCAGTGTTTCCGAGATATCGACGAAAACGAAAAATGCCAACTCGACAAAAAATTTTTTAGTCAAGGTCAAAGTTCATCCATAATACATATTAGATAAATGTTGTCTAGAGCGACAAGTCCGAAAATAACGTCCGTTTCGCTCTACGACACACCGTTCCCGAGATATCGACGAAAACGAGAAATGCCGACTCGGCAAAAAAACTGCGGGTCAAGGTCAAAGTTCATCGATAATACTCCCAAGACATGTGAGGCCTAGGGCGACGAGTCCGAAAATAACGTCCGTTTCGCTCTACGACGCACGGTTTCTGAGATATGCAGGAAGCCTCAAAGATGAATCAGCAAAAAATTATTTTGACCTCTAGGTCAAAGGTCGTTTGACGGATCGATCCCAAAATCAATAGGGTTCTTCCCTGGTGGCATATGAACCTCCATGCAGATTTCTGCAACTATTGCGTGAATATTTTTCGAGTTATTGTCCGGAAACCAAGTCTCAAAATTAGCCTTGATTTCATCCTCACGGACCTCAGATCTGGCTCAAAAAGAATAGGGTTCTTCCACATATCATTTCTGACTTGTGGTGAAAATTTGACAAGGATCCATCAAGGCAATCTAAAGTTATCGTCCGGAAACCAAAACGGCGGAAGAAAAAAAAAAAAAATAAATAAATAAAAATTCTGCTAAAACCATGAAGGCATTTCTACCGAAATGCCTTAATAAGGCAGTATTTGGTTAAAACTTACTCGTATCAAATACAGGTACATACCATTTCAGGACTCCTGTATAAATAGTGTCCAAGTCCTGGCGTAAACTCAATTGGCTGATGATCTTCATCAAATAGACTCCTTGCCAGACCGAAATCCCCAATCTTTAGAACTTCATTGCCATCATCATGTTTTTTAAAAAATACATTGTTGGGCTGAAATAAATTAACGCATAAACCCAATAATTACTAATGCAAGTGCTCAAAATTGTAATTTTACTAAAATGCATATTTAGCATCACTGTCATCAGAAACCCATAAGAGAGAGAAACATGCAAGTGAAAAACACGGTTTTCTGCTGTTTTGAGAACTGTAAAATATTATGTCAGAATCACAAATGTAGAATCATTTTTGGTCCACCTTGAACAAGAACATCTCCTCTACAGGATGTTAGCATTGGTTAAGGCAGATTATGTCCTTACTAGGCCACAATATGGTGTTAATTAGCACCCCAGTCAGCAAAATTTCAGCCTATTTCCCCATGTGTCGTACCGTCATGAATCTTGGCTGAGTTCTAGAGCCCTCCCCTCATGCGAATTGAATCAACAATACTCCATGTGCCTGCTGCTGGTCTGCCTAAGTCCACGTGCTCCAGACACGTGGAAGGAGACAAGAGGTAGCCCCCCCCCCCCCCTCACTGGAAAGGTTTCATTGCTGAAATTTTTTATGGCCCACTCTCCACTCAAAGGTGTAATTACATCGGGTGGTATTGAGACCAGCAACGTTGAAGGTTTGAATGTGTTACTTAGATGCAGAGGGATATCTCTACTTGACTAGGCTGTCTGATAGACTGATGACAGCTAAGGTGATACAATGGGTTCAGTCTGCCACAGCAGTACAGTGTAAAACATTCCTCAATGTGGATCACACAAAGCATGTGGAACAGTGCAGCCCCCTGAAATCTGGATGGTGACCATCGCTGCTACCAGTACCTCACACAGATACCACTCACTTGTACATGTACTTGCAAAACTCTGTGGTTTCCAAAATATTGAAGTATGAAATGAATCTGCGAGACACTAAATATGTTACATATTCCCTGATGACTCTTGTTCACATCAGAAATACATAAGACCATAAATAAGACCATACATACGGTCTTATGTATTTCTGTGCACATTCTAATGGTCTGTATTGAATTCGGGCCTCACATACAGACCCTAAGAACAATGGGTTTCATACTATTATAATTTCTGACCAGTAGTGAAAAATTCCTTGAAGGCATTCTCAAACACGGTGGGGGCGGGGCCTTGGAAGGATTGAAGAACAGAACATCTATGCCATGCCTTAATCAAGGCACATGTAGATAAATGCCAGTGAGCATATAATTTGTGTTAGTCTGATTAGATACCGCCCCCACCCCCCATGACCTGAACCTGACCTGGTTATGGGAAGATCCAGAGTCATTAGCAGTGGCAGTAGTCGGATCACGCAAATACTCTCAGCTTTACACTCAAGTGATTTATTGCAGGAGGTTGGAGGGATTCGGCAGATCATGTGCAAACACTACAATAATATTCACGGAATCAGTTTGCCACGTTCAGAAAAGGAAGGACATGCCCTCGTTTACCAGCCAAATTTGATATCCATGTAAAAAATATTCAAATACATACATGTATGAGAGCTGCATATTTTCACTTCCACAAGCCATGTACATATACTGCTTTTTACTCAGAAAGAATTCTACCCTATGGATGTTAGGGGTACGGACTGGTATTTGTCCATATATCATACATCTATGCACTTCCATCAATCGGTAACTTTTATAGTTCTTCCAGACTCAGTCAAACTCCTTCTTCAGAACAGGCCCTGTGTAGCCTGTTCAACTTCATTCTATAAACATGCACAGCTAAACTTAATAGAGTGTGGCTGTTCTGGTAGTTCTATGTCATGTAAATCGACTAGTGGGGTGGAGGGGGCTGTCATAAATCTTCGGTTTAATGGCTTTACAATGTCTTCCCAAGTGAAAACAAAATTAACATACGAAAATACTGTGCAGACTTATGGGAAATATACTTCAACCAATGAGACTGCTTTCTGGATGTCATTATAATATTATTCATGAGTATTGATCGGGGCTCTTCAGGACCTCATACCCATACACACACATGCCCGACATGACTGGAGAGTTGAAATTGTGTTGAGAGCTGCTTCATTGGAATGCCTATTATGATAAGAACAAAATTATATTGAACTAATTTGAATAGCTATCATTCTAGAGAAAGCTTTTGGCTTCAAGTACACATAAAACATGTTTTGATGTGATGTTTTGAGCCAGAGTTAGTTGGGTTTGAAAACAGCCTATTTCAGTGAAAAATAGTTACATGTTTCTCTCTTATGGGTTTCTGCTGTCATGTACTAACACTGACTCACATTTATGTACCTTAAACGAAAATCAAAGATCACAATTGATCAAAACATATATAGTGATTTATGAATCTTACAGTTACAGTTGGTTTGTGATCATAATTATTTTCGATTTAAGAGTACCTTTAAATCTCTATGCATCACGCCTTCTCTGTGTATATACTCTATAGCATCGACGAAGGTTCTGGGAACAATATTTTTGTGGTCTAGTTTTGCCAAAATTTCCACCTCTCTCCTGCATCTTTCACTTGTCCTGTCAGTTTTATTCCTGTAAAATTATAAAAGAACATTATGTAGTAATTCATTGCTATAGGAATGGTCCTGGTAAATTCTATGCACAATCCATTGATACACACATTTTGACTAGCTTTACAGCATAACTTTTGCCATCTTTGTCAGCACGAAGCACTATTCCAAATGCTCCACGACCGATGATATTTAAATTCTGAAATCCCATCAGTAACCTGCACAGTACAGAAAAAAATTTGACGAAAACTAACAAACTCAAATGCTGACATGATCATATCATTAAAGGTCATGCTTAACCCTTTCTTTCCTGGCTTTTTTTCAAAACATTGTTCGTACTCCTGGATATAAATTGGGCCATCTTCTCTGAAACTGGGTTTTTTTTTACTTTTGGAGTTGGCAAGAACATATTTCAAACAACACCTGGTAGTGTGCAAAGTAGTGGGATTACATCCACATATCCCATATAACTTTTGTTCAGAAGGACCTGCTCTTTACCCTCATATAAAAATTTCACCCCCACGGGGCAGGGTGGTTGCCATGGTAACCATGGAAACACCGGATTTGTCCGTTTTCAAGTGAATTCTGGATTTCGTGTGTATAAGAATGGGTAAGTTGCAGTAATTAAGTGAAATGAATCCTATTCAGTCATGTTTAACCTTCCTTTTGCGATGTTTTAAACAAAATTACCTTGTTTAAGGGTGGGCAATGTTTTATTGCAAGTCATGCAGCCCAAAATGTGTATTCAGATGCATTGAAAATCGATCATTTTTCTCATCACTTTCGACTTTATATATGAAATATTGTCTGCACACCTGTACTGTAGTATAGGCACACCTCATGTTAATTCAAAGATATATTTGTTAATATTAGAATTAATGTTACCCACAGAAGATTGCCATGAAACCATATGGTTACCATGGCAACCAAACTTGGACATGAGAAAAAAGATCGCTGATTTTTCATGGAATAATGGTAACGCTGAAACTTTCAAGGAATTACCAACTTTTATGGCATGAAGAAATTTGATCAAAGATGCAGTACATATCTATTTATATTTCTTAACAATTAGATACTAGTAACAATTAACATAACAGTTCAGCATGTTAAATATAATTTCATAATGTACATGTCTATGATTCTTTGTGTACATACAAATTTTACAAGTAATTGACCATCAACTGCACGACCGAACAACGAGAGATGCAACCATACTATCTAACCATAAAATACATGTAAGTATGAATACTGGTAAGTAAAATACAGGTAAGTATATACACTCTAAACAATCGGATAACAATAAATATAACAGTTGAGCATATTAAATAAATTTTGTATGTACATGCATAACACTTGTATATATATATATACATTGACCATATATACATTCACATCTCCTGTTTAAAAATGCACCGATAAATTGAATATCAAGGTGGTTGAAGACCGAAAACAAGAATGCAAAAGGCACATACATGTATGATTGTAAAACCTGTAATGTATAAGTATAACAGAACCCACTATACTGGAAGTTGAGATCACTGACATGATCTATGCACCATTGTACTTGACAAAAATCAAACCGAAAAGAAACTGATGAATACTGTAAACCAAACTGTACTGGCACTGTCCAAGTTGTCTAGTAATACTTCTTGCTGTGGTATACCCGGAAGCACTCTGGAAGGCACAGGTGTTTGCCACAGTCCACACAGCCGTAGAACGTTTGGCGTCGCTTCTCCTGTTCACCTCGTGACACCCGAGCCCAACACACACAGCACCAACTGCGCTTCTCGAATGTGCCCGGGAGACAGCGCCTGGTGAGACGAACATCCACTGGCAACAGACTGGGTCTTCCCTGGCGTACTGATGGAGTGAAGGAGCTGATGAGTGACTCGATGATGGACATTGTGAAGCGGAGGTATGTGAGCTGTTTCCTGGGAGGGACTGGCTGGTGGTTTACTGACTTTTGGAACAAGCGAAACGCGTTGAACTTGGCGAGCTCCATGAAGTAGAAGAACAGTTTTACATGCCACTTGTGCGTTTTCCGGTTCCGTAGATAGTAATGGCAATACTGGTCAGCCAAGTCCACTCCGCCCATGAACGCCGAATAGTCCACGATGGCCTTTGGTGCCGGGAAATTGCTTCGTCCCCACTTGCCATCCTTGCGGACAGTGCGGTCGACCGTAGACATCTCCGATCCATGAAGGGTGGTCAGAAGGTTCACTGCCTTCTTGTCTCGCCAGGACACGGCGACAACCTTGTCCTTCTGGCGAGTGACATGCGAGCCACGCTGCTTCCCCAAAAGCTTGGACTTCTTGGCCATGATGTCTTTAGGCAGGCCTGCCCGGTTGGATCGGACTGTTCCGCATGCCAGGGTCTGCCGGGCCTCGAGGTCTTGGAACAAGAGCGGTGACGTGTAGTAGGAGTCACAATACATGTGATATCCTCTGTCCAGAAGGTCAGCCTGCCCCAAGAGATTCATCACGACCCGATGTGCCAATCCGTGCTCTGTGTTCTCTTGCTTTCCCGTGTAAACAGTCAGCCGGACCACGTACCCACTCCTGGACTCGCTCAGCGCCCAAGCCTTTATGCCCCACTTGTGCGGCTTCATTTGGATGTACTGCTTAAAATGGAGCCGTCCTTTAAAGGGAACCATGACCTCATCGACGCACACTTCCTGGTTTGGGACATATTCCCGACAGAACCTGCGATTGAGCGCGTCATGCAGCCAACGGATCTTCCACAAAGGGTCATAGTTGGGGCTCGACCGTTGTAGCCCGATGTTTGGATCCTCACTCACCAGACATAGGTACCTGTGTAAATACAAGAATGTTTCAAAGTTTTTTGCCATTGGAATAAATTTCTACTCAACTACAGTAATAGTAATATTGTACTAGAACATTTATGTACCATGCAAAACTATACATGTATATTGTGTACCATGAGGCCATCATTATAGCTATACAAACAAATGACAAATCACCATTTAGCAACCTTATAACTTGGTAAATTTATTTCAGTTGATTATGTTTGATAACCAACTTATCTCCATTTTTACACACCGCATGATTATCTGGTAACGATCACGAGACATGGTTCGTCCAAACATAGGTGTCTGCAGCAGCATCGACGTCGACCAGTAGTTGGCTGTCTGTGGCTTCCCGATCACTCCCATCAAGAAACTCAGCCCCAAAAAGGCCTTCATCTCGGGCAGAGTCGGGCGAGTCCATGGAGCCTGGAAAGAAAAAATATCAACTGTAGCACATGGATGACATTTGACACATGAATCATGATCACACAAACAAATAAGACACTACTCTGAATCTACCGACACACAAATGCCAACAAATTTTTTTGTCATTTTATTCCGGTCTAGCACATAATGGGTTAAGTATATAAATCATTCTACATTGTATACTTATTAATTTATATTTTTATATATATCTACTAAATATATATAGGAATTTCTAATTATGTTATATCCAGTATTATATGAATTGTATACGATAGACCTAATTTCAATGATATGAATCTAATGCTATTTCGTTTATTGATCCATATCTACAAATTTGTTTTATATGATAAATTATATCTGCACTTTATGTGTTTAATGTCTTTATGTGTAAATGTCTAATCGTCTAATTATTCATTTACTTATTTATTTATTTATTCATTTATTTAGATAGATCTATACACCAATGGCAATGCCATATTATACTAACTTTGTGTTTTTGAGGATCCTGCCTCCGCTTGGCCTTCGCATTCCTATCGGTTTCCTCTATAAGGTGGTTTATGCTGTCATCCGTGAAAAACAGCTGGAAAAAGGCAGCTGGCTCCTTCTCCTCCTCCAATGTTCTGGTCGGGCCTGGCCTGTGTCGTGGCTTGAAGTCGGGCTTTCTGGGCGGCTGAATACGTCTCGACCATGTGGATGATGTGCTGGCGTCTTGGCTACCATCCTCAGGCTCAGACTCCTGGCCCGCAGTGTCGTTGGCCACTTCTCCACCACGATCGTCGGATTCCGACTCGGACTCACTGCTGTCGTCTGTGCCGCGATCGCCAATCCCGTCAACAGCCAACCGATTTCGAATGGCAGAAAGGGCCACGTTTTCCTCGTCTGAAGAACTAGAGTCTTCATTTTCAGCATCTTCGAGTTCGAAGCGTGTGAGGGCATGTCGTCGAAGCGCAGCGGCCACAGATTCCTCATCAAAACCGTCGAATTCTTCCTCGCTGTCAGAATTGACAGCTCTTGCCGCCATTTTGTTTACATCGACAACGGAAGTTCGCCTGCCAAATTCCCCCCACGCTATAACCACCAATCGCATTGCGCGAAAAAGGCGCGCGTGCGCAAACGCGACCGGAAAATGAACTGCGAAACAGAAACTCGAAATTTTTACTTCACAACGATTTATTTCGAGTGCTTTTCCGTCGATATTCACGACATATAAATATGTTATACATATAACCATCTGCACGTTGCTTGTATGCAACGTCAGGTACGTAGCCGGCGATGCTTGTATGCAACGTCAGGTACCTAAGCGGCGATGCATGTATGCAACGTCAGGCGAGAATGGGTTAATGATATGACCGCTGCTCACATTTAGACTCACATTTACTCATGAACAAAATATACACTCAAGTTTTTCATAAAATTTAAAATCCATAGTATACAATTCAAATACATGTATCAGCATCTCTCATTGCCTTTGATCAATCTGCTGAGTAAATTTTCTGTAGAGGGGACCACTTCGTATCTCAGCAGCACTTGGACGTTCTTCAGGATTTTCCATCAACATTGACTTGATCAACTCAGCCTGGATATGTTTTGAAAAAAGAGCATTAACCTGCATGTACTCATCACAATATAGATTGTAGTTATGACTGCTGGGAGGGAAGTATATTCGCACATCAAAATTATGACATGCATTACCGTTATAATACTATTCCAGTACATTTTATATCTGGTAAAGAGTACAGCATAAAAATCGATGAAAATTCTGAGTAGAATACTGCAGTAACCTTCACAGACTCAACATTTTGGTGAAATTCACTCGGGTATGTACGAAGTTTTTCAAAAGTCTCCAAAACTCGATCTCTCTTTTCTTGGTACTCCATATCATAGAACATCTCGAAGAAGATGAGTCCCAGAGAATAAATATCTGTCTTGTAGGTGTACTCCCCATGATCTTTTTGCTGCAAAAAAGTGTAAATGTTGGCACATGGCTGGAATTGTATATACCTGATGAGAAGTTCATACCTGAATCCCTGTGTAAAAATATATAAAACCATGCAAGTGTGTTTTCCGCAAAAAGAAATCGGTCGAGTTTGGTCTGACGAATGAATTCAGGATGCACAGTCTGAAGAGAACCAATATATTTTTGCGAAAAAACACACAAGCGTGGTTTTTATTTCATCACACACAACTATTCAGACATACATGCAATATTAAATACCGTAGTTATTTTATCATACCGTAGTTATTAGCATTAATAACTAGACGTAAAGGCCTAGAGGCCTTGGGGCATTTCGATACACAACACAATCACAGGTGAACTGTTATTTACTGACAACTCTGCAACCAAAATGATTCTGTAGATACATCCATTTCAATCCAAGACGACGGTTTCTGAGATATAAATGAAAATAAACGAGATATGGCCGAAAATGAAAAATGCCGACTCAGCAAAAAAAAACAAATTGGCCCAGGCACAATTTCACCCAACATACCCCTAAGATATCTTTGTCTAGCACCACGAGTCCAAAAATAACATACGTTTCTTTTAACGATGTATCGTTTCCGAGATATGGCCAAAAATGAAAAATGAAAAAGCAAAAAAAATTTGGCCCAGGATCAAGTTGACCCAACATACCCCTAAGGCATAATTGCCTAGTGCCACGAGTCCGAAAATAACGTCTGTTTCGCTCTACGATGCACCGTTTCCTAGAAATGGCCGAAAATGAAAGACGCCGACTCTGCAAAAAAAACTAGACGCTTCCGGTCGCCTACGACCGCTTGGGTGTATCCCCCGTAGCCCTATCATCTCTGTTGCCCCAAATATATCACTGTCAAGTGTGAAAAACTAGAGCAAGGGCTAAAAAAGATTACCAGAGAAATGTTAAATCCCAAGTCACAACTGTTTTCTTTTCCCCACCAAAACTGCTGCACTGATTTTCCGAGGTTATTGAAGGTCGAATTCAAAATCACCACTGAAATCTCTTTGATCTATCTGTATTAAGTTGAAATTCAAGGTAAAAGTTGACCAAAACTGCATTTCAAGATGACGAAATTGGAGCCAGATAGAACTTTTCGTCATAAGTTATATTTCGACTTATAATATGTGCCAAACATGCTTTCAAGTTGAAATTCAAAGTAAAAGTTGACCAAAACTGCATTTCAAGATGACGAAATTGGAGCCAGATCGAACTTTTCACCATATAAAGTTATATTTTAACTCATAATTTGTGCCAAACATGGTCTCAAGTTGAAATTCAAAGTAAGAGTTGATCAATGTTTTCATAAAAAGCTATTGCGATCAATAATAGACTTAACTAGCAAAAAAATAACGTTAACTTTTTTGGTCACAAACATAAAATCTCTACTGGACAAAGCCTTCACCTTGTTGAGCCCAATAATAAATATTTCTTGTCTTAACTATTTTCATTGTGGTCAATAATAGACTTAACATGTAAAAATAAAGTTAACTTATTCGGTTACACCCAGAAATTTCTACCGGACAAAACCTTAACCTTGTTGAGCTCAATAATAATTGTTTCTCATCTTAACTATTTTTAGTGAGGTCAATAATAGACTTAACTAGCAAAAAAAAATGTTAACTTATTTGGTTACAGACATAAAATGTCTACTGGACAGAATCTTTACCTTGTTGAGCCCAATAATAAATATTTCTTGTCTTAACTATTTTTATTGTGGTCAATAATAGACTAAACTAGTAAAAATAATGTTAACTTATTCAGTACACCCATGAAATCTGTACTGGACATACTTTCACCTTGTTGAGCTTAATAATAAATATTTCTCATCTTAACTATTTTTATTGTGGTCAATAATAGACTTAACTATTTTTATTGTGGTCAATAATAGACTTAACTAGTGAAAATAATGTTAACTTATTCGGTTACACCAATGAAATTTGTACTGGACAGAACATTTACCTTGTTGAGGTTAATAATAAATATTTCTTGTCTTAACTATTTTTATTGTGGTCAATAATAGACTTAACTATTAAAAATAATGTTAACTTATTCAGTTACACCCATGAAATTTGTACTGGACAAAACCTTTACCTTGTTGAGCTTAATAATAAACGTTTCTCGTCTTAACTATTTTTATTGTGGACAATAATAGACTTAACTAATAAAACTAATGTTAACTTATTCAGTAATATTGTCCTGTTTTCACTGAAAACTTCAGTTCTCCATTCTGAACAAGAAACCAGTGTCATTACCTTCCACTGTACAGGCTATTGGAATGATCGTACATGTCAAAATGGATATTTCAAAATTCTGTAATAAGTTAGGCTGTTAACATATTAATATTTATATGATCATTCTAAAAAACGATTGGTTTCGTGTGACAGCCCTTCCCAACAACACTTCCAAATATTATCGAGATTCGTCAAAAATTGCCATCTGTAGAGCGTTCACAAGCCATGTGTCTCAAACAGGCTGTTTTCAATGCAAAATGTGTCCCCAAACGACCCGTTCAGTTGCCACGACAACCAAAATCGATTGGTGTCGGGATCTTACCATAATATATGTGCCTGCAAAAAATAATGGTGATCGGGTGAGAATTGCGGCCTGTAGCGCGTTCACAAGCCATGTGTCTCAAACAGGCTGTTTTCAATGCAAAATGTGTCCCCAAACGACCAATTCAGTTGCCACGGCAACCAAAATCGATTGGTGTCGGGATCTTACCATTATATATGTGCCTGCAAAAAATAATGGTGATCGGGTGAGAATTGCGGCCTGTAGCGCGTTCACAAGAAAATCTCTGCGGACGCGGACGACGAAGCCAAATCCATAGTATCCGCCGAACTTTGTTCGGGGGATACAATTAGCCCCAAGGCTAAGATAGGTTACCGGACAATTTTGGTTTGGCCATGGCAGCATTGGCAGGTAACAGGCCTTGAAATTTACCAATCAAGGTTCGCAGTGTAAAAATATGACCTTGAGATTTACCAATCAAGGTCATCCGTGTGAACTTCGATGTCACCATTACATGTATGTGTGCGGCATTTGATATTCTATATGTTCATAATACAAAGATATATCTGGGTCGAATCGTTTAGGCCGCTCAGGTCAATTTACACAATCCAAGTCAGACATTTGGCACTCAAGGTCATCTGACATCAAGTTCAAGGTCATCATTAGTTGTGCCATATATGTCTTCCTATATGTTCATAATGCAAACATGAGCTCTATCTGCAAGCAAGTCCAAAATTTTGTTCAAAGGGTGAAAATTTTTTTTTGCCCTAGAAATGGCCCAAAATGGATAGTAATGCGATTTGGGGCGAAAAATTTTTTTTTCGCCGACCCGCCAAAAATTCAAAATGGCCGCCACACGGAAACCGGCGAATTTAGGGCAACCAAACTTATATATATCACAGATGTATATGAGGGGAATCTTTTGAAACCAAAAACTCAAAACTGATCAGACAGTTTTTGAGAAAATGGCCGTCAAAGTCCAAAATTGAGCGTCTTTCGACAAAAACGGCCGCCATTTTGAAAAAAATGCGAAAATCAAAAAACAAAAAAATACCTCCTTCTCAAAATATTTTTAGGCATTTTTCTGCAAAATTTCAGAAAGATTCGATCGTTAACTTTAAAGATAAAAATGTTAACGCCGGACGGACGGTTGGATGGACGGACGGACGACGGACGCAACGCCATGCCAATAGGTTATCGGACCAAAGGTCCGGTAACCTAAAAATTTGGCCCACGACCAAGTTCACCCAACAAACCCCTTAGACATGTTTGTCTAGGATGACGAGTCCGAAAATAACGTCCGTTTCGCACTACGAAATTTCGGGTCAAGGTCAAAGTTCATCCATAATACCCCTTAGACATGTTTGCCTAGGTCGACGAGTCTGAAAATAACGTCCGTTTCGCTCTACGACGCACCGTCCGAGATATCGACAAAAACGAAAAATGCCGACTCGGCAAAAAACTTCGGGTCAAGGTCAAAGTTCATCCATAATACCCCTAAGACATGTCTGTCTAGGTCGACGAGTCCGAAAATAACGTCTGTTTCGCTCTACGAAGCACCGTTTCCGAGATATCGACGAAAACGAAAAATGGTCAAAGTTCATCGATAATACTCCCAAGACATGTTTGTCTAGGGCGACGAGTCCGAAAATAACGTCCGTTTCGCTCTACGACGCACGGTTTCTGAGATATGCAGGAAGCCTCAAAGATGAATCAGCAAAAAATTATTTTGACCTCTAGGTCAAAGGTCGTTTGACGGATCGATCCCAAAATCAATAGGGTTCTTCCCTGGTGGCATATGAACCTCCATGCAGATTTCTGCAACTATTGCGTGAATATTTTTCGAGTTATCGTCCGGAAACCAAGTCTCAAAATTAGCCTTGATTTCATCCTCACGGACCTCACGGACCTCGGATCTGGCTCAAAAAGAATAGGGTTCTTCCACATATCATTTCTGACTTGTGGTGAAAATTTGACAAGGATCCATCACGGCAATCTAAAGTTATCGTCCGGAAACCAAAACGGCGGAAGAAGAAAAAAAATTAGCCCAAGGGCTAAGAAAGGTTACCGGACAATATATATTTTAGATATTAGTATTTTGTCCCGTGACTTTTAAAAAACGTCATTGGTCAATTCAAGGACACGATAATATTCGGCATATGTCATTTCTAGTATGTCCACAATTAATTCCTAAGCTGTGAAGTCAATAATAAGCGAGATATTAGCCATTATGTCCTGTGACCTTGAAAATGAGGTCAAAGGTCGAATTCAAGGTCATAGCAATATTCAGCATATATCATTTCCTATATGTTCATAATTGATTCCTAAGCTGTAAAGTCCATAATGAGCAAGCCATTAGCCATTTTGTCCTGTGACCTTGGAAATTAGGTCAAAGGTGAAGTTCAAGGTCATGACAATGTTCAGAATATATCATTTTCTATATGTCCCCAATTGATTGCTAAGCTGTAAAGTCAATAAAAAGCGAGATATTACCCATTTCGTTCTCTGACCTTGAAAATGAGGTCAAAGGTCAAATTCAAGGTCATAGCAATATTCAGCATATATCATTTCCTATATGTTCATAATTGATTCCTAAGCTGTGAAATCGAT
Organism: Terebella lapidaria; assembly: GCA_949152475.1. Lineage (NCBI taxonomy): Eukaryota > Metazoa > Annelida > Polychaeta > Terebellida > Terebellidae > Terebella > Terebella lapidaria. The sequence goes on along the minus strand of OX424563.1, from coordinate 30,389,831 downwards.
AATAAGCGAGATATTAGCTATTTTGTCCTGCGACCTTGAAAAGGAGGTCAAGGTCAAATTCAAGGTCATAGCAATATTCAGCATATATCATTTCCTATATGTTCACAATTGATTGCTAAGCTGTAAAGTGGATAAAAAGCGAGATATCAGCCATTTTGTCCTGTGATCCTGAAAATGAGGTCAAAGGTCAAATTGATAGTCTCGATATTAATCTGCATATATCATTTCCTATATGTCCACAATTGATTCCTAAGCTGTAAAGTCAATAATAAGCGAAATATTAGCCATTTTGAGCTCTGACCTTGAAACTGAGGTCAGAGGTCAAATTCAAGGTCACGATAATATTCAGCATATATCATTTCCTATATGACCACAGTTGCTCCCTAAGCTGTAGAATCGATAATAAATGAGATATTAGCCATTTTGTCCTGTGACTTTGAAAATGAGGTCAAAGGTCAAATTCAAGGTCACAAGAATATTCAGCATATATCATTTCCTATATGTCCACAATTGCTCCCTAAGCTGTAGAATCGATAATAAATGAGATATTAGCCATTTTGTCCTGTGACTTTGAAAATGAGGTCAAAGGTCAAATTCAAGGTCATGACAATAATCTGCATATATCATTTCCTATAAGTTCATAATTGATTCCTACACTGTAAAGTCAATAATAAGCAAGATATTAGCCATTTTGTGCTTTGACCTTGAAACTGAGGTCAGAAGTCAAATTCAAGATCACGAGAATATTCAGCATATATCATTTCCTATATGTCCACAATTGATCCCTAAGCTGTAAAATCGATAATAAGGGAGATATTAGCCATTCTGTGGTGTGACCTTGAAAATGAGGTCAAAGGTCAAATTCAAGGTCATCAGAATATTCGGCATATATCATTTCCTATATGTCCACAATTGGTTCCTAAGCTGTAAAGTCGTTAATAAGCAAGATATTAGACATTTTGTGCTCTGACCTTGAAACCGAGGTCAGAGGTCAAATTCAAGACCCTGAGAATATTCAGCATATATCATTTCCTATATGTCCACAATTGATTCCTATTCTCTAATCTCAATATTAAGTGAGATATTAGGCTTAATGTGTCCCATTGTCAAGCATAGGAGAATTTAACATGGGAAAGTCCCATTTGGGCCGAGTTTGGGCCCAAAATGGCCTACTTCGAGCGATTCAAGGGCAACGAAATTTATACGTGTCACAGGGGTACATATGAGGAGTGTTATGCATTGATAAGAAAAATAGTTACTGAACGGATTCTGAGAAAACGACCGTCAAAGTCCAAAATTGGCCATTTTTCGACGAAAATGGCCCTCTGACCTTGAAACCGAGGTCAGAGGCCAAATTCAAGGTCACCAGAATATTCAGGATATATCATTTCCTATATGTGCACAATTGATTCCTAGTCTCTAATCTCAATATTAAGTGAGATATTAGGCTTAATTGTGTCCCATTATAAAGCATAGGAGAATTTAACATGGGAGAGTCCCATTTGGGCCGAGTTTGGGCCCAAAATGGCCCACTTCGAGCGATTCAAGGGCAACGAAATTTATACATGTCACAGGGGCACATAGGAGGAGTGTTATGCATCAATAAGAAAAAAAGTTACTGATAAGATTTTGAGAAAATGATTGTCAAAGTCCAAAATTGGCCATTTTTCGACGAAAACGGCCGCCATTTTGAAAAAAATTGGAAAATCAGAAAACTAAAAAAAACCTTTCCTGGAAATATTTTTAGTTATTTTTGTGCAAAATTTCAGAAATATTCCATCATAAACTTTAAAGATAAAAATGTGAACGGACGGACGGACGGACGGACGACGGACGACGGACGCCGGACGCAACGCCATGGCAATAGGTTATCGGACCAAAGGTCCGGTAACCTAAAAAAAATAAAACTAGACGTCAAGGCCTAAAGATATAATACTAGATATCGACGAAAATGAAAAATGTCGACAAATTTCGGGTCAAGGTCAAAGTTCATCCATAATACCCGCTAGACATGTTTGTCTAGGGCGACGAGTCCGAAAATACCATCCGTTTCGCTCTACGACGCACCGTTTCCGAGATATCGACGAAAACAAAAACTGCCGACTCGGCAAAAAAATTTCGGGTCAAGGTCAAAGTTCATCAATAATTCGGGTCAAGGTCAAAGTTAATCCATAATACCCCTTAGACATGTTTGTCTAGGGCGACGAGTCCGAAAGTAACATCCGTTTCGCTCTACGACGCACCGTTTCCGAGATATCGACGAAAACGAAAAATGCCGACTCGGCAAAAAAATTTCGGGTCAAGGTCAAAGTTCATCAATAATTCCCCTTAGACATGTTTGTCTAGTGCGACGAGTCCGAAAATAACGTCCGTTTCGCTCTACGACGCACCGTTTCCGAGATATCGACGAAAACGAAAAATGCCGACTCGGCAAAAAAATTTCGGGTCAAGGTCAAAGTTCATCAATAATTCCCCTTAGACATGTTTGTCTAGTGCGACGAGTCCGAAAATAACGTCCGTTTCGCTCTACGACGCACCGTTTCCGAGATATCGACGAAAACGAAAAATGCCGACTCGGCAAAAAAATTTCGAGTCAAGGTCAAAGTTCATCCATAATACCCCTTTGACATGTTTGTCTAGTGCGACGAGTCCGAAAATAACGTCCGTTTCGCTCTACGACGCACCGTTTCCGAGATATCGACGAAAACGAAAAATGCCGACTCGGCAAAAAAATTTCGGGTCAAGGTCAAAGTTCATCCATAATACCCCTTAGACATGTTAGTGCGACGAGTCCGAAAATAACGTCCGTTTCGCTGTACGACGCACCGTTTCCGAGATATCGAAGAAAACGAAAAATGCCGACTCGGCAAAAAAATTTCGGGTCAAGGTCAAAGTTCATCAATAATACCCCTTAGACATGTTTGTCTAGTGCGACGAGTCCGAAAATAACGTCCGTTTCGCTCTACGACGCACCGTTTCCGAGATATCGACGAAAACGAAAAATGCCGACTCGGCAAAAAAATTTTGGGTCAAGGTCAAAGTTCATCCATAATTCCCCTTAGACATGTTTGTCTAGTGCGACGAGTCCGAAAATAACGTCCGTTTCGCTCTACGACGCACCGTTTCCGAGATATCGACGAAAACGAAAAATGCCGACTCGGCAAAAAAATTTCGGGTCAAGGTCAAAGTTCATCCATAATACCCCTTAGACATGTTTGTCTAGTGCGACGAGTCCGAAAATAACGTCCGTTTCGCTCTACGACGCACCGTTTCCGAAATATCGACGAAAACAAAAAATGCCGACTCGGCAAAAAAATTTCGGGTCAAGGTCAAAGTTCATCCATAATACCCCTTAGACATGTTTGTCTAGTGCGACGAGTCCCAAAATAACGTCCGTTTCGCTCTACGACGCACCGTTTCCGAGATAACGACGAAAACGAAAAATGCCGACTCGGCAAAAAAAATTCGGGTCAAGGTCAAAGTTCATCAATAATACCCCTTAGACATGTTTGTCTAGTGCGACGAGTCCGAAAATAACGTCCGTTTCGCTCTACGACGCACCGTTTCCGAGATATCGACGAAAACGAAAAATGCCGACTCGGCAAAAAAATTTCGGGTCAAGGTCAAAGTTCATCCATAATTCCCTGTAGACATGTTTGTCTAGTGCGACGAGTCCGAAAATAACGTCCGTTTCGCTCTACGACGCACCGTTTCCGAGATATCGACGAAAACGAAAAATGCCGACTCGGCAAAAAAATTTCGGGTCAAGGTCAAAGTTCATCCATAATACCCCTTAGACATGTTTGTCTAGTGCGACGAGTCCGAAAATAACGTCCGTTTCGCTCTACGACGCACCGTTTCCGAGATATCGACGAAAACGAAAAATGCCGACTCGGCAAAAAAATTTCGGGTCAAGGTCAAAGTTCATCCATAATACCCCTTAGACATGTTTGTCTAGTGCGACGAGTCCGAAAATAACGTCCGTTTCGCTCTACGACGCACCGTTTCCGAGATATCGACGAAAACGAAAAATGCCGACTCGGCAAAAAAATTTCGGGTCAAGGTCAAAGTTCATCCATAATACCCCTTAGACATGTTTGTCTAGGGCGACGAGTCCGAAAATAACGCTCTACGACGCACCGTTTCCGAGATATGCAGGATGAATGAAGGATGACTCAGCAAAAAATTATTTCGACCTCTAGGTCAAAGGTCGTTTGAGGTATCGATCCCAAAATCAATAGGGTTCTTCCCTGGTGATATATAAACCTCCGTGCAAAATTCTGCAACTATTGCCTGAATATTTTTTGAGTTATCGTCCGGAAACCAAGTTCCTCGATTTCATCCTCACGGACCTCACGGACCTCGGAGCCGGATCAAAAAAAAAAGTACACCCTAGAGATGTTTGTCTAGGGCGACGAGTCCGAAAATAACGTCCGTTTCGCTCTACGACGCACGGTTTCCGAGATATGCAAGAAGCCTCAAGGATGAATCAGCAAAAAATTATTTTGACCTCTAGGTCAAAGGTCGTTTGACGGATCGATCCCAAAATCAATAGGGTTCTTCCCTGGTGGCATATGAACCTCCATGCAGAGTTCTGCAACTATTGCATAAATATTTTTCCAGTTATCGTCCGGAAACCAAGTCTTAAAATTAGCCTTGATTTCATCCTCACGGACCTCACGGACCTCCGATCCGGCTCAAAAAGAATAGGGTTCTTCCTCACATCATTTCTGACTTGCGGTGAAAATTTGACAAGGATCCGTCAAGGCAATCTAAAGTTATCGTCCGGAAACCAAAAGTGGCGGAAGAAGAAAAAAAAAAAAAAAAAAAAAAAAAAAAAAAAAAATTCTGCTAAAACCATAAAGGCATTTCTGCCGAAATGCCTTAATAAATAAAAATTCTGCTAAAACCATGAAGGCATTTCTACCGAAATGCCTTAATAAGGCAGTATTTGGTTAAAACTTGTATCAAATACGGGTACATACCATTTCAGGACTCCTGTATAAATAGTGTCCAAGTCCTGGCGTAAACTCAATTGGCTGATGATCTTCATCAAATAGACTCCTTGCCAGACCGAAATCCCCAATCTTTAGAACTTCATTGCCATCATCACGTTTTTTAAAAAATACATTGTTGGGCTGAAATAAATTAACGCATAAACCCAATAATTACTAATGCAAGTGCTCAAAATTGTAATTTTACTAAAATGCATATTTAGCATCACTGTCATCAGAAACCCATAAGAGAGAGAAACATGCAAGTGAAAAACACGGTTTTCTGTTGTTTTGAGAACTGTAAAATATTATGTCAGAATCACAAATGTAGAATCATTTTTGGTCCACCTTGAACAAGAACATCTCCTCTACAGGATGTTAGCATTGGTTAAGGCAGATTATGTCCTTACTAGGCCACAATATGGTGTTAATTAGCCCCCCAGTCAGCAAATTTTCTGCCTATTTCCCCATGTGTCGTACCGTCATGAATCTTGGCTGAGTTCTAGAGCCCTCCCCTCATGCGAATTGAATCAACAATACTCCATGTGCCTGCTGCTGGTCTGCCTAAGTCCACGTGCTCCAGACACACGTGGAAGGAGAAACAAGAGGTAGCCCCCCCCCCCCCCCTCACTGGAAAGGTTTCATTGCTGAAATTTTGTATGGCCCACTCTCCACTCAAAGGTGTAATTACATCGGGTGGTATTGAGACCAGCAACGTTGAAGGTTTGAATGTGTTACTTAGATGCAGAGGGATATCTCTACTTGACTAGGCTGTCTGATAGACTGATGACAGCTAAGGTGATACAATGGGTTCAGTCTGCCACAGCAGTACAGTGTAAAACATTCCTCAATGTGGATCACACAAAGCATGTGGAACAGTGCAGCCCCCTGAAATCTGGATGGTGACCATCGCTGCTACCAGTACCTCACACAGATACCACTCACTTGTACATGTACTTGCAAAACTCTGTGGCTTCCAAAATATTGAAGTATGAAATGAATCTGCGAGACACTAAATATGTTACATATTCCCTGATGACTCTTGTTCACATCAGAAATACATAAGACCATACATAAGACCATAAATAAGACCATACATACGTTCTTATGTATTTCTGTGCACATTCTAATGGTCTGTATTGAATTCGGGCCTCACGTACAGACCCTAAGAACAATGGGTTTCATACTATTATAATTTCTGACCAGTAGTGAAAAATTCCTTGAAGGCATTCTCAAACACGGTGGGGGCGGGGCCTTGGAAGGATTGAAGAACAGAACATCTATGCCATGCCTTAATCAAGGTACATGTAGATAAATGCCAGTGAGCATATAATTTGTGTTAGTCTGATTAGATACCCGCCCCCAACCCCATGACCTGAACCTGACCTGGTTATGGGAAGATCCAGAGTCATTAGCAGTGGCAGTAGTCGGATCACGCAAATACTCTCAGCTTTACACTCAAGTGATTTATTGCAGGAGGTTGGAGGGATTCGGCAGATCATGTGCAAACACTACAATAATATTCACGGAATCAGTTTGCCACGTTCAGAAAAGGAAGGACATGCCCTCGTTTACCAGCCAAATTTGATATCCATGTAAAAAATTAGCCCAATGGGCTAGAAAGGTTACCGGAGAAATATACAGAGTTAAGCCGAGAAAGTTGAAGGTCAAATTCAAGGTGACCACTGAAATCGCCATATCTCTAACCGTGAAAATGGGATCAAAGGTTAAATTCTAGATCACCAAACTATTCAGCATACATCATTTCCTATATGTTCACTATGGACCCCTAAGATGTAAATTTGATAATAAGCGAGATATAAGCCATTTTGTAATCTGACTTTGAAAATAAAATGACTGAACTTGAAATTTAGGTCAAAGGTCAAATTCAATATCATTAAAATATTCAGAATATATCATTTCCTATATGTTCACAATTGATTCCTAAGCTGTAAAGTCGATAATAAGCAAGATATTAGCCATTTTGTCCTGTGACCTTGGAAATGAGGTCAAAGGTCAAATTCAAGGTCATGAGGATATTCAGCATATATCATTTCCTATATGTTCACAATTGATTCCTAAGCTGTAAAGTCGATAATAAGCGAGATATTAGCAATTTTGTCCTGTGACCTTGGAAATGAGGTCAAAGGTCAAATTCAAGGTCATGAGAATATTCAGCATATATCATTTCCTATATGTTCACAATTGATACCTAAGCTGTAAAGTCGATAATAAGCAAGATATTAGCCATTTTATCATGTGACCTTGAAAATGAAATCAAAGGTCAAATTCAGGGTCATGAGAATTTTCAGCATATATCATTTCCTATATGTTCACAATTGATTCCTAAGCTGTAAAGTCGCTAATAAGCAAGATATTGGCCATTTTGTCCTGTGACCTTGAAAATGAGGTCAAAGGTCAAATTCAAGGTCACGAGAATATTCAGCATATATCATTTCCTATATGTTCACAATTGATTCCTGAGCTGTAAAGTCGATAATAAGCGAGATATTAGCAATTTTGTCCTGTGACCTTGGAAATGAGGTCAGAGGTCAAATTCAAGGTCACGAAAATATTCAGCATAAATCATTTCCTATATGTTCACAATTGATTCCTAAACTGTAAAGTCGATAATAAGCGAGATATTAGCCATTTTGTCATGTGACCTTGAAAATGAGGTCAAAGGTCAAAGTCAAGGTCACGAGAATATTCAGCATATATCATTTCCTATATGTTCACAATTGATTCCTAAGCTGTAAAGTCGATAATAAGCGAGATATTAGTCATTTTGTCCTGTGACCTTGAAAATGAGGTCAAAGGTCAAATTCAAGGTCACGAGAATATTCAGCATATATCATTTCCTATATGTCCACAATTGATTCCTAGTCTCTAATCTCAATATTAAGTGAGATATTAGGCTTTAATGTGTCCCATTATAAAGCATAGGAGAATTTAACATGGGAAAGTCCAATTTGGGCCGAGTTTGGGCCCAAAATGGCCCACTTCGAGCGATTCAAGCGCAACGAAATTCATAGACATCATAGGAGTACATATGAGGAGTGTTATGTATCAAAAAGAAAAAAAGTTACTGAACAGATTTTGAGAAAATGGCCGCCAAAATCCAAAATCAGGCATTTTTCATCGAAAACGGCCGCCATTTTTAAAAAAATGTGAAAATCAAAAAACTAAAAAATACCTCCTTCTTGAATTATTTTTAAGTATTTTTGTGCAAAATTTCAGAAAAATTCGCCCGTAAACAAAAAAGATAAAATTAGCCCAAGGGCTAAGAAAGGTTACCGGACAATATACATTTTAGATATTAGCCTTTTGTCCAGTGACCTTGAAAATAAAGTCACTGATAAATTCAAGGTCATGAAATTTTCAACAAATATATCACTTCTAGTATGTCCACAATAAATTCCTAAGCTGTAAAGTCGATAATAAGTGAGACATTAGCAATTCTGTGATGTGACCTTGAAAATGAGGTCAAAGTTCAAGTTCAAGGTTATGAAAATATTCAGTATATATCATTCCTCTATATTCGCAATTGATTCCTATGCTGTAAATGTAAGTATCAATCTATTACCACCAATACAATCAGATTTTGATGATGCCAATAAGAAACGTAAAATACTACATTTTGCAATAGAAACAAACAAAGCCCGACCAAATAGTTTATCCAAAGACACACTGGCGTCTTCAGGGGCAGACAATGTGTTAAATGTAGTTGTTTCTACTGTACACCAGATGGATGTAAGTATCAATCTATTACCACCAGGGATTAGTATACAACTGCCCAACAACCTATGAAAATAATTTAGAAATCCGAATCTAACCCCATGGAATAGATACATGACAAGTACAAAAGTACCCAATCACAAGCCCGAAGGCTACTGAGTTGATGGTATCCTCGGGGACAGATTTAACGTCCGCCAGCAGTGACACCGACTCAGTGGTACAAATGTAAGTATCAATCTATTACCACCAATACAATCAAATTCTGATGATGCCAATAAGAAAGGTAAAATACAACATTTTGCAATAGAAACAAAGCCCGACCAAATAGTTTATCCAAAGACACACTGGCGTCATCAGGGGCAGATGTAAAGATGATAATAAGCGACATATTAGCCATTTTGTTCTCTGACCTTGAAAATGAGATCAAAGGTCAAATTCTAGATCACCAAAATATTCAGCATACATCATTTCCTATATGTTCACTATGGACCCCTAAGCTGTAAATTTGATAATAAGCGAGATATACTGTAAACCCATTTATGTTCGCTCCCATTAAAGTTCGCGTTTTTGAAATATTGACTGTTCGCTAACCATTTAAGTTCGTGTTTTGTTTATTTTTACATCAATTTCAATGGAACTTTTAAAGTTTGCGATCCATTAAAGTTCGCTATTTTGTTAAAAACGCGAAATCCGCAAAATAAAAGGGTAGCGAACATTAACGGGTTTACAGTAAGCCATTTTGTATTCTGACCTTGAAAATAAAATGATTAACCTTGAAATTTAGGTCAAGGGTCAAATTCAAGGTCACTAGAATATTCAGCATATATCATTTCCTATATGTTCACAATTGATTCCTAAGCTGCAAAGTCGCTAATAAGCAAGATATTGGCCATTTTGTCCTGTGACCTTGAAAATGAGGTCAAAGGTCAAATTCAAGGTCACGAGAATATTCAGCATATATCATTTCCTATATGTTCACAATTGATTCCTAAGCCGTAAAGTCGATAATAAGCGAGATATTAGCAATTTTGTTCTGTGACCTTGGAAATGAGGTCAAAGGTCAAATTCAAGGTCACGAGAATATTCAGCATATATCATTTCCTATATGTTCACAATTGATTCCTAAGCCGTAAAGTCGATAATAAGCGAGATATTAGCAATTTTGTGCTATGACCTTGAAAATAAGGTCAAAGTTCAAATTTGAGGTCATCAGAATATTCAGCGTATATCCTTTCCTGTATGTCCATATTTGATTCCTAAGCTGTAAAGTCGATAATAAGCGAGATATTAGCCATTTTGTCCCGTGACCTTGAAAATGAGGTCAAAGGTCAAATTCAAGGTCACGTGAATATTCAGCATATATCATTTCCTACATGTCCACAATTGATCACTAAGCTGTAAAATCGATAATAAGTGAGATATTAGCCATTTTGTCCCGTGACCTTGAAAATGAGGTCGAAGGTCAAATTCAAGGTCATGACAATAATCTGCATAGATCATTTCCTATATGTTCATAATTGATTCCTAAGCTGTAAAGTCGATAAGAAGTGAGATATTAGCCATTTTGTCCTGTGACCTTGAAAATGAGGTCAAAGGTCAAATTCGAGGTCATCAGAATATTCGGTATATATCATTTCTTATATGTGCACAATTGATTTCTAAGCTGTAAAGTCGATAATAAGCGAGATATTAGCCATTTTGTTCTTTGACCTTGAAACTGAGGTCAGAGGTCAAACTCAAGGTCACGAGAATATTCAGCATATATCATTTCCTATATGTCCACAATTGATTCCTAGTCTCTAATCTCAATATTAAGTGAGATATAAGGCATAATGTGTCCCATTATAAAGCATAGGAAAATTTAACATGGGAAAGTCCCATTTGGGCCAAGTTTGGCCCAAAATGGCCCACTTCGAGCGATTCAAGCGCAACGAAACTTATACACATCACAGGAGTACATACGAGGAGTGTTGTGTATCAAAAAGAAAAAAAGTTACTGAACAGTTTTTGAGAAAATGGCCGCCAAAGTCCAAAATCAGGCATTTTTCGTTGAAAACGGCCGCCATTTTGAAAAAAATGCGAAAATCGAAAAACAAAAAAAAACCATTCCTTGAAATATTTTTAGGTATTTTTGTGCCAAATTTCAGAAAGATTCGATCATATACTTTAAAGATAAAAATGTGAACGGACGACGGACGGACAGACGGACGGACGGACGACGGACGACGGACGCAACGCCATGCCAATAGGTTATCGGACCATAGGTCCGGTAACCTAAAAATGTGGACGACGACGACGACGGACGACGGACGACGACGGACGCCGGACGACGGACGCAACGCCATGCCAATAGGTTATCGGACCATAGGTCCGGTAACCTAAAAATTAGGCCAAGGGCCAAAGATAGGTTACCGGACAATGTTTAATATTTTAGGTGTTAGCCAGGTCACTGGTTGAATTCAAGGTCAAGAGAATATTCAGCATATATAACATTAAGCATATATCATGTCCACAGTTGATTGCTAAGCTGTAAGTTCAATAATCAGAGAGATATTAGCAATTTTATGCTGTAGCCTTGAAAATGAAGGGGCAAAGGTCAAATTCAAGGTCATCAAAATATTCAGTGTATATCATTTTCTATATCATGTATATCATGTCCACAATTGATTCCCAAGCCATACAGTCAATAGAGGAGCAAGATATGAGCCAGTTTGTCCTTGGACCTTGGAAATGAGGTCAGAGGTCAAATTCAAGGTCAAGAGAATATTCAGCATATATCATTTCCTATATGTCCACAATTGATTCCTAAGCTGTAAAATTGATAATAAGTGAGATATTAGCCATTTTGTCCTGTGACCTTGAAAATGAGGTCAAAGGTCAAATTCAAGGTCATGACAATAATCTGCATATATCATTTCCTATATGTTCATAATTGATTGCTAAGCTGTAAAGTTGATAATAAGCGAGATATAAGCCATTTTGTCCTGTGACCTTGAAAATGAGGTCGAAGGTCAAATTCAAGGTCATCAGAATATTCAGCATATATCATTTCCTATATGTCCACAATTGATTCCTAAGCTGTAGAGTCGATAATAAGCGAGATATAAGCCATTTTGTGCTCTGACCTTGAATCTGAGGTCAGAGGTCAAATTCAAGGTCACGAGAATATTCAGAATATATCATTTCCTATATATCCACAATTGATTCCTAAGCTGTAGAGTCGATAATAAGCGAGATATAAGCCATTTTGTGCTCTGACCTTGAAAGTGAGGTCAGAGGTCAAATTCAAGGTCACGAGAATATTCAGCATATATCATTTCCTATAGGTCCACAATTGATTCCTAGTCTCTAATCTCAATATCAAGTGAGATATTAAGCATAATGTGTCCCATTATAAAGCATAGGAGAATTTAACATGGGAAAGTCCCATTTGAGCCGAGTTTGGGCCAAAATGGCCCACTTCGAGCGATTCAAGCGCAACGAAATTTATAGACATCATAGGAGTACATATGAGGAGTGTTATTTATCAAAAAGAAAAAAAGTTACTGAACAGATTTTGAGAAAATGGCCGCCAAAGTCCAAAATCAGGCATTTTTCGTCGAAAACGGCCGCCATTTTGAAAAAAATGCGAAAATCAAAAATTAGCCCAATGGGCTAGTAAGGTTACCGGAGAAATATACAGAGTTAAGCCGAGAAAGTTGAAAGTCAAATTCAAGGTGACCACTGAAATCGCCATATCTCTAACCGTGAAAATGGGATCAAAGGTTAAATTCTAGATCACCAAACTATTCAGCATACATAATTTCCTATATGTTCACTATGGACCCCTAAGCTGTAAATTTGATAATAAGCGAGATATAAGCCATTTTGTAATCTGACTTTGAAAATAAAATGACTGACCTTGAAATTTAGATCAAAGGTCAAATTCAAGGTCATGAGAATTTTCAGCATATATCATTTCCTATGTGTTCACAATTAATTCCTAAGCTGTAAAGTCGCTAATAAGCAAGATATTGGCCATTTTGTCCTGTGACCTTGAAAATAGGTCAAAGGTCAAATTCAAGGTCACGAGCATTTTCAGCATATATCATTTCCTATATGTTCACAATTGATTCCTAAGCTGTAAAGTCGCTAATAAGCAAGATATTGGCCATTTTGTCCTGTGACCTTGGAAATAGGTCAAAGGTCAAATTCAAGGTCACGAGCATTTTCAGCATATATCATTTCCTATATGTTCACAATTGATTCCTAAGCTGTAAAGTCGCTAATAAGCAAGATATTGGCTATTTTGTCCTGTCACCTTGAAAATGAGGTCAAAGGTCAAATTCAAGGTCACGAGAATATTCAGCATATATCATTTCCCATATGTTCACAATTGATTCCTAAGCTGTCAAGTGTTAATAAGCGAGACATCAGCAATTTTGTCCTGTGACCTTGGAAATGAGGTCAAAGGTCAAATTCAAGGTCATGAGAATATTCTGCGTATATCATTTCCTATATGTTCACAATTGATTCCTAAGCTGTAAAGTCGATAATAAGCGAGATCTTAGCTATTTTGTCATGTGACCTTCAAAATGAGGTCAAAGGTCAAATTCAAGGTCATGAGAATTTTCAGCATATATCTTTTCCTATATGTTCACAGTTGATTTCTAAGCTGTTAAGTCGCTTATAAGCAAAATATTGGCCATTTTATCTTGTGACCTTGAAAATGAGGTCAAAGGTCAAATTCAAGGTCACGAGAATTTTCAGCATATATCATTTCCTATATGTTCACAATTGATTCCTAAGCTGTAAAGTCGCTAATAAGCAAGATATTGGCCAATTTGTCCTGTGACCTTGAAAATGAGGTCAAAGGTCAAATTCAAGGTCATGAGAATATTCAGCATATATCATTTCCTATATGTTTACAATTGATTCCCAAGCTGTAAAGTCGATAATAAGCGATATTAGCAATTTTGTCCTGTGACCTTGGAAATGAGGTCAGGGTCAAATTCAAGGTCATGAAAATATTCAGAATATATCATTTCCTATATGTTCACAATTGATTCCTAAACTGTAAAGACGATAATAAGCGAGATATTAGCCATTTTGTCATGTGACCTTGAAAATGAGGTCAAAGGTCAAATTCAAGGTCACGAGAATATTCAGCATATATCATTTCCTATATGTTCACAATTGATTCCTAAGCTGTAAAGTCGATAATAAGCGAGATATTAGCCATTTTGTCCTGTGACCTTGAAAATGAGGTCAAAGGTCAAATTCAAGGTCACGAGAATTTTCAGCATATATCATTTCCTATATGTTCACAATTGATTCCTAAGCTGTCAAGTCAATAATAAGCGAGATATTAGCCATTTTGTCCTGTGACCTTGAAAATGAGGTCAAAGGTCAAATTCAAGGTCACGAGAATTTTCAGCATATATCATTTCCTATATGTTCACAATCGATTCCTAAGCTGTAAAGTCGCTAATAAGCAAGATATTGGCCATTTTGTCCTGTGACCTTGAAAATGAGGTCAAAGCTCAAATTCAAGGCCACGAGAATATTCAGCATATATCATTTCCTATATGTTCACAATTGTTTCCTAAGCTGTAAAGTCGATAATAAGCGAGATATTAGCAATTTTGTCCTGCGACCTTGGAAATGAGGTCAAAGGTCAAATTCAAGGTCACGAAAATATTCAGCATATATCATTTCCTATATGTTCACAATTGATTCCTAAACTGTAAAGTCGATAATAAGCGAGATATTAGCCATTTTGTCATGTGACCTTGAAAATGAGGTCAAAGGTCAAATTCAAGGTCACAAGAATATTCAGCATATATCATTTCCTATATGTTCACAACTGATTCCTAAGCTGTAAAGTCGATAATAAGCGAGATATTAGCCATTTTGTCCTGTGACCTTGAAAATGAGGTCAAAAGTAAAATTCAAGGTCACGAGAATATTCAGTATATATCATTTCCTATATGTCCACAATTCATTCCTAGTCTCTAATTTCAATATTAAGTGAGATATTAGGCTTAATGTGTCCCATTATAAAGCATAGGAGAATTTAACATGGGAAAGTCCCATTTGGGCTGAGTTTGGGCCCAAAATGGCCCACTTCGAGCGATTCAAGGGCAACGAAATTTATACATGTCACAGGGGTACATAGGAGGAGTGTCATGCATCAATAAGAAAAAAAGTTACTGAACAGATTTTGAGAAAACGACCGTCGAAGTCTAAAATTGGCCATTTTTCGACGAAAACGGCCGCTCTGACCTTGAAACCAAGGTCAGAGGTCAAATTCAAGGTCACGACAATATTCAGCATATATCATTTCCTATATGTCCACAATTGATTCCTAGTCTCTAATCTCAATATTAAGTGAGATATTAGGCTTTAATGTGTACCATTATAAAGCATAGGAGAATTTAACATGGGAAAGTCCCATTTGGGCCGAGCTTGGGCCAAAATGGCCCACTTCGAGCGATTCAAGCGCAACGAAATTTATAGACATCATAGAAGTACATATGAGGAGTCTTATGTATCAAAGAGAAAAAAAGTTACTGAACAGATTTTGAGAAAATTGCCGCCAAAGTCCAAAATCAGGCCTTTTTCGTCGCAAACGGCCGCCATTTTGAAGAAAAAGCGAAAATCAAAAAACTAAAAAATACCTCCTTCTTGAATTATTTTTAAGTATTTTTCTGCAAAATTTCAGAGAAATTCGCCCGTAAACAAAAAAGATAAAAATGTGGACGACGACGACGACGACGACGGACGACGGACGACGGATGCAACGCCATGCCAATAGGTTATCGGACCATAGGTCCGGTAACCTAAAAACTAAAAAATAGCTCCTTCTTGAATTATTTTTAAGTATTTTTATGCAAAATTTCAGAAAGATTCAACCGTAAACAAAAAAGATAAAATTAGCCCAAAGGCTTAGATAGGTTACCGAACAATTTTGGTTTGGCCATGGCAGCATTGGCAGGTAACAGTCCTTTTACCAATCAAGGTTCGCAGTGTAAACATATGACCTTGGGATTTACCGATCAAGGTCATCCGTATGAACTTCGATGTTACCATTACATGTATGTGTGCGGCATTTGATATTCTATATTTTGGGTGGAATCGTTTAGGCCGCTCAGGTCAATTTACACATTCCAAGTCAGACATTTGGCACTCAAGGTCATCTGACGTCAAGTTCAAGGTCATCATTAGTTGTGCCATATATGTCTTCCTATATGTTCATAATGCAAACATGAGCTCTATCTGCAAGCATTTTTTGACCCCAAAATGGCTGTTTTGACCTTTCAAGGTCATCGAAGGTCAAATTCAAGGTCACCACACAAGTCGCCGTATATGACTTCCCATTTGAAAGTGCCAATTTCTAAGCTCTATCTTTAAGCGTTCTATGAGTACAGTCCGAACAGCTCCCATTTTGAAGGAAAAAAGTGCCCAAAATTTTCTAAGTCCAAAATTTTTTTCAAAGGGTGAAAATTTTTTTTTGCTTAGAAATGGCCCAAAATGGATAGTAATGCGATTTGGGGTGAAAAAATTTTTTTTCGCCGACTCGTCAAAAATTCAAAATGGCCGCCACACTGAGATCGGCGATTCAAGGGCAACAAAACTTATACACGTCACAGAGGTATATAAGAGGAATCTTCTTAAGCAAAAATCTCAAAACTGATCAGAGAGTTTTTGAGAAAATACAGACCAGGTGCAAATTTGAGCGTTTTTCGACCCAAAAATGGCTGTTTTGACCTTTCAAGGTCATCCAAGGTCAAATTCAAGGTCACCACACAAGTCGCCATATATGACTTCCCATTTGAAAGTGCCAATTTCTAAGCTCTATCTTCAAGTGTTCTATGAGTACAGTCCGGACAGCTCCCATTATGAAGGAAAAAAGTGCCGAAAATTTTCCAAGTCCAAAATTTTTTTCAAAGGGTGAAAATTTTTTTTTGCCCTAGAAATGGCCCAAAATGGATAGTAATGCGATTTGGGGCGGCAAATTTTTTTTTCGCCGACCCGCCAAAAATTCAAAATGGCCGCCACACGGAAACCGGCGAATTTACAGCAACCAAACTTATACATATCACAGAGGTATATGAGGGGAATCTTTTGAAACCAAAAACTCAAAACTGATCAGACAGTTTTTGAGAAAATGGCGGTCAAAGTCCAAAATTGAGCGTTTTTCGACAAAAACGGCCGCCATTTTGAAAAAAATGCGAAAATCAAAAAACAAAAAAATACCTCCTTCTCAAAATATTTTTAGGCATTTTTGTGCAAAATTTCAGAAAGATTCGATCGTTAACTTTAAAGATAAAAATGTTAACGCCGGACGGACGGACGGACGGACGGACGGCTAGACGGACGGACGGCGGACGCAACGCCATGCCAATAGGTTATCGGACCAAAGGTCCGGTAACCTAAAAATGTGGACGACGACGACGGACGACGGACGCAACGCCATGCCAATAGGTTATCGGACCATAGGTCCGGTAACCTAAAAATATTCAAATACATACATGTATGAGAGCTGCATATTTTCACTTCCACAAGCCATGTACATATACTGCTTTTTACTCAGAAAGAATTCTACCCTATGGATGTTAGGGGTACGGACTGGTATTTGTCCATATATCATACATCTATGCACTTCCATCAATCGGTAACTTTTATAGTTCTTCCAGACTCAGTCAAACTCCTTCTTCAGAACAGGCCCTGTGTAGCCTGTTCAACTTCATTCTATAAACATGCACAGCTAAACTTAATAGAGTGTGGCTGTTCTGGTAGTTCTATGTCCTGTAAATCGACTAGTGGGGTGGAGGGGGCTGTCATAAATCTTCGGTTTAATGGCTTTACAATGTCTTCCCAAGTGAAAACAAAATTAACATACGAAAATACTGTGCAGACTTATGGGAAATATACTTCAACCAATGAGACTGCTTTCTGGATGTCATTATATTATTATTCATGAGTATTGATCGGGGCTCTTCAGGACCTCATACCCATACACACACATGCCTGACATGACTGGAAAGAGAGTTGAAATTGTGTTGAGAGCGGCTTCATTGGAGGCCTATTATGATAAGAACAAAATTATATTGAACTAATTTGAATAGCTACCATTCTAGAGAAAGCTTTTGGCTTCAAGTACACATAAAACATGTTTTGATGTGATGTTTTGAGCCAGAGTTAGTTGGGTTTGAAAACAGCCTATTTCAGTGAAAAATAGTTGCATGTTTC
This sequence comes from Terebella lapidaria, assembly GCA_949152475.1. NCBI lineage: Eukaryota > Metazoa > Annelida > Polychaeta > Terebellida > Terebellidae > Terebella > Terebella lapidaria. Next base: position 30,371,865 of record OX424563.1, on the reverse strand, counting down.
TCTCTTATGGGTTTCTGCTGTCATGTACTAACACTGACTCACATTTATGTACCTTAAACGAAAATCAAAGATCACAATCGATCAAAACATATATAGTGATTTATGAATCTTACAGTTACAGTTGGTTTGTGATCATAATTATTTTCGATTTAAGAGTACCTTTAAATCTCTATGCATCACGCCCTCTCTGTGTATATACTCTATAGCATCGACGAGCTGGACGAAGGTTCTGGGAACATCCAGCTGCTTCCTATTGACACCCAGCAGCCGGCCCTGGAGAGTGTGCTTATCTGAATTATCTGTTTCCTCCAAGTTCCTACAGACACCGTGTTTACAGAGTTCCATCTGTATGAATAAGTAGCTTTCAGCCTCTCCTCCTTGTACCTGAAGACTATGAAGAGACAAATACATGAATTTTTGTTGATGAGTATTTCATTTTCCTGTTTTTGTTTTTCAAATTATCACTGATAATTGTATCTGAAGTCGGTATGTTCCAGATTGCGCCAAAAACTGACATCAGAGATCATTTTTGATTTGATGTCAAGACTTAGAGATGCTTCGGGGCATTTTGACTGAATTAGTGACTTCAATGATACAAACACAGTTAAATATATACACCAGTTATTTCGTAAAAGAGAGAAAAATGAATTTGATGCAAATATTCGTTTCTCAACAGTATTCGCTGCATACCTCATCTTACTATCAGCTGCAAATCCGGGTATTCTTGAAGAGCTGCTGTTTGCCACAGCTGTAAGTTTGCTGCTTGGTGAAGCATCCAGATCTGAGCCACTGCCGAGTTCTCTTTCCTTGGCTTCCATCCATTTTGGAGTGAACCTCTTAATCCAGCAATCGTTATATTTTACAATATTTTTGTGGTCTAGTTTTGCCAAAATTTCCACCTCTCTCCTGCATCTTTCACTTGTCCTGTCAGTTTTATTCCTGTAAAATTATAAAAGAACATTATGTAGTAATTCATTGCTATAGGAATGGTCCTGGTAAATTCTATGCACAATCCATTGATACACACATTTTGACTAGCTTTACAGCACAACTTTTGCCATCTTTGTCAGCACGAAGCACTATTCCAAATGCTCCACGACCGATGATACATGTATTTAAGTTCTGAAATCCCATCAGTAACCTGCACAGTACAGAAAAAAATTTATTGAAAATTAACAATGATACTCAATTTCACTTACAAGTATAGTGCTGTACATTTATGAACTCCAAAGGAAAAATTCCACACAGAAAGGAAATATGGTTTAGTTTATCAACATTATGACGTAAACAATTAGGTAGGTGACTTACTCAGTATCTCTATCATCATTTGGAGGAGACAGTAAACCATCCATCCCGTCATTCGCATCAAATACTTCTGAAATAGCATCAAGTTTCCTTTTCAGCGATGACCTTGTTCTTGTCTCTTCTATCTGTTGTTGTCCAGATGTCTCACCATCTTCTTCTGAATCATAGACTTCTGCGCTTGAAGTGACCGGCTCCATACTCTGATAGTCGCTGTCAGACTCCTCAAGCTGCTGCTGTCTTCCCTCACTTCCCATTTGGGATGGATGGGAACTCTGGCTGTCCATTCGTGCCGGTAATGACCGAGTCTGATTGGATCTATTGCCATCATCCATCTCGGCAGTAGGCCGATCTCCTGCTTCGTTCTGCATGTTCTGTGACATATGCGTGACAATCTGAAACAGAAATTCAAAATCTATTTAGATCTAGATCTAGTGGTTTTTAGGCTTTGAAAAGGAAGTTTTAAGTTATTAACATAGGGCCAAGGGCGACCAGAATATTGCATCAAACTGATATACATGTAGATAGGTGTATGTGGTGCATAGATCTCATTATCATGTACACGAGCATGTACACTAAGCTCTATCCTCAAGTTCTGTCGCTATGAATCAATTCCCACATTCAATGTGGAGTTTTTGAAGGATGCACCATGCATATATATTATGTGACTTCCCAATTGATATTCATACTGTATTTATACCTCAATATTGAAACATCAAGGTTATCCAACATCTTCCCCGCAAAACTGTCTCACCCTCAAATTCGCGAAACTTTATCCCATGCGAAATTTACCCATTTACAGTACCTCTTACCGTATTTATTCAATGAGTTCGAACAGCTAAAAATAATTAAATTTTGAAATGTTCGAATTATTAGATTCACGATAAAATCACCCCTCAAAACATAAAAACCAACTAGACGTCAAGGCCTAAAGATGCCTTGGAGGCATTTCGGTGTTAGGACTAATTCTTAATATTTAAAACATGTTCGCCATGGGCTCTACGACACATCGTTTCCGAGATATGGACGAAAAATGAAAAATGTCCACTTGGCAAAAATTAGCCCAATGGGCTAGAAAGGTTACCGGAGAAATATACAGAGTTAAGCCGAGAAAGTTGGAGGTCAAATTCAAGGTGACCACTGAAATCGCCATATCTCTAACCTTGAAAATGGGATCAAAGGTTAAATTCTAGATCACCAAACTATTCAGCATACATCATTTCCTTTATGTTCACTATGAACCCCTAAGCTGTAAATTTGATAATAAGCGAGATATAAGCCATTTTGTAATCTGACTTTGAAAATAAAATGACTGACCTTGAAATTTAGGTCAAAGGTCAAATTCAAGGTCACTAGAATATTCAGCATATAACATTTCCTATATGTTCACAATTGATTCCTAAGCTGTAAAGTCGATAATAAGCAAGATATTGGCCATTTTGTCCTGTGACCTTGAAAATGAGGTCAAAGGTCAAATTCAAGGTCACGAGAATATTCAGCATATATCATTTCCTATATGTTCACAATTGATTCCTAAGCTGTAAAGTCGATAATAAGCGAGATATTAGCAATTTTGTCCTGTGACCTTGGAAATGAGGTCAAAGGTCAAATTCAAGGTCACGAGAATATTCAGCATATATCATTTCCTATATGTTCACAATTGATTCCTAAGCTGCTGTAGTCGATAATAAGCGAGATATTAGCCATTTTGTCATGTGACCTTGAAAATGAGGTCAAAGGTCAAATTCAAGGTCATGAGAATTTTCAGCATATATCATTTCCTAAATGTTCACAATTGATTCCTAAGCTGTAAAGTCGCTAATAAGCAAGATATTGGCCATTTTGTCCTGTGACCTTGAAAATGAGGTCAAAGGTCAAACTCAAGGTCACGAGAATTTTCAGCATATATCATTTCCTATATGTTCACAATTGATTCCTAAGCTGTAAAGTCGCAAATAAGCAAGATATTGGCCATTTTGTCCTGTGACCTTGGAAATGAGGTCAAAGGTCAAATTCAAAATCACGAGAATATTCAGCATATATTATTTCCTATATGTTCACAATTGATTCCTAAGCTGTAAAGTCGATAATAAGCGAGATATTAGCAATTTTGTCCTGTGACCTTGGAAATGAGGCCAAAGGTCAAATTCAAGGTCACAAAAATATTCAGCATATATCATTTCCTATATGTTCACAATTGATTCCTAAGCTGTAAAGTCGATAATAAGCGAGATATTAGCAATTTTGTCCTGTGACCTTGAAAATGAGGTCAAAGGTCAAATTCAAGGTCACGAGAATATTCAGCATATATTATTTCCTATATGTTCACAATCGATTCCTAAGCTGTAAAGTCGATAATAAGCGAGATATTAGCAATTTTGTCCTGTGACCTTGGAAATGAGGTCAAAGGTCAAATTCAAGGTCACAAAAATATTCAGCATAATCATTTCCTATATGTTCACAATTGATTCCTAAGCTGTAAAGTCGATAATAAGCGAGATATCAGCAATTTTGTCCTGTGACCTTGAAAATGAGGTCAAAGGTCAAATTCAAGGTCACGAGAATATTCGGCATATATCATTTCCTATATGTTCACAATTGATTCCTAAGCTGTAAAGTCGATAATAAGCAAGATATTAGCCATTTTGTCATGTGACCTTGAAAATGAGGTCAAAGGTCAAATTCAAGGTCATGAGAATTTTCAGCATATATCATTTCCTATATGTTCACAATTGATTCCTAAGCTGTAAAGTCGCTGATAAGCAAGATATTGGCCATTTTGTCCTGTGACCTTGAAAATGAGGTCAAAGGTCAAATTCAAGGTCACAAAAATATTCAGCATATATCATTTCCTATATGTTCACAATTGATTCCTAAGCTGTAAAGTCGATAATAAGCAAGATATTAGCCATTTCGTCATTTGACCTTGAAAATGAGGTCAAAAGTCAAATTCAAGGTCATGAGAATTTTCAGCATATATCATTTCCTATATGTTCACAATTGATTCCTAAGCTGTAAAGTCGCTAATAAGCAAGATATTGGCCATTTTGTCCTGTGACCTTGAAAATGAGGTCAAAGGTCAAATTCAAGGTCACAAAAATATTCAGCATATATCATTTCCTATATGTTCACAATTGATTCCTAAACTGTAAAGTCGATAATAAGCGAGATATTAGCCATTTTGTCATGTGACCTTGAAAATGAGGTCAAAGGTCAAATTCAAGGTCACAAGAATATTCAGCATATATCATTTCCTATATGTTCACAATTGATTCCTAAGCTGTAAAGTCGATAACAAGCGAGATATTAGCCATTTTGTCCTGTGACCTTGAAAATGAGGTCAAAGGTCAAATTCAAGGTCACGAGAATATTCAGCGTATATCATTTCCTATATGTCCACAATTCATTCCTAGTCTCTAATGTCAATATTAAGTGAGATATTAGGCTTAATGTGTCCCATTATGAACCATAGGAAAATTTAACATGGGAAAGTCACATTTGGGCCGAGTTTGGGCCCAAAATGGCCCACTTCAAGCGATTCAAGGGCAACGAAATTTATACATGTCACAGGGGTACATATGAGGAGTGTTTTTCATCAATAAGAAAAAAAAGTTACTGGACAGATTTTGAGAAAACGACCGTCAAAGTCCAAAATTGGCCATTTTTCGACGAAAACGGCCGCTCTGACCTTGAAACCAAGGTCGGAGGTCAAATTCAAGGTCACGACAATATTCAGCATATATCATTTCCTATATGTCCACAATTGATTCTTAGTCTCTAATCTCAATATTAAGTGAGATATTAGGCTTTAATGTGTCCCATTATAAAGCATAGGAGAATTTAACATGGGAAAGTCCCATTTGGGCCGAGTTTGGGCCCAAAATGGCCCACTTCGAGCGATTCAAGGGCAACGAAACTTATACACATTATGAAGGACATAATAAGGCATCCTTGTGCAAAAAAAGAAAAAAAGTTACTGAACAGATTGTGAGAAAATGGCCGCCAAAGTCCAAAATTGGCCGATTTTCAACGAAAACGGCCGCCATTTTGAAAATATTGCGAAAATCAAAAAAATAAAAAATACCTCCTTCTTGAATTATTTTTAAGCATTTTTGTGCAAAATTTCAGAAAGATTCAACCGTAAACAAAAAAGATAAAATTAGCCCAAAGGCTTAGATAGGTTACCGGACAATTTTGGTTTGGCCATGGCAGCATTGGCAGGTAACAGACCTTTTACCAATCAAGGTTCGCAGTGTAAACATATGACCTTGGGATTTACCGATCAAGGTCATCCGTATGAACTTCGATGTTACCATTACATGTATGTGTGCGGCATTTGATATTCTATATGTGGGGTGGAATCGTTTAGGCCGCTCAGGTCAATTTACACATTCCAAGTCAGACATTTGGCACTCAAAGTCATCTGACGTCAAGTTCAAGGTCATCATTAGTTGTGCCATATATGTCTTTCTATATGTTCATAATGCAAACATGAGCTCTATCTGCAAGCATTTCATCTGTAGAGGCAATTCTGGGCATTTTTTGACCCCAAAATGGCTGTTTTGACCTTTCAAGGTCATCGAAGGTCAAATTCAAGGTCACCACACAAGTCGCCATATATGACTTTCCATTTGAAAATGCCAATTTCTAAGCTCTATCTTCAAGCGTTCTATGAGTACAGTCCTGACAGCTCCCATTATGAAGGAAAAAAGTGCCGAAAATTTTCTAAGTCCGAAATTTTTTTCAAAGGGTGAAAATATTTTTTTGCCTAGAAATGGCCCAAAATGGATAGTAATGCGATTTGGGGTGAAAAAAAATTTTTTTGCCGACTCGTCAAAAATTCAAAATGGCCGCCACACGGAGATCGGCGATTCCAGGGCAACAAAACTTATACACGTCACAGAGGTATATAAGAGGAATCTTTTTAAGCAAAAATCTCAAAACTGATCAGAGTTTTTGAGAAAATACAGATCAGGTGCAAACTTGAGCATTTTTCGACGCAAAAATGGCTGTTTTGACCTTTCAAGGTCATCCAAGGTCAAATTCAAGGTCACCACACAAGTCGCCATATATGACTGTCCATTTGAAAGTGCCAATTTCCAAGCTCTATCTTCAAGCGTTCTACGAGTACAGTCCGGACAGCTCCCATTATGAAGGAAAAAAGTGCCGAAAATTTTCTAAGTCCAAAATCTTTTTTCAAAGGGTGAAAAATTTTTTGGGCCTAGAAATGGCCCAAAATGGATAGTAATGCGATTTGGGGCGAAAAAAATTTTTTTCGCACACCCGCCAAAAATTCAAAATGGCCGCCACACGGAAACCGGCGAATTTAGGGCAACCAAACTTATACATATCACAGAGGTATATGAGGGAAATCTTTTGGAACCAAAAACTCAAAACTGATCAGACAGTTTTTGAGAAAATGGCCGTCAAAGTCCAAATTTGAGCGTTTTTCGACAAAAACGGCCGCCATTTTGAAAAAAATGCGAAAATCAAAAAACAAAAAAATACCTCCTTCTCAAAATATTTTTAGGCATTTTTGTGCAAAATTTCAGAAAGATTCGATAGTTAACTTTAAAGATAAAAATGTTAACGCCGGACGGACGGACGACGGACGCAACGCCATGCCAATAGGTTATCGGACCATAGGTCCGGTAACCTAAAAATCACATCATTGGCTCTAACTCCGGTTCTACTTGATATTAATCTTTCCAACTATTTTTGTATTTTTCTTTGGCCAATTCCCGATCGTTTGGTGTACGACCGATGGTTGTACGACGAAAACTCTCTATTATCGCCCGATGTCGAAAAATTGGGGGTCGATCACGATTTTGGTTATTTTTGGCCAGCGACGTTTCAGTGCAAATGTCCGCGCTCATAACTCAAAGACAAACGGTCCGATCGATTTATCGCCTAATTTTAGTGACTAAATCTGAAGGGCGAGGGTCTGCAATCTCTGATTGTCTCGTTATGTATTGTAGTATTGATGAATAAGCACAATGGTAAAATGTTCAATTGACTTCAAAATGACCCGTAGTGATGTCAGCATAGATATACATGTAGTGTATTGATATCAGTTAACTTTAGCATCACGCATGAACTCCGAAACAAAGAATTTCATGTTGTTGTGCAAGACCAATGTTTGTTCAACGCCGGTCAAGTTGTCTTGGCTGGTTGGTCAACTTAATTTATTGCCGTCTCAGCAACTTTGTATTTTTTAGAAATTTCATCATTGTCAATTTCCTTTGTGTTTGTGCTGTATATAAGATCGTGCAGCGTGCTGAAGTTTAGTTTTTCTCGATTTTGGAATAATTTTGATACGAGCATTGGATACAGTTTGCTAGTGACAAGGGCTCGGCCCTCTGTGCCGGCGCCTTAGTGCGTCGGCATGGAGAAATGACAGTTAGAGAAAATGTACGGATCATAATCTATGGATATCTTGTATATTTTCAATGGAATATTGGATGATTCTGAACCAATTATTGGATTTTGAAAATTAATAAAGTATGAGTTTTGAAACAATATGAAGACGTGTCTCTGTCGTTTTCTGTTCGTCACGGGAATGAGGAAAAGCTTGGAAGCGTTGAAATGGGCAAAACAAACTATCTAAGAACACCCTTGTGAGTCTAGCCTAGTGCGCGCATGCCCATGGCGAAGTACGCCGCGAGGCGTAGGGGCTGGACTTCACAGAACTGTCAGGGTCGAAAGCCTTTATGACTATATTTGGTCCGCCCGAAGGGATGACGGTACCAAATGAATAGTCATATGTATGGCTATTGTCGCGTCGTCTAGTGTATAGCCGGCTTTAAACTAGATCTAAATCTGTGATAAAAAAATCACGATCTGTCCCACTCCCATCGTCATCGATCCAGATGCCGGATCCGCACCGAGCTTGGAGTCTTGCCCTAGATTCTAGTCTAAAGTCGAATTCATCTGGCAGTGAAACACGCTTTTTGGCGATAATTTTGTTTTGGATAATCGAATCAACTTGAAATTTTGTGTGTATCAATTGGGTATCATGCCGTAATTTTTCACCGAGATTCAGAATTTTATCTCAAGAAATGAAAAAGTTGGCAACCTACCTCAATGTTAAATTTCAGTTCAAAATGGGATCAAACAAAATCCAACAAATTCAGAGCATTTATGATGTTTATGCCAGTACAGAATGAATTTATTGCTTTGATTTGAAGTCGGAAGACATAGTTGCAGTGTATATTAAGTAAACATATTTATTTTGAATCAGTATATAACTCAAACATCAAATAAAAGTCGTTTTTGTGTGCAGACCCTGAAATTCCATTGTGGGGCTGAAATTTAACATTGGGGTAGATTAGCAACTTTTTCAATTTTGGAGATAGAACTCTGAAATTCAGTGAAAAATTACGGCATGTTACCCAATTAAGACGTACAAAATTTCAAGTTGATTCGATCATCCAAAACAAAACTACGGCCAAAAAGCGTGATTCACTTACAGATGAACTTTAGTATACGTTTGGATTACTTGATTGTATAGTTTCGGGAAAAGTTTTGCGTTTCACTTTCAAGTTAGCAACTGTCAACTGACACATTCAGTATTCATTTACCTGTTTACCGGTGTATATGATCCGCTGAGCGCGCCAAGTTCGAAGTTGTGTGGAAATGAGAACTGAAACTGACGCTGACAAGCTGACGTAATCATGCCGAGTCCACGCTGGATAACCGACTCCCTTCCTTAACAGTGCTTGAGGGGCTTCGCCGATCCCAGATAAGTAGGCCTACAGATTCTCTGAAGAACACCTTGGAAAACAAGTATTTTTCTCTCCTCAATCACACAAAAATTGTGTGATTCTTATCTCACTATAATCTGATTATCACAAAGTATAAAATTAATATATTTTAAAAAAAAAGCTAGAACACATTGGGTGAGCGAAAAGTATGGATCCCCTGGAGGCCCAAACGTGCTTTCTATTATAAACTTCCACATTTTTTTACAAAAATTCAGACCAGAGCCAACAATGGGTATTTCGGTAGAATTTATACCCAGGAGAGGCCAGGAATCTACATCAGAACATAGAAAAGGCTATGGCTTCCGGTGCCCTTGAGTGGGACCCTCCCCCTGAATCCTTTATCTGCACCTTACACGTGTAGTGTATGGTATGGCAATAGAAAATCATCACACTATGTGTCGGGTATTGTGCAGTAAAATTATACTGAAAGTTACAGAGCTGCTGAAGGGAAATGAAAGAAATATTTTTTGCACATTGTAATTGCGTTCCTTTGCAATATAATACTGCGTTCACACGAGGCCACAATATATAGTGCTATCATAGTAAAATCGTGAACGTTTGATTCTACTAGTTGAGCTACAAGTACGGTACCCATATCAACCAGGATCTAGCGGCCTCACCCAATATATTATCCATTTCTTCATTCATCCATTTCATATCCTATATTATATTTGCTGCATCTTGCTGAAATTCATATTGTGGTTGTTGTTGTGAGTATGGACGAAATAGAGAAACCCCGAGGAACAGGGGGTTATTCAACATGGTCGAGGGCGGCAGCCCGAAACTATGTTGAATAAAGGCGGGAACACACCTGTCCGATTTTCACCATCCGCATCCATATCCGCATCCGTCATCAGTTAATTCAAGAGCGTGTACACACCTTGTCCGGTTTATTCCGTCCGTTGTCAGCTTTTGGTGTCCAGATGAAGCAGACGTTTCGAGATGATTAATGGGTTGAATGTTCTCAGTGTAAATTCTGTTGCTTACAGTTATGTCTGATGATGAGATTGAGGAAGTATTTTAGCAAGGTACAGGGCCAAAAACAGAACTGTGACCAAAAAAAAAGATATTGGGTACATAGCATTGTGCAAAAGCGCAAGAAATATGACTACTATCGGCTGGTTATGGAACTGGAACTGGACAGCGAACGGTTTCATAATTACATACGAATGTCCAAGGAACAACTAGGTCAGATTTTGGAATTAAAGTCGGCGCATAATTTATTGGCGCGAACCCATCTCGTTATATCTCGGAATTTACAGACTTGTAGTAATTGAAATTTATATAAAGTGAAAACGGCACTATGGCCATTATGAAATAATGGCTGTTTGTTTCCGTCGTGTGCGTTTCTCGTCAGTATATTCAGGAAAATATATATCCTTATGGGGTTTTACATGGGAAATCTAGCTTGCCATTGATGCTGTTTGGGATTGAGACAAATCAATAGCCGATTTAATAGGGGCCATCTCAAAGAAAATACAATGGTCACAAATGAATATTTATTTTATTACTCGTGCTTGAAAATATTTCGCATTCACAAGAAATCACAATCACACAATATCCACGAAAGTCATTTAGGCCGAATCTGATCATGCAACAGTTACTTAAGTTGAAAGACAACTTCACGATACGCTTGTAGTTATTATTCGTATAAACTCCATTTTCAGACTATGAACAAGTTAGGAAAAGTCCAAATCAACACTGATGAAGTTTCATCAATTATTAGGAAATTGAACGCCAACAAATCTAATGGTCCTGATGGAAACAGTGCCTTATTATTTAAGTAAACACACTTGCCAATTAGTGAATTTTTAAGTTGCCAGGATGGCTCTGAGAGAGCCGGGCAGAACAAAATGATGTTGGCACGACGGTTTATTATTTTTCAATGATGTTGGCACGACGGTTTTTATTTTTCATTGAGCGCCACGACTTTTGAATATAATTAGTTTCAGTTACCTATAATCTCTTCATTAGCAGCAGTTTAGCAGTCGAGGAAGTGAGTTATATACAAGAAATTTCCATAATCTCAGACGAGGTGTAATTTCGTTTTTCCCACCAGCCATTTTTGTCTGTGAGCTTTCATTCGCCAGGGGTCTCTGAGGTTTGGTGCACAAATATATGTAAAGTTATTGACTATCGTCCGCTCTTCGGGATCCTCGAGGATAGTCCTCTCACCACGAGTCCTTGCGGACGCGCATCCGCTATTCCGGATCCTTGCGGCGGCGCCGCTCACCGGAGGTCACTGCGGACACGGTAACCACTCTATCATTAACGGTAACCAGGTAACAGCCCACCCGACACTCCCAGGCCTACGGACACCGTTCAGAAACTGGTTCATCACCACGGTGTTAACTGGAGGGGCCTGGCGAGCCGCGGTCTGCCTCGGGGACGGAACCCCGTACAGTCCGACATGCTGGCCAGAGCCTATGTCACACGTCCCGGGAAGGGAGAGAACTGGCGATCCACAGGGCTTACGCCCCCGAGTCAGCAATTTGTCTCTCCCAGCCCGGGCCTCCCCATGGAAATCGTCCCCAGGGCTCTAAGAGCCCACTACTCTCGACCAGGGAACGCAAAGCTTATGGCGAGCCTTGCGTGCGTCCTGTTCACCCTCTCTCGGACAATCTCCTCGATCGAGTCGCTTCCAGTGTATATATAATACACCACAAGCTGTAGGACGCACGCGAGGTATAATTGAACCATTGTTATAGTTTACTGGAGCGTAAATTACAATGCGTCGCCGTGGCAACGCACGCTCGAACGGAGCGTGTCAAAACAAGGCCAAGTACGAAAAGGCCACATAAATGGCATGTATGTTTACAATCACCTGCCGCGTGCTTAGGGCAAAATCGCCACATATACAACTCGGCAAAAGTCAGTTTCGATCTTCTGATCGATACCAAATCAGCCGAAATTTGGTTTAGCAGATTTATATCAGAAGTTGAGGGTGAGATAAAATCTTCCAGAGGGGTTGCGCGATTGTCAAAGTGAAACTATCGGCATTTTGGAGGATGGATCTATTAAACCTATGGATTCTGCTATGAACCAGTTGCTTTTGCTCACACATAAAATTTACTTGGCACTAGAAGATGGTCGCGACGTAAATATCGCCTTATGCATATCTCTAAGGCCCTTGATCGTGTATAGCACGCGGGTCTAATTCATAAATTAAAAACTTTGGGAATTACGGGTCGGTTATCAAATTGGCTTTGAGACTATATCCATGGTCGTTCTCAGCGGGTTCATGAACGGGATTTATTCTGATTGGCGTCCCATGAAAGCAGGAGTTCCACAAGGGTCGATACTAGGACCCCTATTGCGTTTAGTTCATGTGAACGATATAATACTTGATATTGATTCCGATATTTACCTTTACGAGAGTTGTCACGGACCCGATTTCTGAATCCATTATGATGAACAACGACCTGGAACTTCTGAATCGATGTGCTAGCCAATGGGCTGTAAATTAATTACCCAAATTTACGTTTCCAGGGGTCGAATATCGTGAGAGTACAAGAACACTGTCACTTGGGAATGGTATTTAATGAATACTTCTCTTGGGAAACATATAAAACTTCGATTCATTATTTTCTGTAATGACCCATTTACCTTCATCGATACAATTCTTCTGTGCCATTGACCCCTTTATCGCGGATATCATGGCCGACATAAACATCTATCACCTTACTTTGCAAGACAAAGATATTTTATTGCGATTATTCCTATTCTGGGACGATCGACTCCCACTTCATAGGAATCCCCGTAATGCTATGGTCAAATGTCATACCCGGAGGATATATCTACGGCAAAAAATCGAAAACTCTGGGAACTGACGGGAATCGCCGTGGACGTTCCGCCCTGACTCTCGCCTGTGTCGGGAGCTGCCGGGGAACTCCGGAAATTTTTTTTAGCGCTCCGGGAAAAGTTGGGCATGTTCGAAAATTTCTCCCGGGCTTCTCCGGCTGTTTCTAAAAGTCTGTATTTGTTCGGTAGCATAGGCCCCCTACTTACCGTTGAAACCCACTTTAATTGAATCCCAGGTGTTTCGCACCAGCTGGGCGTCTTTGTATTCCGTATGCTTCCGATTAGCCTATATCAGGCTACCGAATTTTCTGGACGACAGTGCGGATGTGGATACGGATGCGGAGAGGTGTGCTCACTGCCTCTCAAATAAGCCAGAGCGAATTTAACTGATGATGGATGCAGATACGGATGCGGATGCGGATGGTAAAAATCGGACAGGTGTGTTCCCGCCTTAACTCCCTGTTTCTCGAGGGGTTTAAACCATACTGGCATTGTTCTCGCAGGTGTTTAATCAATGCTGTATGTTGGTTAAACACCTTCCGGTCACGGCTGAGTAAGTTTCTGTATGGTTTAGAATGTACTTAACACATGGGCTCTAATCGTGTTTCACCTGTGATATATGATACATCATTATACGTAAATCTCTTTCGTGGACAAAGCGCTATTAGGTGTGAATGCTCCAAGTGGTTTCATAGTGCTTTGATAACATTATAGGAGGATACCGCTAGCATAACACAATTGGGTGTGAACATAGTATTATTGCAATCTCTTGCGATCTTATTGCATTCTCTCGCTTTATTGCAATCCCTGGTATTCTGGATCACGTTCCATCGCAATCCAGATCACATTCCCTCGCAATCGTATTGCATCGAGTCTTGCATTCCGGATCACATTCCCTCACGATCTTATTTCATTCCCTTGTATTCCAGTTCATGTTCTCTCGCGATCTGGTAGAAAAACCTTCCCAGAAGACATGGGCATCAGCACAATGAAGGCTGTTGTGAGGGAACGCGAACCAAAATGCGAGGAACGCAATAATGTCGGGGGGGGGGGGGGGGATCGTGATCCAGATCGCGAGGGAATGCAATAAAATTGCAAGAAAGGGAACACAATAGATAGATAGATAGATTTTATTTCAGAACCACATATAAATTACACAATACAATGCCAATATCAGTTAAATGGTTCTGAGCTGTGGGATTGAAGTCTCAGCAGACTGTAATAACCTCTAACACACAGATAATGATTGTAATAACATTTAACATATATACAAAGAGGCATCCCACAGCTCGAAGAAAAAAAAAATCAATACAAAAAACATTTAAATACTACTTATTCTACATTCTTACAATATATTAAGGCTTCATGTGAAATCCCCAACCCCTGACCTACACATACACACTCACATCCACACACACACCTACACCCACCTACACGCAAACCCACATACATACATCGACAAACACCTACTTACACACACTCAATTATCAAAAGGACACGTTGTCTGCATTTGTTACATGGTGCACACGTCGCACGCACCCCCAACCTGACCCGCGCCGCCACCCAACACCCCGGCCAACTTCAGTCCGCCACTCACCCACCGCAGTAACTCCGCAACACGTGCCGCTTGAAGCGTGAAGAGAACGTCTTCGTGCTGACAAATGTCTGGTGATTGTTAACATGGTTAAGATAAAGATCAGAATTCAGGTTATTCCAAATAATAGGTCCCTTTTTTACAATTGATCTGCAAGCAACTTGGCTATTCAAGCTGGATGATTTTAGTTTACATGTAGCAGAATGGCGTGTGTTGTGATCATGTACATTGAGTGAGAATGTGAAAAGATTTGTAAGTGAGTCAGGTAGTAAGTTCGATAGATGGGCTAGTATATATTTAGAGACGTACATATTGTATAGGTCCTGTAATTTCATAATTTGCAAGGATTTAAAAAGAGGTTCAGAATGAGCCGTATATGTAGCTTTAGTAATTGTTCTCATTAGTTTCTTTTGCATTATTATCAATTTATTCAAATATGTCTAGTGCGTACCACCCCATAAAGTTATTCCATAAGTAAGATGAGGGTAGGCAAGAGTGTAATAAAGAATTTTTAGTTTCTCTTTAGGCAACATCTGTTTGGCTCGATTTATTGCAAAATATGCTCTTGAAATACGGCAGTTAATAACTTTAATATATTCTGTCCATTTTAATCCACTGTCAATATTGATTTCTAAAAATTTACTACAATCACAATGTTCTACTAATTTATCAGATATTTTCAAATTCATCAAGCAATGTTGATCATTGCCGCTTGGGAATAACATACAGTTAGTTTTACCTTCATTGAGTGAAAGTTTATTTGATTTGAACCAGTCAGATAGTATTTCAAGTTCATGATTCAACGTATTGTATATATGAGTAATATTTTTATTCGAGTAATAAATAGTTGTGTCGTCGGCAAAAAGTATACTTTCTGCCTGTTGTAAGATATTGGGCAAGTCATTAATGTAGATTATAAATAACAGTGGACCTAAAACAGACCCTTGTGGTACTCCACACAAAATGTTTCGAGTTTTTGAATTTGAGCTTTTATAAGAAGTAAATTGCTTTCTATTTGACAAATAATCCCTGAACCACTCAATTGCAATACCCCATATACCGTAGAACTCAAGCCTATGTAATAAAATATTATGGTCTATTGTGTCGAACGCTTTTGACAAATCTAAATATATAGCTAGAGTCGACTGTTTGTTTTCAAGATTGAGGGATACATCAGTAACTAACTTCGTTACCGCGTCAATCGTACTTCTATTCTTGCGAAACCCAAATTGGTTTTGATAAAGAATATTATTCGTTTCCAAGAAGTATGACACACGCTTGTGTACTATTTTTTCTAATATTTTTGATATTGCTGGTAGCAGCGATATAGGTCTATAGTTCGAAATATCAGATTTACCTTTGGCCTTGTAAAGAGGAATAACTTTCGCAATTTTTAATGATGACGGTACTTTGCCTGTCTGTAAAGATTTATTTATAATTATACTCAGTGGGAAAGCTATAGACAATGACGATATGTCCCAGAAATATTTCTTCCAAGTCATTTCAGCAGCTCCGTAGAGAGTACAAGGTTTTATATATATAACGTGTCTGCTTGATAGCAACACATTTTCAAGCTCCAGGAACCTCAGACTTAATTCACCACAAAACATCTGGAGGCCATTGGCTTCCTCTATCAAACTTTCATAAAATCCTGTATCTGCCCCTGTACATGCATTCCTTTCCCTGTTTCCTACTTGACATGTGCCAGAGGGTTCCTACCAGCCCTGTTATGGCTCTCCGTTGGCTTGATATCGGGCGTTTGTTCAATATTCGTTGGCACATGTGAAGCACATGGAAATATGGACCTGCTTGTCCACCGTGATGACACCCAATGCGATGGCGCCATCTGACGGCCAATTCTAAAAGTTCTCGAATACTCCAGAAAATTCGAGAGGGGGGTTCAGCGAAGAAGTGAGGATGGTACCATCCTCACTTCTTGGCTGAACCTCCTTTTGGAAAATTCTCAGAAAGTGACACCTTCCGGCACGCTCAGTGGCGACACCTTCCGTTATGTTAATTTTCCAAAATTCCCCACGAGCTTGAGTTTCGGAGTTTCGATTCCTGAAAGGGAGAATATGAAAGATCTATCCAACTGCGGCAGACTGCATAATTTTACAGGAAGCGTAGGCTAAGTTAGATCTAGTAGGTATTGACAAAGAGGGGCACATTGTGGAAGTAAGGTAATGCTAAAGTTTCTAGCCTACGTACACAGCCGATTTTGAACCATTTTATTGTCGCCTCCAAGGCTCCATCAGGAGGCGACATACTCAAATACGATAAACAGTATAGGGCTAGGATGTACAATAACGTGGGCAATTTTATTACCAACTAATTTCCCATACTTAGGATCCGGAATGACAACTTGATTGGTTATGACAGCAATGTGGTCCTCATTACACACCAGATGTTCTTTTTATCCGTATTTATCATTTTGTGCCACTGATAAACTCATCATTGTCATTGATTATCATAGAGAAACAGGATTGCCCACTAAATTGTACATGTGCTCCCAGTATAGCGCCCACAGAGGTACGCAGTATACACACATGCGTATACAAAAATTTGAGACGACCCCCCTCCCTCCCCGAATCCATCGTACTGGTTGTCGTATTGATTGTCTTAGGAACAATTGTACTGTATATCCAATGGTCTTCTCTACGAGCTGTCAGTCCTAACTTGGCCACATTTTGGGTCATATCTTTCAATAAATCGAAATATATGACACGTGATGAAACAGGTTTTCTCCCTGTTAAAATTAGGTTCCTTCTGCACGTTTTCCACCATGTGTCTGTGTTGGTCATTGCCTATACGGTGTAGGGATTCTGAGAGGAGTGTCCTAAATGTCGATGTAACACTGGCCGACAGTAGAGCACAGAGTCCCTAATTTGGCCATGTATTTTCATGTTCAGTTGAAGCCATAATTTAGCTGTATGTTATATCAAATGACAAAACTAATATTCTGTGCCATGAAACAAAGCAATTTCCACTTCTTTCAGTCACCTACTGAAGATATTTTGACAGATAGAAATATGTATGTTGGGATGAACACAATTTCAGGACTGGAAAGGATACTGGAGCCAAATGACCGTCTTGGCATCAATTAATGTGTAGTATTGACTGTATTTTAAACACTGAAATACAGATTTCAGCATATGAACAATACGTTTAATGGAAGATTTGTATGATTACATTTTTTAAACTCATGAGCTTGGAAATAAATCTCGATAACCAATCAACCCACTTTATGTATCGATCCAGAACTCTTATCACACACTCATAGAAATTTTAAGGTTTTCACAATTGAAGGACATTGTGGTGAGGGATGAAAAAAATGTCTTTGGCTGTACATCTATCTGTTTGAAACCATGATAACAGCATTCCCCCGGGTGCGTAGTGAATTGCTTAAAAGAATGGACTACATCTCATTCGTATAAATAACGTTTAATGTGAGATAATCCTCGGAAAATAAATGAAATTGTACTGTTAAGAATCTATACCAAGTAACAATTTGCTTCATTAGGAGAAACATCAATAAATTAAATAATATCATGGTTTCAAATACATCTGGAGATGTTACAACAAAAGTAACAATATATGGCCAAGTTAGGGATGCGGCCAAGTTAGGACTGACAGCTCGTACATCCTCAAATTTCAGGCTCGATAGTTCTAAACTTTGATGCAGAACCGCAATGACGCATAATATTATTCCGGGTAGTATTACTCCACACGTATTCAGTACCTTGAATAGGCTAACGTTATGTTGTTCATTGAAAATTTAATTTTCATCACACAAAAAAAACGGATCTAAGACTGTGTTAGATTAAAAAACGCCTAGATTCAACCAGAGAGCATCTAGACCCCTTCAGCTTCTGGGGCCCTACGCGGGCCCCATACCCCACGCCTGCCAGCTAGGACTCTCTCCTGCATATGTACGTCCTCTTTTTCAAAACCTGTGGGCACCTTTGACGATAAAAACGGCCCATGGATAGATGCGTTGGTCCGGTCCTGCAATAGTACCGCAGCATTTGTTTTAAAAATATTGGTCTCAACAACCAGATGAAAACAATCACTAAAAAAAGTATTTCCGTTAGTTTGTATATCGTTTTTAAATTTATCATATGCCAGAATGACAGTTGATGCGAATATCGTAGTTAATGCTATTATACAGTAATTTAAATTACTGTCAACAAACTTAGACCTGAAAATACACCATTTCTATGTATTTGGTTTTTCAATAGCTGTGCCTATTCTTCCAATAACAAACTTCTGCCCGGCGGGCTGTAAATTCCACACTTGCCCGGGCAGCTCCCAGTTCATGAAAACGTCATTATTTTGAAGGGTAAACAAAAGCACATGGTCGCTCTCCTGGCCCGATTCCGTTATGTTTGACGTTTTTGCCGCCAATTTACGTTTTACGCTGATACTCTAGGACCTCTGAAATGGCCTGTGAATCGAATAAATATGTGAATAAAAGCTGTATTTCTTGCTCATTTCTTTCTAATCGGATATGATTCGGTCATTTGAAACATACTAAAATGTTCCCGACATCCACTGGCATATGATAAACGGGTTATTGCACAATATGGGGTTTCATGCCCTCGGGCCAAGTCTTCAAGAATCCCTCCGCTTCGCGTCGGGCTTCTCAAAGACTTGGCCCTCGGGCATAAAACCCCATATTGTGCAATAACCCTATATTATTGATCTCTCATAACCGAAAAATATTGCGAGTATTTCGATAGATTTGACCGATCAGAGAGCGGCTTCATGGTAATTAGCCGATTACCGTGGGGATGGCTTGGTCATCATTATCATTGCTTGAGCACTGTTCCGAAAGGTATCTTTCTTAAATGAGAATGCATTGCCGACCATAGTAAATTGTGACAATTGTCGGAGAACAAAAGTTTGTCAAAAAATATTTCGCTCGTAATAGATCCCTTCGTATCAACCGATGTTCGCCAGTATACTGCGCATAGTGGGAATAAGTTTTGAACATGATGAAGTGTGCACTTCATTTTGCAGTAATTTAAGGAAAGCTTTAAAATATGACATTTGTATATATTCGGAATCTCTTCAATCTGCACAACCTTCATGGGATCATGTTGGCATGACAGTCAGGTGAAAACTGGCAAAAGGGGTAAAGACACCGCAGTCTTTGTATTGATTTTCTACTCGGCACACATGACAGGGTACGCAATGCTAGGCGGAAATAGGTTTTATAGCGGATTTGCCCCGTTCGATTCAGTTTGATGAAATATTTCACCCCAAAAATATTGTTTTGCAAAACGAGTACTATGTAGATGCTAATATAGGGGCCTAAGCGTGCAAGTTAAATTTATGTGGCAGTTTACTTTATAGATTTATTGGCGAGCTACCGTATATATCTTTGTATAGTATACTAATGTATATTGTTTCCTTTGCGATAGTCAGAGTGGGAGCTGGAGCAGGGTTTCGAATTGATATGGTATTGGAAATTATTCCATTTTGGGTCTAGAAAGAAATAGTTTTTTTATCAACAGAATGGTGGGAATCCTGTGAATATAATTGCGATATGTCCAGATGTCATGACTACAAAAGTCCAGACTGAAATAAACTTCCCATTCCCCACACTGGAATCGAGCTACGAACTGCTAGGAGGCGACACATGTCTTTTACTACATTTCCTGACGCTTACTTGTATCTAATCCAGTGTGGCAAGCGTCAGACATGATGTCAACAGGCATTACACTAGCCTGAATACACAACGAACGGTCCACCCCCCCCCCCCCCCCCCCCCCGTAAAGGTCATCAAGTGACTCAAGGATTAGAATAAAATAGAAAATAATGTTTTGTGGACTAGTATAAGAGAAAATCTATTTCGTCAAGAATGCCAATTTCAGTATACATGTACTGGGAGCAGGGCTAACTGATACTTATAATATTTTGTTTCAAAATACTACGGGCGTTGGGGTGGCTCAAGGATTAGGATTTTGTAAAAAAAAAAAAAAAGTTTATGTTGTGTTAGTAAAAAATCCAAAACGCCCATATTGTTTTACAATTTACAGCAAAGCAAAAACGTGTATTTCGCCAAGTAATAAATAAATCTAGATGATAAAGGATACGTTAACGAGCAGCCAACTTCACACCGGTATCATATCGGTGCACACCTGGTATCCATCTGGAATCTCTGTGTATCCAATCAAATAATGCCTTTAAAATTTTCGTGGCATGTATGCAGTCTTGGTGGATTCTGCATAAAATTTTTGGTGCTTTGGAGCCACAAAGCTTCAAATATCACAGTACATGCTGTTTTGACAAACTTTGAGCAAGACCAATTTGTAAACAAACCCTTAAATGTCTGTTATTCCTACGCACAAGTGTGACCATATGACAAATTCACTTTTATATTACTGCCCAGTGATGTAACTTGCAGAAAAAGTAAACAATATCTTGATTTTCTTCCCCTTTTATACTTACAGAGAAGTGTGGGGAGTGGTCGTTTATTTTTGGCGCTCTTGGAAAGGGGCGGGTGGAGATTTATATTTATTGTATCCCCCGAACAAAGTTCGGCGGATACTATGGATTTACGATCGTCGCGCCGCCGCCGCCGCGTCCGCGTCCGCAGACACTTTCTTGTGAACGCGCTGCAGGTTGCAAATATGAACCGATTTTGATAATATTTTATATGGACATGTCTTATGGTGAGATCTGGACACCTATCGATTTTGGTTGCCATAGCAACCAAAATAGCCGATTGGCGTAACATTTTGTGCTCAAATTAGCCTGTTTAACACACATGGGTTGTGAACGCTCTACGGGTGGGAGTTTTCAATGAATGATGATGAAATCGCACAGGCTCAATGAGAAAGACCATCACACGAAACCTATTGTTTTTCAGAATGATCGAATAAATATTAATAAGTTTGAGAGGTTAACTTATTACGACAATTAAAATACCTACTTTGACATGTGTGATCACTCCAATATCCTGTACTATGAAAGCAAATTGCACTGGATTCTTGTTCAGAATAGAGACCTGATGTTTTTGGTGAAAAAAGAACAATATTACTGAATAAGTTAACATTGGTTTTACTAGTTAAGTCTATTATTGACCACAATAAAAATAGTTAAGACGAGAAACATTTATTATTGAGCTCAACAAGGTAAAGGTTTTGTCCAGTAGAGACTTCACAGGTGTAACCGAATAAGTTAACATTATTTTTACTAGTTAAGTCTATTATTGGCCACAATAAAAATAGTTAAGACAAGAAACATTTATTATTGGGTTCAACAAGGTAAAGCTTCTGTGCAGTAGAGATTTCATGGCTGTAGCCGAATAAGTTAACATCATTTTTACTAGTTAAGTCTATTATTGACCTCAAGAAAAATAGTTAAGACAAGAAACATTTATTATTGAACTCAACAATTTAAAAGTTTTGGCCAGTAGAGATTTCATGGGTGTAACCGGATAAGTTAACATTATTTTTACCAGTAAAGTCAATTTTTACTTCGAATTTCAACTTGGAACCAAGTTTGGCACATATTATGAATTAAAATATAATTTATGGTGAAAAGATCGATCTTGCTCCAATTTCGTCATCTTGAAATGCAGTTTTGGTAAACTTTTACTTGAATTTCAGCTTGAAACCAAGTTTGGCACATATTATGAATTAAAATTTAAATTATGGTGAAAAGTTGATCTGGCTCCAATTTCGTCATCTTGAAATGTAGTTTTGGTCAACTTTTACTTTGAATTTCAACTTGGAACATAGTATGAGTTGTTTGGCACATAGTATGAGTTGAAATATAACTTACAGTGAAAAGTTCGATCTGGCTCCAATTTAGTCATCTCGCAACTTAGTTGCGAACCAAGTTTGTCAAATATTCTGAGTTGAAATATAGCTTCAGGTGAAAACTTTTATCTGGCTGCAATTTCGTTATTTTTAGGTTACCGGACCTTTGGTCCGATAACCTATTGGCATGGCGTTGCGTCCGTCGTCCGTCCGTCTAGCCGTCCGTCCGTCCGTCCGTCCGGCGTTAACATTTTTATCTTTAAAGTTAACGATCGAATCTTTCTGAAATTTTGCACAAAAATGCCTAAAAATATTTTGAGAAGGAGGTATTTTTTTGTTTTTTGATTTTCACATTTTTTTCAAAATGGCGGCCGTTTTTGTCGAAAAACGCTCAATTTTGGACTTTGACGGCCATTTTCTCAAAAACTGTCTGATCAGTTTTGAGTTTTTGGTTTCAAAAGATTCTCCTCATATACCTCTGTGATATGTATAAGTTTGGTTGCCCTAAATTCGCCGGTTTCCGTGTTGCGGCCATTTTGAATTTTTGTCGGGTCGGCAAAAAAAAATTTTTTCGCCCCAAATCACATTACTATCCATTTTGGGCCATTTCTAGGGCAAAAAAAAATTTTCACCCTTTGAAAAAAATTTTGGACTTAGAAAATTTTCAGCACTTTTTTCCTTCATAATGGGCGCTGTCCGGACTGTACTCATAGAACGCTTGAAGATAGAGCTTAGAAATTGGCACTTTCAAATGGGAAGTCATATATGGCGACTTGTGTGGTGACCTTGAATTTGACCTTGGATGACCTTGAAAGGTCAAAACAGCCATTTTGGGGTCAAAAAATGCCCAGATTTGCCTCTATAGATGAAATGCTTGCAGATAGAGCTTATGTTTGCATTATGCACATATAGGAAGACATATATGGCACAACTAATTTTGACCTTGAACTTGACGTCAGATGACCTTGAGTGCCAAATGTCTGACTCAGAATGTGTAAATTGACTTGAGCGGCCTAAACGATTCCACCCAGATATATCTTTGTATTATGAACATATAGAATATCAAATGCCGCACACATACTTGTAGTGGTGACATCGAAGTTCACACAGATGATCTTGATTGGTAAATCTCAAGGTCATATGTTCACACTGCGAACCTTGATTGGTAAATCTCAAGGTCTGTTACCTGCCAATGCTGCCATGGCCAAACCAAAATTGTCCGGTAACCTATCTTAGCCTTTGGGCTAATTTTTTCGAACATGTCGAAATGGAAATTCGAATGCAGTGATTTTAGTGGTGATCTTGAATTCGACCTTCAATAAGTCTGAAAGGTTTCACACTCACAATGTACATCAGCGATATATTTGGGGCAACAGGGATGATAGGGCTACGGGGGATACACCCAAGCGGTCGTAGGCGACCGGAAGCGTCTAGTTTTTATTTTGGCACTGTCAGATCGATACGGGCGGGATTTATTTTTAGGTTACCAGACCTATGGTCCGATAATCTATTGGCATGGCGTTGCGTCCGTCGTCTGGCGTCGGCGTCGTCCGTCCACATTTTTAGGTTACCGGACCTTTGGTCTGATAACCTATTGCGTCCGGCGTCCGTAAACAATTTTATCTTTAAAGTTTACGGTCGAATCTTTCTGAAATTTTGCACAAAAATGCCTAAAAATATTTCGAGATTGAGATATTTTTTTAGTTTTTTTATTTTCGCATTTCTTTCAAAATGGCGGCCGTTTTTGACGAAAAATGGCCAATTTTGGACTTTGACAGTCATTTTCTCAAAATCTGTTCAGTAACTTTTTAGGTTACCAGACCTATGGTCCGATAACCTATTGCCGTCGCGTTGCGTCCGTCGTCCGTCCGTCGTCCGTCCACATTTTTATCTTTAAAGTTTACAGGCGGATTTTCCTGAAATTTTGCACAAAGTTGCCTAAAAATATTTCAAGAGGGGGTTATTTTTTAGTTTTTTGATTTTCACATTTTTCTCAAAATGGCGGCCATTTTTGACGAAAAATGGTCAATTTTGGACTTTGGCGGCCATTTTCTCAAAAACTGTCTGATCAGTTTTGAGATTTTTGTTTCAAAAGATTCCCCTTATGTACCTTTATGATAGTTTTGTTGCCCTTGAATCGCCGGTCTCCGTGTGGCGGCCATTTTGAATTTTTGACGGGTCGGCGAAAAAAAATTTGTTTGTCCCAAAACGCGTTACTATCCATTTTGGGTCCTTTCTAGACAAAAAAAAATTTTTCACCCTTTGAAAAAAATTTTGGACTTAAAAAATTTTCGGCACTTTTTCCTCTCATAATGAGAGCTGCTGGGACTGTACTCATAGAACGCTTGAAGATAGACCTTAGATATTGGCACTTTCAAATGGAAAGTCATATATGGCGACTTGTGTGGTGACCTTGAATTTGACCTTGGATAACCTTGAAAGGTCAAAACAGCCATTTTTGGGTCGAGAAATGCTCAAATTTGCACCTGGCCTGTCTTTTCTCGAAAACTGTCTGATCAGATTATTGTTTCAAAATATTCCCCTTATGTTCCTTTATGATGTGTATAAGTTTTGTTGCCCTTGAATCGCCGATCTTCGTGTGGCGGCCATTTTGAATTTTTGACGAGTCGGCGAATAAAAATTTTTTCGTCCCAAATTGCATTACTATTCATTTTGGGTCATTTCTAGACAAAAAAAAAATTTTTCACCCTTTGAAAAAAATTTTGGACTTAGAAAATTTTCGGCACTTTTTTCCTTCATAATGGGAGCTGCCAGGACTGTACTCATAGTACGCTTGAAGATAGAGCTTAGATATTGGCACTTTCAAATAGGAATTCATATATAGCGAGTTGGGAGGTGACCTTGAATTCGACCTTTGATGACCTTGAAAGGTCAAAACAGCCATTTTTGGGTGAAAAAATGCCCAAATTTGCCTCTACAGATGAAATGCATGTATATAGAGCTTCAGTTTGCATTATGAACATATAGGAAGTCATATATGGAACAACTAATGATGACCTTGATTTTGACCTTGGATGACCTTGAGTGCTAAATGTCTGACATGAAATCTTGAAAGTGGCCTCTGAAGCATAAACTTTTGCACATACAGGTAAGGATTGTGTATAAGCCTGTAAAAAAAGTCATGTATAAATGGCAGTTTTTTTTTGGTGACCTTGAACTTGACCTTAAAGACCTTGAAGGGCGATTCTCAAAATCTGAAATTGGCCTCTACACACGAAATACTTGTTGATAAAACTTATATGTTTGTATTATGAACATACGAAGTCATATGCAGCATACCTGATGGTGACATTGAGATTCACAAAGATGACCTTGACTGGTAAATCTCAAAATCATATGTCACCTACAATGGACCAAAATGGTCCGGTAACCTATCTTAGCCCTTGGGCTACTTTTTTTCTTATTGATGCATAACACTCCTCATATATACCCCTGTGAGGTGTATAAGTTTCGTTGCCCTTGAATCGCTCGAAGTGGGCCATTTTGGGCCCAAACTCGGCCAAAATGGGACTTTCCCATGCTAAATTGCCCTATGCTTTATAATGGGACACATTTTGCCTAATATCTCACTTAATATTGAGATTAGAGATTAGGAATCAATTGTGGACATATAGGAAATGATATATGCTGAATATTCTCGTGACCTTGATTTTGACCTCTGACCTCATTTTCAAGGTCAGAGCACAAAATGGCCAATATCTCGCTTATTATCGACTTCACAGCTTAGGAATCAATTGTGGACATATAGGAAATGATATACGCCGAATATTCTGATGACCTTGAATTTGACCTTTGACCTTATTTTCAAGGTCATAGTACAAAATGGCCAATATCTCGCTTTTTATCGACTTTACAGCTTAGGAATCAATTGTGCGCATATAGGAAATGATATATGTTGAATATTCTCATGACCTTGAATTTGACATCTGACCTCATTTTCAAGGTCAGAGCACAAAATGGCTAATATCTCGCTTATTATTGACTTTACAGCTTAGGAATCAATTGTGGACCTATAGGAAATGATACATGCTGAATACTGTCATGACTTTGAATTCGACCTTTGACCTCATTTTCAAGGTCAGAGCACAAAATGGCACTTTACAGCTTAGCAATCAATTGTCAACAGGAAATGATATATGCTGAATATTCTCATGACCTCGAACTTGACCTTTGAACTCATTTTCAAGGTCAGATCACAAAATGGCTAGTATCTCACTTAATATCGACTTTACAGCTTAGGAATCAATTGTGAACATGCTAGAAATGATATGGGCTGAATGTTCTCCTGACCTTCAATTGACCAATGACCAAAAAAAATGGTTATGGCGGCGACGACATAAACAACAACTGCTGATTGAGTCTCCACATATTATTTGAAATTATGCATTAAATATGCACTGTATTTGTATGAAAATTGAGCCGTGATCGTCTAAGGATTCAGGGAAGTAGCAAATGTGAACAGTGTGACATGAACTATCTAGGATCCTGTATTCTGGACATTTATATATCTTTTGAATTCAAGACAACAGTGTTCAGCCAACCGTGAATTCGCCCTGAACATTTAAACCTGGGCTGTCCTCGAAATCAATTATTGATTTTCCTGGCTCGTTCTCGCGGTGGTGCACTGCAGTGCACTTCATGCTGTGTTTGTTGTTTACTTCCGTATATCACCCTTGTAAACAATGTCGCTGACAAGAAAACAAAAGGCTGAACTTTTGAATAAAACGGTTCCTGATGAAGTCAGTGACACAAGCCCCGATGCAGCCCCTGAACCACTGTCTGAAAAACCAATAGGCATGGACGTCGCCCACTGGGACATGCTGTTATCGATAAAGAAAGATGCTGCACTCGCAGCAGGGCGTGTAGAGAAACTAGAGGGACGGGTCAGGACCCTTGAGCACGCTAAAGATGATATGGGGACAAAACTCGAAGAACTTACAAAAACAGTGTCTGTGCTAACAGGGAGACTTACGCGCTCAGAGATCAGACAAACGGCCCTCCAAGACGAGCTTACTGAACTAAAAACTCATTCCATGAAATATAATATCATTTTTGATATTGACCCCATAAAGTTCGACCTGGCTGTAGAGAAAGAGGGTGAAAACTCTATTGGCATCATTCGTCAATTTCTTGGGCAAGTGATGGGGATTCCTGATGCAAAGTCCATTGACATTCCAGTCGCTCATAGAATAGGTGGCTTCAATGCTCGCTCCGCTCGATCTATCCTTGCCAAATTTCCCCGCATGGAGGAATTCAACCTCATCTTCTCCCACGCGAATCGCTTGAAGGGTACGGACCACGTGATCCGTCGTCAGGTGCCCCCTGCTGTCAACGAAAGGCAACAGTTTGCTTATCCATTGTTCAAAGATCTAAAAAAAGACAAAAAGAACAAGGCACGTCTAACAAAAGGAAAACTTTTTCTAAACAAGGAGGTCCAGTCCGAGTTTCTGCCGACCGTCCTTCCACCCGTCGACCCGTCAGTATCCCTCCCCTCTATTGCTGAGAGCGATCAGCAGTCCGACTCCGGTAGTGACTTTAAGGGGTATGCGCTGAAGGTGTCCCATCTCTCCGAGATCAGCGCGGCGAAGGAATATTTAATCTCCAATCCCGAAATTGCATCGGCCTCGCATCTGATCATGGCTTACCGTATGGACGAGTCTGGTAGTGTTCGCGAAAATTTTGATTCCGACGGCGACTACGGAGTAGGTCTAGAATTGTTGAAATTGATGCGGGACAAAAAATGGTGCAACCTCGTTCTGTTTGCCACGCGTACATGTCATCCAGGCTTCAGCCACATTGGTGTCAGGAGATACAAACTGGTGAACGACGTATGTTCTGAAGCGTTTGATTCGATTCCCGAATAAGCAGTGTGAAGCCAAATATGGACAAGCCCTAGTTTTGCTCATAATATATATATTTATATACCGCGGTATATATAAACTATGTCAAATGTATATGTAGTAGAATATGTCTATGGTACCGGGTAATCACATGAGTATATACATGTGCACGTAGAAATGTATCGATATCTCAAGCTTGTTGCTCATAGCATATTAATAAATGTATAAACTATGTCAAATGTATATGTGATAAAATATGTGTATGGTAGGCCTACTGGCTATCATATGAGTATATATACATGTGCACGTAGAAAATATATCGATATCTCAAGCTTATTGCTCATGGCATATAATAATAAATGTAATAAACTCTGTCAAATGTATATGTGGTAAAATATATCTATGGTACCGGGTAATCATATCAGTATATATACATGTGCATGTAGAAAATATAACGATATCTCAAAATTATTGCTCATAGCATATACTAATAAATGTCTGTCAAATGTATATGTGGTAAAATATATCTATGGTTCCGTGTAATCATATGAGTATATATACATGTGCATGTAGAAAATATATGGATATCTCAAACTTATTGCACATAGCATATATTAATAAATGTAATAAACTCTGTCAAATGTATATGTGGTAAAAATATCTATGGTACCGGGTAATCATATGAATATATATACATGTACATATGTTGTCATTCGCTTAGGACGTACACGTCAAGATAAAAAATAATGCATTGTAAATATATATTGAATGTGGAAGTCCCATCCAGCTTGTTTGTAAATAGATGTATGTTGTCACCCAGAAATCCCTTGTCTTGTAGTGGGACTACTGGGGTACTTGTGTGTTCACTGTCCGTGCGCTGCCGGGTCCCGGATGGCGGGTGTGCCGGTCCTCTGGCGGGCGGGCCCGCTGTCGTCGTCGCCGCGTCAGGTCACTCCACCAGCAACGTGTCTGTCATCATACTCCCAATAGATTATGGCTAGCTCACATATTATAGATGGTACATTGATCAATGGTCCTAATGATACAGTTGGTGCCGCTCTCGATCTGGATAGTTTCTTTAATGGGTTTTCAGATGAATACGACACAGACATTTTTAGCAATTCGCCGTCAAATTGCAGTTACTATGATATTGATAATATTCAAATGGATATCACAGATACCAAACAACATTACAACAGCATGCATATTAATATTCAATCGCTGTCTGCCAAGTTTGACCAGTTAAAGATGCTCATCAGCGAACTGCATGATAAAAAAGTAAATCTAGATTTTATTATGCTCTGTGAAACCTTTCTCCATCATGGGAATGAACATTTGTTCGAGATCCCGGGTTATCACCTGGTAAAAAAAAAACGCATCAATAAAACAAGGGGTGGGGTCTGTATATATATTTCTGATGTTATTGACTATAAGGTGCGACCTGATCTGAGCATTTTTGAAGAAGGAATTTTTGAGTCTATATTTATCGAAACAACAAATATGTCTAACAATGCTATAGTTGGTGAAATTTATCGAGTTCCTAACACTGCAACTGCAGTATCTCTGGAATATTACAATGACATTATATCTAAAATTGGAGACAAACATAACGTCTTAATTGGAACAGATCAAAATATGGATCTACTCAAATCGGATTCACATCAACCGACAAGTGACCTTTTGTCAAGTTTCATGATGCATTCTTTCTTGCCTGTTATCACCAAACCAACACGCATTACGCACGGTAGTGCTACGTTAATAGACAATATATATTTGAAAACAAATTTACCAAACATGAGTATAAATTCCGGTATACTCTTATCAGACATATCTGATCACCTACCTGTGATTTGTCTGGTGTCGTGTCGGAAAGTGTGTAAGCCAAACAAATTTTGTACTTTTAGTCATAGAAAATTGAACCAACCTGCTATATCTCAAATTGCTACAGCCGTGAAACAGACTCATTGGGCGTTGTTAGAAAATATGACAGTTAATGGAGCTTATGAATTTTTCACACAAACAATTAAATCTTATTTGGACAGATTCGCACCTGAGTCAAAAATACAAATTTCATCGAAATACTTAATTAGGGAACCGTGGTATACCAAAGGTTTATTAAAATCGTCCAAAACATGTACAAAACTGTATAAAAAATGTATGAATAAACAAAGAAGTCATCCGGCATATAAACGTTTTGTAAAATACCGCAATAAATTTAATCAACTTAAACGTATTGCTAAGCAGTCATATTATGCTAACTTATTTGACAAGTACAAACACGATTTAAAAAACACTTGGAAAACACTAAATAATATCATCGGCAAGCCACGTGATAAAACTAGCACCACTAACGTTTTCACCATTAACGACAAAACAACAACGGAGCCTCAAGATATATCTGAAGGTTTCTGTGATTTCTTTACTAACGTTGGCCCAAGATTTGCAGCAGATATACCATCATCTAGATACAACTCCAATTCTTACCTTAATCTTAACAAATCTCCCAACGCTTCAACAATTTTTCTTGCCCCAGCAGATGAACTTGAAATCGCAGATATTTTGAGTAGTCTTAAACCTAAAAAGAGTTCCGGCCATGATGAAATATCAATTAACCTGCTCAAAGCGCTGAACCAGTCTGTTTTTCCACCAATCACTAAGCTAGTGAACATGTCGATAGTATCTGGAGAATTTCCAGACACCTTGAAATTAGCAAAAGTCATCCCAATCTATAAAAATAAAGATAAATGTAATATCTCAAATTATCGTCCCATATCTCTTTTATCGTCATTATCGAAAATACTGGAAAAAGTCATTCATAGAAGACTCTATTCATTTTTCCAATCGAAAAACTTGTTTTATAATAACCAATTTGGCTTCAGGGAACACCACAGCAGTTGATGCGATCACGACCTTTACTACCGATGTATTAAAATCAATTGACGCTAAGTTATCTACGCTAGCTGTTTATTGTGATTTATCAAAGGCGTTCGATATGATAGATCACTCAATACTACTTCAAAAACTAGAATTTTATGGCATAAGGGGTTTGGCATTGAACTGGTTTACTAGTTATTTACAAGACCGAAAACAATATGTTTCATATAATAGTCATAATTCAAATGTACGCTCAGTTTCATGTGGTGTGCCACAAGGTTCCGTACTCGGACCGTTGTTATTTATCATCTACACAAATGACCTCCCATGATGTCTTAAACACGCCAAATCTATACTATTTGCTGATGACACTACCTTATATTTGTCCTCCGATAACCAAAGAAATCTCTACAATCTAATGAATGACGATCTTTCTTCTTTAACAGACTGGTTCCGCGCTAATAAGCTCTCTCTGAATGCACTGAAAACCAATTACATGCTCTTTTCGAATCAAAACTGGGACACTGATTCATACGCATTGACATTAGCCAATACATCTTTATCAAAAACGACGTGTGCAAAATTTTTGGGTATATATATTGATGACAAATTGAAATGGGATGAACATATACAGACGGTAAAGAAAAAAATGTCCAAAGCATATTTCGCAATTAACAAAGCCAAACATTGCATTAACCGAAAGCATCTTACAACATTATATTATTCCCTTGTTTATCCATACCTTACCTACGGAATTACTCTCTGGGGGGCAGCGTCGAAAATTCATCTTTCCCAAATTGATATAATGCACAAAAAGATAATTAGAATAGTTCATGGCGCAAATTACAATGCACATACCGCACCGCTATTAAAAACAATGAATTTGCTAAAACTGGAAGACATATATCGGCTTCAAGTATGCAAATATATCTATAAATTTATACGAGGATTATTACCTCAGTCGATCTCGCATATTTTTCAGTTGTCACTGGACTACCACACGCACACCACCAGACAAAGCACAAATTATAAACTTAAAGTATCCAAACCCAGAACATTGACGGCTACACAGGGTATCATGAATATGGGTCCAAAAATGTGGAATGGCATCTCGGCAACACTGTATCAACATAATGAACGATTGGTATCCATTGCATCATTTTCTAAAAGGTACAAATCCCAGATCGTTGCTGGTTACGAGTGACTCCTGTGGTGGGGGCGGCTTTGGGTCCGTGTGTTGGGGGTCGGTTCGTCTGTCTTGGGGCCTGGGTGCATGGGCATGCACACGCGACTACACTGGTAGTCTACTACCAGGTTACCGGAACTTAGAACCAATCACATATTGCCGTGGTGTTTCCGTTCATACTGAAATACTGAAAATCAAAAATAAATTATTATTTTCTTTTTCAATTTATGATTTTTTCCCAAATGGGGTCATTTTTTTATTTTTTTTCTTTCTTCCAAAGATGCTCAATTTCGGACTTGAATTTTTTATGTACATAATAGGAAGTCCAATATAATGATTTCAGTGGAGACCTTATAATAGTTATCTTGTCTAATGAACGTTTTGCACCATAAGAGCCTAATACTGCATTTTTTTCTGGTAACCTTTCTCAGCCCTTGAGCTTTCTGTTCTCTTTAAAATTCTTTCCTTAATTTAATTTCCCTACATGTAAAGTCACAAAGTAGCTTCACTTCAAATATTTTTAAGACCTGGTTATTATATTTCATGAAGCCCTACAGTCTATAGACTTCACTTTGTGTCTTTGTGTTGTGTACTTTTTGGTTATGTTTATGCACGCGTAAAGTTTCTCGAGATTTATTTTTGCATTAAGTTCAGCATGTTCTTCTGTTTAATTATTTAATACCTGTATACTTTTAGTGCATGTATTACAAATTTTTTAGGCATACTTGTATTGTACATAATACAGAAAAATAAACATTCATTCATAAACATTCAATGACCTTATTTTCAAGGTTATCGGACAAAAGGCTAATATCTAAAATATGCATTGTCCGGTAACCTTTCTTAGCCCTTGGGCTAATTTTATCTTTAAAGTTTACAATCGGATCTTTCTGAAATTTTGCACAAAAATACCTAAAAATATTTCAAGAGGGGGATTTTTTCGTTTTTTGATTTTCGCATTTTTTTCAAAATGGCAGCCATTTTCGACGAAAAACGGCCAATTTCTGACTTTGGCGGCCCTTTTCTCAAAAACTGTTCAGACAGTTTTGAGATTTTTATTTCAAAAGATTGCTCTCACATACCTCTGTGATGTGTATAAGTTTCGTTGCCCCTGAATCGCCGGTCTGCGTGTAGCGGCCATTTTCATTTTCTCGAGGGGTCCTAAATGGGACTTTCTCATGTTAAATTCCCCTATGCTTTAAAATGGGGCACATTATGCCTAATATCTCACTTAATATTGAGATTAGAGACTAGGAATCAATTGTGAACATATAGGAAATGATATATGCTGAATATTCTCGTGACCTTGAGTTTGACCTTTGACCTCATTTTCAAGGTCATAGGACAACATGGCTAATATCTCGCTTATTATTGACTTTACAGCTTAGGAATCAATTGTGAACATATAGGAAATGATATATGCTGAATATTCTTGTGACCTTGAATTTGACCTTTGACCTCATTTTCAAGGTCACAGGACAAAATGGCCAATATCTTGCTTATTATCAACTTTACAGCTTATGAATCAATTGTGAACATATAGGAAATGATATATGCTGAATATTCTTGTGACCTTGAATTTGACCTTTGACCTCATTTTCAAGGTCGCAGGACAACATGGCTAATATCTCGCTTATTATCGACTTTACAGCTTAGAAATCAATTGTGAACATATAGGAAATGATATATGCTGAATATTCTCGTGACCTTGAATTTGACCTTTGACCTCATTTCCAAGGTCACAGGACAAAATGGCTAATATCTCGCTTATTATCGACTTTACAGCTTAGGAATCAATTGTGAACATATAGGAAATGATATATGCTGAATATTCTCATGACCTTGAATTTGAACTTTGACCTCATCTTCAAGGTCACAGGACAACATGGCTAATATCTCGCTCATTATCGACTTTACAGCTTAGGAATCAATTGTGAACATATAGGAAATGATATATGCTGAATATTGTCGTGACCTTGAATTTGACCTTTGACCTCATTTCCAAGGTCACAGGATAAAATGGTTAATATCTCGCTTATTATGGACTTTACAGCTTAGGAATCAATTGTGAACATATAGGAAATGATATATGCTGAATATTCTCGTGACTTTGAATTTGACCTTTGACCTCATTTCCAAGGTCACAGGATAAAATGGTTAATATCTCACTTATTATGGACTTTACAGCTTAGGAATCAATTGTGAACATATAGGAAATGATATATGCTGAATATTCTCGTGACATTGATTTTGACCTTTGACCTCATTTTCAAGGTCACAGGACAAAATGGCCAATATCTTGCTTATTATCGACTTTACAGCTTAGGAATCAATTGTGAACATATAGGAAACGAGACAATCAGAGATTGCAGACCCTCGCCCTTCAGATTTAGTCACTAAAATTAGGCGGTAATTGAGAGTTTTGGTCTTAAGACCATCGGTTGTACGCCATACGATTGGGAATTGGCCAAAGAAAAATACAAAAATAGGTTGAACATTTAATATTGATTAGAACAGGAGTTATAGTCAATTATGTGATTTTATTAGGGCATTCCAAATGTCCTCATGGTTTTGTCAGAATTTTTTTTTTTTTTCTTTTTTTTCTTTTTTTTTTTTCTTATTCTTTTTTTTTTTTTTTCACTTTTTGGTTTCCAGACTATAACTCAAGAACGCCTTGACGAATCTTCGAGAAATTTTCACCAGTTATCACATATATTACATAGATGAACCGTATTGTTTTGGAGCCGGCTCCGAGGTCCGGTTAGTCCGTGAGGATGAATTTTGTGTCAAATGGTTTCCGGATGATAACTCAAAAAGTACTTGTGCTACCTTTCTGAAACTTGACATATATGTTGATATAGTGTCACAGAGAAACCCTATTGATTATGGGGTCAATCCCTCAAACGACCTTTGACCCACGGGCCGAAACCATTTTTGGTGAGTCATCCTTGAGGCTCATTGCATATCTCAGAAACGGTGCATCACAGAGCGAAATGGAGGTTATTTTCAGACTCGTGACACTAGACAAACATGTCTTGGGGGTATGTTGGGTGAACTTGGCCCTGGGCCAAATTTTTTTTTGCTGTCAGTGAGTCAGTGTTTTTCATTTTCGGCCATATCTCGGAAGCGGTGCGTCGTAGAGCGAAACGGAAGTTATTTTTGGACTCGTGACACTGGACAAACATGCCTTAGGGGTATATTGGGTGAACTTGGCCCTGGGCCTAATTTCTTTTTGCTGAGTCGGTGTTTTTCATTTTCGGCCATATTTCAGAAACGGTGCGTCGTAGAGCGAAACGGAGGTTATTTTCGGACTCGTGACACTAGACAAACATGTCTTAGGGGTATGTTAGGTGAACTTGGCCCTGGGCCAAATTTCTTTTTGCTGAGTCGGCGTTTTTCATTTTCGGCCATATTTCAGAAACGGTGCGTCGTAGAGTGAAACGGAGGTTATTTTCTGACTCGTGACACTAGACAAACATGTCTTAGGGGTATGTTGGGTGAACTTGGGCCCTGGGCCAATTTTTTTTTTGCTGAGTCGGCGTTTTTCATTTTCGGCCATATCTCGGAAACGGTGCGTCGTAGAGCGAAAAGGACGTTATTTTCGGACACGTGACACTAGACAAACTTGTCTTAGGCGTATGTTGGGTGAACTTGGCCCTGGGCCAAATTTTTTCTTGTTGAGTCGGCGTTTTTCATTTTCGGCCATATCTCGGAAACAGTGCGTTGTAGAGCGAAATGGAGGTTATTTTCGGACTCGTGACACTAGATAAACATGCCTTAGGGGTATGTTGGGTGAATTTGGTCCCGGGCCAATTTTTTTTTTGCTGAGTCGGCGTTTTTCATTTTCGGCCATATCTCGGAAACGGTGCATCGTAGAGCGAAACGGACGTTATATTCGGACTCACCACACTAGACAAGCATGTCTTAGGGGTATGTTGGGTGAACTCGGTCTTGGGCCAAATTGTTTTTGCTGAGTCAGCGTTTTTCATTTTTGGTCATATCTCGTTTATTTCCATTTATATCTCAGAAACCGTCGTCTTAGAATGAAATGGATGTATCTACATAATCATTTTGGTTGCAGAGTTGTCAGTAATTAACAGTTCACCTGTGATTGTGATGTGCATCGAAATGCCCCAAGGCCTCTAGGCCTTTACGTCTAGTTTTTTCAGTTGCCATGGCAACTGTTTTCACCCGATTTTGGCAAAATTTGAAAGGGACTGAGCCACTACCATAGCACTCCAGCCCTATAAATTTCAAATCTATCGGACCGTTTGCCTTTGAGTTATGATCGCAGACATTTGCACTGAAACGTCGCTGGCCAAAAATAACTGAAATCGTGACCCCCAATTTTTCGACATCCGGCGATAATGGAGAGTTTTCGTCGTACGACCATCGGTCGTACACCAAACGATCGGGAATCAATTGGCCAAAGAAAAATACAAAAATAGTTGGAAAAATTAATATCAAATAGAACCGGAGTTAGAGCCAATTATGTGATTTTCTTTTTAGGTTACCGGACCTATGGTCCGATAACCTATTGCCGTCACGTTGCGTCCGTCGTCCGTCCGTCGTCCGTCCACAGCTGTATCTTTAAAGTTTACAGGCGGATTTTTCTGAAATTTTGCACAAAAATGCCTAAAAATATTTCAAGAGGGGTTTTTTTTTTAGTTTTTTGATTTTCGCATTTTTCTGAAAATGGCGGCCATTTTTGACGAAAAATGGCCAATTTTGGACTTTGGCGGCCATTTTCTCAAAAACTGTCTGATCAGTTTTGAGATTTTTGTTTCAAAAGATTCCCCTTATGTACCTTTATGATGTGTATAAGTTTTGTTGCCCTTGAATCGCCGGTCTCCGTGTGGCGGCCATTTTGAATTTTTGACGGGTCGGCGAAAAAAATTTTGTTTGCCCCAAATTGCGTTACTATCCATTTTGGGCCATTTCTAGGCAAAAAAAAATTTTTCACCCTTTGAAAAAAATTTGGGACTTAGAAAATTTTCGGCACTTTTTTCCTTCATAATGGGAGCTGCCTAGACTGTACTCATAGAATGCTTGAAGATAGAGCTTAGAAATTAGCACTTTCAAATGGGAAGTCATATATGAAGACTTGTGTGGTGACCTTGAATTTGACCTTGGATGACCTTGAAATGTCAAAACAGCCATTTTTGAGTCGAAAAATGCCCAAATTTGCACCTTGTTTGTCTTTAATCGAAAACTGTCTGATCACTTTTGAGATTTTTATTTCAAAACATAGTAATTGGGGTTTTTGACATGATGTGTATAAATATGTATATAGTGTATAAAGTGCCTTGAATTGCTCAAAAGGCTAGAAATTTAGGCTGAATAGGCCCCAAATTTAATTTTTGGTCGTTTTCCTTCAAATTTATCTGATCAGTTTTGAGATTTTTGTTATAAAACATGCTAATTGGGGTCCCTGACATTGTGTATAAAGATGGAGTGCTTTGAATTGCTTAAAAGGCCCCTTGAGTGTGTAAATTGGCCTCTACAGCCAAAAAATGTTTGTAGGTATAGCTGGAATTGGAAGTCATATACATGTATACCACATATATATGTGGCTTTTTTGGGTGACGTTGAACTTGACGTCAGATGACATTGAGTGCTATATCTCACGTCCAACAAGAAATGTGTAAATTTCGTTTATAGACAAAAGACTTGTAGATAGACCTAGGCTTGTATTTGTATTTTGAACATACATGAATACAAGGTTATATGCTGCACACTTAATGATGACATTGAAGTTTACGAAGATGATTGGTTTATCTTAACGTCATATCTCACCTGTCCTGTTTCAACTAAAGTTGTCCGGTAACCTATCTTAGCCCTTGGGCTAATTTTTTTCCGTTACCATGGCAACCGTTTTCATCCGATTTTGGCAAAATTTTAAAGGGTCTGAGCCACCATCATAGCACTCTAGTTCTATAAATTTCAAATCGATCGGACCGTTTGCCTTTGAGTTATGAGCACAGACATTTGCACTGAAACGTCGCTGGCCAAAAATAACTGAAATCGTGACCCCCAATTTTTCGACATCGGGCGATAATGGAGAGTTTTCGTCGTACGACCATTGGTCGTACACCATACGATCGGGAAATGGCCAAAGAAAAATACAAAAATAGTTGGAAAAATTAATATCAAGTAGAACCGGAGTTAAAGCCAATTATGTGATTTTCTTTTCTCCGTTGCCATGGCAACCAATTTCATCCGATTTTGGAAAAATTCTGAAGGGACTGAGCCAGCACCATAGCACTCTTGCCCTATAAATTTCAAATCGATCGGGCCGTTTGCCTTTGAGTTATGAGCGCAGACATTTGCACTGAAACGTCGCTGGCCAAAAAAATTCGAAACCGTGACCCCCAATTTTTCGACATCGGGCGATAATGAAGAGTTTTGGTCGTACGACTGCGGGCCATATATCAGATGATCAGGAATTGGCCATAGAAAAATACAAAATTAGTTACAAAAATTTATCTTGAATAGAACCGGAGTTATGGTCAATTATTGATTTTTACATCTTCCGTTGCCATGGCAACGGTTTTTGTCCGATTTTGACCAGATTCGTGGAGGACCGAGCCACTGAGATACCGCTTCATCCCTATAAGTTTCATGTTGATCGGACCATTCTCCTTTGAGATATGCGCATGGACAGACAGACAGACAAACAAACAAACAAACAAACATACAAACGGACAGACCCAATTGCAATACCCTCTGCCCCTATCGGGGCGAGGGTAATGATATATGCTGAATATTCTCGTGACCTTCGGCACACCGTTTCCGAGATATCGCCGAAAACGTAACATGCCGACTCGGCAAAAAATTTGAGGTCAAGGTCAAAATTCATCCATAATACCCTTCAGACATGTTCGTCTAGGCTTCGTCAGTTTCGCTCTACGACCCACCTCTTCCGAGATATCGCAGAAAACGAAAAATGCCGACTCGGCATGTTTGACATGTTTGTCTAGGGCGACGAGTCCGGAAATAACGTCAGTTTCGCTCTACAACACTGTTTCCGAGATATCGCAGGAAACAAAAAATGCCGACTCAGCAAAATAATTTAAGGTCAAGGTCAAAGTTCATCCATAATACACCTTATACATGTTTGTCTAGGGCGAGTTCGAAAATAATGTCCGTTTCGCTCTGAAACGCACCGTTTCCAAGATATGCAGGAAGCCTCAAGGATGACTCAGCAAAAACTCTTCCGAGCTCTAGGTCAAAGGTGGTTTGACCAGATGACCCCAAAATCGATAGGGTTCTTCTCTGGTGATATATGGACCTCCATATTTAGTTTTGCAGCCATTGCCTGAATAGTTTTCGAGTCATCGTGCGGAAACAAAGTCCAAAAATTTACATATGTTTCATCCTCACAGACCTCGGATCCCTAATTAAGAAATGGCACAAAACATGTCACTCCCATGTAACCATAATATGATGACTGAGTATGATTTTATATAGTTGGTGAACACAAACGAAAATTGCACTTTGCACAAATCTTATTTTGTCATTATGTATAAAGACTAAGTTAATAAATCGTGATAATTGTGATGCAAATATATCTTTGAAATCAACCTAAAATTATAGAGTCTGCATATAAGAAAATATATACAATGTAGGCCTATCATGTGACGTAATATTGTGACTGTATATCAAGTGATGTAAATGAAAATGAAATGTAAATGAATTTTACTTGTGTGATCAATCAGAGGGTCTATGTCCATCAGCAGATTAGTTGGCCCGGTAATCACAGTGACATGGTTGCCTTCCTAGTGTCCATCGAAACAACAACAAATAATGAAGTTACACCCACAAGTGTTCACTGACGGTGACCCATGAGCCGATCTATACCATTT
Source organism: Terebella lapidaria (assembly GCA_949152475.1). NCBI lineage: Eukaryota > Metazoa > Annelida > Polychaeta > Terebellida > Terebellidae > Terebella > Terebella lapidaria. Next base: position 30,331,850 of record OX424563.1, on the reverse strand, counting down.
CCGATAAATAAGCGGCCATAGCCCAACGATGGCCATAACCTGTATACACCCTACCTCAATCATCCGGCCAGTCACCTATGGCGCCGAACACCCTGCCACAGTGGGTCAGGATTTTTGAACTAGTACATGCTTTGAATGCACGAAATACACACTGTGTTTCATTTTCTTTCCACCTCAGCTGTTTCAAATGATTTTATGTGTATCAAATTTAAGTTAATTCCATACTTTGTCACTTGACAGCTGTTTGTTTATTCTCATCAAGATCACAAAAAATGGGAACCTACATGTAGCGGATGAGATCAGATATAATCAATCATAAACTTGTTCGTGTTGCAGGTGTCCAGCAATGGCTTCAGCGAACCATAGGAAGAATCGCAGTCGAAGTGCGCCGCGAGCCAATAGAGGTAGGGTCCAGGCACCAGTCCAACAGAGAACTGGCAGTCCCGAATATTCCACTGGAGTCCCACCAACTGCTAAGCCACAGATCAGACGGCCAATGGCAATGCCGCGAATGCCGCCGCAACCTACTCCATACCGCGGTCATCTAGTCGATCATGCGAGATTCCTACCCACGGCAAACGCACCGCACATTACTCCAAATGTCTTGCCGAAACATATCAACTACATCTTCCAGAAACTGTTGCAGAATGGAGGACAAATGACTTTCCATGATTTGGATATGCATTTCAGTCAATACCTCACAGATTGTGGCCATATAACGATGCGTCCTAACCTACGAAGCTCCCTGCTGGAGTATCCTGCTCTGTTCAGCGAGGAACAGAACGGTTCCGAGGTGGTGATCTCTGCAGAACTTCGCCTCTGTGGTGCGCACACATCACGGTCAGGTTGTCAAGGCGATTGTTCCGAGCTGCACCTGTGCAAGTGGTACTTGGAAGGAGTCAACTGCAAATTTGGCGACGCAGCTTGCAAGTACGGCCACAACGTCGCAAGCACGCATAATGCCGAAGTCATCAAAGGATTGGGTCTACCAGAGTTGAACATAGATAGCGCCAGAGCGCTTTACAAGTTGTCCCGGGCTGAATCTGCTAAGTATCCACCGATATGCAAGTTTTACAACTCGGCAGCTGGTTGTAAGCACACCACGACATCTGGGGGAATGACCTGCCCTGGAATGCACGTTTGTTTACACTACGTCAAAGGCGATTGTAGCTTTGGCTTCAAGAGTTGCAAAAGGCTCCACAACATCCTAGCACATCAGCCCAAGGCTTTGCTCTTGAAGCACGGCATTAATGTCAGTCGCAGTGCGAAGTTGGTTCTGGAAGAGGTGAAGACATCGTTGATGGACACCGATGTATCATCTACTGGGTTCCAGGGCCGGTAAGTGGAGAAAACTGCATGGAGAGAAAGGTTACATGTAGTTTCGGTTTGGTTTGTGTGGCATTCCACTGAGCTGGGAATTACCAGACCAGTATGTACTCTGGAAAATCAAAATTTCCAAGTCACAAATTTGAAGCATTCTTTTGGGTACTCTTTAGTCGGGACGTAGAGGTGAGCATGAGTACAGTACCTCAAGCTTCTATTTGTAGTAACAATAACTTTTCTCAACAATACCCACATCTTGTTCACAGTTGCATTTTACCATTATCTAAACTCACTTGAATGCCACATGTAAGTATGAGGAGTCCCACACCAACCCTATCATGTTGTATTTCAACTTGAAATCGGTTGATTCATTCATGTGTCCCACTGCTCATTCCAGATCAGCTTCACTTGGCAACCTAGGTGCCTCGCTTGGAGACCTTTCCCTGGCTCCCCCTGCCTCCGTACCTCAACGCCCTAGCGACCTCTCAAGTCAGTTAGCCGGCCTTCCTGGACCTCCGAGAGCCGCCGGAAAAGCCGCCCGGAGCCGCACATCTTCCATGTCATCTCAAGTATCAACAAGGAGTCAGGATCTGGACGATGGTGAACCTGCAATTTGCTTGTACCATCTGCGAGGCCGCTGCCTTTTTGGCCAGAAATGTCGGAATTTGCACGCTGAAAAGCCCTATCAGTGGCAGTTTTTGGACCGTACTCGCCAGAGCTGGAAGAACTTTGATTCCAAGTGTAATGAAGAGATAGAACTCAACTACTGCGACCCAATGAAAGAAATGTGCCTGTCTTCCATTGATGAGAATAACAAGTGAGTTGTCAAAGGAATTCTCTGGCCAGTACATGTACATAATAACAATTCGTTTCATCTGCATTTTATAGAATGGGACTCATTGACTAATAGATTATCTATTTCAAGCTCTGTGCACATATGAATAGACCAGAAAATATGATAAACATGATTTTACGTAAAAACACTTCAGACTACATATTTGTTTCTACGACTACTATATCTTCTATTATCTTCTATTATAAGTGAATTTGATTTCGATGGTTACAGAGATGACAAACATGAAAAGATTTCCGACTACATATTTTTTCTTCTGAATACATCATAATTTGTAGCTTCAATTTATAAATGAATTTGGTTTCCATGGTTACAGAGACACGTTCAAGGTGAACCTGGAGCTGAAGCGGGTGGAGTGGATGAACGGACAGAGTTGTGACGTTCGTCGCGTGTCCACCACGTCCTCCGTGAACACCGCGCCAGGGCAGAGTTACTCCACGGTGTGGGAGTGGTTCTGGGAGACTGACGACAAAAGCGCCTGGGAGAAATATGGAGCGGTTTGTGTTAATCGTCTGGAAATAAAACTGATTAAACTGCACTTCTTTGAGTTCAGACTTGTATTGTTTTATAGTGTGAATATCAAGAGAAAAACCGATGAGCCATTAGAAAAGTTGGCATATTATACTAGTGAAAAAAAAAGTTGGCTTTACTACTTGGTTGGTTTAAGTTCAATTCAAATTTTTTTAGAACAATATTGTCAAAATGAGTACCAGTAGTGAAATATTTTGCCATATTTTATATGCTTTGGTGAAAATATCTTCACCAGGGATACATTGAAACAACATTGGATGTCGCTGAAATGGAAGAGACCTACCTGGAAAATCCCGACGGGATTTACCAGTTTGCTACGATGAGCAACGAATACCAGATAAAGTTCAAGATTATGACGCAGAGGAACGTCGAGACTGGACGAGAGAGACGAGTTCGACGCCGACCACAACACAGGCTAGCAAAGTGTGTAGTCATGCATAATCTTTGGTGGTTCAATTTAAATTTGTTCATGCATGTGTGATACTGCTTTAAATTGACTGAATTCACGTTCATCTGTTTTATCCATGTTAAAACGAATCTATTTACCTGGTAATTTGAGTTTGACTAAGTTGAGATTCCTTTCTGGACAGTATGACATCTGGATTTCCTTCAATATTCTCAGGAGTATTTAAATGTGGATATTGTTTGACGTAAGATTAATGTTGACAGGGCTGCTGATGGGTCTGGTAACGCTGGGCTCAGTCAACAGGCCAGTGCCTCCACACTTCCTGACCACTGGGACATTACAGACCCGGGTGAAAACTCATTCCAACTGGTTGAGGTGGGTAACCATGGCAATATTCCTTTGCCCATCTCGTTTTCCAATAAATCAACCCTGATATCCACTGATAACTTCTTCTCAAAACACCATATGTCTATGTCTATTGTCTGCACAACAGTTAAAACTGCTGCCTTCGAAAGTATGCAATATTTTTTTCAAAACCAATTTTAGGTTACCGGACCTATGGTCCGATAACCTATTGGCATGGCGTTGCGTCCGTCGTCCGTCGTCGTCCGTCGTCGTCCGTCATAGAGGCAGAGCTCTTCCTCTATGATGTTGGTTTTTTTTGGATTTTTGAAATTTTCCCTTTGTTTACATTCTTGAAAGTGCCACTTGGAACCACAACAGGCCATTCAACTGTGGCAAATTGGGAGGGCCCGGGGCCCCTTAGGAGGAAAATGACGCCCGTATACTTAATCATGGTTAATGTAATAAGTTATTATCGATAATAATCCCAGGAGACGTGTGTTCCGACCGTTTTTTTTTTTTGTATGTCACCGTTTCATACCCATCACCTATCCCGTTTCGATCTTCACTGAAACAGTGCTTTCTTGAAATCATATGCACTCAAAGTTTTGGATATACGTTCCGCACAATATATAGATACAGTATGCTATTGCAAAAATGAAAAACAAGTTGAAACGGCAACATAATAATTATGTGTTAGTGGTGGTATTCCATATTCCAGTAGGCAAATTCAATTCTCGTGTGGCCCCGATAAGCAGTCACGGCAGTCGGCCCGCAAGCCAGATAGTCACTGAATTGTCCAATCGGGAAGCTGTCTTGACGGACACACCCACATGTTTATGAACTACACGTGGATATAATTATATGCAAATTATCACGTGAGCAAGTCCCGCCAATTAGTGATAAATACTGACGCACTGGGGTCAAGGTCATAAGCTCCCACGAGATCGTGGAATCTACAGGGTGCGGTATTTGTGGAAATACTTGTTACGACCCAAATAAATGTTTTTTTCTATGACTCTTTCCTACTTCACTGGTAATACTTCAGGAAAATATCACCATACAAAGCTTGTTCATGGGGAAATCTGATAAGAAATGCCTACTGAAGTGAAGCGAGATTTCCCGAGATTTGAGTAGGAACCTGTCGGAAGCAACAAAACTTGGCAGATTTGCCGAACTAATACACTTTGTCGGGGGAAAAAACTTAGTTTCCTCCTGAAATAAGCAGAAACGAATGGATACTATATCAGTTATCATGTTTATCATAGTTTTATATTGCCGACGAGAATTGTCAGTGCTGATTTTGAGGGGTACAGGCGATAAGGCCACCAAGCAATCAGGCCGCAATCGAGAATTAGCGAACTGCAGAGCAAGTGATGGATGGAAATGCAGACATTAGACAAGTTGCTGAAATGTCTCTGCAGTATAAATCGAAACACTGAAAAAAAATCCATGAAAAAGGATTTAGAACTAGCTCGAAATTTTTTTTGCCACCTAAATAAGAAAAAAAAAATATTCAGAACCTTGAAAATCTTACACATTGGTCCAAATAATACTCGGGTGATTTTTATACGGGCTCAACATGGTAAAGCTTCTGACTTGTAGAGATTTCATATATGTATATATCGGAATAATTATAGTTTTACTAATCTTATTGGCCATAATAAAATAGTTATGACAAGAATCATTTATTTTTGGGCTCAACAAGGTATATATTCTGCCCAGTGGGGAATTCATAGCTGTAACCAAATAGGTTAACATTAGTTTTACTAGTTAGATATATAGTTAGCCACAGTAAAAATAATTAAGACATGGCCAAATCAAATACAGTATTCAAGGGTTTTTAAATAGTTCTGTGCAAACATTTTCAAAGCTCTTCCTTTGAGGCCAGTGGCCCTTGTTATCTTTTTTGTTTACGGGCGAATTTTTCTGAAATTTTGCAGAAAAATACTTAAAAATAATTCAAGAAGGAGGTATTTTTTAGTTTTTTGATTTTCGCTTTTTCTTCAAAATGGCGGCCGTTTTCGATGAAAAAGGCCTGATTTTGGACTTTGGCGGCCATTTTCTCAAAATCTGTTCAGCAACTTTTTTTCTTTTTGATACATAAGACTCCTCATATGTACTTCTATGATGTCTATAAATTTCGTTGCGCTTGAATCGCTCGAAGTGGGCCATTTTGGCCCAAACTTGGCCCAAATGGGACTTTCCCATGTTAAATTCTCTTATGCTTTATAATGGGACACATTATGCCTAATATCTCACTTGATATTGAGATTAGAGACTAGGAATCAATTGTGGACATATAGGAAATGATATATGCTGAATATTCTCGTGACCTTGAATTTGACCTCTGACCTCAGTTTCAAGGTCAGAGCACAAAATGGCTTATATCTCGCTTATTATCGACTCTACAGCTTAGGAATCAATTGTGGACATATAGGAAATAATATATGCTGAATATTCTCGTGACCTTGAATTTGACCTCTGACCTCAGTTTCAAGGTCAGAGCACAAAATGGCTTATATCTCGCTTATTATCGACTCTACAGCTTAGGAATCAATTATGAACATATGGGAAATGATATATGCAGATTATTGTCATGACCTTGAATTTGACCTTTGACCTCATTTTCAAGGTCACAGGACAAAATGACTAATATCTCACTTATTATCGATTTTACAGCTTAGGAATCAATTGTTGACATAGAGGAAATGATATATGCTGAATATCCTCGTGACCTTGAATTTGACCTCTGACCTCATTTTCCAGATCCAAGGACAAACTGGCTCATCCTCTATTGACTGTATGGCTTGGGAATCAATTGTGGACATGATATACAAAATGATATACATTGAATATTTTGATGATCTTGAATTTGACCTTTGCCCCTTCATTTTCAAGGCCACAGCACAAAATTGCTAATATCTCTCTGATTATTGAATTTACAGCTTAGCAATCAACTGTGGACATGATATATGCTTAATGTTATATATGCTGAATATTCTCTTGACCTTGAATTCAACCAGTGACCTGGCTAACATCTAAAATATTAAACATTGTCCGGTAACCTATCTTCGGCCCTTGGCCTAATTTTTAGGTTACCGGACCTATGGTCCGATAACCTATTGGCATGGCGTTGCGTCCGTCGTCCGTCGTCCGTCGTCGTCGTCGTCGTCGTCGTCCACATTTTTATCTTTTTTGTTTACGGGCGAATTTTTCTGAAATTTTGCAGAAAAATACTTAAAAATAATTCAAGAAGGAGGTATTTTTTAGTTTTTTGATTTTCGCTTTTCCTTCAAAATGGCGGCCATTTTCGACGAAAAAGGCCTGATTTTGGACTTTGGCGGCCATTTTCTCAAAATCTGTTCAGTAACTTTTTTTCTTTTTGATACATAAGACTCCTCATATGTACTCCTATGATGTCTATAAATTTCGTTGCGCTTGAATCGCTCGAAGTGGGCCATTTTGGCCCAAACTCGGCCCAAATAGGACTTTCCCATGTTAAATTCTCCTATGCTTTATAATGGGACACATTATGCCTAATATCTCACTTGATATTGAGATTAGAGACTAGGAATCAATTGTGGACATATAGGAAATGATATATGCTGAATATTCTCGTGACCTTGAATTTGACCTCTGACCTCAGTTTCAAGGTCAGAGCACAAAATGGCTTATATCTCGCTTATTATCGACTCTACAGCTTAGGAATCAATTGTGGACATATAGGAAATAATATATGCTGAATATTCTCGTGACCTTGAATTTGACCTCTGACCTCAGTTTCAAGGTCAGAGCACAAAATGGCTTATATCTCGCTTATTATCGACTCTACAGCTTAGGAATCAATTGTGGACATATAGGAAATAATATATGCTGAATATTCTCGTGACCTTGAATTTGACCTCTGACCTCAGTTTCAAGGTCAGAGCACAAAATGGCTTATATCTCGCTTATTATCGACTCTACAGCTTAGGAATCAATTGTGGAGATATAGGAAATGATATATGCTGAATATTCTGATAACCTTGAATTTGACCTTCGAACTCATTTTCAAGGTCACAGGACAAAATGGCTAATATCTCGCTTGTTATCGACTTTACAGCTTATCAATCAATTATGAAGATATAGGAAATGATATATGCAGATTATTGTCATGACCTTGAATTTGACCTTTGACCTCATTTCAAGGTCACAGGACAAAATGGCTAATATCTCACTTATTATCGACTTTACAGCTTAGGAATCAATTGTGGGCATATAGGAAATGATATATGCTGAATATTCTCGTGACCTTGAATTTGACCTTTGACCTCATTTCCAAGGTCACAGGACAAAATTGCTAATATCTCGCTTATTATCGACTTTACAGCTTAGGAATCAATTGTGAACATATAGGAAATGATATATGCTGAATATTCTCGTGACCTTGAATTTGACCTTTGACCTCATTTTCAAGGTCACAGGACAAAATGGCCAATATTTTGCTTCTTAGCGACTTTACAGCTTAGGAATCAATTGTGAACATATAGGAAATGATATATGCTGAATATTCTAGTGACCTTGAATTTGACTTTTGACCTCATTTTCAAGCTCAACAGGACAAAATGGCTAATATCTTGCTTATTATCGACTTTACAGCTTAGGAATCAATTGTGAACATATAGGAAATGAGATATTCTGAATATTTTAATGATATTGAGTTTGACCTTTGACCTAAATTTCAAGGTCAGTCATTTTATTTTCAAAGTCAGATTACAAAATGGCTTATATCTCGCTTATTATCAAATTTACAGCTTAGGGATCCATAGTGAACATATAGGAAATGATGTATGCTGAATAGTTTGGTGATCTAGAATTTAACCTTTGATCCCATTTTCAAGGTTAGAGATATGGCGATTTCAGTGGTCACCTTGAATTTGACCAACAACTTTCTCGGCTTAACTCTGTATATTTCTCCGGTAACCTTTCTAGCCCATTGGGCTAATTTTTTAGGTTACCGGACCTATGGTCCGATAACCTATTGGCATGGCGTTGCGTCCGTCGTCCGTCGTCGTCCGTCGTCGTCCGTCGTCGTCCGTCATCGTCGTCCACATTTTTATCTTTTTTGTTTACGGGCGAATTTTTCTGAAATTTTGCAGAAAAATACTTAAAAATAATTCAAGAAGGAGGTATTTTTTAGTTTTTTGATTTTTGCTTTTTCTTCAAAATGGCGGCCTTTTTCGACGAAAAAGGCCTGATTTTGGACTTTGGCGGCCATTTTCTCAAAATCTGTTCAGTAACTTTTCAGGTTACCGGACCTATGGTCCGATAACCTATTGGCATGGCGTTGCGTCCGTCGTCCGTCGTCCGTCGTCGTCGTCGTCGTCGTCCACATTTTTATCTTTTTTGTTTACGGGCGAATTTTTCTGAAATTTTGCACAAAAATACTAAAAAATAATTTAAGAAGGAGGTATTTTTTAGTTTTTAGGTTACCGGACCTTTGGTCCGATAACCTATTGCCGTGGCGTTGCGTCCGGCGTCCGGCGTCCGTCGTCCGTCCGTCCGTCGTCCGTCCGTTCACATTTTTATCTTTAAAGTATATGGTCCGATCTTTCTGAAATTTTGCACAAAAATACCTAAAAATATTTCCAGGAAAGGTTTTTTTTAGTTTTTTGATTTTCGCATTTTTGTCAAAATGGCGGCCGTTTTCGTCGAAAAATGGCCAATTTTGGACTTTGATGGTCGTTTTCTCAAAATCTGTTCAGTAACTTTTTTTCTTATTGATGCATGACACTCCTCCTGTGTACCCCTGTGACATGTATAAATTTCGTTGCGCTTGAATCGCTCGAAGTGGGCCATTTTGGGCCCAAACTCGGCCCAAATGGGACTTTTCCATGTTAAATTCTCCTATGCTTTATAATGGGACACATTAAAGCCTAATATCTCACTTAATATTGAGATTAGAGACTAGGAATCAATTGTGGACATATAGGAAATGATATATGCTGAATATTGTCGTGACTTTGAATTTGACCTCTGACCTTGGTATGAAGGTCAGAGCGGCCGTTTTCGTCGAAAAATGGCCAATTTTGGACTTCGACGGTCGTTTTCTCAAAATCTGTTCAGTAACTTTTTTTTCTTATTGATGAAAAACACTCCTCATATGTACCCCTGTGACATGTATAAAGCCATTTTGAAGTGGGCCATTTTGGGCCCAAACTCGGCCCAAATGTGACTTTCCCATGTTAAATTTTCCTATGCTTTATAATGGCACACATTAAGCCTAATATCTCACTTAATATTGAAATTAGAGACTAGGAATGAATTGTGGACATATAGGAAATGATATATGCTGAATATTCTCGTGACCTTGAATTTGACTTTTGACCTCATTTTCAAGGTCACAGGACAAAATGGCTAATATCTCGCTTATTATCGACTTTACAGCTTAGGAATCAGTTGTGAACATATAGGAAATGATATATGCTGAATATTCTTGTGACCTTGAATTTGACTTTTGACCTCATTTTCAAGGTCACAGGACAAAATGGCTAATATCTCGCTTATTATCGACTTTACAGCTTAGGAATCAGTTGTGAACATATAGGAAATGATATATGCTGAATATTCTTGTGACCTTGAATTTGACCTTTGACCTCATTTTCAAGGTCACATGACAAAATGGCTAATATCTCGCTTATTATCGACTTTACAGTTTAGGAATCAATTGTGAACATATAGGAAATGATATATGCTGAATATTTTCGTGACCTTGAATTTGACCTTTGACCTCATTTCCAAGGTCGCAGGACAAAATTGCTAATATCTCGCTTATTATCGACTTTACAGCTTAGGAATCAATTGTGAACATATAGGAAATGATATATGCTGAATATTCTCGTGGCCTTGAATTTGAGCTTTGACCTCATTTTCAAGGTCACAGGACAAAATGGCCAATATCTTGCTTATTAGCGACTTTACAGCTTAGGAATCGATTGTGAACATATAGGAAATGATATATGCTGAAAATTCTCGTGACCTTGAATTTGACCTTTGACCTCATTTTCAAGGTCACAGGACAAAACGGCCAATATCTTGCTTATTAGCGACTTTACAGCTTAGGAATCAATTGTGAACATATAGGAAATGATATATGCTGAAAATTCTCATGACCTTGAATTTGACCTTTGACCTCATTTTCAAGGTCACATGACAAAATGGCTAATATCTCGCTTATTATCGACTTTACAGCTTAGGAATCAATTGTGAACATATAGGAAATGATATATGCTGAATATTCTCATGACCTTGAATTTGACTTTTGACCTCATTTTCAAGGTCAACAGGACAAAATGGCTAATATCTTGCTTATTATCGACTTTACAGCTTAGGAATCAATTGTGAACATATAGGAAATGATATATTCTGAATATTTTAATGATATTGAATTTGACCTTTGACCTAAATTTCAAGGTCAGTCATTTTATTTTCAAAGTCAGATTACAAAATGGCTTATATCTCGCTTATCAAATTTACAGCTTAGGGGTCCATAGTGAACATATAGGAAATGATGTATGCTGAATAGTTTGGTGATCTAGAATTTAACCTTTGATCCCATTTTCAAGGTTAGAGATATGGCGATTTCAGTGGTCACCTTGAATTTGACCTTCAACTTTCTCGGCTTAACTCTGTATATTTCTCCGGTAACCTTTCTAGCCCATTGGGCTAATTTTTTGATTTTCGCATTTTTTTCAAAATGGCGGCCATTTTCGACGAAAAATGCCTGATTTTGGACTTTGGCGGCCATTTTCTCAAAATCTGTTCAGTAACTTTTTTTAGGTTACCGGACCTTTGGTCCGATAACCTATTGGCATGGCGTTGCGTCCGTCGTCCGTCCGTCCGTCCGTCCGTCCGTCCGTCCGTCCGTCCGTCCGGCGTTAACATTTTTATCTTTAAAGTTAACGATCGAATCTTTCTGAAATTTTGCACAAAAATGCCTAAAAATATTTTGAGAAGGAGGTATTTTTTAGTTTTTTGATTTTCGCATTTTTTTCAAAATGGCGGCCGTTTTTGTCGAAAAACGCTCAATTTTGGACTTTGACGGCCGTTTTCTCAAAAACTGTCTGATCAGTTTTGAGTTTTTGGTTTCAAAAGATTCCCCTCATATACCTCTGTGATATGTATAAGTTTGGTTGCCCTAAATTTGCCGGTTTCCGTGTGGCGGCCATTTTGAATTTTTGGCGGGTCGGCGAAAAAAAATTTTTTCGCCCCAAATCGCATTACTATCCATTTTGGGCCATTTCTAGGGCAAAAAATTTTTTTCACCCTTTGAAAAAAATTTTGGACTTGGAAAATTTTCGGCACTTTTTCCCTTCATAATGGGAGGTGTCCGGACTGTACTCATAGAACGCTTGAAGATAGAGCTTAGAAATTGGCACTTTCAAATGGGAAGTCATATATGGCGACTTGTGTGGTGACCTTGAATTTGACCTTGGATGACCTTGAAAGGTCAAAACAGCCATTTTTGGGTCGAAAAACGCTCAAATTTGCACCTGGTCTGTATTTTCTCAAAAACTCTCTGATCAGTTTTGAGATTTTTGCTTAAAAAGATTCCTCTTATATACCTCTGTGACGTGTATAAGTTTTGTTGCCCTTGAATCGCCGATCTCAGTGTGGCGGCCATTTTGAATTTTTGACGAGTCGGCGAAAAAAAAATTTTTCGCCCCAAATAACATTACTATCCATTTTGGGCCATTTCTAGGCAAAAAAAAATTTTCATCCTTTGAAAAAAATTTTGGACTTAGAAAATTTTCGGCACTTTTTTCCTTCATAATGGGAGCTGTCAGGACTGTACTCATAGAATGCTTGAAGATAGAGCTTAGAAATTGGCACTTTCAAATGGGAAGTCATATATGGCGACTTGTGTGGTGACCTTGAATTTGACCTTGGATGACCTTGGAAGGTCAAAACAGCCATTTTGGGGTCAAAAAATGCCCAGATTTGCCTTTGTAGATGAAATGCTTGCAGATAGAGCTCATGTTTGCATTATGAAAATATAGGAAGACATATATGGCACAACTAATGATGGCCTTGAACTTGACGTCAGATGACCTTGAGTGCCAAATGTCTGACTTGGAATGTGTAAATTGACCTGAGCGGCCTAAACGATTCCACCCAACATATAGAATATCAAATGCCGCACACATACATGTAATGGTTACATCGAAGTTCATACGGATGACCTTGATTGGTAAATCCCAAGGTCATATGTTTACACTGCGAACCTTGATTGGTAAATCTCAAGGTCTGTTACCTGCCAATGCTGCCATGGCCAAACCAAAATTGTCCGGTAACCTATCTTAGCCTTTGGGCTAATTTTCTTTTTGATACATAACACTCATCATATGTACTCCTATGATGTCTATAAATTTCGTTGCACTTGAATCGCTCGAAGTGGGCCATTTTGGCCCAAACTCGGCCCAGATGGGACTTTCCCATGTTAAATTCTCCTATGCTTTATAATGGGACACATTATGCCTAATATCTCACTTAATATTGAGATTAGAGACTAGGAATCAATTGTGGACACATAGGAAATGATATATGCTGAATATTCTCGTGACCTTGAATTTGACCTCTGACCTCAGTTTCAAGGTCAGAGCACAAAATGGCTTATATCTCGCTTATTATGGACTCCACAGCTTAGGAATCAATTGTGGACATATAGGAAATGATATATGCTGAATATTCTCGTCACCTTGAATTTGACCTCTGACCTCAGTTTCAAGGTCAGAGAACAAAATGGCTTATATCTCGCTTATTATCGACTCTACAGCTTAGGAATCAATTGTGGACATATAGGAAATGATATATGCTGAATATTCTGATGACCTTGAATTTGACCTTCGACCTCATTTTCAAGGTCACAGGACAAAATGGCTAATATCTCGCTTGTTATCGACTTTATAGCTTAGCAATCAATTATGAACATATAGGAAATGATATATGCAGACTATTGTCATGACCTTGAATTTTACCTTTGACCTCATTTTCAAGGTCACAGGACAAAATGGCTAATATCTTCGATTTTACAGCTTAGGAATCAATTGTGGACATATAGGAAATGGTATATGCTGAATATTCTCGTGACCTTGAATTTGACCTCTGACCTCATTTCCAAGGTCCAAGGACAAACTGGCTCATATCTTGCTCCTCTATTGACTGTATGGCTTGGGAATCAATTGTGGACATCATATAGAAAATGATATACAATGAATATTTTGATGACCTTGAATTTGACTTTTGCCCCTTCATTTTCAAGGCCACAGCACAAAATTGCTAATATCTCTCTGATTATTGAATTTACAGCTTAGCAATCAACTGTGGACATGATATATGCTTAATGTTATATATGCTGAATATTCTTTTTTTCTTTTTGATACATAAGACTCCTCATATGTACTTCTATGATGTCTATAAATTTCGTTGCGCTTGAATCGCTCGAAGTGGGCCATTTTGGCCCAAACTCGGCCCAAATGGGACTTTCCCATGTTAAATTCTCCTATGCTTTATAATGGGACACATTATGCCTAATATCTCACTTGATATTGAGATTAGAGACTAGGAATCAATTGTGGACATATAGGAAATGATATATGCTGAATATTCTCGTGACCTTGAATTTGACCTCTGACCTCAGTTTCAAGGTCAGAGCACAAAATGGCTTATATCTCGCTTATTATCGACTCTACAGCTTAGGAATCAATTGTGGACATATAGGAAATAATATATGCTGAATATTCTCGTGACCTTGAATTTGACCTCTGACCTCAGTTTCAAGGTCAGAGCACAAAATGGCTTATATCTCACTTATTATCGACTCTACAGCTTAGGAATCAATTGTGGACATATAGAAATGATATATGCTGAATATTCTGATGACCTTGAATTTGACCTTCGAACTCATTTTCAAGGTCACAGGACAAAATGGCTAATATCTCGCTTGTTATCGACTTTACAGCTTAGCAATCAATTATGAACATATAGGAAATGATATATGCAAATTATTGTCATGACCTTGAATTTGAACTTTGACCTCATTTTCAAGGTCACAGGACAAAATGGCTAATATCTCACTTATTATCGATTTTACAGCTTAGGAATCAATTGTGGACATATAGGAAATGATATATGCTGAATATTCTGATGACCTTGAATTTGACCTTCGACCTCATTTTCAAGGTCACAGGACAAAATGGCTAATATCTCGCTTGTTATCGACTTTATAGCTTAGCAATCAATTATGAACATATAGGAAATGATATATGCAGACTATTGTCATGACCTTGAATTTTACCTTTGACCTCATTTTCAAGGTCACAGGAGGGACCCCAAAAAGGTGGTCTTAAATGACAGGTGGTCTCTCATGAAAGGTTCATTTACATCATAAAAGGCCACTTGGGACCAAGTGGAACAGTCTTAAAACACAGGGTGGTCTCTCAAACCAGGTGGTCTTTAACACAGGATCCACTGTATGCTTAATGTTATATATGCTGAATATTGTCTTGACCTTGAATTCAACCAGTGACCTGGCTAACATCTAAAATATTAAACATTGTCCGGTAACCTATCTTCGGCCCTTGGCCTAATTAAGGCATTTCGGCAGAAATGCCTTTATGGTTTTAGCAGAATTTTTTTTTTTTTTTTTTTTTTTTTTTTCTTCTTCTTCCGCCACTTTTGGTTTCCGGACGATAACTTTAGATTGCCTTGACGGATCCTTGTCAAATTTTCACCGCAAGTCAGAAATGATATGAGGAAGAACCCTATTCTTTTTGAGCCGGATCGGAGGTCCGTGAGGATGAAATCAAGGCTAATTTTAAGACTTGGTTTCCGGACGATAACTGGAAAAATATTTATGCAATAGTTGCAGAACTCTGCATGGAGGTTCATATGCCACCAGGGAAGAACCCTATTGATTTTGGGATCGATCCGTCAAACGACCTTTGACCTAGAGGTCAAAATAATTTTTTGCTGATTCATCCTTGAGGCTTCCTGCATATCTCGGAAACCGTGCGTCGTAGAGCGAAACGGACGTTATTTTCGGACTCGTCGCCCTAGACAAACATCTCTAGGGTGTACTTTTTTTTTTGATCCGGCTCGAGGTCCGTGAGGATGAAATCGAGGAACTTGGTTTCCGGACGATAACTCAAAAAATATTCAGGCAATAGTTGCAGAATTTTGCACGGAGGTTTATATATCACCAGGGAAGAACCCTATTGATTTTGGGATCGATACCTCAAACGACCTTTGACCTAGAGGTCGAAATAATTTTTTGCTGAGTCATCCTTGATTCATCCTGCATATCTCGGAAACGGTGCGTCGTAGAGCGAAACGGACGTTATTTTCGGACTCGTCGCCCTAGACAAACATGTCTAAGGGGTATTATGGATGAACTTTGACCTTGACCCGAAATTTTTTTGCCGAGTCGGCATTTTTCGTTTTCGTCGATATCTCGGAAACGGTGCGTCGTAGAGCGAAACGGACGTTATTTTCGGACTCGTCGCATTAGACAAACATGTCTAAGGGGTATTATGGATGAACTTTGACCTTGACCCGAAATTTTTTTGCCGAGTCGGCATTTTTCGTTTTCGTCGATATCTCGGAAACGGTGCGTCGTAGAGCGAAACGGACGTTATTTTCGGACTCGTCGCACTAGACAAACATGTCTAAGGGGTATTATGGATGAACTTTGACCTTGACCCGAAATTTTTTTGCCGAGTCGGCATTTTTCGTTTTCGTCGATATCTCGGAAACGGTGCGTCGTAGAGCGAAACGGACGTTATTTTCGGACTCGTCGCACTAGACAAACATGTCTACGGGGAATTATTGATGAACTTTGACCTTGACCCGAAATTTTTTGGCCGAGTCGGCATTTTTCGTTTTCGTCGATATCTCGGAAACGGTGCGTCGTAGAGCGAAACGGACGTTATTTTCGGACTCGTCGCACTAGACAAACATGTCTAAGGGGAATTATGGATGAACTTTGACCTTGACCCGAAATTTTTTTGCCGAGTCGGCATTTTTCGTTTTCGTCGATATCTCGGAAACGGTGCGTCGTAGAGCGAAACGGACGTTATTTTCGGACTCGTCGCACTAGACAAACATGTCTAAGGGGTATTATTGATGAACTTTGACCTTGACCCGAAATTTTTTTGCCGAGTCGGCATTTTTCGTTTTCGTCGTTATCTCGGAAACGGTGCGTCGTAGAGCGAAACGGACGTTATTTTCGGACTCGTCGCACTAGACAAACATGTCTAAGGGGAATTATTGATGAACTTTGACCTTGACCCGAAATTTTTTTGCCGAGTCGGCAGTTTTTGTTTTCGTCGATATCTCGGAAACGGTGCGTCGTAGAGCGAAACGGATGGTATTTTCGGACTCGTCGCCCTAGACAAACAAACATGTCTAGCGGGTATTATGGATGAACTTTGACCTTGACCCGAAATTTGTCGACATTTTTCATTTTCGTCGATATCTAGTATTATAAATTATTCATCACACCGAAATGCCTCCAAGGCATCTTTAGGCCTTGACGTCTAGTTTTGTTAAATACATCTGATGCAATATAACAAAAGGTGTGCTCAATGATTTTGACGACTACAGTCCGTCCGAGTTGTCTTTTCATCTGTTTTAGTGCCCATTTTGTACCGGTTTTGTAAATAAACAAACCAAGTGTATCCATCAAACCCGAATGTAAACAAATGCTCAAATCGTGCTTAAAAGTCCACATCGAGTACATTTTCCAGTTCGTATGTGCATATATAGTGTAGTTGTGAGAAAATAATCAGTGAAATACTATGATGTACGTAGTATTGTCAGTCTATCTCGCACTTCTATGCTTTGTTTACATCTGCATGTGATAGATACAGTTCCTGTATTTACGCGAGAACTGCCTGTTCAAATAAGCAAAATTTCCCTGAGGACTGGTTATTTTCATTACATTCGATGTAAGTATGTTTTATTCAGTTAGTTTAGCATTTTTAATATGAAATACAGTTTTCAAAAAATATTGACTGGTTTCGGAGGCAGCTGCTTTAACTATGCAACAATCTCTCAATATCTCGTCATTTCCTGCCCGACTCTGTGGATTGATGTGTTGTCATGGTAACAGATTGGCAAGACTGGTGCCACAGCCAGTGAGTACAAGATGGTACGGACTCGGTTCCACGAGACTCTTCCGAGATCCGAGTACAGGATCATCAAAGTTCAGCGCGTACAGAACTTGGAACTTTGGCAAGGTTTCTCCTGGTTGGTAGTGCGCTTTATTAGTGTAATCCAAAATGATTTATAATAATAATCATATATATTAAGCAGCTCAGCATCACATGCACATGCATTATTATAAGCCTCAGCAGGAATCAAAACAAAATAAAACTGTGTTCACAAATGTAAAGGGTCCTAACTTGGATGTTCAATGCAGATCCATTTTGATTTGATATGTACCTCTGCCAATCATTATTGTGTTAATTGCAGGAAGAAAACATGGATGAAACAGCGCAATGCGCGAAGGCAGCCAGTATCGCAGGCTGTAGATCCCGATGAGCGTTTCCTATTTCACGGCACAAGAAAAGAACATGTCGAAGCCATCTGCCAGCAGGGATTCGACTGGCGAATCTCTGGTTCTGCCACCGGAACCAAATTCGGGAAGGGCAGCTACTTCGCACGCGATGCCAAGTATTCGGCGTGTTACACTTATAACTCTCCCCAACTCTTCCTAGTTCGAGTATTGGTTGGCAGTTTTGAAGTGGGACATCCACAGTTTGTTCGGCCGCCTCCCAAAGATCCAAGAGATTCTAGCGTCTTGCACGACTCCTGTGTGGACAACAAATCCAATCCTAGTATCTTTGTAGTGTTTGAACATCAACAATCCTACCCTGAGTATATAATAACCTTCAAACGGTTAGCATGAATGTTCTAGCAGAAAACCCTGTGAGGTTTATGTACATTTCTGTGATATTTCGTTCAGTCCTGGAGATTTTGTTTTGACTTACCATGTGTAATGCATAATCATGCAGAATTTTAAATATGTGAGTAGATGTAATGATTACGTTTTATATATTTTGTCTAAACTATTCATTTGCTCACCCTCATGGTGGCGGTGTCCATTTTACATGCTTTACATGACGTCTGGCATACCAATGAATGTAGGACATTTATGTGTGTGATTATTTTAGAACACATTTATTAAAAAAATTGTGTTTTTTTTAGTCCATTGTACCGGTATTCAATTTCATGGGATAATATCCTAATGTGCTGTTATAAAACCCTTTGGTTTTAATTTCTAAGTAATAGTATGTACTTGAAACATGAATATTCGTATGCTTGTTGTTATTGTTCAAGCGCTAAGTCACTGTTCATATGCATTCTATGACATATACGTTTTCACTGTGTAGATTGCTTCAAACCTGCATGTTTAAAAACTGCACATTTTAACAAAATAATTCATTACATAATTTAATGTAATGAATGTTCGGACAGCTTGTGTTTCGAGACCACCCACTGGAGCTACAAGGTGGTCTGAAATAACAGGTGGTCCATCATATTAGAGTCCATTACAGGATGAAAAGCTATTTAAAATCATGGGGATTCAAAGTGATCTCCAAAAAAAAGTTAGGCATCCCAATTGAAAATCAGGAGCCTTTATGTTTTTTCACTCTTGAACGCTATGAGCAATCATTCTGAAACTTTCACAGCTCATCCGAAATACTATGCTACAGCTCCCTATTGTTTTTCGTTGACATCTGAAATCCAAGATGGCTGGCAGCGGCCATTTAGGAGAAAAGAAATTTGGCGATTCCTGTCAAATTTTTCTGGGTGTATTTTAGGTTACCGGACCTTTGGTCCGATAACCTATTGGCATGGCGTTGCGTCCGTCGTCCGTCCGTCCGTCCGTCCGTCCGTCCGTCCGTCCGTCCGGCGTTAACATTTTTATCTTTAAAGTTAACGATCGAATCTTTCTGAAATTTTGCACAAAAATGCCTAAAAATATTTTGAGAAGGAGGTATTTTTTTGTTTTTTGATTTTCGCATTTTTTTCAAAATGGCGGCCGTTTTTGTCGAAAAACGCTCAATTTTGGACTTTGACGGCCATTTTCTCAAAAACTGTCTGATCAGTTTTGAGTTTTTGGTTTCAAAAGATTCCCCTCATATACCTCTGTGATATGTATAAGTTTGGTTGCCCTAAATCTGCCGGTTTTCGTGTGGCGGCCATTTTGAATTTTTGGCGGGTCGGCGAAAAAATTTTTTTTCGCCCCAGATCGCATTACTATCCATTTTGGGCCATTTCTAGAGCAAAAAAAAATTTTCACCCTTTGAAAAAAATTTTGGACTTAAAAAATTTTCGGCACTTTTTCCCTTCATAATGGGAGCTGTCCGGACTGTACTCATAGAACGCTTGAAGATAGAGCTTAGAAATTGGCACTTTCAAATGGGAAGTCATATATGGCGACTTGTGTGGTGACCTTGAATTTGACCTTGGATGACCTTGAAAGGTCAAAACAGCCATTTTTGGGTCAAAAAATGCCCAGATTTGCCTTTGTAGATGAAATGCTTGCAGATAGAGCTCCTGTTTGCATTATGAACATATAGGAAGACATATATGGCACAACTAATGATGACCTTGAACTTGACGTCAGATGACCTTGAGTGCCAAATGTCTGACTTGGAATGTGTAAATTGACCTGAGCGGCCTAAACGATTCCACCCAACATATAGAATATCAAATGCCGCACACATACATGTAATGGTTACATCGAAGTTCATACGGATGACCTTGATTGGTAAATCCCAAGGTCATATGTTACACTGCGAACCTTGATTGGTGAATCTCAAGGTCTGTTACCTGCCAATGCTGCCATGGCCAAACCAAAATTGTCCGGTAACCTATCTTAGCCTTTGGGCTAATTTTTTATTTTGAACTTTGAAATTGTTTGTTTGTTTTTGACTTGTATATTAGGTTTCACCATTTAAAATGAGAAGAAAAAATTTGGGATGAAACAAAGCCTCTAGGCTTTTATGTCTTGCTTAATAACTCTGTTTGATGTATTATGCATGTGCTGTAGCAATATTTATCCATTTCAACAAGGGAAGCTTCGGAACTTTGTCATGACACTGTTGATTGCAGTGTCTGTAATTTTGATGGACCTGTACCTACATACTTACCTGTACATACCTACATGTAGGTATCAATGTCGTGAAAAAATCTGGCACTCGATTCTTGAATTGTTTTATTCGGTTCAAAAGGACTCACAATATGTGATCTCCAAGTTATAGCCATGTTTCTGTGTTATTTTGTCACACTATCATGTTATACAACTGTATATGATTTTGTTCAGTTGCTGGCTTACTAATAAAATGCATGCCAAACATGAATAATAATAAAGATGTCAGGTGATATTGGTAAATATGCTACAAAGCGAATTTTGTAAAAATGAAATTTTATACTCAAGTTCTGTCAACCTGTTCACGTGTGAATATATTGAATTCTTATTCCAAGCCAACTGGTTGCATGGATGCAATAGATACATGTAAGTTGACTTTATCACAGGACTTCGCTCATGGGAGCATACTCACCATTTATATATATATACATATATTTATATATGTACCGTTATACCAGGAACGCTAACCATGTAACCATTGAGACATAGCACCATCAATCTGTTGACAAATACTGTATAAGGTCAACCTACAGATCCACCATATATGACTCCCTACATGCCCGTAATACAACGATAAGATATATCTGTCATCATTTTGTCTGCAGAAGCTGCATAGTTCATGTCAAATGTGACCTAAAATTAATTACTCCAGGTCATCGAGGTCAAGTTTAAAGTCGCCAAAAAGATCCAACATATATTTCTGCCTATATGTTAATAATACAAACCTATACACTATCTACAAGCATTAGGTTTGCAAAGGCCAATTCACATATTTCAGATCAATCATGACCTTGAGGTCAAATGATCCAATATGACTCCTTTTTGGCTCACAATACAAACCTAAGCATTATCTTCGAGCATTTTGTCTGCAAAGGCCAATTTACACATTTCTGGTTAAATGTGACCTTGAGGTCAAGTTCAAGGTCACCAACAGATCCATCATACACAACTTCCTATATGCTCAGTATTCATTCCTAATTTCTATCTACAAGATTAATGTCTGCAAAGGCCAATTTACACATTTCCGGTTAAATGTGACCTTGAGGTCAAGTTCAAGGTCACCAACAGATCCATTACACATCCATTTCCTATATGCTCAGTATTCATTCCTAATCTCTATCTACAAGATTAATGTCTGCAAAGGCCAATTTACACATTTCCGGTTTAATGTGACCTTGAGGTCAAGTTCAAGGTCACCAACAGATCCATCATACACAACTTCCTATATGCTCAGTATTCATTCCTAATCTCTATCTACAAGATTGATGTCTGCTCAGACCAATTGACGTTGAGGTTTATCTATATTACCTATATGTGCACAATTGATTCCTAAGCTGTAAAATCGATAATAAGGGAAATATTAGCCATTTTGTGTTCTGACCTCGAAAATAAAGTCAAGGGCCAAGGTCATGAGAATATTCAGCTTTAATATATCATTCCCCATATGTCCACAATTTATTCCCAAACTGTAAAGTCGATAATGAACAAAATATTAGCCATTTTGTGCTCTTAGACTTTGAAACTGATGTCGAAGGTCAATTTCAAGGTCATCGGGCTCGCGAGCATCCCGGGGACAATTCCAAACGGGGGCCCAGGAGGGAGGCTGCTTTGATCCGCGGGCTCACGGCCCCATGGATTGGTAGTCACTCGCCCTGGGATGGTGCGTACATGCTCTGGCAGACCGTAGGGCTATCCAGGATTATATACCCGTGGTGGACCTTCGGCGGGGCTGGCCAGCAACACGCCCACGTGCGCGGGCTCCAGAAGCCGATCCCATGACTATCGGGCTCGTCACACCGGGCTACATTACTATGATGATGCAAAGTTTGAGTGATGTATCGAGGCCGGATTTGTTCTGCAGACTATTATCTGGTTATATTAAGTAATAACGACGCCCGCCGTGACTGTGCACAGATGCGGGCGCTTGCGCCCTAGGTAGCGGGCGTCAATAGTTACACGATAAAGTCGATAAGAAGCGAGATAGTATCAGCATTTATCTTTTTCTGTATGTCCACAATTGATTCCTAATCTTAATATTCAGTGAGATATTATGCTTTATAATGTCCCATTATCATGCATAGGAGAATTTAACATGAGAAAGTCTCATTTGGTTCAAAATGGCCCACTTCAAGAGCAACGAAATTATACATATTACAAATGTACATATGGTACTTTTTTAAAACAAAAATATCAAAATTGTCTGAACAGTTTTTTTTAGAAATTGACCTCCAAAGTCAGAAATTGGCCATGTCCGACGAACACGGGCACCATTTTGAGAAGAGGATGAAAATTTTGAAACAATTAAAAATACCCAAAAATACCTTCGTCTTGAAAATAGTTCTAGGTATTTTGTGCATAATTTCAAGAAAGTCCGACAGTAAACATGTGGAAAAAAATGTGAAAAAAAATGTGGACGACGGACGCCGGATGCAACACAAAGCCAGTAAGTTATCATATCAAGGCGCGGTAATTAACCTAATAATTGCTAGAGATGTGTAACAACTAATTTGGCGTGATGTATGTTGCATTTTGTTATGTTCAAGTGATGACAAACTTAAAATCTAGATTCTGATTTATAAGAAGACAATTTCATGGTCCAATTTCATTCAAAATGTAAAGCCCATGACTATATCATGTCCAGAAATGAGGTGCTGCGTTCTCTCAATTTATGAGATATTGTACTGTACAATTGCTGCCATAATTGTATCCCCCAAACAAAGTTAGACGATACTATGCATTTACCTTTATCGCGCCGCGTCCGCCGCCGCCGCCATATAGATTTTATCGTGAACGGTCTATAGGCACATATCGATTGCCATAGCAACCAAAATGACCGATTGGCAACATATTTTGTGACGAAATCAGCCATACTTGGCGTGTGAACACTTCTCAGAAATCAATGCAATATTGAACAGGCATCTTGAAAAATGCTTAGACACAAAACTTAATGTCTTTCGGGAAGATTGAATGAAGAATACTTAAGGTAGTCCGCTCCAAACAGTGAGAGGAGGTGGTGTAAGAGTTTTTTTAAATAAATAACTGTGTCAACATAATCTAGAGCTTCAAAATGATATATTTTATAGAGTAACTGTTCAGCATCCTGAAACTGAAAAGAAAATAGGGGGTCACCGTATCCGTTCGCATGGAAAACACGATGCAAGATGTGAATATGGACGAGAAAAATGTGCAAAAATGCCATAATTTATGTCATTTTAGGTAAATGTGTGTGATTTCGATCGAATATGTAGAAGAAACGAGCACGGTGACCCCCTGTTTTCTTTTCAGCATTAGGATGCTGATCATTTACTCTATAAAATATGTCATTTTGAAGAGATAATATTCAAGAAATGACTTTTAAATTTCAACTCTTCGTTACCTCACTGTTTGTAGCGGACTACGTTAACGTATTACAACAATGGAAACTATCCTGTTTGTGATCATTCCATCTGCTCGAAATCTGTAAACAAATCACACTCGATGTGTGTACAAATATACAGCTGATGGCTCTGTGCGAAACAGATTACTATTACTGAATAATTTCAATAGATAAACTATTATTGCATACAATAAAAAACAGTTAAGGTGAGAAACCTTTATTGTAGGACTGATTAAGACAAAACTTCTGTCTGGTAGAGATTTTGAAGCTTTAACGTTGAAATTAATTGGATATAACTGGGGATAATTGGGGATATATTAATTGGTATTACAAACATTATAAAATTTATGCATTCTCAGTGAATATCGATATTAAAATCTCCCATAATGCTGGGGAATGAGCAAGGTTTCGTATTCCAATTTTGTGGAAAGGTTGTCTGGAAATGATTTGGTAAGGAATAAGTTAATGGTTATTAGGCATCCCGATTGAAAATCGGGAGGCCTTATGTTTTTGTCTGTTTTTTTTTCTTCTTCTTCTTCTTTTTTTCTTTTTTTTTCTTTTTTTTTTCTTCCGCCGTTTGGTTTCCGGATCATAACTCTTGAACGCCTTAATCTATCTTTCCGAAATTTTCACAGCTCATCCAGAATACTTTGCTCCTAACCCCTCTTGTTTTTCGTCGAGATCCGAAATCCAAGTTGGCCGCCAGCGGCCATTTTGGAAAAAAAATCGGGCGATTCCTGTCAATGTCATAATTTGATTCAGGCAATTTCCAGGGGAAAAAAAAATTCTTGGGTGTATTTTTTTTTTTGGGGGGGGGGGGGGGGGACTGTCCATGCAGCCAGATACTTGAAGCCTGGTCAGTCATATAATCAATATTATAACTGAGCCGTGCTACTGTATTCACAGACTGCAGCCTGCATGTCCAGCATGAGGCTAGGCTCTGCCCTCTCAGTCAGTGCAGTATATGAGAGCCCTGCACAGTCAGGCCTTACAAGATCAATCAGTCTGTCCAGCACAGCGATAGGCTCCGCCCCTCTCAGCCAGCCCTGCTCAGTCATGCCTTACAAGACCAGCCAGTCTGTCCAGCACAGCAATAGGCTCCGCCCCTCTCAGCCAGCCCTGCTCAGTCATGCCTGACAAGTGATACAGCAGTATAGCTAGCAATGTCCAACATGACCCTAGGCTCATATCCATGCATAATCGCCACTCCCCCCTCTAAAGCCTGGTTTACTAGTGTGTGTACATGGTAAAAGAATGAAGTTCCACCCCACAGAAAACAATAGTTGGTTAATGAGCCAACACACATGACAGGACATGCTTGTGGAATGATTTGCCCTGTCTACACAAGTACAAACATGTATTGTTTGAATGTGTTGTTATTCAACTCTATTTCACATGCAATGACCAAATCATCATTGTTTTAGTTAGGAAGGAAATGTTTGGCTTTGGTTATAATATGAATGCGAAAATTCCGCTGTGTTGTACAAGTTTTGAAATCACAAAATTGGCCAAGATGACAAAGCATTCTTTAAGTAACGTATCATTTTACATTTGACAGAAGCACCTGAAAAATATCACGGAACATCCTGATTAAATATACTAGTACTCTGAATAATATTGGCTGGGTAATTGTCCATTCATTTTGGGTGGCAAATGTCTGGTGGGCCAAGTTGTCAAGATGATAGAAAGCATTACTGGTAAGAAACTGTCTGATGAGCTCTCACTCTTACCCACATACAATGGCCTATGTATTTTTTTTTCTCAGTCCAGTATGACCATTTGAAATGATAAGCACAAATTGGGGGATGCCACAAAGCCTATAGGCTTTTATGTCTAGTTTTAATTGTTGGGAGTATTATGGAATGGAATAAAACATAGCACCAAGGGTGCTGTAGCTTACCGGCAATCATGAGAAACGCAGAGTATTGATTTTCCAACATATAAATTGATACACTGATCTTTTGGCACGAAATGCCCTTATGGTTTTGTCAGAATTTTTTTTCTTCTTTTTTTTTTCATTTTTCGGTTTCCGGACGATAACTTGAGAACGCCTTGACGAATCTTCGAGAAATTTTCACCAGTTATCACATATATTAAATGGAGAACCCTATTGTTTCGGAGCCGGCTCCGAGGTCCGGTTAGTCCGTGAGGATGAATTTTGTGTCAAATGGTTTCCGGATGATAACTCAAAAAGTACTTGTGCTACCATTCTGAAACTTGACATGTACGTTGATATAGTGTCTCAGAGGAAGCATATCGATTATGGAGTCAATCCCTCAAACGACCTTTAACTCAGGGGCCGAAAACAATTTTGGTGAGTCATCCTTGAGGCTGATTGCATATATCTCAGAAACGGTGCATCGTAGAGTGAAACGGACGTTATTTTCGGACTCGTGACACTAGTGAAACATGTCTTAGGGTATGTTGGGTGAACTTGGTCCTGGGCCAATTTTTTTTTTTGCTGAGTCGGCGTTTTTCATTTTCGGCCATATCTCGGAAACGGGACGTCGTAGAGCGAAACGGACGTTATTTTTGGACTCATGACTCGAGGCAAACATGTCTTAGGGGTATGTTGGGTGAAGTTGGCCCTGGGCCAAATTTGTTTTTTGCTGAGTCGGCGTTTTTCATTTTCGGCCATATCTCGGAAACGGTGCGTCGTAGAGCGAAACGGACGTTATTTTCGGACTCGTGACACTAGGCAAACATGTTTTAGGGGTATGTTGGGTGAACTTGGCCCTGGGCCGAATTTTTTTTTGCTGAGTCAGCGTTTTTCATTTTGGGCCATATCTCAGTAACGGTGCGTAGTAGAGCGAAACGGACGTTATTTTCGGACTTGGACACTAGGCAAACATGTCTTAGGGGTATGTTGGGTGAACTTGGCACTGGGCTAAAAAAAATTTTGCTGAGTCGGCGTTTTTCATTTTCGGCCATATCTCGGAAACGGTGCATCGTAGAGCGAAACCGACGTTATTTTCGGACTCATGACACTAGGCAAACATGTCGGTGTATCTCGGGTAAACTTGGCCCTGGGCCAATTTTTTTTTTTTGCTGAGTCGGCATTTTTCTATATCTCGGAAACAGTGCGTCGTAGAGCGAAACCGACCCTATTTTCGGACTCGTGACACTAGACAAATACGTCTTAGGGGTATGTTGGGTGAACATGGCCCTGGGCCAAATTATTTTTTGCTCTGCGGCATTTTTCATTTTCGGCCATATCTCGGAAACCGTGCGTTGTAGAGCGAAACGGACGTTATTCTGGGACTCGTGACACTAGTCAAGCATGTCTTAGGGGTATGTTGGGTGAACTTGGCCCTGGGCCGAATTTTTTTTGCTGAGTCGGTGTTTTTCATTTTCGGCCGTATCTCGGAAACTGTGCGTCGAAGAGCGAAACCGACGTTATTTTCGCACTCGTGACATCAGGCAAACATGTCTTAGGTGTATCTCGGGTAAACTTGGCCCTGGGACAAATTTTTTTTTTGCTGAGTCGGCATTTTTAATTTTCGGCTATATGCTGAGTCGGTATTTTTCCTTTTCGGCCATATCTCGAAAACGGTGCGTCGTAGAGCGAAACGGGCATTATTCTCGGACTCGTGACACTTGACAGACATGTCTAAGGGGTATGTTGGGTGAACTTGGCCCTGGGTCGAATTTTTTTTTTGCTGAGTCGGCAGTTTTCATTTTCGGCCATATCTCATTTATTTTCATTTATATCTCAGAAACCGTCGTCTTAGAGTGAAATGGATGTATTGTGGGGTTTTTAATTCAGCTGGCTGTTACTAACTCCAAAGCCACCCAGCAGGTGGCACCTCTGAGCTGGGATGTTAGAAATACCAACTAGGTGGCAGCATAAGCATGCTGCTAGATCCATAAGGTTTTCATAACTGACCACTGGGTGGCAGCACTATCTTTCAGAGTGAGTGACCTCACTTGTATTTAGGCTTACTTATATGGTTTTGAGATTATTAGGCGACTAAGGAATATTAGTTAATCATAATAATCAGTGGTGACGGTTATATAGAAATGTCTATATATAGCAATTTGTAGACAATTGTGTTGCTTAGGAAGTTTATAATTAGCCCAGTAGTACCATATATATATGTGTAGGCTGTTCTCAGCACACAGGTAGACTACATATAACCAATATAGTATTTTAGATAGTAATAGCTTAGGAGAAAAAGCAGTCATCACACACCAGTATAATATTTGTAAGACAGTTAAAAGCCTACCAACCAAGCTGGATAAAATTTATGTAAGTGGGTCAGACTCAGGGGTCATCTAGTACCTGATGATAGGGTTTATATGGGTACATTTATTTGAAGGTCACTAAGTACAGTTTCCATGTTTGCTTTATGGCTAGCCATCAGGAATTCTGTTAGGGTTATTGGGTACATATAGGTTAACAGGTACATAACTCTTTGTTAGGGTCATTGGGTACATGTAGGTTAACAGGTACTCATATGTCATTGGGTGCATAGAATGGGGTCATGGGGGGCGAACCATGGGGGTTACTTAGTACAATCCAGACACTGAGGTCATAGGTACATATATATCCAGCCTGTTTTAAAGGTTATCAAGTGCAAGTATTGCGAAACCCTGTAAGGTTATCAAGTGCTAGGGCTCAGGAAAGTTTTTAAGCTCGAGGAGAGCAAGAATTGAGGTTGATTCTAGGTTGATTCTAGGTTGATTCTAGGTTGATTCTAGGGTGATTTTACAGCGTGATTTTACGGTGATTCTTACAGCGATTTTTATAGACAAAGATACATGTATTCAATTGTGTGCATACATGATATTCATAATTTGTGAACATTTTGTGGACTTTACAAAATACAACATTTGATGAACTGCAACTTGTGTTTCCTTCATCTGCGTTACGAATGGTTTGATGCATCCTGTTTAAAATGCATCTGGTGTCAGAAAAAATAACAGTGAGAACTTAACAACTAGTCCCACACAACAAGACGATAACCACAACAAGAACTCGGAACAAAGCGTTCCTGGGTTCAAAACAACCGATATCAGAAGTGGGATCTGAGATCGTAACAGTATCTACGTAATCATTTTGGTTGCAGAGTTGTCAGTAATTAACAGTTCACCTGTGATTGTGTTGTGTACCGAAATGCCCTAAGGCCTCTAGGCTTTTACGTCTAATTGTCAAAACATGTTCGTAAATGTTGCTGGAAACACATTTTCTGCATGGACTATAATACGAAATAAAATTACACATCACAAAGGTACATAAAGAGAATCTGATACATGATTTTGAGAAAAACTGTCTGAATAGATTTAAGATCCGGTTAGTTAAGATCCGGAACTGGCCCTGCAGTAATGATATTTTGTCTCAATTAACATAATTTTGGTAATAGGGATGATAGGGCATCAGGGGGATACACCCATACGGTCATAGGCGACCGGAAAGCATCTAGTTGATAATTGGTTTCAGTTAAAAGTTGAGCCGAATAATGACCATATCATGCCACAAAAAAATCATGAAACGGGACTAAAAATGTGTAGAATCTCTGATCGAAAGGTATCATTATTGCATGGTACAACACATTGCACGCACGCATTACATATTCATCATAGGGCCAGGGGAAAAGGATCATTTAATTAACTCAAAAAGTAGGTGCCTGACACACATTTATGGCCCGATAAACTATAAATTATAGTACCCTTCGAGAACATGAAAATGGCCGCCACACGTAGACCGGCGATTCAGGGGCAACGAAACTTATACATATCACAGAGGTATCTGAGAGCAATCTTTTGAAATACAAATCTCAAAACTGTCTAAACAATTTTTTCGGCCGACGCCGAACGCAGACGCCGACGACGGACGACGGACGCAACGCCATGCCAATAGGTTATCGGACCATAGGTACGGTAACTTAAAAATTCGAGAAAGTTCATAAGGCAGATTCTGCGATTTTTCGCTAACAAACGGCGGACGCCAACTCAAGATATTGTAGACTATAATATATAGACTATGTTCTCGGAGGGTCCCAAATAGGACTTTCCCATGGTAAATTCTCCTATGCTTTATAATGGGACACATTATGCCTAATATCTCACTTATTATCGAGATTAGAGACTAGGAATCAATTATGGACACATAGTAAATGATATATGCTGATTATTGTCATGACCTTGAATTCGACCTTTGACCTCATTTTCAAGGTTAGAGCACGAAATGGTTAATATCTCGCTTATTATCGACTTTACAGCCTAGGAATCAATTGTGAATATATCGGAAATGATATATGCTGAATATTCTGGTGACCTTGAATTTGACCTTTGACCTCATTTTCAAGGTCACAAGACAAAATGGCTAATATCTCGCTTATTATCGACTCTACAACTTGAGAGTCAATTGTGGACAGATAGAAAATGATATATTCTGAATATTCTCATGAGCTCGAATTTGACCTTTGACCTAAATTCCAAGAACAGTCACCTTATTTTCAAGGTCAGAATACAAAATGGTTTATATCTCGCTCATTATCGAATTTATAGCTTAGGAGTCCACAGTGAACATATAGGAAATGTATGCTGAATATTTTGGTGATCGAGAATTTGACCTTTGATTCCATTTTCAAAGTCAGAGAACAAAATGGCTAATATCTTGCTTATTATCGACTTCACAGCTTAGGTATCAGTTGCGAATATAGAGGAAATGATATATGCTGAATATTTTCATGACCTTGAACTTGACCTTTGACCTCATTTTCAAGGTCACATCACAGAATGGCTAATATCTCACTTATTATCGACTTTACAGCTTAGGAATCTATTGTGGACATACTAGAAGTAATATATTTGTTGAATATTTCATGGCCTTGAACTCATTAATGACTTTATTTTCAAGGTCACTGGACAAAAGGCTAATATCTAAAATGTATATTGTCCGGTAACCTCTCTTAGCCCTTGGGCTAATTTTTGTGTGTGTACACGTGTATATTTCATACTTTACCGAACTGTCTATTAACATCAATGTGATTTGCTGCATCTCATAAATCGTCCATTTCTGGTGCTCGGCTTTGTTGGTATTTTCAACCATATATGCATATCGTCGTGTTTACAACACTGTACAAAAACGTATGAGAGAATAGCAGAAAGCACTGAAAGTTTCCATTTATTGGATTTGACTTTAAGTGCCATGACTTGCTTGAATTTTTGAAGAGCTAACAACGGAACTTGATAGCTCAATTCCTTTGTTAAAATCAATGAAAAATATCTAAGATTTCGAAAAATTATATTAACTAGACGGTCTGTCGCACCCAGCGACAAGGTGTATCTCCATATCACGCCCGTTCCCATGGCCTTCTCCTCAGGAAGGCTGACGGAATGGTGATTGAACATAATCACAGAAGCCAGCCAGACACCGGACGTTCTCTGATCATGTCTGATAACACTTTTTTTAAAAATTTTTTTTACATGTATAGGAATTTCATAAAGCACAAATATAACACGTAAGTTAATGTAGATTTGCATCATTATGGGAATTACATTCAAGCGACTAGATTTTTGGTGACTCTATGGTTCAGAAAGTCAAGCAAGTGACTCTAATTAAATACACGTGTATATACATACTATATAGTAAGTCTATAAAGTTTTTCACAAGTATGCTGCTATTTCTTTGGCTCAGTTTGCTTGGTCACCGGTCTGGGTGAAGGGGTAGACTTTTGGTTTGGTTTTCCCTTGGGGATTTCCTTGGATTCGGTTTTGGTATCTCCCTCTGATGACGTTTGCTCCGTCGTTCCCTCACCGGTCGTGTCGCCACCAGTTCCTTCCAATATCTGCCGCTCCGCAGTTAATTTATCAAGGGCTTGCATTGGACTATCATAAGCCGTCATGTCCGAGGCTATGATGTCGGTTTCTTCGCTTGTTCTTTCACTCGGGGTGGGTGATTTCTGTACATTGCTTGGGCCCTCTGGTTTTACTGACTGTACCTTGGGCGCTGGCGTGTGCAGAGCCTTCACCTGACAGGAAGATAGAGCAATGCACGATTATTGCTCGTCTAGCATGTCTATTCATGTGCGCTCTTTTTGTATGTAATTTGTTATTTTAATATAATAGTAGTTTATTGAAATCCCAGAGCTCTGATAAAACTTGTGTCAAACATAGAGAAGTGGCGTAGCTGATATATATTAGATGGCGCACGACTTTTTCTCTGAAATTGCCAACAAGTGCTTTAACATATCTATAAATCATATACATCAAAAAAAAAATGGCTGAAGGTGTATATTTAACTACTAATTAGTTTTGAAATGTAGAACATACATAATGTGTGAAATATATATATTAATAAGCCCAATAACAGCAACAACAACAAATGAAGCGTGCTCAAACTCACCAGAGGGTTTGAATATAGCGTGAAGTCGGCGGCCACGTGGAAGTATTCTTCACTCGAGTCGGGAACTGCTGAATCTGCAATGTCAAATCAATCAGGCAATCAACCAATCAAGCAAGCAATGATTATCAGTCAACTGGATCGAAATAAGCGCCGCAGTATGGGAGTACGTAGGCCTGGTCCTGCATCCTTAATTTTGAATCAATGTAACGAATTTTCAGCCATGCAACTACTTTTTGAACGCCGTGGCTCATTCGGTTTTTTTTTTTCGATTTATTCATAACATTCACATGTGAACACTTAGAATATCAGTCATTTTTGCTTGGTAATATAATCGAGGCTGGAATGTGCACCTACTTTATTTTCATAACAGTTGTATTGAATATACTGTTGCGATGTATTGATGATATGGGCATGATATAAATCTGTATATTAAGTGATATGACGTTGCATGTCGGTGAGTTTGGTATAACTGTCCAGTGTCCACCTACACTCACACTGAAAGACGGGGTTTTCGTTACCCAGATGACTAAACCATGAGTTCGTTAGTTATTATAATAATGAATCGTGCATGGTTCGCGTCCACCTGCGGCAGAAATAACCTACGTCAAAGACCCTCCACAATTGTGGAGGGTCTTTGCCTACGTCAGTTTCTTCGGAATCACTGTGATTAAGTAATCATCCATTGTGTATTATACGGTGGGTATGCAATACCTTATCGATCGCAGGAGCGAATAGGTCCATGCATGTCGCTGAAGCATATGGTTAATCCATAGATGCGAAATATGCATGATGGTGTAACAGTCAACGTCTTTGATATTACTAACCATTGTGTAACGCAACACGGTAGCACCACTGAATATTAGTATGCAGTAATCATGCTAGCTAGAGCATTGCCTCGGGCAAGGCTCTAAAGAGGACGGGATCTATGGGACAATATGGAGGAAATGAGTGTAGGGACCGGGCATAATTACCGCAGACGAGAGCTTTCTTCCCATGCCCGTGGAATAGGATTTGTACTCGCGAGCGACTACCTGAAACACGAACCCTCCTCATACACCCGCCAAATATAGATCTCCACTCGTAGATAGAGTAATTCAGTCGTCAATAGCGTGCAGATTTCTACCTGTTATGTATGTTCAATTTGCTGCAATATTCGTCCCCGTTTTTGTTGAATGGATTTGCGAGGATAAGTTGTTTTTCACATGCACAAATATATATATCACGAGAATGTCTTTAAAAAAAACAAAAACAAAAAAAAAACATTACGATTGCGTATGTGATCACAAGAAAATAGTTCCATTGATTATTTATCAACATACGTCAATTATAGTGTATTTACGTAATGATTATGTGCATTATCGCGAAGGTATCGAATTACTTAGATCCCTGCCGGTGACAAATGAACGCGAGGCATTGATTACACACCAATAACTAGTCCTAATTATTGATCTCTATCAGCTGCGTATGTCTTGGAAGTACGTGCAATTATCACCTTTATCCACGGAGCAATCAAGCCTAAGACCTATCAGGTTGCACAAAGGGTAATCTGGCGGACGTATAGCCGTATCTGTAAATAAATTGCATGCGAACCTCGGATGATTTTGCTGTGTTCCAGCAACATATGAGCTAAATGTTATAGGCATCACCTAGAATTAGAGGTCACCCAGGGTCAAATCCAAAGTCACCAGTTCAAAGACCATACGTCTCCATATAAAGCCTTTATACTAGTATAGCTCTTTCTACATTTCGCAAGCGTTTATGCCCTGGCAGCCCCGCTCCCATTTTTCAGAATAAAGCTAAATTTAGCGAAAAACTGAGCGTTTAGCCTCTATTAACAGCTAAAGAGCCAGGCCAATTTGGAGATCATATGATTTTTTTTTCTGCAGTCTAACCTCGTGATCAAGACTAACCCTGTGAAATGTCAATAGAATATCAAATACATATATTCCTGTTATCACAAAATTGTGGCCTGTAGCGTAACCAAATGCAGTCAGAAAGTGTTATTATTGCCACAGTCATTATAGTATTAGTAACCTAGTACATGTATATCCAGCTTTTTGTCCAGAATTCCAACTACTGAGAAAGCAGTGACAACTATAATATGCCGAAAGACATCGATATTCGGAATCTTCACGTCCCAAAATGGGGCTGATAGGTAGATACAATTAATCCCATGTTGGACGGTTTCCATGGTTACCCGTAAACGGGACTACACCCAGTTACCTTCAACACACCGTGCTTTATCAATATCAGGTGAGATGCGCGTTCATTAATTATTGATGTTGGTGCTACCTTGCTAAGAGAATATAGATCCATGATTCAATCCCTCGCACATTCATAACAAATATCATATCATACATAAATACCCCAATGATATACCTATGGTTGTCTGGATCAGCTAGAAGCCTTTTCATGTACATAATACGGAAGGCGTGCCGTAGGTATCGTCTATTTAATTATATAACTTTAAAACATTTGGAGAACATTAATTCAGCAATATTTCATTATCTCTTACCTGTGGAAGCCATACTGTCCGAATCAGAGCTGCATGCAATGTGTAAGCCAGGTGAGATATATGAGTATGTAGTGCAGCATACACGACTGTCGTCCCGTGTCTGTTACTAATCTATATCTACTGCCCGCCCGGAGACTGGGCTGGGTTTGTGCCCGCTTCCCTGTAATTTGCGCCGCTCGATTAGAGGCCGGCTTTTCGTCGCTATTGACAGCGAGCTGTGACGTCATACTACGTGCGGGTGGGGTGGGGATGACAAGGGGGTTGTGATGACAAGGGGGTGGGGTGGAGATGGGGGCATGTGTATGGGTGTCCGACCGTATAAGAAGACCTGTTGGTCGGGGAATTACCAATACATGTATACCCAACGTGTGTTCACTTTGAATTATTTCAAAATTGGATACATGTAGGACTTCTGCATGATACATCAATGCTGTGCTATGAAATTTACAAATGTTCCGAAGAATTTCTGGTGTATTTCCGTTTTTCGGCGCTTGCATATAATTATATGAGGTTCATCAAAATTAACTGGGTACCTAATGAGGGCACATATATTTTTTTCCCGCGGAAATACTATTAGGATTATATGCTATGTTTTCAAACTGAGTGAAAAGTCGAATAGAGCAAGTAAGCTCATGATTCAACATTTGATGGGCTGGCATTGTGACTGCTTCGCACGGGAAAGCCATCAAATTAGTAGCAGTTAAGGTATCCGTTGTCAAGCGTCGGTCGGCAAGACTGTACGAAGAAATCTCGTCATATCGCCAGGAAATTCGATCGTGATATACCATGGTTGTTGTTTTTAGCTGAGTAAATCCACTCTTGGCTTCAGGACCTATTTTGGTTTCATCATCGTGAAATTCCATGAATCGAACTACTCACCACTGATGTGCGAGCGGGGGAGGGAGGGGGGGGGGGGAGGGGGGGTTGGTCGTGGACGACCGATTGCGTCTAGTTTAACAAGGTTATACCACAGACTAGACGCTCTGCGGTCGCTGACGTCCGCTGGGATGTATCCCCGTAGCCCTACCATCCCTTTCGCATTGATTATATTAGTGCAGAAATAATATCATGAATACCCAGTCAAATTTCTTCATCAATATCGTCAATAAATGTTTCAAAAATCAACAACATGTAGTTTTATTGAACTTATTTTTCACCAAGTACTTTTACTTTTTTGATTGAAAAGTATTTATCACCAAGTACTTTTCGGAAAAAAAAACTGTCAAAAGATCGAAATATAAATCCCTGCTAGATTCCAACCATTACTGAAGATTTTATTATCAACATATATCAATGATATCTTTTGATTATTGGTGAAATTCATGTTAACTTATTCAGTAATATTAACCACACTACAACCATAAAATGTCTCTCGGACACAATTTGTTAATTGTTGAGCCCAGTAAGAAATGTTTCCCGCCACAACTATTTCTACTGTGTTCAGTTATGGACCTAGAAAAATTGATGTGAACAAAACGCTTTCCTGGTATGCTGATTAATCAATGTAGCTCACCCTAATTTTTTATTGTCCTCAATAATACATGTAGACTTGAATGGCAAAATTAATCTTAATTTATTCAATAATATGATCATTGGTCGCCGCATCAGCGGCGGCCTATATCAAATACAAACTTACTTTAACTTCCGGTGCCGCTTAGCACAGTGCACATTTTTCCACCTGCCGCTCAGCGCACGAACTGATATTCTAGCACAAACATCATCCAATTTTATTAGTTTACTTGACTGACGATCTCACAGCAAGAATTTTGGCCAACGCATTTGTTTCATGCGGCGACCACTTTTGCTGCTCTGGATCCCTGACGTTTACTTGTTATTACTACAGCCATCTTTACTGGACAGAACCTTTTCCTCATTGAGTCGAAAAATAAATGTTCCTCGCTTTAATTTTGTTTATTCTGTTCAGTTCAATAATAGACTTAAATATACAAATTAATATTAATTTATTCAGTAACATTAATGGAACTACAGCGGCTAATCAAATCCGTAGCAAATCCATATTATCTGCCGAACTAAATCAGTTACAGATAATTATCAGTGTGTATAGATACATGCATCTAGTTAAAAACACTAGGGCCGGCTACGATACCGTCCTAACTCGGCAAGTTAGCGAACTTCCAAAATAAGCTACGATTTCGAACTGTGCGGTTCTCGACCTGTGCGGCTGTGTGCTCCTATTCTATTCTGCACGAAGAAAACACGTTGTATAATATATGCTTAACAACAACTGAAAACCGGGCTAGAAACCATCGAATCTGATCATTCCTAAATGATTTAATATACTTATGAAGATATATTGAATATTGATATGTGTGGCAATTTGAGGGTATATTATTTCGACACACCTTTATGTTCCACAAGACCGTCAAACGAAAATAAAGTAAGGGTCACACACACGCGATTTGGAGCCCCGTATGCATCTGTGCGTTTACTAGTAATACGACCGTCGCTTGAAAGTTATAGGCGTGCAAACTAATAATAAACGTGTTTCGTTGCCTAATTCAATAAAAAACATGAATATTCCACTATTACACTACAAAAAACTATTACATCCACGCCACAAGATACAGTAAGTACAACGGGTAGACCAACACATTGTGTATTTTTTATAAGTGTCAAGATTCATGCTATATGTCTCTAACCAGAAATATATATATATTACTGGTATTCATATAATTATGCATCTGAACATTAAGCGATTTGTACTAAAGCTATATAACTATTTGACTGTACATTATACAAGTAATCGATTTCGTTGTCAATTTTCTTCATTGTCATCTGCTAATAATTGATCCTAATATTCTGACTTTATGCGACATAATCATTCGTATTCTCAGAGGATTATCGTTATTATAGAGCTCATTACTCTGTATAATCACTTTCATATCATTACGCAAAAAGAAATCGAGTTGTTCCAATGACAATAAGTGCATTAAAAAGTCAACAGAAATATTCTCGGTTTTATCAGCTTATATTAAGACAAAATCATACAACCGTGAATAGTTTACGTTTGCTAACTGATGCGTTGAATTACATCGTACGATAAATCCATCATAATACCATAACAGTATCGGCTTCAGCTTCATTCAACTTCTTGCAGTCAATTGATTCGCCATATTCAGACCGTCCATTTATATACAGGAGAGTGAGGGCCATTCTGCTTTCACTACATTATATTTTTTTGCAGAATGCTTTTCTGAGGATAATATAAGCACAGGATAGAGACTTTTCAGAATCAAGTATGTGGTCAGGTTCTCAATGATGTTTTAGTTGGCCATGTGTTGGGAAAAGAAATACGGAAGCATACAGAACTTGACCAGATTGCACCTCACACTATCTTACACGTAAAATACCTGTTTAACGGGACTTTTGGCGAAAGAAATAGGCTGCATAGGATCTGTTAAAACTGGACTTCGTTGTTGTATGGTTTCCGAGGCAACGAGCCCTTGTGAGTATTAGAATGGACGTGCCACTGGAGCTGGAGAATGTCGGGCGGGATGATCTTTACAACAACGAGAAGTTGGCAGCCCTTGTGAATAAATACGGCAATGTACCGTCCGACCAGCGCCTGGACTTCCGCGATGACGGCTTTAGAATCCGCTTTCGCTTGAGTCGCGCCTACCGCGGCCTTGAAAAGCAGGAGGTCATAGTCTCGCGGCCTCGCGTCGGGCAGGTCTTCGCTGTAAAACAACGGAAACAACAGCGGATGGCCGCGCTCATGAAAGAGATCGAAGAGGAGATGAGACAACCACTCCCGGAGGAGTTGGCAAAGCAGAGACTGCGAGAGAAGCATCTCAAGGAGCACAGCAAGCATCTATTGGAGGGGAGGTCCCGAGCTGATCAGCTGAATCGCAGGGCTCTGGAGGAGAGGAAAGTTGTGGACACGTCCACTCGAGCGATCAGTCCACGGCGGGCCCAGTACCTCAAGGATTACTGGGGCAAACCCTCCGCCAAGAAGACTGCTGAGAAGGGAGACTGGCGCCTACGCGGCCAGAATCCCGGGGAAACTGGAGAACAGTGGTGGTTGAAGTTCACCCAGAAACAACCCAAGAAAACTCCTCCCAGACGAGCCAGCATGGGAGCTCTCTTGCAGAGCCGCAGGAAGAGTGCTTGCGAGGTTAAGGTGGCAAAGCAAAGAGGTCGAAGAGAGAGCATGCCAGCCAAAGTGGAGGAGCTATCTTCAAATGCCATAGACGTGAACAACATGGATTTCTTGACCGCACCTACAGACCACGGCAGCAATCGCTGTTCAAATGTACAACGCCGCCATACGATTGTCACTTTAATGGAACCTGTTGTGGAGAACAACTACGAGTCTCAGGGTGGCCCTGTTGCTAATGAGGCAAACAACGATACAGAAGAATCGACTGCAGATGACAGAGACCAACCTAAAGTACCAGTTGAGGAAGGCATCGCTGAGAATCCAGAAGAGCCACTACAAGAACACGAACACCTCTCGGCCTCGCTATTGGACAGGCGTGGCAGTACAGGGTCGGTGCTCTCCAAGCACAGTTACTTCTCAAGCTATGGTGAACTTGCGCTGTCTCACCGGTCACGCACTTCCTCCTGCTCTGGTTCAGCATCATCTGCGTCGTCCTCATCGGCGTCCTCGGAGTCGAATTCCGAGTGTTCCGAGGGAGACATCAACGAGTTCTTGGATAACTACAAAGTGGGAGGCAATCTGAGAAGTGGTCTATCCATCTTGCTAGGTGCCAAGTCGATCTATGCAGGCTCGAGAGCGGGGTCCGTCAAGTCTGCTGTACGGTCTGTGTCTTTCAAGGAGCCAGCATGTTCGGGGCCCCTGCCAAAGCTGACGGAGACGTGCGACGAGAGCGCTAGTAGACACAACACTCTCCGTGTATCCTTCAATGGCAAGGAAAAGGACGCAGTCGAACCTGCCGGGTATCTCTCCGAGCGAGCACTGTCAGCGAGAGATCGACTGGAACCAGCCTCTACTAATTCTAACAACCCGAACGATGACCCAAAGAAACCACTGAAAACTTGCAGATATCTTTACAGCATGTGCAACTGTCAACAAGTCGGCAGAAAAGAGACACTAGTGAAAATGCAACGCAAAAGGCGCAAGGTAAGACAGATTTCATTCGTCCATTCTGTTTTCATCCTTTAGTTGATATTCAAACACCAATCCCCAAGTTGTAAGTGGTTAATTGTTCCATTTTCTCACACCAGAGCGTCGGAGTTATCACTGTTTTCGGATGTCCAGAGCCTGAGGAACAAGAGTCAAAGCCTTCAGTGTGTCCGTTCTGTTCGGTGTTTCCGAACCGTCGGATCCACGCTTGGCTGGCGGGTGTGCAAGCCGCCACACAGCGTTAGGGCACCGCAAACCATCACCTTGGCAACAGGTGTGGAACTGCACAACACAGAATATATTGTTATTCAGAGATTTTCACTGGTTTGCAATGGGATCTGCATAGTAAATCATTTTAGAGCTTATTTCTTGGTGTTTTTCTTACACGTAAATCCCACCACAATCAAAGCATTCTACCCGAATTACAAACCTTAAGGTCGCCGCAGGACATGCTCAGCATGTGAATTTTCCAGACTGTCACAGTTTGGATCAATGTATGTTGATGTTGGAATTTTTTGAAAATGCAAAATCTCCAAATAGACCCATGATAAACCAAAAGATTGGCAATTAATTATGAAGATTATTCCAGATTCAGAACACAAGAGGTATGCCCCAAACACAGTGCCTATTTTATTCAGGGGAAAGTCTTTGTAAGTATTATACATATATAAATACTGCCTTTTATGTGTATTGGTACAGAGGATTATTCCAGGGGGAGAGATTACTGCCCGACGCGTAGGGTGAGGGTCGTAATGTCTCACAAAGGGGATAGTCCACTGTGCCAATATACTAGTACATACAGGGCAATATTTATTATATTATACTGAATGTCTCTTTCGATGAAATGATCACCCTGACAACACGTCAGCAATACAATGCACAAATGCTGCCAGTTAGTCGATCAAAAATAACCAATCGGTTAGTATATCATTCAATATCATAGCCAATATCGGGTTGGCTCCAGGTGAACTTATTACTTCATGTGCATCGGCCAATCACAGAGCGTGAATCTTACATTAGATATAATACTGGCGATAATAAACACCAGTGAGTTCAAAAGTGTTCACCGATCGGATGTTGATAATTGTGGTTGGCATATTCAAGTTGAAAAATCACTTTATCATAATTTCAATGTTTATTTGTACATGTCAAATTTTACAGAGAAGAGCATACCCGCAGCTCAAAGACAAATTTATCACAGTCCATCCACACATGGCCAAGTATTTCTTCAATAGGGAAAATCAAATCACGGTGAAACATAGAAGTATAGCTAAATACGCCAATACATGTCAATTGGTCAACACATAATAAACACACTACTCGCACACGATGTATCCTACTGACCACATGCTCACTTCTTACATGTAATTCATAACATTGCCGTAAGACCATGTACGTGAATGGGACATGCATAAATGCATTTGCAGTTACTGCATATAACATCCCTGCCAGCACAATCCTTGCCACATTCCAGCATTCAGAAGAGAAACTTTCAGAACAGGCATTATTAAACCCTTAATGTACCATCACTAACATAGTGCAATATCTAAAACAGTACAAAACACATAAGACTCACAATATATATACATGTATATAGAAGATGTACATATATATTTTTTTTAACATCAGTCATCTGCTGTAATCGAAAGAGCTCGGATTTCTGCAAGTTTCTGCTGCACTTTGTCCGGTTTCTCAGCCTCGTCTTCGTCGTCGTCAAACGGACTCGACATCTCGGGAAGTGACTCCGGGGCGATGGTCGCGGACAAGAGGGTGTAGACTTTGTGAGCCTCTGTTAAGTACTTCAGCTAGATGGAAAAATCAGTGTGGACTTTAGTTGGAGTGTACAAGTATATGCTTTAGAATATTATTACTGTTATATGACATTCATGTTCTTGATTCAGTAACATTAACGGGAATGGGTAGTCATATTATTACATGCAATTATTATTGATGGAGCTCGTAAAATTTTGGATAGGACATTTCCTCAATGGAGCCACCACAAGAAACATGAACAGATTACACAACCAATTTTACCTACCGTACATGTAATTTGATAATCATACATAGGAAATCAGGTAAATTTAATATTATCGATCTGAAATGAATTTTCAGTGAATACGATTCATAACACGGCTTTGAGTTTGTCAGGTCAACAAAACTTTGGTCCAGAGGCAAAGATTTTCTATCGGCCAAAACAAAAGCGAACAATCCCTCTGGCGGTCGGACTGAAGAACTACTACACTTGCGATTTCATGGAGGAATATCTATCGCCAAAATGTCATTTTATGAATGAAAACCGCGGCAACCATTGGGAATACGTCAAACTTTTAGTCTCACCCCCCAGGATCGACACTGTTCAAATGTTCACTTCAGTTTTGGCCTCAGTGGACGCCTCACCTGTGCCACGATCAGCGCTCGTAGCGATG
The DNA here is from genome assembly GCA_949152475.1 of Terebella lapidaria. Lineage (NCBI taxonomy): Eukaryota > Metazoa > Annelida > Polychaeta > Terebellida > Terebellidae > Terebella > Terebella lapidaria. The sequence goes on along the minus strand of OX424563.1, from coordinate 30,289,421 downwards.
GCTGGAAATAGTCGACTCGTCCCTCATACAACTTGGGCATGTCCTCCACTAGCGGTCCGTTCCACGTATCGAACTCCGCCTTTGCCTTGGTGTGGTCTTTCCGACTCTGGTAGACATGGAATGGAATGGCAAAGGAGTGTAAATGTATAATCATTCTTGGGAATCGGTTTTCCAATTCTGGTACACAGTAAATTGGCAAAAAACTTTGGCACATGATTGTTTGTAAGAGTGGGTTTTCAGTCGTCTAGTATGTGCATGTAAAATCTGCAAGTTGATCATTGCAGACTTCCGATTTTCAACCTTAAACAGGGAATATTAATTCATGTTCTTTAAGAATTTTGTACTTTGAATGTACTCACAGCGTCCAGTTTGACAATGTTAGGACCAGTGCGCTCTCTCTCCGAGTATTTATCTAAACGAGCCTGGGCCTTGGCCAGTTCCTGAAACGGACCATACACTTTTACAGACACATGTACGGACACGTTTGCAGACAAAATCTATCATGCACACAGTCTGTAATGACGCTAAGTCAATACATCGTTAGATATTTACCTGAAGTGCTTGTTCCCGTTTCTTCATGGCCTGTTGCAAGCTCGGAAATATTGTGCCAAATCTACAGGAGTAAATTTATGTACACATTATCGCCTACCGGTACTCTGCAAATCGTATTGCATGGATTATATATTTTAGAGCCCTCTTACACCAAAATGTATTTCATGAATTTCAGTCAGTCTCATAGTTTAGCTCAGTTGAGCATAATCTTGTGTGGTACAAAACCTGACTTACTTTTTCATCGGTTCAGCTACCGTTTTGCTCATTGTGCTGTTCTGAAAAAGAAATGGAAAATTTCAGTCGGAAGTACTGGCTGATCCAAAAATTACATTTTCACTGTTTATTTGAGACCATGTTGACTAATATACTTTCATGTGATGTTAAATTGTGCTATTAAAAGATGGTTGGCGGTTACAACTGTGAATTCACATCAGTGATGCGTACATTGGAAAGACCTCATTCAAGATTAAAATACAATATACTTTCATCTGAAAACTTAGAATTTAACTTTGCTCAGCCTGACCATTTCCTGACTGAGTAGGTCAAGCTGTTGGGAACTCTGGAACCAGCTGTCCGTTAGCATGTGTAACCGTCTGTCTTCCCGAGTTAGGCCACAGTTATACAAATTCTGAACCAGTTTGCTCTCTGCTTTGGTCTGGCCTAATTGGAAGGGTGAAAACAGAAACATGTCGCCTCAAAAGTGAGAGGTCAGTCACTACAGGAACAATGTGCTGCTAAGGGTTGAAATAATACGACTGGAAATCAATATACTGGTTTGGTAACTATGGTTACCGTATTGGTCCTAATAGTAGCACGGCGAGCCAAAGCAAGACCTCCTGCAGTAGCACGCGCAAAAATGAGGTCAAACTTGAGGTCAAATGTAAGAAAATCACTAAATAGTATACCTATAGCCTTTAATCCCCTTCATTATGATTCGCATAACATAACTGTGTGGATTGGAACACTCCAAGATCTTATTAGAAAGATATGAAGTGAATTATAAGGTTACAAAAATCGAACATTTTTGTGCAAAAGAGGGGGACGCTCTACTATTAGGGCGCGTGCCACTATTAGGACCAATACGGTATGTATACGCTACCAGTCATGCACTCCATGGAACGTTTTGTCGTTTTGTAAATTTTCTTGCAATCTTCTTCCAATCTGAAGATAAAATATTGTTTTATCAATTTATGAGATTATACAAATTTGGCTCATAATTTACCATGGAGCTGAAGCTCTTATATTCGCAAAATTTACTTCCTAAATCCTAATTCATGAAATGTTACCAGCTTAACTGTTGGGATATTTTTCCATGATGGAAATCATTTCGTTTGAACATGCAACATTCAACTTACTGCTCAAGTTTTTTCACTTCCCTCTCAAATTCTCTTTCAGCCTGTCAAACAAATGAGCACATACATGTAGTCATGTTTCGATTATAAACAGCTACCGTCACTTATATATTAGATGGTTTTTTTTTTAAAGATTATGTAAAAATGACTTTTCATACGCACTGTTTTTGATAAAGGAGCAGTTCGTCTTGATCCATGATGTTGTTTGAATAGTCTGCAAAAAGAGTAAACAAATCATACATTATCCACTGGCATTCAGTCTAAAACACGAATCACGCTAAACCGCAAATGATCATCGTCACAACTCTCACTAGACGGCTCTGTTGTAAGTGTTGTGATCATTCTTGGAAAGTTGGACAATCTCAAGGAGAGCCGGGGTAAACTTGGGCATTCTTAAATGGCCCTGGACTGTTTTGGAAGAGGACTGGACAACTCAGCTCAGGGACAACTCGGCCAGGACTAGATCTAGTCGGCCCAGCACGTCCCGATGATTGGACAACTTGTCCCGCTGATTGTACGGCTGATTATACATGGATCAGGGGTCGCATTGGGGGCGGAGGGAGGGGCGTAAGGGTTCAATGAGACAGCCTAGCTAGATGAGTCGACTGGGCAATATGACTGAATCGCAATCACAAATGCATCTGACAGATTATTTCAAGGCACCTATAGACTACTGGAAATCACCGACTGGAAAATTCATAACGAGGCCCCTATAGACTAGGCCTACTGAAAGATACTGACCGATTAATTCTATGCTTCTATTTTATGCTGCCATGCTTTACAAGCCAAATGAAGGCTAGAATTTTTTAGACTAGGCCTACTGAAAATTACTGATCGGTTTATTCTATGCTACTTGTGAAAAATGTTAATCTTTACAAGCCTAATGAAAGCTAGAATTTTTTTTACTCAACCATAATGAATACATGACAATCAATTCAATGCTTAATATTGACATAGGCCTAACTTGTTAAAGGCATTTCGGCAGAAATTTATGTGATTTTTTCATAACCACACTATATATAATCTTTATCTATATATCTCTAAATCTTTTTATATATAATCTCATGGATCCATGCATCTATGCACATTCATAACATACACAATAAGAAATCAATGAACAAAAGTATGGTAAACGATGAAAAAGTCACGGTTAAATCAACGAACAAAGGTACATAGTAAAGGTATAAAGCTCCACATATCTGTAATCTGTATTTGGGTAAGCATGTGGGTAGTAGCTTCCCATTGTGTTTAATAGAACTCAGAAATCTGCTCACTTTATCCAATATCTACATGGCAATCAGTGTCGACCGACCATGGAGACAATAGTTAGATTGCAGACTACTTGATTACTACTGGTGCACTCAAGTGTGTAAGCCACACTATTATAGGTTTTCGTTGTGTAAGGTGAAATATGCGCAACATATATAATGTTATATATTTTTAAAAATCTTATTAATTTTTAGTTTTCATATTATTTCCTTCCATATTTATAAGTTTATTGAAATTTCCACATATATACGGGCATGTTGTTTTAATTATAGATAACTAATAAAAACATGCAACATAAAGTGGATAGGATATATATCTTATTCATCATTTATAAGTATATCTCGATTTCAAAATATTCTTGGATATATAGTGGATCTTTATCTTATTTATTACTGGTAAGTATATATCATTTGGAAAAAAATTAATATTCTGCAATCGTTGAGCGCGATCACTAAAGGTCGTCACTCAGTAATTGAACTGTAACATCGCGGTCCGAGATTAAGTGAAGAGGCGGTCCGACTTGTCTCATCAGCCCGGGCCGAGTGGTCCAATGCAATTGGCCGAGCGGTCTTTTCCAGGCCGACTTGTCCAGGTCCGAGTTGTCTTTGGGCCGAGCTGTCATGCAGTCATTTTGGAAGGACGCTTTACCATGATGATTTTGATTTATTTTTGATAATATTGCAGATAAATATTGATGTAACTTATGTTTAATTAAATTTGAATAAAACAAACCCCCCTATAAATGTGTTTAATTATTGAAAAATTTTATGGATTCATATTCCTCGATTTCGATTGGAAGGAAAATTATGTAAAATATTTTTCGCTGTTTAAGGAACTAGATCTATTTATTTTAAAAATATTTTATATTCCAAGATTGTTCTGGGCAAACCAGGCATGCCCAAGAATGTCCAAATGCCCAAGAATGAGCACGATATAACCAAGCGCCGTGAAAAACAATGACGTAGAATAGAAATGTCAAATGACAGCAGCCTATGGCTTAGTATTCCTATATTATCGCTCAGCAATTTTCCAATTTACTGCAAACGGAGTGTTTATCTATTCAAACAAGCGATAGATCTATACACAATGGATCCCTGACCTATTAATCATATTAACCGTACGATTTATGCCTGAAACCACTCATTTTCTGGTCGTTTTCCTAGAGGAACTGACAGAATGTTTTGTTTACATTCTTTCTCTGGTTGGTTTAGTTATAACGTTATTCGCTAGGTGTCGCCTCCTATAAATTAGAATCACTGGTGCTGTGGGTTACCGGACTATGGAATTCTATTTGATTCAGTGGAGACATTGAAGGTAACTGAGCGTTTTTTTCCCCGTGTACCCTCTCCTGAGATATACAAAACTTACTAATGTGAGTTTTCTTCCGTCCCTATATTTACAAAAGTTGCATTGCCTCTGGCCACATACCGGTAGTCTACTTTTGTCGTGGAATAATTGTGACTATAATATGGCACATATCAATTAAAATGCACATAATGGGACATCTTCTCTTGACCATGAACCTGACCTCATTAAGTCAAGCTGTGTCTGCCCTGGTATTATGGCCATCAGGAATTGAATTCTTGAAGACAGAGGTGAGGGTTGTAAATTGTATTATGAGCCAATTATAGCCTATTGTGCGTGTTTCAGTGGCCTTAAACTCGACCCTGGATAACCTTGAATGCTCATGCCTACGATACCTCAAAAAGTGTAAATTGACCACCGTGACAAGATTCGTGAAAAAACTGTACATGGACAGGGGTCTTTTGGTGACCCTGTACTTGACCTCTGATGACCTTGAGCGCTCTCACAGCAAAAATAGATTGTGTGCTCGATGAAACTTAGTTGGCCATTGGAGGCATTAACACTTGTAGCTAGCTTATTTTGTGTTAAATCATTAGTATTGCTTTAATACCCTTTTGGCTCATGTTGAGTTCAGGGGCCCTGGTTGCAAAATGATTACAGAAATCATTTATACCCGAGAAATAATGTCATGTCAGAACACATCTGTCTGTCATGTTAATATTCCTAGGCAAGTGTTGTTGACAAAGAATATAACACATTTACAACGAAAACTAAAACTCAGGACTTCAACTACTCTTTTTATTCATTCAATCAACTATGAAACTGAACAGGATATTTATATATATACTGAGAAAGTTTCAGCACCTGGGAAAACCAGTAATAAGGCACTCAGTTCGAAATCGTAACAGGAACTGTAACATTCAAGAAGTGTTCTGTACAAATCAAATGTGTCCTGAATTTTTCCTCAGATGAACATAACTTGGGATAGACTGCAACTGGTACGAATAAATACACAAGACTTTTAGAAATTACTTGTTAATTTTACATCAATGTACAAAATTAGCACCAATAAAATTTACTTAAGAGGCATATAAACTCTTTTTTTTTTGTCTTACTTGCGTTACATTTGCACTGGCAGTGTAGGCAGTGAATATAAATACATTTAATTGTATTACTGAGTTACATATAAGCCACGTATATATATCACACCAGTTAAATATGCATGGTCGACACTAACTACCAGTATAGGAACACACAAATAGAAACCACACGAATAGTAAACATTATTACTATTAGTAAGTAGCAACATAATCAGCGCAAATCCAACTTTTAACATCCAACTTTAATGCAATTTTTGTCAAACTTTTGCCATAAGAATGGCACACATAGTGAAGCTTCATGCAAAATTTACCAGTAATAAATCTGCAATTTTTTTTTCAAAAAGCATTGATATCTACATGACTGATTATTTTTTAGAGTAATATGAATATAACAAAATCTTAAATTGGTTATTTGAAGAGACAAACCTTTCGGCATTTACAGAGTTCATTCAATATTAATAACGATATGAAAACAGCTGTGCATGCAAAACAACTGATACAAGAAAATCATCATAACTTGTCTGTCGTTTATTTACTTTTTTCCTCTCAAATAGAACCCAGAGAAGCATGCAAATGTAGGTACAGACATATTACATATACATGCAAGAAACAGTATTCGTTCTGGGTTATATGTACAAGTCTCAACCATGCAAAACTCAACTGGATATAATATACAATATGGCAAATAAATATTGTGTACTGTTTCAATAAGTAAATCATGAATATGTATGTGAAACTCCCTCATTACAATTCAAACACCTGTAGTCGGTTGATAAATTTTCCAAAAAATTCCTTTTCTGAAATCAGAGTACATTCAATCTGTGAAGCACTTGTGAAATCTTTTCAAAGTGGACATAATAATTTATAACACATAAATAGCACCATTTTGTCTTAACATTGTTCATGAAAAACAAGGCAAAGTGATTTCTGCATGAATAACAATACAATTTCCGTTTGTACCCATGGAAAGTACATTGTATGCCGCCGCTCAGTAAAGTGAAATGTTTATTTATAAATTTCTTTGAGCCACAAAACACGAAGCACCATTGGGTTCAAAATTGCTATTTACAAGTAGAACACATTTAATAAAGTCACAATTTTTCCAATTTCAATCCTATTGTATTGAGTGTCTGTGCATGAAAAGAAATTGCATTGCTTTTTTTTTCAATTGTAATTTCCGTTTTCTAAACTGGCAAGACAAATGTACTTAAATACTGAGTGTTCCTTTCAAAGACACAAATGAGGCTCCGATTGAATCATCATGCGTGGGTTGCTAACGCGCTGTTTACACCGTTGCTAGGGGTGCCTTTCCGGACTGATAACTCGCTGCGCTCGATCGTCCACTTTGACTGCTGACCGGTAGGGATCGGTCAAGCATGGCGGTCGATGCGAGGCTTCCTCCGGTGACTGAAGACGCAGGTGAGAAATAGTTGGATCCAAGACTTGAATTGCTGCATACGCTCTGAAAATACCACATATAAGGGAAGATATCAACAAATTTTCAAATTGAATGACAATGCATCTGTATGACTGAGTATTCATCTCAAATGTTTTAGCATACAGTTGAAATACAGTTCATTAATATTGTTGTCAGATATTGACATAATTGTACACAAAAATATTATGAGATTTATTTTCTGCCATTTGAGGTATCAGTATAGCGGTACACATGTACAAACTTGTATATTACATGTTATTGCACAAAGAATTGACTTTTTCTTAAAAGTTAATGCCAGAGAACTCCAAGAAAGAGATTTAAAATCAACATGGACAGCCCTCTTATGCGTAGAAAATGATATCCATGCAATATTGGAATTGGTGTACAGTGCATCGTAAGAGATTGAACAAAAGACTGCAAAAAGGTGAAAGGTATACCTGTTAGGTTTTGTATTATTATGAATACAAGGAAATGTACAGAATATGTTATACAAAGTGCACTTGGGAAATTTATTTTCAGAAGATGAATCAACTGGTATAATTTATGTAAATATAGCAATATTTTCATGTGCGTTTCGATCATGATCTTTTAGAAAAGTTTTCATCAATGTTTTGTGCGAAACAGGGATGATTTTGAAAATCCATTTGTTTTATAAAGTGCCATCATTATGGAATCTGTGCATAAGGAAATTTGTTACTTATTTTATTTACGGCACCTTTCTAGACCGAGGCTTTTTTGTAGGTTACTTTTCTCTGTCCTTTTACAACACAGTTCTGTCGTTTTACCCGGGACCGTTGTTTTGCAACTGGTATTTTACTTGGCTACGGTTACGAATAAATGAAATGAGAATGATGTTTTTCAAAGCCTGATAAAAGTAGTTAAACATAAATTGACAAACATAAATTATCAAAATCAATAAAATATATACGTGTAAATGAGTTGAAAATGTTTGAAAAGTATACTTAATATCGCAGGATATACAAATACACCACAGAAATAAGTTTTAAAGTGAAGGTACATGAAAAGAACGTGTTTCCACAAATCATACATAAAATGCCTAAAATTGCACAAAATACACCAAATGAAATGTTTAAAATAACATATCTGGAAGAGAAAACTAAAGATTATTTATAGAAACCCTTATAATTAAAATGTTTCGATAACAAGTAATGACTTCAACTGGCCACAATCCACTCAAAATATATTTATATGATGTGACTTATGCAATATTTATTACCTAACTGAACCGACAGGAATTACTGTCTGATTTGAACCTTTTAGTGAGCCAGCAATGAAAGGAAATATTACCAAATTGAAACATAGATCTACAAAGTTTGAATTGTGAAATGAATGTAGGAAAAACAATAGTGTTACAAACATAACAAACTTTAGTAGTAAAAGCAATGAATTCACAAATGCTATTAACTGAACCAGTGCAAACTATTAGTGATTACTGCCGAATATTACTTGTATATTTATACTACTGAAAACACAAACTCAACAAACAAGAATGCAGTCACTTTTGTCGTTTGACGTGCTTACCCGTCTGCCTCCCGAGCGAAGTATAGCAATCTCCTCAACAAAACTTGCGGGCACAAGACCTTTCTTCCCGTGAACCTGAATCAACAGCAGATATATTTCAATCTTTAGCATAAACCATACACTCTAACATGGTCCCGATACAGCTTTTGTAACTAAAATTTCAGATATTTCACGTACCTTGCCGTAGTAGAATCCATCTTCCCGCACGTTACCCATGGTTACGATTATGTCGCCAGTCTTGAAGGACAGTTCTCTCGAGCTTTCCATGCTGGGTGACTGCTGGCTTGGTGAGTAGTCGTAGATAGCCAGGAACTGGAAAATCAGGCAAGGAAATTGTTGGTAACTATCGATCGGATGTATTATAAGTGACATTGTCTCGAGTAGAGAAATATCATGAAAGAGCATGGTAACTGTCAGAACCCACACTCCCCACACAAGAATGTAAATACTGTTGCCAAGGCATCACCCTCTGACATTTTCCACTGTTTCCATGGCAACACCCCTCCCCAACCCCCACTGTCGCCATGACAACTTACCACTTTCCTGTCGCCGCTGGCCTCACTCTGTGAGCTTGAGAGAAGCGACAGATCCCCTTCCCGCCCCGTATCACCGCTCCCTCGGGACCGGTCCAGTTGACTTCCGTCGTACATTGCCTCGACCAGGCGCGAGAGCAGCCCGCTCTCCGAGGCCGTCTGGATGCTCAGCGTCAGCGAACGACGCAGGTCCAGTCGCTCGACCAGGGCCTTAGACATGTGCGGGCTGGGCACGGTCTGCCGGTCCTTACCGTTGATGTATATCTGACCGGTGGAGTGCGGATGAGTACAGTTTTGGAGTGAGGTATGCATGTCGTTTTGGAGAGAAATATCAAGACAATTTTCATGAGGTATTTTGAGGTGGTCTTATCATTAAGATCTAATTCCTCGTCTCAACTCAAAATCAACAGCTCATCATGGCATCATAGGGAATCTTGTTGACAGCTCACCTTGTATCCCTTGACAACGATGCCGTTGCTACGGGCAAGTTCGTCTAGCACCGGTGGGGTCCAGCTCAGGAGCAGACTGTGGTCACCGACAACTCGTTGGATACAAAAATCTGTGGGTGGTTCCGGTGGGCCTGGGAGGTGAAAATATACAACAGGTGAATATTCAAGTTAAGACGATTTGAAATTTAGGCAGCAGAAGTTTGAGAGAGATCTCTACAACAAAATCACAATTTTATTCTGTTCACAAAGTATCCTATAAATGGATTGTTTGATATCTATTAAATTCATTTGCATGTACTTTGTAGAAATTTCAAGACTTCTCAATCAGACGATCCCAAGTTCTCAGTCAATGATAAATACACAAGATGCGAAGAACAATCAGAACTGAGGACAAACGTGCCAAAAACCACACAAAGTGCCAAGAATACATAATATAGATCTGAGCCATGTGAACTGTACTAATATAGGGAAAACTAAATGCTCATCTCTTGCATGTTGAGTTGCTTCTATAAATCAGTGCAAAATCAGAAAAGGCCTAGGGCTAGCCTAATATTATATCAATCTGCATTCTATAGATATTAATACTGGTTACTTGGGAATAACTGATCTGTCAAGTTTGATTGCTTTCTCTTTGCTCATGCAACATGGAAATATGTAGAGTGAAACAACATGAAACAGTGTGAAGGAAGGGATATTCAACTCAATGTGAAAACCCTTGCTTCGTGGAACTAAACACTAGCTTACTGCTTGAACTGCCAAAAATACAGGTGACAAGCAGAACAACTGCTCTAAAATGCAAAGTAACATCCAACACAGAGCAATGCGAAGCCACTATTGCCAACAAAAAGCTCCGCGAAACTCATGCATGCCATTGACATGACTGACCTATGAGAGGCATGGCTTTGAAGTATGGCTGAGTTTGGTCAACAGGTGGCGGGCTTTGAGGTCCAGATTCGACACTCTTTGGTTCATTACCGTGGGTGGAGTTGGAGCGAAACGTCTTGATAATGAGCTTGGGGAGGGGGAGCAGTCGGCGTTTCACTGCTGATTGGGGACCCGGCAACAAGAACGAATGACAAATTTTGGGAGTTTCACTGAGGAACTTTATATGCTCACTGAGGATCTTTCTATACTCGAGAAAATCATCTGGGTGAAATGTTTATCGATTGCACACGACTACTCACGGAAATTTTGGAGCCCACTTCCTCCTCCGCCATTGGTGATTGGCTGGCTCTGGTAACCATGGCGATATGCAGGGTGGATGGGTGCGTCCCGGGGTGAGCGTGGGGTTGGAGACGGGCGGGCTGCCTTGTGGTAGGCGGGGTGGGTCAGGGTGGAACCCCCAGTGGGCGTCAGGGTCCGGGGTATGGCAGTTGCACGCGGGGACGTCGGACGGCTTGTATCAGGCACTGGAAGAGAGATAGCAGTCTTATCAACATTATTTCTTCAATTTCTGTGGCACATGGAATCATGAATGAAACTTTCGGAAATTAGTACAAATCTTTGTCACAATACTTATTACCTGTATGATTTGGCACATGTGATTGTTCCAACTGTTGGTAAAACGACAGAATCTGTTCTGGGCTGCTATCCACATGACTAGGTTGATTCTGAAATGATCAGCGCACTTTAGTCTCACATCTTGACACCCCAGCCTCAAGTAGATTGCAGTATATACAATCTGAAAACTTATTACACATGAATTAAATCATATCTACCTGTTTGGTGCGGTTGTTGGATTGAGTATTGCGCAAGGCGTTGCTTTGGACGGGCTGCAGGTAGAGCGCAGGGACGAGGCCCACTCGGCCGTTCACCTCCCCTTCATAGTAGCCCTGTCTGTCACGCTCACCTATATAAACCAAGGCAACAAAACAAATATCATGATCAAATTTGAAAAGAATGAGAGAAAATTCAAGTCTCCATCAAACAAATATAATCTTTTTATTTTGCTAGATCATACACGTGTCAAGAACTCACTGAGTATTTTGACAAGATCTCCCTCATTCAGAGCCAGTTCCAATCTCTGATGTCCGCTGGTAGAGAAATATCGGGGATCGTACTTTTTGACCGCCCTGTACAACTGACACTCGCCTCTGCCGGCTGGCCTCTGCGTGCCATTCATCTCCTTGGCCATGCCCACTCTACTAGTACTAGCCTCCGCTACACCGTTCTCCCTGAGTTGTGTGACTGGTTTCAGGGAAAGCTGAGGTGGAGCGACCACGAAGTCATCGATGGTTTTCGTCCGGGACACAGTGAGGTCATCCAAATCGTCAGAACTTCGTGACCGTCGGTATCGTTCCCGGGGACTTTTGGGGACCTCGGGATCACTGGAGTCTCCGGTTGTTGTGGATTCGTCGGAGGAACTGTGACGTCGACGCAAGTTAAGGGCAGATCGCTGGGGGGTGACAGGAACTAGTGATAAGTGGCCAATGTCCATCGCTCGCAGGTCCGTCTGAAGTAGATATATTTGACAAATTTTCATGATTTTTTAGAATTATTAGGGTGGAACACATTACATAACAAAGAAAAATCAGTGTGTGAACTGTGTAAACGACTAATACATACTTCGAAGACTTGCAGTGTTTGGGCTGTTATTGGTGATATTGGCCGGCTGTATTCCTCGGAACCAGTGTGGGTCGCAATTTTCTCCGCGTCTCTCACGGCATCGCTATTCTCACCGATTTTCCGTAGCTCAGTCGCCAGGCGATTGATCAGCTCATCCTGTCGGTAGATGACCATAGATACCCATTTGACAACTAGTACCAATTGCTCTGCATGCAAAAGTAGTGAACATCTTCATGTAAACTTACCTTGGACTTGCACATGCCCGCAAGACGCAGTACTTTCGCTCGCAAAGGTGTGATCATCGTCAGAGCTTTTGATTTGATCTGCTCCATCTGTGAGTACTGTGGATGACAACGATTCATAGATTTATATTTTCTAGCATACACTAGTGCATGGACTCGGTGGTGGAAATTGAAATCGATTAATCGGACCCACTCACGATCGATTAATCGATTATAATCGAAGTTGTAATGACCCCAATAATTTGGGTAGTGATCAAGAAATCGTACACTACTTTCCTATATTATCGCCCGTTTCGAGTCGGGAGTGACAACTTCCTTTCATGAGAGACGACATCTGACGTGGAAGGTGACTGGATGTTTGGAATTAGTATGATTATTCTCTGTTAATTCAAGTTTTCATGTTGCTCAACTGAAATTACAAATAATAAATGTTAATAAACGAGTTGAAACCGTTGTTTGTTGTGTCTGATTTGTGTTCATCTGCAGCCAAGAGGGATCATTTATTTATATGAACGATGTGAATCCTTTGGGGAATAGGTAAAACAAGAGCAAATTTACTGAAAATGTTTATTTCCCAAGTTCTCGCACAGCCATACAAAAACACAGAACCAGTTGGCCTCGTTCGTTATTTTTCTGTCGTCTGCTGGTTCTGCCATTTTGAGGTCAAATTTGAATGAATGAATGATCCCTCACCATGACAGCAGCTCCACCTGGCGAATGTCTCTCACAACAGAACGTTGACAACAACAATAATCCGAAAAAAGACCCCTCAGAACTGGATGATTTCGTGAAAAGACGAGTACATATTTGCACGTAAAAAAGATCGATGTTCATATTTCAGAATCGATTATATAATCGTTTGACAATGACCACCGATTAATCGATTAATCGTCGAATCGACCATGCACTAGCATACACATATCCTGAATGTACTATATGTACTCATGCTATAGACTGAAGAAAGACACTTGAAATTTGTAACATTTCGCAGCGTATTGAAATCTATGTACTCTGGATGACATGATGACGCAATAAGCACACACACACACATTCAAGTCCTACAACTACCGCTTAAGAAATTTGTGACAATTTTTCTTTTTTTTTTTGAGGGGGGGGGGGGGGGGGGGTAGGGGTGTCAAAGATTTGTTTTTCTTTATCCATTTAACCACTTACTTTGGATCGGACGATTCCATAATCCCGCTCCATGACCAGGTATTGTTTGTTCTCCAGCTTCAAGGTGTCGATTTCTCGACGTATTTTGGCATTTTCTCTTGTGAGTTCAGACTCCATCTGAGCCTGTGGAATTAATCGAATCATCGTCCTTCAGAGAAAATCTTCTTTGTCAAATGTATAACATAAGGTTCCCATACATGTCTTTTCCATGCAAATACCAACACCTCAACAGTCGCATTTTACAACTCTTCTACATGGATTCACAATATTGGAAATCGTATCAGGTTTTTACTGTTTAGTGACCTTTTTCCTGAGCGCATCCTCAAGCGCTCTGAGTTTGGTGTCCAGATCTTTTCTCTCCAGCTGTAGTCGGTCCAGATCGTCCAGCTGGGTTGTCAACTCAACGATCGTCTTTTCCAGCGTTGTGATCTGCACGGTTTTCTCGTCAAGGCTGCTGATTTGACATTTCAACGCCTCGTTCTGTATTGCAGAGAACACAAGGATTGTGATATTTCAAATCTGACACTGTAAATTCTGAAGATCAATATGGATAAACCAAAGTGTCATATTGTTACAGTTATAAACTCCCAAATTAAATCGTCAACAAAAATTAGTTGCTTTTCAGTACATATATTGAACATGAAGCGTGCAAACACTAAATCGACTCTACTAAATAGCTGAAAATCACCTAATTCAATAGCCTCCAGAACAACAGGTTTCAATGTAGTTGAGGGTGTGTGATCTAGAGAAATGGCAGTGTGACCAGATACCGTTACATTTATTAACGTCAACAACAGAGTAGATACCTCGACTTTCAGGTTTCTGTTTGACTGTTGGAGCTCGGAATAAACGTTGTCCAAATCTGGAGTTCTTGCTACTTTCTCAAGCTCCGTTCTGCTTCTCGCCTTGAGCTGCTCTAGTTCCTCAGTCAGATTCTCGATTTTGTGGCTCTGAATTATAGAAATAATGTGAACATTTTGATTAAGTTGGCTAAGAAAAATTTTTAGTTCAAGGCTATGTTCAGCAAACTGACTTTATTATCTATACATGTATGATATCTACATTAAGGTTATCATGTTTTTGATGAAAAGTATATTTGAATGGATATATGTTTTTTTCATCTTGGGACTCAAAGATAGAATCCTGTACGTACCTTAGATTCCAAGTCGAGTGTCTTATTTCCTAACTCGGCTCGGAGCAGACTCAGTTCTTTGTTGTTACTTAACAAGGTTGGATGTGGGTTTGACGCTAGAATATCCTGGGTTAAAAAGAAATTGTTTACATAATGCAAAGTAGATGTATGGGATTGAACCATTTCAATTTTGTTTATATACAAGGGACTTTGAATTTATGATTTTTTTTTTTCATCAAAATATTGATTTCAACGGAATTTATGATAATCCTGCTTATTTCACTGTTCTGTGATGAGCAAATGGAACAATGGATGAACACATCAAGAAAGTTTCATGTTATCTTGACAAAAATCTTGAATAAAATTTAATCATGAGGATAAGAGGAATATATCTGTCCTGGTATATTTCATGGGTGGGAAACATGTACAGTGAATCGGGTACCATGATGCCATAAGGTCACATTTATAAAGGTTTCTGAAAAGGTAATTTTGAATGGTAGGTACCGGTAATGTCTCATATACCAGGAATCATTTACATATATTTGTATGTTAAATAATGAAAGACCGGAATGTGGCCTTGCATAATTGGTGAATTTCATAGGGATAATGGGATATCTATACATCATGAAACGTTACAAATCTATACCTCTTTGCTCTTATAGATCCTTATATTCTTCTGAAGAATGCATGGCATTTTGAAAATTCCAAGAAATTATGACACACAAAAAATATCAAAACCCATATATCATGCAAATAAATCAATTCAACCAATTCTTAGTTTTAATCTACATATAGTAAAAAGGGATTGTGACACTAAATTTTGTAATCTAACAGTTCGAACTAGATGACACACACTTTTAAAATATTGATGTAAAAATTCTGAAAGAAAGACTGACAACATGCACATTAATTTCTTGCGAGCAAAAAAGAAATATTCCACACTCAACTTATAATGTGACAAAGACGTGATAAAATGTTTCCTAATTCCATGCTTATTGTAATTTTTTCTTCACATTTTTTTTTCTACTGGTGCCACCGTTTTCCAAATCAAGTGAAACATTTACACTGCCAGCGAATATTACCTATATACATCCGAGTTTTGTTTTTTGTTTTTTAGCAAGTATTTGCTAAATTATGAAAACATGCTGTACCGAATGAAAGAAGAGTTTATAATCATTATTAATTAAATATTTTGAATATTGGACAAGAAATATATTTGCTATTAACAAGCCCAAAATCAGCACCGCACCATGCATCCCACAACTACCTCCTGTAATCAACCTCTATCAAAATTTTTTGTAGAAGAATATACCCTTACAATACGTTAAATATGATGTTCAGTACGAGCCCGAACCCCATTAAACCGACACCACAGCATACTTTAGCTTTGTTGAGTTTCTCTAAATTATCCACTTCTTGTTTCAGCAACCGGATAGTTCTATCTTTGTCCTGTAGTTCGCGCTTCATCGTCACTTGCGTTACGTCGAGTTCCATCGATTCGTTTTTACGAGATTCCAATTTTAATTGGTAGTCTAGCAGCTAGTGATTAGATCACATGAATCATATTCAGTATCTACGTTCGTGTTGACAAGCATGACGACACATACACGAATAGATGACTTTCTGATTATTTAATGACGAAAAAATAATTTCAATTGAACCGAGAAGATCCAAAGTTAATTGCCTATGAACCTGATCACGATAAACAAAAGCTTCTAACTACAGTTTCATTATTCAGACAAAGAATGTTAATATATGTAACAGGAAGCATCTATGGTCATGTTGTTAAACAGAATATACAACACATGATTACTGAAAATTTAGTTTTTCACGAAGGTAACAGACAGTAAATACTTCAAAGATTAGGAAGCAGATTTGAGAAGCACACAAAGTATTGAGTATATGAAGCCAATGTATTACTGGTTGCACTCCTGAATAGATGCTACTTAGGACTTGTTTGTCCTTGATATTTACCTGTGATTTCAGTGCAGCAACTTCGTCTTTTTTGTTGTTTTCCTGGAAAAGAAATACATGTGAACATAAACACCAAAATTATTCACAAACATAACCTCAGGGGTAATACTGGATACCATTATAACCACACATAATTTCAACATACACATGTATCACAAGCAAGTGCGATTTCATAAAAATCAAAAGATTGGCGTCATAGAACTTGCTATTCACATACACACGGATAAAGATGCTCACCTCAAGTTTTGCCTCGAGAGACGCAATTTTCTCCTTGAGCACAGCCACAAGATCGTCCTGCCTGTACGACCCAGTGCCTGAGTCTGGGATGCTATCCAGCGAGCCTACGACCTTCCACTGCTTGCCGCGCCGGTTTGGCCGAGCGGACCCAAAGGACGGGTTGTAGGAACCTTCCGAGAAATCAGAGTCGCGCTCCAGTGACTTCGCTCGGAGTCCTGGGAAGCGCAGCGGCGTTGCCCCGTCGTCTTCGTCCTCGTCGATGTCGGAGGCCTCATCGGCGCTGTCGCCATCGGTAACCGCCATGGGCGGCGGCGGCGGTGCAGAGGCTGGGAGGGGCGGTGGTGGGGCGTCGCTCTCCAGGCTAGCCATGGAGGATGAACTGCGGTTGTGTAGAGGACTGGCGGCGGGGGCGGTCGGATGTCCTGCCTCGGATCCGCTCTCGTCGGTTGTCGTCAGGCCCCAGACGTCCACGGTTAGGGTCATGTCATCCCTGGCACCTGTGTGTTGTTGTCACGGTAACAGTACTTGTTATAGCTGTTTTTCCATTGAAAGTACAAATGTACATGTACTCAAGGTGCAGATGAATATGAGGTGCTTTCTGTTTCTTTGTATTTATCCTATTTGCAGCAATTAATTGGGCGACATACACAGCACTGTATATGGGTATATGGTAGCTGTACAAAGTTTCCAAATATGTATCCCTGGAATTTGTTGCCCAATCTAAAATCTAACACAGCCAATAACTGCCATCAATACAAGGTCCATGATCTTTCTGTAAATATTGCATTCCAATGTGATTAATTTCATTAGGGCATGTCACCAAAAGCTGTACGGTAATCCAAATCTATCCCATTAAGTCTGACTAGACCATGTGTCTGGCACTTTCAAGACATGCCTGCGCATGTGAATCCCATTCAAGTCTTTGTCCTGCATGACTAAACACAGAAATACATCTGAAACCCACACTATTAACACAAGCCTGACCCCCTCCCCCTTTAGCCCTCAATCCAACCGACCCCACCCCCACCCCTAGGGCCCCCCCCCCCCTTCGTCTCGAAATGACCCTGCGGCAAATAAATCCTATGACAGTCCTGCATGGATTGATCGCATACCCGCAAGATTTCATTCAACCTTAATGCCTACTGTGTATTAGTGTTTCTAAGCCTGTCACAAGCCAAACTCTGAGCACTCAAGTGGGTCAATATTTGTCTGACGTGTTTGATCTCACAAAGTAACAGTTATAACAATTGTATTTTCAGTGACTGCGAATACACAGTGACATGGACTAAACTCGAATTAGAGGGTGTCAAAAAGCTGCTACTGTCTTGTCCTTAAAGCTGAGGTTTTATTTGAAACTTTTGAATCCAGGGATTTTTAGGAAATTGTCTTATCCTTGACATGTATGTTCATGTACCTACATGTTATTTCATATAATCAGTATCAGATTTTTTCCTCGTTAACATACAAAATTTCATTAGAATTAAATGGAGTACCATAGCCACTTCATTTGTTAAGCATAACCCATCACAAAATTGTATTTTTTGTTGTTGATTTGCCGTTCTTTATATTTACTTCATATCACTAGATATTATTCCAGTGACTATCGCCCACCGTTCTGTTCTTCCACCTCCGTCCAGTACGGTTTTTCCTTTAGTTTCGGATCTTTATCTTCCACAAGCTGCCACAAGGGTGCCTCGGGACTTTGACCTTGACCTTCGCCTGCCGAGAGGGCATCGACCAACTGACCAATCAGAGCCTTTTTCGTGCTGTCGTCAACTTCAGGCTTCTCGGATGCTTTTGCTTCATCCTGGAAATGGTGAAGTGGAGAATTATTAATGTAAATTTTTCTGAAATTGTTTGAGATTTCCGAGATTCTTTGATATTGCAGCATCCAGGTATAATATCATCATTTTCGCACTTACTTTAGTTTTATTCAATTATATTCTTATTGACACTGATTAAACTTCTTTAGAATCTTGCCGATGACAAGGACACACAAATCAACTGGCGATGAATATTTTGACATCACAAACGAGCATGCTGAAAATCTGGACCATCTATGTGAGACGTGTACCTTACGTGCTGATTCTATTGTGTCCTCTACGACTGATTCACTTGTAGCGTGCGTTAGCTGAGCGTGAATGAGGAGTTATCTCAGTGATAAAGTTCATGCAGAGATGGAGAGATTGAGCAAACCAAAGTAGCATGCAAAGGCTAGTTCAGTCCTTCCAAGGAAAAACACCATAGTGTTGTTCTTTTCCACATGTATTTAATATTTTTACTTTTTAAGCAGCATAAGATATTTTTCCTTGGATGGACTGATGTTAAACAATATTCAGAAAATATTAAAAGTGAGTGTTACAAAGTTCAGAAGATGAGATTCTAAGCACCAGGTTTTTATAATCAAAAGCAATTGAATCAAACCAATATTATGTACTAGTAGATTATAAATCAATCAAGCAATGTATTCATGATGAAAGTTAGAGATTTTAGTGAGAACATGCTGTGGGGAAGACCTACCCCGTCAGTGCCATCACCGTCGACAGCCACGTCCCTGCCATGCTGCCCCCCAGTGTCAGAAGTTAGAACTACATCGTGCATAGCTAACATGTCCACAAAGCCCTGCACCGCCTGCGAGCGGTCATGCGTGACATGCGTGGAAGCGACGCCCACCTCCTTGGAACTGACCTCGTCTCCGTCCCGCGTCAACGCCAGGACAAAATCCTCGTTTATTCCGGAGTCGGACATTCTGCCGGCATGGCCGAGTTTCCGTGGGGTGCTGGTGTGTGGGTGTTCGATACCAGGGGGGTGTGACTGTGAGGGGCTGCTCTTGTCACCAGAAACCCGCACGAGTGATAGGTTCCCACTGTCCGGCGGTTGGAGGGCTCGTACAAACTCCTGGTAAGCTTCCGGGTGGCGCGCACCAAGGGCTCTCAACGCATTCTTGAACTCTGCGGGTGGGGAATGTTGGTACATGTGTGAAACTTATGTGGAGGAAGATTTAGTTCTTGATATAATGTGAACTTTTTATCAGTATTTAGAAGTGTTAGGGTGAGAGGTCTGGGATATACCAACCAAATGAGTATATTTGTACAAAAGTTCATGCTAACGAAGGAAATACATGTAGAGAATTCAATCAAATAGCTGGTTTGAGGAAATTTGAGTGCGGTCAGCATTGCAATAGTATCGAGTCCATTTTATCATGTTTTGCAATACATGCAAAGTCAGGGAATAGAAGAAATGAAGCAAGGCGTTGATCGAGTTGAGGCAAACATGGAACTATTTCTGAGAACAAATTTCTCTATATCAGAACATATACATGATATAAGAGAATACATTCCAAGAATGAATGATTCAAATGATCAAAGCACACAGAATATTTGAACTTGAAACTTGTGAAAATGTTCAAAGATTTTTTGTGGGGAAACACATAGAGAGTCTGCCAGAATCACATCACACGTCTATAGAGAACTAAAGTAGAAATGGAAATCAACACTCAAACTCATAAACGGTATCCAGTATGTATTTCTATGTGAAACGAGACAGAAGAATGAGTGACTCTGCTTTTACAAAAGATAAAATCAGCAAATGTGCAATGTTCCAAGAAAAGAAAAGCAAATTTCAAGTCAACCTCTCTCAATAATGGCTTAATTATTTCATCAGAGATTTTACTAGTGCTAACGCATGCATGAAATGTGATATCATGCATGATTAGTCCAAAGCATAAACTTCAGATATAAATATATATATCATGCATTTAATATGATGAAAGACAATCCAAGACAGAAACAGATTTTGCCGTTACAAATACCTTCTTTGCTTTCCAAGTGATAAAATATGTCGGCTGGCAATTCAGAATGTAAGGTTAACGAGAATGGAGATATATTGTACTGTCTACCTACTAAAACTACATAAACATGTTAATCAAAAAGTTTGCGGTTATCGTAAGCATCAGGGGTTAACGCAGGTTTAACACAGGTTTGAAGACATAGGAATACGTAATGTACATGGTTAGCTAATAATGGCAGACAGCTACTGAGGTACATGTATTTTGATAAAATTTATTAATATTGGGCTGATAATCAACATGTAAGCAAACATTTATATATTTATATTCGTTACACCATAGCATTTATAGTCTACAAAGCATACATGTAGTAGGCCCACACATGTATGACAATCAACATGTTTACAAACTACCATATTGGTCCTAATAAAAGCACATACCCTAAGGCCATAATTTTTCTTTTTCTTTTTTTTCTTTTTTAGAAGAACGTTCCTCTCTTTCGCAGAAAAAGTTCTTTACTTCATATCTATCCATATACTTGTCTTATATTGTTTTGAACATCATATCTAGGCTAACTTGACCAAGCTAACACAATAATAAACATGATCAATGATTTTCCAAAAATGTAGCCTAAATTTCATCAATATTTACGCATGCTATAATATTGAAAATCTTGCATTAAAGCGCTGCCCTTCTATTAGGACCAACACCGTACTCCAAAATGAATTTCTATCATACAAGTAGACTCAACTGATGATCGACGACGATGGATTTGTTTTGTAAACTCACCTGGTGCGAGATGACGAATGGTGTACGTGTCGACAAGACGAACCTGGACTGATTTACTGGATGTTTTCGTCTTATCCTTCAACTTGATGTCGCCGCTCTGAAAAGGAGCAACATATTGCATGATAAATACGCACCTTGTGAATTTCCACAAGAATCATTCACAATCTTCACGAACATTTTTCATGATTTTTCATTACTGGTACATCCATTTTCTATCCCGAAAAAGCTGGTCAAACATTGTGCGAATCACTTCACCACATACATTCATCATTGAGTCAAGTATCTCTGATCATTATTCCTCGCAAAACAAATTATCGCTTCCATTGTTTTTTTTCATGCTATTCGCAGTCAGCGTACAGACACACAACTAGAATATGTACATCATACTTCCTAAGAAATTGCGAGAGGTGTTCTTCCTTTCTTTGATGTGAGCCGTAACTATGTAAATGAGGCCAAATAAATGTGTGATATTGAACTCAGGCCACTGGGAGGAAAAAAACAATGCTTTTTTTTTGGCTGAATGAGCAAACTAAACGGAAACATAATATGTGCTGGAGGGAAAATTGTATATTTCGCACGAGTTTCAGAAATGTTTGGCTTCATATATATATTGCAACAATGATATAGCTTGCCAGAAATGATACATGTCGTCTTATTTTGTTCCCACAAAACTGTAGAAATAGCTTTGAGCTTCGTCGACGATAATTGCCTTAATTATTGGAGTTTATATAAACATCAAAATATCAGTTGTATTTTGTTTGCAAGTAGCTTAGCACATCATAGGCAGTCATTGAATGAAATAACCAGAATTATTTTCCCGTTTACTGGTAGAATATATCCCGAAGCATACATACAGAAGTAAAGAAAAGAAGAAACTGAAGGAAATCTTAGCAAAGTTTCCTGCAAACTGCGCAGTAATATTACACAAGGTATATACAAGAAATGTTTTTAGCTAAAACAGCTGCCCAATATCTTTACTGCCAATGCTTCACTCAACAGAATCTCGATGTGTTGATGTACACACACACCGAGTTGGAAACTGTTTATTTCATACCTGAATCATCGGCACTTTTATCAATCATGTGTTTGGGTGTTTTTTTTTTCCAGACATCAAACATTTTGAGTTGGGTATTCCATCTTCATTGGGCCATGCCCTCACCAAGTTATCCGAAAAAAACGTCTTCCCTAATTTTTATATTTGCCGCCTTTCTTTATCTTGTCAATATATCTGCTGAATGCAAAACTAATACTCACCATTTTACGAGTGCGCAATCAATTTAATAATCCCTCTCAAAACATCCCAATTATTTATCATGCAAGCCAGTCCAACTTCAAAGCCTGTTTTCATGAACAGCAACTGCTCAGATTTTCAGAACTCCCTTTCCTAATTTTGCAATCCAATTTCCACTGCCATGCTTTTGAGTATCCTGTAAATCCAGCTTACGGAATCTATTGAAGCCCGGTATAGGGCCACATAGAAAACAATGTCTTCATTTTTTCCCAAGCTCAAGCCCTCTACACATACATGGCCGAGTCTCTATGTTTGCTTAACCTTTGGCGTTGAATACTTGGATCTTTCCCTGACAATCCTGGTACGCAGAATAATATACGCCACTTGGGAACCAGACTATGTTTATATTACGAAGGCCTGATGTATACAATAATGTGCTTTATATCATTTAGTATACATGTACAAATATTTCACCACAAACTGTTCCGATTCAGACTCATTATCCTCAAGTCAATACAGAATTCATCTTTATTTATCCTTATTTGCAAACTTGGATGCAAAATCATCATAACAAAACAGTAAATCCATCAAATTCTGGTTTTTCCAAGTACATAAAAATCTATTCACGTACTGTTGATGGTAACAGCTGTTCTCCCAAGCGCTGTTTGATTACATGTGAATGACGGAGCTCAATTCTAAACATGTATGACGATGGTTTGTGTATCCTATGTTATCATCATTATCTCACCAGATGGCAGCATTGATATATATAATACCTCAAACTGTGGCATATAGCCAGTACAAGCATTTTATGGACTGAAAATTCATTACACAATTTATACGCAATTTTTGATATTTCAGATGATTCAAATCTAATGTCAATTTTTTTTTTCTGACTCAGATTTGATGTTTTTCATGATTTTTGCACAGGGACTTGACTGTCTACTGTACAGCGGTTGATATTTTATACGCTGCAGGACTTTGCACCATGCAATATATTCACGAATGCTATCAACCAACACAACTTTTGTTGTTTTTTATAAAAATTGTTCTTACTGC
This sequence comes from Terebella lapidaria, assembly GCA_949152475.1. Lineage (NCBI taxonomy): Eukaryota > Metazoa > Annelida > Polychaeta > Terebellida > Terebellidae > Terebella > Terebella lapidaria. Next base: position 30,265,692 of record OX424563.1, on the reverse strand, counting down.
AATCTGCTGCTGCAGTTTCTTCATCTCAGCTTTTAGATCCTCATGGTTTCTTTTTAGCAGTTCATGGGCCTGAAAAAATGAAATAGACGTCACTCGTTTGCGCAAGAATTCAACACAAACATACTTATCACACACAGGAAAAGAATATATACACATCCATAATAAAAGCAGTATTTTTTTAATATACGGGCACACATAAACAACTGAAAAGTGATGATTCTGATAACAAATAATCAAAGTGCGTAAACATTGAAATACAACTACAATATGATGAGACACACATTATTTCAGATTTTCACAATATAAATTTAAAACACCACCACATCCAAACATTATGATGTACAATTAAGTCCAAACAGTATGAACAATAATCAAATCCAAACATTATGACTTACAATAGAACCCAAACATTATGACAGACATTTCATGCATTATGACCAACACCAGAACATGATCATAATCCTCCTATACGGTACTATACATCACATGTGACCCAAAAATCAAACTTATTTTTCTTCATTGTTAAAACCAACAATCACCACGCCACTACAATCAAACCTTTCTTGTTGTGTTCAGAGCTTTTTGTAAGCCTTCGTTATCCTTTATGATGTTAAAATGAAGGAGCGATTACTGACTTGGTTACAAATTTTTTGGCTAAAAAGTGATTATGTTTCTAAGAAAACTACAAAATAGGATACATCAGATTTATGTCACAAAATGTTTAGCAGGAAATCCAACAAAGGAAGCAGATACTACACATGGTTTAGGTATCAGGGCAGGAGACATGTTATTCTATGGTATATTTCTCCATGTAAGGCTACAGGAGATAATGAAATAATCCTACCTGAGTCATCTTGTTGGAAGTTTGTTTCTTTTGTTCAGCAAATTCGACCTCCTGTGAAGCGTATATTTGAATTTATAGTATTATTAGACTATTATATTCACGACTCATTACTCTGTATGTCTATGAGCAATTATTGTCACAAAATATGGAGTGAATAACGTATAACAACTAAATCACAAATTTCAGTGACAAGGGCAATATTTATTTCCACTTGTTTAAGACCACAGTATGACACAATATAGTATCATGTGCGATGACATGCCTACCTTATTTTCTGTGATCAATTTCTTCCTCTGAAGCTCCTCTACAGTTGTGTTTAGTGTGGTGTTCTCCTGATTCAGTTGGCCGATCTTCTCCTTCGATTCTTTCTCTCGTCTTTCAAGCTCCGTCAGGCGAGACTGCAACTTGACTTCTTTATCCGTGGAAGCATCCAGTTGCCTCTGCAGAGTTGATTTCTTGGTTTCAAGGTCTCTCACGGTCTCCAAAAGGGACTTCACTTTGCCGTTGAGTTTCTGCACATCCTCGTTGTTTTCCGACCGTAACATTTCCATGTCGGACATCTCAAAAACGAGGGATGATTTCTCCTCGGATAACGTGTGGATCTTCTGCGATAGATTCTCGTTGATGACTTCCAACTCATCGCATCGGGTCTTCGCCGACCGCTCGGCACTTTCCAGTTCCTCAACTCTCGCTTTCAGCTTCGACTCGCTACTCTCCAACATCCTAAGTTTCTGTTTCAGCGAAATCTCTGAGCCTTCCAGATCCCCGACGCGATTGAACATCTCGTCCCGTTTAGCGACTAGGGTCTCCCTCTCGGATTCCATCTCCGTTGACCTCCGCTTGAGACGGTTCTCCAGTTTTCCAATATCCTCTTGTGCGTGCTCAACCTGCGCCTTCAATAACGACTCCTGATACTCATGCTTTTGAATCTGTGCTTTTAGGTGTTTCTCCCCCGAGGCGCACTTCTTATTAGCTGCTTCCAACTCATCAACCTTGTCCGTGGCATCGTCTAGCTTAGCATGAAGCTCAGTTTCAGAGGTCTCCAGCTGTGCGACCTGTGCTCTAAAGGCAGAGTCGGACAGCTGGAGCTCTCTGAGGCGGACGCTGAGCTCGTGGATGGTGGTCTTGTCTCGTCTAGCAATCTCGTGGAGCTCTTCGCGGTCCCGTTCTAGCTCCACCACCTGTTTGTATAGAAGCGAGAGAGACGATTTCATCGCACTGATCATCTTCGCAGACAGAGTTCAATTCAGTCAGTTATCACAGTTTAAATGTCATTCTAAATGTTCCAGTCAAGCAAACGACACAAAGTTCCCCATCTGTGAAGTTCTACTTGGATTATTTTCCTTTGGAAATTAACTTTAGTTTATCATTTATTCTTGATACAGCACACATGGTAAGCCAAAACTATGTACATGACTTCTACATATGCAACCACAATTTTATAGGTATGTTCATGTATGCGGTCATATATCAAACCCAGAAACCTATACAACATTCCAAACCCCAATAACGACTGATATCAACGATAATCAATAAACACCCAATCACCCGCAAAATCTGTACAGGAAAAACACCCAGCGTCCGTACCTTTTTTGGGCCGAATCTTGTAAATGTCAAACAAACATGGCACTGACTAAAGCTGTTATAATGTACATCTGTCATATAATACTGTTCCAAAACACACTAGTAAAACAGTCACTCACTCATACAGAGCATAGCGTAGGCTTTCATAAGCGGACCAGTGCAACACACAGCCGCAAAAAAAAATTGATTTTTTTTCACAAGTGAAACAGCTGCATGTGAAATTCCAGTGGTATGGACTTAGACTAACAGTCTTCCATCTAGGCATGCATGCTACAAACTGCACTGCAGTTGAATGTGTGGAATGTTCAATCAATACTTCCCCCCGCTATATATGGGAATGTGTTACCTGGGCACAAGCACAATCATTTGCAGAAGTGTCATTAAAACAATCTGCAGCAATGAACGCCCATCTAATGCATTGTACTCTACCAATACTACTCGCGCCCACTGAATGAATGTAATTTAATCTGGCACATTTTCAATCTTCATTAAATTTAGAACCAGGAATAACCTGTGATACATGAGCTGCAATGACTTGCACAGTCAATATGATGGCTTCAATTTGTAAAGTATTCGGCCCAAGTATCATACACTGCGCCTTAATACTACTCGTCCACTAAATAAATGGTCTGTCACCTTTTTAATCCTTATTGAATATAGAGGAAGGCGCAGTGTATGATACTTGGACCAAGTATTCATTTTTCTAACTCTAAAGGGAGTTCTGTGCTGCTTGTGGATTCGGGAAACTTCTCATAGATTTGTTGGCCCAAGTATCATATACTGCGCCTCAATACTGCTCACCCACTAAATGAATGCAATTTAATCCGTCTGTCACCGCATTGAATATCGAGAAAAGCACAGGGTATGATACTTGAGCCCTAAGATTAATGGGAGTGCTGGACTGCTGATTCTGCACATGAATAAGAACAAATTCCCTTAGCTTTATCTATTGGAGTTTGTTTCAGAATATTTACTGTAGAAGAACTGTTTTCAGATGAATAGATACTGTCATGCTAAGATTGTTCAGCATTGACAAACACCAGGAAAGGCATTTGAAAGTGCACAGATGTCTACACAAAAAGCAAATTTAGAGTCAAAAGCCATAAATGAACCAATGTGAACATGCATTCGAAATTGCTGACTATTATATAATAGATACAGTACACTTTGAAAAGGATACATATGAAAGTGTATACAAGTCACCAGAAGCATCTGCATATGTTGAGCCAAAACATATTGTCTCATATAGAGATAGCACATGCCTATAATAAACACAGCCTCTGATCTGTTGTTTGAGATACCTCCATACCTGTTGTTTGAGATGTCTCTCCATTCTCTCCAGCTCTCGGATCCGCTGTCTCAAGATCGCCTCTGGTGAATCCAGCACCATAGGTGTCTCCTCTTCCTCGAAGTTCATGCTGGCTTCTTGGGCTTCCAGCACGGACAGCTTGCGTCTCAAGCCAAGCTCGGATCGCTCCAACTCGGCAATTCGCTCCTGGAGGCCACTTGACTCCTCGTTCTTGACGGCGAAGTCTCGGAGCTCGACGTCGCGATCTCTCTCTGAAGTCTCGGCCAGTTTGATCTTAGCAAGAAGCTTATAGAATTCATCGTCTTTTGCCGCTGACTTCAGGGTTTCAAAGGGTGGAGTCTGCGTGACGAGTTGCTCCAATCTCGCGAGTTTCTCACGCATATCTCGCTCGGAATCCTGGGACTCTTGCAGTTGGCGGGAGAGCTTCCTCTCGGATGTCTCGAGGTCAAAGACGAGGTTCTCAAGGTGCTGGATCTTGGCCAGTGACTGAGTCTCCTGTCCCCATCCACCATACTGCAGCTTGTTCTTCAACCTGACAAAAAAAAATCATTGTAACTCAAAATCCTTTATTCAGCTTTCTCATGTGCTTTGTTTGAATTTATATTCGGCATGCAACTATGTTATGTACATGATGTATGCTGATATTTACAAAAGTCCTCCATATACTTATCACTGCCACACAATTCAAATGATATGACAACATTGTTGGTAATGTCATTTGTCACATTAAATTTCAAGGGCACAAATAACTACGAAACAATGTTTTCAAAGAAGATTATCTGCAGAAAAATGTTTTTAAAGCCACTTCAAAACCGCAACATGCAAAATAAAAGTCATCAGTTTGGGGCTGTAAGCATATCTAACAGGGACGTGAAGCACATAATGAAATACTTTTATTATTCAAAATTTAAAACAAATTTTAAATTGTATATATAAGCACGTAAGTAACTGCAAATGGATTACGTGGACCACTGCAGGCATATAAACAACGCGATTGATGACTTCATGATTATCAAACAAATCAAAGCGGATCTCAAATTTGGGGATATCCGTCAAGTTACCTATGAGCCCAGGGCATAGCTAAGGTTGGATTTTGTTGGCATCGTAAACACCACCTGGTTCACAAATTGAAACGCAAAGTTCTTATTGTTTTCTGCTTTCAATTTCCATATCCTCATAGTGTGTCCATATTAACCACATTGCAACTTTGCCTCAAATCAGAGTTCAAATCATTCAGTAGCTTAGGTAAACTTGGAGCCAAGCCCGCAACGTGCTCTGATACTGACCTAGCTTCGTTTTTGCGGGTGACGTCCAGTTCTGACTCGACCGCCTCCAGCTCCCTGCGGTATTCCCGGGTCTGCTGCTTCAGTGTGGACTCCGCCTCTCTTAACTGGCACCTTGAGGGACAAAACATACACTTTTTATTATGAACTGAACCTTAAGAACATACCCAAATCGAGCGTACATTTCCTAGTTGGAATTCGGTACCATTTAAACATTACTTACTTGAGAACGGCTGCATGTTTCTCCAGCTGCAGGTTCTGCAGTTTCAGGGTGACCTCTGCCTTAAGAAGCTCTTGAACTCTCGACTCTATTTCTGTGTCCTGATCAGAGGAAATTGCACATATAGTGCAAAATACATGTGGCATGTTCAAGCTCCATATTGGTTAATACACACATACATGTACACCGTACAGTTCACAGATTCCATAAGTTTTACATGTACCTTCTACGCAACATGGCTGACAATTATTTACTGCAAGTGACAGGTAAAATAGTTAACATTGCACACTGATTTTACCTCCTTGTTATATCGTGAAACTACTGTGACTCAGTTTTTTTTTTTACATAAATCAACTAAAACCAGAAATGAACCTTTCCAACACCAAGTGACCCACAAACAATCTTACCCTCCGATTCACGGGGATTATCTGCATGTAACCATGGTAACAGTTCAGTCAATACAATGAGAATCTGTCACTTTCCAACAAAATACTGGTATTCATTGGGAATGACATTGTTACAGACTACTGAATGGTTTAAGGAATTGTGTTAGTATTAGAGTATGTAACTGAAAACGAAAAAGTTACACAAACTCACCCTGAGTTTTGGCTTGTAGCTGAGCAGGGGTATATCCGCATCGGTTTCCATGGTGACGGCAACCACTTCGACAGCCTGTCGGAAGGTGGAGAGGTTGTCTGACAGTTCTCTAATCTTGACCATGTGGAACTGCTCCATATGCTCCAGTTCGTGAATCCGTGAGATCATCGCTTCTCGCGACATCCTACTCAACTCCTCGATATCGGTGGGCGAGATTACAGTTTCCATCTTGACTTTTGCAGCATCTGAGGTTCCATTCGTTGTTTTGGCACTCGTTTCGTTGGCCTTTGTTTTGTCGTCGGCAGCGCCGTTTGTGACGTTCTGGCTTTTCTGCGCTGACTGCCGGATAGTGTTGAGTAGATCCTGTTTTTGCGACTCCAAGCTTGAAAGTTTTGCACGAAGAGCAACATCAGACTTCTCAAGTTCAACCATTCTGTCTCTGAGTAGTGATTCACTCTCTTTCTTCGCAGTAACTTGTTCTCTAAGTTCATTCTCCATTTGTTCCTTCTGTAGGATTGATTCCTCCAAGCCAGAGATTTTGGTTCTGAGCACAGCTTCAGATTTTTCCAACTCATTTATCCGTACTTTGTGGATTTTTTCAGTCTCCTCAAACTTTTTGATTCTCTCAACATTTTTCTGGCTGTTATCCACCTCATTCAACTTTTCACATTTGGCCTTGTAAATCTCCAGTTGCTGCATGACCTCAGCAGTTTTCTTTGCCTCAGTCTCACATTTTTTCTGCAGTCTTTGCTCAAGTTTCTCTTGCTCTTGCAGCCGATCAACCAACTTTTCTTCAGTTCCCAGCAGGACACTCACTTTCTCCTGTAAACTCTTCAACTCATCTCCTGTAGAAGCAGCCTCCCTGAGTTTCCTCATCTCTGTATTGAGTTTCTCTTGGCTCTCCTCAAGAAATTCAATCTGGTCCATCAACCTTCTCTCCGCCTCGGTAAGAGTTTCAACTTTCTCTTTCAGGTATTTATTGGCATTTTCTTTCTCCATCAAATCTTTCTGCAGTTTCTTCTCTGACACCTCATAGTCGTCCAGGCGATCTTGCAAGGCCTTCACTGTGACCTTCTCTTCAGTCTTGAGCTCATCAGTCTCAATTGCGGACAGTTTTGCTCGGAGAACTTGGTCCTTCAGCGCCGAGTTTTCTCTCTCCAGTTCATCCATTTGAGCCTTCAAGGAGTCAATCTCAGCCTGGCTTTCCTGGAGACTTGTGTCAGCCTCATCCTGGTCACTTCCCTGCTTCTCTAGCAGCTCATCCAAGTGTTCCTGAAGCTCTTGGTTCTCCAACTTCATGGCATACACCTCCTCCAAAAGCTCTGCTTCTTTATTGGTCAACTCCTGGACTTGCGTTTGTAAGTTGGCGACATGTTCCGGACTTCTATCTACATCCTGAAGCCCTCCACTTTCGAGTTCTGCGATTCGGTCCCTCAGGACTCGCTCGTTGACTTCCATCTGCTCGATCTGGTCGAGAAGTCCCTGCTCGGCATCCCCTCGCCGTCCAGATCCAGAGCCCGTGGACTCGCCCGTGTGGAGCGGAGAGTCACCCGTGTCTGCCAGCGACTCGAGCTGGTCCCTCAACGCGCTCTCAACCTCTTCCATCTCAGTGATTGTCTCCGTCAGGCGCTGGAAGATTTAAAACAAATCTAGCTTAGATTTAACATAGAGATATGTTGATAGAAAACATATAAACACTCTCTAGCAGCTACTGCCACTCTGCAGACTTGTGCCAATAAAGAACCCTAAAGTTCACATGTCACTACTCAAAATTCTCCGCTCATTGTCGTTCCTCGTTTGTTATATTTCAAGTCTGCATTCAGTTGGCTACTCAAATTCTCAGGACTGGCATCATATTTGGTATTCATGAATGCAGCTGAACAGCTTTATAACATACGCGATTACTCACCAATTCGTTCTCCTCCATCTTGTCGACCTGCTCCTGGAGCGCCTCGATCCTACGGACTTTCTCCCCTTCCATCAGTGAGAGACGATCTCGCGTCTGCACATCATTCTCGCGTGCCTCTCGCAGTCTCGCCTCTAGCGAGTGCACCTTCTCCAAGAGTGACCGGTTCTGGGCGGTCACCTGCGAGACTTCGTTTTCAGCCTCTTTCTGGGCCTTGCGCGAAGCTTCGAGATCCGCAGAGATGGATTCTTTCGACGCTGTTAGAGTGCGGAGTTCCACTGACAGCTGCTCTGATCTCTTCTGGTGCTCGTCAACAAGTTTCTGTCGGAATAAAAAAGGTGTTCTTATATAATTTTATATTAACAAGTTGACTCCCTTGCAAATTTACCAATTCAACAATTATATTTCACCTCTGAAAGGTTTTTGTTATTTGAAGCTGATCAATTCAAAGAACGTAAAATGTTTCCCGTGTGTTCTCACCCGAATGAATACATGCTACACTAGTTTCTCTAGTACATATATACATACATTACCATGGAAACAGAAACTATTCTTGTCTTTAGTATGATTGGCATCTCACCTGTAATCTGTTGACCTCCTGTTGTAGACTGTCGATGGTCTGTTTGTTCTCAGTCAGCGCCTCTGCTTCGTCACGGTACTTGGCCTGGCCATCTCTCAGGGACACAACCTGGGGGGAAACATTAAACTTATTCCATAAATGTGTTAAAATTCATACTATTTCGGGTCTGACATATCATATTTTGTATGAATATCATATTACAAGTATCGACGTCTAATTCAATCTTGCTACTCATCAAGACTGGTGGTAATTGGAAGTATTTTGATCTTTGCAAACTGAGCATGTAGGCAGCATCTATAAATATACTCTATGTAAACTGTGATATACACATATGAACATGATGAGACAATTGTTTTTGCAACATGTTTTTCAAAACTCACAGACAGACTAAGCCTATAAATTTTCCCTCTAGATGCCATGTTGTTGGCCCCTTAGACATGGTCGAATATGACACAAACATCGCAATATGCAGTCATGTCATGATTCAAGGTATGTTTCGGCTAGTTTTATACATAAGATAAACAACCAATTAGAGCTTCAATATTCTGATTGCTAAGTTATGTAACAGTGTTTTACAGAGCCATAAATCTGTTGTCTTTCTGGGTATTATGGGCTATCTGTCATCATCTCAAAAGTCGCCCTTTTATAGGCTATAGCATATTTCATAATACATATGATAAACATCAACACTGGCAATACAAATGACATACTCATAGTTTTACTGCATGATTATGCCCATGTTTTATGTTTCTATTAATGCCTATATATTTCATCGTGTATAATAAAGATAAATGAATAAACCATTGCATCACATAAAAGTCTCGATTATATTTTAATACATGTATAGGCGTTATAGTTGGGATGTCAAGTTGGACAAAAGTATTCATGTTTTCAACACATTGACAAACTGATTAAATGCCACCTTATCTCTTGTACAAACTGATCATTGCTAATTCCCCGAACATGTTAATCTGGATTAGCAATGCATATAATCCAGCCAGCCATACATTATATATATTAGCCACTGAACACAATAGATGTGATAATGCCCTATCATTTTTGTTATTGGATATGGGTCTAAGCCAATAATGGCTGGAATATAGTGTTAGCCTTGAGGGCCATTTTACAATGATTTGTTCATGATGAATTTGTTTCAGATGGAAACAATTTGCCTGGAAATAACACCATAAATATATCTATTAAGATTTGATAGATGATAATCATTATTTGTAGGATCGACAAAGCAAGAACATATATATTAATGGTGTATTATGTGTCAAATTGTTGATCACAATGTACAATAAAGCACATCATCATTTCATATGATACCAAACAGAAATGACAGTTGGATTCACTTGTAAACATGAACTCACTCTCCTTGTTTACTGTTGAATAAAGTGAAATATAAATTTATAAACATAATCATTTTTGTCAATACCCATGTGAATTTCAGTCATAGATTACCTGTTCCAGGCAAATATTCCTTTTATCCTGCAGCCTTGATTTTTCAACACTGCTATGAAAACATCACATTCCAAAATATATGGACCGGTGTTAACCTAAACAGACAAATTCCACGTGATTGCTGACACATGACAATCAATAAACGTAGATTCCCCAAATATTGGCATTTTTCTTTTCTTCTTCTCGGCAAATCCTAGCTCACAAGCTTGTTCAAACGTGTGCCGCCTTTAGCCTGCGAAAGGCAATAATATTAGCCGAGCAAGACCATCAGAGAACAATGTGCTATTGGGCCTTGCTAGTGCATAATACATACCCCCCCCCCCCCCCCCCCCATTCTACTGTCCACCACAAGCCGCACCTTTGGCCCTCAGATCCACACCCTTCACAAGTTTTATTTTTACCTGCATGGTCGGTAATTGAAAATCAATCGGTGAACGAATCAATAATTTGTTCAGGTAATGGGTCAGATGAAGATCTCAGCGAAAAACCCATGGAATCACTGAGGCATAACGGATGAGAGAGATTCCATGACCGATCCTAAATTTGCCACGCCAAACAGACCTGGTTCTGAGTCTATTTATCTGGACAATAAATTAGGACCTAAGCTCTATCTGGGCCCGCATATCAAGTGCTTCAAAACATGTGGCCTTGCTTCTTGCTGGGTGACTGTCACTATTGGGGGGGGGGGGGGGTCGCCAGAGCATGTAATCAATACGGCTGTTTGATATTCATTGATTCGGTGGCCCCGTCAACAAAGTCAGATTGGATTACAAGGCATTACACATGTGAGCCGTGCGGAATGTCCAACACTGCTTGTCAAACTGGCCGGATATATCGTACATATACCGGTGTCTATATTCTTCTATTGTATAGGTCTTCATATATTAATTGAAATGAGCTTGACTATAGCAACATACTGTATTACCCTCTGTTTTGCATCAAAGTTATCCATTGATCAATTCCATGTCAGTCCAAGTTTCTTGTTCGAAAGCAGAAAATCATATCATTAGGTTAGTTTTGAGTCCCTATTCTATATTCTAATTCTTTCATATTTTAGCTAAATATTATGCATTGTAATTGCACTGCAGTTGCAATAATGATAACGCCAAGTGCAGAGCTCCTATATTAGGCTAAAGTGCACTTCTCCCATGTATTCATCATTGCTTAAGTGACACTTTAGTCTAAAGCATGAGTTCCACACTCCGCCCTCTAATGTTCCACAATACTCTTACTACAGTAAATAGTAAAATAAATTTGCCTATGAAAAAAATCTCGAAAAAGGTTCCTGAAAGTCATCGAAACAAACCTCCTTCTCGAGTGATGTGATAGTTTCGTCTCTTGCCACCAGGTGGCTCCTAAGCTCAGCGATGGTTCCCATTTCTTTCTCCAGGTGGCAGCACCTGTCCTCCAGCTGGATGTTACGTTCCGTCATCTCCGACTCGATCTGTTCTGATTCGTCAAGCTTCAACTTGAGAGACGTGATCTCCGCCTCCATCGAGGTAGTTTTGTTGATGAGTTCGGTGGCTTGACTTTCAGCCATAGCGAGCTGTTTCTGTTTGGAAAAGAGGAAAAGTAAGGGAATTTTTCATACCTAGTTGATAAATATGTGTATCAATCAAAGAGTTTTGAATGCAAAGAAGAAACATCAGTTTATATATCAGTTTATGGTCTCAATAAGCTTTATTATTCGGCAAAGCTTATCTTATTAGATTTCATCTCCTTATTTCTAAGCTTTTTGTACTTTTACGGACAAAATACCATGCCGTCGTACACACCTGTAGTGTATGTAGACGGGTGTTAGGTTCCGTATCGCTCTCTGCCAAGTCGTGTGTCTCACGGAACCGACTGAGTCGTTGCGTCAAAGCTGCCTTCTCCTGGACGAGCTGCGTGTTCTCAATCTCCAAGTCGGAGATGTTTTGGCAGAGATTCGCTACACGACCCTGTAGTTCAACCCCATCCTGGATCGGAAAATTTGTCGTTCTTATTGTTAATGTGAGTATTGTTTACTATATTCAGGGTTCAGTAGTATAGTATGCAAGTAACTGATTTTTTCTTAAATCTTCACGATTATTTATGTGTCAAGAAATGTTTTAGTCTTAGAATATATTTGTATCCAACAGCCAAGCTTAAATTTCCAGTGTTCAATGTTCCATCTCGATTCTTGATTTTTCAGAACTATCCCAATATGATTCAGCATTGCTTTCACCAAATACTTCTGCCCACCACATGCAGTTTATGCCATGAAATATCTGCGTACCCTCTCTAGTTCTTTGATCCTCTCCAGTTGGTCTTCAAACAGTTCCCGTTCATACTCAATACCCTCGGTGGAGTTTCGCAGCTTTCTCTGAAGGGTCAAAATCTCGGCCTTTTGTCGGGCTTCGATTTCCGAGTTCCTGTCTTCTGTGAACTTGTGGACGATTTCCGATTTCTTGTAGTTGTTCACAAGCTCCTCCAGCTCGGATACTTTCTGCAAATTCGAAAATATACTCTTGTTTAATTTCTACATGGTGTACAAGTCAACTTGAACATTTTGGGACAAGATCATCATCACAGCTCTGAACATATTAACCAGCAAATAACCTAAGCTTGAAATTATTCTTGATTAGTATCTTCAGTCTCACACATCGAATTCCCGACACGAATTCCTTGACCTATATGAACTGCATAATCGTATTCTGAGGTTGCAATATGCCTTACTGCTTGGGACCCCACTGACCTGTTCAGCCTCCGACAGTTTATGTCGCGTCTCCTCATGTTCCAAAACGAGATCGGGAGAAACTCCGGTAGCCGCAGACAGTAGCTCCGCCTGGTGGATAAAACACAATATATAGCGAGTGTATCTTGTAGTTTGGTTTCTTCATTTTTATAAGTCCATTATCTTTAAAAATCCTCAGCTATTTCACTCTCACAATTCAGCAATGATATCCTTCCGAACATGCATATGTGACCATTGAAGAATTTCCAGAAGCTTACAGTCATATGACAAATTGCAACAAAAATATCTGCCCTTCTTTATTTATTACAATCACATCGAGTACCACACACATAAAAGAAAAGATCGTAAATACTCATATGTTGTTGTTAGCGATCAAGGGGTACATACTTTTTCAGCCTCGAGTGTTTTGACCCGCTCCTTGAGTACCGTCTGTGAGCTGGTCAGGTCCTTAAGTTTCTGTCGGAAACAAAACAAATAGACATTGGGGCATGACGTTTGCTGTAATACTTCGGCCAAGTGACAGTGGAGAGTGCGATAATACATCAACTTGTAAGTGAACCTCGAGTGAGGAGGGCATGACAAGCGATTTACATTCTCCAAGTTATGTATTACCTTGTTTTTGCTTGTTTGTTTATTCTATGTTTTGTAAGCAATGGATAGCTATACATGTAGTTGTTTTTCCTCTGTTAATTGCTCGACATAATGGATGTGTGGTAATGCACCACAGTGCGATTAATTTATGGAAATTGATGTCCAAATTCTTCAGTGAAATACAACCGTAAAACAATCGTTGTATATGATATATAATGAAATATTTTTCTGTTTGCCTTAGATATGCATCTCAATAGCTGAACATCGAGAAAAATACTTTCTATGGTAGACATAGGTAAACAGTAAACATTTACAAGTATATGTACAAGCAAAACATTAAATCCCCTGCCTCCTACGTACCTTATCAGCAATCCCGAGCATTGCTCTCGCCTGCAGCAACACCAGCTTGTCCGACTTCTCAAGCTGGCCATCCTTTGGGAGAGAAAATAAATATTGTAAAAGCAGCGAAGTGATCCAAATATGCATGCAGTGAGAAACACAAGTATGAATTTATTTCCAACCTGATAATATCAAAGAGATTTCGTCAGTTTGTGTTTTATATTGTTTATTATTCAGCCGCTTAATGCAATCCAATTTCCAACGCAAATAAGTCCTCAAGTTGCATTGATTTTATTCTCGCTTTTTACCTATCCGTCTAGCAGTGGCAAGTTTTTACGTGCATTGTAACACAACAAGGCAGATATTTGTGTCCAATAATTTCCCGTGACCAGACGATGAAGATGCCCATGAATTAATTATCACTGCCCAGGCATACAAGCCAGGCCTCAGACAAGACTACAGGTATTTCCTTATGGCTACAAGATCTACCTTCAGATCACAACAACGTTACCGGCCGATTATTGATTCCTCTGATAATGTCCATTATCTGCATCTATAGATTGATAACTCAGCCTCCCTGATTGTCAAAATTATTTCTGACCTCCGTTCTTGAAATTATTTTTGATATTAAGATATCACATAAACATAATAAGAAAGACGTGAATTGATAGCTATTGCAATATTTTGATGGATACTAATATTGTTTTAGAAATAAACATGTTGTGCAAGATTTTTTTTCTTACCGACAGAGGCCGGTTTCGTCCAGTTGCCATTTTAGATATTCCACAAGAAAGTATCAAATTGAAACATCTGCTGTTTTTCTTACAAATATCCTTGTATTTTCACCTGTGAGTTCCACACATTTTTCTGGCATAGGCAGGTATATCTTACAAGTAAAATTTAATATCATGATATATGCATCTGTTGCAAATTGCTATAATTATTATAATCCTAGATGAAGTCGGTGGGCAGACATAGAAAATATATCTCTCAGCTGTGGTTATTCCCAATGCCTATGGCCCTAGAATGCTATACTTCTATTGGTTGCAGCTGTCTTCAACGTACACAAACCCACACAAAAAACAATAGATCTGTCACACTTATAATCCGAGCTGGATTATTCTACGCGTGCGAGTGAAACCCCAGCTATATCCAATAACACTATATGTATTGAAAGGCTGTTTTAGGTCAAGTATCGGAATTCAATTTGACCTTTCGACATTTTCAAACTGTAAAACATATAAATCAACATTATTGAAACGTAGATCCGTCATCGGTTTAACTGATATTGGATCAAGTATGGTTATGTTGATTTCAAACTGAGGTGCATTGATTGAACGCATGGTTGCGATATTGATTTTTGTAATGACATGTTATGTTTATTGGCTTGCAAACATTATATTTTTCTAATTTTTAGGAGAAGCCCTGGCATGTCTTTATATATAATCACATATGTCACACCTGAAAATGTGTGTACCATGAAACTAGCAAAATCTCTCAAAAGAATTTATCAAAACATTCACATACCTTGGCGTATTTAAGTTCATGTAATTTTTCCTTCAGTACTTCCAATTTGATTTCCTGCAAGAGAAAAACATTCAATTTATAAGACTTATTCTTAATCCATCATTATGGTCTGTCAAAATTCATACCTTTTTCATTTAGACTAAATCGAAACATTCACTAGGTGGCACCACTAAATCAGTCAAAATTTAAGCTAGTTTCATGGCCATTCACTAGGTGGCAGCACTGTTACACTTTACATCAATCATCCACCAGGTGGCAGCAGCCTCACCATGAGTCCTTTCTCCTCCGCAAACATCTGCAAGACGCCCCCATCCGTCAATACCGGTGTTTCCTTGATGGTGATTGTATTTTTGGCATCTTCCTTCAACTGTGAAGGAGGTAGTTTACATTAACTTGCATGTCAGTTTCAAATCTAATAGATATACATGTACATACAAATTTGAAACACTTGACACAAGTTCTGATAAGTTACAATGGTAACTGTAAATGTTGCACATTCGCAACTTGGTTACTATGTTGCCATGGTTACAATGTCACTGAGCTTTTTTTGACATACATAAATCATGATCACTATTGTTATTGCAGCTAGGTTATTAGGAGCTATGGTTATTGCAGTTTTATTGACATGAGCCGCTGCTCTCATTGTTACTGGTTCAGTAATCGCTGGTTGCTATGGTTACCTTATCGCTGAGCTCCTCCAGCTCTAGGATCCGGAACTCCAGCTCCTCGTTCTGCTCCTGGGCCTCCTGGATCCGGAAAGCAACTCGTGCCTCGTGCTGTTCTTGGCTCTTGATCTGAAATTGATTTTTATCCAATGAATAAAGATCAATCGGTTAACTAGCTGTGTATATCCAGGGAGGGACCGAACTAAAAGATAGATGTACAAATAGAGAAACACAAGACTGGTCTCTACCTTGTCTTTGAGCATGCGAATAGTTTTGGTGAGGGTCTCTCTTTCGTCCAGCCAGCCAGGTTCCTGCAATCAGTGAGGCATTTTTATTACATACTAAGTTTTACATATTTATAATAGCTTTTACCCGGTAGTCAGAAGGAATATCCTCACTAATCATGCTAATCAGATCCCACCAGAGACACAATTAAACAATATTCATAAATTTTCACCAATTTTCCACCATACGATCCCTCGGACAAGTTTTCCCCATATAACTCCCCAGTACATACCTGACTGTCGCCATGTCCTGCACCCGTCCCGCTCCCGACCTTGGCCTGGAGTACAGCACAGAGTCGCTCCAGTTGAAGGTGGTCTCTCGTCAGTCGCTGGAAGTTCTGCTCCAGCTCCGACCGCGACACCTGCAGCAGCAGCGAACTTGTCAGTATATGTTACTCATGTGTGGCCAAAATGGCCA
Organism: Terebella lapidaria; assembly: GCA_949152475.1. Taxonomy (NCBI): domain Eukaryota; kingdom Metazoa; phylum Annelida; class Polychaeta; order Terebellida; family Terebellidae; genus Terebella; species Terebella lapidaria. Next base: position 30,249,365 of record OX424563.1, on the reverse strand, counting down.
GCATACCAGTTTGAGAAACACGCATAAATTCTTCTGCCATATTATTCTAATATTCAGTATTGAGCTATTATCAATATTATAGTACTCACAACAACAATATTAATTTTCGTGAACTAAATGGACAATTTTTTTCAAAGATGACTGATATAAGTTATAAACTGTATCACTTTCAGTTACAACATCAAAGTGGTAGCATCTCCAGTTTTTTGCTACCAAAGTTACCTCCTCAAAGACATCATCGCTGTCATCCTGTGATGCCGCGTCAACACTGAGCGGGGAGGAGACGCGGGACGCAGCCGATGCTGACGACATCTCCGAGTCTAGAGACAGTGTGTCCTCGTCATAACCGAAGTACGTCTCCTTTACACCGCCGATCTGTAATACGCACCACCAAGTGTTTTAGTTGTGAATTTTTGTAGTGTTATTGGACAAATTCATTTATTGTTTAAAGGTTCATGTACATGTATTTTCTTTTTCTTCTAAAATAAAGACGACAAATATCATAGGTAGAGCTCATGATAGTTGTGCCCTTTTTGCTTTGTTCTTGATTACTGATTATTGGCAGTAAATCAAATACATTTAAATTTACACAGCATTCTCTTGATTAATTGAACCAAGATAGGACAAATTCTGCTTGTTGTTCTTGCATATTGCTTACTATATGCTATAGTGATTGATATATCTGAAACACTCGCAAGAATGTTCGAGAAAGCAAATTGAAAACATTGATGTGCCTGTACACTGTAAAAATATACTGCATCCATATAGATATTTACAGTGCATCAATAACACATGCAGAAAATGAAATATCCAGGCTCACTGGCGGTACAGTTCAACACATCAAGGAATCCACGAACAAGTTATTTTTATCAATATGGTAATCATTCTTCTGATAATATCTGTCATGAATATTCATGAACATGAGAGATCCAAATACTGGTAAATCTTATTAAATCTTATTCTTATTATACAAATTCGGAATTCATCGATAACTTGCATGTAAATACTTACAAAATGATTTTAATATCCACAGTATATACACGAGAAATATATCCAAAACATCCAATATCCGAAGTGCAATATCTATCTCCTATCCAGTGCCCATGTTTATTATTGTCTGAAAGCACCGAGTTTATTAACCTCAAACCTCCTATATACTTCTAATACATTATATAGTCCTGGCCACATCCAGGAACTGAGGGTTTGGCCCCAGTATTGAGTTTCCATCGAAACCAAATTTTACGCCCTGTGCCGATGAGCTTGCAAGTTCCACTGATATCAGTGTCAGAGTATCGAATATCATTTGTGAAGCTACTGGTATCCGAGCCTGTATATTTGATGGACATAACTAAAATGTTATTGTACCTAATTGAGAGGATAACAGTTAGGGCTGTTCTCGAAATGGGAGTGTAATCCGCACTTGGATAACAATGTTGGAGCACACAGCATTGCTCGTGCAAATTGGTTTATATTACATAATTTTATGCAATTAGCTTACAATGTATATTGATGGAGATTTGCAGGGAAAGGTATTAGCTCTATAAACAAGTTGAAATCTCAAGGGAGAGGGGGGGTGGAGTATCATTTGCAAGCATACAAACTTGGTGGAAAATTTACATGGATTTACATTGAGAATTTCACCATTGGAATCACTATTTTGAAAGTTGCGTACATGTATAAATTTTGATATCAATGTTGAGATTTAGTGAAAATTCAGATCTTGTTTACAATATTGTTAAAGTATAAATTTGGTGTGTGTATTCATTATTATTGTTGCAAATATGAACTCATAAATGTATATAATATATATGGCTTAATATGTGGAATTGGTAATATGAAACCTATTCACAACTTATTAGAAAGGCATTTATTCTGTTGTTTTGTCAATGAACAGGATATGTGCGGATATTTAATATCTAGGTGCACTTGTAAGCTGACACTTCATAGTATCAACTCATATATGAAGAGAATGTGCAAACTCCTGCACAGCGTAGCCTGAAATGTTACCCAAACAAAATGAATGCATGCAAATTGCAATAAATCTTAAGTATACAAACAAAACAAAACAAACATAGGCACAGAAAAGGTCAATTCATTAAGAAGGGATTGGCAAAGATCGCACATAAATACATACTTTCCTATTGGGAGGCCATCATCAAAGCGATGCTGTAGTTCCGGAAGAAAACTGAACTTTATTATCATGCATGAAATGAAACATGCCGAAAAATATTTAATTATCACACTTGAAAGTTCAGAGGCATCGGCGCAAATATCACACTCTGTGTTCAAAAATAAACTTCAAAGTTGGCATCACAAGGGCATATAGGGGGGCATGCTTCAAAACTCTTTACTAATGGAATTAAAATCTGGACATGCAATGCAAATGGAAGCATAATGCTCAGTAAACACACCAAACATGTTATGACCATGCCAGCATGCATGGGTCAAGACAATGGCAAACTGGAAAGAGGGAAAAACGGTCGGGATCATGGGGGGGGGGGGGGGGAAGTAGAGGGGGGGGGGTTGGACAGAGGAATGCGTCATGCGTATAGTTTTTACCCCAGGTGTGTTGATTGGACATTTGGCGGGAAGCAGGAACCGAACACTCTGTTTGATAGAAATGGTGTACAATGAAAATAATCACTTAGACGCAAAATTTTAGTTATTTACCCAAAGCTATTTTTTTCCTCCACAGATTTACACTTACCTTAATCTCAATACATACAGCCACAAGACTATTTTGTATTCCAGAATTGTGTGGTTTCCATTAATACATGTAAAATTTAACACCCATATAATAGTATATGGATTACACATGAGCCGAATAACAATTCTTCGAGAAAGACCCACATACAGAACTCAGGAAGATTATATACCATAAACATTGTACATTATTCATGCTCCCATACCATAATTTACATAATTTCCCGACAAAGTCCATGTAGTTTAGACAAGCAACTCTTCCCCATACATTACAAAGCCCAGTGCCTGACAGATCTTTGTCACTGGGGCGCAACCATGTCGTACTCTACAGGACAATAATTGTATAGGCACCTCACTAATAATTCATTATCACCCCACTGGGCACTACTGGGCCATGCTTTCATACCCTCCCCTGAGAAATATCGATCCAAATTTAATAGATTACATTGATTCGCGGGACACCATGGACAATACTCTACCGATGCGTCCGAGCACGGTAAATTATCGTCCATCACCTTCCCCAAAACAATGGGGGCAACATTGGCTTTGACAGTTAATTATTAAACAATGACATTAATTGACATTTAATGAATGGGGCAACTTTTACTTAATTTGTGCTTCCAACCGTCGGGAGAATTCTACGTTACTTCACAAAATTTGCCACAGATATCTCGACAAGAAAGTTGGCCAATTACATGTACTTCTCTCCCTCTCGTTTGAGGCATATGTTTTTTTTTGGCTTACCTTCAGTGCCTTGTTTCGCTGTTTGCGACGTTTATGTACAAGCAAATCGATCCTGCGGTCTTTTTCCTGCGATCAAAAATCATATCTTCAACATTTTAGCTGTCCAAATACTAATTGACTTATATATGTTCGTCAAAATTCTAATACAAAACCTGACCAAGTATTCTGCATAATTATGAATATATTTTTTACGACTTTGTGCAATGCAATAAGTATCAACATCTACCGATATTTTTCACCTGAATGTTTATATTCCCAAAAGCTCATCAAATCAAAGCGGATATTGACAAACTGATTGCTTATTGATTTTTAAAACGTCAATATTTTCAGTGTTCCTTGCCTGTTTTGCAGCACAGATTTATTGATTCCCATGGATACAATACGAAACACCGGACTTTTGTTGCTCTATGGTAACGGAAATTGATTGTTCCACATATTCTAAGCAGGCCATTAGACTACTGGGTGGAGAAACTAACGCGGAATTTTAGTCAATTTCCTGCCCCATGCCCATCCATATTGTTATATCAATAATCATCTCTGTTGCCATGACAACAGAATAGTTACTGATGAAATGTTGGCGATTTCGTTATTAACACCAGCTAGCGATATTGAATTTTTCTTGCAGAAACACAATCACGTTTTGTTCACATAGGAACTTAAACTATTCAAAACAAAATAGTTTAAATATAAACTTTATTGTAAATTGTCATAAGTGATAATATGGTGATTTACATTAGTTTTTTGTTTTTAAATAACTGTATGGCATATCACCATATTTTATTATGTATACTTGTCCATTTTGTTATCCACATTAAACTTTTAAAATCAGTTTCTACTCAAAGCTGAGACATATTTTGCCATTATGCTCTTAATTTATTGCATAATTTTCACACAATAAGTTTTTATCACCCACAATTATCCAATCATTATGCCCAAATTTACAGGTACTAAAATCATGAAAGTCACCTATAGATATGAACAGGTGTTTTAAATTGATGCATTTAATTAATGTTAATTGCCCCAAGCTTCAGTAATTTTCATCATAATTGAATCTTCATTTGAAAGTCGAGCCGCTAGATTTGCTATAAATATATGACATTGTATTTTCATAACTTGAATCAAATTATTGGCAAATTTCAATCTGAAAATGCATTCATGTAACAAATATGTTGCATCGAGGACCCAAAATACAAGTGTTTTTACAAATAACCTTGTCTTTTAAGCTGACGAATTTATCACGTTTAATCAGCGCATTCCGAGATATTTGTACAATGTTATTGCAGACCAACCTTGCCGTGAAATATTTCTCGTAGTGGCAAAATTGTATATAGCAACAGATGACATTGACCCAAAACTTTACTTCAATTGGTCATAACACTGCACTGCACGTGTTCGTCAAGAGTTTTTGCATAATAAAACTGACCAGTGCGAGATATGAAGCCTGCAACCACCCCCCCCCCCCACACACACAAACACATATATGCAACCATATCACTCCCTCCTATAGCAAGCTGACACCAGCATTAGCTGAAAGTTAACAAACACTTGATGTATATAAATACACATAACTGTATATTGGCCACTATCACATGTCCATTTCTTGGACAAGCGAATATATTTCCTACATGATATATATTATTTTAGGTCTCCCAAAAGCTTACTATTTTATTGGAAAGGTAATTTGATGATAAAACTGATCAAGTGTGTGTTTCTAGTACACATTAATTTTGGCGAAACTAGCCCTACTTGTATGAATAAAGATTTCAATGAATCAATGTGAATTGTGAACTCTACAATTTGCGAATTTTTGAAAATATTCATTTTTTAACTCAGCAGCCACTTAGAATGCAATTACATACAATGTCATGTGAGATCTATTATATTCAAATAATTATTTTAAAATGTTCTGGCGTGAACATAAGTTGGAAGGTTAATTTAAATATAAGAATTGTTGACCATACTGGTTATCATACATGTACCTTTTCTCCAGCCTACTCCTAATTGTTTTTTTCATTACAAACTTACATTTCTCATGCATACTGTTAATACTGATATATTCCTAATTTATACAATATCCATGACAATCTGTATCCTATTCAAAACAATATAACATGTTCTCCATGAGTATCATCATTTAGTGTGATGAATGAAAACCACAACTCCCCCTCCCTCAACCCTATTCCCCCCCCCCCCCCCCCCCCGCAATGCTATTTGTACTTCCATTTTCATTCACTAGAGGGCAGCATCTGTTGATAGTGTACAGCTCCCTAGGTGTCAGTAGTGCATGGGGTGCCAGTGTCCGAGTGTGAGTGCAAATTTTGATATATATATTTTTTTCAAACTTTGATGGATATTTTGAACTTGTTATTTCAGGTCAGAAATTCTATCAAATTTTTATTTTAATAATCATTTTCCGACCACTCCTGTTATCAATTTGTGACCAGAAATTAAACTCCTTTTTCCACGTGAATTTTAGTCTAGATAACCCAAAATCATCAAAAACTTTCAACGAAAGAAAATTCCCTGCTGCAATTCAGAATCAACAGATTTCATCTCAAACACTACGACACATTTTCATATCAATTTCCGAATGTTTCACTGACCTGGCAAGCGATCCTAAGGATTGCTAGGTCTTTCTCCTGATCGGCTGTTTGCTGCCGTAACTCAGACAACTCCAGCTCTACAGCGCCAGGCTCCCCAGCCTTACATGTGCCGACGGCGTCCGTCTTTTGAATGTCCCTCTGAGGACTCTTAGGTTTACGCTAGTGGCGGGAATAAAGTTGATGATGATAAACGAGAAAGTATGTTTTTGAGATGTGGCAAAAACATTTTTCAATATTGAGCATATCTCTATGGTCAATATTTTTGCATGTTTCAGTTCTTTGAAAACTACATGATGTTTGTAAATTTTACTTATCAGTTTGGAATGAATATTCAATTCAATTAAAAACTAAAAATTTTTGGACGATTTTCTTTCAAGGATTTTACTTAATTCATCCAGCACTCACAAGCTTGTTGATTTCTTCGTTGAGTTGTTTCAATTTGTCTTCAAACCCACGGTTCAAGTTGGTCACCTCAATGTTCTTCTCCAAGAACTGCCTATTTTTCTCCAAAGTGCTTTTCTGTTTCTTCTCAGCTTCCTTAAGTTTCTGTTGCTGGAAAAAAAAACATCAAACATCGAAGAAACTGCGACAAAAATATAATTATCAGTGGGTTAATTTCTACATTCACACTAGAAATATTCCCCTAAAACTCGAAAAAGATAAATCATTGTATACTCAATTCAACAAGTGTAAAGTACATGAAATCTATTATTAACAAGCAATAGCATCACTTATTACAAGTAATAAAATCTCAATAAAGTCGGCTTTTGACTTGCGACGTCCGCACTTTTTCATGTCACCTGCCAGCTATAAACTTCAGAAACCGACACTATATATCTCCAAAGTTGCAGTGAATTGACGAACTTCTTCAAATTTCATAGCCCAGGCCAAATTTAACATGCAAGAAGCACGAAAATGTCTCAGATACAAGCATTTAAATACTAAAGCAATTTAAACATTAAATGCCTGGGGATTTTACGACCAACTTCACAGATTTTTCCATGGAGGTTTAATTGGACGACTTCTGAATAGCTAAAGTTATCAATGGTTAAGTTTTACAGCGCATCCTTTGAACATTTCGATAGATGGTCAATTTCTTCGTGAGTCAGTCTGCATGTAATGTGCTGAGATTCTCGGACTTCATGGCAACTTACAAATTCCAATTATCTAAAGTTACTTTTGTATTCTAGTCATTTCAAGCAAAATGACATACATGTAAATATAGTTTGTTTTTCATTTATAACATGAATATTTGATCTTTTATCAAATATGACATATTTTCCCTTATATTCCTGACCTTGCCTCCTTGCCGTAGGCTACTATAAATAGTCTCCAATTTCCAAATTTTTTTTTTGGATTCCTCCAAATTAACTGTATGATTGACGAAAACCCGGCTGACCACACATAACATAAAATACATGTTCCCGTGCGACCCTGTAGAGATGTTATCAACTGACAATTAACGTATCCTAATGGCTTCTAATGGTCAACATTTCTGTGGCAAGCATGGACATTATAGGAAGAAACACAACTGTTATGGTTTAAACACTTTCTTGGCCTCTCAAATTTGCTTGAGCATGGGAAATTAAAGCGCTGTGGTCTTTTGTTTAGAGCCCTTGACCTTTCTCCTTGGGTCAGATTTGTGCAAATAAATATCATCTTATTTTCTTGCAAACTTACTTTTTGATATATGAAACACTACTTTTAATTCAAAACTTTATCAAGACAATATAAATCGGCATTTTATTAGCATGATAATTCACTGAACAAAAATTGCAGTAACTTTTTTTGGAACAAATTTTTTTCCAACCACAAAATGACTCATAACAATGCTTCGGAACAATTCTCACCCAATAGCATATACCTAAATATATGAGTCAACTTTTCATCAAATGTGTCCCTACCAGTGTAATTTTCTCCTGATTCAGAGAGCCGCATTGTTTCTGTAGCTCTGCTATGCGAGCTGTTAGTTCCGCCATCTGCCGCTTGGTGGAGCCACCTGGATCTTCGTCATCTTGCTGTGAAAAATATTTTCTCAATATTATAAGTGGCAGAGCATGTTTTATGAAGATAGACCATTCTAACTGTCCTTCTCTACTGAAGAAAATATTCGCAGAGTAAGTTGGTTAATATTACCAATTTTGCAGTATTTTTATTAATCATGTACATCGAACATGACACAACATGATACATATGTATGTATGTATTTACGTCTTCCATGTAATTTTGGTAAAACTGTATTAATCTATTACATTCCCCAAATTCACAATAATTTTCCAGCATATCAAACAAGTTATTCGACATGTAAATAACTCATATTATAGACAGTTCATCGTTTATCTCAGACTGTCGAGGGCTGTCTAAATTCAGTGTATCCCAGGACCCCAACAGACCTCCCGAGTCAGCTCCAAACTGTTTACAAGAAGCGCCTTGGCACCACATGCTGTCCGTATTATTTTTGATCGGATATCCAAAATATTTTTTTCGGACATGGAATCGTGGCAGGCCTCGGAGAAAATTTATTGGCTCGAAAAACAGATGAGATGAGTGTGTGGTTCAACGCCTGGCCACAACATGGCCAGATATGAAAACTGGGGTTTTTTTTTTCTCTGCTCAGATTGCGTATCTTCACTTCAAAATGCCAGGACTACTTTTCAGACACATGCATCATTTACTAGTACACATAGACAGGCTTTTGTACAATATAATTTAATATCTACTTGAATTGATAGAAATTTTTCACCAGAATTTCTAATGAAATACAAAAAGTTATGCTCGTTTTAATTTTATAGTATGCATGTAACAATGTATATATGTACTTGTACATAAACTGGCAGTTTTATCTTATTTCATTGAAAAGTTTCATCAAGATTTTTATCAATAATGAATTCTAGTATACAGATTTAAAACTAGACGTAAAGGCCTAGAGGCCTTGGGGCATTTCGATACACAACACAATCACAGGTGAACTTTTAATTACTGACAACTCTGCAACCAAAATGATTATGTAGATACATCCATTTCAATCCAAGACGACGGATCAAGTTGACCCACGAGTTGTGTCACACGAGTCCGAAAATAATGTCCGTTTCGCTCTACGACAAACCGTTTCCGAGATATCGAAGAAAACGAAAAATGCCGACTCAGCAAAAAAATTCAAGTCAAGGTCAAAGTTCATCCATGCTACCCCTAAGACATGTTTGCCTAGTGTCACGAGTCCGAAGATAACGTCCGTTTCGCTCTTCGACGCACCGTTTCGGAGATATCGACGAAAATGAAAAATGCCGACTCGGCAGAAAAATTCAAGGTCAAGGTCAAAGGTCATCCCTAATAACCTTAAGACATGGTTGTCTAGGTCGACGAGCCCGAAAATGACGTCCGTTTCGCTCTACAACGCACAATTTCCGAGATATTGAAGAAAACGAAAAAATGCCGACTCGGCTAAAAAATTTCGAGTCAAGGTCAAAGTTCATCCATAATACCCTTTAGACATGTTTGTATAGGGTGACGAGTCCGAAAATAACATCCGTTTCGCTCTACGACGCAACGTTTCCGAGATATCGACGAAAACGAAAAAGGCCGACTTGGCGAAAAAAATTTGGGTCAAGGTCAAAGTTCATCCATAATACCCCTAAGACATGTTTGTCTAGGTCGAGGAGTCCGAAAATAACATCCGTTTCGCTCTACGACGCACCGTTTCCGAGATATCGATGAAAACGAAAAATGCCGACTCGGCGAAAAAAATTTGGGTCAAGGTCAAAGTTTATCCATAATACCCTTAAAACATGTTTGTCTAGGGTGACGAGTCCGAAAATAACGTCCGATTCGCTCTACGACGCACCGTTTCCGAGATATCGACGAAAACGAAAAATGCAGACTCGGCAGAAAAATTCAAGGTCAAGGTCAAAGGTCATCCCTAATACCCTTAAGACATGTTTGTCTAGGTCGACGAGTCCGAAAATGACGTCCGTTTCGCTCTACGACGCACCGTTTACGAGATATCGACGAAAACGAAAAATGCCGACTCGGCGAAAAAAAATTTGGGTCAAGGTCAAAGTTCATCCATAATACCCCTAAGACATGTTTGTCTAGGTCGACAAGTCCGAAAATAATGTCCTTTTCGCTCTACGACACACCGTTTCCGAGATATTGAAGAAAACGAAAAATGCCGACTCGGCAAAAAAATTTCGAGTCAAGGTCAAAGTTCATCCATAATACCCCTTAGACATGTTTGTCTAGGGTAACGAGTTCGAAAATAACGTCCGTTTCGCTCTACGACGCACCGTTTCCGAGATATGCAATGAGCCACAAGGATGACTCATCAAAATTGTTTTTGGCCCCTGGGTCAAAGTTCGTACGAGGGATTGACCCCGTAATCGATAGGGCTCCTCTGAGACACTATATCAACATATATGTAAAGTTTCAGAATGGTAGCACAAGTACTTTTCGAGTTATCATCCGGAAACCATTTGACACAAAATTCATCCTCACGGACTAACCGGACCTCGGAGCGGGCTCCAAAACAATAGGGTTCATCTATGTAATATATGTGATAACTGGTGAAAATTTCTCGAAGATTCGTAAAGGCGTTCTTGAGTTATCGTCCGGAAACCGAAAAGTGAAAAAAAAAAAAAAAAAAAAAAAGAAAAAAAAAAAATTCTGACAAAACCATAAGGGCATTTCGTGCCGAAAAGCCCTAACAAGTAACCTATTAGCCCTAGTTCAGTAATGAAAGTTCACTACTGTACAATATGTATTTTGCCAAATTATCTCAAGCACTGGAAAAAGCTGAAACAAATTGGTCGATCAAACAACAACACATTTGGGACATTGGGACTAACAAGAGCAGTCCCTCAAAACAGGTGGTCTTTAACACAGGATCCACTGTATACATACCGGACTTGCGATCGCTGTAGCGATGTATTCCTTCTCACGTTGCACCCCGACGCTGTCATCCATCTGCCGACAATTTGCATCTCTGCCAGCAGGGGGCAGCAGGGTGGTGGTCGCAATTGGTGGTGTCTCCATTAGCAACAAGGTGGCGCCACTGCAGCTCGCTCGCGCGCCTTGCTCCCGTTCCACCTGCCAGGCCGCACGCTCCTTGCTACGTAACTCCTCCAGCTTGATAGGGGCGAAAAAACGATTTTTATTTATGAATACATTTTTTTTTGTAATTTGTATGTATTCTAAGTATTTTACCATGCAGACACAATAAAATATCGTCCAGAAAATTTGGTGAAATCACATTCTGTTTCAATAATCATCCTATGAAGTTCAAACTACCAGAGTTGAAACTTCAAATTTCGCATACATATCTTAAAGATAATGTACATATTTTCCATATATTTCGTATTATATTCTGAATTCCTGATTAAATATAATTATTTTCGTATCAACTTAATTTTTTTGCTGACATCTTACATTTTTCTCTTTTAATGCATGCAGCCACATTGTGCAAATTCTATGTGTTAAATGCTGTGAATTTATGTAAACCAGTATTTTGCGGGGTTTTGAGATTTTCCCCTAGACGTGTTCTGTTCCACGCTGGCACTGTTCAGTGCGCATGTCTACTCCATTATCTATACTTCTAGTTCACTGCTTAGGTTTCCAATTGCACCGCTGCTAGCCAGCAAATCTTTCACTCGCTACATTTGAAACGGATCAAGTCTGGTTCAGTGAATGCAGCTTTTATCACCTATGTATTTCGACCAGCATTTTTGCATTCTTTCCCCAAATCCTGGAACTCTCTTTCCTCAAGTTTCTGTTCCCTGCCGATATCATGTATATTGATCAAGATGATGCAAGTTCATCATTCGAACATTTAATAACAAACCAATATTCTTTCTCGTATTTTTTGCTGCCATCTCAGCACCCAGCATGAGCTTCTGCGTTAATTGGTGATGAAAACAAATTTACTTTTGTTTCAGTATTTAATATGTTCAGCTATTCACTCATATTTTTAGCATGTTTAGGGAAATAACTGCTTCAGAAGAGGTAACGCTTCATCATTTCAGGAATTCACTTACATATCCGCCCAGGCTTGATTTTGGCAACTCAATTTAATTATTCAGTTTAATTGGAACTAAAAATAGGTTAAATATATTTATGTATATACATGTGTATCCTATGTTTTTGAAGAGCAATCATGCTTTAAATAAATTGAAGGAACACAATCCGTATGCTCAGAAATTAACCCATCAAATGGATTAATTCCTGGAATAACACATTTCCAAATGAAGAAAACTTTGTACACAATTCGCTGCACCTGAAGTAATTTGGAATCTGGTCTAGATCTGCCTAAGTATCCGCTCCCGTTGATCAAGTAGCTGGTATTTAGTAGACTGGGAAAGCCTGGATCACATCCAGAAAAGCTTGTCTCACCTGTGCTATGTGCTGGCTCCCTGAGATGCTAATAATAACCTCTAAACAAAGAACCCTAATACTCGGCGGGATAGGAACTAGTTAGTGCATCTTTCTCCTCGCTAATATGAATCGCAAAACTGCATGCATATATCAGAATTCTCAGCGGTCCACCTGTTTTAAGCTTTTGATCATAACTAGGCTACCAAAGTACCATATTTACAGTTTTGTTAATTTTCCGATAACATGCGTAAAGTTATGGAATGATTTTGTTGCAAATCGAATTTGATCTACGTATATCAATAATTTATATTAACGAGAAAACTATTTCTCAACGAATCTGGCTCGATGCCATTTCACCACGTTTACGACTACGTAGGATAAAATCTTTGCGCCATGTATTTCTCGAACCCAAACATCCCACAGGGCCAATCAGCACTCAATCAGACCTATATACGTGATCTACTGCATGGTATAGCTCTCCTCAGTTTACATGCAAGGTTTCTTCTGGATCAGATCGCTCCAGACTTGGCAGTTACTTGATAAATGCTACATGTACCTGTGTGTGCCACACCTATCGTGCAGTAAAGCTCACAAACACTGGCTTTATCTTGACTTTAACTCAAACAGAACTGAAAGGAAAGTTTCGACAGTGGAATTATTTATTCATCCACCCATCCAAGACCAATAATTTTGCGAATGTATCATATTTTATAAAACAGTATTTATACAAACACTCACAGTGCTTTTAATTTTTTTTGCTTTATGTAAATATTTGATATCAGGGCACACCCAAGTAGCAAATCCAGGCTTATCAAACAACCTTCTCAAGCGCATTTTTTCTCGTGACAATACTGCCAATACCCCCTCCTTCTACCCCCCCCCCCCCCCCAAGGAAGCCCTGCATCGTTGTTTACATTTCGGCAGTAACGTGCCAAGGTGCCAAGGATACATCATTATATCCAGTAGTAAACAGAAGCACGAAGCACACACTCACTAACAGGAGATAAATTCTTTCAGGATTCAAGGTCTCGGCATGAGGAAGCAGCTTTCTCTAAGATAAAAGTACTGTATATTTTTTGCACCCCCACTTTCGACGCATGGTGTAACATGCGGCGTCATGCGCCCATTAATATAGTTTCATTGAACTCATTAAAATGGTCATGGACAGAAATTATTTGCTAGAGGGTGAGCAATCTGCCTGCTTTCAGACCACCCAAATACCAAATCCAGTGTATAGTGTGTGTGTAATCATGGTGATGAATATATAGACTTCATTTCTTATACTATCCTGATTGTGATATATATTTCATGTTTTAATTTGACCCTACTTTTATTTCAGGTTAACTGAAACATGCAAGAAAGCATGAGTACGTATGTATATGCCCCAGCAAAATTTACTACATGTGTATACTGTACAATGACAAATGCCAGGTTCATGTAACCAGTGAATTTTCATATGATTACTAAAATGACAACCCCATAACTCACCAGTCGCCGGATTTCGACGTCCGCGTCTTTGCGTGCCCTGGCCACGTCCGCCCGAGCCTCATCCTGGACGTGACAGAGTTCTGCGGCTTTCTCTCGCTCCGCCTCCATCAGCGTCTTCACCTGCGCCTCCAACCGGCCTCGGACGGACTTCAACGTCTCGTTTTCCCGGAGCAAACGACCGCGCTCCGAATCGAAAGCACTACGTGCCGATGTACCTGACAAGCCATGTTTGTTACATTTGATTTGTTCCCTGGTTTCTTGCAGCTCGCCTTGACATTTCTGCAAGTCAGTGCGAAGCTTCGCAAGCTCCGCCTCCTTCTGACGCGTGACCATTTGAAGGTCAAGGTCAAATTTCCTGTTGAGAGCCTCTTTTTGACTCTCGAGGTCCTTGGACCGCTCATGATGCAGCTTGGTTCTGAGGTCTTTCAGCGCGACCATCGATTTCGTCTGCTCCAAGTCGCGAATTTGCTGCACCTCGTATGACTTTTCCCGCCGTAACGTTTTCACCAGTTTACGCTCGGTATCTATATCGGCCAGAAGTCGCGAGCAGTTTTCCCGCAGAGCTTCCGGGCTCAATCCGTCCAGTTTAGACGGGGTTAGGGACTTCTTTGGACGATTTTGTGCCATTGGGTCTGTTGACTTGGGGGTTGCAACTTTTACGGTCTCCAGTTTCTTCTGAGGTTCTTCAGGAGTGGAGGATTTTGGGGTGGTGGGTTTTGGTATCTTGCTGGTATCTTGTGATTTGGAGATATTATCTTTTGTAGACTGTGATTGCTCTGTAGTACATGGGTCTACTATTTCTAGTGCTTTGTTTTCGTTTTCCAGAGACTCGTCCTCCATTATTGCCTCCCTGGTACAGGAATCCACGGGACAACAGGTTGCCATGGCTGCAAATCTGTAGGTTGCTATGTACACTTTTTGTTAAAAATTTCCGAGCGAGCGTGAACCGACGTCTTCGTTACACGGAGTCGAAATCGGCACGTGAGTTTTCACATAAATGACATGGCTGCAACAGAGAAACAGGACAAATTGTAACAGTCAAAACCACAACATTCGTCACATATCCATCAATACACATTATATTACTCCAAACATTCAATTCATTGAGTTCAATGAACACAATCAAAGTGATATTAAATGCTCAACATTATAATTTCAATCTTCACATTCAAATTGCATTATACATGTAGTCCCATCACCAAGTGACATTGTCCTAGATGTGAACCTCTGATCGTTACCGTATTCTATTCTTTTCTTTGAACGAAAACTTTGACAATCGCACGTAACCAAGGTACATAAACCCTACGGCAACCCGTAATCACTCCGACACAAAAAACACAAAAAACTAACTCATCACCCGTTTGACTGCCCTACTTGTCACTTGCGACTGGAAGGGCGTCTCGATCTACCCGTGACTGACATGAAGGAATTTACACGTACCATATCGCTGTCCGTTCATTCACCGCACACCCTCCGCAAAACAATATATTTGCCACTGATAGCATCGACACAATTTTTAATGGCAGAAGGGCACAAATTTATACACCCTCTTCGGTTTATGTATTGTAGAGTGGTTTTTATTATTGTCACACAGAGAGAAGAAACGAATAATTTAATTTACTGGTTTGTGATTGGAATCACTATTTGGGGAACATTTTTTTTTTCCAATTTAAGTTCTACTTTCAAAATCAGTTCAAACAATTTTATAATAAACATATGACATACATGATTAACCATGAATGATATTAGTGAGTGCATTGGGGCGTGAGTAGTTGGGGCTGGAGATGAACTATATTCATCCTTTCTCGAAAGTGTTTTTTATTGAAAGCCCAATTTTCTATGATGATAATTATTGAATATATACTTGAGAACGTTTTCAACAAAAACATTTGTGTAGTTAATTAAGTAAACTGGTTAGGCCTACATTTTGCTGAGTTTTTTTTTCTTGGGGTGGGTCTACATGTCTGTGATCAGGATTCAAACCTGACCTTTCTTCTTCGTAAATTTCTCTTCTTCATAAATTTCACGGAAAAAAAAATTCTATAATAGAATGTGAACTGAAATGCCATGTGGTTTGGCCAATATATACTGGAAGGAAATGATATTTGATCACTTCACAGTGCTAAACAGAAATCTTGATCAAAAGAGTTGATAGGGGGCAGACAGGCATACCAGTAACATATACATGACCCTGAAATATAATATTTCGGACTTTCTACGCAATAAACATAAAATCTCACAAATAGGATACTCTCTGCTCCACAAAGTCTAAAGTAACAGCCCACTAAATCTATCAAAACAGATTTAGGCCACAGAATGTGTTCATAAAACTCACCCCAGCATGAGCTTAGCAAAAGAATGAACAGATTTCGTAAAGATTTTTCGATGGAAAAAGTATAAAGAAACCAGACTGAGCCACGGATATTTTGGCACGGTGCCTTATTCTTAGAGACGCAATGTTCTATGTGCTATGGAGTATCCGGATGATACTGCGCAAGCAATATGGCTCCATAGGCTAGCGGCTTCTTTATGTCCCGCTGTTTGTGAAGTACACAAAATGACTCATCAGTTAGCTATTATCACTGATCTGTACAACCCCTATAGATCAGTGGCTATTATCCATCACTTTGAGACAAGAAAGATGTGTTTTACAGAGTTTTACAGTGCACAATATGCATGATATGATATGTTACGTTGTTGTTTTTTCCATCAGTTTATTTCGAAAGTGATTGAACTCTATTTATAGAGACTCGGCAAATCATAAGCTGATGACTTTATAATTCCAAGCTTTATTTTTCCCCCTCACCCCCCAAAAATTTTTTTCTAGCCTAACAAAGACCCATGTTTTATCTAGTACAATAAGCCATTATCCACACATGACTAGCTACCACACAGTACATAACTACATACCAAACAGCAATTTAGTCCCATCATTTTGGTATTTACACGTCTGTTAACCTCCCTGTATTATACACTGTGACGAGCTGGTGACAACAACAATTATATATGTCCTGTATGTATATACATATAACAAACCCACTACACATGTAAGCCAGATTTTCTCTATGTGCTTGTATACCATACATCTAATTGGCAAAAAGCTGTCCCAGATTTCCAGTCTTGACAATGACAAAATCATCTTTTCAACATTATTTTTCCCCTCATATTTTATACACAGATATCACAGGATATAAGTCATGTTAAAAGATTGTGAAATAATTCCATTCAATTACAATTATTTTATCATTTAAATTAATTTATGTCTCTTGTCAGTGAAAGACTCTATCCATTAATACATGAATTGACAGAATATATATCCATGATTATACTAGTGTTCAAATTTGAGATATTAAGTTTATTCATGTGACTAATACCAAATATTCCATGTCAATAACAATTTGAATACACAAAGCGTATAACTGGGTTCAACTTCCTTTTCTTTCATGTCCAAATTGACCCAGTCAGAGATATGTGTCATTCAGGCTCTGTGCCACAGGCCAACTTTCTATCATTTACACCCCCCCCCCCCCCCCTGAGCGCCAGTCTACTGTAGTACACCCCCAAACACTCGGCAAGCAACCCAAAATGTGTGAGATGCTTTTGGGACCGCATCTCCACGAGTCATAGAAAACCCTCCAAATCGAGCCCATTCGCCCTATAACCACGCCCATCCCCGTTCCTGATCCCAGATAAAACTCACCTTGTCAGTTAACCCCGCTTATTTATGCCCGTTTGGCATAAATGTAGGCGAGAAATGCCGCGTTTTTCGGGCTCAAACTTACGAGCCCACCTTGCTTGTTGCGTTGTCAGTTGCGCGGTATGTTTTGGTGGGTTTGGCGCCGGCACCTCGGCTGTATCCTGAACGGGCCAGACACACAGCGCCACCTGGACGAGACGCATCACCGCCACGTCACTCCGCCACTGCGAAATAGTTCCCGCATGGTTTCCCGCCTGAGGTCCGATACCTGCATGTGGTATGCCATCCCGAAGAATTTTAATATAAGTGTGAAGTGATGTCCAACTCCCACCCAAATGTACGATTCACATCTCCTTATACTTATTAATAATAATTGAGCAAGAATCTGTTGTTCATTTCATTCTGCACGTTTAGAGGCAGTTGCTCTCTGCAGACAGAATGATTGTGGATAAAGCTTTGGATTGTAATGGGGTTACATTAGCGGGAGCTACTAACTATTTGAATCCGTCGGTAGTTAGAACCGATTGGTCATATATTTTAATTGCTAAAGAGGTAATCAGGCATGACAGGAATCAATCCATATTCATAGGAGCTGATTCAGAATTCATTTGGCCAAAGAGGGCGTGAAATGCAAGTCGAGTCTTCACTGAACGACACTAACCAATTTGCAATAGTCGCCGGTACCCCCATTGTATCATGAACATATACGAAGTAGGCTAATATGTGAAATATCGTTTGATGACCTTGAAATTGACCTTAGATGACGTTGGTTGGCAAATTTCACGGTCATATATGACCCGATCTGTACAAATTGACGCTTTGGATTGTATTGTGATTGTTATCCGATAATAGGAAATTGTATTGTATTGTATTGTTATCCGATAATAGGGAATCATATATGGTAGTTCTTTTGGTGACCTTGGGATAGTCACCAAGGTCACTTGGGGCCACTGGTGACAACCTCGGCTGTCAGACGCTCGTCAGCAAAACGGGAGGAAACTGGTGATTTTTTTCATTTAGACTTAGCGAAAACGAGCGTGTGACCATATGAGGAAATGACATTTTTATTACAGCCCAGTGATGTAGCTGTCAGAAAAAATGAACAATATGTTTAGTTTCTTCCCCTTTCATAGAGATAAAAGGGTGCGAAGTGGGACAATTTACATTGATTTATATAGGGCCTTTAAACCCGAGTGTGCAGCCTTAACAATACTCGGGAGTATGGAAAAGCCAATCGGAGCAAACTGAAAATGTCGAGTTTTTATCTTGATATACTAGTAATATATGTCAAAAGGATTAAAGCGGTAAACTGATTAATATGGCGGTTAAAAGACTTGAAAAAATCAAAGGAATTACAGATGTTAACAAGTATCAGCGGGTCCCTCATTAGAGCTTTGTCTTCAGGGATCTACTAGAAGTGGGGAACCCCCTCAGAGGGGCCATAATTTTGCATTCTCAAACTTCCAAACAACTATCCATATAACATTGTGCATTTTATTGTGATTATGGGACAACCTAAGAATACTCGCAAAATGGGTATTATTTTACATTTTTCATTGAAATAAATGTTTAACGGAATTTTCTGCATTTATCAACGAACCGGTGTGCGTGTTTTTGATATTGAGAAAATATGGGGTCACCATTAAATAACAGTCGAAAAATCGCAGATGAAGAAGGAACCTACTTATACCAGAAATACATTAGATCATTTTATGAATCTGCATATATATTTAGCGTCGCTGGAATACAGGTGTAAACGGAATGGTAGTCCCATTCATACAAGTCCGCAGGACTACTATTCCTAGAAATGGTAATCCAGTGGACTCCCACTCCCAGGAACAGTGATTCGCGGGATTTAGTCCTGGAAATGCAGGCCCTATGCTAGGAATCAAAGGATTGCAATCCCTCCATGATAAATAGGCCATATACAATACACATGTACATATAACAACGAATGGTGTGGACTACTGTTACTAGGCTTGTATGTCCCAGGACAAAATCATTACTGGGATTAAAGGTACTTTGATAACCAATACTAGGACTAAAGGTCCTGGACAACCAATCATAAGGTGGTAGGTGTAGGCCCTATACTACAAATCCGAGGACCGCAGGTCCGGCGGTCCTGGGACTGCATGTCCATGGACTTCTATTCCTGCGAACTACCATTCCTTTTACACCGGCGAAAACATGGTTCCATTTAAGCATATAAAAAGACCTCAGTATTGTACTCAGGTAAATCATATCAGAAAATGAAAAAAAAATGCAAAAATCGGATAATATTGCGGCACATATCATACCGAGTTATTTTTCAGTGGCGAAGTTTTTATTTTATATCCAAGGCTTGGACTGACCAAAACACATCACACAGTAACCTAATTTTGGACGCAAAAATATTGTTTTCATCATTGAAACTGTTACAGTAAAGAATCTGAATGGCCGCCGAACCAGCGATACAAAATTTGTTTGTCACAATTGTAGCTACCCATGGGGAATCAAATGCATGCACCGATTTAATAGGAAAATACTATACCCATATTTTGAGAAACAAATATCTTTTTAAATGGTCGTTTTCTTACGAAAAAAAATGACTGTTTTGACCTTACAAGGTGATTGAAGGTCAAATTCAAGGTATTACCACTGAAATCACAATATATAATTGCTCATTTGAATGTGCCAATACTCAAGCTTTGACTTGAAATATTCGAAGAGTTTACCCTATACAATTCCGATTATAAAGTAAAAAGTAGATTTTAAGTCACAAATGTTTCTCAATGGCAAAATTTAGTTATTTTCCGTCCGTCCGTCCGTCCGTCGTCCACAATCTTATCTATAGAGTTTACGGTCGAATCTTTCAGAAATTTAGCTAAAAAATATTTCCAGAAAATTTTTATTTTTGTTTTATTTTCCTATTTTCGCATTTTTTTTCAAAATGGCGGCCATTTTCGACACAAAACGGTCATTTTGGACTTTGACAGTCATTTTCTCAAAACCTGTCTGATAATGGGATTTTCAAATGGAAAGTCGTGTATGGCGATTTGTGTGGTGATCTTGAATTTGGTCATTGATGACCTCGAAAATGGAAACATCAATTTTTTTTTGGGGGGGGGGGGGGATAAAAAATACCCTTGTTGACTCTACAGGCGAAATGCTTGTGGATACAGCTATACATGTATATGTTTGCATTATGAGTATAAAAGGAGTCGTATATGGCACAACTAATGATGACTTTGAGTTTGACATTGGGTGACCTTGAATGCTGAATTTCTGAGGTGGAATGTGTCAATTGGCCTCTGAGGCTTAAACGCTTGCACCGAGAGGTTTTGATTACGTTCTATGGCACATGTTTTTGTGATTTTAAACTCGACTTTAGACTACCTTGAAGGCTAAATCTCAAAGTCTCACCTGACCTGAAATGTGTAAGTTGGCCTCTACAGACAAAATACTTGCTGATAGAGCTTATATGTTTGTATTGTGAACATTGATTGGCAAATCTCAAGGCCTTATGTCACCTGCCTACTTGAAACCAAAATTGTCCGGTAACGTATTTTTCCCCAAAGAAAATAATTTTAAGACATAGAATGTAACGGATGGGCGACGGACGGACGACCGCATCGCCTGGAGTCGACAATGAGTTATCTAAACGGGAACCCAAATATTTGGAAATGACCCTAGTGCGCATCCGTAGCACACCCCAGTTCTGCCACCTGGCGAGTTTCTCAAATGATTTTGTGCTGCCCTCTAGCGAGTGGTTTCATTAATAATTCTCTCGACAGGTGGCGCCATCAGGCAAAAAACGGCAAGTGAAAACGAGGCTGCTCTGTAGCGTGGAAGATGGCGGACGAAGAAACGCACGAAGGACAGGGAGACAGCGCAACAAAAGAGCAAAATGACGATATTAGAATCAACAGATATGCCACAAATCCCGGCCGCGGAAGGGGCTTTCCCCCCAGAGGACCGAGGTGCGAAAATTTTGTCGAAATGCACGCCATTTTACCGAGACTTGGTTGACTCTTTCCATTTCAAATTTTACCAACCTCCCGACTCGGCTCAAGCTCACCCCATCAACAAATCTACAATACACAAACACACGACATACACGAGAGCTTATGTATAACTCAGATAAGCTCCCAATCGCCGACCCCCCCCCCCCCCCCCCCTCACGCCACCACCACCTTCTCCCTGTGTACGGTACAGTGACATTTTGCTGGTTACTCTCAGATAGGCCCCCCTATATCCACTGTCACTGAAGTGAACTTTTGTCCAATCATTCTCATTGTGAATCCACAAGACCTACAGTGCTACAGTAGACCAAGTTCAGTCTTATACCCAGTTTCCCCAATATACAGATGGCTCCCAAACAAAGTTTTATAGCATTTGAAAATCTGTTTGTGTAACATGTGTACCTTGTTTTTCAGGGGACCCCCACCACCATTTCACCGAGGGCCACCCCCAAGGTTCCGAGGGCCCCCTGGTCCCGCCCCCCCAGGCATGAGGGGCCCACCACCCCCAGGCATGCGAGGACCACCACCTCCAGGCATGCGAGGCCCTCCAAGAGGCCCTCCCCCCTTCAGTAGGCCACCGTTTGACCCCAACTACGGGCCTCCGGGTATGCCACCACCGCCTGGGACGGGAGGAGCACCACCAGGAATGCCCCCACCCCCTGGGATGCATCCCCCAGGCATGCACCCACCAGGCATGCCTCCTCCAGGGATGGTGAGTGTTTATGGCCAGCAACTTGACTAGTTTGCACATATATTTAGTGGAACAACATGTGGGTGAAAAGATATCAAAACCGTTCGCGTCATCATTCTCACCCAATCCTAAATCAATTCAGTTTACTGATGATTCGCTCATGTTCTTTCTGTCAAACAGAGACCCCCAGGGATGCCACCCAACATGCCTCCCCCGAACTTCTCGGTGCCTCCGCCAGGGTTTGGTGGAAACTCCACGTCGGGCTCCAACACTAGTACCACAGGCTCAAATGGAGCAGTCAACCTCAGCGCCCTGATGGCTGACGGTCAGGAGCTCTGGGTAGAGACTAAAGCAGCTGATGGCAAGGTATGGTGGACAGCGAGGAAGCAAATGTCAAAATGTCAAACTTGACTGTGCTTTCAATAATTGTTGAAATTTTTTTCAAAAATTTGTTGAACTAATAATCATAACCAAAATATTGAATACAACTTCATTGAACTAATATAATCATTGTGAGAAGGTTATTTACATTTTATTTACCTGATGTTTCAGGTGTATTTCTACAATGCACGGACAAGGGAATCAGCATGGACCAAGCCGGAGAACGCTAAAATCATCACCCAGTCTGAGGTGGAATCGATGGCATCACAGACGCCCACAAACAGTCAGCCAGCCACGTCGGCTGCTCCCCAGCTTACAGCCGCCACAGGTGCACAAGTCGCAGTGGCTCAAGGTACAGCACTTGATTAGTCTCTTGGGGGTCTGGATAGCAACTGGATATTAGACAGTATTGATACATAATATGAAAAAGTAGAGTAAAATTAAATGCCAGTAGATATGAATAAATTTCTACGTTTGCATTATTTACAGCAGCACAGAGCACACCACAACCCACCCCAGAGCAGCAGTCTCCCAGTGATATGGCTTCTGGTGACGCCACGTCAACCGCAGCCCCCGGCACAGAACAGACCCCAGCACCGAGCCAAGCCCCGCCTTCAGGGACTGCTCCCCCAGGCACAGCCACTCAGCAGCCTCCTCAGCAAGGCCCACCCCCTGGCATGGGGCCCATGGGTGGTTATCCTCCTGGTCCAGGCCCCATGGGCTACCCTGGAGGTCAGTTCATTTCCAAGGCAACCACTCCTTTTGAAATAGTTTTATTGGCTGCATCTACTTCACTTTATATAACATTGAAAACGTTTGTTCATTAGTAAAAAGCGTGTTTTCTTTTCGTCAGGAGGGCCGCCCCCGTTTCATCCAGGCATGATGCCACCCCCTGGAATGGGTATGCCTCCCATGCACCCTCCATTCCACCAGCCTTTCCCACAAAAGCCCCCAGAGGTCATGGAGTGGTCTGAGCACAAGAACAACGATGGCCGATCCTACTTCTACAACTCGCGTACAATGGAATCCACATGGGAGAAACCCAAAGCCTTGGTTGATTGGGATGGTGAGCGTAGCAATCTTCTCAGTTCGTTCCTCTTCTGCCAGAATGTTACCTGAATCGTTGCTAGAAACAAGGCTGTCGTTATATGTGTGCATGAACAGAGAAAGACTCAACACTTTTCAAATTGAGCAATAAATTGAACAAAGTTGTGTCCTTTTGATTATTTGTAGCCCACGTTGCCCAGCAACAAGCCAGTGGAGGCCCATCCCAGACACCGATGCAAACACCACCAGGATCTAATCAGCCTCCAGGGACCACACCTACATCCGAGGCATCAGCCCCACCCGCCCATCAGAACGGGGTCTCCACGTCAACTAACGGGCCTTCCAGGGGCGATGATGAAATGGAAACGTCAGATAGGGAGGACGAGAAACCCGAAGAAACCCCCAAGGTCTGTTCATGTTGTTGGTGTAGAGGGTCAGCATGTGTGAATACACAATTCGTTAAGATCACCATTCTAAGAAGAGTTTGAGTACCCAATGCTTTGAAATGTTCTCAATATACTGAGGGTTTCATTCGTGTAACTTGAAAATTCCGCTTTCTAATCTGCTACTCTTCATAAAGTGTGCGTACATTGACTATCGGTTTGTTCTGTATTCTCAGAAGCCTGAGGAACAGGAAGAGTTGTCCGAGGAGCAGAAAGCTGCAGAGAAAGCCAAGCCTGTGTCCAGTACTCCTGTACCTGGCACCCCCTGGTAAGCTAAGCCAGATAAACTCTCTCATACTCTCAATAGCATGTCACTTCCTAGTAGCAATGCATCTTCATGTGAAAAGTGACAAGAAAAAAGTAATACATCTTTGTTGTATCTTGTGGTGCAGGTGTGTTGTGTGGACGGGAGATGGTCGATGTTTCTTCTACAACCCGAGCCAGCGGATGTCCGTATGGGAGCGTCCTGAAGAACTACAGAACAGAACCGACGTCGATAAGATGGTGCAGGAGCCGCCTGAGACTCCCTGTAAGTTTTCCAAGGCACGACTTTTGCTTAACTGTGGCTGATAACTTCAAAAGAATAAATGCTGCCTCGGTACTAAGAATAACTTTTGAATTTCAGCGGCACCAAAGAAGAGAGCAGAACCAAGCGATGACGAACCTGAGTCCAAGAAAGCCAGGTTTGTATCCCACCGTTCCAACTAAATACTCTGCCTCGGCATTCTCCTAGGATTGCCGATGCCACAACATTTGAACACGAGTCCAATGAGAGTTTGCGTTCTGGTTTTGTACACAGGATCGAGGAGTCGGAGAAGAAGGAAGACGACAAAAAGAAGGACGGTCTGATTGACGTCGGCAAAGATGCCGCCATAGAAGCTGAGGTGAAGGCCGCCCGGGAACGAGCCGTCATTCCACTGGAGATCCGCATGAAACAGTTCCGAGACATGCTTGCAGAGAAGGAGGTATGTGAAGCAGTCCCATGTCATTTGTATTTATTGTATACCATCAGTGTATTTTGAATGTTGAAACTGATAGTAAACTACTCTGCAACTAAGATTCATAGATAGCAAATACATGTATGACTCCATGAAACTGTTGGTTATAATTTGAAGCATTGCCCATTTTGTTGTATAAAAGCAATCATGCCTTGCGCTGGTAGAACAACATTAACATTCCTCATGTATTAGACAAAGATGTAAAATATGAACCAATGGCAAGATCCGATAAATAAGATTAGATAACACATTAACTTGGGCGTCAGGTATCGGCCTTCTCAACATGGGAGAAGGAGCTTCACAAGATTGTGTTTGACTCACGATACCTGCTGCTGACGTCGAAAGAACGCAAGCAAGTCTTCGAGCAGTACGTCAAAGAACGAGCAGAAGAGGAGAGGAGGGAGAAGAGGAATCGACTCCGCGAGAAGAAGGACCAGTTCCGAGTGCTGATGGAAGAGGCTAAGCTACATGGAAAGTATGTAGACCTGTGAAAGACTGGTAGCTGAAGATTCAAGTAACTAGCTTTGCGATTGTAGGGATTTTCACGCAACTTTCAATAGTTGTTGCATATGCAAGTAATATTAGTTTTGTGAAACTGTAGTTGTACAAAGATGAGTGTTTAAACAATTAACTAGTGGAAATTATCAGGGATCTCTTGAGTTCCAATTATTATGTCACACACAGGTCGTCGTTCAGTGACTTCAGCTCTAAGCATGGAAAGGACGAGAGATTTAAGGCGATCGAGAAGATGCGTGACAGGGAGTCTCTGTTTTCTGACTATGTGTCAGATCTCAGGAGAAAGGAGAAAGAGGAATCTCGACTCCAAAAAGAAAAGGTGTGTATTCAGAGGTCCTTGACTCAATCGAGCCCAGTTTGCTGGAGTATCATTGAGTTTTATCATTAAACATCTAATAGTTTGGTGGCACTAAGATTTTTCCAGCTTTATTCGCTAAGTTCAGTAGTTTTCTGAAAAAGTAAATACATGTTGCTTCTTATTAAAGGCTTCGTGCAATGTCTATTTGTGAGCTTATTGAAGCTCATATGATGAATAATGATTTCATTTCAGGTATATATTTTGTAATGTTCATATCAGCTACTTCCTGAGTAGCTCTGTGATTATGTAAATTGTTTTGAATATGCATATTATGACCAATTCGTGTTTTATGTTGTTTTGTTTTCAATTTTTATATCTGCTTAATGACAATATTGCTTGTGAAAAAATATAGTTGTATTTTCTTAATACAAGTACTGAATCCTCAATATATATGTAAATATTAACTTATATCATTGCATGGAACAACACATTTAAAGCAAATCATTTTCAACTAAATTTCATTTTAGCCAATATCCGTAACATGCCAATCGTTCTTTTATATGTGATTAAATCAACGAAGATCTAAGTTGTTCGAAAGAATTTTTTCTGCGGATTTCTATTTGATAGAATTACAGACACTAAAGTAATGGTTAACTAGTGCGATATTAAGCATATTTGTAGCGAGCAGATGAGTAATTCTTTGTTCACTTTCACTGCCCTGTTCCTCGGTGTTAAAGTCTCTCGACGGGCTAATCACAGAAGTCGCTGCCGTCGTCATTAAAACCCTCCTTCTCCCAGTGAAGCTGTGTCACATGACTGTCACATGACCATATGCAAAGCATTATGGGATAGATCAGGAGGTCTCGTGGTACTGATATTTTATGTGTTTGTTACTTTTTGAATATTTTCACATCATGTATAGTAATATCATACTGTAATCATCTGAAGATATAACTTCAAAAAATGAACAATATTTTATTTAAAAGCTGTAATGATTGCCACGTATTGGTATCAATTGTGCTTTTCTTTTAAATGAAACATTTATATGGTGTGCTGGTCAACCATAGAATATTAACGATGGCTCACAAAGCAGCCTTGTAGAAAATACATAGAGCTTCGTTTATTACATTGGTATCTGAAAATGACTGTATTTATATGTATGCTGCAACGTTTCGTCATTCAATGTATGAAATGTTGTTTTTGGAGACGATCACAGAAACATCAACACTTCTGGACGATACGGCAATGGCATATATTTTGGATTGCTAACCTGTTTCTTGATAATATTTCATGTTTTGACTCTACTTCCAGTAGTGGTATTGTATCTTCGAAAAACAGGTTGATTTGAACCACCGAAAAACTGCAATCCAGGATTTATGTTCTGTTGTGTAACTAACTATTGTGCATGTGTCATGAGTAATGTTGGATAACATCATTAGAGATATTTTGTTGGTAAACACGATGTTCAAAATATAGATTCAGATAAATACTTCAGCCTAAACTGTTCTTGACAAATTTGTGATGTCTTAGAATTTGTTTTATTAGTTTCATACCTTATAATAGATAATTGTTAATCATATTTCGCTCTGCAATTATATATTCATAACTAGATTGTTCGGAATGATCGCTAACCATGCCTCTAATAGATAATGGAAGGTCGGATAAAAATAAATATTTTGTGTCCACTATATTTCAAACATTTTCCAGTCTCAAAAGAAAATAATTTGCAGAGAATATATTTTATACCAAAATATTTATTTTTATCGCCTACCAAATAACCAACTGTTTCGTTTCAGGATGCTGCATTAGGTGGTTGGAATTTTGTTATCACCTTGTCAACAGTATAACTCTGCACATGTGTGCCTTCTGAAAACTCATCCTTCCGTCAATGTGCAATACATTATACTTTTGACAGCATAATTACCGTCTTTTTCAGGACAAAATTCCAGTCACCTATGGCTGCTCAGTTGGCGGACTTACTTCTTCAAAATTTTTAGACATCTCAATGACATAACTTTTGTCCGAGAAAAAATGTAATACTGCCAACGAGCAGCCGCTTGTTTTCGTGAACTAACCCGTCGTTTTAATCCTGAGACCTTTCCTCTCTCATGTGTTCGTATGACCTTGACCCCTGCCTGACCTCCGACCTTTGACCTTGCAGCTGAAGACCGAGTTTATCCAGCTGCTGAAGGAGTTGCCAGATCTGGACCGACACTCGCGCTGGAGTGAGACGAAGAAGAAGATCGACTCGGACCCGCGCTACAAAGCCGTCGATAGCAGTTCTCGTCGGGAGGATTGGTTCCGCGACTACGTCAAAAATCTTCTTGATGTATGTTCTGGATTACAATTTATTGGCGATGTATAACAGAAAGTAAGAAATAATACATGTGTGTAGACTGTACTGCCTGTTATAATAAATTCGTGACTGTCCTGTTCCAGGAATCAGACGAGGATGAGCGACGTGAGAAGGAGAAGCAGGAGAGAATCGAGGCTAGTCTGCGAGAGCGCGAGAAGGAAGTGCAGCGCTCACTGTCGTCGTCCCTGCGAGAGCGCGATAAAGGCCGAGAGCAGCACAAGAAAGAGGAAGCTGTGCAGCACTTCAAGGCCCTCCTCGCAGACATGGTAAGTCAGTCACACATCCTTACTTTAACCCTTTAACTACCACAAGTGCCCATATGGCACTCCAATTTTGGTGCCTCAAATCACCAAGCTTGCAATCACAAACACTCTTTGAAGAAATTTTGCCATTTTAAAACGAAATTTTTGGGAGCAATCTAATATTACTGAATACATTCTCCTGCCACTATTTAGCTGAATTGATGTGAAAAATTGGTCTACTCTTTGTCATATAAGTTCATCAATGAAATGGGGGTATCCAGTACTATCCATAGTTGGGTTCTGGGGAGGTTTCTGGAAACTGACCAAGGTAGTTAAAGCTGTTGTTTTGAAAAATACTCCACGAGCCTCGTAGCCTCAGTCATGTTCTCCATCTAGGTTCGTAATGCGGACACCTCTTGGCGAGACACACGCAAACAGCTGAGGAAGGATCACCGTTGGGAGCTGGCGGAGCTGCTAGACCGTGACGAACGCGAGAAGTACTTCGAGGAGCACATTGAGAGTCTGACCAAGAAAAACAAGGACATGTTCCACAAGCTGCTTGCAGAGACGGGCGAAATCACGCTGACGTCGACATGGAAAGAAGCTAAGAAAATGATCAAAGAGGATCCGCGCTACAGCAAGTTCTCCTCAAGTGACAGGGTATGTGTGTGTGTGATCAATTCGAATGACGCAACTCAAAAATGTTCTTTTAATTTGGGGGGGATTTGAGTAAATACTTAGGTTGGTATATAGGAGCTTGCTCACTTGTCTAACTATGATGATTGTTGTATTCCATATTCGTTAGCTAAAGACATGATCTTTCTTTTCCCTGCAGAAGCGAGAACGTGAATTTAACGAGTACATTCATGAGCGAATGGTACAAGCCAAGACTGACTTCCGAGAGCTGCTGAAAGAGACCAAACTCGTTACGCACAAGTATGTGGATTATTTGCAACAGTTGTACATCAGTACATATCTTTAAAAAAGCTTTGCAATATCCACAAATTTGATTTGGTATCCAAGGTTAAGTGATGTTTTCTCGTGCAGGTCCCGCAAGTTGCTGGATGAGTCTGATGTGCACTTAAAGGACATCACGGCGGTCCTCAAGGTTAGTTGTTTGAGATGGATACTTTGCCTGATTCCTGTGGCAAAATAATTGCCAATTCAGAAAGATGGGAACATAAAACCAACATTATATAGTAGTACCTGACTGAGGCTTTCACAAACTATAAAACTTGATAAGTAGCGATGTAAACTAAAACAAACTATAAACCTTTAAAAAGCATCAATATTTTATGAAATCCCACGTGACCTAACAAATCATAATTCACCCTCCCTTCTATTCACGTTGACGACAGAATGACCGCCGCTACCTGGTCCTGGATGCCCTCAGTGACGAGCGGAAGAAGATCCTGATGATGTACATAGAGGATATGGAGCGCAAAGGGCCTCCACCTCCGCCCACCGCCTCTGAACCGTCGCGCCGCAGTACTAAGAACTGAGGGGCACTGCCACGGACCTGGGCAACTCCCCATTTGCAAGTCATATATGAATACAGTTTACTGACTTGTGTGTGTGCTGGCGTTACCACTTGTACCGCCATAAATAATTGACGTGGGTCTGCATCTTCGTAGCTAGTATGCACAGCTGGTTATGTGTCTCAAATAGGTTGCATTTCTGATAATGTTGGTGTTACAGGGCCATTAATGTGCAAATTGTGAACCATACTGTCATTCATGTCTGACTATTCAATATATTCCTTGTAAGCATTTTACCCATTTTATTCATGAAAGCTTCTTGATGCCATGTTTTTCGTTCTCTTCCATTTGGTTCATGAACTCATTAACGTGTTCAGAGAGTATATTTTACACAGATCGTCCTTTGGATGATCAGTTCTATGATGTATCCTTTGGCGACAAAATTTTTTGGATTATCGATGTAAGCTTGTGTAAGTAGCAATTATGTCCATATGCTGATACAGAGTTGAAGACCCCTGTGTGACGCATTCTAAATGTATGTGATTATATCTACATATTGTGATTACCAAGGATGATTCAATTTTAGCAGACAGCCAGGTAACAAGAGGATGTACGAAGGAAATGTGAGAATATTATTTAAGACTGTATACTTCTAGGTAAATTAATAAAGTGGAAAACTTTTAATGTGTGTTGGTTTGTGAACAATAATGCCTGCAATTAAGATGATTAAGCCTGTACATTCATGCATTTTACATTACATTCGGATATTCTTTATTTCAAATCAGTAGTCAATGCGATTGGATACCTTGGCAGTTGAATATCAGAGTTCAACTTCTCAGTTGCCAAAACTGAAAAGGGGGACCATATGACAGATTTACACAAAAAAAAATTCACAAGTGGTGAATTCCATTCCTGCCTTTGAACTCTGATAAACGTTCACCAGATAGTGTAGATCTGCATCCTTTACGTTGCTGAACTAAAACGTTTTGGGCACTTCGATAGCTTCAACAAGTCATATACTGTAAAACAACTAATTTTGGCGGATTTGGTGGCAGAGGAGAAACTGCCAAATTAAATAGATCTATGCTAAGAAATATATGTGGAATATATGTGAAACCGCCAAATTAAATGTCTGCCAAATAACGTGGGGCTCACAATCGCCAAATTTAATAGCCGCCAAAAATAGTCTTTTTACAGTATATGTCGTGAGGACACTGAGAAAGAAAGGGATGTTATGTAAGCCACATGGTATCATTTGTACCATTGTCAAAATGTTCTTAGCAAACAATCAATTACTTCCAGTATGAAAGTCCACTGTGCATGTTCTGGAGAATAACTTCTTCGTTGCATGTGAAACGCATACATATTTCTGAATATGAGATATACAATATATGCACACAACTAAATTTATTCCATATGAACTGTATTACACATTCAGTAGTTCCAAAGAAATGTATCGTCTTTCAGGAGACTAGCCAGTTTTTTGTTGTAGGGGCGAAAAAATTCCTGTAACATTACTCTCGTTTCGTTGTTCATCCCCGAGTCCTTTGCAGATGGATTCATCACTCGTAGTTCTCCCATCTTATTGGTCAATGACTTCGGAATCACATTATCTATAATAGTCATCGCAATATATTCAAAAACATTTTAAAACGTAGAGCAATATAAAAATGACGAACGGAATTCAAGCTTACCAATTTCCAAGAACTCAATAACTTGTTTTATGATAGCAAGCCGATCCTGAAAATAATCCTCGCTGCGGATGAAAAGAAACTGTTGCCTCGGGAACACATGCAGCCAGTCCTTTATGTAGATTTCATACATACTAACAGTGATAGATCGCATTGATATGGGGTCATATTTCTGGAGAAAAAAACAAAAGGGCAGTAACTGTAGAGGAGTGATCATACGCAGTTAGTCGCAGTAGTCTACGGAATTATAGTTTAGATATTAAGTACATGTTCATTATATTTACCCAAGGAAAGTAGGCACAAGCCCGTTCAGATTTTTCTTTGAAACACGTCTTCATTTTCTTGATGGCCTTTGTGATATCCTCGTGGAACTTGTCTGGATAGATAACTTTGCTTCCCGTCTTCCTGGCTTTGAAGAATCGGTAGTGAGAAAATGCCCTGAAATCAAAGTTAAAATTTGATATGCTTTCACTAATCATAAGGCTACCGGCAGTCTTACCCTGATGAGAATAAATACAAGCCATTTATTTCAAAACTTCCGAGGAAGCAAAAAGAACCATTATTTAAAGAACTCACAAGTGTGCGTGATCAGTCTTTGACACTCAGTATAATTTTTTTTCAGTATTTACATGTATTTCTCTCTCCAATAAAATTATACATGGCATAGTGCAGCCCCGTCATCCAATGTTGGGAGAGCTCACCGTTCCACGGGGTCCCTGACCAGCACAAGGAGCTTGGTGGCGGGCCGCACGCCGTACAGATGGTGAGCTGTCGTGTACCGCGGCTCCGGACGTAACTCGTTACCCTTGATACCCGGCCAGTTCGGTAGCTGCCATATCGTCTGGGGATCGAAGTCACCTGCAATTGGACCATGGAAAGATAGAGAACAGTTACAGTCAAAAGCCCATCGTAAATCCATGTAGTTGATGATTAAAATTGAAATATATTAATCAATTATAGCTGGAACAAGTGGTTAGGAGCTACATATGTACGTACTTGGTCCAGATAGTGTAATAGTACATGTCTTAATTTCGAATTGGTCAATACATAGCTTAGACGATGCATGCTTATCCGATTATTAAGGCATTTCGGCAGAAATGCCTTTATGGTTTTAGCAGAATTTTTTTTTTCTTCTTCTTCTTCCGCCGTTTTGGTTTCCGGACGATAACTTTAGATTGTCTTGACGGATTCTTGTCAAATTTTCACCACAAGTCAGAAATGATGTATGGAAGAACCCTATTCTTTTTGAGCCGGATCCGAGGTCCGTGAGGTCCGTGAGGATGAAATCAAGGCTAATTTTGAGACTTGGTTTCCGGACGATAACTGGAAAAATATTAACGCAATAGTTGCAGAACTCTGCATAGAGGTTTATATGCCACCAGGGAAGAACCCTATTGATTTTGAGATCGATCGGTCAATCGACCTTTGACCTAGAGGTCAAAATAATTTTTTGCTGATTCATCCTTGAGGCTTTCTGCATATCTCAGAAACCGTGCATCGTAGAGCGAAACGGACGTTATTTTCGGACTCGTCGCCCTAGACAAACATCTCTAAAGGGATTTTTTTTTTGGATCTAGCTCCGAGGTCCGTGAGGTCCGTGAGGATGAAATCAAGGCTGATTTTGAGACTTGGTTTCCGGACGATAACTCAATAAATATTCAGGCAATAGTTGCAGAACTTTGCATGGAGGTTTATATACCACCAGGGAAGAACCCTATTGATTTTGGGATCGATACCTCAAACGACCTTTGACCTAGAGGTCAAAATAATTTTTTGCTAAGTCATCCTTGAGGCATCCTGCATATCTCGGAAACGGTACATCGTAGAGCGAAACGGACGTTATTTTCGGACTCGTCGCCCTACACAAACATGTCTAAGGGGTATTATGGATGAACTTTGACCTTGACCCGAATTTTTTTTGCCCAGTCGGCATTTTTCGTTTTCATCGATATCTCGGAAACGGTGCGTCGTAGAGCGAAACGGACGTTATTTTCGGACTCGTCGCCCTAGACAAACATGTTTAGAGGGTATTATGAACTTTGACCTTGACCCGAAATTTTTTTGCCGAATCGGCATTTTTCGTTTTCGTCGATATCTCGGAAACGGTGCGTCATGGAGCGAAACGAACATTATTTTCTGACTCGTCGCCCTAAGCAAACAGGTCTTAAATGTATTATGAATGAACTTTGAGCTTGACCCGAAATTTTCTTGCCGAGTCGGATTTTTTTGTTTTCGTCGATATCTCGGAAACGGTGCGTCGTAGAGCGAAACGGACGTTATTTTCGGACTAGTCGCCCTAGACAAACATGTCTAAGGGGTATTACGGATGAACTTTGAGGTTGACCTGAATTTTTTTTGGCTGAGTCGACATTTTTCATTTTCGTCGATATCTAGTAGATATTATGAATTGATCATCACACCGAAATGCCTCCAAGGCCTCTTTAGGCCTTGACGTCTAGTTATATATTGTAGCACCCAATATACAGTCGATTTGAAGAAGTAACAACGATACCTATGATGCATGCATGGTAGACCATATTATCGTCCGAGATACACGTATTGACATGATATATGAAGATGGTAGACCGTGTTATCATCCGAAATATTGATGTAATGTCTGAAGTCCTACCAATGATGCCTGGATGGTAGACTGTTATCATCCGAGCTATTGAGGTAATGTCTGAGGTCTTACCTATGATGCCTGGATGGTAGACTGTTATCATCCGAGCAATTGGTAATGTCTGAGGTCTTACATATGATGCCTGGATGGTAGACTGTTATCATCCGAGCTATTGAGGTAATGTCTGAGGTCTTACCTATGATGCCTGGATGGTAGACGGTGTTATCGTCCGAAATATTGAGGTAATGTCTGAGGTCTTACCTATGATGCCTGGATGGTAGACTGTTATCATCCGAGCAATTGGTAATGTCTGAGGTCTTACATATGATGCCTGGATGGTAGACTGTTATCATCCGAGCTATTGAGGTAATGTCTGAGGTCTTACCTATGATGCCTGGATGGTAGACGGTGTTATCGTCCGAAATATTGAGGTAATGTCTGAGGTCTTACCTATGATGCCTGGATGGTAGACTGTTATCATCCGAGCTATTGAGGTAATGTCTGAGGTCTTACCTATGATGCCTGGATGGTAGACTGTGTTATCGTCCGAGCTATTGGTTATGTCTGAGGTCTTACCTATGATGCCTGGATGGTAGACTGTTATCATCCGAGCTATTGAGGTAATGTCTGAGGTCTTACCTATGATGCCTGGATGGTAGACTGTTATCATCCGAGCTATTGGTTATGTCTGAGGTCTTACCTATGATGCCTGGATGGTAGACTGTGTTATCGTCCGATATATTAACGTAATGCCTGAGGTCCTCTGCAGCTTTGTCGTAAAGATCCAAGTAGTCTGAGAGGGTTGGCTTTGGTAGCACGTCTTGTAAGAAAGAACAAAATCTTATAATAACATGATATATACACAAGGACAGGAACGATAAAATGCGACAAATATGCCAACCATGCCAACAAGTCATCTTTATTGCACAAAGCTCGTATTCATCACGAATCTCCGATAAATATTTATCAGAAGGCAGGAAGATGCTCTGAGCATAGTCATACCGGATCCCAGGACGGCCTCTAGACGGATTTTGTTCCAGAACTTGGGTTCCTTGATGATCCCGGAGACGAAGTCCGGGAGCTTGGAGAGAGACCGCCGCATGTCGCTTGTCCCAGCCTTGGTGAACCCCACCAGGAAGAAGTACGGGAAACACCTGACCGGGCGGGTTTACCATCGATTTAATTAGGCACCGAAGCAGAAACCCATAAGAGATTCTGATATCTCTATATTTGTATTGGTGACATATATATTACCACTAGTCTTGCAGAGACTAGAATCGCTTTTCAGATTTTAGAGAGTATGCCTCGTGGTATATTTTATTCATGTTCAAATAATGAGAATGACCTCCATATATAAAAAGCAACATAGTTAGAACTCATCTTCGCCGTACGAAGTTATATATATCCCGGATTCAACGTGTCATAACAGAAGTGAAACTTAGCTCCTGGCATCACAGAACATCACCTGATTCTCCATCCCCTGCCTGTCTCCGAGACCCGTTTCCTCGCCTGAATTAAGCTATCCATGTACGTGAAAGTTGTCTTCCAATCCCTGGGCGGCTGGTGCTCCGGATACAGACGGTAGTACTGGTAGAAAAACGTCTCCTGGAAGTAGGAGAACTCGGCGGGCACCTGCTCCACCCAGCAAGGGTTGCGGTAGTTGGCGAACGTCGGCGGCAGTTCCTGAACACGGGTGGATGGATTAAAAGTTAAGTAAAACGTGACTGTATCTGTCCCTAAGGGGGCATTAGCGAATATAGTACATGTATGTTCGAATAATTGTTTGTAGGACCGAGGCTGTTATGGTGTTTTGTTTCCGACATTTTAAATCACGATATGATTTTCGTAAATTTGGAAAACCCGATGTCAAAATTACATGTATTTTTATTTCCAAATACATGTACATGTAGTTTAAATGGCCAGCAAATAGCTCTAAGATATAAGCCTAAATATACGAATGATAATGTTTAATAAATTTTCATTGCATCAGACCAGTTCATGTTAATTAAAGACGTGAGATAACAAAGTGATTATGTTCATGATACGTGGACTGACACAGATACTGGAAGACATAAATACAACGTGTGCATGTGTGTAATTAACTACCGTACAGACACTATACCTGTTCATACAAACAAATGCCACTCCGCGGTTTTTGATGATATATATTTGCTGGAACTTTAGAGCAAAACCACAATCGAATATTGGATGTACATGTAAAAAAAAAAACGCTGATCGCAATAAATTTTCACTGTATTTTTTATTTTTGATTACACGTTAAAATCATAGACGCACATTGACTCATGTATATATATGTCTGATTAAAATTACTTTGTGAAAAGAATAGGCCTAATAAAACTCTATATATATAGTATATACTGGTATTGACTTCAAGCAATACAATACAAACTGACCACCGTGATGTCCTCGATATCTTCCTCGGTAACATGCATGGAAAAGAAAGGGTCGCTCGAATTTTTACCGCCTTTCGACGAATCCTTTTCATCCGCTCGCAGTAAATCCCTCTTGTCGGAACTTCCCGAACGCGCGACACGAGACTTGCCGAAGATGACGTCATACATGTCGTGTCCTAATAAGCCATCTTTGGGCTGTACGAGATCAAAATCGTTGAATGTGTGTTTCCTTACACTAGTTCTATTGTTGTAGAGCAAGAATATGGTGTGTAAGACGAACAAAATTGAAATTGACATCACGCTCACAACACAACATGGTATGTTTTTCTTGTGCTTTAAGTAAGCCTGGAACAGGAAGGAGTTAATTCGCCCGTTCATTTTGGATAAAATTCTAAGCATGACATGAAATATCCACGTTTTACACTGCTTGTTTGTTCCAAATCATGAAATTAATTTCATAGATGCAATGATTCCGTTGAAAGTTGAAAATTCCGTTGAAATTTTTTTGTTCATATCCGTCAATAGTAAGTTATTCTTCAATAGTAATTATTTATGCCTTTAAATCACTACTTTCGATACTTTAGTAGTTGCTAATTGGAAGTTTGGTTCGGCACACATTCCGGATGCTATGTTCCTGAACTTGGTGTATATCTTAAAAATCCAGAATAATACTTCTAATTTCGTCGAATTACCGCAAACTTATGCATGTGTCATTATACATTGTGAAATTTGCTTGAATGAAACTGCGCTTAACACCAGTGTCTAGAGATCTGTTACATATGGCCTACGTGAACTTTCTACGAAATTGTTCACTGTAATCATTACTGGGCCCACGCATGTTTACCACACAACAGATAAATCAATTAATATCGATCATAAAGCTGTGTAATTAGGCATCGCGATTGAAAATCGGGAGGCCTTATGTTTTTTTTTTTTTTTTCTTCCGCCGTTTGGTTTCCGGATCATAACTCTTGAACGCCTTAATCTATCTTTCCGAAATGTTCACAGCTCATCCGAAATACTTTGCTCCTAACCCCTATTGTTTATAGCGGCCATTTTGGAAAAAAAAATCGGGCGATTCCTGTCAATGTCATAATTTGATTCAGGCAATTACCAGGGGAAAAAAATTTTTTGGGTGTATTTTTTTTTTTTTTTTGGGGGGGGGGGACTTAGAATTTTTCCCTCGCCAGCACCCGTGCAGATGCTGCCTCTCCATGCAGCCAGACACTTAAAGCCTAGTCAGTCATACAATCAATACTATAACTGAGCCGTGCTACTGTATTTACAGACTGCAGCCTGCATGTCCAGCATGAGGCTAGGCTCTGCCCTCTCAGCCAGTGCAATATATGAGAGCCATGCACAGTCAAGCCTTACAAGATCAGCCAGTCTGTCCAGCACAGCAATAGGCTCCGCCCCTCTCAGCCAGCCCTGCTCAGTCATGCCTTACAAGATCAGCCAGTCTGTCCAGCACAGCAATAGGCTCCGCCCCTCTCAGCCAGCCCTGCTCAGTCATGCCTGACAAGTGATACAGCAGTATAGCTAGCAATGTCCAACATGACCCTAGGCTCATATCCATGCATAATCGCCACTCCCCCCTCCAAAGCCTGGTTTACTAGTGTGTGTACATGGTAAAAGAATGAAGTTCCACCCCACAGAAAACAATAGTTGGTTAATAAGCCAACACACATGACAGGACATGCTTGTGGAATGATTTGCCCTGTCTACATTTATATTGTACAAACAGGTATTGTTTGAATGTTTTGTTATTCAACTCTATTTCACATACAATGACCAAATCATCATTGTTTTAGTTAGCGGGGAAATGTTTGGCTTTGGTTATAATATGAATGCGAAAATTCCGCTGTGTTGTACAAGTTTTGAAATCACAAAATTGCCCAAGATGACGAAGCATTCTTTTAGTCACGTATCATTTTACATTTGACAGGAGCACCTGAAAAATACCACGGAACATCCTGATTAAATATACTAGTACTCTGAATAATATTGGCTGGGTAATTGTCCATTCATTTTGGGTGGCAAATGTCTGGTGGGCCAAGTTGTCAAGATGATAGAAAGCAGTTCTGGTAAGCAACTGTCTGATGAGCTCTCACTCTTACCCACATACAATGGCCTATGTATTCTATTTGCTCAGTCCAGTATGACCATTTGAAATGATAAGCACAAATTGGGGGATGCCATAAAGCCTATAGGCTTTTATGTCTAGTTATTTATAATGCACGTCCTAAATGCACAGTGGTAAATAACATTGACCTCAACATTGTCAGACTTATTGGTTAGGTTGTCATGACCTAATTGCTTCGGCTAATTGCTTTAAAAAAAAAGCCAGAGCCTGTGTCACACCACCCCGGATGGAGAAGGAACCGGTGCGAGGGCTGGCGCCCCCGAGTCAACACGGTCTCCCCCAACCCGGGCCCCCAATGGAAATCGTCCCCAGGGCCCGCGAGGGCCTTATCTAAGACACGAGGACGTAAAGCTCATGGCGAGCCTCTCGGCTTGCTCTGGGACAATCTCACAGATCAAGCTAACGCTCGAGTATATATCGAGCACAAGAGGCGGGAGGAGAAACTAGGTCAAACCATTGTTATAGTTTACTGGGCACGAGGTGAGTACAGTGCCAGCCCTGCTCAGTCATGCCTTACAAGATCAGCCAGTCTGTCCAGCACAGAAATAGGCTCCGCCCCTCTCAGCCAGCCCTGCTCAGTCATGCCTGACAAGTGATACAGCAGTATAGCTAGCAATGTCCAACATGACCCTAGGCTCATATCCATGCATAATCGCCACTCCCCCCTCCAAAGCCTGGTTTACTAGTGTGTGTACATGGTAAAAGAATGAAGTTCCACCCCACAGAAAACAATAGTTGGTTAATAAGCCAACACACATGACAGGACATGCTTGTGGAATGATTTGCCCTGTCTACATTTATATTGTACAAACAGGTATTGTTTGAATGTTTTGTTATTCAACTCTATTTCACATACAATGACCAAATCATCATTGTTTTAGTTAGCGGGGAAATGTTTGGCTTTGGTTATAATATGAATGCGAAAATTCCGCTGTGTTGTACAAGTTTTGAAATCACAAAATTGCCCAAGATGACGAAGCATTCTTTTAGTCACGTATCATTTTACATTTGACAGGAGCACCTGAAAAATACCACGGAACATCCTGATTAAATATACTAGTACTCTGAATAATATTGGCTGGGTAATTGTCCATTCATTTTGGGTGGCAAATGTCTGGTGGGCCAAGTTGTCAAGATGATAGAAAGCAGTTCTGGTAAGCAACTGTCTGATGAGCTCTCACTCTTACCCACATACAATGGCCTATGTATTCTATTTGCTCAGTCCAGTATGACCATTTGAAATGATAAGCACAAATTGGGGGATGCCATAA
The DNA here is from genome assembly GCA_949152475.1 of Terebella lapidaria. Lineage (NCBI taxonomy): Eukaryota > Metazoa > Annelida > Polychaeta > Terebellida > Terebellidae > Terebella > Terebella lapidaria. The sequence goes on along the minus strand of OX424563.1, from coordinate 30,209,177 downwards.
AGCCTATAGGCTTTTATGTCTAGTTATTTATAATGCACGTCCTAAATGCACAGTGGTAAATAACATTGACCTCAACATTGTCAGACTTATTGGTTAGGTTGTCATGACCTAATTGCTTCGGCTAATTGCTTTAAAAAAAAAAGTTCTGGACCTTATTGCTATTTTTTTTAATGTGGTTGGTTTGAGGTCTTAGACGTCGTTACCACTAATGTTCGGATCTCGTTGGTTTAACCTTTTAATTTTGGCATATCGAAATTTTGAAGTTTCGGATCTTCGTCAACCTCGTTTTCAACCCTCGTTCTGGATACTGGTGTATTGAGGATTTTGGATTTTGGGTTTTTTACCTGGTTGGTTTGAAGTTTTGAACACCGATATGTAAAGTTCGGCGGGCGCCCGCTACAGGGCGTCCGGCACTACTCAACGGAACACTACAACCAGGTACAGTCAGCCCGGAATGAGTCCGGCCGTCATACACTACAACATATTACATCAATGCATCTTCACCAAAACCTTAACTACAACATGCATATTACACAGTTATGGTGATGTAGCCGTATGTTGAGCCCGAGATGCCATGGGAGCGGCACCACGGAACCCGTACACGTGGGCATGTTGCTGGCCGGCCTCGCCGAAGGCACTGTCACAGAGATGGAACTCTGAGCCAACCCGACGGTCTGCCAGAGCCTGTGTTACACCACCCCGGATGGAGAAGGAACCGGTGCGAGGGCTGGCGCCCCCGAGTCAACACGGTCTCCCCCAACCCGGGCCCCCAATGGAAATCGTCCCCAGGGCCCGCGAGGGCCTTATCTAAGACACGAGGACGTAAAGCTCATGGCGAGCCTCTCGTCCTGCCTCTCGGCTTGCTCTGGGACAATCTCACAGATCAAGCTAACGCTCGAGTATATATCGAGCACAAGAGGCGGGAGGAGAAACTAGGTCAAACCATTGTTATAGTTTACTGGGTGCGAGGAGAGTACAGTGCGTTGCTGGGGCAACGCACGCTCCGAACTGAAGCGGTCTAAAAATAGGCCGTAAAACTGGTTAGTGTTTTGCAAAGACTCCTGCCACGATCTTTGGGCAAAATCGCCACATTACCCCCTTCTTACAATGTTTGGCCCCCAACATGTTCCGGCGGCGCCCAAAATGCTCGAAACTTCGCATGGCGGGGGTCGGAAGAAGGCAAGATGGCAACACCCGGAAGTCACGGCGCAAAAGACTAGGACCTTAAGGGTCCCTTTCGGAAGAATGGGGAACGACCCCCGGACTTACGGAGTAAACTATAACGCGCTTTACAATTTTGAATAAACCCTAATAAACAAGCTAAAATTTTGACCGAGGTGGTCCAAAAAGGTGTGGTGACCTTGGAAGATCATCCGCCGAAAGGGACGGTGTGTCGAGTCTTTAGAATATCTTTAAGGTTAACCTTCAAATTTGGAAATTTTGTAAAACGACACACCGAGTGATCAAAAGTGATAGTACCTCTAGAAAAGGTTGCCGGCCGCCCCGCCGGCCGGTGCATCAGGTCCGCAGGACGGATCTGAGGTAGGGCGGAGCCACAGAAGCGGCTCCGGCACGCCACTGCGTTGCCGCAGCGACGAGGCTAGCACATAGCCTTCCTCCTGCATCGGCTCCTTGTTCGTGCCGCCTGTCTTGGAGCTTGGCGGCGGAGAGGGGTCCCTACGCTGCGGAAGCAGCGGAGCTGGCATAGAATAATCCGGCTGCACAGGCGGACGAGACAGGCCTGGTGGCGGTTGCAGGGGCTTCACTGAGGAGCCTTGCAAACCAGGTCCTGACGGAGCCAACGCAAAGGAGGCCGGTAGAGCTGTCGTGCCGAGGTGGGCCACGGCGGCGAACATCTCTACCATATCGCCGGTGCGCTGGATGCCGGCCGTACGATCTCCCCACATCCGGACGAGGATGGGGTAGATGGCTAGCTCCAAAGCGGCATCCGCCCGCTGGACAGCTGACTGGTCCATAGCGGACGACGAGAGGTCATCAACGCCCTGGATCAGGCGAGTCCTAGCAGCCTCGGCTTCGTCGAGACGACGCCGCAGCTGCTGATTCTCAGCCTCCAGCTGCTGCATCTTAGCGGTTACCTCGGGGGAGACGGAGGTCCTCTCGGACTGTTCGGCTCCGCCCTCCGCTCACACTTGGCCGACAAAGCCATCCAGGTGGCACGCGACACGAGAGGCCTCACTTCCGCAGGGACCGTCACTTCCAGCAAGCCCGGGTAATCCTCCTGTGTAATCCTCAGACACGATCATGGTGACCTGGTCCCGATCTTCCACTACTGGGCTTGCCGGCGGTTGACGGACAGCCTCTGCTGGTGTCCGGGCGGCTTCAGCACGGTACTCTTCTCTCGCTTGGACCAACGCGGCTACACCTGTGGACCCCAAGTCACCAATGGCTCGGGGGACCGGCAGGCTAGCCAACGCTGGGTCCGATGGTATCCGATCTAAACCATCGTGACGATGGCCGACCGCCTGGCCCACAGACTCGCGGAAAGTCTTGTAGGCGCTGGCAGCCGTAGATCCGAACTGTCGGAGCACATCCTCCGCCGGATTGAGGGGATATATGTCCAAGGAGGCGTTGCTTTGCCATCCCACGGACGTCCCTTCAATCGGTACGGAGGACGCAGATGTCCACCTCTAGAGAGGTGGCGCACGTCCGGAACCGTTTGCCATGGAAGGAGTCTCACGTGGGGTCTTAGGCCGGACCACCGACGTGGAACTCGAGGAAGCAGTGGTGCCCGATACCACACGTCCCTCTGACGGACCCGCAGGGACCGTCACTTCCAGCAAGCCCGGGTAATCCTCCTGTGTAATCCTCAGACACGATCATGGTGACCCGGTCCCGATCTTCCACTACTGGGCTTGCCGGCGGTTGACGGACAGCCTCTGCTGTTGTCCTGGCGGCTTCTGCCGTCTGGTACTCTGCCGGTGTCTGGCCGATGGATGCCGTCAGGCGAGCTGTGTAGCTCGAGCCTGCGGACACGATGCCAGACTGCTTCCAGTTGTCGTCCATGACGCGCTGTGCAAAGCGCCATGGGCCGAAGTGAAAGGTTTGGTTCTTCGACATCCCTGACGTAGTCATGGATGTCGCCACCCAAGGTGGAATGTATCCAAAATTGAATACAGGCCCCACTTCCTCACCGGTGGTGTGAAGTCCCTCACCGCAGTGTGCACCCGAGCTGTGAACGTTCAAGGCCTCTAAACTGGGGAAGTATTTCTCCTCAGGGCTACGTGAGTAGCACCGTCGACAGACAAACAACTTCACCCAGGGGTAATGGTACCCCACAATGTGCCGGCTCAGATGGTCGTAGGAAGGATACCTACGATCCCGGTTGAGCGCACGATGCGGGTCCTTATACCCGTCTAGGGATGTCGGACAGAGGGGGAAAATTACCCCGTCCTGCGTCACTCGTGAGTGGACGAGACTTAGTGAAAGGCGTGTCGGCTGTCATACCCGCCTCCGACGAACGTCGGGTGTACGCATCCCTGCCATTGACGCACACCAGGGAGTTCGGGGCCCATACCAGCCCGCAGCCTCTGGATAGAAGGCTGCTCTGAAGACGTCCGTCGCTGTTTGGACGCCCCCGAACGACCACTTAACCTGGGTTGTCGAGGCACACTCTGCGCACGCTGAGCGGAAGCTTTCTGCTGTTCATCGCAGTAAGCCTGCCACCCCACATCCAGTGCGGCGTCGGACAGGTCCGTAGCCCCATCCTTCTCCGCTTGCCGGCGAAGGTGCTCCAACCGGAGATCTCCCTTCTTTGGCAAGGGGCGCCCTCTGTCCACTGGACTAGATCCGATCTCCGCCGCTCCGGACTGCTTTGACTGTCCGGTGGATTTGCCGGAGGAGGTCCCTTTTGGTGCCCCGGAGGGCGCCGGCTTGCTGGAACCTCCCGTACCCCGGTCAGACTTTGCGGAGGTACCATCCGCACTGCCTCCAGAAGGATTCGGCGCCTTGGTACCCCCAGACTTAGGTCCGGACTGAGGCGAGGGACCAACGGATTTGCGCTTCCGGTGATTCCTCTTCTTCTTCTTCCTCGGCGGAGGAGCGGACGAGTCTTTTCCCTGGTCGGGATCGGACTCGGATTGCCCGCGGTTAGAGGCCTCTAATTTCTGTTGGGCCTCCCACTGCTTCTGGGCAATCTTCTTGGCTCGGTAGCAGGTGTGCTTGGAGACGGGCGAAATAAACCCGTCATCCTTCCCCGTGGTCTCTTCCGAGCCGGCTCCCTGCTCTGAGGCCAGAACTTGGGATGCAGCTTGCTCAGCCGCATCAACCTGTTCAGCCCAAGACGCAGGTTTGCCCTGATCACGCGGACCAGGCTCCGGAAGTGCGGACACCGAAAAGTTCTCGCCGGAACCAGTGTCCGGACGGCCGTGGCCATCCGGACGGGTATCCGGACGAGTACTCTCATCCGGCCCAAGAGATGCTAGCATCTCCGCGGACGGATGCAGCTCAATATCCACACCAGTGGGGCCCACCTCGCTGTAGTACCTTCAGCGCTTCCACACGGGAAAGCGGAGACGGATCAAGGAGCTTCTCGGCGTATTGCAGCCAAGTTGCTCTCTACATCGCGGTCCACCGTGACCACACTCGCAGCACTAGTGCCGGAGTCGGATTCCTCGGAACCCGTGTACACGCCTTGGGAGTCGGCCAAGCAGCTGTCATCCTCAGGCTCAGTTCGTCCCGAGTACGTGTTACCGCGCTCAAGAGACTCATCTCCGGACTAGATCTCGCGATCGCTGTCCGGAGGCACCTTCTCTCCCGTACTCTCCCGTCACTTGCCTCTGACATGGCAAAATTCGAGCGCTCTAAAGCACTAAACACTGGGAGTCAGATCCGCAGATCTGTCTCCACCAGTGCCGAGTGCTCAAATGACCAGTAATCTCAAGTTACATAGTTCAAAAGCATCAAGTGTTAGCAGCTATTCTACACGCGCAGGCAGTGCAGCGCGTCACCGTGGAAACGTCTATTTATAGCATTAATTGGTACAGGCTGACAAACGAATAACGTTTTCTGACAATGGGCCTATACATACACACGCATCTCCCCCCGGTGCCTCCTATCACTCCATGTATACGGGTGGCAAAAAGTACTAGCCATCCCGGGGGATCCCGCAGTTAAAATACAGTAATTAACATCAGCCATTAGCTTTAGCTACCGCACTGGCGGTCAATGACGCGAAGTTAATCACCACAGCAGGATAGAGATTGTATACAATGTATCAGAAGTCGATCTACTTGTGGATGTAACGAGTATGTCCACCTTATAACAATGTAAATAAAAATCTACACTGTTCGAACCAGTAATGGAAACAAATCCACCACCGTTCGCCTGCTTTTCCATAGATCACGGCAAAACAAGCTTCTGATACACACAACACAATCTCCTACACCCCTCTAATGCACCAGGAAAGAGATATATCACTAAACTTATCTCACTGCATGATTAAATGAGTAAGAATAGCGTTTCCATGGCATGCACGCATACTTGTGGCTTATATAATCAAATCAATAAACTATAACATGAGATGGAAAATAAACAAAACCACTCCCCATAGCCGCTGGTACGCTTACAAGGCGATCGGACATGCCCATGGCAGCCGGACAGACAATTGGGCGCCCTATGGGCGTTTGCAACGCGCCCACTAGCAACCCCAACGTACAGCCCGACCGTGGAGCGGTGTCCGGTCAAACCCAGAGCCCAAACAAACGACTACCGGAGCGCGGAACCAATAGATTAGACGCGGGGCTGGCATGGGCCATAACCACAATGGTTAGGGGGACGAACCCTTCATGCCGGCACCCAATCTAGAGGATCCCAAACATGGTGAAATCAATAGCCGGCGGTTGTCCGGAGCTGCCCGCGAACGGAGTCCAGGCCGGACGACTATGAAGGCATATTGACCTTATCCGATGATGATGAATCCGGATTAAAAGCCACAAAGTATGCTACGCATGTAAAATACGACCCCCTTCTTGGAAGGAGGCCGGGGATCCGGTCATTCCGGCCGGACCGTGTATTGTAAGGTACGATCCACACGTGCGGACTTAACAGCCGGTCCATTCCGCAAAATGGTTAACGGTTTCCTGCCGCAAGAAACCTTATTCTACTATAAACAACCTTATAGTAGTGGCTCACGAGGGATAACACACCGAAGCGCGTCATCTTAAAGCGTCCGGAGTGCCGGACGAGTCACGTGGACGAACCGCGGACATCAGTCCTCACATCCGGACACTAGCCCCACGTCCAGAGCCAGTTCCCCAAATCCGTGGGAAAGCACTTCTCCCGTAGCTGACGTAAATCCCAACCTCAGTCTGGCCATACAAGAGGCTGTCCCGGGACCAAGGGTGTCCGGCAGATCCACAAAAGTCGTCCGGCCAGCGTAGCCACTGCGTTAACTACACCGGACAGCAGTCGAACTGATGCGGATAAGGTTGCCGCACATCCCTAGCGCTAGAAACTACGGGAGGGCGGATGCCGAGCGGCGGCGTTACGACGCAAAGATGTCCGCGGACCTCAACTCCGGAGATAGCCACAAAGTAGCTGCTCACGGAGGAAAGTCGTGCGGATCCTCACGAAACGACCTAAAATCCATCCCTGGTGTGATAGATGGATACCGCAGATGCATCCGCATGGGCGGAAAGTCTCACCCATATCGGGTCGGCGCACGAGGTTTCCGGCGTGGCCGCCAGTCATCCGCAGGTGGTGGAGGGAGTGGGGGTACCTGCGGATCGCCAAGCTCTGGTGGTTCTATGTCCGGACCGTCATCTGACGGATCAGAGAGGTCTGGGAGACCCACCATCCGGCATACTCGCTCGTCCGGAGTCTGCGGATGCTGACCGGAAGGATCCAATTTAGGAGCATCATCCGTTTCCGCATCTTGTACGAGCGGATCCATGACAAGCGGGCCCTCGTACTTCTTCAGGTTATCTATGTGAACCACCAGAACCCTATCCGGGTCGGAGTCTCTCTGGATCCGGTAGTCCACGTCCGTAACCTGTTTAAGTACAGTAAACGGGCCTAGCAAACTTGTTGCCTTGCTTAAGCGGTGGATAATAATACCGCACCTTTTCTCCTTCCGCAAAAGCGGGCCTACCCTTGGCATGGGCATCGTCGCCACGCTTTTGCTGGATAGCAGACTTATCCAGGCGCGCTCGCGCGAAATCATGGGCATTCGCCAGGACGCGGCGAACCCACTCAGCGTACTTCGGACCGCACTGGGGTACTGCGCCGGTCTCTGCAGCAGTTGGATACATAATATCCACGGGCAGATTTAGCTCCCGGCCGTACAACATCACGTGCGGAGTAACTCCGGTCGAAGAGTGGACCGACGACCTGTACGGCATTAAGACATACGAGAGGTGGTCATCCCAATCATTCGCACGATCATTCACAAAGGCCGCCAGCATGTTAAGGACAGACCGGTTAAAACGTTCAACCTGTACGTCTACTGGGGCCTGTAAGGGGTGGTACGCACATTGGTACTTCCTAGCATCTGTGCTAGGCTCTAGAACAGGTTGCTTTCAAATTGCATGCCCTGATCCGAATGTACCTGCTTAGGTAAGCCATGGTACACCACCCACCTATTCACCAGCAACCGAGCTACCTCGTCCGCAGTCTGGCGGCGCAGTGGGTACGCGTCGGTATATTTGGTGAAATAGTCGGAAATCACCAGGCTGTGCCGGAAACCACATGGGGTGACCTGGTGGGTATCCAGTATATCCAAGGCTATCCGATCAAACGGCGCGCCGGCCTTAACCGTGGTTAAGGGGTGGCGGCCAGGAGCCGGAACTCCTTTACGAGCTTGACACCGAGGGCAGGTTGCGCACCATCGTTGCACGTCCAAACTGCTACCAGGCCAATGAAAGCTTTTTTTGTAGCCTTTGGACGGTCCTCCGGATTCCCAAGTGACCGGTCACCCGGAGGTCATGCAACTGATGGAGCACTTCTTTGCGGAGCTCCGCCGGAAGCACCAACTGCCAAATGGGTGGCAGTGGTCTCGGTGGCTCATAGCGCCGGTATAAGAGGCCGTCCCTCAAGGAGAGTCTTTCTCACTGGGAGATAAGAGACTGGGTCTCCTCCCTGTAGGTTTTCCGCTCATCCTTTGAAGGTTTCTGGCCGGCCTCAAGGGCTTTGATTACCGGTGCCAGAGCACTGTCAGCTCTCTGCTTCGCACTCAACTTCGCCGGAGAGTAGCCACCCAAGTAGTTAGGCTCCTCATCCGGCACATCTGACTGCGCCGCAGCAGCCATCACCACTGGGGGTAAGGACCGCTCATACTCAGACTCGTCTGAGGAGGCGGAGGGTACCCACGAGGAGTACACCGCCGGACTCGAGGAAGACTCGCTGGAGCTGAGCCGCACCTCCGGTTCAAATGCGGGACGCCATCGCCGGTGCTGGCGGGTCCTCGTGCGGAGGTGAGCTGTGGACGCTCCGGCCGCCGTGTTGTTAGAGGGGGCGGCGGCCTGCGGCCTTCCCGGAAGGTCCAGTTCCGAGTCTGAGGAAGAATCCACAACGTGCTGGGATGGAGCCATCCGGGCACAGTCAGGATTCTTGCACTTATTACAATGGGACAGGCCGTCCGCGTTGCCGTGCAACTTACCGGCACGGTGCTCAATTTTCATGTCATACTCCTGGATTTTGACGAGCCACCGCGCCACCAAGCCATCGGCCTCACTATAGTTAAGGAGCCATCTCAGCGAACTGTGGTCAATCCGCAAGCGGAAATGGTGTCCCAACAAATAGTGCCGGAAACGCTTGGTCATCGTAACCACCGCGAGCAGCTCGTGGTGAGTGGTGCAGTAGTTCATTTGAGAGCGGCTCAGAGCCGCACTCGCATAAGCCACTACCCGCTCCTGCCCGTCCACGATCTGCGAGAGGACACCGCCGAGTGCGAAGTTACTCGCGTCAGTGTCCAAAATGAACTCGCAATCCGGACGAGGGTGCCGCAGCACCGGCGCTTCTGCCAAAGCTCGCTGGAGCACCGAGAAGGCAACTTCCTGCTCAGCTAACCAGACGAAATCGGCGCCCTTTTCCGTGAGGATAGTAAGGGGGCGCGCGATCTCCGCAAAGCCTCGCACAAACCGGCGGTGATAGCTCGCGAAGCCCGAAAAGGACCTCACGTCTGCCACGCTGCAAGGCCGAGGCCAGTTCTTCACGGCCTCTATCTTCTTGGGGTCTGGTCTAACTCCGGTTCTCGTTACCATGAAGCCTAAGTACAGGATTTCCTGCGCGAACAACTCGCACTTACTGGGCTTCAACTTAAGGCCTGCTTCGCAGACGCGATGGAGTACCATCTGGAGGTTGGTGAGGGTATCCTCGAACGGCCGGCCATACACGACGACATCGTCGAATGTAGACCAAACATCGCTTCCAGAGGAACCCTCTGAGTACCATCTCCATGAGGCGCTCGAACGTCGCTGGCGCCTTACAAAGCCCGAACGGCATTACCTTAAATTGGTAGAGCCCGTTCTTGGTAATGAAGGCAGTTTTCGCCCTATCACTCTCCTCCATCTCAACCTGCCACTACCAGGAAGTATTGGCCAGATCCAGAGCACAGAAATAGTGTGATCCAGCCAGGGAATCGAAGGTCCCCTCGATGTGCGGGAGAGGATATGAGTCCTTCCGCGTGGCATCGTTTAACTTCCGATAATCCACGCAGAAGCTCCACGAGCTGTCCTTCTTCTTCACCATAACCACAGGACTTGCCCAAGGGCTGTCACTGGGTTCGATGATGTCTAGCTCGAGCATCTTCTGCACCTCCCGGTCTATGACCTCTTGGTGCACGATCGCTGCTCGTCGTAGACGCTGCTTGATAGGACGATCGTCCAGGAGGTCGATGCGGTGTTTGGCAATGTCTGTCTTGCAAACCGCACCGCCCGGACTCATGAACACATCCGCATACTGCCGGAACAGCTTCATCCAGCCGGTCCTTCGGAACTCTAGATTCCAGATGGTCCGGCAGGGTGAACGGATCATCTCCGGCGGCCGCCGCCGCGCACGCAGCGCGGCAGACAGGATCGTCGGGGATGACACGACTTGATGACGCGGGTGTTGCGGTAGCCGCCACACATCTGCGCCGCAGTACAATAGGAGCATCCGTAGGATTCACCACAAGGATGGGCATCGTGCGGGCGTTGGACCCAGCACGGGTCCGGTTCCTTGGGCAAAACTGCTCACCGGCTGTACTACACATGGACAACCATCGAGGGGCATGCGGGGACGACGCAGCCTCGCCTCAACGATCATCTCGCTCATAGGCGGCACTACCGTAGTGCGCGCCGCCCGGAGTTGGAACGACTTGCTCGGACCCGCGCAGAAGAGAAAATGAGTGTCCTCTCCCATCCGGAGTTCGCCGGAACAGAAGTTGGCGATAACCCGGTGGATCCGGAGAAAGTTCATCCCAATGATCCCAGGCGCTCCGATATCCGCGACGATTGCCTCTGTGATATACACCTTGTCCCCAAGAGTAATAGGCAGATCGATTATACCGTGGAGCGTGTATCGCCCGGGATCCTGCAACACTAAGTCGCGGAGCGCTGGCTCACGCTTAAACGTTCCGGTGGCTACGATGGTAACCTCCGAGCCAGAGTCTACGAGGAACCGGACCGGCTCTCGTCCAAAAGACAGGGGCAGGTACCAGCAAGGGTCCCTCACCAGTGCGCGCACCGGATGATCGGAATCACCCGGAACAGTGGGCTCAGCTACGGAGTCCTCGTTGTCCGCCTCAGCTGCGGAGGAGCTAGACTGATCCTCAAGGACCACTTCCGGAGAAGTTATATCTACTTGAGGGTCGTCCGGCTCATCAGCGGGTGAGGAGGCGTCCGGCGCCACAGAACAACTGTCCTCGGACGCAGTGTTGGTCACCACCACGTCCGATTTCAGTTTCCCTTCTGAAAGGGACGGCCTTGCTGTCCCGGAGGACCAGGCCGAGGATACATACTCCGGCGCGGATTGGGAATAGCCCCAGCCGCTCCAGCAGTTCCGGACATTTCAGCCAAAAGTGTCCCTGCTTTCCGCAGAAATAGCAGGGACGGTTCTGAGCTGGTCCTAGGGCGAACGCACAACACTCTGCGGGGCCTGGAGAGTCGATTCCGGCGCAGTACGCAATCATCTGCGTGGCGCCGAAATCATACTCCTCATAGTCATACTCGTCCGAGGACGAGCACGACGCGACAGCTGGTGCCGCTTGAACAGGCATCCCTTGCGGAGATGCCGGTGAACCAACCCACGGAGGGTTGGACTCCACGGTGGGTGCCCGGGGGACCGGGGCCGACCATGGGGTCACCTGCGATGCTGGGGCCGAAGCCGGGGCCGGAGGCATCTGTCTGAAACGAACAGCTACCTCTAACGCAAGGGCGGAGTTGATTGCCTCCTCCATCGATCGTTTTTCATGGGTGGCCAGCCCGTAGGATATGTGGTATGGCTGGCCATTGATGAATTGATCGATTAGCATCGGTTCAAACTGACTGGCTTCCATGTCCGGATAAGCCCTCTGGCCGAGTATGCGCAAATTGAAAGCATACTCGGTAACAGATTCAGTCGGTAGGCGGATCTGAGCTTTGAACTCCGGTTCAAACTGCCGCCTGTTGGTCATTGGTGTGAACAGTAGGATAGTTGCCGGGCAACCTCGCCGAAAGTTACTGGTCCCACCGGCAGACACTGCATCACATGGAGAGCCTTACCCTCCAAGCTCCCCGAGAGGATATGCCCAGCTTCGTGCTGGGTCCATCCTTCGTATACCGCCGTCCGCCAAATCTGGAGTAAATAATCCTCCAAATCGGCATTATCCTCGTTAAACCGCTTCCGCTAGGAAGATTGGTCGGGCGCCTTGTCGCGCGGAGAGCGCACCCGACTGCCGGAACCGGCCCCGGGGTCGGCAGTATAAGACGGCAAGGTCCGTGTACCACCCGCTCCCGCGGCGGAGTCCGCCGGGGCAGACATCAACCCCGTTGACATGGGGGCAGGAAAGCACGCTTGCCGCCGGGTACATTCCCGCAGTTACGCTACCCTGACTTGGTGCGGTCGGGACTCCCGTCGAACCCACTAGGTAGGCTCCAGACGGGGCGGCATAGCTAACGTAGCTAGGGGCCGAGCCACCGGTTGCCACTGCATGCCCGATGCACTCTGACTGCCAGGATAAGCTGACCACGCGGCGCTAACTCCGGCCGTGGGAACGGTCGAAGCAGTAGCCAGCGTGGTGCCTCCGAGTCGCTGAGCAGGCGCGGATCCCATTGCGGGGACCACCGGCGTCTGCGGACTCGACAGGTCTTGAGGAGGAGCCATAGGCCCAATCATCCCCGGAGCGTAGGAGACCGTCGAGTCAACGCTCAGGGTGGACTGACTCTGCTTGAATTGCTCAAGCGCCGTAGAATTCAGCCACCTCTCCCTCTCCAACAAGGACCCCGAGGGGTTCTTGGACTGCGGAGATGGCGAGCAGTCCCTTTCGGTCGGGTCGTCCCTGATGGGGCGACCGGGCGAGGTCATAGCGCCCTAGCGGGGCCAACGCACCAAGTATGTTGGTGAGTTGGTCCACTACACCTGGTGCGGACCGTCCGGAATCCGGACGGGGGGCTCTCGAAGGAGTCCACCCGGCCGGGTTAGGCATCCGGAACTGCTGGTCCACATGTCCGGAGGCACTCGCGCCGGCGTTCACTTGATCCCGGACATCCGGAGATGCGACCTGAAAGAGTGTCGCCTGCCACGACCCAGGTCCGGACGTAGGTGCGCGAGGTGTAAAGCCGTTCCCGGCTCCACCAACCGCGCCTAAATCACCGGAGCTAGGCCCCGGTAGCAACCCCTGTTGCGGCCCCGCAGGGCTCAACTCTACGTCCGGAGACGGAGTCAAAGGTGCCGGAGTCGACTCCGCAGGTTGGACCGTGTCCGTAGACGGGGTCCAGTCAGCAGAGGGCTCCGCGCTCCTTTCTCTATCGCCGGAGCCGCCCGAGGGCCGCTCACGGCTGTCGCGTGACCGGGTGTGGTCCGCAACGCTACCACCCTTTCCCTTCCCTTTGTGCTTATCACTCATGTGCGTATTTGGTCCCGGAGGAGCGGACGGTCCCCAGGGACGAGGGAGCAAGGCACTATGACGTTCAGCTGCGATGGAACGCCGTCGGGCTGATCCTGGTCACGGCACCACTGTAAAGTTCGGCGGGCGCCCGCTACAGGGCGTCCGGCACTACTCTACGGAACACTACAACCAGGTACATTCAGCCCGGAACGAGTCCGGCCGTCATACACTACAACATAACACATCAATGCATCTTCACCAAAACCTTAACTACAACATGCATATTACACAGTTATGGTAATGTAGCCGTATGTAGAGCCCGAGATGCCATGGGAGCGGCACCACGGAACCCGTACACGTGGGCATGTTGCTGGCCGGCCTCGCCGAAGGCACTGTTACAGAGATGGAACTCTGAGCCAGCCCGACGGTCTGCCAGAGCCTGTGTCACACCACCCTGGATGGAGAAGGAACCGGTGCGAGGGCTGGCGCCCCCAAGTCAACACGGTCTCCCCCAACCTGGGCCCCCAATGGAAATCGTCTCCAGGGCCCGCGAGGGCCTTACCCAAGACACGAGGACGTAAAGCTCATGGCGAGCCTCTCGTCCTGCCTCTCGGCTTGCTCTGGGACAATCTCACAGATCAAGCCAACACTCGAGTATATATCAGGCACAAGAGGCGGGAGGAGAAACTAGGTCAAACTATTGTTATAGTTGACCGGGCGTGAGGAGAGTACAGTGCGTTGCTGGGGCAACACACGCTCCGAACTGAAGTGGTCTAAAAATAGGCCGTAAAACTGGTTAGTGTTTTTCAAAGACTCCTGCCGCGATCCTTGGGCAAAATCGCCACAGATATGTTCTGAAATCATGAACCTTGTTGGCTTGAACTTATGGACCTCGTCGTTTTCAATTTTGACCTTCGTTGATTTGAACGTTTAAACCTCATTGTTTCAATCTTCGGGACCTTACTGATTTCACTTATTGGACGTCAACAAAAGAACAATTGGAAACAGAGCATGGTTTCTATGTTGAAGTGACTTATTGAATATGTTGAAACTGGATATTGCTCATTGTTTTGAAAACCATATGCTCGTGACAATTGACCAAAAAACCATATATTGTGCACTTTGCCACAAAAGCCCGTGAGCAGAAAAAATATGAAGATAACCAAGTGTGGCGTTTTTTGCCCAAAGATCGCGGCAGGTGTCTTTGCTAAACACTAACCAGTTTTACGGTCTATTTTTGGATGCTTCAGCTCGAAGCACGCGTTGCCCCGGCAACGCTCTCTAGTCCTCTCTTGCCCAGTAAACTATAACAATGTTTTGACCTAGATCTCCTTCGTGTCTCGTGTTCTGGAGTTATATATACTCTGGGACCATTTTGATCTGGGAAGTTGTCTCAGAGCAAGGCGTGAGAGACAACGGGGAGGTCAGCCAAGAGGGGGCCCGGGCTGGGGTAGACCTTGATGACACGGGGGCGCACGCCCTCTGGATCACAGGTCTTCTCCACCCGGGATGGTGCGACACAGGCTCTGGCAGACTGTTGGGCTGTCCAGGGTTCCATCCCCAAGGCGGACCGCGGCGAGCCAAGCCTTACAGTTAACACCACGGTGATGATCGTGTATCTGAGTGGTGTCCGCATGTTTGGGCTCGTTAGGCGGGCTGCTACCTGGTTAATGTTCTGATGATGGAGTAATGACTGCGCCCGCAGTGACCCTCGGTGAGCGGCTTCTCCGCGAGGATCTGAGGATAGCGGGTGCGCGTCCGCGATGACCTGTGGTGAGAGGATTATCCTCGAGGATCCTGGATAGCGGACGACGTTAAAACTTTACACAAGCATCAAAAGGTACAATGAAAGCCAAGTTGGAAGAACTCAATGCAATGATAAAGCGACATATGACGCTTTACCTAGAAGTGAGTGAAAATTTCCGTGCAAGGAGACAAAGCTTACGAACTGATACAGGGAGAATAGAGCAAGTTTGAAATAACACAGAAAAAAACGAATCATGGAATACTTACAGTCGAGAACAAGGAACAGTATCACGAGTATATATATTTCACATCTGAGGTACCAATTACGTCCCCAGGCAGCATACTAGACATATCAGAAGCCAGTACAAGAGTCAAGGCTATGAGATGAATGAGCTTGAGCACAGGTTCAGTAAAGTGAGAAATACAAGAAGAAAGAATACTGATGAGTACTGAAGGATACTGATGAAGTTGTTGCTGATGAATACAAGCCAAGATGCCAGACAGACAAAATCAACGCCAAAAAAAAAAACATCAATGAAACAGTCTGAGCAACATACACTACTGATTCAACAGCCTACACAGGAATATTGGTATGCACCCCCTGTGTTCCAGCCACAGGAACCAGGTCAAAATTGCATGTACATACCACCATCATCTCAGCCGCAGTACAGAATGAGACCTGTACAGATATATCCCTCACAAATCAACGACCCTGTCTCGTTTGATTCAGCAGAATCCAAATTGAGTCCAAATAGTAATAACCATAATTATTATTCACTGGTGATAAGAAGAATTATGAATCACGGAAGTCTGCAGTCATGTCATGTGTCGACAAAACAGCTGCAACAACAGACTACACAAACTATAAAAAAGCCACCAAAGAGAACCTCTAAGAGTATTAGAAAATCTTTCGGCAGCAGTCGACATTCGGCAGCAGTCGACAACGTTGATAAATGGCCCAGAGACTCAGAAAACTTGACAGATTTAGACCATTCAGAGATTACTCAATCTACTTGTCATGAATTTGATGGAAGACAGCCAAGGAATGGAACTTGGTGGAGCTTCACTGCACATAACTGTGCAGCCACAGGTAGATACATGATACCACAGGTAGACGTGTGAAAACATTCTGGCACAGAGAGTGCAAACACTGAAAAGCTCCATTAGGAAGCAGAATTCTTGACCACTGCAACCAAAACTGTAAAAGGGGTCATGAAGTAGTATACTCGCAGACATTTGTAGCACAAGTACGAAAAAAAGAACATCCTGGACTCAAGACTGCTTAGTGGTCATGTCATCGAAAGTCATAGTGACCATGCCAGAACTCGCACCACTTTTACCAAAGTACAAAGTGACAAGAAGAAAAAACGCCAGGGAAAATTAATTTGTCGCCCTGTGTACAGTGCCGGTCTATCTCAGAATCAAGGATGGCTTGATAACTGCAGTACAACAACACAATCAACTCGGGTGTGGCAACTTGTTCTGCATGGGCAGACTGATACCCTGAAAGTGAAGATGCTTGACGGACTGCAATGCAACTGTATCATGACCTCACAGCCATATGGGTGTCTGCTGGCATGAAGACCCACAAATTGATGTCCAGCTACCAGGAGTTACTCACGAAATTAATGAACCTCAAGCTGACTGTGCTACATCGGTCGATTGGGACAAGGGATATCTACCAAAAACCAAAACACTGGGAATCATGTGGGCACCACAAGAGGACACCTTCTCATATAGTGCGAACATGCCAGAAACAGATGTGTTCATCACAAAAAAATAACTTCTTTAGCAAAAAAGCCAAAGTGTTTGATCTACTAAGTTTCTTGGCGCCATACATAGTGAAAAAGATAATACCTATACGCCATACATACAAAAAAGATAATCCATGACATGTGGGCAGAAGGACACGACTGGGGGGGGGGGAGACAGTTAATCCAGAGATGACCAGCAAAGCCAAAGTGTGTTCTCGGAGCTCAGCGAACTGACAGAAGTTCGTGTGTCCCGGTATTTAAAACGAACAGAAGCTACAGTGAAAAATTTGCACATATCTGTTGAGACTTCTCAGAATGCCTGCGATGCAGTCGTGTATCTTGTGACAAGTGTGAACAATGAAAAATCCAGCTATCTAGTCACTGCAAAGTCCCGTGTAGCTCCCCACAAAGATGTAAGCATCCTAAGACTGGAGTTGTTGGCTGCTGTCATTGGTGCTCAGCTCGCTGTGAAAATCGGGGCTCAAGTATCATAAATTGTACCTTCTTCTACATGTATATTCAATTAGGATAAAAAAGGTGACAGACCGATTAAATGACATGCAAATAGTGGACGAGCAGTATTAAGGCACAATGTTTGATTCTTGGGCCAAAATTGGGAATGTGCTGAATGTTTCTATCAACAAGTGAAGTTGTGGAGTGACAGCATGCACACACTACATTAGATTCGTGTATGAAGTCGACTATCCGAGCCTCTATAGCAAATGGAGTGGTTGAAATACGAAATTTGACAGATCCGTCTCAGTGGAACTATGTTCTGGGAACGGAAACCGACGTCTCGAGAAGAGGCATGCCACTTGCAGATCTAATTCAGCATGACATCTGGTGGCATGATGGCAGGCGCAGAGAACAGATTGGAGCCAACCAGATTTTCAATATGGAAATAACTGTTGAAAATTTGTCTACAGGACCAGGTGGTGTGGGTCATGTGATTCATGGAAACTGTTGATTGCCAAAAGAAATGGGGAATACAGGAGCACTAGAACCGAGAGAGATATCTGAAGTTGAAAACTACTTAATCAGGGCAGCCCAAATCAGAAAGTTTTGATACTGAACTACCTTGGATGTATGAGAAACAAGTCAACAAGAAGTCAAAACTTTCATCATTGTGTCCATGTCTTTATTACGATGGCATCAAGGATGTCACGGTCGACTGGAATATGCCAAAAGCCTGCCGTGGGAAACACGTTTACCTGTGATGCTGCCACAAAACAACTGGATCACCACTCCACCACAAGAATGTTCATGATAACACACAATATGCTGAAACTAATATTGTGCTGTCGAAGCTTTCAGCCAAATATTGGATCGTAGCAGTCCTTGAATTCATCAGAGACTGGTAAAAAGTGCATGCCATGTCGGAAACGAAATGCAGTGCTAATGTCACAGATCATGGCCCCACTATCAGACCCATGTACACGACTTTCCCTACGTGCCTTCAGCCAGTGTGTGGTGGATTTCGCCGGACCATTCCTGACAAAGCAAGGAAGAAGAATAGAATCATCTGAAACGGTATCTATGCCTTTTCATCTGCCTAGATGACCTACAACCTTTTTCACGTATGCCTTTCTGCATGTTTTTTTTTTGATGGCTTCACGGAAAGGTCTACCAAGATATATTGTAACTGACAATAGCACAAAATCTGGTTGGAGGACACAACAAGATACTGGATACATGGATTACTGGATACATGGAAAATCTAGGATTCAACAGCCAATGATGGAGTAGAATGGATTTTCAACCTTCTTTGTGCACGAAGTGATGAAAAAACAGCAATGAACAGAATATTGAGAGAGGCTGACATTACGGATGAGGAGCTGCACGGTGCCATTGTAGGAGCTGGTAAACTCTCGTCTTCTTACCTACCAGTCAGCAAATGGGGCTGACATATGCCTCTCACAACAAAACGCTTTCTTCATGGATAGATGGGCCATTGCTTCGGACCTGACGCAGTGGGCGCCACTTGCTTTAACCTCAGGGACATTTCTGGGGATAGTGGCTTCGTGAGTGGCTTTCAGGACTGAACAGCTGAACCAAGTGGGGAACCAAACATAAGGACTTCAACACTGGTCTCATTGTTTTGGTGCTGACGCCAAATCTTCCTTTAGGCAGATGGACACTCGGGAGGATAACCAGCATCTACCTAGGAAATGACGGACGTGTGCGGACCGCTGAAGTGCATGTCGGAGAAATACAACATGTGCTGACCTGTTGTGAAACAGGGCCCATTGGATATTTTGTGAACAAAGGGTGTTCTATGAGCTCTAATAAATGATTAATGCTCTGCGTACTTCTATGTTGATATGATTTTATCAATGTGGGGAGGATATTTCGAAAACTAGTTCAATATGTATTTGGGCAGTGTTGCCCACTTTGGAATACGAGCAATATTGTACGTTGTGATTTACCACCTACATGTAGTTGGATACATGTTAGGGTAGTTTTTAGTTTTGCTATAGTTCTGAAATAAATATTAAGTTATACAAGAAAGTTGAAAATTTGTCAAAGTTTATGCAAGAACAGAAGAACATGCACACTTTTGGAATTCGTTTAAGTCAGTGAACCTCATTGTTTTGAACTCTATATCCTAGTTGTTTTGATCTTTCGATTTTGTTAGATCTGTTTGTTTCAAGATCGTTGACCTCGCTGGTTTCAACTTGTTGATGTCGTTGATTTGAATGTTTACACTCCTTTATTCGGGAAATGTAGACCTTGTTCTTTTAGTTTTTGGTGTGGTTGTTTTGATTGTTCCTTCTCAATTATGTTTACCGTTTGAACCTCGTTGGTTGGAATTTTGGGAACTTGTTTTTTGTTTTTTTTTCAGCATAGTGGGTTTTCGAATCATTTGACCTCACTGTTCCGAATATTTGGACCTGCATTGGATTATTATTTTGACTTTTTTGATGCTCAAAATTCTAATCCTCTTTAGTTTTGACTTTTTTGGACCTTGTTTCAGTCCTCTGGACCTGACTGTTTTCATTTTCTGGACTTCATTATTTTGGCCATTTGTATCCGTTGACAATTACAAACCTTGATGTTTGACATATTCTGACCAGGTTGCTAACCTCTTGTTCGTACTTATATTACACTGATCGTTTAGACATCGTTGGTCTCAACTTTTAGAACTTGTTCTAAAATTTTGCACTTTGATTTCTTTTTGGAATTCGTTAATGCAATTTTGCTTGTCGTAGTATTGAATTTTTTTGTTTGGACTTCGATTCATTAATGCAAAGTTTTGATTGTCGTTGTTTTGAAATTGTTGCTTTAAATGTTTGGATCTCGTGGCTTTGAACTTGCAGATTGTTCTGGGAATGTGGTCCTCATTGTTTTGGAGTAGTGTAGTGTCTTGTTTCATGAAACATCATGTTTCAACGAAAGTCCCCAGTCATTGAAGCAGTCTAAAGACCTGGTCATTATGAATATACACATTTTATTTCATTCGACACAGACGTGAAACAGATGCCTATCCAACACCTCACATATGGAAATACCCCTCATTCAGACACCACAAACATATACAGCCGTATTTGCATACAATACATAATGGTCTCTGTAAGATAAGACTTCATGTTTTGCACTGATATTATTAACTGACGTCATCTCACAGTAGTGTTATTTGCAAGTTCACCCGAGAGTGATCTTCCGGGAATAGCGAAATCCTTAGACGGGGGAAGTCTCAATTATTCTAGAGGCGTCTTATCTTACAGGGACCACTGTGTATGCGTATTCACATCCAGAATCATCTTTTTGTTAATGTACAAAACGACGAACCAGTAATACTTTTGTAATAAAATTCGCCTGCAAACCATACCAACGAAGCTGTTACCTCTTAATTCTAAGCGTATCTCACACATATGCCATACCACTAGTCTGAATTTTCCAAAATTGTTACCATGAACTTAACACAGAACTGACAATCAGCTACGCGAAATAATTCACCAATGTAATCAGTGGAACAAGTGTATACACACATACAAATAAAACATTCAATTGAGCATGATTTTTGTACATCTTGTAGACCAATGGAGTCTATAAGATGTAGTGTACAGTGCAATGACGTACAAATGCTGTACAGTCTCTGTTCTCAATAGATCTTTCCCCACTCCTGAGTGGAAATTACATTTTCTCCCAGTACTCAGCCAACAGAAAGACATGGCTAGGACACAGGAGTCTTTCCAATTTTACATGCAACAGTTGAAAATCGTCACATAGGGATTCCTTAGGGACTAAAAATAATTCAGCTCACAAAAACAGAAATGCAACCCAGAAGGGAATATGAAAGATGACTTGTAGAAATTGTTTTCGCATGAAGCAAAAAGTTGCGAAAAAGAATAACGGTGTCAAAATTACTGCTACAGATCAAACTGTAGAGCAAAACAGTGAATATTTTCACACAGATCTAATTTTCTGTAAACTTATGGCACTAACAGAATGTAAATTTGAGGTACAAAAAAATAATCTAAAACAATTATTTGCTCTCACATCTCAACAGTCATATACAAATTGGTGGATTTTCAACTTTTTGGTATGTGATTATCACATTTGATACATTGTCTCGAATGCCGCTGAAGCACATTTAACCATACACAAAAAGAAATAGCGGTACAATCATTAGCCATAACGTTCATATACAATCATTATATAAATGTTAGGCATAATATAATCTAAAATAAATTAGTCACACATGCATTTAATATGATGGAAATGAAATTAGCGAAATGAGATGCGAGTATTATATACAATCATATCGTCAGAGCCATATCCCATTCACTAAAGTACATAAGTACATGAAAAGTACAAAATTTACTGAATGAAAATAGCTTTAGTCTCGAATGCGAGACTTTGTGGTCGCAGATAGACTAAATATTCATAGACTGAAACAAATGATAGACTACAGAATGACCAAAATATTATGCACCTCTTGTTTGATTTTCACAGGTCCAGGTGTATTGCTTAGAGTATTGCTGTGAATTATTATGTCTTCTCATTTACACTTCTATCGAAATAACGAAAATTCAATGGTAAATGTAACTGTAAATGAAATGCAGAAAATTAGTTATGTGAATACAAGAAAAAGTTGCATTTAGAACAAGCTTTGCGATTATCGATTCAACAAATGTTAAAAATATTATTCACATAATGATAAAACAAAATAAATGTCTGTCCTTAGAAGCACTTCTTTTTCTATAGAAAATATTTTTTTTTTCAGGAGCAAAGACTATTTTGCATCAAATGAAGAAATGATAATGATGTTTGGGTGAAGAACGTTATCAGTAGAATCTTTTGCGTTGATCCTCCTGCCGTTTGCTGAAGACGATGTAGCCGACCATCGCACAGACTCCCAAGCCGATGATCAGTAACAGGATGATAACGAAAAGTCGCCAGCCGGTGATCTTGCTCCATAAAAATGAACCCTTCTTGTCCTCAATGTGATCTGAATTTGAAAGTTATATTCCAACCATGATAACTTTGAACATATCAAACGCAGATAAACTAAAACATTGCATCACATTCACAAGTCTTTTGTTTCAAATAAAAAACTTCTGCGCACCTCTTGGTGGTGCAAAAAAATCTGCTGAAGGTTCAATTTTGTCAGCGTTTTTCACCTCTTCATCCTGAAAGAAAACAAACTTATTCAGGATTTCTTCCCCAAATGACAACAATATGTTTCTGGAGGCATCGGCACAAAGTATATTCACTCATATCACATGAAAGATAATTTACTGACCTTCCTTTCAACTCCAATGTCGTATAATTTCATGGATATGATATCGTGATTATCTGGGAGTGGAAAAAAAAAAGTTTCAACTGTCGCAAACATTTTCCATACAACAATTCACGGACATCTGGCAAGCCATATCTTAACATTGCTTTTATTTAAAAGACTACATCTTCTGACTCTCCAGAATGTACTGCTATAACATGAAAGTTTCTATACCTGCCAAGTCACCGGTAGCTGCAGACGCTCCGAAGTAATACCCCGTTGGCAGTCGAACACCTTCAACGGAGAAACACTGTTTCCAAGAGTTCTTCCCCTCGATATCTGTGGAAACCTAGAAGACGAAATGGAGGCAACAAAATGTCAACTTTCGGTCAGGTGGATATGAAATGTATTCAAGATTTACTGATTGTAACGAACTTATTTTGATTGTACTTTAATAATAGTTAGGTATAGTTAATAATATTTTATTCAAGTCAATTGATGACTGTGGAAAGTTTACTATTGCACATGATAGATTTCCGGGTTATTTCTAAACCATTATCTTAACCAAAACACATTGCATGCATTATTGGTACAATACTGCCGCCTACTGAGTAAAGTTTTGAACATTTCTCTAAGCGGACCGATACACACCGTAAGTTTATTCCGCTCATATCGGATGGCCAGGTACGTTTCGTGCGGTGACTTTCGGAACTGAGATTCGCAGCCAGCAATCTCCGTGTGCGTTCCATCACGATCGTGGTCATAGCCGAATGATCCGTTGTTCACCATAGCCGAGATGTATGGGTGGCCATGCTGGGTAAAAGTATTATAAAGGAGAAAGCAACATCAGGAGTCAAGCGTATTAGATGCATCATACTGACATCAGTTTATTGTTTAATTTTAACACAAATATTTTTCAGTAAATTCTCCAAGAAAATTTTCATCAGATGCCCTCACAACATGCAAGACTTTCTTGATAAAGAAGTTCAAATGAAAATTTAAAAATGCAAATTGGCATGTACATTTCCATGATTCTTACATTATGGGGTCCATTATGATTACTGTAAGTATCGAGGAAGATCGCTAATCCGTGGAAATAATCTTTGCTTCCGAACACTCTACCTGCAAAACAAAAACATCAGCACATTAGTTTTATAAACCACTCAACACTACTGATGTGCCGCTATTGATGTGTCGCTCAAAAGCAAAAATACTACAACCATACTCTTAACGACAAAATAACTGCTAGAATCCATGCATAATCCAAGAGAAATGTATGTAACATTCGCTTCACTCAACTGAACACTACACAGAATTCCTGAACATTGCACATAATCACTGATCACAATGCCGCGCAGAATCCCTGAACTATGGCCATCTCATACGTACCCAACTGCAGTCTATCCCGACAGTACCAGATGGCCATCCCATCACCGAACAGATCGTTGCCCTTGCCATGGACTTTGAAGTGCACATGTAGCTCCCAATCCCGTAAACGCACCGGCTATAGAATAAACAAAAACATAGGGGCCTTTACTTTTTATAGAACAATTTGTACCACATGTTAATGTATGGATATGGGATCATCTATTGGAAATATTACATTTACTTTGGTTGGTATATATTTAATTGTTAATGAATATTGAAAATTAGCCCAAGGGCTAAGAAAGGTTACCGGACAAAATACATTTTAGATATTAGCCTTTTGTCCAGTGACCTTGAAAATAAAGTCACTGATAAATTCAAGGTCATGAAATTTTCAACAAATATATCACTTCTAGTATGTCCACAATAAATTCCTAAGCTGTAAAGTAAGTGAGACATTAGCCATTCTGTGATGTGACCTTGAAAATGAGGTCAAAGTTCAAGTTCAAGGTTATGAAAATATTCAGTATACAGGAGAACTCCAGCCTGCGGTCACTCCAGAAATGTGGTCAACCCATGCATTGTGGTCAGATGCATTGGTCCCGAACGCCAGCATAGGCATTTACATGTTAAGGTTACGCCTATAATGTGGCCACTCCCCTTATCCACAATGCGGTCAGTGTATCTGGTCACAAAAGCCCATAAAATCACACAATACGGCCACCAAGCAGCCAACGTCCCCCCCCCCCCCCAAACTCACTGATGCGGTCAATTGAACATTAGCCTCAAGCGGCCAGCCGTCTGCAAGTCTTCATTCACCGATGCGGTCAGCTGAACATTTACATTAGCCAAGAGCAGCAAGCCGACCGGCTGTCTGCATGTCACTTCTTCACACCTTTCTTCTCTTGGCTTACCCAAACGTTGATAAACAAACCTCGTACTCGTATCATGTTGATCATGATTTGGCTAAACGCCGCCAAACAACAATCACATCTTTCTTCAAAAAGTGACATTCAGTTGTTCTAAATATTCTGTTAGTAAACTGTATTGACATTTTAGTATTTGTGTTTCAAATATTACATTTATGATATAACTTGGTTCAATAAAATGCTATTCACATATAAACTACATGTACATGTTTTATTTAACTCATACACATGTACAAATTGTATAATATATGTTGATTTTCGCTTGAGTTAACATCAGATAAACAATATGGCCGGTGCAAAATATGGCTTGAGTCCTATAATGTGGCCACTCCTATAATGTGGCCAAAATCACTGGTACGATGGGTGACCACATTACTGGAGTTCTACTGTATATCATTCCTCTATATTCGCAATTGATTCCTATGCTGTAAATGTAAGTATCAATCTATTACCACCAATACAATCAGATTTTGATGATGCCAATAAGAAACGTAAAATACTACATTTTGCAATAGAAACAAACAAAGCCCGACCAAATAGTTTATCCAAAGACACACTGGCGTCTTCAGGGGCAGACAATGTGTTAAATGTAGTTGTTTCTACTGTACACCAGATGGAATTAGTATACAACTGCCCAACAACCTATGAAAATAATTTAGAAATCCGAATCTAACCCCATGTAATAGATACATGACAAGTACAAAAGTACCCAATCACAAGCCCGAAGGCTACTGAGTTGATGGTATCCTCGGGGACAGATTTAACGTCCGCCAGTAGTGACACCGACTCAGTGGTACAAATGTAAGTATCAATCTATTACCACCAATACAATCAAATTTTGATGATGCCAATAAGAAAGGTAAAATACAACATTTTGCAATAGAAACAAAGCCCGACCAAATAGTTTATCCAAAGACACACTGGCGTCATCAGGGGCAGATGTAAAGATGATAATAAGCGACATATTAGCCATTTTGTTCTCTGACCTTGAAAATGAGATCAAAGGTCAAATTCTAGAACACCAAAATATTCAGCATACATCATTTCCTATATGTTCACTATGGACCTCTAAGCTGTAAATTTGATAATAAGCGAGATATAAGCCATTTTGTATTCTGACCTTGAAAATAAAATGACTAACCTTGAAATTTAGGGCAAGGGTCAAATTCAAGGTCACTAGAATATTCAGCATATATCATTTCCTATATGTTCACAATTGATTCCTAAGCTGCAAAATCGCTAATAAGCAAGATATTGGCCATTTTGTCCTGTGACCTTGAAAATGAGGTCAAAGGTCAAATTCAAGGTCACGAGAATATTCAGCATATATCATTTCCTATATGTTCACAATTGATTCCTAAGCCATAAAGTCGATTATAAGCGAGATATTAGCAATTTTGTCCTGTGACCTTGGAAATGAGGTCAAAGGTCAAATTCAAGGTCACGAGAATATTCAGCATATATCATTTCCTATATGTTCACAATTGACTCCTAAGCCGTAAAGTCGATAATAAGCGAGATATTAGCAATTTTGTGCTATGACCTTGAAAATCAAAGGTCAAATTTGAGGTCATCAGAATATTCAGCGTATATCCTTTCCTGTATGTCCATATTTGATTCCTAAGCTGTAAAGTCGATAATAAGCGAGATATTAGCCATTTTGTCCCGTGACCTTGAAAATGAGGTCAAAGGTCAAATTCAAGGTCACGTGAATATTCAGCATATACCATTTCCTACATGTCAACAATTGATCACTAAGCTGTAAAATCGATAATAAGTGAGATATTAGCCATTTTGTCCCGTGACCTTGAAAATGAGGTCGAAGGTCAAATTCAAGGTCACGACAATAATCTGCATATATCATTTCCTATATGTTCATAATTGATTCCTAAGCTGTAAAGTCGATAAGAAGTGAGATATTAGCCATTTTGTCCTGTGACCTTGAAAATGAGGTCAAAGGTCAAATTCAAGGTCATCAGAATATTCGGTATATATCATTTCTTATATGTCCACAATTGATTTCTAAGCTGTAAAGTCGATAATAAGCGAGATATTAGCCATTTTGTTCTTTGACCTTGAAACTGAGGTCAGAGGTCAAACTCAAGGTCACGAGAATATTCAGCATATATCATTTCCTATATGTCCACAATTGATTCCTAGTCTCTAATCTCAATATTAAGTGAGATATAAGGCATAATGTGTCCCATTATAAAGCATAGGAAAATTTAACATGGGAAAGTCCCATTTGGGCCAAGTTTGGCCCAAAATGGCCCACTTCGAGCGATTCAAGCGCAACGAAACTTATACACATCACAGGAGTACATATGAGGAGTGTTGTGTATCAAAAAGAAAAAAAGTTACTGAACAGTTTTTGAGAAAATGGCCGCCAAAGTCCAAAATCAGGCATTTTTCGTCGAAAACGGCCGCCATTTTGAAACAAATGCGAAAATCGAAAAACAAAAAAAAACCTTTCCTTGAAATATTTTTAGGTATTTTTGTGCAAAATTTCAGAAAGATTCGATCATATACTTTAAAGATAAAAATGTGAACGGACGACGGACGGACGACGGACGCAACGCCATGCCAATAGGTTATCGGACCATAGGTCCGGTAACCTAAAAATAAGCAGCAATAGCTACCCGGGCTGGAATTTATCATACAGGTTTGCACAAGCAAATAAATATATATTTTGAATAAATTTTTATTCTTTTTATCACAGTTCACATTAAAAGCACCAGTCTGCATTTTGCTCACATTTATAAGACGGAATCTGCTCTGAAACTATTCTATTATTACAAATTCTATTATTTTTGGTTATAACAGTAGATAAATGAACAGCAAGGAAAGTTTGCTTTTTGTGATGTGGATATCAATTTTCTTGCTTCGTCTGCCAAATTCTCCAATTTCATGTGCAAAGTTCACAATAGATGACATTCTCTAATGATTATCAATGGATAATTATGTACATGCTCCGCTGAGTGACACAAATAATTGATTTTGACTGTGGATTTTGTAATAAATTGGTGAATGCATTCGTACATATTCTGCTGAGTGACACAAATAATTGATTTTGACCGTGGATTTTGTAATAAATTGTTGAATGCATTCGTACATGCTCTGCTGTGTGACACATTATTAATTGATTTTGTTTGTTGGTTTTGCAATAAATTGTTGACCTATATTGTCAAACAATGGTAGCAGCTGTTGCGAATCTTCCAAAAGTGACATTATCTTCATCTCTAGCGCAGTTAAGTCCCTCTAAAGCAGGTAATTAAATATTCGATGTCACATCGGTTGCAATTCCAAAGCAGAATCCTACACAGATTCAAATTAAAATATTTACAGCATTATTCTGAAGATCAAAATAAAATGATTTCAATCATACTGCAAATCAAGTAATGCCATTCATTCAGCGAAACTGCTTGGGCTAAAAATTCCCAAAATTCGTCGCCTATTTTTGGTTTTCATATACGTCATATCTTTCACTTTTTATTATCATGATTAATGTGTGTACTAGTATATAAGATATGCTTGTTGAAACAGAGATGGACATCACGATGTACATACTGTATTACTCCAGATGGACCCTCTTCTGCTCTGGTGATCGGGAGTCAAGCGTATATAGTTGTTGGTGACAATGGCACTCCCTGATATATCCCACCGCCCGTCTGAAACAAATTGTTAGAAACAAGATATCATTATATTTATGTTACAGACTATTGAACTCAACCTGCTCAATAGTCGATACGAACAGGTGCCTACTGGAAATTTTGTTAAGATTGTTGCATATGGCTTCTTGTCCGTGGCTAAATTTTGTGAATTGTAAAACATAGACTAAGTTGTTAATATACGATATACATGTAGATCTATCTACATTTTGGATAACTCAAGTCTGAGTTCCGAGTAGACGAACAAGAAAATGCAGCTAACTGCGGGAGACGACATTAGAGCTCGAGCACATCATCAGCACCACGAAAGCTGAATGTATCTTACACAATGCCAGCCCCCCCCCCCCCCCCCCCCCCCAAAATGCTACCATATCCTAACCAACATGATTCCCATTTATTCCCGTATATTATCATTCATTTATATTCCTAATAAGTAAACTTTTTGTTTTAATCGATCAACGAAACAGATACACCTGCTGAAATAATATTGAACCTCAATAAATATCCTTTAAAATACTGGAAACTAAGAGGAATATCGCCATCTGATATCATGATATAGAACACATGCCTACTACTACTAGGCAAATTAAAAGACCAGAATAAAAAGGCTTCGCATGAACCCAGCATGAAACACTTTGTCATGTGATAAAATACATCAAATTACGGTAAATGTAGCCGTGGCATTGCAGACGAATCGTTTTGTTTAATTTATAACGCCAGAGAAGGCTACACGCAAGCTTACATCTATGCATGTACGAATTGCTGAACAGAATTGTGTGTTCCAAAATACGCATCATTGCGGTAAAATTTGCATTGCATTCTGGGAACGTCAATTTCCATCGGCTCCGCCATTTTGACGTTTTCAAGACGACCTGAGCATTTTTCGTATTTTTCTCAAAACTAACACATCGATTTATGCTTTATATATCTGTGGTGTATTCGAAGTTTGCTATCAATTGGAGAGATTTTATGTCAAGGACGAAGAAAATCCTCATTTGAAGTAGGTATCTAAACGTTTACATGCCAAAACGGGCGTTGATAAGTTGGCATGAAACCTCCATGAAAAAGTCAGCACATAGACATGTAGAGAGTTGGGGGCTTCGCCCCCAACGCTCTAATGTCAAAAATGGACATCAAAATTTTGTGATATGAGCTTCCAAATTTGTGACAGGGGACCAATGAAAATGCATTGAGATATTCCATACCCGAGTGACAGCAATTACCATTTTTGGCAGTGCTGACTTGGTGAATAAAGACCAAGTTATAGTTTTTATTAAGAATTTTAGATATTCCCCATGTGCACAGTGGCCGTCAAAAATGGGCAAAGCTGTTCTCCTGACAATGTTTTCAACAGGATATAGTGATTTTTAATCACCATGTTACAGGTGGTTATTTTGTAACATTTAAAGGGGCATTTTATGGGATTCCGTTTTCAGGGGATTTACAAGACTTGTCGGCCAACACTTCAGGACTGTTTTATTTATAGAACAAAAGGTCAGATTACGTTTTTGACCCAGGATCTTTACCTAGCCAATGGTCAGATCAGCCCAGGCCGGCTCGGCAGAGATTCTGGGTCAAAAGGACAGTGGGCAGTTTTAGATCGCATATACATGAAAATTTAAAGGGGCACTATATGAGATTCCGTTTTTAGGGGATTTCCAGATTTGTCAGCCGATGCTGTTTTATTTATAGAACAATAGGTCAGATTACGTTTTTGTCCCAGGATCTCTGCCGAGCCAACTGTCAGATCAACCATGTCGGCTCGGCAGATATCCAAGGTCAAAAACGTCATCTGACGTTTTGTTCTATAAATAGAAGTTCGGGAGAAAAATCTTGGAAATCCCCTGAAAACAGAATCCCATAATAATATAGTGTTTAAATAGCCATATGACAATATACCCATTAGGCACACCATACTATAACATACCGGTAGGTCAACAGAAGTTGACCATCCATTCCACATATGAACCCAGACAGGAACATGTTCTCCAAAAAAACAGGAAATACAAAGAACAAGAACATTCCAGAATGATGAATGTTTGAGATGAGTAATATGCTGCGTTCAAACCAAGTTGAAAAGACTGTGCGCCAGTATACGTTAGCCGTCACATGGGGTGACTGTTGATTTGAACGCAGCATGATTTATATTTTTATAGATTCACCACCATAATTTTCAGTGCAACTGGCAGTACTAGAAAATTCTCCATTTTCACCACCGATGTACCATTGGCATTAGTGAATTCACATGAACTCTGAGACACCGTCTTCAGAGCTTTTAAGTTGGTTTAAATGCAGCATGAATGAATAACATGATCACAATGAAACGTTTCCTATCCTTCCCATTGAATAAAGGAACTTCCTCGCGGCTGTCTCAAGACTCAACAGCATTGAGGAACCATCTGTAATCACTGCCTAAGGCAAAGCTAAGAAAATCCCCACAGGGAACGATAAGAAAAATATCATTTTCATTGAGAAGAGATAGGCAAATTCAATGGAACGTTTCATTGTGATGATGATGCCGGTCATGCTTGGTGTCAGCGGTGAGACGGTGACAGGTGACCGAATTGATGTTGTTTTACGAGTTTAGCGTAGCACGTCCTTTGATCGGACAGGTGCCTTTGATCGGACACTTTTGAGCCACCGTACAATGGTTTTCAAATTCACTAAATAGCGTCAGTAATAAAGCCACGGTCACAGCAGACGATAAAAGCAGATTCAGTTGAAGTTGACCAAGAAATTTTCGACGTGTATTCACTATTATCAAGTATCCTTTGAGCAATATTGGTTAAAATCATCATATATACGATCATATATCTACTTTCACATTGCAGTTTGAGTTTGCATAATACTTTGAAATAATTTGGAAAATATGGCTTATTTAGCGCAATACAATCCTATCAGAATCAATTTAAAATATATATAATTTAGTCTAATTAGCTATATAAAATGAACCATACAACAAAAAATAACCACAGCTATTTGGTTATAACGTCCTCAAGCTTTTATCAAGATTTATGTTCGGCGTGGACCATCAGCATGCCAAACAAACCCAAACAACCCTATAATCCGGTCGATCTTGAGAAGGCGGTGAAATTCATGACTTTAAACAAGACCTGGTCATTTCGTAAAGCTGCTAAACATTTCAAAGTACCCCACAACACCTTGTACGATCACACCAAGGGCCGCTACAAAGGGAAAGTGACACATGTCGGCAAAGGACGAGCTCTTGACGACAAAACAGAGCGAATCCTTGTGGATTATGCCCTGTATATGTCTGATAGGGGTTTCCCTCTGACACGACAAGCGTTGAGAATCTTGGTTAATGGGGTGGCCAAAAAATACCACATCAAAACTCCATTTAATGCTGAAAGGGGTCCTGGCGACAAGTGGTTTCGTAGCTTCATCAAGAGGCACCGTGAGCTTTCTCTGCGGAAGCCTGACCACTTGGACGAGTGCAGGGCCAGGCTGAGCCAAGAAGATGTGGACGACTATTGTGATTTGCTGAGGAAGGTCGTCAGTGAAAAAAACATCAGTCCTGAGAACATCTATAATGTTGATGAAACAGGCTTTTCCGGCAAAGAATCCTTCAATGGGAAAGTCGTTGCACGTCGCTCTGCTAAACGTGTATACCAACGAAAGGTGAAGTTTCCTGGCCATACTACCATCCTGATGGGAGCTTCAGCCACTGGTGTCATGCTGCCACCCCTGTTTATTTTCCAAGGAGCCTGCCCGAGTGAACTAGATAGCTCTCTTCCCTCAGATTGGACCTTCACCTCAACAAAATCAGGTTATGTGGACAGCAGCATTTTCCTGCAGTGGTTCACGAACAGCTTCACGAAGCGCTGTAGACAGGATCGGTCATCTCTACTCATCATGGATAACCATGTATCTCACTTGTCTGTCAAAGTAATTGATGAAGCCCGTAAAGCGAATGTAGAGTTGCTCTGTCTGCCGCCCCACTCGACACATTTATTACAGCCTATGGATCGGGGTTACTTCAACCTACTGAAGAAAAATATGGCCAATAATGCTGTGAAGCTAGGTTACGGTGGAGCACGCAATGTCCCGAAGCACCTGTTCCCTAAACTCGTCCAGTATTCTATGGATGCAATAACGCCTGAGGCTGTGATGTCTGCATTCAAGGAAACGGGAATCAGTCCTTTGAAGAAGATCAGAGTTGACACGTCTCACCCTTGGGTAGCAGCAAACAATTCTGAATCAAACCAGGACAACGCACCCGATGTTTGTGATCATTGTGGCAGGCAGGAAAATTCCTTGGTCAAACTTGGTATTATACCCCCTGAACTGGCATGCATACTGCAAGATCCCCCAATCCAACCTAAACCAGTGCGCAAATCTTTGAAGGCACGTTTGCTGACTGCTGCAGATCTTCAGCCTCCCACACAGGAAGCAACTGTTCAAGAAAACACGCCTGGTGTCCAGTTCGATTGTAGGCCTAAAGAGTCGACTACAAAAGATCCCACTAGCAAAAGGAAAAGGCCTGCTCAACTCTTATCGGTCAAACCAAAACCTGTAAGCTTTTATACACCTGAAAGATGATTTTTAAAGCCTAAATTTGGGATACCCAAAACAGCGACATTCTATGAACACAAATTTTGATTTTACAGACGAAGCCGGGAAAAATGACTAACCCGCAGACACCTGATGAATCATCGTGCTCACAATCTTTGCTGTCTACTTTCACTGCCAAGCCTAAGGTGCGCTGTAAACCTAGATTTTTTACCGTATCAAAATACAGCTGAAAATACAATACACAGACAGTCGTGTTGTGTGTTTCATTGTTTAGTGCTATTCCAGAAATATGATGACTCTAAAATGTTTACAGTATTTTAGTTAGGGGTAGATCACCTAATTATATCCCTAACCAATTATAGCCCTAACCATTTTCATCTATAGGGCGGAGTAAACAACTCAGGAACACAGTATCCAGAGCCTGGTCCTTCAAGAGTGCCCGCACCGGAGGTTCAGCCTGTCCCATCTTCAGCTTCTGATGATGATGATGATGAGCCTTGCTGTGTCTGTAATTTACGATTCCCCCCGGGTGCCCAGAAACGCCTTAGAGCTGGCCCTGAAATATTCAACTGGGGCCGGTGTAACAAGTGTTTTCATTGGTGCCATTTAGGTGTATGTGTAGGTGAAACACTCACAGATGTCAAGAGCATGAGCACTTTCCTATGCCCTCATTGCAAACCACTTCGTAGAGCCAGGAGACAGAATGAAGAATAGGCCTAATCAATTGCAGCCGTTTAGTGTATATTTGATGCACCCGCCTCTGTCAATAAAGTGATTTAATTTATAATATATTGTGTTGCTCATTCGTCTATTGTCTTCGTCAGTGCTCCATACAGTCTGTGCTGCCATCTTGCGGTAATGGGCAACATTTTTCACCAAGAACAATATTCATTTCATTATGTGTATCAAATTCTAAAAAGCGTCCGATCATAGGCACTTTCTAAAACACGGACCCCCCAAGTGTATTTGGGTGGCCTGGGTGCGGTAAATTTTGTTGCATATCGACGAAAAATATATCAACTTTATTGAGTTGAATAAGACAACAAACACATATATTTAGATTTTTTATTTTCATGCATTGACAATTTTTACCATTGATTTACGTTGAATTTTGTCCGATCAAAGGCACTCCCACGCTAGATCTACGTACCATTGTAAGGTTTCACTAGAGAATGTTCCCGTTTCTGATAATCTTTCGTGTTCCATTCAGCTAGAACAAACACAACTTGCATCAAAACATACAAGCCGTGCCGTACAAGTACTGGAATTCGAAACATTTTCAACGAAATCAACGTCGCTTTCGTCGTGTGTTTTCTAAATCGCTGGAAAAATCGTGGCTTCCGTTTCCGTCGCACGGAGCGCCATCTGGCGAATGCTAATCACCAAAAACAAAATTCAATCATAACGTGTCCAGTTTGTACGAAATAGAACCAAAGGTGCTGTCGGTGACAACGATGATCGAGGACCACTCGCTTAGTTTGTATCCTGGTAACCCACTCCATGCTATCGCAAGTGGAAATTATATTTGCATTAAATGTGGTGAAAGCAGAGAATGTAGAACAGCTCTACACTCTCTGGTGAAAGATAAATTTGAGGCCAGCTAGGAGCTATACCGGCATCGGATGCGAAGTCAGTCGGCTCCGGTGCCATGCATAAGGTGTCTGGTTTTCGTTTCAGTCCAAAAGTCAAGGGCAAGCATCTCATGACGCTTGAAGGGTCATTCCATCCTCATTGTAAAAAAAAAAAAACCCTATGTAAAGTTTGACGCCCGCTTTCCAGGATCCTCGCGGATAAGCCGCTCACCTAGGGTCACGGCGGGCGTAGCTAATTACTTTAGAACGTTAACCAGACCTGTAGCAGTCTGCTGAGCAAACCCGGACAGTAGGACGCCACTCAGATAAAACATCATCACCGTGGTGTAAGCCTAAGTTGTTGCTGGCCGGCTCGCCGACGGTCCACCCCGGAGATAGAACCCCGGACAACCCGACGGTCTGCCAGTGCACTAATAGTGCATAGTATTAACAACCAAACTCCTATCCCAATCTATGGGCAAAATCGCCACTTTTACTATCCTAAAATGTTCTCAAATTCACAGTTTGGTAGCTTCTAGAGAGGAATACAAACTGCAACTTTTTCTCTGGGGGCTTACCGGGCCCCCGACCCCCGCAGACTGCACATGTTTCTTTCGCTGCTCATATGCGCCCCCTCTCTACCCATTATTGAAATCCTGGATCCGCCCTGGTCTATATGGTCTGGTCACACTGAGTCAGTTGCACCTCCTGTTCGCGTCACAGTGGTAGGCTAAATCAGTTCTTGACGTTATCGGTTTACAATTCTTGACGTTATTCAATTCATGACGGTATCTTAATATTGCTTATGTTTTGTTCTATCGCGATCTCAGCATGAATTATCTCATTTCGCTCAGGTAATTGGTAAAGGGTGATTATATATTCGAGTTATGTGTTAGACGAAGCATTATGACACCCCAATAACCAAACGAAATGCCCAAAAAATTGAAGCTCATGCCTCGCAGCTGTTCGAATGTAATATATGCAGTTTGTTCCCATGTAATGATTGTTATAAACTCAATATGTCCATGAATATAATGACAGTTAATATAGGAGTAAGCATTGGAAGGGTCAATGCCCAAATTATAAATTAGACATAATTATCATTCGTTCTCCGCCAATAATGATAATACGTTAGTACAAAGCGATATACCATCAAGAACTATGTCCATATCGTCGAGAATTTCAAACTTAACGCCAAGAATCAAGAACCGATAACGTCAAGAATTGATTTATCGCTGTGCCTCGAACAGGGGATGAGCTGGGCATTGCAATGTGGCCTGAGTGGGGTATTAGTGTCATATCACATGGACCGGGCCAGGCTTTGTGGCCCGAGAAAGCAATCCTGAACTGGACAGTGCAGTCTGAGCTGGGATTTGCAGCATGGATCGGGCATATTGCAGCCTTAGACAGACATTGCAATTCTGACATAAGCTGGAATTAACTCTGAGTCGGGCATTACAACCTTACCAGCCAGCCATTGCAGCCGGGCATCATCTGAGCCGGGCATTATATAGCTCTAAGCTGGGTCTTGCAGTCTGAGCGAGACATTGCAATCTCGAGCTGGGCATTGTGACCTGAGCTGGAACTTGTAGCTGGATCGACTTGGGCATTGCAGTCCTGAGCACGATTTTGCAGTCCTGATTCGGGCCTAACAATCTTAATATATTCTAATCCGGGTATTTTATTCTGAGCCAGAGTTCAATGGGCCCCGGGCAGACATTTACCGCGACTACTACATAGTTGGGTATTGTGTTTTTTACATGAAATTTACCTCCTGATTTCAATGGCGATGGTCAGTTAATGTTATTGATCCGTAACGCACCAACAATTACTTCCCTCTTCATATTTATTACATAGCGAAATTGGTATATGGGTCATTGATTTGAACTTGTTACCATGGCAACTCGGTTTCCGGCCGAACATAAAAAAAAACATGATACAGGATAGTCTTAGGTTAATTGGTACATTATGACTAGTTCATCACATGTATAAAAGGTTGCAAGAAAACTGTGCAAAGAAAAGTGCAATTTTCACATTGCGTGCATAGGTGCAATATCAAAACGTAATGTAATGTAACCGAACAATGATCAAGCTTCATACTGAGCTTCAATAATTCAGTGTTCATTGTTGAACATGTCCTTTATGACAGACCCACATATAAATTATATTGATGCGACAGATGTCTGTTCTCATGCATATTATTTTTTTTATTAACATCATATTTGTAACGTGGGTGTTATAGGCTGGATCCATTGGTGAGGTAAACAGGACCCGCACAGGGTCGATCTGACGACTAGGTTCAATATAACAGACGACCATCGAATCAATTATATAATGTTTATTCCCGAGTATCGATTGTAAATTATTTATCGATACGCGGCTCTTCAAATAAATGTGTGTCCTGCTTCACAATAAAAATATTAATGCTTCAAACTCTTCCCAGTATATAGGATATATCTGCGGGAAGGACAATATCCTTATTTATTCCAACATATGGCGCATAAAATTAATAGATTGTCATCGGAGCAATATGACATTGGCGCTATATATATCGACATGGTAAGGGTCTCGGTTGTAGCACAATGGAATCCTACAGTTTTCATACTTGTCTGTATATTATCAACCTGCAACACATTTATTCAAGGGGCGGCAATCAATGGCAGTGACTAGATTACACCTGTAAGTTCTAACATGCTCACAGACTGAACACATTTAGAGCTAAAATACGCTCAGCACAAATGTGATAGCGTCAGTCGAAGAATAGTTTTGATTGAAAACCTTCGGAGAAATACCACTGTCGTTAAAGCATAGGCAATGGATTTCGAGGACTTTCTAGACATGACACAAGATCTGGAGTTCAACTATTCCGATTATGAAATCTACGACTCTCCAGACGATATCCGGTTTGAAGTCATTGACTTTCTGAAAAACGTACTCCCGCCCACTAACATGGTCTTAGCGCTCGTCGGCAACTCACTCTCAGCTTATATAATGTACCGTATGGCGTCACGGGTCACGTGGCTCTGCATCTACCCAATGGCGTTGGGGCTGATGGACACCGCCTTCTTCGGTATGGAGATGATGAGTGAAGGAGGATGGCTAACGCTCATCTCCGGTCATAATGTCTACGCGGACATCGTTGGTCACTCGGATACAACGTGCAAGTCTTATCACTTTCTTCGCAACGTGCTATCTCACTTCACTAGCTGGATCATAGTGTGCCTAGCCATCGAGACCTACCGGACCACGAAAGTGCCCACCCGCTGGAAGTACTTTAAGAAAGGACGGGTAGTGGACACGCTGGTGTTTCTAACAGTGACCTTGACCTTACTCAATGCCCATTACTTCTGGACGTGGGGTCGGCATTCAGTGGAGGAGATGAGTCTTCGCAACCTGAGGTACGTCACCTGCGCCTTCGGAGCCAAGAACTTGCAGGGACACTACGAGGGTGTTGAGATGAAAAGACTCCTTCTCCAGATCAACTGGCTCTTCTCAGACTTTATTCCGATGATCTTTATTGGAGTCATTTTAGTGATGATCGTGTACGTGCGATCTGGCTACAGAATGATCACACGGCAAGCCGCTGAGAAGTACAAGCTTAGCGACAGCTCCGAACACCCCGTACTGGGCCGTCACCTCCTCTACAAAGACCTCCGAGACTGCACATTTGTCATCATACCACTGGCTTTCCTCATCTGTCATCTACCTTACATCGTGTGTATGGAGCTGAACGACCACATGCTCTCCAAGACGAGTAACGACGCTGAGGTGGGCTGGTCACTGGCTCTAGTCGTGCTACGGACCTGGCGAGAACTCTTTTGGAGTAGCAAGTTCTTTCTCTACGTGTTTACCTGCCGGCAGTTCAGGGCCGAGCTGGTTGGACTTTTGGGAGGCGTAAGGACCTGGTGCCAGAACTACATCTCCCTTGACAAGCGGAGACATGTGGTCAGAGTGGACGGGTCTTCACATGCTTGAAATATCTGTGTTGACAGCAGAGACCTGCTCAGGGCACATACTGAGCCATTGAGACTGAACCATTGAAACAATGCAATACATGACTTTTACATTGTATAACTCTTCTTTGTGACGCGTGCATAGTGGTGTTTTACATGTAGCTTTTCCTCAGTTATTTTTGAGCCGATTGAAAACTTGAGTCAATAATTTGAACAACTTGAATACCTTGTCACTTTGAATAACTAATAATTAAAATTGGAATGTTAAAGTGATATTGGCAGAAAGTTATGGATTTGCCATAATTCTGAACGAACAAAGAGAACATACTAGCCATGTATACACTTGATTTGTTCAATTAATTTCGTTGTGAGTTTCTGGTGGAGATCCTTTGAGTTTGCTGACATTATCGCCATTCTCAGTGCCTTGTGTCCCTTGATGCAATGTGATTTCAGCTTGCTTGTATATGTTCGAGCGTAAGCATTGGTAAACTAGGTCAGGTCAGAGTTAACATTGGGTGGCGCACAAAAGAAAAGAAAAGCGGGGATACTAGTGCTGTCACATGCTTGATTTATCCAATTGTTCAAACATAGCTAGTTCTGTAACCGATTGTTTGTAACCGAGGCCACATACACATTTGTAATTGATTTGGGACAGTTTTTCTCCCAATATCACTTTAAAAATGGAATGATATTTTTTAGAGGTAATCTCCTGAGAACGCAGGAGTATGCACATATGTTTCAATGATAAATACTGAATATAGTGACTCCAGTCGGATATAATGGTGCTGCACACATCTGTCTAATAGATCATTGTTCACAATTATCATTGTTTTGAAGAAGTGCGAAAAGATGTTGCGTTTAGTCTTGAGCTACATGTATGCTTTATTATCAGTCCTGTGTAATTTCTTGTGTAGTTCTCTTCATGGTATTGATGGTTTCGACAATGTTCCACCTGGCCCACACAATGCAAAGAAAACATATCAAATCTTGAGAGAATGTACAGGGTGTCCCAAAACAAAGTGTCACGTAGCTTATTGACATTATTTTCATAACTATCAAGATTTTTCTCATGCTTGCATTCGATTTGAATAGCATATGCTTTACTAATGCCAATACAAGTGAAATTGCTTTTGAAAATTGTATTTTAAATTGTAAAATCGGACATAAAGGGATTTTTGCAGAAATAACAATATGACCGTTTTTAGGTAAGACAATCTGCTCAACCATGACCCAGATAATTACGATGGTTTCGAATATACCCAGTAATATGAGTCAATAAGCTGTTACATTGGCCTTTTAAATTCACTGCTTCTCAGAGTATGTTTAAGGAACATTTACACAGTCTCTGTTTTTCCCAGGATCCACCCAGACGTGAGGGATATTTTGATAAAATTAATATATTGTGGATCCATGCTTTTCGATAGACTGGGTTGCTATGGCAAGTGTTTACACCAAACTGGTCCTGTTTGGACATAAGTATGCCCGTTTTAGCATTTTCCACACTTTTTCCTCTCAAAGTGTTAAAAAAAAACATCAAGTCAATGGGCATGAAGTGGTCAAGATACCCACTTTTCTACGTGACCCTTTTTATGGGACACCCTGTATCTGTGGTCGTCTAGGGTATCGGTATGGGTGATATGGGTATTTTGTTCTGCTATCTTGAAGGGTTATATTAGTCTGTGTTTCAGGAGCTAGAAGAGAAGATGGGAAGTGATGCATCTGACCTCCGGACACATACGATGATCATTGTTTGTGTGTTTTGTTATGACATCGAAGTTTTTTCACACATGATACATCAGTGAATCTATGTGGATACTGCCCATCTGGGGACAATGGAAGACCGATGCAGTATAATACTATCTGTTACTCACAAAGATCTTATCCTAAGTTAGCCCTCCACCGTGATGGACTACCATTTCGTGTTGGGATACTAGATGCCATATTCTTTGTGTGATCAAGGATGCTTCATTTTACAATATTGATTCGATACTCGCAGTCATTAATACGTAACCTCGGAAGTCCTTCATTCTCCACAAAATGGTCAACTGGTACAGTTTATATGCTCGACTACTTCTCTGCTGATCAAATTCCCCTATGAATTGTTCTTGCGTCATTCAAATATAGTGTACTCTCCTTCTTGCTTGTCTTCTATTGTGAGGAATCCCGATAGTTTGCCTTATGGTCTCTTGATGGGCTGAATGAGTAAGGCTGTCTACTGATCTTCAAACAAATTTTCTACGCTTGTCGTGTTTTATTTCTTCTGACGAGTTTATTCTTAAACACTTTCTTTATTAATTGGGAGATACACTGGATAGCTTGTCATAGAGGTCATTGGTGTCGTGACGAACCAGTCAAGTCATTTATGTGTGGGTGCCCGGAAACATAGTGCAATGGTTCCTAATCAGATACATACGTAGGCCTACACACGTACGTTAGTCCATAAGTCCAGGGGGTCCACCGTGCACCCCCCCCCCGACTCTCCACGAGGGGTGCCATTTTGTTCAGGGGACCCTTGAGCTTCAGAATCTGATTGACTACTAATGATTCAAAGGTGTGAACTGAGTGATTCTGGATGACTGTGGATGTTGCAATGTTGTAGACTTCTGACACAATGATAAAGACGTTTCGCCAATACATGTGTGTCGTTATATCCTGCATGTGTGAAACTTAGCTTTGGACATATTATGCATCATTCTGAAACAAACATTCACTGAGATATTACAATATATGTGCCTGGATTTGGCATTCCATATAGAACCATTTTGACCTTATGTTGTCTTTTACAGGAGGAATAGTTAACTTTATGCCAAAATAAGTAATAATTGAAATCTACATACTTGGAAACATAGGAATAAACCAAATTTCATACCATATGTCAGTGAAGAAACTACATTATTTTCGTTCAGCTATGCGCAATGGTGGCCATCTAGGATTTTTCCATGATGAATGCTTTGCATGTTGGAAATAGCTTTTGTAATGTGTATATATTTAGATAAAGGAACTACCTTAATCACATTTAACGACCAATTTCAATATATCATTCAGCAGTTGAGGCATCGGGTACATTGTTATTTTAATCACTGATGTTATTAAGCACAATCGACATGTAATTAGTGCACATAATTGGTGATAAATGGGCAAATGGCTACACATTTGTTTTGAATTATTGAAGTTTTAGAAAAAAATATGACAAAATATGCCATTCCGGTGGCTGCCATCTTGGATTTCATGCTAATGGACTATGCTAAAGAGGTTGCAATTTCATTGCATTTCTTAAACTCTAACACATATGTTTAGGTACAAAGTTCGTGTGAAAAGCACAGTTAGGGTAAAATATATACATGTACGCAATTTTGTGCTGATCATTGATCAATTTCGGTGTTGTCGCGATTGTGTTTATTGCCAAATTCAACATATTCTTGAGCAATTGAGAGTCGGGTGGAGTCGGGTGATAGTCGGGTGGATAGGAGTCGGGTGGTGCCCTCTGGGCTCATGGACTACGGGTCTAATTATCAAGCATTACTTGAGCGAATATACACTGCTCGCGACATGGGACCCAGATGCCAAAGCTACTTGCCTGCAGCCTAGATCTATAACTCGGATATATCTGAATCAGTGGACGTCGATAAAATCTCATTTGTTTGCACGTTTAGAAAAGTAAGTTTCCAATAAAATATGTTTATTTTACGTGTTAGAGTGTAAGATTTTCTAAATTCACTTTGCCTACCATGATAAATTGATCAACGGAATATTGGTATCCTAGCGTGGCGTGCATTGTATATTCACATGTGCCTAGAATCGCATCTTAACATGTAGTTTACCTCTATTATCGCTCAACGGGGTGCGGTGACCTCGGCCCATGGTGATCTCGGACCGGTGACTTCGGCCCGCCCAGTAGATTGCAATTAATAGTGTTAGGGCGGCAGACGGCAAATGGATAATTACATGTACGTTGTTACAACTATCAATGTGCATGGCAAGTCTCGATTGTTGTTCATACTGTTAGTCAACCCAATTATGAAGCGTCTGATGTAGGCTAATTGATTGCCTTGTTCATGTTCACGATTTTGCCATCATCAAATTGTATGAAACATTTGCATGTAGACATTTTCTGGGTTTGTCACCTTTTCTGTGATTAGATTAGTTTAATATTAACTGAACATCAAAGTGAACATAGATAAAAAAAATCATAAGAAGAAAATTTATTGGCTGAGCGAGTTAGTGTACTATGCCCTGTAGGGCGGGCCGACATCACCGGGCCGAGGTCACCATCAGTAATCAGTGTATATTCATCTGAAAGAATACACTGCTGGGAAATAATGACCCGGTTTTTAAGGCAATATCTTTTTGTCCTTCTTCTCAGGAGCTGGGGAAGCGAAGGGGTTTTGCATGGCCATCATCATTCATCACACATAATTTCAGATAGAAAAGTCCCATGTGTGGTCAAATATATCATGCTTATCACGCGATGCATAATAAGTAATTTGCCCTGAACAGCTGAATACAAGGCATAACGATCGGTCCATGCCCATTTGATATCAAATTTGTTACTAAGAACCTTTTTTTTTTAAACAAAAGCAAATGTTTTCATGGCTCATTTAGTGATATTTGATTTCAAATGAAATCTCACTCATATAAGATAGAGGGGTCTACTCTATTTACAGTATAGATACTAAAACAAAATTTTGTCCACTCATTCCAGCTGATTTGGAGACATGGTGTTCTTTAACTGCAATGCCTGCGGCGAAGCTCTCAAAAAGAACCAGGTCGAGAAACATTACCAGCAGAAATGTCGACGGTGTGAAGTTCTCTCCTGTGTGGACTGTCAGAAGGAATTCTGGTACTGTAGCACGAACATAAAACTTTAGTTCTCTGCTTTTGGTTGAATAATAAGTTGCTTGAGAAAATGAAAAGAATGTATACATGTACCGTAGATCTTTGAGTATTAGCCGAGGGTTTTTACCTACGAAATGGGTCTAAATTTATGGGGTCGGCTTAT
This sequence comes from Terebella lapidaria, assembly GCA_949152475.1. NCBI lineage: Eukaryota > Metazoa > Annelida > Polychaeta > Terebellida > Terebellidae > Terebella > Terebella lapidaria. The sequence continues at coordinate 30,165,916 of OX424563.1, read as the reverse complement.
TGACAAGTCAATGCAAAAACCTGCACATTCCTGACCATTCGAGCGAGTCAATTGGCGATCGCTGACGATCGTCGGCAGTATTGGTAGGCGATAATACAGTGAGTTAGTTTCTTTTGCGGTTTACTGGTTCTCTGAGTCTATGTGTATCAATATAGATAACGTATTGTTTTTATATGCGTATTCCATTATTTTAAATATAATTATTGTACTTATTTTTCAGATCAAATCCAAGAGATGAAAGACATTGTAGTTGCTGGGAAAGCTAGAATGTCAAACGAAAGCGAGGCTGCAGGAAAATCAGAATCGAGTGTCAATTTCTAAAACTACATTCTCGAATATTATCGATCTATTGTAAAAAAAAAAATGAAAATAATACTATTGAAATAAATATTTGAAAAGTGTTACTTCATTCATTTACACATGCCAGTTCCCGTGAAAGATCAATAAGGTAAATCAGAGATAATTGACAGTGTCAATTGCAACCAACGGTCTGGTCAACCTCCTGTGATCGTTACTTGAACATTCGTGACACGTGATTCGGCTCACTGGTTCCATTGTTCTTCCACACGCAAAGTAAATCTGACGAGCAGACCATACTGACAGAGTCAGTTCAATTAGTAGTTATCCAAGATAAATATGCTTTGCTACACAATAAATAAAGGATCAAAAAAGAAAACGTTGTGCTTACGATGCTGCTTTCAAACTCAAAGTTATTAAATATGCATCAGAGAATAACAACTGTGCAGCTGCACGTGAATTTGGCAATATTGATGTGAATGTGAAATTGTGAATAAATTGAAACAAAAGGGAAAACAAATTGTTTGTTATATCATTCTGTTTTTACAGATTTAAAAACGTGAACACCAAGTGGAATCCCTTTATTGTCATCTTTAAATCTACCGAATCAATTGTAGGCATACAGGAAAACGCTTGGGAATTATTCAAATTTGCACTTGATTTTAGTTCGCCCATGCAGTTCCTATTCTCGCCACCAGGATATAAGTCGATCTGGAAAGAGACAAGTTGAAATATATCTTGGGCAAAATATATCAATACGAACGTTTTAATGAACATTTATCACATCGTTTACAAAACAAACCTTTCAATCACTCCACGCACCTAAAAAAATTCACACTGAATACCACTGAGAGGCACTATGATTGCAATTAGCACCGGGCCCGTGATCGGCCGGGCGTGTTCAACTGTCCGAGAGATCGTGTGATAACAACGATCATTTTCGCGCGTTGATCTAGGCCTCTGTGATTCGGCTTATGCAAAAGTCAGTCACTTTTCACTGATTTCCTACTCAAAATCGACCTCGGCTTATACTCAGGGTCGGTTAATACTCAAAGATCTACGGTAGTAGTCACAAAAAAATTCATTGGTCCCCTGCTGTTTTTGCAGGGGAGATGCCTACAAGGAACACACCAAGTGTGTGAGCGAGGAAGAAAAATACTCTGGCAAAAACTGGAAGCCAAAAGCTAATGCTAACAAAGGGGAGCAGAAACAGGAGGCCTGGACACAGGTGGGTACATGTTAGTTGTCATCTGGACACAGGTATGTACATATGTCAATTGTGGTCTTGAACAATGTTCGGTAGGTAGTTCATGGTAAGCTGACGCGAAATTAGCTCCCACGAAATCTTATCCGGTGCAATTTTATGCGACGGCCATGCGGCGGTCCGTCAGAGCCACCCTGTAGCGTCGCTTCACACTGTTTCTGTTTATGTGACGGGCAAGTGACGGTTGTAGCGCCACATAAGAACATTTCTCTTTCTCCAAGTGACGGCCAAGTGACGGTCCGTCACATGGACGTTATAGCGCCACATAAGAATTTTTCCCTTTCTCCAAGTGACGGGCAAGTGACGGTCCGTCGGATAGCCGTTGTAGCGCCACATAAGAATTTTTTTCTTTCTCCAAGTGACGGCCAAGTGACGGTCCGTCACATGGACCTTATAGCGCCACATAAGAATTTCTCCCATTCTCCAAGTGACGACCAAGCGACGGTCCGTCACATGGACGTTATAGCGCCACATAAGAATTTTTCCCTTCCTCCAAGTGACGGGCAAGTGACGGTCCGTCAGATAGCCGTTGTAGCGCCACATGAGAATTTTTTTCTTTCTCCAAGTGACGGCCAAGTGACGGTCCGTTACATGGACATTATAGCGCCACATAAGAATTTTTCCCTTTCTCCAAGTGACCTGCAAATGACGGTCCGTCAGATAGCCCTTGTAGAGTCACATAAGAAATTTTCTCTTTCTCCAAGTGACGGGCAAGCGACGGTCCGTCAGATAGACGTTATAGCGCCACATAAGAATTTTTCCCTTTCTCCAAGTGACGACCAAGCGACGGTCCGTCAGATAGCCCTTGTAGCGCCACATAACAACATTTCTCTGTCTCCAAGTGACGGGCAAGTGACCGTCAGATAGGCCTTGGAGCGCCACATAGCCATATTTCCCTTTCCCCAAGCGACGAGCAAGCGACGGTCCGTCAGATAGCCCTTGTGGCGCCACATAAGAATATTTCTCTGTCTCCAAGTGACGGGCAAGTGACCGTCAGATAGGCCTTGGAGCGCCACATAGGGAAATTACCCTTTCTCCAAGTGACGGGCAAGCGACGGTCCGTCACATAGACGTTATAGCGCCACATAAGAATTTTTCCCTTTCTCCAAGTGACGACCAAGCGACGGTCCGTCGGATAGCCCTTGTAGCGCCACATAAACAATTTCTCTTTCTCCAAGTGACGGCCAAGTGACGGTCCGTCGGATAGCCCTTGTAGCGCCACATAAACAATTTCTCTTTCTCCAAGTGACGACCAAGCGACGGTCCGTCGGATAGCCCTTGTAGCGCCACATAAACAATTTCTCTTTCTCCAAGTGACGACCAAGCGACGGTCCGTCGGATAGCCCTTGTAGCGCCACATAAACAATTTCTCTGTCTCCAAGTGACGGGCAAGTGACGGTCCGTCACATAGACGTTATAGCGCCACATAAGAATTTTTCCCTTTCTCCAAGTGACGACCAAGCGACGGTCCGTCGGATAGCCCTTGTAGCGCCACATAAACAATTTCTCTTTCTCCAAGTGACGGCCAAGTGACGGTCCGTCACATGGACATTATAGCGCCACATAGCAATATTTCCCTGCCCCAAGTGACGGGCAAGCGACGGTCCGTCACATAGACGTTATAGCGCCACATAAGAATTTTTCCCTTTCTCCAAGTGACGGGCAAGTGACGGTCAGATAGCCCTTGTAGCGCCACATAAACAATTTCTCTTTCTCCAAGTGACGGGCAAGTGACCGTCAGATAGGCCTTGTAGCGCCACATAGCAATATTTCCCTGCCCCAAGTGACGGGCAAGCGACGGTCCGTCACATAGACGTTACAGCGCCGCATAGCAATAATTCCCTTCCCCAAGTGACGGGCAAGTGACGGTCAGATAGCCCTTGTAGCGCCACATAAACAATTTCTCTTTCTCCAAGTGACGGGCAAGTGACCGTCAGATAGGCCTTGTAGCGCCACATAGCAAGATTACCCTCTCTCCAAGTGACGGGGAAGTGACGGTCCGTCACATAGCCCTTGAAGCGCCACATAAGAATATTTTCTCTGCCCAAGCGACGAACAAGTGACGGTCCGTCAGATGACCCTTGTAGCGCCACATAAGAACATTTCTCTTTCTCCAAGTGACCGTCAGATAGGCCTTGGAGCGCCACATAGCCATATTTCCCTTTCCCCAAGCGACGAGCAAGCGACGGTCCGTCAGATAGCCCTTGTAGCGCCACATAAGAATATTCCTCTGTCTCCAAGTGATGGGCAAGTGACCATCAGATAGGCCTTGGAGCACAACATAGCAAGATTACCCTTTCTCCAAGTGACGAGCAAGCGACGGTCTGTCAGATAGACCTTATAGCGCCACATAGCCAAATTTCCATTTCCCCAAGCGACGAGCAAGTGACGGTCCGTCACATAGCCCTTGTAGCGCCACATAAGAACATTTGTCTTCCTCCAAGTGACGTGCAAGTCACCTTCAGATAGGCCTTGGAGCACCACATACCAAGATTAGCCTATCTCTAAGCGACGGGCAAGTGACGGTCCGTCAGATAGACGTTATAGCGCCACAAAAGATTTCTCCCCTTTCTCCAAGTGACGGGCAAGTGACGGCCCGTCAGATAGAGCTGATACCCCCACATGAAAAACACTATTAACTTTGAAAACTGGACAATTTCTGATGCATTGGGACATATGTCCGGAAATCAAATGAATATTTTGAGAAATAAATCTCTGCGTACATTGGGTGAGAAGCAAGTATTGTTTTCCTTGTGGACCTTTGATATCAGTAACATCAAACAATGACAAGCATTTCAAAGCAATATCCGACCAAATGATAATGATCCCAACATTGGCACTGATTGTGCTTTAGATATAAACATCATAGAAGATGCTTATATTGTCAGTTATATGCAATTAGTGGATACTGCTGTCACAGATGACTTGGCTGATAAGCCTGAGACAAAAGACAATGGGGTTTATACAAACAGTGACATCAGACATGGGCCCGGGTGTTAATCAGCAATGTTCTTTCATTGTGGTGAAAAAGTAGCACCCCAATATTTCTACACATATTAAGGGGCATTTGCCTGCCATATTTTAACTTGTTGGAATAAAACTTTGACTAGTCAAAGACATGTTCATTTATTCCTCAATATTATTCATTTTGGGCAATGGTTAATGATATCATGCTATACTTTCCTGGCAATCACATCACTGAATGTTGTTACTTTTCTGCAAAATCTATCAGTTCTAGGTAATTAACTACTGTCGTTGCTGTAGGGGCTGAAATGTATGCAATATTTATTTGTATATGTAAATCAAATGACACATTGGAGTAGTGAAAGTAATGACTCCATCACAAATATTCTTAGTTAGAGCAGAAAAATGCTTTCACGCATATCCATTGCCATTTGTTTTCAACTTACCCCCGGTACTGACACAAGTGTTAATGCAATGAACTAGTAAAACCAATGTGGTCTTAATCATCAATAATTTTCCAGTTACCATGGTAACCGTGGTAACAGCAGACCTATATTTCTAGACATATCCAGTGTCATTCGTTTTCAAACAACTGGCACATATTCTAACTTGTTGGAATAAAGACGTTTACCAGTAAAGGTAATGTTCAGCTATATCATTCCATTGTAACCAATGGTAACTGGTATCATGTCATACTTTCCTTTCAGTGGCATCACTGATTGTTGTTATTCTTTTGACAAATTTAGCAGTAGCAATTAATGAACACTTTCGGGTTACAATTGTTGCAATTTATCATGTTTATCTGTATATGTAAATAAAATAACACACTGAAGTAGTAAAGGCAATGTTAACTAAATCAGCAATATTCTTTCAGTTCGAGCGACCTATTTAGGATACCATTTCTTTGTACATAAAATAACACACTGAACTTGCAAAAGTGATGTTAACTTAATCAGCAATATTCTTCCAGTTAGAGCACACCTATATATTATGTACCATATAAATGGTGACTGTTTTGGAGGGGAACATGGCAAAATGTTCCCTCGAGGAGACAATGTTACCGGAGGCGAAGCCGAGGTTAACATTGCCTTTGAGGGGGAACATTTCCTGACAAACGAGTGACCATTTATTTTATTATACCGAATGTCACTGATTTTATCATGACGTTATACACATATCTGCATATGTACCTTCAAAGTCATTGTTGAAGTCGACAATTTTCTAAAGTCTTCGACGGCAGCGGTAAACTGAATCAGCAATATTCTTCTAGTTAGAGCAAACCAATATGATACACAATTTCTTTGTACAAGTAAATAAAACAATGCACTGATTTGGTAAAAGTAATGTTAACTTAAATACATGTAACACTATTCTTCCAGTTAGAGCAAACCTACATAGTATGTAGAATTTATTTGTACAAGTAAATGAAGGAAAGCACTGAAGTAATAAAACTAATGTTAACATGATCAGTAATATTCTTCCAATTAGAGCAAACCTACATATTATATAGAACTTATTTGTACCAGTAAAGAAACTAACACACTGAACTAATAAAATTAAATTTAACTTAATCAGCAATATTCTTCAGTTAGAGCGAAGCCACGTAATATATAGAATTTATTTGTACAAGTAAATGAACTAACGTACTGAAGTAATAACAGTAATGTTAACTTAATGAGCAATATTCTTCCTGGTAGGGCAAACCTACATAGTATTTAGAATTTATTTGTACAAGTAAATGAACTAACGTACTGAAGTAATAACAGTAATGTTAACTTAATGAGCAATATTCTTCCTGGTAGGGCAAACCTACATAGTATTTAGAATTTATTTGTACAAGTAAATAAACTAACGCACTGAACTAATATAACTAATATATAATATATATGATAATAACTAATATTAACTTAATCAGTAATATTCTTCCAGTTATAGCAAACCTACATGGTATATAGAATTTATTTGTACAAGTAAATAAACTAGAACACTGAACTAATAAAACTAATGTTAACTTAATCAGCGAAATTCTTCCAGTTAGAGAAAACCTACATAGCATATAGATTTTATTTGAACAAGTAAATGAAGTAATGCACTAAACTAATAAAACTACTGTTAATTTATTCAGCAATATTCTTCCAGTTCGAGCAAACCTATACATAGTATATAGAATTAATTTGTACAATAAATAAGCCAGCACACTGAACTAATAAAACTAATGTTAACATGATCAGCAATATTCTTCCAGTTAGAGCAAACCTATATAATATGTACAATTTTTTGTTCAAGTAAAATTAACACACTGAACCAATAACTGAATAAAGCTAATGTTAACTTAATCAGCACAATTCTTCCAGTTAGAGCAAACCTACATAGTATATAGAATTTATTTGTGCAAGTAAATAAACTAACGCACTGAACTAATAACACTAATGTTAACTTAATCAGTTATATTCTTCCAGTTTGAGCAAACCTATATAGTGATCAGCACTATTCTTCCAGTTACAGCAAACCTACATATTATATAGAACTTATTTGTACCAGTAAATAAAGTAACACACTGAACTAATAAAACTAAGGTTAACTTAATCAGCAATATTCTTCCAGTTAGAGCAAACCTATATAGTGATCAGCACTATTCTTTCAGTTACAGGAAACCTACATATTATATAGAACTTATTTGTACCAGTAAATAAACTAACACACTGAACTAATAAAACTAAGGTTAACTCAATCAGCAATATTCTTCCAGTTAGAGCAAACCTATATAATATGTACAATTTTGTGTTCAAGTAAATAAATTAACACACTGAAGAAATCACTGAATAAAGCTAATTCTAACTTAATCAGCACATTTCTTCCAGTTAGAGCAAACCTACATAGTATATAGAATTTATTTGTACAAGTAAATAAACTAACGCACTGAACTAATAACACTAATGTTAACATAATCAGCAATATTCTTCCAGTTAGAGCAAACCTATATAATATGTACAATTTTGTGTTCAAGTAAATAAATTAACACACTGAACCAATAACTGAATAAAGCTAATTTTAACTTAATCAGCACAATTCTTCCAGTTAGTGCAAACCTACATAGTATATAGAATTTATTGTACAAGTAAATAAACTAACGCTCTGAACTAATAACACTAATGTTAACTTAATTAGCAATATTCTTCCAGTTAGAGCAAACCTACATATCATATAGATTTTATTTGAAGAAGTAAATAAAGTAATGCACTCAACTAATAATTTTGTTAATATTATTATTATTATTAATATTATTATTATTATTAATAAAACTACTGTTAACTTATTCAGCAATATTCTTCCAGTTGGAGCAAACCTATACATAGTATATAGAATTAAAGGGCCACTGTATGGGATTCGGCTTTTAGGGGATTTCCAAGATTTTTCTCCCGACGCTTCTATTTATAGAACAAAACGTCAGATGACGTTTTTTGCCTAGGATCTCTGCCGAGCCGACCTGGGCTGATCTGACAATTGGCTCGACAATGATCCTGGGACAAAAACGTAATCTGACGTTTTGTTCTATAAATAGAAGCGTCGGGAGAAAAATCTTGGAAATCCCCTAAAAGCCGAATCCCATACAGTGGCCCTTTAATTTGTACAATGAATAAGCCAGCACCCTGAACTAATAAAAATAATGTTAATATGATCAACGATATTCTTCCAGTTAGGGTAAACCTATATAATATGTACAATTTTGTGTTCAAGTAAATAAATTAACACACTGAACCAATAACTGAATAAAGCTAATGTGAACTTAATCAGCACAATTCTTCCAGTTAGAGCGAACCTACATAGTATATAGAATTTATTTGTACAAGTAAATAAACTAACGCACTGAACTAATAAAACTAAGGTTAACTTAATCAGCAATATTCTTCCAGTTAGAGCAAACCTACATATTATATAGAACTTATCTGTACCAGTAAATAAACTAACGCACTGAACTTATAAAACTAAGGTTAACTTAATCAGCAATATTCTTCCAGTTAAGCAAAGCTACGTAATACGTAGAATTTATTTGCACTTGTAAATGAACTAACGCACTGAAGTAATAACAGTAATGTTAACTTAATGAGCAATATTCTTCCAGACAGGGCAGACCTACATAGTATATAGAATTTATTTGTACAAGTAAATAAACTAACGCACTGAACTAATATAACTAATGTTAACTTAATCAGTAATATTCTTCCAGTTATAGCAAACCTACATGGTATATAGAATTTATTTGTACAAGTAAATAAACCAGCACACTGAACTAATAAAACTAATGTTAACTTAATCAGCAAAATTCTTCCAGTTAGAGCAAACCTACATAGCATATAGAATTTATTTGAAGAAGTAAATAAAGTAATGCACTAAACTAATAAAACTACTGTTAACTTATTCAGCAATATTCTTCCAGTTGGAGCAAACCTAAACATAGTATATAGAATTAATTTGTACAATAAATAAGCCAGCACACTGAACTAATAAAACTAATGTTAACATGATCAGCAATATTCTTCCAGTTAGAGCAAACCTATATAATATGTACAATTTTGTGTTCAAGTAAATAAATTAAAACACTGAACCAATGACTGAATAACGCTAATGTTAACTTAATCAGCACTATTCTTCCAGTTAGAGCAAACCTACATAGTATATAGAATTTATTTGTACAAGTAAATAAACTAACTCATTGAACTAATAACACTAATGTTAACTTAATTAGCAATATTCTTCCAGTTAGAGAAAACCTATATCATGTATATAGTGATCAGCACTATTCTACCATTTACAGCAAACCTACATATTATATAGAACTTATTTGTACCAGTAAATAAACTAGTGCACTGAACTGATAAAACTAAGGTTATCATGATCAGCAATATTGTTCCAGTTAGAGCAAACCTATATAATATGTACAATTATTTTGTTCAAGTAAATAAATTAACACACTGAACCAATAAAGCTGATGTTAACTTAATCAGCACTATTCTTCCATTTAGAGCAAACCTACATAGTATATAGAATTTATTTGTACAAGTAAATAAACTAATGCACTGAATTAATAAAACTCATGTTAACATGATCAGCAATATTCTTCCAGTTTGAGCAAACCTATATAGTATATAAAATTTTCTGTACAAGTAAATAAACTAACACACTGAAGTAGTAAAACTAATGTTGACTTCATCAGCAATATTCTTCCACTTGGAGCAAATCTACATAGTATGTACAATTAATTTGTACAAGTAAATAAACTAACACACTGAACTCATAAAACTAATGTTAAAGTGATATTGGCAGAAAGTTATGGACTTTGCCATACCTTTCTGATCGAAGGAAAAAACAGACAGTTTTATATCTGCACTTGTATGGCCAAAGAGATGCCCATTTGTAATTGATTTCATTGCGAGTTTCTGGTGGAGACAGTTTGGGCTGATCATGAATTCCAATGATGATTGCATTTCTGATTCTTCTGATGTTATACTAGGCAACAAAGTTCCTTTGATTGTCTTTAAAGTTCAGATCATGGATTACAAAATGGAACTGTTTGTAACACATGTACATGTATGGTTACATTTCTCAATCATTGAAAACTTCATTTCAACATGCAACTTCGAATAAGTGGAGGGACAGTCCAAAAAAGAAACACATATCGAAGCACACTTTCAACACTGAGATACATGTATATCTATTGCATTCTGATGACCTCTGTGAATGGAAAGTACTGCAAAAGATATGATAATGATATTGGGAGTTCCCACCAAGACAGAACTGTCTGAATGTAGATACTGTAAAAAGACTAATTTTGGCAGCTATTACATTTGGCGGTTGTGTGCCCCATGTTATTTGGCGGATATTTAATATGGCGGTTTCAAAACCATATATATTTCTTAACATGTGTCTACTTAATTTGGCGGACGATTTAATTTCGCGGTTTTTCCTCTACTGCCAAATCCGCCAAATAAATCGTCCGCCAATATTATTCGTTTTACAGTATTAATTCCTTGACAGAGAAACAGACCCCACGGATGAAAGTTATTTTTCTGAAAAACAGACCCCATGGATGAAAATTATTGTCCTATAGTAAACATGATGCAGAATCACAATTTGGCCATCTGACATGTACATGTATACTGTACCCTTCTCAATATTATCATCATTGTCTTTGAAAATCCACCTGAAGTGCCCTTGTCCTCCACGCCACCAGTGCAACACTGATGTCCTGCATTCTATATCATCTGTGCATGTTTCCCCCCCACCCCCCTCCCCCTTTCCCCTCCCCCTCACCCTAGCTCACCCTCTGGGCCCATGTCTGATGTCACTGTTTGTATAAACCCCATTGTCTTTTGTCTCAGGCTTATCAGCCAAGTCATCTGTGACAGCAGTATCCACTAATTGCATATGACTTGTGACTAAAATCTTCTATGATGTTTATATCTAAAGCACAATCAGTGCCAATGTTAGGGTCATTATCATGTGGTGAGATATTGGTTTGAATTGCATGACATTGTTTGATGTTCCTGATATCAAAGGTCCACAAGGAAAACAATAGTTGCTTCTAACCGGATCCCATGCATTTTGAATATGTACACAGAGATAACATTTATTTCTCATCAAATATTCATTTGATTTCAGACAATACGTCTTAATGCATCAGGGATTGTGCAGTGTTCACCACTTATAGCGTGTTTTTCATGTGGCACTATATCATCTATCTCACGGACAGTCACTTGCTCATCACTTGGGGAAGAGAAATCCTGCTGTGTGGCGCTTTTTGCCCATCACTTGCTGAAGGAATATATTGCTATGTTGCGCTATAATGTTTTATCTGACGAACTGTCGCTTGCTCATCACTTGGCGAAGGGAATTATTGCTATGCGGCGCTCTAACATCTATCTGACGGACCGTCACTTGCCGGTCACTTGGGGAAGGGAATTATTGCTATGCGGCGCTATAACATCCATGTGACGAACCGTCGCTTGCCCGTCACTTGGGGCAGGGAAATATTGCTATGCGGCGCTATAACGTCTATCTGACGGACCGTCGCTTGCCCGTCACTTGGGGCAGGGAAATGTTGCTATGTGGCGCTATAATGTCCATGTGACAGACCGTCACTTGCCCGTCACTTGGAGAAAGGTGAATATTGCTATGTGGCGCTATAACGTACATCTGACGGAGAAATTGTTTATGTGGCGCTACAAGGACTATCTGACGGTCACTTGCTCGTCACATGGAGGTAGAGAAATGTTCTTATGTGGCGCTACAAGGGCTATCTGACGGACCGTTGCTTGCTCGTCACTTGGGGAAAGGGAAATATGGTCACTTGGAGAAAGGGTAATTTTGCTATGTGGCGCTCCAAGGCCTATCTGACGGTCACTTGCCCGTCACTTGAAGACAGAGAAATATTCTTATGTGGCGCTACAAGGGCTATCTGACGGACCGTCGCTTGCTCGTCGCTTGGGGAAAGGGAAATATGGCTATGTGGCGCTCCAAGGCCTATCTGACGGTCACTCGCCCGTCACTTTGAGACAGAGAAATATTCTTATGTGGCGCTACAAGGGCTAACCGACGGACCGTCGCTTGGTCGTCACTTGGAGAAAGGGAAAAATTCTTATGTGGCGCTATAACGTCTATCTGACGGACCGTCGCTTGCCCGTCACTTGGGGAATGGGTAATTTTGCTATGTGGCGCTCCAAGGCCTATCTGACGGTCACTTGCCCGTCACTGAGAGACAGAGAAATATTCTTATGTGGCGCTACAAGGGCTATCTGACGGACCGTCGCTTGCTCGTCGCTTGGGGAAAGGGAAATATGGCTATGTGGCCCTCCAAGGCCTATCTGACGGACACTTGCCCGTCGCGTGCCCGTCACTTGGAGAAAGAGAAAATTTCTTATGTGGCGCTACAAGGGCTATCTGACGGACCGTCACTTGCCCGTCACTTGGAGAAAGGGAAAAATTCTTATGTGGCGCTATAACGTCCATGTGACGGACCGTCACTTGGCCGTCACTTGGAGATAAAAAAAATTCTCATGTGGCGCTACAACGGCTATCTGACGGACCGTCACTTGCCCGTCACTTGGAGAAAGGGAAATGTTCTTATGTGGCGCTACAAGGTCTATCTGACGGACCGTCGCTTGCTCGTCACATGGGGAGAGTCATAGCTATGTGGCGCTATAAGGTCTATCTGACGGATCGTCGCATGGGCGTCACATACAATTCCAAGAAAGTGGATGAGGAGAAATAAAAATTTCGCGGGTTCTTACCATGAAAGGATAACCCAATGTTCTGCAGCGTGTTTATGGCTGAGTGTATTTGTGTACAAATGTATATAGAAATCTTCAATATATTCTTCTTGCTACTTGAAGATGCTAATGTCTCGAAATAGTTAAAAAATAGTCCATGACGAAAACTGCAGAAAATGAGAATGCCACTTGTATTGTTATGATAATTGAATAGATGTATAATAATTATTGGACCCAATTGTGTTTGAAGGTATATACTAGTTTTGTGATTTTACTCCTTCGAACTTTACTGAAAATACTTGGTTGCAGCAAGTGTTGAGTGCCATTGCCAGTTGTCCGTCTGCCAAACCTCAGCTCAAACAACTTCTCCAGCGAATTCAGGACTGTCCCAACATACCACGCAAACAGGCCAAGTTTGAGGTTCGTAGTTCATAGTTGAGCTGATGTCTTTGGAGTTTGGATATAACCTTTGTGAAGTGTGATTGTCCTATGCTGGGTGACGTGTCTTCTGCATTCTGGCATCATGTTAATGCACGTGTACTTAAAAATAATCAGAAATGGAGTGGAAACTTTTTATGTGAACACAACAGTGTGAAAATGCATTTGGTGAGCACAGAAGCACTAGTCATTAGGGGTGATGGCTCTGCATATATCTTAAAATGTAACCATTGAAATTAATATATCTGAAAATTCACAATCCTTTGCAGAATTTTGTGAAAAACAGCATGCGCGTACGAGAGTCATACCTAATCACTGAAGCATGGAACATCATCAGTGCTGCTGCAAACAAGGTCAGACTCTAGGGTTCTGCCTGCATCATAGTGCCTTTTCTGGAATTCAGTGTAGTGATACTTGCTATAAACAGACCCATCATACGGATTTTGAGAACTAAGTGTCATTTATTTTTACCCGTTGAAGAACTCCGAGCAGTCAGCTGCCAGTCCCGAGCAGAACGGTACATCGCACGAGACTACAGATGCACAGACAGACGGCAAAGAAACGAGTGAAACCAATGGTGAGGAGAGGAAACTCAGCAAACGCCAGCGCAAGGAGGAGCGACAGAAAAAACAACAGAAACCGGACAAGAAACGCCGGAAAGCCGAGGTATCCGAGGCTGGGGAGGGGGACAACGAACAGAAGTCAAACAAACACAAGAGCGGAAAAAAGAGAAGTCGAGAAGAAGAGCAGGATGATGAAACTGAAAAAGTGATGTTAGAAGAAGAGCCAAAGAGGAAGAAAAAGAAGAAGAAGCAGAAAACTGATGAAGAAGAAGTAGAAAGTAAGAAATGTCCATGTGTGTAACTTACTGGTACTCGATGCTGTATTGTAATTCCTGGGTAATAAATTAACATGTCTGCAAAGTTTTATTCTGAGATATGGGCACAGGGTTTTAATATTTTTTCATTTCGAACATTTTCCGTTACGAGAATTAACCATCTAAAACTGATGGCATAACTTGAAATGTGCTGTAGCCATGGAACTAGTCAAGTTTACAGATCACATGTATATTTGACTGTCAGCAGTAGAGGCCGAGCCGTCAGAAGGGACAGATGCCAGACTGACCTTGGAGCCGCGAGAGAAGTTCGACTGGGAGCAGGCAATCCTTGAGATCCTTCAGAAGTCCAGTGATCATGAGATCTCGCTCAAAAAGATGAAAAAGAAGGTTAGAATTTCTTGTTCATGTTCTGATTTGTTCTAAGCACCTTGAGGCAGTGGTAGGCATTAGTAATCAGAGTGCTTTGGTGATTTATTATTTTGAGCAAAAAACATTGAAGATTTAGACAGTAGAATAAGAATGTTTGTCTTTTGAGACATCACACCCAAATGATTATAAAAAAACACGATGAAGGATAAATAGCATGTAATTTGGAAGAATTTAATAGCTTCAATAGCAAACATGGACATGATAAAATGATATTTCCCAAAAAATAAAGATTATTTTTTAGTCTGTGTAATTAACCATGATTCTGTCTGGTTTTGTTCAGGTCCTGGCAGAGTTTCACTCGTGCGGAGGTGATGGCAAGACTTATACAGACGACAAACTGATGTCTCGACTCACAAAGCACATTTTTCGCAATCCACGCCTGAAAGTACGCAAGGAACGCGTGAAACTGTTACCCTGACCTCCCTCATATCTGCATCATTGCGCTATTATTTCATACTTGTATGTGTACATTGGTGTAAATGCGCATCAAACATTGTGTGAGTGATGTTGGATACACATAGTTGTGTTGTTGAAACATTGGAACCAGTGCAGGTATTTTTTTTAAAAAAAAATTTTCTGAAATCAGTGAAGAAATTTTTATGTTATATATTGATTATGTTGGCCCGGTTGTTATTATTGAATGGAGAGCGTTTAAGTCTATGCAGTTTGTAAACACAGTTTTTTTCTGCAGAAGCGCCAGTACTACTTTTATTGATGTATGCAATACAAATGATGCTGTGCATATAAGTAGTTTGATATGTGAATTTCAATTTCAGTTATAGCTGTGAATGCATGAGAAAGATCTTGGTCTGTATCAAATTGTTGTTGTGTTTGATCAGCATTTTATATTCCAACGTCTTTTTCTTTGGGTGAGCAAGTTATATTATTGCTGATTACTATAGGTTTAGTTTCATCATGTGATTTTCAACTTCATGAGTGATTGCAGAAGCCCATGAGCAATGAGCGTGTGATGATAGGAACATATAGATGTCAATAAATAGATGACAAACGTTAGTTTGTGCCTCTTGAATATGTTTGTTTCAGACAAATAACCTAAAGTCTGATGATTTTTTCCAATAAATGCATCACAGTGTAGCCTGAAGCCTCATGTTGCAAAACGTGAAACTTCAGATTACAATGTGAAGCCTCGTGTTGCAAAAAGTGAAACCCCAGATTACAATGTGAAGCCTCAAGCTGAAAAACATGAAACTTTAGACTAAAATGTGAAGCCTCGTTTTGCAAAAAGTGAGAATTTCAGATTACAATGTGAAGCCACGAGTTTCAAAACGTGAAATTTCAGCTTACAATGGGAAGCCTCAGGCAGCAAAAAGTGAAACTTAAGACTAAAATATGAAGCCTCGTTTTGCAAAAAGTGAGAATTTTAGATTACAATGTGAAGCCTCGGGTAGCAAAACGTGAAACTTCAGATTACAATGTGAGGCCTAGGGTTGCAAAACGTGAATTTTCAGATAAATATGTGAAGCCTCGGCAGCAAAAAGTCAAACCTGAGACTAAAATGTGAGGCCTCGTTCTGGAAAAACTGAGAATTTCAGATTACAATGTTAAGTCTCAGGTTGCAAACCGTGAAACTTCAGGTTACAATGTGGAGCCTCGGTTTGTGAAAAGTGAAACCAGATTACAATGGGAAGCCTCAGGCAGCAAAAAGTGAAACTTCAGACTAACATGTGAACCCTCATTTTGCAAAAGTGAGAATTTCAGATTACGATGTGAAGTCTTCAGTTGCAATATGTGAAAATTCAGATTATAATGTGTAGCCTCGTGTTGCAAAACGTGAAACTTCAGATTACAATGTGAAGCACCGGGTTGCAAAAAGTGAAACTTCAGATTACAATGTGAAGCCTCGGCAGCAAAAAGTGAAACTTCAGACTGAAATGTGAAGCCTCGTTTCGCAAAAAATAAGAATTTCAGATTACAATGTGAAGTATTGGGTTGCAAAACGTGAAACTTCAGATTACAATGTGAAGCCTCGGCAGCAAAAAGTGGAACTTCAGACTGAAATGTGAAGCCTCGTTTCGCAAAAAATAAGAATTTCAGATTACAATGTGAAGTATTGGGTTGCAAAACGTGAAACTTCAGATTACAATGTGAAGCCTCGGCAGCAAAAAGTGAAACTTCAGACTAAAATGTGAAGCCTCGTTTTGCAAAAATTGAGAATTTCAGATTACAATGTGAAGTATTAGGTTGCAAAACGTGAAAAAATAAGAATTTCAGATTACAACATGAAGCCTCGGGTTTCGAAATGTGAAACTTCAGATTACAATGTGAAGCCTCGGCAGCAAAAAGTGCAACACGTTGCAAAACACATATTATAATGTGAAGCACCGGGTTGCAAAAAGTGAAACTTCAGATTACAATGTGAAGCCTCGGCAGCAAAAAGTGAAACTTCAGACTGAAATGTGAAGCCTCGTTTCGCAAAAAATAAGAATTTCAGATTACAATGTGAAGTATTGGGTTGCAAAACGTGAAACTTCAGATTACAATGTGAAGCCTCGGCAGCAAAAAGTGAAACTTCAGACTAAAATGTGAAGCCTCGTTTTGCAAAAATTGAGAATTTCAGATTACAATGTGAAGTATTGGGTTGCAAAACGTGAAAAAATAAGAATTTCAGATTACAACATGAAGCCTCGGGTTTCGAAATGTGAAACTTCAGATTACAATGTGAAGCCTCGGCAGCAAAAAGTGCAACACGTTGCAAAACACATATTATAATGTGAAGCACCGGGTTGCAAAAAGTGAAACTTCAGATTACAATGTGAAGCCTCGGCAGCAAAAAGTGAAACTTCAGACTGAAATGTGAAGCCTCGTTTCGCAAAAAATAAGAATTTCAGATTACAATGTGAAGTATTGGGTTGCAAAACGTGAAACTTCAGATTACAATGTGAAGCCTCGGCAGCAAAAAGTGAAACTTCAGACTAAAATGTGAAGCCTCGTTTTGCAAAAATTGAGAATTTCAGATTACAATGTGAAGTATTGGGTTGCAAAACGTGAAAAAATAAGAATTTCAGATTACAACATGAAGCCTCGGGTTTCGAAATGTGAAACTTCAGATTACAATGTGAAGCCTCGGCAGCAAAAAGTGCAACACATTGCAAAACACATATTATAATGTGAAGCACCGGGTTGCAAAAAGTGAAACTTCAGATTACAATGTGAAGCCTCGGCAGCAAAAAGTGAAACTTCAGACTGAAATGTGAAGCCTCGTTTCGCAAAAAATAAGAATTTCAGATTACAATGTGAAGTATTGGGTTGCAAAACGTGAAACTTCAGATTACAATGTGAAGCCTCGGCAGCAAAAAGTGAAACTTCAGACTAAAATGTGAAGCCTCGTTTTGCAAAAATTGAGAATTTCAGATTACAATGTGAAGTCTTGGGTTGCAAAAGGTGAAACCTTAGATTACAGTGTGAAGCCTCGAGTTACAAAGTGTGAACTTCAGACTACAATGTGACTGCTCGGCAGCAAAAAGTGAAACTTCAGACTGAAACATGAAGCCTCATTGTTCAAAAAGTGAGAATTTCATATTATGATGTGAGGTATTGGGTTGCAAAACTTGAAACTTCAGATTACAATGTGAAGCCTCGGATTGCAAAAAGTGAAACTTCAGATTACAGTGGGAGGCCTCGGCAGCAAAATGTGAAACTTCTCACCAAACCATGAAGCCTCGTTTTGCAAAAAGTGAGAATTTCATATTACAATGTGAAGTATTGGGTTGCAAAACGTGAAACTTCAGATTACAACATGAAGCCTCGGGTTGTAAAAAGTGAAACTTCAGATTACAATGGGAAGCCCCGGCAGCAAAAAGTGAAACCTCAGACTAAAATGTGAAGCCTCGTTTTGTAAAAAGTAAGGATTTCATAACTTCATATCACAATGTGAAGCCTCGGCAGCAAAAAGTGAAACATCAGATTACAACGGGAAGCCTCGGGTTTCGAAATGTGAAACTTCAGATTACAATGGGAAGCCTCGGCAGCAAAAAGTGAAACCTCAGATTAAAATATGAAGCCTCGTTTTGCAAAAAAATGAGAATTCCATATTATAATGTGAAGTATCGGGTTGCAAAACGTGAAACTTCAGATTACAATGGGAAGCCTCGGGTTGCAATAAGTGAAACTTCAGATTACAATGGGAAGCCTCGGCAGCAAAATGTGAAACTTCTGACATATAAATGAAGCCTCGTTTTGCGAAAAAAGGGAGAATTTCATATTACAATGTGAAGTATTGGGTTGCAAAACGTGAAACTTCAGATTACAATGTGAAACCTCGGGTTGCAAAAAGTGAATCTTCAGATTACAATGGGAAGCCTCAGGCAGCAAAAAGTGAACCGTCGGACTAAAATGTGAAGCCTCATTTTGCAAAAAGTGAGAATTTCATATTACAATGTGAAGTATTGCGTTGCAAAACGTGAAACTTCAGATTACAATGTGAAGCCTCGGGTTGCAATAGTGAAATTTCAGATTACACTGGGAAGCCTTGGCAACAAAAAGTGAAACTTCAGACTGAAACATGAAGCCTCGTTTTGCAAAAAGCGAGAATTTCATATTACAATGTGAATGGTCGCAAAACGTGAAACTTCCGATTACAATGGGAAGCCTCCGGTTGCGAAAAGTGAAACTTCCGATTACAATGGGAAGCCTCGGCAGCAAAGAGTGAAACTTCCGACTAAAATATGAAGCCTCATTTTGCAAAAAGTGAGAATTTAATATTACAATGTGAAATACGTGAAACTTCAGATTACAATGGGAAGCCTCGGTAGGAAAAAGTGAACCGTTAGACTGAAATGTGAAGCCTCGGGTTGCAAAAGGTGAAACTTCAGATTATGATGTGAAGTATTGGGTTGCACAACGTGAAATTTCAGATTACTATGTGAAGCCTCGGGTTGCAAAAAGTGAAACTTCAGATTACAATGGGAAGTCTCGGCAGCAAAAAGTGAAACTACCGACTAAAATATGAAGCCTCGTTTTGCAAAAAGTGAACATTTCATATTACAATGTGAAGTATTGGGTTGCAAAACGTGAAACTTCAGATTACAGTCTGAAGCCTCGGCAGAAAAAAGTGAACCGTCAGACTAAAATGTGAAGCCTCGGGTTGCAAAAGGTGAAACTTCAGATTATGATGTGAAGTCTTGGGTTGCAAAGCGTGAGACTTCAGATTACAATGTGAAGTCTCAGATTGGTAGGCAGAGTTCATCCCATAATCCCATTCATCAACATTATATTCCGAAAAAATGTTCATACCCTCTGAAGGATAGGGCCTATCATATTCAAAATAACAATTTCATCAAAACATCATTTCATCAAGACGAATAACTGTTCGATTGTTTTTTTCCCAAATCGTCGAGCTATTTCCCAATACTGTGTGTTGACTCTCTTGATCCATATAAACAAACTGAAATTTAATTGATAGCCTCACGCAAATCGACCGATTTGTGTAAGATACGAGCACAGACTGCAAACGGCCCTGCATTACATGAAAATAATATTCCAAGATTTCTCGGGACCCAGACAACGTGTACACGTTGGGACAACGTTGTCATGAAGTCGGCAGGGCCGCCGTTGGCCTAACAATGTTGGTCAAGAAAAACAAAGTACCACACTCCGTTCACAACGAGAAAGTCTAACCAACGTTGGGCCAACGTGCTTCTGCCGATGTTGAATCAAGCCTATTCGACAAACGCTTGACCAACGTTGGGCCAACGTCGCTAAATGACCAATTGGTCGCCATGTTGGATTTGATAGTTTGATAATTAGCATTTTTCATAATTGGTGGGGGGGGGGGGGGGACTAGGCAGAATGGAAAATCAGCAATGAATCCACAATTTGTTGAAAGTTCGTGTCTTAATTCACGGAAGAAATGCGTGATCATTTCTTGATTTATAATAATTTTGCACATTTTTTTTTTAGCCAACTTTGGACCGATGAGCAACGTGGGATCAGTCGTTATGTTGTTGATGACGTTGGAACAACATAACACATATACACATTATTTGAGCGTCGGTCCAACGATAGATCTTGGTTTCCGAGTGGCAACGTTGGGCTAAAACATTGGGCTCATGAGCAAAAAGACGTGGGCTCAACGTCAGATGATGACGTTGGACCAACATAACACAGGGGCTGGTTTGACGTTGGCCCAACGTATACATGTTGTCTGCGCGCAGGACATCCAATAACCATGCTTCGCACAAGGAATAGGCCTACCCCTTCCAAGGCTCCCCACACACGACACTAATCCTATTATTCCATTGGTCACACAACTGGATCGTAGTATGCTAATGAGTTTCGTAGTAAATATTACGTCACACATCCACTCATCACTGGACAAACTTCTGTGCAGCTGACGGAGTCGGGTTCCTTGAGATCACTCGATCACCGGTTGAAACTCTAAATACTCGCAATACTGTGTGATTATTAGATATGTGGCTGATAAGTGACACTGCGAAAAAATAACTTACTTATTTTTCGGAGTAATCTTGAATTGATCATAGTGGACATAATTTCCGCGTAAATATTATTATTTACGCGTAAATAACGTTATTTCCGCGTAAAAAACTTTATTTACATGGAAAAACGTTACTTATGTGTAAATAACTTTATTTATGCATAAATAACTTTATTTATGTGGAAATAATTTTATTAACGTAGAAATAACATTATTTACGCGTAAATTATGTTGATTATGTATCAGTCAGAATTACTTTGAGAAATAAATAACCTTTTTTTTACAATGTCACTCATCAGCCACTGTATATGAATACCTTATAACAGATCTCTCGTTATGTATTTCTGCTCATAATAACTGACGTAAATATTTTTGCAGGAAAAGTGTTGTTATTTCCGAAACCACTATTTTCAGAACAAATGCTGCCGTGTATAGGGAAGCTTATTAGGGACATTCACTTTTTTTTTAGGTTACTCCTCATATATACCCCTGTGATTTGTATAAGTTTCGTTGCCCGTGAATTTGACCTTTGACCTCATTTTCAAGGTCACAGGACAAAATTGTTAATATTTCGCTTATTATCGACTTTACAGCTTAGGAATCAATTATAAACATATAGGAAATTATATATACAGAATATTTTCATGACCTTGAATTTGACCTTTGACCAAAATTTCAAGGTCACAGGACAAAATGACTAATATCTCATTTGTTATCGATTTTACAGCTTAGGAATCCATTGTGAACATATAGAAAATGATATGTGCTGAATATTGCCATGACCTTGAATTCGACTTTTGGCCTCATTTCCAAGGTCAAAGGACAAAATGGCCAATATATTGCTTCTCTGTTGACTTTTTGATTGGGAACCAATTGTGAACATATATAGGAAATGATATACACTGAATATTTGATGACCTTGAATTTAATCTTGACCTTATTTTCAAGGTCAGAGCACAAAATGGCTGATATCTCACTTAATATCAACTTTACAGCTTAGGAATCCATAGAGAACATATAGGAAATGATATATGCTGAATATTTTGGTGACCTTGAGTTCGACCTTTGACCTCATTTTTAAGGTCAGAGAACAAAATGGCTGATATCTCGCTTGTTATCGACTTTACAGCTTAGGAATCAACTGCGAACAGGAAATGATATATGCTGAATATTCTCATGACCTTGAACTTGATTTTTGACGTCATTTTCAAGGTCAGATCACAAATGGCTAATATCTCATTTATTATCAACTTTACAGCTTAATACGGAGCTGCTGAAAGGACATGGAAGAAATACTTTTTGACATATGGTTCTTGCATTCCCTCGCAATAATATTGCGTTCCCTCGCAATATTATCGCGCTCTATCGCAATCCGGATCGCGTTCCCTCGCGATATTTTTTTTACATATGGTTATTGCGTTCCCTCGCAATAATATTGCAATAGTATTGCGTTCCCTCGCGATCATATTGCGTTCCCTCACATTCTGGACCGCGTTCCCTCGCATTGTGCTGACGCCAATGACTTCTGAGAAGGCTATTCTACAAGATCGCGAGGGAACGTGATCCGGAATGCGAGGGAACGCAATGAGATCGCGAGGGAACGTGATAATATCGCGAGAGAACGCGATAATATCGCGAAGGAACGCGATCCGGATTGTGAGGGAACGCAATAAGATCGCGAGGAACCCGATCCAGAATGCGAGGGAACCCGATAATATTTCGAGGGAACGCAATATTATTGCGGGGGAACGCAATAATATTGCGAGGGAACGCAATAACAATGTGCTAAAAATATTTCTTCCATGTCCTCTCAGAGGCTCCGTAGCTGAAGAATCAATTGTGGTCAAACTCCAAATGATATATGCTGAATATTCTCGTGACCTCGACTTGACCAATGACCTTATTTTCAAGTTTCCTTTGACCTGATTTTCAAGGTGACAGGACAAAATGGCTAATATCTCGCTTATTGATTTCATAGTGTGGGAATCAATGATGGACATATAGGAAATGTTATACGCCAAATATTCTGATGACCTTGAATTTGACCCTTGCCTTCATTCTCAAGGCCACACGACAAAATTGCTAATATCTTTGTGATTATTGAATTATACAGCTTAGCAATCAACTGTTGACATGATATATGCTTAATATTATATATGCTGAATATTCTCTTGATCTTGAATTTAACCATTGACCTGGCTAACATCTAAAATATTAAACATATATTGTTGGTAACCTATCTTTGGCCCTTGGCCTAAATTTATTTATTTATGAATTAACTTTTTTTCTGAAGAATGATTTACTCCTTGGAAAAAACCAGAGAAACTGGAAAAAAGGTATTTAAAACCCGGAATTAAATATTAAAACCTGGAATTAAGTATTTAAAACCTAGAATTAAATTTTCAATCCGGGATATAAATATTATAAACCTGGAGATAAATGTCCAAACCCGGATTTGAATATTCAAATCCTGAATTAAGCATTAAAACCTGGAATTAAATGTTCAAACCGGAAAACAAATATTCAAACCTGTCCAAACCCGGAATTTTGATTTTGTATGACCTTTGGTTCTCACACTTGGTTCATCAATGTAGAGTTTTGGATTCAAAGAGTGAGGAAGTTTTTGCTTTGGGTCCTGTATGTACATGTTCATGTGCCTTTTATAGGAATACAATTTCAGAATTGCAAGTCGAAACTATTTTTTGGTGGTTGTTGAAGAAAAAACACCTCGCAATGTATTTTGCAATGATGCTAGATTTACATTTATTTGTCTTACATCGCGTTTTTACAAGCTTGTAGCTCATGAAAATAGTGAGTGAAATATTTTGCTTTTTCCCCGCCGCATTTTTATCCCGTGCAACAAATTCAAAGGAGATAATACATGTAATCCCCACTCTTTTTAGGGCATGGGGGGTGCATCCTCTCCATACCCTCATTGGTACCACTTTGCGATGGGACCAACTCCAGTTCTGAGAGTTGGTCCTAGCCACATGCTTATATAAACAATCGGGTTTCATGGGTCTTTTTTCGTGTGATTCCGAGACAGTAGTCTGTAGGTAACATGTCATACACCAGAATTATCTTTGTGCGGATGCCGTAGCCTATCGATTTTTGTGGAGGTTGCTACTCCCTGCATGGATCCGCCGCTGGATAGGCCTAAATCTGATCTCTTTCGGAAATGAGCCACCAGCTGCAAATCATTGCACGTTTAACCCATATATGGGCAAATATATAGGCCTATAACCATACTGCAATGTTTTTATTTTCTCATAGAGCTCACATGCGTGCACCGGTCGATGAAAGTAGACCAGACGCCATAGTAAACGCGACTAAAAATACAGTCTGCTGAATATTAATGTCGGAAAACCCAGTGGTTATACCCACGAAGGCTACAGCTAGTCGAAACAAGGCTTGCTAGCCTTGTTTACACATGGAGCGTTTGCCTAGATGGTTGTGGGACACTGAAACAAGGATTTATCTATGCTGTAGCCTAGTATGGTTATGAGGCTCGAAATTCCCCGATAATTTTTTATTTGTCAAACGTGGTACTCGACGGGGCTAGTATTGGACGTGAGCCTACTGCCTGTTTTAAACATACATAATTGAGTCTTATCAGTAGGCCTATCACTATGCATACACCCTCAAAAGTTGTGATGTGTCATAAGAAAAAAATCAATGTATGCCAAACGGTGATAACTCTCCGAAGAACCAACACACAACTTGCGTCAACCGATCGGTGAATCATGCCAGAAATATGCTGCATCAGAGGAACAAGCAGAATATGTGCACGATATGACCGCGATCGATGACGCAGGTAAAGTAAACAATGACTGGCTCGTGTTATCAACATGTTTGCGATATCAAAAAGATAATTTTAATAGACTAGTATGTCAGAATGTCGTATGAAAATTGGTAATGCAATATTTTTTTTCTATAATGCCACATGTAACATATATTATTTTATTACATTGCAAATACAGTAATTTTTTTCACGAGACAGATATGCAGTGACTGAATTATTTTATATGAGAATGAAAATAGATATAGCATATAATTATCAAAACACATAACTATGATGCATATTCATCGTCTTATGTAATTATACTAAGGGAAAAACATTGTAATTTTTAACTCATTCCTTTGGTCTCCTTTAAAGTGTAACAATCTATGGAATGTGCATATTTGCGGGATACAGTATGGTTCCTTTATTGCACGTCATATTTCGTGCGAAATATTTAGTCTGCCCATTGCAGCTACACATAAACATGTATAATATTTTGCACACCATATTTCGTGCGAAATATGTGATGCATCTATTGCAACCACACATAAAAATGTAAATTATTTCGTACGCTGGTACCAGTAATGTTATTCTGAATATGTTTTGTTATATTTAAACGATTGGCGACGTGCCAAAAATAGTTTGTAAATAATTGTGAATAAAATAAATATTATTTGTAAAAGAAAAAATAAATAGATACCGGTAATTGTAAATAAAAAATAATTGCAAATAAGAAATCGATCAAGTCAAATCAAGAAGAGCAGTGAACAAAATGATCTAAACAGTTATTTATTTGATGACAAAGTGTTAATTGCATTTGTTATTTAAAATACTGGTATATTGTCAAATAAATGTATACATGTAGATCCGCGAATTAATGCATTTTGATTTTCAAAAAAAAGACTTTCATCTCCGATCGAAGGTTATTCATTATGTCGTGAAGAAAGCCGCTCCAACACATGTTATGTAACGCTCTGTTCATGACATTTATGTAAGGTGCTGTACAAAACAATAAACATTATACATCACAAAATATGGTAGTTAAAATTTAAATTACCCATTACGAAGGTAAATGAGATTTAGAATACTTGGCGGATTCACAATATATTAATCAAATAATTCAATATGTGAGACAAAACTGAGAAACATGTAATAAACGAAAACACTATGTTGAATTGTGATCGAAAAGTTAATATGATCATGGTACAGACTGATCAACTTTTCAATGATGAGCTGTGGGGAAATTAGATATTGACTGTTCCGTGATCACCCAATTAATCGGAACTGTTTGTCTGTTAACGATCCATTGATATTATACATGCAGTTGCGTTGTGATTTTATTTGCCCTCAGTTTTGTGCATTTTCATATTTATATATTTTGACCAGGTGACAATCGCTGCATATGATGTGTCGACAAAGGGGATATATGACCGTGAAAAACGGCCCATGATATGAGCTAACCCGTATCCGTGATTCAGCAACACTGGATTAATTATTGATTAAAAAAAGCCCTGGACTGGACTGTCAAGATCACCATGGAAACACCCGCAGGTGACTTGCCACGTGAGAGGCCCCACTGTATATATATCGTGCTATCGGATATTCCTGGTGTCGCGTCGCAATCAGGCATTCTTTATAACATCAGAAAGGGCATGTTGCTAGATGAAGACGCTGGAAGTGGCGTTCTATTAACCTCTGATCTCTCAGACACCGTGACAACATTCAATCGCGCAGTGATACCAGGGAATGCCCACCTCGAGCTGCTCGCTAAGGACGTGTTCGTGTTGCTATACCCAGTGACGAAGCCTGAGAATAGATACACTATCTACACGGATAAGGTATGGTTGGACGAGGGAAGAAACCTCAAAGTGGGAGACACGGTCACTATCAGTGGAGTCAAGAACCTGCCCAGTCACGCCACAGCTGTCATCAGGTTCAAGGGACCGATGGAGAATCACATGTTCCCGGGGATCCACTTCGGGGTCGAGTTGTTGCCGGAATATGACGGCTTGGGAAGCAGCAGTGGGTCATTTAGGAAAGTGGAATATTTCAAAACTGGCAAGAATTGTGCGCTATTCGTGACACTTTATCAAATCAGGAAGAAGTTCTCACCAGAAAGCCCGGCTCCTGAGATGAGCGATCCGACTTACTTCAACTTCCGCTCGTCAGGAGCACCAGACAGTGTGCAACTGCACCAGCGAGTGGTGTGGCTGAGCGACAATGGCCCGGAGCGGGGCGTCGTCCGCTGGCTGGGACGACTGCAAGGTCTCGACCCCACTGAGGATCTCTACGCCGGCGTGGCCTTCGACAATGCTATTGGCAAAGGAACTGGGCGGTTTCGAGGCACGCAGCTCTTCAGTAGTGAGCGGGACCACGCATCTCTTGTTCCGGTGGTTGGACTCATCCGGGAGACAGATTTCAATGGGACATCCATCGACCGGAACACTGCTGGTGTGCATGAAGATTCCCCATCACCACTGGGACAAACTCCAGATATCGTCATTTCAGCTTCTCAGGGAGCCCGTGGGGCAAACCCCATACATCCCGGTAACCAGGCGCCAGCGCCAGAGAGCACTCCGCTATCAGCAAGTATCAGCCTGAGGAGTGGAGAGCCACCAAGTGCATCAGTGTCATACAACTTTAAATCCGATTCTTCTATCTCTGCCAAAGGTGTCCAGGGTAGCTTGGGCAGTACGGACGGCCCGCCAGGTGACCTTCACAAGCAGGTGCACGCAGCAAGTCCCAGGGTATCACGAGACACCCCTGGACACCCAGGCGTAGTGCCTCGACGAGAGGATCATATCCAGGCACCGGCCGTCCCTGGGAGAGCTCTTCAGTTAGGAGACTATGTCCAGGTGCCGCTTGTGCCACCCCGGCGAGGTATAGTGCGCTGGTTGAGCTCCCTGGAGCCCAGCAATGAGTCGGACCCTGTGATCACCGGTCTAGAGATGGATGATGAGGACCCAGCTTGTTACACGGACGGGGCTTTCCTCAGGAAGAAGAGATTCGATTGCAAACCGCACAGGGCCTTGTTTATTCACGCTCATATGTGCAAGCTCATCGCCAGCCATCGACAATGAAAAAGACAAGGGACTGAATCATGTCCCACTGTTGAACTACATGTAGGGCTGAACGTGATTTTGCGAAAGAAGCTAAACAAAAATTATAAGAACATTTATTTAAGTTCCTCAGTATTCGAAGGGATTGCAAAATGTACATCAGCCAAAGGAGGTTCTTTTGAAGTTGGATAATTATGCTATAGATTGCATATATATTCAGATAAAAAAATGCAAACCTTTGCATCTATATATGGTCTACAATTAACATCGTACATGTATGATTAACTCGCAGGACTCATTTAACTCGCAGGACTCATGAATGACTTAATAACTCATTTATTATTCAGCATGCAGTTTACGAGTCAATTTATCTATACAATACATATACCAGTGCAAGGAAGGTTACCTCCAAAAAGACCACTTTAACCTTTGAGAATTTAAGTTGGTCTTCGGTCCAGTTCATGGTCACTAAAAAGCGCACAATACTCACTACGATTCGTTTTTTATTCAAAGAGCCGAATTTACATATTTCACATTGGATAAGATTTCGACATTCAACTCAAGGTCATTGAGGCAAGTTCGAGGTCAGCAAAAGATGCATTATACACATGTACATGTATATGACTTCCTGTGTGCGCTAAAATACGAATCTAAGCTCAATCTGCAAGCGTTTCGTTTAATTTACACATTTCATATTGGATTGTCAAGATCGTCGGAGGTCAAGTTACAGGTCACCGAAAGGTCCGCCTTATGGGACTTCATTTTGTACGAGGCATTAGATTTACCACTCGAACTCATATGAGGTGAAGTCCAAGGTCAAGTCCAAAAGATGTGCCATATGTGACTTCTTATATACTTGTTATACATGCCCAAACTGCATCTACAACCGTTCTTTCTCCAAGGGTCAATTTGTGCGTCATTTTGAGACATTTAAGCCAATGTTTCGGACCTGTAAGTATGCTATACTCTGATTTTTCTAACTTGTTTACACCGGCTTTTGATAATATTTATGCGATGCTAAATGTTATCGTTCTATAACTTGGCGTACTTCACCTGGGAGTTAAACGACAATTTTCTTCTATCGCAAAAATTAAAGAAGTTGGCAATCTATCCCATGTTAATTTTCAGCCCAAAACGGGATCTCAAGAATCTGGACAATGGGCATATTCAAGTGTTTGGTCCTGTTTAAATCCATCAGTATTCGAAGTATTATTGTTATGTTGGACCAGAAGACACATTGGGTGTATTCTACACAAACATGTTGATTTCGAAAGATTGCACCGCTACAACACCGAGCAAGAAATTCAACGATAGGGCTAAATTTAACATTGGGTTAGATTGCCAACTTTCTCAATTTTCGAGATAGAAATCTGAAATTCGGTAGTAAATTGCCGTTTGACTCCCAGGTGAAGCATGCCAAGTTATGGAACGATATCATTTAACATCACAAAAATATCAGCGAAAAACAATGTAAACGAGTTAGAAAAATCAGAGTATATATATGTCTTGTGCACAGAAAAAAAGTCGGTCCAAAGGACAAAAAAGTTATACTGTATGTGTTTCAATTTTTTCAAGGATTAAATAGGTGCCTTACAGTTTTTGGCCCATGTAGCGCAGCTTACTATTTCTTCTAAATTCAATGAAGATTAAAAATGTGCCAGACGGACTAAATATGGTATACATTCAGTTGGTGAGTAGTATTAACAGAGAATGGTGCGCGGCCCAATTATCATATACTGCGCCTTAATACTACTCGCCCAGTGAATGACTGCCATTTAATTCGTCTGTCTCCTTTTTAATCCTTTTTAAATATTATAGAGGAAAACGCAGGATATGATACTTGGGCCCGGTGCGCTACTTGGGCCCGGTTTGGCGTGACCTAACTTGGCCGAATATAGTAGGCGGATTAAATGGTATGGCTTCAGTGGACGAGTAGTAATAAGGGGTAAGAAATCCTTGTTGTCAATATAACATAAGTACCTTGTACTACACCGTAATACTACTCGCCCACTGAAAACATATCCATTTATTCCGTCTCGCACCTTTTTAACCCTTATTGAATATAGATGAACAAGTTACTCGGGCCGTAAATAGGAACGTTCGAGGATTCATTTTGCGAGCAGCGAACTGCCAGGTCGTCTGCATGTAAGGCCTATGGAGTTGGATACGAATGTTACTTCCAATCCAGTATTTAAACGTGTAACTATATGTAGAATTCAACAGCCCAACAGGTATACTGAATCAACAAATTGTAACAATTTTGTCAGGAGCGGACCGTTAAAGGTTCGAGAAAATGCGATAATATAGGGGAGAGACGTGTAATATGGTCCACTTAAGACTTTTAGTCACTTTCCAGCAAGGCTTCTCAATAATCCGATATATCTTGCTCATGTGTGAATTGCATAAATTATACTTTGTATGTGGCCCTTTATAAAAATGATGTCACACAGGTTATAGCAGAAAGAAACCCATGAGATTTCTGGTTATAATCAACAAACATATTCCGTTCCTATGTAATAAACATAGATACTTAATCATGAATATCAAGACCAGATGTCTCCCAGGCGTTTCCAAATTTCAGGAAATTCCGAGATGTTCTTAGAATTGGGCACCTTTATGGTAGTACCGGGATTATGGCGATGGATGCATAGAGTGACAAAAATAATTTTACACAGACCAAATAATGTGCAATAGTCCCATCAGTTTTTTAAGGTTGCGGACGCATGGTCCGATAACCTATTGTCGTGGCGTTGCG
This sequence comes from Terebella lapidaria, assembly GCA_949152475.1. Classification (NCBI taxonomy): domain Eukaryota; kingdom Metazoa; phylum Annelida; class Polychaeta; order Terebellida; family Terebellidae; genus Terebella; species Terebella lapidaria. Next base: position 30,135,370 of record OX424563.1, on the reverse strand, counting down.
TCCGGCGTCCGTTTATATTTTTCGAATCTTTTTGAAAATTTTCGGAAAAATACAAATACAAATAATTTATTTAATATAGCGCAGGTTGTGATGCTACATCTTCAGGTGCGCTTTACAATAGACCTACATATACAGTTACCACAATGTGAATAAAAATTTTACTTTGAACTCTGTGAGGATTTTTGCTTGTTTGGCACTATTAGGGAGTTCATTCCACCAAAGAGCACCGGCGACATCTATGGATCTGCTTGCAAATGTCTGCGCTTTCACAGCAGGAATATCCATACAGCTGCTTGTACATCAGGTTTGAGTGTAACATGTGTGTTGGTTCCTTTATGACGAACGGCTTCCTGATGTATTCTGGTCCATCTTGGTTCAGATGCCTAGGAATACTAGTAATTCAAGAGGGAGATATTTTGATTTTTTGGGGGGATTTCAATTTTCGGACTATCGCAGCCATTTTCTCCAAATTTGTCTAATGACTTTCTTCTTTCTATGTAACTTTTACCGTTCACTAGAAATTTTTAATTCTAGAACATACGGTCTTATTATTCTTGATACTACTTTTATATCCTCGTTTGGCACTGAAATGGCCTTCTTGAGCCCAGTTAACTTTATTCCTTCTTCTTCTATGCAAATATCTCCCCTTTTGATGTTAACTGTTGATGTTTGTACTAAAACCACCGTACTAAAGAGAGCTTGCAGGCATTTCGGTGTAGAGACTAACTTATAAAATTTATAACAAGTTTGCCACGAATGACATCTGCTTTCTCCATAACACACCGTTACTGAGATACCAAACAAACAAAATGCTGACTCAAAGAAAAATCCGGGTCAGGGTCTGTTTCGCTCTACGACACACCGTTTCCGAGATATCGATGAAAATTGAAAATGCCATCTCAAAGTCAGGTCAATGTCAAAGTTCATCCTCAATACCCATAAGACATGTTTGTGTAGGGCGATGAGTCCGAAAATAATGTCCGTTTCACTCTACGATGCACCGTATACGAAATATACTGTATCAACAAAACAATTTAAGGTCAAAGTGCATCCCTAATACTCCTTAGACATGTTTGTCTGGGGTGACAAGTCCGAAAATGATGTGCCGACTCAGCAAAAAAATTGAGGTCCAGGTCGAAGTTTATCCCTAATACATCTAGGCACGTTTGTCTAGGGCGACGAGTTTGAAAATAATGTCCGTTTCTCTCTACCATACACCGTTTCCGAGATATCGATGAAAACGAAAAATGCCGACTGAGCGAAAAAAATTAAGGTCAAGGTCAAAGTGTATCCTTAATACCCCCTTAGACATGTTTGGCTAAGGTGACGAGTCCGAAAATAATGTAAAATTAAGGTCAAGGTCATCCCTAATACCCCGTAGGTAAATTTGTCCAAGGCGACGAGTCCGAAGATAACGTCTGTTTTGCTCTCCGACCATTTCATTTCTCGAAAATGACCAGATATCGACGAAAATAAAAAATGCCAACTCAGCGAAAACGTTGAGGTCAAGGTCAAATGTCATCCCTGATACCCCTTGGAGATGTTTGTCGTGGGCGCCAAGACTGAAAATTACGTCCGCACTGTTTCCGAGATATCGACGAAAGCGAAAAATGGCGACTCAGCAAAAACAAGGTCAACATCAAAGGTCATTCCTAGTATCCCTTAGAAATGTTTGTCCAGGGCGAAGAGTCCGAAAATAACGTCCTTTTCACTCTACGACACACCGTTTCCTAGATAGGACCTGGTAGCAAGCCTCAAGGATGAAAAAAACAAAATTTGTTCGAGCTCTAGATCAAAGGTCGTTCGACGGATTGATCTCAAAATCAATAGGGTCCTTCCATGTAGGTAAATGAACCTCTATGCAAAGACTTGCAGCCATTGCATGAAAACTTTTTGAGGTATCGTCCAGAAACCAAGTTTCAAAATAAATCTTGATTTCATCCTCACGGACCTAACGTATCTGGGATCCGATTAAAAAAGTATAGAGTTCTTCCACATACATGTATCAATTCTGACCAGTGAAGAAAATTTGGTACGGATACATCATGGCAAACTAAAGTTATCGTCAGGAAACCAAAACGGTGAAAGAAAAAAAAAGTCTCTTGAAACCACAGTTTTTATACAATAAACCATGTTTTATTGCAAGACTCAATGATTGCTGATGCATTGCAGGTCTTTGGATTAACTACTCAGGGCATACGCACAATGGAAGGCTCACCACTCTTTCTGCTACTTCTGCTGCTCCATATCAACCCCATAGCCATCACACTTACCGACCGAAGAAACGGAGTCGAAGACTTCGATTGTCAAACGAACCCCACAATGGCACATTGCCGACCCCAAGATCGCAACTCGCCAGGGTCAGACAGAGTCGTAGATCAGATCCAGGCCTTAGCTAGGCAGCTGCTCATGCAACAGTTCTACATGGAAGAGCAGACTAGAGCCAGTGGCCACTCTGGTCTGAAAGCGACCCGTATGCGAAAGCAAGGTACCCGCCCATACCATGCGACCAGTTACTCCGACCAGTCCTGCGTGGGCGCAATTCATGACCACCCTGACTCCTTCAATACCTGTGGCATGGGCGAGGTGGTCGCAGTTCTAAACGGTGTTGAGTTTCGGACTAGACATAACGATTTCACGCTGGCAATGAAGAGCACTGCTGATGCCCCATTTGGCGAGACGGACGACATCCAATACCCCGCCGTGCCAGAGTCAGTGAGAAGTCTTGAACGCGTTGACGACCAGATATTGGAGATGCAAGAATACTTCCGAGCCTGGGTGGAGCAGGACCCAGAAATCAGAGACTACAAGCCCTACTTTAAGGCCAACCTGTGCTACATGGAGGGCGCCTGGACAGAGGCGGAGCCCAACACAATCCGCGAAGCATTCTTTAGTGAACGGCACTGGTACGAAGCCGACACCTGGGAGGACCTACTAGCCAAGGTCAGGTTCACGTCGTACTCTGGTTCGAAGGAAAGTCTAGAGAACTTCGCCTTCATGCCTTGGACTCTATGGGAGGTAAAGGACGACGGAGAGCTCGTCTTTGGCCAGTGGAACTATCAGATTCTCTGCCATCCGCTAAAGAAGGACCTGCCACTTAACAGACTCAGACCCATTGATGACCTCAAGGTGCGGATGGCATCCAAGAAAACCTTCACAGAATATGTCAACAGCCGCGCTGCTCGTTTTCAAATTAATCCAAGAGACGAGGACACCTGGTCGGATGGACAGTCTGAGTATGGTCTGCTGGATGAGTTGATGAGCGAAATCCCAGGCATGGACAACTATGGGGCCATACTTGACGATGATGCACTTGGCCTCAACACAAAGCCCTATGGGACTTCTCTGAACAGTGACACGCCACTAAACACTGCCTACTACCATCGCTGGTTCCAGACAGAGGAGTCAGGGGCAATGGGTACCGAGTCCCGGCCGAGAGGTTTCAACGATGAACACATGTGGTCAGCCATGAACAGCCGACCTCACGTCCTACCGATCTCAGTGAAGACCTGCCACACAGACCATGGGAAGTCCATCTGTCGCTCATGGCAACAACGTTGGTCCTATGCCATACCTCTTGAAATAATTTACACGACACCATTGCATTTATGGAACCCCTATAACATCGAGTATAGGGGTTTTCAACAGCTGCCTGCAGGCCAGACTGTGTTTGAGGGCCCTCAGGGTCAGCGAAGGGATGGTGGCATGACCTCGGAAAGAGCCTTCAACGGCACCAACAGTGTAAAGTTTTATAGAACACCTTGGCCCTTCTTCCGGGGGAGCGAAGTCAACGTTGACCCAGCGGACACTGCAGATGACTTCGCTTTTGTCCAGGACACAAACAGCGTCGTGCACAAGGTGCGGCCGTCGGGTATTCGCACCTTCTTGCCAGACATTCCAGGCCTCGGTCCCGTGCGTCAGAGGTTCCCAGTAGTGCCTCTGCACATAGATGGTGATCCAGTCGCAATGGAGCTGGCTGCCCTTAGAGACTTCATTTTGAACAGGGATCAGTATGACTTTGTCTGACATAATCTGACATTGAATTTGTATATAACGCATTTAGTTCTATTTAATATATCGTGAATATATTGTGTGTATTGTGTAATATATCATGAATATATTGTGTGGTTTTGACAATTTGTGACTCAAGTGTTTTAATGAAAAAGCTTACCGGCAAACATGATATTGTGCTATAGTAATACTGGAAGTAGTCTGAGGTCAAGTTCAACGTCATCAACAGACCCAGCACATATGATTATATGTATATGCATACGATCCTGATACAACCATAGGCTCCATCTGTCATCACTTATTAATATCTGCAGAGGCCAATTCACAAAGTTCACGTTAAATGTGACCTGGATATTCACCACTCAAGTTCATCTGATGTCAAGTTCAAGTTCAGCAAAAGATCCATCATATATGACTTGATATATGCTCTTAATATAAATCGAAGTACTATTCACAAGTGTTTTGTCTTCAGATGCCAATTTACACTTTTCAGTTTGGATGTGACCTTGAGAGTGGAGGACAAGTTCAAGGTCACCAATACATCCACCGTACATGACTTCCAATATGCTCATAATACATTCCTAAGCTCTATCTACAATGATTAATGCATGCACATGCCAATTTATACATTTCAACTCAGACGTGACCTTGCGGTTTACCACTCAAGCTCATCTGGAGTCAAGTTCATGGTCACCAAAAGATCCAACATATACGATATATCTACATATATCTAAGGTCTATCTACATGCGTTTGGTCTGCAGAGGTCAACTTGCATAGTTCAGGTCAAACGTGACCTTGAGGTATTATGAAGTCAGCCTCAAGGTCATTAAAAGATCCAGCATATATGACTCACTATTTAACCACAATACAAACCTAAGCATGATCTACAAGTGTTTTGTCTGCAGAGGCCAATTTACACATTCCAGCTTAGATGTGACATTGAGACTTGAGGTCAAGTTCAAGGTCACCAACAGGTATATCATACATGACTTTCCATATGTTCATAATACATGCCTAAGCTTAATTTCCTAGCTCTATTTATCTGCAAAGACATACTTACACATTTCAGGTCACACGTGACCTTGAGGTTTACCACTCAAAGTCATCCGAAATCAATTTTGAGGTTACCAAAACATCCACCATATATGACTTCCTATATGCTCATAATACAATCTAAGCTCTGTATGAGAGCGTTCTCTTTCCAGAGGCCAATTTGTGCATTTCGGCCCATTTTGGGTCTACATTTCGGACCGTTCGAGCGATTGAAGGTGTACCATCTTTATACACATTACAAATGACCTAAAATAGCATGCTTGTACAGAATTGGAAAAAAAGAGTTACCATATCAATATTGAGACACTTACTTGTTAAGTTTGAAAATGTATCAACTTGGCCATTTTTGGCACTAAAATGGCCGTCAAACAGCCAAAAACGATTCAATATAAAAATTGAACTAAGGGCTAAGACAGGTTATCAGACAATTTTGGTTTAGAGAATTGCAGGTGACATATGTCTTTGTGATTTACCAATCAAGGTCATCTTTGTAGCCTTAAATGTCACCATTAGGTATGCTGCATATGACTTTATATATGTTCATAATACAAACATATAAGCTCTTTCAACAAGTATTTTGTCTGTAGAAGCGAATTTGTCTGTAGAGGCGTATGATTTCGATATTTGGCCTTCGAGGTCGTCTGAGGTCAAGTTCAAGATCACCAAAAAATGTGGCATTGATTCTTAATCTCTTATCTCAATATTTAGTGAGATATTTGGAAAAATGTCCCTTTTGTAGAGCATCTACGAGAATTTAACCTGGGAAAGTCCCATTTGGGCCCAAAATGGCCCACTTCGAGCGATTCAAGGGCAACGAAACTTGTCACATGTCACAGGGGTACATATGAGGAGTGTTGTTGTGACGATTTTGCCCAAAGATCGCAGCAGGAGTTTGATTGTTAATACTATTCTTGCCTTGGCCACTTCTGTTCGAACCTCGTGTGTTGCCACGGCAACCCACCGTCCTCTCGCTCCACTATACATATAAATATAAATACATATAAAAACTGCCAGCCGTCTTGTCTTCTCGGAGTTGTCCCAGAGCTAGCAAGGCGAGAGGAAGACGGAGGACACGGCCCTGTATTCCGAGTCCCCTTTTACCGGCTAGAGTGGGCTCGTAAGGGCCCCGGGGGCAACTTCCAATCCGGGCCCAGGAGGGAAGTTACTTGGGTTCGCGGGGCACACGCCCTATGGACTAGTGGCCTCTCGCCCTGGGATGGTGCGAAACAGGCTCTGGCAGACGGTCGGGCTGCACGGGGTTCTATCCCCACGGCAGTGCCGTTGGCGAGGCCGGCCAGCAACACGCCCACTTGCGCGGGTTTGGGGGTGCCGCTCCCATGGCGTCTCGGGCTGCACACAATGGGCTACATTGCCATAACTGATGTATAATGTATTTGTATGTCTATGATGTGATGTATGACGGCCGGATTTGTCCAGACGGACTGTTACCTGGTTATAGTTAAGTACTAGTAATCACAACGCCCGCCTTGACCGTGCCACCACGCAGGGCGTCGGGCTTTAGACGTTACATTAGTGCCATTACCAGGATCAGTCTGACGGCATTCCATTGGAACCTACCGTCGCAGTGTCTTCGCTCCCTCGTCCCTGGGGACCGCCTGCTTCCTCCGAGACTGAGAAAATAAAATAAATGAAAACGATAGTGTATCCCAGCATACCCGCTCCCAGACCAATTGGGAACAAGCCCACGATGATCCCAGGTACGTGGAGGGACGTTCGGACGACCCACAGGACCAGACCTGGTTAGCGGAGACGTCCCCGGCGTCCCAGACTCCGTCTTCGGATGTAGAGTCGAACCCTGCGGGGTTGCAACATGTGTTGCCGCAGGAGCTTGACTGCAGCGTTTTAGGCACCGCTGGCGGGTCTGGAGATGGACTCACCCCATGCCTTCCACTGCCCAGACCACTGCACCGTCCGGCACTCTCCACTCCGGCACCTCTGGTCCCGAGCAATCGAGCGCCGGTCACAGCGGCCAGTCCTGGGCAGTTGGATAGGCTGTACCAGCTACCCCACCCAGCTGGCTTGATCCCCTCGAGTCCCCAGATGTCGGACAGTCCAAATTGTGGTGGACCAGCTCACCCACTCACTTAACGATCTGGCCCCTGCTGGCCGCTATGACCGCGGCCGGTTGCCCCATGCAGGGCGACCTGATCGCAGGACTCGCTCACCCTCTCCGCAACACCAGCCCTCTACAGAGCAGCTGATGGAGAGGGAGCAGCGGTTGATTGAGATGGCTCTAGACGAGTACAAGCGCTGCATGCCAACCCCCCGCACCGAGCCTGGATCCTACGATCCTTTACAGCCCAGGGGTTACCAAACCGCTGGCCCAGGCCCTGGCCCGTCCGAGCTCCCATGGCGTCTCGGACCAAAGGTCCTGAGGTACAAAGGTATGGTAACCTAATAACACGAAAACATCACAAGTAAAAAAATTAGGCCAAGGGCCAAAGATAGGTTACCGGACATTATATGTTTAAAATTTTAGATGTTAACCAGATCACTGGTTAAATCCAAGGTCAAGAGAATATTCAGCATATATAATATTAAGCATATATCATGTCCACAGTTGATTGCTAAGCTGTATTCAATAATCAGAGAGATAATAGCAATGTTTTGTGCTGTGGCCTTGAAAATGAAGGCAACGGTCAAATTCAAAGTCATCAGAATATTCGGCGTATAACATTTCATTGATTCCCACACTATGAAGTCAATGAGTGAGATATTAGCCATTTTGTCCTGTAACCGTGAAAATCAGGTCAAAGGAAACAAGTTCAAACAAGTTCAAGGTCAATTTCAAGGTCATCAAAATATTCAGTGTAGATCATTTTCTATATGTCCACAATTGGTTCCCAAGCCATAAAATCAATAGAGGAGCAAGATATTAAGCCATTTTGTCCTTGATAATGAGGTCAAAGGTCGAACTCAAGGTCATGGCAATATTCAGCATATATCATTTTCTATATGTTCACAATTGATTCCTAAGCTGTAAAATCGATAATAAGGGAAATATCAGTCATTTTGTCCTGTGCCCTTGAAATTTAAGTCAAAGGTGAAATTGAAAGTCATGAGAATAATATATATATATATGATTTCCTATATGTTCTTAATTGATTCCTAAGCTGTAAAGTCAATAACAAGTGAGATATTAGCCATTTTGTCATGTGACCTTGAAAATGAGATCAAAGATCAAATTCAAGGTCATCAGAATATTCAGCACATATCATTTCCTATATGTTCACAATTGATTCCTAAGCTGTAAAGTCGATAATTAGCGAGATATTAGCCATTTTGTGCTCTTGACCTTGAAAATGAGGTCAGAGGTCAAATTGAAGGTCACGAGAATATTCAGCATATATCATTTCCTATATGTTCACAATCAATTTCTAAGCTGTAAAATCGATAATAAGTGAGATATCAGCCATTTTGTCCGGTGACCTTGAAAATGAGGTCAAAGGTCAAATTCAAAGTTATGATAATAATCTGCATATATCATTTCCTATATGTTCATAGTTGATTGCTAAGCTGTAAAGTCAATAACAAGCGAGATATTAGCCATTTTGTCATGTGACCTTGAAAATGAGGTCAAAGGTCAAATTCAAGGTCATCAGAATATTCAGCACATATCATTTCCTATATGTTCACAATTGATTCCTAAGCTGTAAAGTCGACAATAAGCGAGATATAAACCGTTTTGTGCTCTGACCTTGAAACTGGGGTCGGAGGTCAAATTCAAGGTCGCGAGAATATTCAGCATATATCATTTCCTATATGTCCACAATTGATTCCTAGTCTCTAATCTCAATATTAAGTGGGATATTAGGCATGATATGTTCCATTATAAAGCATAGGAGAATTTAACATGGGAAAGTCCCATTTGGGTCGAGTTTGGACCAAAATGGCCCACTTCAAGCGATTCAAGCGCAACGAAATTTATAGACATCATAGGAGTACATATAAGGAGTGTTATGTAATAAAAAGAAAGTTACTGAACAGATTTTGAGAAAATGGCCGCCAAAGTAAAAAATCAGGCATTTCTTGGTCGAATACGGCCGCCATATTGAAAAAAAATGCGAAAATAAAAAAACTAAAAAATACCTCCTTCTTGAATTATTTATAAGTATTTTTGTGCAAAATTTCAGAAAAATTCGCCCGTAAACAAAAAAGATAAAATTGTGGACGACGACGACGACGACGACGACGACGACGACGGACGACGGACGCAACGCCATGCCAATAGGTTATCGGACCATATGTAACCTAATAACCACGCATTGATGTGCTGGTCGACCACATTAATTGTTAAACCGGTCCCACTAATAAATTTTGAGGCTGGTTTCAATGGTTCGCTCACATGTTGGGGCTCACTAGGCGACTCTCGTGTCTCTGCTATTTTATTCTCCTCCGATCTGGTTGGTGAATAAAAAACGTAGTCGCTATGTATATTCTTTACCGAACTCATTTCCGGTAATGCAAATGTCAGTGAATTTCCGGTTCGGCCACGAATGCAATAAAACAATATTTTGGGGAAATATTTGCGGTATTCTCAATAACTTAGTACAGTAGAGAACCCAATTGTGAACTGATAATGCTGAGCTAGGAGTAGTGTGCCACGGATGGCTGATGAGGTTCGTAATGGCTCAATAACTCATTTTCTGGACTCATTCACTAGATCTTTGACCTAATCGACCCTCTCCCTAATCCTCGACCCCTGAATTTTGCAAACGGCTGGGCAAAAACTTGAATAAACTAAAATGTGAAATATGCTGAAATGTGTATTAGGAGTACTTTCAGTGTGGTGTTTGCCAGCTGTTTCAGCAGTGTTTGCAGGGGTCGATGATTCAGGACAGGGTCGATGATTAGGTACTCTGACGATACTTCAGATTAGCCGTACAATAGTGTTGTTTTGCTCGGAAATGTATGGACATTCTGGCATAAAATCGAGGTATGTCTTTTCAAGTGATTTATGAATGCTGGAGCCGTCGCAATTTTAGTCAGAACTGTCAGGGTCGAAAGCCTTTATGACTATATTTGGTCCGCCCGAAGCCGAAGGGATGACGGTACTAAATGAATAGTCATATGTATGGCTACTTCAGATAGATCTAGTATAATAGGGCCCTGACCTCTGTCGAGTCGAAAATTTCCAACCCGGGTACCCATGTGGTCTGACCCGACCTGCCCTGGGTAACCCGTGCAAATATCAACATTTGAAAGGGACTTACTAGAGCAATTCGTAACACGTTCTCGTAAAAAAACATGTATGCCATCAATTCGGTATTCTTCCTAGATAGCCTGTCTGATGGCCTATTAAATTTTGCTAATATCCAAATAAATTCTATTGCAGGTTCACACTTAATATCCCGTTCCTGCGGCAGTTTGGTGTGATCCCACGCTTTGACGGGTATGCTTGTCAAGTGCTTCTGCCGCTATTGGTTTTCCTCAGTGTCTGCTGTTTCATAATATTCTCTCTACATGGAGAAGAATCAGCTAGTCACAGTGAGAGACATGTAGCTTACACGGCGAGTGCGACTGCGCCTGTGTCGCCGGCCGTCGTGGTCGAGGTAGACGATGAACTGCACTATGGAGTGATGGTCGACTGCGGCAGCAGTGGAAGTAGAGTGTACATCTATTGCTGGCCGCCACATAGCGGACACACGGACGAACTCCTGCACATCCGACCAGTCCGTGACCAGAATGGCAAACCGTTCATCAAAAAAATTGAACCTGGTATGTATATATTTCATTAAACATGTATTTTATATTTGGCAATCTTTTAGGCATTGAATTGTAAGCATCCTTAAAGATTTTTTTTGCTGGGTTTGTGAGCAAAATAACTCAGAACTTACCAGACTAGCATGCTTATATCAGCGTAAACAAAGTTTTCACTGTTTCAATGCAGGGATCTCGTCCCACGCCAACAAGCCGTCATCCTCGGCTGAGTACCTCCGACCTCTGCTAGATTATGCAATGGAAGCCGTGCCGAGCTCCAAGCACAAAGAGACCCCACTCTACATCTATGCCACTGCCGGCATGAGGATGCTTCCCACACGGTGAGTGAATTAACATTTGATCTTTCGAAGCCCTCTCCGAGGAATCAGTGGTGATCAAGTTCAAAATTATACTAAGTATGACCATATATACCAAATTGAATGGTACATTGATGCATAAACCATCATTGACGGTATACTTTTTAATATCATCATGATCATGTTGCACCACTAGGGCTGTTTGATACTATTGAAAAATCATGCATATAAGCCCATTGTCAACTGCCATAACTGCATGCAATTAGTCTCATTGGTGATACTCAAAGGAGTAATTCTGAGTTTGATCTCGTGCAGGGACCAGGAGGAGATACTGTCTGACATCCGCTCGGATGTGCCGCTCTGGTACGACTTCCTCTTCCAGGAATCCCACACGGAGGTCATCTCTGGACGCCAGGAGGCCATCTACGCCTGGATCTCAATAAACTACGGCCTCGGGCGCTTCGACCACACCACAGGAGGTAAAAACTTAGTCATGCCTGGTTGAAAGTTGAATCCGTATAAACAAGTTCATGTCTTCAACTGGTGCAAGTTTGAAGATCAACTCAAAACTTCTTCGACTGAAATAATCACGATAATATAATGTTTGTCCAACACCTTCCATCTCCCCCCTCCAGCCCCTGTGACAGAGCACCTGTCCCTGGTTGAAGTCTCCGGCCCGGACCCAACCACCCACGTACGCAAGCAGACTGTCGGCATGCTGGACATGGGTGGCGGCTCCCTGCAAGTCGCCTTCGAGGTCCCACACTCTGTAAGATTCGAGCTGCCCAAGGTTATTATCATAGTCTCTTAGCAGTTGGGTGGTTAGGGAAGTCTTGTTCGAATAATCTCCAAATTGACATGATATTCAATTTGTCAATGAAACATAGATATTTTACTACAAAAATAAAATTTAAAGGTCACTTTCATTTCATTCCTCACATGCCATTGGCCACGAACAGGAGGAAGCAGCGAAGGGTTTGGTGACGGAGTTCAGTCTGGGTTGTACGAAGAATGATATAGAGCACACATACAGACTGTACACCACTACATACCTCAGCTTTGGAAGCAACTCAGCTCGCAAGCAGTACGAGCAAACTCTCTTCAACAACATCTCCACAACGGCAAATGCATCTCATACAGGGTAAGTATCTATTTACTTTTGACTGTTTGATAATCCGTTGAATCTACTGGTGGTAGATGCACTGAATTCTAGTGGAATATCAAAAATTTAATCAGTGCGATCCTTGTCATGATTGAAGCTGATAATTTATACTTTTTATGCAGATCTCAAGTGGTTTTGGACCCATGTCTGCCAGTGAAATTCCGCGAGCAAATCAGCTCCACATCTGGGGATCAAATGTTGACATTAGAAGGCACAGGAAACTTCCACGAGTGTCATGCTCGGTTGAAATCGCAGCTCAACTTGTCGTCATTCTGTTTGAAAGAACCTTGTACAATGAACGGAGTATTTCAACCTGAGATTGACTTCGATCATAGCGAGTTTTATGGATTCTCCGAGTTTTTTTACACAATGGAGGATCTGCTTCAGATCGGCGGACCGTACAGCTATCGACAGTTCTTGTCTAAAGCCAGGGTATGTAATACACGTACAGCGGCCAGGGATATGACATTCACTTCGTCTGTATGGTCGATGTTTGGAAGTATGGGCAAGTCGGTTTTGTTTTTCGATTGGGGTAGTAAAAGTCTTTGTTCTAATGTTAAAACTTATTCATGTTACAGGAGTTTTGTGCCCGGGAATGGAATGAACTGGAAGATTGGCAGAATGACAAACGTTATCCAAGAGCCGATCACAACAGATACAGGTAAGATACGGTTAAATGGAATCCCATCATTCAAACCAACTATTTTGTTGTAGTAGAGTTTTGATTACTACAAACTATTAAACTGTAAAACGATAATCTCACCACAGATTACAGTGTTTCAAGTCGGCATGGATGTCCATGATTTTACACGACGGTCTCGGGTTTCCAACACGTTACAAACACCTGACGTCTGTGCAATACATAAAAGGCGAGGAAATACACTGGTCACTTGGAGCTCTGCTCTATAAGACCAAGTTCTACCCACTTCGGGAGTTAGAGCGTCACGAGACCCACAACTACCGGCCACCGTGGCGACTCGTACAACACTCGCACTATCTGGTCATTGTTTGTGTGTGTATCGTACTGGCCGCGATCCTCGTGTACGTACGTAGACTGCGGGTGTGGTCGGGTTCCGATATTCGTCGCGTCCCAACGATGTCGTACTTCATGACGGAGGAGGGGCAGGCGCAGGACGGACTTCTAAACGTCGACAGCTACTCGACTGCAGCGTCAGCCTCTGAAAAATATTACTCGTACTCCTGACGAAACGCCGCCAATGTGTAAATAGTTCTTTGTTTGTGAGACTTGACTGTGTGTATGTGACAGAGAGATTTGTGGGGCATGCTTCATAGTTCAAATACTGTTCAGAGGAGTGAGTTTTATGTGTGAATAATGTAACTTATAATTTGGTTGAATATGGCTGTGTTTGTCAAAAGTATTACATGTTACTTCGGAAGAGTTTTATATGTGTCATGTTCTGTTGCCATATATTGTGAATAAGAGTATAAGGATGTAACTGTTTGTGTGTATGAACTATCCAGTATTTTGTATCATCCAGATACCCATCTTATATGTCTTTCATGCATGTATGCCAGAGATGTGGTATGATATAACCTCATTTATTGCAAGGCTTTGCTGTAATATACAAATATTCATTTACATCAAATTTCAATTGTAAACCAACAAACTCAAAGTCACTGTAGTCTTGCCAACATGAATAATTTAGTTATGTTCATGTGCAGTAGCTGCGTTCAAATATATGAACTCTGTAATGACTTCATGCCAATTCTTCTTCCGATAACCACTGAAACTATGTCCTGACACATCTGCTAATAGATTTGTCAGCTTTTTAATCTGTACAAAGACAGAAAAGTGCATGATGATGAACTTTCTATGCAAGTCAAAATAGGGTTTCATATGTTACAAGGTAGATGAAGACTTGGCTAAAATAAATAGGTGACGTTATATGCATTCTCACTGATTCATGTTGTTGTGTACATACCCGGTACTGCCACGAAATTATCACACTTTAAAGTGAATATATATTATGTTTTAAATGTAAAGTGTGAATTGTTGAACCTGCAAATTTCACTGTGTTGTAGGTTAATTATATTGTTAGGATTATTGTACAGAAATAAACAAAAAAGATCAAAACGAGCTTCTGTTCATATCTGTACACTAAATGTTTCTATTTAGAAACACGATGCTGTTTCATGGAGAGTTACTTAAAAAAGGAGCAGTGTAAATGATTCCGTTTTAGCCAACTCTATTGTCGTGGTTTTTCGTCCATCTGTCGTCCGTCCTTGATTTCATGGGTGTAACCGAATAAGTTAACATTATTTTTACTAGTTAAATTTATTATTGACACAATAAAAATAGTTAAGACAAGAAATATTTATCATCGGGCTCAACAAGGTAGAGCTTCTGTCCAGCAGAGATTTTATGTCTGTAACCAAATAAGTTCACATTACTTTTTGTTAGTTAAGCCTATTATTGACCACAATAAAAATTCCGGTAATATGCAATATTATGCAATTCTTAGATATTGTAACTCGAGTAACATATAATTATTATATGTCTCATTTCAGTGTGTTAACACATTCATATTTCAATATGCAAATGCCAAGCGTGCGATACAAATATTTTATTGAATGTGTAACGGATTTGGGGTGTTCCCAATCGTTCCCCGAGGTATTTCGTACATTATTTCGTGATATTACGGTTGAATAACAGTTCATTAAAATGTATATGTGTTTAATAGTTCATGTGGTTTCATAATGATGGTATTAGAGAGGTGTTCCGGCTTAGAACTTAGAATAATTTTTAGGCGGTTGAGACGGAAACGCCTGACACCCTCACGGTTGAGCCAGAGACCCTGGAGTACAAAAACGTCAAACTACGGAATTTCCGAAGGTCATGTGATCAGCCTCATTTTCGGTTTAAAAGGTGACGTGGCAGCCACTGAATGGTTTTAGCATGTTCTTGGAAATTCCGGAAAAATCAGTGTTCTGTCGGTCTGTGACGTCACAAACAGTTGGTCACGTGACACCGGGTCTGAGGTCTATAAAAGCCCTCGCTCCAGCGAGGATCACTGGAGTTGGTGTCCTGACGTCGACCTGTTCAGACCCGGTCATGCAGATAATACAATTTATGTCTTCCGACTGTACACTTAGAAAAAAAACTTGAAAACATCATCCGCATTATTTTTCCGAGTTCCTGAAGAAATTGCAAGAATGATAAAAATAATAGTAACCGGTAAAGAAAGAAATTCGGAGAAAAGATATACAAGTTAGCAGTCGGTTAAGATAAAGCTGATAATGTCTGAGGGTCCAGAACCCAGATCATCCGAGAAGATGATGGAGACGGAATCAACGGAGCAGTTGCAGAGACGGAATTAACGGGGCAGTTGCAGAGACGGTACCTGACGGAGCAGTTGCGGTGAAGGAAACGACAGAGCAGTTGCAGAGACGGTACCTGACGGAGCAGTTGCAGAGACGGAATTAACGGGGCAGTTGCAGAGACGGAAACGACGGAGCAGTTGCAGAGACGGTACCTGACGGAGCAGTTGCAGTACCGGAAGCGGAAACGCAAACGCAACCGGAATCTAAATTTCAGGTGCAGTTGCAGATTGCAGTCGGAAACGGATGGAGGTCCATTCCAGACCTCGCTACCAACCCTCAGAGACTTCTAGCCGTATTAACCTTGTAGCAAGTAGTCCCGAATTTTCCGTCAACTCCGGTTGACCCCCAGATCCGTTACAGACGTAAATCAACTTTTTGGTGGCAGCGGTGGGATCATCTGCAGTATGACTACTAGGCGGGGCAGATTGGTGGAACAGCAGCTGAAGGCAGCCGTGTCGGACACAGAGCAGCCGGTGGGAGCAGTAGGAGCTGAGCAGTTGCAGTTGCCGGTTGCAGATAAAGAAGCAGTGCGACCTGCAGAGCAGAGGCCATTGCAGCCGGAAGAGCTTCCCCGAGAGCAGAAAGCCGTTGCAGAGGAGCCTCCACGAGTCCTCCGAGCAGTGCAGCCTGCGGAGCAGAATGCGGAAGCGGAAATTAATTTTCCAGATCAGGCAGGTGACCGTGAGCCGAAAGCAGAGCTGGAGGAGGGTGAAAATCTGGTCGATAACATGACCAGACTCCTTGCAACGCAGATGGAGGTATTCCGGCAGCATTTGGCGGTGACGGAAATGCAGAATCAGGCGGAGACATTGCAGAAATCGGCGCCAAGGGCAGGAGTGGCTAGGCTGATGACCTACGATGGGTGCGACCCTTGGCCGGAGTACGAAGCACACCTCTTGGAGTATGCCCGTTACTATCGGTGGACAGAAGAGGAGAAGAAGCTGTTACCGGAAGAAGAGCTGTCGGAGCTGGCTAGAGATATCCGCAGTAAAACTCGATTGGCATACCCCAGGGCACATCCGGTGATGATGGAAGTGCTGATGAAGATTCACTTCTGTAACAGCCTCACCAATAAGGACATGCGGCTGTCGGTACTTAAGAGTCACCCGGAGACGCTGAGAGTATAATGAAGATGGACAGTAGCAGAACGGCAGAGCGGCATTGGGCGAGACAGTTAAATGTGGAACCGGAATGGAGCCAGCCGCTGGGAGAGCTGAAAAAGCAAGCAGAGCAGACGCAGCAGCAGCTGTTGGACCTGATGGCCCAGGTCAAGGAGGCAGTCAACAAGCAGAAACAGCAGCGCGGACCAAGAGCAGATTTGGAGTGTTTTAACTGCGGCAAAAGGGGGCACTTCGCCCGGGATTGCAGACTCTCGAGACAGCAGCAGCCATGGCGACAAACACCACAGCAGCAGCAGCAGCCACAGCAGCAGCAGCAGGAAAACTAGTACGGGTCTCGGGTAAGGGGACAACCGAGACCCCGAAAAGAGGACACCCCTATAACCGGCAGGTTGTCCTCGGGCCCTGTCCCAGAGGAGAGGTTGGCATGTGTGTGACAGGGAGAATATGCGGAGAGCCAGTAACGCTGATACCGGCAGCACAGTCGCCATGCTTAACCATCGAACCTGGGAACGGATCCGGAAACCGGTAATGAAGCTGAAGCGGTCTCCGATTCGTCTTTCCATGGTAGACGGAAGCAGTATCCGGACGCATGGCCGGAAAGAACTCCCACTCAACATCACTGGGGTAACGGAAAATGTGACGTTCGAGATAGTGGACTGTGAAGATGAGGGAATACTAGGAATGGATTTTATCCATTCCAGAGTATCCGGAATCAACTTTGACCAGAGGACCATGCAGATATTTTTGAGCAGTCGAAAGAGTTGTTTCCAATCAACGCGGTAGCAGAATATCAAATTCCGGTGTAAACGGAGCAGTTGATGATAGGGCAGGCAGATGGTGTCCGTGATGCAGAAGGAGTCCTGGAGATGACCCAAGAACCAACGAAGAATAGGCCATGGCTGATCAGGAGAACCTTGTCCCGTATAAAACAAGGCACAGTTCCTGTCCGAGTCATCCATGTGCTAGCGGAACCGGTAACCATCAAGAAAGGAGCGCAGTTGGCAACGATGACTACCCTAGCAGCAGGTTGCAGTATTGTCCCGATGGCAGAGCGGAGCAGAAAAGTGCAGATCACTCCGGAAACGGAGGCTGGGCAGAACTGGAGCGGTTATGAGAAGCTGAGGCAGTTAGCTGAGCAGACCCAAGACCTCCTGTTCCGGAATATGTAGACTTTCAGCAACGATGCCGGAGAGCTGGGGCAGACTAATGTGGTGCAGCATCGAATCAAAACAGGTAGTCACCGGCCGATTGAGCAGCCGACCAGACGGATTCCGCCGGACAAAAGAGACCTGGTGAGCAGTCTTATCCAGGAGATGAAAGACGAGAATGTCATCGAGGATAGCAGTAGCCCTTGGGCTTCTCTGATTGTGCTGGTCAAGAAGAAAGACGGAACCACCCGGTTCTGTGTGGATTACCAGAGGTTGAATGCGGACACGGAGAAGGATACCTACCCTTTGCCGAGAATCGACGACACGATTGCAGCCTGTGCAGACGCCAAGTGGTTTTCCACTCTTGACCTGACCAGCGGATACTGGCAGGTCGGAATGGACGAAGAAGCCAGAAAGAAGTCGGCATTCTGCGTTCCGGGCGGCCAGTATCAGTTCAAAGTCATGAGCTTTGGGTTGTGCAATGCTCCAGGTACATTCGAGCGGTTGATGGAGAAGGTGCTGGGCTGACTTTCCTGGAAGACATGTCTAATTTATTTAGACGACCCTGGATGATCACATCCGTGATATTCAGGAGGTCAGACCTGAAGATAAAGCCGTCCAAGTGCAAATTCTTCCAGACAGGAGTGTCCTTTCTCGGACACATAGTCGGACGAGACGGAATCCGGACCAATCCAACTAAAACGGAGGCAGTGCGGAAGTGGCGGACACCCACCAACCCGACGGAGTTGCGCGGTTTCCTGGGGCTGTGTTCTTACTACAGGAAATTCGTGCCCAAGTTTTCGGACATAGCGGCACCGCTGAACCGGCTGACGGAAAAGGGAGTGCAGTTCCAGTGGCAGACAGAACAAGAACAGGCGTTTGCAGAGCTGAAAAATTGACTGATGTCAGCACCGATTCTCGGTTACCCGAGGGAGCAGGGCAGATATATCCTGGACACGGACACAAGTGATTCCGGGTTGGGAGCAGTGTTGTCGCAGAAGCAGGACAATCAGGAGTGGGTCATCACCTACCTGAGTCGCAGCCTAACCAAAGAGGAACGGCGGTATTGGGTGACCCAGAAGGAGCTGTTGGCAGTCGTATATGCAGTGCAGAAAAATAAGCAGTACTTGATGGGACGACACTTCTTGCTGAGGACGGATCATGGCAGTCGTACCTGGTTGATGAACTTCAAGGAGCCTCAGGGTCAGGTCGCTCGTTGGATCGAGCTCCTGAGTGAGTTCCACTTCGATATAGAGCACCGTCCAGGCCGAATTCCCAATAATGCGGATGCGCTGTCCAGGTCTCCGTGCAGCCAATGCGGAAAAATCGATTGGAAGCAGGCTAAGATCGATGCTTGGAACCACGGGGAGATTGTCCGGCAGACCCGAAGCAAAGAAACTCCACAGCCCAAGGCAAGGAAGGGGAGTCGTCGGAGGCGGTTGCAGAAATCTGCTGGTGAAGCAGACTTGGCAGAGACGACGAAATCCTCTGTAAGGGTGGAGCGGAAGGCGGCTGCGGAAAAGGTTGTTCCAGAAAAAGCGGTTGCGGTTGCCGGGAAAGCTGATGCGGAGAAGGCTGTTGCAGCGCAGAGTAAGCCGGTGGGAAATCCGGAAGCGGATACAGTGCTTGGGCAGAAGTATCAACCGGCTGACCTCCGGAGGATGCAGCAAGCAGAACCTTGGTACCCAATGGTAGCAGCCCTGATAGACGGAAGCGGTATGGCCGATAACATAGACTTCTCTAGTCTGAGCCCTGAAGAGAAAGTGCTGTTCGGAATGCGGAGAACCTTGCTGAAAGTGGACGGAGTAGTCTACAGGAAGTCGAAAACAGCCGAAGGAATGAGTCGCATGCAGTTGATTACACCAAAAGAGCTGAGGCAGGAGATCTTCCGTCTGGCCCACCAGAGCCGGACAGGAGGACATCTCGGAAGCAGGCGGATGGCGGCTAGCATACGGAGGCGGTATTTCTGGCCAGGGATGATGCGAGACATAAGGCAGTGGGTCTTGAGCTGCGACGAGTGTGCGTCAAGAAGTATGCAGAATTTAAGAAAGTCTCCGATGCAGAAGTACCGTTTAGGAGCACCAATGGAGCAGGTTGCCATGGACGTGATGGGTCCGTTACCTAAATCTACCCGGGGGAACCGGTATATCCTGGTAGTGGGTGATTAATTTACCAAATGGGTTGAAGCGTACCCCATGCTGAATCAGGAAGCGGTTACGGTTGCAGACATTTTCATCAACCAGTTTGCAGCCCGGTACGGCATTCCGATGGAGATCCATACCGAACAAGGCAGAAATTTCGAGTCGGACTTGCTGAAAAATGTATCCTGGGGATTCACAAGACACGGACAACAGCCTTCCAACCTCAGTCGGATGGCTTCATTGAGAGATTCAACCGGATGCTGCAGCAGATCCTGAGCCTGTATGTGAGTGAGCGGCAGACTAACTGGGATCAGCTAGTTCCGTTGGCACTGGCAGCTTACAGGAGTACCCCGCAGGAGACAACTGGAGTCCCAATTTGCAGATGTTGGGCAGAGAAGTCAACACTCCAGTAGAGTTGCTGATTGGCAGGCCTCCGGGCGAATCGACAACAGAAGTAACAGAGTATGGCAGTCAGCTCTGGGAGCGACTGGAAGCAGTCTACAAGGCCGTCCAAGCGAAATCCGGCAGAGAGATGGAACGGTAGAAGAAGCTGTATGACCGGAGGAAGGTCAGTTCCAGCCGGGAGACCGAGTGTGGATGGCGGTTAAAACACGGAAGAAAGGAAATGCATTCAAGTTGCAGAGGAAGTGGAGCGGTCCAAAACTGGTACTGAGCAGATTCACCGACGTGACCTACGAGATTGCGGAGAGTGAAACTCGGCAGAAGGTGGTTCACTTCGACTTGCTGAAACCTTATCACGGTGTTAAACATCCGAAATGGATGAAGCAGAGAATGACGGATTCCTGGAGGCAGAGGGAGACGTCACAGCAGAGAATTATTCCGGAAACGGTCTCCGAGTCGAACATGGACCGGAGAAGATGGAGAAATGCGGAGAGGTCGTGTGAGCTGCAGAGCAGAGGGCGGAGATAGCTGAGACCCTGGTAAAACGTTGAGTTCAGACAGAATGCGACTGCTAGAGGATAGAACAATATGCAGTGCTGATTCTGGAAGAAGCGGAAAACATGGAGAGCGGAATGCGGTGCAGAGACCGGATAGAAGACATCCTAGAGGTTCTGACTGGGTTGAGCTCGTTGTCAACCAGTCTAGAGTAGCGGCCAGGGGTCCAGAAGAACCTGGGTTAGCAGTCTAGTATCTCCAGAAAAGCAGCTACACGTCTTTCGAATCGAGAAGACTTAAACGGAAAAGTCTTCCGCCTGAGAATCTTTAGCAGGAGTTTCCACTAGCAGAGACACCAAACCGGCTGCAGATCGACAGAAGCGGTGGAACATCACTCCAGATAGGAAGGGCCCTCCTTCTGGACATAGATGTATGCAGTTTCCAGAGTCGGCAAGCAGTTATACCAGTGAGCAGACATGCAGTTGGCGGAGCCATGCAGATGGCGGAAACGCCCAACTTGCAGTCTAGATGTTCGCTTGGCAGGCAGATTCGGCTGGCTGAGACTCTATTCAATCCTCCTGATGGCAGAGATACTTCAAAATTTCAGAAACTTCACCCGAAGAGGTGGTTGGAGCGAGCCGGAAAAATACGGAATTTGCCGGTTGAGCCGGAGCCGGACACCTCCCGGCTAACGGTTGAGCTTTGGACTACTTGTGACGTCACTCCTGTAGCAGCCAATCAGCGTGGACCTTTTCCAGTCAAGTGATCAGAAAGAGTATAGAAGGGCCTTGAAAACGGGCTCTGGTAGCAGTTGGAGAGCAGACCCCGAGCTGTGCACATCGGTGTTGAAGTTTGACGGAATCGAATCAACTAGCAGACTTTTCCGGTAGAAGCAGATTAGCAGAGAAAAATAAAAGTGTCACCCGGAATTGCGGAAACGGTTTAAACAAGACCACGAATTCTGTTCTCTGGCCTTCCGGATGGCAAACCAATTGGGATGAGGCCCTAACGGGACCGGTTTGGGCACCCGGAAGATAGAGGCATGGCTGTATTGCAGAAAGCGGTGGCAGATAGCAGTAGCGGATAGCAGTAGCAGAAAGCGGTGGCGGACAACAGTAGCGGATAGCAGTAGCAGAAAGCGGTGGCGGACAACAGTAGCAGATAGCAGTAGCAGAAAGCGGTGGCAGACAACAGTA
Organism: Terebella lapidaria; assembly: GCA_949152475.1. Lineage (NCBI taxonomy): Eukaryota > Metazoa > Annelida > Polychaeta > Terebellida > Terebellidae > Terebella > Terebella lapidaria. The sequence goes on along the minus strand of OX424563.1, from coordinate 30,113,260 downwards.
GCAAATAGCAGTAGCAGAAAGCGGCGGCGGACAACAAGGGCGGAGAGCGGAGCCGAGCAGAGAAGCGGCATTCACCCCCAAAGTCTTCCGGCAACAGCGGCCAGGGGAAGAGCAAGGGAGTGTATGACTACAAGTTCCGGCTGTTGGAAGAGGGTTCCAGCAGGGCAGCACCAGAAGTTAGAGTGGCAGATATTGCGGAAATGCAGAGCAGGGACGGAGAAGGCAGCTTTCGGAGTCCGGTTCCGAAAACAACTAGCAGTGGCAGAGCTGTGAGCAGTGTGATCGTCAGACCCGGAGGCGGAGCAGAAAGCAGAGCCGGTAGCAGAGCAGTAAGCGGAGCTGAAAGCAGAGCTGGTAGCAGAGCAGTAAGCGGAGCCGAAAGCAGAGCTGGTAGCAGAGCAGTTAATAATAATAATAATGAGCATTTTATAGTCTAGGATCACCAACTCAAGTCGGTCTCTCTGACTGCACAATTATTATCCCCAGCAGACCTGTTCACTCTGACACATACTCAACCTCCTGGGAGGCATACAGCTCCATGTGCAACCATCATTTGGTGCAGAGAAACTGGGCATACACAACTGCCATCTCTGTCTATTGCCAGGTGCCCAATTATACTGTTTGGGTGAACAGCATACAGCAGCGCAGGTGAATGCACAAACAGGGTCACCCATCCATGTATTACCCATGCCTAGCGTTGCTTAACTTCGGTGATCTTACGGGTACCGGTGTGTCATGCGCTACAAGGCTGTATAACAGTTAGCGTCGTGGAAAGCAAAGCTGGCAGTGAGGCGGAGACCCGAGGTTCTATGGAGAGGACGTTGCCGTCTAACATCCAAGCAGTGGCCGGAGGCAGAACAAGTACCACGGTCCGTGACGACGGAATGGAGTCTTTAGCTTCCACGTCCGACCGAAGTCATGTGGACGTACAGAGAGCCCGGAGGAGCATCCTGATTGACCAAGCAAGGGCTACTCCCGGAATTCTTTCTCCGGTGGAGCCCTGACCTCGTCAATCCTCCAGGGAGCGTTCCGGAAGGAGCCAGACAAGAGCCCCGAATCAGAGTCCATCCTACACCTTCTACCCGTTTGGCGGTCCTTCAACTCAACCTTGTCCGTCACACTGTTTTCCGGTTAATATCTGAGGAAGAGGTGCCTCTGGCTTTGCACCTGAAGTCCCGGAGCATGCCAGGTACTACGCTGTATGGTGGGGCCCAGAGCAGTGGGGGCTCGCGGAAATGAGGGACTCCGGCATCTACGTAGAGGTCATGGAGCAGAGAGAGTCACCATTCGGTCTCGTCCCGATGCGTCAAGTCATCCGGATTCCAGACTGGTCCATCCGGGATGACCGGCTCCGGAACGGATTCTATGTGCCGCCCCAGTGGAGTCTTCACGATCCTGATCTTCTTCCAGTTGATGCTCGTGGAACAAGTAACTTTTTTTTTCTGACATTATGAATTTCCCCATAAATTTGTCAGAACATACCTTGGGCCAGTATCTAAAGACGTTTTTAAAATTATTCTGATTGAATCGTTTTTGCCGATTTGGCGGCCATTTTTGACGAAAAATTGCCAATTTTGGACATTGGTGGCCATTTTCTCAAAAACTGTCTGATCAGTTTTGAGATTTTTGTTTCACATTCCTTTCATGTACCTTTACGATGTGTATAAGTTTCGTTGCCCTTGAATCGCCGGTTTGCGTGTGGCGGCCATTTTGATTTTTTGACCGGTCGGCCATTGAAAATTTTTTTGGACTTAGAAAATTTCACCACTTTTTCCTTCATAATGGGAGCTGTGCGGAGTAAACTCATAGAACACTTCAAGATAGAGCCTAAGTATTGACACATTCAAATGGGAAATCATATTTTGCGGTTTGAGTGGTGACCTTGAAAGGTCAAAACGACCTTTTTTGTCGAAAAAAAGATGAATTTTGTCTTTGGTGGCCCTTTTCTCAGAGTCTTTTCAGACAGTTTTCCTCAAAATCATGTATAAGATTCTCCTTATGTACCTTTGTGATGTGTATAAGTTTTGTTGCCTTTGAAATGACGGTCAGCGTGTGGCGGCCATTTTGATTTTTTGACCGGTAGGCGAAAATAAAAATTTCGTCCCAAATCGAGTCACTATGTGTTAAAATGAAAAATACTTATGTTTGTGTGAGTGAGGATTGGTTTGTGAGTGAAAAAATGGATTCTGACAAATCCATGTTCAATTTTAACATTTCCTTTATTCATCGTATTTTACATGATAAACTCCAATATCTAAAAGTCCATTCAAATATGTTCAGAAGTCACGGCTATCAGCGATCGCTGATCACACTGCTGCTGTGCGCGCTCTGATACTAGTAGACGAGCGGTAACGGGTGGCCGGGTCGCGTGTGCGGCCGGGCCGCAAATGTATTTGAAGTGCGGTCGGTGTTCCGCGACTTTATGGGGTCGTATTTTTATTTTTGTGTTTACGCTTTTAGCTTGAAAAATGTAATTTTATTCACTAGAATGTATCATTTCTACTCCTCAATATGTAATACAGACTTGAATGCGCTATTATCTATTTTATTAGAACGTGTTATTCGCATTTAAAATATTTCACAGCTGTAACTTTCAAAGTCGCAAAATGGCTGAAGACGTCCAAGTGAAAATTTGTCAACAAGAAATCATAAAACTTGATTTGGAATTAAAAGCATTATTGCAGGTCTGTAAAAGACACAATAATACATTAATTTCCAGTTATATGATCTATCTAGATCTATATTCTGTTTAATTTGGCCAAATCAGACATGACACTGACGGCTCACTCAGCCTCACTGTGTGAGTGTGTCACTGGCACCACTAGCAGTTGGAAGAACCCCATTTGGTGGCATATATTATAGATCTATTGATATATGCCCAAATGGGATATATGCCACCGAATGGGTATACTTCCTGTATATCCAAATGGGATATACCTGAGAGCTTGGTGGCAGTTTTGTGGTCATACTCATTTGGGGACGGGGGGGGGGGGGGGGGGGGGGCTGGGTATTCATTCATTTAATGGATATCAAGCAGTTGATTCATTTCCCTTTATGATTGGTTTTAATTTCACACTGTCTGTCCAATTTATTGCTGGGACATTTGATTTCTCCTAAATACTAGTAAAGAATATTTTGCTGTGTAAACCTGTTTAGATGTAGTCGTTCAAGCAAAAATGATGTATCAAAAATTTTCTCAATCCATACATCCATGTTTATCATAAAAAGTACTGTCATTTCACAGCATTGAAATAAACTGGGCTGTGAAGATGGAAAAGACACCAAACTCTTCAAAAAGTATATCAGACCTCTCTTATTAATTATTTCGATAAAACCCCAGACCCCCTCTGTTCCCAAGCTTCTGGATCAAGGTAACTGGGACGAAGCCCTCAGGTATATCTCGTTTGGGTATACAGAAAGTATACCCATTTGGTGGCATATATCCCATTTGGGCATATATGCCACCACATGGGATTCTTCCCAACTGACTAGGCCTAAACTCAAGTTCATCCATCAGTGAAACACGCTTTTTGGCCGTAGTTTTGTTTTAAATAATCGGATCAACTTGAAATTTTGTGTGTATTAATTGAATAATCGGATCAACTTGAAATTTTGTGTTTCTCAATTGGGTATCATGCCGTAATTTTTCACCAAATTTCAGAGTTCTATCTCAAAAATTGAAAAATTGGCAATCTAACCCAATGTTAAATTTTGGCCACAACATGGAATTTCAGAGTCTGCACAAAAAACAACAACTTTTATTCGATGTACGAGTTATATATTGCTTCAGAATAAACATATATTACTTAATATACACCGACTATACCTTCCGACTCTAAATCAACACAATAGGTTCATTCTGTATGGGCATAAACACGATAAAAGCCCTGAATTTGTTGAAATTACTTGATAATTTTTCCGACTGAAGTTCAGCATTGGGTTAGATTGCCAACTTTTTCAATTATTGAGATAGAATTTTGACATTTTGTGAAAAATTACGGCATGATACCCAATTGAGAAACACAAAATTTCCCACAAAATTGTGGGTCACTCATTGACATTGTCATGATTGTAAATTTGTGTGGGTGTACATACACCATACTAGGTCCATAGCACCGCAAAAAAAAAGATCTGCGATACAAAACAGGGCTTGGTGTATGCGATCCGATGTTTTCAGAAAAGGGTATGGATCTAGAGCTACCTACACTGTATCATATATGGCCTGGACAGGCATTCCTCAAAGTAGTATACTACTGCTCATTATATGTATTTGTAACACCGAGGGCCTTGACCTACAAATTAAGTAATAAAATAATGACCTGCAAAGTCACACACAAAATATTACAAAAATATGCCAATTCATGAATTGTGTTCTTGAATTAAACTATCCCTGGCGTGTTTGGTCTATAAATGTACACAGTGCAGACACAGGGTTGCATGTAGAAAAAAACATGGACGAGCTGAGACTCATGACTGTGATTGGTTAAAAACTTGTCGAGTGGTGAAGATGTATGACCCAGATCGATGGAGTCAACATTTTCCCAGAATGGCCCTGTATCTACATTGTACATGTACTCCCATATTCGTGAATTCGGTTCTCATTGAATGTTTGAAAAGGGCCCAGAACTGTTTCAACTCTGAAGCATGTTTTTGAATCCGTCAGGATATCCGAGGATGCGACGACTCCGCAAGTCACCTACAGGAGCTGAACCACCAGATGCAGGACAAAGTCCTCGACCTCAAGGAGCAAATCGAGGTCAGTGCAATAAATAAACGGAAATTGACAATTATTTGTAGTTTTACATGTTCATTGGTCTGTACTGCACTGTAGCCTGCAATCCCAGTCAGCATGTTCATGAATAATTGTTGGCGAAAGGGTATTTTATATGTTATCTACTTACATCATGGATTTGGATTACTAAATAACTCATAGGATCTGGAGAGGCTGGGACGAGAACAAGACCGAGAGACAGACACGATCGCCATCTTGCGTGATGCCGAACAGCATCGAAAACAGCTTGTCAGGTGAAATTTTTCGTCGATATTAGTGCATACACTATGGAAATTTAAGTAGTTTTGTTTTCTTTAGGACAGTGACATCCATGTTTATCGCACATTGTATTCACCATACAGAACCCAACAGGAGCTTCGGAGAGCCAACCTCACCAGTCACTTGAATATCGAGAAACGTAACAAAGAACTTCTGTTTGGTGGGGAAACATCAACTCCGCAAAGGTGAGCAATAACTGAGGTAATAATTCATTGGTGGCTGAAAACTATCATCAAAAAAGCCCACTTTAATACATGAAAACTTCCATATGTTGCTTGTATTCGACCAGGAGATCTCACTCTGGTAAGAAGGACGTCGCACGACAAGCCAGTCAAGTGACGGAGAGTTTAATGAGCATCAGTCGGAGAATGGCGGCACAGGTTCAACGAGGCGAAGACACTGTCGGCACTCTAGGTACAGCTGACTCGGTTCATTGTGCATTTATATGAACATGAAGGGTAGATAAAATTGAATGTTTATTCCAAGTACATACATCGATGCAGTTTGATCAAATCATTATGAACCCATTGCCTAGCTCTCTGATCTGTAAACTTTGAAAATTTTGGAACAAAATCTATGAATCCGCATGCATGATTTACAAGATATGTATCTTATGCACTTGGAGTGTACATTTACAGTGACCATCAGGTTAATACTTTCACGCCTTAGAATTCATCACTAAGATTAAAGGGGTACTATATGAGATTTTGCTTCATAAATAGAACACTCCTGAAGCGTCGCCGACAAATCTTGGGAATCCCTTAAAAGCAGAATCCCATATAGTGCCCCTCTAAATGCTATCAGAAACCCATCAATTATATATTTTTTGAGCTATTTAAGTTTTTGTATGTACCCGGTACCCACAAGTAATATTTCCAGACCTTTGACGTGCTTTTTGTCTGTCTCTTTTTCAGCAACATCTTCGCAGAAAGTCGGTGAAACCCACGAGGAATTCAAGATGATGAGAGGCCACATTCAGCATTCCCAAAAGCTGCTAACTCGATACGGTCGCAGGGAATGCACGGATAAAATACTGATTCTTTTGGCTCTAGTCTTCTTCTTCGCTACGGTCCTCTACATCGTCAAAAAACGCATCTTCACATCTGCCGAAACTTTGCCAATATCCTGACAGAAAACATTGTTATTAGAACCAATAAAATATTTATTGACATCTCATGAATAAGTCTTGTGTATCTGTGTTCACAGGCTCAATGAACATACATTGTCTGCCGTATTGGCCCTAATAGAAGAGTGGCCCTCCAATGCAAGACATTAACCATTAGCAAGCATAAAAATAGGTAAAATTTCAGATATTTTTTCGGGAAATCATTCATATAATACCTACACATTGTTTCTCATGTGTAAATTTGGTAAAATGTAGATAAATATGATGTTTGGAACAACATAAGACCATGTAAGACCATGTAGGGCATGTGCTACTATTAGGAACAATTAAGTACATCATTTGACATGTGTCCATTGGTACCAGTTCTCAATCTGATGATTTTCCCTGAAATTCTGTGTGTACTGTATACTCTAGTAAATGTGAAACTTCAGGAAAAATACCCTGCTGTAGTATACCCAGAAAGTCAAATCGAGCTCTGATTATGGAAACAGAATGAAATGAAATTCAGTTATTTTAATAAAAATCATCTCTGCGAGGCCTTGCAACATTATGAACTCTTTGGTTTGAATTTGGCTCCATTATGACGAATCATAACGTTGCGCTAATTTTTTGTGCGTGGCGCCACCTTGCGAATGGTCGTGATGATGGAAGTGGTGACGTCAAAAGGCCAAGATGTCCAAGGACGGAAAAAATGCCAATATTCCGGCTTTGTATCAGGAATTGAATCAGCAAGAGCAAAATGGACAATTTGACCGTGCACTCAAGACTACAAATCGAAGTATGAATGCTCTTTACATTTCACAAACGCTAAACCACATTCATAATTCATGGGCATAAAACGTACAGCCCCTATTATCGCTCACTATTCCATATGTCTAGGGCTAATACAAGTACAAAATTTTGTGACCGGTTACTCGGGGGTCTGTAACCGGACCGTGACCGGTTACTCGTCAAAAATACCACATAAAAATCCATGTGACTGTTTAGTATTGATGTTTGAACTTCGAACGCTCCCATAGTTGTTAATGGTTAATGCGCATGCGCACATCTTTACCGTAATGTCTTGTGCAAAATCAGTCAATGTTTGCAAATGAAAATTATGAAATATACACGTAAAATATCTGACCAATGAATGTGTAATTAACATGCGATGCTTCAATATCGCAATATTTTAATGTGTAATGATGTACGTATATACATGTATGTACATGCAGTACCTTGGAGGTCGATTATCCATTTTTGCGCGTGTAAAATATCAGACCATGATTGGCTATGCACTTGCTAATGTGGTAATGCTAATAATGTAAACGTAATTGGAAATCTTCTGCTAGAGGTAGGAAATGCAACAAGGCAAAACACCGAAGCAAAGTGATCAAAACTGATAATTGAAACTTTGAAAGGGAACATGGAGCCACGAAACTTGTTGTGATCACCTATTCAGATTCTCTTTATCTGTATAGATCTACCATTTTATTTACAAAAAGCTTATAACCGGTTAACCGGTCACTGCATCTGTGACCGGTCACGAGCGTTTCTGTGACCGTGACCGGTTACCCGTGTACTTGTATTAGCCCTACATATGTCAAATCTAAATGTCAAAACTCAATTTGTGTCAAGTTATCGAAAATCCTTCGAATATGTCCCAGCAAAAAATGTTATCATTGCAAACAATTATTTTACGAATCTCCACTTGTTTTTTTTACCTTGCATCGATTCACAGTTGAGTTCAACAGTCGAGTAAATTTGGACCGGTACCTGGGTCAGGTCAGGTTACTCAGGTATGGACTATCGGGGTCAAGAATTTGCTACTGCTTCCGGCCCTAATATAGATCTTCTGAGTTTTATTGGGAATGTCAGTCACTGCGACACAATGCAACATTTCCTATCCTCTCCTTTGAATGACAAAACTTCCTCGAGGCCATTGCCACAGCACTGAGTGACTGAGGAATCATATGCTGTCACTGCCAAAACAAAGAAAACCACCCCAGTAAATAGTGAAAAAGTGTCACTTCCAAGACAAAAATGTTATAATGTGTATATGAGACTATGAAAGCTGTCGTCCTGACAGTTCTGCCATCTGTTACACTGGGGTTTAATAGTGATAGCCCAATTCAATGGAACGTTTCATAGTGTGCGAATCAGTCAGCTGTTCTCATCTAGACTATATGAATGACATTATCTGCAAAAGTTTAAAACCATTTATACTGGTGAAGTGATGATTGTTGACAGTATATCAAGGACAAGGTTTTGTGTCATATATATATAGCGTACATGTACGGTGTGCCACACGCAATAATGAAAAGTTCTTTTCCATGAACCTGTTGAAGAATAAAAATAATACGCTCCTGCACACTGGCTGATGAAAAATTTTGATTTAATATTATTTGGTGAAAGAGTTTCCACATGCATATTTTGTTGTTTCCCAGTTCTACAGGCAGATCCGCATGATAAAACTGCTTTCCACTGCAAGCTCGTATGTCTGATTCAACTGGGCAAGTTCCAAGAGGTCTTGAAACATGCAAGCCTGCAGCCAGAACTGTCAGAGTAAGTTTTAAATTAATACAGATGTACATATCCTTCGTACATTACTCAATTCGGGGTTAAGGTGTAAAGCGCCTTTGAAAGTTATACAACTAACCTATAAGAGTGCTATATCAAATGATTTAATTTCAACTTTGTTTACCCCACCTTTATAGGATTAGGACAAATAATTAAATATTTTTTGCACTTTGTGCTGCAGGGACATGGTGTTCGAAAAGGCGTACAGTGAGTATCGTCTGAATAAAACTGATGAAGCTTTGGAGACCCTGCGACAGGCCAAAAGCTCAGATGAGAAGTGCCAGGAATTGCTGGCCCAAGTGGTTAGTTATCGTGCGTGTATAAATTCTCAGCAAATTTTTGTTTAATGTTTGTTTTTCTCTAATATATCTGTTTGATGAATATGCTCATCGAATACATTTAACAAAAATTTTCTATTTATTGCCATACCACTACCTCTATAATAAACTCTTTGGGTAATCTTACCTTGGCATTCAAAGAAGAGGAGAGAGAAATGAATGTCACAAGAATTTTCTCAAAATTCCTGACATCCATCTCGAACTCGAAATTGAAAGAAATTACTCTCACACATCTCAGATTCCCCGCGGTGTAGATGTGACGTCACACCGGTCATATGATTGACCTTAGCCGCCATTAATTTGCTCCTCCATTGTTGGATGTGCAGCAAGTCTTGCTTTCGGCATTCAAAGTCGATTTTCTTCACGTCTACGATCGTCTTTAGGCTGTTCTTTGCACAGCTTTTTCTTCAGTAGATCGTTCTTACGTTGTTAGCTAGCTTAGAGTTAGTGATTTGCGATTTTTTTGGGAGGAAATGGTAAAGCCTCCCCAGGCCCCTTTCCTTCCCCCATTATCGCCCATTTGTACTTCGATGTTTGATATGTTTCAGATATGAAGTGCATCGTGTGCAAACACTACCTTCCTAAGTGGGAGGTTCATAACGCCTGCTGGCAGTGTAGGGACACTGTCTATTGCCGTCCTTCAGCCACCTGTGAGTTGTGCGCGGATTGGTCCATCGACGAGTGGAAACTTTGTCTGCAAGGCTTACGGGAGATTCAGGCCCGCAGGTTTGCTGGTTGCCCTACTCCCCCTTCCCCGTCAGATTCTGATAGCGCCAGGCCGCGTCCCAAGGCGTCTGAGGAACGCAAGCGGCGATTAGATTTGCAGTTATCCAATGCTGTTTGTGCTGTAAGTTTTGATTTATCATTGTCATTTTCTTTCAGCCAGGTACGGGTCCCGGGAGCCGCGCGTTCGGCTCTCGGCACCCTAACTTCCCCACAACCTACGGGTTTGTGTGGCTCACTTTTGGCTCCCTCTCTACTGGCCCCTCGTTCTCATGCTTCTCTGGCTGAACGACCTGGGTTTCAGTGTCCGAGTGTGGTTTCGGGGTCTGCCGGTTCCGTCGGGCTCACGACGGTTCCCTGCGCCCGGGATCCCTCTGGACAGAGAGTGTTGTTTCCCCCTCCGGGTCGGGCGCCTGCCCCCGGAGCTGGGTTTCAACCCCAGAGCCAGGGCGGATTTAGGTCCGGGCCCGTGTCGCTAGTGATACGGCCGCCGGCACCCGATTTCCCGTCGGTTACTGGACCCCAGGCCGTGGCTACCGGAGCCGTGGCCAGTAGGGGCCGGGAGCCAAGGGCCATGAGCCGTCCAAACCCATGGGTTCCTGGAGTTTCCATGTCTCCACGGTTTCCAGTGTTTCCTTTTTCTGATTCGCCCTGTGTGTTTCAGATCGCCGAGGATATCAAGGACGATTCCCCTCTTACGGCCCTGCCCTCCGGTTTCGTCGCCTCCAGCCAGGGTATGTTGTCTTTCGCCCAGTTGGCGGACCAAGGGTCTTCCCGTGCGTCGGAGCCGTCCGGTGTTCCTGCCCAGGGGAGCTCTCCCCCGACGTCAGAGCAGCGCCTTAGGGGCGAGCTTGAGTCTTTTCGGGCGGAGATGTTAGGCCAGTGGCAGCAGTTTCTGGCGAGGTTTCCGCCTCCACAGCCGCCACCGCCCCCATCTTCCCCTCTGCCTAGGGACGAGCCGTCATCGGATGAGGAGCCTTCCCTACAGGGCTCTCAGTCGGCTGACCAGCCGTTACCTGGCCCGTCAGGCCTCACGCTTCCGCGAAAGCGTAAGGCGGACCCGGACCAGGAGGCGGACCAGCCCGAGTCCGATGACCCTCTCTCTTGGGGGGAGAAGTTGGACTTTGTGAAGAGGGTCCTCCTGGGTTTGTGGCCCGAAGAGCATGCTCCGGCCCCAGTCAAGAAGGTAGCTCGGTCGATGATATCTTCTGAGTTGGAGCACCCCCGGCCGTCGAAGGATGCCCTACGATTCCCTCTGTCGCAGGGAGTTCGCGGCTCCATGCAAGAGCGCATGGACGAGACCATCAGGTCCAACAAGTCGGCGATTGGCGCGTATCCTGCTCGCCCGTCTGTCAACGACTACTATACGTCGTCGGAGCTGGATGACAAGCCTACAGCTTTGAGGAGGCATCACCCCCATTACGCCTTTTTCAAGGAGCCTAAGGCCGTGGAGATTCCATGGGCGGCCTTGGCGGAGCTGCAGCACACGTTTCGAGTGGGGCTGGCCACGGATTCGGCCATGGATTGGCTGTCGATGGCTACGAGACGGGCCATTCTTCAGTGCCGTGACCAGGTCCTGGACAACCCTGACGTTGACCGAGATGATTTGGCAGAAGCCTTATTGAGCTGCGCTTCGTTGGTCACCTCCATTGGTAAAGGTGTGGGTGACAAGGTGGCCCTGGACTCCCACTCACTCTGGGTGTCCGAGTTGTGGCGGCGTGACGCTTTCCTCTCGTCCCTCAAGTTCGAGGTTCCGGACCAGCTCATGACGGACATGAGAGTTCTCCACCCCGTGATCCCCTCTTCTGGAGCCCCTACTTCACTTCTACTCCCTGACCGTTCTGCGGAGTTGCGGGAGGTGAAGAAGGAGGCCGACGAGAAGGCCGCGAAGTCTTCTACTTCCAATGCCCTCCTGAGCCAGTCAAAGTCTCTGGAACGTCTGACGCAACAGATGGTTTCGGCCTTTAAGAAGCCCCAGTCTTCAGCTCAGCAGTCTCAGCCTCAGCAGCAGCCGGCTCGTGGCCGTGGGAGAGCTAGAGGCAGGGCCTCAGGGCTGCCCTTTCGCGGGGCCCCTGCCGTCAGCACCCGAGGAGACCGTGGTCGTGGCCGAGGCCGAGGACGCGGAGAGGCTCCCAAGCCCGCAGGGGAAAAGAAACCGGGTACGTATAGCTTCGGATTCCGGGCCGGATCCTTTGCTCGAGTGTCGAGGAGAGCTGCATGGTCAGCTCGTTTCGGTCGATATTCCTTCCTCAGACGAGCCCGTAGGAGCTCGTTTAACTCTGTTTTGGAAAGAGTGGGAGCGGCTCGGGGCTTGCCCCTGGGTCGTCTCGACGCTCCGTCGAGGATTCGGCCTGAAATTCGAGAAATTGCCACCGTTATCGCCCGTCCCAAGGGGTTTCACTCTTCCAAACGATCCAGAACGCCGCCGTGTTCTCCACGAGGAGATAACGGCGATGATCGAGAAACAAGCGATAGAACCTGCTCCCGGGGACACTCCCGGGTTCTACAGCGTGTTGTTTGTGGTTCCCAAAGCGTCGGGGGGTTGGAGACCAGTGATAGATCTTTCTCCGTTGAACAAGTTCTTAATCGTGCCGACGTTTTCCATGGAAACGCCGGAGCAAGTTCGTTCAGTCATGCCTCGCGATTCGTGGGTGGTAACGATAGATCTCAAAGATGCCTATTTCCATATTCCAATGAAACCTGCAGTTCGCAAATACCTGAGATTTCTCTATCTCGGCCGCGTATGGCAGTTTCGGGCGCTCCCGTTCGGATTATCGACAGCGCCGTGGATTTTCACCATGGTGGCTCGGGAAGTCCAGATTCTCGCCCACAAGCAGGGGATTTTCATCCACCAGTATCTCGACGATTGGCTAATCCGGCACCATTGTCGCGAAACGCTGATCGTCCAAGCACAGTTTGTGGTAAATCTATGCTCACGGATGGGGTTCAAAATCAACCAAAAAAAGTCCGACTTGTCACCGCGTCGGGACTTCGTCTTCTTGGGGTATCGTTATCAGACTACCTCAGAGACTGTTTTGCCGACGCTGGATCGTCAGTCAAAATTATCCGTGCTGTCAGAAGGGTTCCTTCGTCGCATTCCACAGACGGCCAGACGCTGGCAGTCCCTTCTCGGGATGCTGGCTTCCACGGAAAAGTTAGTTCCGTTGGGCCGCCTGCACATGCGGCCTATTCAGCGGCATCTACACTCCCAATGGTCCCAGGTCACGGGAGACAGATCCCAGCTCGTGCAGGTCTCTCCGGAAGTCGTTTCCCATCTGCAATGGTGGCTGGATCCCGTCAATCTGCTCCGAGGGTCGTCATTCCGCCGGCCGCCTCCATCCAGTATGGACGGCTGGGGCGCTCACTGGGACGACAGCGAGGTCTCGGGCACCTGGTCTTCGTCTCAGCAGGAATGGCACATAAACCTGTTGGAACTGGAGGCCGTGTTCTTGGCTCTCAGGCATTGGGAAACACATTTCCTCAATCAGGCTGTGTTAGTGGCCACCGACAACTCCACGGTTGTCGCCTACATCAACAAGCAGGGCGGTACGAAGTCCCAGTCGCTGTGCCAAGCCGCTATCGACCTCCTGCTCTGGTGTCACGACCGGGGTATTTCGCTTTTCGCGAGGCATATCCCTGGTCATATGAATGTTTGGGCGGACCGCCTCTCCCGGAGGGGCCAGGTCCAGGCCATGGAGTGGAGTCTTTCCCCCAGGGTATTCCAATCTCTCTGCGGCCTATGGGGCACGCCGATGGTCGATTTGTTTGCGACCCGGTGGAACCACAAACTTCCTTCGTTTGTGTCTCCCATTCCCGATCCCACGGCCATGTCAGTGGATGCGATGTCGACGTCCTGGGAGGGCATGTACGCGTATGCTTACCCCCCAGCGGTGTTGTTGGACAAGGTGATCGCCAAGTTTCGGACTCACCAGTGTCGCCTCCTGCTGATTGCTCCGTGTCTGCCGCAGAGGTCGTGGTTCCCGGACCTTCTGGAGTTGATAGTAGACTTCCCTCGTCAGCTTCCGGATCGGTGGGACCTCCTCAAACAACCTCGCTCCAGCATGTTTCATCAGGCTCCCGCAAGTCTGAAACTTCATGCCTGGATATTGTCGAGCGATGTTTCCGAAAGAAGGGATTTTCAAGGGAGGTGTCCGCAAGGATCGCCCGATGAAATCGAAAATCTTCTTTGGCAGTCTACCAATCGAAGTGGACTTCCTTCTGTGCTTGGTGTCGTCGCCGGAAGGTTAGTCCTTTCAGAGTCGATGCTCCCCTAATTTCCGAATTTCTTCTCGAAAAGTTCAATGAAGGGCGAGCTCCATCCACGATCGCAGGTTACCGTACGGCTATCGCGAAGACTCTAAAACCCAAACTTGGGATCGATTTTGGTCATGATCAAGGTTTGACTGCGTTGATTAATAGTTTCGAGATCGAAAGACCGAAAGCTAGGAACCCGGTTCCTGAGTGGGATCTATCGCTTGTTCTCAACGTCTTAAGAAAAGATCCGTTCGAACCCCTTGAGCGGGCCTCCCTAAAGTTTCTGACGTTTAAGACGGTCTTCCTTTTGGCTCTGGCTTCCGGGAAGCGACGGAGTGAGCTCCACGCCCTGTCCTTTTCCAAAGTTAAGTGGAAGACGGATGGCTCCTCGGTTCTCCTCGGAGTCATTCCCTCCTTTCTGGCCAAAACTCAATTAGCAGGTACGCCATTATTGAGCTTTTCCATTCCCGCCCTGACTCCTTCTCTGGGGCCGGGCCTGGAGGAAGACGCGAAGCTTTGTCCCGTGCGAGCCCTCCGCATCTACGTTAATCGTACGCGTGAGCTGCATCTCGGCAAGCGTTTGCTTTTCGTGTCCTATCTTAAGGATTTTCCGAATGATATCCGTCCTGCTACGATCTCATCTTGGATCAAGAAGTGTGTTAGATTTTGCTATGAAAAGTCACAGGCGAAAAAATCCACAGGTTTCAGAGTCAAAGCGCATGATGTGAGGGCTCTCGTGGCTTCACTTGCCTTTACGAATAAAGTATCTCTGAATGATGTCATGTCTGCCTGTACCTGGAAATCTCATAACACATTCACTTCTTTCTATCTCAGGGAGTTAGCTTGGGAGGATGACTCCGGCCTCCAGCTTGGACGACTGGTGGCGGCGGAGAGTGTAGTCCAGCTGTAAATACCTGTAGATAGCTCAACACGCCTCTGTACAGATGCACCTGAGGTCGGCTCCCAGGGGAGTTGCTCCTCTTCTTTGGCGAAGGAAATTTTTGTTCATCTGCAAGAGGAAAGTCACCTCTGCAGAGCCCCTGCTCGTCTCCATGCATCTGAAGGTAATTCAGGCGTGTATTATGGTATGGTTGTAAATATCCTGTAAATATGTATTTTCGACTTAAAATTATAATTTCAAAGTAAAACACAATATTTACTACTTTCAATGGATATTTCCTACTCTCACACATCGGTGATGAATTCCCGGGAGAGGGTTAAACCCACCTCCTTTGGTTATTCTGATATAACCCAAAGAGTTTATTATAGAGGTAGTGGTATGGCAATAAATAGGAAGTTTTAACTTGTTTAAAACCAGTATTTATTACATACCTACCTCTATAATAAACACGATTATTCTCCCTCCCGCCTCCCCTGCCTTAACCAGGTGGGCAAATTAATGGCGGCTAAGGTCAATCATATGACCGGTGTGACGTCACATCTACACCGCGGGGAATCTGAGATGTGTGAGAGTAATTTCTTTCAATTTCGAGTTCGAGATGGATGTCAGGAATTTTGAGAAAATTCTTGTGACATTCATTTCTCTCTCCTCTTCTTTGAATGCCAAGGTAAGATTACCCAAAGAGTTTATTATAGAGGTAGGTATGTAATAAATACTGGTTTTAAACAAGTTAAAACTTCCTATTATAAAATACCTACATGTAAGCTCACTAAAAACCATGATAGCAAACAAAATATGTACCTTACCTACTGTATTTTCTTATAACAGCTCTATCGCAAGGAACAGTATGAGGAATCTTTCGGCATTTACAAGGACCTGATAAAAAATACACAGGTAACTCAGCCAGTCTGCAAAATAACTAATTGCATTTTGCCGTCGGAAATCAGCAGAAAATGTGTCATAACTTCTATTTTTTGTGTGGTTTACATTACCTGGCTTATTCTTCAAATGAACCCAGCAAAATAATGTACAAGTGGAAAAGATGATATATTTTGACTTCATAACTGAATTATACATCACCGATAATGTCTTTATCACAGGATGACTATGAAGAGGAGAGAAGCACCAACCTTAGTGCGGTGATGGCAGCTCTACAGATGTGGGACGGCCAGCAAGTTGTACGTATTATTGGCGACCGGGCATTGCACATTATAACATACAAACAACTCCTAACTGCTAACTCCAAATATTTTCAGCCAAATAAAATATAATAGAAATCTTGCATGTTTGATTTTCATCTCAAACATATCCAAAATTGTTATACATTGAAAGTAGCATTATGACCGAATATTAAAAAAATATTTATTCATCTTGCACTGCCGTGTTTTGTGGACACAGGAGGACTTGGGTTTAGGCGAGGAGACCTATGAGTTGTGTTACAATGCGGCCTGCGGCTACCTCGGTCAAAGCCGATATGAAGAGGCACTGAAGAAATTGAAAGATGCTGAAGGTAATTGTCATGCGATGCCGTCCATTCAGCTATAATTATCGTTATTCACATTTACATGTTTTTGAAAAACAAGTCTTTCAATACTTTTGTGACAGTGATCACGTATGTGCTAGATTTACTGCTGTATGTCCGGTTTATTCAATAATTACTTATCTAAACTATTGCTTGTTTGGTGGTAATTCAAAGGGAGGACTAGCAATAAGCGGCTAATTTATGAATGAATAAATTCGGAAATTCTGCTAAGTTTATTACCGGTATTTCTTTTTCCTCAGCGCTGTGCCGAGGTTTATACGATGATGACCAAGACATTAACCAGGAGGAAATTGACGCAGAACTCGCAGATATCAGGTACATTGGTACAGCGCTTTGTGTGCGGCTTCCCTGTGTAACAATGGTCTGAAATACAGTAAAGTCTCTGCTTTGGGACCACTCCTGATAATAGTGAAGTGTGAAAAAATTGCTTAGAAATTGCATGTACATGTAGACTACTTCAACATAGTCTTTATAATGACACTGATGTTTTTGGAACTTTATGAGTGGTCAGTAATTTCTATGTGATCTCTTTTGATGGATAGTTTTGATATGTTCTGCCCAAACTATTGGCACTGGTTCATGTATGTTAACAAAATACATCATGTGTTTAATAAGTTGTAATGTATCTTGAAGTATTAAATATACAACTCACTTCACCATCTATCGCCTTTTTTCAGGGTACAGATGGGTTATGTTCTACAACAACTGGGTAGAAATGATGAGGCTCTCAAGTGCTACAACATGGTCATCAAATCTAGGTAAGCTATTCCCAAGACTAAGCTAGTGATAAAGAAATGTATGACATGAGTTCGCGGTTTGAAGTGTGTATGTTGTCTCGTGTGCATGAAATGATCGGGAAGTTTGATTTACAGTATTTTTGTTCCAGGCCATCAGATATAGGACTAACAGCTGTGGCGTCTAACAACATTATCACACTCAATAAGGTATTTCACTGGGACATTTTATCTGCATACAGATTGACAGTGACCTGTTTAAAAACAATTTGTTCATATCAATCATAGTCACATTTTTCTAGTGAATAATTCTGTTTCGGCTAATTGTAAAAATCTTCTCAGCAAATGAATTTGGCTCATGTAAAAAGGAAATTTTATCAGTTTTTTGACTGGTTCAAAGTCAATACAACTTTCCTTTCACAGGACCTGAATGTGTTCGACTCTCAGAAGCGGATAAAGTCGCTGCAAGCGGACGGACTTCAGCAGAAGTTGACAAGACTCCAGAGGCAAGCTCTCATGCTGAACCAGAGCTTGTTCTACCTGTTACAAAACAAGGTGAGTATAAGGTCTTCTGGTTTTGAAAGGTGCAAAATCGTTGAATGATTTGATAGAAATTATAGATGAAAGACTCGGTTTCAAGTTGTTACTTTGGGACCAAAAACATTCCCAATTTCACATGTACATTTTCAACCAAAACTGGTACCAGGGTTCAAACTTTTTCATGTAAATTCAAGCATTCTTGTGTGTTGATAGAACGAGCTGTGTCGAAAGTGTCTGAAGAGTCTCCGCACGGAGGATATTGACTCTGATATCCCAGCGATGGTGGAAGCCGCTCTCCTAAACAAGGAGAAAGACCATGCCCAGTCTGTGCAAGTCCTTCAGGTATAGACACTGATCATAATTACTGAAAAGTGTCACTACTTTTAACAGACCAATCTAAAGTCTAAATAAGATATGTAGAGAGCTGTGTAGTTCACTGAGCCCTGGAGGTAGCTTTCCGAGCTTGCATCATTCTAAAATAACTAGTATGTCTATCTGCTTGCACAAAATCTGATCTTGCTTGTCGAGAAGTGTCCTATAATAGATACATGTATATCAATGTCTACTGTATATGTTGCATGTATATGTATGCTATATGACTGTATATGACCCCCGCCTCCTAGGACGAGTGTGACAGATCGGAGTCCCTACAACTCCGGCTGGCGATGGTCCAGCTCCTGCTCTCCCAGGGCCAAGTGTACAAGGCGTGCGACGCACTGAAAAACCTCGGAGATGACAGCCGACGACTTGGAGTGGTATGTACTGTTAGGTTGAATTCGTCTTGATGGTTTTAGATAGGTGTTTGTAACTGAAAGGTTTTGTCGTACCGGAATTTGCCATGGTAATTTTATGCACAGATGGAATTCCAAGCAAATACTGCATTGTACATGTACTATGATTTATTTCGCTTGGGTCCTTTCACGGAGCACGAGTTTACGAGAATAGGATAGGAAACAACTGATGAGATATACATGTATAATAAAACGTAATATCAAGGCTTATATAATGTGTAAAATCATACAAATGTCTTTATCATCACATAATTAGTAATGAGTAATGCTTCATAAATGGACAGAATTGCAAATTTTTGCCATGTCATTCACCAGGTGTCAGCACTGGTGGCCCTGTATCTCAGTCAGGAGGACTTAGACGCAGCCTCGGAAGTGTTAGTCGACGCGGTCGACTGGCAGAAAAAGAATAAGGTTTTGTATCTCCCCAGTTGAAATATATTGTTGAGTTTGACAGACCTCCAGTAGAATTTAACAGATATTATAACTCGCCAGTCATAACGTGTGACAGAATTTTGCATAATGGTGGGTTCATGACTGTATGAAACATTGTATTAAGATTTTGTATTTTTATTTGATTTTTGCAGCCCGGATCACAGGAGTTGGTACAACTGATGAGGATAAATGCCAAGTTCCAACTGAAACGAAACAATGCAAAAGGTGCCACCGAGATGCTGGAGGATTTGAGAAAGTATGTACTCATTTGACATGCTCAAACATACTTTTGAATATTGCCATTAATTGCCACTTCCATACTAAATAAATTGCAATCATGTTGCTCTTCCAGACAAAACCCAGGTGACTTGAAGACTCTGGCCCAACTTATTTCAGCGTACTCCAAGTTTGATCCGAAGAAAGCCCAACAGTATCCTTTGAAAACGTGTACTTGTAGTCATGTGACTTCATGTTAACCAGTTATCTTGCAAGCTGATAAACCATACCCTAAAGAGAGCCTGTTGCCTTGGTTACACCCCTTAAATCCACCCCCAGAGTGAGCCGAGAGTTGCCTCTCCCCTCGAACCTTGCCAAAGTCATGGATGTAGACAGCCTCGAGAATTCAGCTAATCTCGGGCCGCGCTACGTCAAGAAAGCCACTAGGGTTGAATCCGCACCAGCCGGAGCAGCTTCGCCAACAAGGTGAGGGGGTCCTGTTTCACAAAGTTTTCAGCTTACTGGGCCATATAGCCCCATGAGCTTTTGTTATTAGTTGGTGTGCGGCGCCCGTGATTGGTCCGTAAGTGATGTATGATGTTTGTGGGAATACTTGTGATTTGTATGAAAGTTATTCATATATTTTGAAATCATCTCAAACAGCTTCAATTATAAATTCAAAAAAATTTTGCTTGTTTACTTGTTCTCAATCCACAACATGATTTGATGCCTGTTGGTTGTTTTTTCTTGCAGTGACGATTCCCTCATTCAGCGAAAAAAGAAGAAGAAGAAGAAAGGTAATGATTTTTTTTTTCTACACGAAGTCAAAACAATGCAACTTTGATCATTCACTGAATCAGTGGTAAACTTCCAGAATTCAATGGCAATAAACACATGACATTCACATTTTCATCTATAGCCAAGCTGCCAAAGGGCTGTGAGCCAGGAGGCGCCACTGATTCTGAGCGCTGGCTGCCCCTGCGGGAAAGGTCCTACTACCGCGGCAAACGCAAGAAGAAACAGACAGGCGTCGGTGAGTGCATGGAAGCTTATTTTGTTCGTTAGATGATAAATTTGTTGGTTACTAATGTGCCGTTATCATGGTCCAAGTTGAAGTGTTTGAGAAAGTTACTTTGAACAGATAAAAGGGTTATAAATATGTGACTACCAAGTACTATTGTTGCATCACATTGTGCTGTTGTGTTGTTGACAGGTAAAGGCACACAAGGAGCTGTCTCGGCCGCTACTGCGGCAGAATTGTAAGTTTAAAACTAGTGATCAACTGCTGATTTTGCACTGAATTATCATACGTAAAATACATGTAAGATGATCAATGGTACGATGAAAAGTTGAACACTGTAAAACTCAGTTGTGTGATCGAAAAACATACACATTGTGGAGAACCTTCCCAAAAGAGGGAAATATCAATTGCCCATTTGACCCTTGTAACCCAATGTCTGCTCCACTTGTCAGTGACAAGTCGGCTCCAGCGATAGCGCCGGTCACCAGCGACAAGACTGAGGGCTCCACTGCCGCCCCAGCACAGAAGTCAGTGACCAGCCCCATGGGTGCCGCGGCAGCCGGGCCCCGCCAGCAAAAACCGTCTGGTGCCAAACAAAACAAGAAGAAAAAGAAGGGAGGCGGGTGGTAATTCGGCGAGGGCTGCTGGCTTTGTCTCAGTAATACTTCAGTTGGATACCTTGCTTGTGGCAAGCACCTTGAAGCTGATGTTTTCTGAGTGTTATCAATAAATGCTTGCTTGTGAAACATCACTGGTTTATGACTTCATCATGGTTATCATATATTGAAGATGTACAAAACACACACATATCATGCTAGTGCGAGTGATACCCGATCCTATTGAGTTCAGTTAAATGTGATTTGGTTAGACCTTAAATATAGGGCTGGTAAATCATGCGATGTGATTTTGGTGACAAACAACCATACACCTTTTGTTCAATATGAGTAGAACTCCATTCAAAACTCAAATTTCTCAGGTAACACATAATGTGTATCTTTGTTTGTTGCCAGAATCACACTGTCACGCGACTAATTAGCCCTATTGCATGCTAATTCGTTTCAGTTGAATGCTAGTTCATATCCATATGGAGGTTATAGAAATAATAATTTGTAGGTTGCTGATATACCCAGAAATGCTTGAGGATGAAATATCTATATATGAAGTTCTGGTAAACTGTACATCTTTCATAAACTTGACTTTTAATGACCTTAAAGCAGCTGCCTTCGAAACCAGTCATAATTTTTTGAAAACTATATTTCATACTAAACATGCTAAACTGACTGAATGAAACATACATGTACTCACATCAAATGTAATGAAAATAGCTAGTTCTCAGGGAAATTTTTGCTCATTTGAACAGGCGGTTATCGTGTAAATACAGGAACTGTATCCATCACACGCAGATGTAAACAAAGCATTGAAGTGCGAGATAGACTGACAGTTCGACGCACATCATAATATATCACTAAATATTTTCTCCCAACTACACAATATATATGTACATAAGAACTAGAAAATGTACTCGATGTCGACTTTCAAGTGCGATTTGAACCTTTGTTTACATTCGGGTTTGATGGATACACTTCGTTTGTTTATTTACAAAACCGGTACAAAATGGGCACTAAAACGGATGAAAAGACAACTCGGACGGATTGTAATCGTCAAAATCATTGAGCACACCTTTTGTTAAATTGCATAAGATGTGATTAACAAAAAATTGGTTTTGAAAAAAATATTGCATACATTCGAAGGCAGCAGCTTTAATTATATCAAGTCCCAGTCTACTTTAAATTATGTAAATTTGTTTGTGACAACGTACTTGAAGATCAACCCTACATATAGCTTTGTATTGTGAGATTGTATAACTCTTGAAGGCTTACCTGTAATACTTAGGAATATGGAACTCTGAAGGCAAACCTGTAATACTTAGGAATATGGAACTCTGAAGGCAAACCTGTAATACTTAGGAATATAACTTTGAATGCAAACCTGTAATACTTAGGAATATAACTTTGAATGCAAACCTGTAATACTTAGGAATATAACTCTTGAAAGCATACCTGTATTACTTAGGAATATAACTTTGAATGCAAACCTGTAATACTTAGGAATATAATTCTTGAAAGCATACCTGTAATACTTAGGAATATAACTTTGAATGCAAACCTGTAATACTTAGGAATATAACTCTTGAAGGCATACCTGTAATACTTAGGAATATAACTTTGAATGCAAACCTGTAATACTAAGGAATATAACTCTTGAAGGCATACCTGTAATACTTAGGAATATAACTTTGAATGCAAACCTGTAATACTTAGGAATATAACTCTTGAAGGCATACCTGTAATACTTAGGAATATAACTTTGAATGCAAACCTGTAATACTTAGGAATATAACTCTTGAAGGCAAACCTGTAATATTTATGAATATAGAACTCTTGAAGGCATACATGTAATACTTAGGAATATAGAACTCTTGGAGGGATACCTGTAATATTTATGAATATAGAAATCTTGAAGGCAAACCTGTAATACTTAAGGAATATAGAACTATTGAAGGCAAACTGTTATACTTAGGAATATAGAACTATTGAATGCATACCTGTCATACTCAGGAATATAGAACTCTTGGAAGCAAACCGGTGATACTCAGAAATACAGAACTCTGGACACCTGTAATACTTAGGCATAGAGCTAGGTTTGTATCATAAGCATATAACAATAAGACCAAAGAATTTCATTGATGAACGTTTATTCGATAAAATGACAATCTTGTGATTCAATTCCCTATAGTACATATAAAGCTCATACAAAAGTCAATTGTTAATCACAAAATGAACACAGTTCTAGGATCATCAGGTCACTAACACTGATACAGAATCAAAAAGAGCCAAAATGTAACAAACCAAGATTTAATAACAAGAAAACAAAAAGAGCACAGCAATGGTTGATTCACAAAAATTATTACTACTCGGAGTAACTTTTACATGAAAATTACCTTGTAAAACATCATGTTTATCTCTATATCATAATGGTCTAACCAATCCAAACTAGAAAATATCGCACATTTATTGTTCATTTTACGGAATGTACACAAAAACGATTCTTGATGACCAAAACGAATTATCACAGGTGAATACATCAGTGAAATAATCATGACAAGTAGAATGGAAGACAAATCAGAAACAGGCCACGAATAATTGTTTTCCCAGAAACAAATTGTGAGTACAACAGAAATGTTGAACAGTTGAATGGAATGCCCTCTCATGTCAATGAGAATTTATTGAAGTGTAGTTTTTCACTGGTAAATTGGACCCTGATCACTAATACAGGTGTTCTAGACTGTTTTGTTCTTGCAGGTATCCAAACATTATGCACATAACTTTGATGAGAATAACATTTCGTTGGAAATCTGGGATTTACAGGAAAAAAGGTTGAGAAACAAATAGATAACTTCAGGGCATGAAATCACAACAGTGCACTGCAGTATAGATAGTTTAGATGTTTACACAAAACAAATTTGGAATGTCTCTATCCTGAGCTGAAATTCATATAAATTTAAGTATCAAACACAGTGAATTTCAGGAATATACATGTACCAAAAGGCGACATATTGGAAGAATTCCTCAAAAGCAGAAAATATGGAATGAGCTCTGTTACATTTCTATGAAGTTTGTACATATTTGTGAGTCGATTCACAAATAAAACAATTTCAAGTCACTTGGAATGTATATACACATGTATATGTATATTCTTAAACAGAATGGCATTACTGGTGAAGGTATACGATAGCTGGAATGATTATTTCCCCATGATCAATTGGACGAATTCTGAAAAAGAAACACAATATGAAGGATAGCATTTAAGTAAATAGTATATATAATCTGTAAATTCTATAAAGGTTGACACCATTAGATGAACTCAACTCAATACACAGAACTTGATGAAAATCTGGCCGATTCAGCGATGATTAAAAAGGAACTCATCTATAATCACATACAAACCTTCATAGTTCATCAGACCACTACTACTGTCGACATCGACTTCTTGGATCATCTCGTTAACTTCTTGTTCGGTCAGTTTCTCTCCGATGTTGGTCATGATGTGCTTGAGTTCGGCAGCGCTGACGTAGCCATTACCATCCCGATCAAACACTCGACATGCGTCCCTCAACTCCTCCTCCTTCGCTTCAGGGTTCTTCTTGAATCGACCAATGAGAGGCATCAGATCATTCAGCCCGAAGCTGTCTTTTCCTGTCATGACGAAAAATGAAATGATATTAACATGGTTTTCATACACATACTTTCAGATAAATAAATATGTCTTAAGATTCCCATCACTCACAGTTATAAAGCACAGATCATTAGCCCCAATTATGTGGAGAACTATTTCGATTCTTCGAGTACATGTAAGATACAGTGGCAAATTTTTGATCGCCATGCTATCACATAGGTCAACAAAAATTGCATGACCATTTTTTGCAAGCCTGATTATTATTTGTTATATTATTATAATATTTAGATGATTTTTATATATATTATATGATATGATTTTATTTATTATTCGTAGCTGACATACTGATAACGTTTTGGACACATTCCTGTAGTTCGCGCTCTGTTGGGTGTCCGCCCAGTGATCGTATCACAGTTCCTAGCATGGAGCAGGGGATTCTGCCCGTATTGTCTCTATCGTAAAGCGTGAAACACTCCTTGATTGCTGCAAAAAGGTAAAAAAATTATGATTAAATGATCATGTATATATATATATATATTTTTGTTCAATATTTCGAAACTATTTTGCATGATTGTATTCGCTTTTGAACAATTGGAATAGTTGTTTGATTCACATATTACACACTGGTCAGGGCAGTCAATCAACTTTACATTTCAAGTACATTTGAATCCATAACCAGATAATGTGCATGTGTATTCTGTTTCCTTTGAATATACATGACATTTAGATTTGTTCCAGTAAACAAAATTTATGAATTGTATGGATTGAAATCTTGGCTGTGGATCTATACACATGATACATAAGTTGAGAATCAAGTTTCACTCACCTTCTTGTTCTTCTCTTGAACCCATATTGTGCTTGGTTAGGGGGACTTATCTATATTCGAAAAACACTGGAAATATAAACAATGTACAAAAATGCAGATAAATATAATTATATAATTTTGAAAGTGTGTGGTAACAAAATACCAATTTGGACTGTAACTACCGGAAAATAAATTAATAGTAAAATTGCCCACGATATTACGCGTAAGTAACCTGTTGTTTCTAGTTACTCATCATTTGAGAATTTGAGGGTGGGGCCGTTGTCACATTGACGTGTCTTGTGTATTGCATGGAGTTGTAGTGTGATTTTCAACAAATTAGCATATTGCAATGGTGACTATTTGAAATATTTGGAGGGTATCATTTGCTCTTGCTTCTGTACCGTTTATAATTCCCGTGTGTGGTTTGTAAACAGAGTAATTAGCTCAGGTGTAAATCCAATCAAGACTTCAAAGTAAACCCAGGAAAGGTGCGACTTCCTGTTATTAAATCGCGCGCATGCGTAGTGGAGGGAAATTAGTGTACATATAAATCCCGACAGGTGTCAGCAGCATCGACTCCAACAGGTTTCATGAAAAGGGTGGATCTATTTGAGGGGGGGGGGGGGGGGGGGGGTATCATACTATTCTAAGTTAGGGGGGACCCTTGTTATTATGCCAATATTGACATCACAAATAGTGATAATACAATAATATTGTAGGCATATAAGAAACATTAACTTTTTATTGTTGAATCCGACAATTGTTTGGAACCTGGATCTCGTCTTGAATTAATGCTCTATCCCGAATTATATTTAGGTATGTGATCAAAAGAGGAGCACGATATAATTTTCAGAATTATAGTTACCCTCGCCCCGATAGGGGCAGAGGGTATTGCAATTGGGTCTGTCCGTTTGTATGTCTGTTTGTTTGTTTGTCTGTCTGTCTGTCTGCGCGCATATCTCAAATGAGAATGGTCCAAACAACATGAATCTTATAGGGACGTAGCGGTATCTTAGTGGCTCGGTCCTCCTCAAATCTGGTCAAAATCGGACAAAAACTGTTGCCATGGCAACGGAAAATGTAAAACTAAATAATTGACCATAACTCCGGTTCTATTCAAGATAAATTTTTCTAACTAATTTTGTATTTTTCTATGGCCAATTCCTGATCATCTGATATATGGCCCGTGGTCGTACGACCAAAACTCTCCATTATCGCCCGATGTCGAAAAATTGGGGGTCACGGTTTCAATTTTTTTTGGCCAGCGACGTTTCAGTGCAAATGTCTGCGCTCATAACTCAAAGGCAAACGACCCGATCGATTTGAAATTTATAGGACAAGAGTGCTATGGTGCTGGCTCATTCCCTTCAGAATTTCGCCAATTCGCCAATTTTTCTTTGGCCAATTCCCGATCGTTTGGTGTACGACCGATGGTCGTACGACGAAAACTCTCCATTATCGCCCGATGTCGAAAAATTGGGGGTCACGATTTCAGTTATTTTTGGCCAGCGACGTTTCAGTGCAAATGTCTGTGCTCATAACTCAAAGGCAAACGGTCCGATCGATTTGAAATTTATAGAACTAGAGTGCTATGATGGTGGCTCAGACCCTTCAAAATTTTGCCAAAATCGGATGAAAACGGTTGCCATGGCAACGGAAAAAAAGAAAATCACATAATTGGCTCTAACTCCGGTTCTATTTGATATTAATTTTTCCAACTATTTTTGTATTTTTCTTTGGCCAATTCCCGATCGTTTGGTGTACGACCGATGGTACGTCGTAGGACGAAAACTCTCCATTATCGCCGGATGTCGAAAAATTGGGGGTCACGATTTCGGTTATTTTTGGCCAGCGACGTTTCAGTGCAAATGTCTGTGCTCATAACTCAAAGGCAAACAGTTCGATAGATTTGAAATTTATAGGGCTGGAGTGCTATGGTAATGGCTCAGTCCCTTTCAAATTTTGCCAAAATCGGGTGAAAACGGTTGCCATGGCAACTGAAAAAATTAGGCCAAGGGCCGAAGATAGGTTACCGGACAATGTTTAATATTTTAGATGTTAGCCAGGTCACTGGTTGAATTCGAGGTCAAGAGAATATTCAGCATATATAACATTAAGCATATATCATGTCCACAGTTGATTGCTACGCTGTAAATTCAATAATCAGAGAGATATTAGCAATTTTGTGCTGTGGCCTTGAAAATGAAGGGGCAAAGGTCAAATTCAAGGTCATCAGAATAATCAGCATATATCATTTCCTATATGTCCACAATTGATTCCTAAGCTGTAGAGTCGATAATAAGCGAGATATAAGCCATTTTGTGCTTTGACCTTGAAACTGAGGTCAGAGGTCAAATTCAAGGTCACGAGAATATTCAGCATATATTATTTCCTATATGTCCACAATTGATTCCTAAGCTGTAGAGTCAATAATAAGCGAGATATAAGCCATTTTGTGCTCTGATCTTGAAACTGAGGTGAGAGGTCAAATTCAAGGTCACGAGAATATTCAGCATATATCATTTCCTATATGTACACAATTGATTCCTAGTCTCTAATCTCAATATTAAGTGAGATATTAGGCATAATGTGTCCCATTATAAAGCATAGGAGAATTTAACATGGGAAAGTCCCATTTGGGCCGAGTTTGGGCCAAAATGGCCCACTTCGATCGATTCAAGCGTAACGAAATTTATAGACATCATAGGAGTACATAATTATGAAGAGTCTTATGTATCAGAAAGAAAAAAAGTTACTGAACAGATTTTGAGAAAATGGCCGCCAAAGTCCAAAATCAGGCATTTTTCGTCGAAAACGGCCGCCATTTTGAAAAAAATGCGAAAATCAAAAAACTAAAAAATACCTCCTTCTTGAATTATTTTTAAGTATTTTTGTGCAAAATTTCAGAAAAATTCGCCCGTAAACAAAAAAGATAAAAATGTGGACGACGACGACGGACGACGACGACGACGACGACGACGACGGACGACGGACGACGGACGCAACGCCATGCCAATAGGTTATCGGACCATAGGTCCGGTAACCTAAAAATAAAATCACATAATTGACTAAGAAACTCCGGTTCTAATCAATATTAAATGTTCGACCTATTTTTGTATTTTTCTTTGGCCAATTCCCAATCGTATGGCGTACAACCGATGGTCTTAAGACCAAAACTCTCAATTATCGCCTAATTTTAGTGACTAAATCTGAAGGGCGAGGGTCTACAATCTCTGATTGTCTCGTTTCTCATGAAAATGCACGATTGAGGCAATCGGTGGGAATAAACCGTTATGATGCCCAAGGCATAACGTCACAAATATCATAACGCCGTGATTGCCATGTGCTTTGGCATTCTGTAAGAGAGTGGAATTTGCCGTCCGATCGATTATTTTTATAAGGGCGTTAGCTTTGATCTAATTACCATAGGGTGGAATATTTGATTCAAGATGTCAGGTAAATTCAACAACGAACTAGTTTCAAAGTGTAAGAAATCCACACTAAATATTGTACATGTGTAGGTCGCTAGTTTTTTTTTTGAAACGTGAATGTCTTTGAAAAAAAATATGTCAATAAAGACAACACCACTTCAAATATGATTAGCTATTCGATGAGCAAATATAATATTTTTTTGCGATTTCTTCACATCGAAAATTGAAATAATCAAACAAATATATTTTCATCAGCGCTGGTGATTTCATACTGTTAACATGTCAAAATATCAAATATGATATGGAAATCCGCAGCATGAACTGGACGGATGGTGCTATCATAACACAGGGACTACCGTACGTAATTCTAGCATGCTTCTTTTCTTATGTCCCTGACCCTCTGTTAAGCTGAGTGTTGTGCGATTAGGATGCAATTATTTGTTTCTCTCAACCTATTAGCGTTGCTTCCGTCTTTCACGTTTTTAGGTCACCGAACCTATGGTCCGATAACCTATTGGTATGACGTTGCGTCTGTCGTCCGTCGGCGTCGGCGTCCGTCCACATTTTTATCTTCAAAGTTTAAGGTCGAACTTTCTGAAATTTTGCACAAAAATCCCTAAAATAATTCAAGAGGGCTTTTTTTCCTTTATATTTGCAATCTTCTCAAAATGGCGGCCATTTTCAACGATAAACGGCCAATTTTGGACTTCTCAAAATTGATCGTTTTCTCAAAATCTGTTCAGTAACTTTTTTCTTATTGATGCATATGTACCCTTGTGACGTGGTCAAGTTTCGTTGCCTTTGAATCGCTCAACATCAATCCTAAAACCTCACATAATATTGAGATTAGATATTAATATTGTTGACGTTGAATATGACCTTTGACTTAATTTTCAAGGTTACAGGGCAAAATGGCTCATCTCGTTTATTATCGACTTTACAACTTGATAATCAACTGTGGATATACAGGTTATGATATATTCCGAATATTCTGATCACCTTTAATTTGACTTCCGACCTTGTGTTCAAGGTCAGAACTCAAAATGGCTAATATCTCGAGTATTATCAACTCTACAGTTTAGCAATCAATTGTGGACATATATGAAATGATATGTATTGATTATGAAATGATATGTGTATTATTTTTCGTGATCTGTATTTTGACCAGTGACCTTATTTTCAAGGTCATGAGATAAAATGGCTAATATCTTAACTATGAAATATATATTATCCGGTAACCTTTCTTAGCCCTTGTTCTAATTTTAACCTTCAATTATCTTGAAAGGTCAAAATGCTCATTTCAGTCGAAATTTTTGGTCTTTGTGGCTTAACACTTAACACATTTTTTGACAAAAAAAAATTACCGATGCATCCGTCGACGGTCGTCTACATTTTTATCTTTAAAGTTGACATGCGAATCTTTCTGAAATTTTGCACAAAAAGAAAGGTATTAGTAACTTTTTTAATCGATTTTTTTTTTCAAAATGGCAGCCATTTTCGACAAATAATGCTCAATTAAAAAAAAATTGAGATTTCTGTCTCAAAAGATTCCCCTGATGTACCTTGGTGACGTGTATGAGTTTCGCTGCCCTTGAAACGTCGGTCTACGTGTGGTGGCCTCCTTCATTTTTCGACGGGTCAGCAAAAAAAAAAGTTTCGTCCCAAATCAAGTCACTATTATATTCGTTTTGAAGCATTTCCAGAGAGAAAAAAAAATTTTCTTTTTTTTTTTACTTTCACCCAATCTGTTCTCCATAATTGGATCTGTGTGGAGTAATATCCCAGAAAACTTCTAAAATAGATAATGAATATTGGCACGATCAAATGCGCGCTTGCAGTGCTGACCTTGAATTTGACCTTCAATTATCTTGAAAGATCGAAACTGCATTCTGTTGAAAAATGCCCAATTTTTTTATTTTCTCAGTCATTTTCTCAAAATCTGTTCAGAAAATATTTCTATATTCATGCGTAGATTTCCCTTATGTATCTTTGTTTTGTTTATATGTTTTTTGGCCCTTGTGTCGTCGGTCTGAGCGTGGCGGCAATTCTTAGGTTACCGAACATTTGGTCCCATTTTCGCAATTTTGTTAAAAATGGAGGCCGTTGATGACGAAAACGGCTAATTTTGGACTTTTGCGGCCATTTTCTCAAAGACTGTCTGATCAGTTTTTAGATTTTTGTTTCAAAACATGCTTATTGGGGTGCTTGACATTGTGTATAAAGATGACATGCCTTGAATTGCTCGAAAGGCCCAAAATCTAGGCTCAATAGGCCCACAAAGGCCCTTGAAATTTTCTGGACTTGGGAAATTCCAGCTAATTTTTCTTTTATGTTTTACGGGAGCTGTATGAAGTAAACTCCTAGAACCCTTCAAGATTTAGCTCTTAGACCCCCTTCAAGATTTAGCTTAAATACTGGCACATTCAAATGGGAAATCATATATTACGGTTTCAGTGGTGACCTTGTTTTTGACCTTCAATGACGTTGAAAGGTCAAAGCGGCTTTTTTCGTCAAAAAAAAAACCCCACCCATTTTGGGACTTTGGCGGTCATTTTCTAAAAATACTGTGAAGACATTTTTACTTCAAAAGATTCCATTTACCTTTGTGACGTGTAGTATCGTTCCTCTTGAGTCGCCGGTTTGTGCATGGCGGTCATTTTGATTTTGAAACGGGCTGGTGAAAAAATGTTTTGTCCCAAATCGCGTCACTATCCATCTTGGGCCATTTCTAGGCCCCCGGATTTTTTGGGGAATTTTTGCCACTTTTTTTGTTCATAATAGAGGCTGGCGCAGCTGTACTCCTAGAAAGCTTGTTAAGGTAGAGCCTAAATATTGGCATTTTCAAAAGGGAGGTCAACTTCGATGACCTTGAAAGTTCAAAACAGCCATTTTTGGGTAAAAAAATGCCAAAAATGTGTCTCAAGAATGTGTCGATGATACGCTATCGTTTAGGCGCGACTCCCGGAACGTTTTTTTTTGCGATACATAGGTCGAAGTACGTGCCACTTGTAGCCTACTATCCGTGCTTCACGAAATGCATATGACGTCACATGGAAAGCTTGTGATCGAAAGAAAGTGGATTCACATATAGGTGCATGCGCCATACCTCACATAAAGGCGCACGTGGCTATATATATGAGACAGAATTTTGAAATCCGCGCGTGTCCAAAAAGACGTTGTTTGGAATAAACTCCTAAAACACTTCAAGATACATGCAGAGCTTAAATATTATCAAATGGGAAATCATATTCGCGGTTTCAGTGGCGACCTTGAATTTGACCTTCAATGATCTTCAACGGTCAAAACGACCCATTTTGTCAAAAGAAAACCCTTTTGCCAATTTTTCCCTTCATTTTGGGAGCTGCCACAGCTGTACTCCTAGAAAACTTGAAGATCGGGCTTAGATATTTGAACTATCAAATGGGAAGTCATTATGGCGATTTGTATTATGACCTTGACTTTGACCTTCGATGATATTGGAAGGTCAAAACAGCTAATTTTGGGTAAAAAAATTGTCAAATTTGCATTTTGTCCTGTCTCAAAAACCATCCGATCAGTTTTTAGAGTTTTATTTTAGAACATGCCAATTGGGATACTTGGTGTTGTATTTATTGAAAGATGGAGCGCTTCCTCATAAGGCCCGATACATAGGGCAGAACGGCCAAAAATAGCATGATATGCACAGATTGGCCTCTGGGCCAAAACATTTGTACATACATGTAGACTTCAGGTTTATAATATAATCAGATAGTACGTATCATATGGGGCATCTTTTGGTGACCTTGAACTTAACCTAAGATGACATCGAGTGGTAATTGTGGAAGTAAGACTCGACGTGAATAATGTAGATTGGCCGATGCAGACAGAATGATTGTATATGAAACTTCGGTGTGTATTATGATCATATAACCACTCACATCAGGTGCGTTTTTGGTCACCTTGAATTTGACCTCTAGTTAACTTAATATATTAAAGCAGCAACTTTTGCAGGATAAAAGTATGACATTGTACATGTTATACGACGGTAATCTTTCTATAGCCTTTGGGCTGATTTTTTTTGTTCGAAAACAATTCAATACCTGTTTTGAGCCATTTCCAGGCAAAAATGAAACTTGTTCGCCATTGAAAGTTTTTTGGACGTATAAAGTTCCATCCACCATTTCCATCATAATGAGAGCTGTATGGAGTAAACTCATAGAACACTTCAAGATAGATCCTAACTATTGGCACATTCAAATGGGAAATCATAGCATGCGATTTCGGTGTTGACCTTGAATTTTACCTTCAATGAGCTTGTAGCCATTTTCTCAAAAACTGTTCAGACAATATTTTCCAAAATCATGTATAAAATTTCTTATGTACCTTTGTGACGACGTTATAAGTTTTATTGCCCATGTATCGCAGCCATTTTGATTTTTTTTGACGGTTGGCAATTTTTTTGGTCCGAAATCAAGTCAGTATCTGTTTCGTTTCGAGCCATTTCAAGGCAATAGAAATTTCATCCACTTTTCCATCATAATGGGAGTTGTATGGATAAAACCCCTTGAACCATTCAAGATGAAGTTTAAATTTGGCAGTTTCAAATGTGAAGTCATATATATGGTGAATATACAGGTAACCTTGACTATAACCTTCAATGACATTGAACGTTCAGAACGGCCTTTTGGTGAAAAAGAGTTGTGGTTTAACAGTGAACATTTCTCCGGTAACCTTTCTTAAAATCGGATAACTCTCTCTTAAATACATGCATCAGACACCCCTTAATTGGTGCCTTCATGACATGTTTGAGTTTCGTTGCCCTTGAATCTGCATTTGGCGGCTGTTTTGATTTTCCGACGGATCGGCGAAAAGTACATTTCGATTGACATGCGGTTACTACTTACTACCGGGCTGTGTGTTTTGAGCCATTTCAAGACAAAACAATTACATCGGAACTTCCCGTTGTAATATGAGCAGATATATGGGAAATCGTATTCTGTGCATCGTCTGTTGACCTCATACTTATATATCAGATGTTCGTGAATACTGGATTTTGAGGTCACGTCTGTCGTGAATATGCAAATCGGTCTTCGTGGAAAATTCAAATGGAAGTGGAGCTTCGGATTGTAATGTGACTATATACGGAAACAATAATTATTTAGGATCATGCTAGTTCGCTTATTACATGCTGTATCTGCTCCGGGTTTGTACATGGATGATTTTCTCGTATATTCGTTCGGTTTGAATAGAAATTTTGAAAAAATCATGCCCCTTATGATATTTTTACGCACACATTTAGGCCTATCTACTTATTTGTTGGCTATATTATAATCAAGTTCATATGAGGCGGAACGTCTATATTCCCTGCAACGACTGGCCAACTCCGCATTGCATAAATTGTGTCAATAAATAATAGATCCAATTATATCAACTTGCACAAAATCCCGAAGAGGGAATTTGAACTCAATATGCATGGCTATCATTAATAAAATGAAGTTGGAACAATGAATAAGTTTCTCGCGGCGAAAAACTATTCAATCTAATCTTACAAATGATTCAAATGGACAGTGGAGCAACCGCTTCCAACGTAACTAATATGGCTTCACTGACATTGTTATTGCAATAAAGGAAATGACAACGCTTGCAAATGCGGAACAAATAAAGATAGCACGCGTTTATTGTTCATTACTGTCAGAATCGCGGGAATTGAGATCGAAATGCGTTCAAATAACACGGCAGGCGAATTCATTAGGCACCACTGAAAAACTTTTTTCGGACATTTCACTGGCAACTTATAATTTGTCGCTCTTGCAATCAAACATCAGAGTTGTTCAATTTGCACCCCATCTTCATTTATTTCACTCGCGGACGGGCGAATTTGTGACTTCGGGCGAATAGTTTGTTTCAATTCTATAGATTCCATGCGGCGCAGTGTGAAGCGCCGATTTCTATCCGACATGCCATCTACTATACGGCAAGGCGACCCTGATATCGGTGATTATTCACATTTTTAATTGAATCCTTTGGCGGCAGATATTCACAGTGGTCCGAGCGTACGGCAAATGCCCCCGATTTGGGAGAAGCTCCAGCGCTGAGAGCGGGGGTATTAGCCGGTGACTGCCTTTTCTTCGGTCATTTGTCGTCGGGAAATTGACTCCAATGAAAATCGCCGTCACCTTTACATCGGGACCTCTTCATCACGCGACCGCTCCCCAGCCGTGATCGCTGGGATAATGGGCGCTCCCTTCACAACAAAACGACGCCCTGTCGTGATTATGCGCCCATTAACTCGTTCCTTCCACGGGAATTAATCGAAGTGCTTTCTACACTTGGACATCGCTTCATGTCTCCCCAAATTAAAAAAGGGGACTCATTCTTCATGAATGTCTACCCATCGTATGGGACATAAAAAAGAGAACAGTTCACTATAGAATACTGTTGTGGAGTAACATAATCATCAACAATAATGATGGTGACATGTGTAATATCAATGTATTATTACATGCCTTGTCAATCGCGGTCCCATGGAAAATACAAGCTTTCGCATTTATACAGTGTGAAAATTTGGAACATAAATTTTCCATTTAATTAGGAAGGCGGAAATAACAGAATAATAGTGTCAGATATCTCGAATTAAATTACATGAAGAACACTTAGACGACATGGCAAAGACAATGATTATTATGTAGATTTAACCACGACTGTGTTCAAAACTTTGAAGAAATACATGCGGCTCAATCACGCAGTAAATCCGTGTCACGAAAATATCGATCGTAGGCCACAACTCTAGACAGACTCCAAAACAAGGTCTAATGACATTTTCTGAGAAGTTAATTATGCATGTTTATATAAGTTTCTTTAGCCCATACATATAAATAAACTCAGCTTATTGAGCCTGAACTTTTCCTAATATTAATTTCATCGTTTGTTCGTTTGACCTTTACAAATTTTAATTTACTGATAAGTTTTCATGTGAGTGCGTTTCCTGTTTTTGTAGCTTTTTGCCAATTTTATGAATCAGTCGTGTTGCTACAATTCGGAAAGAAACACAGACAAATCTAGCAAACAGACAAAACTGACAAAACAAAGGCATCGCTATTTACCTATTAATTTACATGCCTTTTTGTCTATAAGCCAATATAAATAGATACAAGAGTTATCCAAAGTGTAAATAATTTTTTTCAAAACAGTATTCCCTCCCCATCCCCCACCCCCATCTCATTACCTCCAATAGGCGATTACCGCTGTCCCAACAATCTCAAGCGGGCGACTTCAGGGGGTCAATGAATGGGGAAGCGAGGAGATAAACAAATTGAAAGGAATTCAATTATGTTCGCCCTTACTGTTGCACCCAGGTTACCACGGTCGAGCCGGCCACTTGCATGGGTTGCAGCTCATGGAGGCCTAACTGAGCATTACATGAGATAATACTCCTCGTAGATCCATGCTTTTCTTGGCTAACTATACGTAAATTCGATTAAATTTATAAGTAAAATTCATGACGTGAAAAAGTGCAGCAGCCCAAATTTATACATTTTGTGGTTTTTCCCTGGCGATCGAGGAACTGGCATTGGGCGCGGTTTCCGTGCAATTGATCCATCAGTTAGAGACCATTTTTTGTCACTCGGAAGAAAAGATAACAAAACAGAAACTGATCCCAAAGAGCAATGATGCCACCAAAATGATCGCTGTCGTGCGACATCGACTAGCGGTGCCTTCTAATGAGATGAAAACGGTTTTAACGATTAAGAGTCCTATTAGCCAGCGGAGAGAATGATCAGCAAATAACCGAACAATCGGCCTTGCTTGCCATTTTAACACGTGACGCTCGGTGTGGGAAATAAAACACATGTCCTTTAATTTCCCCCATCCGCCCTCCTCCCCTCAACAATTCCCAGAACGGTCTCCACATCCGAAAATGACCGAGCACAATCTCACTTCCCCCAAATGATTCAGACGGAGATCGCAGCGAAGATCGGATCAGAAGCAGTGGGGACGTTTTCTCCGAGGAAATACAGCGTGAAATGGAGCAGCTATAAAAGCGTTGACACGGGCTGTAACGCAGGCGCATTGACAGTTCAGTGACGAGAGGAGGACCAGTCAGAAATCGCCTGGGCCAAAAGTGGGCGTGGCTTAACTTGATATAACCAGACATCGGACAGACAACGTAAAGTTTGATAGAGTTGGGGTGCAATTATACACTTCACAGAGATTATGAACAGATAAAGAGTGAATTGAAAGACAGCTTAACTAACATTAAATCAGATGGCACCATAACTTTTGGAATGTGAAAATACACGCATACTTTGGAGTACACCGACCTAAACGTACACAAGGGAGAAACTGAAAACCCCTAGAAGCATAACATTATCTGAGTGCTGGACCAAAATATAAATTCTGAAATAATACCGAAAAGATAAAAGAACAAGGAATCTAACGGGCAAATTTCCAAGGATTTTTGGTGGACTGCAAGCCGATCTCGAGGGAAAACGTAACGTCGCGGACCAGAGAGCATGCTACAGAGATCAGGAACACCAGCCATGGATCGCCTAAACCCGGCAGGACTGGCGGCGTATCAAAGCCAGATCCGGCGCGTACACCCTGACGGAGTCCACCCGAGCGCTCACCCACTAGGCGCGGCCTTTCCCCTACACCCAGCCTTCCCGCTGCACCCGTTCTATCCGGGAGGTCTTCTTGCTGCGTTACGACAGGCGGCCCCCGGCGTCTCACAGCTTCAGGATTCCGCACCAGCTGATGCCAAGCCCCAGGCGGGGGGTAAGTCCTTCACCATAGATGCGATCCTGGGCGGCCGCGGGGACGGTCGATCCGGGAGCGGGGAAGAAGAGGAAAGCGAGGAGAGGCTCCGATGTCCACGGCTCGGCCGTGGGGATGAGCGACCCCGGACACTCGCAGAAAAGACTTCGATCCGTCCCGGCCGTCTGGACATCTCGTCCCAAGCCTATCCAAACCCCGGTCTACCGCAATGTCCTACTGCTCTTAGATACACGGGCTTCAATCCAGGTTAGCATAATACTATTTTGCTCAGTATTTGTTTATTTTTATTAGCATAGTAATGACTTATATATTTAATTGATTGAAAATCTTGTTTAAAAAATGTCACTTAGACCTAATTAAATTTTGATTAACTTAAAGAGATTGATGCCTATTTTCTGAATATGTTCTGAATATTATCTGATTCCAAAGTCATTGAATTATTCAATGAAGAGCCAGGTAAAATCTCCAACAAATATTTTCTGAATATTACCTGATTCCAAAGTCACTAGATTATTCAATGAAAAGCCAGGTAAAATATCCAACAAAACGATAAAAATACAATTTTTTTCAATAAGCAATTTATCCGAACAGAATAAAGCAGAAAACAGAACAGATATAATTTATCTAAAATATCTAAAATTTAATTAGCATTCATGATCAGCCGGTAAATGAATCAACAATAATTTCAATACTTGAACATACAGCACTTTGTGGACACATGTAAATATGAAAAATATTGCTGTGGTCATTTTTCTGTGGTCATTTGCTGCCATTGTTGGTACATTTGCAGTATCGCGGAAATCTCTGATCTAGAAGAACCTAATAACGACAACTCTCTTCCTAAGAATGATTGAAGTTTGAAATAATAATCTCCTAGTGTTGCATTTAATCTTTTAGATGGATTTAAAAGTGAGTTATTAAGCCCGAGGTCTGGATGACAAAGGACATTTTTTTGCATCTCAAATATCTCAAACAATGTATAAAACTATACCATAACATAAATTAGCTATACACTGTTCACTTGAAAACATATTGCAACATACACATACATGTATTCAGCTTTTTATCAACAACTAGTCTATAATTTTGCAATTTTGTCCAACTATACATATGTATTTCGCTTACACCCCGTGAGCCAATATTAGTTTTCATAATCATAACCCTGTTTCGATAAAGAGCGAATATATTAAATATTATTTTTTAACAATAAAATACAAGTTGTTATGTATTTGCATACGATACGTGTAAAGTTGGTGATAACGGATAGTTACCAGAATTACCCAGTAATCTAGAAGTCATTCCTCACCAAAGAGAAACAAAAAGAGTTGCTATAAATCGTGATTGAAAAATTCATCATATCAGTAATCTATTTGGCCATCTACGTTTAGATCTTCGCACAATTTAAACTAATTATGATACTTACACATAACCAATTAGCACTGGCAATCGTGAAAATTTCAATACTTTGAAGACATAGTCTCTTAAGGTCTCAATAATTCAATGCTATTTACCAAGGAATAAATCTATTACTAAACCGAGGATGTGGTTTTGTAAATGAATAACTTCCTGTGAAACATGTTCACGTTGTGACAGCATTTGGAGTTACTACCAGCTTTAATCCCTTTGAGGCAATTAGAACAATGGAAAAATAATTGAAGCAGGACACACGTTCATTATAAATATATTTCCATTCATATAGCGTCGTTCTCGTTCGCGTTTTTCTTTATCGCAAAGGAAAGATAATTATCGTGTCATCAACGGTAGGGCAAGTTTGTTTTGATAAGGGGCCCTGTGTACAAGGGAAAGGTTTCTAAAATGGCCACTTGGGGGTATCCATTTCTGCCGAAAATAAACAGTTAAGACCGTTTACAAATGTCATTGGCAGTTCAATCTATTGTCAAACGACCCTTGAGTCACGTCAAATGAAGGTGAAAGTTAGGAGGGGGAAATGGTTTCCTAGGACGGCGCGCCCGGTGAACAATGCCGCCATGACACCGTCACAACGAACCGATTTGTGACATATTGCGCAATGTTTTGCGACAATTGAGTAGCCGGCGTGTGACTTTTTGACTGAAAATGGCCACAAAGAGATCTATTCCGCGGAGGAAATTAATTGGATAGACTTATTTCGACTCAATTCGTTATTTATCGATGCTATCGAAAAGAGAAAACTTGGAAGTACTCGATAGGGCTGACTACAGATTGCGCAGAATGACCCATCTTGTATGAAAGATGCAAGATTATCTTTGTTTGTATATCCAAATTTGTTGGATAAGAATTATAATTGTTTCCAGCAATATATGACACTATTATATTGTTCGGACATAGCTCTTCGTTGTGTTATGTATCGACAAAAAAGGGTTTGGTTTGAAAGAATTAGATTTGCCTCTTTTCAACTCATTCTTGTAAAACAATTATAACACTAAGTGATATATTTGTGCAATATGCAAGCAGCTCTCTCTCAGTTATAACCCTGTGTTTCTTTGCAGGGGTAATTGAGGCAATGCTATATCCAGGCCCTATTACCGCTATGCCAGGCTATCGTAATTCCACCTCAAATTTCTAATATTAAAAGCGTCATAATTATACTCGTCAGGAGTTTTCTATCTATGCAGACAGGAAAAAAAAGATTTGAATTTTATAACATTTTACAATCATTATGCCCTCCTTTTTACACCGATGGAAAATTAATGATTTGTCACATTCGTTGTGAAGGCTCAGACGGGGTGGATAGGGCGTTATATTGTGGAGTTCCATACGAGAGCATTTGACACACCGCGTGCCAATGGTAAATACGACAAATTTGATTTTGGCTGGCAGAGAGAAGTGTCCGAAACCACCAAATGCTCACCCGAATGGCTTTTTGATTGACATATCTTCTATTTTATTCGGGGAATGTTCGAGGTTTTTCCTTGCTCCTTTCTCCGTGTAAAGGCTGTATGCAGGTGGCTCTCTACGCTGAGATGACTTCAATAGGCCTACTTGACTCGATGTCCGAGCAACCACGGGGGACTTCGGGGGAATGCACCATTGCATGGGGGCGGGAGCGTCCTTATCTCATTCAGGGAATGCCTAGGCTCACCCCTCGATCGCCGTGAAAGGGGGGACTGCACGAATTAAATTAACTTTATGCGATTTGAACGCACATATTTATCCAAGTAAGCTGATATTATATGCGAATCAGACGCCTCGTTGCGTCTTTGCTCACGCCGAGAAAAATAACGGTGCCGCTCGGTACGTACGGCGTATATAAGGCGTTTGACTTATCAATGGTATAAATGAAAATCCCAGCTTATAGGAGACATGGCTATTATAGGAGCTGTCAAACCGTAACACAGGGTTGTTTTGATTGGTCGAGAAGCGTGTAATGTGAACGGGGCTAATTTCTTCTGATAAATTGTTGCCGTTTTCCCCCTCTCACAAAAGCGCAAATAGAAGTATATACGTACGGTAAAATACGGTATACGCGGTTGCGTTCCATTGTAAAGATCGCGTCGTGGACGAGCGCTTGCATTTTAATGAAGTATGAAAAGAAATTTATCCGACTTAATGCACTGGGCCGGGTCATAGGTGATGTCTTTGTTATTTATTAATTTAGAAACCCTTGAAACGTCAGTCTCGTATATTTATGGCTAGGCACGGGCGCC
The DNA here is from genome assembly GCA_949152475.1 of Terebella lapidaria. NCBI lineage: Eukaryota > Metazoa > Annelida > Polychaeta > Terebellida > Terebellidae > Terebella > Terebella lapidaria. Next base: position 30,072,159 of record OX424563.1, on the reverse strand, counting down.
TTTTGTTGGAAATTGGTAATATTTGGCAATGAAGAGCTATATTGCTAGTGTACCGAGTGAACTCTTGCCAGTCAACAACCATTATATTTAAATATATGTAGGCCTATCAATGGAATGCATGGCTTGTTCACGGTACGATGTTAATGATAAGACGTAAATGTGATTATTAATTTCGATGATTTGATATTTCTAAAATCTTAGTGTTATATGGTAGGCCTATATGTGGGTAACAAGAGCACGTTATTATCTTGCAGAACAATGAAACAATATAAATAAAATATGCACTATCATCAATATTTAGCACATATAGTTAACTCAAATAAAATGTTATTTGAGTTCTAGTAAGTTACCTCGAAAACTAATATTTTCTCTGATTTCCTAAATAGTATTCCTATATTTCATGTGTGGACGGCTGTGTAAACATATCGAGTGTATATATGATATAGGCTCGCAGATCTTGATGTGTTAGCATATCATTTGTAGGTATGATACCCAAGCCGAATGAACACGTGCTTTGAAGTGACATTTCAATTTTGTGCGGGTAACATGTCGTATTTTATATATACATACAAGAAATATTGGATTCGCACTGTTTTCTTTAAATTCCATCTTTCTTGCAAGGCATAGTTCGAATTAGTTTGAACGTAGTTTAGGTCCAGATCAGAGAGTACTCTCTGTCCAGATGCGCATTCATATTTATAACGTAACACACACATGTAGGCCTATTGATACCCGTATTCAGTGTGTTGTAGGCCTATACACTATCTCAACGGAATAAATTTGCAGATTTTAATTTAAGGTGAAAAATCAGTTGAAGAGAACCTCGATCGCGTACAACATGGCGTGATGATGGGCCCTGGGGTATATGAGATGTGTTTTCACGGTGCTAAGTTCAGTTCCACGTACTAAGCCTCGCCCTGTCTACGCCGTGGAAGAGCGCTATATAGATGCGAAAACCGCCACGCATAACGTGGTCTCATCATAAAAAGCTGTCGTTCCTATCTTCAACAGCTCCGCAGGGTATTACCCTCTGAATATATCGAGTGAAGTCCGGTTTATGTTACAGTTCTTCCACAAATTGCCCAGGAAAACGATCCCCGGTTCGATATATGGAAAGGTTATTTGGATATTCAGCCCTCAAGGAGGTCTCGTCTGCTTTGCCAAACGATTTCCTCTCAATTCCGTTCGGTGTATCCCCGATCCCCTGCTATAATGAAATCATCTAAGTATTTATCTTAGGGCACTCAACTTCATCCCACTTGGGAAGAAAGGCCCATGAGATGTTTCTATGCAGCAAGGCCTTTACTTAATTCGGCGATTATTGCGTGAAGAGGCGTCGAGTGCCACCGAAAACCGACGCCGATCGTTGGCGGTCTTTTCTTCCTCGTGAGAATCAACAAATATGGCTGTTTTCTGATTCGGCGGGGCACCGTGTTTTACTGCTTTCATTACGCCCTTGCTCATTATACGGATCCCATTGTGCCCCTGGCGAGTGACCTTTTGTCTGCGTCATTCTTCGAGGTGCGAAAAAGCAGCAGACGAAAATGAAAAGGGCGCGAAAACATGGGCTTTGTTAATAGGCGGATAATACGTCTGCGCTCTTGGCCGATTATCGTTAAATCGACCATGGCAGCTCAACAGGGCTTCATTATATGGAACCGTCTCTTTCTCTCGTGATCGATTACAAATCTCCATCGATTTTGGGTTCAATTTCGAGCCTCATTGAAGCAAATGAAGCGGGAAAATAAATAAGGGTAGGGGAAGAAAAGGGAGATCGACCGGTGAGCGTGTGGCACGGCTGGGCATCTGTAGCGAGGCGGAGATCATGCTGGTTCTGCTGAAAGAATGCGGTAGAAGAAAGGAGCGATCGACGGAATTTTACACGAAACAAACACGAGACCTCATGGACGTCGTCGAGTGTTCGATACCAAAAACGACGCACAAAGTAAATTATCTCTTCATTTTGCTGGTCACTGATCGTTGTTGGTGAAAACAATGCCCAGGAATCTGTTTTTCCGGGAAGGTCTGTAAGAAAGCTGATCGACCAAAAAGTATCACAACCAAGAGTAATGATTGGCGTTAGCAGACACCGAGTATAATATCCTCCTAAGCTCATACGTGGATCTCTGAACTGAACATTCAAAGAAACGTATTTTGGAGACTCGTGTGAGATCTCCACCTTACTTACAGGTGCATTTGAGGCGAATAACTGTACAATCTAGACAATTCGCGAATGAAAGAAAGGCGAATTTATTAGGCCTATGAAAGAAATGTAAGGAAGGCGAAATGATTGAATAGTATCATAGGACCACTAGTTTGTAAAGATAACCATGCAATATGTACCGCGAATTTCCTCAAGTGTTGCCCCACTCATGGAGATAATCCCCAGAGCGCATGCGTGGAACATTATCACAACGAGGTCTCAGCCTCGTTCTGGACATAATCTGTTGGCACTCGGCTCATGTCCGTGGACGGACAAGAGCCCTCGTGGCTATTAAATGGCTGTTCTCCAGGCATATTTGGTTCCATCAAAGACGTAGGGGTCGTTTATTCCATTATAGGTCAGTCTACACAGAGAGTATAATGATGACTACTTAAAATGCGCCTTGTTTTTAGACAGGGAATTATTCATTAATTTCTTTTTCATCAAGCCAGCCTAGGACATACTAGGTGTATCTTTATTGAGGTCACGTGAAAACAAAAGCATAGTTCAAGGCCGAGAGTCTTCATCCATAAATTTGGATAAAGTTAAAATGCATATTCTGAGGTTCTAAACTTCGATGACATTTGATCATTTTACGATACATTTCCTTCTAATGTTCTACACTCAATATCTGGCTGGCGGTCATGTATGGCAGGTGTTCACATATTTGTCCCGGCCAGTGATCCTACTTGACTTGTGGTTTTATCCCATTGAACTTCTCGCCATGGTAAACACAGGACTTGTTGAAGACACATTTCATCACGCATTCGCTCGTGATCTTTCGGTGGATTTTTTTTCGAATATCTTGCATGTTATTCTCGAATTGTATCGACATACTACCTTAATAATAATTGGTAATTACACACTGGCAGAAGCTAAATGCAAATCTCTCCAATTGTCATGTACGTTAAATATGTCTTGCATATACCTCCAGATGTTTTGTAGTTATCGTCTGCTTTCAGACGCTCCAAGCACGTGACATCTTTGAGCATTAGGACACGCTTTGCCCTGTAAATTTGTGTGTTTTGGTCAGCTGCATTTGTAACGAAATCGCACAAAGAGGGGCCGACAAAGTTGATACAATAATCGTGTTGATTTTATCCCGTAGAAATGTTTCAAAAGTGAAGTTGGTCGAGCCACGATCACGCTTTCAACTTGTGACCACGGAACAAATAAAAGAAATATTTTCGGCGAAATTTATAATATATCGCACCCCGAAGTTGATTGTAGGCAATAATGTGTGGAATGTTTTAAAAGCGGTGTTCATATCGAACCATGTAGAGTCTAGGCCTAAATGTGTTTTTGCATGGTAGAAAAAGGAAAAATGATACAAGACTGGCGTAGGCCTATACATACATTTTACGATCTTACGATTTGTCATGTAATGTAATGTCATGTAATATTAGTAAACAACAAACATCCCTGTAGGGCATAGATATATCTACTGCTAGCTTGATACACATATATCTAAATATTATATTAGGCCTAATAACATGGCAATTTGTATTATTCATTCGATTTATTCATGTATGATGATATACGTGTACTCAGTCAATCCTGGTGAAACATGTATTACAGAAATGATACACATGCATGTACTGGAATGTTCAAAAGTATAATGTTCACAAAAATTATGCCTCTGTCTTGTATGTGGCTATAAGGATTGTTGCTTTTGCAGGTTGTCGCGCGGACAAGAAGCCAGGTCATGTGACCGGAAGCGGATGGAAAGGCAAGTCAAAGCGCGTGCGCACGATTTTCACACCAGAGCAACTTGAAAGACTGGAGACCGAGTTTGAGCGACAACAGTACATGGTCGGGACGGAAAGGTAAGCCTAACGGGGTTTTTATGAACATCATGTCGACAGAGAAGTCGCATTAACAAATTTCCACATAGAATTAAATCGAGAACTTTACTGGATAAACTATATTCTGACATGTCAAGTGTCCTCCAAATAGTTGAAACTAGACATTGAAACTTACACGATGTTTTTTTTTAACACATTGAAATAGCAGCATGTTATAGCTGTCTCATTTATGTGTCCAGCGTTTTGAAAATAAATTGTTTGATAGACTAATCGCCTACATAATTTCATAAATTTGAACTACAGATACTATCTCGCTGCCTCGCTCAATTTGACCGAAGCCCAAGTCAAAGTCTGGTTCCAAAACCGTCGGATAAAATGGCGCAAACAAAACCTGGAACAACAACACGCAAAACTGGCGCAATTCGAACTCTTCAGCTCTGAGGAAGTAACTGACAGCGACGCCGAATCACCTGACCGGAAGTTGCACTCTCCGGAAATTGCCGATGCACAGGATGACGTCATCGGAGATAATATGACGACAACGAACCACTCCTTCGATTCGGGGATTTCCGTGGACAATTCCAAGTGCGGGTTTTTGGGCAGTAACAAAGATGGCTACCCTCTGTTGTATGTGAATGGTTCGTCGCTGGCTGGCAGACAGCCAATAGCGACTGACACTGGTGAAAACGTCACAGATTAAACTGTATTTTATCTCGGATTCAAAGGACTGTACAGTAGTGAAAATTTGAATGTGTTTATTCTGTTGTTGTTATCAGCAGTTGCATCGTTCCTCGCTTGTCCTACTGCTGGCGACCATAAGACGTACCAAAATACAAATGTGACTGCGAGTGATGATTTAGTATGAATTGTTGTCCAGAAGTCTCTACTCGGGTACATGGCAGAGCGTTTGCAAACAGTTTGCGAAATTGTTTGATGTTTATAAATGTTCATGTCGTTGCTGTTATTCTATGGATAGCCGTATTATCTGATTATGGTATGCTTATATTATATGAGGTCGGAGTGTTGAATCGAATAAATAACATATATCATGAGTTTCCTTCTTTTCTGCTTCAATATGAGTTTTATTATTGTTTACAGAACAAATCATTTGCGATTAGGGCCTACATGTAAACCTCTGTGCGCCTCCCGAAAGCTGGAAACCTCAGCCAGTATAGATCTATATCAATATGAATGCAGGCTAAATGAAAGGTACGACTGGAACAGTATAACACTCGAAATGATCAATTTGCTGGTGTGAAAAGAGACTCCATAATTCCCCGATAAAAAATACATCGTCGAATGCATGACATTGCATGACTTGTATTGCATTAACTGTCACGAAAATGTACAATAAAATACGTGCGCGTGTATGAAATCTCTTAGAGATGGGAAAATGGATGATTGTGTTTAGTGGCGCGCGTAATGCTATCCGGACGCTTTCCGTCGGTTATTGTGCAGCTTGAATATGCGTCATGTCACAGATATAAAAAGCGCCAAACGAGACCGCTGTACATCACGGCCCTTCGTCATAATTACACGTCACATGCTATTGTACAGGAAGAGTTATGGCTAGAACTTAATTAAAACGCAGCGTAGTTTTCAATTCGTCTAATTTTCACCCTAATGGATGTTATTAAACGTCGTCTATTGCCGCGTCACCTTTTATTGAACGCCTGATAAAGCAAGCCACATTCCGGTGTCCAAGGGAAACGTCTCATTCTCCGAGACGCTGTTTAGATAAATGACGTGACGCTCATTATATGTTCCGGCGGAAGCGGACGAGGGATTCTGGGATCGTGGCTTGCACCCAGTGAGTGCCCGTCAGTCTGCCGGGGAAAGGAATTCCTGCTATGAAAGTAAATCACTGTCGTCGGCTGAGGAAAATAGAGTTGATCAGCACAATTTAGCTCCGTAATGAATATGTCAATGGCCCGGTCATGGCTATCCGTGAAAATAGTAGTTGTAGAGTGTAGACCCAACGACAATGCTTTCGTTATTGCTGATCCAGTACATACCAATGTTGTACACAAAATTGTGTGCTAAAGTATACAGAAACAAGAAGTACCCGTTTACAGCACGGGCGGAAAGGGGAGAGGGGCGAAGGGGGGGGGGGGGGGGAGTTAGAGGCCCTCCAAAAACTCTGGATCCGCCCCTTAGTCGGTTGGGTTATGTGATGATTTTCAAACCAATGGGAAATTTCTGATACAATCTTTGAAAATTTCAGTGAATATAGCCAAAACATACTCTAACCCGAAACCACTTGATACCAATTTTTTCCATGCCTGGTATGACCGCCATCTTGATTTTCAAAATGGCCGCCATTCTCCACTCATTTCACCATGTTTTTATTTTGGGGCGTTATTAGTGCAGTTGCCAAACCATGATAACCAAAATTTTTCGATTGTGTAAGGCACTCAAATGTCAAATCCATTCTTTTCCCACACAGACAGATTTGAGAAACTTTTCTAATTTGCATAAATTCAAGATGGCTGCCGCTCATTTCCAGCGAAACAATACATGACTATAACTTTTGATAAAATCAAGCTAGAATATTGATTTCGATGTCTACCCATAGGTTTTCATATATTGCGGATACAATGAGCATATTTAGAAATAGCCAAGATATATCTGAACAGAGATAATCCAGGTGTCCACCATGTATTCTGAGCGAAACTGATAATTAGGCATCCGATGTGAGGCCTTATGTTTTTGGGTTTTTTCCCCGCCTTTTAGGATTCCAGATCATAAACTCTTGAACGCCTTAATCTATCTTCCCAAAACTTTCACAGCTTATCTGAAATGCTTCGCTTCAGTCCCCTATTGTGTTCCGTCAAGATCCGAAATCCTAGATGGCCGCCAGCGGTCATTTTGGAGAAAAATCGGGTGATTCCTGTCAATGTCATAATTTGTTTCAGGCAATTTCCAGGAGAAACAATTTTTTAGGAGTATTTTGTTTTTGGACTTAGAATTTCTCCCTCACCTGCACCCATGCAGATGCTGGCTATACTGTGAAGCCTGGTCAGCCATGGAGTCACTGGTGCTGGGACCTACTGTAACTAAGCCAGATTACTGTATTCATTGTGCGGCGTTAGCCGTACTATATCTGTTAGTGTAATTTTGACCCCATGGTACTACTGGTGAGGAGCTTGTCCATGCGTGGACTTATTGCTACCGAATTAAGTCAGCGATGACATTATCCATATTTTATGTCACAATCTCAGATTACAACAAAGTTAAGTAGCAAATATTGAACAAAGAAAACATACACCTTGGTCATTTGTGGAAAGTGCAACTAAAACACATTTTGGCAAGAATAATGGACGAATCGACAAACAAATGCGAGTAATAATCAATTTTCGCATGGACAAGCTCGGCACCAGTATTGGAGGTACTATGGTATTGTAAGACCATCTACGAGAATTGTTCTCTGTGAGAGGGAAGTGGAGAGTTATTACAATACGAGTTCGAGTTACAATACGATTCGAGTTCATTGTTTCATATTGTTATCAAACTAATCAATAGTGTTGTTTAACCAAGAAATGGGTTTCGTGTCTACTTATCCTTGATTTTTCTCGTATTCACTCAGCCTCGAGTACTGGTTCTACTCTCCTTTGTCCCTGTGGCCGCACACGTAACCTCAAGTTCTGCTGTTGTGATGCTTGTTGATTGACAGTTCCAGTGCCTGGGATCACTGTCAGGTGCGCTAATCTAATAGTAGCAGTGACTTGTATAGGAATTCACCCCCTCTTCCCCCGATCTCTTACCTTAGTTTACTATATATTACACACAGTATGCACATGTCAAGCCTCCTCCTCCATTCTTTTCTAAAAAAAACCAATGTAATAAGTTGTAATAGGCTGGAGATAACAGCTGGTTTGCCAGTAAATTGTATTTAGCTTAAACAGCACTGTGATTATCAGGTTGAAACTACATGTCTTGTTTTATTTCTTAGCTATATTTTACATGCAGTGACCGAATTATCTTTGCTTTACTTAGCCAGAACAAATTCCTTTTTGCTTGTGTTATGAATGTAGAAATTGTGAATAAATTGAGAAATTTTGGGGATTCCTCGAACTTTTCAGGGAACATAGCAATAACACACTCGAACCTAGAACCGCTGGATAGCAACTTCATCCTTTTGCGGTATAGCTGCCATCTTGCCTTCATTTCACTGTATTTTCATTTTCTTTCTTTGTGTGGGGGAGGGGGCGGAGCACTATTATGAATAATCAAAAAGCTCAGTTAGCAGGGAATTTACATAGATGTCATATTTTATGGTGTCCATTTGAATTTATTGATATCAGAAGAATAGAATGTACATGTATTTGAAATGGTGATCAGTTTCATAGACTGTACCTTACCGAATCACAAGAAGATTGTTCTCGAACAGTGAAACAAGCATATATTGACCTTTTTCAGGTCATCCATTTCAATACAACGCATTTGGGCCATATTCCAACAATTAATACCCCACTATAGTCAAACCTCTATTTGCGAAAACCTCCAGTCAGTGAATTACTCAAGTTAGTGAACGCCATTTCTCGGCCCCAAATGATCGCCTAATTTTTAACATTGAGGTTAATCTCTGATATGCCTTGGAGGAGTCTACCCTCATCAAATATCCACCCAAGCTGCGGTGAATCTGGAAATTCTGAATGAGCGTCAAAGTCTTGTTCCCACAGAGCAGCTTGATATGTGCCAATCTGATGTGCTTTATCCAAGCATATCGAGTTTGAAGGACCATGATTTCTATACCTCTTTCTATCCATTCTTGCTTAAAAATCATCCATAATCCATTGTAAATCATCCATTGTAAGATTCTTTGTGTTTGTGCTCATTTTATAGAAGTGTCCAAACAGGTATCTCAGACATCATTCAAAAGTTTTCATAGGTTGGTTCCGTTCCTAGGCCAAGAACAGAGAAACATTTAGCAGCAAAAGTGGCTGAAGCTTCGCTCAGGAATGAATCCAAACATGCTTTTCTACTAGCCTCGGATATTGATTGATTGCTCAATGATGCAAATCACAGTTCGTTGAAGATATAATATGTGGGGAAGCCTATCCTTAAGACAAGATGACAAGGCAAATATCAGGGCAAGTCAGAAATGCACGTTTTGAAGCATTCCTGAGAGAATATTCAGCCATCATTGCTGCTTCTATGCTCTAGGGATAGGAACGTGAATATCCAAGGAAACTGTTGAATGTTAGTATCAATCTATTACCACTAATACAACTAGGTTTTAGTGATGACAATATCAAATGTAATATGCAACATATTACATTTTTGGAAAAGAGACAATGCCCTCCACAGACATCAAAGAGACAGTGTGTGAAATGTGGTGGTTTCTACTGTATACCTGATGGAATGGGTATACAACTGTCCAACATGTCAAACAAGTTTTCATACCACATATGAAAATAATCCCATGGACAGGTTGTATGGAAAAAAAACATAAGTAACTAATCGCAAGTCCAAAGGCTACTGAATTTAGGATGATGCCTGAAATACCTATGTCTTAAAAACTGCATTAAAACAAACTATCTACAAGACTTAAAAGGGACGATTTTCGAACAAAATGGATAGAAAATGGTATGGAGTTGTTCCCTTCAATTCGAAGTGCATGGATACTGCATATCAGATCGTCACATATCAAGCTTCCCTGTGGGAACTAGAATTTGACGCTCATCAAGAAGTTCCAGATTCACTGCAGCTTGGGTGAACATTTGATGAGGGTAGACTCCTTCCAGAAATATCCAAAATTGCGCCTGCACCAGCATCTCTAATGGAGTTATGGAGATGCATAACTATGTGGGGGTGAACAACTCGGATGTAATGGAGTTTACATCTGCCAGGTGTTATACCAGGCGAAGCACTAGTTTGAACTGAACTCTAGCGTTCACTGCGAAGCAGAATGTTTAATCTTGTGAAAACATGGAGTAGTCATCAGGAAGACACACATTGTCAACTAGTGGTTCACTGTTGTTGAAATATGATCCAAATGTAATAAAACTGATGATCTGAATGAAAATGGTCAACATATGCTTGTTCCACTGTTTGATAACAATCTTCTTGTGATTTGGTAAGGTAAATTATATGACACTGACCACCAGTTTACAACATTTATAATGAAAACAAAACTCTATTCTGATACAATTAAGGATAAATGGTCACTATAAAGTGTGACAATTATGCAATTTCACTGCTAGGTGGCAATTTAAGTCACGAGCCCACAGAAACGCCAAAATTACCATTATAGTTTGATTCTGTCAAATATTGTAGTCGACTATCATTTTCCTTCTGAATACATTGTGGCCATCTTGGATTATCTTTGTCCAGGTATATCATAGCAATTTATAAACATGCTCAATGTATCCGCAATATATGAAAACCTATGGGCAGACATAAAAATCAATATTCTAGCTTGATTATATAAAAAGTTATAGCCAATTTCCTCTTTTGCTCAAAATAAATGGCGGCCATCTTGGATTTATGCAAATTAAAGAAATTTCTAAAATATTCCAAAGTAGCAAACGATGAATTCAACATCTGGGTGCCCTATGGTTCCAAAAAAATTTGGGTATCGTGGTCTGGAAACTGGACTGATAGCCTCAAACATGCTGAACTGGGTGAAAATGGCGGCCATTTTGAAAATCAAGATGGCGGCCATACCAAAGAACGAAAAAATTGGTATCAAGTGGTTTTGGGTTCAGATATGTTATGACTATGTTCCCTGAAAATTTCAAAGATTGTAGCAAAAATTTCCCATTAAAGTCACAGGCTCATATACTACCTGCGCTACAGTTTGTTGTCACCAAACTTATCTGATTTGAAGAGGCCTTGTTTATTTTTGAAAGTAATTAATTTGGTGAAAGAGATAGGTACAGGGGCTTATGGTTCAGTCCCGTGAAACTGATGTGAATATTCACTTTGTTCTCTGAACATGTTTGACATCAACATATGATTTTGGCAGAAATTATTACAATATAAAACATATTAACAAATTTAAAACTTAGCCCAAAATTAAGGCTATTATATGTTTTATATATTGGATACTTGTCATTTTTCTCGTGACCTTGAAGTCTCTGGTCAAATACAAGATCACGAGAATATCCAGCACATATGTATATGATGTATATCATTCCTCATATGTCCACAAGTGATTGCTAAGCTGTAAATTCAATAACAAGGTAGATATTAGCAACTTTGTCCTATTAAACCTTGAAAATGAGGTCAATAGTCAAATTCAAGGTCATCAAAGTATTCGGCATACATCATTCCCACAATTGATTCCTAAGCTGAAAAGTCGATAATATTGAAGAGAGATTTTAGCCATTTCTTGTGACCTTGAAAATTAGCTCAAAGGCCAAATTCAAGGTCATGACAATATATATGCTGTCAGTATATATCATTTCCTATATATTCACAATTGATTCCTGATCTCGATAATAAGCGAGATATTAGCCATTCTGTCATGTGACCTTGAAAATTAGGTAAAGGTCAACTTTAAGGTCGTGACAATATCCAGACAATATCCAGCATTTCCTATATGTCCACAATTGATTTCTAAGCTGTAAAGTCGATAATAAGCGAGATAGTAGCCATTTTGTGCTCTTTCTTCAAAAATAGGGCCAAATGTCGAGTTCAAGGTCATCAGAATTTTCAGCGTATACAATTTTCTGTATGTCCACAATTAGTTCCCAGCTATAAAATCGATAAGAAGCAAGATATTAGCCATTTTGACCTGTGACCTTGAAAATGAGGTCAAAGGTCAAATTCCAAGTCATCACAACATTCAGTATATATCATTTTCTATAAGTTCACAATTGATTCCTAAGCTGTAAAATCGATAATAAGCTAGATATTAGCCATTTTGTCCTGTGACCTTGAAAATTAGGTTAAATGTCAAATTCAAGGTCATGATAATATATATGCTGTCAATATATATCATTTCCCGTACGTTTACAATTGATCAAGCTGTAAAATTGTAAAATCGATAATGAGCGAAATATTAACCATTTTGTTATGTGACTTTGAAATTTAGGTCAAAGGTCAAACTCAAAGTCGTGAGAATATTCAACATTTATCCTTTAATGTATGTCCACAATTGATTCCTAATCTCCAATCTCAATATTAAGCGAGATATTTGGAAAAAATGTGCCCCATTATATAAAGCATAGGCGAATTTAACATGGGAAAGTCAAATTTGGGCCGAGTTTGGGCGATTCAATGGCAACGAAACGCATACATACGACAGGGGGTACATATGAGGAGAAAACGACCGTCAAAGTCCAAAATTGGTCGTTTTTCGTCAAAAATGGTCGCCATTTTGAAAAAATTAAAAAAACTGAAATAAAAAAACTCAAATATTTTTTAGGCATTTTTGTGCAAAATTTCATTAGAGTTGATTATAAACTTCAAATATAAAAATGTTGACGGACGACGACGGACGACGACGGCGGACACAACGCCACGACAATAGGTTATCGGACCAAAGGGCCGGTAACCTAAAAATGACAGATATAATAATACCTGTATTTGTCGCCGATGTAATTGTACGCTATACATTTTTCTGGGCAACTGTTTTGATTGAAAATTTCGAAAAATGTCAGTATCAGTATATATGTATGTATGTTGGGGTGATGTCACTGCAATCAGCAAGCTTATATATAGGCACATATATAGGAAATGATATATGATGGATGCTCTCATGACATTGAACTTTTTGACCTCATTATCAAGGTCAGAGCACAAATTGGCTATTATCTCGCTTGATATCGGCTTCATATCTTGGAATTAAATTGTGGACATATAGCAAATGATGTATGCCAAATATTTTGATGACCTTGAATTCGACCCTTGACATCCATTTTCAAGGTCAGAGCACAAATTGGCTAATATATCACTCATTATCAACCTTACGGCTTAGCAATCAATTGTGCACCTATTGGAAATCATATATGCTGAGTATTGTCATGACCTTGAATTTGACATGTGACCTCATTTTCAACGTCAGGGCACAAAATCGCTAATATCTTGCTTATCATTGAGTTTACAGCTTAGGAATCAACGGTGGACATATAGGAAATGAGATATGCTCGATATTTACATGACCTTGAGTTTGACCTTTGACCTCATTTTCCAGGTCACAGGACAAAATGGCTAATATCTCGCTTATTATTGACTTCTCAGCATAGGAATCAATTATGAACATATGGGAATTGATATATGCAGATTATTCTCGTGACCTTGAGTTTGACATTTGAGCTAAATTTCAATCGTCGTGAATCAATCGTGAACATATAGAAAATGGTATTTGCTGAATATTGCCATGACCTTGAATTCGACATTTGACCTCATTTTCAAGGTCACAGGACAAAATGACCAATATCTTGCTTCTTATCGATTTTATAGCGTGGGAACCAATTGTGGACATATAGAAAATGACATACGCTGAATATTCTGATGACATTGAACTTGCTATTTGACCCTACTTTTGCGGACAGAGCATAAAATGGCTAATATATCGCTTATTAACGACGTTACAGCTTAGGAATCAATTGTGCACGTATAGGAAATGGTATTTGCTGGATATTGTCGTGACCTTGAACTTGACCTTTGAATTCATTTTCAAGGTCACAACACAAAATGGCTAATATTTTGCTTATCGACTTCTCAGCTTAGGAATCAATTGTGCAAATATAGGGAATGATGTACAACCGTATTCCGAATATTTTGATGACCTTGAATTTGACTATTGACCTCATTTTCAAGGTTATAGGACAAAATTGCTAATATCTTCCTTGTTATTGAATGTACAGCTTAACAAACACTTGTGGACATATGAGAAATTATATGCATCATTCACATATATGCTGGATATTCTCGTGATTTTGAATTTGACCAGTGACCTTATTTTCAAGATCATGGGGAAAAATGGCTAAAATCTGAAATATATATTGTCCGGTAACCTGTCTTAGACCTTGGGCTAATTTTGAAGATTGCCTTGACCGCTGAAATTTGGCCATTTGATACTCTGGTGTGATGTAACATCTGGTGTGTTGCAGCCTGTGTGTTGTACCTTGTACGCTTGTACAGGGTACACCAAAGTACGAAAGTATTTTATATTCAAATATATAGACTAAGATCTATAATCGAACATGTCAGTAGATTGCTGTCCAAATCGTTATTATAACATACTTGTTACTCGTTGTTAGTTGTTGTGCTGTTTCACATTTTCTTTCTTTTTTTCCTTGAAGTATTCTAAACACAACCGAAGAAGGATGGAAAAAACCCGGCTTTCATGTAGTCAACTAACTTGCTTTGGCAAACCTTTACTTTGACTTTCCACCGATAACTTTGAAATCGTGTGAACTTATTGTACCTGACCAATCTAATTATGTCAGTGATGTCGTGTTTCTAAATGTTAAATTTATTCTGGAAGACACGAAAATATCGATTTGGAATGTTCTGTTTTAATTTTGATTTCACCAGTTTTTGTTTTTTTTGTTGGGGGGGGGGGGGGTCTCAAAACAAAAATGATGTCATAATATAACCAAGCAGATGATAGGCATTCAAATTCAGTTAATATCTATTAGAATGTCTCAATAACTCCACAATAGCGATGGACCGTTTGCTCATAGCATGCTAAGAAACTTTGGATTTCATAAAAAATGACACAATCAAATTTAAAACAAAAACACTTCTTTCTCAAAATCTGTTAGATTTGTTTTCGCAATAAACAAATTCACCTCAAAATGTTTTTGATTTGATTTCTCTATATCTTTCGTCTAAAATCAGCATTGTGCGAATAATGACATATTTTTTTCTCTCGAAGATTGATTAATAAATATCTATTGTACCAACGTCAATGCCGAGGTATAATATGAAAATTTTGCATAAAAAAAAATGTTTGTTGTTGTCAGTTTTTCCATAGAAATTTGCAGAATCGTGGTTAGTGTAGACATCACCAGCGGCTCCCTCATTCAGGTCGAAATAGTCAATAGTTTTGATTCATCATGAAATCTACATACTTTTTAGTGGATTGTAATATGTCATGTCATCTCACAAATATCGCATACTGAATAAATTCAGCGTAGTTGTACATTCATAGTTCAGTCATGACGTGTCCAATCATAGCGTCGCTCTCTACATACTATAGTAAAACACTTCATATTAATGAAGAACGCGCAAATAATTGGATACATTATGATGATCGTGCGATGACACGAAAACCGTATTAATTTAGTCCAAATCTTGGTGATTTTATACGGCAGCTTTCGGGCTCCGTAATTTTATATTCATCGTGTATTCATGGAGAATATAAGACGCACACAATTTTCTATTCGGAGTAAACAGAACAATAAAAAAAAAAAAACCATAGCACCAAGGGTGCTGTAGGTTACCGGCAGATTATGAGAATTACACAGAGTATATTGAATAGTCAAAACATAAATCTTGGCTCAAAACGAATAGTGACTTGATTTGGAACAAAAACATTTTATTTGCCGACCTGTCATAAATCAAAATGGCCGTCATACGCAGACCGGCGATTTAAGGGCAACGAAACTAATACACGTCACAGAGGTATATGAGGGGACTGTTGTGAAACAAGTCTTAAACCTGATCCGACAGTTTTTGACAAAATTGCCACCAAAGTCCAAAATGGCCATTTTTCATTAAAAAACGACCGCCAAAACGACAATTCAAAAAAATTATTGAATGATAAAGAAAGAAAGATACTTCTCAGGGTATTAACCCAAAAAATGTTTTAGTAAATTTACAGAAAAAAATCATCAAGGCAAAAAAAACAACAATTATTTACTGGACGGACGACGGACGAAAAACCACCACGACAATAGCTTATCGGCCCATATGGGCCGGTATTCTAAAACAGAGCTAGATACGAAGTGGGACGAAGTACCGGTACCTCTACAAAGTAGACCTAAGAACTATGTTTGTGGAAACGTTTAGATACGATATGACGAGTATCACTCGTTATGGCATAGAAAACATATAAATTATTAAACATTGAGGAACGTGTTCCAAACCTTAGAACGGATTAATTCAAGTCATTGACAAGTCAATTTCAGACACAAACAAGTCGCTCTCCACATTTATTACATTATTTATAAACGGATTCACTGACAGAATAGTATCACACACGTACAAATAACTAATATAAAACAAATGTCAGATTATTTTTCCTCTAGCAAGTGTTCAAAATGCCTTGCAACTCCACTGGGCCGATTTCAAAAAACAAAAGACGAATATACGTATTCCCCCCAAACCCGAGAGGGTCATAACGTATACCATCCAATTTGATTTGATGAACTTATATTTATATTGCAAGGATATTGCACGCTGAAATATTGTATGTGCGTTTTTCATAGACATTTCACAGTTTACTCTAAAAAATGCGCTATTCTGGACTAACGTTATTTATAGTGAATAACAGTGTATACTAAGCAACTTTTTACTGTATACATCACGCGGTGTCTGTCACTGAAGTTATCTGCCTCAGAAGGACAATTGACGAAATGAATTCTCGACGCATGATCAAAGATCATGATCAAAATCGTGTGGAAACCGTTTGTTATGTAAAGAAATGGATGAAAATAAGAATGTTATTAAAGCGCATGAAAACCCAAAATGTATTTGAAATTACATTCATTTCATGAGAAAAGAAAAAACCCAAATATGCTGGTCTTTACAGAGTCTAAATATTTCCATTTGTTCTTTAGATATTACGCCGTTCATTACTGAATTATCGTAGCTCATTGTCTATTATAATTAGTATTCATGACGTCACAGGTGAAACTCGGTTTTAATTGGGTATGTTCGAAGCTTATTTTGACACATCTGTGCATTGTATCGCAAATAAATTTGCTGTGAGATGTGATGATATAAAATGTACCATATTTTTAATATGTATGCTATTGTCATAGCAACCAATATGTATACACAGCCCGTAGCAACCGTGGTTGCAATGAATGCACCTGAATGCACAATCGTTTCGAAATTCATAATGTGGCTTTGATTGACATATATGTTGTCCTTATTCCAACTATTTTGTCATGAATAATTCGATATTAATGGCATTTAGGCCCATAGCCGCCATGGTTGCCAAATATGATAAATCATAAATTAGACTTGTTTGCAGGGTGTATGGTGGCGAATTTGATACTTTTGCGTGACGATTATAACTTCTCATACACCCGTGACGTCATGAATAGGCATATACTCATTATCATATAGGTTTAATCATGTCTAAGATTTGACAGGGAAATTTTCACTAGAAACTGCGATATCTTCGTAACTAATTAATATAATTACTTGCTGTAAAAGCTATAATAATTCACAAAATGCATTTGTCGAAGAAATATGTAATTAATTTAGGTTTACCCGCACTTTAAATGGGTAAAATAATATCATGTTATACCCGCGAGCTAAATATATACATATTTACCGAGAGATATAAGAATCTGTCATCGCAGATCGAAGAAACCTTTACAGTTTATGATTTCATCAATACACTCAAACGGAAGTTTAAGGGGGTGCACTATTTAGTTACATGTATATATTTGATTAAAATGGTCATCTCCAATACAAAATACTTTGTTTTGTAACAAATTGTTGCAACACAAGTGGAAACAATTGAATTATTTTCAACTGAATAGTTCTTTCCTATTTTGAGATAAAATATCTTTTATATGTTAAAAAGACTCCTACCATTCGGTCTATTGCGCAATATTTATACAATTCACACAATTATACAATTATACAATGCAACGTCCCCATTCTTTGTATAAACAGTACGATTGAGCTATATTGTATTGTGACCCGCTTTGATATTGTTCTTTCATTATCAGACGGGTACTAATTTTTCAAAGTTTTTTTCTTCACAAAGGTGCTGTATATGTTTGTGGCTTATATAAACACAAAACGAGGAAGTGACCGAATATATCATTGTGGTGAACATATGTAATATGTACCTTAATTAATGAATGGACATAATTCATGAACATATAACTATATGTACGCATTATATGTATTAGCCTATACGTAATATCTTACACATATTTATTAATTTTTATCATGTGTGTGCATGGGTATTTCCTGCTTTTGCAACAGCCTAATTTCCTGGCGGATTGGTAGAAATCAATTAGCATAATCAAAATAATAAAAAATAGTGATGTAATGCATTTCTTTTTCCTGGATATTGGATAATCCTTCACATGGCAACGACTAACAAATATGTTAATATGGTATTGGCGGCAAACCTTGGTTAATGATGGTGCATGCTTTGGCATGCACTGTATTATTGCCAAGAAACCCATGCCGCTGCGATTCAATTGCATGGCTTTATCCGATGTATTGAACGCACACAAAGTGTCTGCGATCGTCGATAAGTGTATTATACACGAAGTCGAGACCGCCATGTAAATTAATTAAACGGTTTACCTGTGCAGATTTCGATCGGACCCGCCGCTGTTCAATATATATGCAGGAGTATGTTTGGACCTGTCTGCTTTGGTTACAGAATACAATGTGATTCTCAAATGACCATAGATGCCATCCCTTCATGTTTTAGTTACTGGAGTGAAGAGTGGGGGGGGGGGGGGGGGTTCTTAAACTGATAAAGTTGTATTGACTGTTTATATCGATTTCTGACAAGTATATTGGATGACAGACACCACGTGATGTCGCTTGTTTATTATAACATTGTGCGGACACCATGGTTCAATAATTCTTATATCGTTCTTCAAATGAATTATCGACCAATTGTGAGTTCCCGATGAAATTAAGACCGCACGATAAATCATAAATCTCTAACGCACCGTCATATTTATGTTTTTTTTTTTCATTTTCATGAAATTAAAATTGTTCATACATATATAAGATTACACATCACAGTATCATTCAAGATTATTTTAGTTCGAGACCGCTCGAGGCGTAAATATTCAGTAATGTACTATAATATAATAAATAACCGATTTGTTCAAGTTCTGAACCACAACTGAACTACAATGATACACGTGCATACTCCACAATATCTTAGTTGTCATTCAAATTCCAAAAAATAGACTAAAACAACACTACGGTACAAGAAAAAAGATGGAAATCGAATTTGTATGCTAAAGTGACTTTGGAGTTGATAAAACCACTCTGATCAATTCGTAAATATTCAGTAATTTATGATAAATATATAACCGATTCGAGTTTTTTTTTATCACAACTGAACTTCATCCACGTACATAATCCACAAAAACTTATAATCATTTCCATTTTATAATCAATGATAGACTAATACAATACTACGGTAAGGAAAAACAGACTACTACTGGAAAATTGTTTGTTATAGTGAATTTGGAATAGAGCCAAGCTTATCATGGGCATTTATTGTGTGAATCAATATGACAAAAACATCCAATCCAAAAATATTTACTACTTTAATAAATATAGTATAGATAAATTAAAGTCGAAAACATTACATCAATGTACTTAGTCTGTGTACATTTATCGAGGGTAGGGTGAACGTGTATATATTTGCTCGGTGTGTATCATGGAGATGGTCTGTTTATTTGCCCAACAATGTTAAATGTGGCGCGGTATCAGAAATATGGCGCTTACCGACGAGGGGAGATGGCAAAGAAAGCTTCTTCGATAAGTCCTTCCAAAAATTGGCACATTTTGTCAGCCCAAAAACATTTCCAGTAATATAGATACAATAAGCAATACATACTAGTTTCAACACGCAAAATCAAAGAAATATCTATGAAAGTCGTATTAATTGCCAAGTAGATTAGTGATTGGAACCCCCCGCAGAAATTCAAATCCGCGTGAATGGACTCGTCTACGCTCGAAGCCAGCCAATCAGCGTCGCGAACGTCGACCCGGGCAATGCGTGCATGTTTCGATCGGTCCAGGCAGACAGGGGGTTTTGTTTGCTTGGCGACGGCCTCGCTATATAAGGTTGCTGGGTGAGACCTAGGGACAACAGACGGCGAACAGACAAGTGACGGTTAGATTTGCGAGGCAAAAGCCCAGAAACAAAAAAAACAAGCCAAAATGCGTGAAATTGTCCATCTTCAGGCTGGCCAGTGCGGCAACCAGATCGGTGCTAAGGTAGGTAACCAATAGCTGATTCAATCTTCGGTGGAAATAGTTAAGTTTTTGCTGAAAATCTTGAAAAAGTAATGACTATATGATCAGGTGAGCCGATATGTCCGGCCACGAGCCGTTGCTATGCGTGAAAGGTTTATTATCTATTCAAAATATGGCACGCGGCAACTTTTTACCTGACAAAAGACGTGCGTGGTAACGTTCTCGATTTTTCTTCGGGGTTTCTGATATTATTATAAGTGCAGGCATAATAAAATTAATAAAATATGCCTAAATGTGGTTTTGGGTGACAGTTAGTTTGTAAGGTTTTTGTTTTGTTTTGGCGTTGCCAACCGACTCGAATATCGATTAATTCTTGCCAATGTTCTCTTACAGTTCTGGGAGGTGATCTCGGACGAACACGGCATCGACCCCACTGGAACCTACCACGGAGACTCGGACCTCCAGCTCGAGAGGATCAACGTCTACTACAATGAGGCCACAGGCGGCAAGTACGTGCCCCGCGCTGTCCTGGTCGACCTGGAGCCCGGCACCATGGACTCCGTCCGATCCGGCCCCTTCGGACAGATCTTCCGTCCAGACAACTTCACGTTCGGCCAGAGCGGCGCCGGCAACAACTGGGCCAAGGGCCACTACACCGAGGGCGCCGAGCTGGTCGACTCTGTGCTCGATGTTGTCCGAAAGGAGGCCGAGAGCTGCGACTGTCTCCAGGGCTTCCAGCTGACACACTCCCTCGGCGGTGGCACCGGGTCCGGAATGGGCACACTGCTCATCAGCAAGATCCGTGAGGAGTACCCCGACAGGATCATGAACACCTTCTCCGTCGTCCCCTCACCAAAGGTACTTGTTATTTCCACGATTATTAAATAATGGTGTCACTCGATATGTTCATTGAAAATATGGAACTTTATACTCGGTACATTATGATGAATCACTGTTTGCTTTGATTACAGGTGTCCGACACTGTCGTCGAGCCGTACAACGCCACCCTCTCCGTCCATCAGCTGGTCGAGAACACGGACGAGACCTACTGCATCGACAACGAGGCCCTGTATGACATCTGCTTCCGAACCCTGAAGCTGACCACCCCAACCTACGGCGATCTGAACCATCTGGTGTCCGCCACCATGTCCGGAGTGACCACCTGCCTCCGCTTCCCTGGTCAGCTCAACGCCGATCTCAGGAAGCTGGCCGTCAACATGGTCCCCTTCCCCCGTCTCCACTTCTTCATGCCCGGCTTCGCCCCACTGACATCCCGAGGCAGCCAGCAGTACCGCGCCCTGACCGTCCCAGAGCTCACACAGCAGATGTTCGACGCCAAGAACATGATGGCTGCCTGCGATCCCCGCCACGGTCGCTACCTCACAGTCGCCGCCATGTTCCGAGGCCGCATGTCCATGAAGGAGGTCGACGAACAGATGCTCAACGTCCAGAACAAGAACAGCTCGTACTTCGTGGAATGGATCCCCAACAACGTGAAGACCGCCGTCTGTGACATTCCACCACGAGGTCTCAAGATGTCCTCGACCTTCGTTGGCAACAGCACAGCCATCCAGGAGCTGTTCAAGCGCGTCTCCGAGCAGTTCACGGCCATGTTCAGGCGCAAGGCTTTCCTCCACTGGTACACGGGCGAGGGCATGGACGAGATGGAGTTCACAGAGGCCGAGTCCAACATGAACGACCTGGTGTCCGAGTACCAGCAGTACCAGGACGCCACAGCCGAGGAGGAGGGTGAGTATGATGAAGAGGAAGAGGATGAGCAGGAAGCTAATTAAACAGCTGCCGCTCATTGAAACTGAAAACCCGAGGCACGACCACGTTATGACTGGAACACCAACACCAGGTGTCATGACGTCAACAGAACCGAACGTTTTTGAATCTCTAAAATCTGGATACCGAATAAATTTCATTAAATCTATTCCATCTGTAGGTTTTGTTTCTGAGAATCTCAAAATTGTGAAGACGACCATCAAGCAGGTTGTTTACGGTTCTTATGTATACCATCTTTGCCATCTTGTTGATCGTGCTCGGTGCAAGAAAGCAATAAAATTCTCAAGGAAACATCGTCTTTGTTATCAATAAACATAATAATTCATGAGCCCCAGCTAATGGTGCACGCTGATCAATAATTGTTAAATAAGTATGGGTAATTGTATTTTGTAGAGAACTTTCGCTCACGTACTAATATTCGAGCCGCAATAAGTTATTTACGAAACACCCATTTAGAAAGCCTACGTATGCCTATCACGGGATACTGGTGGTCCAGACAGAACAATATCGCATTTAATTGTACCCAGACACTATTCTGTTCGGTGTCTGTTTGAAAAAGATGAATATGGATTTTTGTAATCGAAAATAATTTAATAACGCAGAACTACTTGTATCTATTGACAAAAAATTCCGGCATTGAGAAATTAGTATATCAACCAATTTTGCCACTTTTAGGTTGGGAAGGTCGAGAAGATGTTTTGTATAAGATTTTATTTTTCAATACATACACCAACAAAAATATAACAAGTTGTACATCTACCGAACGAACATAGCAAATAGTAGTAATAAAATACATACACACATTTATATATGTACAAATGAATGAACCTGTATCAACATTATATGCGATATGACAAATCAAAACTTGAAGGCAGACCGTATTTTTATTTTGACTAGAAATATTGTAGATTCCGATATGATTTGCGAAAGTGTCCGTGGATAAATTAGGCCCAGTTCCGTTTCCAAATGTCCGATCGAACCTTCACAGGCAATTTATGATGACTTAGATGAACAAAATGTACAACTTTTTTGCGATGTGACGAGGAAACAAGTTCAGCCCATCACACATATTATATAACGAACAACCCTATAAACAGTAAACATTTAGCCCAAAGTGCCCCAAATATTGGAACTAAAATGACTCCAGCCACACCCTTTCATGGTACCACATATTTCTTCTTCGGTCAAGATCGGACATTTCCGGCCGCGTCCGGAAGACGACCTAGTTACGGTGCGCGTGCGCGTCCGGTTGCCATAGCCGCAAGTTTTTGAGCACGCGGACCACTCCGACCAATCGGTAACTTCACAGTCCCTATCTGGAAGGATAGGGAAGGATAATGTTAAATACACATTTCAATCAATAAGCCTATGAGATATCTTTGGAACAGTCACCGTGCTATGGACACGGACATACCCGCTGGTCGATCCGTAACCGACATCGCCGGCGCTGTTCTGCCATGTTTCCTCTTCCTCCCCCCTCGGTGTCGGTTCTTTCTCTCCCTTTTCTCTTGTTGTCGCAAGCGGCGCAGACGCCTACGCTCGGCTTTCGAGAGTCTAGTCGTCGTTGTTGGCGGTGGCCTAGTCACCTCCTCAACGGGTTCCTCCTGATCTTTGCTCCGTCTGACAACACTTGACTTCGTCACCTGGGAGCTTGTAGACTGTCCGCTGCTCGGAGTGCTGGTCGATGTTGTTCCGCGATCAGTCGGTGTGGGGACCGTTTTCGCTGGCGGGTTCGACCTAAAAACGATTTCCGGAAGAGCGGTTACCCGCGCAGGCGCATCGCGCAGGTTCGGCGATAGATCGGCGGCGTCTTTCGGCGCTTGTTCGTCGTTATAGTGTGGCGCTTGCCCGCACGAAGCACCGACCTCTCGGTCCAAGACTACGACGGCACGGGCGATTGTAGGCAGGCAGTTCAGCTCCGGATAGTAGAAGCCGCTG
This sequence comes from Terebella lapidaria, assembly GCA_949152475.1. Taxonomy (NCBI): domain Eukaryota; kingdom Metazoa; phylum Annelida; class Polychaeta; order Terebellida; family Terebellidae; genus Terebella; species Terebella lapidaria. The sequence continues at coordinate 30,048,321 of OX424563.1, read as the reverse complement.
GCCGAATGGTTTGGGTACGAAGCGGTTACGCTGGTGATTGGCAGCTGGGGAACCTCGGCCCAGTTGGGAGCTGTGAAGGTGAGGCCCTTATCGGTCCCGGCGTCCCAAATGTCAAGGTCGAGGATGAGTTCTCTAACCCAAGAACCTCCCTGGCAGAGGGAGACACTGTCCAAACCCACGAACCAATCAGGACTCGGCACCAAGTGCGACACAAGCGACAGCTGGCGGGGAAAATTGCGGGAACATTCAGGTATATGACATTGTATCGCTATTCTGTCCTACACATGTCGATACCGATTGTGATTGTCAAAGTAATATATGTCAAACCTACATGTACCCATAGTAACATCATTGTAATGTACATAGACGTTTTCAATCTTCATTCAAACGCGTGCAATATGGCGCATGTTCCGTATCTATTAGTAACAACACAAGTAACATCATATGGTCATGGTACCTTCGAGTGACGGGCGTCGGCGAAGATTGCTGAGCCGGTGGCGCCCCGGCCGGAGTTGATGTTCGGGGCACCAAAGACGTCAAGAACGCCGCCGTGGCCCTGTCGGTCCAGGTCAATCAGCGTCGTGTCCCCTGTCTCCGCATATACTCTCAGCGCCGGCGAGGCAAGCGCCCCCTCCCGCCAGAGCACGTAACTATCGTCGTGTGACCGACCTGCCGATAAATCATATCACAAGTTACGATTTAGATATATTTGATATATCTTGACTAGACCCATGACGTCATTGTCAGCCGATGTTCCTCGGCCCATTTTTTAAAAGGCATGGGCCTATGCATGTACTTAGTATATTTCGTACCAGTAGATCGTTGTTTTGGTATTTGGAATTTGAAGTTCGGATGGAGAACATGGAGGCAAAAATGTGGAATATCCGAACTATAGTGAACGCACGATCATTCAGTTATGTGAAGTCATACAGGTGTCATGTTGTGGACATGCAACACAGGCATTTTCCTGATTCACATGTGGCATCCGTATAAAGTTTTAATATAAGGCTCGTTGCTTGAATAGAGATTTTCTATTAAGAGAGAAGTTCGGATGGAGAACATGGAGGCAAAAATGTGGAATATCCGAACTATAGTGAACGCACGATCATTCAGTTATGTGAAGTCATACAGGTGTCATGTTGTGGACATGCAACACAGGCATTTTCCTGATTCACATGTGGCATCCGTATAAAGTTTTAATATAAGGCTCGTTGCTTGAATAGAGATTGTCAAAACGACGCTCACAATATGCCCTTTAGATGAAATGGTCTGATATAAAGCCTCTTAAAGTTGAGATTTAGAATGGAACCATCAAGGCAGCATATAGAATCTTTCCAGTCGATTATATAACTTCAAAAGGTACAATACAGAACGTTCACTAGTTCTTCATGGAACCTTAAAAGGTACAATATAGAACCTTCATTAGTTCTTTGTGGAATATTGAAAGGTACAATATTGAACGTTCACTAATTCATATGGAACCTTGAACAGTTCATTACAGAACTTTGACTAGTTCATCGTGAAACCTTAACAGGTATATGTGAACACCTTAGAACCTTATATGATAAAATCAGTGTTTTTAATGGAACATTGAAAGGTACAATATAGAACGTTCACTGGTCCTTTATGATACCTTGAAAGATATATATGTACAATATAGAACCTATTTTGTTCTTTATGAAAAGTTGAATAGAGAATGTCAAAACGATGCTTACAATATGCCTACACTCTTCGAAAAAATGGTTCAATATAGAACCTGTTAAATTTCATGGCCTCGCTTCAAAAACTGAACCTCTGGTCGTTCCATAATTCCATAATCTAGCGTTCTTTATATTGAACCCTTTTTGCAAGACCTGGAAGGTTCTTTGTATAGAACACTCTTACTGAGGGAGATAAGGTTCAATGTAGATCTTACTTATCGATAAAAGGTTCCTTATGGAACCATGATAGGTTCAATATAGACCCTTCAGTCAACAAATATTGGTTCTATATGGAACCATTTGAGATTTAAAACGGAACCATTAAGGCACCACAGAGAACCTTTTCCAGTTCATTATAGAACCTTAAACGGTACAACATAGAAAATTCAATAGTTCTCTATGGAATCTTGAAAGGTACAATATAAAATTTTCACTAGTTTTTTTATGAAACTTTAAACGGCACAATATAGAACCTTAATTAGTTTTTTATGGAACCTTAAAAGGTACAATGTAGAACCCTAACTAATGCTTTATGGAACCTTAAAAGGTACAATATAGAACCTTCACTAGTCCTTTATTGAACGTTGAAAGCTCCAGTATAGAACTTTCATTGGTTCTTCATGGAACCTTGAAAGGTACATGATAGAACCTCTACTTATTCTTTGTGGATATGTATATATGCTTTTTGGGGGGATAATTGTGGATGTTGATGTTCAGGAGTTTTCTTGATATTTGACATGATCTTGGTTTCACTGTGGTTCACATTCTCATTCACAAACTTTTAGATACTAACTGCTAGGCACTAATTAGTACTTAGTATTTTGTAAGTGAGGTTTTGATTTAATTAACAGGTTTGTAAATAAACCCGACTACTAGGGCTGCAATGATCGAAGGGATGGGTTCGGAGTTGACAAAACTTGTCTGCTGGAAGTGAAATCGATCAGAATCCCACGACAGCAAAATGAGGGAAACACGAAGGGAAAAGATGGAACAGCCAGAGGATGATCTAGATTATTGCTCCAGACAGTTCTCGCTTCCTGGTACGTTGTACAAAAACCCAGCCGCTGGCGGGCCGTGCCGCTGTTGGTGCTCTGTCCAAAGTTATCGGAGACATCAGAGAAGGTACCTTAAAACTCGACACAGAACGGGGAACAAAAAGTTGCCAATGCAGGCAGGCAAGTGCAGAAATCTGTTCGGTATTATTCTCTAGAGGTTATTAGTACAAATGCATATATTCTTCAAGTGAGTCCACGTGTTTAGCCACGTGGGTCCGGTCACGTGTTACTCGTTAACCTACCAGACAGCCGTCTAATGATTTTCAGATGGCTCATTAGAACAGATCCAGACGGCCATGGGATATGTTCATGTTTTTGTTGAGTGATTGTAAATACTCATCCATATTGTCGAAAACTGTCAAAACTGTAACTCATTCTGTCTGCAAGATGCAGTGAGACACAGCAAAGGGCACTAGGTCAGAATTGCACAGAACATAATTGTGTAACTGCCAGACACAACTATACATATTCATAAGTGTATATACCACTTGATCCGGAATTTACATCTGGTCTTGTCTGAACACGTTTCCTCCAGAGATAACAAGTAGCCTACAATCATGGTATTATCAGGTATTTCTCAGTCTATATGGGCAGATTTGTTCATGGGGTTGGCTCATATTGGTCTCCATTTTTTTTTGGGATAATGAGATTCCGAGATTTCCTGTGCATATGATCAATTTTGAGCAAGAGTTGCATTCAAGAAGTTTTCAGTTACTAGAAAATCAATTGATATGGATAATGTATTTGTCATGTAATATGCATCCATTATGCTCGAAATCACACTTTTTCTGATAGCAACATTCGATTTGGCAACTCGTGTTTCGTTCTTATCGTTTTGCGAAAGTCCAGAGTCGATGCAGAAGACACTCAATTTTGTGTAATGTACACAACATATTCATGTTCACAGATTAGGCTCAGAGTCGATCTCACTGAAAGTACTTGCATATAAGACTATGAACCATTTCACTGCAACTTGGAGACTTTTCAAACTGCCTTATCACACATTTGCAGAATGAAATTTCCATTCCCTCACCAACCCGGAGGAATTAAAATGATCTTTAGCTATCACAGGGTGACACGCTTATCCCTCAAGGATGGATTGCTATCGCCTATCAGAATGGAAGTGCCAATTGTTAATGTCCCGTCACTCTGATCTCCCAGTCGGGGGTTTCTGTCACTGCCAAACGGAGACGGATCAGATGTCGGGAGAGAAATTACTTGTCATTTGCATCTGTTCCATTTCCCGATTGCAACAGTGCGACGTTCTGTAGTAACTGTTCCATCTTCGGTCTCAGTGACGCAACTGCCAACTGGGAGTGTATGTCTTGAGCGTGGCGTCAATAACGATGTTTGTCATGGATTCCAACTCCAACCCTCGTCAAATGCATCGTTGCGGTGCTGAAGAAAAAGCTGGTGTAGACTTCCAAAACCCTTGTAGCGGATTAGGTGTCAATTGATGAATGGGGCTTTCATAGCTTCGAAATACGTACTATATAGAAAGCTTAATATGTCAGTTGAAAACGAATTTTCATTCACGAATACAAGCAATGCAGAATGAGAGAACATATATCTGTAAATAAAATCATTGCACATGTCAATTGCTTTATATATCTGTAAATAAAATCATTGCATATATCAATTGCTTTCAATCATGAATAAGTTGCATTATTCAAAATGTTGAATGTACCGGCTACCGAGTACGAAATTACAAGAAGTTTCTGATTTTTGTCACGCGTAAATCAGTACCTAACTATTCCTATTGATACATAGCCGTTACAGAAATTCGACATCTTTTCTAGGCCAGCGCACAATTGAATCAGTAGCCTTCGTGACAGAAGTTCGACGAAACACGGTATAGTGAATAGTCTACATGTAGTTTCTTCTCCAATTGCGGAGAATATACCCGTACATGATATGATAATGAACTAAATATTGTTTGTTTTTACCAGGTGATTCGTCGTATATTCATTTATCATCGGATCGTGGTGACGTCCTTGGAATTTCGCCTAAACGGTATTATACTAGTATTTCTTGTGACATTGAATAGATCTCTGGTCCAGCGTACGTCCTCCTTAATGTCATTCCTTATTCTAAACCAAAATCACACGATTCTACAATTCTCCGAATTAATCATCGCAACACAAAAACCGACGGGTGACAATCTTCCGTGTTCTACCAGCAAAAGCTCCACCATAAGGGCTTTATTATAATAACGATATATTACTGTACAATGTATGTTGTATTTTACACATCTTTATCATATTGCGTTCACTCCAGCTTCAAGTGATTAAGATAAATGAACTAGTATACAACAGTTGATATAATCTTTCCATTAGTAGATTTTGTTCTGAACATGGAGTGCCAATTTTATGCTAATGTACCAGTTTTTTCGAGATTGGATCGTATTTTAATTTGGAATCAAAATTAAGAAGGTCCTTCCATCCATACAAGAACCATCAAGGAGATGCATTAATTGAACTGGGGATCGAACTTACCCACGAGTCTGCTCCATTGTGCATGTGGCCTGAAGGTCGGATACTGTTTTGGGAAGAGTTCTTTTGTCCAGAATGTTTGGAAAGTCACATTATAAACAGCTATGCCACGTGCTGTACAAACCGGATGTGACGTACGTGCAGGAGCAGCGCCAACCAATGACGTCAGTAAAACGAGCACGTGACCTAGAAGACAGCGGCCGATGGCTGTTTTTGCTGAGTTGATTAGGAGCATTGTCAGGCTGTCGGTGACACTGGCGTAGACGGCAGCATACAAGTTCGAGATCTTCAGAGGAGTTGCGTGTCCTGTCCAAAATGGAATGTGGCTTTAGTTGCGACAAAATGAAGTCTAATTGAAGGTCAGGAATTCAGTCGGTGCCGTGAAAATAATATTCGCCTGCCAGTAGTTGAGCATGTCTCAGAGTGTCCCATCGCACAGCGGCAAACTGCCCGCAAAAGTCAGTATGACTTGCAATTTAGGAAATACAATAGAATGAATATCCTGGCCTCAAAATGATGCTTTGAAGTCCGTTTTTCTATCGTTTGCTTGCTGAATCTATTTGCAATGAAAAGCATATATCCAAAGAGTCAGTCGCCAGTTATTGTCAGGATGCACTTTGTAGCATGGCGCTGAGCGCGTGTCCCGTCCTAGTCGACAAGCTCGGTCTGTCAGCGACTGGGATGGTTGCATGTAGCGGTCTGACTCGACCGGCTCCGCACGCCGGCTTATATCCTGGGACCACCGGCACGGAGCAGGGGCTGGCCCCGTTGACTGGTGGGAGGCTCGAGAAAAAGGAAGAGAAAACAAACCCTGGGGTTCGGCTTCCATGTAACGGTAAGGACCCTGGAGAAATCAATTTGGAAGATAGTCGTCCGTCTATGCAGATTTAACGATAAAGCGTTGAATATCTAAGAGCTTTTTCGATACAGGGTTTTTTCTGTTGTGTTATATGTTTATAAGTAAACGGTCTATTGAGTTGTTCTCAGTGTGTGGCGAATTTAGTGACGAGAGGACCACACAGGTTAACAGTTTCTTTTCCAATGCTCAAGACACTGGCGATGATTGGGTGTTTACGGCCGTTCCTCTTGTTAGTTCTAGGTAAGATACAGTGAAAAGAACATCGCCCTTTTAATACGTGTAACTGCGCTTGAGGAAAATATACGCGCGGTCAACAGTTTGAAGAAAATGGGTTCAAAAACCAGGTACAAACAAATTTGCCCACAATCTACGAGAAAGATAAGTTGCGGAGGAAGGTTACTCCAATATACATACTGTATATTTGACTCACATATTTTGATATCATAACATGGCCTACATCCTTTGTTATTATTATGTTATTGATGATTCAAGGTGTCATAATTAGGCCTATATTCTGTGCGATCATATGGGCCTACTGTTTAGATAAGATCGAGCTAATAGCTTAAAATAGATGTGCTTATTACTATTTATGTATTTCATCTAGGTGCAAATATATAATTTGCATTTATCAGATGATATGCTTTGGTTGCTTCTAGGAAGCACACTGCACAATGGACTACTTAATTTCAATGTTACACAAATTTGTTCCATCTATACTCATGATTTTTCTAACTCGTTTACAACTTTTCACCCTCGTCCCGATAGGGGAAGAGGGTATTGCATTTGGGTCTGTCTGACTGTCTGTTTGTCTGTCTGTCCGCGCGCATAACTCGACAACGAATGGCCTATCCACTTGAAATTCGATGGGATGAAGCGGTATGGCAGTTTTTGTCAAAATCGAATAAGAATGGTTGCCATGGCAACCGAAAAAGTGCAGATCACATGGGCTATAACTCAGTTTCTAATCAGTATTACTTTTTCCAACTATTTTTGTACTGTTCGTATGGTGTACGACCGATGGTTCCTAAGACCAATACTCTCCATTATAGCTCGAAGTCGAAAATTTGGGGGTCAAGATTTTACGATTTTGGAATGTTCTGAAATTCAAAACCATATTGTGAAGTCAGTGTACAATTTTTGAAACCGTTTTCGTTTAAGAGATATGCCTTGAGGCGAGGCCCAGATGACTTGTGGAGACGAGTGCTGAGATTCATTAAAATTTAGACGAAGTAACAAACAACTCTCAGTAACCTGCGATACATGGCCGAAATGTGTAGGCCTATTTCGTTATTTTACGTGATACATTAAGGATTCTGCTTGTTCACGACATATCATTGATGTATTGACAAATGTTTGCCTATATGCACCCGTCACTATCCTGTTATTGCGGTATTACAAAACGATAAAGATTTATGCATAAGAAGTCCAAGGAAATAACAATATATAACAGCGTTGGTGCCATACACAAATGCTGAAATTGAGACAATGCCTGTTCTCCTGGAAAACAGACATATTCTGTGGTTCACCGCCTTTGTAAAACCTCAACCATACGCCGAGCGGATACAATGTTTACTGCTATGTTCCAGGTAGGAGAACAATGTCTAAACCAGACAGCAAGACTCGATCGGATACAAGTTTCCTTCCTTCCCACGAGCCCCAGATCAGGCGATATCCTTCCATCATAATCTCGGAAATATGGGTGAATCCTGAAACACGTGCGCGGCGCGTGTTTTATTCTATGAAAACTCCAGCATCATATCGATGTGTAATTATGTTTACAAGGAAGTCGCATGCCAGAAAAAAGCCACTGGTACGAAATATTCATGCATTTTTTTCCTCGCTCAGCTGATCGCACTTATGTTTCATCTTTCGTCAGAATCAATGGGAGAAATCATGCGATAGGAAAAGGCTATATTGTAATGTACAATGCATGAAATAGTTAATATATGCTTCCCATTTTGATCAACTTGGGCATCAACAACAGACGTAAGGTTTTATTCTTGTAAAGGTAAGAATGATTTTGATAAGCTGCTACACAATACTGGTAACGTCTTCGTAATAAAATACTATACTAGGAAAATACTATGCAAATCATAATCAGTTGGCATGCGTTTTGCTCTTTCCTCGCATTGGAAAGTCGTACGAGTCAGTAAATCATTTTTCTAGAGCATTTAAATGTTCAGGGACATAACTGATTATATATAAGAAACACTTTTTTATGCATTCATATGATAAATATTAAAATGACATTTTTATTTCATGGCGCACGATGGGGTGGGGGTGGGGTGGGGGGGGGGGTATTGGGCACATAATATTGCCTCCATGATCATAATGGTATGCATATACATGTAGGTATAGAGGAAATCGTGATATTGGTATGTACACGTGTATTAATTAATCAAGTAAATATATATCACATCATAATTTGTTGAAATTGTAGAAGTTGTTGAAAACCTGAATACTTTGAATGCCTCAGCAGAGGAGCAACAACAACATTGAGTTCAACAACCGAGAAACTATTCCCCGAAAACTAATCGTGTGAAAGCAGTGTTATATCGATATAAGTATCTCTCTATCTGTGGCAGACGGCTGAAACCATGAGGATTTAATGACTCGGATTTGATTTTGTTTTGATGTGTCAAGTCCCATGAAACCCATTAAGTTTTCAAGCAAATCAATTACACGGCGCTAGCGATGTGCCGCAAGCAGGTCGTGAGGTGCTGGCAAACGCGTTACGTGTATGACGTCACACATGTAGTACATCTTCTGGATACAATTGCATATAATGCAGAAACAATAAATTTACTATGTTGAAGGATACCAAAAAATATGGAGGTCAAACACAGAACGCAGCATATCACGTAGGCCTAATATATATTTGCATAAAAAAATGATTGACGTGAACTCTTTGTAAACACTTTGTTTCATTAGTATTCTCTTGTTTTTGCTTATGCCCCCGTCTCTCATTATGACAGCGCGATGAAATTCACCTCATCGAAGCACCAGAAAACTTACGTCCTTTTAAAACCATATATACATGTATATGGCAACAACAACATAATGTAAGTGAAATCTTTCATTCGAACTGGTTTATATTTATTATAATAGATTTTTACGGTGTATTCTCAATCATGTTTGCCATGCGACATGTAAAATGCAATATGAATGGCAAAAAGTGTCGCATATACTAGCATGGGACTTGAATCTTCAGCCTACTTTTCTTTTATAGAATTCAACACCTCACCTCACCTTGTTTTCATCAAACAAAGAATATGTTCAATTGCTACAGCACGTTAAACACTTCATATAACTATCACTCCTAATCATATACTGTTTTATTTAATAATTATAACTATTATATTAATCATTTTACATATCGAGCTTGTTTGGTTGAAAGACAATGCTCTATAATAGCCCTGCACTATGTTTACGTTGGTCGCGAGTTGTTTTGACTACTGCACGTGAGGAATGGAATGCAATCGGTATAAATAAATAATGAAATGCGCAAACCTGAGATTCATAGCATCTAGGATTCACTCGAACATTCGATTGCCAGATTTGCATCTTGAGTATATACGTGCAAATGCCCATTGTTTCATTGAATTCTGGATTGAGTTGGGATATCCTTCTTTAATATGTGATATTGCAAAAATTGACAGTTTTCTTAACAGAAACTTGGTGTGTACATTAAGTTATTGCATTGGATGTATAACTTTGCACTGCAAAACAGAATGCAACATTTTCAATTTTTAAGGTTAAATTCTGAAATTTGGTGGAAAAATGATACCCAATTACGACATACCATATGTCGAGTTGATACGATGATCCAAAACAAAACCACAGCCATAAAGCGTGTTTCGCTGTTACATGAACTTGACTTTATACGCTTATTACAACAGATCACTATATCTCTGACAATCAGATCGTCACTATAAACCGATGCGAATCAACTTGAAAGTAATCGTGATGATATTCCTGTCAATTATTGATGTTCTTGTGTAGCTTAGTTTAAGCTATTGGCTATGGAAGGATATGCATGGAAGTGACTCAGGATTTGCATTCACCTAATACTGGACTGGTTCACTAGGTCCATGTCTATAGAAGCATGCAAATGCATCTGCCGGAATTCGATAAAGTGCGTAACACCAGAAGCCCATCAAGGGGACAGGGGATCGATATATTGGCAGTAATCTGCATCGAACTGTGTCCCTCAATATACATATAGGCCTTACGTGATTCGACACTACGTATTCTGGAATATATAAATTTCTTTCGGATTATGATCAAGTGATCACATTTTGAACGAAGACATTTTTAGGATACCGAACCTATGGTCCGATAACTTGTTGGCATGGGGTTGCGTCCGTCGCCGTCCACATTTATATCCTTAAAGAATGCAATTGAATCTTTCTAAAATTTTGCACAAATATGCCTAAAATATTTCAATAGTGGCTATTTTCGTAGGCTTTTATTTTCATTTTTTTTTCAAAATTATGACCGTTTTCGACGAAAAATTGCCAACTTTGGACTTTGGCGGCTATTTTCTCAAAAACTGTGTCACCAATTTTGATACTTTTTTTTTCGAAATATTCCCATTTTGTACCTTCGTGATGTGTACAAGTTCTGTTGTCCTTGAATGGCTCGATGTTGGTTATTTTGGTCCAAATGGGACTCTCCCATGTTGAATTCTCATATGCTTTATAATGGGACACATGTGAGAATCTCACTTATTATTGAGATTAGAGATTAAAAATCAAATTGTGGACATACAGGAAATGCATACGATGAATATTTTCGTAAATTGAATTCGACCTTTGACCTGGTTTTCAAGATCCCAGTTTACAAAATGGCTAATACCTCGCTTATTATCGACCTTATCGCTTAGCAATCAATCGTGAACCCAAAGGAAATGATATATGCTGAATATTCTCATGACCTTGAATTTGACCTTCAGAGCACTAATTGGCTAATATCTCGTTATTATGGACTTTACAACTTGAGAATCAATTGTAGACATACAGGAAATAATATACACTGAATATTCTAATATATTGCTGCTAATATAATTGCTAATTGCTATTGTCTTTCTTATTATTGAATTTACAGATAATTGCTAATATCTTTCTTATTATTGAATTTACAGCTTAGCAATCAATTATGGGCGACTGTTCGATCACTGGTCTTTATTTCTTACAAGATGTTCAAACCAGGTCCAAGTGCTGTCCAGTGGTATCCTGCACTTGCCAAACAAATTTTACACGAGTGACGCACGTGGCTAACTCTGACCAGATGGCCGCGGTAATAATTCCAGCTTAACCACGTCACTCACGCTTCAAGGTCCATATTATTGCAACCAATGATTATCCCTGCGGGTTAATTCATAGCCCTTTAGAATGGTATATCCTTTGGGTATTATTTTTATATTTGGGCCGCCGTACATTCAAGAGAAGATCAAAGGCAATGCCAGCGATAATTTCAAGTTGAACTCACTTTTAAGTTTGTGGGCCGTTTGATAGGCAATTCTCATTTAATTCTGGTCGTGTTGGGACTGAATGAATCGGCTTCCATTGCCGGTTGTTTACGAATCCATCCAAATGCAGTGAGTATTTTATCATGTTTATTGACCAATAACAGATAAACCGCGAACTGCTCTTGCCCCTTTGTATTTTTTCGTGGCAGATTCCGCACTCAGCTTTTGTGGAAGCGTTTGCGCAATTACAACCTTCACCTATATTATACATTTTGGCAGAGATACATGTACACCTCTTTTTTATATATAACAAACAAGACAGGAATATGATTAATAAACGAAATGAACAATATGGATACGAAAGATCACTAGCGAATTTTAACTAGCTTAATACATATATAGACCTATTTGTACATATACTACACGTGATTTTCATTTTTGCATCAAATAAAAGTAGCATAGTCAATTCAGTCAGAGAAGTTAGGTTCGGGATGCAATGCGTCTGGATCCAGAATACGATCAAGCTCAGTCGCTCTCAAAACGGAGCGTCCGTCCACAATGTCAGATCCACTTCCGGTAGGGAGTCGCAATGCACTCTGGGATTTCCATCAGCGCCCAAAATGTCGTCAATATGGTCGAAAAACATGTGAAAATCCGGCGGGATGCTGTTCAAACTGCAGGGAATATCGCATTTACATGTAAATGGTCACATGGTCAATGATACAAAACTCAATCCAAAATGTGAGCATTTAAATAATAGGTCAACAACAGCGAGAATCAGTATTCAATACATACAAAGCAGTATATTTACTGCCAGTGTTATTTAGACTTACACTGGGTTAGGAGGTGTGGGGACCATGAACAACCACTTCTGGATTTCACTAACATTGTCCAGATTTTTGCATATGATTTTGGATATTGTCGATTTCCTAATTTCTTGCAGTTGGCCTATTTAAAAATAAGACGTGTATGTTATACATTATATTTGCCTCGACTCTTTCATTGCAATCAATATTTGCATTGAGTGCAGGCTCATGAATTTCAAGCAGTTTGAACACTTGAATGAACAGCTTTGTAAACTCGTTCCAAAAGTGTTTCAAAACTTGTGTCTCTCAGTGTTTTGTCTTTGAAAACCTCAAAGAAACCAAAAAAAAAAAAAAAAAAAAAAAAAAAAGAACAGCACACTGACCTGGTGTAAAGGCTCCGTCCAAATTGTTCTCATACCAGAAGCGGTCACCACTACGGAGTCGCCTGAACGTATCGCTGAATATGCATGCGAAGGTAGGCCCGACCATTCCGCCCGGCACAGTCCGCTCAGATATACCCCCGGGGAATATGTCTATATCATCCACGTGCCTGGAAATAGCGTGTGATAGATATCATATCAATTATTATGTAAACAATATCATGCATATCACAAATTATAATATATGCATATTTTTACTAGCTGCATTGTGATAAAATGTGCGAGTTTGATTGGTAATTATATTCTGACCAAATACGACAAAAAAAAAATGAATGAATGTACATGTATGTGACATTACAAATTTCATTGTACACGTATCTCAGTAGATATAGCTCTGTGCAACATAATGCAATAAATGGGACAATATTCGGCGAGCGCTCTCCATTTTCGCTATAAGTATACACTTTGCTTTGCTCGACTCACTCGTAGACATCCCGGAGTGAGTCCAGCGCCCGGTGGTCCTGAATCTCCCCGGTCAAGTCATCGAATGTCTTGGCCCGACCCAGTCCACACCACTCTCGCATGTCGTTGTACGCTACAAGATAGCAAGTGGGATGCTTAGTGCAGAGAGACTTTTATTTTATTATTATAATTTATTTAATGGTTATTTCAGGGTAATCTGTTCTTCATTCTGTGCTTCTTATAATTACGAGAATTGCCAAGGTAATCATTTCTATAGCCTACATAATGATTGCTCGCACAATGAAGTCTTGATGCATAGGCCTAGTACGTTTCATATTCAAATATGTCATGATCATTGTGGTGGTCGAGGGGTTTCCCAGGGGTTTTTTCCAACCGGAAATCAAGCGTGCTAACAAATAGGCTCCGCCTAAATAAAAAAGAATATTATATGATACATAGTATACTGACTGCGCAGTCCGTGGTCCCTGCCCCGCTGTATGTTGAGTGAAAGCAGATCCATGCCCGGTCCAAAGGGCGGGTTCTCCGTGAATAAGCTCTTCGTCACCTGTTTCGTGAAGAACTGGTCGTACGATTGACACGGGAAATTCGCCAGGCCACGCGCGAAGCCGTCTATGCCGCCGTTTGCCACGTCGTACGAGTGTATCGGACGGAACAAGGTCTGGTGAGTGGAGGAAGAATAACATGTTGGAATATTGTAACTGATTTGCATTTTGCGTGGATGGTTGTCTCGTTTGGAGCCAATTAGGGAATTTGAAATTATCATTTTGTTCGCTGCTGATCGAATTAACTAATCGTTCTCAATTTCCCAATCCTTTGCACCAATCACAATTCATTAGGAAATCATCATGAATTATGCTTATTGTAGGAAATTGAATGAACATGTGCTATATTTAGTCTTAGAAATTGCTGATAAATTGAAAGGCGTGTATGTGATAGATGGACTGATAAACGTGTATTAAGTCAACAGTAAAATTGTCTTCCATGCAATATCCCCCGGTCCCCCCCCCTACCCCCCCCCCCCCCGTCAACACGTCAACACCCCTTCCCCGCCCTGACCTCGCTAAGGAAGAGGCTGTCGTCGAAGTTGAAGCTGACGTCAGCCCGCCTCAGTCGCTCCTGCAGCAGAGTGTGTCCGAACCTGAAGGCCGCCGTCGCGAACTCGTTCAGGATGGTCCCGTCTACCTCACGGTCGTACCCTGTGAGAACATTTACGACTTGATGGGGTGTTGCTTTGCAGATTGAGACATTGTTGCGTCAGGGTATGCTATTTGCTAATATAACTGTCAGATTTGATGGATTGTTCACCCAAGCAAATCATGTATGTATAAACTGGCTGGTGGAAATCATATCCAGAAAACTCAAAATTTTCATAATCCATGCATGGTAGTAGCCTACAGTATATCACGGAGTTCAGGAACACCTCGCATGAACTGAAGAGAACAATCAGTGCGAAATGTAACTTACCGAAATAGTAACCAGTCGTAAGAAGGTCAAGGTCATTGCGTCTGATCGCTTCCGGTCCCACAATTAGAGGCAGCCACTCGTTGAATGTGATGTGCTGTATCATAGCCACAACTATCCGCCGTGTCTCCTGGAAAAATCTCTTTATTTATAATTTCAAGGTTAACTGCAAGTTGAAAATAGTCTCTATCATCTGAAACACCCTCCAGAAATCCGCCAATTCGATTTCCGTCGTCGTTACGATATCGATCGGTGAATCAATATTTTTGAGTAGGCTAATTTTGCTGGTGATTGTGAATTATGTTCTATCTTTTACGATTGCTCATTACTTTTGAACCTCTCAAGTTTATTCTCTCTATTTTTTTCTCGGGATGGGAGGGGGGGGGGGGGGTAAAGCGATCAAGCAGACCTGGTAGAGGCGCTCGCCGTTCCAGTGCGGGTTGATACGGTGTAGTGCGGCCTCGATACGGTTGTGTTCCCGTATCAGCGCCGTGTGGTACACCGTCAATCCGGCATTCTCGTTCACTCGTTCATCACCTACCATTGCGGCAACAACCAAGGAATTAACCGAGTAATTACCTCACAAACGTGTAATCGTATTGAAATTGTACATCCCTATTACTGTTCGCGTATAGTACAAACTTACACCCTCACTATAAACTACAAATTGTACACTGCACCGGACCAGTTGAATTATCCAAGTTCAACTAAAAGTAGGCTAGATTATAGCACACATAAAACGTACACCCAGTTCATCTATAAGAGAACATAGGCTACACTCATCATACAGATCGAGCATCCCACAACGATAAATCCAACAAAATATCATTATTCCCTGCCCAAGGTCCCTCCCCAGAAGTTCACTGACGCCTATAAACCCCGGATTACCGGCGAGGAAGCACGAGTGGGTCCGATTCACGTCTCTGCACTCATTGTCTACCACCGGGGGAAGTACGGGCCCCAGTCCGCGGAAGTGGCCGGATTCGGGGTGACGCCTGGCAGCCATCCGGCCCCGGTCTGGCAACGGGAACGTGGGTGTGATTTATCGTGTGTCAAAGATACACACATGTATGCATTGTCAATCATAGTATGTGGAATCTCAATTGGTGTCCAGTAATGTAAACGACTTGGTTGCTAGTGCACTAAATATCACATTTGACGTCCCAAGGCATAGCTGTCAATTACTAGAATCCTTTTCATCCAACTCAAATTACCTTAGTCCGTGATGCTCCAGGACACTTGGAAGTTTAAGGATCCATGAGGTTCTGAACTGCCTCAATAGCTGATATAAATATTTACCTGAGGTCGCTGGGTCCGGTCTCACCGAGGCCCCCGAGGTTCTGACCTACCCCATTAGTTGAGGTCCCACTGGGTCTATCCCTCACCCCGCTCAATAAGCTACGTGTACTATCTCAAGCGTGGCATGTTAGGTTACCGGACCTTCGGTCCGATAACCTATTTCCTATATGTCCACAATTGATTTCTAAGCTGTAATATCGATACTAAGCGAGATATTAGCCATTTTGTGCTCTGATCTTGAAAATGAGGTCCGAGGTCAAATTCAAGGCTAATAATGGCATAACCTTGAATTCGACCTTTGACCTCATTTTTAAGGTCAAAGGACAAAATAGCTAATATCTCGCTTATTATCGAGTTTACAGCTTAAGAATCAATTGTGCCAATACTAGAAATGATATATGCTGAATATTTTCGTGACTTTGAATCGCCTAATGACCTTATTTCCAAGGTCACAGGACATAAGGCTAATATCTAAACTTGTCCCGTAACCTTTCTTAGCCCTTGAGCTAATTTTTTTTTCTTACCCCGGTCCCTGAGGTCCCGTAGCTTCAGCCCCTCCTCCTCCGTGGTACCATACACCATGGAGCCGTCCATCCAGTGAGTGGCTTGGTTTAGCTGCTGTCGTGGACCTGCAAAATCATAACGCGTCCAAACATTCACCAAAGTATTCCTCTTCCAGGGCGTCAAATTCGTTCCTGTTCCTCAATGATTTCTGCTATAAGCTGAGAGATTAATAACCCCAAAGAAAACTACCGCAGCTGTGCCAGTGAAATTTAACCCTACCAAGCTGGCAATCAAGAGCCGGGACCTCCACGGCACGGACGAACTTGAGGCAGCGGTTGAAGGGGAAGTCCGAATCGTCCTCGGGGACGGGTATCGGCCAGCACGACTCGAGGCCTGGTGCTCCCGTCTGGCATCCGTCAAATCCACACTTCACCTGCTTCGTGTCCGTCAGCGCTGTAGTAACAATAGATCATTCGTGGGGAATGCCACTTACGAAGTGTATTGATATGCATGATAATAAACGTCATCTTCAGCAGTGGTGGTGCCGAGTAGTTTTATGGTGCGAGTTCGAAGACTGTAAACTTATATGTTCGGTTCTATTATAAGATAGGAATTCAAGAACAAACGGAAAATCAGGCACATTGCGATTTAACTTCGAAGTCAACAATACAACACTACGAAGACGTGGGTTGCTGAAAAAAAGAATGGATTGAGGACAGATTAGCGAGTAAAGATGATGCTCAGGCTGGCAGACGATTGTGAACAGAAGCCGAATGAGGTTAATGGGTGGTCGAATGGGTATCTGTCCTGTTTAAGTTTTGTGATTTCGTGAAATTAAAAGTGATTTTAATTGTGAGGTACATTAATATACAACGAAAGAAAACCATCTTCATGTATGAGCAATTACTAGTTTTTCATTTTGCAAAAAGAGACGTTGCATTTTCTTACATCCGTCGACTGGTACTTCCGTGATGGCGGTCAATGTGAGGTCATGGTCGATCAGTTGACCCCAGAAAACCATCATCATGTTGTTCTTTTGCACGGGTAGATCCGCGTCCGGGAACAGCCTGTTCGAGATGAACCGTGCGCCCGGCAGAGGGCGCCCCGACACAGACCGTCGAGCCGTCTCGATACCTGGATATAAGCAGTTTTATATTAAAGTTGATTTTAATTTTATATTAAATTCTTATAAATAATCAAAATAAAGTTGTTATTTTAAAGTGTAAAATAAAGTGACATATTTTACATTCTACTTTGGAACATCAGGAGATTATCCGAAATCGATAATAGTACACTCATTCCTATTTCATTATCACCGGTATGGTAACAACATCTGAGATATAAAATGAATGGTATCTTTGAAAATACTAATCATTAGCCATAAACATGCAACCCTTTCAATCAGAAATATTACCCCAGCAAGAAAGACGAAAAAACAAGAGTAGTTTTTTAAAAATAAGGTGGAAATCTCCAATCATATCAACACGGTCATTCATGTTCGGATGCGTCATGATTGACCAGCTTGGTGAAAGAGTTTCCCGGCCGGAAGGAGAAAATGAAAACAGATAGGGAAACCCTAAAAAACATACAAGAAAGAAGGGAATTGGGGAAAACACACCATCATCATAAAGTGCAGGCAGGGCGCGTCTGAAGGGAGTGAGTGAGCGACCGATGATGGGTCTGGCCAGGTTGTTACATGAGCCGTCCACCGTACGGAACCTCGCGCTGGCATCGCACTCGAGTCTCGGGTAGGGGCAGTAGTCAATGTCCGGCAGCAGGGGTAGCGGGTTGCTGTCCGAGCCGAAAACCCCCGGAAGCGGTTTGAGAACGTCGTTGAACCCGTACGAACCCTTCATGATGCCGGCGATGTCCCCGTCCAGATGGAAACTGCAGAGATGAATTCTGAGTGTGTTTACGTAGCACGTGTCACGGAACTGCATGAGTGACAAGTCGAGAGTATTTTTTTCATTTGCCCATCCGAGGATTTTTTTTCATGGAATCCTATATAAGACGTAAACAAATAATAGTATTCCAATAGCACCTCGAAAATTATAAGTATTTAAAATAGTTTCACCGTTGTATTCTCCATAATTTTCATTTAACCACCGCATTTTATTTCATACGGAAGCCTAAAGATTAAATGTGTTTTAGTTTTTTTTTATTCAAACACACATTATTAGCCGCGCATGGTTTCCCATTTCGAACTTCCAAATATCTAAGTCTTCATAGAACTGCTACGGTATAGCAGCAAATCGCAACATTTCCGTTACAATTTTTTTTTGGCAGGCATTGTTTACAACTGTCGTCATTTGTTTACAATATCATGACGAATGGCTAAATAAAGGTGTCTATGCAGCCTGCGTACGAACCGCTTTTTCCAAATTTTCATGGCGTAGAGCAGAGCCATTCCCGGTTGCGCGATCTTCTTGGCGTACGGTTTGGCGTTCAGAAACTTTGACACCATTTGATAAGGCGCCGAATCCACGACATCTGTGGGGAAAGTTCAATATTTCTATGAGGTGAACATGTTGAAATGTCACGTGAATACCCAAACCAAATTATAATAATAAATTTGTACGTGGACATCGTTTCAGAGAATGTGTTTGCTTTAAATAAATTTTACTAGATCTATACGCTTTATCAATGGAAATGATTATGCCAGGTTTTTTTTTTTTACAATGAAACACTCCTCAAATGAACGTGTTCACGTTTGACAAAATACTCACTGTACATGTCTTTGTAGAGCTGAACTTCTCTCTTCATACGGCGATTGACGTGGTTTTTAGCTTCCATCATCAAATTTCGTTCGTAGCCTCTGAACAGATCCCCTATTGCATGAAATTCAAATAAATGGTAATCATTTGTCGTTCGACTCAGAATTCAAGTTTCTGTACTGGGTTTTTTTTTTCCTACCATAGACATAGGCATGTAGCATGAATCTGTTTGTATATAATGTATACAAATAGAATCTCAATAAAATTAAAATAGAAGAAATTATCAGCTATATAGTCTATGAGAAAATTTAATTAAGGGATACAAAAAACTGGTTTGCCATGATGTTTGTGACGATTAGAAACGCTCGAGGGACTGTGTCGCAGATTTGAGACCGACCCGACGGGAGGTCTCAAATGTGCCGGCACAGTCCCGAGAGTTTGCTGCTCAAACATTGCCGCATCGTGGGTTTGAATACTGATGCCATGTTATAATCTATGATAAAATATATTTAAAATGTATTTATCTTTTATATCATGTCATAATCGTCTGACCTGGTCTGCCGATGGCGCCACCGTACACTGTCTCTTGGTACGTGGGTTTGTTGGTGTGTGGGGGAGGGGGCCGCCTGGGGGATGGAGGTCTCGTGTATCCGGGGTGGCCAGGCGGGGGCAAGGTGTGACGGAGCGTCCCCGGACCCCCGCGTCCTTCTATAGGGAAACGGTAAAGTTTGTCAAAGTCAATTACGTTCTTGAAAAAAAACACCCTCCCCCCCCCCCCCCCCCCCCCAAAAAAAAAAAGAAAAAAAAAATTACGTTCATTTACCAATTACGTTCTGGAAAAAAATAGTTAGAGACAGACTTAGACAATAGTTCGCCCTGATTCAGTACTGACCATTCCCAATTTCTTTCGATATCGAAACTTCAAGTTAGGTACAGTAGATCCTGTGTTAAAGACCACCTGTCATGAGAGACCACCCTGGTTTGAGAAACCGCTCTCATTGGTCCCAAATGACCTTTTATCATGTAAATGAACCTGCTATGAGAGACCACCTATCAATTAAGACCACCTTTTTGGAGTCCCCTGGGTGGTCTTAAAACAGGACCCACTGTACATGGTTTTAAATTGTTATATATATACTCACATGGTTGAACCTGCCTCCAATTCCTACCTCTAGTTAGGCACGTAGGCCTAATATCAGGCCTATCTCCAGTGTAATGATATGCAAACATCTTAAGACATAACACACACACATATATATTAATTAATCATACTGACTGGAGCGGGAGCGGCAGCCGGCGACTTTGGGGTAGTCGCAGACACGTCGGCCAGTGTTGAAGTGTAGACCGGCCCCACACGTGCGCACCAGGGGAAACCCCGCGTGACATTCGACATACGACTCGCAGTCACGTGGATGGGCGAACACGTGACTTCCGGGGTGTTTCCGGCACTCCGCTTCTACAATTAATATATCAGCTAAAATATCAAACATATATTATTGAATTTACAGCTTAGTAATCAATTGTGGAAATATCGGAAATGATGTATGCTGAATATTCTCGTGACCTTGAATATTCTCATGACAAGTGACCTTATTTTCAAGGTCACGGGGTAATGGATGACATCTTTTTTGTTTGACCTCAGGAACGGTGTGTCGCACAATGGATGCAATGGACGGTTCGTGAAACTATTATTTGTTGTCAGTAAATCATTATTCTACGTGTTTTAGAATAAATCGTTAAAGATCCGAACAAACTCTCGATCCCATCCCCATTCGTACAAACCCAAGACAGGATCCGGTGCCTGCGCATGCGCAATCAACAACACTCCGCACAATGAAAATATGTACCTGGAAAGATATGAAAGTATAAAACTATTATAAGTTGCACCTAAGAATGGTAAAACAATGAGCAAATTGCACATCTACGCGGCATATTTCTTTCGGATACGTCATGTATTTTGTAGCGAAAGAGGTCGACAGCTGGTCTATTGACAGCCCAACGTGTGAGCATATTATGGGGCACCCGAAATGTCCAAGTACATAGCTATATAGTTACACGGAAATGATCGAATAATTATATTACATGTCCCGTTATGTGTAACATACACGGAAGTTTGCACGCAATAGAGATGTAAGACTGAATACCACGAAGATAAAATTTATATAACGTTTAAATATATAACTTTGAATAATGAAAAAGTAATATAATATGAAAGAAATATAAAAAATTCTTTTCGAAATGACTATTTTGTGAATTGGCCACATCTTTTCGAAAACTTCGTATAAGGCACACAACGTTACGAGATTTGCCATGTGGACAGTTATTTGGCTACATTTATATAAATCTGACCATATAACTTTGAAGGAACACATCGAACATAAACAAAAAATCGAATATTCATATGTTAAAGTAAATGTTGAAATGAAGAGAATATTTAGATGCTGATGTACCGGCAAACATTTTGTTTTATGGTTTCAAGAATATATTTCACAATCCCATGCATGAAAAATTTTAATTCTACTTACCAAAAGGCGAACTTCATGACTGCTCGGTATTTACAAATTGTGAAATCCAGGACTTGATCCAGACAATATTTAACAAATATCACAATAGAATGGACAACATCCGGGACATATCCTGATCGGCGAACGAGCTTGCGAGAGTTTAATATTCGTTCCTCCACCGATGTAACACTAGTTCACTGATGCACCCTGTTGCCGCGCAGTGAAATCATCACAATTGTCTATCGGAACACCTTCAAATATTTGAAAACATGCCAGAACATCGCCCCAACATTTGTAAACTCCAGTAGGTTCGAGCCGTCAGTACAACCTGCTCGATTACAAATCGCCGCTCTCCCGGGGAAAAGTAGTTGATGGTGTCTCGACATCGTCATTAATTTTCGTATGCGCATGCGCAGTTTGACCCCGGTCGTCACCGCCCGGGCAATAACATAACGTGCGAAACCACCGTGTTATAACAGGGTGCAATACAGGGGTCGGCGTTGAGCAAGCACGCGACCAGCTGGTGCAATACGACATTTGGGTGGTCACTCGTTGTTACGGAACGCGGCGTGCGTGTGTGTGTCGCATTGGGGGAGGGCGGAGATGGAGGAAGATGAAGGGGCAACACACATCACTCACGACCTTCCACCATGTCCTTGAATATATATATGTATATTAATTGCGAAATTGCGAAAAAAAACCGACTTTGTTTTTGTTGTTCTTAAACAATTATTAGTTTCGCGATGATTCGCCGGCTGCAGGCGTTTGACTGGATATATAGCATATATTGGGAAGCAAGCTTTAGTTTTGCATGTTTGGGAATATACTGATATAGGATAGGATATATATATTGTTAACTGGTAAGAATGAAATAAATGTTAAGAGAATATTTAGGGACCAAATGGGAATCGAACCAGCGACCTCGGAGATAAAGTCCGGTGTGTTGACCACATCCTCTGATGGAGGGTTGGTCCTACTGATGTGGCTCGATTGATAATAAAAAAGTGTTTTAAGTGTCTACGTAGTGATGTATATAACTTTCCATATAAAAAATAAATAATTATGCCTTTTAGAAGCAACCGTACTGTTCTTCACCTGAATTTCTTTTTTTATACAAAGTGGAAATTTCGTATACAATACTCGTCATGAACAATAAAATGATTTGTAATTATCATAACTGATACCAATTCGCCTTTCTTCACACAGTCGGTGTAACTCAATTGCCCGACCTATACCTGATAAATAAATATCTATTAGCATCTGACAGCGTAAACTGAGTCTTAGAACCAATGAAATACATTATCAATGAACTAGTTGCTCCCATTTGTACGGACACAACGTAGAGTCTTTATGCGGTACTAAAAACTTAATTAGGCCTAATAATAATAAATGAAAAAATACCCAGAGGGACATAAAGTCCACACCAGTAACAATCGCCACTTCCTGGTATTTCTTTGCAGAGAAACACAAGAAGGTACCGGCAAACATCTCGAAAGCGAATCCATTGAGGAAATTCACAAAATCACTCCATAATTGTTTTATATAAATCAATGTAAGCGGTCAAATTCAAGCTATTATAGTAACAAAATATAAACTATAGAAGTATCGGAGATACTTTGCTAACTGAGTGTGAGAATACGTGGTTATAGTTATAGTGAGCATCATCTGCCCCGCATGCGACACCCGCTGTGACTTCCAAACTGACGATTCTTCATTGACGTCTGGTATATGTAATGCACAAACCCACATGTCAATAAGTCATCGGATCAGATGGCTGGTAAGATAACCTAAAAACCAGCACATGTTGTTGGAAAACATCGTTCGACATGAGCACTTGACTGACACCTGGCGAATGCGACAAACAAGCGTCAAAATGAATGGTCTATTTACTCAGTTGTGCTTCCGCCCAATGAAAGCTTATTTCACTTCGAAACCTTACATGTAAGAAGGGAACTGTTTGGCCTACAAGCATACACACTAAACGAGAGCCTTCCTACATCACTACCTGTGCATTTTGAGGAGAAACAGTAATTTTGAAAATAATAACAGAGCACCTCAGTTGATTCCCCGTTTTTCCCTACCACCAGTTTCAGGGCAATGAAGCAGTAAAAGCTTGAACTCTTCTTGAAACTGGTATCTAGTCGGTGTATATACTGGTGATTTCACCAAGTTAATTATACAGATACAAGAAAGCTGACAAAGTAATTTGTGTAAAATGTTGACTTTTAAAACTCCAGAACAAGGTTGCTATTGCTGCGAGTATCGTTACGATTTATGGTTGCATCGGTTACATAGGCTACCTGCAGTTGACTTCTGACGCATCATAGATGACTCGTATGGCTTTGAATGAGAAGGAATGTGTAGACCTTGGAAAGAGAATATTCAACGTGAAGAAAACCAAGAGCATAGATGAAATTAGTTGTGTCGTACATGTATGTAAAACATGGCAGGCAACACCAAAGAAATGCGTTACATCAATTTTGTTCATAACATTTTTTTCGGAACATTCACTCATTGATATAATCTATACATTGCAGTAAAATTCACGGCAAATCAATCCCCGAACGAGTCTGCAACTATGCAAAAAACACATTAACGGAACTGTGAATGCAGCTCAGCGTCCGGAGTAACACATATTAGCGACAATGAATAAATACAAATATGTTGAACATGTACAGCTGTCAGCACATTTATCTAATTAAACAGATGACGAAATCAAATTTATTTCTGCACCTGAATCGCTCAAATATCAATGATTACATTATACTCATTTATCACATACATATATTTCTATATAAGGAAAATTATTTACTATATGTATTTCTATATAATTAAATATATAGGATGCGTTTGAGTACATATTAGTTATATAACACTCACTTATAACCCCAGTCATAACATTGAATATCAATCTCCATAATATTATGTCTTTCTGAGTATATACAGTAGGCCTATCCATATAACACCCATACCACAGATGCTGACAAACACGCCAAATGACAACGCATTATCAGTGGTGGGTTATGTTCTCACCCCGTGTGATAATATAGGCAATGTCGCAAAGTGTGAAGTTGAGTTAACTAACAATCTGATCGAGAAATTCCAGTTGGTAGACTTGTTGTCTACTGATAGCAAGGCACCCGATCATTCGGTGTTAACAGTGGAAATATTAGTAAATAAATGTTGTAAGTATCTCGTAACAAAGAAACCAGAAATTAAAAATTCTGGAAAACAGTCACGCGTTAACACAAAATATATGATGGAAAATCATGATGAACGGTTCAAGAACAATGTAATCTGGACTTCTGCAATGGATGATTTGAAGTATGAAGTGCTGGAGAATTTCTCAACACAGAGTGAAGTTGATAGAGTTTATGACAATTTTTGTGGTGTTATGGAAAAAATGAGATGGATATGTATGTAAATAAAAAGTCAATAAAAGTGGGTGATGTAGTTAGTACGAAGAAACCAAAGCCCTACTGGTGTGAGGAGCTGTCAATTCTGTGCATGTGTGCATATTCTGAAAGGATATGCACACATGTGAAAAAAAGTTTGTTAAATGTAAAGGTTTTTGCTACGAGAAAAGGGAACTTCTTCAAAACTTTCGTGACGCTAGAAAGAAGTTTGATCACATTCTGCGTAATAAAAAGAGAATTTATCAACGTCTGTCACTTTTTTTATCCTGATTGAATATAGAGAAAGGCGCAGGATATGATACTTGGGCCGCAATTTGTCACAAGAAGTCCAGGCCAAATATTCACATCCAAAGCCAGCCTGGCACCACCAGGGGCAGAATATTC
This sequence comes from Terebella lapidaria, assembly GCA_949152475.1. Taxonomy (NCBI): domain Eukaryota; kingdom Metazoa; phylum Annelida; class Polychaeta; order Terebellida; family Terebellidae; genus Terebella; species Terebella lapidaria. The sequence goes on along the minus strand of OX424563.1, from coordinate 30,022,794 downwards.
CTGGTCCAAACGTTTCCTATCCAGTTCTGTACATTGTATTCATGTATGCAGAATCTCGGAGGCACAGGGGTGCTGCTCTAAATGGATAATTCAATGTTGTTTTATTTGAATCATTTCACTTACACAAGGCAGCAAATCCATTTTCCTCACCGTGGCCATGGTGATATCGACTGGTCTGTGGACAATAAAGTACTCACTGGACATCCCACGTGATGCAATGAATGTCCTGTATTTAGGATTCTCCAGACGGCGTTTGGGAATTCGGCGGAAAAATTTCTTCATGAGTTTTTCTCTCATCGTTTCCTTCCGTTCTCGGGTGACACAAATACAAACTGGTCTGTCTAGTCCCAGGAAGTTATCCAGACTGTCGATTGTGATCCCAGTGACTGGCAATGTGCCAGCTGAATTCACCTTAAAGTCTTTTGCATGTTGCTGGAATATAGACATCAGTCGGTCCACATCTGCTTGCCATTTCCTGGTGTCCAGCAAAACGGCTATGTCTCTTTGGTCGTAAGTATTTGGTTGCTCAAGTTCGGTGGATTGCAGTAAACTTCTTGTTAGTTTCAACAACGCATTGGTTTCATGTTATTCAAAGATGTCTAAATATTGTATTTTAATGTCGTACCCATCAGCTTGTGAAGAACATAGCAGCTCCTGTGTTGAATCGATATCTTCAGCGGACGTCAGAAGAAATGAAGAAACCTTCCTGCTGTTTCGATGGATGACTTTCAGTTGATGACATGAAGCATCTGTTCCGAGATTGGCTATACATCGTTTCAGGGGTTTGAGGTCAATGTCTAGGAAGTTTTGGTATTGACTGTCAATGAATATATACATCTTGCATGAGTATTTTCCTGCTGTGCGCAGGAATTTCTTCCAAGATTTGTACGAGCAGGAAAGCCTGTGTCCATCGTCAATGATTATGCAATCATAGTTCTGTAGATTCGATCTCTCCCCTACCACTCTTCACATCACTCTCACACTGGACTAACTCAGCTACACAGTTACGCTGATAGTCCAGAAAGTCTTTGAAGGTCTGTGTAGTGCAGAGGTACTGTACACGGTGGTGCTCGTACTTGGAGCAGAGGTGCATGGCCATGTGAGTTTTTCCATAGCCTGGAGGTCCTTCAATCAGAACATATTTCTCAAATGCTGAAACCAGTAACGTTTCTAGTTGTTTGGCAGTCAGAATTATGTTGAGGTCTCCACCTAATCGATCTCTATAGCAGGACGGCTTGCAGATCAGCATGTGAGCAATCTCATACAACAGATCTTGGATTCTGTCTGATGTCACATGTATTTTATCGGAACTGAACAGAGCTTTTCCATCAGTCCAGGAGTACACATGGTACTGAATGTGAACATCATACCCGCGAGAACAAATCGTTCGCTTTGTGGCCTGTTCAGCACCCATCACATACTGCCAAGCATGAGTTATCATTTCACTACCACTGCTGTCTACCAAACTGAATAAGTGCATCTTACATGCTTGGGTGACCACTATCACATCCATATTGTTTGATTTCAGCGTGCCTTGAAATTTAATGTCTGCTAATTTCGGCCAACAGTTGCATGCGATAGCAACTGCTTCAATGGCACCAACAGTTTTATCAATGAATTGAAATACTGGGGTATCGATGAAGGATTGCTTCCCTTGATGGTATGAATCTCATCGGGCTTCTGGGGAAGAAAATAGAGTTGTTTCCGTCAACCATTTCTTTTACACTTTCATTGATGTGAAAGTTCAACACCTCATGCAAATTCTTATCCCAGTGTCGATTATTTGTGGTCCAACCCAGTTCAGTAAATGCTCTCCGGAAGTCATCACCGGGTTGATTCGGTGGTGTGCATCTGTCTTTTGTAGATATGTCACCGTAAGACCAGTTATCACTAATGTCCGAAGTTACTGACTGTGACTGTCTTGGTCGGAGTCTGTCTTCTGTTGAAGGGACAAACGGATTTGTGCTGTCGCTGAAGTCACTATTAACCGACTGTGGTGTCTCTGGAGTGAATGTGTTTTCCTCCAGTCCAATGCTACTGAAATTTCCAGAAACTGATTGTGGCTGACCTTGTGTTGATTTGTCTTCTGCTGGTTTGACAGTGGATGGCATGCTGTCACTATGGTAATCAGTGACTGGCTTTGGCTGCTCTGATGCACATCTGTATTCTTTTGGTCTGACAGAATAAAGTCCGCTTCCACTGGAGCCGACTTCAATTGATTGTGGCTTCTCTGGTGTAAATATGTTTTCTTTTGGTATAGCAGAGGAAAGTCTGCAGTCACTGTAGTATCCAGAGCTTGATTGCGGCTGATCTAGTGTGGACTTGTCTTCTGCTGATCTTTCAGAGGAAGGTCCACGGTCAAAGACATTCCTAGTGACTGATTTTCGCTTCTCTGGTGTGAATCTGTTTTCTGTTGGTAGGATGAAGGAAGGCCTGCTGTCAGTGGAGTCTCCAGTGACTGATTGTGGCTGATCTGATGTGGCTCTTCCTTCTGTTAATCCAGCAGAGAAATGTTCTCTTTCACTGAAATCCCCACTAAGTGACTGTGACTGCTCTGGTATGGATTTGTCTTCTATAGTTCTTTGCGCTTGGGGATATTTTGCATCTTTCATAGTTCTGATATCTTGGTATATTCTTCTAGTATCACCCATAGAATATCGGATTGCATACTCTCGAATAAAATCCGGATGCTTTCCTGCTCCACTGCACTTGCCTGCTTGTGATTGTCTTGGTCTGATGAAATATGTCGCTATTGACGTTTCAGTAGGAAACCTCAACACGTGTATGTCTAGGGTATGTTGTTGGATGTTTGTTAGTTTGAGATGCTGTAGAATACCATGTGACCTACACATAGTAGAAAAGGCTTCAACCCAAATTTCTCTGCCTGTGTTGTCAGTGTTCAGTTCATCGGCAACATTGGAAACATGGATGACACCACCCATTGTGTTACCCAAAGTATTGGCCAACTTCAGCAAGATGGTGAAGGTTTCAGTGCATCCTTTGCCATTGAACCTAACCGGAACATGGAATGAATCTTCTGCATATTCCAGGCTTCCTACTGGTGTTAAATACTGCTGCAGTGACTGTGTGTCTCTTGATAGTGACGGCGTGATACCCTGTAATTACAGTGATACAAATATGATAAATAGTTCCTTTCCGATGGTACACAAATATCGTAACTATTTGCAGTATAACACTGTATGCTTAAACGTGATAATAGGGCGACAAAGTCTCGTTCGTGACGTCACTTCCGGTTGATCGCCTGGTGATAAACAAACCAAGTTGGGGGCGTGTCTGTTTCTGTCAAACATCTGTCAAAGTTCTAAAATCGAAGTGAAATGTCACAGAAAAACCTGTCGCAATGTAAGTATTCATTGAAACCAGTCAGATTAACTATAACTGGCAAGTGTCAGTCTATCACTGAGTGAGTATCGCGTACAGCTGCAGCTGATCTGGCTTTGTGTAAACGGGACCCGGGTCGCTTTTAGCCTCTGTCTGACACCTGCATCAACAGAACAGTGCATGTGTACGCGATGATGTACATGAAGAATTGAAGTGAAATGGAGTGACAACTCAACTCGAATGGGCTATCAATCAATCTATACACCAATGGAATAGACCCACAATTTTTAATAATCATGAATGAACAAATATTTTTGTTTATACCTATATATGCCTACGTACTGTTGGCCTATACTGAACAGAAATTTAAAATTCCCATGTAAAATAGTGTGTATATGTGGAATTTTTTTCTTCAATTTAAACTAGAGTAGCTATATGTATCAAGTTACCTCATGATGAAATGTTTCCTTTTCTCCACAATTTAGCTCCAGCTATTTTAGTATTCACAATTTCTCATGTTTATTTCATTATATATTATATCATATTGTTGTGATGAGAAAGATTTCAAAATGACTGTATTCAGTATTGTAATTGTTCTTACCTGACCAAGAAGCACTGTAATTGAGGATACTATAATATTTTTCATTGAATAGCACATAATAGGCTTACATAGAATTGTATGCCAGTTAATTAACAAGATTTTTTTCTTTTCAGATGCCAATGTGTTTTGTGGCAAAGTGTAATCATCAGGCTTTACGGGATAGATGCAGATTTTACAGATTCCCAAAGGATGTGAGTCTGAAGTGGGAAAATTCTGTAGGTAAGTGAAGGGATAAATATTGCATATATTTATTGTAACAAGATATAATTAAGTTCATTTGCCGATATTTTCTTTTATATGACATCATGTACCCTTTCATGCACATAATTGTAGAATACATACCTAGTAATGGATGATAAAGATCATATATATATATGTTGCTTATTCCAGACGCCACGACAGGAGTCTTGACATTGCATATGACCGTATATGCAGCTGTCATTTCAAGAATGGAATTAAGGAGAACGGACCCAGCTTGTTCCCATGGAACATCATCGAAGTTCTCGACTACCAAGATATACCAGTCATCAGGTACGTAGAATTGTTGTCAACTCTAATCATATCAGAATGTGGGAACTGCAATAAGTAATCACCGTATAAATTTTAAATGTTTACTGATGGGCAATTTCACCTATACTGCCAGAGAGTATGTACATGGGATATTATGTATTCATTGTTTGTTCAAGATATACATGTAATTATAGTCTGATATATAAACATTTCTGTCAAACATGCATTCTACAGGGAAACCAGAACTGATGTCGAACCTCCTGAACTTCCTAATACCTCAGCTGCTGGAGAGAATCCAATGCAGAAAGACAATCTGACAAGCATATCATTAGATGATGCAGATCACGGCTATGCGCTGCCATATACAGCCATAGCTGAGGCTAATGCAGTGGGTATCTTATAGACCAGTGTGTTATTGTCAGTGTGTAGAAATCTAATCGTAATCAGCCAGATGGCCAATGCTATTTGCATATTACAAAAATTGTACATACATTGCCTACGAGAGAATTATTGACAAATAATGACAACTACTTATTGATCAAATTCAAAATGTAATATTAGTATTTCGGATTCAAAAGCCAGTCAGACAGACATGAATGATCAGTAACACAATATACTGACTGATTGATTACACAAAATTTGAGTATATGTAATGAAATATTTTTTATTTCAATTCCAGAATCTGAAAGAAGAAATCGCAGTCTTACAAAAGAAGCTGGCTGAGATGGCATGTGAGAAAAAGAAGGTTTTTTGCCTGGAGAGCATCATTACTGATGACAGAAAGGTAACATTTATTGGTTTTTTGACTGTGGTTTTCCAAGACTATTTGAAATGCTAATTATCAGGCATGATTTTATACATTTACATGCTGTTTAGCCTCTTTGAAATCAAATTTTATAGAGTTTATAAATTATGGCATTGTCCACACTGTTGAATTAAACTGCTGACGGGTATTCCATTATCAATATAAATGTATTATACATGTAAGATCAGAATGCAATCATCATAATGCACACAAAAATTTCCTGTTGAATATTCTATTGTTCATCCAGAAATGACCCTAATATGCAGCACCTAATTGCAAACCAGGACCGTAGATTTTTTTTATATAATGATAATATTCGGTTCATTGGGCTTATGGTTTTTAGTGATTGCACCGTGCAACATAAATATGTAGTCTATATTTTGCAGATGCTGATGTACACCACACTCAGACCGGACACTTTCCGAGTGTTGGATCACCTTGTCCAGCGCTTTCCGCTAAACTACGTAGATGGCTGGGTACCCAAGTTCATAGACAGGTCAAATCAGCTGTTCATGACACTCGTGAAACTGACCATGAACCCCCCATTCCTCGATATTGCGCAGCGATTTGGAGCAAGTCATGCATCTGTGAACAATATCATCACGACGCACATAGTTGCACTGCATGAAATACTGTACAAGGGTATAATGGCTGGGAGTATCCCATCTCTCCAGAAGTGCAAGTGCTCTATGCCTGCTAGCTTTGGTGACTTTTGTTACTGTCGCATTGTTATCGATGCCACAGAGATAACACAAGATATACCATCCCATGACCTAAGTGTCAAGCTCAGACATACAGCCAGTACAAGAGCCGTCACACTGTCAAGGTTGTGACTGGCGTTGCACCCAACGGGGCAGCTGTGTACACTTCAGAGTTATACCCTGGAAGTACATCGGACAACGCAATTGTGGAACATTGTGGACTCTTGAAGTTGATGGTCCCAGGTGACATGATACTAGCAGATAAGGGGTTCACAATACACAAGCTATTCCCAGCAGGTGTGAATCTGAACATACCATCTTTTCTGACTGGTAAATCTCAATTTACACCAGCAGAAGTCCAACTATGCAGAAAAATTGCAAGATCTCGCATCCACGTTGAACGCGTCAACGAAAGGATCAAGAACTTTTCCATACTTAACCATATCCCCCAGACATATCGGTTCATTAGCACAAAGTTATTTCAGCTGTGTTTTGCTCTAGTTAATTTCCAGGATCTAGTGATTCAAGCAATTGCAGATCAGTATTCAATGGATTGAAGAACAAGTGATCCAATATAACTCATCTGCCCAAATGGCCAATCATATATACCCCGGTAGCCCCTGAACGAAGTTCGGCGGATACTATGGGTTTGTGTCTCTGAATATTTATCATTAACCAAAAAATCTTTCAAAATGTAACTTAATTTTGTATTATAGTCCATACAGAATATGTGTTTCCAGCAACGTTTACGAAAATTTTGGATAAGTGTAACAATTTATATGTATATGTTTGAAAATCTATACTCTGCATTTCTCATGATTGGCGGTAAGCTACATCACCCTTGGTGCTATGTTTTGTATTGTAAGCATACATAGGAAGTCATAAGCTGCGGGCATTTTTTGTTGACTTTGAAATTAACCCTGACGACCTTGAAGGATAATGAAAGTCACTCGGGGGTATAGGTACAACTTGGGCATGTATTATGGACATACATGTATAGGAGGTTATACATATTTTGTTGAACTTGACATAATATAACATGGAGTGCTATTTGGTCTAACACTCTATATTTCTCTATTTCAATACATCAACATTCCACATTGTCAACAAAGTGTTTTTATTGCATATATATCTAACAGTTCACATTATAAAGTGATAACCTTTGTATAAGAGTGTAAGTTATACTGCTCTTGTTGGAAAAAAAATATATATCTGCCTGTAATTTCATTAAATATGTTCCTATTTGTATTGAGGCTATTAACTACTTGCTACATTGTACAACAACTGCATGTATACATAATACATATTAAATAAGACTACCATATGACTTTGTTTGAAGTTTACATGTAATATGACATAATATGTAATCAAATTACACTTGGTAAATATCGCTTGATGTAAAAATTTCATGTACAGTCAAACCTCCCATTAGTGAACGTTCAAGGGACCAGGCCAAAATGTTCTCTAACTGGAGGTGTTCAATAATCGGAAGAATGGGTTCAGGGGACTCTGAACGAGATTTTGTACCAAACAACGTCGACTTTTGTGTCAAGACAGTCAGTTTGTTGGACAATGACAAGTTTTTTTCGATTGGAATACATGGCTTATGCTGAACAGAACCAAAAGAATATCAGTGCATAATATAGTACATGGGTATTTGCTTTATATATCAGGAGGTTTCTTCATTGTTAATCCCCTATCATCAATTTAATCTACTAAAGTTCAAACTGTCATTCTTGGTGCACGAAATAAAATCTTTCTTTAGTTTATAGGCATGATTCTATTTTCTACTTCACATGTTTGCACTGGGTCAGGCATAATCAATTGTGCCCAGTGAATCCCTTTGCTTTAGACTATAATAGCAGAAAAGCTTGGAAGGGGAGGCTGGCGGTCAATGAGGTGTGACAATGCTGGTCACAGATACTATGATAACTGAAAGCAGACAATATGGATTAGAGGCATTAGGGGGGGGGGGGGGGGGGAGCCAACGGTGTTCGGCAGTTAGGGTCAATTATACCCTGAAAATTGGTTAACATTAAATAGACTGTGTTCACTAAATAGAGGTCTATTAACATTGAAATGCCCCCTCTGGGATTCGAAAAGGTGGTCACTGTTTACAGTAGAGAGGTTTTCACTAATCGGAAGAGAGCTCCAATGTTAGGCGTTCATTTGGGTCCGAGAAAAACTGTTCACTAATAGAAGTTGTTCACTGATCAGAGGTGTTCACTAATGGAGGTTTGACTGTAATTACATAATATCACAGTTTTCTTGACAACTGAGGTATAATAGAACAGGTTTCATTGCATTTTCATTCATACACTACCAATTTCGCAAAACCTCACCAAAATAATAGCATATGAACTTGGCAACACATGCTAGACTGCTAGCCTAAGATAGCCTGATTTAGCATCGTACGATTCAATGATATCCTTGAGTATGTATGAGTACTGTACTTATTGATGTGTTGATGTGTTTACATGTACAAGAGTATTTCAAAATATTAAATATGTCATGTACACTTAAAATAAAATAATAACTGCACTCAGCATACTTTTATTTTTCATGAACAAGTTTTGATTACTTCAGGACAAAATATTTACATGAGGAATGAAATTGAGAAAGTAAAAGTCCAGAAGCTTTGCAATATTCGGTCGCCCCATCGGATCCCTGACGATGCGCACAACTGCTGTTTCTTTTGGGGTCCATACAACGAGGTCACATGCCCTCTTGTTGGTGATGAAGAGCTGTCCTTGAACCTGGTCATAATACGTGTGATTCTGTTTGAGCCTGAAGTTGTCACTGGTCTCTGAATGGAATGCTTCGAAAAATAAACAAAAACACAAGATTTCAGTTCACAAATCAAATTTAATTACAGCTATTAAACATTAATTTTAGTTATAGATACCTGTACTCAAACAAATTAGCCCAAGGGCTAAGATAGGTTACCGGGCAAATTTGGTTTTGAGCATTGCAGGTGACATGATCTCTATTAACAAGTATTTTGTAGGTAGAGGTCAATTTACACATTTCAGGATGGTCGAGACTTTGAGATTCATCTAAGGTCAGGGTCGTCTAAGGTAAAGTTCAAGTTCAAGGTCACCAAAAGACATGCCATATATATGAATTCTTACTATAAATTATTAACTATAAACTATTTTGTATATCACCTGTTATCTTACCAAGGCAGAAGTCTTTGACCTTGCATACACCTTCTCCAACAGTGTAATTCCTCGCAGAATACGGGCACTTAATCTCAATTATTTCCGGTATGATGGGAAGCAGTGAACGACGGCCGTCGGGATCTTGATAGTTCCAACCATAGGCAGCGGGAATCCGGATCAGTCCATCCGGGCTGGCTCCGAGCACACCACTGCTGTGAAGCCAAACACCTAAGACACAGATTTGATGTAGATATATGCGTTTATGGTCACATAATATGACAAATACATGCATACAATAACACCAGTTTACAAAAACAAATTATTGGCATCCAGTACATGTGGATTTTTTCAAGACTTCAAAATAGGAAATTATAATGTAATCAGTGCATTATGATAATAATTGTAACATATATACACTTCAAATACATTATGATAAATACAAAATGTGTTTTCTTTTCCAACCAAGCTACAAATATTTAATAACCTGAAATTATAAACCAAAATCAAATCATTTCATTGAAATGTATTTATTTTAACACTTCTTACCGGGTAAATGATTACTTTTGAATAGCATACCATGAATTAAAATATTTACATAACAATTTTTACATCAGTCTCCCTCACTGTACCTGTTGGTTCGACAACAGCATCTCCAAGTGCCTTATATGCCTCAACAGCAGTGCTTTCATGCGTCGTACCCCATATTATAGCATCTTTCCTTGAAAGGTCATATGTTGACAGCAGCGTTTTGTACAGTGAAGGAGGGAATCTGTTTTGAGTACAAAAATCCCCAAACTTTCTTTGCATAACTTGTTTATTTTTACATTCAGCTACTTTAAAGCACAGGCAGTATATAAATATATTTTTTAATATATAAAAATATGAACATTCAAATTCAGATAATACTAGTATGCCATTTTAAGCAAACTAATAAATATAACAAATAAAGCACTAAACATTACATTTACCAGTAATTGCATTCTATGACTTGATGTTATGCTTAATCAGAATACCTGTTTCTCTTCACTGCCTGCAGCACTTTGCCAAAGGCAGATGATGTCAATCTGTATTTACGTACAGCAGACCACAATACATTCTGTGCCTGTCCAACAGTTGCTGAAGCCACCTGCATGTATATGTGATGGAAATCATAACATGAATCATTGTAGAAGAGTTTTCACTACATGTAGCACATCAAAAACCCAATATGCCACATAAAAGTATGATAACCCATGAATACTCAGAAAATAGATATCAACAAATGAAATCATGTCTACAAACAATTTCACCTCTGAAATTTCTTGCTCGATTAGTTGGAGACGTCTACGTAACCATACATTAGGATTGTCAGCAAGATGGTAATCTTCTGACAACAGCAGGTCATCAACCATAGGCACTGATAATGTCCGTTGGTGTGGTTCAGGTGACAACATCCAGTGCATCGCTGTGAACACATGCATACATATCATTATAAATATATTATTATAATACCATCAAATATGCAGTAGTTGCTCATGATTAAACTCGTTCTTAAAAAATTATAATCATAATGTTATTTTTATTGGATCCTCAACTGCAGCATCAAGCAATATCACAATGACGGAAATTCATTGAGAATGTTCAATACTATTGTACATATTATTTTATGTTCATTTACAAGTTCTTACAAAAACTAAATAAATAACAATAATATTCAACAGAACTTGACAGAATATTTACAAATATGAAATCAAGTAACGAAGAGTTATACATGTAGTAACAAAACACGAAACATCAGCAATGCAACATTCATAAATGTATGATTATTTTGGAGGAAATTTTTTCAGGTAAGACCTGTGAATCTCCCTAGTCCCGTTAGCTGCTCTAGCAAAAAGTTTTTGTCGTCCTCTGTCACTTCTCTACCAATTGCTCTTTAGATTCAATATGTAACCATTGTTATTTATTTCCATATGTTGCCAATGCATACAATAAATATAGTTAATTCATCAAAAATATTCATGTAGTTTTCATGCCCTCATAATATGTTCACCTGTAGTTCCTCAGCCGTTCTGGTGCTGGAAACAGCTCCTGTATGGTTTTGGTTTCCTTTGGAGGTACACTCCTTGGTCTCTTCATCCATGTTTGTTTCACGTCAGTCTTGCTCATGTGCTTGTACCTGAAATGAAATTAAAAATTTACATACATATGCAAAAATTATTTTATCTGGATGACTATTTTTATCAATATATACATAATCTCTCATAATCTTTGATATTAATCATGATATCTCAAATTACCCATATAAGAGGAGGCTGGCTTTGTGGTGGCATTTGTCGAGTCCGTTGGGGCACTCACATGTACTGGTCTTCACGGTGTTGTTTCCACCCAGTTCAATCTGCATATAATTTAATAAATGGTGAACATAAATCACATCTGCATTGATTGTTTGATCTGTATTGATTGATTGATCTGTACACTCTAACGCAGGCAGCGAAGTGCACTGCATGATGAACATATATTATTCTCTTATAGTTTCACATAAATTATTTCGTATAAAACTAGTATAATAACGTATAAAACCAGCTGCCCCTATTCTCTACAGATAGGCCTACATATGTACATGTACAATTATGCTGATATACATAATTACATATATATATATAACATACATCTATGTGAAGGCCAAAATATAATATATATAAATGAGCACCATAAAAACCATGATTTACACTATTACATGACTCCAGGAATTTAAATGGAATGGAAATTTGTGTGTGTTTTTTATTGTTGGTATTATTAGATCTATTAATGACTACATAAATGCTCTTACCGTTACGTTGTAACTCCTGTCCTTCATGGAAGCCTGCACTGCCCCTTTCACTCACTTCTCTTCAGGGTCAAACACAAATCTGAGAACATGATCTGATCGAACCGCCAGCTCAGATTTGGAATGTAATTTCTTGGTACCAGCTACATAATTTAGCCAATACATAATAGACAGTGCCATATTTCCATCTGATGTTAAGTTTATCGCAAGTTTCTGTCAGTGTTTTGACAAGTTGTCAAAGGGCGTGACGGCTTCGAAAAGTCAACAAACGCACGTGCTCGTTTGTTTATCACCAGATTCTACTATCTCGCCAATTCTCGCTTGTTACGTCACTTCCGCTTTGTCGCCCTATATGGCTGCCATCATGAGGCACTGTGTCTTGATGTTGTTAACCAACAATCTTGTGTCGAAGACCTCTCGAGCCCAAGTGGCGAGAGAGAAGAAGCTGATAGGAGTGTCTAGGAAGAAGTGTTTAATATCACTTTCATCTGATGATATACGTTTGAATATGTCAGCCATCAGTTTTGAAGTTATATTGTGTGCCTCTTCTGGATCATGTGCTACTTTGAAGGCCCCCTTCATTGTACTTTCCACCTGCAGTGCAATATGAGTTATCGCGGCCGTGTTGATGGAAATTGCTTTCTTCGTCATTTCTCTGTGTCTCCTGCCGTCTTCAGGTCTGAGAAAAGGATGGCCATATCTCATGTACTCATGGATCAATTCAGTGGGTTTCTTAGGTTCTGAGAGTATCAGTCTCATCTCTTTCGTTGGTTCTCTCATTTGTACTTCTTGTGGGATTGGAAGTGCGGCCATCTTGGTTGCTATTGTCTTACATGAAAGGATGCTTTTCTTGAAAGGTATTTCACGTGGAATCCTGATGAACAAATTGCTGGCTTCATAACATGCACTGGTCAGTTCCCATTGTTTGGATATCGGATTCGGAAACAGGTATATGCCCTCATAGCGTAATATTTCCTGAGGCATCTCAGTCTTTATACGTGATATTCGTTCACTGACCACATCCTTCATCCGTTTCTCCTCACCAGATGGTAGACGTAGCATAGGAGTGATATCCATCGATATCTCACGCATTTCCCCCTCTGGATCCCAGATAAGAAGCATCGTCGTGGCTGGGCCATTGAACCGGACAATCAATTCAGTGGGTTTCTTAGGTTCTGAGAGTATCAGTCTCATCTCTTTCGTTGGTTCTCTCATTTGTACTTCTTGTGGGGTTGGAAGTGCGGCCATCTTGGTTGCTATTGTCTTACATGAAAGGATGCTTTTCTTGAAAGGTATTTCACGTGGAATCCTGATGAACAAATTGCTGGCTTCATAACATGCACTGGTCAGTTCCCATTGTTTGGATATCGGATTCGGAAACAGGTATATGCCCTCATAGCGTAATATTTCCTGAGGCATCTCAGTCTTTATACGTGATATTCGTTCACTGACCACATCCTTCATCCGTTTCTCCTCACCAGATGGTAGACGTAGCATAGGAGTGATTTCCATCGATATCTCACGCATTTCCCCCTCTGGATCCCAGATAAGAAGCATCGTCGTGGCTGGGCCATTGAACCGGACACCACTGAACTTTGGTGAGGCATAGCCACTGTGTTGAAGACCAGGTGGCAATTCAATACTTGCCAGAATGTCTTGAATATCTCCTGCAAAAGATTCTCGCATTTCCCTTGCTGTCCCCAACGTTGAGTCGGCTTCCTGTGATGTGGGTTTCTGCACGTCAAAAACATAATGTTTTGGAGTAGAAGTGCTTTCATAACCCTGATCCGGGTCAATTAGAAAGGCCAGGTCTAGTTCGTCCAGGGATGTTGTTTTCATTTGAGATCTGGTGAATCCGATGGTCACTACTTCTCCATGATGACCTTTCCTTTTTAACTGAACCCTTATGTCATTCTTCAGCTCCCCTAAGGATTTCATCAGATTGTGATCACCATCTTTCAAGGCGAGCTTTGACCCATGAAGATAGTTTATATTGATGTCAATGGCCAGTCTTTGGAAATCTTCGTTGTAGATGTATGCTTCGTCATATTATAGGATTTCATTCCTACTTGATCTTCAATGGATTTCATAAAATTTGTCTCGAATTGTTGGATTCGTACCTGCCATTTTCCTGGAAATTCAAAGGAAAAATATACATTACAAATTATATATAAGTATAAAAGGTTGGCATTCGATTTGAGGCTACCGTACGTTTGCGTCCAAAAACGCCCAATTTGGAATTTGGTGGTCATTTTTCTCAAAATCGGTTTGATAACTGCCTTCTAATTGTTGCAAAATTGGCTTTGTGACCTTTATGTACTTTTGTGACGTGTATAAGTTTTGTTGCAATTGAGTCGTCGGCCTGCACGTGGCGTGCACTCTGATGGGTTGTCAAAGAATTCTTTTGTCAGAAATCAAGTCATTTTGGAACCATTTCTAGCAGGAAAAAAATTTGACTTCGAAATTTTGAGTTTGACTTCTTCACTTATGACCGAGCAGTGTGGACTGACAGTACTCCCGGAAAACATGTAGATAGAGCTTGGTTTTTGGCACATTCAAGTAGGAAGTCATGCAGGGCGATTGGAATGATGACCTTGAATTTGACGTGAATTTGACCTTTCAACGACATTGAATGGTCGAAAAAGTCATTTGTATCGACAACAATTTGCCATTCGGACATTCGGACTTGGGCAGATTTTTGGTAGTCGTTAACTCTGACATAATACAAGATTATATCCCAGTTTTGGAAGACATAATAAAAAAATATGTATTGGAAATTCTTTCTGAAATATTTACCTTTGATTGTATATAAAATTTATGAAATGAAGTCTTTCTTCCAGCAAAGCTTGTCTGTTTGTGTGACAGTTATTATCTTTAGTGAAGGGTTTCTGTGTCTGATTCAGTGACATGTGTCTGCTTCAGGGACAGGTGTCTGGTTTTTGACAGGTGTTCACGTGACGGGTGTCTGTCCTCCTCTGGTCCTTCATGCCAAATCTAAACAACAGTAAAACGGTCACATGTCGCCACATGCACATACAATTACACTCGAACCATACATATGCATTGTTAGTTTTTTGTTCCTAGAAAAATAATATTGTTGATGATTACGTGGGTTTATCCAATGATGTTTTTCCCTGTCGTGCACTACATGTAAATGCAGATGAAATATCTTGACTGATGGTATGTTTAAACACAAAACCTGCCTGATAAATTATAAAGCAGGCGGTGACACTGAATATGCTTTAATCTAAACAATCATACATCATGGAACACGGAACATTTAATAATTCGTATTGATATAGTTACATATTGGTGAATGAAACAAAGCCAGGCGTCGGCAGCGTGATCGAAACAATTCATGTGCTCATTTTGTATGTGCATGATTGAATTGCGGGAAAATTGCAAGGAGCTGCAATTACGGAGCTTATAACTAGCAACTGAGGGATTGTGTGTATGATGGGGTGAGGAAATGAACACGAAAATGCATACACGCTAATCAGTGATAAAATGAAACCTAGTTATGCTTTCCCTATTGAAACACTGCTTTCGAGAATTCGAGACAATGAATACTGATTCAGCAATAATCTTACGACTCGATCTTTTGCTTCGTCGTTGAGAGTGACAAGTCCTGAAAGATATTAGTTCTACAACATCAATTATCGAGATATGGCAAAAAAACAAAAACAATGCTGATTCAGGCCATTGGTAGAGCAGTCGCCCGGCAAGCGGAAGGTCCGTGGTTCGAGTCCCGGTCGAGTCAACTCGATTTTTCACTGAAATCTCTAGACATTGTCTATGAGGCCAACATGCTCGCTATCACATTTCTATAGTTTGCATGTCGTTACACAAATCATTACAATTTCATTTCAGTCAAGAATAAACAGTTTAGTATCTTAAACAGTATTGGACTTTGTTATCTTTTCGAACCTTTCTGTATATTACGTTTCGTTGAAATTTTTGGTGCGTTGTATTTGTACGGATCATAAATCTGATCCTTATGCCGAAAAACAACTCTGACAGCCCCCCCCCCCCCCCGCCCCCCTTCCGCAATAAAAATACCTGAGTGACCAGTGTGTCGCAAGGCAAAAATAATAGTAACATAAAAATGGATTTTGGATCAGATAAATCACTCTACCATTCCGATTTATGTGAATGTTATCCTGATCCATACATTTTTCTGCAGGATCCGGATATTTAGTAAAATTCGAGATCCGTACGCATGAAAACTCAAATGAGCCCAGGTCACTGATAGTCACCTACCTAGATATGTGTCCTCCAGGCGACGTCCGCTCCATTTGTGCCACTTCCTCTTATGAATGTGTATATTCATGTACGTTTTACACGGGGGCGAATCGTTACTCATCAAAAGTAGTCCTAAGTGTAGGTTAGTGACAATTACTTATCATCAATATCTACAAAAAATATCTCAAATCTACCTTTTTCATTACATGGAATGAACTCATTCAATCACAAGTTGTAATTTAAGGCTCATTCTGATGTTATATTCTTGGAATTTGAGATATATGTACACGTGGTACTATTTTCCACAGTTGTATTTTCTCGAATTGAGAAGATGATAATTTTTCTACTCGATAACAATACAGATTATGCCCCTTTCAAATACATTTATATTTTTTTCGACGTTTGTTGAAAGTGCAAATTCAATGCAGTTACCTCTTACCCCGTGATATAATGAGTTCCTGGTTCAATAACATTCCAGAAAACACACTGGATATAATTTTCACGGGAGAAGATCAGTGCTAAACAACTAAAAATTATTGTTTTGATCAATTTAGTGGGCGAATTTTATGTGCAAAATTGAATGTGAACTTTTTAGTACTGTATGGACCAGGATGAATATCGTATTCAAGATGATTTATGCATCTTCCTACATCGCTCTGATGCATAACGCATACTCATTAGTGCTTATTGCATCATTAAAAATGGATAGATATATACCCAGACCGCATGCATATTAAACACACTCGCCTCGCTTCAGCATTTTTTTTTCACGATTTTTCACGAACTTTATGTTCAAGTGGAATGTATAACCGAAAGAGGCCGAGATGGGTTCGCTATGCTTCAAAATGGTTTTGAAATCATTTGGTCAACACAGGAGCATTAATGGTTATTTAGGTAGGATTTAAACCCAGGAGACGCCGGGAAGCTACTGCGGAACATAAAAAGGATCTGGATCGGCCCCAAGATTTCAAAATGAAAATATAGAATTTCAAAATGATCTTAGAGCCTCGTTCACGTGTATCTCATCGCGGATTTGAACTCGCCATTCTGGAAGACGACGTCATACGTCATAAAACTACTGCGACCGTGACACTCTGGTCACCCCATCGGTCGGACCCTAGTCTTAACCATACGGTCTGTATTGACCGTATAGTGAATATGACGGTTGTGCTGCCTCTTTTGTCGCCAGGGTGCATTTCGTTATAAAATGATCCCGAAACATTTCTACTTTATATAGGTTTTTTTTATTTCATGGTGTCGGCATTAGTAGCTAGCTACATGGAAAAAAATAGCCTGTAGTTTGGAGGTTGAATACACATTCCCACCAAATTTGCCGAAAAAATTGTCAACACTCAAAGAAGCATGTTTTTTTTTTATTTTTAGCATGACGTCCGTAATGAACGTATAAAGTGTGGCATCAAAGCAAAACATTATGATAACACATTCTCACGCGCGGTCTGGGGCCCGCCCAATGCCTTCAAAGGTGATGCTTTGTGGGTGCTATGTGGTGGGTTCTGAGCATATATTGAAAGCATGATTGAGTTATTGAAATGTGTTGATGAATTCCTGCGAGTGCCACAGAAATTTCTCAATCAGAATAAATCTTATCAAAAATTACACATTTTCTTGAAGGAATAAGGGGATGCAAAGAAATATTCCTATGTTGCCCTGCATGATGTCTTTGTTTAACAAGTCATATGCTATACCAGAGTTACCAACTAACAGGTCTTTAACCTTCTTTCGAGAAGGGTATCTTCTCATACATTCATGGGAATGGTATTCAAGTGGACGAGTGTCACACGGAGGGCTCACTCACTCCAGAACACACACCCTGACATCTCCATATATGGGGGTTCGTGACTTCCCTCAGATATTGAAGAAATGTATTTGGTTATCAGAATCTATTTGGATTTCCTTAAATGTTATACTATATACTAGTACCTGAGAGTATTACTTGTTAGTGATCCCATTGTTCATTTGTCCTAACGAGAATTCATATATATGTTTGGTAAAAGTTGCTTTCAAGTCAACTCAGGAAATGTTTCAATATATCCGGATAAAAAATAGTGGCTGTTTCAGTGACATTATCCCTTTTGAATATCGAAATCTCATCAGAATAGGACATAATGATCTTGTATTATTGACATCTTTTCTCGTGAAATATCGAGATGTTGTCTCGGTATATCGAGATAATTGTCTCATTATACCATGACGTTTTCTCGCTATATCGAGATGTACCCTCGTTATATCAAAATATTTGTCTCGTTATTTCAACACCTTTTCCTGTTATGACGAGATCGTCTATCGTGATATATATTTCCATTATGACATACTTACATGACATGTACATATCGATGTAGAAGATATATATATAATATATAACGAAAACGGATATTACGAAAACATCCCTATGTCCTAAATCAGCCACCGTAGGATACAACCAGCATCCACAGAACAACTACATGTACTTGTAGGCTGGATGCCAATTTATTTTGGAGATACAGTTGAGTTGAGTTGAGTCCCACCCATTACTGGGCACAAGCCTGTTCGCATGATTGTTCACTGCTGAAGTTGTTCGCATTTCCCTGGCATCCTCCATATATGAAGCCCATACATTGTCCGGCTGCCGAGTCATAATACCATCGCGGGAAAGATCCACGACACGGTCCCACAGCTTTCGGCAGTGTACAGGGATTTCCTGAAAAACAGGGAATATGGGGATTAGATGGAGCGGCGTTCGAACATGATACTGGAGTTGTAGACTGTTCCGATTTTGCCACTCATGGAAAATGCTTTGATTGTCTACCGATAATTTCCGTACATATAAAGACGTTATGGGTGTGGTGAAAGTTCCAGGTTTCAACCTTGGGAACTAGTACAAAAAGTCCTTGTTCTTACCTGAAGTGGATGAGATAAGCAGCGTCATCAGAACTGCTGTAGAGAGGAACAGAACCAGTGCCGTATGTCTACTCATGTTGAAGCTGTCTGTATGGATGAAAATAATAACGTTCTGCATTCCCTTGCAAACTGTCTGTATGGATGAAAATAATAACGTTCTGCATTCCTTTGCAAACTGTCTGTATGGATGAAAATAATAACGTTCTGCATTCCCTTGCAAACTGTCTGTATGGATGAAAATAATAACGTTCTGCATTCCCTTCCAAACTGCCTGTATGGATGAAAATAATAACGTTCTGCATTCCCTTCCAAACTGCCTGTATGGATGAAAATAATAACGTTCTGCATTCCCTTCCAAACTGCCTGTTTGGATGTACTCTCAGTATGTTTAGTACGGTGACATGACATTGTATAATTCGTGCCAATTCGTATCAATTCGTACACGCACTTACCTTTGTTACTCGCTCAAGTGACCCAAGGTTCTGATCGTCTCCCTTTTTCAATACGCAACTACCTCGACCTGCGATGTTTTTTAAAAAAATATCTGACGTGTTTCGTCCACCGTTAAATGCAGCTGTGCTACAATAAATTGCCACTCTACTATGGTAGAGAGCAGTTATAACTATCGAGTATCTACGTGAAGTATTATGTTTCCGGGTGTTCTATCTCTAATATCGATCCAAATATACAAGTGCCATCCTTCCAGCTGTCAAGCGAACGAGAATAAAATCAGAGTGTTATAAAACGTTTTCATTATAGAAACATCATTACCGGTAATGGAAGGTTTGAAAAGACCTCATCCGTTTGAATAAGTGATTATTTCTCGACAGCTAATACAGGTTTGAGGCATGTAGAGGCTTCATACAGTCACTCACACAATAGCAATATAGTCCACAGGCCAATTCAAGATATGTTCTATTTTCTGTTGCCTCATTGCAACCAAGGTTTGACGATTGATCACCAGTCGTCAGCTTTTTGGACGTGGGAATCAAATTGTCGTCGAGCACAAATATTGCAAGGAAAAATTCAAAATAGTAATATACCTGAAGGCTTAGGGGTCAATTTACGACACAGTATTACTCCGAGAGGAGGAAGGGTAGGTGTATTTCCTAATGTTTGGTGATCCGGTATCTGGATAAAATGCTAACGGGTCGTACACAAACGAAATGACTTCCTGACTTTCCCACATTGGTGGAGAATACATTCCACAACAACATTGTAGGTTCATGCAATACAGCTGATAAAGATATTTCGAATGAAACATATATTACATTCCACTTTACTTCTCCATATTGGCCCTTGTTTTTTTCCTTTCAAGCCTCCTGAGCATGTTTTAAACCCCAGCATAATTGTATCTTCCGATCGAACGTCGGTGGATATTATGAATTTACAACTGTCGCGCCACATCTGTTGATATCGCAGAACATTTCTAGTGGGCGCTCCACAGTTCACATTCGTCAACCGATTCCGATCTCTTTTTGCATGGATATATGTACCATACATTCCAGTAGCCTTTTTCTTGCGATTGGGTACTCATATGGATTTCAATACATCTATCCCATGGAGTCTGTTTCGGATTTCGAAATTATTTTGATAGTTGGGTGGTCGTCTGTTTGGTCCTTCGACTGTGCAGTGGAGCCAGCTATATTTCACACACAATATGTCTGTCCCTGATGACGCCAGTGTGTCTTTGAATAAACTTCGGGGTCGGGTTTTGTTTCTAACGTAAAATGTTGTATTTTAGGTTGTCTATTGGCATCATCAAAATCTGGATGTTTTGGTGGTAATAGATTGATACTTATGGAAGCGTTAATTGATCATTGACTTAACCACAAAACTTTTCACGACCTGGCGTGTTGAGCATCACAGTAAGTTGCCTTCTCGTGATAAATCAAAAATGATCATGGCAAGCTGTCATGTTGTGAATTTTAAGAAAATCATCTATCACAAAACTATCACAACAATGCATCTTACCGTGAAAAAAATTCATGTGAACATGTCTAACCAATCATAAGAAGACGTTTTATGCAAATGCAAATAGCGTAGTTGGTGCTATTACACAGTAAATTAAATTACTGTGAACAAACATGGACCTAAACATACACCATTTCTATGTGTATTATTTTTCAATGGTTGTGTCTTCAATTCGGCTATAATTCGGTCATTTGAAACACACTAAAATGTCCCTATCATCAACTGGCATATGATAAACGTGTTATTGCACAATATGGGGTTTCATGCCCGCCGGCCAATTCTTCGAGATCGTTTATCCCTAGGGTATAAAACGCCATATTGTGCAGTAACCCTATATTATCGTGTTAAATATAAAGGTAAGTCAACATACATATCTTTATTATTATTATGTCAAGATATCTTGTCATGTTTTCAGACGTCACAATAAGACGTGTTATCGTCATATTTTTTCGGGTTAAGACTTCTTGTGGTTAAACTTTTTCAGTGTAAGACATTTTATCGGTATATTTTTCATGATAAGACGTCTTGTCGTGATAAATTTCCACAGTAATATGTCCCCTGTCATTATAATTTTGGGAATTTCCATAGCATGAAAACTTGCCATGATATTTTAAAATGACTTGTTCAACCTACAATAACATCCATGAAATTACAAATTTGAATTGTTGATATAAGTTGTTCGTAAGTTGTTTTGAATGACTAATCCATCACCTTTCAGTGAACATGATATATCTCCTCAAGTGTACACCATAGTTATATCAATCATTATCTGACATTTCATCAGGACTTTCGCTCACCAGCTGTCACGAGTTTTTCTTGTCAATAAGTGTTTCAATTTTAATCACTACCAATAGGTGCATGGTGCATTTGGCTTAACTATTTTTTCTGCACACTTACTGGGACTTGTGACTTCATCATTATGTATGTGTTCAGCATTATCGATAATTACTAGTGATGATGCATGCCATGAAAGAGAATAAAAATTATTGAGCTTAACAGTCCACAAAATGAACATGGGAAAAATATTACAAATTGATAACCAGGCATTTCCTTTTGTGATTTTTGCAATATTTTGTGCGGTTGCCACTGCAAAGAAAACAAGTATGCGCAGTAAGTACATTGTATTATAATTAGGAAATTTGATTAGGGAAAAGGGATATTTTATCTATATAGTGAGTTTGCGGCTGGCAGAAAAAAAATATTGCCATGTAAAAGGTCTAAAATGTGCACAATATCAATGTGTGGACATTGCTGAAACATAACAATAACGAGACAATCAGAGATTGCAGACCCTCGCCCTTCAGATTTAGTCACTAAAATAAAGCTGAAAACCTTTGCATTTTTAACGTGGGCGATAATCGGGGATCCTGGTCATATGACAATTGGTCATATATCAAATGGTCAGGAATTGGCCATAGAAAAATATAAAAATCATGGGAGGATTAATCTTTAATAAAAGTAGAGTTCCTGCGATTTATCTATTTTGACCATTAATTCGACCACGGCCTGAATCAATGCCACTGACCTTCCCAAATTTACAGGCTCACTCAGATTTATACTGCGTCAAATATTCTATTGATGGTCTTCAGTGGTTTCTGAATTATTACTACTTGAAATATTACGAACTGGTAATTTCAGTTGATGACCCTTACATTCTCGAACTTGGACGATAATGGGGAGTTTTGATCGTACGATCATTGGTCATATAGCAAATGATGGAGAATTGAGCACAGAAAATTACAAAATCATTAGAGAAAATTAATCATGATTATAAACGGAATTATTGCAACTTTTCGATTTTGACCACTTCTGTGACCTTGACCTTGTCGTTCAATATTGAGCTGTAAAATTTCACTGTAATGTTTCTATTATCAAGGCACATCTCATGAACGAAAACGATTTGAACAGATTGATAAATGGCTTCGCAATATGGTCTCGAATCTAAGAACACTTACAAGTAATAAAATCATGACCCCCCCCCCCCCCCCAAAGTTTCGACCTTGGGCGATAAAACCATGGTCTCGAAACCATCAGTTGTACGACATACGATCAGGAATTGGCCATAGAAAAATACAAAAATAGGTTGAAAATTTAATAATGATTAGAACCGGAGATTATGTGATTCTCTTTTTTCCGTTGCTATGGCAACCGTTTTTATCCGAATTTGACGAAATTCGAAAAGAACTGAGACACTTCTATAGCACTCCAGCCCTATAAATTTCAGATCAATCGGACTGTTTGCCTTTGAGTTATGAGTGCAGACATTTTCACTGAAACGTCGCTGGCAAAAAATAATCGAAAGGACTGATTGCACGTAACGTACCGGTGACTGCACTGAGACACTTTTCCATTGACTCATAATGTGAAAATAAAGGTAACAAAATCACCAAAGGAATACAATCCCCTGACCTAAAACTTGGCACGCACACACACATATAGTCATAGAAGATGAACCGAGACATGGTTTCATGAATGAAATCACGGAAACTGTGCGATTTGATGATTAAATAAATGATTTTATACGTTTCACCAAAACGAACATTCGTGAGTTCCACTTGTCAAACACTGGCTGCTGCGTATATTCGTTCTTTGCTGTGGTCAAAGTAATGAGAATATCTAGGGCTATACTTTCTGTGAGATGAATATAATGAGCTGAGCATTCCTTATCCCAAACACCTCGGTGCACCCGAGGGCATATCACCCGTGAGTTTTACTAGCATTACTAGCTATTTGCTGTACAGCATAGTCCTTTCGCTCACCCTGTTGTGAGTGTATTTTGTATACTGAGAAATAGGTCGGAAATGACATATGAAAACAATGATTTTAACTTATTCAACATTGTTTAGTAAGAAACGGAGTCTCGGTTAGTAATCCTTGGTCGCTAACAATCAGAAAGGCAAAGTTTCACGTTGATTGGGAGTATGTAAATTCATGAATTTGTTACCTTTATATTTACATTATAAGTGAATGGACAGCTGTTCGATTCCAGGTTCATGACCATTGCATGCAATCAATCCTTAATTGATTCCGACCTAATCTACATTATACTCCTTCCAATACAAGCTAAATACCGGCAATCTTATAATTACCTTTGGCTGTGTATATACCCGTCAATGCCGTGTGTACGTGTATACGTGTAGCCAATAAAACAATCCTGAGTGTTCTAGAAAGAGGTTTTATCGATTTCGGACTTCCCACCCACCGTGGAAATAATAGGCTCGAAACGCATACAAAAAGTAGACCAATTATTATTCAAACACGGTCGCCTTGATCGAAGACGCATCTTATGATTGCAAATGGAGAGGAATACCGTACGTCGATTCACTGACAATTAGCGGCAGTTCTCCTTCTGATAAATTTTCGCAGCCATGCTTCATTGGCTGTCTCAAATGGCAGTAGCTTCATCAGTTCAACAGTACAAATCAATATATGTTCCATTTCAGAGTCACACAGTCACGTTGCTACCGTATTTTTGTTTGTTATGATGAGCTCTTGTGAAATTTACAGCTTTCATATTGCCTTTCAGAAGTCCATGTTCGTCTATCTCTGGTTCAAGATTATATATCGATTGAGGTGCCGTTGTCCGAGCGCGGGCGAATGTGGGATATTAATATTTCAATGACACACTCCTGGTGGCAGATGATAGTGAAATGGCGTTGCAAGGACAAAGGGAATATTTGTAAATTAACACATGTATGACGTTAAATACGTTAATCGTTTGCATGGGACACGTACTATTCCAACACAGAACGACTACATGTACATCTTTTCCTTTTCGGTTAGAACTTGCAGACCGTGGGCGATTATTCGATTTGAACTGATAAATGCTTTTCTAGATCGGAATATTCATCAATGAGTGAAATATCTACAGTTCTGTCAGGTATGTGCCACCATAGTTACAAAACTTCTATAATGCATCTCTGGAACCTATTATTAATCAATTATCACACCTGAGTAGATATTATATGTGTGGTTCGGCGTTTACCAACCATTGACAATTTAATATATGTTTTGTCTCCATTTACAGATATGGAGCGGTCAGTACATACAGGCCACGGATATACACTGCTATGCTACCTAAGTAGTGTTATGGTATTCATCGCCACAATGCCGGTGTCTCTAACCATGCTAACTTATGGACCGAGTGAAAGCCATTGTCCGCCTGATACCTTTCAACGGTCCTCTGTGAGTGAATAAATGGATAAATGTTTTTATTGAACACCTGTCGGATCTGTTATGCTAACAGGTTCCCATAGGGGAGTGATAACTTTGAATGGGGGTTTGATAAACGCACAAGGAGTTTATGTGTAATGGCGAATATTATTGTCAACAATAGAAAAAAAAACAATGAACTGAATCTGCTCAACTGTTGTCCACGACGTTCAAGAAGAAAATAATTTTGTTTTTGTTGTTGTACTAGAGGGGCTCAAATGTAAAAATCATTTGCTTGTTTCACGATTTTCAATGAACTGAATCTGCTCAAATGTTGTCCACGACGTTCAAGAAGAAAATAATTTTGTTTTTGTTGTTGTACTAGAGGGGCTCAAATGTAGAAATCATTTGCTTGTTTCACGATTTCCAAACAATCATCAATATGATATTGCATTTCAAACCAGAAAATTGGGATGAAATATTCTCCACAATGTGAAATTAAGGGTAGTTTTAACCAAAAAAGCACATGTAAAATGGGTCATTTCTGGTAGATTCTTTTAAATTTTGTGTATTTATAGATGAACTGGTGTGCATGTTTTTGAAACGAAAAAAATCTGGGGGTCACCGTGCTGATCCCATCGCTACAGACAACCATACAGTCCAAGATCAGAGAATTTTATTGAAATTTCACAAAATAATCACTAAATTTCACAACTTTGACGATAGTGGAATACCAAACACCATTGAATACACAACCCCTTGCTCAGTGTACAAAGGGAAACTGAAAGCTCTATTGTTAGAGTTCCGCCCGTAATCCACATCCTACATCTCGTCTTGATATTACGACATAACATATCGTCATACTATCATAGGATGTGGAGTTATAACATGATGTGGGAGACATCACGACCTAATAAGACGAGATAATGGGAGAAGACGTGATAACATCCCGTAATGTATTCATAAGACCTCATACTATGACGAGATATTGAAGTTGGACGTCATACTATGACGAGATATTGAAACAAGACGTCATAATATCTCGAGATATACTGGCCAAAATATTTTTCTGCTTGGCCCTAATACTCTTTCGTAGTTTAGTGATACTTGGGGCCACATATGTTTCGGTAGGAATTGTTAAGGACTGATTGCACGTAACATACCGGTGACTGCACTGGGGCACTTTTCCATTGACTTATAATGTGAAAGTAAAGGTAACAAAATCACCAAAACAATACAATCCCCTGACCTAAAACTTGGGAAGCACACACACATATACTCATAGAAGATGAACCGAGACATGGTTTTATGAATGATATCACGGAAACTGCGATTTGATGATTAGATAAATGGTTCTATACATTTCACCAAAACGAACATTCGTGTGTTCCACTTGTCAAACACTGGCTGCTGCGTATATTTATTCTTTGTTGTGGTCATAATAATGAGAATATCTAGGGCTATACTTTCTGTGAGATGAATACAATGAGCTGAGCATTCCTAATGCCAAACACCTCGGTGCACCCGATTGCATATCACCCGTGAGTTTTACTAGCATTAATAGCTATTTATCGATTTCGGACTTCCTACCCACCGTGGAAATAATAGGCCCGAGACACCTACAAAAAGTAGACCAATTTATATTAAAATACGGTCGCCTTGATCAAAGACGCATCTTATGATTGCAAACTGAGAGGAATATACCGTACGTGGATTCACTGACAATTAGAGACAGTTATTAGAGACAATATTTCGCAGCCATGCTTCATTGGCTGTCTCCAATGGTGGCAGCTTCATCAGGTCAACAGTACAAATCAATATATGTTCCATTTCAGAGTCACAAAGTCACGTGGCTACCGTATTTTTGTTTGTTATGATGGGCTCTGGTGAAATTTACAGCTTCAATATTGCCTGGGGGATCACATTTAAGAAGTCCATGTTCGTCTATCTCTAGTTCAAGATTATATATCGATTGAGGTGCCGTTGTCCGAGCGCGGGCGAATGTGGGATATTAATATTTCAATGACACACTCCTGGTGGCAGATGATAGTGAAATGGCGTTGCAAGGACAAGGGGAATATTTATCAATTGACACATGTATGACGGTAAATACGTGAATCGTTTGCATGGGACACATATGCCAACACAGAACGACTACATCTTAAACTTTTCGGTTTGAAAACACAGACTGTGCTCGATTATTCGACTTGAACTGATAAATGTTTTTCTAGATCGGAATATTCATCAATGTGTGAAATATCTGCAGTTCTGTCAGGTATGTGCCAACATAGTTACAAAACTTCTGTAATGCATCTCCGGAACCTATTATTAATCAATTACCAGATCTGAGTAGATACTATATGTATGGTTCGCCGTTTACCAACCTTTGACAATTTAATATACTAGTATGTTCTGTATCCATTTACAGACATGGAGCGGTCAGTACATACAGGCCACGGATATACACTGCTATGTTATCTGAGTAGTGTTATGATATTCATCGCCACAATACCGGTGTCCTTATCTTATGGACCGAGTGAAAGTCATTGTCCGCCTGATACCTTTCAACGGTCGTCTGTGAGTGGATAAATGGATAAATGTTTTTAGTGAGCACCTGTCGGATCTGTTACGCTAACAGGTTCCCATAGGGTAGTGATAATCTTAAATGGCGTTTGGTAAATGCACATGGAGTTTATGTGTATTGGCGAATATTATTGTCAAGAATAGAAAAAAAAACAATAACTGAATCTGCTCAACTGTTGTCCACGATGAGAATAATTTTGTTTTTGTCTAAATTGTTTTCATAGATTGTTGGGCAGTTGTATACTAATTTCATCGGGTGTACAGTAGAAACAACTGCAGTTGACACACTGTCTGCCCCTGATGACGCCAGTGTGTCTTTGGATAAACTATTCGGTCGGGCTTTGTTTCTGTTGCAAAATATTGTGTTTTTCGTTTGTTATTGGCATCATTAAAATCTCACTGTATTGGTGGTAATAGATTGATACTTACATTGTACTAGAGGGGCTCAAATGTGGAATTCTTTTGCTTGTTTCACGATTTCCAAACAATCACCAATATGAAATTGCATTCCAAACCAGAAAATTGGGATGAAATATTCTCCACAATGTGAAATTATGGGTAGTTTTAACCAAAAAATCACATGTAAAATGGGTCATTTCTGGTAGATTCTTTCAACTTTTGTGTATTTATAGATGAACTGGTATGCATGTTTTTTTTGAAACGAAAAAAATCTGGGGGTCACCGTGCTAATCCTATCACTACAGACAACCATGCAGTCCAAGATCAGAGAATTTTATTGAAATTTTACGAAAAATTCACTGACTTTCACAATTTTGACGACCTATAGCAAAATATGAGGCTATGTGGGGATAAATGAGAGAATAAAAGCAGTACACCCACTGAGCTCAGAATGGTCAATTCCGGCATTATGATGTGAACCACTCGTCTGGTTTGCAACCAAAAATGACCAAAAATCAGTATTGCTGTGTTGATAAAACAATATCTGGTGTTGTTGCTGAAAAATTGAGTATCATTGAACAGGTTCTTCATTGAAAAGTAACTATGTTTCGTTGACCATCTACTTCGCGAAAATGACTTAAGGGATGATAGGTCGTAAGTCACGCTTGTGTACACGTAGTCTGCTGAAAAAATTATATTCATTGTGCATTAAAATCTGGAAGGCCATTATGCAGGATCAACTCAGTAGCCTTTTGGCTTGTGATTGCGTACTTGTGTACTTGTCACACACCTATTTCACGGGGTTTGTTTGGGATTTCTAAATTGTTTTGATAAGTTGTTGGGCAGTTGTACACTAATTCCATCTGGTGTAGAGTAGAATCAACTATAATTACACACTGTCTGCCCCTGATGACGCCAGTGTGGCTTCAGATATGAATGTTTGGTCGGGCTTCGTTTCTATTCTGAAAGTTTTTGTTATTAAGTTTTTATTGGCATCATGAATGTTTGGTTATCAGCGGTAATAGGTTGATACATATAGAGAGCGACAGTTCTCTGTTTTGGGAGTAAAATATTGTGGAAATCCAAATTATAGTTTTAACTTAAGTATATTTAATTGGATAATAAATATAAGTATATTTAATTATTTAATTGGATTTGATTGGATTGTACGATAGTTCCCAGATAGTGTACGTGTTTACGTGTAGTCAAGAACAAACTTATGTGTTCTAGAAACAGGTCTCATTGATTCCGGACTTCCTGACCACAATGGAATGAATTTGAGACACCTTTTGAACGAAAAGTAGACCTATAAATATTCTAACATGGCAGCCTTGATCGAGGACGCGTCTCGTGCATTTCACATTGAGAGGAATATATCGTAGTCTCGTTTTGCGGCTTTCACAATTATTGACAATTTGCGACAGTTCTCTTTCTTATAATATTTCGCAGCCATGCTGCCTTGCATGTCTCAAATGACAGTAGCTTTACCAACATGCAGATCAATATCTGTTTCATTTATTCATGAGTTATACATGTAGCTACCGTAGTTTTGTTTTTTCATGGCCTCTTGTGAAATTTGCAGCTTCCATGTTGCACTGGAATAACATTTCAGAAGTTCCTCTACTTCTATCTCATGTTCAAGATTCAGATATCGATTGAAGTATAGTTACCGGCATGGGCAAATGCGGAATATCACTACTTCATTGACAGTGGCATTAGATGAAGAAAGGGCGTTACAAAGACCGAGCATTTTAATCAACTGACATGCCAATACATACGTGAATCGTGAACAGGAAACTTGAATGTATTCCAACAAGGAATGACAGTTCCATGTACGTCTTTTCCTTTTCGGTTTGAACACGCAGACTGTGGAGATTATTTGATTTGAACCGATCGATGCCCTTTGGGATCAAAATATTCATTAATGGGTGAAATATCTGCAGGGCTGTCTGGTACGTGCTACCATAGTTACGAAACTTTTGCTATGTGCATCTCTGGAACCAATCACTACCAGTAGATATTATATATGTGCTTCCCCGTTTACCAACCATTGATATTTTGAATCAATTGATATTTTTACATTTACAGACATGGAGCAGTCAGTACATACAGGCCAGGGATATACACTGCTATGTTATCTAAGTAGTGTTATGGTTTTCATCGCCACAATGCCCGTGTCTCTAAATGTTGTTACTGAACACCTGTCGGATATGTTACGCTAACATGTTCCCATAGTGATAATTTTAAATGGGGGTTTGATAGACGCACATGGAGTTTATGTGTATTAGCGAACATTAATATCAACTTTTATACAAGCAAAAAACTGAATCTGCTCAACAATTGTCCATGATTATCAAGAAGAAAATAATTTTGTTTTTGTCAAAAGAGCGAGGGACTCGATAGAGGGGTTCAAATGTGAAGTTCTTTCGCTTGTTTCAAGATTTTCAAACAATCATCAAAATGATATTGCATTTGAAACCAGAAATTTGGATGAAATATTCTCCACAATGTGAAAATATGGGTACATGTAGTTTTAACCCAAAACACCTATAAAATGGGTCTTTTCTAGCAGATTTTTTGAAATTTTGTGTATTTATAGATGAACTGGTGTGCATGTTTTTGATACGAAAAAATCATGGGGGTCACCATGATAATTCTCTCGTCCAAAATCAGAGAATTTTACTGAAAATTATTAATTTTACGAAAAATTAACTGACTTTCACAACTTCGACGACCTATAGCGAAAAATGAAGTCTGTGTGGTCTTATAATTTTTTTTTCATATCAAAAACATCTCCAACGATTCGTATATGCATAAACACAATTTCAGAAAAATGTCTCGTTGTGTTACTTTAAAATTCATTTGAGTGAAAATGTCCAAAAATACACATCTTTGAGGTATTTGAGAATATATCATTCAAATTGCCATTGCAGAGAATATCATTCACATTTTCTGTTTTCAAATGCACGATGTCAAATTGATGATTGTTTGACAGTCTTGAAACAATCAAAGGAGTTTCACACTTCAGCCCTCTAAGTGGGCCCCTCATTAAGACGTGTCCTTGAATAGTAGAGTAAGCACACACTTGCCTCGCTTCTCCAGATAGAGATGGGGGTTCCGGGTCGCTCGCTGCTGACGCTGCCCCCTGGTTACAAAGTGGACATGTCCACCATTCCAGGGGCGGGGATGGGCGCATTCACAACCACCTTCGTCCCCAGGTACATGTGGCTGGGCGAGTACGAGGGCATCTTCAAGACGGCCGCCAACAAATCCTGGACTGAACACACACGTGATTACAGCTGGGCTGTGAGCACTTACTCTAAAATGATCCATTGGGTCTATATTTCATAGTCAGTGGGCATATATGCTTAGATTTTCGGCTCTCACACTGGGGTAATTTTGCATATAATTTGGGGCGAAACCATGTTTCACACTGAATCTTAATTGCAGATGAAAAAACATGGACGGTTCTCACATTACGTCGATGCGCTGGACGAGCACTACGCCAACTGGCTGCGCTTCGTCAATTGCGCGAGACACGTACGCGAGGAGAACGTGCGAGCCATGAGCTGCCGGGGAAAGATGTACTACGTAACTTCGCGGCATTTGCCCCCAGACACCGAGTTACTCGTCAACTATGGGAGCGCGTATCTCGCCCGTCTTGGCATCGACGTCAGAACGTATTACATCGGGATCCTGTGACGTGCTTTACCCCCCCCCCCCCATCACCACCCCCTCCCCTTCGTCGTTAACGGCGTCGATGGGGCTAAGTACTACACCTTGATGTGCAGGCCTGGACAGTCAGGACGTAGGCCCTACTACATTGGAAGAAGTTGAGTGACACGGTAGATATATTGAGTGTGAGAGCTGGATTTTCGCCACTCAGTCCAAGCTTAGTGTAAACCGCCTTTGGAAGGGTTGGATTGGATTGAAAAGGATATCAGCAATGATAACATATGCTACTATATTTGAAGCACGTCATCTACATGGCGGCATGGCCCACCCCGGCTTCGACATCAGGAATAACTTCTTGATACTCTGCATAACTCCCATGGCACTTTGTATTATCTATTTTTGCAGTATTCTAGTTCGAGAGGGTTTTGCAAGTGTACGTACATGTAGTTTTGGTGACGCTCACAACAAAATTCACAATAGCTATTCTGTCTGTGGCCAAATAAGGCCATCTATCTAGTGATATGGTGTTGTTGGTAGATCAAATCGCTACCAATTGGTTAGAATAGTGTTCAATGTGAGTATAGATCCGATACATGTACATCCTCAGTGGTTGAGTATATATTTTTTCGCGTAGTAATACTATCTCCTGAAGTGGACTGGTCACGGTTTATTGAGAGCTCTTGCGGAAACAGTTCATTAATTCATCTCAGGAAAAAGTGCGTAGGGCAAATTCATCAGACAAACAGACAGACAGCTGCTAGTGCCGATCCTCGTAGCTGCTATTACCGGTAGCTTATACTTATTTTAGGTTGTTGGTTTGTTTTTATCAAATGAGCCAATAATAAAGCGAAACTATGAAGCGAACGTCATGACTGGCATATCATGAAGCAAAAGTGTTCCTCTATATGACAATATAATGATATGTGTGCATGAAGGAGTAGTGTTATAACCAGAGACCACCGAAACTATTATTCGTATTTAAAATGACTGCGATGGCTGATAAAGCATGGCAATTTGTGATAATATCACTAAGCAAGATGGTGATGTGAAATGGCAAGTTGGATTAGAGTATGTGGCAAATATCGTGCATTTCGTGGTGAATCCTTTCAAATAGTTCGCAAATTATTTAATTGTATATTCATATACATAATCATCATTATCAAACCATGTCGATTGTATATTTATAAAAGAGAATGCACAGGTAATTTGGTGGTTATTGGTGTGAATAGAGTATGGAAATCAATCTGTAATTTGTTAGATGCTCGGAAAATTTGCCTTTTTACCAAAAAGGCAACTTATTCTCTAATGCTTAATCTCGTTCATATCGTTTTCTGCTCAATCTATTGCGATCCTATATCGTATTAAAATTTAGCATATTTCTCCTGGGAATCAAACGTTAGTGCTCTACCAATCTTCAGACTTTTAGTTCTCCACTAATTTCAGATTTTTTTTTTAGTTTTTCACCAATTTCAGACTATCGCAATTTACCCCAACGTTAAACGTCACCCCCAAAAAGTGGTCTCAAGAGCTTCCAGTATGATTGAACGATGGACAAAAACTATTGTATCAAAGAGGGTTTCAAAATCAGATAACGCATTTACAGATCATCAGTTTGCGATCAGTATGAACAATGTTTCATGTCTTGTGTAACACCAGGCAAACACTTCCAGAATGAAGTGTGAACTCTCGCCCCTTTCGGGAATTTTGATCATATTGCCATTGAGCACAACCTAAATGATGAGACTTTGTCATTGAAATAAAACAGCAGTAATCAAATATCATGAAAATAACTAGAGTAATTGCGATTTTCCAATTTTACGTTCTCTCGACCTTGCCCATGAATACTCCCAAATTTCACGAAATTTCTCAGACATTCCCGTACATATGCTGAAATTTCATGGTAAGTCCATCGGGATATATGATTGGGGAGTCTACATAGAAATACAAATACAGTACATGAAAATGATCGATTTTACTTTATCATGTGACCTTCTCTCTGAATTTTGAGCTCGAGAATTTTCCATGATCAAAGCACATCACCAAGGCGAAAATTGCTTGAGAAATGGTTTAACGATATGGTCATGAGTCTCGAGAGACCCAGAAGTTAGTAATTTGTGACTGCCAAATTTCCGTACGAACATCGGATATACACCGGTGCTTAGGAATGGCCAAAGAAGAATAAAAAATTAACTAAAGTGCTAAGATTGGTTACCATACAATTTTGGTTTGAGCACCACAAAGTGAGTTATGACGTTGATATTTACCAATTGAGGTCATCTTTGTGAACTTCAATGCCACCGTAATGTGTGCTGCTTATGACTTTCTATATGTTCATAATATAAATATAAGCTATATTCACAAAGCTTTTTGTCTGTAAAGGCCAATTCACAAATTTCAGGTTAGGCGTTATCTTGAGAGTTAGCCTTCAAGGTCGTCTGAGGTCAGCCCAATGTCACCAAAGGATGCACCATATATATGACTTCTTATATATTTATAATGCAATCATAACCTTATGTGCAAGTGTTTAGCCCCAGAGGCCAATTTACACATTTCATGTCAGACGCGACATTGTGATTTAGCATTCAAGGTCATCTGAGGTCAGGTTCAAGGTCAACAAGATATATACGACTTCTCATATGCTCATGATATTTACATAAGCTCTATCCACAAGTATTTTGCCTGTAGAGTCTAATTAACACATTTCTGGTCCCAGTGAACTTGAGGTTTAGCCTTCAAGGTCGTCTGAGTTAACCTTATCGTCATCTAAAAATGTGCCATTTAACTTTCTATATGCTTTTAATACAAACCTAAGAAGTCAGTGAGAACTACTCTATGTACAAACATTTTTGCCTCATATGGTAATTTGTGTATACCGGGTCTTTGGGCCCACATATCAGGCCTTTTCAGTGAATCAATTCACTCCATCTGTATACACAATTACAACTGTCGAGGACCCCAATTAGCACTGTTCAGATAGTTTCAAGAAAACAGCCAGAAACTGAAGATGGGGGGGGGGGGGGGGAGGGGGTAGCATAGATTTTGGGCAAGGCATTTCATCCTTATAAAAAATGTCAATTAGCATGTTTTGAAACAAGATTCTCAAAGCTGATCAGATTAGTCTTGAAACAAAAAACAGTCAAAACCCTAATTTTGGGCTTTTTTTGTCCTTTCGAGCCTGGATTTTGGTGCGATTGAAGGCCCACCATCCTTATACACAATGTCAAGGACCCCAATCACCATGCTCTGAAATAAAAATCTCAAAACTGATCAAATAGTTTTCGAGAAAACACCCAGAAATCGAATTTTGGGCTTTTCAGTCTAGATTTTTCGGCATTCCATCTTTGTACACACGTACACAATGTTAAAGACCCCAATTAGCATGTTTTGAAGCAAAATCTCAAACTGATGTAACGGTGAGTGAATTGATTTATTCATTTATTTATGAAGTCGGTATTTATTTCGAATGAGCAGGCCCGCGCCTCGCCTCGCTTGTGTTATTGTTTGGCGCAGTTGCCAGGTGAACTTTGAATGCGAATGACGCACTTTCTCTGTTTGTAAAACCCGCAGAATTTGAATTGTTTCATTCAACATTTGGATATTTGGTGAGTACATTTATTGTCTATTCATGTTAACAATATCATTGACACGGTAGTGATTTATTGATTTCGTTTTATCCCAGTTATTCTGGCCCGAATTTGTCGTGTTGTGACTTTGGCAGATTGGCACTCTAGTTGCGTAATCTTCATTAGCCTTTCCATTATGTAATTCGTACACTGTGAGCAATCGGTTACGTGGTAAATGGTTTTGTAAATATTATTTCGGTATTTTAACGTTGTAGTACGTTGGTAGAACTGGTAGTTGATTAGATTATTATAGTATCTGTCATTTAGAAGTACTATTGGTTACGTCCACAGGTTTCGTGGATGTGTGTCTTACGTCATAACGACATCCACGCTAGGTAACCTCCAGATTACCTCTGTTGTAAGCAGTCGTTAAGTTGTTTCATGCATTGAATGTGGTATTTTATCAATTGAAATATTGGGTGCTATTTTGCCGGTTAATTTATATGACAGTACCATCTGTATTTTATATTTTATATTACCAAATGGGTTCAAACTGTATTTGTTTGTTACACGTTTTTTTTCTGAAACGTTCTTAATAAAGAAGTCAACCCTACTATACATGCCTTCTCATTTCACGATCATTGACTGATCTGAGCGGTTGTTACACTGATCAGACCGTTTTCGAGAAAATGGCCATGAAAGTCCAAAACTGAGCATTTTTCTGAGAAAAGCCCGCCATTTTGAAATCAAAGCAAGAATTAAAAAAACGAAACAAAAATTCTGGAAATATTTTCAGGGATTATTGGACCAAAATTCAGAAAAATTTGAACGTAATTTTAAAGATAAAAATGACGGGCGCCTAAGCATTCTAAGTTGAGGGGCTTATCCCATGTTAGTTTCCGAAATAGCTCCTAAAGCAACATGATGGTTCAGGGTTTTTTCCAAGCCCCTAATCCATCGTTGTTTGCCCGGCTACGACAACAATAGGTGACCTGACCCAAGATGCCGAAACCTGAATAAGTAGCACAACGCCTAAGAAAAGTTACCGGAATTTTTCTTGGATTTAAACCATAACCTTTCTCATCAAAATTTCCGTAATGACCTTTCAATGTCATTGAAGGTCAAGTTTAGGGTCAGCATTGAAACTGCAATAGAAGATTTAGTATTTGATGCTGCCAATATTCAAGCTCTGTATTGAAGGGTTATAGGAGTTTACTCTCTATAGCTCCCAATGTGAAGGAAAACTGAGGTCAAATTCAAGATCATAACAATATTCACCATATATCATTTCATATGTTCACAGTTGATTTCTAAGCCATAAAAGTTGATAACAAACAATATCTTAAACATTTTGTGCTCCTAGCTTGGAAATAAGGTTAAAGATCAGTTCAAGGTCATAAGAATATTCAGTTTATATCATTTCCTATATTTATACAGTCTATTTTCAAATTTAGAAGTCGATAATAAGCAAGATATTTGTCATTTTGAGCTCTGATCTTGAAAATAAATTCAAAGATCGAACTCAAGGTCAGGAGAACATTTAGCATATATCATTTCCTATATGTGCACCATTGATTCCTAACTGTAATTGAGAAATTACCCATTTTATGTTTTGACTTTGGAAATGATGTCAATGTCAAATTCAAGGTCATCAAAATTTTCGTCATACACCATTTCCTATATGTTCACAATTGATTCCTAAGCTGTAAAGTAGATATTGACCGATATATTAACCGATATATTAGCTGTTTATGTTCTGACGTGGAAAATATGGTCAAAGGTCAGGTACAAGGTCATGAAAATAGTCAGCATATATCATTTCCAAAATGTGCACAATTGATTTCTAAGCGACTGAAGGGCAAACAAAACTTATACACGTCAAAGAGGTATATGAGGGGAACCTTTTGAAACAAAAATCCCAAATCTGATCAGACAGGTTTTGAGAAAATGGCTGCCAAAGTCCAAAATTGACCGTTTTTCTACAAAGATGGCCGCCATTTCGGCAAAAATAAAATAAAAAAAACACCTCCCTCTTGAAAAGTTTTTAGGCACCTTTGTACAAAAATTTCGTCTGGAAATATCCAAGATAAAAATGTAGAGGGACGACGACGATGAACGACGACGAAAGAAGAACGCAACACCATGGCACTAGGTGATCGGACCAAAGGTTCGGTAACCTGAAAAGCAACCTGATCCTAGATAACTTGAAAAATATATTTCGCTCAGAACCGAAGTGATTGACAGAATATGTGGCTATCATTATTCCGATGTCATGAGAACCGTTACATTCTAACCAATTCCCATGTGGACAGGAAGCTTCGTTCCTATAAATTTCAAACGGAGATATCAGATATGTCTGATATAGTCAGATATACATGTATGTACAACAAACAGACTGACCCGAAAGCAATATCTTCACGACGTTGACAATAATTCAGTAATTTGCGCTGGGCCAGACCACAATATGTTTTTTTCGGGCATATCAACAATCTATAACATGAGAATTTATGGCAATGTGTTGTGAGCAACCAATGTAAATTAAAAACGTATACTAGTATTATCAAGTCTATATTCTACATGTACATGACATTTTTCGTCCAGTTTGCACGCTTTCATGGCTACAATATACTGCTAGTGTCTTGTGGGTGAGTGAATTGGCAATCTGCACTCTCCATATGTCACACACATAAACTTTTTAAAACGGTGGACATTTGTGTAACGTTTTGTAATATTCTGATTGTATTGATAAGTTTATCTGGTAAATCATGGTGCTTTGTATCAAGCTAAATGTGAAGCATGCTGAATACTCGCAATCTACATTTAAATATAACAACAAGTAACCTACAGTGGAAATAATTATTTTTGTGGCCAGTGAGAATATGTTGGGATGGGAAAGTTTATGTGATTAATAACCTTAATTTATTGGATTGAATTCCTCATCATACTCCATATAATAAACAAAGAAGAACATATCTATAGATGTATATCCGAGCACAGACATTCAATGGTTTTAATGTTGCCCAATGTTTTGGATCAAAATGATAGTTTATGCGTCTATTTTGTTGTATTACAATACCCAGTATTAAGTATTCCGAGCAAACAAAACAGGGTCCGTTCTCCACTCTAATAGTCCGGGGACAGAAAATCATATTATATAAAAGATGGCAACCTTCCGTAATTGTTCTGCCAACATCAGAAACTTAGCTCAATATTTTTTGTTGCGCTACTTTATGCGTATGTATTACGGTAAAGCGACAAATATCGTAAAGCTCTCACAGTATTTGCGTTTATTCACAAGATTAAAATGTAAAACCTCATGGGAACTATCAGAAATATTATTTATGAAAGTGCTGTGATCCTTTTGGTGAGACTACTATATGTAACATATTGTAACGTCCATAAATATTCGAGGTGTATTATTTATGTCGTGTTGTGTGGGCTGTCCAATCGATTCAGGCTTCAAAATAGGGCATAATATCTTTATTCAGCAATTTACAAGCTGTGCCTTTGATGCCGGCCAATCGTATGCACCTGCAAGTACAGAATTCAAGTAATCAGCAGTGAATCAGCGAACCAGGTGTTGGTTCGAGAACGATGATGGCGACTGTGGCAAACAGTTCTCCCGCGCTATGACGTCACACGATAACAAAAAGTATCGAGGACGAGCAATGCCAAAACCACTACATGAAAACCTACCTGCATACTGTGAAATATGTGCCGGTTACATCTACCCCCCAGTAAATAAATGTCGTCCCTTGACATTCACACAAACATTCATACCATAAAACTATGTACAAAGATATGACACTAGTTTATTGAGTAGGACTTTAACATATCAATTTATAGCACATAAACAAAAAAATCAATCAATAAGTCAAGTTACAAAATCTCCAGAAGTGTACCAAGTCGGAGGTCTCCTCTGACGTGTAGAACGTCGCACTGGTGGAGACGATTCCTGGACTTCTTCCAAAGAATCTTCTGAGAGTGGGTCATCCACAGGATCTTGCTCATCCTCAGGTTCTGTTTCAACATCAGGAGGTATTCCTGTGCTGTCCTGGTCCTGCAAAGAATCCTGGGATAAGTCTTCCAAAATAGGGTCTGGAGTCTCATCAGGGATTGCATCCACTGGTGGTGTCTCGGCAGCAGATGTCGGAACATGATGATCATCAAACACTTGATCTTGCTGCGTTTCAGCGACTTCCGCTACAAAGAGGCCATCGTCAGACTCTGATGAAGAGTCAGAACTCTCCACACGAGGATGAGCTCGTGTGGCCCTTCCTCTGTGGACTTCTCGGGGAGGCAAATCAAAATCCTCATCCTCCAAGATGTATCCCACAGGAAGCAAGAAGTTCCTATGAAGGGTTTTAAGGGGCCCTTTCTTGCCCTCCGGTCGAACACGGTAGACAGGTACTGTCTGGTCCGGCTGATCGCTAACAACGTAGACTTCGGCCGACACTGGTCTTCCAGCTTGTGGGGGCCAGTGAATCCAGTCCTCCTAATCAGGACTCGATCGCCAACAGAAAGCGTGACGCCACGAGAACGATGATCATAACGATGTTTGTGACGATCTTGAAGACGAGATGATGTTGAAGATGCAGTTTTGTAAGCTTTTGCTAAACGATCCCTGAGATCAGCGACGTATGAACTGTAATCCTTCTCTTCTTTTGAAATGTCCTCGCGAACACCGAGAAGGAGATCAACAGGAAGTCGGGGTTGTCGGCCAAACATAAGATAGTGTGGGCTATATCCAGTTGCTTCACTACGCGTACAGTTGTAGGCATGAACTAGGGGAGCCACAATCTGTTTCCAGTTTGCCTTGGCTGGTGCTGAAGCAGTTCCAAGCATACTTAACAAGGTGCGGTTAAATCGCTCGCATTGTCCATTACCCATCGGATGATATGGTGTTGTTTGGCTCTTCCGGATGTTACCAATTTGACATAATTCTGCAATTACCTTCGACTCGAAATTCCGGCCTTGATCGCTATGGAGTTGTAGCGGAAAACCGTAATGAACAATGAAGTTGTAGAACAATGCTTCCGCAGTGACTCGAGCTGTCTGATTCCTGGTTGGAACAGCAATGGCGTATCTCGTAAAATGGTCGGTAATTACCAGGATGTCTTTGATACCGCCCTTGGATTCTTCCAAACTTAAGAAATCCATGCAGACAAGCTCTAAAGGTTGACTTGTTAAGATGGATACCAGTGGGGCTCGATCTGCTGTCGACTTCCTTCGAAGACATCTTCCACAGGTCTTCACCCACTCCTTAACATCCAGTCTCATTGACGGCCAGTAGAACCTTTCCTGTAATAGGCTCAGAGTACGCTCACAACCAGGATGACCCATCTCTTGATGAACCCCATGTAGAGCGAAATGCCTGTACTCTGTCGGAAGTACCAACTGATGAATGACCTCATCCCGGATGTGTCTTTGCCGATACAGGACGCCATCTCGCAGCATTAACTTGGGGATTTCCCGCAGAAACTGTCGGAATCTGGGGTCGCTGCTGACTTCCTCCAAAGGTGTATCCTTAGGATGTTTGAGGTGTTCAAGGATAGGTAAGATGTACGGATCCTTGGCTTGCTCTGTAGCCCACTCCTCACTGGAGAACATACTGATAGATGTGTTGGGGATGCTGGACACAACCTCTGGTGAGAGACCTAGCACTTCTGCAAAACAAAAAGGAGCATTAGACGCATTACATGCAGCTGAAACAATGTCTGAATCCAGATTGATAATTTGAGTCGGCAACCGAGAAAGTGTGTCTGCATCGATGTTTTGCTTACCTGCACGATACTTGATGTCGAAATTGAAAGACGCGAGTTCAGCAAGCCATCGATGCCCGGTAGCATCAAGTTTTGCTGATGACAACACATATGTCAACGGGTTGTTGTCGGTAAAGACAGTAAAGGTCGCACCATACAAATACTCACGAAACTTCTGCGTCACGGCCCACTTCAACGCCAAAAATTCGAGCTTGTGAGCAGGATAATTACGTTCGGAAGGAGTGAGGCCACGATTGGCATACGCGATAACGCGTCGGTGTCCGTCTTGTTCTTGATATAGAACTGCGCCTAAACCATCGCGACATGCATCAGTGTGCACAGTAAACGGCTTGGTATAGTCGGCATACGCTAAGATCGGAGCAGTAGTTAATAACCTGATGAGATGGTCGAAGGACTCCTGATGTTCCTCTGTCCAACAAATCTCCTCAGCACTGCTACAAGTCTTACTCTTCCGAGACTTGGATTTTGACTTGTCGTCCAGTTTCAAAAGGTTGTACAATGGCCGCGCTACTTGGGAATACCGTGGAACAAAGCGTCGGTAGAATCCGGTGAAACCAAGAAAGCTTCTTAAAGCCTTCAGGGTTGTTGGTGCCTTCCAAGATTTAACATCGGCGATCTTGTCTGGGTCTGTATGGATGCCCTCCTCTGATATAATGTGTCCCAGGTATTTGACCTTACGCTGACAAAAAGAGCACCTCGAAGGCTTTAATTTGAGACCATGCTTAGAGAGACGTTGGAAGACCTTCTCTAGACGAACCAAATGATCATCAAACGTCTTGGCAAAGACAATAATATCGTCCAGGTATAGGAGGCACTGTGACAGGTTGAGTTCCTGCATACATGCAGTCATCAGTCTCTGGAAGCAAGCTGGCGCATTGACGAGTCCGAAAGGCATTCGGTTAAACTCGTAGAAGCCCAAGGGGCCGACCGTGAATGCCGTCTTCGCCTTATCTTGCTCCGCAATCTCCACTTGCCAGTAGCCTGCCTTGAGGTCCACTGCCGAGAACCAGGACGATCCGGAGAGGCTGTCAAGTGTTTCGTCGATACGGGGAAGAGTGTGAGAATCCTTGATGGTCTTCGAATTCAACTTCCTATAATCAATACAAAAACGTAATCCTCCATCCTTCTTGCGAACAAGTACTACAGGAGATGCAAAAGGACTCTGACTCAAACGGATCACGCCACAATCCAGCATTTCTTGGACATGTGTACGAACCTCCTCATACATGGTAGGGGGTATCCGCCGATACCTCTCGCGAAACGGGGTTTCGTCAGTCAACTTGATGGTGTGTTTCAAGGTGTCTGTGCGGCCGAGGTCAAAGTCCGTCAATGCGAAAATGTGTTTCCACCTAACTAGGAGTTCTTTCAGTTTCCCAAGTTGATCCGGATCGAGACAAGCGTCACCGAGCTTGAAATTCTTCAAGAACTCAGAATGGTCCTGATCCTGGAGTGCCGTCTGAGGCGAACACATCTGGAGTTCATCATCGGGATTGCTGATCTGGTTAGCACATACCACATTCACATTACATAGCTGGCATAACTGAGTTCGAGCCGGAATGGTCACCGTAGTAGAAGACAGATTATGCAGCTCCACCTTGATGCGTGTTGTAGTAGTTGAGTAACTGGAGACATGTTGCACTGTCGGAATGAGTGTCAGTCCATTAGGTAGAGTACCATAATCTCCTTCCTCGCAAGTTACTAAGATTTTCCCAACAGGTCCAACTCTGGTCATACCGCTCACAAAAACCTTGCTGAAGGCTGGTAAGACAACTTGTCGAGTGCAGCTAACAGAACTCATATATTCGCGTTCCACAGCCTGCTGCTGGACAGTGACGAAGGAGACTGCCTTCTGCCAGGTTAACGACAAGGAGCCGACTTGTTCCTTACACAATTTCAGTACATTCGTTCCGATGATGAAGGGTACATTCGAGTTGTACAATGTGTTTTCAACAACGAGAGTAGGTGTTGGAATGGTGATTTGTTGAGATGATGAATGAGTCGGAATGTTAATGTCCACGACGACCACACCAGAAAGACCAATGCTCTGGCCAGAAGCACCTTTGACCTCTAAGAATGAGTCGACGGGTTCTAAGGT
Organism: Terebella lapidaria; assembly: GCA_949152475.1. Taxonomy (NCBI): domain Eukaryota; kingdom Metazoa; phylum Annelida; class Polychaeta; order Terebellida; family Terebellidae; genus Terebella; species Terebella lapidaria. Next base: position 29,979,504 of record OX424563.1, on the reverse strand, counting down.
CAAATCAGACAAATGTTGATCTACGAACCATCTAGCAACAGTTGTTACCTGCGATCCAGTGTCTAACAAAGCAACCGTGCTGACGTTACGTATATTGATGTCGACCTCATTAGCTAAACCAACCAATGGAACTTTTGATGATGATGAAGCGTCGCGGCTGTTAGGGGAGGTTGTTGTAGCACGTCTATCCTTTCCCCCATTACAATAGACGTTTACTCGTTTAAAGATTTGCCATTCTTGTGGAACTTGGCATGACACTGCTCGACAGTATGGCCAACCCTACCACAACGTGTGCAGTTTACTTTCGGTTTAGGTGGGGCAGACTTGGATTTGGATGAAGTGGAGACAGCTGTTGTTGAATGATGCTCCAAACCCTGGACACGTTCCTCCAGCTTGGTCAAGGATGTTCGAGTGTCTTGCATCTCTCCAAGTAGCTTGTCCAGTTTCTCCATCACCTGGTCGTTAGTTGACGCTTGTTGCACCTGTTGTTTAGTAGGATGTTTCCGTGCCTGTTCCTGTTCCAAGATGCGGACTGCTCTGAGCAGCTCATCGTAGGTTGCTCCACTTTCAAACTTGTGGCGAGTCGCATCCTTGATACGCTCATCTCGTAATCCCATCCAAAATTTAGAACGGAGCATGTCCTGGCAGGAAGAAGCCGTGAAGGATCCCTTCTCTTGAAGTTGAGTTAGGATGTGTTCCAGTCTAAAACCCCATACAGTACAATTCTGTCCGGTTTGTTGTTCTGCACTGTAGAAGTTGGCCAAGAGCTGTTCAGGCGCTAAGACTTCCCCAAAAGTAACTTCAAACTTGGCAATGATCTGATCCAGATCTGCCTGATCTCCGAGGTAGCGCAGAACCTCGGCTGCAGTTCCACGGAGTGATCTCCGGATGGCGTGAAGGACGGCTGACCTAGGCTTCCCAGCATTTTTCAAACATCGTATCTCATACTTCCACTGAGGATAGGTGACTTCACCCTTCCCTCCATCTCCGGAAAACACAGGAATCTTCAAGTTGTGCCAACTGTGATCCTCAACAGGATGACTGGATGGTGAGACAGGTTCCTGCTTGACCGGTAGCACATTTGGTGTAGGAGTGGGTGGTGGTGGCGAAGCAACGGCTACTTGCTGCAGTAGGCCTTCCAACTGTGACGGCTTCAGTAGCTTCAGTTGCTGAATGAGGGCTGAGATGTCTGGTCCTTGAGCAAGGAGTTTCTTCTGGATCAATTCAGCCAATGTGGGTTCCATGTCGATGTGTGCTGGTGCAACCTTCATAATATGGTCAGCATGTGGAGTCGTATCATTTTTCACCCGCACGGCTTCGGCAACAGATTTGGGTTGTATAAACACCACAAAGGCTTCTCCAGTAGGTTCACCAGTGTCTTTATCTTTCAGAATGTAGATGTGTTCCACTCCAGAGATGCTATCAAAAATATCAGTCATGTCATCATGCTGGATGCTTGTGGGAAGTCCACTGACACACACTGATCGCTTGTGGTATGCCATGGCGCAGAAATATTCAAACAAAACAATGTTTGAAAACAAAGCAAATATGAAAATTAGCTGAAAGAAATAATTATCACTCACACAAGAAATCAATCAATCACATGCATTCAAGTCACAGTGTCCAGGGTGTAAGTGCACGATACTTACTGACACCTAAGATCCAAAGTCAACACTGAAGGTCACTGAACTCACCAACTTACCAAAGTGCTCTCTAGCAAAGTTCCAAACAGCAGCTCAATGATGTACTATACAACCTAACCAAAAAAAATCGAAACCCCAAAATAATTATAACTATGCTAACAAAAACTTTAAGTCAGAAATATGGGATATTAATCTGCAACAGATGCCTCACCAATCAATCTTCAACCTGACTGAGGTCCTACCCTTATACTAGAGAAGATATTTTAGAATTATACCAAGAGAAAACTCCTAACTATAAAAGTAAATAAATTTAAACTATGACTTCAGTACAAAGAGATACTAGTACTTGAAACCTAACAACAAGAACAAAACTAAAAGAGAAGTATGGAAAGAATACAGCAAATAGAAACAAATATAATAAAAGTAATTATAATTATTCTTGAGACAATTAACTACAGGAGAGAGAATAAATAAAGTTAACTTACTGGATCTAACTGTGAGTAACCTACTCTATGCTAGCTCTAACTACACTACACAAGAAACATGTTTACCAAAATATGAAACATGCAAGCAGGCACATGCACAGATGTAAATCAAGCAATGGAAGAGTGTGCACAAAACACAATGTAAACACAACAAGTATAAGTCGCGCCCGCGACAATTGGGTGGGTTGCATCGAGGAGGGCTGTTAGTGGAAGGAATTGGCATTGTTCTCATGTATTATCAAGTTCGAAGTCCTGCCACGACCTGAAAATGGGTCAAGGTCACCCATCATCGAACTTGTCCGAGATCTGCTCATGATGCACCTCCGGTATGATTTTGGCGGTATTTCGTTAAAAACTTTGTAAGTTATCGCGTTCACAAGGTACAAAGTCCTGTTTTCATGTATTGTCAAGTTCGAAGTCCTGCCACGACCTGAAAAATAGGTCAAGGTCACCCATCATCGAACTTGTCCGAGATCTGCTCATGATGCACCTCTGGTATGATTTTGGCGGTATTTCGTTAAAAACTTTGTAAGTTATCGCGTTCACAAGGTACAAAGTCCTGTTTTCATGTATTGTCAAGTTCGAAGTCCTGCCACGACCTGAAAAATAGGTCAAGGTCACCCATCATCGAACTTGTCCGAGATCTGCTCATGATGCACCTCTGGTATGATTTTGGCGGTATTTCGTTAAAAACTTTGTAAGTTATCGCGTTCACAAGGTACAAAGTCCTGTTTTCATGTATTGTCAAGTTCGAAGTCCTGCCACGACCTGAAAAATAGGTCAAGGTCACACATCATCGAACTTGTCCGAGATCTGCTCATGATGCACCTCTGGTATGATTTTGGCGGTATTTCATTAAAAACTTTGTAAGTTATCCCGTTCACAAGAAATTGTTGACGGACGGACGGACGGACGGCCGGACAGACGGACGGACGGACGGACGGACGGACGGACGGACGGACGGACACGCCAATCTAATAGGCGGGTTGGTTGCACGCAACCCGCCCAAAAATTAAGTAATAATATACACTAATGATTTACCAAGTTTTTTTTTTTTTTTTTTAATAACTTGATATGAGAATTAAACCAATTAATAGAGAAATTAAATTAATTTATAATACTAAGTTGTTATATATATTAATATTTTAATTTTTTTTTTTTTTTTTAATTTTACACAATATTTCACCAGTATAAAATAAAATTTAGGTTATAAACCAACTGGTAACATGTAATTACAGTACACAGAGACGAAACTCTATGAATGGAACTGTTATAACAGGCTACTTATAGTAAGCAGATACAAGCTGAAGCAGCACTCAGTGAGTAGATCTATATATAGCGTAGACCTTATACTATAGAGACAGAAGCTTGTGACTATGACATGCAAAATAAAGTTCAGTTCACCTACGTCACAGTGGTACTGCAGTACTTGCGATGTTCCGTCGTGACGTCATCGCAATGTCGATCCCGGTCCGGCTCTGTAGACGTCCTCGCGAGTTGACGAGGCAGCGGCACCGTAGTTCACAACTGCTGTGGTCTGGAACAGGCGGACGACATCGGGTGGTTGAGAGTTCAGCAGTGACACTTGCGCGAAGCGAAGAAGTGGTCCTTCGAAGCGGAGCACGCGCACGAACGATTGCCCAACCCTCGAGAACAGCGACGACGTACAACAAACGGTGGTGACGACCCAGAAGTGGTACACAGCGTGGACACGAATGACGACGGACTCCCTCCTGTCAACTGTCAGGTCGATATCATGTCAGACATCAGGTAGACTTGGGGCGGTCCTGATCCAGCGGTCCAGCATCACAGCGTACCGTCAGGGCTTGACTGACACACGTACTTGAGTTGAATATAAACTAGGTGCACTTGGACTATCCTGCCGACTGCGCCAATGTAACGTCCATAAATATTCGAGGTGTATTATTTATGTCGTGTTGTGTGGGCTGTCCAATCGATTCAGGCTTCAAAATAGGGCATAATATCTTTATTCAGCAATTTACAAGCTGTGCCTTTGATGCCGGCCAATCGTATGCACCTGCAAGTACAGAATTCAAGTAATCAGCAGTGAATCAGCGAACCAGGTGTTGGTTCGAGAACGATGATGGCGACTGTGGCAAACAGTTCTCCCGCGCTATGACGTCACACGATAACAAAAAGTATCGAGGACGAGCAATGCCAAAACCACTACATGAAAACCTACCTGCATACTGTGAAATATGTGCCAGTTACATATGATAGCAGGTCCGGGTCCACTCATGCCTACCCTCCGTGGGTCTGATTTTACCCAAACTTAGAAAACCAGCGCCATGCGCTGGCCAATAACATGGTTTTGTTGGGCATTGAAGCCCAGCCCTTGTGGTTTGAAGCCTTTTTTTGGTTTGGAGGCCAAACAAAATCACCACATTTGCCCAGTAAACAATCATGTTATTACCGTCATTATGTTTCAAACAAGTGTGACGATTAGGTCTCTGGGGGTAGGCACTTTGCCTGAGATTTGGCCAATTTTCGTGGGAGGGCAGTCATATCCACACTTGGGGTTGGTTGTTGATAGAAATCAACACAAGTTTATTACGATGGCTCATTAATTTGAGCATAGTTGATGCAGTTTATACAGTTTTTCCCGTGATTTAGGTTTGGCCGGCTGCCAGCCGTATCCCATGCGGTTTTATTGCATTCGCCAGGGAGCGCGACGGTCGATTTGTTTACATTTTGGCCGACCGCTTCAAGAGTGATTTTAATGCGTGGGAGGCATAATTATCTCAACCTATACATTTATTTACGGGGCAGGGTGTGGGAATTCATTGGGAAAACATAATTTAGGGGATGTTAGGGCATATTTCTACAGCTATTTGGATCTTACTGGGAGCAATTCTAGCGTGGCTAAACCGGAAGTGGAGAGGCTATTAACGCCTGGCATTCTGGGAATTCTGGCCTCAATCTGAGCCAGAATATTGCATAACTGACCCCTGAACCCGATCTGGAGCCAGTCTATTTAAGCAGCGCTCCCAGGGGAAATTTTCAGTCTGCAGCCCAGCGGGGCAAGGAGCAACACCTGCCACAGGAGATCGACCAGCAGGGCTATAGGAGCTACACATATGATCTGGAGCAACACTTAATAAATTGGAGCTACATATTGCCTGGAGATACATCTTGGAGCTACAGTAACTTATATACATGGGAGCCACAAACATTCAGGTTATTTTAGGCCAGTGGAGGTGGATAATATATTTTGGGACATAATACTTTAGGCCAAGTTAGGCAACGGTATCTCAGGATGGGATTTTGGACACATATATTTTCTGGGCCACATTTAGGCAGTTTTAGGTCGAGTTAGGCCTGTCAAATAGTTATATTCTGGGTATACATTGAGCCCTTTTGAGGCAGAGAATTTTTGGGGGCTGTGTTTTATGCCCATTGATGGATAGTTATTTGGATTATATACATATTTTGTGTCATTTGGAAACTTTATATATTTTATGTCGGATGTAAATAAAGCATGTAAGACTGTACATGGTGTTGTGTGTATGAGTCATCATCTCGCTGCTGCTCTGCTGCAAGATTTGAAGGAAAAGACAGACGCTCGCTCGGTTAACCATTACAAATTCTGGTGTCAGAAGTGGGATGCTTGCCTCGTTGGCGATAGCATCCCGTGATGAGAATCCATGTCTGAGGCCATGTTTTGCACAATGAGCAGTATTGATGACTCACCATAGTGTATGGGGGCCACAGTATGGGCCATACAATGGGTCTGTTGCCAGTGGGCCATACATCAGCTCCTTGAGATGCAGAGATGGAGCGACAAAGGTACGAGCACACCCAGTGGAACAGCATGGACAGTGGAGCAACTATGTGGCTAGCCCTGCCTTCTCTGCACAAGGTCCCCAATTCCATGGCACTGGGACTGTGCCCGAACAGCCTCCCCTGTTGCCAGAGACTGGGGATTCAGTACCACCAGTGAGTGGCAGTGGCACTTACGGACAGACAGGCTATGCTGCTGGAGCAACACTCTATGGTGATGTGCTGGAGAGTGAGGTGTGTGGCATGCGTGGTGCAGCTGGTGGTAGGCCTGCAGTACCACGGCGGAAGCGCCCAAAGTTGGCTCCCAGGTCGAAGCCATATCTGGCAGATCATGGCAGGGATCTTGGTGGTGACCTCTATGCAAGGCAGCGGGCTGTCAAGCATATGTCCCATCAAGTGTTTGTGAATGCTGAGATTGTTGAGGGGAGTGTAGGCCGAGGTCCTGTTGCTATGGGAAGGATATCCCAGAGAGTGTGGCCACCAAGTGGAGCCTCTTCTGGTGATCGGCCTGGTAGGAGCCACAGTGAGAGAGATCCTCAGCAGCTCAGGACAAGTGGGTCCGGCCATCAGTATTCCAGACGTAGACCTCATTTCACCAGTTTCACTGGTAAGGAACGATGGACTGTCTGGTTCAACAGGTTCCAGGACGTGACTGAGGAACTGGGCTGGAACGAGGAGGAGCGACATGTGGAGCTGTTGTCAAAATTAGAAGGTGTGGCAGGGGAGTTTGTGTTTGGGCAGCTGTCCAGGAAAACACGTATGGACTATAAGTCCCTCGTGAGTGAACTGGCTCTCAGGTTCAGGGTGGTTGAAACAGCAAAGTCATTTGCTACCAGGTTTAGTAACCGCTGCCAGAAACCATCTGAACCTGTAGAGGAGTATGCTGCCAAACTCAAGTACTTGTATGACAAGGCCCACCCCTCCAGAGATCGCCAGACACGCCAGGAGGACCTGTTGAGGAGATTCTTGGATGGACTCCAGGATGAGAGAGCGAGCTGGCAGGTCGAGTATGCGAAGGACCCCAAGAACATAGATGAGGCTGTCTATGAGGTGGTCAGCTACATGGAGACCTGGTGCCGGAATGGCTCTCAGTCAAGGAGGAATGCTCACACTGTGCAGGAGACCTGTAAGGAGCAACATGGCGAACGTGCTCGGAGGCTGTTGAGGGGTGAACAGAGGAGCCACAAAGAGGCCAAGACTCAAGGGGAGCAGGGCATGATGGGTGTCCTGCAGGAAATCCTGGAAGCTCTGCGACAACGGCAGTCTGAGGGATGGTCATCAGATGACCACCACCTGGACAGACAATTTGGTGCCAGGAAAATATGTTATGGCTGTGGTCTGGAGGGCCACTTGGTGCGTGACTGCCCGACAGTGCGTGTTGGTGGGAGGATTCAGGTGGCAAAATCTGCTGACCACCCAAATGGGCAAGGGCTTGCTCCAGTGGCCATGGGGCAGCCCAATCAGCAGTGACAGGCCAGATCAATGAGAGGTCTCAAGAGACTGGGGAGTCAATCCATCTTCCCAGGAGCAACAACGACCACGCAGGGGAAGCAGTTAAGTCCAGGATGACTGATGCCGACATGGGCACTTCTGCAGATGCCAGCAGGGATACCGACCTAGGGCTGTTGGAGACAGTACCGGTCGAGGGGCTGGGTCTGGGAGTTGCGTGTCAGGGCATGGCAGTCAGTAGGGCCCCCAGGATAGGTGCTGGGAAGGAGCTGTTTGGGACAGCGGTGGCTTCCATGTGTGGTGCTTGTGGCTCTGGGAAGACTGATGGTGGAACCAGTGGAGACCTAGAGTGTGCCTGGACGGGCACAGAGGGAGCGACAATGGGGACTCCAGTTACTGATGCCGACAGGGGCGCCTCGGCAGATGCCAGCAAGGTTTCCGACGGGCTGTTGGAGACAGCGCCGGTCGATGAGCTGGATCTGGAGGCTGCTTGTCAGGGCATTGCAGTCGGCGGTGATCTTAGCACTGAATGTGCTGGAGAGGAGTCGTGCGTTCTGGAGTGTGATGTCGCTGACCCTAGGATTGACAGGAGCCACACTGCAACTCGACGGTCAGAGGGAGCGACATTTGTGAGCCAAGGCCGAGCGGACTTGGTGTGCACAAAAGGCTGCAAACTGGCAGAAACAGGCGATGGGCTTGTCATAACGACACGGAGACTGCTCCAGCACGGAAGCAAAAGCATTTTGGAGAGTGCTGATGGACAGGCGAAGTCTTCGCAACACTGCCTTGGGGAAAGCCATGGATGACGCCGATGGCCGAACAGTGCCACCCGCTGATCATGCAGTAACTCCGGAGTGCTTGAAAGGTAAAGGAGAGAGACCTGATGACAGCGAAAGCCAACTGAGAGTAACCGGTGATGAGCAAGAGCCTGCAGCTGGACGATCAGTGACTCACAATCACTGGTCCGATGGAGGGGCTAGCACAGACGTCCATGGCTGCCAAGAGGTGACTCGGGCACCAGACAGGGCTCAAGAGCCCCAGCCTTCAATGGAGCAGGATGTCGGACTGTTCAGCTTGTGGCGGCTATGGGTCATGTGTCAGGTGACGGGTTGGCTGGGGAAGCGACCGCAACCATCAAAGCCGACGTTTGAAAAGAAAGGGAGGACTCTGATGGGTAAACCACCCTGGTGTGATGGGGTCGACGCTGCAGGTGAACCCGAAGGACGTGTGGCTAGACTAGCAGGATGGGACAAGTGGCGGCGCATCGCGGGGACAGATGGCTGGGAACCCGGAGGGCCATCTCTTCGTGGGAACATGTGTCGAACTCCGCATCGTCGAGGATTCAATGGCGTCGTCGTGGATACCTGTTGTTAGACATTCGGGACGGTTTTGTGTGAATATTTTGTGTTGTATGTGCATGTTATTGTGTTATAATGTATTTTTGACATTAGAGCGTTGGGGGTGAAGCCCCCAACCCTCTACATGTCTATGTGCTGACTTTTTCATGGACGTTTCATGCGAACCTATCGACGCCCGTTTTGGCATGTAAACGTTTAGAAACCTACTTCAAATGAGAATTTTCTTCGTCCTTGACATGAAATCTCTCGAATTGATGGTAAACTTTGAATATTCCACACATGTATAATGCATAAATCGATGTGTTAGGTTTGAGAAAATTACGCAAAATGCTGAGATTGTTTGGAAAACGTCAAACTGGCGGAGCCGATGGAAATTGACGTTCCCAGAATGCAAAGCAAATTTTACCACAATGACGCGTATTTTGGAGCACACAATCTCCTGTGCAGCATCCATGTAAGCTTGCGTGTGCCGTGTGGCATTCCTCGGTCTTATGAAGCGAACACAACGATTCGTCTGTGATTGTATTGTATTGTATTGATTTTTTTTTCTTTCTTCGAGCTGTGGGATGCCTCTTTGTATATATGTTAAATATTATTACAATCATTATCTGTGAGTTAGAGGTTATTACAGTCTGCTGAGACTTCAATCCCACAGCTCAGAACCATTTAACTGATATTGGCATTGTATTGTGTAATTTATATGTGGTTCTGAAATAAAATCTATCTAAAAAATAAAATCTATGCCACAGCTACATTTACCATAATTTGACGTATTTTATATGTCAAGGTGTTGGGTTTGCGAAGCCTTCAGAAAATCCTTTATATTTTAAACTGGTCTTTTCATTAGCCCAGTGGGCATATATGTTAATTATCATGATATAAATATTTTTTAAGGATATTTCATTAAGGTTCAATACCATTTTAGCAGGAGTATCTGTTTCATTGAGTTCAAAATGAATGTTTACTTATTAGAAAAATATGAATGAAGTAGGCCTATGCTTTGATCATAATATACGGGAATGAATTGGAATCATTTGAGGGAGGATATCAGTATGGTAGCATTTTTATTTGGAGGGGGGGGGGGGGGGAGGTGCTGATGGTGTGCTCGCTCAAGCTCTAATGTCGACTCTCACAGTTAGCTGTATTTTCTTGTTTTGTATATTGCCAAGTTTTATATGTCTTTTTGCTTGTAATTATGTGGGGACACTTTTAATTACAAGCGGGGAGTAGTGTGACGATTAGGTCTCTGGGGGTAGGCACTTTGCCTGAGATTTGGCCAATTTTCGTGGGAGGGCAGTCATATCCACACTTGGGGTTGGTTGTTGATAGAAATCAACACAAGTTTATTACGATGGCTCATTAATTTGAGCATAGTTGATGCAGTTTATACAGTTTTTCCCGTGATTTAGTTTGTTTATGTTTTGCCGGCTGCCAGCCGTATCCCATGCGGTTTTATTGCATTCGCCAGGGGGCGCGACGGTCGATTTGTTTACATTTTGGCCGACCGCTTCGAGAGTGATTTTAATGCGTGGGAGGCATAATTATCTCAACCTATACATTTATTTACGGGGCAGGGTGTGGGAATTCATTGGGAAAACATAATTTAGGGGATGTTAGGGCATATTTCTACAGCTATTTGGATCTTACTGGGAGCAATTCTAGCGTGGCTAAACCGGAAGTGGAGAGGCTATTAACGCCTGGCATTCTGGGAATTCTGGCCTCAATCTGAGCCAGAATATTGCATAATTGACCCCTGAACCCGATCTGGGTTACCGTGACCTGGTTCTGGAGCCAGTCTATTTAAGCAGCGCTCCCAGGGGAAATTTTCAGTCTGCAGCCCAGCGGGGCAAGGAGCAACACCTGCCACAGGGGATCGACCAGCAGGGCTATAGCAGCTACACATATGATCTGGAGCAACACTTAATGAATTGGAGCTACATATTGCCTGGAGATACATCTTGGAGCTACAGTAACTTATATACATGGGAGCCACAAACATTCGGGTTATTTTAGGCCAGTGAAGGTGGACAATATATTTTGGGACATAATACTTTAGGCCAAGTTAGGCAACGGTATCTCAGGATGGGATTTTGGACACATATATTTTCTGGGCCACATTTAGGCAGTTTTAGGTCGAGTTAGGCCTGGCAAATAGTTATATTCTGGGTATACATTAATTGAGCCCTTTTGAGGCAGAGAATTTTTGGGGGCTGTGTTTTATGCCCATTGATGAATAGTTATTTGGATTATATACATATTTTGTGTCATTTGGAAACTTTATATATTTTATGTCGGATGTAAATAAAGCATGTAAGACTGTACATGGTGTTGTGTGTATGAGTCATCATCTCGCTGCTGCTCTGGTGCAAGATTTGAAGGAAAAGACAGACGCTCGCTCGGTTAACCGTTACAGTCCTTATATTCAAGTCAAATAGACATCATCAGACACAGAAAAAAGCCTTCAATCCACAGAATACTTACGTATAGTTTATAATGAAATACGACACGTACAACAATAGTAATCAAGTTCGTAGTTATCATATTTATATGTATCTTTCAATATCAGAGATGGAAATAAAATTATGTACTGTAGCTATTTGAAATAATATACTACAGTACTAGAAACTACAGACAGTGCAGACAAAATATAATTCTATCCACAGAAAACCGTGTAGTGTATGATTTACTACAGCATGCACAACAGTAACAATCAATCGAGTTAGAGGTAGATATCATGATTTGTGGCATTACAAAAATGAACGACTTCCAATGAGACTTGAAGCCTGTCGTTGAGCACTTCATATTTGCGTCTGATGAATTCGATGTTATCCTACGGTAGCATCGAACATAGCAATATTAATAGATAATAGACCCAGAATACTAAGGAAACGTGATATTTTACACAAATGCTGGAAATATTATACCTGCTATACTATAGCATAGCTACACTTTAGTATAGCACAGCTGCACTCCACTAGCTGTGCGTCATGCGAACAGCTCTGATGTGCGTTTAAACCATACTTGCATTGTTCTCTCAGGTGTTTAATCAATGCTGTATGTTGGTTAAACACCTGCCGGTCACGGCTGAGTAGTTTTCTGTATGGTTCAAAATAGAGAAACCCCTCGAGTAACAGGGAGTTATTCAACATAGTCTCGGGCTGCCGCCCTCGACCATGTTGAATAACCCCCTGTTCCTCGGGGTTTCTCTATTTCGTAATACACGACTGGCGCGAAGCATGAGTGATTGCCTATAATATTGAAACAGAGAGACATCTCGGCAGGGCAACTGAGCGAGTACCTGAGGTGAGTGCGCGCAAGGAACAATTTTGTCCAACAATCAAACTTTATCCACCCAATACGAATAGCTTGAGACTTTGATGAAGCCAAGAATCGGTCCAAGTAGGGCATGCTGCTTTTTCTTCTATTTCCAATCATAATTAAAAAGGTGACAGTAGTATGAGGGCGCAGTATACCTTACTTGGTTCCAAAAGGGAATATGATTGAACAACTCCTGAACAGACTTCGCAGTTTTCAATTAACCGGTCTGATATCTTTTCAGTTTTTATATCAATTGAAAATAGAGGAACAAGCAGCAAATGTGACTTGGACCGGTTATTGTGAGGCAATATAATAGTTGGTGGAAAGCATCTTACTTTGGCACATATGTCTGTCGACGCATGCCTCCTACAGAAAGATTCCCTGACGCATGTGTGTGTGTGATGCGGTTCATTTTAAACTTTTCTTCTTCCCTATTTCCATACATACAGCTTCAAGATGGGTAGACAGACGGTAATATTTCTGGTCGTTTCTGCAGCAGTTCTGATGGCGCTGCTTATCCCATCTGCTTCAGGTAAGAACAGGGACTTTTGTTTAGCTAGTTTCCAAGATTAAAGCCCAACAATACACTTTTAGATAGTTTTAGATTGAAACACTTTTCTACGGAGCCCCACAGCCTGACATACCGAAATATTCTTTTTATTCCGTGCATTCGAATGAACAATTCATATGAACGATTTAATCATCCATGCACATGAACTAACCATGTGCTTGAGTTACCAATTCATGGCCACGAATTAACAATCAGTGGGCACAAATTACTAATTCGTGGGCACGAATTACTTTTCGTGCGCACAGAATAGCAATTCATGCGTACAAATTCGTGAGTACAAATTGATATTCCGTGCCCAGTAATTGCTATTTCATGCCCACGAATGAGTATTCCGTGCCCACCAATCAGTATTTTGTGCCAACAAATTAGTGATTCCTGCGCATGGATTGTTAATTTGTGAGCACAAATTGCTATTCTGTGCCCACGAGTTGCTTTTTCATGGCCACAAATTAGTATTTTGTGCTCACTAAATTGTATTTTGTGCCCACGAATTAGTAATCTGTGCGCATGAATTGTTAAATCGTCCAATGGAATAAAAAATACTTTTGTATGTCACGTCAGGGGCTCCGCACTTTTCAGTATGTGAAATTCTGCAATTTCGGTGCCGTGGCCATAACTCGTATTTTAAAGGTGATCACTGTACATTGCCAAAAGTTGTAGGACCCTGTCGTGCAGCTTTTACAGCGGTGGTATTATGATTCGGCAGCCAGACAATGTAAAGGCTTCATATATGGAGGATGCGATGGAAATGCGAACAACTTCCGCGGTGAAAGTTCTTGCAAACAGGCTTGTGCAAAATAATAGGTAAAACTCAAGTGGCTGAAAGAAGTGACCGAACCATGTTAATTTCTTCAGAATAAATTGTCATCCAACCTGGTTGTATCAGTGTTTTTAGGAATGCGCATGATAGTTGTACTTGAATTAATTGGCAGATGTAATAGGAAACTCAGTTGACTTGTAATAATATGGCTTACGGAAAAATTGTCTTTACGACGGATATGCATTTTAAAGTTGGAATCAATTTTAAAATCAGCCAAATTTAGTATACTTTTTTGCCATGCAAATCCGATAGTACATCTCGAGATTGTCAGGAATCTATCAGCTCGACGATAGATACTTGGAAAATCGCCATTACTTGTGCATAAAAACACCGGATAATGAATGATCGGCATATCTACATCGCCGGTTGCTACCGTATCTAGACAAATACCAATGACGTCATAAGACTGTGTGTAGAACTCACACACAACGCGGGCGGCTTTGAGGAAAAAATGCCTGACAGATTGATTGGCCAGAGTTTGATAGGCACATAATACATATTTCCCGACCCAATTTTGCATGATTTCTCAATCTATAGACATAATAAAGCCATTGCAGAATGAATCAATTTTGTCAATTCTAAAAGTGGTTAAAGCTTTAATGCATGGCAACAATGACAATCTTACGTTTGCTATTGGTATCAGCAAAATCTAGTTTTATTGGTGGTAATAGATTGATACTTACATCCATAATGTGCGCAAGGAATAGTGAGCTCCTCCTGTTCAACAAATATATATATTTCATACATGGTCTGCCCCGATCAGGCCAGATTAGATATACATGTTTGCTGAGAATTCTTTTTGAGAATTGAGAAGTATGTTGATGTGGACCCCCGCCTTCTTTCAATAGACTTCATTGTAATTTTATGCTATCGATACACGATACGAGAGGCACGTACTGCTTTCAATTAGATGTATAAAAATTTGCGATTTTTGGGGACAAACGCACTGAGCCCCTGAGGTGACATACCAGAAATATATCGGTGCCCATGAATTAGTAAAAATTGCATACAAAATACCAATTCCTGATCATGAAATAATGATTCGTGCGCATGAATTAGTATCTTGTGCACACGAATTGTTAATCCGTGAGCACGAATTGTTTACTCGTGCCCATAGATTAGTTATAGCAATTCGTTCTGATCAAATGACAATTCGTGCTGACGAAATAATAATTTATACACTCAAATTAGTATGTCATGCGCACAGATTGCTATAACTGATCCGCGGGCACGAATTATTAATTTGTGGGCATAATTGATTAAATTGTGGACATGAATTGTTATTTCGTGCTCACAGATTATTGATGTGTGTGCATGTTTAACTAATCAGCGTGTACAGTGTACTACTAATTCATACGCACGGTTTACTAATTCGTGGGAACAAATTTTTATTTGTGTGCACGGATTGAAAAATATTTCTGATAAGTCACCTCAGGGGCTTCGTATAAAAGTATCTTCATCGACGCGAAACTGGCGCAACGAAACTGCTCACACTTTGGTAACAAGTAATTTGCTCATATAGTTAAATGATATTACATGTGCGATAAATCACATGTGATTTAGGCACTCGCTTAGTCATTCAAACAAAGTTGTTTCTCCACGCAATCAACTAGACGTCAAGGCCTGAAGATGCCTTGGGGCATTTCGACTGAAATTTGGCTAAGGATAAAGTTCATACCCTAAGACATATTTGTCTGCGGCCGGAAATAGTGTTCATTTCGCTCTATACACACCGTAAACGAAACATGCCGACTCTACAAAAAAAATTGAGGTCAAGGTCAAAGTTCATCCATAATACCCCGTAGACATGTTTGTCTAGGGTGACAAGTCCGAAAATAACGTCCGTTTCGCTCTACGACAAACCATTTCCGAGATATGATCGAAAATGAAAAATGTAGACTCAGCAAGAAAAAAAATTGGCCCAGATTATTTGGCCATGTTTGTCTAGGGTGACAAGTCCGAAAATAACGTCCGTTTCGCTCTACGACAAACCATTTCCGAGATATGATCGAAAATGAAAAATGTAGACTCAGCAAGAAAAAAAATTGGCCCAGAACCAAGTTCACCCAACATACCCCTAAGACATGTTTGTCTAGTGCCACAAGTCCTGAAATAATGCTCTACGACGCACCATTTCTGAGATATCGCCAAAATAGAAACATGCTGACTCGGCAAAAAAATTTGAGGTTTGATTCATAATACCCCTTAGACAAATTTGTATAATGACGACTCAGCAGAAAATAATTTGGTCCATGGCCAAATACACCCAACACACCCTTAAGGCATGCTTGTCTAGTGCTGTGAGTCTGAAAATAACGTCCGTTTCGCTCTACGATGCACCATTTCTGAGATATGGCAAATGCTGACTCAGCTGGAAAAAATTTTGCCCAGGGCCAAGTTCACCCAACATGCCCCTAAGACATGTTTGTCTAGTACCACAAGTCTGAAAATAACGTCTGTTTCGGTCTAGTCCACGACGCACCATTTCCGAGATATGTCCGAAAGTGAAAAATGCTAACTCAGCAGGAAATGTTTTCACCCAACATGCCCCTAAGACATGTTTGTCTAGTGCAGCGAGTCTGAAAATAACGTCCGTTTCGCACTATGACGCACCGTTTCCGAGATATGCAGTAGGTCTCAAGGATGACTCACCAAATCTTTGCGTCAAAGGTCATTAAATCGACGCCATAATCAATAGGGTTCCTCTCTGATACAATATCAGCCTATATGTCAAGTTCTAGAAGTGTAGCGCAAGTACTTTTCGAGTTATGTTCTGGAAACCATTTGACGGAAAATTCATCCTCACGGACTAACCGAACCTCTGAGCTGGCTTCAAAATGATAGGTCATTTACCTAATATGACTGATAACTTGTGAAAATTTCTCGGAGATACGTCCAGGCGTTCTTGAGTTATCGTCCGGAAACCGAAAAGTGAAAGCAAAAAAAGAAAAAAGAAAAAAATTATGACGAAATTTCCTGCCGAAATGCCCCAATAACATTGTAATCATGACGTACATGATACTTTCACTTTCCGGGCCCTGACTACCGTAATGCAAGTTACGGTGGTTAACCAGATTCATAGTGGCATCACCAGGAACAGATGATGTGTAAACAATAATCTTTTTTACAGTACAAATACTAGTAATTGTACTGTAATATTGAATCCAGTAAACAAAAAACTGCCCCAAAACCCATAAAAGACTTTAAAAACAAGGATATAAGTAAACAAACCGTTTTCTAGAATGGGCAGCATACTAGAAATGGTCAGACCTATGGTGCACTTGCATTGAGGACGTCTGTTTCTCAGAGTGAAGGGTTTCAAATCCACCACAACATGAAGCCTTGCAATCCCCTCTACGAATGACTAATTCCATTGGAGGTCAAGCCAAAGCAGTGTATTGTAATACCTAAATATCTATTCACAGCTTTTAGTTTTTTATACTACATATTATCTGACATTAGGCTGTCGTAGATAAACATGTGAAGTGGAACAGTGATTTGTACCCTTTTAAAAATATTTTGGTCAAAATTTATTGGTCTATTTTTTGGCTTTCTAACATGACGGATGCGACGCACCTCCAAAAAATGAATTTCGTTTCTTCAGCATGTTGCTCTTTCTCAAATGGCACCATCTGATAATATCATTACATAGAACATACCCTGAACAGCCGTGAAGTATTAAGAATACACGAATCATTCTTCGAGTTTTATCTTGTATATAAGAACACAACTCGTAGAAGACATAAATCGATTGGTTACATATAATATCGAACATATAACTTAGAACTAAACGTGGTTAATACACTTTTTGATTTTCTGATTTCATACACGTTCATCTGATAAAGCATACTGCATTGTATCGAGCTTGCAGGGTGATTTAATATGTAACTGGTACATTTGAATCGATAATAGAGCTGGGACATCAAAACGTCCTTTTTTACATTAAATGTTTGAAATTTAAATGTTCAATATACTGTGCCACAGCTGCATGTTACAGTGTCTGGCACATCTGCATTTTACAGTTGATCTAACAAACACATTGATTATAGAAACACAATTCGCACGAGAGACGAGTTATTTGCACATTGGAACCAAGAGACAACCAGAAAAGATAGTAGAGTGAGTACCGAGATCAGTGTTTGTAGCGCAAAAAGAATTTATTACCGACTCATTTTCAGTAGCATACAAGTGTGATGAAGACTTAATTAAACGCAATTGCAAGAATGTTCGTCTAAAGTTTTCGACAATAATTCATATCTGTTGCCTTTATGGCGAGCGGAGCAGACTTTTTCTGAGCCCAACTTTTTCATTTGGTCACAAAAACGCTGTCTGACGCTGTTGTATTAGAAAGAAAGTCTCCTTGACAGGTGCGCGTGTGTGATTAACTTCAGGCTGTTAACGCACTGACAGTACACATTTATTCTACCCTTCTCCATACAGATAACTCCATGATGATTAGACAGACCGTACTAGTTGCGATGCTCTCCGCAGCAGTTCTGATGACGTTGCTTATTCCGCCCGCTTCAGGTAAGAACAACGACTTTCTGTTGCTGTATAGTTGCTTATCATATGCCAGAATGACAGTAGATGCAAATGGCGTAGTTAATGTTATTATACAGTAATTTAAATTACTGTCAACAAACTTAGGCCTGAAAATACACCATTTCTATGTATTTTGTTTTTCAATAGCTGTTCCTATTCTTCCAATAACAAACTTCTGCCCGGCGGGCTGTAAATTCCACACTTGCCCGGGCAGCTCCCAGAAAACGTCATTATTTTGAAGGGTAAACAAAAGCACATGGTCGCTCTCCGGGCCCGATTCAGTTATGTTTGACGTTTTTGCCGCCAATTTACGTTTTACGCTGATGCTCTTGGAACTCTGAAATGGTCTGTGAAGCGGATAAATGTGTGAATAAAAGCTGTATTTCTTGCTTATTTCTTTCTAATCGGATATGATTCGGTCATTTGAAACATACTAAAATGTCCCCGACATCCACTGGCATATGATAAACGGGTTATTGCACAATATGGAGTTTCATGCCCTGGGGCCAAGTCTTCAATAAGCCCTCCGCTTCGCGTCGGATTTCTCAAAGACTTGGCCCTCGGGCATATAACCCCATATTGTGCAGTAACCCTATAATATCGACATTTTACATCAAACAAATTCATTTCATTTCAGTTCATGCAGAAACAATTTTAGTTTTTTAGGTTACCAAATCCTAGGTCCGACACATGGCGTTGCGTCCGTCGTTCTTTGTTGTGTATTAAAACCAGACAATCAGAACCCTCACCTCCTAGATTTGTCACTATAGTGTCCAATCGTGTCGCTTTCATTTTCGAGCTCGGGCGACAATAAGGAATTTTGGCCATACGACCATCGATTACGTATCAAATGGTGGGGAATTGGCCATAACAAAATACCCAAAAAAATCATATTTTTTTTTACAACTTATCTTTAATGAAAGTAGATACATTGTGATTTATCAATTTTAACCTTATTGCCAACCGCGACCTGAATTCTTGATGCTGACCTCTTAGACTTCGCAAGCTTTCTCAGACTGATGCTGTATACCATGTGTGTAATTATTCAATATTCGTTGAATTATCCTCAGTGGTTTTGGAATTACAACTACTTGCAATATCAGAAATTTCGACCTTGAGTGAAAATCGGGGATATCGGTTGTAAGACTATCAGTCATGGAGCAAATAATCTGGATTTAGTTTTAAAAATACGAAAATAATAGAGAGAATTAATCATGTGGAGTTTTTCCACCATATGTTCTTGAATCTCGGAACATCGAAAACTTGAAAAATCGTGACCCTCAATTTTATAATATCATTTTCGTATTTTGTCTTCGAAATGACTGCTACTTTCCGAATAATTTTGCACCTTTTCATTCAATCATCTTCTCTCTCGAGTCCACTTGATAGGATTTCTTGAAACTTTGAATGTGATACTAACGGGACAGTCCCCACAAGATGCAAAGTTCATTTTTGTCCTTTCGGGGACCTTGAACTTGTCCCAAGATGATTTTCATTGCTCACATTCGATGTAATGTCCAACAAGAACTATGTAAATAGGCCGTTGTGAACATCACTATGCGTGAGGTTATTTTTGCAATATGGCTGAGAAACTTGCAGTACTGATTTAGTACATACATTAACATTATTACCACAGCTAAGTGTCGTTAGCTATTTATACTATACTCTGATTTTTCTAACTCGTTTACACCGTTTTTTGCCTTTGTTTCAGTCAAAATACCTCAGGCGAACTATTTAACTGAATATTACATGTCTATGATGCAAACGGCAATAGATTTTCACAAACCTGGCTTCTGAAACGCTACATGTTTCTTTCAACACACAAAAGTTCAATTTAAGCGAGGATTGTCACTGCTGTAGGGCGCTGCCATATTGCCTTACTCATTACGTAATTCAAGTGGACAAGTTCAAGTCAGGTACTATGGGGGCGTGCGCTGCAGTATTATATATCAATTACAGGCTGGGACGGTCCCATTCCTAACCCGCGCTCCCTGCGTGAATCAACCGAATAGACTGTTCCGTCACGCGCTCAAAATAAACAATGTATGTTGACATGCAGACGAAAAGTTTTCAGGAGGAATTTATCATTGCAGTAGATTACTAACTTTATCAGTTTCATGAGTAGAAGACTGAAAGTTTGCAGAAAATTGCAGTTTGGTCCCAAGGTGAGCTATGCCAAGTTATAACACGATACGATTTAGCATCGCAAAAATATCAGCAAAAAACGGTGTAAACGAGTTAGAAAAATCAGAGTATACAGCTAAGTGTCTGTACTGACTGACAAAAATGTCTATGCTTTTTTCAGGTCTTTGGCCTAAAAATGTATGTTTGCCGCTGTACATTCCCACGATAATATTTCTAGGCATTGAGTTACATTTGAATAGATCATGTCATATTCCCGTGTGTGACATTTTCAGAATGGTAATCAACTTAATCGCATGCTCAAACGTCGCAGCAAGACATCCCCATTTTCCGTGTTTTTCAGGCGATCGCTGTACATTGCCGAAAGCTGTGGGACCGTGTCGTGTATCTTTGCCGCGATGGTATTATGACTCGGGAGCCGGACAATGTAAGGACTTCATATATGGAGGATGCCAAGGAAATGCGAACAACTTCATCAGTGAAAATTCTAGCAAAAAGGCTTGTGCATAATACTAGGTAGGACTCGCAACAACAGGAAGTGTCCTAACCATGTTGATTTCTTCAGAATAAATTGTCAACCAACCTAGTTGTATCAGTGCTTTGCGGATGTTGGTTGTACCTGGATATATTTACAGATGTATCAGGTAACTCAGTTGACTTATTATATTAAAACATACGGAAAAATTCGGCACAATGGCCACACAATGACAAATGGCACTTTCTGATATATGACATAAGCAATAGCCAAGTTCATTCTCCAACGTCGAGCAACATCCGGAAATTTGAGCAAAATTCAAAGAAAATTTATGAGCCCCGCATGGAGGTGTAATAAAGTGTGCTAGGAAGAGAGAGCACCTCCTGCCCACAATATATATCTTACACATCATCTGCCCCCTATAAGGCCAGTTGGATTTGTAAATGACATAACTTGTGGTGGCGCTGTATGCAGATGCTCATGTTCGACAATTGAACAAAATTCAGCCATCTCCAAGACGTTACTGTGATCTGGACTACTGACTCAAGTAATGTTTTTGTTCCCTTGACTATATATACAGTTTAGGACTGTAGAATCAACTTTCACCTGTTATTGAGAAGGAAAAACTAACTTTTTGTGACTGAATCCGCTAATATCGCCCACCCTTGAGTTTGTTTGTTTGCTGAGAAGCCAATTTCGTCACATAAAAAGACCATGACCGAAAAAGCGTCACGCTTGAATGATTCGATCGATGTATTGGACGCCAGCCTTGACACCTTGCTTGACAGCCAAGCTTGCAGCGTTGTGCCCAAGACGCAGAACCCAGAGCCTGGTGGTGCAGGGGGGCCCGATGTGGAGAATGAGGACACGTCGATACTATCAAGCTCCATCTCAACGCAGCAACTCATCCAAGCTGCTGAAGATGCTGAAAAGATAATCGAAGATTCAGCTAAGAAACCAACAAAGCCAAAGAAGAACAATCAACAGGCAAACAAGACGACATGAACGCTCTGTATTCCAGACTGCAAGTATGGTCCCAAGTCCAGAACCTCCACTGTACAGTGTCACATGTGCCAATCACGGATCCACGCTGGATGCCTTGGTGAGAAGGACTCAGACATCGTTGGAGTATGGGCTTGTCCCAAATGCCGTCAGAGTGCTGATGTCCTGAACACGATTCTGAGCATTGTCCAAACTCAACAACAGAACATTAACGCATTGTATGATAAAGTTGACCGATTGTCTACCCAGATGACATCGATGGACAAACGTGAATCAAAGTTGCTTGACCGGCTTGCCACCAAAGAAGATCACTGTCATAACCTGGCAAGCGAATTATCTGGCCTTCGAAGGAATATTGCAGAACTCACACATGAGAGACCTCAGGCTGCATGGAAAGGCTTCAGACAACAAGAGAAGACCCAGACCCTATTGATCGGGAGCAGTATCATCAGAGATATTGATGAGAGCAAGCTCGTTGACACGAAAGTGATCTCGAAGCCCTGCGCCTTGTGAAAAAATATCACAACAACCATGATGCTGCTGCCATCGCCAGTGACTTCAAAGAGCTGTTCACTGTGGCTAGAACGATGACATCGACAATCACAGTGAGATGTGATCACACTGTTTATCACACTGTTGAAGACAAGAAGTGGGGCATAGGAGTTGCAACCTGCAACATTCGTCATCCTATCGAGCAAACTGCTATCAAGGGATTCAACATCACAGGCGTACTTCTTATGGAGGTCCGCGACATACTGCAACAGCAGGATTTCCCTTCAACTCGTCAGTATGTACCAGAAGTCACACCACAACCCAAGCACTCGACAAAAAAAGGAACGTCTGTACGGTTAATTGGCAGTAGTATCATCCAAGGTGTTGACGAAAACAGACTATCACACGTAGCAACAGGCGCAAAAAACACAGCCTACACCATCGCTGATGCAATGAAACTGAACTTTGCAGATATGTATGCAAACTTGTTCATCCTTCAGCTCACAACCAACGACCTGAAAGTGAACAGTCCAATGACAGTTCTTAGAGACATGAAAGAGCTGGTGTCAAAAATCTTGGCCAGCCAGCCAGACTGTAAGGTCGCAATCTCATTGGCTCCATATCAACGGAATAGAGCTATGAACGCACGGATTCAAGACGTAAATGCAGCTCTTGAACTACATTACCAGAACTCTCGAAATGTATTAGTGTACCCTAACCACAACATCCGACCGGAAGGTGACCATCACACTGAAGATGGTGTCCATCTCAATCGTAAAGGCAGCAGTCTGTTGGCTGCCAACATTCGTTGGATAATCCGTGAAAATCTCGACAATAGAAAACCAAATGCATGGAATAAAATCCCGAGCGGACCTTATCGTTATTAAGTTCTGCTATCGGACTAAACGAATTATTGTTAGTGATCCATTGGTACATGTACTTTGTATGTACACGCAATTGTTTGAACGTATAAAGTATCGTGAATATTACAATGAATAATGCATGCCACATCTACTGAATTTCATTCTTTGTAATATTGTGATGTACAAAAAAAACAAAACAAAAAAAAACACTAATATGTTCCATATGTACCGGGTATTTAGTGCTACGTACACGCAATTGTTGAATCTGTAATGTCATGTAAATATTTCACTGATAATGCATGCCACATCTGAATTCCATGCCTTACAATTATGATGTACATGTATATGATTACATGCAATTGTTGAAGTTATAGTGTCATGTATATTTCGCTGTATAATGCATGCCACATCTAAAGAATTCCATGCTGTTCAATATTATGATGTATAATCAAAGTCATCAATATTTTCCAAATGTGATAATGTTGTGACAACCACCAACGCATTCCATAATTGGTAATTTTGTTGGAACTGTTATGAGAATCACCAGTATATACTATATAAGATATCACCAATGTATTATATAAATAGTAACTTCAACAGTATGAAAATAAGTATGAATATAAAAATCACCAGTATATTTATATCATGATGTATCAGGGTGTTTGCTCACCAGTGCATTTTGTACAGATTCCTCTTGGGTGGAGAAACCTGCTGATTTACTTCAAATAATTCACGAAAACTATATCCCTGTGCTACAATTATGACCTTCCCATGTGAAATTTGTTCTTGTTATATCAAATTAGAATCGGTTTATAAAATTTGTTGTAGTCTCTGTGAGAGCATGTATCATCCATCATGTGCTGGCATGTCTAACAATCTATTCAAATGCATGCGATATCAAGACAAGCTTAATTGGCTATGTACCGGTTGTGCTAATTCATTCCCTTTCAATCACATTGTAGACGACACATTATATCTCGAAGCTTTGCCCGGGTGTGACACCAACACACACATTTTTTATAGTGATCAGTATCTGTTCAATCCGTTTGACGCTGATATGGATAAATGTTTACCCACTGATGAGTACAATCCCGATCTCAATTATTTTCGAGATCCAGGCAATTATTCCAAATATTACACATTTGAAGAATTTAACTCACTACCGGTTCATAATAACAGACTCTCCCTGCTGCACTGCAACATACGGAGTGCTAACAAAAATAGTAATAATCTAAGTCATAACTTAGCTGCATTAAATAGTAATTTTGATATTATTGCATTATCAGAAACTTGGTTGAATGAAAACAACACCGGCATTGTCGGTTTTCCAAACTACGATCACGTATATAAATATCGAGAACATAAAACTGGCGGGGGGGGGGGTTTCTATTCTAATTAAAACCGGACTTGACTATCAAGAGTTGACGGACATACCGTTGCTTGATTCTATAGAATGTGTTTTTATTGAACTCAGTATACCAAACCCTGTCATCGTTGGTTGCATATATAGACCGCCTGGCTCTGACATAAGAGAGTTTATAAATGACTTTGAAAAGCTTGCTTCATATTTTGCAAAATGTAACCGACCCATTTATTTATTAGGTGACTTTAATATTGATCTCCTAAAATATCAGTCTCACAGCCTGACTTCAGAATTTATTGATTGTATGTTTTCATCATCGTTTATACCACTCATCAATCGACCAACCAGGGTCACGGATATGACTGCAACTATAATTGATAACTGTTATTCGAATGATCTTCATGCAGATCTTGTTTCCGGTATTCTACCAATGGATGTCACTGATCATTTTCCATTTTTTATAATGCTGAAAAATTCCTTCTATTCCGAAATGAAACGCGACACTATAACATACAGAGTTGTCAACGACAGTACAATTGAACAATGTTTATATCATCTTCAAACAACAGGATGGGACGATATTTACAGTATAAATAATGTGAATGACGCTTATAATAAATTTATTAAACACTATACCAAAATCGTGGATGAAAATATTCCATTGAAATGCGTTAAGAAGAGAAAGGAAGTTCCATCTAAACCCTGGGTAAATGATGAATTATTATTTTTGATTAACGAGAAAAATAACTTGTATAAAAAGCTCAAAATGTCAGGTAATAAAGAACTTGAAAAGAAGTATAAAAGAAAGAAAAATAATTTAACTAATATGTTAAGATTGGCCGAGAAAAATTATTATAAAAAAACACTCGATCAGAACAAAAATAATCTCTCGCAACTTTGGAAAACACTGAATCATGTCATTTCTCGAAAAAAACAATGCAAGAGGAAAATTGTGTTTATGCATAACAATAATGAAGTTATAAATGACAAAGAAATAGCCAATCATTTCAACAAATATTTCTTGAATGTTGCTAAAAATGTGCAAGCCAGTTTGTCCAGTAGTTCACTTGACCCTATTGCAAATGTAAAATATGTGCCTACTTCTTTTTATATGCAACCAACCAATGAAGAGGAGATATCAAATATTATATCCAGTTTAAAAAACTCCGCTGCTGGTTATGACGGTACAAGTACAAAGTTTATTAAACAGATTAAGCAGGGTATCATTTCTCCATTAGCATATATAATTAACCTATCATTCAATCAAGGAATGGTACCTGATAATTTAAAGATTGCTAAAATTATTCCCATTCATAAAAATGGCGAAAAGTCTAAATTCTCTAACTATCGTCCTATATCTATTTTGCCTGTCTTCTCAAAAATTGTGGAGCGTTTAGTTTACAATCGCTTAATAGAATTCCTTCAGAAAAATGATGTTTTATCTGATAATCAATTTGGCTTCAGGAAAGAACGATCGACAGATATGGCTGTTCATAAATTTGTAGAAAAGTACTATGATTGCATTGAAAATAATGAAATTATGATAGGTTTATTTCTTGACCTTAGCAAAGCTTTCGATACTATTTCTCATCAAATACTTATTCGTAAATTACATGTGTATGGCATTCGTGGAATACCCTATAATTGGTTCCGCGATTACTTGAATAATCGCAAGCAGTATGTTTCATATAACGGCTCATCATCAGAACTCGGTGACATCAAATTTGGTGTGCCACAGGGTTCTATATTGGGACCGCTTTTGTTCTTAATATATATTAATGATTTGTGTAACACATCGAAAATTTTATCTTTTATATTATTTGCTGATGATACAAGCATACATATCACCGGTAATGATTTGGCTGACATGGCTGAATCACTAAATAATGAACTAGTAATTGTTAATGAATGGCTTCAGTGCAATAGACTTTGTCTGAACATAGAAAAAACCAACTATATTGTATTATCGCATCCTAGAAAAAAGTTAGACCGTGACGCATGTAACATAATAATGAATCACTGTTCTATTACTCGTATACAAAATATCAAATTTCTTGGTCTGAGGATAGACGAATGCATGTCTTGGCATCATCATATCAATTATGTGTGTAAACGGGTTTCTAAAACCATTGGCATATTATTAAGAGCACGTCATATGCTATATGGACATACTTTATCCATGTTGTATAATGCACTTGTTAAACCACACTTTATATATGGTATAACCTTATGGGGTAACACTCATAAAAAAAGTCTCCACAGGTTAACTATCCTACAGAAACGTTTGATTCGTATCATCAGCTTCTCCGAGTATAATGCACATACTGAACCTTTGTTTAATCGATATAAGATACTGTCAATATTTGATTTACACGCTTTATTCGTTGGAATATTTATTCACAAGAGTCTTTATCAACCAGTGCCAATATTTTTCAGATGTCTTTTCCACAGGAATATTAATCACAGAACTAATTACAATCTTAGATCCGTTTTCCAAAGAAAAAAGTTTGCTCAATTTTCCATAAAAACTGTTGGCCCCAGAATATGGAATTCACTCCCACAACAATGCAAGATGGCCAAATCATTATTTACATTCAAAAGGTTATTGAAAAAATATCTCAGTGAGCGCTGATTCAGACTTCACGCAAAATCTCGTAATAATATAATGCAACAATATTGGAAAACATGTCTACCTATTTAGAATTCCAATAGATATACATGTAATATGATTACGTGTTCTTACAGGGATTACATTGTACATTTGTGCCGTTTAAATATGTCTTTGTAGTAACAATTTAAGTGATGTCTTGTAAATATGTTGCAGCGACATACAAGTTTCACTGTAAACTTTTGTCATTATGCTGAAATAAATTGAAATTGAAACAGTAGCCAGCATCTGTCCCCGTGACACAAGCACTGAAACAAGAGAGAAGGTCAAAGGTGTCAACAATCGTTTACAGACTCTATGTGCCGATGAAAGTTTCCACTTTGTTGATAATGTCCCAATATTCCACCTACAGAATGGAAAGATAAATGACGGCTATTACCTCAAAGACGGTATACATATCAACCGCCAAGCATCAAACCAACTTGCACGCAGTCTTGATCTCCACCTTCTCTCTATGGACACGGATGTATGTCGAAATCCTGCTGCAAGACTTCAGACCCGTGTAACCTCTCACACGAATCGAGGCAGAAACACGAACTCCACATCCCAACTTGGCTCTGGAGCACGCTTGTTCAGAAGAGCTGGGGATACACTATCCAACTTCTACTCGTGTACCTTACGGGCACAGGGTCTCGAGTTTGTGTGCGCTGAACAACTCATACAGTACCGACGGGCTCGAATGGCCCACAACCAAGAAGCTGCCAATCACATCATGGAAGCCAAAGACGGCCCCAGTATCCTGGCTGTTACCAAGGAACACTTGAATCGCAACGACCCTCGCTGGCTGAGGAACCGAGACACCATCGTCCACGAAGCAGCGGCCTTTAAGTTCAAACACTGTGAGAAGTTCAGAGAGGAGCTGATGTCTCTGTCAGGCGTTCGCATCGTCGAAGACACGCCCCATCCCCACTGGGGACGTGGACCAGATGGAAACGGCTCTAACGTGATGGGCCGCATCCTCGAAGCCCTTCGTGATAACAATACTTCATTCCCACAACCATCGCAGAAGAGGGACGCGTGTACCCACTGTGGAGAACGCAACCATGGTCCTGAGAGATGCAGGCACGGCCGCCCCATACAGTGTGATAGCTGTGAGGAATACGGCCACAAGAGCAAGTACTGTTTAAACTGAGAATGATCCGAAGAAGCTTGGACAGTTCTCCTTGTCGTCATAATTCAGTTGCCATTGATATATCATGCGTATATTCTGATCTCTCAGTAACAGATACCAGTCATTGCTCTGATAATACATGTAATGCTAACACTAGCTGTCTGTCGAGTAATGAAATTATATCAACTCTTACTACGGACTTACAAAGACTAAAATCACTATATCCCCGAAATGTGGTATGTGCCCATCTGAACGTGAATGGATTACGCTCCAAAATAGATGAAATACGGTATCTCATGTCTAAGAACTATATTGATGTACTGTGCTTAAGCAAGTGTAAACTGGATGCTTCTGATCGTGATTCTATATTTGTTATTGAAGGCTACTCAATTGTTAGGAGAGATAAGCGGAAAAATAGTGGTGGTCTGTTGGTATACATATCCAATAGAATTCCACATAGTCAAGTTGCTTTTAACATTGGTTCAGAAAACATTGAAGCTTTATGTATTGAGCTAACATTTGACACCAATGATAAGTGGTTTCCATACATGCATATAAAAATCCACTGCTGCCCAATAATATATTTGAAGAATGTTTTGTTAATATACTTGACAATGTAATGAAACGTTATGACTATTTAATGTTATGCGGTGACCTCAATTTCATTGTGCTCAAACCATGTCTTCTGAACGATCTGATGGTTCAGTATGATTTGCATAATATGATAAAATCACCTACTTGTTTCAAAGCAGCTAACCCTACTTTTATTGATGTATTCCTGACAAACTGTAAGATTCGCTTCTTAAACAGCTTTTCATATGATACCGGTATTTCAGATTTGCATAATCTGATCATCGTTGTCATGCGAAAGCACATTCCAAAACCAATTTCCAAACTTGTACGATATAGGAATGTAAAACAAATCAATCACGATGATGTTAAAGTGGAGCTGGCTGCAACAGATTCTTTACCAAATGACGTTGACCCAAACGTGTCATTCGAAAGGTTTCATAATATGTTGATCACTTTATTTGACAAGCATGCTCCAGTCAAAACGATTAAGCGTAAGGAAAATGATTTTCCAATTATGACATCAGAGCTCAAACAAGCTATTTATATACGCAACATGTTCAGAAACAAATACTATAAATACCGCACAACTTATTATTATGTCCTGTACAAAGAAAAACGAAACAAAGTTAATTCTATCAAACGATCAGAAACTAGGGAATATTTTCTCAATCGTTGCCGAGGTGGCTCAACCAATGCCCACTTCTGGAAAACAGTTAAGCCATTTTTCTCCAAGTCTGTGATTGTTCATGACAGTATCATACTAAGAGAAAACGATAAGATTACTGCGAGCAATGAAGATATCTGCGAGATTTTCAATGAATACTTTGTATCTATATGTTCCGATGTTGACTCACATGATATTACATCAATGTCGATGATCGATATCGTCCATTTTTATGACAAACATGTCTCAGCAATACGGACCATGTGTCATTCTACCATGTTCAATTTTGTAAACACCTCGCCGTCCGAGGTCAAGAAATTATTGCTTGGTATGAAAACCGGCAAGGCATGTGGTTACGATTGCATGCCACCAATCTCTTTGAAATCCCTTGCGGATGAATTGCACGTGCCTCTTGCTATACTCATTGATAAATGTATCAATGCCCGTGTATTCCCCGACTGTTTGAAGAAGGAAAATATTAGCCCTGTTTATAAGAAGAAAGATCGCCTGAATAAAGAAAACTATCGTTCAAAAAATTTATTGCCCGCTATATCTAAAATCTTTGAACGCGTATTGAACTCACAGCTTGCTGATTTTTGTAATGCCATATTCCATCCTGTTTTGTCTGGATTCCGCAAAAATCACGGCTGTAAAGATGTCCTTACTTTACTGACACATGATTGGTCGATGGCATTAGACCAGACAAAGTATGTCGGCACCCTGGCCATTGATCTCAGCAAAGCCTTTGATTGCATGTCTCATGGACTAGTGCTCGCTAAGCTTCACGCTTATGGTGTTTCTCTTGACGCCTGTGAGTTACTACACTCATATCTCAATAATCATAATCAAATGCTCAGGATTGACGATGCCACAAGTCAATGGGCTACCGTCAAACATGGTGTGCCCCAAGGATCGATCCTTGGCCCTCTACTATTTAATGTTTTTATCAATGACTTGTTATTCAACGGTCTGGCTTGCAAAATATATGACTATGCCGATGACAACACTTTATCGATTGTCGCAAATGATATGTGTCTTATCAAGTCATCTCTTGAGCATGATGCTGCCAATGTTATTGAATGCTTTAGAATGAATTTTATGAAATCCAACCCTAATAAATTCCAGTTGATGTTTCTTGGTAAAAATATCCGCTCCTGTGATCATTCAATTACTGTATCAGACACTGTACTGAGTGGCGCTGACTGTATAAATATTCTCAGTGTAGATTTTGATCAAGCTATCAACTTCTCGTATCATATTGACAACATGTGTACTAAAGTAGCTAAACAATTGAATGCACTCTCCAGAATTAATAGTCACCTTGATAAAGTAAGTTAAATGTCATTTTACAATAGTTATATTGTGTCAAATTTCAACTACTGTGCTACTGTTTGGATGTTTTCCAGTCGAACCTATCTGAATAAGCTAGACAAATTGAACAAATGAGCTCTCCGAATTGTTTACAAAGATGATGTGTCTTCATATGATGAGCTGTTGGGTTACGATAACACTCTTGATGTCTATAAAAGATGTATACTATCATTGTCTCTCGAAATATTCAAAATAAGAAATAGCACTGCTCCAAGTTATCTCCAACTGTTGAGCGTTAATGCACCTATGTACCATCTCAGAGATCAGAGCACTTATGTTCTACCTAATTTTGAAACTAAAACATATGGTTACCATTCTTTCCATTATATAGCAAGTAAACTGTGGAACTTCTTATACTATAGTATCAAGAACACTTCATCGCTTCCACAATTCAAAAGGAGAATTAAACAATGGATAAAGTCGGTTGATGTCAATGTACTCAAGTCTGAATTCTTCTGATATACCGATCTATTTCTTTAGATCTCAATGTCCGCCTCCACTATGATTACTCAGAATGATGATTATATTATGACTGTTGACCTCACTATTATCATGTTTACATGAGGTGATGTGTTTGGTGCCTCTAAATATCGAGTGTCAATGTCTTGTTGTATATACATGCATGTTTTCTCTAACGCACTCACTATGCAATACTCATCATCGCACAGAAGCTATTCTAGCTTGTATATTACACTGTTCTTTCTGTAACTGTATAGTATACGATTATATGCGATGTAAAATAAACAATATTCATTCATTCATTCAAATGAATGTTTGCTCGACCATTCTTTCTCCTAGAGGATGTTTGATGTGGGCTCAATTGACTCCAATATAACTTATGCTATCGAATCACTATTCATGTGGGTCAAAATTTAAATACCAAGATATGTGTGACGTAAAACTCGATACTTTCAGAGGCAGTGCTTAAAATTAGGAGTTCAAAACTCTTTCCCCGAATTTGCTTTTGACAGCAGTATCATCATTGAAGCTAAAATTGCGCAACGAAACTGCTGGGACTTTGGTGACATATAATTTGTTTATAGATTAGAATAATATTTACATGTAGGATAGATCACCTGTGAATTAAACACTTGATTAATCATACAAAAGACGAATTTACTTCATGCAATCAATAACATTGTGACCATGATGTACATGTAACATTCACAGTCCGACCATGACTACTACGACTACTATATTGTCGTATATTGGGTTTGGTGACTTTATAGTGACTTTGAAACACGTCCGAATGTGGATACATTTAATGCTTTCCTGTTGTGTTCATTACCAATAATGTGCAATCGATAACTGAATACTGGTCTAAATATGACTATTAAAAAAAGAAAATTGGTGCATCAAGTTCTTTGAACATGTATGTTAATTTGGAATAATGTGAACGGATTCAGAGGAACAGACGGTCCACAGATGATGTGTTACCTGTCATGTTGCAGGAGCTGAAAATAGTTGCATTCATGGCCAGATGAATTTTTTATATGGCGTTATGATTACTTCCAGCAAAGTAGTATAATGTTCCTTTGAAATGTTTCGTTATGACAGATATAACGATTTGTGGCATAACAAAAGTGGACGACTTGTGACGCTCATATTGACAGCAGGTTTCTCTCTTGTACACAATTATAATTTGCGGCCAGACTTCTTTCGCTGTGCAGGATGAAATGAATTTCGATTCTTCAGCAGGTCGCTCTTTTCCAAATGGCACCATCTGAAAATATCATTTTATAGAACAGACCCTGAACAGCCGTGAAGTATTAAGAACACACGAATTAATCTTCGAGCTTCAACTTGTATATAAAAACACAAATCGTAGAAGACACAAATCGATCGGTTACATATAATTTTGGACTAAACGTGGTTAATACCACAATATGTTTTTTTCGGGAGATATCAACAATCTGTGACATGACAATTTATGAGAATGTATTGTGAGCAACAAATGTAAATTAAAAACGTATATTATGAAGTCTATATTCTACAGGTACATTACATATTTCATCCAGTTTGCACGCTTTGATGACTACAAAATATTGCTGTTTTGTGTGTGAGTGAATTGTCAATCTGCACTCTCCATATGTCACACACATAAACTTTTTAAAACGGTGGACATTTGTGTAACGTTTTGTAATATTCCGATTGTATTGATTAGTTTATCGGGTAAATCATGGTGCTTTGTATCAAGCTACATGCTAAACATGCTAAATACTCGTAAGCTACATTTGAATATAACAATAACATGGCTTTCTTGGGCATTGTGCTGATTTAAAGTCCGGCCCTTGTGGTTTGAAGCCTTGCTTTGGTTTGAAAGCCGAGCAAAATCAGCGCATTTGCCGAATCAAAAATCATATTATTACAGACTGCCATTAAGTTTCAAACAACTGTGAGATACAGTCCTTATACTCAAGCCAAATTGACATCATCAGACACAGAGAAAAAAACTTCAATCCACATAATACCGTTTAGTTCACGTTCGTAGTTATCATATTTATATGTATCTTTCAAGATCAGAGATGGAAATAAAATTATGTACTATAACTATTTGAAATGAGATACTACAAGCTGCAGACAGTGCAGACAAAATATAATGCTATCCACAGAAACCGTGTAGCGTATAATTTACTACAGCATGTACAACAGTAACAATCAATCGAGTTTGCAGATATCATGATTTGTGGCATAACAAAAATGGACGACTTTTGACGCTCATATTGACAGCACGTTTCTCTCTTATACACAATTATAATTTGCAGCCAGACTTCTTTCGCTGTGCAGAAAAAAAATGAATTTCGTTTCTTCAGCATGATGCTCTTTCTCAAATGGCACCATCTGATAATATCATTTCATAGAACAGACCCTGAACAGCCATGAAGTATTAAAAATCTTGAATATAAAAACACAACTCGTAGAAGACACAAATCGATCGGTTACGTATAATTTTGAACTAAACGTGGTTAATACATCAAGTTTTCACGCTTTTTGATTTTCTGGTTACATACACGTTCATCTGATAAAGCATACTGCATTGTATGAGCTTGCAGGGTGATTTAATATGTAATTCGTACATTTGAATCGATAATATAGCTGGGACATCAAAACGTCCTATTTTACATTAAATGTTTGAAATTTAAATGTTCAATACTGTGCCACAGCTGCATGTTACAGTGTCTGGCACATCTGTATTTTACAGTTGATCTAACAAACACATTGAATATAAAAACACAAAAGGCACGAGAGACGAGTTAGTTGCACACTGGAACCAAGATACAACCAGAAAAGACAATAGAGTGAGTACCGAGATGAGCGTTTGTAGCGCAAAAATAATTTTCATTTTCAGTAGCATATGATTGTGATGAAGACTATATTAAATGCTATTGCAATGATGTTCGTCTAGATTGTTCTACAAAAATTCATATATGTTGCCTTTTTGGCGAGCGGAGCAGACTTTTTCTGAGCCCAACTATTACACCTTAGGAGGCCTAACATTTTCATTTGGGCACACAAACGCTGTCTGACGCTGTTGTATTAGACAGGTGCGTGTATGTGATTAACTTCAGGCTGTTAACGTACTGACAGTACACAATGATTCTACCCTTTTCCATACAGACAACTCCATGATGGTTAGACAGACCGTACTAGTTGCATTCTTCTCCGCAGCAGTTCTGATGACGCTGCTTATTCCACCCGCTTCAGGTGAGAACAATGACTTTCTGTTACTGTATATCGACATTTTATATCAAGTAAATACATCAAATTTCATTTCAGTTCATAAGAACAATTTCAGTTTTAATGTTACCAAATCTTAGGCCTGATACCTGGCGTTGCGACCGTCGTTCTTTGTAGGACCATTGGTCATATGTTGTTGAATCGGAACACAGAAAACTCGAAAAATCGTGACCCTCAATTTCTCGACGTGGGGGGCGAGAGTAACAATTTATTAATATAATTTTTGCATTTTGTCTTCAAAATGACTGCTAATTTCTGACAAAGCACGCCTAATTTCGGACTATATTTTATCGAACCATCTTCTCTCCGAATTTCGCTTGATGGGATCTCCTGAATCTTGGTATGATACTAACGGGACAGTTCCCACAAGATGCAAAGTTCTTTTTTTGTCCGTAGATTAATCTATGATGCCTCTTTCGGTGACCTTGAACTTGTCCCAAGATGATTTTCAGTGCTCACATTCGATGTAATGTTCAACAAGAACTATGTAAATTGGTCATTGTGAACATCACTATGCGTGAGGTTATTTTTGCAATATGGCTGAGAAACTTACAATATTGATTTAGTACTACATACATTAACATTAATACCACAGCTAAGTGTCGTTAGTCATTGATACTACAGCTAAGTGTCTGTACTGACTGACAAAAATGTCTATGCTTTTTTCAGGTCTTTGGCCTAAAAATGTATGTTTGCCGCTGTACATTCCCACGATAATATTTCTAGGCATTGAGTTACATTTGGATAGATCATGTCATATTCCCTGTGTGACATTTTCAGAATGGTAATCAACTCAATCGCATGCTCAAACGTCGCAGCAAGACATCCCCATTTTCCGTGTTTTTCAGGCGATCGCTGTACATTGCCGAAAGCTGTGGGACCGTGTCGTGCATCTTTGCCGCGATGGTTTTATGACTCGGGAGCCGGACAATGTAAGGACTTCATATATGGAGGATGCCAAGGAAATGCGAACAACTTCATCAGTAAAAATTCTTGCAAAAACGCTTGTGCATAATAATAGGCAGGACTCGTAACAATAAGTAGTGTCCTAACCATGTTGATTTCTTCATAATAAATTGTCAACCAACCTAGTTGTATCAGTTCTTTCTGGATGTTGGTTGTACCTGGATTTTATTGACAGATGTATCAGGTAACTCGGTTGACTGAAGACAACTTATTATAATAAAACATACGGAAGAATGCGGTACAATGGCAACACAATGGCAACAAGGAGAGCACCTCCTGCCCAAAAAAATATAGTTCACACATCATCTAAGGCAGTTGAGTTTGGATATAAATGTTTGCTCGACCATTCTTTCTCCTAAAGGAGTGTTTGATGTGAGCTTAATTGACTCCGATATAACTTATGCTATCAAATCACTATTCGTGTCGGTCCAAATTTAAATATCAAGATATGTGTGACGTAAAGCTCGATACTTTCAGAGGTAGTGTTTGAAATTAGGAGTTCAGAATTCTTTCCTCGAATTTGGTTTTGACAGAAGTATCATCACTGAAGCTAAAACTTGCGCAACGAAACTGCTGGGACTTTGGTGATAAATAATTTGTTCATAGATTAGAATGATATTTGCATGTTGGATAGATCGAATGTGAATTAGACACTTGATTAGTCACGCAAAAGATTAATTTACTTTATGCAATCAATGACATTGTGACCATGATGTACATGTAACATTCACAGTCCGAACCCTGATTATTACTATTACTACTACATTACCATAGTCAGGGCTCGGACAGTGGTCTTGAAACACATCCGAATATGGATATATTTAATGCTTTCTTGTTATGTTACCAATATTGTGCAATCGTTATGAAATAAAAGGTTTTTAAAAATCAAATTGAATACTGCTCTAATTATGACTGCGCCTATTAAAATAAATGAATAAAAACGTCGGTGCATCAAGTTGTTTGAATATGTATGTTGATTTGGAAAAATGTGGACGGATTCAGAGGAACAAACGGCCTACAGATGATGTGTTGCCTGTCATGTTGAAGGAGCTGAAAATGGTTGCATTGATGGTCAGCTGAATTTGTCGCATGGCGTTATGATTACTGCCAGCAAAGTAATATGTTTCGTTGAAATGTTTCGTTATGACACGTATTATTTGGACCTGAAACTGTTCCACACCTACATCCGGAACGAGACCGGTAATAGTAAAAGCTCGTCAATGCCAATAATCCGGCTAAAATCAAGTCCCTTGCTTCACATAAAATGATGTGTATTGAGCCCTAGATTCTATGTAGACATGACTTGTAGGCTTTATCATATTATTGGAACACAACTGAGTTAGATGACTATTTAGTAAAAGAAGTTGGCTGCTGTGCATGCATGCTATATTGTATTACTACGCGACCGGATGTTTACATTTTGGACGGGACATGTGTTCAATGGACGCTTGAAAAACTTCGCCTATGCAGGACTGCACGAATCCGACATTATTTAGCAGTGACATGTTATAGATGATTTAGATAAATGTTGGAGAACCCCCTTATGGCCGATTCGTTTGGTAGGTGAGACACTGTTATGTATGGAGTATGAAATTGTGGTTTCATATCATCTACAAACATGTATGTCAGGCATATAATGCGGTTCTAATTGTGCCGGAATCAGTCAGATATTGAACAAAGAGTGGTCATATCAATAGGCCTACTGGAAAAATAAAACCAAGACCGCTAGCATCCTTCGTTTTCAGAATGGATTTAAGCAATGAGCGTCTAATTCACCGTTTTTTCAGCCAATGGAATGCCCGAGGTGTTATTTACATTGTCCAATATAGAACACTAAGTTTAACATGATCGATCTAGGTGCCTGTCTCCAAATATATCACATGATCCGCGAATTCTTCAACCTTGAAATATCATACACGTCTCAACACAATTGGGTCTGTTATAGCACATTTTGTACTGAAAGAGGAGTTATGGAACGAATGAGTCACTACACACATGATCAGCACCTGCAGTTCTGAAGCACGTCAGAGGACACCAGCTCAGAGTCAAGACTGGCATGTGAAATTTTCACCAGAAACACCAATATCGAGAACACTTATATCAATGGCAGGAAACACCGAAACGCGGTAGGAAAAATACAATTTCTGCAATATAAGGCATATATTAGTAACCGAGGGGATAATATAATGTCCGAGATATTACTGCCCATCTATGTACTTCACAAATGTTAGTAACGGTTGATATTCCCCATAAACATGATGAATAAGGTTTCTTCCGTCAATACTTACCCCAATTTTGATGCGGTAATCACGTTCATCGTCATTTTTAAAAACTTCTGGACATTGTATTTCAATAATAAGCACACGGGAGTCAAGATAATCTTCTCAGATTTATATCCTGTGCATATCCACGGATAAGTTGCTGGCTGTACAGGACGGAATGATTCAACAGCTCTCTCGTCCAGCACACTGCTTTTTAATTTCAATGTATTCAGTTACCACAACTCGGTAGGTATTACACAATATATGTACAAATGCCTATTAAACTTCAACACTCAAAAGTAGGATACTTCACTACCGACTTTTTTCATTCAATGGAATATAACCTTGGTTTGAGCTCCGGGTTGATAGAATGTCTTCCTAAATTTGATATATGTAGCTTGAAGCGTGCTTACACTACAACTAAATAATTTATGATTCATATTTTTTTTTAATTGCACGCTAAATCTGTTGCCGATGATACAATGAACTCGTAGCCTTACAGCTTGTGATTGGTTACTCATGTACTCAGTATACCATTTACTTTTCCTTATTTTATTATATCTAGATAGGCTGTTGGGTAGAAACAATTACATTTCACACACTGTTTGTCCCTGCTGCCGCCAGCGTGTCTTTGGATACACAGTTTGGTCGGGCTTTGTTTCTGTTTCAAAATGTTGTATTTTTTGTTTGCTATTGTCGTCATCAAAATCTGGTTGTATTGGTGTTGATAGGTTGATACTTACATTTATAAGTAAGGTCTATCAAAACATTCGACTCTCCCAATCGACATTCCCAATTATTATATCAGCTGCAAAAACTCATCCAATATTTCCAGAAAAGGACAACGTCGATATCAATATATTGTGGGAAAACATTACAGTTATTTTCAGAAAGACGACTCGAATGTTCCAAATCCGTGGTCCACTGAGTACGATAAGACAGTTATAGTTAAGATAGTTAATATTCTTGACTTTCTTTTTTATAATATTTTTTGTAGAATTAGGTTTCCGAATTTGTTAAAATTTATTTGTGGTAATAGCTGTATTTCATAAATCATACGAACGGGGAATCGAAGATATTACAAACTCCTATGTTTCCGACTATTTAGATCTAAAGTTGAGAATTGATAATAATCTACATGTAACCTGTCAACTAAATTATAAGACACACCATGGCTTTGTTTTCCTGTAGTCAATATCCCCTTCATAACTAGCAATATCCCGGTGTTGTCAGCATATGGTGTTTGCATCTACTACATGTATTTAAAGTACTACGACCAGACTACATGTATTTTTTTTTGCTTTTTTGTTTCTGCATTTCAGAAATTATGTTGTTGTCATCACGATCTGATGTTGTCATCATGATGTCATCACGTTGTCATCACGATTGTTGTCATACCCTCATGACCATATTCAAGAATTCCTTCATAACTGGGTTAATGCATAACAGACTCAGTTTTGATAGCTCGGAATATTTCAAACGAGGTATTGATAGGGTCTGTAAGTCTCGTGCCGTCACGATGTGATTCTGGGGACCAACAAACATACACCTTTTGTTCAATATGAGTATAGCTGTAGTTAGAACTCAAACTATTCAGGTAACACAAAAGGTGTATGTTTGTTTGTCCCCAGAATCACACCGTGACGGCACGAGACTTACAGACCATATTCCGCGTTTATGCAAATTATTTTCGTTCACGTATCGATGCGTTGACATCATCAGTCTCATCATTCTGCGTCCCAAAAAATGGGTCAGCGCTTGGTCCTAAGTTGATGTCCATTATATGTCGAACTGGTGTTAATTGTTGCAATAATCTGCATGTCGTTTAGTCGGACTCGTCCTGAGCGGTTCATTATTTTTCATTGGATTCTTTGGGTGCGAAAGCATAAAAAGAGCACATCATAACTCTTGATATGTCATGGAAGCTTAAATGCTTTGATTTACAATATATGTCATTTTGAAACTCAAGATGGCGGCCCGTATTACGTTGGTAGGTCTGTATGAGAAGAGAGACAAGTAACCTACAGTCGAGATAATTTTTTTTGTGGCCAGCGGAAATATGTTGCGATGGGAAAGTTTGTGTGATTAATAACCCTAATTTGATAGAATAAATTTTTCATTATTCTACATATAATAAACAAAGAAGAACATATCTATAAATCTAACGAATTTAGACCTTCAATGGTTTTAATGTTGCCCAATGTCTTGGATCAACTTGATAGTTCATACGTCTATTTTTGTGTGTGAAAACCATATTTTTCATCACATTTCATCATTTTTATGTCTGAAATAAAAGTTTGCAATTAAGGCTTTTGTAATTGTCCTGCCAACATCAGAAATTTAACTCAATATTTTTGTTGCTCTACTGTATGCGTATGTATTACGGTAAACCAACATCGTCGGTTTTTTCCATGTAATTTAAGCTAATAATTCCCGGAAATTTGGCAATGCTTTGCCTAACACATCGTGGTTTTTTGCAGCCTACTTTTACACTATTCACTCCACCTTTAATATCAAAAAGACACACACTCTCACTCCCAATAATTCAGGAGCGTCAATGTTCCTCCGAATACTTCAGGTACGCTTGACCTTCGTGGAGTCGGGTCCAAAAATATCGCAAAGCTCTCACAGTATTTGCGTTTATTCACAAGTTTAAAATGTAAAACCTCATTGAAATAATCAGAAATATTATTTCTGAAAGTCTTTTTGTTAAGATTACTGTATTTAAAGTTGGAATCAATTTTAAAATCAGCCAAATTTAGCATTTTTGTTTGTCACGCAAATTTGAAAGTATAGTCGGAAATATATAGGAAATATGCACAGTTCGACAAATGCTCAGAAAATTGCCGTTGATCGTGCATGTAAACACTGAATAGAGAATGATCTGCCAGCCTACATTGCAGGTCGCCACAGTATCTAGACAAATGCCAATGACGTCATGAAACTGTGTGTAGAACTCGCTTTGAGGAAAAAATTGATGCGAAATAGACTGGCCCGAACATGAATCTTGATTTGGCAACTCAATTTAGGCACGTAATACACATTTTCAGACCCAAATTTGTATGATTTCCCATTCTATAGACAATATAGAGCTACCACAGAATGAATAAGTTTTGTCAATTCTAAAAGTGATTATAACTTTGAAACAAATGATAGCAGGACCGGGGCCGCCCACGCCTCCCCTCCGTGGGTCTGCTGTTTCCACCCAAACTTTGAAGATGGCCATGGAAAACAGCCCAAGGATGATAGTTTTCACATTTTTTTCCACAATCGACATTCATAGACCAAAGTTAATGAACGAATTTGGAAGAACACCCAATGTGTTCACAAATGGGTTTCTGGTATTACAAAATTATGATATTAAATGTATTTGATTTTGAGAGGATATTATCTCTTGTGATTTGCAATTCTCATCAACCAGTTTGACGATAAATATCTATTGTTTTCTTCGATATATAATTGAATAAGTCATTATAATGCAATGGAGAAAACCAGGTTGTTATTGGCATTTATCGACATGTTCTATCTACTAGAATGGAACAATAGATATGATGCGAATAGAAAATATTAAATGACTGAAAACAAAGCACAACGTAAAAATGATATGTAAACCACACTTTTGTACAATTGTTAAAGTACGGTATTTCCACTATGTATATGATAAATCAGTACATCTCCCAAACAACCTTAAAAGTGCATTTTGATGTATGAGCATGACAAGTACATTGACGCCGAGTTAGAGGCGCTTGAATTAATTGTCTCACTTCACCAAACACAATAAAAAGATATGGGATAGGGATAGTAGCGTAACATTCTTACTCTTATTCCCATACAAACTTGTCAACAGCACGACGTTGGTTCGTTTTCAAAATTGCACTCACATTTTGACCATTTCTAGCCCTTGCTGGTAGGTTGAGTGATTTACTCTAATGGAATCAAAAGTTAGATTGACCATGCAGGGTGTGCGTAGCATTATTGGTAATTTATCTTCTCACCAGCATCATTGCAATATGATGATAATTTATTTTTCTGTGTGTATCATCTTTTATTGTCTAGAAATGAAAACCAAAGTCTATGTTCAGTTGTTATCTGAACACACCTTCCTTTTGAAATCTCGGTATCTCATCCGGTATCTCATAAATTGGTTACACTGCACAGTGTATATACATGATTAGGTTTGAATGTATGCATCAATTCATTATTAATGGCGAAAGATTATGGACGAGAAAAGGTAGCCTAAACGTTAAGTGTTGCAGTAGAAACGAAGCCCGGCCAAACATTTGTATCCAAAATCGAATTTGCTCCATCAAGGGCAGACAATGTATAAAAGTACTTGTTCCCACCTGCTGTAATCCATAGATGTTTATGGTGTGTGCTCGACATCATAGCATCAACACAACCATGTTCGAGATTTCGGAACGTGTTGAAATATATGTCCCACTACGGTTAATGTCGCGTTGCATTTGTGAAGGTCTTTCGACACGGGCATACCCTGTGTGGATGGAGTGACGTGTGTTTTGTTTTTGGTGCATATAAATCAACACTTCATTGTTTCCATACATGTTAACCTGCAAAAAAACTAATACGCAAGGTGACCAAATAATGGACCGCATCATAAATGAAAGACGATTGAATAGTCATGTTCAATATTTGCTCAAACGCTTCAAAACTTCAGTTTTCCCCCCTGGTTCGGGAAAAAATGAAGATTTTCACACAAGCTGCTGATGAATATTAATGCTAGTAGGACGTGGTCAGCTGAATCAGCTGCCGACATAGTAATCACAGTTGTAAATAATTTAACAGGTGCTTTGTACGGAATATTGAGGCATATTTCACGTTTGCCCGAAATGGTATCGTCGTTGTCCAGTGACGCGTGCGTCTTGCACCCATACGGGTAGTTGTATGCAAATGAGTTAATACAACAATTTCTTAGAGCTGTATTTTAGGATAGTCGTGATAGTTTCAGAATTGATTAAATCTCTTTTTATTTATTCTGCAGTAGTTTTATTGTGTGTATATAATGACAATCCGCGTAGAAATTGGTTTGAATTATGCTGTTTTTTTCAAAAAAATTATTTGCCAAATAATAACGTCATCGGTATTTGTTTTTATTCCGTGGCACCGGCAATGTTGACAAATCAATCATTCTCTATCCAGTGTTTTTTTCATATACATGTACATTTAATTGTGATTTTCTGAGTAACTGTCATCGAATTGTGTATATTTCCATCATATGCCTGACATTCTCGAGATTGCTTCCAAATTTACGTGACAAAAAAGAATGCTAAAATCGCTTGATTTTTTAATTGGTTCCATCTTGTTAGCAAATGTGAACAATTAGATATATAAATATTATCGTTGAATTCATCAAAACTATCACGGTCCTAAAATGCAGCTCTCAACAGTGACCATGTATGCCTGGGTGCAATGCCATGTTCAGCAACTACGTTGATAACAGTAATCCCAACACAGACATAAGGCCTATAAAAATAATTTTCTGTTTCTCGTTCTCCTATTTTTTCAAAATTGAGTAGGGAGGAACTTATTTTTCATATTTTTATTTTTTATTCTTCATTTTTTATTTTGCAAAAAATACCTTCCTCAGCTCATGAGAAAATTGGGTAGGGAGGCACGTTTTATTTTCATTTTTGGCGGGACGACATTTCATACGTATGGAATAAAAACACTTGCACAATGAATCAAGCTT
Source organism: Terebella lapidaria (assembly GCA_949152475.1). Taxonomy (NCBI): domain Eukaryota; kingdom Metazoa; phylum Annelida; class Polychaeta; order Terebellida; family Terebellidae; genus Terebella; species Terebella lapidaria. Next base: position 29,936,121 of record OX424563.1, on the reverse strand, counting down.
TTAGCATTTAAAATCATGTGTTTACACATGATTTCAATTCTAAAGGCCTGATTTATTCAGGCTTGAGTGTGCTTGAATGAATCAAGGCGTTAGAACGAAATCATTGAAGTCATGTGTAGCATATGATATTAATGATTTCATTTCTGAACGCTTGATTTATTTTTGGGCGTGAAAACCCTTGGCACCACTGGTGTGCCGTCATCCTAGCAGTCACCACAGACAGTATGATTCTCTGTACTAGTGGAATTATTATCAAAAACGGTCAGTTGATAATATATTGCTTCAATGAAGAGTAATTGTGGAAAACCGTTCTGTCAGTTCATACATCTATTGAAGTATGCATGACGAAATACAGTAAGTTAAATTAATTGTCTCATTTGGTGGCGAGTGAAAACAAGGAGGCAAATTTAATATATGCCTAAGTTGCATGCTGTGATTTCATCCTCAAAATAGGGGCGGGATTACTTTTTATTTTTTATTTGAGAATCGCAAATAAACGAATTCGAAGGCTGCTTTTGAACACAGGCGGGCGGGGACGAGAAACGGAAAATTAATTTTATTAGGCCTAAACGTATCAGTGACATCAACAACGACAGCAGGCGGCCACGACCGAATAGAGAGCTGTGTCTTTAGGGGTCGGCATCAGAAACCCACAAAAGGAATATATTTATGAGCTGAGACTGCTCATTCAGTTCCCCAGTGCCTTGCTTTGTGTGGATGACTGCCCATTTTCCATATCTGGCGATTACTTGAAGCAGTCTGCGGCGAGAACTTGGCCTTCAAATGAGAGACTTTGTATGTATCTCTGGAAAATTTCATACGTAAATCGGGAACTAGAGTAACACTTTCAAATGCAGAAATGGTTTTAGCTTTATTGTCGTTTAAACAACATATGATCATTAAACTGTAAAGCATTGTCATTATACATTATATAGTGATGTGTTTCAGCAACGTTCAGTACTTCCTCTTTGGAAAGCACAGGTATCGATGATAATTTATGAAAAGAAATATTCAAATATGTGCTGAAACGTTTTTACTCTTATAGCACGTTAAGTTCGTTTTCAAAATTGCACTCACATTTTGACCACACCATAATGATACAGCACTAAAAACACTGGCCCATACTTCGTGCTTGTTCATTGATGTTGCCTCGGTGGTTTTCTAGCTAAGCCCACGGGACCAGCACCGGTTGATCCATGCATCCGTTTGAGGTAGAAGACCACACTCTGCCCTGAGTGGGGGTATATTGGTACAGACGGGCGATATTGAGCTATCTACATTAGATCATGCGTGAAATCTGTTGTGACACCTGCTCTATCGGGGGTTATCCCAGTGTTCAGGGGCCGCCTCACTTTGTCGTGTCCAGACGTAATAGTATTACACGGTATGGTGCATCGAGAATAAAGTATACCATCTATAAATTATTATTATGCGGACACTCGTAAGAGCAATAGTAGTGATGGTATCATCGATAACATAGGATATTGTTTCTTGTGAATGGTCTAGTACTTACTGGCTCAGTAACTTAGGTTTATGAAGCAAACGGTGAAGTTAAGCATATTTATTGAAGGCTTTTATTCGTCTCGAAAACGATAACGAAATAAACAAACAATTTGTCGCCTATCAATAATTAATCCACAGCTAAAACTGTCTGAAGAATGTTGTTCCATATGTATTATATTGTATGTTTAACATATTTTTATTACTTATTTATATTGGTGTTAATGCGATCGTGCAAAATCGCGGATCTTATTCTCTGAAATCGATTCTTTCTACGAATTTACTCTTGATATATGAAAATACTATTATCTGATTGTTTGTACGAATCGTGGTAAAAGCCAGTGTTTCCTAATATAAGCATAATTGACTTTAATACGAGTCTATATGTACTGCTTTATTTTCCTGAATTCCCAAGTCTCTATCAACGACATGTAGACCTGTTCACGGGGAAGAAAATATGCATCATACCATCCTTGAATTGCAATGTCGTGCAAAACCCAGAATAAGATAGTCGCGGGAGTCCGGCTCACTAGGAAAATATTACGCAGATAGTTCTAGATAGTGTGTATATAGGTGACATCTCCCCACTACCCCGCTACAACATTTTACTGGATCCTTGTTGACGACTTAATGGCCCTGCTGTCAACCCACCCCACCCGCGGCACTTCACCCCCAATCTATCACAATTGTCCCACGAGGACCCGTCTATTTGTTGCGTGGATTCTCTCCCCCGCTATTACGCCGGACCGCTCCTCCCCCCCCCCCCCCTCCGCTCCAATTCCGATGATATCGGTCGTTCTCCGCCAGACTTTGAGACCGTAGAAAGGTCCGACACGCCGGCGGCACCCCAGGAACCCAATACCCGCCCTGTCTGCGAGGATTCTTCCCTCACGCAATTCACATATGATAATATGTATCTAGATAGATCGTCCAGATGAATGGATTATGCAAGCGATAGGCCGCCGAGTATAGGGATCGCCGGCTCGCTCCTTCGCCCCAGGCTCAAGAGGAACTCGGGAGCCTTGCTCTAGTGGACCCCCGGCGTCCGAAAGGCGAGGTCACGGTTTACCCACTTGGTCCGACCCCCACCCAACGTGACAACCGACCGAGAATCAAACCCCCAAAACATGCACGTGCGTACGTGGTAGTCACGGCACCGCATCATCCACTCCTAATCCTCACCCAGCGGCCAGCCACCAGGGCCCACCGAACCTGCCCAGCCACCCTGACTCGCATGGTCAAGTCTACAGGTCACGACAGGACCCAGAAAGCCATTGTTTTGTGTGTGATAAGCCGTTGCCTGGCCGACAGTCTCAGGTCCCGGTCGAGACTAGGCCACACCGTACGAGGCTTCCAGAGACAGATTGCCATCGGTCAACGGACAGCCAAGTTCATTGGGCATATCCAGCGCTTCCTTCCTCTCGGACAACCCAGAGTCTTCGCTGTCATTGTAGTCGCTCGGTTCGCCGCGAGGACACGGAGGAGATATATCACTGAAAGAGAGACATTACTCGCTCCTTGACGGGGTTTTCTGGTGGAGGCAATTGCCCCTCTTGCTCGGCTGGGAAGGGGAGACAGTAGGATACAAAACGCCGAATAAGAAAATAGTCGGGACACCGAGTCGGGACACCATAATACACAATGGTAGGTCTCAAGTGCGTGCTGGATCTCTCTCTCTCTCTCTCTCTCTCTCTCTCTCTCTCTCTCTCTCTAAACAACATAATTAATCAAATTTTGACAATGTGTTGCATTCACATGTACATTGACTGTTCTAACTTCATCAGAATATCAATCAAGACATTGTCATCTGGAACGATATGTGCTTTCTAAACAAGCTGGTGTTCAGTGCATTTTTGTGTCTCACTTCCAACGCGGAGCAAAATCTGAAATAGCTAACTTTTGTTGGACACAATCGCACATAGCCTACGTGATGAATGTAGATCATAAACCCTCACCATCGTATGCTATGAATCAAAACCGAATGGGCAAAGAAAGACCATGTTGACACGAAACAGCACGCATAGCGCCCTACACATCACATCTAGCCCATGCAGACAGATGACAGAACATAACGTGTGTTTAGCTGGTGTTCCCTACGTTGCCATTGCTGTCGACGTATGGGTTATATGGATCCCACGGGGTAATAGTTACTTGTTGATTCCATGCTGCCGACACTCCAGGCATTATCGTGCCAGGGAATCGATAGACGCCGTAGACCCGTGTAACAGTCTAAAGACCGGACAATTGCCCGGTCTGTCAAAGCCGGAAGTGGGACTTGTGGGTAAATGCGGCTTACCGTAATGTCCCGTAACACGCGTCTATGGAGGAGATTGGGAGCTCTCAGCGTTCATATAGACACGAGTAGTAGGGGAATCTACAATATAATCATGAATGAGGTCGGATGGTAGTAGTACGTTTCATTTACATGTAGTTTTACCATCACGGGGTGTTGTCGGTTTTATTCGAGTGACGCTGTTCGTGTGTGTGATCTGGCCTGCATGAGGTACCCTACTCACTTCACTGGCACCGATGTCACCTTAATTGCAAATGTATAAAGTATTCAGCTCGCACGTGTGTAAACAAACTATACACAAGCAGAACATGTTGAAACACCAGGGAGGAATCCAAGATATGCAGACCAAGTTCTATTGTGGCCCTTCATTGACTAGCTATCCATTGACACAGCTGTATTTCTACACAAATCAACAGACACGTACGGACGACTAGGCCTATATAGATCTGCACACTTAACGAAAATATAGGAACAAAAATCATGAAATCAATAGTGATTTCTTTGAGTCTGTATTTTATTACCACTAGTCTGATTGCGGGGGTATGTAATGGGGGTTTACGACACAAAGTACAAGTATAATTGTGAAAGTTAGTTCAGAGCACAAAGGGACTGATAAAGTAGTGGGTTTGCCCAATAGCTTTATGTTCGAACCATTAAGTCAGATCGAAAAGTCGATGGTATAGTCACTTAGTTAATCCGATTGTGGACTGCACAGTCTTAGCTATCCAGCGTATAAGAACTTAACATCGTGAAATATATCGAAGATCACATGTACAGGCATGCACTGTGTTTTATCATAATTATTATTGTGTAAACATTTATTCATTGATGTCTAATTATAGTACATCCAAATATCATGCGAAATAGTTAGGGTGTGGGTAAGTGGGCAGAAGTTTATTAATTGACTAAATTGAACCTCGCCTCGTAAAATGTTAATATTGTTTGGTACGCTGAAATCAAAATCACATTTGATTTGTTAGGAATGTTAAAAGCTCCCTGTTGATAATTGACCATTAGATTCACCATTTTGTATTACATGTACTTTTTTTCATCGACTATTCTTCTCAGCTCCCAAGAGTCTACAGGTCTGAAATCACAATCACTTTTAGAAATGACAAATTTTATTCATTCTGCGGTAGCTTTGTTGTGTCTATAGAATGGGAAATTGTACAAATCTGGGTCTGAAAATGTGTATCGCGTGCCTAAATTGAGTTGCCAAATCAAGATTCAAATTCGGGTCAATCTCGCATCAATTTTTTCCTCAAAGCGGCCCGCCTCACGGGCGAGTTCCACAAACAGTCTCATGACGTCAATGGTATTTGTCTAGATACTCTGGCAACCAGCAATGTAGACAGGTCGATCATTCTCTATCCACTCATTTCATGCATGATAAACGGCAATTTTCTAAGTATCTGTTGTCGAACTGTGCATATTTCCTGTATATTCCCGACTATCTCGAGATGTACTTTCAAGTTTGCGTGACAAACAAGAATGCTAAATTTGGCCGATTTTAGAATTGATTCCAACTTTCATAATCACGTTGACTCGTGTAGCGACAATATTCTTTCTTGTGAATTTGTACCGCATAGTTGTTCCTCTTAGCTGGTATACGAACATGGAATCAATACCCAATATAAAGTGTTCAACAGAGTCCGTTATCCAATCTCAGGGTATCGAGAAAATTTTATGGAACTTCTTGAACCCCCCATATATGTCCATGAGGGGCTGAAAGCAGGTGTTCCAGAAAGAGTGGGCATTTCCTGCCCCAAATGTGGCACCCGTTATGAACCCCCCCCCCCCCCCTCAAAAGTAATATGCAAAAAATCCTGTTGCATACTCGTGACAGATTTGGTGTAGGCCTGAGGGAAAGAGTCTAATACGTATTTGTATTTGAAATACATCAAATCACACATATTTGTGTTCGTATAATACAATTTCAAAAGTGGCGTATTTGAATTCGTATTTGATGTCCGTATTTGATGTATCGGTCTCACAATTATATTTTCTCGTGTTCACGTATATTAAGAAAACAATGGTATGAATATGAATGGGAGGTTAGGACATGGACAAAAACGCCAACTGCATGAATGCAAAGTTGTCCATATTGTGTTTGTATGTACAATGAAACAAATGTTTAGAAAGTGCAACCAGGATGGACTTGCTTATTGAAAAATATGCCATATTTCAACATTGAGACTCACAGAATAGGTTGAATAAGGATGCTATTGATACATGTGTGATGACTTATAAATCGCCATGAATAAATGACTAAAAACAATTACTTGCCTTTGTATTTGAAAAAAATGTATTTGTATTTGGTGGGCTCTGGGAGTGTAAATTTGTATTTGTATTTGACTTCGAGTATTTGTATTTGACCATCTGTATTTGACCCCGTCGAGGGTAGGCCCACCTATATTTCAACTACTAATTCTGCATGATTATGATTCTTTGTTCGGCTTATGTTTCATTAACAATCAAACATTTGCCGATAATGGTAATTATTACATGCTAAATTGTACTTGGGATTCATCTTGCCTATAGATGATGTCTTGATTCCAGTCGTAGTTCATACTTCTAGAATTTTGAGAATAATCAAATTCATTTTGTTCTCAATCACATTTGTATCGTTATTTACAAATTGCAAGGATTTCATGAGCTACAACTCAACAGGGTCACTAAGCCTCCAAACGCACTCCATTATGATAGTGTAACTGTTTTAATGTCAGTTATCTTCATTATGTTCTTCTGTTCTGTTGTATTTTCCCTCTCCGTGCGACATTATTATGATTAAATTAACGTAGAATGTTGTAAAGATAACTGACGGATCTTCCACACGCGGTGCATCAAGGTAACGCAATTAAGGTGAAGGTCAAATGGCGGCTGCCCCTTAAGAGTGTCACGTGATCATTATGGACCGTAATTTCGTTCTGGAGTAGCCCCCTTGAATAAAACACGAGCAAATATTGATCGCCAGGCTCTGTGCTTCATTTCGGCGCGTAAGGGGAACAGGATAAATGCGATTTGGAGTCAATTGCTTCTTATAAGTCCCTTGAAAATGACAACGGCGCTATTGTTGTGATGAACTCGGTGCCTTTCGCGAGGTTGACGATGTACTCGGCGGGCGGGCGATTTTGTGAGGTTTAGGTTGTGTCTCGCTTGGTGTTTCAACCCTGGCATACATATACGTGGTCACACCAAACTGAATCGCTTTGACTGTCTGACGGTTGTCCAGCCAACTCCTAGTTACCGATGTTTCACCCCTAGAATGACCAAATGGCCCCAACTTCCCCCAACCTCAAGTTGCTAAGCGAAGGACAATTGGGACGGGGTAGTTCACAGACTGAAAGCCCCCATTGTCTTGTGGGGTGTGCTATTTACTCAACACTCCGGGCGGTATTGTCTGGATGATAAAACAATATCTGAATCTAGAGGAACACTGAGTCCTTGTAAATATTTGCCGGACCTTGGTCACGTTCTAGGCGTTACTTGTTATAGGCAATGATTATGGCAAATACATGAAGCCCAGACGTGGATTCAGTGTTACATCACAATTAGAACGCCATTTTCCAGAATGATTAATGAAGCGTCTCGGTGTTACATATTACATGTATATGAACAATATCTCTTTCCAGAGTTGCTTTGATATCGGTATTTACACAAAACGCGGTTAGTGTGACAGCAATAACACCTCTACCGAGAAGCTGCATCGAAAGAAATAAATCAGGAATTAATTATTTACCCCACCACCGCCTATTTTGTTAGAATGGTGGAATCCACCCCCTACCCCATCCCAGTATTCTGACTATCACGTTCCTTACACCACGATATAAGCGTCACGTACTCATCGACTGCTAACATGTAAATTATTAATATCCCGCGAAAAGAGGCAATGTACACATTAACATTCATGATAGGAATGGAGCATATGTACATGTAAGCGAGATGCGGGTCATGAAATAAAGTTACGATTGTTATTACCGGGCTATTGTCCACGGAGTCACACCTTCCCGTCCTGGTGTCATTCGCGTTGTCTCGCTAAAGTCTCGCACAATAGCACCGTAATTCCGCGTCTAACGACCGCCAATAAAGTCTCGAGCGACACTCTCTCCAATCCCGGACCGGATTGTCCGCGTCGCTTTCATGGCGTTGTGTTGATTGAGTGCAGAATATGGACATATGATACCGTACTTTCACGACACATCGCCTTGAGCTAGGGTTGAAAAAGAGCCTCTTTTGGGGTCAGAGAAGTGACGTATTAATGACAACGTGCGAGGAGTCATTTATAACGTACATGTAATACGTACGTTCACCCATTTGGAGAACACCAATATACTGTATTTAGAAGGATTATCAGTGACACAATTGACACAGATCTAGTGCCAATGACTTGAATTCATCGAAGGATTTATAATTTATTGGCTGGCCCAGTCATTACTTCACAATTATACTGATAAGCCGTACGTGAACTATGAACAACCAAATACCACCCTTGCAATATCGGATTGCCCGCGTGGAACTTTCAAAGACCAATATTGATATTTGACGTACAAACACACCTACAATACGTAAATCCACACCGGGAATCTCAGGTTTCAAGCCGCATTTTGGCAAGTGTCATCGGAAGAAAAGTTCATTCAAGTCTCGATCATCATAAAACGTCAATATTTAATAGACTTGGCGATTGTGAGTAAGAGTAGAACACGTCTCACACTCTCTAGACGCTCGACATTCTGTGAACATAAAGGTTGGGCTGAAAGTCACTGGACTCGATTCATTGAAATCATAGAACTAAGCCTGGGTGTTCATCTGTGTATGCGGCTAAAATCGCTGGGATATTCGTGGCACATTGAAATTCTAGCGGCCTCATTATGTCGGTAAGTGGTATTGTCACTCGGTCCCGTCGTGTTTATATCCATACGAATCATGTAATGTATACACAGGCATATTACCGACAGCATATGAATAAGTAAATACACACAAAATAAAACTCATAATATCATGGCGATGGTATGAATAACGTTTGGAATATAAATAAAGCCCGACATGCACACATTCATATTTACTGATACAAACTTTAATTGAACTTAATTGAACATTTTCATCAGAGAATCAAACAGGTAACATCCATATCACAGAATATTAGATTTGCTGAAGGTGATTAGGACTGCTTGAAAAAAAATTATTGTTTGAAATATGAATTGCATAAAATACAGCGAATCGTGATGGATATATTCAAAATATACAGCATGAAAAATATAGGCAGTAGACCTATACAGTATGGTTTCAGTATGAGCATCAATATGTTTCACTCGACCACGGCAGCCGGTTTCCTTTGTTATCTCGTTCTTTCATCTTGATCTCGTTCACCCAAGGAAGTCTCACGAGAGTTACCGTACTTCCCCTTTAATGTGACACTCGGGACACTTCGGACAAGGGCACAATGTGTGCCCAGTGTAAGGTTTCAGTTTCCAGTCTGCAGGGTTATTCCCAAAGCCATTGTAAGCGACATATCCCGGAATGTTTTGTTGACTTGTTCGGTGGCTCGCCAATTGTTTATTACATTAGCTGGTGACGTGTAAATTTGGCGACAATCGAGAATCGAAAGTAGGTCTACACGAAAGGACAAAAAAACGAAATGCGACGTCAACGATTCCCGGTGAAACCCGCGTACATCGAAGAGATCTCAAGCGATAAGGAGACCCCCCAAAATCCTGATTGCATTCTCGCAATATTCTGTAAACAAGCTTGATAGCATTGCAGCCAGAATCCCTCTCCAAGGGACATGGCAACCAGAATACCGGCACACAAAGCGGCCCAGTGCAGATTTTATCGTTGCTAGCAAATAATAGATCCACGTCGACGACGGATAGAAATATCTGGCTCCCTGTGTCTGCGCTCGGCAAAACTGTCTCTTCCCTCCTTCCTCATTCCCACACACACATTGGGCAATGTCATCCATAATCCAAGATCATGATTACGACTTTGTTTTAGTGTCGGCTGTGACTTTTTGTGGGGATTTGATGTCGGCGTGGCGTGACGCTACCCACGGTTTCCCCACAGCCCGAACGGACGGGACATTTAGCTCGGCCAATGTCCGGCAAATTGCGCAGGGGGGTTGTCCCGTTCAGATTAAGTTTAGGCATTCGGTCGTATGCGAGCTAGTATGGTAATATCCCGGATGGAATGTGTCACATTAGTTTAACAACAACCTATCAGTGCGTTCAGAGAGATTACTTGCGGATGTACGCACATGTATCTCTCATGTATATATATATATAGGCTATATTTATCATATCCTATGAACCCTTCATTCATCTTTCACTAGTATTGTATCGAATTTCAAACAGTGTGTGATTCCCTCACACACTTCACAACATTCAAGAAAAATACTGGAACTATATAATTAATATACACATACAGGTACTTCAAATCTACAAATTTTACCCACCCTTTTCAATCCATGATTTCCATCCATGCGATATAATAGTCTAGCTATTAAACGTTTACATAACATTTCCACACCGAACTCGGCTATATTTATTTTAGACGACAGCCTTCTCAATTGTGAATCCACTTTGCGAATGCGGTCACGTTTTGGTCTATGCCGCCGCTGACATTTTTGACAGTCTTCACCAACCTTATGTGTCATTAGGAATTTAGAATTTCTCGGATACGTGGAAGGACAGAAACCATCGAAACTGCAACATCTTTGCGGAATACTTTCAACACATATCTTTCACACACCGTCTGTCCCCGATGATGCCGGTGTGACTCCTAATTATGATGAAAATATGATGCTTTTTTATCCCCAAATCCTTGTATTGTAGGTTTGATATTAGTATCATCAAAATCGTTGGCTATTTACAGAATGGTGTTTATAAGTCGATATACAAATTTATGAGCAAATTTCTTACAGTGACTTCTTTGTTCACACTGCTTATATTAGGCCATACTAATTATATCTCGGAATTGAGGTCTGTGTGTGGTGTATGCGGCTATCCTTATATATATATTGCAATTGGATCCGATTACTAGATTTCAAACAATTCCATTGTGATATTACAATTTTATTGTGAAGGTTTACTTTTATTTCCCCATAATATGTATACAGTACAATTGCAACACATGAATAGAGCCATTAGATTGGCTGCATGCACGAAATGACATCTCAGCTGAAAACCCTTTGCGTATTTAACAATAGCATTCGAAATTGATTTGAGAGAAGGTATGTTCGAACTCATTACACACTGCTTACTTATAATTAACTTGGCATGTCGCATGTGTGTCCATTTGACTTCCAGTAGTTGGAACTTGGAAGTGGTTGCCTCCACGGAGGACAAGAAATGACCGTTGTGTCGTCTCAGGAACTTAGATATAACCCATCTAACACATTGGACGGACTCCGTAGCTACCCATTCCTTTAGTAGGGTTCCGATCGGCGACCGACACACCCACCCTCGCATGCACCCTCTGGCGGTTACCCTAGATGCATTTATCTTCATCACTGACCCAACCTTACCCTACTCGGGCCATTTGTCCACAAAACACACCGTTCCTACAGCGACATTATGTCCCCCAAGGCACCATAAGCTAAGCAAACTGCAGAAGTGGGCCGGTGAATATTTGACAACCAAACGACCCGTGGAAAAATTAATTGCCCGGGCGCGATGGGACAATATACGAGGTAAACGGTGATGGTTGGGACTTTGGGGGCATTCCCGAAAATATGACGTCCTCCTTAACTTTCTTTTCAATCATATTATCACTACTATTTGCACAACATTGCTGGACATTGTTCCCTGGTTTGGTGATATCTCTGATTGACAGTGCCTTGAAGAAAACTATTGCATATGTGTTATTTTCACCGTATAAAACGGTCTGTTTTCACCAATACTTGCAACAATTTTGACTATGATGCAGCCAAGAGTTCGACTGGGTCTGTGACTTCAGACTATAGGTACAGTTCTACAAAGCATCGTGTCATTTCAATCATGTCACAGTTATAGCAGGAGCTTTGGGTGAAATTATCAACTATTTATTCCACATTAAAGAGAATATTCGGTCCCAAATTTTGGTTCTAGGTCGCATTATGTCATAATGATGATTGTTTAAATGACTGAAAATCTTAAGATGGATTTCCAATTTTAGCCCCTCTGAGTTGGTCCACCTGTAACGAATATACACAAGTTAAGAATTTACCAGTCACATAACATTGTCCTCGAAAACTGAGGTTGATGTAAAGTAACTACTTTTCTATTCATCATCTCGTTACATTCTTGCTTTTCAGCGATGAATCATGTCACATAATATACATGTACATATTCTAAATCACAAGTAAATTACATGGATTCAAAAAATATATTTACGTGTCAAACTCTGAAACAGTGCAGACTTCATCACCCTAGCTGCACTTATATCTGCACAGAAAAGGCACAAACATATAGTGCCCACTACACCGGGAAAGTTCCTGTCTACTAGCCGTTATCAGTTCCGCTTTTATCTAGTTATACAGATGGGGTGTTCTGCATAGTGTTATCGCCCTGCTGAAACACTGAGGTCTCGGGGAAAACAGATAGGCACAATCATAGGGGAAATGGTGCAGATGATATCATGGTACTCTTCGTCGATATTAACAATTTATGTCCATAGTATATCGTTTGCATTTGCGTTGAGTAAAATATACGACGCTGGTATTTCATACAATGGTACTGATATGTTAAAGCAGCTGCCTTCGAAACCAGTCAATATTTTTTTTAAAACTATATTTCATACTAAACATGCTAAATTAACTGAATGAAACATACTCACATGAAATGTAATGAAAATAACCGGTCCTCAGGGAAATTTTGCTCATTTGAACAGGCGGTTCGCGCGTAAATACAGGAACTGTATCCATCACACGCAGATGTAAACAAAGCATAGAAGTGCGAGATAGACTGACAATTCCACGCAGATCATGGTATATCACTGATTATTTTCTCACAAATACACTATATATGCACATACGAAATGGAAAATGTACTCGACGTGGACTTTTAAGCTCGATTTGAGCATTTGTTTACATTCGGGTTTGATGGATACACTTCTATGTTTTTTTACAAACCGGTACAAAATGGGCACTAAAACGGATGAGAAGACAACTCGGACGGACTGTAATCGTCAAAATCATTGAGCACACCTTTTGTTAATATTGCATTAGATGTGTTTAACCAAAAATTGGTTTTGAAAAAAATATTGTATACATTCGTAGGCAGCAGTTTTAAATAAAGGCGTATACATTTCATTCTGGTTATAACGTGTATTTACAGCGATGAAGATGTTTGACTATAATACATGTATATAAACACTATCATATAATTTTCATTATCGCGTATTGGGGATTGGTTTCGTCTCTTGCACCTCAATTTATTCAAAAAACACCTTTGAAAGAAATTGGAATCACTCTTGCCGAACACCTTGTCAAATGATTACTCATCAGTCTCTATTGACATTTATTATAGTATTCGTAAAATGAATAGTCTGAGAGTTCTTGCAGTTTCGTGTACATTCTTTGGGGGGTTAAGATTTACATCGTGACCTTGACTCTGACATTCAATTATCGGGCCATTTTCTCCAATTTTCAATTTCGTTTCATTTCATACATCGTTATATCACAGGTATGCGTTTGCAGGTTTGGTGGCCATTTCCCGAAAGTTCGTCAAAAACAGGCCGATATCAAGTTTCTATGTGTTCATTTTTTCCAGCTAGAAAAAAACGGATCGAGATAGAGCTCAGATATTGGAAAATCAGATATGTCGATTTTAGTGGTGACGTTGAATTCAATCTTTGATGACTTTGAAAGGTCAGAACGGCCTGATACCATTTGCGTTCTGATATATATTTATATGTGATACTGTAACAGATCGATAATAATCAAACCTATTGCACGTTCCAGGCGGACATTGAGCTGACTGACGACCAGGTTGAGGAGTTTAAGGAGGCGTTCGCCCTGTTTGACAAGGATGGTGACGGTACGATCACCACCAAGGAGCTCGGCACCGTGATGAGGTCCTTGGGACAGAACCCCACAGAGGCCGAGCTACAGGACATGATCAATGAGGTTGATGTTGATGGTAAGAATCATGCGCTATGTTTCCAAATATTTACAAATATTTGCGAAGGTAGCGTCCCAGTCGTCTCTCCGACGAATAATTTGTTTTGGCCTGATGGATTTTGCTATACATCTACTAAAACATACTTGGATGACGAGCCCTATTTTTTATCGGGTCCTATTTTTTCGCCGATTTGGCAGGCATTTGGTCGTTCAAGAATGACAAAATTTGTGTAAGGATGGAATAATATGCCATTCTTTTTATGTATGGAGATGGTTCGCTTTGACCTGCTCGAAAAGCCCAAATTATCGACCCGAAAGGCGCAAAATGCACTAGCTTCTGAATTCGTCAAGATATATCTCATATTTGTGAGCATATGAGCATATGGGAGGTCGAATATATGGGACATATATTGGTGACCTTGGTGGGCATAACTTCGAATGAGAATAAGTATTCAACTTTTTTTAATAAATTTACCTTATAACGATAAACTCGGCCTCAGATGAGCGTGAGTGTTTTGAATGGAGATCACGCCCATCTGAAAATTAGTTTGACCCATAGACACTTGGGTTGAAGAATGATCTCCATTTTATATGCTGCATGCACATATATTACACAAACATATATACTTAATCTTATGGTATCCTTGAATTTGGCATGATTCGACCTTGAGTGCTCAAACTCAACGTTATGTCGAGCTAGAATTTAAAGCAAAATAATTTATGCACAGTGAGTGCTTAAAGTTTAGGTTTCCATTTTTAACATAATCTAAGTATTATGTGACCATGTACTTGAATTGAAATGACGGGGCGCCATGTAAACTTGTCATTCGAGACAGGACACTTGGAGGTAAACAGGGCGAAAACAGAACTCGCGTTCACTTAGTTTCCACACAGTGAGGTGTTACTTTTGTTCCTAATTATGTGCATGTAATGAACATATAGGAAGTATATATTTTGCACTTTTTGGCGACATTGCATTTCCCTTCAAATCACCTTGAATATTAATGGTCACATTGAAATGTGTAAATCGGTCATTAGGTACAAAAAGACACGAGTATTATGGGGGCACTTTTTATTTTTTTTATTCTTAAAAATAATAGTGTTACTTTTCTGTATTGAGAATATTTCGTGTGTGGAACAATGTTATCAACTACCAGTAAATACTGGAGTCAACCGACGAAGAAGAGCAAGCACGTAGCCATACTGCACTGTTGTGATCTTGAAAATTCTATATTCGTTCCACAACGGTATCAGATATACAAATAAATCTCAATTTGCAGCGAGCGTTATGATTGTTCAAAGTCCGTGGTGGGTTTCTCGGTGATCATGGCCGTATACACCAGGGTGTCACGAAAATGCTACAGAATAGTCGTATCTTAATCATGATGCACCATGCCCATTATGAGCACCATCACTTGTCACGTCTCCTTGTCTCAGCACTCATCACATGGCTCATTTTACAAGTATCTTCTTGTTGTTAGTTGACAACTAAATCGAATATGTTTGTATGCATTCACAAACTCATACATTATTGTAGAATGTATCAATCGAAAACAATCTGCCATCTATACCTACAGGTAACGGCACGATCGACTTTGACGAGTTTCTGACGATGATGGCCAAGAAGATGAAGGAGACAGACACAGAAGAGGAGATGCGGGAGGCTTTCCGGGTCTTTGACAAGGACGGTGACGGCTTCATCAGCGCAGGCGAGCTGCGACACGTCATGACCAACCTGGGTGAGAAGCTCACGGACGAGGAGGTCGAGGAGATGATCCGAGAGGCCGATATGGATGGGGACGGAATGGTCAACTACCCTGGTACGAAATGGTCGTTTTGAACGTGGTCAGAGGCCCTTCTAGTCTAGTTCCAACATCTAAAACGAGCCTGGTGTTCCAACGATGTATTGATGCTTTTTTTTCAAGGATTACTCTACACCTCTTCACTTGAAGAGGTTAATGTAGAAAGAACTTTTACAACTTTGCTCGAATTGGTCATACGTGAAGTTCCACAAAATATTTACCTGAATGCTCACGTGCTTGGTGTCTTGCAGAATTCCTCAAGATGATGACGACACAGCGATGACGAGCCTGGAACTTGTACATAGCCTCCCGTTAGACTTGCAGTGTTAGACTTGTTACTGTGACCTCATTGTTCACAGCTCGTGCTCAAAACGTCTTTGTATTTGGATGACCTTGGTATCCCGGATCCAATATCTTTGGCAGTGTAGAAGTGATCATATACTTATGATGACTTGAACGAGGTTAACATGTTGCACGTATCTTTTGTCGCAACATGGTTTTTTATCGTGTGGCTAGCGCATAATATGATCTCGACGAAGTGATGGAAAGATATGATGAAGATACATGGCCTTTGGAAGAAGGAGAAAAATCAATCGGCATTATACAAATTTTTTCTCTCGTGTTTTCTCGTCTGGAACATTGTAAAATGAGTCAAGTCTATTGTTTCTCTTTGAAACTGGGTAGCATAACTACAATTTGTGTATTTTATTGTGAATCACTGCACCATTTGTTATTTCATCATTCCATGAAACATCCCTTGCACAAGTGTTTGCATATTACATATCTGTAAATAATCTATGTACATGTAAGTTATTTGAATTGTCTATGCAATTTTCATTCCCCTCTATGTTTCGTGTGCTTTATAGTGTTTACTTCATTGTACATTCACACAATCGACAATCCAGTCAATCAGGTTTTCCAACGTTTACATTGTCAATATCTATAACAACGGAATCAGTATTCTTGATCATAGAGATTCCAATCTCATTTCAAAGGCACAATTTTTGGAGCAAAGTGGGAGCAGAATAAATGAAATTTCAAGTAAACAAATTGATGACTTGATCCAGGATGAAGTATAAAATAGGCCTACATTTATACGATATTATTTTTTGTTTTTGATATTCAAAGTTGAAACAGAAAGTTCGGTTGTATTTTGGCGTGCACTTGCGATCTGGAATTCGGTCATTTTTAGCATCTATATGTACAACTCTAACAAGGACTAGCTAATCTCTACTCTGGATAACCTGGTGAGATAAAACCGATAATTATCGATTGGATTCATTTAGTTATTGGTCTGGTATCATACTATACATAGACTGGCGTTTTGCAGTTATAAATATCTCGTTAACATTTGTACGTGTACAAATCTATGTTATTTTTAAATTTCTTGAGTTTTTCCTGTTGTTGCTACTGTCTATGCAAACATTGAATAAAGTTCATATAAAGATCATTACTGCTTGGTGAGTTTTTTTGACATTAGAGCGTTGGGGGCAAAGCCCACAACCCTATACATGTCTATGTGCTGATTTTTTTATGGAGGTTTCATGCCAACCTATCGACGCTCGTTCTGGCATGTAAACGTTCAGCCACCTACTTCAAATGAGGATTTGCTTCGTCCTTGACATAAAATCTCTCGAATTGATGGGAAACTTTGACTACAGATATATTCTACAGATATATTAGGCATGAATCGATGTGTTAGGTTTGGGAAAATTACGTAAAATGTTCAAGTTATCTAAAAACGTCCCAAAATGGCGGAGCCGGTGGAAATTGACTTTCCCAGAATGCAAAGCAAATTTTACCACAATCATGCGTATTTTGGAACACAATTTTCTGTTCATCAATTCGTGCATGCATACATACATGTGGGCATCTGCGTGTGGGCATCATTGGCGTTATGAAGTAAACACAACGATTCGTCTGTAATGCCACGGCTACATTTACCGTAATTTGACGTATTTCATCACATGACAATTAAGCTGGTGTTCCGTGCTGGGTTGCGAAGCCTTTTCATTTTAAACTGGTCTTTTAATTTGCCCAGTAAAGGCATGTGTTAGGCTATATCTGATGATATCAGATGCACATATTCCTCATAGTTTCCAATGTTTCATGGATATATGTTAATGAGGTTCCAAATCATCTTAGCAGGCGTATCTGTTCCATTGATCGATTTTAAAATAAATGTTCACTTATTAGGAATATGAATGAAGTAGGCCATATTTTTCATACTAATATACGGAAATGAATTGGAATCATGTAGGGGGAGGAAATGATAGCTTCTGTTTGTTTTGTTTTGGGTTTTTTTTTTTTTGGGGGGGGGAGGGGGTGGAGAGAGGGATACATTCAGCTGTCGTGGTGCTGATGACGTGCTCGAGCTCTAATGTCGTCTCCCGCAGTTAGCTGCATTTAAGATTAGATAAGATAAAACTTTATTTAACATCGGATAAGACACATAACATGAACATTAGCTGAATTCAGCTATTAACCGACATGACATGATATTTACAATGAGGAATGAGATATATACAGTGAAGATGACACATTTACACTTGCTTTAGATAACATAGAACACAACATGAACAATTACATTCTGGTGGCTGCCACATATTAATTCTCCTTTTAAAGGCCATGAGAGATTCCACATCTTTGATATCATTTTCAAGCGAATTCCAAAGTTTACTGCCCTGATACATAATCGTATTTAATCCATTTTTGACTGTTCTAAATTTATGTTGTTGCACCTGTAATATATTACGCCTATTGTATGGTACATTTTTCAACACGAACATATCGTGTAAATAGCTGGGTCCTAACTTCTTGACACATTTGTATACTTCTAATAAAATACACCTCAATCTCCTTACATACATGAGTGGGATACCTGCTTTACGTCTTAGGGTACTATAGTTAGAATCATGATCATTGTACACATATATTAAAGCCCGCTTTTGCAGTTTTTCAATTTTTGCCATGTTACCCCTACTACAGAAATGCCACACAATAGAACAATATTCAAAGTTTGATAATATGAATGAGTGAAATAGAAGCATCTTATTTTGTTCATTTAGATTTCTTGACAGCCTACGTAAAACATTCAATTTCCTTCCTGCTTTCTTACATATTTCTTGCACATGGTATTCAAAATTCAAATTTACATCAAAATATACACCCAATAGCTTAACAGTTTTTTGTGCATGAATAGTGGTGCCATCAATTACAATGGAGTCATCTTGGTTATAACCATTTCCAAATAACATATATTGAAACTTGTTGCAATTAACTTTCATGTTATTATCATCAAACCAACTTAATAATTTAGATATTATATGATGTAGTTTTGTCTTCACCTCATCATTATTTTTGCCATAACAGCATATTGTATTATCATCAGCATAATTAAAAACATCACATTCATTCTCAATATCAAACATCAAATCATTACAATGGACATTATAACAGAAAGGCCCCAATATTGATCCTTGGGGTGCTCCAACATTAAGTGGTAGCCACCCGCTAACATTAGACATCATTTTTACTCTGTGGAATCTATCCTGAAAATAGCTCAGAAGTAATTTACATGAATGAATATTCACTCCATAAGCATTCATTTTAGCTATCAACAAATCATGAGGCAAATGATCAAAAGGTTTGGATAAATCTGTCATAACGGTTCCAACAACTTCCTTATTATCAAGCTTACATTTGACTGTTTCAACAAATCGAGTCAGAACATTTTGACAACAATGACTTTTTCTGAATCCGGATACATAAATACTAAATTCACCCTCAAAATAATTAGAGATCTGTTCAAACAGGATTCTTTCAAACAGTTTAAATATACTTGACAAAATGCTGACTGGTCTATAATTTTCTTTCGAGAGAATATCACCTTTCTTGAACAAAGGAATTATATCAGCATATTTCAATGAAGCTGGGAAAGTAGCGGATGTAATACTTTCATTGACTAGGAACATAAAAGGTATACAGAGAGCCTCAGCTCCCAACTTCAATAATTTGGGTGGAATCATGTCATATCCGGTAGATTTGGAAGGGTTAAGCTTGCATAACTGTTTATGAATATCATTAATAGAAACTTTTTTAAATTCAAATATGTTATTGACATCCTGTGAAGCAAGTATTTTTAAAATACTGGGATGATCATCAAAATGTCGCAAAATATTATAAATATTATGTTCCCCGTGTTGGCATCCATCATTCAGATCATCTCTGACAATTGCAACAGAGTTATCAGTATTTGCAATAGTATTGTAAAATTCATTAAGTGTTGTGCAAACAGCCTTAGGATTAGTTATGAGATTTTCTTCTTCAGACAGCATAATTCGGTCATTCCCAACACCGGATCTATCAGATATAAGGGGCTTAATTGTTTTCCAGAATGTTTTGGAATCTTTCTCTACCTTGCATTTGGTTTTCGTATATACTACAAGGCTTTGTTTTCTCATTTTTACAACTAGATTCCTCTGCTTCCTATATTTTTCCCAGATTTGATTTGTCCTGTGCTTTTCATATTTTCGTCTCAACATATTTTTGAAGTTAATTGCTCGCCGTAATTGGCTATTCATGTACGGCACTTGTGAATGCTTTATGGTTTTGCTTTTACAAGGGGCATGTTTCTCAATAACTTCACTCCATAAAGATTCACAAAACCAATATGCATCATCAACATCATCAAAAATTTCAGCAACCTGAAAAGGTGCCTTAAATAAATCATCAATATATTCAGTTTCATCAAAATGTTTGAAACTGAATATATGAAACTGATTGAAATCACCAGTGAATACTATATTGGTGAATTCTTTGTTGCAGCTCAGATACATAGATTTCACAATATTGCTAAAATAATTATCTGGAACTTTAGGCTGCTTGTACAGGCTTACAAAGAGCCATTTTTCATTATTGATACCTATTTGTATGGCAATACTTTCAACTCTGCCATTTTCATTTGTGTTGATTTCGAGATCATCACGTCTTTTGTGGACAATATCGTTGCGGACATGCACCATGATTCCACCCATATTATGCTTATAATCTATAATGTTTGAATCCTGGAACATGAAATTGATTTACTGGAAATGAATCGTCTAATTTTGTTTCTTGAACAAACATCAAATCAACATATCCTTTGACAAGAGCCTCTTTCAGAGGATCAAATTTGTGTCTGACACTATTTATATTAATATGTGATACTTTGAGACATCTGGAATATTTCTTACAGAATGGAACCAATTCTTTTAGTTCAATATCGTCATGTATAATACTTGACTGAGCAATACCGGATTTGTTTGCATTTTGTAGTTCATTCGACACAATACGACTGAAAGCAGCCCCGTACATGTCATTGACCATGTTGTCATAATTAACGCTGTGAACCTCTGTATTAACTGGACAATCAATTTGTACATTATCAGACGGTTCATCACATCGATCACAAGATGTATCATTATCATGATTATTAAAATCTATGTCATCCAGGCAATATAATGCACTGAACCGATTAAAAATATTTACATCTTTTGTATAAGTAAAATCAACATTATAATCAAAATTACATTCGTCATTCACACTCTCATCACTATCGGCAAATCCTGCTTTGCCAAGCACCTAGCATTGACAGAACTTTCCTTTGTGGCCAAACTGGCTACAAGCGCTGCACTGGATCTTACGCCCATGTCCACAGTTCTCCTTTGTGTGCCCTGGCTCTGCACAGTACCAGCGTCGAATATGTGTGTGGTACGATGAGTTCCGGGTGCTGTCAGCAAAGGATCTGTGGTTGCGTCGCTGCTGAGATCTTCTCGTGTGCTGGTGTGATGGCCGATAGTGGTCGGTGTGATGTTCGGGACCAGGTTTGTTTACTTGTGTCATCTTGAGGTTGGACAGGAGCTTGTTGGTACCCTGAGTGGAGAGATGTACCCCATCTCGAACGAAAGCAGCGGTGTCAACCTCCCCATTGCGGAACAGGAAGTTCTCGTCATGGTTGAGGAATGTTGCTCCCTGTTCTGTGCACACCTCCGTCAGAGCTTCATTGATGGCCTGTTGCCTGGACGTTACGTCTCGATCGATCCTGGGAAGTACACTGCTGACCGTGAGATCTGGAGCCTTTTCCCTCGCTGTCACAAGAAGGGATCTGACATTGTCCTTCACAGTGTCAATGGAAACATCACTGTCAACTTCTCGGGTTCCGGCAACCATGAATATTCTAGTCACTGAATCTGTAAAGCTTTCAATGGTGTCCTTCAAGTCGTTGAATGTTGCACCCGACTGTTTCTTGACTACCACTGTCTGTCCATACCCAGTCACTACATCACCAACTCCACGAACGAGACTGTTCCCAACAAGGAGTACTTTGCTGCTCCTTTCCGAGGATTCAGAGGTATGTCCGGTCAGCTTGCTGAGAGTGCGTTCTGCAGCTTCTGTCATGCGGGTGAATCTGGCTGGTCCAAGATGCTTGCCCCCGTACCATCTGCAGACAACCACTACCATGTCCGTCAAGCTGCGTGTCTGCAGGACTCTGAGTAGGTGTCCACCCGCGTGCTGTTCACCATCATCTTGGCAGGACTCCATCGGGCCATTAGTGGGCTGGGACAGTATGTAGGCCATCATGACGTGTGTCGCTAGTTCGCACTGCGGCATGGCCCTGACAGCTGACAGTACCCGTTTAACATCTGAGATGTTCTTGACATGTGCACAAAAACCTTGGAATGATGATCCTTGGTCAGTGCTGAGGTCACTTTCAGTGATGGCTAGTTTCTGTGGTGTCTCGAGTCGTTCTTCTGTCTGGATACGACAGGTATTTTCAACCAGTCTTTGATAGAGTTCATCGTTTCGCTGCCGCTGGGCAACTAGTTCTTCCTGCAGACTAGTGATGTTGTTGACTAGCTCTGCAACAATCGTGTTCTGTGTGTTGAAGCGGTCGCTAAGAGCATTGTAGCTGTTCTGCAGGTCCTTCGCTGTCTCCTGGATATCCATCGGGCGACTTCCTGTCAGTCGACAGTCTAATAACGACCAGTATTCAGGATCGGAGCACTTCTTGCTGAGGCCGGCACATTGTAGATGGTACCATCTGAAGCAAAGGCTGCAACGGATCATCTCGCCCTTCTCCTCTCCCTTCAGCTTACAGTCATTGACGCAGTGGCGCTCCCGTGTGGTGCTGGTCTTGCATGGCCCTCCAGGCAGTCTAACACACAACTGCTCGGCTGCTGGATGTGGTGTCATCGTACGCCCCTTGGATCTTGTACTGACGCTGACAGTGTCCTTCTTCTTCATTAAACTGATGCGTGAGAAATCGGGGAATCGTTCGTGTTCACACTGCAGGCATAACATCATGTCCCCATGGCACAGGGTAACCTCCTTGCCTTGCTTGCTGCAGCTTCTACCGCGGCCCGGGGTCCTTCACACAACATCGCGTCTCGTATCGATCGATGCCAGAATCACTCAAGCGTGACGAATTCTCTTTCGTGTGGTCTCACTGGTTGTGCAAACAAATGTCCGTTGTTAATAGTAGTCCACAATCAAGACTGAACTTCACTAGAATACTGGTGAAACTCACAGATAGATATCCGACGATCTTTTTCATGTGTGACTTGTATGGAAAGCCTTGTTCTTGTTCTGTATATACATGTCTATAAGGCCTAAAAAATTAATTTTCTGTTTCTCTTCCTCCATTTTTTTTTCAAAATTGGGTAGGGATAAATTTTATATTTTGTTTTCCATTTTTTTATTTTGCAAAAAATACCGTCCTCAGCTCATGACAAAATTGAGTAGGGAGGCACGTTTTATTTTTTTATTTTTGGCGGGACGACATTCATATGTATGAAATAAAAACACTTGCATAAATAAATCAAGCATTTGGCATTGAGATCATGTGTAACACATGACTTTAATGATTTCGTTTCTGAAGGCTTGATTTACATAGTAAAGTACATAAGCCTGAATAAATCAAGGCTTCAGAATTGAAATCATGTATAAGACAAGATTTTAATGATTTCATTTCTAAAGGCTTAATTTATCTGGGCTTGAAGGCTCTTGGGCACCTTGGCACCACTGGGGGGGGGGGCCGTCATCCTAGCAGTCAGCATAGACAGTATGATTCTGTGTACTAGTAGATTTGCTTTCAAAAAGTATCAGTATACATGAGAAAATATAGTAATTTAAATCAATTCATAATCACTTTTTTATACATATTTTTACATACATGTAATCACATGGAATAACTGTTTTTGAGAACTGGTAGCGTCTTTGTCTCATTTGGCGGCGAGTGAAAACAAGGACGGAAGTTAGATGTATATCCCTAAATGGCATGCTGTAACATGGTCCTCAAAATAGGGGCGGTAATACTTTTTATTTTTTATTTGAGAATCGCAAAGAAAAAAATCCGGGAGGCTGCTTTTGAACACGGACGGGCGGGGACGAGAAACAGAAAGAAGAAGTACTCTGTTAGACATATAAGTACGTATTTGTTTTTAGGTGACTGGTTACTTTACCAATTTATATAAAAGGCCATTACTATTTTTCTCGCTCATGATGATGATATAACAATTCTCCATTTGAAAGGTGCTCTCTGAATGATTCATAGTTTCAAACACTCGTCCATACATGCGGTGTTCATTTACTGGAGTATTGACAACGTTTTGGAGCACGTCCAAGAATTTATGTATCCAACACTCTTCTGCATACTTATACACTTATGCACACTTATTGTTTTTGATAAGGATGGTGACGGTACGATCACCACCAAGGAGTTGGGCACCGTGAGGTCCTTGGGACAGAACCCCACAGAGGTTACACATACCAAATGTTAACAAATAGTTTTGAATTTTCAGAGAAGTCGCCTGTCCGACAAATAATTTGTTCTGGCCTGATGGATTTTGCCATACATCTACTAAAACATACTTGGATGAAGAGTCCTATTTTTTATCGGATCATCTCCTTTTTTCGCTGATTTGTGAGCATATGAGCATATGGAAGGTCGAATATATGGGACATATATTGGTGACCTTGGTGCGCATATTTGAATGACATTAACTATTCTCCCTTTTGAATAAATTTACCTCATAACCTTAATCTCGGCCTCAGATGAGCGTCAGTGTTTTGAATGGAGATCATGCCCATCTGGAAAATTAGTTTGACCCATAGACACTTGGGTCGAAAAATGATCTCCGTTATTATGTTGTGTCCACATACACAAACATGTATACTTCATCTTAAGGTATCCTTGAATTTGACCTGATTCGACCTTGTGTGCTCAAATAACTTAACGTTATGTCGAGCTGAATTGAAAAAAAAGAGTTTATGCACAGTGAGTGCTTGACGTTTAGGTTTTCATTTTGAACATAATCTAAGGCTTTTGTGACCATGCACTTAAATTGAAATGCCTGGGCGCTATGTAAATGTGTCATTCGACACGGAACACTTGGAGGTAAACAGTGCGAAAACTAATTGAGTGTCCGCGCGTTCAGTCAGTCCGTTTCCACACTCTGAGGTATGTTTTTTTTTCTAATTATGCACATAAAACAATTTGTATTGTGTATTATCATGATGAATCTTAATCATGATGGATGATATTGAGTCCTCAAAGTATTGTTATGTCGTCAAACACAAAGCTTATGGTACTTTTTATTATTTATTATTATATTATGGTACTTATCATTGGAATATTATATTATTATATCATGGTAATATTAATGTCATGTTGAGTATTGAAGATACTTGTGTGGGGAATAATTGTGTCGAATACTAATAAATACTGTGGTTAACCGACGGAGAAGAGAAAGCTAATAACTATGCTGTACTGACGTGGTCATGAAAGTTATATATTCGTTCCACAACGCCATCAGATATACAGACAAGCATCACAACAGCAGAACTTGAGGTTACGTGTGCGGCCACAGGGACAAAGGAGAGTAGAACCAGTACTCGAGGCTGAGTGAACACGAAAAAAAATCAAGGATAAGTAGACACGAAACCCATTTCTTGGTTAAACAACCAAACAAAATATTGCGGGTCTTGTTTCTATGTGATATGAAAATTCTAATTGTGAACCTGAACGTTATGACAACCTGTCGAATATTTTGATGTCCATGCGTAAATTGATTCTCACCTGCCCTTTTGTTGAGTTGCCCATTATTCTTGCCCAAATGTGTTTTGGTTGAACTTTCCACAAAGGACTATGGTGTGCGTTTCCCTTGCTCAATATTTGGAAATCAACTTAAAGCCTATTGATTAGTTTGATAACAACAAAGATGTCCGCTTTGATAACAATATGAAACAATGAACTCGAATCGTATTGTAACTCGAACTCGTATTGTAATAACTCTCTACTTCCCTCTCACAGAGAACAATTCTCGTAGATGGTCTTACACTACCATAGTACCTCCAATACTGGTGCCGAGCTTGTCCATGCGAAAATTGATTGTTACTCGCATTTGTTTGTCGATTCGTCCATTATTCTTGCCAAAATGTGTTTTAGTTGCACTTTCCACAAATGACCAAGGTGTGTGTTTTCTTTGTTCAATATTTGCTACTTAACTTTGTTGTAATCTGAGATTATGACATAAAATATGGATAATGTCATCGCTGACTTAATTCGGTAGCAATAAGTCCACGCATGGACAAGCTCCTCACCAGTAGTACCATGGGGTCAAAATTACACTAACAGATATAGTACGGCTAACGCCGCACAAAAAATCTGAATTTGCAGCGAGCGTTATGATTGCTCAAAGTTGTGGGGATTTACCCAGTGATCATGGCCGTATACAAATTTCAAGAAAAAGCTACAGACAGAATAGTCGTATCGTGATCATAACAAGTAACCTACGATAGAGAAAATTACTTTTGTGGCCAGCGGAAATATGTTGGGATGGAAAGTTTATGTGCTAATAGCCATAATTTATTGGACTAAATTGCTCATTATTATCCATATAATAAACAAAGAAGAACATATCTATAGATGTATATGGCGAGCATAGACATTCAATGGTTTTAACGTTGCCCAATTTTTTGGATCAAATTGATAGTTTATGCGTCTATTTTGGTATAAAAAATAATCTTCATCACACTTTATGACTTTTATATCGTAAACTATAAAAGTTGGTAACCTTTCGTAATTGTTCTGCCAACATCAAAAATTTAGCTCAATATTTTTGTTGCGCTACTGTATGCGTGTGTATTACGGTAAATCAACGAATATCGCAAAGCTCTCACAGCATTTGTGTTTGTTCACAAGATTAAAATGTAAAACCTCATGGAAACAATCAGAAATATTATATTTGAAAGTGCTGTGAACCTTTGGTTGAGATTACTATATTTAACAAATGATAGCAGGACCGGGCCTAATCATGCCTTCCCTCCGTGGGTCTGTTTTTACCCAAAGTTAGGAGACCAGCGCGACGCGCTGCCCAATGGATCTGTCGCAAAGGAATTCGTCCTCTAATAATATCGTGGCCAATATGATCAACCTCCTCTTCAGGCAATATAAGTGCAATGTACCTTGATCTAGTACACAATCCAAACATTGTCAGCGATCAGCATAATGTATATTTCCAGTTTTGTCGTCTCCATATTGTGGTAATACCTCTAATTTATCTTCTTGTTGTTAGTTGACAACTATAATGAATATTTTTGTTGTCCTTTCACAAAGTCGTAGAACGAAGAATAGAAAACAGTGCTATCTATACCTACAAGTAATGGCACGATCGACTTTGACGAGTTTCTGACGATGTTGGCCAATAAGATGAAGGAAACAGACACAGAGGAGGAGATGAGGGAGGCTCTCCGGGTCTTCGACAAGGACGGTGATGGCTTCATCAGTGCAGGCGAGCTGCGACACGTCATGACCAACCTGGGCGAGAAGCTCACGGACGAGGAGGTGGAGGAGATGATCTGAGAAGCCGATATGGACGGGGACGGAATGGTCAACTACCCTGGTACGGAATGGTCGTTTCCAACGTGGTCAGAGACACTTCTATTCTAGTTGCAACACCTAAAATGAGCCTGGTGTTCCAACGATTTATTGATGCCTTTTTCAAAGATTACTCTACACCTCTTTCCTTGAAGAGGTTAATGTAGAAAGAATTTTTACAACTTTGCTCAAGTTGGTGCATACGTGCAGTTCCACATGATATTTATCTTAATGCTCACGTCTTCGGTGTCTTGCAGAATTCCTCAACATGATGACGACACAGCGATGACGAGCCTGGAACTTGCACATAGCCTCCCGTTAGACTTGCAGTGTTGGACTTGTTACTGTGACCTCATTCTTCACAACTCATGCTCAATACATCTTTGTATTTTGATGACCTTGGTACCCCGGATCGAATATCTTTAGCAGTGTAAAAGTGATCATACACATGTGATGTCTTGAACGAGGTTTACATAATGCATGTATCTTTTGTAGCATGGCTTCATCGTGTGGCTAGGGCAAAATATGATCTCCAGGAAGTGATGGAAAGATAAGATGAAGATGCAGATTGAAAGAAAAATCAATTGGCATTATACATTTTTTCTCCCGTGTTTTTCTCGTCTGAAACACTGTAAAATGAGTCAAGTCAATTGTTTCTATTTGAGACTGGGTAGCATAGCTACAATTTGTGTATTTTGTGGTAAATCACTGCACGACTTGTTATTTCATCATTCCATGAAACATCCCTTGAACAAGTGTTTGCATATTACATGTCCGTAAATAATCTATGTACATGTAATTTATTTGAATTGTCTATGCAATTTTCATTCCCCTCTATGATTCTTGTGTTTCATAGTGTTGATTTTATTGTACATTCACACTTTGACAATCCAGTCAATTAGGCATTCAAACGTTTACATTGTCAATATCTCTCCAGTACATTACTATGACTATAACAACTGAATCAGTATCCTTGATCATAGTCATTCCAAACTTTCTTCAAAGGCACCATTTGTGGAGCAAATTGGGATCAAATTGATTGTAATTTGAAATAAATTGATAGTTGGATCCAGGATGAAGTATATATATATAAGGCCTACATTTCGCATGATATTTTGTGCTTGATATCAAGATTTGAGACAAATATTTTGATTGTACATGTCACGTACACATTAACCTTGGTTATTTTTTTACCATCAATATGTACTACTCTACTTTGGATAACCTCGTGTGAAGAAATCAATCATTATCGATTGGCTCCACTTGGTTTTTGATCTGGTATAATACTATACATACATTGGCGTTTTGCAGTCATAAAACACGCGTTAACATTTGTACCTGTACAAACCTGTGTACAAACCTGGGTGAAATTTCTTGAGTTTCATTTTGTTTTCTTGTTGTTGCTACTGTCTATGCAAATATTGAATAAAGTTCATACAAAGATGATGTTTGGAGAATTCATTCTGAATATATCGTTATCTATATTGCCATCAATTGTGAGGGCTCCTAGGTTTTTCTCCAGTAAATGGATAAGTTTCTAGGTGTTCGTAACCATGGTAACATTAGTTGGGATATTACACATGTTGCTCAGGTACTCTTGGTAAACTTTATCGGTTTCATATTTTAGAGATATTTACTTCAGAACGACTATGTGATATATGATTTATTTATACTACAGTGAAACAAAGCTCTGTTTAATGATAATGGTTATTAATACAGACAACAATAACAGTAAAACATGACAATATTATATCTGCACGTGTTATAAATTATTATATCACCAATAGTTATTTTAAAATATCATAAAATAAACCACACATGATACTTTGTTAGACATGAAAGCATTTGTTTCTAAGAGGGATTTGTTACTTGCCCATTCTATAAAATATTCAGGTTGTGAATCGTCGTTTATGTCAACCGTATTTGTATAATATAATACTTTTCCATTTGAATAGTGCTCACTGAATAGTTCATAGTTTAATACATTCGTCCATGCATGTGGTGTTCATTCAGTGATGTTGTGACATCAATATTGAAAAGATTTTGGATCGTTTCCAACGTCAATATATATCCTCATTCTCTTCAGCTCCCTTATACAATTCAAAGGGGCAGTCATTTTTATCCAGTATACTGTGTTATTGTCGGTAACTCTGTCTTAACTTGTCCAAAACTTCTCAGCACATTTATATATACGAACAGACAGCTACAAGCATAGTTTTATCAGTCGATCGTTATTGATCGTACAACACAGAAATAACGATATATGTGTGTTTTACACTCAATAAAAAAAACAACAATATGGAACCCATAGGCATAGTAAACATGTGCATATTACATCAAATAATAAGAATAGATAATAATATACCACGAGTAATGAACAAGACATGAGAGATATATATACACATATTTTACATGTGATTATTAGTATCACTTAATCAGCAAAATCAACAATAGACCACGTTTTATAATATAATATAATTGAACCCAAACCAAAGTTAACATCAATGTATACTCAAACTATCAGGATCTATACAGCAATGAATTTATGAGGCTGAAGAAATAAAATCAGCAAACAGTCAATCATTATATTTAACATATAAATATGATAATAACGTTTTATTAAAATATCGCCAAATAAACTATACAATGCACAATATTAGTCATAGAAGTATTGGTTTCGAAAAATGACTGGTTACATTGCCCATTTTATGAAATGTCCAGGTTATGCATAAACAATTCTGTCTACCCTACTTGTATTTGATCATGATATAGTACTTGTCTATTTGAACAGTGATCTCTGAAATGGGTCATGGTTATCCGCTTTGGATGAAGGGTGTCAATTTTCCTCGAATGACGCAAACATGGCAATTCTTATATTCCAAAGGTGGACACGAGCCAAAACCGAGTGCCTTGTAGTACCTGTACATGGCAAGTGCTTTCAATCGTGTCGGATGAAGTTTGTCAATTTTGCACATTTGGCACAAACACAGCACTTCAAATATCGGGGCCGATCCGAAATCATGTTTAGTGCAAGATCGTTTTTGCAAACTCATGTTCCATCAAAACCCTCTCTCTATTTCTCTCTCTCTTTCTCTCTCTCTCTCGCTCTCTGTTATCCGAAACTGAAAAAGGTCTCCAAAAATGAGGTGAAACCATACAATTTAGAATATAAACTGATGGTCAGAAATGGATATTGTGTAAATGGTTAATTTTCTCATTGATGATACGTACCTATCTGGAATTTGGTTGTCGAATATCTCAACAGACTATTGGTATTTCTATGGGTACTGTTTTTAGATTACCGAACCTATGGTCCGATAACCAATTTGCATGGCGTTGTGTCCGTTCGTCCGTCCTCCGTCCGTTCACATTTTCTGAATTTTTGCGCAAAAAGTTTCTAGGTGTTCGTAACCATGGTAACATTAGTTGGGATATTACACATGTTGCTCAGGTACTCTTGGTAAACTTTATCGGTTTCATATTTTAGAGATATTTACTTCAGAACGACTATGTGATATATGATTTATTTATACTACAGTGAAACAAAGCTCTGTTTAATGATAATGGTTATTAATACAGACAACAATAACAGTAAAACATGACAATATTATATCTGCACGTGTTATAAATTATTATATCACCAATAGTTATTTTAAAATATCATAAAATAAACCACACATGATACTTTGTTAGACATGAAAGCATTTGTTTCTAAGAGGGATTTGTTACTTGCCCATTCTATAAAATATTCAGGTTGTGAATCGTCGTTTATGTCAACCGTATTTGTATAATATAATACTTTCCCATTTGAATAGTGCTCACTGAATAGTTCATAGTTTAATACATTCGTCCATGCATGTGGTGTTCATTCAGTGATGTTGTGACATCAATATTGAAAAGATTTTGGATCGTTTCCAACGTCAATATATATCCTCATTCTCTTCAGCTCCCTTATACAATTCAAAGGGGCAGTCATTTTTATCCAGTATACTGTGTTATTGTCGGTAACTCTGTCTTAACTTGTCCAAAACTTCTCAGCACATTTATATATACGAACAGACAGCTACAAGCATAGTATTATCAGTCGATCGTTATTGATCGTACAACACAGAAAAAACGATATATGTGTGTTTTACACCCAATAAAAAAACAACAATATGGAACCCATAGGCCTAGTAAACATGTGCATATTACATCAAATAATAAGAATAGATAATAATATACCACGAGTAATGAACAAGACATGAGAGATATATATACACATATTTTACATGTGATTATTAGTATCACTTAATCAGCAAAATCAACAATAGACCATGTTTTATAATATAATATAATTGAACCCAAACCAAAGTTAACATCAATGTATACTCAAACTATCAGGATCTATACAGCAATGAATTTATGAGGCTGAAGAAATAAAATCAGCAAACAGTCAATCATTATATTTAACATATAAATATGATAATAACGTTTTATTAAAATATCGCCAAATAAACTATACAATGCACAATATTAGTCATAGAAGTATTGGTTTCGAAAAATGACTGGTTACATTGCCCATTTTATGAAATGTCCAGGTTATGCATAAACAATTCTGTCTACCCTACTTGTATTTGATCATGATATAGTACTTGTCTACTTGTCGCTTTGGATGAAGGGTGTCAATTTTCCTCGAATGACGCAAACATGGCAATTCTTATATTCCAAAGGTGGACACGAGCCAAAACCGAGTGCCTTGTAGTACCTGTACATGGCAAGTGCTTTCAATCGTGTCGGATGAAGTTTGTCAATTTTGCACATTTGGCACAAACACAGCACTTCAAATATCGGGGCCGATCCGAAATCATGTTTAGTGCAAGATCGTATTTGCAAACTCATGTTCCATCAAAACCCTCTCTCTATTTCTCTCTCTCTCTCTCTCGCTCTCTGTTATCCGAAACTGAAAAAGGTCTCCAAAAATAAGGTGAAACCATACAATTTAGAATATAAACTGATGGTCAGAAATGGATATTGTGTAAATGGTTAATTTTCTCATTGATGATACGTACCTATCTGGAATTTGGTTGTCGAATATCTCAACAGACTATTGGTATTTCTATGGGTACTGTTTTTAGATTACCGAACCTATGGTCCGATAACCAATTTGCATGGCGTTGTGTCCGTTCGTCCGTCCTCCGTCCGTTCACATTTTCTGAATTTTTGCGCAAAAAGTTTCTAGGTGTTCGTAACCATGGTAACATTAGTTGGGATATTACACATGTTGCTCAGGTACTCTTGGTAAACTTTATCGGTTTCATATTTTAGAGATATTTACTTCAGAACGACTATGTGATATATGATTTATTTATACTACAGTGAAACAAAGCTCTGTTTAATGATAATGGTTATTAATACAGACAACAATAACAGTAAAACATGACAATATTATATCTGCACGTGTTATAAATTATTATATCACCAATAGTTATTTTAAAATATCATAAAATAAACCACACATGATACTTTGTTAGACATGAAAGCATTTGTTTCTAAGAGGGATTTGTTACTTGCCCATTCTATAAAATACTCAGGTTGTGAATCGTCGTTTATGTCAACCGTATTTGTATAATATAATACTTTACCATTTGAATAGTGCTCAATGAATAGTTCATAGTTTAATACATTCGTCCATGCATGTAATGTTCATTCAGTGATGTTGTGACATCAATATTGAAAAGATTTTGGATCGTTTCCAACGTCAATATATATCCTCATTCTCTTCAGCTCCCTTATACAATTCAAATGGGCAGTCATTTTTATCCAGTATACTGTGTTATTGTCGGTAACTCTGTCTTAACTTGTCCAAAAATTCTCAGCACATTTATATATACGAACAGACAGCTACAAGCATAGTATTATCAGTCGATCGTTATTGATCGTACAACACAGAAAAAACGATATATGTGTGTTTTACACCCAATAAAAAAAACAACAATATGGAACCCATAGGCCTAGTAAAACATGTGCATGTTACATCAAATAATTAGAACAGACAACAATATCCCACGATTGATGAAAAAGACATCAGAAATATATATACACATATTTTACATGTGATAATTAGTTTCACTCAATCAGCAAAATTAACAATATACCACGTTTTATAATATGATATAATTGAACCCAAACCAAAGTTAACATCAATGAATACTCAAACTATCATGATCAATACAGCAATGAATTCATGCGGCTGAAGAACAAACCTTGATACATTCGGAAATAAAATCTGCAAACAGTCAATTGTTACATTCAACATACACTTATGTTATTAATTAAAGTTGAAGTTAATTGAAGTTATATTGAAATATCGCCAAATAACCTATACAAAGCACTCCATTAGTCATAGTAGTATTGGTTTTGAAAAGTGACTGGTCACTTGACGTTTTATGGAACATCCAGGTTATTCATAAACAATTCTGTCGACCATATTTGATCATGATATGATAGTTGTCTATTTGAACAGTGGTCTCTGAAATGGGTCATGGTATGATACATTCATCCATTCATGTGACGTTCATTCAATTATGTATAGATGGCATTTTGTACTGTTTCCAACAGTTTTTTTTTTCAAACATAGAACATATTTCCTCGCTATTGCAAGGACACTCTATTCTTCATATTTTCTCCGATGCACTCAATCAATAACATTGAATTTCATTGAAAACATGGACATATGAATTGACAACAACGAACCAAAAAATAGTTTTATGGTTCTGGTTATTAGGGTCCCCGAAAAAGTGATTCGGCAACGCGATTTTCTTTTGTTTTCTTCTTCTTTTTTATTCCCTAAAATTGATTGCTTGTGAATAAACCGGGCAGATATTGCCCATTTGGCCAACTGTTTTTCACTAAAATGGCCTGCTGATAAATAACCCGGTCGAATTTGGCCAATTTGGTCAGTCAAATTGGTCAGGGACAATCGGGACCATTTTACTCGATCATGACCTCACCAAAATCGGCGTAAGGGTGTCTATTCACTAAAAAAAAAGGAAGTCATGCGCGCTATTTTTTTTTTTGTCTATTTGAACAGTGGGATCCGAATGGTTCATGGCTTAATACATTCATCCATACATCGGAGAAGCCTCCCCACGGAGCAGGTTACCCTGAGTAAGGTATTAATACATTCATCCATTCATGTGATGTTCATTCAATGATGTATTGACGGCATTTTGGAGCATTTCCAAGAATTTTTCAACTGTGTATGTAATCATTCTCTTTAGCTTCGTTATACATTCAATAAAGGGCAGTCTTTTTGTGTTAGAATTTCGTCTAGTGTACTGTCTTCATGTCGGTAATTCGTGTCGTAGCCTGTCCAAAAATTCTCTGCACACTTTCATAGTTTCGTAATTGATCGCAACGTACCAAAACAACGTTTACATATGTATGTAACACGAAAGAGAAAAAGATATACAGGTAATAAGAACACCATATATCTAGTAGTGCGTGTTATACCAAATTAATAGAAGAGATAATAATATACCGACGAGTAGTATCGAAATATCAGGAATACATTTACACTTATTTCACAAGTATGAGTATCATTTCATAAGGAAAACAATAATAGGATATAATAATAATATAAAACATTTCACTACAAATGTAATATAATTAATATCGAAATGAGGATAAATCAATCAATCATTAATTAATCAATTAATCAAGAGCAAACATTTATAATGTCGATAAATAAAACAAGTAACACACTCTTGAAATAGAAACAACGCATGGTCAAGCTTTATATTCAAAGTTATTATACTGTCGTCAACGGCAGTATGTGTATGAAATATAGATGTTTCTTGTGTATACTCTCATTTTTCTAAATTGTTTACTCCGGTTTTGACGATATTCTCGCGATGCTGAATGTTATCGTTCTATAACGTGACATACCTCACTTGGAAGGCAAACGGCAATTCTCTACCGAATTTCAGACTTATATCGCAAAAGTTGGCTATCTACCCCGATGTTAAATTTCAGTCCAAAACGGGTTCTCGAGAATCTGAGCATATTCGAGGATTTGGTCCTGTTTACATCCACCAGGAGCCGAAGTATTATTGTAATTTCAGACCAGAAAACACATAGGGGTGTATTCTACATAGACATGTGGATTTCGGAAGACTGCACTGCTACAAAAGCAACCAACTGCACAAAATCAGATGAGGACCCAGAAATTCAATGATGGGCTTAATTTAACATTGTTATAGATTGCCAACTTTTTCAATTTTCGCGATAGAACTCGCCGTTTGTCTCCTAGGTGAAGCATGCCAAGTTACAGAACGATACCATTCATCATCGCAAAAATATCAGCTAAAACAGTGTAAACGAGTTAGAAATCAGAGTGCAGATGGAATTATTATTGCTCAATCATCCATAAGTCCTAAACAAATTAATTTCCTGTTTCTCGTCCTCCTTTTTTTCAAAACCAGGTAGGGAGGGACTTTTTATTTTTTATTTGAGAATCGCAAATAAGAAAATCCGGGAGGCTGCTTTTGAACACAGGCGGGCGGGGACGAGAAACAGAAAATTAATTTTATTAGGCCTAAAGATAATTGATGAAAAAAAAAGATAAACACGCGTATGACTGCTATGTATGTAGATGTACCTAATCGCAAATCTGGAGGCTAGGAACTTATCACAAATTTTTTATAATGTTTATAGTAAGAATGGATAATAAATAGTGAATCAATAGTGAATGATGACCAATAGTAAAACACCCCCACACAGATAATATATATATATATTGTTCGGATAATACACAAGAAAATAAATCAGATAGATAGTAAAATATCACACAGCCCATATGTCTTAACGAGTCATAATTCGCACCATCCCTATACCAGAACCAAAAGTGATATATTACTCTTCATCTTACTGAAGGAATTGAAGATATGAACGATTCCACAATAGATGAAATTGTACAAATAATCAACTGTATATCATATTGGCTGTTTGTTGTCACCTTTCAGTGTGCGTTTAATTGATCGTTTGACTCAGCGATCGTGGTTTCA
Organism: Terebella lapidaria; assembly: GCA_949152475.1. Lineage (NCBI taxonomy): Eukaryota > Metazoa > Annelida > Polychaeta > Terebellida > Terebellidae > Terebella > Terebella lapidaria. The sequence continues at coordinate 29,899,469 of OX424563.1, read as the reverse complement.
ATTCTTCCTTGGACGTTTCGCTTCCTTGGTTTCGCACTCGTCGTACAGCGTCAATTTGATGCTTCTCTTCTGCGGGTTGAACCTTTTCATCTCGATTTTTGCCTTGTCAAAGATCACACGCGCAGCTTTGAATTCCTTCTTCTTTTCTTTTTTATCGGACAAGTATATGACCTTTGTGATTCTGGATTGTGTGATGACTTTTGCACATTCGCAACAGGGAGCCAATGTACAATATAACCGACAACCCTCCAGATCGCTGGCATTCTTATTCACGATAGCGTTCAGCTCAGCATGGCAAACGTACAAGTGTTTGTTGTACCTGCTGTTCTTTTTCTTAGACCAAGGCAATTCGTCATCACTGCACCCATTTGGCATTCCATTGTAACCGATCCCTACGACTCTGTCATTCTTATTCACAATACAGGCGCCGACCTGGGTATCTGGATCTTTACTTCGCTCCCTGGAGAGAACTGCGATCGCCATGTAGTAGTCATCCTTACATATGTATCCCTCTCTCTTGCCTACTTCGCCTTGTTTCCTCTTTTTGGATAGCATGGTTCAAGTGTTGTCACACCTGAGGGACACAATGAGAAAATGCAAATTCCAAATAAGGAACTGGTGAGTTATCTGTCTGGCTTGATGTCGTGTTGCCAATTTGAAGTCTGTGTTACTTGCATGATTGTCTGTGGCTTATGGCTTCGTAAACACCGCCTTTATATATCCACCATCGTCATGGTTGCGAAGTGCATTATAGTTGCTGTTTTCTGTGTCGTAGGCAGAGTTTCGATTTTACAAAAATGACAACTGCACTGTAGTATGGAAGCGTTAATTGATCATTCACTTAACCACACATTTTTTCACGACCTGCCGTGTTGAGTACCAAAGTAAGTTGAGTTATCGTGAGAGATATCATGGCAAGTTGTCATATTGTGAAAAGTAAGAAAATATATTGACAAGGCGTGCTACCATGTAAATTATGACAACAATGCATCTTACCGTGAAGAAATATCATGTGAATATGTCTTGCCATGAAAATTATCACGATTAAAAGGTCTTCTCGTGATAATTTTCATGGCAAGACATATTCACATGATAACTCAACACGTCTTGTCGTCATAAATTTTCACAGCATGTCTCCTTGTCATTTTAATTCTAGAGATTTTCATAACATGACAACTTGCCATGATATTTACCATGACAAAGACGTCTTATTGTGATAGTGAACAAACCAGGTCGTGACAAACTAGACGTCAAGGCCTGAAGATGCCTTGGGGCATTTCGACTGAAATTCATAAGTAACATCTGTTTCGCTCTACAACGCCCCGTTTCCGAGATATGGCCGAAAATGAAAATTGCCGACTCAGCAGGAAAGAAATTTGGCACAGGAACAAGTTCACCCAACATACCCCTAAGACATGTTTGTCCAGTATCACGAGTCCAAAAATAAATTCTGACAAAACCATAAGAACATTTCGTGCCGAAATGCCTTAATTATGTTCTTAAGTGTAACCCAAAATTGACAACGGCGCATTCATTATTTGTTTCATGCGGAACAGATCTCGGCAGTGAAATGTGATGTTTTGTTGATTCGATGGCACGGCAGATTTGTCATAGTTGTAGCCACAGTGGCTCGTGTCCAATCGCTGGCGGCCATGTTGTAATATAGAAGATACAAGTGAGGACACAATTTTTTGCGGGTTTTGGGTGTGGCCACATGACATGGAATGGTTGGGAAACAAACACGTACATTTGGTTACATTGCATATCATATGCTTAACTAACACTCACACAACTCGATATTTACTTTGTTATTCCAGTTTTCATAACTTTTCCAAAATTCAGAGAATCTTGCTTTCAAGCCAAGCGGAAGTTGACATCCTGGTGGCGAAATACGAAGTTGAAGGTCAAGCTGACTTTGATTGGCTGAAATACGAAATGTCTTAGAATCAGTATTTCTAAAATAACGTAGCGCATGATGTCTTTGCAGAAATCGTATATAGTCTCTTGGTAAGATTGTCCCTCACACTGGCCACATGATTAATTTTTCTATACCCGTTTTGCACAAAAAGTACGTTTGTTTACTTGACGACAACACAGAGGGGAGGTCATTCAATTTTTAGGTGCGGGCGTTAAAGGGGCACGTACTGTATGGGATTTGGCTTTTAAGGGATTTTTGTGCCAACGCTTCTATTTATAGAACAATAGGTCCGATTACGTTTTGGACCCAGGATCTCTGCCGAGCCAATGCTCAGATCATACAGGTCGGCTCGGCAGACATCCTGGGTAAAAAACGTAATCAGACCTTTTATTTTGTTCTGTAATAGATGCGTCGGCATAAAAATCTTGGTAATCAGTGCTCTAAAAGACGATTTCCATATAGTGCCCCTTTAAGAACTGCCCTCCCACATTTACAAACAAGTGGAATGACATGTTGTAGAGAACATGGCGAATAAACGTAGATATATCCGTTTTATGTGCAGGCCTACGTGTGGTATCAATCTTTGTATGTAAAATACGCCTATTTGCATAGGAATGAATGACACCAAATACAGTTCATTATGAATGCGGTGTAAAGATAATGATGGCCAAACTATAGCAAACTATTAACACTGCCATTATTAATTGCTTATAATATTGGCTATTGATTTCGGCTTATGGCTCATGGTATAATAATAGTATGTACACCGTGTAGAACAATATATACACCATTTAACAATGAGTGGAACGAAATTTTTGTTATCATGTATTATTATTATTCGGAAAATGCACCTGTTGTGCCAAAAAATCACAGGTAAAACACGCCTGAAAAAGTATTTCGTAATTGTCATATTGGCTGATAAATTATTAATCAGTCCATACACTATACACTTACGTCTTGCACTCGACACAAAACCATTGGTCTTCTTTCAAAGATTTGTGGCGGCTAGTTATTTTCAGGCATTTGTAGTGATACCATCTGTCACACCCATCACAACCAACACATGCAGTAGTGCATTCACAGCCACAAGTCCCACAGGGATATTCCACTGTTTTCTGTTTTTTCGCTTGAGGAGGCTCTACATCACTGTTGGTGCTGCTGGATGCTGCAAAACAAGAACAGTTGATGTTGTACGAAATGTTGAACGACAAACTGGGCGTGCATATATTTAAGGCCTAATTTGATTATACATTTTAACATTTCATGTAAATTGTCATGTACATTAGGAATTAATTATTAATCAATTTGTAGGGCCAGGACGAGTAGTAAATTCCTGATCCAGGTACACGTGCATAGCCTGATCCAACCCGACCCAGGTACTCAGTAAAGGAGAAAAGCCAAGTAACTCTCCATTCCTTGCTTGGAATGGACCGAGACGCGAAGCGTCGAGGTTCATTTGAAGCAAGGAATGGAGAGATGCGAGGCTTTTCTCTGAATTAAAATACAACTCAACGACTCTTCATTCCCTACTGAGAATGGAGCGTTCAAACAAAGGACCTCACGTCCGGTCGCATTTTGATGGTAAATAACCTAGCTATTGAAGGTTGAATTGGTGCCTGATACAGTCGCTAAAATATGCTTGGAGTGTTGTCTAATTTGTCAGTTTGTATTGATCATCACATATTTAAGTCCCATAACCTCACAAAACAGCTGTTCGTGTTGATATTTGTTTGTTTGTTTGGGCATATTGGAAATATTCCCGACAGCTTCTCGCAGTATTTAACACCAACTCCAGCCACAGCCACAGTAATAATCAGTATCAATCATGGGTTTGGCTAACACATTTTTTTACTCGCAGAGTAGTATGACCTCACCCAAATTCGGGTACCTGTCGACTCGTCCAGGCCCTAGAAATGGAATCGTCTTATTTAAAAAAATGTGCAGTATTGTGTGCAATGTTATCATTTACTATCACAACCACATGGACATGGTCGTTTGGTGCTTGTGTTTGAAACATTTTTCAGAAAGATGTAAAACCCAGCCCTTGTGCAGACTCCTTTTATATTTTTGGTATATGAAATACAAGAATGTGACAATAGTATAAATTCAGGCGGTATACAACGTAAACGCAGTGTGCAGTATAGTGTGTAACACACATATAGTTATACACAATACAAGTGAACACAAACTAATGTATGTATCGGACATTAACTGACCACATCACGTCCACTTCCTCACTCTTAATTTCCATTGTGCTCAATTTGTTTGTTGAAGCAACGTTCATATTGTGTTTTAGGCGGTGCAATGCTTTTTGCTTGTCAAGGAAATTTACGTCTACTGGTTATGTTCTTGGAAGTTGCATGTACATTTCTTCAACCCGTACACTTAAATATTGTTAAGCGTGCTTGGTCTGTTGTTCTTGCTGAGTTAGGTGCATGTACATTGCAAGTGTGAACTTTGACGCACCCCAGGGCATGTGCACCCCGCCTGTGCACCCCGGAAGAGCCATTGTCGGCGCCTGAGACCCAGGAGTAAGCCCGTCGGTCGAGGTCAGACTGATACATTACTCAGTATTGATAACCCCGTCATGTAGCCTGGTGTGTGCAGACCAGGAACTATGGGAGCGGCTCCCAGTACACGAGCACATGAGCATTTTGCTGGACGGATCTGCCCAAGGTCCAGCGAGAGGACAGAACCCATATTAGCCCGACGGACTGCCAGAGCCAGTACGTACGGCAGCAAGGTTCAAGCCATCTTCAACGTGCCTCAAAACAGAAGGTGCCAAAGTATCATATAGTGTTGGGATTAATAGACCTCTCCAAATCATTCGTCTCTCATAATGTGTCAATGAGTGCTTGTTTATTATGGCATACAGCAAAGGCCATGTGTGTTCATCAACTGATAGTCTATAATTATTTGCCAGCTGATTAGTCTCTAATTATTAGGTGAATCCATTACCTGCCATGTTTTAAAATGGACTGTGCATGTGTGATAAAACGTGGTGTATGCTAAAAATAAAGTGATTTTCCAAGTGGTTAGTTCCCAAACAACATGGCATGGTTCTCCCAACCCATTACCTGGCATATCTAAATGTGAACTCCAATCAGGCGGATCAGATCGATTAGCGATGATCGGATGTAGTTGCTCAGCTATGATTGCCTTGCGGTTACTTCGTCTACACTGTGCCCCGTACATTTTTCCTAACAAAAGCAACTGCTCCTTTGTGAAGATCTCCAAGAAACGTGTGTTTTGTGCCAATTCACTTTGGATGCGCTTGTGTGACGCTACCTTATTTTCGCTCGTGTCTGCCAGGATAAATTGAAAATCACATACAGTTGCCTTCTCATTCGCCTTGATTTTAATTTGTTTCCTATGAGCTTCTTTCTTTTTGCGTTTTATGTCCCTAACATAATCCTTCCGAAATTGGGCCACAGACATCAGACAATATTTGTGAGCAATGTCCTTGAATAATGCCTCTATGGCTGTGGTGCTATTGCTTTCCGAGAACAAGGACGCCCACGTTCCTTTGAGATTGTCGTCTTTCATGATGGACTCATTGAGGAAATTGAAAAGGTTCGGCCCATATTTTTCAATGTTCTTTGAATTTTGAAGTTGACGAATTTCTTTATCTAACTGCTTGAAAAAAAGAAATGTAGCATCATTTGTGTACGTTGAATGTACTTAAGGGAGGTTGGGTATGCAGTGTTCGTCTCAATGTAGTCAGAAGAGCAAATCAATGTATCGAGGGTTGCCACTTTGTCATGTGCTAGGTTAACCGAACTGCGTTTGCTGGCTTTGTAAAGATGGCTCTTCACATACTGTGATTCCTTGTGTTTCACTGTTGCTATAGCCCATCCAGCTATATATCTAATGATTGCGTCACCGCCATCTGATCCCTGTAAACTTGGAGCACATTCTTCATCATTGTTGGTGTTGTTCATTAGAGGTAGTGCCCTCTGCTCTACTACATGTTTTCGTACATACTGAGCTATCATAAAGCCAACACGGAAGTGCACTCTTTGTAGGTGGTCCACACCAAACAACAATTTAACAGCCTGCTTATACTCGTTACTCTTAAGGTAGCCAAGAGCACGCTGGTAGAAAGTGGTCATGTGTTTGTTCTCACATGTTTGCGGCACTGTCTCTTGTAGTAGAGGTGCAAATACCTGATGTTGCTTTTGGACAAACAATCGCAGTTCGGTGGGTCGGTTTTGCAGGTCATCAATCACTGCATTAAGCTCTTGCTGTTGCTCTGTCTCGACCTTGTCGAACTTGGTGCTGATCAAGTATGGATAAAGTTGATCTTTAAGTGAAATGCCATTTTCATCCCTGGATGATGATGGGACCTCATCGTTATTTGCACTTGTTGTTGCAGACTGTACCTGTATTTCCTGGTTTTGTAGGTCCAATAAAGAATCATCTAAATGTGCTATTTCATCTTCCTCATTTACGTCATCTGTAGTGCAATTGGTCTGCAAGTTTGCATTGGAATTATGGATGACAGGTGAATTGTGAATGCTTTTATCTTCTTGCAATGCTACCTGGCAACAGTCTTTGGCACTAGGTAGCAAGGGTGCACTTTGGGACTTATAAAAGTCAGTGATGACTGATGGGGGTCTAACGATGCAATGCATGCTGAAATTCCTTAAGCGGAGTCCCTTTTTAGATGTTACCCTGCTGATTGCAACACCAAGCTGACCTGGTGCAGTCATGTTCCTGCAGTCAATGTCCACTCTTTTCACACTCAATCCTTGTGCTTTGTGCACAGTCATGGCAAAAGCCAATCGCAATGGAATTTGCATCCTGCTAGCAAGTTCACGTTGCTCAGCTACACTGTACACCGAAAACCGGTATTTTGTGAGTTTGACAACTTCCTCAAGTTGATCAAAATGAACTGTAACACTATCAGTATCGAAAGACTTAACTTGGCCACGCAGCCCATTCACTGATTTGTTAGACAAATTGACTGTAAGTATGACAGGACTGTCTAATTTGATAAACAGTTGCTGCAGAGCTGAAATCTGGCTGAGATGATGTTTTTGTCCGTGGTCGATAGCCGTAAAGCAAACCATATCACCTGAAAAGAAGTGTCATGTATGGTACGTTGTCATGTGGTTATATAAAAACAGAGTTTGAAGTTGGCATCACAGTTTATGGCAATAAATCAACATGAGCTAGTTCCCAGTTTGGGCAAGTGCATGCTCAGCCAAAACTAATTTTATGTTGGGCGCCGGCTCTCTAGGGCACAAACTCCCCGCCCAGTGGCACGGTCATTGCCGGCGCCTGATTCATACACATATGAATGGTTTGTGCACACATGTAGCCTAGAATACCCGAGACCAGAAGCCATGACATTGGCTCCTAGCACCCGAACACGTTGGCTTCTTGCTGGTAACGCCTCGCTGATGTTGGACAATGAAGATAGAGCCCTGGATAGCCTGGCGGACCAGAGCCTATACAGCCAACTGAAGAGAAAACTGCTTACTGAGATGTTATTCTGTTTGTTAAGATTGCGTATTGCCTATGTTCTTGCAATTTCCATGGTTACCAGAATTCTGCTGATAAGGCATAGATCCTGACTGATAAGCATCCTTAGTGTCAATGACAAAATTAGTTCATGAATGTACATCACCTGACAAGAGGCTATGCAGTGGAACCAAATGGGATGGTGACTGCTACAAATGAATGCCATATAGTGGGCATAATAAATATAACCACCAAAGGATGTCCACATGACAATGTAAGATGAGGTCTGGCACCAATGTTTTTGCTTTTTGCACTAACAGCACGTTTGCACTGTGCACAAATCTGTGGGCATCATGGTCCACATGTCCTGATTGTCATTGCATTCACTCAGCTTCAATTAGTTGAATCATTTCTCATTTCGTGTTCGTTGCAGGTTGATTGATAACCTGGCACCAGATGACAATGGTCGTATTTACTGTCACGAGGTGTGGGAAAGATACGGAACCCAAATAGAAGGCCCGTTCGATCGCAGGCTGGCTGGCAGGTTCCTGAAAGAAGTTTTCCCTAGCGTTCGTATCTCGGGTAAACGGGAGAATGGTGGCAAATCTGTTCCAGTGTACAAGGGTGTCATCTGGAAAGCAAAGACCAGAACAGCAGTAGATGAAAGCATGATCACCAGTATAGTCGATGGAAAAGCTGCTGTGGTTCGCACACCGGGCGAGACAGAAGTCACGCTGCTCATGCCCTCCACACGAGTGGCCAACAACAGTGTTATCATGAAAGATATACGTCTGGATCTGAGTGACATGACATGGCGTCTTAGGATCTGTGGGGGCCAAGTGGACTTAGACAGCCTGAATATTCACAATAGTTTTGAAATGACAAAAGAATCGATACGGAATATATTGATGACTGTGGAAAAAGTTCGTTTGTGTCTTGGCAAGTGTGTAACTGGTGACCCCACAACAACAAATCACCCACGCGTTGTGAAGGAAGAAGTGCACACTGTAGGTCACCAAGATGTTCCAAACGTTTACAGGTTGTCATGCTGTGCACATGTCATCAGCCTTATAGCACGAAGTGACCTGTGCATACCATGTCAAAATGGGTTTCGTGACGTGAAGAACCGTCAAACTGATGCACAGACGTCATCACCCACCATGACTGAGACAGCAAAACGCCAGGATGAGAGAGTGGAAAGTGCAACGGTGGAACTCTGTGACACTGACCATTCAGACTTGGAGGAGATTATGAGGAAGGTATTTCCGGGAGCCAGTGAGGAGATGAAAACACTTCTGAAAGCTCAGCATGATGCACTGATGGCCAAGACAGTAAACAGTCGGCGTTGGGATCCAGATGTTCTAAGTATCTGCCTTAGCCTTTGGGTACATAGCCCATCAAACTACAGGACATTACAAGACAGTCACTGTCTCATCCTTCCGTCTGGGCGTCAGTTGCGCCGCTACAAGAATTTCGTGAGTCAGGAAGCTGGGATCAACCGCCAAGTACTCCAATGGATGCACGCAGCAGCAACAGATGCCAAGGTGCCGGAATGTGGCATGGCTGGAGGCTTGCTCCACGATGAAGCAGCAATTCAACAGGATTTGGTAGTGGTACACAAAAATGGAATTCCACATTTAACGGGCTGGGTTGACACTGGTTATGAGGCATTGTGCCTTCGCATTCTGAAAGAGGGGAAACTTACTCGCACCTTGGCTAACCAAGTGTGGCAGCTGACCTTTTTGGGTCACAGTGGATTCCGGTTCCCCATATGCCATGTTCCATGCTCCTCCATAAAATCATCAGAACTGAGCATTATCATCTGGGATGCTATCAGTCAGTTACATGACTTTGGGTTCTCAGTGGATTACACACTCCAGGATGGCGGGGAGGAGAACAGGAGATTCATAAAATCACAGTTCGATGGTGATCCTATCGCAAACAAGTATGTGGCAGTGAACTGCGTGTTCCCAGAGGAGAGCATCATACACTGCCAAGACTATTCGCACTGTATTAAGAAGAAACGCAACAGTGTACTGCACAGTGGCACAACAAAAGGACTGCATACCAGAAGGCTCAAAAAGGACGGGCATTTCATCGAATGGCAGTATTTCAAGCAAGCAGTGGCTTGGGATCGTCACACCAACAGCAGACCAATCCATCGACGAATAACAGATGAGCACCTGGAACCGGATGGACCTCAAAAGATGCGCAACGCTCTAGCAGAAGACATGCTGGATGAGGATATGCTGAACCTCATGACGTGCTACCAACAAAGCCTCCAAAATGAAAAAGGTTGCTTCCTGAACAGCACAATAGAGCTGCTGCAACACACAAGCATCATGGTTGCTGTATTTCGCGATCCCCGACCCATATGCAACATGCAAGATGACCGACTGGCACAACTACAACAAGTGATGAAATTTTTTGACAACTGGGAGAAATCTGTCAAAACACGGTCTGGCATGTCATCAAGTCTCAAGTCATCAATGCTTCCAACTTGGGAATGTATGGAAGACGTCAAGTGTCTTCTCGTTGCATTCTCGGAAATCTGCAGATCCCACTTGAGCAAATTTCCAGAAAGTTCTATTTCACCATCACGCTTCAACACAGATTTGGTAGAAAATCACTTTTGCCAAATGCGCGGCCACTTCAATGGCAACACCACCAATCCAACCTATGCAGCCTACAGTAGTACTGTGAACTCCATCATACTGGGACAGTCATTGAAGTCAAGAGCCACCAAATCAAATAGCGGTATCCCAGCAGCAGAGGCCTTTAAATGTTATGTGAAGAAGCCGAGAAAGTGAAATGAACTGCATATATCACTTATTTCATTAGCTGCATGAACATACGGATATTCCATGGCCTCATTGTATGAAATGTTTTATTATTTGAGAGCATGAAATCATTCATCATTTGTCATCTGTGTAAAGAGGTCATTAAATTATAGGAGTCATCATGCTCTAAAACGTACTATGTGTACATGATTCCATGGGGTGTGAAACACTTCTTTCTGCAATCTGTAACCTTCACATGAATTATGCGATGTTTCAATTTAGAAAATTTGCAATAACTGTGCTGTAGGTCGTAGGTGTTCTGATGATATGTGTACATATGTCATTTCATGAATGGAGAGATGAAACAAGCTATGTCGTCACCAGTTTAAATATGTTATTAATTTATTTGAGGCCTAAAATTGTGAAAGGAACCACATGAAAGTCATAATGTGAAACTTGACCGTTGAATATAACTGATTTCATGATTTGTCTCAATAACTTCTTCCACGAATGTTTGAATACCTTTTCTCATGAGGTGTGTATGTATGTGATTTGATGAGTTTTGTATAATACAGCTTCCATTAGTTGTGTCAATAGCGGATTTCGAGAGATGTGTAAATATAGCTGATTGCATAACTTGTGTGTAAATAGCTCATCTATAAAGTCGTCATTTTCGTGTTCACATGAAGTACGAAATAAGTGTGACCTTCTTGAGGTATTATTGTATTGGTATTTGTGAATGAACTGTTCCATAACCCCATGGATTACTCCATGAAACGAGTGTTCATGTTAAGCAGAAATTAGGTCTGACGCCGAAAATGCAGCAAAAGTATACATCGTAATAAATATTTTGTACAATAACTGGTAGTCTGACAGACTAATTGCTTGGCTCTCTAGATGTTCACATCATGGGCAAGGCATTTAAATGTGGCATGGTCGATTTGATTCCTTGCAAATATTTAACATTGATAACGAACGTGTGACAGGGTATATGCGTTTCAACACATACCAGGCATATCAAGCAGATGGTCAGCATTGCACTTCTCAACATCTGCTGTAAGAGCAAACAGTCTCAACGGATCTGGCCCTGGTGGGAGCTTGCGTTGCAAACGAAGAAGGAGGTTGATACTGCTTTCTTGTAGTGCACCCCTCATGACTTCCTGGATGCAATGCACCAGATCAGCTGGATAATAAATGCATTTTGGGTAAATAATTTTACTAAGGGCCGATTTGGATGTGCAAATGTAAAAATGCAATATAATTTATTGACACAAACACTGGTATGGATTTCATAATAAATTAATCACTGAACGTGAACGTGAATAATAAAGACCTAAATTACCTTCATTCTGTCGATAAACAGTTTCTAAGATGAAATGATGAGGGACACATTGACGAAATATTTTTGATATTATGAAGTAATGGCCGAAATCCCTCAGGTGTACATTAGGCACAGGCTTCAATTGGTGTAGATCACCACAGAGGATCAACTGCACTCCTCCGAAGCACACTGCTGTATTTCTGATCCCACGAAACACCTGATAATTATGTAAAATATGCGTCGTCAATATCAATATATCGTGTCTCACTTGTCAATATGTGGAATATTGCTAGAAACATTCAACTTCAAATAACAACATGAAATATTACGAACTTACTCCCTCTATCAAGTCAAAAGTATGCGCTGAAAGCATTGACACTTCATCAATTATGAGCATCTCCGTTGCTTTGATGCGTTGTGCCACATGAGAATGATCATCATCGCTACATAATTTGTTGATAACTGTATCAGCATCGTGTCTGCCATCCTGTATACCACAAAACCTGTGAATATTGAAACGTACACGTCAACTTCAAAATAATATCAAAGTAAGAAATGATCAATTACTGATTCATATCAATATACAGTATAATGTTATGTTGTATGTAATTTTGGGACGTTAAAATTTCATAATCATGTATGATGTTTATTTACCAGTTTAAATCACTTCTACAAATAGAGGGAGAGCCTACCTGTGAATTGTCATGCCCCCTGGAAGATGGGTTGCTGCTATTCCGGTGGTACCTGTTACAGCTATCACTCTATTGGGGCCCATAATCGTTATCACTTCCTTCATAAGTTCTGTCTTCCCTGTTCCTGCATCTCCCAAAACTAAAACATTGTGGCCCGCCTTGACGGCGTTCAATACGGCGGTACGTTGCGACATGATCACTGTGATACCCTAACTGTTATGAAGGTCAACATAGGTCACACGGCTTCCTTCACTACCGTACTGAATGACACGTCACCAGGACTGGCCCTTCCACCAATCAGGTTACACCAAATCAGTCACTTCCTACAAGCCTCAATTTACAAAACTCGGATTGTAGGTTTCGGAATCGGACTGACATGAATGACATAAACAACGTACAGCATATAGTATGAAGGCTACATTGTTCAACTCATTGTTATAAACGATCGTACTTTGACGGTCCATAGCACCTTCCGAAAAAAAAAACAGCCTAAGCACTACGCTAGTTTGGTCATTTGACGTGCTGGACATCGCGTGATAAGCATGAATATATTTGATGACATATGGGATTTTTTTTGGTATTCTGCCTTGAATGGACCCGATGTGAAAATACCCGAAATTTTGGGTGCTGATTGGCCATGCAAAACCCCTCCGCTTCCTCAACTCCTGAGAGAAACGATAAAAGTCACTGCCTTGAAAACCGTGTTATTAATTCCCATCATTGTGTTCTTTCAAAAGAATATACAGTCGTCCCCTAAATATGGCATAAAAAATATTTGAGGTGATGTTACACAATAGTTTCCCTTTAAATTGCCTAAGTGAGGTGAACGCTCGCTGATTGGCTGAATGAATTACTACACTATGTCCTGAATGGAAATCGTGAAAATATGTCCGGGAGACATGTTTTACATGGTGTATGGCACATATGATGAATATACTGTTTCCAGCCACTCGGCAATTTTTTAAACCATTGCTATAAAATGGTTTGTGAAATCCACTTCATAAGATGAATTTTATTTACAATCCAAACATAAATACACATAAACAGAGTAAACACATAAACAGAGTATAATTTGCATTGTATTTAGCAAAATCAATGTGCCGATTTTGGCAGAAGATTGCGATAACAGTTTTGGCCACGTATACCTACCTGCTTTGGCTCCTTCACATTCGAAGTCCATGTGTTGCCTAGTGACGCATTGTCTTTAATCGATCCACTCTACTGTAACAATGGTCTGACGTCACACCCTCTCTCTTGTGCGTTCGTATCTCTATAGTTAGCAGCCATCTTGCTTGCTTTAAGTTCTCTGAGATCTGTCAAGGCGAGAGGACGACGGGGGGCACGGCCATGTGCTCCTCGTCCCCTTTGTTTGGTCCATATGAGGATCTCGGGGACAATTCCAATCGCGGGCCCAGGAGGGAGGCTGCTTTGATCCTGGGGCTCAGGCCCCCATGGATTAGTTGTCTGTCGACCTGGGATGGTGCATATAGGCTCTGGCAAACTGGCGGGCTATCCAGGGTTCTATCCCTGCAGCGGAGGCTCACCGAGCCGGCCAGCAACACGCCCATGGCTTTCGGGCTCGTCACACCGGGCTACATTACTACGATGATGAAATGTGTGAGTAATCTATACAGGTCGGACTTGTTTTTCAGACTGTTAACTGGTTGTAGTGAAATAATTATGACACTTAACGTGGCGGTGCACAGATGCGGGGTGCTTACGCTTTAGTGGGCATTAAACATTACATCATCATTATTGAAAATGGTGACTAAACGCCAATGGACATGTGCCATTGAGCAACACCTATGTCCCATCAGTGCACGATCACTGCTTCTGTGGTATGACACCATTTCGCAGAGATTGACAGCTACCTATTTGGCTGGTGCACTGTTCAGTAAATTACTCCTATACCGGGTACATCTGGAGCACGATCATGATTATATAACAAGTTAACTTTATTTTCATAAGACAATAAATGTTTCAAGTCATTCAGTCAGTCATTGCAAAGTACATTTCATACAATCGCTTCCGTTTCTGCAATCGCGCGATCACTGCTGCTATCGTTATCAGGTTATAGACGGGCAAGTGTGGTAATGTAAGTGCGCAATCACTTTCACAACCGAATTTCAGTTTGTCCCTATACCTGCTGTAAACATCCGCTTGGCTTGAAAGCAAGATTCTCTGAATTTTGGAAAAGTTATGAAAACTGGAATAACAAAGTAAATATCGAGTTGTGTGAGTGTTAGTTAAGCATATGATATGCAATGTAACCAAATGTACGTGTTTGTTTCCCAACCATTCCATGTCATGTGGCCACACCCAAAACCCGCAAAAAATTGTGTCCTCACTTGTATCTTCTATATTACAACATGGCCGCCAGCGATTGGACACGAGCCACTGTGGTTGTAGCTGTCAATTCGTCAAGTTTTATAAATTCTTTATGTCATTGAGACATCCCAGCGAAGTAAGTTTTGCTCTTCAGTAATGTGTTGATCTATTTCTGTAGCTTTCTGGTTATTTAGTGTAGTTTTGAGTCTATATTTTTCCCCGTCAAGTTTGTTTTTGTAGTAAAGTTTTAGAGTACAGATTCACAACATGTATAGCGCTATTGTTTTCTACTGGGTTGCGCATCACCGCCTCCCATTGGTTTCGCTTAAAATTCGTTTTGACTAAATAATTTAGATATATATGTTCTGTGCAGTGATACTACAGACATCACAAGTGTATATCAATTCTACTTAAATAACGTGGTACATGTACCCATGATGTCATTAGATTAATTATTATGACTCTCCCCAGCAACATTAAGTGAGTTTATGGTATTTCTCATTTTGAATTGTAGATAAAATCGTGTACGACAATAAAGTGAGTGGAACCATTACACGCGTCTTATTCCTGGAAGCTACAAAGAGGATGATCAATTAACGCTTCCATACTGTAGGGTTTCCCATTCGTAATCGGTGAGGTGTGTCAGTTTCGCACGGATGACGCAAACACATCGATGAATACCGGTGTGACAGAAACACAGTGTTTTTGTCAGGGTACGACTATATCGCCCGGTATGCCCCCCTACTACTATTTTCATTGTAAGTTGACTTATTTCCGTTTGCGAGGTCTCAACCATCGATTTACACCCCGGTGTAAATCGATGGTCTCAACAGTGACGGGCCGCGAGCGATTCCACGGTGCATGGGCACACGTGTGCTATTGTGCGGACTTCGTCCGTTTACTAGTATTCTGTGATCTGTAGTTTACACTGTCTCATGTCAGACTCTGTGTGATACAGCGTGGGTTGCAACGTGGTCGGTCCGTCGATCTGCCCAGGCCAGTGAATTTTTGTACGTTGTGATGTAATAGAATCTATTAAGGCTAATGGCAACATCCACGAAATATCTGGTTTGGGAATCAAGGCCCGAAAAATAATGAAAATACAGTTGTAAGATAATTTTGGTATCGTTGGATACTGATTCACGATTTGGATGGATGGAGCGGGATGGCTGAAGGGGTGCGATTCGGATGAAAATGTTGATGACATTTGAACTGTTGCCACAGAAACGCATGCAAACATGATGTATGTGGTAACCACAAACATAATGTTATGTGGTAACATTGACTCAGTACATATTATTACAATTATTTTATGAATACAAATCATATTATAGCAATGAGTTCAATAATTGTCATGTGGCTTTATACAACATATTCAAAATGTTTGTCATGCGGCATGTAAAAAAAATCTCCCGGACATATTCTTACGCTTCCAATTCCTACTATCCTGTAAAGTCAAATTCATCTATCAGTGAAACACACTTTTTGCCTATAGTTTTGTTGGGATCATATAGTATCAACTTGAAAATTTTGATCGCCTTTATAAGGTATCATGCTGCAATTTATCACCAGTTTTCAGAATTCATTCTGAATATATCGTTCTCTATATTACCATCTGTTGTGAGGGCTCCTAGGGGTTTTTTTTACGAGTAAATGCATAAATTTGTAGATGTTCGTAACATTAGTTGGAACACTTTGCTCAGGTACTCTGGGTGAATATTATCGCTTTCATATTTTAGAGATATTTACTTCAAAACGAATATGTGATATATGATTTTATTATACTTCAGTGAAACAAAGCTCTGTTTATTAACAATGGTAATTAATATAGACCACAACAGTAAACCATGACAATAAGATATATGCACATGCTATCAATTAATATCACACCAAGAGTTGTATTAAACAAAGCCCTGTTTAATGCCAATGGTAATTAATACAAACAACATCAGTAAAACATGACAATGGTATATCTGCACGTGTTATCAATTAATATAACACCAAGAGTCGTATTGAACTATCATAAAATAAACTATACAGGATACTCTGTTAGACATATAAGCATTTGGTTCAAAGAGTGACCGGTCACTTCGCCCATTTCATAAAATAACCGGGTTGTGAACTATCAATTCTGTAGACTGTATTTGATCATAATACAGATCTGATTGTTGTCCACTTGAACAGTGGTCTCTGGATGGGTCATAGTTTCATACACTCATTCATACCTGATCTGCTCTTTCAGTGATGTATTGACAAAGTTTTGGAGTATTTCCTTAATTTTTTCACTGTATTATTCATTCTGTTACAATCACAAACACCGTCAATTTTTGGCCAATATACTCGTGCCTTGATTTGTCTAAAACTCTTCTTCACACTTATAATATAGCATAGTATTCATCAATGGACAATAATTGATAGCAAAACACGAAAACAACAATATATATATATATATATATACTTACGAATTCGACCTTTTTTACCACAACTTACGAATCCGACCATTTTGGCACATTGCAGGTTATTGCATTTAGACTGTATTTCTGTGCATTATTTTTCATAATGGGACCTTTTCAACACTTTTTGTCGAAATATATTACTCTGCTGCAGTTATTGAACATTTTATTTCAAATATATATTTTTTTAGCCAAAATGTATGAGCCAAAAAAGTCAGGACCGTACGGTCATGCAATATACCAACTATTTTGGCTCATGCTATATATTTGTATATCTATGATAATACCATTTTGGCACATACCATTTGGGCACATACCAGTATATATTATGTGTGTTGTAAAACTGTCTAATATTTTGCCAGTGTATTTTAACTCTTTTAATCCAGTGGTAAGATGAGAGTGAAAATGGTCCTATTCACAGACCCCTCCTCAAACTCCGTAGTTCAAACTGACCAATCGCAGCTGCGCGCAATCTTCGGAAATCTGGGGGAAATCCCAGCTTGACCACGTGTAGCAAAACCACTCATAATGTCGTGTGACACGCATGATATAGTGTTCGGGCCAAAAAGAAACCTGACATTATGTAACAATCGCATATATATCGAGAAAAAGTACCCGTAAACCCATCCATTCCCCCGTTGAGACCAACATTGCCCGTAAAATCATTTTACTAAGTAGCCAGAACTATTTGTTTACATACACAGCGCGAGGATCACCATGGTCACTCGCACGTGTTTCCCTTACTGGGATTTCCTCAATACTGTGTTGACATTCTGACCAAACTCGCATCGTCCGTTTTTGGTGATCAACTGGCTAAGAAACCCTTATTTCCATACAGCCTTGTTGCAGAAAATGGGGCATCTAGGTTAAATATAATCTGTATTGCCGTCTATGATGAGAAAATGTGCGATAAACTGAACACTGCGGATTTGTTTATTACCGTTACTGCGCGCAGCTGTGATTGGTCGGCACTCTCGTGACCAGTGGCGGGAAATTCTGTGAATAGGACCATTGGAAGAGGATCGATGTATCTTTCTTGCGGTGAGTCGTGACTCTATTCACCGGGACGCGGTCGGTAGGCCGCATTTCCCGTTTTGCTATCCATGTTAATCATGCAGGCGAATGATTACATGGCGATGACATCGCACAGGGGCCCAATTGCACCACTTGCAAAACCTGCCCGTAACATTCCGAAGCACTTGCGCTTGGCATGTTGCGTTTCGGAAAGTTTTCTCTGTGTTTTCATCATTGATTTCATATTATAATATATTCACCACAACCAAATTAAGCACTCAAGCGTGAATCAAAACACGACACGTGACTCGTTTCTGGTAAATAAGGGAATAGTCGAAACGGCATGCAAGCAATATTGCAAAATTCTGTGTTGCTCACTGATATAAACAACTAAGCGATATCATTCCTAGCGCAACAAAAACGCGAATGAGTATGAAATATACAATTTCGAAGTATCTTATATCTCAGTATGCCAATCATGTAAAGATGTATCTGAAATTCTCAGATAATCATGCATTTGAAGGGAAGCTGGACACAATGTTCAAAGCGCTTCCATTGCCTTTGGTGTGCTCAAAAAGCACATCACATGTTCGCATCTCAGGTACGTTTCTGAGGTACGCATCTTAACTAAAACCTTGAAATAAAAGCATGACATTTTTTCAATCTTTCGTTTGATGAAGGAAGAATATGGATCTAATTTTTTTTGCTGTCTGTCTTACTTGTAGATCATTCTGCCTAACATGAACACAATATTAGATTGGGCTGTGGCACCGTATAGGTGCGGGACGTGCATGGCTGGTTGTACAGGGTAATTGCGGGACGTACAGGGTAGATGTGCGATGTACAGAGTAGATGCCCAGTTTACAGGGTAGGCGGAATTTTACAAGGTGGGTGCCATGGTACGCGATGTTCAGGGTAAGTGGAAATTTTACAGGGTGAGTGCCCTGTTGTGCGATGTTCAGGGAAGGTGCGATGTATAGAGTAGGTGAGGAACTTACAGGGGAGGTGGAAGGTGTACAGAGTAGATGCGCGATGTACAGGATAAATGCGAGATGTACAGGGTAGATGCAATTTACAGGGTAGGCGGAATTTTACAAGGTGGGTGCCCTGGTGCGCGATGTACATGGTAGGTGGAAATTTTACAGGGTGAGTGCTCTGTTGTGCGATGTTCAGGGTAGGTGCGATGTATAGAGTAGGTAAGGAACTGACAGGGAAGGTGGAAGGTGTACAGAGTAGATGCGCAATGTACAGGATAGATGCACGATGTACAGGGTAAATGCAATTTACAGGGTAGGCGGAATTTTACAAGGTGGGTGCCCTGGTGCGCGATGTACAGGGTAGGTGAGATGTATAGAGGGGAGGTGGAAGGTGTACAGAGTAGATGGGCGATGTACAAAGTAAATGCGCGATGTACAGGGTAGGTACGTCATGTACACTGTAGAGGGAATGTGTACACGGCAGTTGCGAGAGAGATGTACAGGATATATGTGGAAGGTGTACAAGGTAGATGGAAGGAGAACAGAGTAGGTACGCGATGTACAGGGCATGTGGAAAGTGTACAGGGTAGATGGAAAAATACAGAGTAAGTGGGCGATGTACAGGGTATGTGGAATGTGTACGGGGCAGGTGCGCGATGTACAGGATATATTTGGAAGGTGTACAAAGTAGGTGGAAGGAGAACAGAGTAGGTACGCGATGTACAGGGCATGTGGAAAGTGTACAGGGTAGATGGAAAAAGTACGCGATGTACAGGGTATGTGGAATATGTACGGATCAGGTGCGCAGTGTACAGTGTATGTGGAAGGTGTACAGGGTAGTTGCGATGTATGCTGGGTAGGTGGGAGGTGTACAGGGTAGGGGGAGGATGTACAGGTTAGTTGAGAGATGTAAAGGCTAGGTGGAATGTGTACAAAATAAGTGCGTGATGTAAAGTTAAAGTTATCACATTTGATATAGCGCTCTTTTCAGCCGAACTTAATCCGCTTTCAAAGGCGCTTTGTCCGACGCCTTATCCACTGCACCACTCACTCCACTGCAGGGTAGGTGAACAGTGTACAGTATAGGTTCGCGATGTACAGGGTATGTGGAAGGTGTACAGAGTAGGTGTGGCATGTACAGAGTATCCGCGTGATGTACAAAGTATCTGGAAGGTGTACAGGGTATAGTACAGGAGCCAGGGGCCGAAAGTAGGAATTCCGTCGGCTTTTAGTACTTATGGACAAATTTGGTATCATTGGAAAGCTGAGGGGCTGTAGATCACGAATCTGTCACATGTAGAATTTTGAAATGTATCCGTAACCATGGTAACGAGGGTTGAAGATGACCATCTAGAAACCACTGAAATCGGTAAAATTCACGGCAAAATTTGCGGTATACCGTTATTCATTGTATGTTTCGGTTTATGCACTGGATTAATATTTAATCCGCTATGTAGATAGAGAAAAGAAAGAGAAATACAATACAACACTCTCTTAGAAGTGTTGACGGTGGTAAATCGAAATATGTTACCATAGAAACCATATGTATAGTCAACATTGATATTTAATTAGTTGATAAGCAGTATATTGATTCGGATTATGATTATTGAAACTTGGATATCAAAAAAATATCGCCATATTATCAAAATAATTATGATCACTAATGTTTCATGTCATGTAATATTATCCACATAATTATACACATAATTAATCAAAATTACCATAGCAACACATGACTGTATAAACTTGTATGGCGAGTCCTTTACATATAAATCACAAATAAATCCCAGCACAGTTTATTATCGGGTTTAGATCATCTTAAAATGTAAATATATACACAATTAATTTACTCATTAGCTTAAAATAACTTAACCAATTCATGGGTATCCATAGCAACGGAGATACACAAAACAAACCATTGACATGGCAACGGGATGAACATATATAAAAAAACTGCAAAAGTGCATCACTGAGCGACACGATTTCGTATGCATTGTGATAGTTTACCTTTTTTCTATAACAGAATTCCCAGCAGCCAAGCCACTGAGAGATTTATTTTCTATTCATTCACTGCGCTCCTCAAGAAGACAGCCGCCGGGTACATGTGAATGCACCCTACCTTGATGTTGTAACGCAATATATGCCAATGGTACTTCAAGCGAATTTTCTCTCGAATAAAGGGCGAATTTTGAAATAAAAATCCTTTTGGTTGGTTGCGTGATACATGTGTTACAGGCCGAATACAGATATGTTTTTTCCCCATTTCTACACAAAATATATTGAGAATATGCTCGTTTGAGTTTGTTCACCGTCCGTGAACACTATTCATAAAGATTATGGCTGACGAAACACGAAAACAAGTCACACCCTCAACGCTTTACTGTTATATGGCTGACATCACATCGATGGAATGTGGCATGTACAATATATATCTAAAACATGTAACATGTATGCCACAGGGCAGTGGGAGTACAATTCCTGCCTGCCGCTCTCAGACGATGGCACATTCCAACCGGCTGGTGAATTGAAATTTCGGGGGTTTGTAGAATTTTAGGTGATATATATAAGATATAGTTTACAAAAATAATTTTTGTGCAGTGTGGATATTCTGAAATCTATAGATATTCCGCTCTGGGGTTTAAGGGCTGAAAAGCCCTTGAGAATTTTTTGGAATTTGTAGTATGTCAGAGGATTCGTACAACTCTTTCAAATGAAACATGTTATGTAGCAACTCTTTAACCCAAAGCCTTCCACACACAATTGCCACTTCTGTTATAGCGAGGGGGTGGGTGTTGTTACACACCAGGGGCACTCCCGCCTGGATCCGCCAGTGCATTTTACTCTTCAACACATAGGAGCAAAACTACCTAGAAATGTAAACTGCATTTATATAGGTTTAATATTCATTCTAGACGGTCAAATTGCAAAGTAAGCCGCTGTATTGCCTTTATTCAGATATATACAAACTCGTGTAGTCCTGTTGTACTTTTCCTAATATTTTCCGATCAGGCAATATACTGACTTTCTGCAGTTCCTAGTTTCTGGAGTCCATATTCAAAGCATCATACATGTATGCATATTCCAATTTCATTGTTGTCATCAAAAAAAGATTTCCACAAAAATGAACAATCATGTCCCATTTTTTCTTACTAGTTAAGGGATAACCACACTGTATATATTTATGAAGTCACTCGCGTTAATTTATCATGATCGCGTACGTATCCTTCCATAACGGAGGACCACGTGTGTTTCGTATGGTATTCCAGGCATGTTGTCTAATTGAGTAAAGTTGCCAGACAATGTCAGAGAAATTAACGAGACAATCAGAGATTGCAGACCCTCGCCCTTCAGATTTAGTCACTAAAATTAGGCGATAATTGAGAGTTTTGGTCTTAAGACCATCGGTTGTACATCATACGATTGGGATTTGGCCAAGGAAAAATACAAGAATAGGTTGAAGATTTAATATTGATTAGAACCGGAGTTATAGCCAATTATGTGATTTCCTTTTTTCCGTTGCCATGGCAACTGTTTTCTGAGCCACTACCATAGCACTCCAGCCCTATATCCAGGGTGTGTCCTCTGACATGTGTCGGAACAGAGACATGTTGAGTCATCGAATGATGTGAGAGTGTTCCCAGAAGCTTCGTTGCTGCAGCGTTCCGGATGTCGTCCATGTGAATATTCACATCACCAGTAACCATGATCTCTGCGGTGCTTCCTGCCAGCTCATGCAGTAATCCATCGATGTCGTCGAGCAAATGTGGGATGGACGAGGACGGCGGTCGATAAACGGCGGCGACAATCAGACGACCTGGTGGCGCAGTACTTGTGATGGAGACAGCCAGATGTTCGAAGCTGTCGTAGGTTGGTGTGTCGAGGACCTTACACTTGAAGCGATCTCGATAGAGGACAGCCACCCCACCTCCCCGTCTGCCACCAGCGCGGGGTTTACTGATGATGTTGTAAGCAAGAGGTGTCAGGTCCTTGCTGATATCGTCTTCGTTGTGTTGAAGCCACGTTTCTGTCAGAATTGCAATGTCAGCTGCGATGTCTGCGGACATCACTCAGATACACGATCATCACCGTGGTGTTAACTGTAAGGCCGGCTCGCCGCGGTCCGACACGGGGGATGGAACCCCAGACAGCCCAATGGTCCGCCAGAGCCTGTGTCACACCATCCCAGGTGGGAGACCGGTGATCCAGAGGGCGTACAACCCCGAGTCATCAAGATCTTCCCCACCTGGGCCCCCGTATGGAAATTGTCCCAGGGCCCTCAGGGGCCTTAGCCAGTGAGTGAGGACGTAGAGCTCATGGCCGAGCCCTCCGTCGTTCTCTCGCCTTGCTCAGCTCTGAGACAACTCCACTGAACAATGCGGCTCCAGAGTATTTATAGTCCCTGAATCACGAGATACGAGGGAAGTGACGTAAGACCATTGTTACAGCATACTGGGCGAGAGAGTTAGAGCGTTGCCAAGCAACGCACGTGCTTCGAACAGAAGTGTCCAAAAACAAAGGCCAGAAACAAGAGTATTTAGAAAGAATCACCTGCCACGATCTTTGGGCAAAATCGCCACACATATTGCATATTATTGTATGCAATGCGGGCTTGCTACCAAACCTACATCTGGCTGGATTCTTTGACTGCTCAACTAACAATTCCGTCCCCACTGGAATATGGATGGGAAATGGACTCAGCCCCTAAGAACCTTATTGAGATAGTCACATACAATTGCAAGGCCTCCAATTGTAGGGGACGCTGCTCCTGTGCACTAGAGGCTTGCAGTGCCCCCAAAGCATGTACTTGTCAAGCCTCTGAAACCTGTCTGAATGGTAACTTAGAGGAGTCGAAGGAAACAGACAATCTGAATCTGAATAAACATGTGTTTATGGAATTCCAGATGATGCAGTTGTAGAGGTGTACACTGTTCAGTCCACAAAAACTAAGTCATACCAAATCAACATTGCAAACGTTGACAAAATGTCTGCCCATACCAACTGGTAGTTCATCCCATTTCGTTCATTCCCGTCCCTGTTAGTGTGTCGCTGCCTCGTGCATGCTGCTGCTAATGGGTATCGTTGCTACATGTATGCATGTCACTCATCTCATGTCGTCCATCCCTGTTGTAGGTGCGCCACAACCTCGCGTTTGCCGCCACTTGCAATGGGTTATATGTTTGTAATGTTGCTGTTATGAGTGTGCCACAACCTCGTTTTGGCTGCAGCTCATATCTGGTAGTATGATTCATGCTCTGTATTGTGGATATGATCATTCGAGTGTAAATACCACATATGAATGCGTGATTAATTCTTCTGCATGTACGTACAGACATGCATGTAAATGCTATTGCTTGCTATCAAGCTTTTTGTTATAGTTTGGCCTGACAGTGGATGAGAATCAGCAGACTACACAGATAGGTATAATATATCAGTATGGTCGCTACGACAACTAAATGGAAATAGTTATTGCCGTCTGAAAAATAATACAGGTGCTCACACAAACTATATTAAAATTTGTTGCAGTATAAAAGCTACACAATCTAGTTGTGTATACAATCGTTCAATTCAACCATAAAAAATAGATCAACATACATGTGCGTTTATTTGTTAATAATGTTATGTATTGTAGTCGTTGCCATGGCAACCAATTATGAAGGATGTTGTAGTAGCCTATAAAAGCTACACAATCTAGTTGTGTATACAATCGTTCAATTCAACCATAAAAAATAGATCAACATACATGTGCGTTTATTTGTTACTAATGTTATGTATTGTAGTCGATGCCATGGCAACCAATTATGAAGGATGTGTTGTGGTAAGACTGCTTTTCCGTAGTTACTTGCTGTATATGTATACTCTAATTAGGTTTGCCTACATGAAAAAAATGCCTTTTTGCAGTATTGCGATATCCGTGAATTCCGTTGCCATGGAAATGGTTTGTTTTGTGTATCTCGGTTGCTATGGATACCTATGTAATGGTTCAGTTATTTTAAGCTATTAATTGATTGAATCGCGTATATATTCACATTTTAAGATGTTCTAAAACCGATAAAAAACTGTGCTGGGATTTATTTGTGATTTACTTGTAAATAACTCGCCATACACGTTAATGCAGTCATGTGTTGCTGTGGTGATTTTGATTAATTTTACAGTATAATTATGTGGATAATATTACACGATATGAAACATTAGTGATCATAGTTATTTTGATAATATGGCGATATTTTTTGATATCCAAGTTTCAATAATCATAATCCGAATCAATATACTGCTTAGCAACTAAATATCAATGTTGACTATACATATGGTTTTTATGGTAACATTTTTCGATTTACCACCATCAACACTTCTAAGAAAGTGTTGTATTGTATTTCTCTTTCTTTTATCTATCTACATAGCGGATTAAATATTAATCCAGTGCATAAACCGAAACATACAATGAATGATGGTATATGGCAAATTTTGCTATAAATTTTACCGATTTCAGTGGTTTCTAGGTGGTCATCTTCAACCCTCGTTACCATGGTTGCGGATACATTTTAAAATTCTACATGTGGCAGATTCGTGACCTACAGCCCCTCAGCTTTCCAATGATACCAAATTTGTCCATAAGTACTAAAAGCCGACGGAATTCATATTTTCGGCCCCTGGCTCCTGTACTAGTAGGTGGAATTATTACGGAGTAGGTGTGTGATGTTCAGTGTATGTGGAATGTGTACAGGGTAGGTGGAAAGAGTACAGAGTAGGTGCGCGATCTAGAGGATATGTGGAAGATGATCAGTGTCGGTGCGAGATGTACAGGGTATATGGAATGTGAACGGGTAGGTGTACGGGGTAGGTAGGAAAAGTACAGAGTAGGTGCGTGATGTACAGAGTATGTGCGTGATGTACAAAGTAT
This sequence comes from Terebella lapidaria, assembly GCA_949152475.1. NCBI lineage: Eukaryota > Metazoa > Annelida > Polychaeta > Terebellida > Terebellidae > Terebella > Terebella lapidaria. The sequence continues at coordinate 29,873,622 of OX424563.1, read as the reverse complement.
GTGGAAGGTGTACAGGGTATAAATATTACGGAGTAGGTGCGCGATGTACAGGGTATGTGGAAGGTAGGTTCATGATGAACAGGACATGTGAAATGTGTACAGTGTAGGTGGAAGGAGTACAGAGTAAGTGCGCGATGTACAGGGTATGTGGAAGGTGTACAGAATAGGTGCGGGATGTACATGGTATATGAGAGGTATACAAGGTAGGGGGATGATGTACACGGTATGTGTGAGATGTAAAGGCTATGTGGAAGGAGTACAGAGTAAGTGCGTGATGTACAATATATGTGGAAGATGTACGGAGTAGGTACATGATATACAGGGTATGTAGAATGTGTTAAGGGTAAGCGGCAAGAGTACAGAGTAGGTGCGCGATGTACAAGGTACATGGAAGGTGTACGCAGTAGGTATAGGATGTACAAGGTATGCAGAAGGTGTACACGGTAGGTCGAGGATGTACAGGGGAGGTGGAAAGTTTACACGGTAGCTAGAGGAGAAGGTATGTGGAATGTGAACACGGTAGATGGAGTATGTACAGGGTAGGTGGAAGGTGTAAAGGTAGGTAGAGGATGTACAAGGTATGTGGAAAGTGTACACTCTAGAACGTGTCTACAGGGTAGTTGAAGAATGTACAGGATAGGTGGAAGGTGTACATGATAGGTAGAGGATGTACTAAGTACGTGGAAGGTGAACATGTCCGGTAGGGGGAGGATGTACACGGTAGGTGGAAAATGTACATGATAGGTAGAGGATCGATGTACAAGGTATGTGGAAGGCGTATATGGTAGGTATAGGTTTTAAAAGGTATATGGAAAGTGTACACGGTAAAGGAAGGATGTAGAGGTTAGGTAAAAAGTGTACAGGATAGGTTGAAGGAGTATGCGGTAGAGGGCCATGTACATGGTAGGTGGGATGTGTACAGGCTGGAGATAGAATATACAGGGTAGGTGGAATGAGCACACGGTAGGTCGAGGATGTACTGGGAAGGTGGAAAGTTTACACGGTAGGTAGAGGATGTACAAGGTATGTGGAAGGCGTAGATGGTATGAAAGGATTACAGGGTAGGTGGAAGGTGTACATGGTTGGTAGAGGACGTGCAAGGTATGTGGAAGGTGTACACGGTATGGGGGGTGTACCTACAAGGTAGGTAGAGGATGTACATGGAAGGTGGAAAGTTTACACGGTCGGAAGAGGATGTATGTGGAACGTGTACATGGTAGGTAGAGGATGTACAAAATTTGTGGAAGGTGTACACGGTAGGGGGAGGATGTACAGGATAGGTGGAATGTGTACATGGTGGGTAGAGGATTTACAAGGTATGTGGAAGGTGTACACGATAGGGGCGTGTACAGGGTAGTTAGAGAGTGTACAGTGTATAACATTATCATCTATATACTATCCCGAACATGCTGGCAAATTTTATATCAATCCGCCCAAGAATGAATGTGCTTGCAATCATGTATGTGCGCCCTCTCATTGTGAGACCTCGTTAGGAAATGTATATCTTGAAATGTTGGGGGGGGGGGGGACAAAGTGGGTGGACGGGGGATGCTCAGGGTAGGTGGAGAATGTAGGCGTACATGGAAGGTGGAGAGTACTAGTAGGTGCGGGATGTATCGGGTAGGTGGGAGGTTTACAGATTACGAGGGATATACAGGGCAGGTGTTTAGTAGGCCTACATGGCAGGTGCGTGATATGAAGGATATAGGTGGAATGTTCACAAAGTAGTTGTTGAGGAATATAGGCTACAGTGTAGTTGGAGGCTGTAAAGGGTACGTGCAGAGTAAACGAGAGGTTTAGGCTACATAGAAGATGCAGGATTTACAGGGTAGGTGGGGGATGTGCAGGGCGGGTATGGGATGTACAGGGTAGATGCAGGATGTACAATTCCTTTGCGGGATGTACAGGGCAGGTGTGGGATATACAAGTCGGGTGTGGGTTGTACAGGGCGTTTACAATATGTACAGAGTAGTTGCTGGATATACAGGGTAGTTGCAGTATGTAGCGTATAGGTGCAGTATGTACAGGGCGGGTTTACCGGGTAGATGTGGGATTTACAGGGTAAGTGGAAGGTGTATTATAGGGTAGGTGCAGGATGTGAAGGGCGGGTGCAGGATGCATACAGGGTAGGTGCGGGTTTTACAGGGTAGGTGTGGGATTTACAAGGTAGATGGAAGGTGTATAGGGTGGGTGCAGTATGTACAAGGCGGGTGCGGGATTTACAGGATAGTTGGAAGGTGTATAGGGTATGTGCAAGATGTACAGGACGGGTGTGGGATATACAAGTCGGGTGTGGGTTGTACAGGGCGTTTGCAATATGTACAGAGTAGTTGCGGGATATACAGGGTAGTTGCAGTATGTAGCGTATAGGTGCAGTATGTACAGGGCGGGTTTACCGGGTAGATGTGGGATTTACAGGGTAAGTGGAAGGTGTATTATAGGGTAGGTGCAGGATGTGAAGGGCGGGTGCAGGATGCATACAGGGTAGGTGCGGGTTTTACAGGGTAGGTGTGGGATTTACAAGGTAGATGAAAGGTGTATAGGGTGGGTGCAGTATGTACAAGGCGGGTGCGGGATTTACAGGATAGTTGGAAGGTGTATAGGGTATGTGCAAGATGTACAGGACGGGTGTGGGATTTACAGGGCAGGTGTGGAATTTACAGGTTAAGTGGAAGGTGTACTAGTATAGGATATGTGTGGGATGTACATGGTAGGTGCAGTATGTACAGGGCGGTTGCGGGATTTACAGGGTATGTGCGAGAATTACAGGGTAGGCAGAAGGTGTATAGGGTGTAAGTGCAGCATGTACAGGGCGGGTGCGAGATTTACAGGGTAGGTGTGGGATTTACAGGGTAAGTGGAAGGTGTATAGGGTAGGTGCAGGGTGTACAGGGCGGGTGCAGGATGTATACAGGGTCGGTGCAGGTTTTACAGGGTAGATGCGGAACTCACAAGGTAAGTAGAAGGTGTATGGGGTAGGTGCAGTATGTACAAAGCGGGTGCGGGATTTACAGGATATTTGGAAGGTGTATAGGGTATGTGCAAGATGTACAGGGCGGGTGTGGGATTTATAGGGCAGGTGTGGAATTTACAGGTTAAGTGGAAGGTGTACTAGTATAGGATAAGTGCGGGATGTACAGGGTATAGGTGCAGTATCTCAGGGTGGTGCTGGATTTAAAGGGGAGGTATGGGATTTACAAAAGGTATATGGAAGGTGCATATGGTAGCTACGGGATGTACAGGGTAGGTGCAGGATGTACAGGTCGGGTGCGGGATTTACAGGGTAGGTTGAAGGTGTATAGGGTAAATGCGAGATATACATATTACTACAGATGCAGGGTGTACAGGGCGGGTGCGGGATTTACAGGGTATAGGTGGAAGGTATACGCTGTAGGTGCGTGATATACAGGGTAGGTTGAGAGTGTGCAGGGCGGGTGTGGGATGTAGAGGGCGAATATGTAAATCCGATCCAATCCAATCGGATATCAAAGATTTTCCACACCAAGATACATGTAGCTAACTCGATACATGTAGCGACTAACTGGATAGTGACCCCCTATTTTTTTTTCAGTTTTAGGATGCTGATCAGTTACTCTAAAAAATATGTCATTTTGAAGCTCTAGATTTTGTTAATACAGTCATTTATTTTGAGAAACTCTTTGACCCCCTCCCCTCACTGTTTGGAGCGGACTACCTTAATATCGTTCAGCGTTTTGCAAAAAAAAAAACCATCGCACTGTTGCATAATTTTTAATCAATGAGTTCGATTTATATATATATGACATGAAAATTGGACAGATTTAAAGACCACATGGTTTGCTGTGGGTGATAATTCATCAATATTTTGGAATTATTATCCGATTATTGCATGATAAATCCAGTGTGACGGAATAGCGACTATATATTAGGGCTTTTGTTGTGTAGATTTTTTTTTCAAATTAACGATAGCCTATATTGTATCACAGCATTTACAGGGTTGGTGGAAGGTGTAAAGGGTAGGTGAGGGATGTACAGAGTAGGTGCAGGGTGTACAGGGCGTGTGTGGGATTTAAATGGTATAGGTGGAAGGTGTACGGTGTAGGTTCGTGATGTACAGGGTAGGTTGAGAGTGTAAAGGGCGGGTATGGGATGTAGCGGGCGAACATGTAAATCAAATCCAATCCCAATCCGATATCAAAGATTTTCCACACCAATATACATGTAACCAACTCACGTTATTACGTGCGAATAGTGGCGCCACAGAGTTTCTGTAAATTTGACGTTTTGATGGTAAACGGGCGCACGAATTCTAGCCCGACATGCAGCATTCAAATGCAGATTACGAGAATTCTAGCATCGTTACCCCCACATTTTATTTCACTAATCTCATACGTACAGTCCGATAAACATGTAGACTAAGTTTTGGAAGTATGATATGATTTTTTTTTCTAGGGATGTTAATTCATTTTAGTTAGTGAAATATCTTTCACAGTTTGCAAAAACATTTTGGAAATATTATCCGATTATTGCATGATAAATCCAGTGTGACGGAATAGCGACTATATATTAGGGCATAATTTTGTTGTGCAGACGTTTTTCAAATGAGCGACATATTTTATTATAATATTCTATATACTGTGACGTTTGGTAATGACTTGTTTTCGGTGTGGCCCAAAAAACCTGGTTTCTCTGATCGTATAGACTTTTGTAACTCCCGCTCGTTGTGATTCGAGAGCCGTCACTAATCTGGCGTTCCCCAACGCTGGTGTATCATCACTCCGTAGCTTACCGGCTTCACTTAGGCAAGAAGCAACTCAGATGCAAATAAATTGAAGATTTATATACATCAAATCAACTTACAATTGTATGGCTGGTCACCCACGTGACGTACAGATATGAAGTTCAGACATGGAGCACTGTATGATCACATTTCAAAAATAAATAGTGCACGAGGGCACAACTAAAAAGAGTTCTTAGCCGGCGGCGTCTCTCTGTCCCTTCCCGTTGAAGTTTCCCGTCCCGTTTAGTCGAATGGTTTCTCCAGGTAGTCGGTCTAATCCCGGTTGACTCTAAGGCCCTGAAGAAGGAGTCATCCGCACGGAGTTCGTCGAGTCCCTTGGCTGTGGCGGTGACGATCTCCCCACGGTCGATGTCGCTGTTGCAGTGCTCTCAGAGCGGCCGTCCGCTCTCCCTCATATAGCCAGGGTGGCTGCGCGCGCATCTTCGTCCGCGAACGTATCTTCCGCACTCTTCTCCACGTGGTGAAGACTGCGTCCGCGAACGGTTCTTCCGCGAAGGCTCCTCTTCCGCGAACGGTGCTTCCGCGACTGATGCTTCCGCTGATGATGCTTCCGCAATCGTGCTTCCGCGAACGGTTCTTCCGCTAACGATGCTTCCGCTGATGATGCTTCCGCAATCGTGCTTCCGCGAACGGTTCTTCCGCGAACGGTGTCTTCGCAAGTGGACTTTGTAGATCACGTGACCGTTCCTAACGAACGTTTCAGCGCGGCAGTTGCGTGGTTTTGTTAAAATACTATCCCGAACATGCTGGCAAAATTTATGTCAATCCGCCCAAGAAGGAATGTGTTGCAAATGCTTGCAATCATGTATGTGCGCCCTCTCATTGTGAGACTTCGTTCGGAAATGTTTATCTTGAAATATTGGGGGGGGGGGGATAACAAATTCTCAACAAAGTGGGTAGACGGAGGATGTACAGGGTAGGTGGAATGTGTACAGAGCACTAGTATAGGTGCGGGATGTATAGGGTAGGTGGAAGGTTTACAGATTATGTGGGATATACAGGGCAGCCGCGTGATATACTAGTAAATGGCAGGTGCGTGATATACAGGATATCAGGTGGAGGTGGATATAGGTGGAGTGTTTACAAAGTTGTTGAGGAATGTACCGGGTATATGGAAGGTGGACAAGGTAGGTGTGGTATGTACAGGTACGGGATGTATAGGGTGGGTGCGAGATGTACAGGGTATAGATGTGGGTTGTACAGGGTAGGTTGGATGTGTACAGGACCGGTGAGATATGTACAGGGCGGGTGGGAGTTGTACAGGGTAGATGCAAGGTGTGCTGTAACAGGGCAGATGCACGATGTATAGGGTAGGTGGAAGATGTACAGGGCAGTTGAGAGGTGTTGAGGGCGGGTGGAATGTGTACAGGGTAGCTGCCATATGTATAGGGCGGATGCGGGATGTACATAGTAATGGGAAAGTCTACCAAACAGATGCTGGATATAGAGGGTGGGTGGAAGGTCTACAGGGTAGGTGCCATATGTATAGGCAGACGGGGGATGTACATAGTAGGAGGAATGTCTACAGATTAGATGCTGGATATAGATGGTAGGTGGAAGGTCTACAGGGTACACGCGGGATAAAGAGGGCAGGTGCAGAATGTATGGGGTAGGTGTTGGATGCACAGGGTAGGTGGAAGGTGTACAGGGCGAGTGAAAGGTGCACAGAGCAGGTGTGGGATGTACAGGGTAAGTGGAAGCTATACGCGGTAGGGGAAAGATGCACAGGGTAGGTGGAAAGTGTGCTATATGGGTGGAAGCTGTACGTGGTAGGGGAAGGATGTACAGAGTAGGTGGACTGTGTGCTATATGGGTGGAAGCTGTACGTGATAGGGGGAGGATGTACAGGGTTGGTGGAAAGTGTACTATATGGGTGGAAGATGTACACGGTAGGGGAGGATGTACAGAGTAGGTGGAAGGTGTACTATATGGGTGGAAGATGTACACGGTAGGGGAGGATGTACAGGGTAGGTGGAAGGTGTACAAAGTAGGTAAAGGATGTACAGGGTAGGTGGAAGGTGTAGCCTACAGATTACGTGTGGGATGTACAGGGCAGGTTTGGGATGTATAGGGCAGGTGCGGGATGTACGACGTAGATGGAAGGTGTACGGGGTAGAGGGTAGGTATGATAAGTATAGGGTGGATGCGGGATGTACATAGTAGGGGGGTCTACAGAGTAGATGCTGAATGTACAGGGTAGGGGAGGATGTACAGGGTAGGTGGAAGGTGCACAGAGTAAGTACGGGATGTATGGGTAGGTGTGGGATGCACGGGGTAGGGGCGGTATGTATACATGGTGGCTGGAATCTGTACAGCGTAGGTGCGGGATGTAGAGAATGGGTGGAACGTGTTCATGGTAGGTGCGGGGTGTAGGGAATAGTTTGAAGGTGTACAAGGTAGGGGTGGTATGTACAGGGCATGTAGGTACGGGATGTATAGGGCGGGTGCGAGATGTACAGGGTAGGTGTGGGTTGTGCGGGGTAGATGGAATGGGTACAGGACGTACGACAGATGTACAAGACGGGTGGAAGGTGTACAGGGTAGATATGAGATGTACAGGGTAGGTGGAAGGTGCAAAGCAGGTTTGCGATGTACAGGGTAGGTGGAAGTTGTACATGGTAGGCGCGGGATGTACAGATTGAGTGGAAGGTGTACGAGAACGTGGGTGTTGCTGGCCTCGGCCACCACTAGTACTAATTCCCGGCCCGTCTGAGAATTTTGTGGTACAGATTTAAGGTATACTTGCATTAGGAATTTAGGAAAGAGTTGTCCGATCCCCAGGGAAATCCCAGCTCAGCTTGACTCCTTCTGTATTCCTGATCATACTTGAGGACATGTTCCCACTGGAAGGACCCTGCCAGTGTAGCTCTCTCTCAGTGTAATCACGTATAGGCCACGTGTTGCATGACATCGCAAAGACCCGCACTATCCTCCGTAACCATCAGCCGCGTGATGCGTAAGCTATAGCTTCCATATATACTGGGATATTTTGACAAATTCAAGTGGTATTTTGCTGTCTTTCCGGCAGAATTCTCTATAAAAAACGTGGTCTGTTTGAAATATCTAAGCATGACTTCGACATATTTATACACAGCAAATGGCCCTGGCATTTGTTAACGGTTGAAACGGTTAAAAAAAACAGGCCGTATTCACTGTCCGCCATTGTTGGATAACGATTAGGGCATTCAGTCTCAGTGATACATATCATTTCTCGAGAATATCCGACATGTTTGGGCCGTGCGTTTTTAATGGTGTTCGCGAATTTAGCACCTGATATGTTGTCCTCCGGCGGGGGAGGACATTAAACTACGTGCTGGGTGAGAATTACGGTTGCTGCACAGGGATTCCCAGCGGTGGTTAAGGGGAAGCTGAAAGATGCACCGTGATCTGTTTCAGGCCGCTATAGAAATTCTGACAATGCATTACATACACAACACAAAACAGGACCCCCACTGGAAATAAGTGCATGCACTTTCCTGGGTAATCCTGAGGGCTCATATTCCTAAATAAATCCAATCCAATCCGATATCGAAGATTATGCACACCAAAATACATGTAGCTAACTCACGTAATTGCGTGCGACCAATTGAACAGTGGCACCACGGACACTCTGATGACGTTTTGATGGTGAACGAATGCACGAATTCTAGCCTGACATGCAGCATTCAAATGCAGATTGCGAAAATTCTAACATCGTTACCTTCACATTTTATATCATCAATTTCATACGTACATTCCGTTAGACATGTAGACTAAGTTTTGGAAATTTTCACCGTATGAATTTTTTTCTAAGACTGTTCATTCATTTTAGTAAGTGAAATATCGTTCAGTGTTTTGCAAAACAAAATCCATCGCAGTGTCGCGCAATTTTTAATCAATGAGTTTGATCTATACATATCACATGAAAAATAAAGACAGACTTGAAGATCACATAGTTTCCTGTGGGTGATAATTTATCAACATTTTGGAAATTATTGTCCGATTATTGCATGATAAATCCAGTGTGACGGAAAAACGACTATATATTAGGGCATTTGTTGTGCAGATTTTGTTGAAATCAGCGATATGTTTTATTATAACATCTGTATACTATCCTAAACATGCTGGCAAATTTTATGTCAATCCGCCTAAGAATGAATGTGTTGCAAATGTTTTCCATCATGTATGCGCGCCCTATGATGCGCGTTCGGAAATGTCTATCTTGAAAAACTTATGTTGGGGGGGGGGGGGGGGGGAAGGGATAGAGAAAATTGGGTAGGATGTACAGGGTAGGTGGAGAATGCAGGCCTACTAGTACAGAGTACTAGTGGGTGCGGGATGTATAGGGTAGGTGGAAGGTTTACAGATTATGCGGGATATTCAGGGCAGGCGCCCGATATACTGGTACATTGCAGGTGCGTGATGTATCAGATAATGGGCGAGACGCATGTCATTATGCGGGATGTACAGTCTAGATGCATGTACAGGGCGGGTGCAGGATTTACAGAGTAGGTGCGAGATTTGCAGGGTAGGTGCGGGGTTTACAGGGTAGGCGGAATTTGTATAGGGTAGGTTCGGGATGTACAGGGCCGGTGCGGAATTTACAGGGCGGTGCGGGATTTACATGGTAGGTGCGGGATTTACAGGGCGGGTGCGGGATTTAAAGGGGAAGTGCGTGATTTACAGGGTATGTGGAAGGTGTATAGGGTAGGTGCGAGATGTATGGAGTAGTTGCAGGGTGTACAGGGCGGATGTAGGATGTGAAACGCGACAGTGTAGACAGTAATTCGGAATGTGTAGGCCTATACAGGTAAATGTGTACGGTGCACAGAGTAGTAGGTTATGGGGAGTATTACATAGTACGTGTGGGATATACGGGGTAGGTGGGTCGTGCGTGTGGTATAATCTCGCAATACAATGTATTGAATGCATAAGGTGTTCATAAATATATATATACCGGTATACCGAGATATCTACCTTTTTGGCTCACGGTCTCAAATGTAACCAGACACGGTGTCACGAATTGGCCAATTTATATATTTTACCATTTACACACGAACTCTGGCCATTATGGGCTATATGTGATGTACTAGTATAAAGTAGTAAAATATAAAAATTCGAAGTAAATATATACGTGAAACTAAAGAAAAAATTGATGTCAAAAACCCATGAGCCAAAATAGTCCATTTCATAGAAACGACAAACACTTAGCCGCATGTTACTCCTGAGTCGTTCAAGTTATTAAGGAAATAACAAGTCCTAGACCTTCTATGGGACATGTGAGATCGATAGAAATTGTAATGGCAGTGAATATTGGACTTAGAAATCGTTGGCGAGGTGATGACTTTTTTGGCTCTTCGCCATGAGCCAAAAAAATGTTGATGTGCCAAAAAGGTCGTATATATGCGCCAACAAGGTTGAATGGATAATTCGAAAACCTAATAGATCATTAAAAAAATAAATTGCTATAATGGAAAACTTAAAACATGGCAACAATCAGCCACCGTAGTGTGTGTGTGTGTGTGTGTAACAATATAAAACCCATAGACCTAGAAAAACATTTGCATGTTTATACCAAATTATTAAATGCTAAATACCATTTCTAATAAAAGGCCATCGAAAATACATGTAGGACTATACATATTTTACAATTGATAATTAGTATCACCCTATCAATAAAATCAATAATATACCACGATTCATAATATAAATTAACCCAAACAAAAGTTATTATGAAGGCATTTCTCAGTCTAGCAAATGAATACAGTATAAACATAATCCATGATTATAATGACAAAACATAGTAGATTTGGAAACAATAGTAGAGCACGTCCAAACATTAAATTTAACATGTACACATATGTTATCAATCAATTTTACACTAAAAGAAATATTGAAATATCTAAAAATGCACCATACAGTGTAACTGTTGGTTGTTTAAGAGTGACTGGTTGCCTAAAAATATCCAGGTGTCGAATTGACAATTCTGAATTGACAACACATTTGATGTGATATATTACTTGTCTATTCGAACAGTGCTCTCTGAATGAGTCATGGTTGATACATTCACCTATACATGTGATGTTCATTCAATGATATATTCACGGCATTTTGGAGCATTTCCAAGAAGTTTCCATCTCATTTTCTCTAGCTTCGTTATATTTCTTTGCTTTTTGTCCAGTGTACTTTATCAATATCGGTAGTTCGTGTTGTAGATTGTCCAAAACTTCTTTGCACACTTTCTTAATTTCGTAATGGATCGCAAAATACAAAAACAACGTTTACATGTGTATATCACGCACACAAATGTGCGTGAAAAAATTTTTTTTTGCGTTCCCTCGCGTATTTTTCGTTCTCTCACAGAATTTTTGCATTCGAACGTGAAAAAATCGCGTTTGAACGCAAAAACTTGATTATGCTGACGCCCATGACTTCTGAGAAGGTTTTGCTACAAAATCGCGTCTGGTCGCAAAAAGATCACGAGGGAACGCGAAAAGATCGCGTTCGAACGCGAAAAATTCTCGAGGGAACGCAAAATTTTTTTTCTTAACTCTTGGTTGTGTCCCCTAAGGGGCCCCGCACTATGTCATCGAAACATCGAAACATCGAAAGATAAAAAGATATACCAGTAATAATAACACCATATGTCTAGTAGTGCATGTTATACCAAAGAAATACAAGAGATAATAATATACTAACAAGTAATATCGAAATATCCGGAATATATTCACACTTATCTCACAAGTATGAGTATCATTTCTAAAGCACAACAACACTATACCACCAAATGTGATATAATTAGTGTTGAACCGAGCATAAAATTAATCAATCATCAAAAAATCAATTATTCACAAGCAAACATTTATGATGTCGATAAATAAAACAAGTAACATACTCTTGAAATAGAAAGAACACAGTGTCATGCACTATATTTAAGTCATTTCACTCTCGTCAAGGGCAGTATGTGTATGAAATATAGATGCTCCTTATGTAAATGGAATTATTAGTGCTCAATCATCCAGAAAGATAATGTTAAAAAATAGATCAGTGTGTTTTTCCTGGGCCAAAGCAAAAACCGCTTTGGTCAACTGGGTTGGTATACGCTGCATGTGATAAATCTGTGACTCTGTACATGTACGCAATAAACTCAAGTTCAGCTAAATGGCATAAGTGTGTTTCTTAATTGATCTAAAGTTAAGACTGACATACGAACAGTTACAGTGTCAATGCCATCACTTGAACAACTGAATCAGCATTCTTGATGGTCTTTTCACGCATTCCAATCATATTTCAAATGCAAAATTTTGGAACAAATTGGGAGCAAAATTGAATGCAATTTCACATAATTTGAGTATTTGATCCAGGATGAAATATATGATAGGCCTACATTAAATATATTTTGTGTTTGATATTCAAAGTTGAAACAAAAATTTCGATAGTTTGGCGACCTTAAGTTCACTAATTATCACCACGCCATACAGATTTCGACACCATATTCACGCCAATCTTCATTTGTTCGTGCTCACCCCAGGATATGCTACCAAAGGTGTAGACTTATAGATAGCATTTAGAATAAAGATAGTAGGGCCAAATTCGGGTTTGATAATTGCCTCCATGCATACACAACTCTAAATAGTCTGAAGAATTTATCAATAACGATTAAAAAATTAAAGCATTAATTCTATGGCATATTTGATACAAATAGACCCTCCCCTACCCCATGCAGATTCCGTTGCCAACGACAACCAACAACCACCCCCTATTTCGACCACCTTGCACGTCGCTCATTGGTTGCCCAGTTTATAGGCCACGCCCCTCTCTCAATCGTCTCATCACCGCACTTCTCCATTACCACCATTCTGGATTACACTGCCGACCGCTCCACACAAAAAAATTTTCCCCACCCGTCCCTTCCCATTTTTCCATTTTCACATTTCCCTTCATATTTCTCTCTGTGGCATCCCATTTTCCCCTACTTTAATTTTACTAACCATCACCACTTCATACAGATTTCGACACCATATACACGCCAACCTCCATTTGTTCGTGTTCACGCCAGGATATGCTGGCTAAGGTATAGGCTTATAAATAACATCTAGAATAAAGATAGTAGCGCCAAATTCGGGTTTGATAATTGCCTCCATGCATACACAACTCTAATTAGTCTGGAGATGTTATCAATAATTCCAATCATATTTCAAATGCACAATTTTGGGGCAAATTGGGAGCAAAATTAAATGCAATTTCAAATAATTCGAGGGTTTGATCCAGGATGAAATTTTGAAAAATACATTTTGAAAAATATTTTGTGTTTGATATTCAAAGTTGAAACAAAAATTTCGATTATAGTTTGGCGTACACTTGCGTTTTGAAATTGGGTAATTTTGACCATCAATATTTAATACTCTAACCAGGACAAGCTATTCTCTACTTTGGATTACCTGGTGGGATAAAACGAATCATGATCGATTTGCTTCACTTGGTTATTGATCTGGTATCGTACAGTTATTGTTTTGCAATTATAAAACAGAAGTGTTATTTTTAAATTTCTTGAGTTTCCATGTTACTTGTTGTTGTTGCTATTGTCTATGCAAATTGACCAAAGTTCATACAAAGATCATTACTGAGTTCATTCTGAATATATCTTTGTCTATATTACCGTCAATTGTGCAGGCTTTTCGGGGGTTTTTTTTATTACGAGTAAAAACATAAAATGTTCGTAATGCATGTGGATGTTTATAACATTAGTTGGAATACACACATTGCTCAGGTATACTGGGTAAGTTTGATCAGTTTCATATTTTAGAGACATTGACTTCAAAACGACTTTGTGATATATGATTCAATAAAACTTCAGTGAAACAAAGCACCCAATAAAAAAAACAACAATATGGAACCCATAGACCTAGTAAAACATGTGCATGTTACGTCAAATAATTAGAACAGACAACAATATCCCACGATTGATGAAAAAGACATCAGATATATATATACACGTATTTTACAAGTGATAATTAGTTTCACTCAATCAGCAAAATTAACAAAATACCACGTTTTATAATATAATATAATTGAACCCAAACCAAAGTTAACATCAATGTATACTCAAACTATCAGGATCAGTACAGCAATGAATTTATGAGGCTGGAGAAGAAACCTTGATACATTCGGAAATAAAATCAGTAAACAGTCAATCATTATATTCAACATATGAATATGATAATAACGTTATATTAAAATATCGCGAAATAAACTATACAATGCACAATATTAGTCATAGAAGTATTGGTTTTGAAAAATGACTGGTTACTTTGCCCATTTTATGAAACGCCCAGGTTATGCATGAACAATTCTGTCGACCCTATTTGATCATGAAATAGTACTTGTCTATTTGAACAGTGGTCTCTGAAATGGGTCATGGTTTGATACATTCATCTATTCATATTAAGTTCATTCAACTATGTATAGACGGCATTTTGCACCGTTCCCAGCAGTTTTTCAAACATAGAACTTATTTTCCTACAATTACAAGGACATTCTATTTTTCATATTTTGTCCAGTGCACTCAGTCAATGTTCTTAAACCTACTGTCTTCGAATGTATGCAATATTTTTTTTCAAAACTAAATGTTTATGCATCACAAAAGGTGTGTTCAATAATTTTGACTATTACATTTGTCTGAGTTGACTTTTCATCCGTTTTATTACACATTTTGTACCGGTTTTGTATATAAACAATCAAAGTGTATCCATCAAAATCGAATGTACACAAATGCCGAAATTTGTCCCCATCACCCTTAAAGGTTCACATCGAGTACATTTTCCAGTTTGTATCTGCATATATGATGTAGTTATGAGAAAATAATCAGTGATATAACATGATATGATGTACGTAGAATTGTCAGTCCATCTTGCACTTCTATGCTTTGTTTACATCTGCGTGTGATGGATACATTTCCTGTATTTACGCGTGGACCATCTGTTTAAATGAGCAAAAATTACCCAGAGAACAGGTTATAGTCATTATATTTGATGTATGTCTCATTCAGTTAATTCAGCACGTTTATAATATATAATATGAAATATAGTGTTTTCAAAAAATATTGACTGGTTTCGAAGACAGTTGCTTTATTGCAAGTATTGAATTTCCAAAATTCTTCTGAAAACTTGGAGATATGAATTGACAACAACAAGCATTTAACATATACATATGTAATCAATTGATATCATACTAAAACTAGTATTGAAATATCGCAAAATGCACTATACAGTTTAAATATTGGTTGTTAAGAATGACAGGTTGCCTATATTATAAAATATCCAGGTTTTGAATTGACAATTCTGTTGAACATATTTGATGTGACATAGAATAATACTCGTCTATTTAAACAGTGAAACCTGAATGGGTCATGGCTTGATACATTCATCCATACAATGTTATGTTCAATCAGTGATGTATTGATGATATTTTGGAGTATTTCCAAGAATTTTTCAATTGCATATATGGTCATTCTACCTAACCTCGTTATACGTTTCAAAAGGGCAGTCATTTTGTGTCAGTTTTTTGTCTAGTGTACTGTCTACATGTCGGTAATTCGTGTCACAACTTGTCCGAAAATTCTCCGCACTTTTATGAACGAGCTAACAACTATACATGTCTAGTGTTTATGATCCGATAGTAATTGGTCTAAAAACGCACACCATCCATCAACGCTATACGTGTGTAAAACATCAAAACATAGAAAGAGATACGGGTAGTAATAACACCAAAGGCTTAGTAGTGTATTTTACAATAAATATTTAAGTATTACGTGTAGGAGATACAATAATATGCCACATGTAATAATAAAGTTTAGGATTCAGAATACATGAACACGTATTTTAGAAGTATCATTTTTAAAAACAATAACATACCACATCTTATAACACAAAGACAAAGATAAAATTGATGTAATTCTCGACATCTCAACATCAATACAGGAATACATTTTTGATACCGAGAAACATTTTGGGTACAGAAGGAAGTCAAGCAACGCTTGGCCAAGCATTATATTTCAAGTCACTCATTGGTGTCATCAGGGGCAGACTGTTTGTTAACAGTTGTGTTACTGCTCAATCATCGATAAAACAATTGATAACAGCTGTCCAATCACAAGCAAGATGGCCAAAAACAGATCATAAAATAAAAGTATTTTTGAAAATAATAAATTGTTAATAGTGGGCGATAACACATAACAGAACACCCCTAGCACAGACAACAATAATATGTGGAGGATATATCTTATATTATTATATACCTACGTGAAATCTCTCTCTATTTTCAATACAAGGCAATCGTTCCGATAAGTGACCATATCAGAACACCTACGTCGTGCACTTATCGTATCCCGTGCCCATAGCAACACGTGACCTACATGTGCCGGGACTATTTTTATTCAGACGACAACAAAAACATACTGTCACGTGGATCTGTCAAAATGGCAACAGGCTCAGCAGAATTGCCCGAATTGATCATTGATTATGACTTAAGACTTCGTGAATGAACATCTTGCAGAATTGGTGGGAGATTTTGATGTCGAAGTCCCTGTCCGAGACAAAGTGGTGGCGTTCGATGATGTTGAAGACTTTACCCAGCAGGCACCCGACGTCGTTTTGACGTCGTTTATATGTTGGAAACAAGTCGCGACGTCGAAATACATATATACAACGTTGATTCAACGTAGTTTTCCTGTGCCTCAAACGACGTGGAATTTCGACGTTGAAAAGACGCTGGATCAACGTCGGCAAGGCAGACATTATGATAACACAAGGACCGAAAAGTGACAGCCTGCGATATGCATGCGCTATGATGAAAAAATACCCATAACTCAGTGCGCCGATGTATCGTTTCCGATATTCACATGGTTTGTTTGCATCAT
The DNA here is from genome assembly GCA_949152475.1 of Terebella lapidaria. Taxonomy (NCBI): domain Eukaryota; kingdom Metazoa; phylum Annelida; class Polychaeta; order Terebellida; family Terebellidae; genus Terebella; species Terebella lapidaria. Next base: position 29,856,947 of record OX424563.1, on the reverse strand, counting down.
TGTAACTGCAAAAACCGTGGAAATCTACTGATATCAACCGGTAAGAGCATCGATCCATGTCTGTAGTCTGATAAATATTGTGTACTGAGTGTTTATTATGAAATATGTGCCACGATTTCTTTACTCTTGACGTCCGAAATCGGCGAAAAGTGTCTCGATCTAGAATATAGATAGCGGCTGCATGTGACTCACACGTCCTAGAAGAATCTAGTCGAAGCATCCCTGTAGGCTGTAATAAGCCAGTTCGGAAATGTTTCTAGTTCAGGTCAAGTGGTACATACAAATCGTTTGTACACACTATGTTCAAACGAGAGTTACGCGGTAAACTCGGAAGTGAACGAAGTATTTATTTTTGTACAGGCGAAATCGAGTAGAGTGTCAATAAGCGACTTCGTAGTTTCGAGTGCGCATGCGTGAAGTACGTACTAAACACTTCCGGGTCATAGGTGAAAGCACATAAACAAACCTGCACGTGGGCTGACAAGGAAATTCGTCTGTCACTCTGTGGTTGATTTTTGTGGCCAAATAACACAGATTGTCATTGCAGTATGCCCGTGTGTGCGGTAATCGGTTGTGGAAATGGCGAGTATTCGTTAGAGAAATGGAGAAGTGAAGATTGCACTGTCCATAGGGGATTCAAACATGACACTGGGCAGTGTGTATGTTCCCCACCGTTCCACCTTTACCCTTTCCAAAAAGAACTGAAGGACCCTGAAGGCAGGCGCCAGTGGATCAAAGCAGTAAACAGAAAAGATACGAAATCAGGTTGGTTGTAGGTCTACCTATATATCTATTTCATAAGCTAGTCACAGTAAAATTATCACAAGTTGTGCTGAAAATTAGTTATTAACATCGTGATCGAGGCCCTAAGTAAGTTAATTAGTTATTGCCCAGCATATTTCTTGGGTACTAAGTTAGCAGATTAGTATCACCACGAATAAGCCTAAATTTGATTAATACAACATATATACATGTATAGCAATCAGCAAATGCCAATTCATGCAGATATAAAAAAACAAATAGGTTATACCTAGCTGTGTTCATTTTATGACATTTTTATTTGGCATCCTTTTGACAGGTCTTTCTGTTATATTTCATTTTAGGAAAGAATTGGACACCCCAGAGGTACTCCAGAGTGTGCTCTCAACACTTTGTTGATGGTCATCCATCCAAGTAAAGTTCATCCTTGTCCAACTCTGAACATGGGTTACAACTCACAATTACAGACACCTAAGCCTGCCCGTAGACCCCCCAGAGAGCGTTCTACCGGTCCCGACGCTCTGAATATGGCTCCATCAACTGAAACACAGATGGACGTAGTCGTGGAAGCATCTGAGTCCATGGAGTCAGTCTCATGCCCAGACAAAGTAGGGACCGAACACCCGTCCACTACCGATTTTGTTGGAGACCATGGCTACAGCTTTCCTGGGTCCACATGTTTATCCTGTGAAGATATGTACAGGCAGCTATGGGAGGAGAAGAGGAAGAATGCAGAACTGATGGAGAGGCTGGAGAGTGAAAAACAGTTGAAGCCCACATGCCCGAAACATCCCCGCCCTGTCGATGATCGACACATTTTGGATCGCTTCATCAGCAATGATGAGAAGGTTCGTCAGAACACTGGATTACCGAACAAGAAAGCCTTCGATGCTCTCTTCAAGCACCTCAAGGGCAAAGTCGACAAAATGCGCTACTGGGCAGGGCCACGGAAGCAGGTGACCACTGGACGTCGACGTTTTACACGAACACCCAAAAAGTTTGGACCAGGTCGAAAATTGCCAAGTAAGTTTGAGATGCTTTTGGTGTTGATGAAGCTGCGACAGGGAGTGACAAACAGCTTGTTGAGTGCGATCTTCGGAATTAGTTCCAGCACGTGCTCCCAGATCTTCAACACCTGGATCAAATTTCTGGCTAAAGAACTGAAGCCTCTCCTATTTTGGCCAGACAGAATAACAATAACAGATATGATCCCAGCCAGTATGGCAAAGAAGTACCCTGCTCTCAGATGTACATTGGATTGTACAGAGGTTTTCATCGAAAAACCACGCCATATGGAACTCCAAAATCTGACTTGGTCAGATTACAAGAAGCATAACACAGTGAAATATCTTGTGGCCATTGCTCCCAATGGCATGATCACCTTCCTGTCTGATGGTTGGGGAGGTCACACTTCTGACAAGCATATTGTGATGGAGTCAGGCTTAGTCGATCTGCTCGATCCAGGAGATGTGGTTTTGGCAGACCGTGGCTTCACTATAATGTCTGAGCTGCTGATGAAGCAGGCCAAACTGGAAATTCCGCCACCAAGCTCAGGGTGGGACCAACAGAATTCCGCTGAAGTCGCGAAAACGAAGAAAATCGCCAATGCACGGATCCACGTCGAAAGGGCCATCGGACGGATGAAGTGGTTCTCCATTTTGAAGAACACTGTGCCAATTACATTGGTGCCAGTCATTGACGACATCGTCCTCGTGTGTGCAGCACTGTGCAACCTCCTGCCCCCTCTTGTGGAGTAGGTAGATGAATTCCATCTAAAGTCAATGTTACTTATATTTATTTTGTACTTTGTATTTCACCTGCATACGTATGTTTGTTCTGTGTATTACGTCTAGATACATGTGTCCAGGAATATCTGTACAATGCCAAAAAGACCCGATATCCACCAATTACTGTATGAGGTGAAAACAATTGTACATCGGGGTTAGATTTGTAAGACATATTTTGGTGACCTTGAGGTTGACTTCAGGTGACCTCTACACACAAAATACATGTAGATAGAGATTACATTCGTACATGTAGGCTGATCTCTTTACATTAACCCACTCAACCCAACATGGTTAACTCAGTTGGTGGTACGAAGGTAACATCAATTTTAGAGATGTATTGTGTGGTGATTATTTTTGTACATGTAAACTTGTATTGTGACATACATAATTGGAATAGCTATTCCAGTATGTGAACTTATTCAAGGTCTGATTTTCCCAATTAATGATGAGAGCATAATAAACAAATTGTGGTAGATTGCTTCTGATTCATACATTTTTTATTCATCTGAACAGTGTAGACAATACCAATCACCATCACGATTCTTAATACCATCAAATCCAACACACCCCCAGTGAAACCACTTGTAGCAAGAATCACATCCAACACTGTTCTCACTATCAGTGACAAGATCGCTGTCATCTTTACATTGTTTTCCACAGCTTTCACACATATATATTGGCCGTGATTTCTTGCGCAGCTTTGTTGTAGACTTTGAAACTCGTCTTTTTTTTTGGCACATAAGTTCTTGCAAGGTCACCAGCACGGCGCGCCAAGATAGACGATGAGGCTGTGGTGGACGTCGAAACCGTAGCAGGCATGTCCGTGGTGGACGTCAAGGCCGTAGTGGGCGAGGCCCTGGTGGACGTTGACGCCGTAGTGGGCATGTCCGTGGTGGACGTCAAGGCCGTAGTGGGCGAGGCCTTGATGGACGTTGAGGCCGTAGTGGGCGAGGCCCTGGTGGACGTCAAGGCCGTAGCGGGCGAGGCCATGTTGGACATCGAGGTCATAGTGGGTGAGGCCGTCTTGGACGTCGAGGTCATAGCAAGCAAGGCCGTGGTCGAAGACGTGACCATGGTGGATGACGAGGCAGGATCCCCGATGGCTGTGTGATGACAATAGAGTGAATGTTTAATTTGTGACATTTTCAGAAAAGAGATAATACATGATGTGTTTGAGCAAGTGATTAAAACAAAGCACCAAGGGTGCTGTAGCTTACCGGCAGATCATGAGAATTGCACAGAGTATTGATTTTCCAAAACATAAATTTTTACACTATCATCAAAACATGTTCGTAAATGTTGCCGAACACACATTTCTGTATGGACTATGATACAAATTCAAGTTACATCTTGAATTTTTTTTTTCGTTAATGACATATAGTCACAGACAGTCGTTTCAAAGGCAACAAGACTTATAACCCAATTTTTCATTCACAATGGGAGCTTAGTGAGTTAACTCCTGGAACTCTCCAAGATACAGTATAAGTATTGGCACATAATATCTCTCTAGGTGCAATAGTTTAGGCCGCTGAGGACAATTTACACATTCCACACCAGACATTTAGCACTCAAGGTCATCCGAGGTCAAGCTCAAGGTTTTATTTTGTGCCATATAGGTCTTCTATGTGTCCATAATGCAAACATAAGCTCTACCTACAAGTATTTCATCTGTAGAGGCAAATTTGGGCATCCTTACAATAAAAAGGCTATTTTGACCTTTCAAAGTCATCAAAGGTCAAATTCAAGGTCACCACACAAGTCGCCATATATAACTTCCCATTTGAAAGTGCTAATATCTAAGCTCTATCCTAAGCGTTCTATGAGTACAGTTCCGGTAGCTCCCATTATGAAGGAAAAAATTTGTGAAAGTCCAAATTTTTTTCCAAAGGGTGAAATTTTTTTTCTGCTTGAAATGACCCAAAATGGATAGTAACGCGATTTGGGCTGAAAATTTTTTTGGCTGACCCATCAAAAAATCAAAATGGCCACCACACGCAAACTGGCGATTCAAGGGTAACGAAACTCATACACATCATAGAGGTACATTAGAGGAATATTTTAAAACAAAAATCTCAAAACTGATCAGACAGTTTTTGAGAAAATGGCCACCAAAGTCCAAAATTGTTTTTTCGGCATTTTTCGGCAAGAATGATTCAATAAAAAAAAAAACGAAAAAAACGGCTCAGGGTATTAGCCCAAAGAATGTTTTAGTAAATTTTCAGAAAAATTCATCAAGGCAAAAAAAAAGTTATTTGCCGGACAGACGACGGATGGATGGACGGACGACGGACGAAAAACCATGACAATAGCTTATCGGCCCATATGGACCGGTAAGCTAAAAAAATGTCCACATACCATCTGTTGTGCTTGCGATCAACTCTGGCAAGATATATAATGTGAACACTACTTTCGACATCTGCTCAATCTCTGTCATCAATGACAACAGTTCCTTCCTAGTTATTCTCTCAAGGCAGAATCCATGTGCTGTGTACACAAAGAAGTCGCACCAGTCATAGCCAGTAACAGCCAAATGTGTGGCCACTTGAGAGCAATACTGATGATTGCGTTTCCAACTGAGTTTGTCACTCTTGTCACGGTGCATATACAATGGTAGTGATTTCGCAGGATCTGTATGTGCAAGTCCTGAAGGACACTTTATTTCCAACAACCCAGTGCCACAGCAATCACAAGTCACCACCGCGTCAGGACTTGCTTCCAGGAATATGTAATTTGGATGAACAAACAGTCCACAGGTTCTAGTTTGTACATTTACATGTCCATTTTTACCCATCAGTTCTTTATATTTCTTCCGTGCTACCGGTTCCATGGTTCGACCATACTTAAGTGAATGCAAGTTTGGATCCACTGACTTATTGCCAATTATGATATCAACAATGTTATCCATATTGCCAACATCAACTTTTCTCACAAGTTTACGTCCCTTGGTCAACACATGGTGAGCAGTTGAACTGGTGATCCTCCCGATCCTTTGTTCTCTCCAGAGATCACTTTCACTCTGACCAATGGTTGCACTCTCAAGTACTGTAATAGTGGAGGCAGTTATGCTCGGCATAGAATCGGTCCACGTGCCGCCATAGAGCTTCACCATTTCTTTCAGGGAAGGAGGCAATCCAATGGAAGTCTCCACCTCCACCTCAGCTTCAACGTTGATATCATGATCTGGCGCATACGAAGGCTGCAGCTGTGGTGAGGCATACTGGAATACCGAAGCCTGGCTGCAGCTGACATACAGACTCCCCATCAGTGATTCAAGAGATGAGGTTTCCTGCGTTCTCTCCTCGGGAGAGAATAACTGTCTGCACATAGGGTTTATAGTGGTTTCTTCACCATTGTGTTGTTTTGAATAGTGAGGTTTCCTCCATTGCATGTCCACGACTCTTTTTGGCTCCAGCTTTTTCTGTGTTCCTGCAAATTGTATCAATAATTTTGAAAAACATGTACATGTAACACTAAAGTTTTACTAAAGAAAGTTCCCTGTTTCTAACAGTGGTCAGACTGATAACACCATTGAAAACCATTGTTAATAGCAGTACATTTCTAACCTGAAGCCTGTCCCCATGCTTGTGGCAGAGATGTGCAAGCTCGGCTGGTGAATCCTTTCTGCCATGCAAAATCAAGTTTGAAGAGGACTGCTGCTATGTGGTTGCAAGATGCTCCCAGTCTGCATAGAATAATAAAATGAATCAGTTAAACATAACTGGTGTTACATGAAATTTATAAAACAATATAAAATACAACAATACGAATGAAAACAATACCCAAAGTGCATATATGGCATTCATATTACCAGGTTTGCAGATGTAAACTCGATCATAATTATGCAGGCAATTTTTTTAGGATAAAGGTTAAATGATCATACTGATTGGCCTCATTGGGAATATGTACATTTTAATACATGTAGACCTTCAGCAACTTCACTATCCAGTTTAAAAAAGCAGCATGTTTAGATGTCTATGCATTATCGATTTAAAGATAGGGTTTACCCTGCAGTTTTTTGCAATAAAATGGATGAATACATCCAGTTGAACATTCTGAAATTTTCTCATAATTTATGAGCACCTAATTAGTACATTGCAAGTGTTCCGATAATCAGCATTCTAATCAAATTACCCGCCTTTACGTTTATCCGCACGGGGGAGCATGTGTACTGGAAATGACGTGTACTCGTGCAAACAAACTGGACCCGAGTCTCCCGTTCTTGCCTGCTTGAAGTGCTTCTGTGCTCACTTTGTTTGAGTGATTTTCACGTATTTGCTTTGATCTGTGCAGTTATCGACGTGTGGAAAGATGAGGAATGGGTACCTGCGTTTCGTTTGAAAGTGACATCAGTCAGATTTATTGTGAATCTTGGCAGCAGCCTAGGTAAAGTTAGCCTACTTCACTCGGGTGGATGGCATGACTCGCACAGACTACAGTGACAGTGTGTGGGTCGGGCCATCCACTATGCCTATGGAAATCGGGTCACGACATGGCGTTTGATGATTGTGACTTGTCACTTCTCATAAATTTATGGTAGAATCAGCGACGTGGATGGGGCTTCAAATGTCAAATAACAATCACCAAGCGTCAAAAGAGTGCCGACAAAAGACAAATATCAAATGACAAGTGAAACTTGTGAAAAGTGATGTGGCTGATTCTAGGCCCCCTACCATGAATTTATGAGAAGTGACAAGTTCCAATCATCAAACACCATGTCGTGACCCGATTTCCACCCCAGAGTGAAGTAACTTTACCTATCTTGGCAGTAACTTGCAAGTTTCTGTCAAACCTTCACCAGTTCACGGTTCACCACACATTGACACAGTGACAGTCACCAGTGAGTGGACGTGCCGTATGTGGGGCTGACGAGTCATATCGACTATCCATCTTTGTCTTGTTACTGTTGGTATGATCAGATAGTGATTGGACGAAAGTAGGAAGATCAAAAACATTTTCAAAGATGGTGCGACGGTGTGTGGTTTTGGCATGTGGTGGACTACCTGAGCCCCAAGTGCGAGGAACTCACGTTTTCCCTTTCACCAACGGAGTGCCTGACCAGCGATGGCTAAGATTTGTGCGAGTCTGGAGAACTAACTTTGTGCCTTCAAAACACAGCCACGTGTGTTCTGAACATTTCCAACCAAATGACTTCGTCAACTATGAAGAGTTTAAAGCTGGTAAGAAATTTTGAAAAATGCCGAATTTGAACGCAAGGGTTGCATGAACAATAACATGGGCATATAGGCTATACTAAAGTTCATCCATCAGTGAAACACGCTTTTTGGCCGTAATTTTGTTATAAACAATCGGATCAACTTGAAATTTTGTGTGTATTTATTGGGCATCATGCCGTAATTTTTCACCATAGAGTTCTATCTCAAAAATTGAGAAAGTTGGCAATCTAACCCAATGTTAAATTTCAGCCTCAACATGGAATTTCAAAGTCTGCACAAAAAACAACAATTTTCATTCGATGTACGAGTTATATATTACTTCAGAATACACATATTAACTCAATATAAACTGACTATGCCTTCCGACTCTAAATCAACACAATACATTGTAGGTTCATTCTGTATGGGCATAAACACGATAAAAGCCTCGAATTTGATGAAACTTACTTGATCACATTTCCGACTGAAATTTAGCATTGGGTTAGATTGCCAACTTTTTAAATTTTTTAGATAGAATTCTGACATTAGTGAAAAATTACGGCATGATACCCAATGGACGAACACAAAATTTCAAGTTAATCCGATCATCCAAAACAAAACTACGGCCAAAAAGCGCGTTCCACTGATGGACGAACTTCACTTTAATTTTGCCGCAACGCTGAATTCACGAACAGTGATATTTTTTTAAAGCTGTTTTATCCTTTTGATAGTTGTTGATGAAAAATGTAACATTTCTGCACTCAGTTGGGAGTTTAGCATGTTAGTGGTTGTATGGAAATCATTGATTTGCAAATTTCAGCCAGCAAAATTGCAAAATTGGCAAGGGTTTTTCAGCAATTTAAGCTGAATATTGTCACCAATGTAGACTATATTTTGATTTTGTGTGAATGAAGGCTAAGCCTGATATGTTAATTGGTGCCAAATATGGACATTCCTATTCTGGTAGATCCAGTAGACTAGTGAAATGTATCAGATGCTTATCTCTGATGATCAGTCATACTGACATGCACATCTTATAATTGTGTGTGTCAACATTTGAACCATCGAAAAGATTTGAACCATGTTTTGTTGCAGGTGTTGTGAAACTACTACGGTTGAAGCAAGGAGCTTTTCCCACGGTACAGCTCTCAAACGAAAAGCTGAACAATGTGCTTCTGAGGCCGAGGAAATCGAAGACTGGTATGTACCTGTGATTGTTATGAATATGGTGTAATGTATCTATACAACTATTTGCACGGGTGTTTGCCTGCTTCGGGTATATCATGATTCATGGTACTGATATTTTGTCATGGTACTGTCATTTGTACTTAATCAGGTCCCAGCTATTCCGAGAATGTCTTCAAGACCACGGAGACATTTGCCGAGTCGAGGAGTCAAGATGTTGTCAAGATGGATCCAGCGTGGGTAAATCTTCAACAAAAATATGTTCTCACTTCTATTCAGAAAAATATGTTAGTTAATCAACTTTACAATCTAATTATCAGTTTCCAAATCTCTATATGTGTTCGTGATAATTTAATCCTATTCAAAGATTGGGAAAAAATTAACATGTGTTAAGTGTGAACTGTTTGGATGTTTGTTACATGTATTTGTGTATCCACCGACCCTTCAGGAGATCAAAGGGCCTAAACAGGTTATTGAACCACCTCTATCAGTGACTGAGGAAAGCGTTGAAGAATCGAGAGATCCTGTCTTGGTGGGTCCTCCACAGTACGATTGGCACCCACTCATGTCATCGAAAGGTGAGTAGACATAGCCGAAGTCATGTGTGAATTGGTTCCACTGGTAATTAGATCTTATTTTCCATTACAGCAATGATGGTGGGATATTTTCAATTTTCCCCTTAAACGCTCATAATTTTGATGTTGAATAATCTGAAGTTTACCTTGAAAAAATATATTATTTTGCATGGCCTAGATATTGAAATTTCATCCATCAGGTGTCCAAACTGCCCCACCCGTCCAGAACAACAACAGCGCATCGAGGAGTTGTCAGGCGAACCTTGCCAACCTCCCACCGTTGGAGCTGCTAACAGTGGTGTGTTCTAACGGTGGAGTGTTCATAATACAGCTACTTTTGTCCTCGTGTGTTACCTTGAAATTCTTGCTATATACAGTGGTCCCATTCAGACCCATTGATCTTACCTCCTGGCAACAAAATCAAGGTTTTATCTGAGAAGAAGTTTTTCTACAGGTGTTCATCGACATGAAAATGTTAAACTTTTCCAAATAACGTCTTTGTTGAGGGGACGTCTTCATTGAGGGGAGTCCTGTATGAGTGAAAACATTGCTATTTGAGGGGGGACATCTGTTTGTAGGTGGTTTACAACGTAATTTTGTATTACATGTATTCCTGGCCTAATAATGTTAAATCGTGTATTATTCCTTGTGTACTCCAGAAGGCAACTGAAGCACCGATGGAGCAGGTGGCAGATAGTGAGTCTAACAAGGAGCCTGACGACATGAGTGAAGCTGGATTTGACCCTGAGGATGAGTTGTGGGAACTGGCTGAGGACTGTGATGACCACACTGATTCAATCGAAGAAAATTCTGACATTGAAGTCAACTACAATTATTCATTGTGAGTATACATTAGTCTGAAGCCAAAATGCCCAATATAGGTTCTCACAGAGTTATCATGTCCTTTGATACAATGTTATACAAATATTTCATCCAGATAATCATGTAACTTACTTTTGTTCCAGGAAAGTTGGAGAGCGGCCTCCCTAGCATCCGAAAGAATTCTTGATCTTTTGCAACATGTGTGGAATGCAAGTGCCAAACAGACCTCATCATTGTGAACAAGTTGGAAACATGCATCAAAGTTCAGCAAGTATGTGTATAGCATATTTCATGTTGGTATCATTTATTCTATTCACTCAAAATGAATCCTCAATTATTTTTCTTTTCCGGGCATGTACATGTTATAAATATATTTTTCCGATAACATGTGAACTAGTGCATGTATTAAGATAAGAGCAAAATGTGTTGGTTTAGTGCAATGTTGCTCATGTAGAAAATATATTAATAATTTCAGTCTATAAGGATTTCTTATGTTTCGTATAAACATCGTCATCCCTAATTTTACAGAAGTGCAATTGTGGCTACTTTCGGACATGATTACCAACTTTCTCTATATTACTGTTGTTGATGACAAAATTTGTTTTGCATATTCCTAGTCTCGCTACCTTGAAGCAACATTTCTGCAACAGTGGCAAGACGAGCAGCAGTCCATGATCACACAACTGAAGGAGCGAGATGAACCACTGCACATCGCAGGAGATGGCCGAAACGACTCCCCTGGTTACGCGGTGAAATACGGCTCTCACACTGTGATGGCGTGCAGCGTCAACAATGTACTAGATTTCCAGCTTGTTTAGGTGTAATATCTTACAGTAGTATATTTCTGGTGCAATAATACATACACTGTCTTATTAAGGCATTTCAACAGAAATGCCTTTATGTTTTTGTCAAATTATTAGTTTTTTTTTCCACATTTTAGTTTCCGCACGATAACTTCAGTTTGCCTCGATGTATCTCCGCCGAATTTTCACCGCTGATCAGAAATGTTGTGTAGAAGAGAAGGAGCATATTGTTTTTGAGCCGGGTCCATGGGGATGAAATATATGTTTCTGGTTTCCGCACGATAACTCAAAAAGTTCTATGGCAATGACTGCGGAACTTTGCATGGAGGTTCATATATCACCAGGGAAGAAGCCTATTGATTTTGAGGCCGATCCGTCAAACGACTTTTGACCTAGGGCTTGAAATAGTTTTAGCTGAGTCATCCTTGAGGCTCTCATACATATCTCGAAACGTACATTATTTTCGGAATCGTCATACATGTGCTAGGCAAATATGTCTAAGGGGTTGTCAAAGAGCTTCATCGATATCTCGGAAACGGTGCCTCGTAGAGCGAAAAAGACGTTATTTTCATACTAACCGCCCTAGACAAACATGTCTTAATAGTATGGGGTGACCTTTGACCTTGATCTGAAATTTTTTACCCGAGTCGACATTTTTCATTTTCGTCGATATCTCGGAAACGGTGCGTCGTAGAGTGAAACGCATGTTATTTTCGGACTCGTCGCCCTCGACAAACAATAAGTCAAACATGTCTTAATGGTGTTAGAGATGACCTTGACCTGAATTTTTTTCGCTGAGTCGGCATTTTTCGATTTCATCGATATCACGGAAACTGTGACCTAGAGCAAACCAGACATTAGACAGATAGTTTTTGGGGGTATCAAGTTTGTCCTTCACATAGATGTAATTGCATAAATGTCTTATAGGTCTCATTGGGAGCTTCGTCATATTTTGTTTTTTTTTATGCTTCACCCTGAAATGCCTCCAAGGCCTTTAGGCCTTGACGTCAATTTTTTGCATGAAATTTCTCTGTATATTTCATTTCTATTGGAAGAAACATTGATCACCATAAATCTCCAACACCATTTCAGTGATTGTGCATAAAGATTAGAAGATGTGTAATCTGAATTTTTTTTCCAATTACAGAGCAATGAAGCTCAAAACTCAGCAAGGTGCGAACTGGAGGGTCTGAAGCGAGCGATGGACTGCCTGTCAGCAAACGACTTGGTGGTGGCAGAACTGATCACTGATCGCCACAAGACAATTGCGAAGTGGATGCGGGAAACCTATCCAGAAACATGAGAAACGAAGCACCGCAATGATGTCTGGCTTAGTCTTATCAATGTTATGATGGACACTGGACAAATGACATTTTGTAGACTTGCACCTATGCTTCCATTTTCTTTCTGATCCATTTGATTCAATGCTGACTTTGTAGCTGTGTCTTCGATTGCAAAAAATTGGTTAATGTGTGCAAGATAATCTGACATTCCACATACCAAACATTTACCTGCATTTACACAATTGGTTTGCTTTATCCGTGGAGTCACTAAGTGCGTTTTCATGTTGTCTTACTTGTGTCCTCCATTATTTACTATTGTCATTGTTTATTGCTCAGTGTTACATGATGTACTCAAATTGGTTTTAATTTTGTGATGCGTCGCAGACAAACATGTAGTCGGGTCTTCTCGACTCCAGCGTTCTCTGTGTTAAATCTTGTAACATACCCGGTATCCTAGTTTACAAATGAACCAATCTTCAAGCATTCGTGGTTGGTCTGGTTCTGATAAATGTGTGTCTAATAGTTCATGAATTCAGCTCATTTCAAATGCTGCTGTTCTGACTGGCTGCTAGTCTTGGTTCATATCCCACGCCTGTTTTTTTTACCTGGGGAGTTACACTGTAACCAGGTTTTTTTAAAAACAGGGGTTATGCAAGACACATTTAAATTTTCGGAATGTAACCAATTTTGTTATAAATTGCTGTGCTGTCCAATCTTGTCTAATGTATATGGATTCTGAGATGGAATTTAAGATTCAATATATACATAAATATGTTATGTGCCTGATGGTTATTATACCAACACAGTACAATAGCACAGCATTTATTTGTTATAATGTGTGTCTGTTTGTACATAATTTTAGCTCATATTAAATGTTGAATATATTCTTACTATTATAGGCTGCTACTCTTGTTTCATATCTTACGCTTTTTTTTACCAGGGGGGGGGGGAAGAGTGAATGTGGAGTTATATAACCAAATGTTCCTAATGTTACTTGTTTCATTATAAATTGCTGTGCTTGTCCAATCTTGTATATAGACTTCTAGTCAGAATTGAAGTGTAAATGAATATGTTGTGCCTTGGGGTGTCTGGACAGTGATTACTAATTTACTAGTACATTGTGGTAGTAACCAGGCAACAGGGTCTTGTTACAGTGTTTGTGAAAAATATTATTAAACATCATGATACACTAAAGTTGTTTGTCATTATTGTCACTAAAAAACAAATCAATTTTGAACCATCAAGAATTTTTGGAAATTGAATTCGTGAGAATTATCATCATCGACATAATTCTTGGAATATGTATTCAAACTTGCGATAAAGTAGATTTTAGTAGGCAGGGTGTTGGCCATTTATTACTATTTCGAGTAAACTTCGCTGTCATTTTACGATATCCGAAATTTATTCGGATAGCAATCCAGATACATAAATATATATACAAACGAATCAAAGAACATGCTACCCTAGGTGGCACATAGCTGCATGGCTGTCTTCCTGTGTCACCTATTATAATCCAAAAGACCTTTTGATTTGGGAATTCAGTTCGCTCAATCACATGGATGAACTGGGGATAAGTACAGTATTATGAGTATATCATTTGGAGTTTGGCATGCACAAAGTCAAAGCCAAGGAATTTTGATCAGATCACCAAACGCGCTAAACAATGTGATACTGGATTCCTCGGCACCAAACTCACGTTGAATATACCGGTAGATGTTGTTTTTGCAATGAATGGGTTGATTGATGTCTGGGAAATGGAACCTGTATCTGCAACATGAGCAAATGTCTCGGCATGGGCAGGGATCTGACTGCTAATCTCAACTTGCAGAATATACGTGCGCGCGCGTTTTACAAAGGAAAATCAATGGATTTAGCCCCTTCTTGAGATTTTCCAATGATTTCATAACTCTGGCTAATTGCATGTGTCTAATTTGTCAGCTGTCAAAACATAATTACGACTGCTTGGAATTCGGGGTCAATTCGTGCATGACACGTCTCCTCACTTCCTGTTCTGTTTGCACGAGTTTGCGTCATCAAGATGGCGGCGCCCATGGTACATGTGCTCGCATTGGACAACGATATAAAATGTTCGATTTATTGATTATACGTGGTCACCAACATTCGAGACTTGGTAGATGTTGATATCAGGTTATATACTGCATATTTATTGCAAAAAACCGCAGGGTAAACCCTACCTTTAACCATTTATATTTCTGTTCAACAACAGATCATGTCCTTCTTCGATGTAGGCATTCGAGTCCTCATCGTGGATGAAACAAAGGTTATGCAGGCAGCAGGCTGCAATGATGAGTTCACATGTGTCTTCAATGTTGTGACAGTACATATGACGCAACAGACGAAATCTACCCTTCAGATGTCCAATTACGCGTTCCACTATTTGACGTCTGCCAGAAAGTATCCTGTTGTACAGTCGTTGAGCCCGGGTGAGACGCCCATTATCCTTGAAAGGAGTGATCAGCCAGTTCAGCACAGGATACGCGGAGTCTCCTATGATGAATCCCCTTGGTAATGTTATCAACTCTCCAGATTCACATTCGACATACAGTTCAGAGTTTCGCAAGATTCGTGCATCGTGGCTCGCCCCCGGCCACCCGGTATACGCATCTGTTATGAACCCAAGACCATCGACAACTATTTGTAACTGTATGGAAGGGAAACCCTTCCTGTTCATATAATCAGGATCTTGACCTGGTGCATGTATAATCCTTATATGAGTGCCATCCAATGCACCCACACAACCTTGGAACGGTGTACCTCGTTGAAACCCTCTGGAAATTGCTCTCTGACCTTCATTGCCTGACCACTGGATCAAGGATTGCTGGCATATTTCATTCATCACTCTGTGTACGACTTTGTGAACCGTGTACTTGCACACATCAAACACCAATGCCACTTGTCGCATGGAAGACTGATTAGCGATGTACCAAACGAAGATCAGCATCTGAAAATAACAATATTAACTAGATGTATTGTCGCAAAGGCGACTACTAGTGCGACTAGGGTGTGTCTTCAAACTTTAAACACTCTAACACAGGAAAGGCGATTGCCATAAATATAATTTTAAAGATATGGCCATAAAAAAATTATTAATTGTTTCTCGACCTCGCCCGCCCCTGCAAAAACCAGCCGCCTGAGATTTTTTATTTCCGATTTTTCGAAAAATAAAAAATAAAAATGCACGCCCGCCTGCATTTTTCATAAACCGCATTAAGGATAATATTTTCCACAAAAAAAAGAATTCTGAAAAAAAATCATGATTGAGAGCAGTTTGCTGACCTAGGTAAAGGTTGCCAGAAATCTCTCCCATTTGGATATTGCTTGGTTCCCGCCTAAAAGCAAATTTGGATACTAAACTGGAAAATATATCAACTGTATCCAATGTAGACTACTCAAAATGTTTCCATACAATGGCTTTGAGGGTCCCCCATGGCTCTGACACATTCATTATTGGCACATAGGGCCTACACACTTAATTTCATGAGATATTAGCCCAATACGAAAATCCCGGGTTTTCAGGCCTTTCGGTGACCGTTTACTTGCATGGACTTGTAGACTACCAAGCTGTAAGCGGGAATCAGGCAAGGTCTAGGCCGATATATGATCTAATTTTATTTACCGGTAGATCCTTCATCACCTGTTTTTCTACATTTCTGACTTGCGCATCTCCACCAACAACACGCCCAATTCTCAACGTCAACTCCTCCACAGTACATCGCCTCATTCTGAAGTTTTGGCGAAAACCGATGTCGTCCATGCTGAAACCCTGAACTTTGAACAAGATCCCTGAAAAATATCCTAGAATGACGTATATATATTGATTTGCTAATCAAATTTTTGCCCCAAAATTTTAACTTCTCTGATTTCATTGTTCTCGGATAGCAGGTTTTGTGTGTGATGACCATTTATATCTCCAAATGGGGTCTGAAATCGTAGTTATCTCTTCCTCGAGCTAGTCCCAATTATCTTTTCTGCTCTGAGGCAACATATTTTTTGAACTTGTAAAATTTAGAGTCCCCTCCTCGTAACATGGTGGTAGTTCCATGTAACCGTAGTCTCACTTTTGTTGCAAGTTTTTTATTGATTTTTTAAAAATTATTATTATATTATTAGGGATGTCACACTTGATGAATCCAATGTCCCTGTATTACACCGAATTATAAACACTGCCGCTTTAGCCAGAAAATCATTGACGTAGTTTGCTCACAACAGTAGATTTCTTCGGTATCTTTTATAGCCTGTGGGCTAGTTTTTTGGGGGTTTTTTCTGTTTTTTTTTCTTCTATGTTCTCTCCTCTTTTAAACTCTGATAGCCGTAAAAAGCCTCAAATAACATGAATGTATATACCATTTACTTCTATTTTGAATTTCATAGCTTGCGTTTGAGGACTACAGTCG
Source organism: Terebella lapidaria (assembly GCA_949152475.1). Lineage (NCBI taxonomy): Eukaryota > Metazoa > Annelida > Polychaeta > Terebellida > Terebellidae > Terebella > Terebella lapidaria. The sequence goes on along the minus strand of OX424563.1, from coordinate 29,840,165 downwards.
CAGGACTCAGTGTTAACGGCTAGAAACTGTACAAACCCTTCTGTACATACAAATGATTTTTTTGCGATTCTTGTAAATAGTATGGTTTCGTATAAACTTCATTCATTCATTCATTCAGGTTTTGAATTGACAATTCTGTCGAACAAATTTGATGTGACATAATATTGGTCTACTTGAACAGTGGTCTCTGAATGGGTTATGGCTTTATACATTCATCCATACATGTTATGTTCAATCAATGGTGTATTGACGGTATTTTGGAGCATTTCCAAGAATTTTTCAATTGTGTGTATGGTCATTATCTGTGGCTTTGTCATACATTTCGAAAGTTCAATCATTTTGTGTCAGTTTTCTGTCTAGTGTACTGTCTACATGTCGGTAGACGTGGAATCAATACCCAGTATTAAGTATTAATTCCGAGCAAACAAAACAGGGTCCATTATCCAATCTCATAGTCCGGGGACAGAGTCATATCAGACATACGAAGTGAGAGAAAACAAAAATGACAGGGAAACTCATGACCCCCCCCCCCCACCCCCAAAATGGCCATTAGGAGGTGAAATCAGGTGTTCCGGAAAGAGTGAGCATTTCCTGCCCCACTAGTGGCACCCGTCATGAATTCCCCAAAATTAACATGAAAATAGATCTAGTTGCATGGCAGACATGGATTTACTGTATTTATCAACCAGATCATGATGAGTTGATGACGTCCATAGAATTTCTTAAACGCAGCTATAAGTCTTGGAAAAACATATCCTTGTTGCAGCAGTTTAGACACTAGCTGGGCACTTCGATAGACAAAGTCCTCATATTTGCAACTAGCTCTGGAATAGCGTATAAGTTGAGAAACAAACACACCATATGCCGGTGACATAGGAATGTTGCTGCTTAAAAAAGGGAAATTGACTATGGAAAAATTGAAATCATCACGTTTGTCATATAATCTAGTTGACAGGTTAGAATCATTATCAATCTCCAGCCTCAGGTCTAGATAGTTGGAAAATTAGCAGAGTAGTATCCTTAATTTCAAGTTCCTTAGGATATATGACAACCAAATAATCACCAAACTCGGGATTATTTAGCGACAATACATCATCTATGTATCGGAAAGTGAAATTAAAATTACATGTTAGTTTCTTAGAACCTCCTCATTGTAAATGTTGGATAAATTCTGATTCATATGAGTATAAAAACAGGTCTGCCAATAATGGTGCACAGTTTGTACCCATGGGAATACCAATAGTTTGTTGAAAATATTCGACCACCAAATTGCACAAAAATATTATCAATCAGATAATGGTAATTCGTGTCGCAGCTTGTCCGAAAATTCTCTGCACTTTTATGAACGAGCTAACAACTATACATGTCTAGTGTTTATGATCCGATAGTAATTGGTCTAAAAACGCACACCATCCATCAACGCTATACGTGTGTAAAACATCAAAACATAAAAAGAGATACGGGTAGTAATAGCACCAAAGGCTTAGTAGTGCATTTTACAATAAATATTTAAGTATTACGTGTAGGAGATACAATAATATGCCACATGTAATAATAAAGTTTAGGATTCAGAATACATGAGCACGTATTTTAGAAGTATCATTTTTAAAAACAATAACATACCACATCTTATAACACAAAGACAAAGATAAAATTGATGTAATTCTCGACATCTCAACATCAATACAGGAATACATTTTTGATACCGAGAAACATTTTGGGTACAGAAGGAAGTCAAGCAACGCTTGGCCAAGCATTATATTTCAAGTCACTCATTGGTGTCATCAGGGGCAGACTGTTTGTTAACAGTTGTGTTACTGCTCAATCATCGATAAAACAATTGATAACAGCTGTCCAATCACAAGCAAGATGGCCAAAAACATATCATAAAATAAAAGTATTTTTGAAAATAATAAATTGTTAATAGTGGGCGATAACACATAACAGAACACCCCTAGCACAGACAACAATAATATGTGGAGGATATATCTTATATTATTATATACCTACGTGAAATCTCTCTCTATTTTCAATACAAGGCAATCGTTCCGATAAGTGACCATATCAGAACACCTACGTCGTGCACTTATCGTATCCCGTGCCCATAGCAACACGTGACCTACATGTGCCGGGACTATTTTTATTCAGACGACAACAAAAACATACTGTCACGTGGATCTGTCAAAATGGCAACAGGCTCAGCAGAATTGCCCGAATTGATCATTGATTATGACTTAAGACTTCGTGAATGAACATCTTGCAGAATTGGTGGGAGATTTTGATGTCGAAGTCCCTGTCCGAGACAAAGTGGTGGCGTTCGATGATGTTGAAGACTTTACCCAGCAGGCACCCGACGTCGTTTTGACGTCGTTTATATGTTGGAAACAAGTCGCGACATCGAAATACATATATACAACGTTGATTCAACGTAGTTTTCCTGTGCCTCAAACGACGTGGAATTTCGACGTTGAAAAGACGCTGGATCAACGTCGGCAAGGCAGACATTATGATAACACAAGGACCGAAAAGTGACAGCCTGCGATATGCATGCGCTATGATGAAAAAATACCCATAACTCAGTGCGCCGATGTATCGTTTCCGATATTCACATGGTTTGTTTGCATCATTGTAACTGCAAAAACCGTGGAAATCTACTGATATCAACCGGTAAGAGCATCGATCCATGTCTGTAGTCTGATAAATATTGTGTACTGAGTGTTTATTATGAAATATGTGCCACGATTTCTTTACTCTTGACGTCCGAAATCGGCGAAAAGTGTCTCGATCTAGAATATAGATAGCGGCTGCATGTGACTCACACGTCCTAGAAGAATCTAGTCGAAGCATCCCTGTAGGCTGTAATAAGCCAGTTCGGAAATGTTTCTAGTTCAGGTCAAGTGGTACATACAAATCGTTTGTACACACTATGTTCAAATGAGAGTTACGCGGTAAACTCGGAAGTGAACGAAGTATTTATTTTTGTACAGGCGAAATCGAGTAGAGTGTCAATAAGCGACTTCGTAGTTTCGAGTGCGCATGCGTGAAGTACGTACTAAACACTTCCGGGTCATAGGTGAAAGCACATAAACAAACCTGCACGTGGGCTGACAAGGAAATTCGTCTGTCACTCTGTGGTTGATTTTTGTGGCCAAATAACACAGATTGTCATTGCAGTATGCCCGTGTGTGCGGTAATCGGTTGTGGAAATGGCGAGTATTCGTTAGAGAAATGGAGAAGTGAAGATTGCACTGTCCATAGGGGATTCAAACATGACACTGGGCAGTGTGTATGTGCCCCACCGTTCCACCTTTACCCTTTCCCCACAGAACTGAAGGACCCTGAAGGCAGGCGCCAGTGGATCAAAGCAGTAAACAGAAAAGATACGAAATCAGGTTGGTTGTAGGTCTACCTATATATCTATTTCATAAGCTAGTCACAGTAAAATTATCACAAGTTGTGCTGAAAATTAGTTATTAACATCGTGATCGAGGCCCTAAGTAAGTTAATTAGTTATTGCCCAGCATATTTCTTGGGTACTAAGTTAGCAGATTAGTATCACCACGAATAAGCCTAAATTTGATTAATACAACATATATACATGTATAGCAATCAGCAAATGCCAATTCATGCAGATATAAAAAAACAAATAGGTTATACCTAGCTGTGTTCATTTTATGACATTTTTATTTGGCATCCTTTTGACAGGTCTTTCTGTTATATTTCATTTTAGGAAAGAATTGGACACCCCAGAGGTACTCCAGAGTGTGCTCTCAACACTTTGTTGATGGTCATCCATCCAAGTAAAGTTCATCCTTGTCCAACTCTGAACATGGGTTACAACTCACAATTACAGACACCTAAACCTGCCCGTAGACCCCCCAGAGAGCGTTCTACCGGTCCCGACGCTCTGAATATGGCTCCATCAACTGAAACACAGATGGACGTAGTCGTGGAAGCATCTGAGTCCATGGAGTCAGTCTCATGCCCAGACAAAGTAGGGACCGAACACCCGCCCACTACCGATTTTGTTGGAGACCATGGCTACAGCTTTCCTGGGTCCACATGTTTATCCTGTGAAGATATGTACAGGCAGCTATGGGAGGAGAAGAGGAAGAATGCAGAACTGATGGAGAGGCTGGAGAGTGAAAAACAGTTGAAGCCCACATGCCCGAAACATCCCCGCCCTGTCGATGATCGACACATTTTGGATCGCTTCATCAGCAATGATGAGAAGGTTCGTCAGAACACTGGATTACCGAACAAGAAAGCCTTCGATGCTCTCTTCAAGCACCTCAAGGGCAAAGTCGACAAAATGCGCTACTGGGCATGGCCACGGAAGCAGGTGACCACTGGACGTCGACGTTTCACACGAACACCCAAAAAGTTTGGACCAGGTCGAAAATTGCCAAGTAAGTTTGAGATGCTTTTGGTGTTGATGAAGCTGCGACAGGGAGTGACAAACAGCTTGTTGAGTGCGATCTTCGGAATTAGTTCCAGCACGTGCTCCCAGATCTTCAACACCTGGATCAAATTTCTGGCTAAAGAACTGAAGCTTCTCCTATTTTGGCCAGACAGAATAACAATAACAGATATGATCCCAGCCAGTATGGCAAAGAAGTACCCTGCTCTCAGATGTACATTGGATTGTACAGAGGTTTTCATCGAAAAACCACGCCATATGGAACTCCAAAATCTGACTTGGTCAGATTACAAGAAGCATAACACAGTGAAATATCTTGTGGCCATTGCTCCCAATGGCATGATCACCTTCCTGTCTGATGGTTGGGGAGGTCACACTTCTGACAAGCATATTGTGATGGAGTCAGGCTTTGTCGATCTGCTCGATCCAGGAGATGTGGTTTTGGCAGACCATGGCTTCACTATAATGTCTGAGCTGCTGATGAAGCAGGCCAAACTGGAAATTCCGCCACCAAGCTCAGGGTGGGACCAACAGAATTCCGCTGAAGTCGCGAAAACGAAGAAAATCGCCAATGCACGGATCCACGTCGAAAGGGCCATCGGACGGATGAAGTGGTTCTCCATTTTGAAGAACACTGTGCCAATTACATTGGTGCCAGTCATTGACGACATCGTCCTCGTGTGTGCAGCACTGTGCAACCTCCTGCCCCCTCTTGTGGAGTAGGTAGATGAATTCCATCTAAAGTCAATGTTACTTATATTTATTTTGTACCTTGTATTTCACCTGCATACGTATGTTTGTTCTGTGTATTACGTCTAGATACATGTGTCCAGGAATATCTGTACAATGCCAAAAAGACCCGATATCCACCAATTACTGTATGAGGTGAAAACAATTGTACATCGGGGTTAGATTTGTAAGACATATTTTGATGACCTTGAGGTTGACTTCAGGTGACCTCTACACACAAAATACATGTAGATAGAGATTACATTCGTACATGTAGGCTGATCTCTTTACATTAACCCACTCAACCCAACATGGTTAACTCAGTTGGTGGTACGAAGGTAACATCAATTTTAGAGATGTATTGTGTGGTGATTATTTTTGTACATGTAAACTTGTATTGTGACATACATAATTGGAATAGCTATTCCAGTATGTGAACTTATTCAAGGTCTGATTTTCTCAATTAATGATGAGAGCATAATAAACAAATTGTGGTAGATTGCTTCTGATTCATACATTTTTTATTCATCTGAACAGTGTAGACAATACCAATCACCATCACCATTCTCAATACCATCAAATCCAACACACCCCCAGTGAAACCACTTGTAGCAAGAATCACATCCAACACTGTTCTCACTATCAGTGACAAGATCGCTGTCATCTTTACATTGTTTTCCACAGCTTTCACACATATATATTGGCCGTGATTTCTTGCGCAGCTTTGTTGTAGACTTTGAAACTCGTCTTTTTTTTGGCACATAAGTTCTTGCAAGATCACCAGCACGGCGCGCCAAGATAGACGATGAGGCTGTGGTGGACGTCGAAACCGTAGCAGGCATGTCCGTGGTGGACGTCAAGGCCGTAGTGGGCGAGGCCCTGGTGGACGTTGACGCCGTAGTGGGCATGTCCGTGGTGGACGTCAAGGCCGTAGTGGGCGAGGCCTTGATGGACGTTGAGGCCGTAGTGGGCGAGGCCCTGGTGGACGTCAAGGCCGTAGCGGGCGAGGCCATGTTGGACATCGAGGTCATAGTGGGTGAGGCCGTCTTGGACGTCGAGGTCATAGCAAGCAAGGCCGTGGTCGAAGACGTGACCATGGTGGATGACGAGGCAGGATCCCCGATGGCTGTGTGATGACAATAGAGTGAATGTTTAATTTGTGACATTTTCAGAAAAGAGATAATACATGATGTGTTTGAGCAAGTGATTAAAACAAAGCACCAAGGGTGCTGTAGCTTACCGGCAGATCATGAGAATTGCACAGAGTATTGATTTTCCAAAACATAAATTTTTACACTATCATCAAAACATGTTCGTAAATGTTGCCGAACACACATTTCTGTATGGACTATGATACAAATTCAAGTTACATCTTGAATTTTTTTTTTCGTTAATGACATATAGTCACAGACAGTCGTTTCAAAGGCAACAAGACTTATAACCCAATTTTTCATTCACAATGGGAGCTTAGTGAGTTAACTCCTGGAACTCTCCAAGATACAGTATAAGTATTGGCACATAATATCTCTCTAGGTGCAATAGTTTAGGCCGCTGAGGACAATTTACACATTCCACACCAGACATTTAGCACTCAAGGTCATCCGAGGTCAAGCTCAAGGTTTTATTTTGTGCCATATAGGTCTTCTATGTGTCCATAATGCAAACATAAGCTCTACCTACAAGTATTTCATCTGTAGAGGCAAATTTGGGCATCCTTACAATAAAAAGGCTATTTTGACCTTTCAAAGTCATCAAAGGTCAAATTCAAGGTCACCACACAAGTCGCCATACATAACTTCCCATTTGAAAGTGCTAATATCTAAGCTCTATCCTAAGCGTTCTATGAGTACAGTTCCGGTAGCTCCCATTATGAAGGAAAAAATTTGTGAAAGTCCAAATTTTTTTCCAAAGGGTGAAATTTTTTTTCTGCTTGAAATGACCCAAAATGGATAGTAACGCGATTTGGGCTGAAAAATTTTTTGGCTGACCCATCAAAAAATCAAAATGGCCACCACACGCAAACTGGCGATTCAAGGGTAACGAAACTCATACACATCATAGAGGTACATTAGAGGAATATTTTAAAACAAAAATCTCAAAACTGATCAGACAGTTTTTGAGAAAATGGCCACCAAAGTCCAAAATTGTTTTTTCGGCATTTTTCGGCAAGAACGATTCAATAAAAAAAAAACGAAAAAAACTGCTCAGGGTATTAGCCCAAAGAATGTTTTAGTAAATTTTCAGAAAAATTCATCAAGGCAAAAAAAAAGTTATTTGCCGGACAGACGACGGATGGATGGACGGACGACGGACGAAAAACCATGACAATAGCTTATCGGCCCATATGGACCGGTAAGCTAAAAAAATGTCCACATACCATCTGTTGTGCTTGCGATCAACTCTGGCAAGATATATAATGTGAACACTACTTTCGACATCTGCTCAATCTCTGTCATCAATGACAACAGTTCCTTCCTAGTTATTCTCTCAAGGCAGAATCCATGTGCTGTGTACACAAAGAAGTCGCACCAGTCATAGCCAGTAACAGCCAAATGTGTGGCCACTTGAGAGCAATACTGATGATTGCGTTTCAAACTGAGTTTGTCACTCTTGTCACGGTGCATATACAATGGTAGTGATTTCGCAGGATCTGTATGTGCAAGTCCTGAAGGACACTTTATTTCCAACAACCCAGTGCCACAGCAATCACAAGTCACCACCGCGTCAGGACTTGCTTCCAGGAATATGTAATTTGGATGAACAAACAGTCCACAGGTTCTAGTTTGTACATTTACATGTCCATTTTTACCCATCAGTTCTTTATATTTCTTCCGTGCTACCGGTTCCATGGTTCGACCATACTTAAGTGAATGCAAGTTTGGATCCACTGACTTATTGCCAATTATGATATCAACAATGTTATCCATATTGCCAACATCAACTTTTCTCACAAGTTTACGTCCCTTGGTCAACACATGGTGAGCAGTTGAACTGGTGATCCTCCCGATCCTTTGTTCTCTCCAGAGATCACTTTCACTCTGACCAATGGTTGCACTCTCAAGTACTGTAATAGTGGAGGCAGTTATGCTCGGCATAGAATCGGTCCACGTGCCGCCATAGAGCTTCACCATTTCTTTCAGGGAAGGAGGCAATCCAATGGAAGTCTCCACCTCCACCTCAGCTTCAACGTTGATATCATGATCTGGCGCATACGAAGGCTGCAGCTGTGGTGAGGCATACTGGAATACCGAAGCCTGGCTGCAGCTGACATACAGACTCCCCATCAGTGATTCAAGAGATGGAGTTTCCTGCGTTCTCTCCTCGGGAGAGAATAACTGTCTGCACATAGGGTTTATAGTGGTTTCTTCACCATTGTGTTGTTTTGAATAATGAGGTTTCCTCCATTGCATGTCCACGACTCTTTTTGGCTCCAGCTTTTTCTGTGTTCCTGCAAATTGTATCAATAATTTTGAAAAACATGTACATGTAACACTAAAGTTTTACTAAAGAAAGTTCCCTGTTTCTAACAGTGGTCAGACTGATAACACCATTGAAAACCATTGTTAATAGCAGCACATTTCTAACCTGAAGCCTGTCCCCATGCTTGTGGCAGAGATGTGCAAGCTCGGCTGGTGAATCCTTTCTGCCATGCAAAATCAAGTTTGAAGAGGACTGCTGCTATGTGGTTGCAAGATGCTCCCAGTCTGCATAGAATAATAAAATGAATCAGTTAAACATAACTGGTGTTACATGAAATTTATAAAACAATATAAAATACAACAATACGAATGAAAACAATACCCAAAGTGCATATATGGCATTCATATTACCAGGTTTGCAGATGTAAACTCGATCATAATTATGCAGGCAATTTTTTTAGGATAAAGGTTAAATGATCATACTGATTGGCCTCATTGGGAATATGTACATTTTAATACATGTAGACCTTCAGCAACTTCACTATCCAGTTTAAAAAAGCAGCATGTTTAGATGTCTATGCATTATCGATTTAAAGATAGGGTTTACCCTGCAGTTTTTTGCAATAAAATGGATGAATACATCCAGTTGAACATTCTGAAATTTTCTCATAATTTATGAGCACCTAATTAGTACATTGCAAGTGTTCCGATAATCAGCATTCTAATCAAATTACCCGCCTTTACGTTTATCCGCACGGGGGCGCATGTGTACCGGAAATGACGTGTACTCGTGCAAACAAACTGGACCCGAGTTTCCCGTTCTTGCCTGCTTGAAGTGCTTCTGTGCTCACTTTGTTTGAGTGATTTTCACGTATTTGCTTTGATCTGTGCAGTTATCGACGTGTGGAAAGATGAGGAATGGGTACCTGCGTTTCGTTTGAAAGTGACATCAGTCAGATTTATTGTGAATCTTGGCAGCAGCCTAGGTAAAGTTAGCCTACTTCACTCGGGTGGATGGCATGACTCGCACAGACTACAGTGACAGTGTGTGGGTCGGGCCATCCACTATGCCTATGGAAATCGGGTCACGACATGGCGTTTGATGATTGTGACTTGTCACTTCTCATAAATTTATGGTAGAATCAGCGACGTGGATGGGGCTTCAAATGTCAAATAACAATCACCAAGCGTCAAAAGAGTGCCGACAAAAGACAAATATCAAATGACAAGTGAAACTTGTGAAAAGTGATGTGGCTGATTCTAGGCCCCCTACCATGAATTTATGAGAAGTGACAAGTTCCAATCATCAAACACCATGTCGTGACCCGATTTCCACCCCAGAGTGAAGTAACTTTACCTATCTTGGCAGTAACTTGCAAGTTTCTGTCAAACCTTCACCAGTTCACGGTTCACCACACATTGACACAGTGACAGTCACCAGTGAGTGGACGTGCCGTATGTGGGGCTGACGAGTCATATCGACTATCCATCTTTGTCTTGTTACTGTTGGTATGATCAGATAGTGATTGGACGAAAGTAGGAAGATCAAAAACATTTTCAAAGATGGTGCGACGGTGTGTGGTTTTGGCATGTGGTGGACTACCTGAGCCCCAAGTGCGAGGAACTCACGTTTTCCCTTTCACCAACGGAGTGCCTGACCAGCGATGGCTAAGATTTGTGCGAGTCTGGAGAACTAACTTTGTGCCTTCAAAACACAGCCACGTGTGTTCTGAACATTTCCAACCAAATGACTTCGTCAACTATGAAGAGTTTAAAGCTGGTAAGAAATTTTGAAAAATGCCGAATTTGAACGCAAGGGTTGCATGAACAATAACATGGGCAATCTGAGACATATAGGCTATACTAAAGTTCATCCATCAGTGAAACACGCTTTTTGGCCGTAATTTTGTTATAAACAATCGGATCAACTTGAAATTTTGTGTGTATTTATTGGGCATCATGCCGTAATTTTTCACCATAGAGTTCTATCTCAAAAATTGAGAAAGTTGGCAATCTAACCCAATGTTAAATTTCAGCCTCAACATGGAATTTCAAAGTCTGCACAAAAAACAACAATTTTCATTCGATGTACGAGTTATATATTACTTCAGAATACACATATTAACTCAATATAAACTGACTATGCCTTCCGACTCTAAATCAACACAATACATTGTAGGTTCATTCTGTATGGGCATAAACACGATAAAAGCCTCGAATTTGATGAAACTTACTTGATCACATTTCCGACTGAAATTTAGCATTGGGTTAGATTGCCAACTTTTTAAATTTTTTAGATAGAATTCTGACATTAGTGAAAAATTACGGCATGATACCCAATGGACGAACACAAAATTTCAAGTTGATCCGATCATCCAAAACAAAACTATGGCCAAAAAGCGCGTTCCACTGATGGACGAACTTCACTTTAATTTTGCCGCAACGCTGAATTCACGAACAGTGATATTTTTTTTAAGCTGTTTTATCCTTTTGATAGTTGTTGATGAAAAATGTAACATTTCTGCACTCAGTTGGGAGTTTAGCATGTTAGTGGTTGTATGGAAATCATTGATTTGCAAATTTCAGCCAGCAAAATTGCAAAATTGGCAAGGGTTTTTCAGCAATTTAAGCTGAATATTGTCACCAATGTAGACTATATTTTGATTTTGTGTGAATGAAGGCTAAGCCTGATATGTTAATTGGTGCCAAATATGGACATTCCTATTCTGGTAGATCCAGTAGACTAGTGAAATGTATCAGATGCTTATCTCTGATGATCAGTCATACTGACATGCACATCTTATAATTGTGTGTGTCAACATTTGAACCATCGAAAAGATTTGAACCATGTTTTGTTGCAGGTGTTGTGAAACTACTACGGTTGAAGCAAGGAGCTTTTCCCACGGTACAGCCCTCAAACGAAAAGCTGAACAATGTGCTTCTGAGGCCGAGGAAATCGAAGACTGGTATGTACCTGTGATTGTTATGAATATGGTGTAATGTATCTATACAACTATTTGCACGGGTGTTTGCCTGCTTCGGGTATATCATGATTCATGGTACTGATATTTTGTCATGGTACTGTCATTTGTACTTAATCAGGTCCCAGCTATTCCGAGAATGTCTTCAAGACCACGGAGACATTTGCCGAGTCGAGGAGTCAAGATGTTGTCAAGATGGATCCAGCGCGGGTAAATCTTCAACAAAAATATGTTCTCACTTCTATTCAGAAAAATATGTTAGTTAATCAACTTTACAATCTAATTATCAGTTTCCAAATCTCTATATGTGTTCGTGATAATTTAATCCTATTCAAAGATTGGGAAAAAAATTAACATGTGTTAAGTGTGAACTGTTTGGATGTTTGTTACATGTATTTGTGTATCCACCGACCCTTCAGGAGATCAAAGAGCCTAAACAGGTTATTGAACCACCTCTATCAGTGACTGAGGAAAGCGTTGAAGAATCGAGAGATCCTGTCTTGGTGGGTCCTCCACAGTACGATTGGCACCCACTCATGTCATCGAAAGGTGAGTAGACATAGCTGAAGTCATGTGTGAAATGGTTCCACTGGTAATAAGATCTTATTTTCCATTACAGCAATGATGGTGGGATATTTTTAATTTTCCCCTTAAACGCTCATAATTTTGATGTTGAACAATCTGAAGTTTACCTTGAAAAAATATATTATTTTGCATGGCCTAGATATTGAAATTTCATCCATCAGGTGTCCAAACTGCCCCACCCGTCCAGAACAACAACAGCGCATCGAGGAGTTGTCAGGCGAACCTTGCCAACCTCCCACCGTTGGAGCTGCTAACAGTGGTGTGTTCTAACGGTGGAGTGTTCATAATACAGCTACTTTTGTCCTCGTGTGTTACCTTGAAATTCTTGCTATATACAGTGGTCCCATTCAGACCCATTGATCTTACCTCCTGGCAACAAAATCAAGGTTTTATCTGAGAAGAAGTTTTTCTACAGGTGTTCATCTACATGAAAATGTTAAACTTTTCCAAATAACGTCTTTGTTGAGGGGACGTCTTCATTGAGGGGAGTCCTGTATGAGTGAAAACATTGCTATTTGAGGGGGAACATCTGTTTGTAGGTGGTTTACAACGTAATTTTGTATTACATGTATTCCTGGCCTAATAATGTTAAATCGTGTATTATTCCTTGTGTACTCCAGAAGGCAACTGAAGCACCGATGGAGCAGGTGGCAGATAGTGAGTCTAACAAGGAGCCTGACGACATGAGTGAAGCTGGATTTGACCCTGAGGATGAGTTGTGGGAACTGGCTGAGGACTGTGATGACCACACTGATTCAATCGAAGAAAATTCTGACATTGAAGTCAACTACAATTATTCATTGTGAGTATACATTAGTCTGAAGCCAAAATGCCCAATATAGGTTCTCACAGAGTTATCATGTCCTTTGATACAATGTTATACAAATATTTCATCCAGATAATCATGTAACTTACTTTGTTCCAGGAAAGTTGGAGAGCGGCCTCCCCAGCATCCGAAAGAATTCTTGATCTTTTGCAACATGTGTGGAATGCAAGTGCCAAACAGACCTCATCATTGTGAACAAGTTGGAAACATGCATCAAAGTTGAGCAAGTATGTGTATAGCATATTTCATGATGGTATCATTTATTCTATTCACTCAAAATGAATCCTCAATTATTTTTCTTTTCCGGCATGTACATGTTATAAATATATTTTTCCGATAACATGTGAACTAGTGCATGTATTAAGATAAGAGCAAAATGTGTTGGTTTAGTGCAATGTTGCTCATGTAGAAAATATATTAATAATTTCAGTCTATAAGGATTTCTTATGTTTCGTATAAACATCGTCATCCCTAATTTTACAGAAGTGCAATTGTGGCTACTTTCGGACATGATTACCAACTCTCTCTATATTACTGTTGTTGATGACAAAATTTGTTTTGCATATTCCTAGTGTGACCGTGCGTTATGTTCTGTATCCGTCATTCATACCGAGTACATTATGATTTGTGCATAACGTTGCATCGCTATTATCAGTTACCGTCATAGCGTCTGTATACCACAGTATTTGCGATATAGGATGTCTCGCGTTCGATTGATAAACTCTTTCGATAAGGCCGATGAATCTGTATGCGCATCCAAGGATTATTTGGTTATTTAAGATAACTAAACTAATGCATTTAACCTAAGCACAAGGTTATTCCTAATAAAAATAATAAGCAAATGTTTATCACATTACCATGCCATCACCATACATCGACCAATCAGAATTGACTATTGACGACCGACGCATTGAAGTCTCCCTTCTCAGACTTTCCTCGTGGTCAGTTCCGCGCTCGCTGTCCACCGGACAACATCGACAGACTTGACCTTACGGCACATGGGGTATGTAGTACCTTGGGTTTAGTTTAGCTATATCTTATTATATTGGAATTTATTTCAACAGTATCATATTAGAAACGGATTATTACTGGGTTGTGACTAAACTATTCATAATATCTTATATCACGTTAGGTTAGTTGGTCTCAGGCGGTTTACCACGTTGTTATACTTTCATGCTAAACGGTGAAGTATTCTGCACTCACGGGGTACGTTTTCAACCAGTGTAATACAAATATCAAATATATAATTATGTAATTTGGTTATTGAATATATTGGTATTGTACCACGACTCGTACAGTTCTTTCTGAATCTGGAATACTAGTAATGAAATACTGTTCATTCATCTATTCGTCATATTCATTGTATACGTTTTATACAAATATTTATATTGTTATTTTTAGGTATATTCCTATGTTACAATAAACGCATAAAACATCGACGGCTCGTTCCTGTGACTGGGTCAGATGTGGTGCTGCGAGCAACCGCCGACACCCCGTGAGGGATTGCCTGAGCCACGTGGGGCCGCCGCCTGAGGACCGTCGCTATAAGCAAGCCAGCCGTGCCGTACAACCCAGGTCTGACCAGTCGCTTCGTCCGGGGGAGCCGCCGTTTTCCGCTAGACAGCGCGGCCCGTGACAGCGGGGCAGACAGCCTACTCGACGCTTCGTCAACAGCACCGTACACAGCATCCGCGGTGAGCTCTCGAGCACGAGGCGCACATCGACGCGCCCACGACGTGAGAAGCCAGCGCACGCACGCGTTCATCGCTCGTACACGCACAGCCGCCGTGGAACCACAGCACGAATCTTCGCTCATCTTGAGTTGAGTTGTACCAGGTTGTGAACTTTTATTCATTTTACTGGGGTGCATAGAACACTTTATCGAAATTGAACATTGACATTAGCAAGTGACATTGCTTATAATTTGTTGGAAAAATACGGCGATTTAAATTCGTGTGTTGAATCACACATTATTCTATTTGAATCACATTACTATATTCGAATTACTGTTCTGTAATTGATGTTTCAGGAATATCGTATTATTAATTGGTAAAAAATATTGACGTTGTTATAGGAAAATTATTTCACATTGGGTTGAATTATTTTTGAAGAATTGGTATTGGTATTATTAGTATTGTAAAAAAAATTGGTATAAATTTCGAATTGTTGTAAAATATTTTTTCATAAATTTCACTGGTGGATTTAGGATAAAATATTCATAGTATCCTTTAGATTTAGGAATTGACTTAGTAATATTTCTAAATGTAGGTGTTAGGCATTGGGAGATTAGGACTTGGGGTAGATTTTTAGCAGTTTTATTTACTGGACTTTGACTTTCCAGACATTCGACTTTTCTATATTAGTAACTTTATTGACTTTTAATGTTTGGACTTTTACATTTCGGACTTTTAACTCATGACTTGTGACTTCAACTCATCATAGCTCATTGATTCACTGTTGCTGTCGTACATATAATTAAGATAATATATTTAAGAGTGCCATTAGATAATGTCTGACAAAGAAGATAAAACAGACGAAGGTCGGCAGGATGCTGCCCTAGAGCGACAGTTGCGCGAAAAAATTAGCGGTCTTGAGCGCGAGTTAGAAATTTCGCAAGGGCGACATTACAAACAATCTAAACCAATGTTCATTAGCAAAGAAAAGAAAATCAAATCATACACGATAAACGATGACATAGACGAGTGGTTGGAATCTGCCATTTTGTATATAGAACAGCGGTTCGAATCGAATTCTGATAGGAAAGATTTCCTTCTAGATCACATTGACAAACAGCCTAAACTCGAATTGCGTTTGAATTTGAATTTGAGGTACGCGTCTTTCGAGGAACTTGTTTCTGCTCTTCAACGTATTTATGGCACTAAGGACAGTGTGGTTCAATTAAATCGACAATTCTTTGCCCGTAAACAAATGTCATCCGAGTCCCTGGATGATTACTCTTACGCACTCATGGAAAAAGCGTTGTATTTGAAGAAACTGGACACACGTTGTTTTCCGGATATGCAAGAGACATTGAAAGAAACGTTTGCCGAAGGCGTGCGGGATCTTTCTCTGAGACGCGAATTACACCGTGTGAACGAAGAACTGTCGTCTTTGGAATTTTGGCAACTGCGTGATAAAGCGAAAGCGTGGGTTTCACGGAGCGATGATACAGATTGCACGTCACAAGAGTCTGTCAAAACAGATGTAACTGATGATAAGTCCAAGGGTAATGTTATGTCTGAGGCCCAGTTTGGTGAAAACAAATCGGATATTGTCCGTATGTTGGAGAAGCACGACAAGATTTTGAGCGATTTGTCGCAGTCGGTCAAAGTTTTGACGACTGGAGCGGGCCGTGGTAGTCGTAGCGCGGACAGATTTCGAGGACGATCGCGTGGACGTGGTAATTCATATTATCATCGTTCGAATTCTGCTTCTGATAGACAAGATCCAAATCCCGATACACCGAAAGGTAACGACGCCAGCAGTTCTGAACCTGTTTGATACTACTGCAAAGGACCTAATCATTTTGCGCGTAATTGTACAAAGCGGAGATATGATATGCGTGGCCGAGGTCGCGGGCGTGGATTCAACAGGGGTTTTTCTAACGCTCGTCAGGATTCGTTAAACTGAATTCACTTGGTGTTGAGAGTCAGACATCGAGTGGTAATATAAACGGCTCAAACGCGAATCCTCCCGATCGCAGTAAAGTTCAACATATTGCTGGAAGACGTCCTGTTATGCCTGTTTTGATATCTGGGGTTTTGACAAATTGCCTTGTTGACACTGGTTCAGAGGTTACGACCGTCACAGAATCGTATTATCGTGAGAAGTTAAGTCATCTAAGCTCTGAGTCTGCATCCATGGTCACTCTTCGTGCAGCCAATGGTTCCGTTATGCCGTGTGTTGGATTGATAAAAGTTGATATTCGGTTTGGAGGTATTTTGTATCCCGACGTGTACGTGTTGGTTGTAAAGGACCCCGTCGATCCAGTCACTCGATCCAGAAAAGCCGAGGTTCCTGGTGTAATTGGTTGCAATCTGCTGCGGTTAGCAATCAAAGACGAGAACGCTTGCACTCGTAGTACGTCTGATGTCAGGAATATTTTGAGCTTGTTTAAGGAGAACGACTGTTCTAAAACGAGATTTGATGCCAAGGTTTCGGATTCGGATTCAGGTGTGATTGGACTTGTGAAAACGATAGGGAAAAATGTTTTGATTCGTGCAAACAGCTGTGGTGTTATCACCTGTACTACAAGGAACATTCCCAGCCGCGAGGTTTTGGTTGAGGGGTTGCAATCCAGTTCTTTGCCTTCTGGATTGGTGGTCTTCCCGTCGTTGTGTCGCGTTCAAAGGGGGATTGTGTATGTACAAGTCGCCAACTTTTTGGATCGGGACGTTGTCTTCAAGTCTTCTCGAGTGATTGCTAAGACTGTTTCGTGTGAGGAGCTACTACCAGATATTGACTTCTCGTTCGGAGACACCTCGTCTGTTAAGCATCGAATTTTGACAACTGATAATGTACCGATAACGCACCCAGACAGACGTGTTCCACCAGGTTTGGTCCCAGAGGTCATTCAAGAATGGCTCAAACGTGGTATAATTTCTGAGAGTGAAAGTCCTTACGCTTCACAGATGGTAATCGTAACTTAGGAAAAAAGATTCTTCCCTGAGAATATGTGTGGATTATCGCCAATTAAACCGTAAAACTATCAAGGATGCTTATCCCCTCCCAAGGCCGGACGAGTCTATGGAGAAATTATCAGGTGCTAAATTTTTCTCATCTCTAGATCTAACGCAGGGCTATTTACAAGTAGCACTAGATGAGAATGACAAGCATAAAACTGCTTTTCGCTCCCTAGGGGCATTGTACGAATTTCAAAGACTTCCATTTGGCCTGTGTAATAGTCCGTCCACTTTTATGCGGTTAATGGGGAAAACTTTTGGGGACCTTTGCCAAGATGGTGGCCTAGTGATATATCTTGACGATATTCTGGCATACACTCCAGGTGTAGATGGGATGTTAGAAAAGCTAGAGTTAGTGTTCAAACGGTTGAGAGCTCACGGTTTGAAGTTAAAACCTAGAAAATGTCATTTCTTCAAGGAGAGTGTGTCATATTTAGGGCACGTGGTATCAGCTCAAGGTATCCATACGGACCCAGACAAAATTCGGGCTATTAAGAATTTCCCAGTTCCTGCTACAGAGCATGATTTACGTGCTTATCTTGGTTTGTGTTCTTATTTTATATTTGCGCGCCGTTATATTCCTTGTATTCTAAGAATAGTAAGACCAAGCCGTCTAAAATCCGTATTGTGTCCAAATGGACGCGAGAGCATCAAGATATTTTTGACTTGTTGAAGGACAAGTTAACATCCGCACCGATACTTGCATTCCCAGATTTCAGCCTGCCTTTTATTGTTGAAACGGACGCGTCACGAGAGGGTCTTGGAGCGATCCTATCTCAGGAGCAAAAAGGCAAGAGAGTTGTTATTGCTTACGCTAGTCGTAGTTTGAAGCAAAATGAGAAAAACATGAAAAATTACAGTTCGGCTAAGCTTGAAATGCTAACAGTGATGTGGGCAGTGACTCACAAATTCCGAGATTACCTTTATGGGAATAAGTTTATACTGTATACTGATAATAGTCCATTGAGCTACATGATGAAAGCCAAAAAGACGGCTATGGATATGAGTTGGTTAGCCGAATTGGCGGAGTTTGATTTTGAAATAAAACACAGATCGGGTAAGTCAAGCACAAATGTTGATGTTCTCAGTCGATATCCAGTACAGGATTCGATTTGTCTTCCTTCAGTTTTGAGTGAGGATATTGTATGTAAAGTTACTAATGATCATTCTTATTGTGCAGATGAAGTATTGACAGGTGATCTGCCTGCCAGAATAGATGTTGCGAGACTCCAGCGTGATGATCCTGTTGTCGGCAAGGTTATGACATATGTCCGGGAGAAACGAAGACCTTCTAGTGAAGTAACTGCACAGGACTCTAGACCAGTGAAACGTATTCTGTCTAAGTGGGATCATCTGAAGGAAATTGATGGTATTTAGTACAGAGTAATCACAGTAAATGGTCTAGTAGTAAAACAGATAATTTTGCCGAGTAGTCTTCATTCTTTTGTTTTGGAACATGTACACGACAAAGTGGGTCATCAGGGCTGTGAGCGCACTATGGATTTGTTGAAAGAAAGGTTCTATTGGCCAGGGTATTATAACGATGTTCGTGCATACTGCTTAGCCTGTGAGAGATGCAAGATTTCTAAGTCGCCTACTCCATCAATTAGAACAAAAATGTGCCATTTGCTGGCAAGTAAACCACTTTCTTGTATCGCCATTGATTTTACGCTGATTGAACCGTCAACTGCAGGTTTTGAGAATGTTTTGGTGATTACTGATATTTTCTCGAAGTACACCATTGCCGTTCCGTGTCGGAATCAGAAAGCTGCTACAGTTGCTCAGGTACTGGTCAAAGAATGGTTCTTAAAGCTGGGTATTTCAGAACGCATTCATAGCGACCAGGGGCGCTCTTTCGAGGGTCAAATAATAGCCGAGTTATGTAGGATCTATGGAATTGACAAGACAAGAACATCGATCTACCACCCACAAAGTAACTCGCAGTGTGAAAAGTTTAACAGAACCATGCACGATCTTCTGAAATCATTAGAATCGGATAAGAAAGCCAAGTGGCATTTGTACCTCCCAGAATTAGTACATTGTTACAACTGTACTCCACATTCATCAACTAATTTTGCGCCGTACTTCCTATTTTTTGGTCGTAAACCAAGACTTATGGTCGACAACATCTTTGGTATCACAGAGATCGATGATTCCAGCGGAGTAGATGGCTATGTTCAATTGCATAGGCAACGAATGACAGACATGTTAAATCATGCAAACCGTAGGCTTAATCAAAAGGCATCTGAGCGCAAGAAAAGGCATGACAAAGTAAAAGATAAAGATAATACTTTACCTATAGGGTCTAGAGTGTTGTTAAAAAACGGAGTCCAGGGCAGGAGGAAGATACAGGACTACTGGAGTTCTGTTCCGTACATCATAGTTGATAAAATCCAGGAAGGTGATCACAGTGCTTATAAGGTTATGGAACTAGATGGATCAGGGAAAACCAAGACCGTCAATAGACTTGATATGTTGATTGATTCAAGGAAGGAATTAGATTCTGAAGTTGAAATGTCTAAATCCGATCACACTAACAGTACTGAGGAGTCCTCATCGGATGATGAACTCATTGTGCATCCTGTGAAAATTACAAATAGTCGAGCTACGAAAACTACAGAACCAGCTCCAACTCTCGCTAGTGTCGCTGATCAGTCAGATAAAACACCTGTGTTACGCAGATCTACCCGAAGTACAGCTGGAAAGCATTCAAATCCATACAATCTGCCTAAATCTGCTAAACGAACAACTGGAGATTTTTCTGAGTTGTCGGCAGCGATAAGTGAGCTTGGGGCGTCACTCACTAAACAATTGGGGAATATATGGAAAGAGTCACTTGGCGATGATTCGAACTGATCATGTACATATTGTATATATGTTGTAACCATTTTTGTTAATAAATATGCTTGTTTTGTTTATATGCATTTATATATATGACCGTTCACATCACATACATACACACATGAGGACATGTTTATCCACCGCTACCACCACATGTGACCGTGCGTTATGTTCTGTATCCGTCATTCATACCGAGTACATTATGATTTGTGCATAACGTTGCATCGCTATTATCAGTTACCGTCATAGCGTCTGTATACCACAGTATTTGCGATATAGGATGTCTCGCGTTCGATTGATAAACTCTTTCGATAAGGCCGATGAATCTGTATGCGCATCCAAGGATTATTTGGTTATTTAAGATAACTAAACTAATGCATTTAACCTAAGCACAAGGTTATTCCTAATAAAAATAATAAGCAAATGTTTATCACATCACCATGCCATCACCATACATCGACCAATCAGAATTGACTATTGACGACCGACGCATTGAGGTCTCCCTTCTCAGACTTTCCTCGTGGTCAGTTCCGCGCTCGCTGTCCACCGGACAACATCGACAGACTTGACCTTACGGCACATGGGGTATGTAGTACCTTGGGTTTAGTTTAGCTATATCTTATTATATTGGAATTTATTTCAACAGTATCATATTAGAAACGGATTATTACTGGGTTGTGACTAAACTATTCATAATATCTTATATCACGTTAGGTTAGTTGGTCTCAGGCGGTTTACCACGTTGTTATACTTTCATGCTAAACGGTGAAGTATTCTGCACTCACGGGGTACGTTTTCAACCAGTGTAATCCAAATATCAAATATATAATTATGTAATTTGGTTATTGAATATATTGGTATTGTACCACGACTCGTACAGTTCTTTCTGAATCTGGAATACTAGTAATGAAATACTGTTCATCCATCTATTCGTCATATTCATTGTATACGTTTTATACAAATATTTATATTGTTATTTTTAAGTATATTCCTATGTTACAATAAACGCATAAAACATCGATGGCGTGCTGTGATGGCGTGCAGCGTCAACAATGTACTAGATTTCCAGCTTGTTTAGGTGTAATATCTTACAGTAGTATATTTCTGGTGCAATAATACATACACTGTCTTATTAAGGCATTTCAACAGAAATGCCTTTATGTTTTTGTCAAATTATTAGTTTTTTTTTCCACATTTTAGTTTCCGCACGATAACTTCAGTTTGCCTCGAAGTATCTCCGCCGAATTTTCACCGCTGATCAGAAATGTTGTGTAGAAGAGAAGGAGCATATTGTTTTTGAGCCGGGTCCATGGGGATGAAATATATGTTTCTGGTTTCCGCACGATAACTAAAAAAGTTCTATGGCAATGACTGCGGAACTTTGCATGGAGGTTCATATATCACCAGGGAAGAAGCCTATTGATTTTGAGGCCGATCCGTCAAACGACTTTTGACCTAGGGCTTGAAATAGTTTTAGCTGAGTCATCCTTGAGGCTCTCATACATATCTCGAAACGTACATTATTTTCGGAATCGTCATACATGTGCTAGGCAAATATGTCTAAGGGGTTGTCAAAGAGCTTCATCGATATCTCGGAAACGGTGCCTCGTAGAGCGAAAAAGACGTTATTTTCATACTAATCGCCCTAGACAAACATGTCTTAATAGTATGGGGTGACCTTTGACCTTGATCTGAAATTTTTTACCCGAGTCGACATTTTTCATTTTGGTCGATATCTCGGAAACGGTGCGTCGTAGAGTGAAACGCATGTTATTTTCGGACTCGTCGCCCTCGACAAACAATAAGTCAAACATGTCTTAATGGTGTTAGAGATGACCTTTGACCTTGACCTGAATTTTTTTCGCTGAGTCGGCATTTTTCGATTTCATCGATATCACGGAAACTGTGACCTAGAGCAAACCAGACATTAGACAGATAGTTTTTGGGGGTATCAAGTTTGTCCTTCACATAGATGTAATTGCATAAATGTCTTATAGGTCTCATTGGGAGCTTCGTCATATTTTGTTTTTTTTATGCTTCACCCTGAAATGCCTCCAAGGCCTTTAGGCCTTAACGTCAATTTTTTGCATGAAATTTCTCTGTATATTTCATTTCTATTGGAAGAAACATTGATCACAATAAATCTCCAACACCATTTCAGTGACTTGTGCATAAAGATTAGAAGATGTGTAATCTGAAATTGTTTTTCCAATTACAGAGCAATGAAGCTCAAAACTCGGCAAGGTGCGAACTGGAGGGTCTGAAGCGAGCGATGGACTGCCTGTCAGCAAACGACTTGGTGGTGGCAGAACTGATCACTGATCGCCACAAGACAATTGCGAAGTGGATGCGGGAAACCTATCCAGAAACATGAGAAACGAAGCACCGCAATGATGTCTGGCTTAGTCTTATCAATGTTATGATGGACACTGGACAAATGACATTTTGTAGACTTGCACCTATGCTCCATTTTCTTTCTGATCCACTTGATTCAATGCTGACTTTGTAGCTGTGTCTTCGATTGCAAAAAATTGGTTAATGTGTGCAAGATAATCTGACATTCCACATACCAAACATTTACCTGCATTTACACAATTGGTTTGCTTTATCCGTGGAGTCACTAAGTGCGTTTTCATGTTGTCTTACTTGTGACCTCCATTATTTACTATTGTCATTGTTTATTGCTCAGTGTTACATGATGTACTCAAATTGGTTTTAATTTTGTGATGCGTCGCAGACAAACATGTAGTCGGGTCTTCTCGACTCCAGCGTTCTCTGTGTTAAATCTTGTAACATACGGTATCCTAGTTTACAAATGAACCAATCTTCAAGCATTCGTGGTTGGTCTGGTTCTGATAAATGTGTGTCTAATAGTACATGAATTCAGCTCATTTCAAATGCTGCTGTTCTGACTGGCTGCTAGTCTTGGTTCATATCCCACGCCTGTTTTCTTTACCTGGGGAGTTACACTGTAACCAGGTTTTTTTAAAAACAGGGGTTATGCAAGACACATTTAAATTTTCGGAATGTAACCAATTTTGTTATAAATTGCTGTGCTGTCCAATCTTGTCTAATGTATATGGATTCTGAGATGGAATTTAAGATTCAATATTTAGATAAATATGTTATGTGCCTGATGGTTATTATACCAACACAGTACAATAGCACAGCATTTATTTGTTATGATGTGTGTCTGTTTGTACATAATTTTAGCTCATATTAAATGTTGAATATATTCTTACTATTATAGGCTGCTACTCTTGTTTCATATCTTACGCTTTTTTTTTACCGGGGGGGGGGGGGGGTAGGAGTGACTGTGGAGTTATATAACCAAATGTTCCTAATGTTACTTGTTTCATTATAAATTGCTGTGCTTGTCCAATCTTGTATATAGACTTCTAGTCAGAATTGAAGTGTAAATGAATATGTTGTGCCTTGGGGTGTCTGGCCAGTGATTACTAATTTACTAGTACATTGTGGTAGTAACCAGGCAACAGGGTCTTGTTACAGTGTTTGTGAAAAATATTATTAAACATCATGATACACTAAAGTTGTTTGTCATTATTGTCACTAAAAAACAAATCAATTTTGAACCATCAAGAATTTTTGGAAATTGAATTCTTGAGAATTATCATCATCGACATAATTTTTGGAATATGTATTCAAACTTGCGATAAAGTAGATTTTAGTAGGCAGGGTGTTGGCCATTTATTACTATTTCGAGTAAACTTCGCTGTCATTTTACGATATCCGAAATTTATTCGGATAGCAATCCAGATACATAAATATATATACAAACGAATCAAAGAACATGCTACCCTAGGTGGCACATAGCTGCATGGCTGTCTTCCTGTGTCACCTATTATAATCTAAAAGACCTTTTGATTTGGGAATTCAGTTCGCTCAATCACATGGATGAACTGGGGATAAGTACAGTATTATGAGTATATCATTTGGAGTTTGGCATGCACAAAGTCAAAGCCAAGGAATTTTGATCAGATCACCAAACGCGCTAAACAATGTGATACTGGATTCCTCGGCACCAAACTCACGTTGAATATACCGGTAGATGTTGTTTTTGCAATGAATGGGTTGATTGATGTCTGGGAAATGGAACCTGTATCTGCTACATGAGCAAATGTATCGGCATGGGCAGGGATCTGACTGCTAATCTCAACTTGCAGAATATACGTGCGCGCGCGTTTTACAAAGGAAAATCAATGGATTTAGCCCCTTCTTGAGATTTTCCAATGATTTCATAACTCTGGCTAATTGCATGTGTCTAATTTGTCAGCTGTCAAAACATAATTACGACTGCTTGGAATTCGGGGTCAATTCGTGCATGGCACGTCTCCTCACTTCCTGTTCTGTTTGCACGAGTTTGCGTCATCAAGATGGCGGCGCCCATGGTACATGTGCTCGCATTGGACAACGATATAAAATGTTCGATTTATTGATTATACGTGGTCACCAACAGTCGAGACTTGGTAGATGTTGATATCAGGTTATATACTGCATATTTATTGCAAAAAACCGCAGGGTAAACCCTACCTTTAACCATTTATATTTCTGTTCAACAACAGATCATGTCCTTCTTCGATGTAGGCATTCAAGTCCTCATCGTGGATGAAACAAAGGTTATGCAGGCAGCAGGCTGCAATGATGAGTTCACATGTGTCTTCAATGTTGTGACAGTACATATGACGCAACAGACGAAATCTACCCTTCAGATGTCCAATTACGCGTTCCACTATTTGACGTCTGCCAGAAAGTATCCTGTTGTACAGTCGTTGAGCCCGGGTGAGACGCCCATTATCCTTGAAAGGAGTGATCAGCCAGTTCAGCACAGGATACGCGGAGTCTCCTATGATGAATCCCCTTGGTAATGTTATCAACTCTCCAGATTCACATTCGACATACAGTTCAGAGTTTCGCAGGATTCGTGCATCGTGGCTCGCCCCCGGCCACCCGGTATACGCATCTGTTATGAACCCAAGACCATCGACAACTATTTGTAACTGTATGGAAGGGAAACCCTTCCTGTTCATATAATCAGGATCTTGACCTGGTGCATGTATAATCCTTATATGAGTGCCATCCAATGCACCCACACAACCTTGGAACGGTGTACCTCGTTGAAACCCTCTGGAAATTGCTCTCTGACCTTCATTGCCTGACCACTGGATTAAGGGTTGCTGGCATATTTCATTCATCACTCTGTGTACGACTTTGTGAACCGTGTACTTGCACACATCAAACACCAATGCCACTTGTCGCATGGAAGACTGATTAGCGATGTACCAAACGAAGATCAGCATCTGAAAATAACAATATTAACTAGATGTATTGTCGCAAAGGCGACTACTAGTGCGACTAGGGTGTGTCTTCAAACTTTAAACACTCTAACACAGGAAAGGCGATTGCCATAAATATAATTTTAAAGATATGGCCATAAAAAAATTATTAATTGTTTCTCGACCTCGCCCGCCCCTGCAAAAACCAGCCGCCTGAGATTTTTTATTTCCGATTTTTCAAAAAATAAAAAATAAAAATGCACGCCCGCCTGCATTTTTCATAAACCGCATTAAGGATAATATTTTCCAAAGAAAAAAGAATTCTGAAAAAAAATCATGATTGAGAGCAGTTTGCTGACCTAGGTAAAGGTTGCCAGAAATCTCTCCCATTTGGATATTGCTTGGTTCCCGCCTAAAAGCAAATTTGGATACTAAACTGGAAAATATATCAACTGTATCCAATGTAGACTACTCAAAATGTTTTCATACAATGGCTTTGAGGGTCCCCCATGGCTCTGACACATTTATTATTGGCACATAGGGCCTACACACTTAATTTCATGAGATATTAGCCCAATACGAAAATCCCGGGTTTTCAGGCCTTTCGGTGACCGTTTACTTGCATGGACTTGTAGACTACCAAGCTGTAAGCGGGAATCAGGCAAGGACTAGGCCGATATATGATCTAATTTTATTTACCGGTAGATCCTTCATCACCTGTTTTTCTACATTTCTGACTTGCGCATCTCCACCAACAACACGCCCAATTCTCAACGTCAACTCCTCCACAGTACATCGCCTCATTCTGAAGTTTTGGCGAAAACCGATGTCGTCCATGCTGAAACCCTGAACTTTGAACAAGATCCCTGAAAAATATCCTAGAATGAGGTATACCGGTATATATTGATTTGCTAATCAAATTTTTGCCCCAAAATTTTAACTTCTCTGATTTCATTGTTCTCGGATAGCAGGTTTTGTGTGTGATGACCATTTATATCTCCAAATGGGGTCTGAAATCGTAGTTATCTCTTCCTCGAGCTAGTCCCAATTATCTTTTCTGCTCTGAGGCAACATATTTTTTGAACTTGTAAAATTTAGAGTCCCCTCCTCGTAACATGGTGGTAGTTCCATGTAACCGTAGTCTCACTTTTGTTGCAAGTTTTTTATTGATTTTTAAAAAATTATTATTATATTATTAGGGATGTCACACTTGATGAATCCAATGTCCCTGTATTACACCGAATTATAAACACTGCCGCTTTAGCCAGAAAATCATTGACGTAGTTTGCTCACAACAGTAGATTTCTTCGGTATCTTTTATAGCCTGTGGGCTAGTTTTTTGGGGGGTTTTTTCTGTTTTTTTTTCTTCTATGTTCTCTCCTCTTTTAAACTCTGATAGCCGTAAAAAGCCTCAAATAACATGAATGTATATACCATTTACTTCTATTTTGAATTTCATAGCTTGCGTTTGAGGACTACAGTCGCAGGACTCAGTGTTAACGGCTAGAAACTGTACAAACCCTTCTGTACATACAAATGATTTTTTTGCGATTCTTGTAAATAGTATGGTTTCGTATAAACTTCATTCATTCATTCATTCAGGTTTTGAATTGACAATTCTGTCGAACAAATTTGATGTGACATAATATTGGTCTACTTGAACAGTGGTCTCTGAATGGGTTATGGCTTTATACATTCATCCATACATGTTATGTTCAATCAATGGTGTATTGACGGTATTTTGGAGCATTTCCAAGAATTTTTCAATTGTGTGTATGGTCATTATCTGTGGCTTTGTCATACATTTCGAAAGTTCAATCATTTTGTGTCAGTTTTCTGTCTAGTGTACTGTCTACATGTCGGTAGAAGTATTAATTCCGAGCAAACAAAACAGGGTCCATTATCCAATCTCATAGTCCGGGGACAGAGTCATATCAGACATACGAAGTGAGAGAAAACAAAAATGACAGGGAAACTCATGACCCCCCCCCCCCACCCCCAAAATGGCCATTAGGAGGTGAAATCAGGTGTTCCGGAAAGAGTGAGCATTTCCTGCCCCACTAGTGGCACCCGTCATGAATTCCCCAAAATTAACATGAAAATAGATCTAGTTGCATGGCAGACATGGATTTACTGTATTTATCAACCAGATCATGATGACGTCCATAGAATTTCTTGAACGCAGCTATAAGTCTTGGAAAAACATATCCTTGTCGCAGCAGTTTAGACACTAGCTGGGCACTTCGATAGACAAAGTCCTCATATTTGCAACTAGCTCTGGAATAGCGTATAAGTTGAGAAACAAACACACCATATGCCGGTGACATAGGAATGTTGCTGCTTAAAAAAGGGAAATTGACTATGGAAAAATTGAAATCATCACGTTTGTCATATAATCTAGTTGACAGGTTAGAATCATTATCAATCTCCAGCCTCAGGTCTAGATAGTTGGAAAAATTAGCAGAGTCTGTAGTATCCTTAATTTCAAGTTCCTTAGGATATATGACAACCAAATAATCACCAAACTCGGGATTATTTAGCGACAATACATCATCTACGTATCGGAAAGTGAAATTAAAATTACATGTTAGTTTCTTAGAACCTCCTCGTTGTAAATGTTGGATAAATTCTGATTCATATGAGTATAAAAACAGGTCTGCCAATAATGGTGCACAGTTTGTACCCATGGGAATACCAATAGTTTGTTGAGAATATTCGACCACCAAATTGCACAAAAATATTATCAATCAGATAATGGTAATTCGTGTCGCAGCTTGTCCGAAAATTCTCTGCACTTTTATGAACGAGCTAACAACTATATATGTCTGGTGTTTATGATCCGATAGTAATTGGTCTAAAAACGCACACCATCCATCGACACTACACGTGTGTAAAACATCAAAACATAAAAAGAGATACGGGTAGTAATAACACCAAAGGCTAGTGTATTTTACAATAAATATTTAAGTATTACGTGTAGGAGATACAATAATATGCCACATGTAATAATAAAGTTTAGGATTCAGAATACATGAACACGTATTTTAGAAGTATCATTTTTAAAAACAATAACATACCACATCTTATAACACAAAGACAAAGATAAAATTGATGTAATTCTCGACATCTCAACATCAATACAGGAATACATTTTTGATACCGAGAAACATTTTGGGTACAGAAGGAAGTCAAGCAACGCTTGGCCAAGCATTATATTTCAAGTCACTCATTGGTGTCATCAGGGGCAGACTGTTTGTTAACAGTTGTGTTACTGCTCAATCATCGATAAAACAATTGATAACAGCTGTCCAATCACAAGCAAGATGGCCAAAAACATATCATAAAATAAAAGTATTTTTGAAAATAATAAATTGTTAATAGTGGGCGATAACACATAACAGAACACCCCTAGCACAGACAACAATAATATGTGGAGGATATATCTTATATCATTATATACCTACGTGAAATCTCTCTCTATTTTCAATACAAGGCAATCGTTCCGATAAGTGACCATACCAGAACACCTACGTCGTGCACTTATCGTATCCCGTGCCCATAGCAACACGTGACCTACATGTGCCGGGACTATTTTTATTCAGACGACAACAAAAACATACTGTCACGTGGATCTGTCAAAATGGCAACAGGCTCAGCAGAATTGCCCGAATTGATCATTGATTATGACTTAAGACTTCGTGAATGAACATCTTGCAGAATTGGTGGGAGATTTTGATGTCGAAGTCCCTGTCCGAGACAAAGTGGTGGCGTTCGAGGATGTTGAAGACTTTATCAATTCTAAAAAGAAATTCAACACTGTGCGATCAACCAAGCGTGATTTGGGGAATATTAGCAGGTGGTTGCTGGTAAACAAGATGGAGATGCGCAATGTGGAGGATATTCCGGTGCCTGAGCTTGACAAGTACCTGGCGCAGATGTGGCTGTCGATCCAGAAGGAGAAGGGAGGTGACTATATTGAGCCTTCAACGTTGGAACAAATTAAGTGGTCGCTTGATCGACATCTTCGAGAAAAGTCAAACGGCCAAATCACGCTCCGATCCAGCGACTTTGACCGGTCCAACCGGAGCCTCTCCGCCAAAAAGCAGGAGCTCAAGCAGTGCGGCCTTGGCAGAAGAGCCTACAAGTCTGTTGCGGTCACAGATGATGAAGAAGAAATGTTGTGGTCGTCGAAACAACTTGGCACTGACAGGCCGACAAGTCTACAGTTCACAGTGTTTTACTACCTGTCGAAGTGTCTCGGGTTCCGCGGCAGACAGAACTGCCGTAAGCTTGAGTTCGGAGACATCGTGATCGGCGTTAACTCGCAGGGCCTAAAATACTTTGAGTATAAGGAGCGGGATTCAAAAACGATGGATGGATCTGGCAAGGCGGATTGGAGACCCACGGTGCCGAAGATATTTTCAATGGGAACTGATCGTGACATCGTCACCATCTTCGAGACGTATGTTAGGAGACGACCAGCACAGTCATGTGAACCGGGAAGCCCCTTCTACTTGACCCCGATCCCCACTAAACGCCTGGTGTGTGATGACCTTGTGTGGTACTACACTACACCAATGGGAGCAGTATGTATTTTGCTAACCATACATCTTTCATGTTTACATTTCAATACATTGAACATGAAACTGTTCATTTAAACGAAATGGTAACATCTGCATTATCGAAGGACAAATTGTTCATGAAAAATCTTGTGTAATCTGCATGCATACCAAGCACGAAAAATCTCGTATAATCTGCATAAAACATAATGTACTGTATACGAAGCACAATTTATTCCTCACAGTGCACATTGGAGAAGCTGATGAAATCGGCCTGTGAGGCAGCAGGAGTCGAAGGGAAAAAGACCAACCACTCACTAAGAAAATTAGCCCAAAGGCTAAGACAGGTTACCGGACAATTTTGGTTTGGCCATGGCAGCATTGGCAGGTAACAGACCTTGAGATATACCAATCAAGGTTCGCAGTGTGAACAAATGACCTTGAGATTTACCAATCAAGGTCATCCGTGTGAACTTCGATGTCACCATTACATGTATGTGTGCAGCATTTGATATTCTATATGTTCATAATACAAAGATATATCAGGGTGGAATCGTTTAGGCCGCTCAGGTCAATTTACACATTACGAGTCAGACATTTGGCACTCAAGGTCATCTGACATCAAGATCAAGGTCATCATTAGTTGTGCCATATATGTCTTGCTATATGTTCATAATGCAAACATGAGTTCTATATGCAAGCATTTCATCTATAGAGGCAAATCTGGGCATTTTTTGACCCCAAAATGGCTGTTCCGACCTTTCAAGGTCATCCAAGGTCAAATTCAAGGTCACCACACAAATCGCCATATATGACTTCCCATTTGAAAGTACCAATTTCTAAGCTGTATCTTCAAGTGTTCTATGAGAACAGTCCTGACAGCTCCCATTATGAAGGGAAAAAGTGCCGAAAATTTTCCAAGTCCAAATTTTTTTTTCAAAGGGTGAAAAAATGTTTTTGCCTAGAAATGGCCCAAAATGGATATTAATGCGATTTGGGGCGAAAAATTTTGTCGCCGACTCATCAAAAATTCAAAATGGCCGCCACACGGAGATCGGCAATTCAAGGGCAACAAAACTTATACACATCATAAAGGTACATAAGGGGAATCTTTTGAAACAAAAATCTCAAAACTGATCAGACAGTTTTCGAGATAAGACAGACAAGGTGCAAATTTGGGCATTTTTCGACCCAAAAATGGCTGTTTTGACCTTTCAAGGTCATCCAAGGTCAAATTCAAGGTCACCACACAAGTCGCCATATATGACTTTCCATTTGAAAGTGCCAATTTCTAAGCTCTATCTTCAGGCGTTCTAGGAGTACAGTCCTGGCAGCTCCCATTATGAAGGGAAAAAGTGCCGAAAATTTTCTAAGTCCAAAATTTTTTTCAAAGGGTGAAAAAAAAATTTTTGTCTAGAAATGGCCCAAAATGGATAGTAATGCGATTTGGGCCGAAAAAATTTTTTTTCGTCAACCTGTCGAAAATTCAAAATGGCCGCCATACGCAGACCAGCGATTCAAGGGCAACCAAACTTATACACATCACAGAGGTACATAAGGAGAATCTTTTGAAACAAAAATCTCAAATCTGATCAGACAGTTTTTGAGAAAACGACCGTCAAAGTCCAAAATTAGCTGTTTTTCGTCAAAAATGGCCGCCATTTTGAAAATAATCCGAAAATCAAAAAACTAAAAAATACCTCCCTCTCGAAATATTTTTAAGCATTTTTGTGCGAAATTTCAGGAAGATTCGATCATAAGCTTTGAAGATATGAATGTTGACGGACGACGGAAGCCGGACGACGGA
Organism: Terebella lapidaria; assembly: GCA_949152475.1. NCBI lineage: Eukaryota > Metazoa > Annelida > Polychaeta > Terebellida > Terebellidae > Terebella > Terebella lapidaria. Next base: position 29,808,022 of record OX424563.1, on the reverse strand, counting down.
CGACGACGACGGACGCAACGCCACGGCAATAGGTTATCGGACCAAAGGTCCGGTAACCTAAAAACGACGGTGAAAACCCTACAGCGGGAAAATGTAGCACCCCATAAGATCATCCAGGTTACCGGCCACAAAAACCAGGCATCCCTGAAATCTTATGATGATGAGCTGGAGGAAACTGAGCAAATCCAGTACTCCAAGATCCTAACTGCAGGGTATGCACCACACATTTGTCGTATTATTCCGAAATGTGAAGTACATTCAAAATAATTATATGTATAATGCATTAAATGAACATATACGAACAAAAAGAACATGCATTAAACGAACTTATACATGTACTCCAGAGTATACAGTTATGTATGGTGTAGATCAAATGAATGACCGTACACTGTCACTAAATTAAACACAAATCACTTGATGTTGTGTTCGCAAAGGATTAAAGGGGTTTGCAAATTCATATATTTCAAAATTTGTGACAGCTGTCTCCTACCAGATCCTGACTGTTTACGAAACGTACAAGCTCACTTGCTTAATATCTTCCAGTATATCATGATAGCAACAGTTAATGTATTTACTCAATTTTTCACTGCATGACAATCACAATTTTTTCCAGTGGGAGAGGAGTGCCTGATAGCAAGACCGAGATGGTGAATGTCCGTGGTCCAGCTCCGGAACCAAGCCCAGCAACATCCACCATGGTGCGTTCATCCTCCCACACTGTCCACCAGAGCACAAGTCAGGCAGACGCGGTCCTCGGCGATATTGGCAACTCTCGGGCACCAGCAGGATTCAATCTTGGCGGTGCAACATTCAACAATTGCACCATCAACTTCGTTCAACCACCAGCCAAACGTCGTCGCGTGGCTGTCATTGATTCAGATTCATCCGAATCTCAGTGACTTTAGTGTATTTATCACTAGGAATTATAAGTCGCGGCTTACAGCTGCCATTGTTGTGTTGCAAGTGTTCAAAATTTAAAAACGTCTTCATCTTTACACAATGGCATTTCAAACACTAATTAGTATACACAAGTAGTATCTGGATGTATGCTATTAGTACAACTTAAGATTTATTGCTTGATTGACAATTGTGCTGGCTAGATTGAAGTGTAACTGATTGCGATAGACTGGTTGCATATCACATGAGCTACATATATATCTGATAGTCATATTTATGTATATTTAGCACTATGAGAAAATGTAACTTATTGGAATACATGTACTTGATTGCATGAATGATGAACATAGTGATTGCTTTTTTGCTTTGAGACAATTCAGTCTGATTTATTGGTGTACAAAATGTTTATACATGTATAACTGCATTGCATACTGAATCGCAAAATAAAATATTGATTGAAGATCATACTGAAGAGATTGAAGAGAAATTTGTGTGTATAGGTGCACATACCTTAAACAGCAGCAGTTACATTTGTATTTGTACAGTCTGCACTGGTATTGAATTGCATAGAATTGATAAATCCCAAGTTATAGTTCCAAAAGTATTATCCAATAAAATAGCTGTCCCATGGCAGTGCACTCAATGAGGGTATGCCATTTAATGCTGGAAAGATATCCTAGGATGATTACATGTAAAGGTAATTCTTTGGTCTTGAGCTTGATCGAGGCAGTTTTCTGTGGCATCATCTCCAGGCCTGTACGTGCAGATGTTGGGCAGATGTTGCCTCAATTGAAACCTCGCATTCTGGAAAGAAAGTACCTTAGTTAGTCAATTGTAGGAATTAAAGAATAACATTCATGATAATTGTGGATACATTCAAATAAATTAAAGGTGTAGTACCAATCCCTTGTGAAAATCGGTTCTTCAAATGCCAGTTCATAATCATCAAACAAACATAGTCAAATCAACAACAAGTAGATCATCTCTTCTATTTCAGTTCCACGAACTAATATAATATTCGATAATATTTCATTCATCTATTCACCAGTTGCACAAAGACATTACAGTTACTATGTGCTATCCAGGGCAAGATATACACATTATACATGATAAACATATAGAGCCAGAATGGGTGCAGGTACAAATGTAAACAAAACCACGTGGTTGTCAAGAGCATTCAGTCTCACCGAGTAAACCCACCCAGCATGCCCAGCGAGAGCATCTAAATAAAGCTCGCTTGTCTTTTTCATGGTCATGGGTATTGATCAGTTTTATGGTTGACACAGCACATCGTAGTAGACTGCTTTTTGGTCATTTCATCAGCAAACCCACCTTGTCAGTATGCGAGGATCTATGGTCAGGAGAACTCGAGGCATGTTCAGTGACAGGCGGTTGAAATGACAGCGAAGATGCGTCTTTGTTGACATTTCGCCAGTGCAGTATCTTGTCAGGTAGGCCTACCGGTTCACCCTGACAGCACTGTCAGCACCTCGTCACCTTTGCAAATGAAAGATTTAACCCGACAAGGTCTCAATTCAGTGCTGAAACTATAAAGCGTACATCTGTACATTATCTGCGCGAATACTTTCTGATATATTTTTTCATGACTTACTTTTAAAATCGCGGACATCTCGAAGCGTGTGCTGAGCTAATCATCAATGAATATTCGACCCCGCCCACGCACACAAGTCAAGTCCATATTTGGTCACAAATATTACTACGCGTGACTTGCTTCAGCGGTTGTGGGCGGAATGGTCGCTCTGATATAACGATCAATGGCATTTAAATTTTGATACAGAATGTCCTGTAATCTGTTTTATTTCGCAAAAATCCTCATTCTTGTCGCGCCGAACTCACTCGCAAGCTCGTGAGTTCTGTGGCGCGACAAGAATTCGTACCTCAAACCCGTTATCACATCAATTACCTTATAATACATAAGAAAATGATACACAAGTTATTGAGATCACAACACAGATAAAATGGTAGAATGTCACACAGTTCAAATATTTTCACGAATGATAATATATCAAAATTCATGTATCTTCCACGTTCCAGAGATTACAGAGAAATTCAATTGCATAATTTTAGTTCAAGGTTATTATATGTTTGAAATGTATAAATTCACAATCGATAACATTTTACATTAATCGACAGTACTTGTTGTATTTTAATTACCATTATTACACATCTAACTGATACTGAACTGTAACGTGCATGGTTCAACGAATCCGATATTGTCGTATGTCACCAAACAATATCAGCCCACCCGGGCCGATATGGCTTGGCGGAAAAGGCGCGTCGCGCAAGTACTTCGCGCCGCGCGTCGCGCCAACTACGTATCATTTGAATAGGCCTACGTGAATAGTATTATTCGCCGAGTACTAGATTCTAGATTTAGGCCTTGCCTGATTCTATGTCCACTATATGTTGCTCCGGGTTTAATTGAAAATGCAGCACAGATGTGGACCTGGCTGAATCAATGAGTTCATACACTTGAACACTTCATCAATCTCTATCTATGATAATATGCGAAATCGGCTCCGAGCTTCCGAAATTTGTGTTGACGGCTTTTGTACAAAAGTAACTGGTAACCATTCATCCCATCTCCTCGTGCAGCCGGTGGCAGCAGCTGGTCAACGCGTACACGGCACTTCGTACATACGGATGACATCGCGAGGCTTCAAATATTCGGCGAAGGCGAAGCGAAAGTAGGCCTAGAAATGGTATTAAGTTTCCTTATCCCGCTATCTGGCCAGGGATGTGAAGGGGATTCGAAAGTATGAAATTAAAATTTTCATGTGTACCCTGTCATAAACGAGGGGCTTAACTCCACCCCCCCCCCCCCCTTCAACCCACCCACATTGTGGTACAGCTGTGCTTATTTAAATCACTGCGTTTAGCCGCCAGAGAGAAAACAGTGTGATAATAATTTTAATTGATATAGATCTATCACCATTACCAAGTAATGCATTTCACAATGTGTGAATTACGTAGGGCCACACTGAATATACATAAAATACGCACATATATATATTCATTGAGAAATATTTTTTGTATTCAACAGAATTTGAACAGAAATTAGTTTTGAGACAAGTAAAATGATTGAAAATTTGAAGGACTTAATCCCGTTCAGAAGATGTCTTGATTAGTTTGACACATTCTCAGTACTGGTATGCAACTAAATAAATATCTATATATTGCTGCGTTACAACTTTCAGAAGGAGTTTCCTCTTCTTCTCTTTCTCTTTCTTGGCATTTCTAAATATTGTGTTGATGTGATTAGTATTTTCTTGTGAAAAATTAATAAATTCAATTTATAATTTCGGTGTTCGACGGAGTTAAAAACTAAATGTACTCCTAACAGATAAATGATATAATAGTCGTCGTCTTTCAATGGAATGCCCTGGTAGATATGGGAGTGGGGGAGGGGGGGGGGCTTGACTTTGACTTTCTTCTCTCGCACAAAATATACCCAGAGCCTGATACATGTTTGTTTTGAATATTTCTAAATTGGTTTAATAAGTTGTTGAGCAGATGTGCACTTACTCCATCTGGTGTACAGTAGAAACAAATATAATTACACACTGACTGCTCCTGATGACGCCAGTGTGGCTTCAGATATGAATGTTTGGTCGGGCTTTGTTTCTTGTCTGAAGATGTTTGATGTAAGGTTTTTATTGGTATCATCCAAATCTGGCTATAAGCGGTAATAGGTTGATAGATACATTACACTTAATAATGGTGACATCTACTCGACCCACTCAGGGGGCTAATGTAAGTATCAACCTATCACGAACAACCCAACCAGATTTTGATGATGACAATAAAAAACTTTATTAAAAACTCTTAGTTAATTCATACAAACGACAAGATTCTGATTTTTTTCTAGCTTTTATTATCAACGGAAAGGTATGTATGTTTTTGATATGAATAACTATGGAGGTCACCATGCTGAGCATAGTATTGCTCAGATCATTACAACTTGTCCTCCTCTGTTGCTAATGCGCATGTAGACCTACAAGTATATCGCAGAGGCACACAAAACCAATATACACAATACCAGGGACAACTTTCACGCCAATAACATATTTTACTGTTGTCATTGCGTGTGCGTGCAATATTGCAATGTATTGCTTGATCGTTTCTCCAGCGATATTGCAATAAATAAATAAAAATAAATAAATAAATTTTTAAATACATTTACTCAACTTGACCTGATTATCAATCTGCATGATTTCCAAATCGTTATTCATTATAAACCTACATCATGTACATAGGCCCTAAGTATGGTCTCAGAACTCATTTTTAACACACGAAAAAGGACATCGCACTGATCATGGTTGCTAAGGGCGTAACTCACAGCCTAAAACTGTAATAAAATCCTCATAACTTTGGAACTAATCATGATAATTGCACGCCGTAAAAACACAATGATCAATTATCTTCATTTATTTATCTCGTACAAAGCTTTATAAAACCAGTTCTGCTTTAGGCTGTGAGTTACGCTCTTAGCAACCATGGTTGCTAGAGGCAGTATCAAAGGAATGGTTGTTATGCTGGTGTACCACTCTATAATCATAGTATAAATTTATATAGCTACATCTTCCCATAATATACATTTGTGATACCATGCAAATCAACGTCAGAATGACACTCTTAATCACTAATTAAAATCAGTATCCCGGTGTGACGTCATACTAATTATAATAGCTAATGAGGCAAAATATCACAGTGAAAATATGGCCTATATTGCCCACAAAAAGTTTCATATTTCGATAACTAATGAAGATAAATCGATTTTGTAAAAAAAAGAATCTGTTTATTTCAATGTGTTCTTCAATATAAAATATAAAATTCGAACATCTATTTTGACTTTACTTAGGCTTTATCGTGAACAATTATTGTAGTATTACTAAACGCTTTGCCCATAATGCAATCCTTTTGTAATACAATACAGTATTCCCATACAGTATTCGTCGGTTGAATTACCACTATAGTTTTCACTCATTTCGCTTCGTCTTGCTTTCGTCTGTACCCCCAAGAGATTCCGAAGATGATCACCAGCCAAAAAATACAAACCGCAATTTACCAGAACTCTGTGTATACTAGTTTTAGTTTGGTTTCATTTCGTACCTTCGCTTCGTCTTCGCCTGCACCAGTGCACTTCGCCCATTAGACAAAGCTAATCGCCAGATAGGCTAAGGTCACAGAAGAATCATTTTCGGTTCTTCTCTCCACACTGTATATTTTATGATTTTGCCAAAGTTCTATGTGCACTCTTGTACACGTCTTTGTCGGTGTAGACAGCCGTTTTATTATGAACTTCGTGCGTGGACTCTAGCCAAAGTTGCCAAACTTAATGTCTGCCATGTGGTGAACTTGTACCTAAAATCTGCTAGTTGGCGCGACGCGCTTTTTCGGCCAAGCCGTCTGATATGTGCCCCGCTGGTCCGATATGAGTTCACAATGACGTTTCTATAATGAAATGCACAGTGACTTCGAATCTACCAACTAAGTTAGAATATGAAATGCCATATTGGAACACATTTCCCAACAATAAATGTAATGGTTTTCTTTCCATATTCACTGGTAGTTAAATTTAGATATGATGTGTAATAAGCAAATTAATACATGGTTAGTTTCATAACAGACCGGTTATCGGGACCGTGTCATAACAGACCTCGCTGCCGCTCGGTCCGTTATTTGCCACTTGGTCCCGATAACCGGTCTGTTATGAAATTAACCATGTATTAATAGGTACGTAATCGCTAGTTTGATGTCACCGGTCAGCCTCCTTTGTGCCTGCTCATGTTGTTAGTACCGTGATTCTGGCTCCGTCCCCGTGTGGCCTCCTGTTTCCATGGACGTTCCAGCTCAATGGCTGCCGTCGACTTCATCTCCAGTTCCATCACCTGTCTCCTCGGACGTTCTATTTTCATGACTATCAGCTTTCAGTTTCAATTTGATGGTTTCCTTCTTTGCATTGAAACCTTGCATCGCGACTCTGGCCTTGGCGAAGATCCGACGCGCAGCTTGGAATTCAACCTTGTCGCTTTTTTCGTCTGACAGGTATATGACCCTCTTGATTCCAGACTGAGTGATGAGTTTCGCGCATTCACAACAAGGAGCCAACGTACAATACAAACGGCAATCCTTCAGATTGCTGGCATTCTTGTTTACGATAGCATTCAGTTCAGCATGGCAAACGTACAAGTGTTTGTTTTTCAGGCTCCCTTTCTTCTTCTCCCAGGTCATGTCGTCATCACTGCACCCATTTGGCATTCCATTGTAACCGATCCCTACTACTCTGTCTTTCTCATTCACGATACAGGCGCCGACCTGCTTATCTGGATCTTTACTTCGCTCCTTGGAGAGAACTGCGATCGCCATGTAGTAATCATCCTTACAGATTACTCCCTCTCTCTTCCTTACTTCATCCTGTTTCCTCCTCTTGGGTATTTCTTTCAGTGTTGTGAATGTTGCTAACGTCGCCTTGTTTCTTCCTTTTGGGCATGCCTTTAGTGTTGTGACGACTTGTCGGCTACAAAAATTTTCACTATAAAAGGATACAAATCCCAATGGCGAAATGGTGAGTTAGCTATCTTGCTTTATATCGGGTTGTCAATTCGAACCCTGAGTTACTTGAGATTCGTACGTCAGCGGCTCGCGGCTTGTTACCCATTGCCTTTATATGACTATTTTCGTCATGATTGCTAACTGCATTGTAAGCCCTAGTAGTAGTTATCCGCTATGGATGAAGGGTGTCAATTTTCCTCCAATGACGCAAACATGGCAATTCTTATATTCCAAAGGTGGACACGAGCCAAAACCGAGTGCCTTGCAGTACCTGTACATGGCAAGTGCTTTCAATCGTGTCGGATGAAGTTTGTCAATTTTGCACATTTGGCACAAACACAGCACTTCAAATATCGGGGCCGATCCGAAATCATGTTTAGTGCAAGATCGTATTTGCAAACTCATGTTCCATCAAAACCCTCTCTCTATTTCTCTCTCTCTTTCTCTCTCTCTCTCTCGCTCTCTGTTATCCGAAACTGAAAAAGGTCTCCAAAAATAAGGTGAAACCATACAATTTAGAATATACACTGAAATGGATATTGTGTAAATGGTTAATTTTCTCATTGATGATACGTACCTATCTGGAATTTGGTTGTCGAATATCTCAACAGACTATTGGTATTTCTATGGGTACTGTTTTTAGATTACCGAACCTATGGTCTGATAACCAATTTGCATGGCGTTGTGTCCGTTCGTCCGTCCTCCGTCCGTTCACATTTTCTGAATTTTTGCGCAAAAATACCTAAAAAATATTTCCGGGGAAGGTTTTTTTTCAGTTTTCTGACTTTTGCTTTTTTTTCCAAAATGGCGTTCAGTTCGGACGAGAAAAGGCCAATTTTGGACTTTGGCGGTCATTTCCTCAAAATCTGTTCAGTAACTTATTCTCTTAGAAGCAGAAGAGTTCAGAATCAGAAGAGTTTTGGACGCTTCTGTGCGAAGCACGCGCTGCCGAAAGGCGAGAGAGACGACGGAGAGTGCAGCCATGTGCTCTACGTCCTCGCTCCGTGGCTAAGGCCCTTGTGGCCCCTGGGGACAATTGCCATAGGGGGCCCGGGTTGGGGAAGGCCTTGATGACTCGGGGGCGCACGCCCTCTGGATCACCGGCCTCTCCCTCACCCGGGATGGTGTGACACAGGCTCTGGCAGACCATGGGGCTGTCCAGGGTTCTATCCCTGCGGCAGTGCCGTCGGCGAGGCCGGCCAGCAACATGCCCACGTGCGCGAGTTCTGTGGTGCCGCTCCCATGGCATCTCAGGCTGCGCAGATGGCTACATTACCATAACTATGTACTATGCATGTTGTATATGATGTTGTTGATGTTGGTGATGATGATGGTGATGTGTTATGGTGTGATGTATGACGGCCGGACTCGTTCCGGACGGACTGTTACCTGGTTGTAGTACTAGTAGGTACTACAGACGCCCGGTCTGCAGACGCCGGTGGTCTCAGCCATGGGATCCGCGCCTGCTGCGCGACTTGGGGGCACCACGCTGGTCACTGCTTTGACCGTTCCCACGGCCAGAGTGGCTGCCGCGTGGTCAGCCTATCCTGGCAGTCAAGGTGCTCCGGGAGCGAACTGGCAACCAGCGGTTTCGGCCCCTAGCTACGCCAGTTTTGCAGCCCCGTCTGGATCCTATCCGTTAGGATCGACGGGAGTCTTGACCGCACCAAGTCAGGGTGGGCTACCGGTGGGTATGTACCCGGCGGCGAGCATGAGCTTCCCGGTTCCCATGTCCGCGGCGTACGGGTCTGCACCTGCGGACTCCGCCGCGGGAGCGGGTAATGCTCGGACCTTGCTGTCTTACACTGCTGACCCCGGAGCTGGATCCGCCTACCGGATGCGCTCTCTGCGCGACCTAAGGCCGGATCAGTCTTCCTGGCGGAAGAAGTTTAACGGGGATAACGCCGATCTAGAGGACGGACGGCAGTGTACGAAGGATGGACCCAGGAGGAGGCTGGGCATATCCTCTCGGAGAGCCTGGAAGGCAAGGCTCTCCGGGTAATGCAGTGTCTGCCAGTGGGGACGGCTACGTTTGGCGAGGTTGCCCAGCAACTTCGCTTGCTGTTCACGCCGATGACGAACAGGCGGATGCACGAGCGACAGTTCAAAGCTCGAGTCCACCTACCGACTGAGTCCATTACCGAGTACGCTTTTAACTTGCGCGTACTGGGCCGGCTAGCCTATCCAGATGTGGAAGCCAGTTGGTTAAGCCGATGTTGATCGACCAGTTCATCGAGGGGCAGCCGTACCATATATCTTATGGTCTTGCCACTCATGGAAAGCGATTCATGAAGGAGACAATCAACTCCGCCTTTGCGATAGAGGTAGCTGTCTGCTCCAGACAGATGCCTCCGGCCCCAGCTCCGGCCCCGGCTGTTCCTTCGCAGGCAGTTGCACCTTCTCCTGTGCAAGCATCGCAGGTGGCCCCATGGCCTGACCTGGCTCCCCGGGAGCTCGCCATGGAGCCCAACCCTCAGCGGGTTGGAACGCCGGCGTTCCCCTCAGGGATGCCTGCGCAAGCGGCACCGGCTGTCGTGTCGAACTCGTCCTTGGATGAGTACAACTTGGAGGAATATGATTTCTGTGCGGCGCAGATGATTGCACACTGCGCAGGAATCGACGCTCCGGGACCCGTGGAATGCTGTGCGTTCACCTCCGGACCAGCCCAGAACCGTCCCTGTAACTTCTGCGGAAAACAGATACACTTTTGGCTTAAGTGCTCGGAGTTACTGGAACGCCTGCGGGCACGCGGATATCACGGGAGTCTTCCCGATCCGTGCTGGAGGAATTCCTCCTATCGGCCAGGTCCTTCGGGACAGCAAAGCCGACCTTCGCGTGAGGGAAACTGAAACTGGACGTGGTGGCGACCAACACCGCGTCCGGGGACAGTTGTTCTGTGGCGCGTGAGGCTGCCCCATCTGTAGACAAGCCAGACGACCCTCAAGTAGATATAACTTCTCCGGAAGTGATCCTTGAGGATCCGTCTAGCTCCTCCGCAGCTGGAGATGGTCCTAAAAAGGGTTCCTCTGGAAGCGATGTATGGTCTACATCAACGATGTCGTCGTGTATGGCCTGTCGTTCGAGGAAACCCTCACCAACCTCCAGATGGTGCTCCATCGCATCCGCGGCACAGGCCTTAAATTGAAGCCCAGCAAGTGTGAGCTCTTCGCTGAGGAGATTCTATACTTGGGCTTCATGGTAACAGGCACCGGAGTTAGACCAGACCCTGCGAAGATCGAGGTCGTACAGAACTGGCCCCGGCCTTGAAACGTGGCGGACGTGAGGTCCTTCTTGGGCTTATAATAATAATAATAATTTATTCCAGCAGCATAATATCAAGTGTAACAATAAACAATTCCGGTATATAACACAATATACAGTATAATATGTAGGGCGATACTGCTCGTGCAACACCTAGCTAACGCTGTCTTCCTGTGTTGCTCGCGATAATTTGGATGAAAAAAAAGAGAGAAAAAGAAGGAAAAAGATGAAGGTTGAGATGAGAGATGGGGCCCAGGTTGAATTCGGCAGTGAGATCGAGGGCGAGCGCGGGGATCCAGCCCCCCAGGACACAGGGACGGGCGGCAATGCACGGGGGGTAGTGAACGATTCCAGGTGATTTGAGAACACACTACGTAAGGTTGCACTGGTGGCAGTGAGGGTTATCGCAAGTAACGGAGTAAGAGTAATTATTGAGAAAATAGTATTTGAGTTTGGTTTTAAAGGAGTTTTTTGAGGAGATAGTTTTGATTGAATCGGTAAAAGCGTTCCAGGTAGTAGCTATACTATAGTAAGCGGAGGAAGCTGTAATGTTGGTTCTAGGTCTAGGCAGGTAAATATTTCCATGCTGACGAGTTCGCATATTACTAGTTTGGGGGTTTAGGTAGAAATTATTAAAGGATTGTGGGAGACGACCATGCACCATACTATGAGTAAAAACCATTGCCCTGTGTTTGTATAAGTCAGTGAGTTTCAGAATTTGATTAACCTTAAATAATGGTTCAGTGTGTGCTCTGTATGCGGAGTTGTTGATAATCCTTATTACACGCTTTTGTACTTTAAATACTTCCCCGATGTTTGAACTATTTCCCCATGCTAAAATCCCGTAGAGGAGCTGGCTTTGGATTAGTGAGAAGTATAGTATTTTTAATGCTGCGTTGGGGAGGGTGTTTTTGGCTTTAATCAGCATGTATAATATTCTTGAGATTTTTTAATGTAAATGATTGATGTGTTCGAGCCATTTCAGGTTGGGGTCGAGCACGAGACCTAAAAACTTAATTTCTTCATCCGATTTAGAGTCAATACATTCAATTGGTGTGTCGTCAAGTGTTATTTGCAGGTTAGGGGGGATTTCAAATTTACTGTTAGTGGAGAAGATCACAGCTTTTGGGTTTTTAGGTTACCGGACCTATGGTCCGATAACCTATTGGCGTGGCGTTGCGTCCGTCGTCCGTCGTCGTCGTCGTCGTCGTCCGTCGTCGTCGTCGGCGTCCACATTTTTATCTTTTTTGTTTACGGGCGAATTTTTCTGAAATTTTGCACAAAAATACTTAAAAATAATTCAAGAATTTGGACTTTGGCGGCCATTTTCTCAAAATCTGTTCAGTAACTTTTTTTCTTTTTGATACATAAGACTCCTCATATGTACTCCTATGATGTCTATAAATTTCGTTGCGCTTGAATCGCTCGAAGTGGGCCATTTTGGCCTAAACTCGGCCCAAATGGGACTTTCCCATGTTAAATTCTCCTATGCTTTATAATGGGACACATTATGCCTAATATCTCACTTGATATTGAGATTAGAGACTAGGAATCAATTGTGGACATATAGGAAATGATATATGCTGAATATTCTCATGACCTTGAATTTGACCTCTGACCTCAGTTTCAAGGTCAGAGCACAAAATGGCTTAAATCTCGCTTATTATCGACTCTACAGCTTAGGAATCAATTGTGGACATATAGGAAATAATATATGCTGAATATTCTCGTGACCTTGAATTTGACCTCTGACCTCAGTTTCAAGGTCAGAGCACAAAATGGCTTATATCTCGCTTATTATCGACTCTACAGCTTAGGAATCAATTATGCTGAATATTCTGATGACCTTGAATTTGACCTACGACCTCATTTTCAAAGTCACAGGACAAAATGGCTAATATCTCGCTTGTTATCGACTTTACAGCTTAGCAATCAATTATGAACATATAGGAAATGATATATGCAGATTATTGTCATGACCTTGAATTTGACCTTTGATCTCATTTTCAAGGTCACAGGACAAACAGGCTAATATCTCACTTATTATCGATTTTACAGCTTAGGAATCAATTGTGGACATATAGGAAATGATATATGCTGAATATTCTCGTGACCTTGAATTTGACCTCTGACCTCAGTTTCAAGGTCAGAGCACAAAATGGCTTATATCTCGCTTATTATCGACTCTACAGCTTAGGAATCAATTGTGGACATATAGGAAATAATATATGCTGAATATTCTCGTGACCTTGAATTTGACCTCTGACCTCAGTTTCAAGGTCAGAGCACAAAATGGCTTATATCTCGCTTATTATCGACTCTACAGCTTAGGAATCAATTGTGGACATATAGGAAATGATATATGCTGAATATTCTGATGACCTTGAATTTGACCTACGACCTCATTTTCAAAGTCACAGGACAAAATGGCTAATATCTCGCTTGTTATCGACTTTACAGCTTAGCAATCAATTATGAACATATAGGAAATGATATATGCAGATTATTGTCATGACCTTGAATTTGACCTTTGATCTCATTTTCAAGGTCACAGGACAAACAGGCTAATATCTCACTTATTATCGATTTTACAGCTTAGGAATCAATTGTGGACATATAGGAAATGATATATGCTGAATATTCTCGTGACCTTGAATTTGACCTCTGACCTCATTTTCAAGGTCCAAGGACAAACTGGCTCATATCTTGCTCCTCTATTGAATGTATGGCTTTTGAATCAATTGTGGACATGATATAGAAAATGATATACATTGAATATTTTGATGACCTTGAATTTGACCTTTGCCCCTTCATTTTCAAGGCCACAGCACAAATTGCTAATATCTCTCTGATTATTGAATTTACAGCTTAGCAATCAACTGTGGACATGATATATGCTTAATGTTATATATGATGAATATTCTCTTGACCTTGAATTCAACCAGTGACCTGGCTAACATCTAAAATATTAAACATTGTCCGGTAACCTATCTTCGGCCCTTGGCCTAATTTTTTTACGTTCAGTGAGAGTTTGTTGGCTTTTAGCCATGTATTGATTTCAATTAGTTCTCTGTTTGTGGTCTGGATGATGTCTTTTAAATTATCCCCAGAAGTATGGATAGATGTATCATCGGCGAAGGAGAGTAAACTAAGAGATGTGGAACTTGATAAGTCATTTACATAGAGTAAGAATAGTAGAGGGCCTAAAATAGAACCTTGGGGAACTCCGTGTTTAATTTTGAGATACGTGGAGTTAATGGTATTAAATTGATACCATTGGGCTTCGCGAGCTACCACCGCCGGTTTATTTGAGGCTTCGCGGAGATCGCGCGCCCCCTTACCATCCTCACGGAAAAGGGCGCCGATTTTGTCTGGGAAGCTGAGCAGGCAATCGCCTTCTCAGACCTCCGGCAAGCTCTAGTAGCTGCCCCGGTGCTGCGGCACCCTCGTCCGGACTGCGAGTTCATCCTGGATACTGACGCGAGTAACTTTGCACTCGGCGGTGTCCTCTTGCAGGTCTTGAACTGGCAAGAGCGTGTAGTGGCTTATGCGAATGTGGTACTGAGTCGCTCTCAAATGAATTACTGCACGACTCACCTCGAGCTCCTCGCGGTGGTAACCATGACCAAGCGGTTCCGGTATTACTTGTTGGGGCATCATTTCCGGTTGCGGAAATGATCACAGTTCGCTCCGGTGGCTCCTCAACTATAGTGAGGCCCACGGCTTGGTGGCCTGGTGGCTCGTCAAACTCTAGGGGTATGACATGCAGATTGAGCACCGCGCCGGAAAACTGCACGGCAACGCTTACGGACTGTCACGTTGTCATAAGTGCAAGAACCCTAACTGTGCAGGGATGACTCCATTCCAGCGCGTTGGGGATTCTTCCTCAGACTCGGAATTGGACCTTCCGGGAAGACCGCAGGCCGCCGCCCCCTTTAACAACACGACGGCCTGAGCCACAGGAGTCCACCCCCGCACGAGGACCCGCCGTCACCGGCGATGGCGTCCCGCATTTGAACCGGAGGTGCGGCTCAGCTCCAGCGAGTCTTCCTCGAGTCTGGCGGTGTACTCCTCGTGGGTACCCTCCACTTCCTCGGATGAGTCTGAGCACGAGCGGTCTTTGCCCCTGTGGTGATGGCCGCTGGTGCGCAGTCGGACTTACCGGATGAGGAACCGAACTACTTGGGCGGCTACTCTCCCGATGTCGACCGCCCTGGCCCAGTCGGATGCACGGCGGGCGGATGCAGCGCTGGAGCTGGCCATTTACCCCATTCTGGTTCAGAAATGGGGAGAGCGCACGGCCGGTTTGCCGCAGATGTTCGCCGCCGTGGCTAACCTAGGCGCAATGTCTCTGCCTACCTCCTTTCTCCTGGCTCCGTCAGGACCTGGTATGCAGGGCTCTCCAGTTAAGCCCCTGCAACCGCCGCCAGGCCTGCCTTGTCCGCCCGTGCAGCCGGAGTTTCGACTCCCGGCTCCGCTCGTGGAGCGCCCCGCTCTGCAGTGTAGGGACCCGTCACCGCCGCCCAGCCCTAAGAAGGGCGGCACGGACGAGCAGCCCATGGAGGAAGGGGAAGGCTAATGTAGCCTCGTCGCTGCGGTAACGCAATCTACACATATCACATGATAATCGGGTAAATTTTGAGAAATATCTGAATAACACATATTTGCCTGTGGGTGACAACTCATCATCCTTCTTGAAATATTTTCCGATTAGAGACCATGTTAGGGCATGGATTGCGCATATATTTAGGTTAACCAATACATTTCACCATAACAGTGTCATCTATATGCTATCCTGAACATGATGGCAAATTTTCATGTCCTTTTGCCCAAGAATCGGTGTGTTGCAAACATTTAATGAGCCCCATCTCATCGCATGAAAATTCTTTGACCTCAACGCGGTGATCACAGCACCCGCCGAAAACGTTCAGGTATCTATACAGCTGTATGGAAAACGTAATGACCTATCGTGACGTCACGATTCTTTTACCTCAAACACACGGCTTGGCTGGAGCACCGTGAACAGTAGTTTGATGGCACCAGACGCGTATTAAATCGATGGAATTCGAACATTGATTCATTTCATAGCGTATCATTGAAACATAAGCAGTACATTTGTGCAAGAAAAAAAATTACTCTCCGTCATCTTTAAATGATTGGAGTCACAGCGATCAATTGCGAATAGGAAAGATTGTTTTATTACATAGTTTGCCTGGATATCATGATTGAGTATAAACAAACCACTGAAGGAGGAGGGCAATATATTGTGTAAATATTTGTACATAAAGACAAGTACTTCGTAGTTATATTGATCTTCAAGTTTTAGTATTTTGATTTGTTTGAATAGAGGCTCTGTGTGACTATTGTATTTGGCTTTATTAATTGTTCTGATTGCTCTTTTCTGTAGGATGTATGTTTTCTTATTGATGCATAACACTCTTCATATGTATCTCTGTGACGTGTATAAATTTCGTCATCCTTGAATCGCTCAAAGTTGGTCATTTTGACCCAAATTCGGTCCAAATGGGAATTCTCCCAAGTTCAATTATCCTGTGCTTTATAACACACTGCCATATTCATAATGGGACACATTTTCCCGAATATCTCACTTGACATTGTACAGAAACAATTGTGGACATAAGGGAATGATACATGATGAAAATTCTCGCGACTTTGAATTTGACCTTTGACTCAATTTTCATGGTCACAGGACAAAATGGTTAATATCTCACTTGTTGCCTACTTCACAGTTTAGGAATCAATTATGAACATATAGGAAATGATATCATTTTCGTGACCTTGAATTTGCCATTTGACCTTATTTTCAAGGTCACAGGACGAAATGGCTAATATATCGCTTATTATCATAGACATAGAAGAGAGATGGACTGCCAACTCCGATTCCACTCTCTCTGTTTGTAGTTATTGAGCTTGAGGTCACAAAAAGTCATAGGAAGATGGTAGTTACACTTCCGTTTTCAACGCATAACGTCGTATTGCCATTGTTCATTCCTGACGATCCTTAGACTGTTGACTTCACTTACGGTATTGGACGTATTTTGACAATTCAAATTTCCATTTCTCTTCTATGTCTATGCTTATCATCGACTTTACAGGTTAGGAATCATAGTGAAGATATAGAAAATGATATGCTGAATCTTGCCATGACCTTGAATTCGACCTTTGACCACAGTTTCAAGATCACAGGACAAAATGGCTAATATCTCGTTTCTTATCGACTTTATAGCTTGGGAATCATTAGGAAGCAATTGTTTTTGAATTTTCAAGGCCACAGGACAAAATAGCTTGCTGCCTACTTCACAGTTCAGGACTCAATTTTGAACATATAGGAAATGATAAATGCTGAATATTTTCGCGACCTTGAATTCGACCTTTGACTTTTGACCTAAATTTCAAGGTCACAGGACAAAGTGGCTAATATCTCGTTTATTATCGACTTTGATCTTTGACCACATGGTCAGAGCACAAAATGGCTAATATCTCGTTTATTATCGACTTTACAGCTGAGGAATCAATTGTGCACATATAAAGAATGGTGTATGCTGAATATATTGATAACCTTGAATTTGACTTTTGACCTCATTTCGAAGGTCATAGGACAAAATGGCTGATATCTTCGTTATTATTGAAGTTACAGTTTCGCAATTAATTGTGGAGATACGGGGAATGATAAACATATATGCTGGATATTCTTGTGACCTTGAATTTGACCACTGATCCTATTTTCAAGTCACGGGACAAAATGGTTAATATCTAAAATATAAAATATATATTGTCATTTATTATATGAAATATATACCTGTCTTAGCCTTTGGGCTAATTTTTCACCCTTATGTCATTCACATTTCGTACAACATTCGCAAAAAGGAGGCTCTAAGGAACAAATTTTGAACTTCAATTTCACTTTCCGAAATATAGATGATGTATTGTATATTTTTTAAGCAGCAGCATGCCGTTATCGCCTGCATATGAGGACACTCGAAAACGAGTTCCACGTGTCAAGTTCCAAGAAAAGGTTATCGTCGTAGTGTAGTCAGTTTTTCTGCATCAGATGTCCCTCACTTATTAAATCACTTTCTTTCGCCACCTTTTGATGTTACAAATGGATTAAATCAAGTTGAAAACCCAACAAGCTGACGCCTGGTTTTCGCGCACTTCAGAGTGGATCTCGGGCTTGAGTTCAATTCCGGTTAGCTTGCGCAATCGGGTGTGTTTTAGTTCAACACTATTCGATTCGAATTTATTTATGTGATCATTTTGTACTTTTACATTCACAAGACGAAATACAAATGATGGGAAAAGTGAAACAAAGGGGTATGAAAATAACACTTTTTTTGCATGACAGAATCGCGGTTCTTCTCTCTACAATTTTGATGTATGTGGTTCACGAAATTCCATACAATTTTATCGATTTTGCCTGACACTTTATTTTGAGATTACGAACTTGGTTTCGTTCGTTCAGAATACTTCATACTTTGGTATTGGTTTCATGTTCATTGCATACGCTTGTTCATATTATCTGTACAAATATAGAGAAGTTCAAATGAAAATCAGATGTACATGTATTCACCACACAAGTCATTGTTGAGCTAACTTCTTGTACTCGATGGCTTAATTTGGTAATTACGAGCACGTTGACGAATATGTGTTTATAAGAAGAATGCGTAATTGATATTATGTACAGATAACACCTAATTGTTTGTTAAGTATTTTGAATGCATTCCACGCGCTCATGTTTCAAAGATTTTGACAGTGGTCTGACTTGCTCAAGATTAAAGTGTTTCTCAAATGCATGCACGTTGTACTATATAGCCGTTCAATAATTAGACTGTAAAACATTTACGTGAAATTCTTTACGGTTCGAAGGGGTCTTCTTTCCAACACTTTCCCAGACGTTGTTTGTTTGAGCCTACTTATTCTTTTCAGCCTCATCATTCAATTCGCATGTGGCACTTCATAGATTTCTGTCCAATGTACTGTGCCAAGATCAATAGCTAGGGGTTCAAACTAACAAGCAAAACCTGGATTTGAATGGATTGTTTACATTTTGTGGAAATGCAAATATAGACATAGTTGTGAATCATAAATATCTTATACATATATGCCTAGCTTGTGTCCGAATAGCTTTGAAATATTGCTACCAAGACTCATAGCTGTTTTTAGGAAATTGCATGGACGTCATGAAGATCTGGCAAATATGAAGCAAAACTTCTTTGCCCATTCAAATATCCTGGGAGTTCTAAAACTGAAACCCATGACGTATCAGTTTGCTTGATGACAAAATAAACATCTCGATCTGACCGTGGGAACCAGTTTGACCCATGCCATTACCTATAATACGACCATAATACTATCGCAGTTTTGTATGGGGTGTGATACATTGTACTTTAGAAATTAAAAATTTCTCCCAGCTAGCTTAATGTTAATATTACAAAACTAACCAATGAAAAAACTCTGTTTTCCAGTCAAGTCGGAATGGACCGATCACATTCAAACAGGAGCGTGAGAACCAAAATCTTGTATGGTTTTAAACTGTAGCCAAAGAACAGTTGTTTGGAATAAGATGGTGGTAACAGATGGGTACTTACATTAATGTATTTTCAAATTTTGAATATTTCTCAGGCTGTGACTTGTACACAAGTGAAATAGTAAACTACACATATAGTTGTTAGATTTAATTTATGTAAGATGAAATAAGACTATTGTAAACAACTAGTAATTATTATGATACAATAATGAACTTAATATTAAAGTAATCTTCATTATACATAATTATAATTAAGAATAATAATTATATAAATTATTACTATTAATTAGGTAAATTATCAGAAATATACATTGGTATAAATATACACTTATCAGAGTTATTAATTCATCGCAATAATTTATTAATTTAACATTCTGATGTAACCGCCTAAATATTGAACTTGATATAACCCCTTGTTGAATATTATCATGGCTTTACTTCTTGATCCGTGATAACCAAGTCTAACGGTCTTGCATTCATAACGGCGGGCTACGTGTTCGAGCAATGCATGCTGACGAAAAAAAACTCGAAATGTGTAGGACATTTCACAACAAACTACAGGTTACTTATCACATATAACTTCCTTATATGGTCAGATTTGAGCATCAAAGTACTATATTATTTAAAAACTCCCAGTTCCTCCTCAAAATGCACAGGTATTGCTTTAAAATATCTCTGTTTTAGATTGTATTGTTGTAATAGAGGCATTTTTCTCTGTACATGTGAGTTTTCATGTTGATTGGAGCTGTTACTGTGCGCATGAATACATATAAGCAAACCGGCCCTTTTTGGGGATTTGCTTTCCGAGGCATTCGCCAGGTGTCAGCAGCTCACGGTCAAATGCCTATAGCGCTTGATCTATTCCTAAAACATATGCTGATTTTTTTATATTTTGTAAGTTGTATATCTTGCTCTAACATACTGAAATTTTATGAAAATTGAAACATTTTGAAAGGGAAATTTCTCATAAAACTTTATAATGGAGTTAAATGGCATTTCTATATGTGTCAGGTAACCTGTATACATGGGAACAATGTATCACTCTCCGATACATGCGATCAAGGCGTCTCACGAAACCAGCCTCCTATACTCTGATTCGTTTACACTGTTTTCTGCTCATACTTTTGCGAAGCTGATTGTTATCGTTCTATAACTTGGCATACTTCACCTGGGAGTCAAACGGCAATCTTCTACCGAATTCACGCTGGGAGAGGCGATCACCAGAATCTGAGGTTGAACGCCGGAATTGGAAGTTGAACGCCCGAATCAGAGGAAATGGCACAAAGAAAGCAAAACTTTGTGAGGATGATTGGGGAAAAAGCCCCCAAAAATGTAGGTACAATCGTCCTGTCATGGATATAACAGTGTGCATCAGTTATGCGGATGATCATTGCCCCTCGCTAGAACAAAAAACCTTGGCATATCGCACAATATCTGATAAATGGTGTCACAGTTCTTGGCACTGAAACCGCATCAAGGTGACAACACGCATCGAATAAAGCAAACTGCGTGCAATTTCAGACTTCTATCGCGAAAATTGAAAAAAGGTGGTAATCTACCCCAATGTTGAATTTAGCCCGGTCATTTAATCCCTGGTCCGCACACAATTTTGTGCATTTGATCAGTGTTGTAGCGATGCAATCTTTCGAAATGAAGATGTTTGTATGGAATACACCCCAATGTGTCTTCTGGTTCAAAATGACAGTAATACTTCGAATCCTGATGAATGTAAACACGGCCAAATCCTCGGATAAGCTCGGATTCTCGAGATCGTGTTTTGGGGGTGAAATTTAGCATATGGGTAGATTGCCAATTTCTTCAATTTTTGCGATAGAAAATTTTGTGAAAAAAAGTTACCGTTTTACTCGCAGGTGAAGTATGCCAAGTTATAGCGTGATATCGTTTATCATCGCGAAAATATCGTCAAAAGCAAGTGTAAACAAGTTAGAAAAATCAGAGTATAGGTGAAATTCCATAATACACCTTATCACAGCACAGGTTTCCGATGACTGCCGAACGACCTATAATCAAGTCAATCAGGTGCTGGTCGCAGATTTGTATCCTAAAGACTTTCTTAACGGACGCCTGTTTTCGAAACACGCAATTAGAAGCTATTAGAATCACAAAAGCATTCCAAATGAACAGTGTCCTCCATTTTTTGAAGAGACACGCTTCAGAGGGGAAGCTTCTTTGCTCACGGCCTGTGAAAAATGCAATAAGCATCTCCAGAAAATAGAAACTATTCGTTAACTGACAGACCGCAATGCATTGGCCCAAATCTCTAACAGATGCCAAAGACTTCTGATGCGCTGCAATGCATCGTCCGAACACTGAACTCGTCGTTTTGTCGAGCTAGGAAACAGGCTGGTGTTATAAATGCGATCATTATCAAAATTGTCAACGCTACGAAAAGCAGCCTGTGGAGACCTAGTACTCAAAACTTCACTATAATAAAACAGTTCTGTCACCGTCATTCTTAAAAATTGATGTTAAATGCGACATAATATTCGAAACTGATCACATGAATTTCAGCATATTTTTAAACCAGGGTTGGCAGTTTTTTTCCAGGGGGTGTTGTATCCGTGTTCCCATTATGTTTTTTGCCGTCTTGGAGGTTACTTTCATCTGGTCTTTCATTCTACCTAGAGACATTTCCTCACGACAAGGAACTCTGCCTTCTGCTCTAAAACATTATCATATTCTCACAATATCTAACACTGAAAAAACAATGCCTATTGTGACATGACCCCAATACTCCTAGTGGTTGTTCCTAATTACGTTTTATAATATGACCAATGTTGGGTATTGCGGTTATATGCAGTACACAATTGGAAGCCAAAGAGTTTCCAAAGATCAAAGGTAAGTTCAAAGATTTTTTCCATACCAAGATAGTCCACTCAGTAGTGTCGATGCATAGTGTCAATTCTGGGGGTGAGACTGAAAATTTGACGTATCCCTAATAGTGTCGGCGGTTTTCATTCATGGAAAGACGTTTTGGTCACAGATATTCATTCATGAAAACACAAATGTAATAATTCCTCAGTCTGACCGCCAGGGGGATTGTTAGTCTTAGGAACCTCTGAATTATTGTCATAGCGGCCACTTAAATTTCTTCTTAGCAGCTCGAACTCGCATTAGAACTACGTCACAAGGCCAAGGATGGTGCAAGGAGTTCATGCTGCAGAGCATACGCATTATTAATCCAAATGGGACACAACTAAGGACTGAAACATCGGTTAGCAGACCTTGATAGTGATGCAGTCACCATTCCCGACGGTGAACAATGAGAACCTTGGTAATCTATATATGGGTATAAGAGGGTGCATTTGCGTAAGTAGATTGGGTAAAACCTCATAACCTCATAATAAAAACGGGGTCTCCGACGACGGTTGCAGAATGACAGAATCCTCAGTTCAATGTCAATGTTTGTGAGTGCATTGGCGTAGTATCTGAAAGTAGGGCCTGAATGATGAATGGGACCACTTCTTTCAGGCAAGGCGGTCGTCTGTCGGATTGTGTTCAAACGAGAAAATATGTTGAGCTGACTATCTCTTTGCTCTTTACCAATACGAAGCATGAGTTGAATCGTGAAACTCAAATATTCACCCAAAATAGAGGTTGTACAAATCTACCAGAAATGCCAAAGTAGACCTGTACGCCACTAAATTTTATGCAAGCCTGGCGGCAAAAACTGCGTCAAACGCTCTGGGAAGAAAACCGTTTGAACATGGATCGCAAATGACCAAATTGATGGATCGATGTTTCCATGGGAGTTATAAGAAGATTCAAAGTGGGGAGATTCCAACCCTAATTATCCTCCCCATTATCCTGACAGCACCTAAATAAGTGCGTTGTGAAAAAATATGATAAACTAGAACCAGATGAGGGAGTCATGCCTCCAACATGAGCAACAATTCACGGTATTCTGATGCGTTTTGGTAGTCTGTGTCGTCTACGTCCTGGGACCATTCTGATGTATCTGACCACATAAGGAATTATCCGGCCCTGAGTCTGCGGTATCATTGCTCGAGCAACAACCACATCAGTCACCACGGTGGGAATCCCGAAACACGATGGTTAAGGAACCCACATTCTCCCGGTCTGTCATCATTTCTTTGCTCACGAATTTGCCTATAAGATCGAAAACCACCTCCTTGCTCCATATGATATGACACCGCATGTCTCAATCGCAATGAGACCCCTATCATAATGGTATACAGACCCAAATTATGCAAACGAGTGGTATCATTTGTATCAAAATATGTGTGACTCGAAAGTGATGAAAAGAATGAAATTTCAGCATTCTGGTCATATTCAGAAGTCAACCAAAAACGTCGTGGAACATCAGTTGATTATTTGATGTTCAAATTTGAGCGTCACAATTTATTCACTAGAGACAATGATGAATAAAAAAATTTACATTTAGTGTTCATTCCCCATCAGACTACCATGTTTATGTGAATTATACTCATTTATTTCCTGTATACAAATTAAATAACCGAAGAGCCTAAAATTCGATGCTCGTGCATTGTTCTCAGCAAAATTTGTCCAAAGAATTTTCACGATGTTTAACTATTATGGCAACAACAATAAATCCATGTTCGTGCTTCTTGTGAGAGTTTGAATGGGTTTTCCTGACTCGTTGGTAGATGATACCATGAAACGCCCACCGATAGACCACATTATGTAATACCAGTTTGAAGAGTATGTATTATTTAACTTGTCAATTAACACTAAAATTTACCACACTAATAAACAAGTACAGTATTCAATGAAAAGTGCAGTTTAATTTCATAAGACAAGCAATGATAACATATCGCAGTATATATTACCCCATGTAATACGGCCATACTACAGATGATATAAAAACAACATTACAAATGGCAATTATCATCTCCCTTACCAAAAATAATCCCAATATACAGTGGGGTACTTTAGTCTTGGACCACCCCTATTTTTTAAAATTTGCTTGGGAATAATGATGGAATGCTAATAATAACAGGATCAGGGTGCAATGTGGTTGGTGATTGTGTGTTGGTCAACATCAGTATCATCGCAACCAGTTACCTTAATGTGTTTGAAAAATTTGAGACAAGATGTGACATACTAATATAAATAGATATGTTACAGTTCTATATTTTTTGTTGGTAAAATTTGTTGATATTACCGAAATAAACCTTCTAGTGTCATTTTGAGATAAATGTCTGTAAATGCAGACAGAGGATTCAGCTTTAGAGTCCGCATGTAATAAACACAGTCTTCTATTGTACGCCAATTATGATGACACTCTCAAGGTGGTCTGAGACTTTTGGACCCCATTGTATTACATACTATGTTGCACTACAGTACACAAGTAGGACCTATGAACGAAGCCTGGGCAAGGGGTTCAATCCAAAGTCACAGACATATCATTGACTATGAATATAATACACCTCTACCACATATACATACTACTGATTACCTACATAATAAAAATACACACGAGGCCGCATGACATTCAATATTATGATACCACAAGTTTGTATATACTACGAATTCTAACAATAAGGACCACTCTTAGCACAGTGATATATCATCATTCACATCTCACCAAACAATAGTATTATACGATACCTCAAACATACATATATTGTACAAGTTGTAATTAATATCTACCATTTCAGTAGACATTTCACATTGTCATTATTTTCTGTTCAAAGTGATGGCATCTCTAACAACAATATGTACAAAAATCATGATGAACAATCATGTCGAGAGTTATAAGTTATTTTCCAGTATATGATATGAAAATAGCCGTGCAAGATGAGTCTTCACAGAATGATTACATTCAATTCGCAATTGTCGCCACTGCGCCATTGATAACATTTGACGAGATTTTTGTGTTTGCCCCAGAAAATATACAGCAGCCTGTTTTCACTAGTCAGTCTGGTTTATGTTCCATTCTTCTATTCCCAGTACATCCCGGCTTTAGTCTCCTCGGGGATTTCAATTCCTCCTTGGACGTTTCACTTCCTTCACTTCGCTCTCATCTTTCAGGTTCAACTCAATGATTTCCGTCTTCGGCTCGAACTTTTGCACCGCGATACCAGCCTTGGCAAAGATCTTACGTGAAGCTTTGAAGTCCACTCTGTCCCCTTTTTCATCCGAAAAGTATATGACTTTAGCGATTCCGGACTGAGTGATGAGTTTCGCACATTCACAACATGGGGCCAACGTACAATATGACCGACAACCCGTCAGGTCACTAGCATTATTATTTACGATAGCGTTGAGCTCAGCATGACAAACGTACAAGTGTTTGTTTTTCAGTGTGCCTTTTTCCTTTGCCCAAGGCATTTCGTCGTCACTGCACCTATTTGGCATTCCGTTGTAACCGATCCCCACGACTCTGTCGTTCTCATTCACAATACAGGCGCCTACCTGGAAATCTGGATCTTTACTTCGCTCCTTGGAAAGGACTGCGATTGCCATGTAGTAGTCATCCTTACAGATTACTCCCTCTCTCTTGCTCACTTCATTTTGTTCTGTCCTTTTGGGCATGTTTCCGGTTTCGTGGCTCTTGCTTACTCCGTCTTGTTTCCTTCTTTTGGGCATGGCTCGGGCGTTGTCACTGCTGAAAGATCCTGATGGTCTTGTTAGAGTTGTTAGAGCTGAAGATCCTGATAGGAATTCAACGTCGAAGCATATATACAAAAGCAGACTTTATATTTTGGCCTGATTATTGAAGTGCTTTGTAGCTAGGTTGGGTGCGTTAAGTAGATCACTTTTACGAACGACACATGAATACTGTCGATAATTACCCATCATGTGACACAACAAACTGATTGTTATGTTATCTAGGCCAACTCTATTTACTGTTACATAAACTCGTTATATTACAAGTTGATTAGGTGTGGTAGACGCGATCACGGAAGTATGCTTTGGACTGGTCTACATATTGGCCGTTTGAAGTGATAATCATGAATTTACTTCTACATCTGCAACGTAGAAAAAGCACATGTTTACAAATAAGTGAAAGTATTGTGCGACGTTAGCATACTGTATGTTGTATTGTATATTTGCACCCCCCCCCCCCCATGGTCACTGGAGAGAAACTGCCCATGCGTAGACCAATTAGTGCCGAGTTAGGCCAGCGATGGCGTTACTCATAGAATATGTTACATCGCTCCAACATCAATAATAATTCTAATCAACTACTTTATCAACATTTTAATCAGGATGACCATTCTATTTTGTCAATGAAAGTTCGAGTCATAGAAAAAATATACCACCATACTAATAGTCCCTCATTAAGTACACCCAACTAGGAAACGAGAAGAACATTGGATACGTGAACTAGGCACAGCTACACCTTATGGCTGTAACGATAATATCAGTTCAGTGGGAAACCTGACAAGCCCAGGATGCAGTTCAGTCAATGTAATGAAGTTTATTTACATCATTTAAACGTAGGAAACGAAGCCATGGACAACGACATTATAATCGACCATCTATTCATAATATTTCCTTTGATGGTCTACTCGAAATATTGAAACAACCACTTGGACTGCACTATGTTCGCACTAAATTATTTGCCATACCTCATGTTAAACTTAAAGAACTAGAGGACCAATGTCCTACCCACTATATCAGAAATACCAATAGCTATGAATTTCGTCTGTATTCCATTATCATGGATATTGTTTATCATCGGCTTTATAAGCCAACACAGAATTCCGAATATATACCACCCAAACGGTCTTTTCTGAAGATAAAATTTGCCAATAAAGGTACTGATGCAATTAACATCGGTAATATATTACATCATAAGTCTGTTCAGTCCCAGGTACCATCATACTTCACTGACACGGCTGCTCCATCTGTATCCTACTCATATACCAAATCTGTTGCTTCCAAGATTTTCAACTACAAACAAACATTGAATGATTTGGATATTGATGATCTCTTACATAACCCACCCTCCTGCACTTGCATTAACTCTCCGTTCATACACGATCCAGTTGGGCATGTTATTTCAGGCGACCTCAATATAGTGGAGAATGAATCATTGAAAGACATTTTGTCCAAAGGTCCCAAATATAGAGAGCCCACGTCGTTTTCATGGAGATACAATTTTAAGTTAATCATGGATGCAGTTGAGGAGCATGCCAGAAAATGGACAAAGCGAGAAAAGGCAGAAACTGATTCTCTGTCAGAATGGGTCAAACAGATTAGGTCATTGGTAAACAAACGCATTAATGTTTTGTCAAAGTCAGTTAGTACTAAATATAGCTCTGTCTTCAATGATCCCGTGGTTACTAATAGTTTGTTGAAACTTCAAGAAAGGTTCGTCATTGTCCCTGCAGATAAAGCTTCTAATAATGTTGTTTTTGTTTGTAAAGCATACTATATACAGTGCCTGTTTGACGAACTGGGTATTGCCAACAATACTAATTCCAATAGTACATACCAAGCCATTACCGTGCCCAAACAGGATATCTTATCAAATCATTTGTCTGTATTGCATTCGTTTGGTATTACTACCTCATGTAAAGATTCTAATCTACCGAACTTATATTGGATCCCAAAGTTGCACAAAAATCCACACAAACAAAGATATATTTCAGGTTCAGCATCATGTTCTACCAAAGCCCTTTCTAAAATATTAACTACTATATTGTCTAAAATTAAACAGGGTCTCCAAAAGTACTCTGAAACCATCTATTCTAGAAGTGGTATAAACCAAATGTGGATATTAAAAAATTCCAAATCTTTATTGGAATATCTACATGCTCACACACTTTCAAAAGTAACGTCTATCAAAACATTTGATTTCTCCACTTTGTACACAACTATACCTCATTCTGAACTGAAATCTCAGCTTAAAAAACTAATCAATAATTCATTTTTCTCTAAAAAGGGACAACGTCGGTACCACTATATTGTAGTTAAATATAATACCGCTTATTTTGTTAAAGGCGACTCTGATGCCCCATACAAATATACTGAAATAGATGTGGTAAATATGGTTAATTTTCTGATTGATAATATTTTTGTGGAATTTGGTGGTCGAATATTTCAACAAACTATTGGTATTCCCATGGGTACAAACTGTGCACCATTATTGGCAGACCTGTTTTTATACTCATATGAATCAGATTTTATCCAACATTTACAAAGAGGAGGTTCTAAGAAACTAACATGTAATTTTAATTTCACTTTCCGTTACATAGATGATGTATTGTCGCTAAATAATCCCAAGTTTGGTGATTATTTGGATGTCATATATCCTAAGGAACTTGAAATTAAGGATACTACAGAATCCGCTAATTTTTCCAACTATCTAGACCTGAGGTTGGAGATTGATAATGATTCTAACCTGTCAACTAGATTATATGACAAACGTGATGATTTCAATTTTTCCATAGTCAATTTCCCTTTTCTAAGCAGCAACATTCCTATGTCACCGGCATATGGTGTGTTTGTTTCTCAACTTATACGCTATTCCAGAGCTAGTTGCAAATATGAGGACTTTGTCTATCGAAGTGCCCAGCTAGTCTCTAAACTGCTACGACAAGGATATGTTTTACCAAGACTTATCGCTGCGTTTAAAAAATTCTATGGACGTCATCATGATCTGGTTGATAAATACAGCAAATCCATGTCTGCCATGCAACTAGATCTATTTTCATGTTAATTTTGGGGAATTCATGACGGGTGCCACTAGTGGGGCAGGAAATGCTCACTCTTTCCGGAACACCTGATTTCACCTCCTGATGGCCATTTACGGGGGTTCATGAGTTTCCCTGTCATTTTTGTTTTCTCTCACTTCGTATGCCTGATATGACTTTCTGTCCCCGGACTATGAGATTGGATAACGGACCTTGTTTTGTTTGCTCGGAATACTTAATACTGGGTATTGATTCCACGTCTATTACAAATACATATATATGTGTCACATAACAGGCTAAAATTGCCTATTGCGAAAAATAATGGGCAACTCGACGAAAATCGTGGATACGAATAGGTATATGCATGGGCAAGCTCCTCCCCAGTGATGGTAGACATTCACTAGCCTTTGGTATAATGACATGAGCATACACGTACATCACATAGTTATAATTCGTCGTATTATATTACACACACTCAGTAATATTACAATTTCCAGTAATCAGACACTGTTTACAGTAAACAGACACTGCTGAAACAGTGCAGTTTACTTCATTATAACATAGAAATATACCCGGGGTACATTTCTATGATTATAGCCATAATAGAATAGACAATCATTGTAGTACATCTCTTTATTGGTAACTTGTAAGATTTAAAACACAAACACTACATCACAGTATAGTACCCACACTTTGTTACCATACCTCATAGTACGACTAATATTACAAGTTTGTTATATTTACACAATAAACTTAGGTGAATATAAGATGACTTACGGCAGATCAATCATTTGAGGTCGAATTCATAAATTCATCAGCAGCAAATTGGTCAATAAGCTTGATATCAGGATGTTGCTTTCAAAATATGTTTTTTTTAGTTCACTCATCATGCTCATTCTCATGTATCAGTTCATTCGTCCCACGTTGCCGCACATTTAACCGTTAGTTCAGCTGGTGTGATTCTTGCTATGTTATTATGTTGATGGGGGCACTTTGTACTTATGTAATGGCTACAATTATTCCCCACTTCCGATGATGTAGACTAGAGTCCTAGCTTGCGCTTTGTGTGACTTGACAACCACCACAAAATATTTCCCCCTGTTAATGTTATTCTCTTAGCGCCCGTAACTTGAGGAAGTTCTGGCGAAAGTATATGAAGCTCATGCCGGCTGGACACAACAGAATGCATCGAGAGTGCGCACTGGCACCAAAATGAATTATCCTTCCAAATGCATATTATGCTCCTTGACAGAACATATTGAGCTCCTCTTCCTGAGAGTATCCTTCTTACTTGTAGATTCAAGTGAGAATTAGGAATGTGGTCGACCGTAGTTTCTTGAGGAAAAAGATCGCCTGAGTCGAGTCTGTCTGTGTTCCTTCCATGGGTCGGTTACCGTTTCTGAAACGCAAATGTGTGTTAATGCAACACAGGTTCTCGTCGGGCTCACGGTTCCATGTATGTAGAGTTTGTCACATACGCTAACGTATGTGATTCTTGTGTAACCTCATGCCAACGTAAAAGTTCCTTCTGAGAGTGTTCTTCTTTGATGATTTTGCTGTGAATCACTATTCCATAAATGTTTGCCCCCCATTCACTATCAGAAATCTTCTGCTGTTAGGTTATCGATGAATCATCTTTACATCCCAAATGCACTTGATATACATCCCAAACCGAGTGAAATCCTGTCCACTGTTTTTCATCCATTGGAACAAAATATCTCATCCTTAGTATAATTGGTTAATGTCAATCGGGCATAATCAAAGATCAACCACCTGTAGTAAGTACTAAATTCTCTTCATAGGGCCTGTAGGTCACGTGACGTTATGATGTTGCTTGTTGGTCACCAGAATCACACCGCGACCGCACGTGACTTACCAGCCCTAGTAGGTGTTCAAACGTACCTGATGCAGCAGCCAGTTCAAACGGACTCTGACTCAAGAGGGCCCCGTTCGTGTTTTATTCTTGCCGTGTTTGTTCATTTCGCGCGAGGGAGACTGCTCATTCCTCATGCAATAAGTAACTATGAGCGATTTTCAATCCCTTTTCGGCCCAAGAAACGTACACTGCTCCTTAATACTACTCGTCCACTGAAAACATACCATTTGATCCATCTCAGACCTTTTTAATCTTTATTGAAAATAGAAGAAATCGCAGCATACCATACTTGTGTCGATTTGTCTTATGGTGTGGTCATGTGAGCGGAGATATTTAATTGTACTGTACGACGGGGCACCGTGAGCGAGTTCATATGACTGTTCTGTATACTAGTAACTGAGCCCCGTGAGCGAGTTTATATAACTGTTTTGTATAACTGGGCCCCGTAGGAGCAAGTTTATGTGATTGTTCTGTACGACGGAGCCCCGTGAGCGAGTTTATATGCTGTTCTATATAACGGGACCCCGTCATGAGCTATTTTATATGAATGCTTTGTGATGTCACCTGAGCGAGTTTACATTGATTCATGCACTCAAGTGAGACTATGGCATTTTTCAACGTTTACGGTCTATCGATGGAGCTCAAATGACATTGAAATGGAGTTTGTATTAATTTGTATATTTGTTCATGTAAATGAACAGTTGAATATTGAATAAATATTTCTGAACTGAATTGAACAGAATCTTCGATCATAATAAATAATATCTTAGATGCCCAATTGTAGATTCAGGACAATTGAAGACACACCGAGAACCAAAACAGGTTAGTCCGGGTTTTTTATATATATGTTGTGTTACACAATTCACCTTTCTTATTTACACACAGACACCGAAAACAATAGTGTCTGGAGTACAATAAATCTGATAATGTCTGCCTAGGCAACCAATATCGCACGGTCTGTCGCACTCAGGCATTCTGACCGGGGTGAGTTAAAAAATAAATGATTTATTGTATTGTGTCTCGAACTTTCACTACTAGTTGTGCTCGCCTCGCGGCTCGCACAATAAGTACGCGAAAGTTCTCTACATAATACAATAATACATACATCGGAAATAGGTTTCACTGCATGATATATTCTGGTGATGATTGTACTGATAAGGTTATATGGAACAAGACAAGTTATTGTGGATGTTTACTCCCCACTGTTCCATCAAAGTGATATTGGGAGAAAGTTATGGAATTTGCTATACATAACTGACCAAACGAAGAAAACCAATTAGTTATATGTCTGCACTTGTGTGTCCAAATAGGTGCCCCTTTCTCATTGATTCCGTTTTGAGCTTCTGCTGGAGATAGTTTGAGTGTTTGTTGACATTACCACGATTCTCGATATCCCTTGATGCAATGCGATTCCAGCTTGCAAGTATATGTGCCAGGCGATCGAGCGTAAACTAGGTCAGATCAGAGGTAACTCTTAGTGGCACACAAAACAAAAGAAAAGCGGCTGCTAGTACTGTCATATGCTTGATTTATCCATCTGAAAATCATAGTTTGTTTTATAACCTATTTCTATGAGACCACAGGCATAATTTTGTAATTGATTTGGAGCGATTTTTTAGTTTTTCTGCCAATATCACTGTAACAAATATATTATAGATATCACTAACAAATATACTATAGACTGGTGAAAAAAGACTTCAACGAAAATGTTTATATATATTTCATCATATAATATTCACAATACAATGTACACAATAGTATGTACTCAATTTTTCAACTGACAATTGGAAGACATATTCAAGATAGACAGATATGAAGTGGAATAGCCCGTTTAAAGTATACTTCAAGTAAAACCCACACATAAAATGCACAATAGAGATGAATTGTTCATAACGCAGTCTGTGATTTTCAGAGAGGTCCACCACTTGTGGCTAAAATTATTGGAACCCCGTGATGACGTAATCAGCACCAGGTTGTATGACGTCAGTCAATACAGCACTGCTGTACAAATTCTCGACGCTGATTGGCTGGCTTTTCTTGCTATGTGACGCGTGCGTTGAAGGTTCTAGGCGTTATCTTTAGACACCATTATTTTCACGAATTCTGCAAAAGTACGGGGGAAAATGACTAAGATTCAATTCTGTACATGCGGAGTTGAACGCAAGCAGAAACATATGAGACCGGTATGATATATCCTGAAGGAATGAACCGTTATCCAACGGCTACATGGCAACGAGTGTATACATTTCTTCGTTTATACAAAGGTGAATTAAAATTTCAAGAGGGACATACCTTCATAGTCTACCTCACCGTCCCCGTCCAGATCAATCTCCCGGATCAGTTCCTCTATCTCGTTATCCGTGATATCCGCGTCTCCAATTGTCTTGAGTACATTCTTCAGTTCTCGTGACGATATCTTGCCACTCGCGTCCTTGAATGGGATAGTTGCAAGTATGAAATACAGAGCATGTAAATGTTATTTTTTTCTCAAATTTTATAATTATTGACAATGAATGTATATTGGCAGTATATTGTATAATGCCAGTTGGTGCCAAAGGGTACTATGATGTTTTGTTGTTGGTAATAATAAAATATTACTAAATTATACTAATCATGTCAACTTTATTGTATCTGTTGCAATAGGAACATTTTTATCATGAAACGAAGCTATAAGATTGTAATAATTGTATAACGTCAAAGTCATAATGACATCATCGAAATTATGTGCTGCATGATCATCGACATGGATTCGTAATTTGTTTGAACGTTATGATATACCTTGTCAATCAACTTGAATGTTTCCCGAAGTTGCTCTTCAAGTGATTTCGGTGCGCAAGTGTGCATTATTTGGCAGAAACTATTGAAATTTATGTAACCCCTTTCTGAAAGCAAGGATATTCATATTTAAATCGCAATAAAATCTACACGATTGTGTATTAAAACTACGATTTATTTATTTATTTATTTATTTTAAAAATCTAATTACTTTCTTTGTCGACAGAGGCCATGATGTCTTGTAGCTCTTGTTCCGTCACCTCTTGACCTAGTGACGTCATCATCTTACGGAGCTCCACCATCGTGATGCGGCCGTTCTTGTTTACGTCAAAGACGTCAAACGCCTCCCGGTACTCTGCAAGTTAAGTTCGTATATTCCTCACACGTTCATGAATCTAAGGTGTTTTTATTTGATATCACTTTGAAATAATTCACTATTCTTTCATGCAATTGAAGAACATTTCATTTAGAATCGTGGGTAGGTCATATGCATTAAGCTGATTCAGTTTAGACGAATTATAATTTTAACTAACACCATGATAGATCATGTGATAATCATATAATTTAATGAATACTCCGGATCAACGTTCAAACATACCTGCAATTTGCTCGGGAGTGAACGTTGCCTGAAAAAAAAACACATAGTGATATACATTGATGTAAACGATAATTTTCAGTACAATATGTATTATGATAAATACAATAACAATGGCAACAACAATAGTAACGATATTATATATATTATGTAAGATATATTCACATTTTGCGTTTGGCTTCGTTTCAGTGTATCCATGAGAAAAGTTATTCCTGTATTTATACTCGAACAAGTGTGATAAATAACAAGGGACATAACAATTTGCAAACACAATTGCTCATGAGTGCACAATATGAGCGAGAAATATACCAACCACATCATTAATAGTTGCTTGGAGCCACCTGTTTCATTTGCGTGTATATTAATTTTGCGGTCAATATAGAGTAAGTTGCACCAGCTGTTGGTCCATATACATACAACATTACATCCTGGTGACATTAGCATGTTGTTGCTAGGTGACACTTGACACCTTATTACAATGTCATAATGTTACCTGATGTCACGATATATGTAGGACGTGTGTTGTAACATTACGGTAGTGAGTTGTTTTCTGTAGTAGTTACAATTCATTTTCAGGCATATGAATGTATATTTTCAACCGATTGCCTCCTATGTTGAGGAAACTGGTGAACTTCAATAGGGATATACAGTATAAATATTATGTGAAGTGTACTTTATGAAGATGCCAAGTGTGTTTTATGAAGATACAGAACCGCTGTTCTGGTATTTATTATTATAACTGTATGCCATGCAACATACCCCCAAAACAGTTATTTGTGTGCTTGTTGTTTTTTTTCACAATGGAACGTGAGTAAATTAGTAATTTACTGTTGCATGTCGATTTTTTTAGGCAAGCTCTCTGCCGATCTGGGCACGTGTCATAGATTTCACTCGCCACTCCACATTGAAACAAGCCAAACAAAAACCAACATTGACGCATAAAATATCCATTGTGTGACAGGAAAATTACCGATAGAGCACGATTCTGCAATTCAACCGACGCCCCTAACAATGTTAATGTTGATTATTTCTGTGCGCAATTTCAACACAGAACAATTCTGGCTTTCACCAAATTCTACCTCGATTATCCAGTAACTCGAAACATGTATTGCTAAATGTCTTATTCCATTCGTAAATTCATAGGTGTATAGAAGTGAAAATCGAAATTTATCAACATAAAATGTTGCAATTTCAATTTGTTTATTCAAGCACAAAAACTTCCATGAGGTATCGATAGAATCTATTTGGGACAAATCATTGTGAACACAAAAATCATAACTTGTATGCTTATCTTGAAAAGTGTGTACTATAACCATGCATATTCACAATATTTAGGTGTTTTTTTTACAATTTGCATTGAAAATAATTGTTTGCCATATCAAATTACTTAACAACTATACGTGTACAGTGTACATGTATCTAGAGCGATATTTGCCTGGTACAAATCACTGATAAGGCCATTTCTATCTCGAACAGGTCCAGCGGTTTATGCAATCTCCAATGCAAAGGAGGAATAAATGACGATATAATTGTAAATTGTATGACAAGTTGGCCATTAGCCCACAAAAAACGCATATATCATGATAATATTCTATTCTATGTACTTGGTCATCAAGTTATATGTTTAACGGCAGACCTGCATCAACATTCGTCATAAGGACCAGCGGAAGAGATCGAAAATAACGTTTTGGTTTGATGTTAAATCGTTGCAGTTTAAAAACCCCATAGAAACAAACCTACAATTTTTTCATCACGTTCATGAGCATTGCAACCAAACGAATTATATTCGTAGATGGAATGTTCAAAAAACGTTTGTAACTTCAACTGGCAACACTGTAACGATATGACCAATATCATTTCGAACGTTTGGCAACCGTCCTATTTATATGGAAAACATACATTTGAAAAGATACACTTGAAAAGATACACTGAAATTATTATATAATATCTTTGATGTTTACAGTTTTGTACGTGTGCTATTTCCTTTATGTCATAAGTTCGTACATGCCATCTGCACATGTCATGTACACTATAAAGTCATTCGCACTAGAATGTACAAAAAATCGTACTCGATGTGGGAAATAGTGAGAAGGTTTACCACTTTCAGTCAGTGACTTCATCCAAGACCACAAATTCGATAAATGTACGACTTATAAGTAAAAAAAAACTACACCAACCTGTCAGGGAAATAAAACTAGTGGAAAATCATAAAATGAAAAGTTATGCCTGCAGTGGAAAGATTCACAGCATCATATCAGAGCGTCTAATGATATACCGTAAAACAATATTGGAACTCAGGCAACATATATTAAAACAATTACATTATGTCCGTGTATGTTTTTCTCCATGAAACGTGAGCAAATTAGCAATTTACTCTTGTATGTCGATTTTTTACTAAGCTCTCTGCCGATCTGGGCACGTTTGATATATTTTACTCGCCACTCAACATTAACACAAGCATAATTACTTTACAAAAACCAACATTGACGCATGAAATATCCATTGTGTGACAGGAAAATTACCGATAGAGCACGATTCTGCACTTCAAGCCCCGCCACTGACAATGTAAATGTTGATTATTTCTGTGCGCAATTTTAGCAAAATACACCAGCCACTTTCAATTGTGGCTTTCACTAAATTGTGTTTCGATTATCTATTAATTCAAAATATAAATTGCTTGATTTCTCATTGAAATCGGAAATTCATAATTTAGGTATATGTAAACGGAAAATCGAAATTCATCAACACAAAATTTAATTTGTTTTTCCAAGTCCAAAATACTTACATTTCCAAAGCTTATCGATGGAATCTATTTGGGACATATATTACTATTAAAAAAAACAGAAGTAACATAAGTTATAAGGCCCTCGTCATTTTAGTAAACTTTACATGTAACCAGTGCGATATTTGCCTGGTACAAAGTAGTGAAAAAGACATTAGCTTCCCTTGGTTTATGCAATTTCCAATGCAAACGAGGAATTAATGACGATATAGTTGTCAGTTGTATGACAAGTTGGCCCAACAAAACGCATATATCAGCTAATATTCTTTTTTATGTACCTGATCATCAAGATATTCGTTTACCGATATACTTATATCAGCGTTTGTAACAACAAAAAATTAAAACAAACTTTTGAACTTTTTGGCAACATTCCCATACACTAAAACATGCATCAACAAAACATAGACTGAAGTTTTTAGCAACATCTTTGATGTTTGAAGTTTTGTACTAGTGATATTTCCTTCATTTCCTGAAATTTATATATGTCATCTGCACTATATTACTATTAATGAATTCTTTGTTCAGAGTTTTCAAAAAAATCGCACATAACATAAGAGAATCAGTGAGAAGGTTTACCATTTTCAATCAACGACTTCAATCAAGACCTCGAATTTGACAAAATTAGTGACTATCATCTCAACGGAAAAATCTACAAGACCCGCCTGTCAGAAAGATGAAACTAGTGAGACGTCATGAAATGAAAAGTTATGCTTAGAGTGAAAAGTATCTCAGTTGTGCATCCGGACGTCTAATGATATACCTTAAAACTATACTGTACACTGCAAAAATGATAAACATATGTCATTCACTGCTACATGTGGGTTGCTGTCTTGTCCTGTGTGTCCTCACAGTACGCACCTTCGCATGTCGGTCAGTGAATGCTTGTTTTCAGTCACCACACTATTAACATTTCTTGTCGAGCAATGAGAACTATATAGTTTTGTCGCCCTGTCTATTGTGCGTCTCAGTAAAATTTATGAATATTTTTCATCATTGTTATTAAAGTACCGCTATCATCCTTATGAAGATGTTTGTTTCAATCACGAGTTAATCTATGAATATTATACTTATCCGGACAATTTTCTTTCATGCCCCAAATCGGCATACTACACAGAAAATTCCCCCCTCATCATAATCCAATAATATAAAGGCCTTTCACAGATTGCGTGGAAACATGCAGTATTGCCACTGGCTATTATAGTCTAATAATGGAACAAAATGATAACCACTGGCTTCCGAATTCAACAGAAATCGGATTTGTTTCATCCAAACACCTATGGCATTTCTATCTGATAGAACAATAGCATGTACTTTTTGCATAATGCCGCTTATCTTCGTATATGTCTGGAATTACACCGTTTGTATTACCACAAAACGTACTATGGATGTATTACCACAAAACGTACTATGGATTAGTTCTATTCACTAAATGTACATGTGGCGTTGGCATGGTGCGGAGAGGATCAAGGGTTAAACTTGGAGAACTCTTGTGTAAACGCACAGTGGATGCATCTCCCCTAGGTTTATTCTAGCGTTGGACTTTTGTTGTACTTGTGCTCTGGCGTTTGAACTTCCTCCCAATCTATGGAGCGTGGAACCCAGAACAGAGAGAGAGAGAGAGAGAGAATAATATTGCACACAAGATGTCCACGTAATTCATTAGCAGTATTCTCAATCGCCATAAGTCGGAATGCTTGGAGGATGTATGGTCATTCAACGAATAGTTACATAAGAATCCCGCGGATCCTATTGATCGAGATTATAACTGCACCTGGTGGGAGCATTTCGTTCCAGTAAAGATTCAAACTATTGTGCCGAAGGGTGCCTGATTTAACACAATGACTTGGCAACCAATGATTCTCGGGGTTTGCATACGTGTATACAGAGAGTACCATCAAGCAGATCGGACTTTGAAAAGTAACCGCAGGATGAAAATGTAGCCAATCTGGGAGACAATGATTGTTTGTTTTGAGTATGTCCGACAATCGTACACCTAACGTTTCGTAAGATCCAGAGCAAACAAAGGCTTGTGGTCATCCTCCACGATTCGACCAAACATGACAAATAGAAGCCTCTCTTTTTGCCACTCATCAGCAGCATTCTTGGTCCAGTTATTGCTTCCTCCCCCATCAACAACTGTTCTGTTCTTTTCTTCGGATGGAATTGTGTCGAGTTCACGTGCAGAATATTCGGCCGACTGACCCTTGATGGTCAGATTCGTCACACACGCTACAAATATGTCACGCTAGACAACACTAGTGACACAGTAATGGATAATTAAGAGAATGTTTGCCAAGCACTCAGCTTATTATACACGGTAACCTTTCAGAACTATTACATTCCTTTGGTGTACATTTCAGTAATCTCAATACTACGGAACTGACGATCCATCTGAAGCCAGTCCAAATTCAATATACACAAACATTCATTGTTTATGCAAAAAGATAACTAATGCAAAAATTCCCGCTGGAGTAAACCAATTAGCTTTCTCAACCAGGCAATATGTTAAGTTGAGCCAACTAAGTGAAAAGACATACCGTCCATACCATGCGTCACAATCGGTACTGGTATTAAGGTTATGTAGAACGATTCGGAGGGATGAAAAGTTATCTCTTTCCCTTTATTTGTTTACAAACAGACGACACATATATGATGACCAGATGTTACATACACATATTAGAAAATACTACAACTCTATATGTTCCCTAAAATACAATATCAGCGAGCGATATTATCAAACAATTGATAGTGAATCACAATCAGTTGTTTGATAATATTTCCCGCTGATCAGTGCTATATCTGTGAATGAGGAATTGTTCAAATATATGTATATTGCCTTTTTCTGTATGCGGGTCCGATTCTTCTCAATGACGATTGTGTATTGTATGCAGTGTACCAGCATATGGGGACCTGCGCCGATTGCAAATTTATGAAAGTCATTCGGTAAAGACCCACCTTGCATTTCATACCCGGAATATCGGAAATCACACCATGACATCACGTGACTTACAGGCCCGGGCCTCATCAATTTTAGTCATGCATGATTAAACTGTGAAAATTGGAATATCTTTCTATGGCAAGCTGGGCCAGAATACAGAAGGACACAAACAATTTGCACCTTTCGATAATGTACCCCATTATGCAATGGTGTGTTCTGCCTCAGGTCTGTGACGGAACAACCTCAATCACTGGTCTTGTATGAGTGTCAGCTCTGAATGACCCATTACCCAGGAAACACGAACGTATTCTACATGTATCGGTAGATATCAATAATTGCAGTTCACTAACAAAGGCTGTACTTTTCCTGTCCTCAAGATAAGGTAATCTGGCCCAGTGTACATACAGCAAGGAAGCTGTACACCTGGTTGAAATTTCCCCCTCTCGATGTTATTTTCGGAGGCTGTTCGGTTGATTCAGGTGTGAGAAAAGTTGTTACTGTAAAAAGTATATATCCATCAAACATAACTATTTTTACATTCATATAGTTTGTGAGTATTCGTATTGTACGATTTTACACTTGGTACGGCTACAAAAATATAGTTACTGTGTCACATCAATTTTATATCTTTTGTTTTTACTTTTGCCCATTATTGTTGATTTCATCCCTAATGTTTTGTATCAGTATTTCATTCATATGATCAATTAATACACAACTCCTCACATTTCTAATGCCTTCGTTCACCACGCTCTGATGTA
This sequence comes from Terebella lapidaria, assembly GCA_949152475.1. NCBI lineage: Eukaryota > Metazoa > Annelida > Polychaeta > Terebellida > Terebellidae > Terebella > Terebella lapidaria. The sequence continues at coordinate 29,767,366 of OX424563.1, read as the reverse complement.
CTGTACTGTACAAGTTCAACATATGTGTACGTATGTGGGTGTCCTTGAAATTAATCCACAAGTTAAACTCAATTTTGATCAGAAAACATCGTGAACTGAATAATTTATGGGGTTTCACTGATGATACTAACGTGGTTTTAATGAACTTATACGTTTTTTAATATATATTTCGGATGTGAAGCGACCCCTTGACATCTACCCATGCTAAATTGATAGTCACTGCAATAAATGAGTATGGGTGTCTACATGTATAATTCCATGGTGATGAGGATAAGGTCACATATACATTACTGTATATAGAGATGGTTACAATCGCTGGACACAGCTTTCTACTTTTACATTCATAGTCCATCCCCCATTCATAAATTGAGTCTTCAGGTCCAATAAAGTGCACGCTAAAGTTTGGTGATTTCTGTGTAAAGGACTATTGAAGGAGTCACTCCTTTGTTGCGTTATCAGCTTTAGGTACCAAGCGAAGGCCGACCAAAAATATAAACCTTCAAGGCAAACAGGGTCTTTCCTTGTCAGAAAATTTGTTTCTTACTGTTTCTTCTAAATCAGTCCCTCTTTTTTGTATTGTTATTTGTGTAGTATGCATGCACTTCATACAACTGGCTGTATTACTCTTTTCGGATGTTGTTTTAAAATACATCGTTTAGTTGTTCTCATAATTGTACGTCATATTATAACATAAAATGCGATACAAAGGGCACAACACGTTTATGATGTATACATGTGTTCACATTGCAAGTGATGAGTATATACATGATATATCCCAACGAAAGTGAAACCGAAACATTTGACATTTTGACATGTTTTAGTGATTAGGAAAATGGTTATGTACATAACACTCCACTGGACACCATAATTTATTAGCATGAATGATAAAAACAATCTAATGTATGAAAGTTATTGTCTTGGGCACAGATGTACAATCTTGATAGTTAATAAATCACAATTTTGTTGTCAGTAATTTCCTTTTTGTTTCGAATTCAAGAGGATAATATTTACCTATGTCTTTATTCTCATTGCCATATTGAGTTCATCGATCATAATTACATGGACGTATACATCAGCCTTCCAAATTATCCTGAAATATCGCCAAATACTTATGTTCATATATCATACCATAACTGTTAATGTTCTGACACGAGTACATGTGCCCTTGTACATATGATTATAGTTCTATGTATAATAAATATATATAAGATGTTCAGGTGTGGTTCTGCCAGACAAAATGAACTGTACTAGTAAAATAATTGAACTGCTATTTTTCTTAACTATTTTTTTACCAGATATCGTAGTTTTACATTTCATTGTTGTTAAAATTATTGAAAATCCCCTGATGTTTCCATGGCCTAAATGGTGATATGCCCACGATTGCTCAGGTAAATAATGAACAACACATTATCAAAGTCATACAAGGGGTAAACGCTTCGACTGACAGCTGTCGAGGTGGAATTAAGTAGGGATACTCAATATATACTCCCTGGGCATAACAAATGTGGGACAGACTGTTTCTATAATGCTACATGTGTGGTAGCCATATATCTGTAAACGAGAACATCTTGTTTGGCAAAGATGTACGTGTATATATCAACCTAATACTACCAATATGACCAGATATATAGATGTATGCATGGGAGGTTCACTCTGTTTAGAAAGTACTAAGTGTAATAAATGATGGAGGACAAATGTATGTAACCTATCAATGGATTCGTATTACAAGTTCATCAAACGGTGCTAAAGAACAAGTTCATCAAACGGTGCTTATTTACAAATACACATGTATATAAATATCAAGATTTGATGTAAAGTTAATGCCTGTAGTCTTTATGTATCAGACATTTCACTCTGCATTAAATTAAAATCATATAAAAATCTCGAATTCAACGTCTTTTACATTGCATGATTAGGCATGAACATTTCAATGCAAACAGTACATGTCATGCCAACACAAACCAAAAGCACACTTTATATGTGAAAACATCTCTTGTGTTCAATTAAGCAAGCAAAATCAAAATGTTTGTGTTGAAATGCATGGAAGCACCTATTACAAGGCTTTTTTGCTATGTTTATACATTCATGTGTTTGTCAGGTTGAACTTTCACACGACAATCGCACGGCATAAGGCTTCAGACCTCCATATATCACGTCTGAAATGTCATACATGGGTTCGCGAGTTACTATGGGCTGTAAAACGCCAAGGTAGACTATTACATATGTGTTATGCAACAGCAAACACTTATTTTCGTGTAATGTTTATTTTCATACACACGCTCATTCATTTCTGAAGACTGTCCCATGGATGAAATTTAATGCCTTCAATTCGTATCATATTGATGACTTCGATTCGGCCTTTACATCGATTATTTGGTTCGTTTGGAAAGACGATTTTGTAGATGAACCTAAAAGAATAAGATTAAGAAATCTGATGAATAACCACAAAAAACACATTGATTTGCAAAAAGTGTCATTCAGAGATTGAAAACATTTTGGTCGAGTCAGAAAATTAGTTCTTTCATAATTTTGTTTTTTCTTATTTTTTTAATTTGACTATTATCTGAATGCAATGCGTATTTCTTTATAATGACGAATTGTGAGAAAGGTAAGATGATAGGGCATACTTGCCACCTCAGATTTTCTTCAAAAAGATTTTCATTCAAGCACGAAAATTTATTAGAAACACTTGAGAAAACGAAGGTGTAATGGTGATGTTTTTTTTAATACAATGTCGAATACACAACTAGAGAGGGGGACGTTTTAATCAACCTTGCTGTGTGCGATAACGAAGCGTGAAACGAGTTCACTTAAATTTAGGTATTTTTTCAGAACTTTTTATTGTACATATACAATAAAAATACACGACCTTATATGTTATGTTATACACGACCTTATATGTTAGCTACTAAAAGTTGAACGTTGAAAACAAAATAGCCGAATTATGTCGAATTACATAATCGATAGTAACTTCAATTCATAAGATGTTGGATATAAACCAAGGTTAGATGTTGGATATAAAGTAAACCAAGGTTCGATCACCTGAATAGGCTACACATAGACTACACCTATATAGGTGCATTATTATCAATAATGATTAATGATGATTGCCGAATAGTTCATAACAGCAGGGTGACGGGGTTTTGATGTTCAGTGAGGAGACTCAGGCAATAATGCATTGAGTCGCGACATGCACATAAATGTATTATGTTGATAAACATGTTTGGTGTGGACGATACATCACTGTGGTGATACTGGATGCACCAACGATCGTTAGTGCATCCCGCAATGGCCGACAGTAAACATGATCAGTTTGGTTTTTAACCGTATTCTATCAAATGACAGGTCCATTTGTGACAAATGGACACTCTGAAGGTAGCTTAGTGTTTTGGACAAAGACATGCGTAGTTATTTCAAGCAGATCACGCTTCTTTGTTTAGATATGTTGAGGAAAAGAATTGGCGATAAGATTCACCAACGACAAAAGTGAGATTCCCTAACGATATAGGCCTAATACGTGTATATTGTAATACGTCCATATCATACACCATTGTGAAGTCGTTGATTTATGCAACATAGATTAGCGAATGTCACATCAAAAATAAGAAATCTGGATTAGAAGATCATCTATACACATCAATACATGTCAATTGGTACTTTATTTCACGTTTAACATTTAAATAACATAGATTTGAATTAAAAAAGAAAAGATCGTTATGGAATCTTCACATGTTCGTTAGGGAATCTTCGATTTTACAAAAACAATCGTTAGGGAATCTTTCGGCTTTTTTTCAGACGAGTTTTTCATGCTCAAACCAACATAAATCGCCATGTATTTGCAACGAACGGTTGTTTCGTGCGCATAAGAATCAGCAGATGCATGTGTGTATCGATCACAATCGTAATTATCGGGAAAATGAAGAAAATTCAAACGAACCGCGAGTGGGTTTGCCATTGCGGGATGCACTAACGATCGTTAGTGCATCCAGTCTCACCACAGTGATACATGTATCTTAACCTCTTCTGAGTATAACCAGGCGGTATTTTGTGTGTGGTGTGCCGTTTTTATAGGAGGAAAATAGAGTAGATAAATGTAGGTCTAATCCTGATTAAAGCAAACATTTTGATAAGGATGATATAGCGGCATATTGATAATGATAATAAAGAAATAAAGATGAATATTTGCTGGGATGCACCACCATGACACAGCATGCTAATTAATATGCCTCAAGCATTTAACATACATATCATTTCGATCATCATTTGGCTTGACGAAATTGAGAACGCATAAACATACTACTGAAAAAAAGTGCATTTCACGAAAAACAATACAACAACCCACACGTAGCATTGAATGGCATATGTTCATCATCAACAGCGATTTACCTCCACACCTAGTATAGTTTTGCGGTATGTCATACACTTGGATGCACCGCAGTGAATCTTTTCACTACAAGAAACTTTTCGTTTCATGATATCTCAATAGTTTTATCTTTCTGACAGGTTGATGTAGCTTTCCCGTTGAAATGATAATCATGCATTTTAATAAATGTCCGATTTCGAAGTCATTGATTGGAAGTGACAAACATCCGCACTAATTATTACATCGAGTCCGGAGAAAGTTTTACTCTTCCGAGATTTTTCATGCGCAGATGACATGTATGAACTATGAGAAATCATGGTAATAGCACACATAAAGAAATTTTAAACGTGTATGATATTTTTACACGTATCTAACAGAGTAGTTTTTGTGTATGTGTTTCTCAAATTTATGTTTTAATGACAATAGGACAGTTGCAAACCATATTCGATAGGATTTTGGTGATGTCTTGTGCAATTTTTCATTTCACTTGAAGAATACAGTTGAAGGATGCTTGAAGAGTATATAGTAGGTAGCCCTTCTTGAATATAATGAACATATTCTGTCATGAGCTTGAAGAAAATGATCCTTGAAGAAAATGATAACCTCTTGCTCTGGAATTCAACTAAAGTCGAACATCCAAGTATATGGCATTTTCATCTGCTCGAAAAATAGCACAATTATTTTTTTCCATTGCACCACTTATTAACACTTATCCACATGTCTGTGATTATGCCGTTTGTATTAGCGTATAAATACTATGATTTATATGTTCCATTCACTGAATGTACATGTTCCTCTGGCGCTGGCCTAACGTAGAGAGGAACAACAGTAGAATATGAAAAAAAAACACTTATGAAAACACACAATGGTCGCATCTCTATAACAAAAGCTTTTCACCTGTCGGATTTGTTTATGGTCATGTTTTTGCATTCGAATTCCGGAAAATCCGGAAAGTACGGAGCCAAGAAGAGGGAATAAGATTGATATCTAGATGTCAGTTCCGCAGTATTTGCAATCTCTATAAGTCGCTTGGAGGATGTATGGTCATTCACCGAATAGTTATATCAGAATCCCGTGGATTCCCTGAAAAATCGATCAAGATTATACTGATTGAACATGGCAGCCATTCAATACCGAAATACTAGGTGCATATAGTGTCCATAGTCAGGACATTTCGTTCTAGTAGCCAAAATTTTTCTCATTCGGGAGCCCAGTTTGAACATGTATACCTTGGCATGTAATCAAAGATGCTCGAGATGTGCGTACGTATATACAGAGAGTACTGCCATACAGGTCACACTTTGCAAAGTAACCACAAGGTGAAAATGTATCCAATTTGGAAAAAAAATGTAAGTGTTTGTTTTGAGTATGTCCGACAAGCGTAGACCTGACTTTGTGTAAGATCCCAGAGCAAACAACAGCGTGCGGTCACCCGTCGTTACACGACCAAACATGACAAGAACTAGACGTCAAGGCCTAAAGATGCCTTGGAGGCATTTCGGTGTGATGATTAATTTATAATATATACTAGATATCGACGAAAATGAAAAATGTCGACTCCGCAAAAAAATTTACCGTTAAAATAATACCCCTTAGACATGTTTGTCTAGGGCGACGAGTCCGAAAATAACGTCCGTTTCGCTCTACGAAGCACCGTTTCCGAGATATCGACGAAAACGAAAAATGCCGACTCGGCAAATAAATTTCGGGTCACGGTCAAAGTTCATCCATAATACCCCTTAGGCATGTTTGTCTAGGGCGACGAGTCCGAAAATAACGTCCGTTTCGCTCTACGAAGCACCGTTTCCGAGATATCGACGAAAACGAAAAATGCCGACTCGGCAAAAAAATTTCGGGTCAAGGTCAAAGTTCATCCATAATACCCCTTAGACATGTTTGTCTAGGGCGACGAGTCCGAAAATAACGTCAGTTTCGCTCTACGACACACCGCTCCCGAGATATCGACGAAAATGAAAAATGCCGACTCGGCAAAAAAATTTCGGGTCAAGGTCAAAGTTCATCCATTATACCCCTTAGACATGTTTGTCTAGGGCGACGAGTCCGAATATAGCGTTCGTTTCGCTCTACGACGCACCGTTTCCGAGATATGCAGGATGCCTCAAGGATGACTCAGCAAAAAATTATTTCGACCTCTAGGTCAAAGGTCGTTTGACGTATCGATCCCAAAATCAATAGGGTTCTTCCCTGGTGATATATAAACCTCCGTGCAAAATTCTGCAACTATTGCCTGAATATTTTTCAAGTTATCGTCCGGAAACCAAGTTTCAAGATCAGCCTCGATTTCATCCTCAAGGACCTCACGGACCTCGGAGCCGGATCAAAAAAAATAATACACCCTAGAGATGTTTGTCTAGGGCGACGAGTCCGAAAATAACGTCCGTTTCGCTCTACGATGCACGGTTTCTGAGATATGCAGGAAGCCTCAAGGATGAATCAGCAAAAAATTATTTCGACCTCTAGGTCAAAGGTCGTTTGACGGATCGATCCCAAAATCAATAGGGTTCTTCCCTGGTGGCATATGAACCTCCATGCAGAGTTCTGCAACTATTGCGTAAATATTTTTCCAGTTATCGTCCGGAAACCAAGTCTCAAAATTAGCCTTGATTTCATCCTCACGGACCTCACGGACCTCGGATCCGGCTCAAAAAGAATAGGGTTCTTCATTTCTGACTTGTGGTGAAAATTTGACTAGAATCCGTCAAGGCAATCTAAAGTTATCGTCCGGAAACCAAAAGTGGCAGAAGAAGAGAAAAAAAAAGAAAAAAATCTGCTAAAACCATAAAGGCATTTCTGCCGAAATGCCTTAATAAAAGCATCTCTTTTTGCCACTCATCAGTAGCATTCTTGGTCCAGCTATTGTTTCCGTCTTCATCAATAAGTGTTCTTTTTTCTTCTTCGTAGAGGGAATATGTCGAGTTTAGGTGCAAAATATTTGACCCATTGACCCACAATGTGCAAGGTTGTCACACAAGCAATGATTATGTCTCGCTAGATACACTACTGACACAGTAATGGATAATTCAAAGAATGTTTGCCAAACACTGGGCTTATACACGGTTACTTCTTTGAACTATTATGGTCCTTTGATGTACATGTCAGTAAACTGAATAATACGGAACTGGCATTCCCATCAATCAATATGAAGCTAGTCTGAATTCAATATACACAAACATTTATTGCTTATGTAAAGAGATAGCTGATGCAAAAATCTCCCCGTGGAGGAAGCCAATTAACTTTCTCAACCAGGAAATTATGTTTGGCTGAGCCAACTAAGTAAAAATACAAACCCTCCATACCATGCGTCAGAATAAGTACTAGCATTAAGGTTATGCAAAATGATCTAGTATGTGTTCCCTTTAGCTGTTTACAAACACACGACACATATATGATAAACATATGGTACACATACACATACGAAAATACCACAACTCTATGTTTCCCATCAGTTGTTTGAGAATATTGCCCACTGATCACAGTTATATCTGTAAATGAGGATATGTTCAAATATATGTCTATTGCCTCTTTCTATAGAATGCGGGTCTGGATTTTTTCAATGACGATTGTGTATTGTATGCAGTGTACCAACATATTTGTGCCAGGTATTTTCTGCCACTAGTCTATGACGAAACAATATTAATCACTAATCTTGTTGGAGTGACAAATCTACTTGAACCATAGCTGAAACACATGTATGTATCTACATGCACCGGTGGACGTCAGTGATCGCGGTTGATTGACAAGAGTTGTACTTTCCTGCCGTCAATATAAGATCGCCTGGCCTAGTGTACAATGCAGAAAGGAAGCCGTGCTCCTAGCAAAAGTAGAAACTTCCCCCTCTGGAGTTTTTTTCGGAGGCTGTGGGGTTTATTCAGGTTTGAGAAAAGTTGTTACTGCAAAATCTCTATAACCATCAAAATAACTATTTTTTAACTTCTATGTACATGTATTTACTTGTATTAGGCAATTTGATTTGGCTACAAAAATAGTGTTACTGTGTCAGGTCAATTTTATATCAATAAAAACAACGATTTTTTTTTGCTTTTGCCCATCGTCGTTAAATAATTCCCTAATGTTTTTATCAGCACTTCGTATCACCATTTAATCCACAAACCCTCACATTTTTAATGCCTTCGTTCACCATGCCGTGATGTACATGTATTGTACAAGTTCCACATATGTGTACGTATATGAGTGTCCTTGAAATTTATCTACAAATTACCCTAATTTTGATCAGATGACATCGTGAACTGAATTTACAGGGCTTCGCTCACTATACCAACGTCGTTTTAATGAACTTATATCTTGACATCTACTTATGCTGAAAAATATAGTCAATACAATAAATGAGTACGGCTGTCCGCATGTATCATTGTATGTTGATGAGGAGAGGGTCACATCCTTTATATAGACATGGATACAATCGCTGGGCAGAGCTTGCTACATGTACGATCGATCCCCATTCATAAACACCATCTTCATATCAAGTGAAGTGCACGTTAACTTTGTGTTTTCTGTTTAAGGACTGTTTAAAGTCAATGCCTTTGTTTTGTTATCAGCTTCAAGTACCAGGTGAAGACTAACCAAAAATGGAAACCTTCGAGGCAAACAGGGTCTTTCCTTGTCAGAGAAGTGTTATATCTGTTTTTGTAAATCGGTCGCTCTTTTTGTATTGTTAAATACGTAGCACGCATGCACTTCAAGCAATTGGATGCATTACTGTTTTCAGATAGTTTTGTTCTCTTATTACATAGTTTAGTTGTTCTCATGATTGCCATGCAATACTAAAACAAACGATATGTTCATGATATATAAATGTATTGACATTGCAAGTGGTAAGGCTTACGTGATATATTCCAACGAAAAAAAAATCGAAACAAGTGGAAGCAAATCTTCAGACATGCTTTAGTATTTAGGAAAACTGTCATATACATAACACCCGTCTGGAAACAATAACTTATTAACCTGAACCATAAAAATCAAAATGTATGATAATTATTGTCTGGGGCACAGATGTACAAGCTTATCATGATAGTTAATAAATCACAGTTTTATTGTCAGTAATTTCCTTCTTGTCTCGATTTCGAGAGGACATTATTTGCTTATGTCTTCATTCCTATTGACATATTGAGTTCATCCATCATAGTTACATGGACGTTTTCATCAGCCTTTCAAACTATCTTGAAGTATTGCCAAATACTTATGTTCATATATCATACCATAATTGTTAATGTCCATACACAAGTACATGTGCCTTTGTACATATAATTATAGTTCTATGTATAAAGTAATACATATGTATTAGATGTCCAGGTGTGGTTCAGCTGGACAAAATGAATTGTACTAGTAAAATAATTAAACTGCTATTTTTCCCAACTATTATTTTTTACCACATATCGTAGTTTTACATTTCATTGTTGGTAAAAATATTGAAAATCCCCTCATGTTTCCATGGCCTAAATGGTGATATGCCTACGGTTATTCAGTTAAATAATGAACAACACATTATCAAAGTCATACAAGGGATAGACGCTTTGACTGACAGCTGGCGAGGTGGAAGTAGATATGCTAAATATATACTTCATGGGCATAACAAATGTGGGACAGACTGCTTCTATGATGCCACATGTGTGGTAGCTATATATTTGTAAACGAGAACATCTTGTTTGGGAAAGATGTACATGTATATATCAACCTAATATTACCAATATGACCAGATATATAGATGTATGCATGGGAAGTTCACTCTGTTTAGAACACTATTTATAAAAGTACTGAATGTAATAAATGATGAGGTGACAAATGTATGTAACCTTTCAGTGAATTTTCATTATAGTTTCATCAAACGATGCTAAAGAAAAGCTTATTCACAAATATACATGTATAAGAATATCAAGATTCGATGTAAAGTTAATGAATGTAGTCTTTATGTATCATTCATTTCACTCTGCATTAAATCAGAACCATATCTCATCAATATCATCAACTCAACGCCTTTTACATTGCATGATTAGACATGAACATTTCAATGCAAAGAGTACATATCATGCCAACACAAACCAAAAGCACACTTTATATGTGAAAACACTGCTTGTGTTCAATTAAGCAAGCAAAATCAAAATGTTTGTGTTGAAATGCATGGAAGCACCTATTACATGACTTTTTTTGCTATGTTTATACATTCATGTGTTTGTCAAGTTGAACTTTCACATGACAATCTCACGGCATAAGGCTTCAAACCTCCATATATCACGTCTGAAATGTCATTCATGGATTTTGCGAGTTACTGTGGGCTGTAAAAAAACTGAGGTGGGCTCGTATTCAGGTGTTATGCAACAGCAAACAGTCATTTTTGTGTAATGTTTATTTTCATTCACAGGCTCATTCATTTCTGAAAACTGTCTTATGGATGAAATTCAATGACTTCAATTCGTATCGTACTGATGACTTCAATTCGGCCTTAATATCAAGTATTTGGTTCGTTTGGAAAGACGATCTAGCAGGTGAACTTAGAAAATCTGACGATATATATTCGCATATTCTCACGTTATCTCCACCATTGTTTTTATCAATGGTAAAATTTTCTCGCATTTTCACAGAATAACCACAAAAACACATTGATTTGCAAAAAGTGTCATTCAGAGATTGAAAACATTTTAGTCAAGTCAGAAAATTAGTTCTTCAATAAATTTGTTTTTTTTTCTTATTTTTTTAATTTGACTATTATCTGAATGCAATGCGTATAATGACGAATTGTGATAAAGGTAAGATGATAGGGCACACTTGCCACCTCAGATTTTCTTCAAAAAGATTTTCATTCAAGCACGAAAATTTATTACAAACAATTGAGAAAACGAAGGTGTAATGGTGATCTTTTTTTTCATATCATGTAGATTACACAACTAGAGAGGGTGAAGTTTCAACCTTGCTGTGTGCGATAACGAAGCATGAAACGAGTTCACTTAAATTTAGGTATTTTTTCAGAACGTTTTATTGTACATATACACGACTTTATGTTAGCTACTAAAAGTTGAACGTTGAAAACAAAATAGCCGATTTATGTCGAATTACATAATCGATGGTAACTTCAATTCATAGATGTTGGATATAAACCATGGTTAGATGTTGGATATAAACCATGGTTCGATTAACTGAATAGGCTACACATAGACTACACCTATATAGGTGTATTAGTATCAATGATGATTAATGATGATTGCCGAATAGTTCAGGACAACAGGGTGACGAGTTTTTGATGTTCAGTGGGGAGACTCAGGAGAGCAATAATGCATTGAGTCGCGACATGCACATAAATGTATTATGTTGATAAACATGTATAGTGTACACGATACATGTAGCGTGGCCTCTTCGGTGTATAACCAGGGGGTATTTTGTGTGTGGTGTGCCGTTTCTATACGAGGAAAAGGAGTAGATAAATGCAGGTCTACTCCTGATTAAAGCAAACATTTTGATTAGGATGATATAGCGGCATATTGATAATGATAATGAAGAAATAAAGATGAATATTTGCTGGGATGCACCACCATGACACAGCATGATATTTAATATGCCTCAAGCGTTCAACATATATATCATTTCGATCATCATTTATAGTAGGCACAATGAGTAGGCACAAGTATATAGTAGGCACAATGATAGCCCTTCTTAAATATAAATGAACACACTCTGTCATGGGCTAATACTTGGGCTAATCATAAATGATGACCTCTTGCTCTGGAATTCAACTAAAGTCGAACATCCAAGTATATGGCATTTTCATCTGCTCGACAAATAGCACAATTATTTTTTTTTTCATTGTACCACTTATTAACACTTATCCACATGTCTGTGATTATGCCGTTTGTATTAGCGTATAAATACTATGATTTATATGTTCCATTTACTGAATGTACATGTTCCTCTGGCGCTGGCATAACGTAGAGAGGAAAAAACAGTAGAATATGAAAAAAACACTTATGAAAACACACAATAGACGCATCTCTATAACAAAAGCTTTTCCCTTGTTGGATTTGTTTATGTTCATGTTTTTGCATTCGAATTTCTCCAAAATCCGGAAAGTACGGAGCCAAGAACATAAAGAGGGAATAAGATTGATCTCTAGATGTCAGTTCCGCAGTATTTGCAATCTCTATAAGTCGCTTGGAGGATGTATGGTCATTCACCGAATAGTTATATCAGAATCCCGTGGATTCCCTGAAAAATCGATCAAGATTATACTGATTGAACATGGCAGCCATTCAATACCGAAATACTAGGTGCATATAGTGTCCATAGTCAGAACATTTCGTTCTAGTAGCCAAGATTTTTTTTCAGTCGGAAGCCCAGTTTGAACATGTATACCTTGGCATGTAATCCAAGATGCTCGAGATGTGCGTACGTATATACAGAGAGTACTGCCATACAGGTCACACTTTGCAAAGTAACCACAAGGTGAAAATGTATCCAATTTGGAAAAAAAATGTAAGTGTTTGTTTTGAATATGTCCGACAAGCGTAGACCTGACTTTGTGTAAGATCCCAAAGCAAACAACAGCGTGCGGTCACCCTTCGTTACACGACCAAACATGACAAGAATAAAAGCATCTCTTTTTTGCCACTCATCAGTAGCATTCTTGGTCCAGCTATTGTTTCCGTCCTCATCAACAAGTGTTCTTTTTTCTTCTTCGTAGTGGGAATATGTCGAGTTTAGGTGCAAAATATTTGACCCATTGACCCACAATGTGCAAGGTTGTCACACAAGCAATGATTATGTATCGCTAGATACACTACTGACACAGTAATGGATAATTCAAAGAATGTTTGCCAAACACTGGGCTTACACACGGTTACTTCTCTGAACTATTATGGTCCTTTGATGTAAATGTCAGTAAACTGAATAATACGGAACTGACATTTCCATCAATCAATATGAAGCTAGTCCAAATCCAATATACACAAACATTTATTGCTTATGTAAAGAGATAGCTGATGCAAAAATCTTCCCGTGGAGGAAGCCAATTAGCTTTCTCAAACAGGCAATTATGTTTGGCTGAGCCAACTAAGTAAAAAGACAAACCCTCCATACCATGCGTCAGAATAAGTACTAGCATTAAGGTTATGCAAAATGATCTAGTATGTGTTCCCTTTAGCTGTTTACAAACACACGACACATATATGATAAACATATGGTACACATACACATACGAAAATACCACAACTCTATGTTTCCCATCAGTTGTTTGAGAATATTGCCCACTGATCACAGTTATATCTGTAAATGAGAATATGTTCAAATATATGTCTATTGCCTCTTTCTATAGAATGCGGGTCTGGATTTTTTCAATGACGATTGTGTATTGTATGCAGTGTACCAACATATTCGTGCCAGGTATTTTCTGCCACTAGTCTATGACGAAACAATATTAATCACTAATCTTGTTGGAGTGACAAATCTACTTGAACCATAGCTGAAACACATGTATGTATCTACATGCACCGGTGGACGTCAGTGATCGCGGTTGATTGACAAGAGTTGTACTTTCCTGCCCTCAATATAAGATCGCCTGGCCTAGTGTACAATGCAGAAAGGAAGCCGTGCTCCTAGCAAAAGTAGAAACTTCCCCCTCTGGAGTTTTTTTCGGAGGCTGTGGGGTTTATTCAGGTTTGAGAAAAGTTGTTACTTCAAAATCTCTATAACCATCAAAATAACTATTTTTTAACTTCTATGTACATGTATTTACTTGTATTAGGCAATTTGATTTGGCTACAAAAATAGTGTTACTGTGTCAGGTCAATTTTATATCAATAAAAACAACGATTTTTTTTTTGCTTTTGCCCATCGTCGTTAAATAATTCCCTAATGTTTTTATTAGCACTTCATATCACCATTTAATCCACAAACCCTCACATTTTTAATGCCTTCGTTCACCATGCCGTGATGTACATGTATTGTACAAGTTCCACATATGTGTACGTATATGAGTGTCCTTGAAATTTATCTACAAATTACCCTAATTTTGATCAGATGACATCGTGAACTGAATTTACAGGGCTTCGCTCACTATACCAACGTCGTTTTAATGAACTTATATCTTGACATCTACTTATGCTGAAAAATATAGTCAATACAATAAATGAGTACGGCTGTCCGCATGTATCATTGTATGTTGATGAGGAGAGGGTCACATCCTTTATATAGACATGGATACAATCGCTGGACAGAGCTTGCTACATGTACGATCGATCCCCATTCATAAACACCATCTTCATATCAAGTGAACATGGTGAAGTGCACGTTAACTTTGTGTTTTCTGTTTAAGGACTGTTTAAAGTCAATGCCTTTGTTTTGTTATCAGCTTCAAGTACCAGGTGAAGACTAACCAAAAATGGAAACCTTCGAGGCAAACAGGGTCTTTCCTTGTCAGAGAAGTGTTATATCTGTTTTTGTAAATCGGTCGCTCTTTTTGTATTGTTAAATACGTAGCACGCATGCACTTCAAGCAATTGGATGCATTACTGTTTTCAGATAGTTTTGTTCTCTTATTACATAGTTTAGTTGTTCTCATGATTGCCATGCAATACTAAAACAAACGATATGTTCATGATATATAAATGTATTGACATTGCAAGTGGTAAGGCTTACGTGATATATTCCAACGAAAAAAAAATCGAAACAAGTGGAAGCAAATCTTCAGACATGCTTTAGTATTTAGGAAAACTGTCATATACTTAACACCCGTCTGGAAACAATAATTTATTAACCTGAACCATAAAAATCAAAATGTATGATAATTATTGTCTGGGGCACAGATGTACAAGCTTATCATGATAGTTAATAAATCACAGTTTTATTGTCAGTAATTTCCTTCTTGTCTCGATTTCGAGAGGACATTATTTACTTATGTCTTCATTCCTATTGACATATTGAGTTCATCCATCATAGTTACATGGACGTTTTCATCAGCCTTTCAAACTATCTTGAAGTATTGCCAAATACTTATGTTCATATATCATACCATAATTGTTAATGTCCATACACAAGTACATGTGCCTTTGTACATATAATTATAGTTCTATGTATAAAGTAATACATATGTATTAGATGTCCAGGTGTGGTTCAGCTGGACAAAATGAATTGTACTAGTAAAATAATTAAACTGCTATTTTTCCCAACTATTATTTTTTACCACATATCGTAGTTTTACATTTCATTGTTGGTAAAAATATTGAAAATCCCCTCATGTTTCCATGGCCTAAATGGTGATATGCCTACGGTTATTCAGTTAAATAATGAACAACACATTATCAAAGTCATACAAGGGATAGACGCTTTGACTGACAGCTGGCGAGGTGGAAGTAGATATGCTAAATATATACTTCATGGGCATAACAAATGTGGGACAGACTGCTTCTATGATGCCACATGTGTGGTAGCTATATATTTGTAAACGAGAACATCTTGTTTGGGAAAGATGTACATGTATATATCAACCTAATATTACCAATATGACCAGATATATAGATGTATGCATGGGAAGTTCACTCTGTTTAGAACACTATTTATAAAAGTACTGAATGTAATAAATGATGAGGTGACAAATGTATGTAACCTTTCAGTGAATTTTCATTATAGTTTCATCAAACGATGCTAAAGAAAAGCTTATTCACAAATACACATGTATAAGAATATCAAGATTTGATGTAAAGTTAATGAACGTAGTCTTTATGTATCATTCATTTCACTCTGCATTAAATCAGAACCATATCTCATCAATATCATCAACTCAGCGCCTTTTATATTGCATGATTAGACATGAACATTTCAGTGCAAACAGTACTTGTCATGCCAACACAAACGAAAAGCACACTTTATATGTGAAAACACTGCTTGTGTACATTTAAGCAAGCAAAATCAAAATGTTTGTGTTGAAATGCATGGAAGCACCTATTACATGACTTTTTTTGCTATGTTTATACATTCATGTGTTTGTCAAGTTGAACTTTCACATGACAATCTCACGGCATAAGGCTTCAAACCTCCATATATCACGTCTCAAATGTCATTCATGGATTTTGCGAGTTACTGTGGGCTGTAAAAAAACTGAGGTGGGCTCGTATTCAGGTGTTATGCAACAGCAAACAGTCATTTTTGTGTAATGTTTATTTTCATACACACGCTCATTCATTTCTGAAAACTGTCTTATGGATGAAATTTAATGACTTCAATTCGTATCGTACTGATGACTTCAATTCGGCCTTAATATCAAGTATTTGGTTCGTTTGGAAAGACGATCTAGCAGGTGAACTTAGAAAATCTGACGATATATATTCGCATATTCTCACGTTATCTCCACCATTGTTTTTTTATCAATGGTACAATTTTCTCGCATTTTCACAGAATAACCACAAAAACACATTGATTTGCAAAAAGTGTCATTCAGAGATTGAAAACATTTTAGTCAAGTCAGAAAATTAGTTCTTCAATAAATTTGTTTTTTTTCTTATTTTTTTAATTTGACTATTATCTGAATGCAATGCGTATGATGACGAATTGTGATAAAGGTAAGATGATAGGGCACACTTGCCACCTCAGATTTTCTTCAAAAAGATTTTCATTCAAGCACGAAAATTTATTACAAACAATTGAGAAAACGAAGGTGTAATGGTGATCTTTTTTTTCATACCATGTAGATTACACAACTAGAGAGGGTGAAGTTTCAACCTTGCTGTGTGCGATAACGAAGCATGAAACGAGTTTACTTAAATTTAGGTATTTTTTCAGAACGTTTTATTGTACATATACACGACTTTATGTTAGCTACTAAAAGTTGAACGTTGAAAACAAAATAGCCGATTTATGTCGAATTACATAATCGATGGTAACTTCAATTCATAGATGTTGGATATAAACCATGGTTAGATGTTGGATATAAACCATGGTTCGATTAACTGAATAGGCTACACATAGACTACACCTATATAGGTGTATTAGTATCAATGATGATTAATGATGATTGCCGGATAGTTCAGGACAACAGGGTGACGAGTTTTTGATGTTCAGTGGGGAGACTCAGGAGAGCAATAATGCATTGAGTCGCGACATGCACATAAATGTATTATGTTGATAAACATGTATAGTGTACACGATACGTGTAGCGTGGCCTCTTCGGTGTATAACCAGGGGGTATTTTGTGTGTGGTGTGCCGTTTCTATAGGAGGAAAAGGAGTAGATAAATGCAGGTCTACTCCTGATTAAAGCAAACATTTTGATTAGGATGATATAGCGGCATATTGATAATGGTAATGAAGAAATAAAGATGAATATTTGCTGGGATGCACCACCATGACACAGCATGCTAATTAATATGCCTCAAGCGTTCAACATATATATCATTTCGATCATCATTTATAGTAGGCACAATGAGTAGGCACAAGTATATAGTAGGCACAATGATAGCCCTTCTTAAATATAAATGAACACACTCTGTCATGGGCTAATACTTGGGCTAATCATAAATGATGACCTCTTGCTCTGGAATTCAACTAAAGTCGAACATCCAAGTATATGGCATTTTCATCTGCTCGACAAATAGCACAATTATTTTTTTTTTCATTGTACCACTTATTAACACTTATCCACATGTCTGTGATTATGCCGTTTGTATTAGCGTATAAATACTATGATTTATATGTTCCATTTACTGAATGTACATGTTCCTCTGGCGCTGGCATAACGTAGAGAGGAAAAAACAGTAGAATATGAAAAAAACACTTATGAAAACACACAATGGACGCATCTCTATAACAAAAGCTTTTCCCTTGTTGGATTTGTTTATGTTCATGTTTTTGCATTCGAATTTCTCCAAAATCCGGAAAGTACGGAGCCAAGAACATAAAGAGGGAATAAGATTGATCTCTAGATGTCAGTTCCGCAGTATTTGCAATCTCTATTAGTCGCTTGGAGGATGTATGGTCATTCACCGAATATTTATATCGGAATCCCGTGGATTCCCTGAAAAATCGATCAAGATTATACTGGTTGAACAGGGCAGCCATTCGCTACCGAAATACTAGGTGCATGTAGTGTCCATAACCAGAACATTTCGTTCTAGTAGCCAAGATTTTGTTCCAGATGGAACCCCAGTTCGAACTTGTATACCTTGGCATACAACCAAAGATGCTCGTACAACCAAAGGTGTGCGTACGTGTATACAGAGAGTACTGCCATACAGGATACACTTGAAAAGTAACCACAAATTGAAAATGTATCCAATGTGGAGGGAAAAATGTAAGTGTTTCTTTTGAGTATGTCCGACAAGCGTAGACCTGAATTTGTGTAAGATCCCAGAGCAAACAACAGCGTGCGGTCACCCTTCGTTACACGACCAAACATGACAAGAATAAAAGCATCTCTTTTTTGCCACTCATCAGTAGCATTCTTGGTCCAGCTATTGTTACTGTCTTCATCAACAAGTGTTTTTTTTTCTTCTTCGTAGTGGGAATATGTCGAGTTTAGGTGCAAAATATTTGACCCATTGACCCACAATGTGCAAGGTTGTCACACAAGCAATGATTATGTATCGCTAGATACACTACTGACACAGTAATGGATAATTCAAAGAATGTTTGCCAAACACTGGGCTTGTATGCGGTAAATTCTCTGAACTGTTATGGTCCTTTGATGTACATGTCAGTAAACTGAATAATACGGAACTGGCATTTCCATCAATCAATATGAAGCTAGTCCAAATTCAATATACACAAACATTTATTGCTTATGTAAAGAGATAGTTGATGCAAAAATTTCCCCGTGGAGGAAGCCAATTAACTTTCTCAACCAGGAAATTCTGTTTGGTTGAGCCAACTACATAAAAAGACATGCCCTCCATACCATGCGTCAGAATAAGTACTAGCATTAAGGTTATGCAAAATGATCTAGTATGTGTTCCCTTTAGCTGTTTACAAAAACACGACACATATATGATAAACAAATGGGACACATACACATACGAAAATACCACAACTCTGTTTCCCATCAGTTGTTCGAGAATATTGCCCACTGATCACAGTTACATCTGTAAATGAGGATATGTTCAAATATATGTCTATTGCCTCTTTCTATAGAATGCGGGTCTGATTTTTTCAATGACAATTGTGTATTTTTATGCAGTCTACCAACATATTTGTGCAATGGTCTGTTCTGCCACTGGTCTATGACGAAACGATATCGATCACTAATCTTGTTGGGGTGACAAAATCTGCTTGAACTAAGCTGAAACACATGTATGTACTATCTACATGCACTGCTGGACGTCAGCAATTGCGGTTGATTGACAAGAGTTTCACTTTTCTGTCGTCAATATAAGATCGCCTGGCCTAGTGTACAATGCAGAAAGGAAGCCGTACTCCTGGCAAAAGTAGAAACTTCCCCCTCTGGAGGTTTTCGGAGGCTGTGGGGTTTATTCAGGTTTGAGAAAAGTTGTTACTGTAAAATCTCTATAACCATCAAAATATTTTTTTTTTAACTTCTATGTACATGTAGTTTGTAAGTACTTGTATTAGGCAATTTGATTTGGCTACATAAAAATAGTGTTACTGTGTTAGGTCAATTTTATATCAATCAAAACAACGATGTTTTTTTGCTTTTGCCCATCGTCATTTATTAATGCCCTAATGCTTTTATCAGCACTTCATATCACCATTCAATCCACAAACCCTCACTTTTCTCATGCCTTCGTTCCCTATGTTGTGATGTACATGTACTGTACTCATTCAACCCATGTGTACGTATGTGAGTGTCCTTGAAATTTCTCTACAAATTACCTTAATTTTGATCAGATGTCATTGTGAACTGAATAATTTACAGGGCTTCACTCATGATACCAACACGATTTTGATGAACTTATACTTTCATATCCTTAGAACGTGAAGCGAGCCCTTGACATCTACTTATGATATAAAAATATAGTCAATACAATAAATGAGTATGGCTGTCTGTATATATCATTGCATGTTGATGAGGGGAGGGTCATATCCGTTATATAGACATGGATACAATCGCTGGGCAAAGCTTGCTACATGTACTGTGGATCCTCATTCATTAATAGCATCTTCATATCCAGTGAAATGCACGTTAAGGTTTGGTGATTTCTGTTTAAGGACTATTGAAGGAGTCACTCCCTTTGTTGTGTTATCCGCTTCAAGTACCAGGTGAAGGCCGACCGAAAATAGAAACCTTCAAGACAAACAGAACTTTCCTTGTCAGAAAAGTGTTATAACAGTTTTTTCTCTAAATCGGTCGCTCTTTTTGTATAATTAAATAAGTAGCATTCATGCACTTCAAGCAATTGGATGCATTACTGTTTTCAGATCGTTTTGTTCTCTTATTACATAGTTTAGTTGTTCTCATGATTGTTATCTCATGCCATGCAATCTGAAAAAAACACACGATATGTTCATGAAATATACATGTATTGACATTGCAAGTATTAAGTATTACGATATATATTACAACGAAAAAAAAAATCAAAACAAGTAGACGGAGATCTTCAGACATGCTTTAGTATTTAGGAAAACTGCCAAGTACATAACACCCGTCTGTAAACAATAACTTATTAGCCTTAACCAAAAAAACTAAAATGCATGATAAGTACTGTCTGGGGCACAGATGTACAAGCTTATCATGATAGTTGATAAATCACAATTTTATTGTTGGTAATTTCCTTGTTGTCTCGATTTCAAGAGGACATTATTTACTTATGTCTCTCCATTCCTACTGACATATTGAGTTCATCCATCATAGTTACATGGACCTTTGTACATATAATCATAGTTCCATGTATACAGTAATACATATGTATTAGATGTCCAGGTGTGGTTCAGCCAGACAAAATGAACTGTATTGGTAAAATAATTAAACTGCTATTTTTCTTAACTATTTTTTTAACCGGATATCGTAGTTTTACATTTCATTGTTGTTAAAAATATTGAAAATCCTCTGATGTTTCCATGGCCTAAGTGGTGACATGTTAGATAATGAACAATACATTATCAAAGTCAAACAAGGGATAGATGCTTTGACTGACAGCTGGCGATGTGGAACTAATTAGGGATACCCAATATATACTTCATGGGCATAACAAATGTAGGACAGACGCTCATTTTCATACACACGCTCATTCATTTCTGAAGACTGTCCTATGGATGAAATTTAATTACTTCAAATCGTATCGAATTCACATCGATTATTTGGTTTGAGTGGAAAGACGATTTAGCAGGTGAACTAAAAAAATCAGATGGGGAAATTCTGACGATATATTTTTGCATATTCTCACGTTATCTCCACCATTGTTTTTTTTTTTCAATTGTAAAATTTTCTCGTGTAAACTTTTCTCGCAACTTGGAAAAATAACCACAAAAAACACATTGATTTACAAAAACTGTCATTTAGAGATTGAAAACATTTTGGTCAAGTGAGAAAATTCGTTTTTTCATAAATTTGCTTCCTTTTTTTCGACTATTATCTGACAGCAACGTGTATTTCTTTATGATGAAGAATTGTGAGAAATGTGAGATGATAGGGCATACTTGCCACCTAAATTTTCTTCAAAAAAATTTCATTCAAGCACGAACATTTATTAGAAACACTTGAGAAACGAAGGTGTAATGGTGATGGTTTTTTAATACAATGTCGAATACACAACTAGAGAGAGTGAAGTTTTGATCAACCTTGCTGTGTGCGATAACGAAGGTAAAACGAGTTTATTTTAATCTAGTATTTTTCCAGCTCCTTTTATATTCATGGCTTATTATGCTAACTACTGAAAGTTGAACGTTGAAAACAAAATGGCAAATTTATGTCGCATTACATTATCCATGGCAACTTCAACTCAAGTTTGTGTAAAAATGTATTTGATATAAAGAGCCAAGGTCCAATTTAGTGAAAAGGCTAGACATAGACTACACGTTTACTAGTATCTGATATGAAAAAAAAATTACTTATTTTCAAGTAACTTACTTTGTGATCAACTGCTCTGGGTATTTTCTTTGCTGTTGAGTAAGTGTTTGTTGAATGATGATTGACGAATACTTCAGAACAGCAGGTTGACGAGGTTTTGATGTTTAGTGAGGAAACTCAGGAGAGCAATAATGCATTGAGGGTGGGACTCTGTCTGCCTGGTCGCGACATGCCCATAAAGGAATTATGTTGATGAATTTGTATAGTGTGCACGATACATGTAGCGTGGCCTCTTCGGTGTATAACCAGGGGTATTTTGTGTGTAGTGTGCCGTTGTTTTGATAGGAGGAAAAATAGAGTAGATAAATGTAGGCCTACTCCTGATTAAGCAAATATTTTGATAAGGATGATATAGCGGCATATTTATACTGAGAAAGAACTAAAGATAAATATTTGCTGAGATACATCAGCCTCAATTAATATGCCTCAAGCGTTTAACATAAATATCATTTTGATCAGCATTCGGCTTGCTAAAATTGAGGACGCATAAACATACTTCTGACAAAAAGGTGCATTTCACCAAAGACAATACAACAACCCACACGTAGCATTGAATGACATATGTTTATCATTAACAGCGTCTTACTTACACACCCAGTATAGATTTGAGGTATATCATTAAGCACTTGGATGCACCACGGTGAATCTTTTCACTACAAGAATGAATTTTCGTTTCATGACTTCTCAATAGTTTTATCTTCCTGACAGGTTGATGTAGTTTTCCCGTTGAAATGATAGTCATGCATTTTATTAAATGTCCGATTTCAAATGAAGTCACTGATTGGAAGTGACAAACATCCGCACTGATTATTACATCGAGTCCGGAGAAAGTTTTACTCTTCCGAGATTTTTCATGCGCAGATAACATGTATGAACTATGGGAAATCATGGAAATAGCACACATACATAATTTTAAACATCAAAGGTATGATATTTATACACGTATCTAACAGAGTAGTTTTTGTGTATGTGTTACTCAAAGTTATGTTTTAATGTCAACAGGACAGTTCCCAATCATATTCGAAATGCTTTTGGTAATGTCGCGTTGCAATTTTTCATTTCACTTGAAGAATTCAGTTGAACATGTTGAAGGATACTTGAAGTAGGCATAATGATAGCCCTTCTTGAATATAAATGAGTACACTCTGTCGTGAGCTAATACTTGAAGAAAATGATAACTGCTCGTTCTCGAATGCAAATAGAATCAAACATCCAAGTATTGGCATTTTAATCTGCCTGAATAATAGCACAATGATGAAACTTTTTGGAATTAAACCGCTTATCCATATCTCCGAAATGCCGTTTGTTCCATCCCACTGAGTGTACATGTACATCTGACGTTGGCATGGTGTAGAGAGGAACAAATATAAAAGTCGGGAAACACGTATATGTAAACAAACAATGGGCTCATCTTTATAACAAAGGTATTTCCCCCATGGGATTGTTTGTGTACTAGCGTGAACCCAGAGCAAAAAGAGAAGGATAAGATGATCTCAAAATGTCAGATCCGCATTAGCAGTATTCTCAATCTGTAGAAGTCGGAATGCTTGGAGGGTGTATGGTCATCACTGAATAGTTATATCAGGATCCTTTGCTTTCCCAGCAGAAATTGACTCAAGATTATACTGATTGAACCTAGGGCAGCCGTTCGATAATGATATAATGAGAACATTTCTTTCTAGTATACAAGGATTTTATTTTACCAGACGGGACCCTAGTTTGACCTTGTACAACCATGGAGGAAGCCAATATCTTTCTCAACCAGGTCAGTTATGTTTGGTTGAACTAATTAAGCAAAAAGACATAGCAATTTTCGGGAGCAGTATGAGATGTTATGTAAAACTACCTGGTATGGTGCTATACATGCGAGGCAGATACATGTATATATGTCAAACCGATTAAACACATCGATTAAAAAATACCAAAGCTCAATATGTTTGCTATCAAACGGGATTTTTCAAATAGAGTACGAGTGTGTTGTCTTTTTCATGCGGGTGTGAAATAATTTGCAACAATGTACATTGCACGAAGTTTTTCCAACATACACGATAGATTTAGAATATTTATTTAGAATTTTAATCCACACATATGTGGGTGAGGTAAGAAGAATATTTCGTTCTGCTTTCTCAGTACTAAGCAACAAGAAATTGATAACATATATTTAATACATTTCAGGATTAATTCTGAGTGAGTATAACAGTTCTCTATGGATGTCTACGGTACCAATATAGTTGTTTAATATCATAACATCGTGCGCCGTTACACTTAAACTTCCAAGAAGGGATAATTACTTTTACTGTGAAAATAACTACAAATGTACTTGCATGTCTTTCCTTTCCTTAGGTATGTAATACTACATGACGTATACATATGGTTATTACACCATGCGTTCATTATAAAGCATGTAATAATGAAGGGTCGAACTATTGAATCAGATACATACTGGCAGTTTGTGTAATTTGTGTCGAAACAATCCTAATTAAGTGTCTAGCTCGAGTGTCAAATCTGCATGCCCCATACCCAGAAATACATGTATATATACTCACCTACGTTTATCGATCTGCATGTGGGTTGCTGTCTTGTTCATAGTGAATTCGGGAAATATTTCAAGCATTTTTCAATTGTAGTGTAAATCCTTCACTAACTGATACTATTTTAACAAAATACTGATTAGAATGATAATTCTGTTGAATCCTTAAGGCATATTAATTATCATGTTGTGTCAAGCAAACAGAGCTAAATATTTATAATGCCTTATCTGTGGTGCATCTCAGAAATATTTATTTTTATTTCTTATCATTATTATCAATATACCGCTATATCATCCATATCAAAATATATGCCTTAACCAAGAGTAGGCCTACATTAATCTACATTTTTTTCTTTCTCTCAAAACGGCACACTACACACAAAAAATCCCCTGCTTATACTCTGAAGAAGACATGCTACATGTATCACTTATACTGTACATGTATATATATCTACATAATACATTGTAGGCGGGTCTACGCCTATGAAAGACAGGTCGCAACCAAGCAGGTGAAGGCCTCAATCCTTATGCATTATTTTCTGCTCATTGAACACCAAAGCCTGTCACCCAGCTCGGTTGGAGTGCTTCTTGATCATCATTCAACAAACACTCACTCACCATCCAAAAATACCCAGAGCGGCTAATCACAAAGTAAGTTACTTAAATGTAAATACAACCACCCGCGCTTCTTTGTATATGAATAAAACCACCTACGAGTTTATGTGTAGGCTGTTCACGTTGGTATGTAGCTCCCAATTTGTATAATTTTGGTGAGCAATGAATTGGACTTTGGGTTACATCCCAACACCTCCTTACAGAAATTTGAGTTGAAGTTACCACGAACATTAGTCCTAAATTTGCATTGCGACAGAAAACTGCCATTTTCATCAGCGTTTGACTTCCAGTTGCTGAACTGTAACGCCATATATATGACTGTACAATATGTCCTTTATTTGAAAAAAAAAATCCCATTGAAATGTACTCGTTTCACGCTTTGTTACTGCATAAAGTAAAGGGTAATTAAGACTTCACGCTCTCAGTTTTGTTCATTATGCTTGTGATTGATCTACACGTACATCGTACTTTAATACCCCCATCATCTTGAATCTACTGGCTTGCGAGGTTTTCCAATAATATTTCGGGTTTTAATGAAAAGCTTCACTTAAAATACTTTCGAGATGGCAGGTAGGCCATATCATCTTTCGTTTCTCACAATTTGTCATCATAAAGAAATACAAAGTACTCAAATTATCGAAACAAAACCAATTAAACGAATGTTCCCACATGTTCCGAATATAAAATGAATGTTCCCACAAGCACGCACGTGTTTTCAACAGGTTCCAAATGATGAACCTTGCGAATCAAAGTGTTTTGATGGTTTTATTCAGTCACTCGACTTTCACAGAACACTTTGATATCACTCCAAGTGATTTACGGCTTCCAAGTAAAGACCTAACATGCCTACACTGCTGCGAAAAAGCTGCGAAAAAAATTGGAGCGAAATTATATTCGATTAAAAAAAATACATAAAGATACGGATTTGTGCACTGACCAAATCTTTATTCCGAACCGATCTAATAATCGATGCGAATACCACATGGCGTCTACAGAAATGAAAGAATATGTCAATGCAGATAAATATAATGAAAAACTGGCTGTTTGCTGTTGCGTAACCACTTCAGTTTTTTACAGCCAACGGTAATTCACAAAACTATGTATACATTCAGACGTGATATATCTAAGTTTGAAGTCTTGTGCCGTCGGATTGTCGTGCAATATGTGAACTTCACGAACACTTCACGAATGTATAAACACACAAAAAAATCATGTAGAGACGCGTACAAGTTATTGAACACAATCATTGTGATTTTGCTTAAATCCGCTGTACACATTCTATTTACTCATATCCAAGTGATTTTCCTGTGTGATTTTTCTGTGTGTATTATCACCAATGAACTGCGCATGTCTGTCACGCAAAGTAAAATTGCGCTTAAAAGATATTACCGAACTTCGGAACAAACTATGAAATGTGCACGTATGTCTAAATCCAAAACAAGCTTATCCATATCGTTGCTCAATTGGACCGATAAATTCGTATATCATGGATAAAAGACGCAAAATTCACTAAATGTTGAAGTATGTCAGGTTGAATTATAATTTAATGACATGTACATATATATTACCTCATTAAAAATACCATGATATATATAATCATGAATACGTTTTAGTGTGATGATCTGGACTGAGTGAACTTCATAAACCTATATCTATATATTAGGGAAACAAAATGCTCTCAATTATCAACGAATGTCATACATAAAAACAGACAAGCACATTCACACATGTAGCTTCCCAGCATACAGTACTACAGAAAAGGTTTGCCCCACACTAAGTATGTCCATACAACGTATATACATACTATATCGAATCGCCTTCCCTTTCACCGCGCCAGCTGCCAGTTAGAGGCGCTGTCCTTTGTACGAGTTGTATACTGGCTATGTGATTATTAGTGGTTCATTATTCAACTGAACAATCGTAGACATAGCACAACTTTGAACCTTGTAAACATCAAACGAACTAAAGCTACGATATGTAAGATGTAGGTTGAAAGGATAAAAACAAGCTTAATTAATCGTCTAGGGCTTTTCCTCACTATGACTACCTGAAACATTTTTAAAAACCATACCTATGTGAATATGTGAACATGATTATGTCAGGAAATAATCTAGTACTAAGTACTAAGCAAATATAAGGTTGAGGTATACGTCCATGTAAATAAGCTCGATGAGCTGAAAAATATTACGCCAATATGAACGAAGACATTAGTAAATACATGTCCACTTGAATTCGAGATAAGAAGGAAGTTACATACAATAAAAGGCTGTCTATTGAATGTCATGATATACCGGTACTTGCACATACCAGATCGTGTATTCTACATTGAAACTTAAGGATATATCTAGCTTTCTATTGTTTCGATTTCTTCGGCATTGAAATATATCATGAACTCCGCTATCTTAC
This sequence comes from Terebella lapidaria, assembly GCA_949152475.1. NCBI lineage: Eukaryota > Metazoa > Annelida > Polychaeta > Terebellida > Terebellidae > Terebella > Terebella lapidaria. The sequence goes on along the minus strand of OX424563.1, from coordinate 29,739,419 downwards.
ATGAATGTCAATATATAATTATCAAATGATTCCCATTGAATGGTATTATGTAGCATTTTATGTGACGATCAATAATGAAAACACCTATTCCATATATCATGGAAACAACAATATTATGTTTAAAAAGATATACAGACCCGATTGTAATAAATACAAAAGTAACAATACAAGAATACAAGTAACAAACCTGCGAAAGTAGAAACACTACGCCACTACAAAACACTATTTTGACAAGCACCTTGAGAGGTTCAGATGGCTTTTACTGAGTACTTGAGGATGATAACACAACAAAGGGAGCAACCTCTTCGTGAAAATACTTTCACGCAAACCAACATACTTATTCAGCACTGGCTTGAACGGGTGATTTAGGATACACTATGTCTAATTGTATCCATTTTAAAAATGATATGACCTTATCCTTATCAACAATGATACATGGAGGCGTCCATAGCTCCTTTTGTTGAAGTGACATATCAATTTTAATGTAGACATGAAGGCCTGGCTTCACAAGTATACCAAAGTATTTAGCTCATTAAAACCGCGTTAATGTCGCGAGTCAAGCTCCATAAATTATTCAGTTCACGATGTTATCTGACCAAATTGAGAGTAACTTGTAGATAAACTTCAAGGACACACATTAACGTACACTTCTGTTCTAGATGTACAATATATTGCAGCATGATGAATGAAGGCAAAAGAAAAGCTATTCATATATGACAAGTTAAATAGTGATATCAATTACTAGTGAAACATTAGAGACGAAATCAATGATGATAGAGTAATTTCTGAAATTAACTGAAATAAAATTGACATAATACATAACTATATTTTCGTAGCCATACCAATGGTAAAATTGTATGGTACAAGTCCGATAGAGTGCAGTACAAAAATGTATGGATAAGTTATTATTCTATGGTTACACACTTTACATCAACAACTCTTCTCACATCGAAATAAACCTACAGGCAAGAAATATATCAAGCGGGGAGGAGAGGGGGGCATTTGCCATGTGTCGCTTCACTGTACTACTGTACTACTGTACTACAGTACATTGTACTATTGCTGGGCCACACAACCTTATCATGAGGGCAGGAAAAGTACAGCTCTTGTTAACGAACCGTAATTATAGATATCTACCGATGCATGTATTAGTTACGTATAATTGCATTATTTCAGGCTATGGGTCATGCAAAGTTCGGACCTGAACAAGACCAGTGATTAAGATTGTATCGTCACAGACTCGTTGTAGAACATCCCATTACACAAATTAGCAGTTATCGTATCTGAGGCAATAATTCTAGCTATCATTACCACATGCACCATAATGTATGTCTGTTGTAGTAATCATTTCTACATGTCACGTGGTATTACATATTCCTGGAAAAGAAATACGAGAAAGTGAATTTATATATATTTCCTTGGTGTTAATTATTCATCTCTCCTTAGATGTTTGAGTTTTTGAAGGACACGCCATGTTGTGATGAGCAACAACTCTATTGTAATGAATTGCTTGGGTACATGTTGTGTCAAACTGAGAAAGCAAAACGATACTTCTTTTTTTACACATGTAGTTGGCCCACATTTGAGCAAACTATTTGAAATGAGTCTACAACGGCATACTCACCCTCAAAGTATTATTTGTTTCCTTATTGTACACTACAGCCCTGACACCCTGCTTGCTGAAGTACACCTGATGAACATTTAACAAGCACTCACCTACAAGGAAAATACCCAGAGCGGTTAATCACACACTTGGTTACTTGCATATATATACAACAGCCCACGCTTCTTGATTTATATGTATAATGCAAGCCTATTCAGACTCGTATCCATTACATGTAGTGCTAGATTTAAGACCTTGAGGTGTTATTAATTTACCTTGGATATTGTGATGTGAAAGAAAAACTACAATTTTCTCCAATGTTTGACGTTCAGATGTTAATATATAGTATTTTTATGACTTTTAATGAAAACAAAGCTTATTGAAATGAACGCATTTCACGCTTCGTCACTGCATCAAGCGAAGGTTAATAAAGACTTCACTCAGTCTGTGTTCGTTATGTGATCTATGAAAAACTTCATCATCCAAAATCTGTTTTCTTTAGTTGTGTCAAATATCTTTTGTCGAATGATGAGACTGCAAGTATCATCTTACATTTCTCACAATGTGGCATCATGCAGAGGCACACTTTGCTTTCAGAAAGTAATCAAATTTGGAAGAACTTGTTTGGAAACAAAATCATGATAATTGTGATAAAAACGAACGTTCCCATATGCACAAAGATGTTGTGCACAACAACTTCCAAATGACGAGCCTGGCAAATCAAGGTGTTTTTCCTAGTTTTATTAAGTCAATTGAATATGACCAAACTCTTTGATATCACTTCAAGTGATTTATAACTTCCAAGTCAGGACCTATCATGGTTACCCTGCCAAGCTGAAAAAAAACCAGTAGGTGAGAGAATATACATGCGAATATGTGCAAAAACGATTTGAAAAATTTGTTATCCCATTGAATTCTCGCAATATTACTAACCAAATCATCTTCCTGAGCCAAGCATATCAGCTATTTAAATAAGACATGGCTTCGAGTCGTCAATATCCTATCAATAAGATTCCTTCCAACAATAAACCAGCACGTGAGACAAAAAACATAACATGTATACCTATATAACCAACTTTGCTGTTGCATAACACCAGAGTAATAGTAAACTTCTGGTTTTTTCACAGCCAACAGTAGCTAACAGACCGATGTATGTCATTTCAGACGTGATATATTGATAAGTTTGAAGCCTTTTGCGCAACATGCGGTGAAATTGTCATGCAAGATGTAAACTTGACGAACACATGAATCCATAAACAGACAAAGCCATATAATAGTTGCGTCCATACACTGAGACTTTGCTTGCTTTGCTGTATATAAGCGTAATTTTCACCTATGAAGTGTGTTTTTTATGTATGTGATGGTAAAAAATGTGATGGTTACATTGAAATGTGCATGCCTAATCATGCAATATAAAAGGCGCTAAAATGACAATGATAAGGTATTGAATTCAAAAGCAGGTGGATGGATGATACTGAACCACTATGGAACCTCTTGAGCAATACCTTGATCACCTGACTATACGTGTGCATTCAGAAAGAGGCTTATCAATATACTGTAAAACGACTTCTTTTGGTGGACGATTTACTTGGTGGATTTGGCGATAGGGTAAACCGTCCAATTAACTAGATATATGATGATATAAATATACGTGGTTTTGAAACCGCCAAATTAAATCTCCACCAAATAACATGGGGCTCACAATCGCCAAATTGAATAGCCACCAAAATTGTTCGTTTTACGGTAATTGGTTGATGATTTCTTTATATCACCTATAATGAAAATCCTTCGGTCGTTTGCATACATATATCAACTCGTCATATATATCATGTTTACGTGCAATAATCTGAACAAAGTAAATCTCATCCACATATACGTACTTAACACTTGTACAACAAGATATTCCCAGCTTTCAGTGAATGTCATGAAAATACATGACACATTTCAAAATGTAGCTACTCTGCATGTAGCATTAGATGAATAGTTTGTCCCACATTAATTCTGTCCACACAGTGTATATAATCAATATATCTACTTTCACCTCGCCAGCTGCCAGTCAGAGGCGCTATCCTTTGTATGACTTGAATACTGGCTATGTGATTAATAGTGCTTCACTATTTAACTGAACAGTCGTAGACACAGCACTATTTTGAACCTTGAAAACATAAAACGATGTTTGACATTTTTAACAACAACCACAACGAACTAAAAACTACGATATGTGAGATGTAGGTTGAAAATAAAAGTGAAAAAGAGGCTTAATTATTCCATTGTATATGGCTTTTCCACGCTATGATTACCTAAATCATTGATAAACCCACACCAATATGAATATTTGAACATAATTATTAATAAACCCACACTGATATGAATATTTGAACGTAATATTAAATTATAATCTGATACTTATCATATGCAAGGTTGAGGTATACGTCATTTAACTATGGTTCAATGAGCTCAATATGAGCTCAATATGGGAAGACTGAAAATATCCTTTTGAATATCCTTATGAATTCGAGACCAGAAGGACAACAAAAAGGTCGTCTATTGAATGCTATGATTTACTGGTACATATATGGGCTGGTGCCCAGATTCTACATAATTGAAAATTACACAACATAAATTCTGATTGTTGTATTGTTTACATGAATTCTAATGAGTTAGGTTGTCCAGTCGAGTGTTATGTACATACCATGATATCAGATATGAATGAATATACTTATCACATACGAATAACAAAACTTGTTTACTGAATTATTGTCAATGGATGATATTTTGTAGCAAGCTACAAGCTATATGTAGGTAACATTACAAATAAGAGGCTAGAGAAGGAACTCTAAGATACAGCACTATTATGACAAGAAAACGACCTGGCTCGCCTTGAAGTGTACTATTTTTAGTTGGCCTTTACTAAGCAATTTAGACTGATAACAAAGAGAGTAACCTCTTCGTGAAAGTTCTTTAACAGTAACCAACAGACTTAAAGATACACTTCAAGTCTGGATATGAATGGATGAATTAGGAAAGTACACTCTGTCCAATATTGTATCCATTTTGTAAAGGATATGACCTTATCCTCATCGCCAATGATACATGGAGGCATGCTCCTTTTTTTAAATGACGTATTAATTTTGAGATGGTAGATGGCAAGGGCTCGCTTGACATCCGACGTATCCACGTGTATATGAAATCAGAAGTTTATTAAAACTGGGTTAATATCATGAGTCAAACCCATAAATCAACTAGTTCATGAGTTATCTGATCAAAATTCAGTGAAACTTGTAGATGAACTCCAAGTACTCACATACGTACACGTGTGCTGTACGTAAGTGATATATCACAGTGTGGTAAATGTAGACATTGAAAAAGCGAACAATACTATTTTAATTGCTGATATTATTCACTGGTAAAACAAGAGCAATCAATATGAATAAGATATAAATTTTAAATGATTATAAAAATAACATACATATGTGTCGCCATAACAACTGTAAAATGTATTTTTCAAAAAGTCACAATTTATACTGTGACTTCATTTCACTTTATAGATGATATAAATATTGTTAGACATGTTTACATAAACACATTAACAATTTTTCTCACACCTGAATGATCAGCACAGCCTCTGAAAAAATAGCAGAAGGAGGAAGACCCCACCATTGCACCATTATGCTAGTATACTCAATACAATATCCAAACATCCATGCAATGTTTAGACCCGCATAATATAGGAATAGGCAGTATACATAATTATACACAGTAATACATATATTCGAACAACTCCTCGGTCAAAGATAGATAGGCATCAGCGGGCAATATTTTCATAATAATTGATAGTAAACATATTGTGCTGTGGTATTTAGGAATGGAAGCATTCCATCTGTTTATCATATATGTGTACCTTTCTTTCCTAAACAAATATAAGGATGCAACCGCAAGGAATTATTCTACCGTTCTAGCTCATCCTGTGTAACCCCTTATACTGAACCCGACGAAGTGTATGGAGGTCTTTTTACTTAATTACCTCAACCAACAATAATTGACCTGGTTGAGAAAGATAATTGGTTTCCTTCATGATGAGATTTTTCTCATCAGCTATCTCTTCATGTAAGCAATACATATCTTTGGATATTGAACTTAGAATAGCTAAGTTCAATATTTACAGAAATGTCAATTCATATCAGTTACATGTACAATGTACATCTATTTAAGAAACATAACTGTTCAGTAAAAAAATATGTGTACAAGCCCAGTGCTAGGCAAACATATTCTTAAACATGCATTACAGTGTCACAATAGTATTTTTAGCGTGATATATATTGCACAATTGTGGGTCAGAAGACCATATATTAAGTACATAAACTTGACATATTTTCATACCGAAGAAACGAACAGAACACTTGTTGATGAAGGAGGAAACAATAACTGGCCCAAGAATACAAATGATGAATAGAAAAAGAAAGGCTTATATTTGTCATGTTTGGTCGAGTTTCGAAGGACACATGACCGCGTGGTTTTGTTTGCTCTGGAATTTCACACAAAGTTATGTGGACGCTTGTCGGACATACTCAAAACAAACAATTACATTTTTTCCCTCCAGATTGGATACATTTTCATCATGTGGTTACTTTTCCAAGTGTGCCATGCATGGCAATACTCTCTGTATACATCTATACGCACATCTACAGCATCACTGGTGGCGTGCCAATTTATACAAGGTCAGATTAGGGTTCAGTCTAGAAAGAAAACCTTGGTTACTAGAACAAATTGTTCTCAGTACATTGTATTCCGATATCGAACGGCTGCCCTGTTCAATCAGTAACACTCTGATCGATTTGTCGGGGAATCCACAGGATACTGACATAACTATTCGGAGAATGACCCTACATCCTCCAAGCATTCCGACTTATGGAGATTGAGAGACCTGCTAATGCAGAACTGACATCTTGAGATCAATCTTATTCTCTCTCTTCTGTACTGGGTTCTACGCTTTTCTGATTGTGGTGAAGTTCAAACGCCAAAAACACAAGCATAAAAAGCCAATGGGGGAAATCTTTTGTTATAGAGGTGTACACATTATATTTTTACATAAGTTTTACTCTTGTTCCTATCTGCACCATGTCAACGCCACATCTACATCGAGTGAATAGAACAACTAATACATGGTACTTTTTGTGAACTTTTTTTTGTAAAATATTATTGTCCTAATATTCAGGCTGATGAAAACGCCATATAATTTGGATGTTCGAATGGAAAAATTTGAATTTACATGAATTCAGAAACCAGTGTTCATCATTCGTTTAATATTAGCTCATGATAGAGTGTGGTTAATATGGTGATATATTCAAAGCTTGAACATAATCAATCGTTAATAAAACAAAAAATCTCATTCATTTTCAAGGAGGACTGTCATACTTGCATCCTTCAACTGATCAAAATACTGTAACCAACAAAACCAATATCATTTCAAGTGGTTTGCAGCCATATCATTGACCGCAAAAGATAAATATGAGCTACTCTGCTGAATATGTGTAATATATAATATATCTGATGTTTACAATTTTGTACATGTGCTCTTTCTATTATTTCCTGACATATATACATGTCCTCTACACATGGAAATTCTTGACAGAGTAAAACGTTGTTCAGACTCGATGCAAAAATTAGTGACTGTGTGTCATTTTCAATCAGTGACTTCAGTCAAGATCGCACATTTAATTAAATGCATGACCATCATTTCAACCAAAAAACTACATCAACCTGTCAGAAAGATGACACCAGTAGGAGATCATGGAATGAAAAGATATTCTTGTAGTGAAAAGATTGACAGCAGTACATCCGGAAGTCTAATGATAAACCTAAAACCATACTGGGCGTGGAAGCAAAACCATTAATGATAAACGTAAGTCATTCCCTGCTTTATGTATGTAGAGTGGTGTCTTATCCAGGGCAAAACGCCAACAATTTTACATACAATACATGTTTTCAATTTGATTGCTAAAATGTATGCATTGTTTCTGAACCATTGTTATTTTATGTCAAGCAAACAGAGCTACTACACGATTACAATTCCAAGTCTACAGTACATTGCAGTAAATATTTTATTTTATTTTTTCATCATTATTAGTGCGTCGTTTTCATCCTCAGAAATTTTTTACCACGTGTAGGCCTACATTTTATGCAAACTATTTTTCATGACCCTACAGCAGCATACCCACCCTCGATGCATTATTTATTTTCTCATTGAACGCCTAAACCATGCCATCGCGCTCGGCTGAGTACTCCTTGATGATCATTTAACAAACACTTACCCACCTACAAAGAAAATACCCAGAGAGGCTAATCACAAGTAAGATACTTTGAAAGAAATACAACAGCACGTGCTTCTCATGGTATAAATAAACATGTATTTAGTCTATACAGACCTGTATACATGTAGCTTCTGATTTAAGACATGATACATATATGTTATTTCACCGCCCACGAACTTCAGTCAAACTTACCGTGCTAGACAGAAAACAACCACTTTCTTCAACGTTTGACTTCCAGATGATAGCTCATAAAACAATATATATAGGCCTAGATGTACATATAGTACATATAATTGCATGACTTTTACCGAACTGAACTCGTTTCACACTTCGTGATTCCGTAAAGTGAAGGTTAATAAAGACGTCTTTTAGTTTCTGTTCGTTGTGTGATCTATGAAAAACTTCATCAAAGACTCTGTTTTCTTTAATTTTGACAAATAACTTATTTTCAAATGAGACTGCAAGTATCATCTTACATTTTTCACAATGTAGCATCATACAAAAGACACACTTTCAGAAAGTAATTAAATTGAGAAGGACTCTGAAAACAGAACTATGATAATTCTGATAAAAACAAACGTTCCCACATACACAAATATATTTTTTTCAACAATCTAAAAATGATGGACCTCGCAAACTCTTTGATATCACTTCATTTGATTTATCACTTCCAAGTCAAGACCTAGCATGGTTACCTTGCCAAGCTGCAAAAAAACTTGTAGCGAAATGAAATTCTGGTTGGAAAAAGAAGTAGAAGTAGACGTGCAAATATGAGCAAACAAATTATAGCATCATGTGCAAACATAATAGTTGTTAATTCATGTAATAGGGCCTCCTAATCTTCTTTCAAGCCAACTTGACCATCGAAAATCGTCAATAAGATGTTGTTCAGAAAATGAACGAAGACGTGGGAGAAAATAAGCTTTGCATGTATACGTATATATAGCCCTTGTATGATGTTGTATAACACCTAAATAAAAGTCCACCTCTGGCCTTCTCACAACCAACGGTAACTCACAAACCTATGTATGACATTTCAACGTGATATATTGAAGTTTGAAGCCGTGTGTCGTGGGATTGTCATGCGAAATGTGAACTTGACAAACACATGAAGATGTACAAACATAGAAATATAATTACAATAGACGCGTCCATGCATTTCAACACAATCATTGTAATTTTTTTCTATACGTCACTGGACACATTCGATTTATTCATCTTTAAAGTGTTTTGTGTGTTTGAGCATGAAATAGAGTATTTACAATGAATTACGCAAGTCCAATTATACAATGTAGAATTGTGCTGAATAGATACTATTTTTGAATTCCAGAACAAACAATGTCACTGAGCTAAACTGGGCAAAACAATTTGTATATCATGTGTAAAATATGGATAGTCACTAAAATCCATAGTCTGTCAGATTTAACTTATGTTAGAATCAATCGTGTGTACACAGATATCACCTCGTCATGATTCGATTTCAATCTACATATCATTGCAAAGCAAAGCAGTGTGTTCTCAATTATAAGCAAATGTTATACATGAAACCAAACAGGCACACACATGTAGCTAACTAGCATGTAGCATTGCAGAAACGGTTTGTCCCACATCGATTATGTCCATACAACCTACTAGTATATACAGACTCTACATAAAATCGTCTTACTTTCACCTCGCCAGCTGCCAGTCAGAGGCGCTGTTTTTGTGTGACTTACTTTAAGTTAATGGTGGTCCATTATTTAATTGAACAATTGTAGACACAGCACCTTTTAGACCTTGGAAACATCAGAGAATGTTTGACATTTTTAACACCATCACCAACAACAACAACAAAATACACAAACCTAAACTAAAGTATGTGAAATGTAGGTTGAAAAAGAATGAAAAAATCCCTAATACATGCCTGTATTACGCTGTAACTATATAAAACCTATTTAATACCATACCTATTATTAGCATGCACATGTTTACATGTTTGTACAGCATATAATATGTGTCACATGTGAACCTCATTATTTGGTAATGTTGAAAAATAATCTAGTACTAAGCATGTAGGGTTGAGGTATATGTCCATATAACTATGATCGATGGGCTATATATGTCCAGAGGAATGAAGACATAAGTAAATAATGTCCTCTTGAATTCGAGACAAGAAGGAATTTACCGACAATAAAAAGGTGCTTTACTGAATGCAATGATTTACTGGTACATGTATGTGCCTGTTCCTTTGTTCTAAATTGAGAATTACATGACATAAAAATTTAATATTTCACATATGCTTTGATTTCCTTTTCATTGGAATTTACTATGCATATTTTTATCATATGTCAGTACGCGTGTATCATTATCAAATAATGGCCAATGAACAGTATTGCATACCATGTTGTAATCTGACCTATGAAAACAACTTGATCGATGAATCACAATTGTATCTGACAGAGTGATATTTTGGCAGAACATCTATACGTAGCGCATAGACTAAGAAAGCTAAGATGTATCACTAATTGACAAGGAAACGACCCGGCTCGCTCTGAAGGGTTTTATTTTTAGTTGGCCTTTACTAAGTCATTGAGACTGATAACACAACAAAAGGGAGTAACTTCTACAGTCTTCGAGAGTAACTAACAGACCTAAATACGTACTTCAAGACGGGACATGATGGATAAGTTAGGGAAGAGTACACTCTTAACGTGAGTGTAGCAGGCTCTGCCCAAGAATTGTATTCATTTTATAAAGGGCATGACCTTATCCTTATCACCAATGGTATATGTGCATGCAGGAAACCATCACTTCTTTTCATTGCAGTGACGTATCAATTTTGAAAGAGTGGATGTCAAGGGCTCGCTTCATCATGTTCATTTATATCCGAAGTATATAAAAGTATAAGTTCATTCAATCCGCGTAAGTCAAGTCCCATTACCATGATTACCTATTCAGTTCACGATGTTATCTGATCAAAATTGAGTGTAATTTGTAGATAAACATCAAGGACACGCCTACACGTGATGCAGAAGAAACGTGACTAACGATATATCAAATCGTGTTATGAATTACTGGTAAATCATTACAGGTGAAACCAACGGCGATGGGCAAAAGCAATAGAATACTTTTCTTTTTAATTGTATAATTGACGTAATACAGTTACTGTATGTTTTAAGCCATACCAACGGTCAAATTGTATGATACAAATCCTACTGAGTACGACATATGTACGGATAAGTTATTATTCGATGGGTTACGCACTTTTTTATATTAACAACTTCTCACACGCCTGAATGAACCCACGAGCCACGGGAAAAAATCGAGAGGGGGAAGTTTCAACTTTTCCCAGGTGTAGGGCTTTAAGTTGCTGCATTTGCACACTGGACCAGGCGACCTTATCTTAAGGGCAGGGAGAGTACAGCTCTTGTTAACGAACCGCACTTATTGATATCTACTGATACGTGTAGATATGTTGGCCCTACATGGCTTTCAAGCATGGATCAGGTAGAGTTAGCACTTCAACAAGACCAGTGACGATGACTGTTTCGTTATAGACTGAGACTCCTAATACTAGTAAAACACAACATTACACAAATTATCAGCATGTACCTGATTAATGGGGTACCTACGCCAATGGCAAATTCATTGAAATCTTTCAGTAAAGACCCACGTTGCATTTAATGCCCTCTTCTGGGAAAACCCTCCATGCATAACAAAGTCAGTATTGTTGACAAATTTCAGTCACCTTACTGGTCAGCACTGACCATGTCCTATGCATATCGGTTAATTTTAGTCATGCATGATTAAACTGTGAAAATTGGAATGCCTTTATATGGCAACGTGGGTCTATTTACAGGAAGACACAAACAATTTGTACCTTTCGATAATGTACCCCATTGTCAATCATTATACATTAAAATGCATGACTGGTGTCACCTTCCTGAATTACATACTCCTGAAATCAAAGACGTGGATGTGTATTTATATGTTTCCGTTGTGAAAGAATCCGCTTTCCATAGATGTTTCAATTTGAAAGGCATGCGATGTTGTGATGAAAAGCAATTACCAGAGGGGTCCAAACAAGAGAAGAGCTGAGAAAAATAAGCAACCCTAGCGTTTATACTGGTGTGCTCCATATACAATACACAATCTTTATTAAAAACAAATTCAGACCGGCATGATACACATGTAGAAATAAAACATATACATAGATCTGAACAATTTCTCATTCAAAGATATAATAGGCGTCAGCGGGCAATATTTTCATATTAAATGATAGTAAACATATTGATCTGTGGTATTTCTGAACGTGTACCATCCGTTTATTATACACATACAAAATGTACCTTTCTTTCGTAAACAAATATATGAATGCAATAACAACAAACCGTATATCCTTCAAGTTCATTCAACATAACCCATTATACAGTTCCCGAGTTCCCGAGGGCAAGTCTTTTTACCTAATTAGCTCAACCAAAAATATTTGACCTGGTTAATTGAGAAACATAATTGGCTTCCGCCATGCAGAGATTTTTGCAACAGCTATCTCCTGATAGAACAAATGATTATCTGTATGTATTGAGCTAAAATAGCCTCGAATGGATCTACGGAAATGTCAGTTCATATTCTTCGTGTGTGAAATATACATGTAAGATGCGTAATGGTTCAGAAAGGTTACCGTGTATGAGCCCAGTGCTGGGCAAACATGTTCTTAAACTTGCATTACTGTGTTACTAGTGTTTCCAGGGTGACATATTTTGTTGCATGTGTAACAAACTTGACCATTGTGGGTCAGTTGGCCAGATATTTCGCACATAAACTCGACATATTTTCACCCCGAAGAAAAGAACAGAACACTTGTTGATAAGGAGGAAACAATAACTGGACCCAGAATGCAAATGATGAATAGAAAAGTAAAGGCTTATATATTTATCATGTCTGGCCGAGTAACGAAGAGTAACCGCACGCTTTGTTAGCTCTGGAATCTTACCCAAAGTTAGGTGGACGCTTGTCGGACATACTCAGAACAAACAATTACATTTTTTCCTCCAGATTTGATACATTTTCATCTTGTGGTTACTTTTCCAAGTGTGCCATGCATGGCAATACTCTCAGTATACATCTATACCCACATCTAGAGCATCATTGGTGGCGTGCCAATTTATACAAGGTCAGATTAGGGTTCAGTCTAGAAAGAAAACCTTGGTTACTAGAACGAAATGTTCTCAGTACATTGTATTTCGATATCGAACGGCGGCTGTTCAATCAGTATAATCTTGATCGATTTTGCGGGGAGTCCACAGGATTCTGATATAACTTTTCGGTGAATGACCATACACCGATCCTCCAAGCATTCCGACTTATAGAGATTGAGAATACTGCTAATGCAGATCTGACATCTTGATATCAATCTTATTCTCTCTCTTTTAGTTCTGGGCTCCACACTTTCCAGATTGTGGGGGAAGTTGGAACGTCAAAAAAACAAGCACAAAAAAGTCCAACGGGGAAAGAGCCCTTTGTTATAGAGATGCATCCATTGTGTGTTTACATAAGGGTTGTCCAAGTTTTACTTTGTTCCTCTTTGCACCATGCCAACGCCACATGTACATTGAGTGAATAGAACAAATAATAGGCCTACAGTACTTTTTTTTGTGGTAATACAAACGGTATATTCCAGACATACTAGTATATACGAAGATAAGCGGCATTATGCAAAAATTACGTGCTATTGTTCAGCCAGATGGACATGCCATATATATAATTGTGCTGAGTTCGGAAGCCAGCAGTTATCATTTTGTTCAAATATTAGCCTTTGACTTACTGCGGTTAAATTCACTGCGCTATTATCAACGCCCATCATCACTATAATTACTACCACAGCATTGCCTTCAAATGCGTAATGTTTCCACGCATTCTAAAAAATGTTTCCAGAATACAGGCTGTCACAAAAATAGGCCTATACTGGTACTTCAATTATTGATCGAATAGCATACCTAGGTAAAAATGCTGAATATACCGTGCTGCTCTATGAAATATGAACAAATTTCACACGCCACGCTCGTTATCAAAGTAATTGGCCATATTATTTGAGAAAAGAATAAATGCCCATTAAAAAATTACTCTGGTTGCAAAATGTATAATTGTCATGCATATACTCACCATATTGAATCAATGTTGCTCCTGCGTGGGAATTGAAATATTTATCTCCGTGTCCAATTTTTCGCTGTATCCAATTTAAACATCCAACTGGAACATATAGGTAAGTCTGACTAGATCTAATACATTTATTCACGATGCACCAGTCATTCGATGTGGGCGTAACTTTCAATCGATGAACATAATCCTCGACAATTTAATCAGGGTTTTGCCGGCTGAAAAACCGCGGGCGCACACGCAACACCTGACGAACTTTCCGTGAAGCCTCCAGCGAAAAATCCAAGAGCCCGCAACAAATGAGGCACAGGAAAAAAACTCGAAATCAGGCAGGTTTTTTTTCTCTCTTCTCTTCTCTCGCTTGCTTTTGCTCCTCGCTGTGTCGGTGTGCTAGCTCAGAGCGTAACTTTGGAAGGCTCGCGCGATCGCATTCAATGCCCCACATGCAGCATGAGTGGACTCGAGGCAATACTCATGGGGCTCTCGGCTACGGGCCTTTGACAGAAGTGCCCTGTGAGAACTGGCCTTGTACATGGGTGGAGCGGTGGACGTCACGACGGGTGCTTGTACAACCTTGCTAGTAGCCGAAATATATTTACCATTATATGACATTGATTTCCGTCGTTAGATAATACCTGAGCAAAAAGAAATAATATGTGCTCATTGGGAACTTCGCCCACCATGCATGCACCTCGACTTTGAACACTCGGATCTTCTCTATTCTCTTATCATCAATTAACACATTTGAATTTTGTTCCAATAATACCTGAGTTCCATCTCCAAGCGTCTGTTCGCTCCTCGTGATGCAACCATGACCAGGAAAATGAGCACCCAAGGTTTACCGAGGTCAAGGTCACCAAATGATCTAACCAGTACCGTCTACAATGCTGAATAGGTGTATCGAGGTAGCCAAACTCTTCATTTTGAGCCCTCTAGATCATCTGAGACCAAAGTCAAGGTCACCACAAGATGTACCATATATGAATTCTGAGAAACTAATAATAAACCAACCTAATCTCCTTCTTAAAGCGTTTTGTCCCTAATGGCCAAAACTACACCACTTGGTGTAAACATAATTTTGGGTGTGAGCAGCGGCACTCAAGGTCACCTACGGTGTAAGGTCAAAATGAAATTCACCAAAGGATGCTTTCTGTATGGTTATAACACGAAGAACTCGACATTATATTCCAGTGTTTAGCTTCCAGAAAACCAATTTTACAAAGTGGCCATCTTGTGCCAATTTACGGACCAAATTGGCCCACTTTGAAACGCTTTTTTTGTGCGTAATGCCAAGAAACCACCGTGAAAAAGAAATCATAACGTCTGAACTTTTGGCAAATGGACGGTACGTGTAAGTAAATCATAATGCTCCCAAATACTTTGATATGACAATCATAACGTTTTCAAATTTGGGTAAATGTACGACACATGTAAGTAAATCATAATGCTCCCAAATACTTTGGAACGGCAATCATAATGTTCTCAAGCATCTTTTATCCATGGTGGTATTTACTCGTATATCAAGTTTTGTCAATTCAGATAAGAAGTAGGATTTTCAATAAAAAAATAAAAAAATACGTGGATCACAAATTTACAATAAAAAGATCAACATTTATTTTGAAATAAAACGCCAGTAAGAAACTTTCATAAAGTATTTATTTATATATTAGCGTAAAGCTTGATTCCCAAAATGTAACCATTGTAATGGATAAACTACATCACAGGTGTAAACAAAATATATAGTCATCAACAGAATTAGTATTAAAGTACAGGTTTAAATGTTGCATAGCAAAATATAAAATTGTTTTGTATTCTATAACTAATGTCTACTTATCATTATACATAAATGTATTTCATTTCAACAATATCAAACTTGCAAAATGCCTTCTTTACATTAATCTTATATTAATGTTGAAATATCAAACGAAATAAAACTCCCTGATATTTATTTCAAAGAGTAAAATATATACCAGCAGTTCTGCATATCTATACTTTTTTACTAGTTTCTAGTGTTATAAATAATCTACTACGCAAACATCTACTTTGTACTTCAAACCTTGTACAACACATCAAGATCTATGCGATTCTGAAAATTTGACAGCACAGAAAAAGAATGCATATGTTTCCTGACAACCTTTTGATTTCAGCAGTGCTTTTTTTCCCCAAAAATTTAATCTCCGTAGAAAATTTTGACAAAATACAAGTAATCGCGATGCACAATCAACGGGACTGTATCAAAAGCAACTTATGAAACAAATCAAAATTTCCATTTCATCTTGATCGATTCTCTGTATCGACATATTCTTCGTTGAGTTCACGCTTTATACAATACGACATCCAGTACAACATTGAATTAACAAAGCAAAACAAAACCTTCTTGGATACCATAATACCTCAATAACATGGAAAGAACATTTTCCCAAATGTAGGCCTGGATATTCACATACACATGTAAAACACAATTAGTTATATATTTATTTGTGATTTGACTGTCCAGCCCTATTGAACAATGTACATGTATACACAACCAGTCCAGTGTTTACATGCGGTGACAATTATAGACAAGATAAACAAGATATAGCAACAAAACAACACAATATTTGTCATCATCATCATTGTGATATTTTATCGTCATCATAACAGCCAAAAATTGATTGTAACAAATTGTACATTTGGAATGGTCTGCAACAACTTTTACATAAAATCACCATCTTGGCTTCAGTCTCTGTGTACGATTGATATAACTACACATTCAACGTGCTTCTCTGTGATATGAAAGCACACATAAATCTGAAAATACATTCAAAATTCAACATGGAAACCCAACTGTACAACCACTGTGGAGATTCAACATCAGAACATCAGATTAAATTCCGCGCACTGCCCGTCCAAGGAAGTACAACTCTATGTCCTCCAGCGATTTGCCTTTGGTTTCTGGGACAAACTTAAGCACAAAGAGAAGTCCCAAAACGCAGCAAGCTCCGAACAAATAGAAGGTTCCATGCTGTCCGATAGCTGCCTGTAGGGCCCCAAACTCCTTCAGTATGAAGAAGGCAGTGGTCCAGTTTACGACAGAGGTGATGGCGCTTGCAGTGCCTCGAGCCTTGACCGGAAAGATCTCGGACATGACGAGGAGTGGAATCGGTCCCCAGCCAAGGGAGAACCCAATCACATACACGATGAGACTCGTGAGTGCAAGCCAGCTCAAGTTGGTCGATTCGTCAGAGCCAAGTTGCTGGTAGTAGTAGCCCATGGTGCAGCAGGCAAGGGCCATAGCCGTCCCCGCCGTGAGGAGGAGAACTCGACGTCCCGCTCTGTCCATTAGCATGCAAGCCACAATTGTGGCCACCACTTGCACCGCTCCAACCACGACGGTGGCCAACTGACCTCCCTCCCCAAACCCTGCACTTTGGAATATGGAGACAGTGTAGAACATAACAACGTTAATGCCGGACAGCTGCTGGAAGAGCATGAGTCCAACGGCGACTTTAAGTGGCTGAAAGAGCTGTGGACTTGTGAGGTCCTTGAACGAGGTCCCCTTGTCGTCAGGATCCAGACTTTCCTCCATGTCACGCAGCTCATCCTCAGGGTCCCCACCTCTCAGCCAGCCAAGTGATCTCAGCGCCTCACTTCGTCGTCCCCGTGCGAGGTAGTATCGCGGGGTCTCCGGCGCCCGTAGCGTCAGCAGAAGGCCAGCTATTGGGATACATGCACCGAAAGCAGCCAAACCTCGCCATGGCAACCAGAGTCCCAGTAAGTACACGGCCAAGATGCCCAGTGTAATCGATAGCTGCACTCCTGAGCCAAGGGTCCCTCGACGTTCCTTGCTGGAGATTTCCGCGATGTACATTGGAGATGTCACTGTGACTACACCACTGCCGAGACCTGTCAGCATGCGACCCAAGCAGAGCAGCTTCACATCAGAGCACAGCGCTACGGCAGCCCAGCCAAGCAGGAATGGCAGACAGAGAGCGAGCAGCGTGCCTCGGCGACCAATCTTCTCCACAAGCCAGCCGCCGAGAGGACAGCCCAACATGGCGCCGATGGTTACCAGCGATCCAAACCAGGAGGCGGATTCTTCATCTAGCGGCCCATCCTTGCCCGTCATCTGTGGCAGGGCTGGTGAGCTGTAGCCGATCATGTAGCCCATGGAGAGCCCAGCCATATAGCTGCTCGTACATGCTGTGTAGAGGTTCCGGCTTGATGCCGCGATTAGTTTACTATCCATTTTAGGCTTGCTTAGACCATAGTACTTTGGGTCCATGCGCATATCTGGAAATTAACAACAGTTGTCATCAACACATGCATCAGACTCAGTAACTGAGTAAGAGCTAGGTCTCGCAACAAATAAGTTGTGTGCTCTTTGACTTGAGATCTTAGTTAGAGCAGCTTCACAATGATAAATAGATCTACAAGCATGGAACTAAAACAACAAAATTACAACAGACAGTGGCATGCAGTACTGCATGCAATGCATCTGCAGTGCAATATGGAACAGCCTCAGGCCCCAGCCTGAGAGACGCGGAGCGCCCCCTACACTACTTGAACTAGGCCTAGTATTTGGGCGAGTTTACACACACACAGTGTCACCAGGTCGCAGAGCAACCGCAGATTAAAGTACGTACTTCGTTTGTAGTACGTACCTCGTTTGTAGTACGGCGTACTTGGAAGGAAGTACGTATGTTATGAAAGGGGGGTGGTGTTGAAATAATGTTATTAGATGCTTAAAATGCACGACTTTATGCCCGAAGACATGAATTTTAAGAACGTCGAACGTTATGCTTCAGTTCTGAATTATTCACAATGTTGCAAGCGGCTGTGGGAAATCGCCACGAGGTGCCAAAAGTCGACCTCTCAAAACAAAGGAGAAAACAGCTCTCATATTTTGCCCATTACGGAAACTTAGGTCACAGGGCAGCAAAGGGTAAATAACAGAATGGTAGTTGAATATATGTAAATCTAAAATAATTCCATTTGCAATACATTCTATGTACTATAGGCGATCAAATGGAAGGCAAAGTCACCTCCTCTGTTTTCGTTTTTTGGTCAGAAATCCAACGTACTTCAATCGAAGTATGCTGTACTTCAATCGAAGTACGGCTGAAGAAAATCAACGATTTATATATGTTCAAGTATATCTATGAATCATTTTGATTATATATAACACTGATAACTGATCATGCAACATAATATATAAATCATGTACTGATATATAATGCTGATAACTGGTCAACTACGAGTTTAAAGCTAGTCCTTAAGTCATAATTTGTTCGACTGTTCGGCCTACACATAAGACACTGTAATCTAAATCTATATGTCTGCTATGTCGATTTATCCAAACGTGTCACCTGTGCTTGGTTGCGTTTTGGAAACTCGAATGACCAGTTACGATTTTGGAAATTAACAATTATATTGCAAGATTCCATATTCTTTGCAGACAAACAACATGCCATTCAAGTTCAAATGCGCCTCTGAAAATATCCACGGTGAATTGGGCTGTCCAGACGGAGGAAAGCTAACATCGAAGGTTTCAAATGACGTGAAGACCAGATTGCTTACACTCGCTGGGAAAAAAGAAACTGTCCATTACACAAAAAAACCACCACACTTTTGTGAAGCTTGCATCAACCACATCGTTCGTCAGCTGGGAGGCGATGGGTCCGAGTCGGAATAGGACACAATGGACGTTGAAGCCATTCAGGGTGACGAGGACATGCCTGAAGGTGCGCTTGGTCTGGGGGAGTCATCAGTTACTTCGGTCTCTGCCTCGGGAACGATAAATACAGTGGATATAACGGCCTTAGATCCGTTGTCGAGGATACGCTTGGTGACCGAACTTGGAGAACTTGATGCAGCAGCATTGAGAACATATGCATCTGCCCTTTCCAAGGACAAGAGCCTTACAAACTTGTTGTCATACAAAACAAACCTCAACCACTAATAATTCCAAGCTAGGACTCAACCGGTACATTTTCATACATCATATTTTAATGTGTTGTGGCATACATAATCAATCATGTCAATGACATATAAATATATAGAACCATGAAATATTTGAACAGCCGAATTCCACTCATTTGACATGGACAATATCAGTGTGTCAGTAAAGTGTTAGTAATAACTGGAACAAAACGAACAAGAAACATGCTTGTTATGGCCTACATAACCCTCATCTAATGACTTACTGCTGAGGAGATCTCTTTGGTGGCATTTTTCTTGCTCAACACTGAACATTATACAATATTGAAGTTAAACTGTGTGTATAATTTTATCGTCCTAGGACCATGGGGACATAGCGTACTTCCATTTAAGTACGGCGTACTACAGTCGAAGTACGTACTTTGATTGAGGGTCGTACTTGGATCGAAGTACAAACAGACTGAGGTATCATTAACATCAGTGTTCGTTCGGTAAAAGTCTTTATAATACGAGTTTAGTTCATACAAATTATGTAAAACAAGTGAGATAATATAGATAAAACATTCATATAACATATATCACATTCTGTAGCATTGCCCATTTGGAAATAATACAACACTGGTGCATTTTGCTCACAGAACTTGCCACGCAATTCCACAACAGCCAACTTCCACCTCGTGTTTTGCTATCCCACAGCCGCTTACCACATCAAAATTTTTGCCGAACTTGGCCAATGATATCACGCACTATATATAGAATGGACACCAGGTGGCATGAGTGTTTACAAAATTAATTATTCAGCATTTAATGATGCACTCTGTGGATAAAACTCAGCGACCGTCAAAGGAAGTACGGTGTACTACAAAGGAAGTACGTACTACAAAGCAAGTACGTACTTCGATCTGCGGTGCTCTGCGACCTGGTCACAGATAAATTGAAAGGGAGACTCAGTGTCAGACTGTCAGTGCCACTTTTTGACGTTATCCTAAAATTACACTGATAATCTCATATTTATACATACGACAGCAACTGCTACCTCTTCGTTCAGTCGATTATTTGTTTTTATTGTTTATTTTTTTGCAAACCTGTTTCGTGGCGAAATCCAAGGGTGGGGGGGGGTGCCAAAAAGTATAATTTGCGTCTTAACTTCAATGAACACGGTGGGTAACCGTTTCAACATGGGGAATGCATCAACGCATAAAATATCCGATTCATGGGTAAAATAAGATTTTTTCCATATTTCCATGCAGTGCAAATCACGCTGGACCAGTGGGGAATGTAATGTAACAAGAAGTATTTTTTTTAATTTTTATACAGAAACCATGACCTAGATCACCAAATATGTGGGCCACATTATCTGAAAAAAGGAAGTTGGATATTAACTCAGTGGCATTCATCACCACATTGATTTGCCATTGTGTGGGTTTTGTTTGTTATCTATCTCATCACGGTACAGGATATATACGCACCTTTCTGTTCATTACTGACATTTCGCTATTGATGCCCCCGTGATATCATCTACTGTACATTAATTTTTTTTTTTTTATATATAAACTACTTATTAAGCGCTGAATCCTACGTCGTAGAATCGTACGTCGTAAAGCACTTTACAATGATAAAAATGTATAGAAATGATTAAAAACGTGACATCTGAAATAATACAACATAAATAAAAAAGATGAACAGTATAGCACCATGCGGATAATGACTAGTTAAAGTATCCAGAGAATAAATGTGTTTTCATTTTCTTTTTCAAAAGGCAGACTGTCTGTATGGAAAGGAGGTCAGATGGCAAAGAATTCCACAGACGAGGAGCTGCGACATGGACACTATGCTCGCCCACAGTTCTGGATGGAACGGGTTTCTTGAGAACGAGTCTAGTATTTTGACGGAGGCGTGTGTCTCGCTGGTGGAGAGCGATCATTTCAGTGATATATGTAGGAGCCTGTCCATGCGAGGCTTTGAAAGTAAGCAACAAGATTTTGTAGCCTATGCGGCACTGGATTGGCAACCAATGTAGTTGTCTCAGGATTGGTGTTATATGATTCCTGACTTTAGCAAGCGTGACAAGCCTTATTTTGTATCATCTGCAGACGATTTAATTGCTTTGTGGATGCACCGACAAGCAAAGACTTGCAGTTATCCAGGCGGGATGTCACGAGAGCCTGGATTACATTTTTGGTGGCTTCCTCACTGATGTAGCGTCGAATACTGCATATCCGGAAGATGTGATAGTTGCATCATTTACAAACTGTCGATATATGGTCATCCATCGACAGATGTTGATCGATGCACACACCCAGATTCCTAACACATTATAGGATCAATGACACTCTCTCCTATTTGCAGAGTGGTTGGATTATAGCGGCTGGGTGGTGCTTGGACATCAATACCATGGCCTCAGTCTTGTATTCATTCAATTTGAGGGAGTGGGATGCCATCCAGTCTCCAATTTTACTGAAACACGCAGATAACCAAAGAACTACATATTCCTCAGAGCTTGGCACGTTAGAATCAAACGAAATGTACATTTGAGTGTCATCTGCACATTCTAGGGAAACAACAACCCTGTCCACCTTGGCACCAGTTTTTTCTACACTTTTCTCCCACTTTATGCCTAATAAATTACGTCACGCGGAAAGAGGCTAAAAATTGTCAGTGATGCCATCTTGTGAAACACTCATGTATCAAGCTATTATATGCAATACTCAATTTGAAAACCTCAAATAGTGAGCCATGGGTAACTAGCGAAATCTTTTTGAAAAACACACAGAGGGGTGGGGCAGGTATCTTTGCCTGTTTAATGAAACTGCAGATCAATTCGTGGTATCAGAAATATTCTACTTTTAGAAATTAGGTCCATAGATTTGCAATAACAGCTCGCAGTGAGTCTATAACAGAATGATCTAATAAATATGACAGCAAAATGTGAAAAACTTAGAATTAGGGTACAGAAATAAATCCAAAACAAGATCTCCTAATATGTTAGAAAGAGATCATTAGGTTAGTCATGGGCACTGAAGGTACTGGTTTGGATTACCGGTCACAAAATTACTTAAAAGTGGAGCTGAGTTTGAAAATTAAGCGTGTTATCATCATCATCATATAAATATGTCAATTTGTATCGTCATACCATTTAAAAACGATCACTCATGTAAGCTAAATGGCATACACAGCTTTCCCAATTTTGCGAAAAACAACTTCACCTACATGTAGGTGGAAAAATATATGTGCCCTCTGAAATGTCTCTTAAAAAGGCGGACAAGTCTCCAAATAGAATTCCAGTTTTTAATGTAATATTCACAAATCGTAGGCCTAATTTTATTATTATTCTCGAAGAATTTTTGTCTTAGTATATCTGTTAGTAGTCGTTTGGGATTATTATGATTGCTGCAGTTTGACAAATTTTGGGCTGTAATGGACTAGTTCACATAATTTTCCCGCCATGAGCTAATCTTCGGAAATCTCTAGTTTCAAACGGACCAATCACAGCTGCGCGCGTTGCCCGAGGCAACAAGTGTAACCACATACGGAAAAACCCAAAGTGTATGTAAACACATGCGGAAATCAGTAGACTTACGGAAGTGGTTATAAGTTTTGAGAGTGATATTTGCCGGTTGAAAAGTGCAATGTCATGCGAGCCGGCGGTTATTTTCAATAAACTCAACTAAACTTGATATATAACAACAGAATGACGTGTAGACTGACTATTTGTGGTTTACACAGTCACAACGGCTGAGAATTTGAAAGGTGTGGTGGGTACTTGATGCAGATGAATTCGAATTGATACCGTTGTCAACACTTTCGGTTCAAAATCTGCGCGCAGCAATCATTAGTCGGCTGCCTGATCTTTTCGGGAACGCTCGGTAGAATTTGGCGGGAAATTCTATGAACTAGTCCATTCCATTTTCAATGTGGAGATATCAATGGAAATATGTTTACGTTTTCTTGTCGAGCAGTTTTAACCTATACTTTCTCGCTAGGTAGATCTAGGTGTGCATATTTTTTCCCATCGAAATACTTTAAAAATTCCAATAAACTTTGCTGGCAGCATTGAACTTGTTTGTGGTTACTTCTCTTCTCTTCTCGCTACTGTATATATATATTTTTTCTCACATAACATTATAAACGTATGTCGTGTAACAATGTTATGAAAGTGAAACCCCAATCAAATCGAACAGCATCAGCACATTATGCTAAAATGGCACAGTCTGCATTCCCATCGCGTTCGCATGTCGCTATTTAGTGAAAGTCCTTCCATAGGAGAGCTCCAAAACAAATGGCGGCATGACCGAAGACGCAGATTTGGTTCTGATTTGTGGGCCGCCTTTCTCGGTAAAATGTTTGTTATTTCTCGGTTGATTTCCGGATTTTTTTTAAATAGGCTGCATATTAGCTTTAGGACATCTATTTTTTACATGTCATTGTCATCTGAAGCACGTGGACAGATGATCAGCAGAAATAGGCGCCTGCTCGAGCTCTAGCTAGGTATGGTAGACCAAAACTTTGTTCTGCATATAAATGCATATTTGGGGTGTTTCTAGTGAGATATACATCTTAGAAATACAATGCAAAAAGTTTGAAACAATTTCATTCAGCCGTTTTTCTGTAGTATCAGCTTGAACATGCATACCGTATGGGGTAAAAAAAAGTGGCGTTTTTGTTGAATTTGAAAAAAAGTGCCCCCTTGCCATTACACACTGAAAAATGGATGGAAACTGCTCAAATTTCACCAATAGCAGCACTGAGCCATAACATGATAGAAACCTAAATATAATATGCCACATACAAAAGCAAATATACCAGATAATGCAAAATATGACTGGAATTTACATCCGTTGTAACACATAATTGTGCTTGAATACTAGGGCTTCAACAAGTACTCGGTTAACCGGTTACGGTTCGGTTACAGAGTGTAACCGGTTACAGATTTTGTGACCGGTTAATCGTGAACGTACTTTGCACGCTAGTAATTCAGCCTAAAACACTTCAAATCAGTCAAATTTCCACCCAAACGCACTGAATTGGAGTGATTCATCACTCTCCGATCCAAATAGAAAGTTTATTCATCATAATATTGCATACTTTCATGTAAAACCGACGTCTAATGTCAAGTTTTAGGCGGGATTTTGACCCGTTTTTGACACGGAGATTTGATAAAATGCGAACTGCGAAAAAAAATGGTGTTTCTTTGGACAATATTTAGCTCTATATTTTTGGACGAGTAACCGGTCACGGTTCGGTTACAAGCTAACGAGTAACCGGTCACGAAATTTTGTACTCGTTGAAGCCCTATTGAATACTATGTATATTCTGCTGAATAGCTATAGATATCACATGATAGAGATAATTTACACTATTTTTCTTAATTTTACCATATACATGGGCATATGAAGTAGTTTTTGATTGGGGTTTTAAAAATATGAGTATTACCAATTGTATTTTGAATATATCATTCCCTTCATATATAAACATATATTTATAAAGCCTAGTGTCTAATCAGGTTTAAGGATAATTTACAGCTACATTCAATATTATTCTGATATGAGAATAATCTATTTTTTCACACTTTAAACTGACATATGATATTCCAAGCATGCACTGCAAAAATAAATAAATGAACCCAACAACATGTCACCAACAAAACAAAATTCTAAAATATAACATTTAAAGTAAGATAAAAATACCATTTTTTTAAAACTAATAGTTTTTGCAGAATAGTATGATATGACAATAATAATTATGATAGTATAATAATAATAATAATAATAATTATTTCTCAGAATAATGTATCTGCGGAAACCGGTAAGTAGAACAACATGAAAAGACATATTCATACTAAACACTGCTAAATGAAAGATTGATGAAATAGAATTTATAGCAATCCACCCAAAAATCATCAAGTCACGATAATTCCAATATGGAGCTGAAACAAATTTTATTTCTCAGTTAATTTGTTGGATTCAAGCTTTGAGCAGCTGTTGAGGGCTGCCGCATATGAAATGAGGTAAAAAAAATACTAACTAGATCTAGTGTCTCC
Source organism: Terebella lapidaria (assembly GCA_949152475.1). NCBI lineage: Eukaryota > Metazoa > Annelida > Polychaeta > Terebellida > Terebellidae > Terebella > Terebella lapidaria. The sequence goes on along the minus strand of OX424563.1, from coordinate 29,713,411 downwards.
TATTATCGCTCACGCCAGTTCAATATTCAGCGACTTCCCAGCAGCAAAAAAACACACAATCGATTTAAAATCACATGTATTTTTTTAACTTAACTCTGTTATTGGGCTGAACTAGCGATAACCGCCTGTTCAAATGAGCAAAATTTCCCTGAGGACCGGTTATTTTCATTACGTTTGAAGTGAGTATGTTTCATTCAGTTAGTTCAGCATGTTTAATATGAAATATAGTTTTCAAAAAATATTGAGTGGTTTCGAAGGCAGCTGCTTTAAATTCTTAGAAAGAAATCTAAAATACTTTGTGTCACATTTGCACATATATAAATTACACCCATGACTGTGTTCAACTGTAAACACATTCAAAAGTGGCATATATAAATGGGGGGAACTCAAAATTTTGAAGTGCCAAGTGGCCCCAAACTCTTGGAAGCCACTGTATTTTTTACGAGCTCGAGTAGTTCAGCCCAATAACAGAGTTAAGTGCTAGTCCCTTCCTGAGCCGACAACGGAATTCGCATGACACCCTGTCACAGTGGGTCAGGATTTATGAACTTATTTCAGAACAAAACATGGTTTGAATGCATGAAATACACAATGTGTAATATTTTCTTCCTATCTCAGTTGTTTCCAACGATTTATGTCCCTCAATTTTAAGTTAATTCCATACTTTGTCACTTGACAGCTGTTTGTTTACATTGTCATCATGGTGCAGTTTTGTCATGCTACAAAGCTGCTACTCAAATTAGCCAATCAGGGAGCATCATGCAATCAGCTGATGATGTGTGTGATGTCATAATCCGGGAAATATCCCCTTTTGGGACTTTTGGTGCCAAATCTTAGATTGAAACATTTTAGCCTGTGGTGCAATAGGGCTCTGCCCGTGAATAGTGCTAGGTTATCGCTTAAATACAGGAACTATCCATCACACGCAGATGTAAACAAAGCATAGAAGTGCGAGATAGACTGACAATTCCACGCACATCATGGTATATCACTGATTACTTTCTCACAACTACATTATATATGCACATACGAACTTGAAAATGTACTAGATGTGGACTTTTTAGCGCGATTTGAGCATCTGTTTACATTCGGGTTTGATGGATACACTTCGTTTGTTTATTTACAAAACCTGTACAAAATGGGCACTAAAACGGATGAAAAGACAACTCGGACGGACTGTAATCGTCAAAATCATTGAGCACACCTTTTGTTATATTGCATTAGATGTGTTTAACAAAAAATTGAATTTGCAAAAAAAAATACATATATTCGAAGGCAGCAGCTTTAAAATGTATAATTCAACAATTGACCTATCCCAAATGCCCCAAAAAGTTGTCCGAGTTTCACAAAATACGTCAGAAAACTTTTCTTTGGTCAATATTAACGTTTTGCAGAATACGTCGAAAATGACATAAAAAGACTCGGACAAACTTGATCTGGGATAGGTCAATTGTCAGATTGTGGAAGGTTGAATTCATTTTGCACTAGCGTCAGGGTACCTAATCATAGACCCCTGCAAACACTGCCAAACAGCTGTTCAAAACAGACATCTGACAAAAACCACACTGAAAGTACTTCTAATACCGTATTTGTCCTAGTAATAGTGGCACATGCCCTAATAGTAGAGCCCCCCTCTTTTCTCCCAAAATATTCAATTTTTGTAACCTTGTACTTCACTTCATATCTTTCTAGTAAGATCTTGGAGTGTTCCAATCCACACATTTATGTTATTTGAATCATAATGAAGGCTATAAGTACACTATTCAGTGATTTTTTTAAATTTGACCTCAAGTTTGACCTCATTTTTGCGCGCACTGCTGCAGGAGGTCTTGCTTTGGCTCGCCGTGCTACTATTAGGACCAATACGTTACACATTTTCAGCACATTTCACATTTTAGTTTATTCAAGTTTTGCCCAGATATGAAAAATAAGCTTCTGAAATGATCTGTGAAATCCATTGATTTGTGTGCATAAACTTGTGGTGGTGTCTTGAATACTGTGATTTACTCTACTTCCAACATTCTTACATTGAAAGTCACAGATGGGGCATTTTATTGTTTCATAGGGAAACTTAAAGTATGTTTCTCCATGTTATTCATAAATGCCAATTATATATTTACTCTTCTGTTTATGAATATACACAGCTCGTATATTCTTTATTATTAAGGCATTTCGGAAGAAATGCCTTTATGGTTTTAGCAGAATTTTTTTTTTCTTTTTTTTTTTTTTTTTTTTTCTTTTTTTTCCGCCGTTTTGGTTTCCGACCGATAACTTTAGTTTGCCTCGATGTATCTTCGCCAAATTTTCAGCATTGGTCAGACATATTATGGGGAAGAACCCTATTGTTTTTCAGCCGGATCCGAGGTCCGTGAGGTATGGAGGATGAAATCAATTTTTTTTTTGGACTTTGTTTCCGCTCGATAACTCAAAAAGTATGTAGGCAATGGCTGCAGAACTTTGCACAGAGGTTCATATATCAATAGGGAAGAACCCTATTGATTTTGAGATCAATCCGACAAACGACCTTTGACCTAGAGGTCGGAAGATTTTTCGCCGTAGAGCGAAACGGACGTTATTTTCAGACTCGTGGCACTAGACAAACATGTCTAAAGGGTATTATGGATGAACTTTGACCTTCACCTAAATTTTTTTTCGCTGAGTCGGCATTTTTCGTTTTCATCGATATCTCGGAAACGGTGCGTCATAGAGCGAAACGGACGTTATTTTGGACTCGTCGCCCTAGACAAACATGTTTAAGGGGTATTAAGGATGACCATCGACCTTGACCTTGCATTTTTCTGCCGAGTCGGCGTTTTTCGTTTTCGTCGATATCTTGGAAACGGTGCGTCGTAGAGCGAAACGGACGTTATTTTCGGACTCGTGGCACTAGACAAACATGCCTAAGGGGCATTATGGATGAACTTTGACCTTGACCTTGAATTTTTCTGCCGAGTCGGCATTTTTCGTTTTCGTCGATATCTCGGAAACAGTGCGTCGTAGAGCGAAACGGACGTTATTTTCGGACTCGTGGCACTAGACAAACATGTCTATAGGGTATTATGGATGAACTTCGACCTCAACCTAAAATTGTTTCGCCGAGTCGGCATTTTAGGTTACCGGACCTTTGGTCCGAAAACCTATTGCCGTGGCGTTGCGTCCGTCGTCGTCGTCCGTCGTCGTCCGTCTACATTTTTATCTTTAAATTTTACAATCGAATCTTTCTGAAATTTTGCACAAAAATGCCTAAAAATATTTCGAGAGGGAGGTATTTTTTATTTTTTTTATTTTCGCAATTATTTCAAAATGGCGGCTGTTTTCGTCGAAAAATGGCCAATTTTGGACTTTGGCTGTCGTTTTCTCAAAATCTGTTCAGTAACTTTTTTTCTTATTCATGCATAACACTCCTCATATGTACCTCTGTGACATGTATAAATTTCGTTGCCCTTGAATCGCTCGAAGTGGGCCATTTTGGGCCCAAACTTGGCCCAAATGGGACTTTCCCATGTTAAATTCTCCTATGCTTTATAATGGGACACATTAAGCCTAATATCTCACTTAATATTGAGATTAGAGACTAGGAATCAATTGTGGACATATAGGAAATGATATATGCTGAATATTGTCGTGACCTTGAATTTGACCTCTGACCTCATTTTCAAGGTCACAGGACAAAATGGCTAATATCTCGCTTATTATCGACTTTACAGCTTAGAATTCAATTGTGAACATATAGGAAATGATATATGCTGAATATTCTCATGACCTTGAATTTGACCTTTGAACTCATTTTCAAGGTCACATGACAAAATGGCTAATATCTCGCTTATTATCGACTTTACAGCTTAGGAATACATTGTGAACATATAGGAAATGATATATGCTGAATTTTCTCGTGACCTTGAATTTGACCTTGACCTCATTTCCAAGGTCACAGGACAAAATTGCTAATATTTCGCTTATTATCGACTTTACAGCTTAGGAATCAATTGTGAACATATAGGAAATGATATATGCTGAATATTTTTGTGACCTTGAATTTGACCTTTGACCTCATTTTCAAGGTCACAGGACAAAATGGCCAATATCTTGCTTATTAGTGACTTTACGCCTTATGAATCAATTGTGAACATATAGGAAATGATATATGCTGAATATTTTAGTGACCTTGAATTTGACTTTTGACCTCATTTTCAAGGTCAACAGGACAAAATGGCTAATATCTTGCTTATTATCAACTTTACAGCTTAGGAATCAATTGTGAACATATAGGAAATGATATATTCTGAATATTCTCATGACCTTGAATTTGACCTTTGACCTAAATTTCAAGGCGAGTAATTTTATTTTCAAGGTCAGAATACAAAATGGTTTATATCTCTCTTATTATCAAATTCACAGCTTAGGGGTCCGTAGTGAACATATAGGAAATGATGTATGCTGAATATTTTGGTGATCTAGAATTTGACCTTTGATCCAATTTTCAAGGTCAGAGGACAAAATGGCTAATATGTCGCTTATTATCATCTTTACAGCTTAGGAATCAATTGCGAATATAGGGGAATAATATATACTGAATCTTTTCATGAACTTGAACTTTGACCTCATTTTCTAGGTCACATCACTGATCATAGAATGGCTAATATCTCACTTATTATCGACTTTACAGCTTAGGAATTTATTGTGGACATACTAGAAGTGATATATTTGTTGAAAAATTTTTTTCAAGGTCACTGGACAAAAGGCTAATATCTAAAATGTATATTGTCCGGTAACCTTTCTTAGCCCTTGGGCTAATTTTTCGTTTTCATTGATTTCTCCGAAACGGTGTGTCGTAGAGTGAAACGGACGTTATTTTCAGACTCGTCGCCCTAGACAAACATGTCTAAAAATATTAAAAATGACCATCGACCTTGACCTTGAATTTTTCAGCCGAGTCGGCATTTTTCGTTTTCGTCGATATCTCGGAAACGGACATTATTTTTGGACTCGTGGCACCATACAAACATGTCTAAGGAGTATTATGGATGAACTTTGACCTTGACCTGAATTTTTTTCGCCAAGTCGGCATTTTTCGTTTTCATCAATATCGTGGAAATAGTGTGTTGTAGAGCATTGTAGAGCCCATGGTAAACATGTTATAAATATTACAAATTAGTCTTAACACCGAAATGCCTCCAAGGCATCTTTAGGCCTTGACGTCTAGTCATTATTACAATATCGTGGCCAGAACACAATGCTCATCGCATGAGATAGAAATCCTGTGGGTGGGCCCAAACGTTTGGAGGTGACTGTATATAGAAGTTAGCAGTGGTTAACTTAGGGCTGGCCATTACCTGATTACAATGCAAGCGATGTATTGAATATACATGCACTTGTACAGCACTTGCACAGTAAAGCTGGCCATAGCCCCACTGCCCGAAAACAACAAGCATGAACAGACGAACAACTAGACAACTGGAATAAACTTGTCTGTTCTTATATTTTCAGGGGCGCACATTACTTTATAATGAAAAGCTAAATTCGACTCATGACCACGTATGTCCCAAGGAAATATATTCGGAAAATCCTGACATGACAGTGAGGCAACTGGTCAACCGACACATCGTCACACCACTGAAAGCAGTATGTTCGCATAAGCATACCGTACTTAAATCTTCAATGCTATAAATGCATGTATTCGACTGTATTTCACTTTAGGCATAATTTGAATATACATGATGTATGAATATTTTCATACTTTTCAGGGGAAGAAAATTGCCTTGGATGACTCACTTCAGACTTTTGCTAAGCGTTTTTCATTCGTGAGCTTAGTGAAGAAAAAGGTAGCACAATAATTTGGCAGTAGACCTACATTCATTATTGGCATGATATACATGTACAATAGAGTCCTTATAGTAAGACCACCCAAGAGGCAAAGAAAAGTGGTCTTAATATGACAGGTGGTTTTCGTAGTTCTAATTTTAAATTTTCTGTGATAAACATGGATAAACATGAAAAATTTTGCAGTCCATGAGTACTATCATATGCATGTTTGTAGAAATCTACCGATACCGAACAACATCGATACTGCACTTTAATATGTCTTATATCATTGCATATCCCTCCAGTTACCAGCTACAAGATGTTTGTGTTACCACGCAATACCCCGATATGGGGAGGAACAACTCAACTGGGCTCTTGAGTATAACATCGCACAAGAGGCCCGAACCTTCCACGAAACAGGGACATTTCACCAGGGCAGTGTCAGCATCCAGGCCTGGCTACAGAATCAAGGTCAGGCTTATTTGGAAACTGTCTGTATTCAAACGGAGCAGTGCATTGATTAGAAGGGGTGGGGTACCTATGAAAGCAACAGGCTAATGTGTTTTCCTGTATGGGGTACATGTATTACGTTTGAATGGAGCAATGGTATTTCTTGTAGCCAAAACAATGTACATGTTTGAAACATGTAGTGGCATGTATATACAGTTGTACATAGCGTGGCATCAATTTAGGGACTTTACAGCATAGTATCATCTACATATTTCCTCGTAGAACCCGCGGACGACCAGGAAGGCTTCAAGGTGGTGCGACTTGAAAGAAATCTCCATGCTGAATCTTGGTTCAAGGTACATGTAATATGTGTTTCCGATGTTTTATTCGGTTTCTGAATTTCCTTGACATAATTAACATAAACATATCCCTTTCTATTGCATAATGAATTATTAATAAATTACTCGTACATATTACACATAAATTACATCTCTGATCAATAGTGATATATGTACCTACATTGTACACATTGCTGCCATCCTGTTTTCCAGTTTGAGGTTCCTACCCTGTTGATTCAATGGGAAGGGGTGGTCCGAGGTGGTCCAGGGGAGCCTGAGGTGGTCCAAGGAGTGGGGACCACCTTGAACCTCTGGTATCACACCAACCCAGCCGGTCGCATTATTATTGTGTCCGATGGGAACTCTTCTGCTGGAGGTAAGAATCTGGATAAGCTTCACTTTTATCAGAATCTATGTAAAATTGCCACCTATGTGCTTAGGATGTTCCAGTACCAAGTAATATGTATGGTTTAAATACATGGAAATAAACAATAGAAAAAGGATTTTTTTGCAGTAATACTGTACATATATTACATGATGAAAGTACAAGTATTATTTCAGGTTCCCATACCTAACATCTAGCTAGGTTTAAATTGAAAGCTTAAAAGTAAAAAATTCCAAAACTTGGCTGATGTGAAGAAATATTCATCTAGCTTTCAAATAGGTTTCCAACTTGTTTAGTTTACATGTACCGATGTATGTTTCTTGCATTCAGGAAGTGATCGTGAACAGCAGATCAAGAGGCTCATGACAGATCTCACAAAGGAGGTGAGCTTACCACTGGCGCTCGATACACTTGAAAGATGAATCATATGCAAAAATTATTGTTAGGATAAATGTTTTCATTAGATAAACATGATAAAATCAATGTGTGTGTCAACTTGTGCGCACATTTCTCGTGTCTGATATATAAACACAAACATGTCCCTATTTCCCATACGTACAGCTGACGTCATGTCCGCTTTATGTCCTGGCTGTGACTCCGCACGTCAACCCCGCCAGCTACAGTGGCCCCCCTCACTGTTGCCTGATCGCCTTCCTACAACAACTACACTGCCTTGATCTACAACACCCAGTAAGTGGGGCACATGCTAAGATTTGATCTAAAAATAATGTTGGCATCCTGATTGGTTGTGCAAGCTTTCAAAAGGGCATACTGTAAAAAGTCGAATATTGGCCACTATTAAAACTGGAGGCTGTGAACTCAGCATTATTTGGTGGAAAATGAATTGAAGTTTCAGGATCACATATATTTATCTAGTTAATCTGGTGCAAGATTTAATTTGGCGGTTTTTTTCTACCAACAAATCCGCCAAATACTGTAAAACTACTAATTTTGGCGGACAATTTATTTGGCGGTAGGGGAAAAAACTGCCAAATTAAATCATCTGCCAAATTAACTCGATATATATTAAGCAATATAAGTGGTTCTAAAACCGCCAAATTAAATCTCCGCCAACTAGCGTGGGGCTCAAAACTGCCAAATTTAAAAGCCCCCAAAATTAGTCTTTTTACAGTAAGCATGATAAATCATCCGCCAAAATTAGTCTTTTTACAGTACTAGGCTACACATTATAAATAATAATTCATACTGAAGTAACAATTCCAGTTTTTTTTTTTCAGGGAACGCTGTATTTGTATCACACACCGAGCCACATGAAAATGGCCGACAATGCTGGAATCAAATACATGAAGGTACATTCACATGTGTGATAGAATGGTTGAATAAAATTCTTATTATCTCAACATATAACTAACCGAACATTTTATCAGTCTTTTTTGGAAAATCACAGGGCCGGGACTAACACATTTTGCTTGGAAAAGTCATCCTGTGGTATAACGATTTGTATAACGACTTGGTATAATGTGGTATAACGACTTCTTATTTCCGTGGCCAATCACTAACATATGTTGCCATTAGCTATATAAGGCCTTAGTTGATGAAGAAACACATGGAATAAATATAAACTTCATGCACATTATAAAATCTACTGTATTAAAGGTCCAAAATCAGGGTTTACATTTGCTCCATTTTGGTGGTGAATCTCATCATTCCGGGAGATGAGACACACTATATTTTGACATTATGCAGGCGAGTCGAGTGATTGCACACCTAACACTAGTCAAGTCCTCACACAGTGCCACTCAGCCAACCGTACCGGCCATGCTGCAGAATCTGGTGGTCGTGCTGCCAAGTGTGCGAGCACGCCCCGCCAGACCAGAAGTCCCACTTTATCGAGAACTTGTGGAGTCACAATCGGGGAGCGTGCAGATCAACGTGTGTCCAGGCCGGATCATGTTCATGTTCTGCCACAGTAAAGATATTGCTGAACGGTAATAACTGGAAATACTCCATTTTTAGGTTACCGGACCTTTGGTCCGATAACCTATTGGCATGGCGTTGCGTCCGTCGTCCGTCCGTCCGTCCGTCCGTCCGTCCGGCGTTAACATTTTTATCTTTAAAGTCAACGATCGAATCTTTCTGAAATTTTGCACAAAAATGCCTAAAAAATATTTTGAGAAGGAGGTATTTTTTTGATTTTCGCATTTTTTTCAAAATGGCGGCCGTTTTTGTCGAAAAACGCTCAATTTTGGACTTTCAAAAGAGTTTTTGGTTTCAAAAGATTCCCCTCATATACCTCTGTGATATGTATAAGTTTGGTTGCCCTAAATTCGCCGGTTTCCGTGTGGCGGCCATTTTGAATTTTTGACGAGTCGGCGAAAAAAAAAATTTTCGCCCCAAATCGCATTACTATCCATTTTGGGCCATTTCTAGGCAAAAAAATTTTTTCACCCTTTGAAAAAAATTTTGGACTTGGAAAATTTTCGGCACTTTTTTCCTTCATAATGGGAGCTGGCAGGACTGTACTCATAGAAAGCTTGAAGATAGAGCTTAGAAATTGGCACTTTCAAATGGAAAGTCATATATGGCGACTTGTGTGGTGACCTTGAATTTGACCTTGGATGACCTTGAAAGGTCAAAACAGCCATTTTTGGGTCGAAAAATGCTCAAATTTGCACCTGGTCTGTATTTTCTCAAAAACTGTCTGATCAGTTTTGAGATTTTTGCTTAAAAAGATTCCTCTTATATACCTCTGTGACACGCATAAGTTTTGTTGCCCTTGAAACGCTGATCTCCGTGTGGCGGCCATTTTGAATTTTTGACGAGTCGGCGAAAACAAATTTTTTCGCCCCAAATAGCATTACTATCCATTTTGGGCCATTTCTAGGCAAAAAAATTTTTTCACCCTTTGAAAAAAATTTTGGACTTAGAAAATTTTCGGCACTTTTTTCCTTCATAATGGGAGCTGTCAGGACTGTACTCATAGAACGCTTGAAGATAGAGCTCAGAAATTGGCATTTTCAAATGGGAAGTCATATATGGCGACTTGTGTGGTGACCTTGAATTTAACCTTCGATGACCTTGAAAGGTCAAAACAGCCATTTTGGGGTCAAAAAAATGCCCAGATTGGCCTCTATAGATGAAATGCTTGCAGATAGAGCTCATGTTTGCATTATAAACATATAGGAAGACATATATGGCACAACTAATGATGACCTTGAACTTGACGTCAGATGACCTTGAGTGCCAAATGTCTGACTTGAAATGTGTAAATTGACCTGAGCGGCCTAAACGATTCCACCCAACATATAGAATATCAAATCCCGCACACATACATGTTATGGTAACATCGAAGTTCATACGGATGACCTTGATTGGTAAATCCCAAAGTCATATGTTTACACTGCGAACCTTGATTGGTAAAAGCTCTGTTACCTGCCAATGCTGCCATGGCCAAACCAAAATTGTCCGGTAACCTATCTTAGCCTTTGGGCTAATTTCTTTATGAATTGTAAAGTGGTAAAATTTTTTCCAACACTATCAATATATATATATATATATATCCATATATATGGTTCAAATGACTTTAATTAAATTTATACGATTTACTTCTTCAGTCATTTGGACGACTATGTGTTTTGAATATACTTCATGTTTCATGTACTAAGTATTTATAAGTTTGCAAAACAAAAACATTAGAAATCATTGGACAATAGTATGCAATATTGTTCCACACTACAATATAATGACATTTTCATAGATTTCTATGTACATACTGTGGATGTTTTGGATGATATGTAACACATATCTTCTTGTGACCAAATTAAAAATTAAAAACTGATATTTTCCAGCTACCAGGATTTATACGAGAAGCAGGCAACACCGTCTGACAGTCCGGCACCTAGTGGTATCCAGTCTCTGGGTCAGACTGCCTTGGATACAGATACAGGCCTGGGGGGCCGTGCCACCATTCAGGCGACAGCTAGCACTGATAGCAGGCCCCGTGACTTGCCCTCGTGGATGCAGTCAGGACGCAACAGTGAACGTGAGCGACGAAAATCTTTGAACATTCGGAGGGACTCGTCGTCCGTGGACGAGAGCCTGGGAGCGAGGTTTGTGGAGATATGTGTTTCTCTAACGAGGCATGGTATTCCATGTTCGATCCCACAAAGATGAAGATATTTTGATGAGTGTGGTCTTGCCTTACTGTGAAAGGGGATTATTTGTGAGGATTGAAATTCCTTAAATTTGGTGTCTGACCATTTCCAACAGGAATAGAGTATCAATACCAGCAAAATATTCATGAGGTATTAGTTTCGCATACTGTGAAAAATCCCAAAATCTAACCCTCACAAAATAAACCTGTTTTACAGTATTTCAATAGTCAAAAGTGAACCGTTGTCATAATTGACCAGAAACTGAATTTTTTATATACATGTACATGTATATTAGTAATGGTGATTCAATAAACTGTTCATGTACTGAACAGTTTCTATTGCTCAGCATGACACCATGCAAACAAGCTTGCTCATGTTTACTGTGTTTGAATATTGCATTCTTCAGTGTGAGAAATCGTAGGTCCTCAGCAGACAAGCGCGGTGCTCTGACTTACCTACTCAGTGTGGAAGAACTGATTGAAACAGCAAAGTCCATCCTCACAGAGGTAATAGGACAGTCAGGGTCCGAGATAAATAGGGTAACATTTGTATTGGACCATTTTTGTGATGCAATTGTAGGTGATTCACGTCTTGCTAAATTCAGTATTCCGGATTTTCATCTTTTTGTTCCCTGTTTTAGGCTGGCAGGAGTATCCCAACTAAGGATGAAATAAAGGCCGCAGTAGCTAATACGGAGGATAAGTCAGTACGGATTGAGGATCATTCTCGGCGGAAAGTTGATCGAAAAAAAGATGACGATATTTTTTTCGACATTTTATCTCGATTGAGTGACAGTGAAGAGAATTCCGCCCATGTGGTGAAATCTAATTCTGGTGTTAGAAGTGTTGAACAACTTAATCCTTCGAAGGATAACTCCAAGTCTAGTCCAGGGAAAAATCTTGACAGAAAATCACTAAAGAGACAAAATATTGACAATAAGATCTCATCAGATGATGATATTTCTCCAAAGAAACCTTTTCAAAGTAGCTCTCGTACTCAAAAAGCAAGTGAAGTAGACAACAGTCTGGATTTAACCCTAGAGGAATCACCAATAGGAGGGAAGACGCATCCACAAAGACCCAATGTAAACGTGAACCGAGTCAGTCCTCGGAAGAAGACAAAACTTAGAGGTGTTCTGTTTGAAAATTCATCAACTGAAGGTGCATCTGAGAGCCAAGCCGTTGAGAGGGGGGAACTACTGAACAACAAAAGACTTCCTGACAGTGCAATGGATAACACTATTGCAAAATACAAGAGGGGTTCGATAGTTAAGTCGTCGAAAAGTTGTCTGGCATCTGACACAATCACCACTATACCCGAGACGGAACTGAGTACCGCACATTCCGGGCTGGACACGCTTGGTATAAGACAGAGTGCTGGGGAACATCCCAGGTGTCTGGCCTCCGAAACCATAACAACGGTACCCGAAACTGAACCCAGTGAGAGGTCATCTCTTCTTGAACACACTCTCCGGACAGGAAGGTCTGCTGGAAAGCTAGGCACCACAGGTGGCAAAAGTGTTGAAAGAGTCGAAAGTATAAACATACTTGAGGACGTATTGGATGGATTGATTTAGTTTGTAAATCCTGCATGATTTGAATAAAACAATTGAAAACTCATAACTTTTATGCATTTTTTTTCGGTGCATGCTCAAATTATAATATTTCAGATATGCTGCAAACTGTGTATAAAACAGAAAGTGTCAAAATGGTGTTTTATCTGACATTTTGTTTGAGAGCATCTCTATGACTCCAAAACTCGAAAGTGGCGACAATAAAATATACAAACTGAAAAACAAATTACGAAACTATAGAAATTGTTTCGCTGAATTGGACAAAAAATATCACACAATCACTATTCGAATTGCTTGATGACATGTATCATTGGGCACGTCGGACAGGGAGAAAGGGGGAACATACAATGTACAGGACGAACTAGAATAACTTGACCCACTATCACACATTAAATTGCAACATTACCACCCTTCTTACAATATTGGTTGCCAACATGATCCAACTCTGAGCATGAATACCCAAAGCTGAAAAAGCGCCAAGGCATCAAGACCTTAAGTAAGGCTTGAAATTCGGAAGACACTAATTGTATCCCCCGAACAAAGTTCGGAGGATACTATGGATTTACGATCGTTGCGCCGCATCCGCAGACACTTTTTTGTGAACGCGCTACAGGTTGCAAATCTGAACCGATGTTGATGATATTTTATATGGACATGTGTTATGGTGAGATCACGACACCTATCGATTTTGGTTGCCATAGCAACCAAATTGGCCGATTGGCGACACATTTTGTGACAAAATCAGCAATTTCAACACCCATGGCTTGTGAACGCTCTAGAAGTTGTAATTTTACAGGAATCACTACAATATTGAACAGACTCGTTGAGCAATGCTCAGGCACGAAACCTATTGTTTTTCGGAAAGATTGAATAAATATTAATAAGTTCATGAGAAAACTTATTACAACAAGGTCAAATATCCAGTTTGAGATCTCTGATCATTCCAGTTGATTGATATCTGCAAACAAATCACACTGGACATGTGTACAAATTAACAGTTGATGGTTTTGTGTGAAGAGATTACTTTTACTGAATAAGTTAACATAAATTTGAATAGTTTAACATTAGTTTACCAGTTAAGTTTATTACTGGCCACAATAAGAATATTTAGGCAAAGAAACATTTATTCTTGGGCTCAACAAGGTAAAGGTTGTGTCCAGTACTGACTTTATGGCTGCAGTACCATTGATATTCGTGAATAAGTTACCATTAGTATTGCTAGTTAACATGGTTAGGTCTATTACTGAGCACAATAAAAATAGTTAAGGTAAGGGGCATTTATTATTGGGATCAATGAAGAAAAGGTTGTGTCCAGTAGTGATTTTATGGTGTAGTATCATTGATATTAATGAATAATTTAACATTAATTTGGCTAGTTAAGTCTATTATTGAGCACAATAAAAATAGTTAAGGTGAGGAACATTTATTACTGGGCACATATTATGAGTTGAATTATAACTTGCGGTGGAAGTTCGATCTGGTTCCAGTTTCGTCATCTTGAAATACAGTTTTGGTCAAATTTTACTTTGAATTTCAACTTGATACAAGTTTGACACAAATTATGAGTTAAAATATAACTTACGGTGAAAACTTCGATCTGGCTCCAATTTCGTCATCTTGAAATTCATTTTTGGTCAACTTTTACTTTGAATTTCAGTTTGAAATCAAGTTTGGCACATAATATGAGTTAAAATCCAACTTATGGTGAAAAGTTCGATCTGGCTCCAATTTCGTCATCTTGAAATGCAGTTTTGTTTAACTTTTACTTTGAATTTCAACTCGAAACCAAGTTTGGCACATATTATGAGTTAAAATATAACTCATGGTGAAAAGTTTGATCTGGCTTCAATTTCGTCATCTTGAAATGCAGTTTTGCTCAACTTTTACTTTGAATTTCAACTTGATAACATGTTTTGCACATATGAGTTAAAATATAACTTACGGTGAAAAGTTTGATTTGGCTCTAATTTTGTCATCTTGAAATGCAGTTTTAATCAACTTTTGCTTTGATTTTCAACTTGAAACCAAGTTTGTCAAATATTCTGAGTTGAAATATAACTTTTGAAGAAAACTTTCATCTGGCTATAATCAGACATTATCTTACGTTATCTTATCGAACATGTTGAAATGGAAATTCATATGCACTGATTTCAGTGGTGACCTTGAATTTGACCTTCAATGACTTTGAATGGTAAATGCAGCAATTTTTGTGGGGAAAAAAACAGTTTTGGCTTGAGCATGTTAGGATTTTATATTTCTCTGGTAATCATTTTAGCCCTTGCTCTAGTTTTTCACGCTTATCAGTAGTATTTGGGGCGATCACGGGGGATACACCCAAGCGGTCGTAGGCGACCGGAAGCGTCTAGTTGCTTACAGATACCAGCAGCGAAGCACTTTATACGGTGGCCACGTTTACCTCTTGGTGAACCACCACAGTTTCACTTTTCCATGCTTACATGTATATACCATCTCAATAGATCCCCTAGAGAGATCGCGGTGATGGTGGTCGAGTGGAGCCATTACAGCTCTGGTCTCTGCCAGAATCAACTGGGACGACGTTTCCTGGATCAGCAGGATTGGTCCACGGGAGTATCTGGTCGTAATCAGACCCCTGACCAGAGACTCGAGGTCCATCACCTCCGGGATATTGTGATGGACATTAGGATTCAAGGGCTCTTCAGTCATAGCTATGCCATCCTTGGGTGGCTCCCTGGTTCGGCCTGGGTATCTGCTCTGTTGGCGTGTTTCTTGGCCCGATTTAGCCTATTCTGTGCAGGAAACTGACCTAAATCCCCATTCGTTCATTTTCAATCTCCCATCCAAGTGTCATACAGCTCTCCCAGAATGGGGTCATATAGCTCTCCCAGCTACTTATGCCCCTCACAACCGATGCCGTCATGGATAGGGGATTGAAAACTCCAGGCAAGACCAGGGCACACAAGGGCCTGTGAGCCTACTTATGACACAGCATCTGCACTGAATGTCTCTAGCCAGGTGCCAGATAGCGGGGGGTGGCCGGTCATTCCGTCCTACAACTGTACCAAGCAGGCGACGACCTGGAAGAAGTCCTCGATTTCAGTGTCATTGCCGCTACTCGTAGTGAGCTGCGGCGGTGATGGGGGCCTTTAGGGGAGTAAGGATAACTCGGGCTATCTTGTGGGATCCTGGAGTGAGTGCATGAGACACTGATCACGAACATGGCCCTCGATCCGCACAGCCATGTTCCCTGCTGAATCTGAGGTGGGTTCTGCCCGCCAGAGATGATTGCAAGTACAAGCAGCCTTGATGTCGTGCTCCCGGAGGACAGGAGCGTATTTGTTCATCGCCCCGTCTTGCTCTCAGTTACTGAACCAGGATACAAGATCCGTAGTGGCACTGGAAGAGTCAAACGTCTGCCTTGAGCAGTGCTTGACTGGTGACAGCTTTTGATGCCCGACCAGGCAGGTCGTCAGTTTGCACACGAATCCTACTTCCCATCAAAATCTGCAAAAGCGTGATGCCCTTTTCAGTGTTTTTCCAGCCACGATAGGCAGTCGAGCTAAGACAAATAGTTAGCCAGACCGATGCTGTGACTGTCGTTCTTCACACGCCAGTCCGACAATTGGCCACGGCAGTCTGACAATTGGCACGGATCATTTCCTGAGTGCCAATAGTGCCCGTCCACTGCACGCTGGTGCGAGATGTCCGCAGAGCCAGTGTTAGCCCATGTACATCCGGGGTTGCCCCAAACTTAGTGTATTGGAGCCAGAATCTGAAGGACCTGGGGGCGATGCAACTGGATGATGACCATACTGGGAAGGCATGGTGACTGTTCCGTGGCTGGACAGTATGTGGGCATATCTGGAGCATACTCGGTGATTGAAGCTGTAGGTGACAGGCCCGTAGATGGCATGACTGATGGCTGTCCATGTCATGGCAAAAATCCTGGTGAACAGTCTATATGTAAGTGGGTTATGGTAGGTCTGGCCAGAAGATACGTGCGGTCAAGGCCATGCCTGGCAGCCCTCGAGGTGGTGCAGCTGATCATAAGGATCAGTCAAGAAGGTGCACTGACCCAGTACTGGTCACAGATGGTTGGTGGGTCCGGAGGCATTATAACCGCGGACTGACTGTAATGCTGCGTTCAAACCAAGTTGTGAAGACAGTGCACACCGCCGGTGACGTCGACTGTCACAGGCGGTGAGTGTTGATTTGAACGCGGCATCATTAACCACCGCCAGCTATTTCACTGGCGGTGAAAATGGAGGCACTAAACATTTTCCCACTTCACCGGTGGTGAACACCGTTGGTAACGTGGTTTGAATGCAAATCACTGGTTGTGAACTGGGAAACACCGTCTTCCCACCTTCAAGTTGGTTTGAACCCAGCATAAGGCACAGCGGACACAAAAAAACAGAGAAACTACAGGGTGAATTTAAATGCATGCCACACCTCATCTACATATTACCAGAAGTCCTAATTAGTTTAGATTCCTGAGATTCCGATCCCAACTTAGCCTACTAGTATTGGCCTACCAACTTATCTGATTTTCGAGAAATTTGAAACAATATAGGATGAATTATTCCCAATAGCGTCTCTGAATCATAACGAGACACTATTATGGAAAATGTATATAAATATGTTTAACCCTGAAGTTGCAATGTTTTCCCCCACCCTATTCCTGCGAACGGGGCCTCAGAGGCCCTTGGACATCAAACTTTACAAACGTACTTGTTCTTGTGTTCAACCCTACTTCAATGATCCCTTTACGTATTTCTACAATTTTCACCATTCACAATGGATAATTTGGTGCGAGAAGTGGATGCTATTGGGCGAGTAGTAGTATCTGAATTTGGTACAGCTACGTCTTGGATTCCGTAGGATTTGTCTGATTGATTCAGGCCGAGAGCATTACAATAAGTGCATAACATTATGCTCATGTCTTGTTCGAGGCTAGTCGAGCCATTGGCTTTCGTGGATAATGTTCATACAGGATTCAGGTCAGGTTGTTTGTGGCATGGGTACCAAACGGCTTTGCAAGTGGTCTTGCTCTTAGGCGGTGCGTACTGGCTCTGGCAATCCGTTTGGCTGTTCAGGGTTCTAACCCCAGGGTGGAATGTCGGCAAGCCCAGACAACACACCCACGTGCTCGGGTGCTGGGAGCCAACTCCAGGGCATCTGGTCTCGGGTGCACCGGCATACATGTGTGTACTAGCCATCATACATGACGTAGAGAGACCTTAGTAGAAAGCCGGCGCCAAATGTTACATTTGTGAAGTGACAAGGATTAGTTAGTCCGATGATGAACTCATTGCAGTCTGCCATGACCGACCAAAATCTCCTTATTCCTGGGAAATACCTCTCCAGCTGAATCCCTGAAAGATGTCAGCAGATGACAGCATGGAGAGCCGCACTCACGCGTAAACAGAAAACTCCATTACTCACAAGGGCTCCGGCCTTGCGAGGAACACACGGATACTCTTCCTGACCCGCCCCCCATCCAAAGAGTCATTCGTAGCATCCGCTGAAACTGCGTTTTCAGATGCGCCTTTCAGTCTGAAAGTCCTGTAACCATGGTTGCCCATCGGGTTTAAACCCCGAGACCATGTCTGCAATAGGTGCGGCCAGAGAGTGTGGTGACGGACGTCCACCACACACGTTGCCAGGAGAGAGAACCTGTTGGGAATTTTGACCAGCAGGCTGCGGCTCTACAGGCACCTGGAATAAAGTTCTGCAAGGACCATCCTACAGTGCTAGTTACGTACAGTCTGCTGACGTGGCCACGAGTATCCAACGTGGCTGACCACAGATGTGGGTGCAGACAGTACATTACAGACGAAGTTGAAAGGTTACATCCCACTTTGGGCGAGTTGGCGACAGGATGGTAGAGTCCGTTCTCCTCCACTCTGACCGTGGCCTTCCATGGAACTCCAAAGGAGAGGAGGTTATTAATCCAAAGCCCTATATCCGAATTCGTGCATGGACTGGCCTCCGTGGTGAGTGCAGCTAGGTGGTGAGTGCAGCTAGGATGCAATATGGATGTGTCAAGTTTCCCTCTCACATATCTCGGCCTCTCTGACTTCAGCGTCCGCCACTCTGGTAGTGGTCCCCACAGTCAGCTACCCAGGTCCCGCTGCTTCTACTGGCACTCCGAATACTACGTACTAGCAGCCTGTGGCTTCTACTGTAAGATATGCCGGCTACTCCCAAAGGCCCAAAGCCCCAAATAGGAGTATCCCAAGTGTCAGTTCGATGCAGTCCTAACTTGAGAACCTTTACACCAACGCCAGCAGCAATACTGAACAGATACCCATCCCAGGCATGATATTATGAACCAACCCCGGTTGGTCCTCCCGCTGCTGGTGATGGGTCCTGCGCCCCACTGCTCAAGAATCCTTGCATTCTGAAGCGATTCGACAGCACTAATGTCGACCTGGAGAATTATCTTCTGACATCAAGGGCTGACCGCACCCTAAGAAGGATGGACTGATGACCGATTACATCCTCGCTGCCCGGAAGCCTGGGAGGAAAGGCTCTCCTTTCCTTTTTTTTGCCATGGTGAACTTCAGCGGCTTCTGTGTAACCAAGTTATATCCACGCTGACTAAAATCACATTGACTTGGTATTGCTATTTGCTGAAAGACAACGAAAAAGGTACCGGGTTAAACTTAAAGTCATAGTAGCAAGGTCCCATTATATGGTTTTATTCCTGTTCAGATAAAGGCATTGTTGACATTTGGTGATAAAAAGATGTTCGCGTTAATTGGTAGTCAATAACAGCGACATATGATCGGGTATTTTGAGCCAGTATTGCAATCGCCTTCTCATGCCGATGAAAGAAAATAGCTTCGGCAGTTTCCGTAGTCGTGACGTCAGTTGAGGCAAAATGTGCTTTGATGGCTGGCCAAAAACGTAAACTACGTAATTTGGGCGGTCATCTCAAAGATAGAAACCCACTCCAAAATGCATGAGATTGATAAGAAAACACGTGAAAACCAACAAATAGACATCTTGCAGTTCAACAAACCTCCCTTCTGGGAGAATAAATTGTACTGATTCTAAATATCAAGACAAGAAATGCCGTATTCCCACCATCTCACTCGTTCACTTGAATTGTCAAACATACACAACGGGAATGAATATGCGACATGCAGTTTACCAGAGAGCGTAGAACATGTTCTACACTCTCTGAGTTTACCTTGCTGGCTACATGTACTTTCAGTTCTGCCTCAACTGACGTCACCAACCACGTGACCCATACTAAAATCGTGATCAAATCTTCGGCAATTCACGGAAAGAGTGCCTATTTGATTCAATATCTCGAAACCCATTGATTGTATTTGTGAAATTCGTTCGAATTTACAGATAACTATCCATAATGGACTAAATGAAAAGCACTTTCATCGGCATGCTACTAGGTCTTTAATGTTTTTTTTTACGTCCCAAATATGTATGTATTTCATGTCATGGATGATGTAGTACGGATTTTTACAACATGCTAAATATCAGATTGTCAATTGGTTGTTTTCGGTCTGTAGGGCTATAGGGATGGCTTGTGGAATATGAACTATAAATGAAAACAAAACCGAAATGGTTCCGAACAAAACCGAACTGGTTCCGGGTCCAAAAACACCCAGGTTGCACCTTGAGGGTTAAGAATACTATAAGCATTTGAGTGAGCAATGATATAGTTGCTAAAAAAAAAGTGAAATTTATCTGTCAGTGAAACACGCTTTTTGGCGATAAATTTGTTTTGGATGATCGAATCAACTTGAAATTTTGTTAATCTTAACTGGGTATCATGTCGTAATTTTTCACCGAGTTTCAGAATTTTATCTCAAGAAATGAAAAAGTTAGCAATCTACTTCAATGTTAAAAGTTGATTTGATTATCCAAAACAAAACTATGGCCAAAAAGCGTGTTTCACTGACAGATGAACTTTAGTATAGCGCATTCTTATCATGCTTATATACAGCACATGAAATGGGGTTTTCAAATTGGGCAGATTGATCCAGATGTATGGTCTAATTATAAGGGAGTGCCTAAATTGTTCACAATCTTTCGAATGAATTGTATGGTACAATATATATATTAGAATGATGGCTTGCCATATCCCGAACTTAGGCACACTTTCACTCGTTAGGGGCACTGCATACATCGTCAGTAAACAAACTTGCTGCTATTCAAAATCTCGTGGAAGGTTTCCATAAAACACATCACTGTCAGCGTAAACAATTGTAGTTTTGATTTTCATTTGACATTCATCAAATATTTCAGCCATATTCTTTAAATACAGTTTGAAACAGCTTAGTATCCCAAACTTTGGTCACACAATGCTATTATTATTGAAATGCCTAATTTGACATGTTCATGCTTTTATTCTAAATATAAGTGTCATTCACATACCGGTATGCACCCAGGTAGTTCTAAATCTCCATGTCGTTTTTGACATGTCCCGCTGGCATTCCATAGGATATCCTACGTATTCGCTAGGTGGCAGCAGTGGTTTGTGCAGACGAAATGACAGACGCTTTCACGTGTTGATTTTTGAACTGTTTCAAGTTTTTGTGTGTGAGGTTGCATCGTTTTTTTTTAAAAAAATAATTAGGACCGTGACTGTAGACTGGTAGATTGACTGTTGAAATTGTTGGCTCTCTTTGGACAGTTGAACCGTTCTGCCCCTCCCTGTCCTGTGTCCACCCAGCCTGCCCTGAGCCTCACCGTGACTTGCTCACTCACTCACTCACTCAGTCACTGAGTGAGTGGGTGAGTCAGTGTGTGTGACTGTGACACTCCCCGGTCCCCGGCATTGCAAGTCAGTCACTCAGTGAATCAAGCTGAGTCAGTGATGTTAGATCTACGACTATGACTACCAACAACAACACTGTCAACAGGATTCAGTTATTCCCACTCCAAGCAAAGCTTAGCAAAACAATATAAACAAATCATTCAGCATAAATACCATGATAGATGGTAGGGTTATACAAATGTAAATTGAGTATGGGAAAGCTGACTGTTATATATATATCAATACTACAATAGATCTGCAGTAGTACATGCCCTAGACTGGGCGTAGTAGCATGAGTAGATGTAGGTGGTTGTAGTGTACACTGTGTACTAATAGGCCTACATGGGACAGTTGAACCGCCTCTGTGGCCGAGTGGATGGGACCGGTGGCTCTTGAAGCAACGAAGCTCAGAGGCGGTAGGTGACGCGGGTTCGATCCCCGTCACCGGCACAAAGTAGGTGGAGTTTTCATCCTGGCAATGCAAAGGTTTCT
This sequence comes from Terebella lapidaria, assembly GCA_949152475.1. Taxonomy (NCBI): domain Eukaryota; kingdom Metazoa; phylum Annelida; class Polychaeta; order Terebellida; family Terebellidae; genus Terebella; species Terebella lapidaria. The sequence goes on along the minus strand of OX424563.1, from coordinate 29,691,489 downwards.
CCATTCGAATGTGCTTTCCAAATTCTAAATTGTCACCCGACGGGGGATGGGGAAGACAGGCTGAATTGCCTATCATCATGGACCGTCGTTAAATAAATCTGATTATTATTATTTTATTATTATTTTACATGTATAAGACCATGTTTTTTTTTTCTCTTATGTTTCCCCTTGGCGGGCGGGTGAAAATAGATCTAGCAATTGTTTTGAGAAAACAACATAAGTTTTCAGTCTGTAACGGGAAACAAAACAAAAAACACAACATGGCCTAACCATTTTTGTTTCAAAAATTTCATAATTATATCATCAATCTGCTCAAGCCAATGTAATGATGTATACTTAACTACATAATGAGTGTGCTATTGTCACTATTTTTTTTTTTAATATACTCATAAAATGGAAGTAGGGGTAACTACTAGTAGTAGGTAGGTGCCGATAACTGAACCCCTCATGTTAATAACTGACTCCATGGAAGTAAAAGTATGTGATACAAAATGACCCCCTCCCAAACACTTTCTGTACATAATTATTAGTCTCTTCTTAGTATGTTATAGTGGTCCTATTAATTAGGTAAACAAATAAAAAGTTATGTTGCTGATTTCGACTTAAACTGTCGATAGCTGTTTCTGTTGCTCTATATGTCATAATGTGATGGAATAGCATGGATATAGACATTGACATAGACTATAGAAATAGAAAATTGGCATTGGAATAGATATAGACTCGATACATCTAGATCTACTAGCTATGTTGTCTAGATACTGCTATACATAGATGTAGATTTAAATTTATCCAGTAAATTATTCAAAATGTTCCACTCGTATGCTACAGTACTTGTCACCCAAAATACAAACATAATTTCAGAATTCCTTGAACCACAAACACAAATTGTATTTTTTATTTTTCCGATCTAGATCTAGAATACACATTGAGAAATGGAGAAGTTGATCCATGATTTTGGTAAGGCCTATTTTCATGTTCAAGCATGCGCTGAAAGCCAGTGACATATATATACATGTAAAAGTGTCATATTATGATCACTGTACAGTACCAATATGTATTCATTAGTATCATGAATAATATATATTTATTATTTTTCAAATTATATTCATTGTTATCATTCATATATTTTGTATCATTATTTCTAAAACTAACTGAACATTTCACATCCATCGCTGTTAACTTTATACTTTTATGTGAATTAATTTCAGAGTTTGAGAATCAACAGTATGTGAAGGAAATTGAAAAAGAAAGACAACTCATCCAGTGTAAGTGCATGTAGATTACTGTGAAGCCTCCAATTATCCATGGACATTTATTTTAACCATTAATGCAAAATTTAACGTCTGCAAACGAATGGAGTACATGCCTTTAAAGAGTCTACTAGCATGACTAATATTCCCAAAACCTGAAATTTGAATGCCTGTGAATCTATTAAACCTGCCCACTAAAAAGTTAATGTTCGTGAAGTAAAAGGGTTTCATAGTATTCAAATATAGAAGCAAAGATCATATTCAGCTGATCTTAGATAGAAGAGACATACATGTATACTTGATATCCATGATATCTAGGTTTTTCATCTTCAATAATAGAAACAAATATGTACATATTGACTTGGTACATGTAATATTCCTACCAGGCAGTGAATGCAATAACCCTGACCATGATATTGAAAGAAAAATCGTATCTATAGATCTGGACCAGGAGATTGCTGACGAGGAACGACAGTTTCAAGATGCAAAAACGCTGACTGACACATTGGATGTTGAGATAAAAAAGCAGCACAAACAGTTCACCAACAACAGAGACAACATCAACAGGTTTATTGTAGATCCAGCTTATGTATGTACAGTATTATGTTTGTGTGCATTGATTTTAGTTTTCATATTGGCATTTGACATCATTTCATAACTCATGTATCTGCTCTAACGATTATCTACTGCTCACAGTATTGCATTTGTCTTCTAGATGTTTCTTTATTATAGGAAAAGTGATATGAAACTGAACTAGACTTCAAGGCCTAAAGATGCCTTGGAGGCATTTCAGTGTTAAGACTAATTTATAATATTTATAACATGTTTGCCACGGGCTCTACGACACACCGTTTCCAAGATATTGACGAAAAGAAAAAAAAATTCCGCTAAAAACATAAAGGCATTTCTTCCAAAATGCCTTAATAATAATTTCAAAAGGAGTTGAATTATACAGACCTATACATTGTATGTTTTCTTTATTATGTACATGTATGCATAACTTGCACTGAGTAGTATACATGTAGTATTCTGACTCGAAGATGCATCATTATTCCATTGTTTCAGTCTGAAGAACACCTGTTCTATACTGGAAAAACATGAAGCAGCTTTGAAAGTTGAGCTTGATGAGCTGAAAGCCAAGAATGAAATCACATGGCAAGTTATGTGTATGTCATTGCATGCGTATAAGAACATACATAGAGAAGAATACTTTGTATGGAAGTATTTACATGTACACGTAGTTTGGCCTGCATGGCCAGCAGAATTCCACAATAAATTTTCACATCTTTAATTTTTAGGTTACCGGACCTATGGTCCGATAACCTATTGCCGTCGCGTTGCGTCCGTCGTCCGTCCGGCGTCCGTCGTCCGTCCACATTTTTATCTTTAAAGTTTACAGGCGGATTTTCCTGAAATTTTGCACAAAGTTGCCTAAAAATATTTCAAGAGGGGGTTATTTTTTAGTTTTTAGGTTACCGGACCTATGGTCCGATAACCTATTGCCGTCACGTTGCGTCCGTCGTCCGTCCGGCGTCCGTCGTCCGTCCGGCGTCCGTCGTCCGTCGTCCGTCGTCCGTCCACAGCTGTATCTTTAAAGTTTACAGGCGGATTTTTCTGAAATTTTGCACAAAAATGCCTAAAAATATTTCAAGAGGGTGTTTTTTTTTAGTTTTTTGATTTTCGCATTTTTCTCAAAATGGCGGCCATTTTTGACGAAAAATGGCCAATTTTGGACTTTGGCGACCATTTTCTCAAAAACTGTCTGATCAGTTTTGAGATTTTTGTTTCAAAAGATTCCCCTTATGTACCTTTATGATGTGTATAAGTTTTGTTGCCCTTGAATCGCCGGTCTCCGTGTGGCGGCCATTTTGAATTTTTGACGGGTCGGCGAAAAAAATTTTTTTTGCCCCAAATCGCGTTACTATCCATTTCGGGCCATTTCTAGGCAAAAAAAAATTTTTCACCCTTTGAAAAAAATTTTGGACAAAATTTTCGGCACTTTTTTCCTTCATAATGGGAGCTGCCTGGACTGTACTCATAGAACGCTTAAAGATAGAGCTTAGATATTGGCACTTTCAAATGGGAAGTCATATATGGCGACTTGTGTGTTGACCTTGAATTTGACCTTGGATGACCTTGAAAGGTCAAAATAGCCATTTTTGGGTCGGAAAATGCCCAAATTTGCAGCTTTTCTGTCTTTTCTCGAAAACTGTCTGATCAGTTTTGAGATTTTCGTTTCAGAAGATTCCCCTTATGTACCTTTATGATGTGTATAAGTTTTGTTGCCCTTGAATCGCCGGTCTCCGTGTGGCGGCCATTTTGAATTTTTGACGGGCCGGCGAAAAAAATTTTTTTGGCCCCAAATCGCGTTACTATCCACTTCGGGCCATTTCTAGGCAAAAAAAATTTTTTCACCCTTTGAAAAAAATTTTGGACTTAGAAAATTTTCGGCACTTTTTTCCTTCATAATGGGAGCTGCCTAGACTGTACTCATAGAATGCTTGAAGATAGAGCTTAGAAATTAGCACTTTCAAATGGGAAGTCATATATGAAGACTTGTGTGGTGACCTTGAATTTGACCTTGGATGACCTTGAAATGTCAAAACAGCCATTTTTGAGTCGAAAAATGCCCAATTTTGCACCTTGTTTGTCTTTAATCGAAAACTGTCTGATCACTTTTGAGATTTTTATTTCAAAACATAGTAATTGGGGTTTTTGACATGATGTGTATAAATATGTATATAGTGTATAAAGTGCCTTGAATTGCTCAAAAGGCTAGAAATTTAGGCTGAATAGGCCCCAAATTTAATTTTTGGTCGTTTTCCTTCAAATTTATCTGATCAGTTTTGAGATTTTTGTTATAAAACATGCTAATTGGGGTCCCTGACATTGTGTATAAAGATGGAGTGCTTTGAATTGCTTAAAAGGCCCCTTGAGTGTGTAAATTGGCCTCTACAGCCAAAAAATGTTTGTAGGTATAGCTGGAATTGGAAGTCATATACATGTATACCACATATATATGTGGCTTTTTTGGGTGACGTTGAACTTGACGTCAGATGACATTGAGTGCTATATCTCAGTGTCACGTCCAACAAGAAATGTGTAAATTTCGTTTATAGACAAAAGACTTGTAGATAGACCTTGTATTTGTATTTTGAACATACATGAATACAAGGTTATATGCTGCACACTTAATGATGACATTGAAGTTCACGAAGATGATTGGTTTATCTTAACGTCATATCTCGCCTGTCCTGTTTCAACTAAAGTTGTCCGGTAACCTATCTTAGCCCTTGGGCTAATTTTTTGATTTTCGCATTTTTCTCAAAATGGCGGCCATTTTTGACGAAAAATGGCCAATTTTGGACTTTGGCGGCCATTTTCTCAAAAACTGTCTGATCAGTTTTGAGATTTTTGTTTCAAAAGATTCCTCTTATGTACCTTTATGATGTGTATAAGTTTTGTTGCCCTTGAATCGCCGGTCTCCGTGTGGCGGCCATTTTGAATTTTTGACGGGTCGGCGAAAAAATTTTTTTGGTCCCAAATCGCGTTACTATCCATTTTGGGTCATTTCTAGACAAACATTTTTTTTCACCCTTTGTAAAAAATTTTGGACTTAGAAAATTTTCGGCACTTTTTTCCCTCATAATGGGAGCTGCCAGGACTGTACTCATAGTACGCTTGAAGATAGAGCTTAGATATTGGCACTTTCAAATAGGAAGTCATATATAGCGATTGGGGAGGGGACCTTGAATTTGACCTTTGATGACCTTGAAAGGTCAAAACAGCCATTTTTGGGTGAAAAAATACCCAAATTTGCCTCCACAGATGAAATGCATGTAGATAGAGCTTCAGTTTGCATTATGAACATATAGGAAGTCATATATGGAACAACTAATGATGACCTTGATTTTGACCTTGGATGACCTTGAGTGCTAAATGTCTGACTTGAAATCTTGAAAGTGGCCTCTGAAGCATAAACTTTTGCACATACAGGTTAGGATTGTGTAAAAGCCTGTAAAAAAGTCATGTATAAATGGCACATTTTTTTTTTCACATTTTTTTAACTTGACCTTAAAGACCTTGAAGGACGAATTTCAAAATCTGAAATTGGCCTCTACACACGAAATACTTGTTGATAAAACTTATATGTTTGTATTATGAACATGTATACGAAGTCATATGCAGCATACCTGATGGTGACATTGAGATTCACAAAGATGACCTTGACTGGTAAATCTCAAAATAATATGTCACCTACAATGCTTGAAACCAAAATTGTCCGGTAACCTATCTTAGCCCTTGGGCTAATTTTTGCTTGTAAAATGATTTAGTGATTGAAAACATTGATTTATATACTTTTACTGCTTTCCCAGCAAGGAACAGAGAACCATCTTGCAACAGTATGAGGACAAGTGGAAGGAATACCAGGCCAGTTATAATAACTTCCCGCTCGTACAGAAGCTGACGGCGAGTCTCAAACATCAACAGGAGACGGGCGAAGAGGCAGCGAAATGGACGGACTTAGTCAGATCACTAGAAGTTGAGATCCAGAGACGTAAGGGTAAGTCGCTTCAGGAATATGTACAGTGTTTAAGCATTAACATATGTCGACTATTTAAAATATGTACACCCAAAAGTGCATCTTATAAGATAAAATGAAAATTATGTTTGAAGCACTTTTTTTGCTGTACTAATTTGCTTGTACCATGAAAGTCAAAGGTTTTTCTCACTTAAAAGAAACCCAGTAATTTTGACACGTTGTATTTTATTAGGTTACCGGACCTATGGTCCGATAACCTATTGGCATGGCATTGCGTCCGTCGTCCGTCGTCGTCGTCGTCGTCCACATTTTTATCTTTTTTGTTTACAGGCGAATTCTTCTGAAATTTTGCACAAAAATACTTCAAAAAAATTCAAGAAGGAGGTATTTTTTAGTTTTTTGATTTTCGCATTTTTTTCAAAATGGCGGCCGTTTTCGACAAAAAATGCCTGATGTTGGACTTTGGTGGCCATTTTCTCAAAATCTGTTCAGTAACTTTTTTTCTTTTTGATACATAACACTCCTGATATGTACTCCTATGATGACTATAAATTTCGTTGCGCTTGAATCGTTCGAAGTGGACCATTTTGGCCCAAACTCGGCCCAAATGGGACTTGTTAAATTCTCCTATGCTTTATAATGGGACACATTATGCCTAATATCTCACTTAATATTGAGATTAGAGACTAGGAATCAATTGTGGACATATAGGAAATGATATATGCTGAATATTCTCGTGACCTTGAATTTGACCTCTGACCTCAATTTCAAGGTCAGAGCACAAAATGGCTGATATCTCGCTTATTATCGACTCTACAGCTTAGGAATCAATTGTGGACATATAGGAAATGATATATGCTGAATATTGTGATGACCTTGAATTTGACCTTTGACCCCATTTTCAAGGTCATAGGACAAAATGACTAATATCTCGCTTGTTATCGACTTTACAGCTTAGGAATCAGTTATCAACATATAGGAAATGATATATGCAGATTATTGTCATGACCTTGAATTTGACCTTTGACCTCATTTTCAAGGTCACAGGACAAAATGGCTAATATCTCACTTATTATCGACTCTACAGCTTAGGAATCAATTGTGGACATATAGGAAATGATATATGCTGAATATTCTGATGACCTTGAATTTGACCTTTGACCCCATTTTCAAGGTCATAGGACAAAATTACTAATATCTCGCTTGTTATCGACTTTACAGCTTAGGAATCAGTTATCAACATATAGGAAATGATATATGCAGATTATTGTCATGACCTTGAATTTGACCTTTGACCTCATTTTCAAGGTCACAGGACAAAATGGCTAATATCTCACTTATTATCGACTCTACAGCTTAGGAATCAATTGTGGACATATAGGAAATGATATATGCTGAATATTCTGATGACCTTGAATTTGACCTTTGACGGCATTTTCGAGGTCATAGGACAAAATGGCTAATATCTCGCTTGTTATCGACTTCACAGCTTAGGAATCAGTTATGAACATATAGGAAATGATATATGCAGATTATTGTCATGACCTTGAATTTGACCTTTCACCTCATTTTCAAGGTCACAGGACAAAATGGCTAATATCTCACTTATTATCGATTTTACAGCTTAGGAATCAATTGTGGACATGTAGGAAATGATATATGCTGTATATTCTCGGACCTTGAATTTGACCTCTGACCTCATTCTCAAGGTCCAAGGACAAACTGGCTCATATCTTGCTCCTCTATTGACTGTATGGCTTGGGAATCAATTGTGGACATGATATAGAAAATGATATACACTGAATATTTTGATGACCTTGAATTTGACCTTTGCCCCTTCATTTTCAAGGCCACAGCACAAAATTGCTAATATCTCACTGATTATTGAATTTACAGCTTAGCAATCAACTGTCGACATGATATATGCTTAATGTTATATATGCTGAATATTCTCTTGACCTTGAATTCAACCAGTGACCTGGCTAACATCTAAAATATTAAACATTGTCCGGTAACCTATCTTTGGCCCTTGGCCTAATTTTTAGGTTACCGGACCTTTGGTCCGATAACCTATTGCCGTGGCGTTGCGTCCGTCGTCCGTCGTCCGTCGTCCGTCCGTCCACATTTTTATCATTAAAGTTTACAGGCGAATATTTCTGAAATTTTGCACGAAAATACCTAAAAATATTTCCAGGAAAGGGTTTTTTTAGTTTTTTGATTTTCGCATTTTTTTCAAAATGGCGGCCGTTTTCGTCGAAAAATGGCCAATTTTGGACTTTGATGGTCGTTTTCTCAAAATCTGTTCAGTAACTTTTTTTTTTATTGATGCATAACACTCCTCATATGTACCCCTGTGACATGTATAAATTTCGTTGCGCTTGAATCGCTCGAAGGGGGCCATTTTGGGCCCAAACCCGGCCCAAATGGGACTTTCCCATGTTAAATTCTCCTATGCTTTATAATGGGACACATTAAAGCCTAATATCTCACTTAATATTGAGATTAAAGACTAGGAATCAATTGTGGACATATAGGAAATGATATATGCTGAATATTGTCGTGACCTTGAATTTGACCTCTGACCTCTGCCAATTTTGGACTTCGACGGTCGTTTTCTCAAAATCTGTTCAGTAACTTTTTTTCTTATTGATGAAGAACACTCCTCATATGTACCCCTATGACATGTATAAATTTCGTTGTGCTTGAATTGCTTGAAGTGGGCCATTTTGGGCCCAATCTCGGCCCAAATGTGACTTTCCCATGTTAAATTTTCCTATGCTTTATAATGGCACACATTAAGCCTAATATCTCACTTAATATTGAAATTAGAGACTAGGAATGAATTGTGGACATATAGGAAATGATATATGCTGAATATTCTCGTGACCTTGAATTTGACTTTTGACCTCATTTTCAAGGTCACAGGACAAAATGGCTAATATCTCGCTTATTATCGACTTTACAGCTTAGGAATCAGTTGTGAACATATAGGAAATGATATACGCTGAATATTCTTGTGACCTTGAATTTGACCTTTGACCTCATTTTCAAGGTCACATGACAAAATGGCTAATATCTCACTTGTTATCGACTTTACAGCTTAGGAATCAATGAGGGGTTATCAGAAATATCTGCAATCACCAGCTGGCAGCACTGCTTTATCAGTCTTATGACGTCATTTTACTGTTTTTGCTGGCGTTATCAATATAAACGTAATTTTCCCGTCCAAAATGTACGTCATTAATGATTACAGACGATATCCGTTTATGATTTTGGCGCCAAAAAGGACTGATAGTACAATGCTGCCCCCTGTTGAATGATGTTTGATAACCCCCTATTGTGAACATATAGGAAATGATATATGCTGAATATTCTCATGACCTTGAATTTGACCTTTGACCTCATTTTCAAGGTCAGAGGACAAAATGGCCAATATCTTGCTTATTAGCGCCTTTACAGTTTAGAAATCAATTGTGAACATATAGGAAATGATATAAGCTGAATATTCTAGTGACCTTGAATTTGACTTTTGACCTCATTTTCAAGGTCAACAGGACAAAATGGCTAATATCTCGCTTATTATCGACTTTACAGCTTAGGAATCAATTGTGAACATATAGGAAATGATATATTCTGAATATTTTAATGATGTTGAATTTGACCTTTGACCTAAATTTCAAGGTCAGTCATTTTATTTTCAAAGTCAGATTACAAAATGGCTTATATCTCGCTTATTATCAAATTTACAGCTTAGGGGTCCATAGTGAACATATAGGAAATGATGTATGCTGAATAGTTTGGTGATCTAGAATTTAACCTTTGATCCCATTTTCAAGGTTAGAGATATGGCGATTTCAGTGGTCACCTTGAATTTGACCTTCAACTTTCTCGGCTTAACTCTGTATATTTCTACGGTAACCTTTCTAGCCCATTGGGCTAATTTTTTTAATTTCAGAGCAGTTCAAGCCATATGCAAATGAGCAAGACTTCATTGTGGAATTGTATCCTGCCAGACCTTTCATCCAAGGCTTTGGGTTATGTTCTTCATACGAAACTTTGAATATATATTGCATAGAGAATCTTATAGAGATATAAGGTACCAATATAACTGTTTGAAGTTTAAGAGAAGCGAAAACTAAAAACATTTCTCATGAATGCCCTTTCACTTGGATGAAACTACTTTTATGATGTATGTGACTGTTGCAATTAGAAACATGCAAAAAAGTGTTCTCATTCTCTCATGCTCTGAAAGTTCTGAATATATTTTCCTGAAATTGGCATCAGTGCTCAGTTGAGGGTTCAAGCCTTGAAACTGGACAAGGAGGTTTCAGAACGAAAAGCTGCTTACAAGGCCCACTTGGAGAAGAAACAACAACTGCAGAAGCAAAAAGAACTAGAGGCTTGTATTTAGTAGTTTTCTCTGCCAGTTGAAAGAGAATATACTCTAAAAGGGTCAGCCTCCGTTATTGTGCTAGTTCACACTCTGTGTAAAGATGTGTTTACATGTGAATTACCTGGCTTGACTGTCTGCTGTGGCTACAGCTCTCTTATTATGTGCAGTGTTTGTAAGTTTCTGTTATCTATGAACTTTAGAATTTTCACATTTTGAATTTTTGAAGTACAAGCAGCCATGATAACTATTTACACGATTTATCACAAATCAGAGTAACTTTCTCAGAATAACTTTTGCTATTCAAAACGCCATACAAATGTGATAAACGTGAATGCTCTGAATAATTGTATCCCCCGAACAAAGTTCGGCGGATACTATGGATTTGGCTTCGTCGTCCGCGTCCGCGTCCGCGTCCGCGTCCGCAGAGATTTTCTTGTGAACGCGCTACAGGCCGCAATTCTCACCCGATCACCATTATTTTTTGCAGGCACATATATAATGGTAAGATCCCGACACCAATCGATTTTGGTTGCCGTGGCAACTGAATTGGTCGTTTGGGGACACATTTTGCATTGAAAACAGCCTGTTTGAGACACATGGCTTGTGAACGCGCTACAGGCCGCAATTCTCACCCGATCACCATTATTTTTTGCAGGCACATATATTATGGTAAGATCCCGACACCAATCGATTTTGGTTGCCGTGGCAACTGAATTGGTCGTTTGGGGACACATTTTGCATTGAAAACAGCCTGTTTGAGACACATGGCTTGTGAACGCTCTACAGATGGCAATTTTTGACAAATCTCGATAATATTTGGAAGTATTGTTGGGAAGGGCTGTCACACGAAACCAATCGTGTTTTAGAATGATCATATAAATATTAATATATTCACAGCCTAACTTATTACAGAATTTTGAAATATCCATTTTGACATGTACGATCATTCCAATAGCCTGTACAATGGAAGGTAATGACACTGGTTTCTTGTTCAGAATGGAGAACTGAAGTTTTCAGTGAAAACAGGACCATATTACTGAATAAGTTAACATTAGTTTTACTAGTTAAGTCTATTATTGACCACAATAAAAATAGTTAAGACGAGAAACGTTTATTATTAAGCTCAACAAGGTAAAGGTTTTGTCCAGTACAGATTTTATGGGTGTAACTGAATAAGTTAACATTATTTTGACTAGTTAAGTCTATTATTGACCACAATAAAAATAGTTAAGACAAGAAATATTTATTATTAACCTCAACAAGGTAAATGTTTTGTCCAGTACAAATTTCATTGGTGTAACCAAATAAGTTAACATTATTTTCACTAGTTAAGTCTATTATTGACCACAATAAAAATAGTTAAGTCTATTATTGACCACAATAAAAATAGTTAAGATGAGAAATATTTATTATTAAGCTCAACAAGGTGAAAGTATGTCCAGTACAGATTTCATGGGTGTACTGAATAAGTTAACATTATTTTTACTAGTTTAGTGTATTATTGACCACAATAAAAATAGTTAAGACAAGAAATATTTATTATTGGGCTCAACAAGGTAAAGATTCTGTCCAGTAGACATTTTATGTCTGTAACCAAATAAGTTAACATTTTTTTTGCTAGTTAAGTCTATTATTGACCTCAATAAAAATAGTTAAGATGAGAAACAATTATTATTGAGCTCAACAAGGTTAAGGTTTTGTCCGGTAGAAATTTCTGGGTGTAACCGAATAAGTTAACTTTATTTTTACATGTTAAGTCTATTATTGACCACAATGAAAATAGTTAAGACAAGAAATATTTATTATTGGGCTCAACAAGGTGAAGGCTTTGTCCAGTAGAGATTTTATGGCTGTGACCAAATAAGTTGAACATTATTTTTTTGCTAGTTAAGTCTATTATTTATCACAATAACTTTTTATGAAAACATTGATCAACTTTTACTTTGAATTTCAACTTGAGACCATGTTTGGCACAAATTATGAGTTAAAATATAACTTATGGTGAAAAATTCGATCTGGCTCCAATTTCGTCATCTTGAAATGCAGTTTTGGTCAACTTTTACTTTGAATTTCAACTTGAAAGCATGTTTGGCACATATTATAAGTCGAAATATAACTTATGGTGAAAAGTTCGATCTGGCTACATTTTCGTCATCTTGAAATGCAGTTTTGGTCAATTTTTAGTTTGAATTTCAACTTGAAACCAAGTTTGGCACATATTATGAGTTGAAATATAACTTATGATGAAAAGTTCGATCTGGCTCCAATTTCTTCATCTTGAAATGCAGTTTTGGTAAACTTTTGGCTTGAATTTCAACTTGAAACCAAGCTTGGCACATATTATGAGTTAAAATATAACTTATGACGAAAAGTTCTATCTGGCTCCAATTTCGTCATCTTGAAATGCAGTTTTGATTAACTTTTACTTTGAATTTCAACTTGGAACCATGTTTGGCACATACATGTATTATGAGTCGAAATATAACTTATGGTGAGAAGTTCAATCTGGCTCCAATTTCGTCATCTTGAAATGCATTTTTGGTCAAATTTTACTTTGAATTTCAACTTGGAACCAAGTTTGTAAAATATTCTGAGTTGAAATATAAATAGGTGAAAAGATTGATCTATCTGTATTTTCATTATTTTATCAAACATGTCGAATGGAAATTCATATAAAGAGATTTCAGTGGTGATTTTGAATTCGACCTTCAATAACCTCGGAAAATCAGTGCAGCAATTTTGGTGGGGAAAAGAAAACAGTTGTGACTTGAGATTTAACATTTCTCTGGTAATCTTTTTTAGCCCTTGCTCTAGTTTTTCACACTTGACAGTGATATATTTGGGGCAACAAAGATAATAGGGCTACGGGGGATACACCCAAGCGGTCGTAGGCGACCGGAAGCGTCTAGTTATATATTTGTTCAGTTATTCATAAAAATACCCACTTTATTAGATTTCCTTTTCAATATGTTCCGCCACATAAATGAATTCGTTGCACTAGTTCAGAAAAATTGAGATAATCAGTGAGACTTTTTGTTGGCTTTCAGGAGAAGCGGAGACAAGAGGCCGAAAGGGAGAAGGAACGTCAGCGTGAGGAACAGGCGCGTTTGCGAGCCGAGGCGCAGAGACAGAAACAGAAAGAGGCCGAGAAGATGCAAGCCATAATGCAGTTAGTAATGCTGTAAACTCAAAGTAAAATCTACACTTTTTACATTCTATATTTGAGCTGATTGAGTAACTCTTAGACTCTTAGAGTAACTCTTAGACATAAAAGAAAGAAAAGTTTTGTGTGAATAAATTCTGACCACAGGCAAAAGAGGGAGACTTCTGACACGATGGAGCAGAACAAGACTGATTGTTTGAAGGTACTAGTGTTATATATGTTGAGAATGCAAATGTAATAGCCATCATCTTGCTAAATTCGTAAACTCTGTATTTTCATAAACAAAGAAAGTATGATTCACATGTCTTGATCAATGTTCATTCGTTCCAACACTGCTGCTCAAATGTGATATATCATCTTAATCATTAAACTCACTCAGTAAGTTATACTCATAAGTTTTTTTTTGGCAAAAACACAGTCACCAGCAGTCAGGATGGATTTAAAGAACAAGGTTGGCACACCAATGTTGATCCCCCGTCTTGAGCCGCCAACAATCCGACCATCCCCCAAGTTCTCCCCAGTATTGATCAGTTCATCCATGACTCGGAATGTGACTGTATCATCAGTGAGATCCCAGCATACGATGTCCATGCCACGGCTGCAGGCGCCAGTTTTGAGTGCCAGCACTCAGCATACAAAGGTACTGTGTGACTGTGTGGGATAAATGTTCTTTGGTCTGAAAAGGAAATGTGTAATTCGTTGGTTGTTACATCGTACATGAACTAATCCACATTATTTCAAAATCCTTTCCTTGTATCCATTTTCTAACTGAATAAAAATGATGGTGTTGATCACTTTCAGTTATGGATGATTATTCAGTTCGAAATTCAGGAGATTTATCAGTTTTTCACCCCTCATTCTCATGTTTCAGTTCCCTACCCTGAAGTTCTCGGACAACTCTAACTCCCCACCAATTACAACCAGCACCAATGTGAGCCAATCGCTCCAGAGCAGTAGCCCCTCTACAAGTGCACCTCCTAGAGTTGTAATACCTACTCCTGCACCACCTGTGCTCGCAACGAGACCTGCTTCGAGACTGTCTGAGACCAAATCCCCAAGACGACCAAAAACACCAACATCTGAACCAGTGGAAGAGGGTCAAGTCCTGAACAAAACGCCGCCTCACTTTCTCAGCTCAAGTGTGTTTGGCTGCTTTTATATGTTTTAAAGATTAATACCAGTCTACTACCAGATTAGTTTCAGGATGTTCAGTCTTGATAGATTTCCCTCATTCCAGTGCAGTTTTTGCCACATTTCATGTGCATGTACGTGTAAAAAATTATTTCGAATCTTCTTCGAATTACCTGTCCCATTCATGAGAAATCAAATTTTAGGTTACCGGACCTATGGTCTGATAACCTATTGGCATGGCGTTGCGTCCGGCGTCCGTCCTCCGTCCTCCGTCGTCCACATTTTTATCGTTTTTGTTTACGGGCGAATTTTTCTAAAATTTTGCACAAAAATACTTAAAAATATTTCAAGAAGGAGGTATTTTTTATTTTTTTGATTTTCGCATTTTTTTTCAAAATGGCGGCCGTTTTTGACGAAAAATGCCTGATTTTGGACTTTGGCGGCCATTTTCTCAAAATCTGTTCAGTAACTTTTTTTCTTTTTGATACATAACACTCCTCATATGTACTCCTATGATGTCCGTAAATTTCGTTGCGCTTGAATCGCTCGAAGTGGGCCATTTTGGCCTAAACTCGTCCCAAATGGGACTTTCCCATGTTAAATTCTCCTATGCTTTATAATGGGACACATTATTGTGCGGCCGGTCCGGCCGTACTATTGTATCACTGAACGGCGCACTAGTTCCGCTTTACCGCAGTTAATTACACTTCCGGACAGTGGTTGCACCGAATGCAATCGGAATGCACGCTGTTTTACAGCGATCGTAATCGTGGTGCTATGTGAGGGGAAATTTAATAAGCGTGTTATGATTAATACGAATATAAAATATTTATCATATGTACGTCAGTATATCATGAACGTGTTCATGTGTGTGGAAAACCACTAGTATTTTACATATATTTTCGAGAACAGTACGTTTCAGTGTTCATGGCGTTGATCTGTGCCCGGAAGTCGTGTAAACTTGGGAAAACCTATGGAGCGCCTAAGACGAAATTCAAGCCTTATTAAAAATCATAACGCTCTCATCGTAACTTGCTATCTGTCATCCAAGAACTGTTGTCCATTGGAGTATTTCATTTTTGCCGCACATTCTTTTTAACAATCAAACAAGAGTATTGCTTGTACCTAATATCTCACTAAATATTGAGATTAGAGACTAGGAATCAATTGTGGACATATAGGAAATATATGCTGAATATTCTCGTGACCTTGAATTTGACCTCTGACCTCAGTTTCAAGGTCAGAGCACAAAATGGCTTATATCTCGCTTATTATCGACTCTACAGCTTAGGAATCAATTGTGGACATATAGGAAATGATATATGCTGAATATTCTCGTGACCTTGAATTTAACCCCTGACCTCAGTTTCAAGGTCAGAGCACAAAATGGCTTATATCTCGCTTATTATTGACTCTACAGCTTAGGAATCAATTGTGGACATATAGGAAATGATATATGCTGAATATTCTCATGACCTTGAATTTGACCTTTGACCCCCTTTTCAAGGTTATAGGACAAAATGGCTTATATCTCGCTTATTATCGATTCTACAGCTTAGAAATCAATTGTGGACATATAGGAAATGATATATGCTGAATATTCTGATGACCTTAAATTTGACCTTTGACCCCATTTTCAAGGCCACAACACAAAATTGCTAATAACTCTCTGATTATTGAATTAACAGCTTAGCAATCAACTGTGGACATAATGTATGCTTAATATTATATATGCTGAATATTCTCTTCACCTTGAATTTAACCAGTGACCTGGCTAACATCTAAAATATTAAACATTGTCCGGTAACCTATCTTTGGCCCTTGGACAATTTTTAGATCTAGAAATACCACTATAGTCTGCTACGGTGTCATGTGTACCAGTATTTTTTATTTTGATTTATGGGTATACTCTTCAGATTTCATGAATGTCACCATGGTTACCTAGACATGGTGATTCGCAGATATTTCACAGAAACTATTAAGAGAGTTGAGTGAAAAGCCGGTGCTTATGCGCTAAAATGGTATGACTTTCTTACACATACAGGGCAATTCTAATCAACTTGAGGTACTTCATTTTTACTTGGCAGATGATGCTGCTTCATCTGAGGATAGTCCTTTCAACTTGGAGAAGCAGCTGCAGAAGATCAAACTTCTATCGAACCAGTCGCCCGGGGCAGGCTTCACATTCGGTAGTCGAGCTATGTATGAACAGGAACAGGTTGGAAACATTCTTCTTAGCAAGCATTGAATGGGTTTTACATGTGTTTAATCATTCAAATGAAAAATTGGCAACACTCTGCAAATATTCAAGATAATATATTATACCTGTAGCAATTTTTTGTGATGACAATTTTTAGGTTACCGAAGCTTTGGTCCGATAACCTATTGGCATGGCGTTGCGTCCGTCCGTCCGTCCGTCCGGCGTTAACATTTTTATCTTTAAAGTTAATGATCAAATCTTTCTGAAATTTTGCACAAAAATGCCTAAAAATATTTTGAGAAGGAGGTATTTTTTTGTTTTTTTATTTTCGCATTTTTTTCAAAATGGCGGCCGTTTTTGTCGAAAAACGCTCAATTTTGGACTTTGACGGCCATTTTCTCAAAAACTGTCTGATCAGTTTTGAGTTTTTGGTTTCAAAAGATTCCCCTCATATACCTCTGTGATATGTAATAAGTTTGGTTGCCCTAAATTCGCCGGTTTCCGTGTGGCGGCCATTTTGAATTTTTGGCGGGTCGGCGAAAAAATTTTTTTTCGCCCCAAATCGCATTACTATCCATTTTGGGCCATTTCTAGGGCAAAAAAAATTTTTCACCCTTTGAAAAAAATTTTGGACTTAAAAAATTTTCGGCACTTTTATCCTTCATAATGGGAGCTGTCCGGACTGTACTCCTAGAACGCTTGAAGATAGAGCTTAGAAATTGGCACTTTCAAATGGGAAGTCATATATGGCGACTTGCATGGTGACCTTGAATTTGACCTTGGATGACCTTGAAAGGTCAAAACAGCCATTTTTGGGTCGAAAAACGCTCAAATTTGCACCTGGTCTGTATTTTCTCAAAAACTGTCTGATCAGTTTTGAGATTTTTGCTTAAAAAGATTCCTCTTATATACCTCTGTGACATGTATAAGTTTTGTTGCCCTTGAATCGCCGATCTCAGTGTGGCGGCCATTTTGAACTTTTGACGAGTCGGCGAAAAAAATTTTTTTCGCCCCAAATCGCATTACTATCCATTTTGGGCCATTTCTAGGCACAAAAAAGTTTTCACCCTTTGAAAAAAATTTTGGACTTAGAAAATTTTCGGCACTTTTTTCCTTCAAAATGGGAGCTGTCCGGACTGTACTCATAGAACGCTTGAAGATAGAGCTTAGAAATTGGCAATTTCAAATGGGAAGTCATATATGGCGACTTGTGTGGTGACCTTGAATTTGACCTTCGATGACCTTGAAAGGTCAAAACAGCCATTTTGGGGTCAAAAAATGCCCAGATTTGCCTCCGTAGATGAAATGCTTGCAGATAGAGCTCATGTCTGCATTATGAACATATAGGAAGACATATATGGCACAACTAATGATGACCTTGAACTTGACGTCAGATGACCTTGAGTGCCAAATGTCTGACTTGGAATGTGTAAATTGACCTGAGCGGCCTAAACGATTCCACCCAAAATATAGAATATCAAATGCCGCACACATACATGTAATGGTAACATCGAAGTTCATACGGATGACCTTGATTGGTAAATCCCAAGGTCATATGTTTACACTGCGAACCTTGATTGGTAAATCTCAAGGTCTGTTACCTGCCAATGCTGCCATGGCCAAACCAAAATTGTCCGGTAACCTATCTTAGCCTTTGGGCTAATTTTATGTAAATAATATACAGGGAAAACTATTCTCAACCTTACTCAGTTATTCCTGTATTAAAATCTTTCTGTCATCAGGATGGTGAAGACAGCAATGATGGTCAGCCTATCTTTCTGACAAGCTTCTTTGGAAATTCGAAAAATAGTGATGAACCATCAAGTGAATAGCTTTATCTACCATAGTACTACCCTACTATTGTCTTTTGGGGGCTGTTTCTGGATCTATAAATGCTCTGTACATTTTACAATGTGTGTATCTTATTTCTTAGCTCCAGTGAAGAGTTTCTTCGGTGAAAGCAGTCCTGGACAAAACGACACCCAGGCGACCAAAATGGATTTCAATTTCTCAACGGGAGGCAAGTATTACAAACATGACTAAACGAGCATTTCCCTGCATTTTGTATTATATAGCATGAGTAATACATGAGTAATTGTTCATAATGATGGCATCTTCAATCTTCGACAATTTCTACACATACATGGAATACAAATCTTGCCTGTACGATGCCACTTTTTCAGTTTCATCGCCGTCTAGCACAGCTTTCTCGTTCGGCCAGATGGGAGGCGGGGACGCCAGCGAACAGAACCAAGACTCCGCTGTGTTTTCGCTGTCGATGTTTGGGGGCGGCAATGATGACGACTCCAAGTCGGGGCATTCCAGTGGAGGGTTCTTCACTTTCGGAGTGGGCGACAACTCCAGCAATGAAACAAGCAGCAATTTTTCCCTGTTTTAGATAGCGTGTTCTATTTTTTAACCACAATTATATTGCCATATCATTGTAGATGTAATTGTGTTGTTCTTGTTGTTGATATTCTTTCATGTACTTGTATTTGAGAAGTGTTTCAATTGTGAATATTGCTGTTGATGTAACTATTTAATATGTTAATGTATTCAGCAGTTGTTATTACTCATCAAATATGGTATCACACAAGGATACTTTGTTACTTATAAATGTTTCACTTGTACAGAACACATAATATATGGAATAATGCAAAATGAACAGTAGTGTAATAAAATGTTCTTGCATTGGGAAGAATTCCGTATTTTGGAACCGTCACTACCGACGGCGCCTTTAGTGATGCATAAGACAAGATGACAGCTGACCATAGAAAATGATAGGAAAAATTTCCCACACCAATGCGGAGATACAATACACTTCAAGAGATTATACGATATGACCTGAAGCTTTTCACAGTGAATGCGGCAGTAACATCACAGCGATAATAGTATCTACGGCTTGTCGTTCGGGAAGGGTAATACCGTAATGGCCCGAAATACCGCCGGTTCTCGTTTACCCGCCGGCCTCGTTTAAGCGCCGGGGGTATGTCTTTAAAAGCATTAATAAGCGCCGGTCTCGAATTAGCGCCGGTTCAAATAACCGCCGGGTGTAAGTCTATGTACTGGTGCACGTAGCACACACGAGTCCCACGGTGATTGCAATTGATTACACATGTGTGAAACAACACAACTGACACTTACTTACGGATATGAGATTTTCATTATGACAATAGAACACCTGCTAACCAATTAGGTGATGCAATTGAGCAGCTGCATGTATATATAATTGTACTGACTAACTTAATGATATCCATTCCCCAAGACCCAAAATTACATTACATTTATATCAGCATAATATAAATAGGAAGTTTTAACTTGTTTAAAACCAGTATTTATTACATACCTACCTCTATAATAAACTCTTTGGGTAATCTTACCTTGGCATTCAAAGAAGAGGAGAGAGAAATGAATGTCACAAGAATTTTCTCAAAATTCCTGACATCCATCTCGAACTCGAAATTGAAGGAAATTACTCTCACACATCTCAGATTCCCCGCGGTGTAGATGTGACGTCACACCGGTCATATGATTGACCTTAGCCGCCATTAATTTGCCCACCTGGTTAAGGCAGGGGAGGCGGGAGGGAGAATAATCGTGTTTATTATAGAGGTAGGTATGTAATAAATACTGGTTTTAAACAAGTTAAAACTTCCTATTTATTGCCATACCACTACCTCTATAATAAACTCTTTGGGTTATATCAGAATAACCAAAGGAGGTGGGTTTAACCCTCTCCCGGGAATTTCATCACCGATGTGTGAGAGTAGGAAATATCCATTGAAAGTAGTAAATATTGTGTTTTACTTTTAAATTATAATTTTAAGTCGAAAATACATATTTACAGGATATTTACAACTATACCATAATACACGCCTGAATTACCTTCAGATGCATGGAGACGAGCAGGGGCTCTGCAGAGGTGACTTTCCTCTTGCAGAAGAACAAAAATTTCCCTCGCCAAAGAAGAGGAGCAACTCCCCTGGGAGTCGACCTCAGGTGCATCTGTACAGAGGCGTGTTGATCTATTTACAGGTATTTACAGCTGGACTACACTCTCCGCCGCCACCAGTCGTCCAAGCTGGAGGCCGGAGTCATCCTCCCAAGCTAACTCCCTGAGATAGAAAGAAGTGAATGTGTTATGAGATTTCCAGGTACAGGCAGACATGACATCATTCAGAGACACTTTATTTGTAAAGGCAAGTGAAGCCGCGAGAGCCCTCACATCATGCGCTTTGACTCTGAAACCTGTGGATTTTTTCGCCTGTGACTTTTCATAGCAAAATCTAACACACTTCTTGATCCAAGATGAGATCGTAGCAGGACGGATATCATTTGGAAAATCCTTAAGATAGGACACGAAAAGCAAACGCTTGCCGAGATGCAGCTCACGCGTACGATTAACGTAGATGCGGAGGGCTCGCACGGGACAAAGCTTCGCGTCTTCCTCCAGGCCCGGCCCCAGAGAAGGAGTCAGGGCGGGAATGGAAAAGCTCAATAATGGCGTACCTGCTAATTGAGTTTTGGCCAGAAAGGAGGGAATGACTCCGAGGAGAACCGAGGAGCCATCCGACTTCCACTTAACTTTGGAAAAGGACAGAGCGTGGAGCTCACTCCGTCGCTTCCCGGAAGCCAGAGCCAAAAGGAAGACCGTCTTAAACGTCAGAAACTTTAGTGAGGCCCGCTCAAGGGGTTCGAACGGATCTTTTCTTAAGACGTTGAGAACAAGCGATAGATCCCACTCAGGAACCGGGTTCCTAGCTTTCGGTCTTTCGATCTCGAAACTATTAATCAACGCAGTCAAACCTTGATCATGACCAAAATCGATCCCAAGTTTGGGTTTTAGAGTCTTCGCGATAGCCGTACGGTAACCCGCGATCGTGGATGGAGCTCGCCGTTCATTGAACTTTTCGAGAAGAAATTCGGAAATTAGGGGAGCATCGACTCTGAAAGGACTAACCTTCCGGCGACGACACCAAGCACAGAAGGAAGTCCACTTCGATTGGTAGACTGCCAAAGAAGATTTTCGATTTGATCGGGCGATCCTAGCGGACACCTCCCTTGAAAATCCCTTCTTTCGGAAACATCGCTCGACAATATCCAGGCATGAAGCTTCAGACTTGCGGGAGCCTGATGAAACATGCTGGAGCGAGGTTGTTTGAGGAGGTCCCACCGATCCGGAAGCTGACGAGGGAAGTCTACTATCAACTCCAGAAGGTCCGGGAACCACGACCTCTGCGGTAGACACGGAGCAATCAGCAGGAGGCGACACTGGTGAGTCCGAAACTTGGCGATCACCTTGTCCAACAACACCGCTGGGGGGTAAGCATACGCGTACATGCCCTCCCAGGACGTCGACATCGCATCCACTGACATGGCCGTGGGATCGGGAATGGGAGACACAAACGAAGGAAGTTTGTGGTTCCACCGGGTCGCAAACAAATTGACCATCGGCGTGCCCCATAGGCCGCAGAGAGATTGGAATACCCTGGGGGCAAGACTCCACTCCATGGCCTGGACCTGGCCCCTCCGGGAGAGGCGGTCCGCCCAAACATTCATATGACCAGGGATATGCCTCGCGAAAAGCGAAATACCCTGGTCGTGACACCAGAGCAGGAGGTCGATAGCGGCTTGGCACAGCGACTGGGACTTCGTACCGCCCTGCTTGTTGATGTAAGCGACAACGGTGGAGTTGTCGGTGGCCACCAACACAGCCTGATTGAGGAAATGTGTTTCCCAATGCCTGAGAGCCAAGAACACGGCCTCCAGTTCCAACAGGTTTATGTGCCATTCCTGCTGAGACGAAGACCAGGTGCCCGAGACCTCGCTGTCGTCCCAGTGAGCGCCCCAGCCGTCCATACTGGCATCCGTAAATACGTGCCTGGATGGAAGCGGCCGGCGGAATGACGACCCTCGGAGCAGATTGACGGGATCCAGCCACCATTGCAGATGGGAAACGACTTCCGGAGAGACCTGCACGAGCTGGGATCTGTCTCCCGTGACCTGTGACCATTGAGAGTGTAGATGCCGCTGAATAGGCCGCATGTGCAGGCGGCCCAACGGAACTAACTTTTCCGTGGACGCTAGCATCCCGAGAAGGGACTGCCAGCGTCTGGCCGTCTGTGGAATGCGACGAAGGAAGCCTTCTGACAGCACGGATAATTTTGACTGACGATCCAGCGTCGGCAAAACAGTCTCTGAGGTAGTCTGATAACGATACCCCAAGAAGACGAAGTCTCGACGCGGTGACAAGTCGGGACTTTTTTTGGTTGATTTTGAACCCCATCCGTGAGCATAGATTTACCACAAACTGTGCTTGGACGATCAGCGTTTCGCGACAATGGTGCCGGATTAGCCAATCGTCGAGATACTGGTGGATAAAAATCCCCCGCTTGTGGGCGAGAATCTGGACTTCCCGAGCCACCATGGTGAAAATCCACGGCGCTGTCGATAATCCGAACGGGAGCGCCCGAAACTGCCATACGCGGCCGAGATAGAGAAATCTCAGGTATTTGCGAACTGCAGGTTTCATTGGAATATGGAAATAGGCATCTTTGAGATCGATCGTTACCACCCACGAATCGCGAGGCATGACTGAACGAACTTGCTCCGGCGTTTCCATGGAAAACGTCGGCACGATTAAGAACTTGTTCAACGGAGAAAGATCTATCACTGGTCTCCAACCCCCCGACGCTTTGGGAACCACAAACAACACGCTGTAGAACCCGGGAGTGTCCCCGGGAGCAGGTTCTATCGCTTGTTTCTCGATCATCGCCGTTATCTCCTCGTGGAGAACACGGCGGCGTTCTGGATCGTTTGGAAGAGTGAAACCCCTTGGGACGGGCGATAACGGTGGCAATTTCTCGAATTTCAGGCCGAATCCTCGACGGAGCGTCGAGACGACCCAGGGGCAAGCCCCGAGCCGCTCCCACTCTTTCCAAAACAGAATTAAACGAGCTCCTACGGGCTCGTCTGAGGAAGGAATATCGACCGAAACGAGCTGACCATGCAGCTCTTCTCGACACTCGAGCAAAGGATCCGGCCCGGAATCCGAAGCTATACGTACCCGGTTTCTTTTCCCCTGCGGGCTTGGGAGCCTCTCCGCGTCCTCGGCCTCGGCCACGACCACGGTCTCCTCGGGTGCTGCCGGCAGGGGCCCCGCGAAAGGGCAACCCTGAGGCCCTGCCTCTAGCTCTACCACGGCCACGAGTCGGCTGCTGCTGAGGCTGAGACTGCTGAACTGCAGACTGGGGCTTCTTAAAGGCCGAAACCATCTGTTGCGTGAGGCGTTCCAGAGACTTCGACTGGCTCAGGAGGGCATTGGAAGTAGAGGACTTCGCGGCCTTCTCGTCGGCCTCCTTCTTCACCTCCCGCAACTCCGCAGAACGGTCAGGGAGTAGAAGTGAAGTAGGGGCTCCGGAAGAGGGGATAACGGGGTGGAGAACTCTCATGTCTGTCATGAGCTGGTCCGGAACCTCGAACTTGAGGGATGAGAGGAAGGCGTCACGCCGCCACAACTCGGACACCCAGAGTGAGTGGGAGTCCAGGGCCACCTTGTCACCCACACCTTTGCCAATGGAGGTGACCAATGAAGCGCAGCTCAATAAGGCTTCTGCCATATCATCCCGGTCGACGTCAGGGTTGTCCAGGACCTGGTCACGGCACTGAAGAATGGCCCGTCTCGTAGCCATCGACAGCCAGTCCATGGCCGAATCCGTGGCCAGCCCCACTCGAAACGTGTGCTGCAGCTCCGCCAAGGCCGCCCATGGGATCTCCACGGCCTTAGGCTCCTTGAAAAAGGCGTAATGGGGGTGATGCCTCCTCAAAGCTGTAGGCTTGTCGTCCAACTCCGACGACGTATAGTAGTCGTTGACAGACGGGCGAGCAGGATACGCGCCAATCGCCGACTTGTTGGACCTGATGGTCTCGTCCATGCGCTCCTGCATGGAGCCGCGAACTCCCTGCGACAGAGGGAACCGTAAGGCGTCCTTCGACGGCCGGGGGTGCTCCATCTCAGAAGAAATCATCGAACGAGCCACCTTCTTGACTGGGGCCGGAGCATGCTCTTCGGGCCACAAACCCGGGAGGACCCTCTTCACAAAATCCAACTTCTCCCCCCAAGAGAGAGGGTCGTCGGACTCGGGCTGGTCCGCCTCCTGGTCCGGGTCCGCCTTACGCTTTCGCGGAAGCGTGAGGCCTGACGGGCCAGGTAACGGCTGGTCAGCCGACTGAGAGACCTGTAGGGAAGGTTCCTCATCTGAAGACGGCTCTTCCCTAGGCAGAGGGGAAGACGGGGGCGGTGGCGGCTGTGGAGGCGTGAACCTCGCCAGAAACTGCTGCCACTGGCCTAACATCTCCTCCCGAAAAGACTGAAGCTCGCCCCTAAGGCGCTGCTCTGACGTCGTGGAAGAGCTCCCCTGGACAGGAACACCGGACGGCTCCGACGCACGGGAAGACCCTTGGTCCGCCAACTGGGCGAAGGACAACATACCCTGGCTGGAGGCGACGAAACCGGAGGGCAGGGCCGTAAGAGGGGAATCGTCCTTGATATCCTCGGCGATCTGAAACACACAGGGCGAATCAGAAAAAGGAAACTCTGGAAACCGTGGAGACATGGAAACTCCAGGAACCCATGGGTTTGGACGGCTCATGGCCCTTGGCTCCCGGCCCCTACTGGCCACGGCTCCGGTAGCCACGGCCTGGGGTCCAGTAACCGACGGGAAATCGGGTGCCGGCGGCCGTATCACTGGCGACACGGGCCCGGACCGAAATCCGCCCTGGCTATGGGGTTGAAACCCAGCTCCGGGGGCAGGCGCCCGACCCGGAGGGGGAAACAACACTCTCTGTCCAGAGGGATCCCGGGCGCAGGGAACCGTCGTGAGCCCGACGGAACCGGCAGACCCCGAAACCACACTCGGACACTGAAACCCAGGTCATTCAGCCAGAGAAGCATGAGAACGAGGGGCCAGTAGAGAGGGAGCCAAAAGTGAGCCACACAAACCAGTAGGTTGTGGGGAAGTTAGGGTGCCGAGAGCCGAACGCGCGGCTCCCGGGACCCGTACCTGGCTGAAAGAAAATGACAATGATAAATCAAAACTTACAGCACAAACAGCATTGGATAACTGCAAATCTAAACGCCGCTTGCGTTCCTCAGACGCCTTGGGACGCGGCCTGGCGCTATCAGAATCTGACGGGGAAGGGGGAGTAGGGCAACCAGCAAACCTGCGGGCCTGAATCTCCCGTAAGCCTTGAAGACAAAGTTTCCACTCGTCGACGGACCAATCCGCGCATAATTCACAGGTGGCTGAAGGACGGCAATAAACAGTGTCCCTACACTGCCAGCAGGCGTTGTGAACCTCCCACTTAGGAAGGTAGTGTTTGCAAACGATGCACTTCATATCTGAAACATATCAAACATCGAAGTACCAACGGGCGATAATGGGGGAAGGAAAGGGGCCTGGGGAGGCTTTACCATTTCCTCCCAAAAAAATCGCAAATCACTAACTCTAAGCTAGTCTAACAACGAAAGAACGATCTACTGAAGAAAAAGCTGTGCAAAGAACAGCCTAAAGACGATCGTAGACGTGAAGAAATTCGACTTTGAATGCCGAAAGCAAGACTTGCTGCACATCCAACAATGGAGGAGCAAATTAATGGCGGCTAAGGTCAATCATATGACCGGTGTGACGTCACATCTACACCGCGGGGAATCTGAGATGTGTGAGAGTAATTTCCTTCAATTTCGAGTTCGAGATGGATGTCAGGAATTTTGAGAAAATTCTTGTGACATTCATTTCTCTCTCCTCTTCTTTGAATGCCAAGGTAAGATTATCCAAAGAGTTTATTATAGAGGTAGTGGTATGGCAATAAATAACCATTACCATATATCTTTATTGGTTGCATGTATTGCGACGCCATGCGACATCTACTACGCACATAACGTATGCAGTAGGTCTGTGTATGAACCGGTCATGTAACACACCGATATCATAATAAATCCAAACTCTCTGAAAAACTGACTGATTTACAGAATATCGGCAGGTACCAGCACCGGTAGATTTTCTATTGAATTTGAAAGCTTCGTCACGATGTATTTTACTATAATTTATAAGTTTATCTACCGTGTATCTGCTGTCCATAGCCATTGGACTAACACCATCCTCGATGCAACCGCCCGTCATTATGCCCTCAACTCCCATTCCCCCCTTCCAGCCGTGCACCGCGCGCTGGATATCACTAAATACAGTGGAGAAAATCGGTGCATTCACGCGCACAAGCTTTCAAAATATATCGTTTTTGCTCATTGTATTATTAAGCGCCGGTCTCGTTTACCCGCCGGTCTCGTATTAGCGCCGGGTCTGAAACATGTAAAGCACTATTAAGCGCCGGGGCGGTATTTCGGGCCATTACGGTATGATCAAACCTTTAGATCTCAAACTGCAGTGTCAGGAGATACAAGAACACACGATGCAGACAAGATACATGTAATCTCAAAAATAATTTATTCAGCGAACAACTGGCAATACAAATTGTACACTTGAAATATGGCTTGCGTATTTACTGCTGTGAAACTGATGTGCAAATTACAAAGACAGGAAACTAACTGAGCAACTCAACGTATTGATAGATGTTGACTTATTCTGTATCCAACCTCCAAAGAGTTGCATGTACTATGAAATTTACTGTATAAATGCCATACTGTAACTAACTAAACCTTAGAAAATTATTGATAAAGATGTAATGCAATATGCACATGTATTATTTCCTTGGAACATATTATTACCAGCAATGTGTCAGGTGTCACAAAGTGAACATAACATGTCAAAGAGCGTTAAAAAACAATATTCTGCAAAAAACAAAATATAACACGGACAAAAACAAATAACAAGCAGATCATGATACCCAATCCAAAATAATGACTTGCCTAGTTGTAGTGACACTGACTACTGTGCACAAAACACATAACCATGATAACAGCATATTTTTATCGAAAGCCCACTCAGGTGTGTGTGAAATTGTGAATGAAAAACAATAAAATAGTTCAGTTCGGTGAATCTGAAAAACAAAATAAAACTCAACAAAACAAAATGAAATACCAAACATAATATAACATTGATGACTAGCAGTGGAACTGGTTCTCTTGCTGCCTCTGTAGGTTAAATCAGTGAATTAATATTACAAACAACTTGTGTACATAAATTTCAAACCCTATTTACATAAATTATGATAATGTATATACACTGGCAACAATAATAAGCGAATTAATATTATATCCAAGCATGATATGGAATTCTTACATTCTGCATGCAAAGGTTAACAGAACAGAACTGTTTTAAAAACTAGCGCTAAGTATCACATCACGTCATTCAATTGTGAACCTATAATCTTAACATTGCAGTAAAATCAAAAAAACAATTTGAAATCCATATCTATGTGTATGATACAAAACAACAATGATAAAACCACGAAAACGAATGATTTCCCAACGAGATCTTTGTAACAGGAAAAAAAACAATTTATCACACAAGGCAACCAAAATAATGAGGGCAAGCCTATTGCACCATATTTGTATATTAAGTAAAACTGCCACCAATAACATGTAAATATATTAATAACAATGCATAGTATGACTAGATTCCATAATGCAATAGCAATGACAATGCCTTGGTCCCAAAATTCCCAGATCAAATACTTCATGACATCAAGAACATGGAAGCACATAAAAAGCCCTGATTTCAAGTATATATATAATATACAATTGTATATTTTTTTTTAAAGAAGACCATTAGTGGAAGTTTTGTACACCATTCCCAGTATGCCCAAATAAACATGTATTATTACATGTACATTTAATTCAAACTAGACACAATCCAAGTAAATGCAGATCGAACAATATATTCTGTGCAATCTGTCCATAAAATTGCAGATCGATCTATATGTAATACTGCAAATGAATCGTAAACAGGAACATACTGACTAGACTTTGTAAGAGAAAATACTATTTTGAAATCAAAATGTGACACAATCTCTCCTGCTTGAGAAACATTCAAACCTGTCCTTGAAAATTTTTAAATAAATTTGTGAATACATCAAGTTTGTGAATACGATCTGCTATCCCGTGTCCCTAACTTGTAGCTCCATGGTTGGACATTCACGGTTGTTGAATATTCCACAAATTAACTTCACCGCCTGACTGTGGGTGACTCCGATTAAACTGACTCCATCCACTGCCTCCAGGATCAATCCCGGCTGAAAGAAAAAGACCCATAGGTCAATATAACATGGTATACACCAGCAACACTCTATTTCCTTCAACATGTTCAAGGGACCTGAATTTGCAGTTCTGTATGTTAGAATGAATCATGAGAATTCATGTCTTTGTCCAATATGTCACAGTATACAAGGTATATAAATGTGTAGCGTACCGGTACTGTGAACATACTACTACAACAATATAGTATTTTTCACGGTGGATTTATTATACAGATTTTGACAGTATTTAATTTTGCGGAGATTCAATGTTGCAGCACTCCTGGTTTATTGTGTTCTAGGGCAAGTTTCACGAAATATATCCAGATTATCCATACATAGATTCACTTGCAATACCTAGCAAGCAATTAATGAATTCTAAATTGAAAAGATCTTCGAAGCCAGTGCAATTCTGAGGCTATAAAGCCTCATAATTGTCACTATTGATGCGACAATTTTGTCAGGCTCTATACAGTCACCTTAAGTTGTCCCTGAAGCGTTACTGCCTGGACTGTGGGCAGAACATCCTTAACTCTGACTTCAGGCTGTGACCTGCTATCCTGACCCCCAGAAATACTGAATCCTGCAACATTCAGAGAAAATTTGTCAACAAGATAATTATGTGTCTTCAGCATTAACTTTGTTGGCTCAAATGTTGGCTCAAAGTGTTTTTTTTTAAAATCAACAGTTTTTTTTAAACAAATCCCGACCCCCTGGATCCCCTCTAATGACTTGTCGTCTACCATTACAGTTATGGTTAGGCTCCGTGGCAAAAGGCCATTTGGGACTGAACCAAGCAAGTTTAACCATGGAATTTGCTGTATACATAATCCCAGTTAGAAATTCTCAAGTCTGCTCACCTAAGGATTTGTTTCTCTTGCTCAGTATGATCACCTCCCTTCGTCCCTGTGGGCGCCTGCCGGGCGCAGCTGCCTTCGATACGCCGGCGCTACCACTACTTTTGACTTCCATCGCGACCGACACTGCTTCAAACTTCTGCCTGTGTGAATAATCCAATGAAGTCTGCCTCTGCGTGTAGGACACACTTGTCACCGACTCCCCGACATCGGATTCCAGGGATTGTCCCCTCGATGGAAGTCTGGGGGGTGGGGACTCATCCGGTGGGGGCGGGGGTATGAACTTTGGCGCCAGGCGGACATCATGTGGTGGTAGTCGGTTGCGAGGGGGATCCACATGTAAAGTCACGTTGTAGGAGTCAAAGTGAGACTCTGAGGTGGAAGAGGTTGTCGACTGGGGCCACGGGTTTTCCCCGTCACTGTTTGATCCGTCGTCGAGATCGTTGAGGAACTGCAGTGCGTTTTTGGCCTCTTGATAGACAACAGAATCAGCATCACTGTATGGGAATAGAATATTCTGATAATTATTTTGACTTCAATAGACTTCTATCAGATACATATTTATTGTGAATGTTTGGTGAACACATCCTGAGATGAATGAAATCTCTCTTGAAATTTACCGTAAGTACACAAATGATATCATTTAATCATTATCTTATTTTTCAAATCACAGACACACCTCTGTTGTGAGCGAGCAGTCCGACTTGTTTCAGCCTCGGATACTTCGTCGACCATTGCATACGTGTTGTCCAGGTTGATGTAGGACATATCTGGAAGAGGGTCTGGCTCCACTGTCTTACGTTTATTGACCTTCGCGTACAGAGGAATATCCGACCGCACCAGGAGTCGATCGCTTTCTTCATTGACAACTTCCGATAAGGTGTCCAATGCACTTTCAATCTCTGTGTCGAGACAATCAGCTTCAGGCATTAGTTGAGCCCGCTTGGATTTGGTTCTCGAAGAAGAAATATCATCAATTTCGGCATAGTCACTGTTGGTTTTCAATCGGGAATTGGATCCTCGGTCCTCCATAAAGGGCCCGGAATAACTCTGCGTGTTTTCCCCCGAGCTTTGTACCACACTTTTTCTTTCTATCTTTATTGATGTCCCATCGGGGGTGTCCAGACTCTGTTGGGAACTCCCAGCTGGGGTTTTCCAGATGTCCGTGATGGCTTTGTGCCCTGATGAACTGCTTCGCTGTCTCTGCATGACATACTTCTGTTTGGGTTGTGTCGTTGAATCTTGTGGACTTGAATCCATCGCTTTAGGGGGTGTTGTCACCAAACTTTCTATTGTAACAAGAGGAAAATATCAGACTAATTTTCATCATCATTATCATGGTTATTAGAATTACGAACACATTGTTATGTATTGATTCTAGTTACACGCTTCAACGAATAACTTCCATTCTATTTTTCATACTTTCTCGGCTGGAACTTGTGACATGAACGCAATTACACAGCATGCATTTATAGCTTAGCATGCCAGTTTAATTCAATCCTTCAGTTTAATATACATGTATACATGTATGTGCAACATTGAAAGGAAATTATCAAAGCTCTGAACATTATGTACAACATAATGTAGATTGCAGCACAATTAACCTTAGGATAAGCAATACAGTCCTGTTGAACCTACATGTACCTGTTCTATCCTCTGACTTGGAGGCCTTTGTGTCTGACCTTCCTGTGATACTATTGACTGCGTTCTCCCGCAGAGCCTGCTCATAGAGACGCTTTTGCTCTAACGTGACGACAACGTGGTCGAACTCCTGTAAGTCTCCAGCCACGATCACCGTCCTGTAACAGTCATGGGCAGTGTCATGGACAAACTTATACTGTAAAACGACTGATTTTGGCAGACAATTTATTTGGCAGATTTGGCGTTAGGGGGAAAAACCGCCAAATTAAATCGTTCGCCAAATTAACTAGATATATGTTAAGAAATATATTTTTGAAACTGCCAGATTAAATATCTGCCAAATAACGTGGGCTCACAACCGCCAAGTTTAATAGCCGCCAAAATTATTTGTTTTACAGTACCTTATAATAGGGTAAATAATCTTCACTGTAAATTTGGAAATCTGTAATTAGCAGAGTGGTTGTGGGAATTGATTATTTTACCAATGATGAAATGTTTTCTAAACTGTACCCCACTGCATGACATCTGCTATACTATATCACACATCCATGGATATTATAGACGTTAGCAAGTGTATACCTGATCTCTCTGAGTAGTAAACTTTTCTGATGTGTATCCAGTATTGCCACTAGTGGATCCAACAGCTTTTTCAAGTTCTTATCCTTTTCATACTGTACACAAAAGGCAAGCAATACATATACCATCATATGTATACCATCTATAATATATAAAATTGGTAAGTGCAAATGGGAAGTGTTCTGGAATAGGTGCAATCGCCAGCTGGCAGCACTGTTTCATGGGGTTTTTCTTGTATTATCAGTATGAGCTAGTTCTACCGCCATAATTTACGTCAATGATGATTACAGACGATATCCGTTAGTGGTTTGGCGCCAAAACTGACCCATATTACAGTACTGCCTCCTGTTGAATGATAGCTTGAACATCCCCTATTGGTAGTTATTATTTACACATACAATGTTTTTTTTCAAAAAAATGTTCACAAACAGCATGTTGAAATTGGCAGGGCATTGCTCATGCAAAATTTCATGCGGATACAAACGACACAATCCAAAACACTAATACGACGAATCTCAAGTCATGAAATAAATTCGCAACTCACGGCTTTCACATGTCGAAGGACAGCAGTAATCTCATCATCGCTGGTCAAAATTTCTCGGACGCTACGTTCTACTGCACTGGAAGCCAGCTGGACTTTCTTCGGCGACTGTTGGCTATCTGTTTGAGATAAGAATATCACGAGTATCATACACATACAGTTATTCTATATTTTTGATTACCGAAAAAAATTAGAAACATCAATTTTCAATCCATTTATGCTATGGTACAGTCTATTTCTAAGACTAAATCTGTAAATTTGGTTCAGAGCATAGAAATAATATTTCGGTGTTCATGACTCACTCTTATGCTTTTGGTGATTTCTCAAGTGTTCCGCAGTCGTTCCAGTAAGTTTTCCTGTGACGCAGAGTAAATTACCAGTCATGTAAAACAAGGTAAACCATACTGAATTTTCCTGATCATGTGATCATTCTTACAGTATCAAGTAGAAGAACCCAACAGAACTCAAATATGATTGATAATTTTTCATCACTTTTTTTTAGATTTATATCACTTTTAATTCATAGTTCCAACGGCATAGCAACAGGACATGCCCCCTTGGCAATTGTGGAAAAAAATCATACAAAATACCACAGCAATATGCCTATGTTGTCCCATCGGCCGGTTTGTTTGTGGGACTTGAACACTGCGTCTTTGAGCAATTTTGACGTTCTTCGATTGGCCAGTAAATATGGAAGCGGACACCATGAATTGTGTTGCCTATGCAAAAGCTTGGTACCTGTCGGGCTTTTGCTGGGGGATGAGTCCTTTTTCGTCTTTGACTTGTTACCAAAGAAGAAGATATCTTTGAGGTGAACACGACCGTTGCCGCTACTCCCTTCTCCATCTTGTGACTGGTTTCTTCTGTACGGGGCTGGGTTGGTCAAAGTTGCATCATTGGTCAGTCATTTTCACCAAGTTTGACCACAAGAATTGTGAACTCAATCGGCAAATACTGCACCATAAAATGTAATGTCCCAAACAGTGTGGCACCCAAAGTTACTCAAAAAAAACCCAAAGTGTGTATGATAAGTTGAAGAATGTTGATGACGTAGAAGACCTACTGGCAAAGCTGTGGCTGGTTCCAGGTTTCTGTTCAGTGGCGACCAGTTCTGGATGTTTGGCGCGCGTTTCTTTCTCCATTGCCCTGACGGCTAACATCGGCCTCAACTGTGACTGGTCCTGGTGTTTGTCACTACACACAATAGAGGCTTTACCATTATAATCATGTTAATAGAAGCGAAGTTTTGTCTGATTACCAGGGTTAGATTTTCGTCAAATTTTGCGAGAATCCTACTCTCATGTACTAGTACTCCATTATATTTTGTGAGAATCAAGGACTATTTTGCGAAAATCTTTGCGAGAATCAAGTCTCAGATTCTCGCAGAAATTCCAGCCCTGTTTGTCACGTTGTAAAATCTGGGTTACAACTGAGGATCTGATTTGAATAGGTCTATTGAAGCATTTCTGAACACCTGTCCCTATCTGGCCAAAGTAATGTAAACTGCTCCGTAATATACTACTTGTCCACTGAAAACATATGGTACCATTCAATCCATCTCACACCTTTTTAATCCTTATTGAAAATAGAGGAACAAGCAGCATATGTTACTTGGGACCACTAGGTTAGGGGACACTTGGATGTTGAGGCACCAAATTGTTTTCTCATTCAAGCATGCCATACTCACATCTCTTCAATGGTTGACCTCGAAGCTGCCGTTCCATTTTGCATACTAGGAGCTGGACGTAGCTCGATGTCTGACGATTTCGGGAGGAGGTGTGCGGGCGGTTCGCTATCCGAGTCTGTCTGTATCGCGATGTCCATGGGGTGTGAGATTGGCACCTCAAAATCACCATCACTGTGTTCATCGTCAGTTTGCGCGTACGACTCAACACGAGATTCTTCTGGGTACTCCGTGATGAGTCCAGCCTGAGATTTTCGATCTCCTATTGGCAGAATTGTTAATAAATTAGATGCAAAACATGTACAGCCCCATTGTGCATTTGTGTGATT
The DNA here is from genome assembly GCA_949152475.1 of Terebella lapidaria. Lineage (NCBI taxonomy): Eukaryota > Metazoa > Annelida > Polychaeta > Terebellida > Terebellidae > Terebella > Terebella lapidaria. The sequence continues at coordinate 29,656,932 of OX424563.1, read as the reverse complement.
TTATATAACACAATCGGATTTTTTTTGCAGTACATGTAGATGAATAGAAAGTTTTCAATTGTTTAAAACCAGTATTTATTACATACATGTACCTACCTCTACAATAAACACTAATTGTCTAATATAGAGGTTTAGGAATGGCAATAAATATTGTGTTTCAGTTATTCCTACTAAAATACAGAAAAAAACTTGATGATACAAATCTGTTATCTATACTACGAATCCAGAACAAACATGTGTGCATTATAACACAATGAATTTCTCCTGGGATAAATGCGACAAATGTGCTATATTTGTTACTTTAACTAGTGTTTAGAAAGTCATCAAAGGTACCACACAATGTGGTCATGTGATCAATGTTTGACAGTAAATTTAAAGTGATTTCATCTAAATTTACTGTCTGGAAATCAGGAAATTTGTGACACAACTAGGTTTGTATTTTTTCTTGCATGCAACATTTAGTGCGAAACTAAACTAACAGCAAATGAACAGTGTGCACACATTTAAAGAGACTAGAAATTGTTTTACGTAGGAGATTTGTATCTACCGGTGGCCTAATTTGATTCATCTATTTAAAGCACACAAATCTGTCAAATGCTGCATGCAGATTGCAACACTAAACAGACTAAACAGAGTCAGGGTCAAGGAAGTTTTTTAGATGACATCAAAAAAGTTGAGAGATTTGAGATACATGTATCTTAGGGTGAACACTCAACAGGCATTTCAAGTCATTATCAATTGTTATATACCAAATAAGTGCTTCTGGTATGTTCCTGGAAAAAACAGCATATAAAACCAGCTGTAACCCATTGTTTTTGCCAAAAAAAAAACACGTGAGCATTTCAAAATCTCTCTGAATTTTTGTATAACACATCACAACCAACTAATTGTAATAGACAATTTCCATCTATAAAGAATTTTTGCTTTGTTACACATTTATATTTCTAACCTTTATCGTAGTGAGTTCATAAAGTTTCCTGACTTTTCTATGAATAACTTATATAACTTACGTGTCCTGGTCACTTTTCTGGTCAATGTGTCTGTCCACTCATACTCCGCATAAATCTCTTTGAAAACTGGATACATCCCTACCCCCTAGCGGACAAAATAAATCAATACAATAAATCGGAAATTTATGACAATAGGGGGGGAAATCTGTGCTGGTATGTGAGTGTTTTTTCTTCTCTTTGGGCTGAATCAATAACATACCCGAACAGTCAGCAGAAGGCGCCTCTGATTTTCAATGTAGCTGACGGCGACCGAATGCCGAATCTTCTTGCATGGACGTCTATTGATGACTAGAATCTCATCACCCAATCTCAATCCTCGCTGTTCAGCCAGCCCCTTCTCATCCACTCTATATAAGGAATAAGATTTAGGTTGTAAGACTACTGTCTTCATAAGTATGGGTATTTGAAATACACATTTCTCATCACATTACAGCTGCAAGTTTGATGCAATACCCTGAGTCAGAAATGAAAATTTCAACATTTTGAGTCCACCTACTTCTCAAGACAAACTTTAAATGCACATTACACAAGCTCTAAATCACAAATAAAGATACAAGATGACATTCCACAGGAGATAACGTAAAACAAGTTTTCTTTTAAGTTTTGGCAAAGGTAATCATTCTGCAACACCACATTCTAGTACTAGTAATGTATGGAACAAATTTTAAAAATCTCATAACCATCAAATTATATAATTCTTTTTCAAGGGTCACAACCATCATATTTATCAACCACTCATAGTCAGTAGAACTACATTATCATATAAACAGTGATACTGCTCCCTGGTACATACTTAGACACGTAGAGCCCCAGGGCATACTCGCTGCCTCCACGGATGTTGAACCCGAGGACGCGGTGACTTCCCAAGTGACCTCGCGTGAGGTCAACGTGTCGTTCGGCGACGTCCACCGAGACGGGCGGCTGCTGGTCAGTCCCGTGGCTTTGTAGGTCGCCTTTCACTATCAGGTTCCTGTTGATGTCATACCTGCATTGAAGGTAGATAGCAAATGTGTGAAATATATTTTTTTTTCAGTGTTGCAAGTAAATGTTTCTGAACAGTAGTATATTCAAATGGCATATAATCACAACACTTCATATGCTTCATCAATTTATTTAAAGAGCTGAATTACAAAAATGTTTGGATTAGGGGCTGCTTTAATCTCTCAAAGCAACCCCCAGATTCCTTTGACTTGCTTGTAGAACATCTACAAAAGGTCCAAACATGAGTTGACTAGTGAAGAGAAAGCATTTATGTCACACGAGACAATACTGCTGGAAAGCATCTTCGACAAATAAAGTTTGATTTTTCATCGATATGTTTGTTCATAAAAGTCCTTCAGATTACATGTATCTATAACTTGGTAGCTATGCCATAGCAGTTCAGTCTGAGGACTCAACAACAGACCATACTGCTGAGTTCACTATCCCTAACCACCAGAACAGATGATGAATACACATGTCCACGAAAGTACAAAACATGAACCAGAAATGTTAACAAGACAGAGATAAGAGGGTACGTTTCCTGTTGCTACTGTCATGATTGTGATATTTTGATTAACTAGCACCAGAACGACAGTCATACCATGATGTCCTCTCCATTGCGGACTTGAATCGAGGAACTTTGTGCAGTTCCCGGATGATCATTTTCAGGTTGAGACTCTCCGTAAGAACTGTGGCCGCACTCGTCGAGGCAATGTTGCTGAATGCAATGTTGTTCACTTCCAATATCTGATCACCTTCCGCAAGCCCAGCGCGGTCTGTTAAAAAAAGAAAACAAATATAATGTTTGTATGATCGATGACACTGTAAATCCCCTTAATTTCGCGTCCGTTAAGTTCGCATTTTCACTCCATGAATATGTTTGCAACCGTTTAATTTCGCATGGTAATGGTAAATCACAAATTGCAACCTGGGCTATGGAAGGAATAATTTGCATCCGGAAATTTTGCGTTTCAAATGAAAATGCGAAAATTGCGAATAATAATGGACGCGAAAAATTGACGGGTTTCACAGCAAGTGTTCCTGGAACTTCAAACTGGGTTATAAACTCATATATTACCTTTGTACATGGACCTACCTGCAGCCGAGCCCGGCTCTATCTGGCTGACAAAGATGCCAAGGCCGTGCTCAGATCCACCACGTACGCTGAATCCAAGGTCCTCTCCCTCCCCGCGTGTGAGGCTCAACGCTTTGACGGGGACCACGCCTCTCGTGCCTGCTCAAGTGTTGGATAACACTTTTATAGCTTGTGTTCATGTCAAGCGTAGTAATTTTTAAGATATCAATAATTTATAGATAATACACAACTTGTGTAGAGCTTTGGGTATGTATTCTCTACTTGACATGTTGAATAGGTTGAAGGAAACATATTTTTTTTTCCTGATTCCAAAAGGAATTTCAATCATGCATTTCAAATTCTCTGCAATGAATTTAAAACATGAGCATCAATTCCAAAGATCAACCTAAAATTCAACATCATTCTTGATTCCTGACCAATCAACAATTTACCCTCCAGCGCTTACTCACTTTTGTAATCGACCTGAGAGAGGCTCCGCCTTGATGCCGTTCTATGCGGAACAACCCTCACTCTCCGCTTCGGGGAGTTGATGATGGGCGAAGCTGTTAATGCTGGCTGCCAGGGGCTTGCCATTTTGTGGTAAGGTACCAGACTGTCATAAACCGGTAGGTGAGATGTGGAGATAAAGCGCCGGATGTCCTTCAATAGATCTAGCTTTGCCGGGGTGTCTAGTAGCGACCGCAGACAGCTGACTAGTTTGTCGATCTGGTGATACATCTGGTACTCCTAAAATGAATCGATTACAATGTCATTTATATGGTGTTATTATTCGTTCTATGCTCGTAGCCATTACGACATGTACAACAGTACAAGGTACAGAAATATTTCAAAGACCAGTATAATGTTTGAACATGATGATTTTTCAAAGTGTACATGATCAATTTATCAATATTCCATGTTACTAGTATGATGTCATAGATTACTCGAACGAATTCATTCTTTGATTTTTCTGTATAATTCTCTCTCTCTTTCGCACTCTCTCTCACACACACACACTCCAAATATTACACAATACACATATACCATCATAGATGCTGAACATGTGAAAAACTATTTATATAAACAACACACAAACCTTCAAAATTCCCAGGAGATATTCCCTGTTTCCCCTTGTGAGTAAAACTGAGCACCCTTGGTAGAACTCATCAAAGGCCTGTTTTTTTCTGACTTGTGCAGCCTTGACAGGATCGAGGGGGTACACCAGGGCAAGGGTGGCGCCTTGGGTAGGCACCGGCCGTTTCCTCGGTGAGCTTCGGTCCATTGCCATCGCTACCACCAGTTTCTCGATTGGAAGGCGTCCATTGCACTACATACTAGTAGTTGATTTGTAACTCACTGGAACAAGAATTGATATATTTTACACAACATAAAATTTGTTTTCACCTGCACATTAGAGTCTTGTGACAGTATCAGTTGGCCAATCAGCGAGCATTCACCCCATTCAGGCCATATAAAGTGAAACTGTTGTGGAACATCACCTCATATACTAGTATATTTTATATGCCAGATTTCTTAACGAGTGTGCATTCATCTGAAAGAATATACACTGCTGGGAAATAATGACCCGATTTTCACAAGGCAGTAACTTGTTGGCGTTCTTCTCAGGAGCTGGGGAAGCAAAGGGGTTTTATATGGTAATCAGCACCCAAAATTTCAGGTATCTTCACACTGGCCCGGGTTCATTCAAGGCAGAATAACAAGAAATCCCATGTGTCGTCAAATATATTCATGCTTATCACACAATGTCCAATATGTCAATTAATAAAACCACTTCATAGTGGTTAGGCCGGAATTTATTTAGAACAAGTAGGGCCCGGAACGAGTCGACGGGTACCCGAATTCGGGGCGGGTCACACAATTACCCGGGTCGGAATTTCATGAATAAAGATATACTTTTTGTCTTGAAAATTTGCGATAAACACAAGAATGACAAGAAAATCATCGGGAAAAAATTTGAAGTAGTTTTATGAGGGCATGTAATCTCTTTCAAACTTGAAAATAAACACCGACAAAACAAATAATGTGTCAAATATCGATGACTGGCGTTTACTTGTTACACATTGCTCCATTGATCCCCGTTCAAATTTGATCTATATTTGGACGGGTTACCCGGGGCGGGTCGGGTCAGACCACACGGGTACCCGGGTCGGAAATTTCCGAATCGTCCGGGCCCTATTCATAGTTCCGACGACATCCCAACAGGCCACGCCCCCTTGGCAACCGCAGGAAAAGTCCCACAAACATACCATGTGCTTTTGCTTGAGCAAGTCGGGAATAATGTAACTTTTGCTTGCTTCCGTTTACACATTCGTTTCGTAAAATAATACACCATATTTCACATGTCTATACTCATAAGGGGATGGAGAATATATTGTAAGCTTAAATATTTAACTTATTTGGCTTTACTTGGCCATGAGTGCATCAGAAGTACACTATCATCCCACTTCACTCAAGAGGTTGGGCTGTTAAACACGCCGGTTTTGTTTGTGGGACTTTTACGTTTTGGCGCGTTTTTTGACGTCTTTTGATTGGGTAGTAAATATGAAAGTGGGCGGGGCTTATGTATCATCGGAACTATGAATTAGAAAGGTAATATGGACCACCAAAGTAAGGCATTGAGTGTCAACTTCAATTACAGTACAGTGTACACCGTACTACTGTAGGCCTAACGCAATTTACCTTATTATCGCCCAGACATATTCATGATTTACGTGTCGTACACAGGAATGCATGCAGATCGTGCATTTTCGACATAATATTGGAAATCGTTTATATCACGCAAATAAATGTTTTACACTAAAATCCATACCTAAATCCATGAACAAATCACATTATTTATGTACAAATTCGACGTGTATCAAAGCTGTCAAAAATATTAAAACGCTCAAACTGTAGTCTCCACTTTAGGTCATCCCGTCTGATGAAGTTCTGCGTTGATTCATGGTCATCTACTACGGAAGCTCTGAAAGGACATGGTGAAAAAAAAAAATATCTCGTATATACGACATATTATCTCGTATATACGATTTTTGTATATCTCGTATATACGACATATTATCTCGTATATATGACTTGTTTGTATCTCGTATATATGACTTGTTTGTATCTCGTATATACGACTTGCGTATCTCGTATATACGACTTGTGTATCTCGTATATATGACTTGTATATCTCGTATATACGACATAATTATCAATGAACTGGCAATTCGCATTTCCTCAGTGGTCTTCCATAGATGCCAGCGATGTAGATGTAGCATGACAAACGCGACATGTGAGAAAATCGAACACCATGTATGTCGCATTTCTCACGGTCGAATGCTTATTATCGCCCATGTCGCATTTTTCACGCCTGATGTGATTGGTGGATAATATTTTATTTTAATCTGCTTGCAATATATCCACATCATGGATTATTTGGCTTCTAAATACGTTCCAATTTAATCATTGTTGCAATAGGAAATGTAAACAGACACACTTGATGTCAATTTGTGTGTTTTGCCAATGGAATGCTTTGAACTCGTACTACCGTATCTTCTCACTCATGATCACCATTTGCACGACTTGAATGGAACGCAGCACATAACGCACCCAACATCGTTCAATGTATTGGTCATATATCGCACCATAACCCCCCCCCCCCCCCCCTGTTGTGCCAGATCGTCTACTATACCACTCGATTTCAGCGCTGTGTCCTGATTCAATATTGCGTTGTCCATGAATTGGACGATAATATGGTCATGCATGTCGTGAATTTCACGAACAAAAGCTATTTCAATAGCTCCGCAGTTAATGTCGGGTATTTCACGGGCATGTCGCTTTTTTCACGGCGGAAACACCAACCGTGAAAAAAGCGACATGGTCGGATATTTCACGTGAAAAAAGCGACATGGTCACTTTTATCACATGAAAAAGCCGACCATGTCGGGGTTTTCACAATATTCGGTTTTATCATGCAGCAGTGATCCATATACAAGTCGTACCGTATTGACGCGCATATAAGGACATAAGAACACTTCTCATAAACTAAAGAATGGGGACCTAATTAAATCCCTGGCACACTTACTCATAACTGCTTGGGTGCTACACTGTTCCAAGCCTATAACCATGATAACACACACATTTGACATATACAATTTAATTTCATATAATTTTATCAGGCCACAAGAGTATATGTTTAAAGTACTAGGAACATGAAAATATGAATTGAACTCAGATGAGAGATGTAGTTTTGCTGAGTAAAATGTTGTTTACGGCATCCCAATATCTCTATTGGTTAAAAAGTTATGGCGATTTGAATGTCACATTTTGGCAGGTTATAACACATGCTGGATTGAACACTTCTGAATTTTTGGAGAAGCTAATTAGTATGCAAATGAGGTATTCGTGACGTAGAAGGGGGGAATATTTTTAATTAGGCAAGTTTGAGTCTTAATATAATTGTTCTGGTAAGAATTATTGCAAACCTATACTTTACACATTGACAGGAATGGTCAATAATCAGTGTTGTTCAAAATTTTATTGTTGCCATGGTGACTATTCACCTGCTGGAGTCCCTAGCAACCACTGGTTGCTATGGGTTCTAACTACCAGAAACAGGGGTTTTGACAGATTTTGGTTATTGTATATTAATAAGGCATGTAAAGTCAATCCAATCTCACTTTTGGTTTCGTTTGTTTATCGATAGGACTGTGGATTAAGGCCATAGCAACCTGGTTGCTAGGGGCTTTATATCAACACTGGTGACCTTGGCAACTATCCGGATGTGAAATTCATTGACTATCAATCATGGAGAGCATGTGGAATAAGCTTTGTTGAATAATTGCAATTTCTAAAGACTTTAATATGCCAGTAAAACCAGCTAATTAAAAAATGTTCCCCCTGTGACGTCATGCATACTAATTTGCATATTAATGAGCTATATGATTTCCCAATTTGTATAGTGGGTAATTTGAACTTTGAAGCACTGTAACTTTTGAAGGAATTCAGATATTCACAATCTGTAAAAGCCGTTCTGATCAGCTCACATGGTGCTTGAATCTGAGTTTACATCATATTTTCATATTCCTAGTACTTTAATGTCCAAATGCTGCACATGTAAAATTGCAATGCTTTTGCCCGAAAGACGTGTAATTTTTCACAATGTGGAATCATTAACATACAAATGTTCTTATATATGGGTGATGTTTTGATTGCATTCTTGTTTAAAATTCACATATTTCTTTGTCCGAATATGAGGACATTCTTACATATAAGGACATGTGCTTATATACGCGTCAATACGGTATATACGAGATATACAAGTCGTATACGACATATACAAACTCGTATATACGAGATAATATGTCGTATATACGAGATATACACAAGTCGTATATACGAGATAATATGTCGTATATACGAGATATACACAAGTCGTATATACGAGATAATATGTCGTATATACGAGATATTATTTTTTTTCACCATGTCCTTTCAGAGCTTCCGTAATCTACAGATTATAATTTTATCATTAATATAATTTCATTCATTGCAGCCACATATGATAAACAAGTATGCATTCACATCAATAAAATGGAGGGAATAAAGACTCAATGAGATGAACATTATCATGTATATTTTCACAATCCTGAGTAAGGGCCCCCATTCTTATAATATTGACCCAACCGGTTATTCCTAATAGCTACGTCTTTTTCAATAACTTAATATTATTTTTTACCAAGGCTACAAATTGACGTATATTCGGTTCTTTTTTGTGACAACGGCATCTATAAATATGTGATGATATATTATAGACCGCATTGTGGTCGTTTGCGCCCCCCCCCCCCCCCCCCCACTTGATCAGATTTCCTGGATCCAACCCTAGCAAAGGACAATATTCGAAACTGCGTATAAATATCAGTTATATAATAAGTTGTATATGTTATCTTTCAACAATATTACCTCAGATCTCATATGCATTGCTTGATCTCAATATGTGTGTTTCTACATCTATGTAGGCATTTAATATGAGTTTGCGTGTATTTTCCTGTGTTTTTTCTGAGGTACCTCTGATTTCATGTGCACAAACACTAGAGACAATTATTGGTGAGACGTCCGCAATTCCAGAAGTAGACAAGAGAGGTCTGATGAGACATTCAAAGATACGGATTTTAGGAAGCGTAATATAGCTACAAGATTGGTTGTTCCATGAACACGGCTTAATTGCCACCTATGGGGACAGGGCTTTCCCCCAAAGCATCACCAATGCTATGGAATAGTCTCCCTTTGCAGATCTGGAGTTCGCCCAGTGTGCATGTGTTCAAAACGAGACTCAAACACCATCTCTTTGACAATTATTAGTTATATGTACCTGTACGTGTTCCAGTAGTAATGTGTGTACAGCGCCACTGAACATTTTGCTAAGTGGGATTGGCGTTATATAAGTGTATTATGTATATGTATGTACATGCATGTACAAAATGTTTCAAAGATAATCCACTTACACAGTGACCAGGTCTAGACAAAGTCATTGGAATATCTAATCGCTTTAGTTACAATGGGTCCAGGTTTAGACTAACACCCAGTTTACGTTGAAGCATCTGCAGTAGTGTCTGCTTCGTCTTGTGCTTGTGTCTATGCGGAAGTCAGCAGTCTGCATATGGAGGCGGGCGCTACAGAGCCACATTGTCGTCGCCTAGTGCAGAACTCACCTCGTGTGGAGATCACGACGCTGGGGAGGTCACACCTCTGCAGAGGTCACTCCGTTGTGGAGCCAAGGTCTCTGCAGAGGTCATGGCTGCAGAGTTTGCTCAGAGCAGGGCCCCACATCTCCAATGCCAGGGGTTTGGCTGTCACCGGAAACATCCTAATTTGTTCTTCACATGTAGAGAACTAGTAATTGTCACTCGCGGAAACCAGTGTTTCCACACGTCTGTCGACTTTCCTCCACACGCTGGGTCAACTCCCTTCTACTCCGCAGAGTGCAGAGTGGATCATCAAATTCGGAAACTGTTATCTAAGCGCGTCAGGATGGACCCCCTTCAGCTCCACCTGTACTCTCGTACAGGGAGAGACGGCAGTCTTGCCATGTGCTGTAACAAAAGTTGGCCAGGGCTCATTTAATTGAATTGCTGAGTACCGGATCCATGAACATTGAAGTGGGGACCCGCACCCTTCCCGTTTAAATTTTCCAATATCCCGTGTTTTGTGGAGTCACGGCTCTACATTGCAGAGGTCAAACAAAGCCCTCACCAGCCTGTTCCAGAAGGAGCAGAACCATTTCAGGGCTAACTGTTTGTGGTGGTTTGTCCTGAGTTAGCCAGAGCAACGTGGAGCGTCGAAGTTCGATGTCAGTCTGTGGGCCATTGAGTGGATGCATTTCGATTCTATTTCCAAAGCCTATAACTATGTCATGTGGTTCACAACAGTGTAGGCCTACAAGCCGGTAACACAATCCGAGGTGCACTATTCACATAAATTATGGAAGCATACTAAAGGCTCTGCCTGGATTTGGCGACTGTGACTCATGCGCTGGGAAAAACACATACACACTCAAAACAATGCAATATGCATATATAAAAATATTATGCTTATAGTATTTCTGTATATAAACACCTTTGGTTTCACTTTATTAAAGTAATTTATTGAATAAACGAATTCGAATATGAGCGAGGGGAAAAGAAAGACCCAAGGGCCAAAATAGGTTACCGGACACTTTTGGCTATAAGCACTGCCGGTGACATATGACTTTGATATTTACCAACCAAGGTAATCTTTGTGAGCTTCGATTAGGTGTGCTGTATATGATTAGATGTGCAATATATATATTTGAATACAATCCCAATCTCTAGGAGTGAGCGTTTAAACCTCAGCGGCCAATTTACACATTTCATGCCAGACATTTAGCACTCAAGATCATCCGAGGTAAAGGTCAAGGTCATCATTACTTGTTCCATATACTGTAAGACTTCTTATACGTTCCAAAATTATATACTCCAAAGTTCAATTTTTTTTTCAAAGGGTGAATTTTCTTGGCCCAAGAAATGGCCCAAGTGGATAGTAAAGCGATTTGGGGCCAAAAATACTTTTACCGACCCGTCAAAAAATCAAAATGGCCACCACATGCAGACCATTGATTCAAGGGCAACCAAACTTATTCACATCACAGAGGTACATAAGGGGAATCTTTTGAACAAAAATTTCAAACGGCCGTCAAAGTAAAAAAAAAAATGGGCATTTTCATTTTGAGAAAAACAAATTGAAAAAAAAAATTCATGGGAATATTCTCAAGCATTTTTTCATTTTGAATATTCTAAGGCATTTTAGGCAAAATTTCAGAAAGATTCGACTTTAAAATGTGGACGTACGATGGACGCCAAGCCATGCCAATAGCTAGGTTATTGGATCGTAGATCATGCTCCGAAAGTGGGGGGTATTATCCCACGTTCGGAGCATGAACTAATTGGATCGGTAACCTGAAAACAACAACTGAATTTTCAATAAGTACCTTGTATTTGAGTTCTACCAATCAGTTTCGGCAGGCCCCGCCCCCTGGCGATTAAACCGATCAGGTGACTGATGATGAGCTCATTATCTCACCTTTTTTTTAGGGTCGACGGTAAACAAAGAGGAAATGAACTTGAACAGAGTACAGGAGGATGTGACATGTCAGACTGATCGGATGATCTATTCAACTATCAGATTTCAGTGGGTACAGATGTATCATATGCTTTCCAAACTTAATACTGATCCAGAAAAATATGGTCCAAAGCCGAGGTGTATAGGGTAGATCTACATTTTTAGGTTACCGTTCTGCATGATTCACGACTTTATTTTTTATCCAGCTAATGTATAAATCAGAATGTAAATTACAATAATCCATCATTCAAATGAGTCCTTTGATATGTACCGGATATAAACATGGACAGTTATTTTATTAATAGATTGTGTGTAATAAGCCAGTTCGGAAATGTTTCTAGGTCAGGTCAAATGGTATAAACAAAACATTCGTACACACCATGCTCAAACGTGAGTGACGCGGTGAACTCGAAGTACACAAAGAGGTTAGTATTGTACAGGCGAAATCGAGTAATGTGTTGGTGACAGTGACTCGACAATGGTAGCGTGACAGCATGGTTTGGCTGTGTTTATACCGCTCGACCCCGACCCAATTCCACTGACCTGACCTGAAAACATTTCCGAACTCACGTATTCAATAGATCTATATAAATTAGTGTAAATTTATCTTTCAGGTAAACAACAAAGATGAGAATCAACTCGAGTGCTCTGCGATACATGTGGGCCTACCAAAAAGCAAGCCATGAAGGGGTACTCACACACAAATCACCGAAGGATAGCAGCCCGACAGCCAAACAGTTCCGCCTCATATCAAACCTACTCTTCTATGAACTGCGCACTGGCAGCAGTTCGAAAAAAGAAGGTCCGGATATCGGGGTGATGCTGGTAGAGAAGTGTATCATCGATCGAGTCGGTACTGCGGGACAACCAACCAGGATGTTTTCCATAGTTTTTGATGGTGAAGACTGGGCAAAGCACTACTTCACCGCTAGTACGCCAGAACAGTGCACAAAATGGGTGACTGCTCTCACTGGTGCCAGTTATCAGCACCTTCGTGCCAGGATAGCGGAGTTGCAGACTGCACTACCCAATGGAACAAACTCGTTGACTTTTGAAAGAGTACAGGCCACTGTCCTAAAGAAAATGGGTCATAGAGGTTTCGTCCTTAATAAATCCTGTGACTCCTTGGAGAAGAGAGTTGAGAGGCCTCCCGTCAAGCCTAAGACCAAGATTAAGCACAAGGGTAAACTAGGCAGCACATTTTACGGGGTTGAAGAAAGTACTGAACCAAGTCGAAGTACCATGACTAGACCTCAAAGTGTTCCGGATTTAGCAGCTCAGAGCAAACCTCCGAAAAGCAAATTTTTTGCACAGCTTGATGTCGTCAAGGCACCGTCCAAATCGGCAACCCTTGGAGTGTCCGACAGAGCTGTTTCATCAACCGTTGATGAACTACGGAAAAAAGCCATGACCATAGACAGGAAAACCACTCCTAGTGCCGGCAACCATAAAGAAACTAATTCTGTAGTTACTACTGTTCCTATCCCTGTACGTAGAGCACCTGTTTATAACCCTGCTAGAGCATCGAAAACTCTATCTGCGGATTTGCTCCAGTTTGACTCTAGTCCCGAATGCCATGTCAGTCCTGCATTCATAAGCTGCAGTGTTGCCAAAAGCAGGAGCAACCAGAACCTGATGAATATCCCGAATATCACTGGACCTATGGTATCTCAAACACCAAATCACACAGCTCCAGAGCCAAACCAATCTAGTGCTATACATGATCTCATTGGCCTTGATTTCAACATGTAGTGTCATCTGTTGTAATACGTGTTGTATCCGCATTCAAAGCTTAAACTAAGTTTCAAATGTTTTTCTGCAGACTGTGATCATTCTTTGAGCTTTCCATGAATGAATTGTATGAAAATTTGAAATTCATATAATACAATACATACATACACAAAAAAAATTATTTCAAAATCATAATGTACATGTTTGTGAAGTGCCATAATTGAAGACGAGAGGTGCAAAATTCTTGCACATGCTGGTAATATAAGTTTGGGAACCATACAATTTTTCATCATCATGATCATTGGTAGATCATGTAAATTGAATCTATTAAATCTTCGAGGTGGGGTCTTATGACAGAAGACTACTATCCCAAATAGAATGAGATTTTTGTCGCTTATTTTCCTGTATATAATCATTGATTTGTTCAGGGCTGTATAAATAGTGAGTATGTGACAAAAGTCAGGTTCCAGTTTTATACTGGTATATGCCTGTATAATACTGTAAAACGACTAATTTTGGCGGACGATTTATTTGGCGGATTTGGCAGTAGGAGAAAAACCGCCAAATTAAATCGTCCGCCAAATTAACTAGATATATGTGGTTCTGAAACCGCCAAATCAAATCTCCGCCAAATAACGTGGGGCTCACAACTGCCAAATTTAATAGCCGCCAAAATTAGTCGTTTTACAGTACCATGAATACATAATACAAGGACATAATCCTGCAATATCATGACACTGCTCATGTTGACATAGCATGCTGGATGTGCTCGAACAATTCTATACTCTGATTTTCTGAACTCATTTACATGTATACAGGATTTTGGCTCCAATTAGTATAATCAAGATTACTGGGAAGTTGACTGGCAGTATGATAATTATAACTCGGCAAACTACCATGGTATACATGGGGATTTATTATTGTGAATTTTAGCTGAAATCTCATCGTCTGTATGTCAACAAAATTGTCTATTGTTGAATTTTAAATGCCAACACATGTAAAAATGATTCCTTTCTCAGGAAGTCGCATAACATGAACAACTGACAAGCTGATCTCAGTATCATGTGTATAGGCCATGTGCCAATTATGAACTCATCCACTTGGATTGTATCATAAACAAGATCGCCCTGCATCATTTATCCAACTAGCTTGAATAGATATTTTTCTTGCTTATATTCAGTTGAATAGCTTTACCAAAGCTTTACCAAAGACCAATTTACGTGTAAATGTGTTGAAATAAATCATGCAGAATATAGTGCTTGTATATATATCTGCCTCAGGATCTCTATTTTAACGGTTCATGAATATGTCAATAGATGTCAGAATATATTTATATACATCAAAAACGATCACATGGTTGGGGACTTGCCATTTGTCAAGTGATCTTCACTATAATAACAGCAAGCAGGATTGAACTACGTTATATTTTCTTGTATTATCAGGTGTGTTTGGTTGAATGATAAAGTAATCGATTACTTTGAACAAATGACATTTGGTAAAGTATAATATGATAGAGAGGTTGATATGAGAGACCTGTGGTGAATGTATTTTTTCTGCACCAGTATCATGAATCATGTCAATTTGCTCTGTGATATTTTGCTTTAGCATGAACAAGGTATACAGAGTGCAAATTGTACTGTTATTATGGTTATAGTTTAGTCTGGTTCATTAGAGGTCTCTGCAATTGATTCCAGAATTTAGGCAGTCTGGAATAAATTTACTGTGATTTTACTGGAAAATGTACATGATGTTCACTATTATGGAATATAAATGGATTGTATCAATAAAACCTGCTGATAAACATCACACATGCTGACTTAATTAGATGTTTTTCGACGTTCATGATTTCTTAGCTTATTCAATATTTTTTCTTCCAGCATCAGGAACTGGATAGTACCATTACAGGTAGGGGGCCAAATGTCGAACACAGTTCTAAATTTTAGCAGTGCTTAGAAAAGCATGAACGTAAATTATAACTCCCTGCACATGAGCGTGCAAATGTGAGGTATAAGCAAATTTTACTCATGCAATTTTAATTAAATCTCATGCTCTTTGAGCACTGATAAAATGAAAAATGTGTTCAATATTTTGTACTGTTCGATATTTGGTCCGCTAGGTAGTATAGTATGGTGACCAGTACTTGTACTAGGACCAGTGCACTCGTACACTCAATAAAATGTGTCATACGAGCTGCTGACATGGTGTGAAATTGGAATTTTTTGTTTCCATGTAAATTTACCCCCATTGGTGCTTATGTCTGCAGAATCATACAAAAATGTGTCTGCCATAATTTGAATATTTTATTGACTGTACGAGCACTGATTCCACTACGACTACTGGTCACTATGCTAGCTGCCTGTATAGAAATTATCAAAACTGTCATGAGCATGGCAGAATATCAGCACCCTACATTATAGACAGCGTCATATGTATGTACTGTACACAGTTTACGCCTTAATTTTGACATCATTCTTTTCATATTTTATTAGACACACAGCCGAAGTCATGGATGATATATGAATAATATCTGCACACCATTAGACCAATGGACTGCAGGACCTTTGGTCCTTTTTTGTACATTTCTACACATTCGCAAGGGGGCGCAACAGTTTGTCAAAATGGACGTCAGAAGAAAAAGTGATTGACAGTTCAGAAAATTCACGCTTTTTCGATGTGATCTGTTGCTAATACAAGATGAAGATTGTACCAAAAACACTGACAGGGACCCTGCATAACTTAAACAAGGGTGCATGCGACTGGCAAGTTTTCTATCGTTCCAAAATAAGTTCATAAATGTTGACATGATTATTCATTGATTATTATGGAAGCCCAAAATCGACACTGCGACTTATGTGATGCGACATGCGACATAGTATCTTAGTTTATTCGCCATTACTTATGTTTATAATACTGATATAATGTAATAATAACCTAATACACACTATAATGTGTGTGTTTTTTGGTGGAAAAAACATGTAATTATTTCTCCGCCACAAATTTCAATAATTTTAGTTGAAATTGAAATTTATGTCATTTCACTTTGCAGGGGGTGGCAGGGTCTCTTGGCTTATGGCTGCCAGAACTGTGTGGTTGTACTTGACACGAAAACTGTCCAGGTAGTTTGTTTGTCCATTTCATAGTTGTGTTTTGAATCATATCAACCTGATTAACATGAATAATGACTGCAATGCAACATTTGGACAATAACAAATGATAGATTTTAGTTGCACATGCTGAATAATATTTACGAGCCATTCGTCCTAATTTTGCCAGCTCTAAAAATTTGCCATCTCAGAAGCTTGTTTTGTGGAGAACAAATGGCTGGTAGAAAGATTGGATATCAGAGTCTAAATTGATGATAGAACTGGTTGGTTTCATTCGCATTACAAGGCCTGATTGGTGACTTTTGGAATGCGGCGAATTTAGGACGGATGGCTTGTATGCTGAAAAATGTTCGTGTTACATGTATGTTGCAAAACCTGAGTCATGTGAAGATGCCGGTATTTCCTTTGAATGCTTTCAGGTCATCCAGACACTGGACAAGCACAAAGGTTATGTTGTAAAGGTTTGTGAACTTGGTAAAAAATTTTAAATATATGTCAAGAACTATGTCGGAGCATGACACAGATGGTAATATGGTTGGATTCATAACACATCACAGTTCCACCGTCAGTCTAGGTTTTGTATTCAAGTTGGAATTTAAAAAAAGAAGAAGATATATACATATACATGTGCATGTTAGCATCGGTAAATCAGACAAAATCCTAGTTATTTTGTCTTAAAAACTTGCACAATTTTTCCTATAAGATAAGACTTGCACACATAAAGTATGTTATGGTACACATAAAGTATGTTATGGTACAGTTTCATATTGGAAGTTCATTCACATACTGTACTAAATTTCGATATACAGAGTCCTAATAAGCAGGGAACTTTTATTTAAAAGTGTCTTGATATATTATGTTTTACTGGGACCACTGTTCCTAATTTTATCACAGCTGACATTACTAGCACATTTACTTGTCTAGGTGAAATGGAGTTTGGAGAATTACCACCACGACATCGCCAGCCCATACACACTGCGGCTAGCCTCGGCCGACTACAATGGCCGAATTATCGTCTGGGATATTGGTCAGGCGTCCATCCGAGCGGAGTTTTCAGACGGGAGCAAGCCTATTGCAGGTCCGTCATGCTTTGGGCATTCCATGTAATTTCTTTTTCAAAAATCAATGCTGCTACACGTACCAGAAGATTAGTTGCAATGGCAACTGTTTCAATATGACAGTTTTGAAAACAGTAATAGAAATATTGTTCTGTGTTGTTGTTGTATACAAATTGCTGTGAATTGACATGTTTTGACTGCCTATACAATCATGACTAGATTCACAGCACTGTATCATTGTACTGTAAAGCCACAAATTATTCGCGTCCTTTTATTTTCGCAAATTTCGCGAATCCAAAAAATCGCGAAATAAATGGAAGCGAAACATTTCTAATGACAACCCATATTGTTATGAAATAAGAAATTGCTCAAGACTGTCAAACCGCGTAGTTAAACGGCCGCGAACATGGTCTGATCACAAAAACGCAAAAATTTGTGGCAGCGAACTTAGATGGCTTTAAAGTATGCTATTGTACAGGCATTACTAGAAAAAAGTTCAATTGCTCTTAGCTGCCTAGCCTCTGATGATTTCAATTACGGTAGTCATCTCAAAATATCTGCGAAATAATTTCTATATATTTGCATTATCACCCCCCCCCCCCTCCCCCTACAGACATGGAGTGGCTAAGTTTCCAGGATACGTCACATGACTTGCTGGCGGTTCTGCACCCTCCATACTCACTAGTTGTGTGGAACGCGGCGACCGGCACCAAACTCTGGAAGAAATCGTACACTGAGTCGCTGACTTCTTTCTCCTTTGATCCCTTCCAGCTCTCCAGGCTCGCTTGTATGTATTGTCTTGTTAAGAGATTTTTATCTGGGTTTTTGTGAGAAATGAGTAGTGACCTGTGGTCATTTATTAGAGAAGTAAAGCGGCATACAACTGATGTTACCTATTCATAAGGTAATGTCGCAGCTAAGTTCAAATTCCTAGCCAGCAATGAAAAAGTGCACACTAACTTACACACTAAAATACTTGTATAGTCAATATCATTATGTGCATACATGTACGTCCTGTTCATTCATTTGTACAGGGTAGTACCTTTCAGTTTGTAACAGTATGATTCAAACAAATTGAGTAGGACTACCTACTGGGAATGTATGATTGATCCATTACATTTACATTTTTGCTTTGCAGTCCTTGGTCAGGATTGTATTCTGTTTGTGGACGATTTCACGATTTCCAAGGCGCCCTCTAGCAACGGCAAGAAGTACTATATCTCCAGCCCCACGAGCCAAAGTAAGAATGTCATTCAGTCCCAAACCGAAATGGAACTCCACAGTTGTATATACTAGTAAAACACACATCGTATTTAAGCTGAACAGTGCATATACAAAAATTAGCCCAAAGGCTAAGATAGGTTACCGGACAATTTTGGTTTGGCCATGGCAGCATTGGCAGGTACAGACCTTTTACCAATCAAGGTTAGCAGTGTATTAAAACATATGACCTTGGGATTTACCAATCAAGGTCATCCGTATGAACTTCGATGTTACCATTACAAGTATGTGTGCGGCATTTGATATTCTATATGTTGGGTGGAATCGTTTAGGCCGCTCAGGTCAATTTACATATTCCAAATCAGACATTTGGCACTCAAGGTCATCTGACGTCAAGTTCAAGGCCATCATTAGTTGTGCCATATATGTCTTCCTATATGTTCATAATGCAAACATGAGCTCTATCTGCAAGCATTTCATCTATAGAGGCAAATTTGGGCGTTTTTTGACCCCAAAATGGCTGTTTTGACCTTTCAAGGTCATCGAAGGTCAAATTCAAGGTCACCACACAAGTCGCCATATATGCCTTCCCATTTGAAAATGCCAATTTCTAAGCTCTATCTTCAAGCGTTCTATGATTACAGTCATGACAGCTCCCATTATGAAGGAAAAAAGTGCCGAAAATTTTCTAAGTCCAAACTTTTTTTCAAAGGGTGAAAATTTTTTTTTGCCTAGAAATGGCCCAAAATGGATAGTAATGCAATTCGGGGCGAAAATTTTTTTTTTCGCCGACTCGTCAAAAATTCAAAATGGCCGCCACACGGAGATCAGCGATTCAAGGGCAACAAAACTTATACAGGTCACAGAGGTATATAAGAGGAAGCTTTTTAAGCGAAAATCTCAAAACTGATCAGACAGTTTTTGAGAAAATACAGATCAGGTGCAAATTTGAGCATTTTTCGACCCAAAAATGGCTGTTTTGACCTTTCAAGGTCATCCAAGGTCAAATTCAAGGTCACCACACAAGTCGCCATATATGACTTCCCATTTGAAAGTGCCAATTTCTAAGCTCTACCTTCAAGCGTTCTATGAGTACAGTCCAGACAGCTCCCATTATGAAGGAAAAAAGTGCCGAAAATTTTTTCAAAGGGTGAAAAAATTTTTTTGCCCTAGAAATGGCCCAAAATGGATAGTAATGCGATTTTGGGCGAAAAAAAATTTTTTCGCCGACCCGCCAAAAATTCAAAATGGCCGCCACACGGAAACCGGCGAATTTAGGGCAACCAAAGTTATACATATCACAGAGGTATATGAGGGGAATCTTTTGAAACCAAAAACTCAAAACTGATCAGACAGTTTTTGAGAAAATGGCCGTCGAAGTCCAAAATTGAGCGTTTTTCGACAAAAACGACCGCCATTTTGAAAAAAGTGCGAAAATCAAAAAACAAAAAAATACCTCCTTCTCAAAATATTTTTAGGCATTTTTGTGCAAAATTTCAGAAAGATTCGATCGTTAACTTTAAAGATAAAAATGTTAACGCCGGACGGACGGACGGACGGACGGACGGACGGACGGACGGACGGACGCAACGCCATGCCAATAGGTTATCGGACCAAAGGTCCGGTAACCTAAAAATGGGCGAAAAAGAATGAATTTTGCATGTTTTTAATAAATTTTCGTGAGAATAGTACATGTAGAATGATTTCATTTGGGAAAAAAAAAATTGATATTGGTTTCACTAGGTTCCAGCATGAGTCACTCTACCAGTGCTGAGAAGATTGGAGATAAGAAGGGACAAAAACAGACACTTGGGCGACGTGTCACAAATATTCTGGTCGGCGAAACTAACAAACGGTTTGTGTTATTGGAATCGCAACAACTTCATTACATACTTTTAGTTCTTATTTAGTTCTTCTGATGCTTGCTGTTTTACCTACAGGAGTATTGCTTTGCATGTGGTAGTATGTGTGAAACATATATGTTAATACCTTAATATAATCATACCTGATTATAAAACATCTCAAGGTATGTATTGTATTGTATAACAAACACTTGATATAGCGTCTTTCCACACTTTGCTCAAAGCGTTGATATGTAACCGATTTGTGAATTCAAATTTTCTCATTGCCATACTACATACTACTACCTCTATAATAAACAGATAAATTTGTCTATAATATCTGTAATAAATACTAATATCAGACAAGATAAATGTCCTGCACATACTAATTCCTTAATGATTTCCAGGCCGCAGGATGGTGACTCGGCATCGCTGAACGAATGCCTACAGCTGTGTTTCCAGCGCGCCTGCCGACATCACCTCGTGTTACTCTACCAGAGGGAGATCCTTATCCTAGACCTGGACATCAACCAGACAGTCGGCATCATACCCATGGAGAGGACTGGGTCTCCCTTCGCACAGGTCTGATGGCATGTTTGTAGGCTTGATGGGGGAGGAGGAGTGGAAAGGGGGTGATGTGAGAGGGGGCGAGGAAAAGCGATTGTTATTAGATCCAGTGTTTTTAGGCGTTCGAGGAAGTCTGTTAGAATATATCAGTTAGTAGGCTTTGGTTGTTCCTCAGCTGTTTAGGACTCTCTAAAAATAAATACATGTATGTTTTCAGGCTGGAATTGTTCTTATTCAATTCCTGCATGTAAAATTTTGAATTTTGTATTAATAAGTTTTCCAAGAGAACAATATAATCAAAGATACAATAGACAATAACCATGCATACCATCATGATCATGTGCGTTGATTCACACTTCCCTTCACTCTTTTCCCCAGGTGATTCCCTTGCAACAGAGGGATGTGTTCATGTGTCTCCATGACAACGGAACGGTGACAGTCAGGGTGCGACGGAGACAGAATCATTCGTCACCAACAGTAGGGGGAGCTGCAGGTAGGATATTGGTGACCATGCATAAATAACAGAGTTATCGGTCTTTTTTGAAATCTATAAAACTCACTGAATTTGGCATTATCTGCAACTACTGTATATGTAGAGTACGTCTGCAGGTGATGTGTTGCATGTGAAATATATTTCCATCTCATGTAATGTTATGATGCCTACAATCCCGTATAATGGTTTGCTGGGTAATATAATGTAGTACATGCATTATTGAAAAATGCTAAAATGTACAGATTTCACCACATGCAGAGCCCGAGATGACAACAGGGTCAACTCAGATGGATGTTGCCTATGACTTGCGCTGTCAGTCGGACCCACTGCGAATAACTCGGCACTCAAGAGTTTATGGAGCGTGTTGTTGCCCGGTAACGGAGAATAAAGTCGCCCTCATCATGACCGACAGCAGAATCCTTGTTTGGGAACTAAAAACTTACGACTACCCGGTACGTCTACTGTTTAATATCGTTACCAAGGTGATTTATCAGTGAAAAAAAATTAGCCCAAAGGCTAAGATAGGTTACCGGACAATTTTGGTTTGGCCATGGCAGCATTGGCAGGTAACAGACCTTGAGATTTACCAATCAAGGTTCGCAGTGTAAACATATGACCTTGGGATTTACCAATCAAGGTCATCCGTATGAAATTCGATGTAACCATTACATGTATGTGTGCAGCATTTGATATTCTATATGTTGGGTGGAATCGTTTAGGCCGCTCAGGTCAATTTACACATTCCAAGTCAGACATTTGGCACTCAAGGTCATCTGACGTCAAGTTCAAGGTCATCATTAGTTGTGCCATATATGTCTTCCTATATGTTCATAATGCAAACATGAGCTCTATCTGCAAGCATTTCATCTACAGAGGCAAATCTGGGCATTATTTGACCCCAAAATGGCTGTTTTGACCTTTCAAGGTCATCGAAGGTCAAATTCAAGGTCACCACACAAGTCGCCATATATGACTTCCCATTTGAAAGTGCCAATTTCTAAGCTCTATCTTCAAGCGTTCTATGAGTACAGTCCTGACAGCTCCCATTATGAAGGAAAAAAGTGACGAAAATTTTCTAAGTCCAAAATTTTTTTCAAAGGGTGAAAATTTTTTTTTGCCCTAGAAATGGCCCAAAATGGATAGTAATGCGATTTGGGGCGAAAAATTTTTTTTTCGCCAACTCATCAAAAATTCAAAATGGCCGCCACACGGAGATCGGCGATTCAAGGGCAACAAAACTTATACACGTCACAGAGGTATATAAGAGGAATCTTTTTAAGCAAAAATCTCAAAACTGATCAGACAGTTTTTGAGAAAATACAGACCAGGTGCAAATTTGAGCGTTTTTCGACCCAAAAATGGCTGTTTTGACCTTTCAAGGTCATCCAAGGTCAAATTCAAGGTCACCACACAAGTCGCCATATATGACTTCCCATTTGAAAGTGCCAATTTCTAAGCTCTATCTTCAAGCGTTCTATGAGTACAGTCCGGACAGCTCCCATTATGAAGGAAAAAAGTGACGAAAATTTTCTAAGTCCAAAATTTTTTTCAAAGGGTGAATATTTTTTTTTGCCCTAGAAATGGCCCAAAATGGATAGTAATGCGATTTGGGGCGAAAATTTTTTTTTTCGCCGACCCGCCAAAAATTCAAAATGGCCGCCACACGGAAACCGGCGAATTTAGGGCAACCAAACTTATACATATCACAGAGGTATATGAGGGGAATCTTTTGAAACCAAAAACTCAAAACTGATCAGACAGTTTTTGAGAAAATGGCTGTCAAAGTCCAAAATTGAGCGTTTTTCGACAAAAACGGCCGCCGTTTTGAAAAAAATGTGAAAATCAAAAAACAAAAAAATACCTCCTTCTCAAAATATTTTTAGGCATTTTTGTGCAAAATTTCAGAAAGATTCGATCGTTAACTTTAAAGATAAAAATGTTAACGCCGGACGGACGGACGGACGCAACGCCATGCCAATAGGTTATCGGACCAAAGGTCCGGTAACCTAAAAAATCATGTCGATTTTGCAGTTTATCAGTTTAAATAATTTGTTGATTGCACAGTGTAGATTGACACAAAATCTTCGGAGAAAATTCACAAGGATGAAACAAGAAAAATATACACTTGTGTTGCAGGGCCCTGGAAATTCCTACTTCCCCCAGTCCCCCCTATTTACTCCCGGACCACCAATCGCAGATCGTGTTCAGGCACTTGGCAGCTTGCCAGAATCCACCTCCGTGAAACTCGGCATCATCTCAAATCCATCACAACTTGTGCCAAAAACTGCACTTGCCGAACTCATAGGTCATACACAGGTATGTATTATACATGTACAAAAATGCCACACATCATTAGCATTGAAAATTTTCCACTTATTTCGATCAATAAACATTTATCATAAGCTTGAATGATTTCTCTCTTGTAGGCTTTTGTACAGGAGTCCAACTCTGTACAGAAGCATGGCGTGCTGTTGAAATTTGTTCTCACCGGGCTGTTGAGTGGAGTGGCGGCACCACCTCTAGTCATGCGAATGTGTCCACCACTGACCACTAAAAACTGGGCAGTGTACCAACCTCTGCTTGCTGTGGGTGAGTACCATGTAACTTTGTGCTTATGATTCAGCATTATGCTCTTTTCTATAATAGACACTCATTATTGTGTAGCTTGTCATGTGTTACCTAGGGCTAATACGAGTAGAGATTTTCGTAACCGAGTACTCGGTATTGTGTAACCGGTTACTAACCGGTTACTCGTTATATTGTAATACCACTTGAGACTTAAGTTTTGGGAAGATTTTAATGTAGTAGTCGTACACATAGACATGCTTATCATGGGTCTGAAATCATCTATATACTATTGACGGGACATCGAAAATTTGAAATAAGTACACGTCTGATTGTCTGGCAACAAACACAGCAGACAATTACATTAAATGCTGCACGCAGTCTCGTGATCAATTGGAACTCGCACATGCTGAACTTATGTAGAGGCATAAATTACAATGACGGCATGAAAAACAACATTACATGCCCGAAAACGAGAACAAAAGATCAGAATTACTGGAGAATGTATTGGTTTTTTATCACTTCTTGAAGTTCACGAGTAACCGGTTAGCTAGAAGCCTTTTTGTAACCGTCAACGAGTACTCGCCTACTCGTATAAGCCCTAGTGTTACCTTCTATAATAAACATTCGGGTATATTTTATCATGTGTCAACCCTATATTAAATGCTCATGGAATAATGTTTGTCATGTGTTATCCTCTATATTAAACGCTAATCGTTCATGTAGAAAAGTGCATTCTTTACAAGCTCTTTGTGTCTGCATGAAATAGTGCCAACTTATATATGTATTGAGCTGTATATAATTTCTTGCCCTGGAAGGAACCAGCACTGGGGTTATACAGGTGTTCAACATCAGCAGTTGTCTCCTAGTCAAGGAAGTCAACATACACTCTTGTACTATCAGGTAATCACTAACGAATTTAGCTTGTGTCCTTGCATTGAATTGTTGTTGAAAAGTTTACACATGTATCACAAAAAGTATTCATTTCATAGGAAGAATAAAATAAAAACAAAATTGGAATTTTGAGTTCCATAATCTGTATTGTGCAACATAGAAAGTATAGGTTATGAATTCAAAACATTTAACATTCTACAGTGCTTTAGAATATTCCTCGTTTGACTGCACTGCAGGGGTGTGGAGTGGGTCAGCCTGCACAGCTTTCTCTCGTACGCACATCCGGGGTCGGGTGGTAATGGCCTCGTGCGGAACGAGCTAATGTTGACAGACATACAAACGGGGAAGTCGGTGCCATTTCGCCCGCCTCGGGACGAAGAGGCACCGATAGAAGCCGTCAAAGTGTCCTATCTTAAGTGAGTGACTTCAACCTTCTGAAAAGTTCACTGTTAACTGAAACCCATAAGTTTCTAATGGGTCTCTGCTGTTAAATATTTAATGAATTTTGCCTGATACTTATCTTCTATGATAAACACTTGGCGTATATTATAGAGGTAAGTATGTAAACATTCTGTTAGCTAAAATTGTGGCATGATATATTTGTTAAATTTTGTAATCTATTCTCGAAAAATCTAGGAATTGACATATGATCCACTCATTTGTATATAATGATCGTTGAATCTAGTATCACACATAACTTGTAAAGCCATGAACTGAGCAGTTTTCCCGCCCTTTTCATCCACAGACAATACTTTGTAGTGCTGTTCAAGGACAAGCCCTTTGAGCTGTGGGATCTTAGGACTGGAACGCTGCTTCGTCAGATGCCCAAAAACTTCCCACAAGTCACCGCACTGGTATTCAACAAAATATCTGGCGAACTGGCTTGATTCAATATTGAATCAATGTCTTTGATAATGTATTATGCTGTTGCAGTTTTCAAATACAGTCTTGGATAAGCAGCTTATAAATATACAATGTATATCTAAGTTTGTTCTGAACCCCAAAAAAAAATATATATCCCTGAGTTTGAGTAGAAATTTCCACCAATGATGCAACATACATCTGTAATAAACACTTACTTCTGTGTTGTATAGGAGTGGTCACCTGCCCACCTGACCAAAAGTGTCAAGAAGAAGAGTTCGATGACGGACAGCTCGACCACACTGGACATGAGTGGATCATCGTCCGCTGTCATGGATCCTGTGTCCAGGTCTGCATGCCCCTATATTGTAATATTACATGTACTATGTCCATGTTGTAATGTTCATGTAAATGTTCTCAGATGAAATCCACACAATATGCTTACCCCTCTATGAAAACTTTTGAGTGGCTTAATCAAGGACCATTTTGTTATGTGAATGAATAAACACATCTAATAAGACTACCTCTCAGATAAGACCTTGGGTTTGTGGCAGGAGGGTAGGTCTTATCTGAGGGAGACTGTACATGTGGAATTCAAGATGTATTATGGTCAGAAAAAAAAATTCATATTGAAAATGTGTTATTCACATGGTAAAAACTCTGTTATGGGAGTAAGCCTTCCGAATTCATACTGATAGATTTTGTTGATTCATTCATGTCCATATGGTAAACGCTGAAATACTTTTGGTGGGATGATCGTGCTTGACCTAAAAAGAATTTATAAGAATAAACATAGTAAATCAAAATTGTATCAATAATTTGCAATAATCAATAAATTACATGTATTTTGAAACTTTACTGGAAGTCTACTAGTCAATGACTCACAATGCTGTGGGTTATATATTTGCTAGAGACGGCAAGCCGGGCGGTGGCACCAGCGCAGTGCGGGAACACTTCGTCTTTACGGATACAAATGGTCTTCTCTATCACTTCATCCTGGAGGGGAACATGCTGAAAGACGGCTCCAAAATACCACCTGATGTAAGATCAATTAAAATTATGTTGAAAACAAAGGTTGTATATGAAATCATCTGTACATTTGGATATTCTTTGTTAAAATTTTGGTAGTTATACCTATATTATTTACAAGTACAGTAAACACAGGCGGGCAATCGTTCATCATCGTTACAATAGAAAGCTACACTCTATGGTATTCCTATAACTTTGCCCTTTCCAAGATCTGTTTATAAAATACTACTCATATTGACCTGGAAAACTGGTTCATGGACACAGGTGGTCTCTCATGACAGGTTAAATTACATTGTAAATCCAGCTTTGACGCCTGACAGTGGACTCATCCTGAGGACAGTCTCTCATATCAGATGATTTTCTACCTCAGGTTTCACCCAACTCCATCCACTTGTTTCTTGCAGGGGAGCATGGGCAGTATCACATCTATAGCTTGGAAGGCTGAGACTCTGGTGTTGAGTGATGTGGATGGGAACATCAACTTGTGGGACCTCAAAGCTCGAGTGTCCAGGTACTGTAGAATATAGCAGTAGGCTGCTGGTATTCAGTGTGAATAAAATCGTATTGTGCTTGTTAAAACTTGATAAAACTTGCTGAACGGTGATAAAAACTAGCATGTGTGGTATGATGTGTATGATGTTCTGCGTCACCAATATAATACTAGTACATGTAAGTGAATTTGAAGGACTTTGAAATCAAACAATGGAAAACGATTGTACTCACAGAGCGGTCCCAACACATCGCGGCTGGATTAGGAAGATCAAATTTGCTCCGGGTCGAGGGAACATGAAGCTACTAGTCCTTTACGGTGATGGTGTGGATGTATGGGACACTAAAGAGGTACCATTACTGCATGGATATAAGAACTGATACATATAATATACAATATATAGGCACAATAATAAGCTAATCATGAAAATATCAAAGAGAATGATACCTACAATAAGGTATCTTGAATTTCATAATAAAATATTAATATTATATATATAAACTGAAGTTGAAAAATTAAAACTAATTACCGGAGCCCTCTTTCAATGGTCAGCAAATGTGACTCAACTAATGTCTGGCCTGTTTCCATGGTTACCAAATGCAACTAAGCTAAATCAATGTCTGCCTTGTTGTCATGGTTACCTGTTTCTCACTCTGTTACCATGGATATCTCTACCAGGTGGAGCGAGTGAGCAGTGTCAAATGCCCCAAGGACATGGCTAAGATCTCCGACGTGGATTGGGCGGCGTCCGACCGTCCCGTGCTGGCTTGTGCGGATGGCATCATTCGGGTAATGGACACTAACTTCATGATCGGGAGCTCGCCTATGGAGGAGGGTCAACTCACTGGTGGGTCGAATTGTCATGAGCGCATGGGGACGTTATGACATACTGTTAACCCATTATTGTTCGGTACCTTGAATTTCGTGGATTCCGTGCTTTGAACAAAATTGCGAACTTTAATGTATGCAAACTTTAAGAATTGCATTGAAAATTACATGAACATGAACAAGACATGAACTTAAATGGTTAGTGAACAGTCAATATTTCAGAATCGTGAACATTCTTGAGAGCGAACTGAAATGGGTTTACAGTACTTTATAGAAATGCTGTTTTTTCTTCCAGCATCGATTGTAACTTGACTGCTTCCCAACTCAATCAAATAAGCAATAAGCACACAATTTATTGCGATAAACTGTCACTATACTAAATGTATTTGTGCATACTATGTCGTTTCACTCGCTGAACTGTTTCGTATTCACTTGCATTTTACAGATGCGATTTTCAGTCCACACTTGCTCGCTCCAAAGGTAGCGCTGACGCTGAAATACGTCCTTCAACACCAACCCTGGAACACGGACTACCAGCTCCACCTACAGGAGACCGAGGAAAACGCTGACACGGCACGACTCATCAACGAACAACTGCAGCTCATAGACAGGTACATGTCTATGTTGATGAAGGTTT
Organism: Terebella lapidaria; assembly: GCA_949152475.1. Lineage (NCBI taxonomy): Eukaryota > Metazoa > Annelida > Polychaeta > Terebellida > Terebellidae > Terebella > Terebella lapidaria. The sequence goes on along the minus strand of OX424563.1, from coordinate 29,627,907 downwards.
GATTCTCGAGTACTAGGTAGGATGCTGCGATAGACACTGGGGCTATGTATATACTGAACATGTAGAAAATACTGGAAATTGTCCGACATGTATTGTAACGTATGAGCGACCACATCTTGTTGTGTTGAAATGTTGTTTAATGACTGAAATGCTACTCTATATGGAACTGAATAACAACAGATAGTTCAATTTGTACCATATCCTTTCCCAATATAGCTTCGTGGTCACTAATTTTGTACTTATAATACTTAGATGTTCCTCTGAAATCTTAACTTCTTATAAATACTATTCTAGTGAAATCAAGGACTACCTGCCTAACTGCCACTTTGGAACAGCACAGAGAAGTCTGATCACTGCAAGGTAAATCAGGGGAAACCTGTGATTTAAGACAACCCATAATGACCAAGGAATGTGACTCCCAAGTCACAGGTGGTCTCTTATGACAAGTTGGAAAATATTAATTGAACCCCCAGTCACTGGAATTAAGGCATTTCGGAAGAAATGCCTTTATGGTTTTAGCAGAATTTTTTTTTTCCTTTTTTTTTTTTTTTTTCTTTTTTTTCCGCCGTTTTGGTTTCCGACCGATAACTTTAGTTTGCCTCGATGTATCTTCGCCAAATTTTCAGCATTGGTCAGACATATTATGTGGAAGAACCCTATCGTTTTTCAGCCGGATCCGAGGTCCGTGAGGTCCGTGAGGATGAAATCAATGTTTTTTTTTGAATTTGTTTCCGCTCGATAACTCAAAAAGTATGTAGGCAATGGCTGCAGAACTTTGCACGGAGGTTCATATATCAATAGGGAAGAACCCTATTGATTTTGAGATCAATCCGTCAAACGACCTTTGACCTAGAGGTCGGAAGAGTTTTCGCCCAGTCATCCTTGAGGTTTCCTGCATATCTTGGAAACGGTGCGTCGTAGAGCAAAACGGACGTTATTTTCGGACTCGTCGCCCTAGACAAACATGTCTAAGGGGTATTAAGGGTGACCTTCGACCTTGACCTTGAATTTTTCTGCCGAGTCGTCATTTTTCGTTTTCGTCTATATCTCGGAATCGGTGCGTCGTAGAGCGAAACGGACGTTATTTTCGGAATCGTGGCACCAGACAAACATGTCTAAAGGGTATTATGGATGAACTTTGACCTTGACCTTGAATTTTTCTGCCGAGTCGGCATTTTTCGTTTTCGTCGGTATCTCGGAAACGGTGCGTCGTAGAGCGAAACGGACGTTATTTTCGGACTCGTGGCACTAGACAAACATGTCTATAGGGTATTATGGATGAACTTCGACCTTGACCTAAATTTTTTTCGACGAGTCAGCATTTTTCGTTTTCACCGATTTCTCGGAAACAGTGTGTCGTAGAGCGAAACGGACATTATTTTCAGACTCGTCGCCCTAGACAAACATGTCTAAGGGGTATTAAGGATGACCATCGACCTTGACCTTGAATTTTCCTGCCGAGTCGGCATTTTTCGTTTTTGTCGATATCTCGGAAACAGTGTGTCGTAGAGCGAAACGGATGTTATTTTCGGACTCGTCGCACTAGACAAACATGTCTAAGGGAATTATGGATGAACTTTGACCTTGACCTTGAATTTTTCTGCCGAGTCGGCATTTTTCGTTTTCGTCGATATCTCGGAAACGGTGCGTCGTAGAGCGAAATGGACGTTATTTTCGGACTTGTGGCACTAGACTAACATGTCTATAGGGTATTATGGATGAACTTCGACCTTGACATAAAAATTTTTCGCCGAGTCGGCATTTTCCGTTTTCGTCGATTTCTCGGAAACGGTGTGTCGTAGAGCAAAACGGACGTTATTTTCAGACTCGTCGCCCTAGACAAACATGTCTAAGGGGTATTAAGGATGACCATCGACCTTGACCTTGAATTTTTCAGCCGAGTCGGCATTTTTCGTTTTCGTCGATATCTCGGAAACGGTGCGTCGTACAGCGAAACGGATTTTTTTTTTGGACTCGTGGCACTAGACAAACATGTCTAAGGGGTATTATGGATGAACTTTGACCTTGGCCTGAATTTTTTTTGCCGAGTGGGCATTTTTCGTTTTCGTCGATATCTCGGAAATTGTAGAGCCCATGGTAAACGTGTTATAAATATTACAAATTAGTCTTAACACCGAAATGCCTCCAAGGCATCTTTAGGCCTTGACGTCTAGTTGGATTCAATCTAAGAGTGGTCCCTTGAGACAGGTGATTTTAGCAGCATGTTAAACATGCTGAATGAGTACTGCTTTCCTGTTGACTGCCATGTGTAAAACATAAAATTGAAGTGCTGTTCATGTGAAACTGTAATACCGGTACTTGCAACTCAAGGAAAACTTTTTGTGATACTGGTTGAATTACCTGTGATTGTAGGTTGTTTGGGGATCAGTCGGAAGTAACGTTTTGGACGGTTGCGTTGTACTATTTGAGAGCCGAGAAAGCACAGCCGATGTCGAAGGTGAATGACTTTCTCTAAATATTGCCATGTGCTGGTTCATGCAAAGTATTTAATTCTGAAGCTGTTCGAAAAAAAAATTATGATTTCCAGCAATACCAGGTACCCTTGTTTGTGTTTCCCGCATTCACATGGATTTAGGAATTGTAAGACATCATCAATAGAGATATCACCCTATACTCTGATTTTTCTAACTCGTTTACACTGATTTTCGCTGATATTTTTGCTATGCTAAATGCTATCGTTCTATAACTTGGCATACTTCACCCGGGAGTCAAACAGCAATTATTTACCGAATTTCAGACTTCTATCACGAAAATTGAAAAAGTTGGCAATCTACACCAATGTTAAATTTAGCCCCGTCATTTAATATCTGGGTCCGCACACAATTTTGTGCATTTGTTCGGTTTTGTAGTGGTGCAATCTTTTGGAATCAAGATGTTTGTGTAGAATACACCCCAATGTGTGTTCTGGTTTAAAATTGCAACAATATATCGATTCCTGATGGATGTAAACAGGATAAAATCCTCGAATATGCTCAGCTTCTCGGGTCCCGTCTTTGGCTGAAATTTAACATTGGGGTAGATTACCAACTTTTTCAATTATTGAGATAGAAGTCTGAAATTCGGTAGAATATTGCCGTTTGACTTCCAGGTGAGGTATGCTAAGTAATAGAACGATACGATTTAGCACAGCAAAGATATCGTCGAAAACCGGTGTAAACAAGTTAGAAAAATCAGAGTATAGGTACATCTACCCAAATTATCAAGAACTTTAATTGTACCAATTTTGTCCCACCAGAGAATCCCCCGTTCAGCTTCCAATCTCAGCACGGGGGACCTCTTTGTGCCCTCCACCCCGGCCAAGGAGACCTCAAACCTCCTCATGCTGGACGAAGGAGAGGCTGGAAAGGCTGATGATCACATAGACTGGTCCTTCCTGAAGGATAATCCACTGGAAACCTGCTTCGATATGTTGTGTGATGCGGATACCTTCCAGGTTTGTGTGTTGTATGCGTCATAGCATGATTGAATTCCCTGTGTTTTGATGTGGAGATAACATTTTTCCCCGGGGACATTATAATGTCGCAAAAACCTCAACCGTCTTTAGCTTATACCGCTGATGCAAGACTTCTTCCTATACTCGCAGAAATACCAACTGGAACGCATAGGAATTCACGACAGTAAGCGTTCGACCTACGAGCACACTAGGAAATGCGCTGAGATGCTCATCTATCTTGGCGAGACTGATCGTGCAGTGCAGCTCTTGTTGGAAACTGAGCCGAATAACGAACAGTACTACAACGACTGTCTTCAGTAGGTATCTTGCGAAAAATGTGTGACCTTACCTCAAACCTTTCGACCTTGAAGAGAGTATATACTTTATCTCAAGACACAAAATTATCATTTGATTCTATTTTGGGCCCATGAAACTTGTGCTGCTTGTTCCTATATATCCAATTAGGAAAAAGTACGAGATGGATCAGATGTTATCAGAAACCCATAAGAGAGATGGGTTTCTGATGTTATGTTGTCAGTGGACGAGTAGTATTATGGAGCAGCACAAGTTACTTGGGTCCTATTTGGCTCCAAGAAAGTTTTTCCGCTGCAACATGTATTGATTGGGGTGCATTCGTAAAGAACAAATTAACACGGACATTGACATTGGTGTATACATTACAGGGCATGTCTTGTGGCTAGTATTCGCTCATCTGGGGCAAGTCAGAGCACAATCAAACTAGTGGCTACCAACCTTATAGCAAGCGGAAAGTTGGCTGGTATGTTTGTTATTGCTCACGATTCAATCGGAGAATTGGGAAACATGAGACATGAACATGTTTGAGACATGTTCATATAACTAGCATTGTGTAGAGTTTCAAATGGTTGGCGTCTCTATTTGCAGAAGGTGTACAGCTGCTGTGTTTGATAGACAAGGGGCTGGACTCCTGTCGGTATTTGCAGGACTATGGACAGTGGGACGAGGCCGCATGGCTCGCAAAGGTTTGTCATGAAATCTCTCAACAGCTTACAATTAACTCTTAGACTACACTGCTGTCAACATGGGAAAAATTACTCACGGTGGACGGTCATTTATGATTTCTGGGCCCTTTGCAATCGGGTCACCAGTGCAGAGGGGGTATTTAATTCAGGTCATCTCCAATTTTCTTGCAGGCCACTTTGGATTACGTCGAATGTTCTGAAATCAGTCGGCGATGGTGTGACTACCTATGTAGTCCTCAAGTGAACCTCAAGGTAGGCACCAGAAAACATCTTGACTACCTTTACTATCCAAAATGCATCTCTACTTGAGCTCAAAAATCCATTCCCAAACAAGCACTCGAACTTCGAAGAAAAAAGGGAAAAATAGTAAATTCCATTTATAAAGTTGCACAAAGCTGTTCTCCGAAATTCACACTTTATTAGCGTAAAGTATGAGTTCCGCGCTCAGCCCTTACATCCCACTGCTCTCACTCGTCCTTTGCCCCCACAGAGTCGAGCCGTGCTGGTGATGCTGTCCTTGGGTCAGTTCACCAAGGTCCTGGAGCTTCTGTACAGCATGCGACACTTTGACCGGGCGACCCTCTTCGTGGAGGCCTGTAAGGAGTTTGGGCTTCTGGACGACAGCCAGGAAACCTGTATCCTTTCATTTTCATCCTGTCAGAGGTAACCATATTTAAACCAAGCAACCAACCGACCACATACATGTATTGGTAATCAAACAAAAATTTAATCAACTCATACTAACTATAACACTCGTTTTTGTGCAATTGCTTCCTTAACAAATAATTCAGTAAGTCTAGTGGAGTCGATCTACTTGGAATACGCACGATATTTGCTACACCTCGGCAACAGACCGGTCTGTGAGTTCTACTGCAAACTTGCGGGGGAAAAGGGATCACAGCTCCTTAACGATATCAACAGCAGTGTCTACAATTAAAGGGTTCCCGAAGGTAGATGTGAGTTGGAAAATCTTGATCTCGTGTTTGAATTCCTGCATGCATGGGACGGTTTGATAGCTGGTTTTGGTCAATAGAGAAATTAGAAACTTCGTACAATATTGTGGTTCTCGTTATGTAAAACTTCCTTTTCGGTGGCTACCTATTGTTGTGCATTTCAAGGCAGTGTACTTGTTACCATTGCAGTGTTCAAGGTTTTAGGTTTCTTGTAATTGTTGATGAAATATGATGATACATTGTATGGACGGTGAATTTGCTTTGAATGTTGCATAACCAGTATGGCAGTGTGATAATTAAAGGCGTTTTGATGCATAGAATGTCATAAACCAGAAGAATTTTGAGAAATGTTTATAGACTGTTTGGTTCATCAGTTTTCTCATTGTTAATTATCAGCTCCCAATTGTGGATTTGTATTTATTGCCATACCACTACCTCTATAATAAACTCTTTGGGTAATCTTACCTTGGCATTCAAAGAAGAGGAGAGAGAAATGAATGTCACAAGAATTTTCTCAAAATTCCTGACATCCATCTCGAACTCGAAATTGAAGGAAATTACTCTCACACATCTCAGATTCCCCGCGGTGTAGATGTGACGTCACACCGGTCATATGATTGACCTTAACCGCCATTAATTTGCTCCTCCATTGTTGGATGTGCAGCAAGTCTTGCTTTCGGCATTCAAAGTCGAATTTCTTCACGTCTACGATCGTCTTTAGGCTGTTCTTTGCACAGCTTTTTCTTCAGTAGATCGTTCTTTCGTTGTTAGACTAGCTTAGAGTTAGTGATTTGCGATTTTTTTGGGAGGAAATGGTAAAGCCTCCCCAGGCCCCTTTCCTTCCCCCATTATCGCCCGTTTGTACTTCGATGTTTGATATGTTTCAGATATGAAGTGCATCGTTTGCAAACACTACCTTCCTAAGTGGGAGGCTCATAACGCCTGCTGGCAGTGTAGGGACACTGTTTATTGCCGTCCTTCCGCCACCTGTGAGTTATGCGCGGATTGGTCCATCGACGAGTGGAAACTCTGTCTTCAAGGCTTACGGGAGATTCAGGCCCGCAGGTTTGCTGGTTGCCCTACTCCCCCTTCCCCGTCAGATTCTGATAGCGCCAGGCCGCGTCCCAAGGCGTCTGAGGAACGCAAGCGGCGTTTAGATTTGCAGTTAACCAATGCTGTTTGTGCTGTAAGTTTTGATTTATCATTGTCATTTTCTTTCAGCCAGGTACGGGTCCCGGGAGCCGCGCGTTCGGCTCTCGGCACCCTAACTTCCCCACAACCTACGGGTTTGTGTGGCTCACTTTTGGCTCCCTCTCTACTGGCCCCTCGTTCTTATGCTTCTCTGGCTGAACGACCTGGGTTTCAGTGTCCGAGTGTGGTTTCGGGGTCTGCCGGTTCCGTCGGGCTCACGACGGTTCCCTGCGCCCGGGATCCCTCTGGACAGAGAGTGTTGTTTCCCCCTCCGGGTCGGGCACCTGCCCCCGGAGCTGGGTTTCAACCCCATAGCCAGGGCGGATTTCGGTCCGGGCCCGTGTCGCCAGTGATACGGCCGCCGGCACCCGATTTCCCGTCGGTTACTGGACCCCAGGCCGTGGCTACCGGAGCCGTGGCCAGTAGGGGCCGGGAGCCAAGGGCCATGAGCCGTCCAAACCCATGGGTTCCTGGAGTTTCCATGTCTCCACGGTTTCCAGAGTTTCCTTTTTCTGATTCGCCCTGTGTGTTTCAGATCGCCGAGGATATCAAGGACGATTCCCCTCTTACGGCCCTGCCCTCCGGTTTCGTCGCCTCTAGCCAGGGTATGTTGTCCTTCGCCCAGTTGGCGGACCAAGGGTCTTCCCGTGCGTCGGAGCCGTCCGGTGTTCCTGTCCAGGGGAGCTCTTCCACGACGTCAGAGCAGCGCCTTAGGGGCGAGCTTCAGTCTTTTCGGGAAGAGATGTTAGGCCAGTGGCAGCAGTTTCTGGCGAGGTTCACGCCTCCACAGCCGCCACCGCCCCCGTCTTCCCCTCTGCTTAGGGAAGAGCCGTCTTCAGATGAGGAACCTTCCCTACAGGTCTCTCAGTCGGCTGACCAGCCGTTACCTGGCCCGTCAGGCCTCACGCTTCCGCGAAAGCGTAAGGCGGACCCGGACCAGGAGGCGGACCAGCCCGAGTCCGACGACCCTCTCTCTTGGGGGGAGAAGTTGGATTTTGTGAAGAGGGTCCTCCCGGGTTTGTGGCCCGAAGAGCATGCTCCGGCCCCAGTCAAGAAGGTGGCTCGTTCGATGATCTCTTCTGAGATAGAGCACCCCCGGCCGTCGAAGGACGCCTTACGGTTCCCTCTGTCACAGGGAGTTCGCGGCTCCATGCAGGAGCGCATGGACGAGACCATCAGGTCCAACAAGTCGGCGATTGGCGCGTATCCTGCTCGCCCGTCTGTCAACGACTACTATACGTCGTCGGAGTTGGACGACAAGCCTACAGCTTTGAGGAGGCATCACCCCCATTACGCCTTTTTCAAGGAGCCTAAGGCCGTGGAGATCCCGTGGGCGGCCTTGGCGGAGCTGCAGCACACGTTTCGAGTGGGGCTGGCCACGGATTCGGCCATGGACTGGCTGTCGATGGCTACGAGACGGGCCATTCTTCAGTGCCGTGACCAGGTCCTGGACAACCCTGACGTCGACCGGGATGATTTGGCAGAAGCCTTATTGAGCTGCGCTTCATTGGTCACCTCCATTGGCAAAGGTGTGGGTGACAAGGTGGCCCTGGACTCCCACTCACTCTGGGTGTCCGAGTTGTGGCGGCGTGACGCCTTCCTCTCATCCCTCAAGTTCGAGGTTCCGGACCAGCTCATGACAGACATGAGAGTTCTCCACCCCGTTATCCCCTCTTCCGGAGCCCCTACTTCACTTCTACTCCCTGACCGTTCTGCGGAGTTGCGGGAGGTGAAGAAGGAGGCCGACGAGAAGGCCGCGAAGTCCTCTACTTCCAATGCCCTCCTGAGCCAGTCGAAGTCTCTGGAACGCCTCACACAACAGATGGTTTCGGCCTTTAAGAAGCCCCAGTCTGCAGTTCAGCAGTCTCAGCCTCAGCAACAGCCGACTCGTGGCCGTGGTAGAGCGAGAGGCAGGGCCTCAGGGTTGCCCTTTCGCGGGGCCTCTGCCGGCAGCACCCGAGGAGACCGTGGTCGTGGCCGAGGCCGAGGACGCGGAGAGGCTCCCAAGCCCGCAGGGGAAAAGAAACCGGGTACGTATAGCTTCGGATTCCGGGCCGGATCCTTTGCTCGAGTGTCGAGAAGAGCTGCATGGTCAGCTCGTTTCGGTCGATATTCCTTCCTCAGACGAGCCCGTAGGAGCTCGTTTAATTCTGTTTTGGAAAGAGTGGGAGCGGCTCGGGGCTTGCCCCTGGGTCGTCTCGACGCTCCGTCGAGGATTCGGCCTGAAATTCGAGAAATTGCCACCGTTATCGCCCGTCCCAAGGGGTTTCACTCTTCCAAACGATCCAGAACGCCGCCGTGTTCTCCACGAGGAGATAACGGCGATGATCGAGAAACAAGCGATAGAACCTGCTCCCGGGGACACTCCCGGGTTCTACAGCGTGTTGTTTGTGGTTCCCAAAGCGTCGGGGGGTTGGAGACCAGTGATAGATCTTTCTCCGTTGAACAAGTTCTTAATAGTGCCGACGTTTTCCATGGAAACGCCGGAGCAAGTTCGTTCAGTCATGCCTCGCGATTCGTGGGTGGTAACGATCGATCTCAAAGATGCCTATTTCCATATTCCAATGAAACCTGCAGTTCGCAAATACCTGAGATTTCTCTATCTCGGCCGCGTATGGCAGTTTCGGGCGCTCCCGTTCGGATTATCGACAGCGCCGTGGATTTTCACCATGGTGGCTCGGGAAGTCCAGATTCTCGCCCACAAGCGGGGGATTTTTATCCACCAATATCTCGACGATTGGCTAATCCGGCACCATTGTCGCGAAACGCTGATCGTCCAAGCACAGTTTGTGGTAAATCTATGCTCACGGATGGGGTTCAAAATCAACCAAAAAAAGTCCGACTTGTCACCGCGTCGAGACTTCGTCTTCTTGGGGTATCGTTATCAGACTACCTCAGAGACTGTGTTGCCGACGCTGGATCGTCAGTCAAAATTATCCGTGCTGTCAGAAGGCTTCCTTCGTCGCATTCCACAGACGGCCAGACGCTGGCAGTCCCTTCTCGGGATGCTGGCGTCCACGGAAAAGTTAGTTCCGTTGGGCCGCCTGCACATGCGGCCTATTCAGCGGCATCTACACTCTCAATGGTCCCAGGTCACGGGAGACAGATCCCAGCTCGTGCAGGTCTCTCCGGAAGTCGTTTCCCATCTGCAATGGTGGCTGGATCCCGTCAATCTGCTCCGAGGGTCGTCATTCCGCCGGCCGCTTCCATCCAGGCACGTATTTACGGATGCCAGTATGGACGGCTGGGGCGCTCACTGGGACGACAGCGAGGTCTCGGGCACCTGGTCTTCGTCTCAGCAGGAATGGCACATAAACCTGTTGGAACTGGAGGCCGTGTTCTTGGCTCTCAGGCATTGGGAAACACATTTCCTCAATCAGGCTGTGTTGGTGGCCACCGACAACTCCACCGTTGTCGCTTACATCAACAAGCAGGGCGGTACGAAGTCCCAGTCGCTGTGCCAGGCCGCTATCGACCTCCTGCTCTGGTGTCACGACCGGGGTATTTCGCTTTTCGCGAGGCATATCCCTGGTCATATGAATGTTTGGGCGGACCGCCTCTCCCGGAGGGGCCAGGTCCAGGCCATGGAGTGGAGTCTTGCCCCCAGGGTATTCCAATCTCTCTGCGGCCTATGGGGCACGCCGATGGTCGATTTGTTTGCGACCCGGTGGAACCACAAACTTCCTTCGTTTGTGTCTCCCATTCCCGATCCCACGGCCATGTCAGTGGATGCGATGTCGACGTCCTGGGAGGGCATGTACGCGTATGCTTACCCCCCAGCGGTGTTGTTGGACAAGGTGATCGCCAAGTTTCGGACTCACCAGTGTCGCCTCCTGCTGATTGCTCCGTGTCTACCGCAGAGGTCGTGGTTCCCGGACCTTCTGGAGTTGATAGTAGACTTCCCTCGTCAGCTTCCGGATCGGTGGGACCTCCTCAAACAACCTCGCTCCAGCATGTTTCATCAGGCTCCCGCAAGTCTGAAGCTTCATGCCTGGATATTGTCGAGCGATGTTTCCGAAAGAAGGGATTTTCAAGGGAGGTGTCCGCTAGGATCGCCCGATCAAATCGAAAATCTTCTTTGGCAGTCTACCAATCGAAGTGGACTTCCTTCTGTGCTTGGTGTCGTCGCCGGAAGGTTAGTCCTTTCAGAGTCGATGCTCCCCTAATTTCCGAATTTCTTCTCGAAAAGTTCAATGAAGGGCGAGCTCCATCCACGATCGCGGGTTACCGTACGGCTATCGCGAAGACTCTAAAACCCAAACTTGGGATCGATTTTGGTCATGATCAAGGTTTGACTGCGTTGATTAATAGTTTCGAGATCGAAAGACCGAAAGCTAGGAACCCGGTTCCTGAGTGGGATCTATCGCTTGTTCTCAACGTCTTAAGAAAAGATCCGTTCGAACCCCTTGAGCGGGCCTCACTAAAGTTGCTGACGTTTAAGACGGTCTTCCTTTTGGCTCTGGCTTCCGGGAAGCGACGGAGTGAGCTTCACGCTCTGTCCTTTTCCAAAGTTAAGTGCAAGTCGGATGGCTCCTCGGTTCTCCTCGGAGTCATTCCCTCCTTTCTGGCCAAAACTCAATTAGCAGGTACGCCATTATTGAGCTTTTCCATTCCCGCCCTGACTCCTTCTCTGGGGCCGGGCCTGGAGGAAGACGCGAAGCTTTGTCCCGTGCGAGCCCTCCGCATCTACGTTAATCGTACGCGTGAGCTGCATCTCGGCAAGCGTTTGCTTTTCGTGTCCTATCTTAAGGATTTTCCAAATGATATCCGTCCTGCTACGATCTCATCTTGGATCAAGAAGTGTGTTAGATTTTGCTATGAAAAGTCACAGGCGAAAAAATCCACAGGTTTCAGAGTCAAAGCGCATGATGTGAGGGCTCTCGCGGCTTCACTTGCCTTTACAAATAAAGTGTCTCTGAATGATGTCATGTCTGCCTGTACCTGGAAATCTCATAACACATTCACTTCTTTCTATCTCAGGGAGTTAGCTTGGGAGGATGACTCCGGCCTCCAGCTTGGACGACTGGTGGCGGCGGAGCGTGTAGTCCAGCTGTAGATACCTGTAAATAGATCAGCACGCCTCTCTACAGATGCACCTGAGGTCGACTCCCAGGGGAGTTGCTCCTCTTCTTTGGCGAGGGAAATTTTTGTTCTTCTGCAAGAGGAAAGTCACCTCTGCAGAGCCCCTGCTCGTCTCCATGCATCTGAAGGTAATTCAGGCGTGTATTATGGTATAGTTGTAAATATCCTGTAAATATGTATTTTCGACTTAAAATTATAATTTAAAAGTAAAACACAATATTTACTACTTTCAATGGATATTTCCTACTCTCACACATCGGTGATGAAATTCCCGGGAGAGGGTTAAACCCACCTCCTTTGGTTATTCTGATATAACCCAAAGAGTTTATTATAGAGGTAGTGGTATGGCAATAAATAGGAAGTTTTAACTTGTTTAAAACCAGTATTTATTACATACCTACCTCTATAATAAACACGATTATTCTCCCTCCCGCCTCCCCTGCCTTAACCAGGTGGGCAAATTAATGGCGGTTAAGGTCAATCATATGACCGGTGTGACGTCACATCTACACCGCGGGGAATCTGAGATGTGTGAGAGTAATTTCCTTCAATTTCGAGTTCGAGATGGATGTCAGGAATTTTGAGAAAATTCTTGTGACATTCATTTCTCTCTCCTCTTCTTTGAATGCCAAGGTAAGATTACCCAAAGAGTTTATTATAGAGGTAGGTATGTAATAAATACTGGTTTTAAACAAGTTAAAACTTCCTATTTATATGTTTCTGCTTCTATATAGTATATATATATATTGTTACTCTATATATTAACTTTGAGTATATCCATGCGCAACTAAACATACATGTGTTTATAGATATTTTTATGCCTAGTTTCAGAATCATCATTCCATTGTTATCAATACGGCACATGATTTTAAATACCATGAAATACTGCTCCGACGTCTCTCATTATGTATTTTTGGCGAGATACACGTGTTAAATAAATGACTTAATACCAATATAAGAAGTATAGCATTACATATGTATAAGTTAACATATGCAAATCATCAAGATAATAGATTGGTCGTTTTCTATTGCGGTATTTTCTGATAAGACTTACTGCTTTAGTTGGCCGTTTATGTTGTTACAGATGCTAAATTGCTAAGTTTTGTGATCAAAATCATAGTTTTGGTGTTGATATTTTCTTATTTATCCTCCATGTTTTATTGTAAGTGTAGACATATGAGCAAGGTTTCTCATCAGAAAAAGAACTAATATTTAACATTATATTCTGTAACAAATACCTTCCCCTTTTTGTAGAAACCATACATTCAGTAAAACCACATTATTTCTAGTCATGTATATTGATGATAAACATTAATAATAATTGTGTATCATAACTGTTTTTGATTAAACAAAATATTGCCATATTGTGTAAAAATTGTGAACGAGCTGTGAATGTGCGAGTAAAACATGTAAAACCAGGTTTATCGGTTGTTATTGTTTGGAAAATTGTTGTAAGTTTGTTGCCTGTAATGTCAAGGGCCTTCTGTGGGTGTGCCATATTTCAAAACATTGCAAATTCCTTACGTGTGGACATATATATTTGAATATATTTTGTTTTATTTTACACAGACTACATGTATTTACTCATGAACAAAAACAACAACAAATTCAGCATAGGTGTTTCCTTTACATACACATAATGTACAGAATTATCTTGGTATTTTCAGCATGTTTAAAACCCAGATAACCCCATTAACAGAGAAATGATTTTATATACAGGTATTAGGATAATGGTATTTTATATAAATATATACATGTATATCATATAATGCAATAAATTAATGTAAGCCAAGGACAACAAAAATTATTGGTTTAAATGCGAGCCTAAATAATGATGAATACTCATAGACAATAATATAGCACACTTGTGTTATGCTTTGATGAATATTATTTACAAATTATTGTATGGAGCAAAATTTTTTTACATGTATTTATGTAAATGTGAAACTTAGGAAGGTGCGACCCCCATTCGAGTTCTGAAAATTAAATTAGGCCGACCTTGGAAATTCACGATTTTAGTCCTATGAAAAGCACAAATAGCCATTTATCATGTTTATATAGTTTCATCAAAATGCTAACATACTATACATACTACGCATGGAAAGCTATACCATTAACGAATACTATGCACAAGTTTTACAACACCAGCTGGAGGTGATAAAAACGTCACCTCGATTCGTATCACAGAGACAGACATAACTTAAGACCTGCATATTCCCATAGTGACCAAATTTTTGGTAACAAAATTCAATTTTGTATACTAAAAACATTTCGGAAAAAATATGACAAAAACATTTTTAAAAAAAATTCCCGGCCTTTTTGTCTTGGTTTGTTCCTGCTTTGAAGTGTTCAGTTTCGGTTAACAAATCCAGGTCAACCGCACCCAAATTTCTTTCATTTCAGACATCCATCCATGTGCTGAATGAGGTCCATGTGCCTGTCTCCAGGATATGTTTTGCTGCATTTTGGACACTGAAGTGTCTTCACAGCTGTAATCTCATTGTCTTGTGTTGGTGGTCCGTCCGTGTGAATTCGTGCCATGTCCACTGTATCCTCCCCTTCCACATCCGAAGTATCTGGTTGGTAGACTCCTCGGCCAATCAGATTTGCCGGGGATGATTGCTGGAATGGAGAACGTAAATCCCAAATAGATCGCTTGACTGGAAAGGCTTTCTTTTGCGGTCCTTCACTATCATATTTTCGAACTATAAAAATGTTTATTATAAAGGATAGTTTGCTATTAATATTTCATAATTTTGATTATCTCGCCCCGTAGACATATACTCAAAACTCATGAATTTCATTCCGTAAATAAATCCATGAATATTATATAACATTTCCATTACAGTGATATATTTACATCGACGATATAATAATTCCAATCACTGCTTCACATACCTCTGGCATGGCCACATCGTCTAAGTTAGCGTAGTCATATTGGTAGCGGCCGGGGGTATTGCCATAGCGACGAGCATTGATTCGACTCGCTGCACCCCGTTGGAATGATTCAAGCTGTAAACAAGAACACCAAGGTCAGTACTTTTTCATTATGTCATTGAATAACATATCATGTTCTTCCGGCCAAACTGAGTACGTATTGAAATATTCTTGCATCAAATCCTTTTGATATCGCCGTATCGCCACGAACATTACCTGAGACTTGTAAATCTGCAGTTCTCGTTCGAGATCGTACGCTTTTCGCTGTGCAATTTCACGATCCCGTCTCTCACTTTCGAAATCCTCGGTACACACTTTAATCTGCAACTCGAGTGCCTGAATCTTAGCCCTGTCCATGTCGTCGAGCATCGACGGCGATTCGTTCCGGACGGCGCCCGTGAGAGACTGAGAGCGATGCTGCTCCAACAGTCCTTTGATTTGGTTCTCCAGCTTCTCGTTTGTTTTCGTCAGACTGTGTACTTGCCGTCGCAAGTCACGGTTTTCATCGAGAACCTGCCGAATATATTGGACACATGGATTGGTTGTGCGACCTAATGTTGCTATGGGTATTCCCTGTTATATGTTTGACTTTTACTTGGAATTCTTCACTAGGCAAATGCATAGTGTATACACTGGTCTGGATATGCACATGAACAAAACTATAGTAACAAATGGACACATATTATGACACTTACAACTATAATATGACTATCGAAAAGAGAAACTTTGTTGAAAAGTTGTCTTGCAGTGGCAATGATTAAATAGCATGATAGACACTATTTTCTCCAGGAAAACGAATAAATTTGAAGCAAATCGTGATCTTGACATACACTGACGACTGTACAAACATTTTCCTTGTCCTCTTCGCAGGCGTTTATCTGGCGTTTGTACTGCAGAATGAGCTTGTCGATTCGCTCCTGTTGGCTCTCGCTGAGACGTGATGTGTTGCTGCGCATCTGTTCCTCAGTTTGTTGCAGTCGCGACTGGAGGGACGCAAACTCCACTTCTCGTTTGTCGTGGTACTCCTGCCACTTTTGGTTCACAACGACAACCTGTATCAATGGAAATGAATTTGTATCAAATGACGGTATTTTCTTTATGAAAATATATGGATTCATTGCATGTTGATGTACATGTATGCACTGTTTTATGCACTCATCCATTGCTTCGTGTTGGTCTTTGGATTACACAATGTGCACAGTGCAGGAAACCCACCTATACAATTAGTATTGTACAAGTCAAAGTTTGCAGGTAATTAATTTGAAATGGTGGAACATCAGCATATAGATCTGCCAAACTGGAAGGACCCCGACACAGGCCAAAGGCTAGTTCCTCCTAAATATCCCGGTGCAAAAAAAATTTTGAGCTGCAACTCCTAGAGCAATGACACATCCGCTCTCTGAAACTTCTATAAGACATAGTTCAAAATGCCAGTACATTCTAATATCTATACAGGTTATGCAGTAAGCCACACCTCATCCAGCTTCTGTGCAAGTCCCGTCAATTCCTGTTGTAGAGCTCTCTTCTCCTGGTCCCACTGGCCTGAGCTGTTTCCCGAAAGTTGCAGCTACGAGAAAGCAAAAACAAATTGGCATTTTATATCATTTATCTCATAATGGTGATGATGGAGATATGTGTATAAACTGACTTGAACATAATTACAAATTTTCATGCAAAAAATTGAATAAGATGAGACGCTTGATTTCTATCTGAAATACTGGATCATCGGGGCGTATTTTGGAAAATGTATTTGTCTTTCATCAATAAATCTTATACAGGTGTTCATCAGTCTGTTCATGATGTATGGGGGATTCTTACTTGTAGTAAAGGGGTTTATTTAAACACGTTACAAGTTGAAATCAGCAGAGCTTAAAAACAGAGAAAAACATTCTTTACATTCTGAAGGGGGTGGGGGGGGGAAGTCTTTCTACAACGAGGAAGTAAGTTTTATGTGAATGGTATGCAGCACTTTTGAAGTCACCACTTGAAGTAACCTCTCAAGAGGTGTATGTACACGATCTGCACTCTGGTACCTTTGATAGCCCGGCCTGAAGGGAGGACTTCGGAGTCCCTCCGCCCCCTGATGCCGACCTCGGAGTCCCTTCGCCCCCTGACGCCGACGTGGACGGCTCCAAAGTCTCCAGCCGCTGTAGGAGTTGCTGACAGAGCGCGCCCGTCTCGCGGAGCCGCTGTTGTAGAGTCTGAGACTGCTCTGACAGGGTCTGACAGAGAAGGTCTTTCGAAACACCTGTGAATATGAATGTACAATGGGGCCGTTGATATACACTGGTGATCATGTAATTTTGTTTTCTCGATATGTATGCATGAATTATCTGCAATGTAAATCAGACATGTGATAGATGATACTCGTTATCATGGCCACATGACATGAAAACATTATGGACAGTCTGGTTCTATGCCTGTATGTAATTGATATCATGTGACTATGGAACGATTGACTACATCTCTCATCAATTCAGTTTCCTATAATCATGATATTGCATCTATATACATGATATATAAAACTTATACATGGTTTGTTGCATACGTTATAAACCTGATAAGTGCATATATTATGTGGTACAAGACAACCCAAACGTCAACATGATTCAGAGAGAGAAATGTACCTTTGAAAACATCATTCGTCAAATGCATTTCCACATTTAATGATCCCATATTGTCCCTTTTTCCAATTCCAAAACTGGAATGTTCATGCACTGGTACTTCAATATGTAACTGTAGCTTCACTTATATCCTCTGACTCCTCTCCTATTGTTAGATATTTATTCCATGCATACCATTCCAAGCACGAGAACCAACTGTGAAGTTATAACCTGATATTAGACGTTTATTACATCCTCGTGTGCCATATATGGTATTCATGTAGTCTCATGCTTTGCATAAGGGGGATGAATGGTTCAATTCCCGTGACATTTATCAATTACATGTAACCAATGCTAATGAACTGGCAAGACCGACACACATGACACAATTTGTAACAGTATATATGGAACATAATAACCAGTATGTTCCTTGTACAATGTTGTAGGCATATATATATCATGTATATATAGCAAATTTATGAGTCATCCCCACAAACTTCCTCATTTTTCCGGCACACTATGGATAAGGGACATGATGTCCAATTACTATATTGATTCATTCATGCACATGATAAAAGTTCCTGAGCAGCCCACCAATGATACAATTGATATACGCAGGCTATATGTGAATGGGACTTGTGAAACTGTAGGGTTTTCCCCAATGTCAAAGCATGGAAAATTTTCAATGAATTTGAGAAGGAAATTTACAGGCATGGTATAAATGAACATACACATGATTTAATGAACATCAATAAATACTTGTAAATTAAATTTTTGTCACATTTGTATAAACATATTGATATGTAAGATATATAAGTTTAACAAGGTTTGTTTTCTTCATAGGGATTATGGTATTGCCATGAATGATCTACATTTTTCCATCATCAACAATCTATTAATATGATATATATATATATATGCAATTATGATCGTATTCATACATATAATATGATCATAATTACATATATATCAGTAATATACTAGAATCATGAGTATACAAATCACTTTTGGTTGTATGTGTGTTTCCTTGCTTTGATTTACTGAGGTAACCCTACAACTCAACAATATTACATAATTTAGGAACACACTGATTTAACCATGGTAACAGGGGAGTCCCGAGCCCACCTCTGAATGAGTATCCCAAAATAAATTCCAGCTTTGAAACATTTCAATTCCATAACTACATACATTTCACAATTTTAGTGACAAGTATCAAAACTGGGAACACCAGGATGATTCGAGCAGCAATTTGATGGAGCAAACAGAATAAAAAGTACAACATGTACATGTACAAATCAAAGGTATGGCATGTACAAATCAAGTATATGACATGTACAAGTCAAGGGTGTGACATGTACAAGTCAAGGCTACAACATGTACAAGTCAAGGGTATGACATGTACAAGTCAAGTATATGACATGTACAAGTCAAGGGTATGACATGTACAAGTCAACATGGTCAAGGGTACGACATGTACAAGTCAAGGCTACAACATGTACAAGTCGAGGGTATGACATGTACAAGTCAAGGGTATGACATGTACAAGTCTAGGGTATGACATGTACAAGTCAAGGGTATGACATGTACAAGTCTAGGGTATGACATGTACAAGTCAAGGCTACAACATGTACAAGTCAAGGCTATGACATGTACAAGTCAAGGCTACAACATGTACAAGTCAAGGGTATGACATGTACAAGTCAAGGGTACGGCATGTGCAAGTCAAGGCTACAACATGTACAAGTCAAGGCTATGACATGTACAAGTCAAGGCTACAACATGTACAAGTCAAGGCTACAACATGTACAAGTCAAGGCTATGACATGTACAAGTCAAGGCTACAACATGTACAAGTCTAGGGTATGACATGTACAAGTCAAGGGTATGGCATGTACGAGTCAAGGGTATGGCATGTACAAATCTAGGGTACGACACGTACAAATCAAGTATACATGGTATATGACATGTACAAGTCAAGGGTACGGCATGTACAAGTCAAGGCTACAACATGTACAAGTCAAGGCTATGACATGTACAAGTCAAGACTACAACATGTACAAGTCAAGGCTACAACATGTACAAGTCAAGGCTACAACATGTACAAGTCAAGGGTACGACATGTACAAGTCAAGGCTACAACATGTACAAGTCAAGGCTACAACATGTACAAGTCAAGGCCAGGGCTGGGTTCAATTGTAATTGTAATTATGTAATTGAGTAATTAATTACAATTTGGTGTAATTGTAATTATAATTGTAATTGAAAAGTTACCAAGAAAGTAATTGTAATTTAATTGTAATTGTGAGTAAAGCTCCTGAAATATTTGTAATTGTAATTGTAATTGATGTAAATATTTGAAAAACTAGTTCAATTACGTTACATATATTCAGTGTATCGTCCAGTGCCATACACAGACACACACTTAAATACACAGACACACAAGTGCCACAACCACCCACAGTGATAAGCAAACATACAGCTGACTATAGAGATGAATGCATATAATAAACAAGAGCGACTGCTAACTGATCTCACTCATTGTCCAAGATGAGATCACAAAGCTTCTATGACAAGTTAAAACAATAGAGTAGATCAGTCATCACAGATGTTCCTTGTGTTTTGACAAATCACTTTGGGCCATGTTTTGATTTATAAAATCATCAGCGTGGGAGATGACTGAAATTGATGGCACATCCTGCTCATCGTATAGTTATGGCTTAAGTTTATCAGCAAAAAAAATTGTTTTAAAAGAAGTGTCCCTCATTGCACAACTCACTAGTGAAATAAACCATTCAAAATGAACAGCCTTGAACATGATCGCATGATTTGCATTTTAATCTCTCCAACCTGAACTGTGTCTGATGAAGATGATTTTAATCTTTCAATATTCATTTTGTGTGTAATTAATGGTAATTATATGTAATTGTAATTGAACATTTCCATATCAGTGTAGATCTAGTTGAAATTGTAATTGTAATTGATTTTTGATGTAATGAAATAATGTAATTGTAATTGCAATCGACCTCTGTGTTCCATTTGTAATTATAATTGTAATTGTAATTGACCAAAGTAATTGAACCCAGCCCTGGTCAAGGCTACGACATGTACAAGTCAAGGGTACATGTACAAGTCAAGGCTACGACATGTACGAGTCAAGGGTACAACATGTACAAGTCAAGGGTACGACATGTACAAGTCAAGGGTACAACATGTACAAGTTAAGGGTAATACATGTACAAGTCAAGGGTACGGCATGTGCAAGTCAAGGCTATGACAATGTCCCAGTCAAGGCTATAACATACATGCACAAGTCAAGGGTACAAACTGTACAAGTCAAGGGTACAACATGTACAAGTCAAGGCTACGACATGTACAAGTCAAGGCTACAACATGTACAAGTTAAGGGTAATACATGTACAAGTCAAGGGTACGGCATGTGCAAGTCAAGGCTATGACAATGTCCCAGTCAAGGCTATAACATACATGCACAAGTCAAGGGTACAAACTGTACAAGTCAAGGGTACAACATGTACAAGTCAAGGCTACGACATGTACAAGTCAAGGCTACAACATGTACAAGTTAAGGGTAATACATGTACAAGTCAAGGGTACGGCATGTGCAAGTCAAGGCTATGACAATGTCCCAGTCAAGGCTATAACATACATGCACAAGTCAAGGGTACAAACTGTACTAGTCATGGCTCGTGAAATGTGCTGAGGGCATGAACAGCTATGCAAACTTGATGTAATGCAAATGGAACAAGAATAACTTCAGATGAATAAAGAAATGGAAGCCACTTGAAAGAATTATTTGACAATTTATGCATCATACCTGAACTCAACACGTTTTTCCACAAGTCGCTGTGGATTACACACTTTTTCGGTCCACTTAAAGCTGTAAATATGCTATAAATAGGTAAACGACCGTGTGAAAAAAATAGTTTGATAATGCCCATGATCTTCTGCCATGGTGAACCGAAAGTAAAACCACAGAACACACTTTGTTTTTTCTGATCCGCATGTGGGCGGGTACATGCACTGGCGCGCGACAGGACTCCCAGGGCCAGGCCAAAGGCAGTCGGCTGTAAAGGCCAAGTGGCATAAAACCATTTCAGCAGTATGTGTCGATGGTCATTTGACATGTTCCCCACAGCGAGATGTCAACATACACACTGCGAAGTATAACTGAATAATATCTATACGTACACAAAATTCCCCATGGAACATTTAGTCCTACCAATTTTCCTCCTTAGCCGCACATGTATAGATTCACATGACATTCTTGTATTCATGACTTCTAGCAGAAACCCATGTCTTTTCCAGTAATTCACAGCGTAGATATCTCCCAGAGTCGTAGCCGCAATACGGCTATCATACATACTTAAATACATACAAACAAACGGACCGTGTGCCCTGGCAAAGTTTGTACTCCTGTGTTGTAGAACAGTGCTAACTCACTATCGATAGCATGTTTAGTAACTAATGCTCATTACATGGGACTTCCGATGGTGACCCTATCTATATTATGGAAATACAACATATTTCATGAGAATGTCACCCATCTCTTCACACCCTACATTCTACCAATATGCCAAAAATATTATGGTATAGCTTCATTCGTCAAAAATAATACGTCATAAACTGCATTACATACAGACTTTGAGGTATATATGCCTCCATGGTCTATTGATTATGCCACACAGTAGGCCAATCGCCCCCGCCTTTTATACGGCCAAAAATCTCCTCGGTCAGCCTTGGCCAAAGGCTCCCCTTAGTCACCAGTCAGCACCAAAGGTTCAGGGGATGATTCAAAAGCTCGAACGCATTGTACGGTATCCCTTCATATAGCATATTTTCAGCTTTAAGACCCTAAGCCCACTTGCCCGATAGGGCCAGTGAAATAAAATGATCAATGTTGATTGTTGAGGCCTGCAACCTAAGACAATCAAAGATTGAGAAACCAAGACATTCCTTCATGCTATATTTTTTATCACCTTTTTCTCGGAGATCATCCAGTTCACTCCGTAGCCTGGCTATTTCCTGAAGCTGACCGTTAGAACTGGACCTCAGGGTTTGCTCCAGAGCTTCCTTGTCTAACCGCAGAGCTAAGACCTTCTCCTGCAAGCCTCTCACTTGGTCTCGTAAAGACACATTTTGCTGGAGGAAAAAGCAATGTAAACTTTTCATGGTTTTAAAATGGTATAGTACATGTAGTAGGCCTACTATTGTACATATATAATTGTTCATAAAACATAGAAAGTTCATGGACGTGAAACTGATTAACCATAATGTAAAAATGTTTAGTAATGAAATAATTTATGAACTTATTTTGTCACAATAAATTTTATACACATCCAATAGCCACAGGCTAGTGTTCATGCTGTTGCAAATTTTAATTTTCAACGTATTCAGGTACTAGTACGCAACCCAAGAAATCAATTTGAATTCCAAAGCAACATTCACCTGCTCAGTTGACTCCATTTTCTGTGGATCAATGGTGAGGTATTTGACTTCGTTCTTGAGTTGCAGGTTCTCCTCGACCAGTCTCTCGATGGTACTAGTGTCTACGATGCCCACTGGAACAGAACTGGCCCGTTTGAGGCTAGATCCATCACTTTCCAATGAAGAAGGGACACCATGGCTGGCAAGGTTACTCTGCAAGGAACGTATCGTCAATTTTAGCTCGTTGTTCTCGTCCTTGAGTCGTTCCGTTTCCTGTCGCTGTTCCGTGAGACACCGGCTTATGGTTTCGACGCCGTCCCGTCGGATCTTCTCAGACTGCAGCTGTTTGTTCAATTGACGGACGAGAATTTGCAGGTGCGAGAATTTCTCGCGATATGACTCTTCGGAGCTGTCGGAGCTTTCAGTGAAGTCACTGGGTATAGCTCGACTCAGCAATGAACTCGAAATTGACGACAGTGGAGAATTCCTAACATCTGGTGACGTGGGATCTGAATCGGACGTCTTGACGATTTGCGAATCGTTGATGCTTGTGGAAAGATTCAAACTACTCGACATTATTATTCCTTGGTCTTAGTCGCCACATCCCAGGTCATCCCTGCTCACATACATGGAGTAATCACATGCCTCAGCACTGGAACCATAAGTGTGAACATAATGTAAACAAACATTAATTTGTTCAATGTAGTGTGGACATTTCACGTGTATCACATAATCTGACAATGTGATATCTTGCAACATCTATCTGGAATAGTGACAGGTGTTGGATCTACGTCTTTTAAAAATATGTTGATGTGCCTATCCCTATACTTTTATTCTATTATCTATACATTTTTTTGGAGGTGAGGTCAAGATCAAGATCCATTAAATCAAAATAGTAGGTCTAATCTAGACCCTGAAGTACATCACGATGCTCAAGACTCAAGTGGTACTGTACGCTCGAGTCAAGTGACTCACTGAACTGCTAAAAGTGGTTACCAGCTGATTCGAATAAATTAATCTTAAACAACACACGTACGACGTACAGTCTACAGTTTGTTGTACACAATTAGAGTATTTAGAACCATACCTTCTTGCCAAATAGTCCAGTTCATTCATGTACAAAATTAGGTGAACGTATCAAGGTGCTATTTTTCCTGTTCAAGTGCAACGGACCAAATATAGCGCACAATGGGAAATCCCCGGAAACATTGATGGGAAAATCCAACTATGGAAGGCCTATCAATGTCACGCATCTAGCGACACGCGACATACAACATGTGATCAGATGCTAGGCGCACTGTGTTGTACATATATTCAATCGTTTCTCGATTGTGTGTTTTTCTTAACCTAACATAATAGAAATTCTATGATAACTTACTAGCGAATAAAAATTCCGATTTGTTTTGCATCCATAACAGTAAAATATACAGGCATGAGCTGTAGCAATCTTCATAATATTAATAATATAGGCCCTACATGAAGAACTTGTCAAGAAGTATGATTTGGGTACGACTCGTGAACAGAAAACACCAGTATGTTAATAAATGAGAATTATATTTAAACAAGGCGAATTATATACAAGATGATCGTTATGAGAATTTTGATATGAACAACCCTTATACCAGGATACACAATTAGACAATTTACCCACTACAAATATCTATCCCGAGTACAAATGTCCACAATGCAGTGCCACTTCCACAAGGCAACAAGTCGTCCCACGGAGACAGCTGGGGACGATCCCACGACGTAGTTATGGCTGTCCCACGAAGACACAGGTCCCACGAAGATAGCTGGTGGTCCCACGTAGACTGCAAGTGAGTCCCTAACACAGGACCAAGGAAGGGCGAGACCGTCTGCACGATGACAGGGACAACGGCGAGACGACAGACAGTTCACACGCACCGCATGGCTGGTCGACTCTCAATATCAGGTTGACAATCTTTACACAGTACTTGAAACTACAAGTAAAAACACTAGAGTTACCAAATTGTTTACACGACACAAATCGTCCAACTCAATGTATCTATGGATACCCCTATACATGTAATAAATGACAAAACTGGTTTACTCACGGTCACTGATCTCCACCCAAGCTCCACATCCACTGCACACAACCATCGGGCATAAAATTTTCGGTATGCACCGTATAGATTCCAATCTGCCATCTGGCAGTAAATTAAAGATTACAAAATTGACATCCGTCAATTATTTTACATTGCCTTCTGGCAATAACTCAAATTCACCAATTGACATCCGTCAATCGTCCTACATTGCCATCCGGCAAAATCCACAAAAGTTTGTTCCATCCGGAACTATGCCATCTGGCATACTTCAGAAATCACTTCACGCTATCCAGCGTATATACATTAGTAAGGCCATCCGGCCACAGCTACGGCATCCGCCAACTCCAGTCACGTACGTGTTGTCATCTGACCACATTCATAATTGCAATACCCAACCTTTGGCAGTGCAGTGGAATATATAGCATGGGTGGCCACACCTAAAAAACTATCACAGCTCCTTTGAGCTGTTTGTAATAAACCTGAGTTGCAGGAAATATCGTTTATAACAAAGCCTGGTGTGCACACAACCCAGACAAAACCGGCCAATACCAGTATATTCAGGTACCTAAAACTCAACGCGCGTTTACCAAGTGGCTGGACCAGTGACCAGAAATATTTCTTCACACCTCAGTAATTTCAACCACGCTGGGGAAGGAACCTGCAATTATAAGTAGTGCAATTACACAAGTGAAAGGTTATCCTCCACCACACCGTTATAAAAAAACATGTCACTGTGTGACAATACCCCCATTATCAAACGAGATGAAATCATTCACACCATTCACACTCATTCACTCCAGTCAGCTCAAGGAGTTCTGCTCAGAAAATCTGCAAATACATTATCAGTTCCCTTTATGTACTCAATTCTCATCGAGTAAGGCTGCAGCAGTAATGCCCATCTCATGATGCGATCGTTCGCAACCTTGTTGCTGTTGAGGCAAACCAATGGAAGATGGTCCGTCTGAAGTACAAAATCCCTGCCGAAAAGATAGACATGAAACTTTTTAACGGCATGTACAACAGCAAGACACTCCTTCTCAATAATAGCATACTGCCTTTCCCTGGGTAGTAGTTTACGACTCGAGAACGCCACTGGTCGTAATTCACCCTCATGTTCTTGTAGCAAAGCAGCACCTAAACCGATTTCAGAAGCATCAACCTGTACCACAAATGCTTTGTTGTAGTCAGGGAGTTGTAGAATTGGTTTTGACGTCACCAATTGCTTCAGCTTGATGAAACACTGTTCATGCTCTGGTTTCCACTCGAGTATCCTCGGACTAGACTTGCTAGTCAACTCTGTCAGAGGACTTATCACCTCTGAGAAATTCTTGATGTGGTTTGAATAGTAGTTTATCAAACCATTGAAGGACCGCAGCTCCTTCTTTGTCGTGGGGCGAACAGCATTCCTCACTTTGTCCACATTCTTTTCTAGCGGACCAATTTCATCACAAAACACCTCGTGACCAACATACTCAATATTCTGAAATCCAATAAAGCATTTGGATGCTTTAATCTTGAGATCAGCTTTCTGCAACCTCATCATTAGTTCATTCAAGACTTGGACATGTTCAGTCCACGTGGGTGTATGCACCAATATGTCATCAATATAGCTGTGAATATTCTTCATTCCAGCTAACAATTTTCTCATCATCCTGACAAAAGTTGCCGCAGAGTTTATCAGACCAAACGGCATCCGGACGAACTGGTAACACCCTTTGCCTGGTGCAGTAAATGCAGTTTTAGGGCGATCTTCTGGTCTCATGGGTATTTGCCAGTAACCTTTGCTCAAATCAATTTTGGTGAAATATTTATCACCTTTGAGGTCGGAGAAAATTTCCTGCTGACTTGTCATTGGCTCAGGATCAAAAATTGTCACTTTGTTCAAACGTCGATAATCGATACAAAATCGATTTGTACCGTCAGGTTTCTTTACCAGTACAATCGGTGCCGAGTAGGGGGAGTCTGACTCCTCGATCACTCCCAGTTTCATCATTTCCTCGATCTCATTGCTGATCGTCTCTCGGACAGCTTGCGGCACTGGATATGGTTTCACCCGGATCGGTTCATCCGTGGTAAGCAGGATCTTGTGTTGTATTAGGTCAGTACATCCTGGGGCATCTGAAAAGACTCTAGGAAACAAAGACACAACCTTTTCTATGTCAACCTTTTGTCCCTCTGTGAGTTCAGGATTAATGACCGGCTTACCGTCATTACTCTTTTGCTCAAAACACAGGTCATATTCATCATCCATTTCATGCTCTGCATGCATGGTAACAGCTCCTGCTGCTTCAAATATGTTAGAATCGTCTGCAACAGCTTTGTCACCATTACGTCTCACATAGAATTTTAGCATATTGGCATGAAAGATCTTAGTCTTGCCATTAACTTCGATTTTATAGTCGCATGGGGACATTTTCTCTGCTACTTTGAATGGTCCTCGCCACTGCAGAAGTAGTTTGTTGTGGTCTGTAGGAAGCATCAGCAACACTTCATCACCTGGGGAAAATGATCGTGTACGAGCTTTCACATTGTAGTATTTTGCATACCTTGCTTTGGACATTTCTGCTTCTTTGCTGGCCAATTCACATGTCTCTGCAATTCTGTTATGGAGATCAAAGACATACATGTATGTGGACTTGAGATCATCTTGCAACGAGATATTTGTCCAACACTCTCTCAAGATGTGCATGGGTCCACGCACTGCTCTACCATAGAGCAACTCAAACGGCGAGAAACCAGTTGTCTCATTTGGCACCTCACGATATGCAAATAATAACGGGATAAGATACCTATCCCAATCTTTCGGTTTCTCAGCAGCCAACTTACGCAACATGGACTTGATCGTACCATTCATCTTCTCCACCATGCCATTAGCCATAGGATGATATGGCGTTGTTGTCAGCCTTTTGATAGATAGTAAGCGTGACAGCTCTTTCATTAGGTCTGACGTGAATTGAGTACCTAAATCACTCAATATTTCTTGTGGAATGCCGACCCTACTGAAAATGGCAAGTAACGCTTCTGCTACTGCCTCAGTTGTGATGGTCTTTAGGGGAATCGCTTCAGGATACCTGGTTGCCATATCTACAAGGGTTAATATATACCTGTAACCAGAGTCAGAGATCGGTTGGATGGGTCCAACCAAGTCTACTCCTACTCGTTTGAATGGTGTATCAACCGTTGGCATATCTCCCAATGGTACCTTTGTGACCTTACCCTTAGCACTGGTCCTCTGACATATATCGCAGGAGCGACAGAATCTGGTCACATCACCTTCCATGCCTGGCCAGTAAAAACAAGCCGTTATACGCGACAGCGTTTTCTTAATGCCCATATGACCAGCTAGAATGGATGAATGCGCAACATTCATCACAGTGTCACGTAGAAGTGTAGGCATTACGACTTGTTTTTCGACCTTCCCTTTCGGGGTCTCAACAAAACGAAACAGCAGATCACCATCTTTGTCAAACCAAGTGGTGTTCTGACCATGCCGATATTTTCCATTCCTGAGATACAACTTCGATAGAGACTCATCTGTCTGCTGTAGAGATATAAGCTTGTCCGTATCAATCTTGGATATTGTTTCTGACACTTTAGCTACCTTGAGAGGCTTGAGCCCCTTTTGAGTTCTCTTGTCCTGTGCTCGTGTTGTGACGGCAGTCATTTCTATGGCTGGCTTCCAACCCAATGTTGGTGCGTTCACGGATTTGGCGCCAGGAATATTACCTATGACAAGATCAAAGACGGGCTTGTCCATGCACATAGCTTGTACCGTGCCTTTATAATGTGGAGTATCCACATCAATGTTTGCAACAGGAACCTGTAAAATAGATCCGTCCATCAACATGCAAACACGTGTTTCGTCTACATATTGGTCAGCCCTTACCAAGGACTTTTTGACCACCACACCTGTACATCCAGTGTCTCTGAGGACTTGAACACGATTACCATTGACCACACCAGGTATAATAGGCAAGTTATTCCGTGGATGTATCCTTTGACATGACCCAATGATTATTGGCAACCGTTTGCCGCAGCCTAGTGTAATGTTGTCCTTGCCTATACAAAGACATCCTACCTCAGGGTGATGCAGATCGTACGTATCAACATTTCCCTCATAGGTGGCGTTACCTTTGCATTTACATGTGTAACCATCTGTCTGGTCCTCATTTACCGCAAAACCAGTTTGTTGTTTGTGACAATCTCGGGCAACGTGAGCCCTCGACCCACACAAGAAACATTGTTTATTTCCAGACCACTGTCTAATGCCAGACTCTTTGTTCTCGAACCGTTTGTTACAGTCTGGAGCAACATGACCTTCTGCTCCACACTTGTAACATCTGACCACACTGTGTTTCTTGTCGGTGACTTTGCACTCGTATTGTTTGTGTCCCACATTACCACACTTGAAACATGTAAGCACTTGCTTACCATCTCTCTTACCGAACTTACTTCTGACACTTGGTTCTCTGTGTACCTGTCCAAAGGATTTATTGTGTGCAGCAACATACCTTTCTGCACATTTAGTCAACTCATTCAGAGACACATCTGACCTTTCTCTCAAGTGACTCGCCAAGTCCGAGTCACATGCTGCTAGAAATTGTTCTTTCACGAACAACTCAAACAAATCATCATAATCCTCATCAACATCAGCTAAGTCCGCCCATCTTTTGAGATAACTAGACAATCGGACTACAAACTGTGATGGTGTTTCCCCCCATTTCTGGCTTACTCCGACGAAATTTTAGACGAAAACCTTCATCTGTCAATTGGTATCTGAACAGAATGGCCGACTTTAACTCATCATAGTCTTGAGCATTGTCTGCACTCAAGCGAGAGTATACCTCTAGTGCTTTTCCTGTCAATAAAGCACTGAGATTAGTGGCCCACTGATCTTTTGGCCATTTCTGTACTGTAGCATACCGTTCAAAACGTTCTAAGTATGCGTCCATACTATCAGTAGACTCTTTGAATTCAGACAGCTTAGGCACACGGGCACGCATACCATCGTGTCCCCTTTCACTACTAGTCGTTTCATTGAGTCTTGACTCGTTAGCCAATTCCATTTTCTTAATTTCATACTCACGTTCGGCTTGAGCTTGTTTTTCTTCATGTTGTCTCTGCTCCCGTTCACGCTGCAATTCTCGCTCAGCAGCACGTTCATTTCGCTCCTGCGCCTGTTGTTCACTTACAAATTGCTGGAGTTCTTTATCGACATAACCCAATTTCTCTCCTGCCGATATCCACTTCTCTAAATTGGTAGCCATGATTACGAAAGACATTCAAAATGCACAACCAATATATATGTAACAAATACTACACACGCAAATTTCACCCTGAAATATGAAACAGGTCACAAATCAAATATTTACATGCAACAAACCGAGGGATTTATACAGCTCAGTGACCTTTCAAGAGTAAAGCATACACGTTCTCACCAACGCCAGTCACTCACGCAAATCCATACGATGACGTTTTGTCAGTCTGTTAGTAAACAAAATTGTTAGAACACTGCAATTCCCAGCACCTTGTGCCAGTGCAACCTATTTTCTGCTCGGGGAACTCCTGCCTAACCTGGTCTTGAAAGAAACCAATTTCATTAACAAGAAAATACCAGAACCTTACAATATAATACCCTAAATCACGAGCCTGATACAATACAATGAAACAATGTATTATATTCTCAAAATTCCCGGACGAGCCCCCATATTGTCAAGAAGTATGATTTGGGTACGACTCGTGAACAGAAAACACCAGTATGTTAATAAATGAGAATTATATTTAAACAAGGCGAATTATATACAAGATGATCGTTATGAGAATTTTGATATGAACAACCCTTATACCAGGATACACAATTAGACAATTTACCCACTACAAATATCTATCCCGAGTACAAATGTCCACAATGCAGTGCCACTTCCACAAGGCAACAAGTCGTCCCACGGAGACAGCTGGGGACGATCCCACGACGTAGTTATGGCTGTCCCACGAAGACACAGGTCCCACGAAGATAGCTGGTGGTCCCACGTAGACTGCAAGTGAGTCCCTAACACAGGACCAAGGAAGGGCGAGACCGTCTGCACGATGACAGGGACAACGGCGAGACGACAGACAGTTCACACGCACCGCATGGCTGGTCGACTCTCAATATCAGGTTGACAATCTTTACACAGTACTTGAAACTACAAGTAAAAACACTAGAGTTACCAAATTGTTTACACGACACAAATCGTCCAACTCAATGTATCTATGGATACCCCTATACATGTAATAAATGACAAAACTGGTTTACTCACGGTCACTGATCTCCACCCAAGCTCCACATCCACTGCACACAACCATCGGGCATAAAATTTTCGGTATGCACCGTATAGATTCCAATCTGCCATCTGGCAGTAAATTAAAGATTACAAAATTGACATCCGTCAATTATTTTACATTGCCTTCTGGCAATAACTCAAATTCACCAATTGACATCCGTCAATCGTCCTACATTGCCATCCGGCAAAATCCACAAAAGTTTGTTCCATCCGGAACTATGCCATCTGGCATACTTCAGAAATCACTTCACGCTATCCAGCGTATATACATTAGTAAGGCCATCCGGCCACAGCTACGGCATCCGCCAACTCCAGTCACGTACGTGTTGTCATCTGACCACATTCATAATTGCAATACCCAACCTTTGGCAGTGCAGTGGAATATATAGCATGGGTGGCCACACCTAAAAAACTATCACAGCTCCTTTGAGCTGTTTGTAATAAACCTGAGTTGCAGGAAATATCGTTTATAACAAAGCCTGGTGTGCACACAACCCAGACAAAACCGGCCAATACCAGTATATTCAGGTACCTAAAACTCAACGCGCGTTTACCAAGTGGCTGGACCAGTGACCAGAAATATTTCTTCACACCTCAGTAATTTCAACCACGCTGGGGAAGGAACCTGCAATTATAAGTAGTGCAATTACACAAGTGAAAGGTTATCCTCCACCACACCGTTATAAAAAAACATGTCACTGTGTGACAGAACTCTAGGCTATATATATATATATATATATATATATATATATATATATATATATATATATATATACTCTAAAGTTTTACATTTGCATCTGGAGTTTATCCTTTTTATCCTTATTTGTTTATCCTTATATATTATGAAATGTTTATCCTTATTCGAATCGCGAAAGCCGCATGCTTTGGTCTACATCTTATCATTCTCTAGTTTTAAGGTTACAATTTGTGCGTGTAACAGCAAGTGTGCAATTCTTGTTGATTTTTTTCCCGAACATCCTGAAAATCAGCCACTTTGGGTCATTTATCACCGGGTTTAAACGTTAAAATTTGAAAATTGATGTGAGATGTCCTCAAATAATGGAAAATTGTCAATTGAAGCTGTGTGCTTTGAAAAAAATCTTTTTTTCTAATATACACATCCTACACATGCTAAAAATAGCGACTTTGGCTACGAATTTGATGAATTATATGATAGTACTGTGCTGTCTCATTGAATTATGTCACCATAAACAATTATAAATATATATTTTAAAAAGGTTGGAATAAATGAATAATAAGACTAAATTTAAGAATAAAACTAATCCAGATATAGGAGAAAATTTCAAAATAAAGAAAAATCTGTAAAACTCAGAAAAATAAAAACGAATGTCAGGTTAAAATAAACAATTAAAAGAAACTACATCAATATGAAAAAATACATTAAGAAAATAAAGCCATATATAAAAGTTAGAAATAAAGAGAGATCAATGAAAGACTGAAAAATAATGTAATGGTTGTCAGATCATAAGAAACAATTAAAAGAAACAATGTCAACGTAGGACAATTATCATAATGTGAAATGAAGGATGCGTTACCATTTAATATCACTTTATTATCAGATCATAACGTTCCTATATGAGCCATTATGAGTTCATAACGTTCAAAGGGGTGCCTTGTGATTTTACATGATAATGTTTAATTGTCCATGGGTGCATTATGATAGGATGTAGCTAGCCGCAGGACCTTGAAGCAACTGCCTTCGAAAACAGGCACTATTTTATTGAAAACTATATTTCATATTAAACGTGTCAAGTTAACTGAATGAGACGTACAAACATCAAATGTTATTACTACAACCAGTCCTTTGGGGGGAATTTTGCTCATTTGAACAAGCGGTTCACGGGTAAATATAGGAACTGTATCCATCACATGCAGATATAAACAAAGCATAATAGTGCAAAATGGACTGACAATTCCATGCACACCATCGTATATCACTGATTATTTTCTCACAACTACACCATATATGAAGATACAAACTGGAAAATGTATTCAATGTGGACTTTTAGAGCGAATTCGGGCATTTGTTTACATTTGGGTTTGATGGATACACTTCGCGTGTTTATATACAAACCTGGCATCAAGCGTGTGTTAAAACGCATGAAAAGACAACTCGGACAGGCTGTATTCTTCAAAATCATTGTGCGCATGCTCTGGTATTGTATTGGATGATTTGCACTGAAATTTAGTTTTGAAAAAAAAAATTGCATACATTCGAAGGCAGTTGCTTTAATTGCCCAATGAACTTGTGCCACGTACTCCACTTTTTTCGTGTTGCCATAGCTTAGCACCATGACAGTGAATGGCACTCAGGTTAGCATGTGCACCCTCAACCAGTCGATGCTACTGGAAGAACTCTAAAATGTAAGAATTCCCCTCCTGTCACCAGTCATGCTAAATTCAAACCATCTACAGTATAAGGGAACTGAAACCACCAGGCTTCCGGAGTCACCCGATGTCACACAGGGCCTGCATTTGTCATAGTCCACTAAAAGAGACGCTCCACAACATCTTGGCACACTCCAAAGCGATCCCGTACAGCAGATCAACTTATGCTTAGATGCCCGTGGTGGATGATAGCTCCATGTATATATAGGCTCACAATGCTTCATATGTATGTACAGGCCTACATTGACTTTTCCTCGCTACCAGTAACAAGCCTGGCCAAGGTAGAGTGCATGGCATGTGGAGTCAGGCTCGACTGTCGCTGTTCAACACTGTCAACTGAGGTATGGACCTCCATAATCCAAGACAGCCAATTTACCTGATCATCATGCATTTACAACGAGTCACCACTACAAATGTTGACCCCACCACAGCAACCGATGACATGGACATTCACGCCATCACTGAACATACAACACAGCACTGGCTGACAGTACTTCGGTTACAAATCTCTACAGCCCGGAACAGCTACAGCCCGGAACTCTTGAGTCACTGACAATCCTGGCGCCTTCTTTATTGGTCTCTAATTGAGAACAGGTACGTCCTAAGAAATCGACCAGTAGTTAGACCACTGCACGTCAAAACACATCTCAAGTGAAGCTAGCGACGAAGCCACCCAGGACACAGGAGGCAGACAGCAAGATCAGTGAGCTGATAGAAATCTGATTGTCAGAGACAAGTCCCAAGAGAAATGCATCTGTAACTACCTAGCGGGCACTGTAATTGTTTTAACTATGACCAGGTAGTAGTCCACCGGATGACACCTGACTCGATGCATAACTCAGAATGCTTCATCACTGTTATGTAGCCCATGTGTCAAGCCCAATAGCCATGGGAGTGGCATCCCGGAACACGAGCACGTAGGCCTGTTGCTGGCCGGCCTCGCTGACGGTCCACCATGCGGGAGGAACCCTGGATAGCCCGACGGTTTGCAAGAGCCTGTGAACACCATCCCAGGGCGAGATACTACCAATCCTGAGCAACCAATTAGAATTGTCCCTGGAGTCCTAGGAACCTCTAGCCAAAACGACGTGGACGGGATAACATGGCCGTGCTTCACCATCGTCCTCTGGCTTCAACAGCTCTGAGACACAAAGAAACCACAATGGGCTGGCTGTATTTATGGCAGACAGTGCACGATAACCAGGATGTGATGTCACAGCCAATGAAACAGTGGAGTGAATCGATAAATAACATGTGTCTCCAGGGAGACATGAGCTTCGAAGGTGAAGCAGTCAAAATACAGTCCTAAAGTGGCCAAAAACCTATCGCGACCTTTGGGCAAAATCGCCAAACATCCAAGGCTGGAAACAAACATCAATAACAGCAAGAAGAGCATGGCTGCATTTGGTGGTGATCTCCATGGGACAAGCTCATCCAACTAGATATGTCTCGTTGCATGGTCATATTTGCCGTTTCACATTTAAGTACATTAGATGCCAATGCTTGGATCGTGGATTCACAATATATTAATGCCTACCGTGATATAGACGAACTACTGGAGGAAAAAACTATGGTAATGTACACAGGGTGATATGCTCTGACCACAATGTTTCCCAGCATTGCTTCCCTCCTTCAACTCTAGACCTGCACGTTGCTATATTCTGCCAGAACACGACTTTAGTCTTCCATGCTTCCAGGTCCCTATTTTATTGTGTTTTCTTTCTAGGCGCTGCTAAAGACTTCAATCGCCAGTACTACCCCTTATACAAGCTACACAAGTTCGAAAATTGTACGTGGGCTCTGCAAGCCAAGTCAGATGAGTTGCTGCTTCAGGCTCCAGATTGCTTCAAACTGGATACCATCAACTTATCTCTCTAGTCGCTGCTAAAGACTTCAATCGCCAGTACTACCCCTTATACAAGCTACACAAGTTCGGAAATGGTAGCATGCATTGTGCATTGTGCCATCCCATCATGAGTTGATGACATCACACTATCATCCTCAACACTGAAGTGATCCAATCCAGCCCGTAATCCAGGATCTCTCCAATAAAGATAGGTGTTCCATCAACAATTCAAAAACACCTCCAGATCATCGCTCTTCATATACATCAGCTATGAACAGCCAAGATTGTAGTCTATGCCACAAGCTACGGACTTGGACACCAAGTCGGATGCAACTAGAAGTCAAGGCCACGTCCTTTGATCAGGTCAACTGTTTACAACAGTTGGAGAAGTTGAACGAATGGTATCTGACTAACACTCGGTTTACAAGGCCACCCCACTTACGCACTCGCAATGAATGATGAGCTGTAGATTCAACTCAGTGAGTAGACTGTCAGTAAATCAAGGAAAAGTAATCACTATACTTGACGGTGCTCAAACTGGTCTTGTCCGTCTTGAGAAATATGATCATGACCCTAAATGTGGAATGTGTCAACCTCATGAGCTTGTCGTTCACAATGTTTACGTCTAGGCTCTAGCTAACTAAAAATAAGATCACCGTCCCAAAGTTATTCACTTAAAATGTACGTAAATATGTTCCTTTTCAAATTTAGATTAAATAATTAAAAAACAAGTATCATTCCAAACGCACCTATTTCCTATTGTTTAAGTATCAGTACAGATATTTACTTTACAGTTCATCGCTTCTGTCATGGGCAATTGACTCGTAGAGTTTCGGCCACCTTAGCTTTATCGTTTGAACGTTTGTAGCTCAGTTGTGCTTTAGCTATTTCATGTCAGCCTTTTTCAACTGCATAATACAGTTCTGTAGATCAAGCGATGAGGTCTTCAGTTGAGGGGAGGGATGTCATGTAGTATGTAATAACATCCCCAACACTTCATATAACGCAGTCACGTGGGCAGAACATGACAGGTATCTGATATGCAACTACGCCTGCACTGGACAGATGACATCACAGAAATACTACATGACCAATTACGAGTAAGGTGCGGTATTCGACTTTCACCATGGTGATCTAACCCCCCTCATTGGCTAGATAGGTCCCTAGCACCAACTCAAACATACCATAGCTCACTAATGTGCTCATAGCGCACGTTAAACGAAATTACTGCCCTCTGGCATCACGAAGTGACATGGCCCGTGGGCTGAGTCAGTACATGTAGGAACATCTAAAGAATAAACGATATGTTTTAAGTTACTATTGAAATGTATGGTATCTCTCTTTGTTGGTTAGAAGCTTCAAACTAATGGTGAATTGAATTCATTTGGTTCTTGTGGTTCAGTCATTAATATAGGACTTTTTTTATTTGGCAGCCGATTGAAAGATATTTCATTTATGTTTTTGTTGTATACAATTACCTCATGGTTAATATAGTGTATTACTTATTGGTTCAGCAAATGCAGAGAACATCGTTTCTTTCTTTGAGTTACATCAAATAATCAGAAAGAATTTCACTGAAAGTCTGAAGTGACAAGCTAAAGTGATTTCAAACTTGAGGATATGAAGTGGTCCTAGGCCCTGATTCAGTGAAAAATCAAATTGGAAACAAGCTTTGTTATTGAGGAAAACCGTTTCCCTTTATTAAGTGAGACGTCATGACTCGACATGAGCACAGCATCCGCTGACGTCACCGACTTTTGCGGCTCATGGCTTCACGAAGATCAGCTCAACGTCTTTGTCGTCCATGAGTTGGAATGGAACTTTGGATATCTCCACACCAGCATACGTGGTTGTGATCTCATAGTCGCCTGAAGCGGAATGAAAGATAAAACAACATATTATCCTTAAAAAGAGCAAGAGAGCAAGACTTGCAGCCGGCGAAAAAATATTCATTGAACTGGTGCGTTGTTTCTCATTAACAATGAGTAGGTACCATTTGGCCCTTTATATGATTGGTCCTTTCATTGACCAATCAGGAAGCTGTTTAACGAGCCCATACAAGTGAGTACGTGTATCGTAAATGGCTGCAGCACACAATATTTAAAAGTTTTGTTACCATGGAATCCACGATAGTTGGCGCTGAAGTCCCCACTGGTGGGAGTGATGTCGAGGTTAGTGCGCCAGTCTGTCTTGATCAAGCGCTCCACAACATCTCCAACGGCGTTATTCTACATGTAGAGGAGAAAATTTTCATTCTTATGCACATCTATAACTTATGAATCTATCTAGTATTTTCCTACATATCAAACCAGCAAATTGGGTATTCAACCTAATACAACATCAAACAGTAGAGTATTTCATTGAATAGCACTGGCGATTAGATATCAGTAGCAGTTGATGAATTATGTAGATCTATCAACATTAATTGAAACAACAGAACATACGAAGTTTAACAAGATGTATCGATATTACCGCTTTGGTACCTACAGTATAATACTATATTTGAAAATAGTTTTATAAAATTTCATACATTTATTTAATCATATTATTGTAAACTCTTTTTGTTTCGTTCATCTACAACACCTAATATCTTCTACAGTAGTTACCTCGACGTTGTCATCGATGAACTGATAGATTCCCCAGAATATGATCCCTTCGATTTCCGGGGTCCCGTACATCATCAGGAGCATATCCTCGAAGAATTGTGCCTCTTCGTCCGGATCGGCCAAGTCCGAGTCCATCTCCGTGATCCAGATAGGCACACCGAGTCCACGAAACACATCCAGGCGTCTCTGAATGATAAAATACTTCAACGATCCCTCAACAAACTCAGAGCCATCTAAAAAGAAGCTACTTCCATTATTTAAATGTAAAGACCGTCGCGTATCGATCGCCCACCGTGACTGGATGTGGTTACCTTGACGACGGGAAGGTCAGTTACGGGGTTTCCACCGTAATCCGAGAACGAGAAGTGACTCTGCAGCCCTATACCGTCTACCAGGCTGCCATAATCCTGCAGGTAGCGTACGGTGTTCACCACACGCTAGAAGCGAAAAAATGACCTAAGTTCGAACAATGCTCAAATCCACCAGAATGCTTCATGGATTCAGTGAAACAGGGCACAGTTCCATCTTCTCGGATGCCTCCACAACGCGGAACAATGTTAGTGAATCATTCGTACCTGAGTATTTGCGAGACAATTCGACTTAATATTATTGTTGTCTTAAGACTTTTTGGCCATTCTATTTTGTTGACCACTTTGGCGAATTTACATTTGGACATTTGAACAATCGAACTCGCTCTTTTCTTTTTATCATCTAATACAATCCATACCTGTAGTAGTTGAATACAGGTAGTTGAATAGTAGTTGAATACACGAACTCAAATATATACTATAACTAGACGTCAAGGCCTGAAGATGCCTTGGGGCATTTCGTGTGAGTTCTATTCCTACCTGACATTTACCTAAGAGACCGCGTAGAACCATAATGACTCTGAATCTGTCCGTGGTCAAAGTTTAAGTGACATACCCCGTCCTTAGGCATTTTTGCGTTTCGCTCTACGACGGACCGTTTCTGAGATATGGCAAACAGGAAGCGCTGAGTCGGCAAAAAAAAAATCGACACCAGAAGTCGTCTCGACGCAAGATACCCTCTAGACTAGTTAGTCTAGTGCCAGGAGGCCGGAATTGAGCTCCGTTTCGCTCTACGACGCACCATTTCCGAGATACGGCCAAACAGGAAGTGCCGAGTCGGCGAAAAAAAAATTTGACACCAGGGGTCGTCTCGACCCAAGATACACACTAGACTAGTTTGTCTAGTGCCAAAAGGCCGAAATTGAGCTCCGTTTCACTCTACGACGCACCGTTTCCGAGATACGGCCAAACAGGAAGTGCCGAGTCGGCGAAAAAAAAATTCGACACCAGGGGTCGTCTCCATCGAAGATACACACTAGACTAGTTTGTCTAGTGCCAGGAGGCCGAAATTGAGCTCCGTTTCGCTCTACGACGCACCGTTTCCGAGATACCAAACAGGAAGTGCCGAGTCGGCGAAAAAAAAAATCGACACCAGGGGTCGTTTCGACCCAAGATACCCCCTAGACTAGTTTGTCTAGTGCCAGGAGGCCGAAATTGAGCTCCGTTTCTCTCTACGACGCACCGTTTCCGAGATACGGCCAAACAGGAAGTGCCGAGTCGGCGAAAAAAAAAATTGACACCAGGGGTCCTCTCGACCCCAGATACACACTAGACTAGTTTGTCTAGTGCCAAAAGGCCGAAATTGAGCTACGTTTTGAGCTCTACGACGCACCGTTTCCGAGATACGGCCAAACAGGAAGTGCCGAGTCGGCGAAAAAAAAATTCGACACCAGGGGTCGTCTCGACCGAAGATACACACTAGACTAGTTTGTCTAGTGCCAGGAGGCCGAAATTGAGCTCCGTTTCGCTCTACGACGCACCGTTTCCGAGATACGGCCAAACAGGAAGTGCCGAGTCGGCGAAAAAAAAAATCGACACCAGGGGTCGTTTCGACCCACGATACCCCCTAGACTAGTTTGTCTAGTGCCAGAAGGCCGAAATTGAGCTCCGTTTCGCTCTACGACGGACCGTTTCCGAGATACGGCCAAACAGGAAGTGCCGAGTCGGCGAAAAAAAAATTCGACACCAGGGGTCGTCTCGACCCCAGATACACACTAGACTAGTTTGTCTTGTGCCAAAAGGCCGAAATTGAGCTCCGTTTCACTCTACGACACACCGTTTCCGAGATACGCCAAACAGGAAGTGCCGAGTCGGCGAAAAAAAAATTCGACACCAGGGGTCGTCTCGACCGAAGATACACACTAGACTAGTATGTCTAGTGCCAGGAGGCCGAAATTGAGCTCCGTTTCGCTCTACGACGCACCGTTTCCGAGATACGGCCAAACAGGAAGTGCCGAGTCGGCGAAAAAAAAATCGACACCAGGGGTCGTTTCAACCCAAGATACCCCCTAGACTAGTTTGTCTAGTGCCAGAAGGCCGAAATTGAGCTCCGTTTCGCTCTACGATGCACCGTTTCCGAGATACGGCCAAACAGGAAGTGCCGAGGCGGCGAAAAAAAAAATCGACACCAGGGGTCGTTTTGACCCAAGATACACACTAGACTAGTTTGTCTAGTGCCAAAAGGCCGAAATTGAGCTCCGTTTCGCTCTACGATGCACCGTTTCCGAGATACGGCCAAACAGGAAGTGCCGAGTCGGCAAAAAAAAAAATTGACACCAGGGGACGTCTCAATCGGAGATACACACTAGACTAGTTTGTCTGGTGCCAGGAGGCCGAAATTGAGCTCCGTTTCGCTCTACGACGTACCGTTTCCCAGATACGGCCAAACAGGAAGTGCCGAGTCGGCGAAAAAAAAAATCGACACAAGGGGTCGTTTCGACCCAAGATACACACTAGACTAGTTTGTCTAGTGCCAAAAGGCCGAAATTGAGCCCCGTTCACTCTACGACACACCGTTTCCGAGATACGGCCAAACAGGAAGTGCCGAGGCGGCGAAAAAAAAATTCGACACCAGGGGTCGTCTCGACCGAAGATACACACTAGACTAGTTTGTCTAGTGCCAGGAGGCCGAAATTGAGCTCCGTTTCACTCTACGACGCACCGTTTCCGAGATACGGCCAAACAGGAAGTGCCGAGTCGGCGGAAAAAAAAATCGACACCAGGGGTCGTCTCGACCCAAGATACACTCTAGACTAGTTTGTCTAGTGCCAGAAGGCCGAAATTGAGCTCCGTTTCGCTCTACGACGCACCGTTTCCGAGATACGGCCAAACAGGAAGTGCCGAGTCGGCGAAAAAAAAAATCGACACCAGGGGTCGTTTCGACCCAAGATACACACTAGACTAGTTTGTCTAGTGCCAGGAGGCCGAAATTGAGCTCCGTTTCGCTCTACGACATACAGTTTCCGAGATACGGCCAAACAGGAAGTGCCGAGTCGGCGAAAAAAAAATTCGACACCAGGGGTCGTTTCGACCCAAGATACCCCCTAGACTAGTTTGTCTAGTGACAGGAGGCCGAAATTGAGCTCCGTTTCGCTCTACGACACACCGTTTCCGAGATATGCAAGAAAGCCTCAAGGATGAATCAGCAAAAATTCTTCCGAGCTCTAGGTCAAAGGTCGTTCGACGGAGTGATCCCAAAATCAATAGGGTTCTTCCTTGGTGGTATATGAACTCCCATGCAGAGAATACTTGCCATTGCATGAATACTTTTTGAGTTATCGATCGGAAACCAAGTCTCAAAATCAACCTTGTTTTCATCCTCACCGACCTCACGGACCCCGGAGCCGCCTCCAAAACAATAGGGGTCTTCCACACACTAGACTAGTTTGTCTAGTGCCAGGAGGCCGAAATTGAGCTCCGTTTCGCTCTACGACGTACCGTTTCCGAGATACGGCCAAACAGGAAGTGCCGAGTCGGCGAAAAAAAAAATCGACACAAGGGGTCGTTTCGACCCAAGATACACACTAGACTAGTTTGTCTAGTGCCAAAAGGCTGAAATTGAGCTCCGTTTCACTCTACGACACACCGTTTCCGAGATACGGCCAAACAGGAAGTGCCGAGTCGGCGAAAAAAAAATTCGACACCAGGGGTCGTCTCGACCGAAGATACACACTAGACTAGTTTGTCTAGTGCCAGGAGGCCGAAATTGAGCTCCGTTTCGCTCTACGACGCACCGTTTCCGAGATACGGCCAAACAGGAAGTGCCGAGTCGGCGGAAAAAAAAATCGACACCAGGGGTCGTCTCGACCCAAGATACACTCTAGACTAGTTTGTCTAGTGCCAGGAGGCCGAAATTGAGCTCCGTTTCGCTCTACGACGCACCGTTTCCGAGATACGGCCAAACAGGAAGTGCCGAGTCGGCGAAAAAAAAAATCGACACCAGGGGTTGTTTCGACCCAAGATACACACTAGACTAGTTTGTCTACTGCCAGAAGGCCGAAATTGAGCTCCGTTTCGCTCTACGACGCACCGTTTCCGAGATACGGCCAAACAGGAAGTGCCGAGTCGGCGAAAAATAAATTTGACACCAGGGGACGTCTCGACCGAAGATACACACTAGACTAGTTTGTCTAGTGCCAGGAGGCCGAAATTGAGCTCCGTTTCGCTCTACGACATACCGTTTCCGAGATACGGCCAAACAGGAAGTGCCGAGTCGGCGAAAAAAAAAATCGACACCAGGGGTCGTCTCGACCCAAGATACACACTAGACTAGTTTGTCTACTGCCAGAAGGCCGAAATTGAGCTCCGTTTCGCTCTACGACGCACCGTTTCCGAGATACGGCCAAACAGGAAGTGCCGAGTCGGCGAAAAAAAAATTTGACACCAGGGGACGTCTCGACCGAAGATACACACTAGACTAGTTTGTCTAGTGCCAGGAGGCCGAAATTGAGCTCCGTTTCGCTCTACGACATACCGTTTCCGAGATACGGCCAAACAGGAAGTGCCGAGTCGGCGAAAAAAAAAATCGACACCAGGGGTCGTTTCGACCCAAGATACACACTAGACTAGTTTGTCTACTGCCAGAAGGCCGAAATTGAGCTCCGTTTCGCTCTACGACATACCGTTTCCGAGATACGGCCAAACAGGAAGTGCCGAGTCGGCGAAAAAAAAAATCGACACCAGGGGTCGTTTCGACCCAAGATACACACTAGACTAGTTTGTCTACTGCTAGAAGGCCGAAATTGAGCTCCGTTTCGCCCTACGACGCACCGTTTCCGAGATACGGCCAAACAGGAAGTGCCGAGTCGGCGAAAAAAAAATTTGACACCAGGGGACGTCTCGACCGAAGATACACACTAGACTAGTTTGTCTAGTGCCAGGAGGCCGAAATTGAGCTCCGTTTCGCTCTACGACATACCGTTTCCGAGATACGGCCAAACAGGAAGTGCCGAGTCGGCGAAAAAAAAAATCGACACCAGGGGTCGTCTCGACCCAAGATACACACTAGACTAGTTTGTCTACTGCCAGAAGGCCGAAATTGAGCTCCGTTTCGCTCTACGACATACCGTTTCCGAGATACGGCCAAACAGGAAGTGCCGAGTCGGCGAAAAAAAAAATCGACACCAGGGGTCGTTTCGACCCAAGATACACACTAGACTAGTTTGTCTACTGCTAGAAGGCCGAAATTGAGCTCCGTTTCGCCCTACGACGCACCGTTTCCGAGATACGGCCAAACAGGAAGTGCCGAGTCGGCGAAAAAAAAATTTGACACCAGGGGACGTCTCGACCGAAGATACACACTAGACTAGTTTGTCTAGTGCCAGGAGGCCGAAATTGAGCTCCGTTTCGCTCTACGACATACCGTTTCCGAGATACGGCCAAACAGGAAGTGCCGAGTCGGCGAAAAAAAAAATCGACACCAGGGGTCGTCTCGACCCAAGATACACACTAAACTAGTTTGTCTAGTGCCAGGAGGCCGAAATTGAGCTCCGTTTCGCTCTACGACATACCGTTTCCGAGATACGGCCAAACAGGAAGTGCCGAGTCGGCGAAAAAAAAATTCGACACCAGGGGTCGTTTCGACCCAAGATACCCCCTAGACTAGTTTGTCTAGTGCCAGGAGGCCGAAATTGAGCTCCGTTTCGCTCTACGACACACCGTTTCCGAGATATGCAAGAAAGCCTCAAGGATGAATCAGCAAAAATTCTTCCGAGCTCTAGGTCAAAGGTCGTTCGACGGAGTGATCCCAAAATCAATAGGGTTCTTCTTTGGTGGTATATGAACTCCCATGCAGAGAATACTTGCCATTGCATGAATACTTTTTGAGTTATCGATCTGAAACAAAGTCTCAAAATCAACCTTGATTTCATCCTCACGGACCTCACGGACCCCGGAGCCGCCTCCAAAACAATAGGGGTCTTCCATGTAATATTTCTGACCAGTGGTGTAAATTTGGACAAGATCCGTTCAGGCGTTCCCGAGTTATTGATCGGAAACCAAAACGACGGAAAGTAAAAAAAAAAGAAGAAAAAAAAAAAAAAAAAAAAAAAACCAG
Source organism: Terebella lapidaria (assembly GCA_949152475.1). Classification (NCBI taxonomy): domain Eukaryota; kingdom Metazoa; phylum Annelida; class Polychaeta; order Terebellida; family Terebellidae; genus Terebella; species Terebella lapidaria. The sequence continues at coordinate 29,583,571 of OX424563.1, read as the reverse complement.
ACAAAACCATAAGGGCATTTCGGGCCGAAATGCCCTAATAAGAACGAACACGCAAGCTCACGTCATTGTTATTGTAATAATACCGAACGTCAGCCCTGACCTACATTATAGATATGGTAAGAGCGGCAACATATAAACTACGGAAACATATAGACATGCAATATGCTATATATGACATCCCCCTTCTTAAGCAATAAAGGTACTCTATATATCATTGGTTATATCATTCAAAACTCTACATGACCAAAGTAACATAACATGCAATTGCATCAAAACATCGACATACAAAATCACAAAACATCAATCATGTCAACATCATCAAACATGCATATATCCAGACCAGTGTTCATTTCTTCAGTACAAAGTCTTTAAACTTTGAAGGCAGCCGTGTACTTCTGTTTGACCTTCGCAGCTCCTCTGGATCTTCAGGTGTTGCTGGTTCCTGTGTGGGTTTGGCTACGGGTGTCGTTCGTGGTGGACTGTTTGGTGGATCTGGTGGTGGATCAGGTTGTTCCAGTTGAAATCTTGGTGGTGGAGTTTCACTTTCGTCTCTGGGTCCTGGTCCCAGGAGATGTTTCCTGTTCCTTCTGTATGTTGTGTCGCCTTGATCCACCAGATACGACCTTGGTGTATCTGCGATGGCTGTAATCATACCTGGTTTCCACTTGTCTTGTAAGCTGACATGCACTTTATCTCCAATATTCAATTGGGTCAGTGGTCTGGCATTCCTGTCAAAGTACTCTTTTTGTTTTTCGCGGACCTCAACCAGATGTTTCTTGACATTTTTCACAACTTTTGGCTTCAGTAGAGATGTACTGACCGGAATCACCGTGTTTGTTCTGCGGCTCATTAGTCGCTGCGCTGGAGAACCAAGGTTACTGTCTCGAGGAGTGTTACGATACTTCAGTATGGCCAGATTTGGATCTGTGCCATCTTGTTTTGCTTTTCTCAGCAACGACTTTGCGATTCCTACCCCTTTTTCGGCCATTCCATTACTCTGGGGGTAATTTGGGCTTGAAGTTGTATGCTTGAATCCATACATGTGTGCAAACTCAGCAAATTCTCTAGAAGAGAACTGCGGCCCATTGTCAGTAATAACACGATGGGGTATGCCGTATCTCGTGAAGTGTGGTTTACACATGGTAATGACAGCACGTGATGTTGTTTTTGTCAACTGGTTGATCTCGAAAAAGTTGGAGTAATAGCATATCATCAACAGGTATTGATGACCATCAAATTCAAACAAGTCCATACCAACTGTTGACCATGGCAAATCAGGCACAGGTATGTTGATCAGTGGTTCCTTCTGATTTTGCCTGCTGTTTTCTCTGCACACCATGCAGCGTTGCACAACATTCTCGACATCCTGGCACATGTACGGCCAGAACAACACATCTCGAGCTCGACGTTTACATCTATCGATCCCGAGATGAGAAGAATGTATTTTTTTCAGCATATCCTGTTGCAATGCTTTTGGCACAATCAACTTGTTGTTTTTGAACAACAGCTCATCACATACTGTAATTTCCTCCCTGTAGTGCCAATATGGTTTCAGTTCAGGTGGCACATCAAGCTTCTTGTCAGGCCATCCATTGGTCGTGTAACTTTTCAGCCGCTGTAGAGTTGCATCATGCTGCGTTTCTCTGTGAAACTCACGTAGCCTGACATCAGAAATTGGCAACATCTCCACTACGTTGACTTGAAACTCATCAGCTGACTCGCGGTCTGACGACGTATCATCCAGATATGCCCTTGATAAAGCGTCGGCTATGTGTAGCTGTTTTCCAGGTTTGTATTGCACTCGGAGATTGTACAGTTGCAGTCTCATCAGCATTTTCTGGAGTCTCAGTGGAGCACAGTACAATGGCTTGTTAAAGATGAACTGTAAGGGCTTGTGATCAGACTCGACATGCACTACATCTTGACCATAGATGTAGTCATGGAATCTGTTACATGCAAACACAATTGCATAAAGTTCCTTTTCTAGCTGGGCGTAGTTTTGTTGAGCTGATGTCAATGCTTTCGAAGCATAAGCTACTGGCTGCTGATTCTGTAGTAACACAGCTCCCACACCTTTCGAGCTTGAGTCAACTGAAAGTGTCACTGGCAAACTTGCATCGAAGTATTGCAAAACTGGGGCTTCTGATGCAATCTTCTTGAGTCTCTCGAATGCATCCTGCTGCGATTTCTCCCAGTGCCACTCAATGTTCTGTTCTAGAAGCCCACGTAGTGGTGCACTCTCACTAGACAAGTTAGGAATGAACTTTCCTAGGTAAGTCAGCATTCCCAGAAATCTCTGCAAATCTTCCTTGCACTCTGGATTCTGCATTTCCTGGACAGCAATGACTTTATTTGAGTCTGGCTTCAGACCATCCTTGGTCAGCACATGGCCCACATATCTGATACTGTCCAATCCAATCTGACACTTGTCTTTGTTCAGTTTGATTTTCTTCTGACGACAGCGCTTCAGGGCTTCACGAAGCCTCCCGTCATGCTCACTGAGTGTACGACCCCAAATCAGCAAATCATCCACAATTACCTCAACACCTTCTAGGTCATCAAATATATCACTCATTGTTGCCTGGAATATTTCTGGTGCAGATTTAATTCCAAACGGAATTCTCCGGAATCTGTACCTGCCATATGGAGTGTTGAAAGTACAGAGTTTTGAGCTCTCGTCATCCAGACGTATCTGCCAGAAACCTGATGTGGCATCAAGTACAGAGAACACTCTCGCTCCTGGCATGCGAGCGACAACTTCTTCAACAGTTCTCATGGGAAAGTGGTGGCGTTTGATTGCCTTATTCAGGTCACGAGGATCAATACACACACGCACTTTGTTGTTAGGCTTCTGCACTAACACCATACTGTTTACCCAGTCGGTTGGTTCATTTACACGCTGTATCACATCTAACTGTTCCATACGCTCAAGTTCTGCTTTCAGTTTTTCTCTTAGTGCAACTGGCACTCTCCTTGGTGGGTGAACTACTGGTGTAACACTCGGATCCAACTCGATGTGATGGACCGTGTTTTCAATACACCCGAGTCCTGAAAACACATCACTGTACTCTTTCAGTACATTGTACTTCTCAGCGATGTTCACTCGCTTGATTAGCTTCAGCGCGACTGATGTTTCAAGACCTAGCACTGATGGGGCGTCTCCATCGACAATGTAGAACTCAATGTTTTCCTGTTTTCCTTGGTACTGGCAACTCAACATTACCGTTCCACTGGTTGTGATTCTGTTACCGTCAAACGTCACCAGACGAACATCAGATGGACTGAGTGGAGTTGCGTGGATTCTAGGTATTGCATTAAATGCAGCTCGTGACATTATATTGCACTCTGCTCCAGTATCAATCTTGAACTTGATCCGAGTTCCATTGATGAACAGTGGTACAACCCATGCTCTGGTTGTACACCCTGGCATTGTCACTGTACCAACAAAGAAATCATTGTCACTAGCACTGTCACTTTCTTCTTGCTCATGTTCTTTGTGCACGCCATATACATGTCTCCGGTGTCTGTTCTGTGTCTTCTTCTCAGGACACTTTGACGCAAAATGTCCAAACTTTTTGCATTTGAAACAGGTTGCGCCCTCAGCTGGACATCTGTTCTTGTCATGGTCTATACCACAATTCCGACATCGATGCGTTGACTGTTTCTGTGACGACTGTTTGTACGATTTCGGCCGTGCACCACCACCTCTGGCTCTCACGCTGTGTAACTTCAGCTGTACCGGTGGATTGATGACTCAGCTGTTTGATCTGGCTGCTACTTGCCTCACTAGCACGGCATATGTCAACCGCTTTCTCTAGTGTCAAGGTAGATTCTCTCAGTAGCCTTGCACGGATTTGATCGTCTCGTATACCACAAACTAGTCTGTCTTTCACCAGTCCTTCAGCAAGATCACCGAATTCACATGTTTTTGACAACAACTTCAGGGCAGTGACGTATTGTTCAATAGTTTCACTCGTTGATTGACTACGAGTATTGAACACATGTCTTTCCCAAGTCACATTCTTTCTGGGCTCACAATACTGTTCAAACTTCTCGAATATTTTGTCAACCTTTTTATCGTCACCTGCATTGTCCCATGTAAACGTGTTGTAGATATCGATCGCCTCGTCCCCGGCCACGTGGAGAAATGTTGACGACTTGACAGCGTCGGATTTTGATGCCAAATCGGTCGCCACCATATACAGCTTAAATCTCTGCTTCCACTTTCTCCAGTTTTCAGCGAGGTTACCTTCTAAATGTAGAATATCTGGCGGTCGTAGTGACTGTTCCATCTTCTCGTCCTTTCTGTATTTCTTTGGTTTCTGACACCATATAATAAGAACGAACACGCAAGCTCACGTCATTGTTATTGTAATAATACCGAACGTCAGCCCTGACCTACATTATAGATATGGTAAGAGCGGCAACATATAAACTACGGAAACATATAGACATGCAATATGCTATATATGACATATACTACATAAAATCAATGATCCATTAACTCAACAATCGGTTAACTGAAAGTGGATAATCGGAGATGTATTCACATCCACTTACGATGTTGAATATCTATCCCATTACAATATATAGCAACTCACTGACGTCAATCTGGAGTTTTCGATGGCGGAAAAGTCGTTTGTGAAGAGTAGAGATTGTGGGTCCTTTTGTCGAGTTCGGGCATAGATTTCTAATAAGACGAAAAGAAACTGGTTTCAAATTATTGGATGCAATTGATGAAAACGACGTAGAAAAGCAATACATATTGTCTTGTTTTATTCCAGTAGAAAAGAAGGTAAAATGTAATATGACATGAATCTACGTCTTTAACTGCATTTCAATCGCCAATGAAATGATGAAAATATTGACACGTATTTTGTCATTGCTTAGAGAGGCGATATAGTCGTGATATTGAACACTCACCGCCGAATATGTCCTGATTGCCCGTTTTGTCTTCGAAGTAGTAATCATTGGCATGCTCGTTACTTACATCCCAGTGCTCAAACCTGGGCGATCAGAGAATATAATTTGAGTATCCAAAATCGAGTTCATATTTCTCTGAATCAAAGTAAATGATATATGAAATGGTACAGTATGAAATCGTAAGCAATATATTTGATCTGAGAGAATGTTTTCTTCTCAAGCATGGTCAATAGCATGCATTGAACGTAATCGTACGATTCCGAACGGAAGTTAAAAGAGGAGACAAAAACCTTCCAAGATAGTGCTCCGTCATGTAATCTATTCTCCTGTCTATCTGGCGGCGGAACTCGGTCATGTTCGTCATGTCCTGTATGTACTGCGGCTGGAACTGTTCCGTGTTCCAGTGGATGGCATGACCACGAGTTTTCTTACTGGAAAGGTCGGTGGTGGCAGAAAAATTGTGACGTTTGGGGAGTTGTCTTAATGGAATAATAGGTATACATGTAGACTTCTATATAAATTACACTAATTAAGCTCGAATGATGATTTTTTTCGGGATATAATTTTTTAGGGTACAGCTAGGACAAACAATATTCACCCGTGACTCTCCAGCCATTCCATAGCTTGATCAACATAGTAGAATTTGCTGTCGTCCTACGGGAATAGAAAAAATGAAATACCAGTCAAGCCAATGATATTTCTTTTAGATTCACGAACACACACCTACGTTATTTCACGTTACGGTAGTAATATTGCTTTCTGGTACAAGAAAACGAACCTCAACAGTTTGAAACTTTTCCATCTGCTTCCACTTCAAACGGTGGTCAAAGACTGTCCAGTCGAAATGGTCAACGAACCAGTCCCTGTACCTGATTACATGGAAAAGATGGAGGGCTTTGGAGGTGATCTTGCATGATTTCTTAGCATTTATTTATTTCTTGGAAAATTACTGATCGCTGGAATCTCATGGTATAATTTCAGTACAAGGTCCAGGCTAAGAAAAAAAAAACTTTCAAACCACCGGACTATGGTGGTAAAAGTTAACTAGATCTATGTGGTTTTCTTCCATTCTGGGAGCCCATGGAGTTAACAGTCACTCACTTTGCGTTGTATGCTACATCCGGATTGCCGGAATAATCGAAGTCTATAAGACGATTGACGTGGGTTGCGCTCCCGAACGGGAAACCATTCTTGACTTGGTTAACCTGTGTGATAATGTCACACATTTGGTGTTTAATTGTTTTAATTTAAATTGAATAAACATCATTGAATAACATTACAAATAATGTTTACTCTCTAGTTGTTCAATCATCAACATGTTGTCATCAACAAGGCACAAATTATTCATTAATATCACAATTACATGTGCAGACATATAGCATATGATCATCTGGAGAAGTATACCTGAACATTGACCAAGCTCGGATCCATCTCAGACGGTATCACAACCCTGCAATATAAACATGATATGAATCATTAACAACAATGCCTAACTGTTCACATATATGTTTTCCTAATATACTCATATTAGGTCATACCGATCATACGCATATACATTTTTATTTGGGTTTTATTTAGGAAAAGGCATGAATGGTCGATTTTGTAGATAAATATACAATTTGCATAAAATTCCAATGAAATTCTTTTGGGGTTGTTTTATTGGAATTTTTTCCTTCGGAGTGAGTTTAAATAGTCTCAAGAAATACGTGTATAAAGAAATAAAAGCTAGTACATCAAAGGAAAAAACCTGCAGGAATATGATATATTTATCTACAATCAACACAAAATTGACGATGCGATTTCTGATGTTCTATCAACACAATAAGCTTACCAAAGATTCCTTCCGAATACACTAGTGGGCCTATATATTTGTGCTGTTTAAGTGCATGTTGTTGAAGACATTGAACTGATTTTTCCTTCGAAATATCCTGTCTAACAACACGAGAAGTCAGCGTAATAATGGCACCAATTTGATAATTCCATGCCTCCGATAATTTTTTATTTTTTTTTAAAAAACGTAGCCAAAAATTCGGAGTAGCAAGGACAATGGTTAATGTACACGAAAACCAGGTACCATATTTTTTTTCCTAGGCCAGATGAAAATTTTCAAGCTCCAGCTAATTTCGTCCATATTCGGATAATTTTGAACGGTTTTAGACTATATCATTATCGCTGGCAACGTCGATATTTAATGACACGTACGTATGGATGTTTACGAACATCGTGTATATTTTTGATGACAAAATTATGCGGGTCACCATGCTAATTTTCCTGTGATATGTTGTCAAAAGTAAGCGAATTTGTAAAACATTTAGTAAATTTAGTTTCCTATTTTGGATGTCTGTAGAGGAAAAATTAACATGATGACCACCATCTTTGTTTTTGCATAAAAAACATTCACACCGGTACGTTGATAATTAGGCAGAATTTCAGATTTTGTTTACTGAACACGGGAGACAGAAGTGATATAAAACATGTATGGGTATATTTTGGTTCATCTGCAAAATAGTTGGTATTAAAAATTGATTTCAGTGAAAATGGCCAGAAAAATACCGATTTTCAAGTATTTTAGGGTTTAAAATTACTCATAATTCCACACTAAACAGAACTTTTTCTGTTTCTGAATACACAATGTCATATTGATCTCAAAATCATCAAATTAAATCCAAATTTGATTCTCTCCGAGTGGGTCCACCTGGAGCGAAGATTCTTAATTCGCCTTCGATCAGCCCTTGTATTATCGATTATACTCTCGTCGACTGATTATATTCATAAGCGAAATGGAAAAGCAAATAAACCTGAGGTTGATGCCAGCTTTTCGGTACGTCTCGATGTTCTGTTGAGCCTCTGTTCGCCAATCCACATTAGCGTCGATCTTGGAAAAGCCAGTGGCATCCAGCATATAGCCGATATTCGTGGGGGCATCAGCGTATATCTCGATAAAATCCCACGTGTCCAGCGTAACTGGCAAAGACATGCAAGCAATGCATAAACATTTGTACAGGAAAATATGCTGACAAAGACGATTCACAACACTATATGACATTGACTTTGTGTTTTTCGTCGACCTTATGTGATTGTAGAATGTATGTTTACCTGTATCCGGCGTCAAAACGTCACTGGCCATGTAACGCCAAGTATTGTCAGCCAACGAGTTGGTCATGGACATGAGTCCGGCATAAGACGGTCCCACACTCGCTGTAATTTATTCAGAATAGAACAAAACTTCCATATATGCTGTTATTATATAGTGTTTTTCATGTATCATAACAGAGCTTGAAAGTAGAATTTTCGTCAGGTCGAGCGGGTTTTGTAATTTCGAAGTTTGCCGTTAGCTGATCCACATAATTATATACTGAGTTTGAACAGTTGCAGGCCATAGAATAGGTCTGTCCGTTCGAATAAACTTCGTAAATAAATCATTATTACATGTATTTAGTGGCATATCAGCATGATATCATAGTCATTATTACGTACTGTCTTTGTAGACGATTTTGTAGATGAATGTGATTTTGAAAGGCGTGCCTCTGACATCTTGCGCCCTCAGGTCCTCAGTCACCTTCAAGAAGAAGGATGTCCAGTAACTGGTATCGGGTTCCAGGGCCGTAGCAGGGACGCGAGAATGGAGGCCCACCCAAGATGCCGTCCTGTTGTGGCGAAGATCATGGAAAATTGGTTAAATCGGCGATGGTCATGTTAAATTATCGAAGTGGACATCTTCTTGGCGTTAGCGTATACACACGAATGAACAATCTTCAGGTCAAAACATTTATTCGGTGACATAGCAATATTTCGATGATCAATTAGTGATGACACGTTCCTTCAACGAAGGAACCATTCGACTGACGTATAAGAAGCGAACGTTGGGCGAACGATTCAGCGAACGGCTTGATGCGTTGAACGCGTTGCTGTTCACAGAATGAAGCTAGTTTGTCCATTTCAAATGCAGCCAATTCATTGTGTTCTGGTAATTTGTCTCCTTCTGTTGACACAATCGAGAAAGATATTTAAGCCAAGGCAATTAGAGTGAGTTCGTAAGAAATGTATACCCATGAGAGGCCAAAACGCTACCATATAAAGAGGCTCTGGCATGATGCGCGCTGTTGAGCTGTCCGTTGAAGTTCCTCAGGATGAGCGCCACTTTGGGCCGCTCAGTTTTACATGTACACGTATTATTTTTAGGCCAGCACCATCTAGAAAATGTTAATATATGATATAATAATATAATGTGTCGTTTTAACTTTTGATGTCAAGGTAATCACGAGTAAAAATTCGATTGTACCTTCATGTACCATCCTATAAATCCCATAAATGCATTCAAATACACCGGCTGCCGTGAATAGGACTATATTTTACTGCGACGAATAAACGCAGGGGATAATGCTGCTCCGTACCTATCGGCCTTGAAGTAATAAACGACAAATTCATAAATTATGATAATGATTGTCAGTGTACCGGGTTAGCTGTCCGAGAACTGTGTCTGGCGAGAGATGACATCTAGTCGCATAATCTGCAATATGATGATATCATAGATGCACTTAACAAGTGATGAACACACATCGTGAAATCCATGTGAAATCCGATTAGGCTACATGCGTAGTTTTATATTTTTCAACCTATATCTTTTATATTTTTTTTCAACATTTCATGATTTCACTGGGTTACTGAATTACAAAGAAGTCAAAATCTTATATGTTCACTTCGACTGTCGCGTTCAGTTCAATATTCGATCGAACAAGTTCGCGAGACAATGATCATTGGATGCCAACAATTCCTGGCTACGACAATGGCATAAAAACAAGACGCCATATGCGATGCCTTTGTCGGAATGTTATAGACCAAGGTCAATTATGAAACTGGTCAATGATGAAGTCATATGCTACAATACAGAACTAGTGCCATGTCTCTACGACAGCTGGTTCCAAAGAGATGTACAAATTTGTTTTCAGACATGAAAATTGGTTGCGAAGTGGTGTTATTAAAATCAGTCGAAGGACGTTGCTATGATCAATGTTAATGCAGCGTCGACCCTGTCTTTAAATGTTGACCCCATAGTCGTTTATCAGACTATGCCGCCGCTACATCTCCATTGAAATAAAGAATGCGAGTTCAAGTCCACATACCGGTATGCCTAATTGATATTTTGTTCAATGTGACTATGTAGCCATAGAAAGATTGATCGGATCACGCTGAAAATTTACATGCATATTGAGTGAATATATATCCATTATATACAGTCACAGAATATGAAATATATACGGTGTAATCTAACATAATATGTGGTACAAAATAAAACTGAATATCAAATAAAAGAAACAAGCTCATATGCGTCACAAACGATCATCCGATTAAGTTGAAAATTGGTAAATGACTTGAGCAGAATATAGAAAAAAGCATGACATACAAACATTTAATCTGCAACAATTATAATTTTTCTTGTGTGAAACACCAAAATTTAAGGCCAAGACAACTTTTGACGTCATAGTGACTACGCTATGAAATATATGTACCTATAATAACTAAAGCAAGCTCACAGCTGCATAGACGAATCCATACAACTTCAAAAAGGGATCTGTGCTTAAATCGGAGAATTTATAGAGCTCCTGACAATTTTGATGGCAGCAGCTGCAGACAATTATGTTTTTAAAACAACCAGCCGTGCAATATGTATTGCTAGAAAAACGAGACAATCAGAGATTGCAGACCCTCGCCCTTCAGATTTAGTCACTAAAATTAGGCGATAATTGAGAGTTTTGGTCTTAAGACCAATAGACCATCGGCTGTACGCCATACGATTGGGAATTGGCCAAAGAAAAATTCAAAAATAGGTTGAGGATTTAATATTGATTAGAACCGGAGTTATAGCCAATTATGTGATTTTCTTTTTTTTCCGTTGCCATGTCAACCGTTTTCTGAGCCACTACCATAGCACTCCAGCCCTATAAATTTCAAATCGATCGGACCGTTTGCCTTTGAGTTATGAGCGCAGACATTTGCACTGAAACGTCGCTGGCCAAAAATAACCGAAATCGTGACCCCCAATTTTTCGACATCGGGCGATAATAGAGAGTTTTCGTCGCACGACCATCGGTCGTACACCCAACGATCGGGAATTGGCCAAAGAAAAATACAAAAATAGTTGGAAAAATTAATATCAAGTAAAACCGGAGTTAGAGCCAATGATGTGAATTTTTTTTTCCGTTGCCATGGCAACCGTTTCCATCCGATTTTGGTAAAATTTTGAAGGGACTGAGCCACCACTATAACACTCTTGCCCTATAAGTTTCAAATCGATCGGACCGTTTGCCCTTGAGTTATGAGCGCGGACATTTGCACTGAAACGTCGCTGGCCAAAAATAACCGAAATCGTGACCCCCAATTTTTCGACATCGGGCGATAATAGACAGTTTTCGTCGTACGACCATCGGTTGTACACCAAACGATCGGGAATTGGCCAAAGAAAAATACAAAAATAGTTGGAAAAATTAATATCAAGTAGCACCGGAGTTAGAGCCAATGATGTGATTTTCTTTTTTCCGTTGCCATGGCAACCGTTTCCATTCGATTTTGGTAAAATTCTAAAGGGACTGAGCCACCACCATAGCACTCTTGCCCTATAAGTTTTAAATAGATCGAACCGTTTGCCTTTGAGTTATGAGCGCGGACATTTGCACTGAAACGTCGCTGGCCAAAAATATTCGAAACCGTGACCCCCAATTTTTCGACATCGGGCGATAATGGAGAGTTTTGGTCATACGACCACGGGCCATATATCAGATGATCAGGAATTGGCAATAGAAAAATACAAAATTATCTTGATTAGAACTGAAGTTATGGTCAATAATATTTATTTTTACATTTTCCGTTGCCATGGCAACAGTTTTTGTCCGATTTTTACCAGATTCGAGGAGGACCGAGCCACTGAGATACCGCTTCATCCCTATTAGTTTCATGTTGATCAGACCATTCTCCTTTGAGATATGCGCGCGGACAGACAGACAGACAGACAAACAAACGAACAGACATACAAACGGACAGACCCAATTGCAATACCCTCGCCCCCCTACGGGGCGAGGGTAAAAACTAGAAAAAAATCGTGTATTGAAAATATTGTGATGCGTGGGTAATGCTATTGCCATGGTGAGACTGATGGGCATTGGAATGGAACAGCAATGAAAAAATTAGGCCAAGGGCAGGTTACCGAACAATATATGTTTAATATTTTAGATGTTAGCCAGGTCACTGGTTAAATTCAAGGTCAAGAGAATATTCAGCATATATAATATTAGGAATATATCATGTCCACAGTTGATTGCTGAGCTGTAAATTCAATAAACGGAGAGATATTAGCAACTTCGTCCTGTGGCCTTGAAAATGAAGGCAAAGGTCAAGTTCGAGGTCATCAGAATATTTGGCGTATAACATTTCCTATATGTCCTTCATTGATTCCCACACTATGAAGTCAATAAGGGAGATATTAGCAATTTTGTCCTGTCTGTTTGAAAATCAGGTCAAAGGAAACTTGAAAATAAGGTCATTGGTCAAGTCGAGGTCACGAGAATATTCAACATATATCATTTGGAGTTTGACCACAATTGATTCCTAAGCTGTAAAAATGATAATAGGTGAGCTATTAGCCATTTGTGATCTGACCTTTAAAATGAGGTCAAAAATCAGGTTCAATGTCATGAGAATATTCAGCATATATCATTTCCTGCTTGCAGCTGATTCCTAAGCTGTAAAGTCGGTAAAAAGCGAGATATTAGCCATTTTGTTCTCTGACCTGAAAAATGAGGTTAAAGGTCAAATTCAAGGTCACCAAAATATTCAGCATATATCATTCCCTATGTGTTCACCATCGAATCCTAAGCTGTAAAGTCGATAATAAGCGAGATATTAGCCATTTTGAGCTCTGACCTTGAAAATAAGTTCAAGGTCAATTCAAGATCATCAAAATATTCAGTGTTTATCATTTCCTATATGTCCACAATTGGTTCCCAAGCCATAAAGTCAATAGAGGAGCGAGATATTTAGGCATTTGGTCCTTTGAGCAATGAGGTCAAAGGTCGAATTCAAGTTCATGGCAATATTCAGCATAATCATGTTCTATATGGTCACAATTGATTCCTAAGCTGTAAAATCGATAATAAGGGAGATATTAGTCATTTTGTCCTGTGCCCTTGAAATTTAGGTCAAAGGTCAAATTGAAGGTCATGAGAATAATCTGTAAATATAAATTCCTTTATGTCCATAATTGATTCCTAAGCTGTATAGTCGATCGAAAGCGAGATATTAGCCATTTTGTCCCGTGACCTTGAAAATTCGGTCAAAGGTCAAATTCAAGGTCATGACAATATTTAGAATATAACATTTCCTATATGTTCACAGTTGATTCTTAAGCTGTAAAGTCGATAATAAGCGAGATATTAGCTATTTTGTGATTTTGACCTTGAAAAATTAGGTCTGAGGTCAAATTCAAGGTCACGAGAATATTCAGCATATATCATTTCCTACATGTGCACAATTGATTTCTCAGCTATAAAATCGATAATAAGTGAGATATTAGTCATTTTGTCCTGTGACCTTGAAAATGAGGGCAAAGGTCAAATTCAAGGTCATGAGAATATTCAGCATATATCATTTCCTATATGTCCACAATTGATTCCTAAGCTATAAAATCGATAATAAGCGAGATATAAGCCATTTTGTGCTCTGACCTTGAAACTGATGTCAGAGGTCAAATTCAAGGTCACGAGAATATTCAGCGAATATCATTTCCTATATGCCAACAATTGATTCCTAATCTCAATATTAAGTGAGGTATTAGGCATAATGTGTCCCATTATAAAGCATAGGAGGAATTAACATGGGAAAGTCCCATTTGGGCCGAGTTTGGGCCAAAATGGCCCACTTCGAGCGATTCAAGCGCAACGAAACTTATACACATCATATGAGTACATATGAGGAGTGTAATATGTATCAGAAAGAAAAAAGTTACTGAACAGATTTTGAGAAAATGGCCGCCAAAGTTCAAAATCAGGCATTTTTCGTCGAAAACGGCCGCCATTTTGAAAAATATGCGAAAATCAAATAACTAAACATACCTCCTTCTTGAATTATTTTTAAGCAGTTTTGTGCAAAATTTCAGAAAAATTCGCCCATAAACAGAAAAAAAATAAAAGTGTGGACGACGCCAATAGGTTATCGGACCATATAGGTCGGTAACCTAAAAAGGACAATTTTGCATCTGCGATTCGTAGCTGTTCGTAGCTAAATGTATATTAAAATATACTATTTACTATATGATAATGTATTATTTTGCTCTTCATCACGTGTCAATCGGTGAACAACAAGATATATATGCGGTGGAGTACAATCGCAAAAATACACAAAATCGGAAGCTCATTATCAGTTTCGATGTCAATGATGATGTAGCATTTCAATATATTTTCTTTTGTTTTAATTGAATCAGTTTCTTCCCGAAATGTAGCGCGGAACTGGGCCACGCTACAGTTCAACTGACAAATGTCGAGTGCGATTTGGCTCTTGCATTCACTATTCATTGACTATGAATGTTAGGAATTCTTTTACGTGCATACATAATTTATGCTACTAACATTTCTGAGTTCGTCCGAATTGAATGTATGGTTATGAATTTTCAAAACTACTTTTCATCTTTGAATCATTGTTGCAACACTGTACTTTTTGATGAACAAACCGTGAATATCGAAGAAAAACACAATACTTCACATATTATGCTACTAGGCCCTCATCTAGATTGAAATAGACATTCTATCTAGATTTATCGGTGAAATCCGTTAGGGTATATTTTCCCCGTTACCTTCTTTTCGCGTAGGCACACGTGTTCCCCGAGAAACATTCTCTCCTGGTCTTTCCAGCCTTCATATAGCCCTGGCCCAGCGCGAACCAGGAGTCAGTTGAGTATCCCGGTATATCGCTTTCAAACTCAGGGTTTCCAAAGAGGTTTTTGTAGCCTGCCTCGTGTCCATAATGAGTGCTGGTAGCGGCTTCAAGACATTGCAGAAACAGGGCCACAAGAAAGACGATTTTCGACACCGTAGCAGGCCAGTTTGACATTTTCTCTTTCGTTGTTCTATTGTCCGTTAGCTTAGTGTGTTTATTAACCAATTTGAGCGAGTTGTAATTTAACACGCGTATAAAATGAAAGCAACTCGAAGTTTGACCCATGCTTAGCTTATCATTTTACACTGAGTAACCTGTACTTAGCTAATTATTCTATACTATATCTATAATTTATCCACATATAATCCGCGTATTAAGCGTTTCAAATACTCCATCACAAAAGGATGTTACAAAAGCGTTCAGTACAAACATATGGCACTCTTTATAATCCATGTTTATCAGATGTCAATCAAGTATCACATTATGTTTTATCATGTATTGTCATGTATATACTGTGTATATACATATAAACCATTAGAACCTTATACACTCTGTGTATTTGTCATTGGATTGTTGAAATGCGCGATCCTGATTGGTCGCTTGAGCAATTCCCAGACAATACTACGCCGTATAGTCAGAGCTGTCACAACAGCATTGTGGGCTTCACGAAAAATATAAAAATATAAAATACAAATATGACGTTTTGAGGGAGTTTTATAAATATCCACTGATAAAATTGTGAACATGGGCTTCAAAGCCCAATACGTCACGATATATCTAGCTTCAGTATTCATAACCACGAGGCCACTATGGTGACGTCAGGCAGATATCAACACAATTATACTTAGATGTTCAAAATTAATAAAGATGCTCGTTTTTGCTTTTTGGAACATGCACGTTCCTTTCTTTAGTTGGTGCACAGAACACATTAAATATAAGGTAAATGTGCGATATCTGTTACAGTAAAGTGTTCATAAATGTGTTAAAAAGTGAACATATTTGTTTAGTATAATAAACAAATGGCACAATTGGTATTTGAGGACTACACAATAGCGTGTGATGTCTTCCTTTTGACCCCCTTCAAACATAAAATAAACAGTTATGAAATCAAATAATATTGACAATATGAATCGAAAAGAATGCAGAACATAATAATCGAGCACGTGTTGTAACCTTGATGATTTTACTTGAGCGAACAGACGCGCATGCACGAGATGTCGATTTTAGAAGTGTTTCAAGCACTTGGCCGTGTAGTGAAATCGGATAGTGTGAGATGATATGCAATCAGGGCACATAATGGTTACATTTCATAATTTCTTTCCAAGACGATGACAACTTATTTTCATACGAATTCGAAATTCAAATTCGAGGGAAATTAAAAACATTTTACCTTACGTGTAGCCGTTGTAGGTCATGTCAAACAACTAGATTACATTTTAAAACTGATCAATGCCCATTCAAAAGTGGTCTGGGGTTTCAGTCCCTCGTATTGTGTTATGGTGCATTTACACTATAAAATTGTAAGTACATTTGTTTTAACGAAAGCACAACTTTGTTGGGATTTTTTGTTTCCAGAGAAGCCTACATAATGCTATCCCCATAATACGGGATTTTAGACCGCAACAATAAGCTCCAGAACATTGGATACCTTTGTCGTTGAATTCTTCAAGGTCGACTGAGCCAAATAACAGTTCCCTTTGAACATTAAGACATACCCATTGACGGTTATTCACTGATTTAATACGCATGTACGATCATGTTGGCGTATTGAAAACAAACATTGCAGAAATCGTTGCAGAAGAAAAAACACCCGCGCGAAATCTGAAAGAAGGAATTGCTCGCAGGCAGTCGTACGACCATTAGCAGCGAGTGCCAGCGACCGCTCACCTGTCGTACCTCCAGTCGTAGCGGCCACCGACAGTTCGTACGACCAGTCGGTGTGACCACTGTGACCGGTCGTACGATACATGGCTGCCAATCGCACGACCGCCCGTGTAATTAGCTATAAAGGCGCAAATTGAAGAGGAAACACTTGCAGTTTTATTATAGTTTGGAGAAAATGCCGAAACATGGTTGTTGATGTAATGTAGCCTAAAGTTTTTTCACTGTAGTTTTTTTTATCCCCGTTCCGAGAAGCTCAAAACAGGTGGTACCACCAATCGTAATGTCGTACCAATCGGTACAGTTCGTGAATAATCACACCACTGATCATGAAGTTGTACGAATAGTCGCCAGGTTGTATGACTATAGGAGGAAGTCAATAGTGGCTAGTCAATAACGCGCGACAATGTCCGATTCGTGGTGTCACTTTTCCCACTTTCCCGACTCGACTGGTGGCACGATCGTGCAAGACCACGTGCGACCAGAGATTGCAGGCTAGAAAGTTTTAACAAGTCCACCGACCTTCCTTCGACTAGTTTCTTGTTTGCGATCATTCATGCACGACCTCTACGATCAGTCATACGTTCGTGCTATGTTTTGTCCATGCACGATTACAAAAAAATATGAAATGCAACGTGGGTCTGTACCAAATGACTTCAATATATTTGCAATCGGCGCAGGACGCCTTTTTCCTACAATTAGGCCCACCAAATTGTAAAGTTGGTCTATGGATTTTCCCCCAAAATTTTCTATACGGAGGAGATTTTTTTTTTTTTTTACAAGTAAATTTTTTCATCTATGGAATTTTGACCAAAATTTTCTATACGGAGAATTTTTTTTTTACAATTAAATATTTCTTCTATGGATTTTCGACAGTAATTTTCTGTACGCGGGAAATTTTCTTACAAAATAAAGTTTTTCTTAACAGACTTTCGACTAATATTTTCTATACGGAGGGTATTTTGGTCAAATGTTCCCACTCAGATTGTTATTACAGGTATCACATGTGGATCCAAGAGTTTTTACTATGAATTTTACATACACATCTCAGCGCACACATTGTTCAACTCGTATAAACAAAGAATGAAACAATTATGTGCATGAGATACTAGTACACACTTTATTATGGCCTCTATATGCACCAAAATGAATGTACAGTGGTCCCTGCAAGATAAAACCTCAACGTTTGCAGAGAAAATGAGGTCTTATCTCACCATGCTTACAGGAAGTCTTATTTCACAGGTTCATCTACATGTTAAACTGATCTTTGGGAAATACAAAAAAGTCTTTACAGACAGGGAAGTCTTATTTCAGAGGTGTCTTATCTAATAGGGACCACTGTAATTAATATAATCAGTTAGGACACATATTGTTAACATAGAGATCTCAATAGGTGAGAAATATGGAAAAAGATGTAAGTATTGGTATTATTAAATGTTTTGGGATTAGAAAGTACCATTACACATATTTAATACCAAGAATAGTACAATTCCCTAGAAAAAACCTGCTTAGTACCATATTTTTTCTGAATTTTATATAGAAAAGCTTTGCTCGTTGACAATTCAAGATGAAATACGGGTGGCGACGGTGAAATTAAAAAAAAAAAAAATTTGATATCGTGGAAATTCGTAGCGGCGATTTTTTTTTATAAAAAAGTGAAACTCGATTTTTTATAGGCGGCGATTCCATAGACCAACTTTACCATTTGGTATGGCCTTAAGAGGTATCCCCTATTTCGTTTCAGCGTGAATAGAATTACATGTCTTGTAGGATTCACTCTGAGGCAGTTCCACGGTAAATTTCGAGTATTTCTTAGAGCTTTACACGTATGTACAAGTATTAAATGTTCTTTCGAAGTTTGAATGTTTTATAAACAAGTGTGCGACCTATTTCCGAACAAATTTCGAGCCATGGAGGTATTGACGATCGATCGGTTGACGATCGAAATGTATGTTTCATTCCAGCGACGATATTTTATCGCATAAATGGAATTCACTTGATTTTTTTTCACGTTCCAAGACCAGTCTATACACTATTCAGAAGCCTTTCCCTGACATTGCCCATACTTATCTAGGACATCATCGAAAACATACAGCATTTACCCTGATTTACTCACAAACATGCACACGTAGATCATCAAATCGGCCTTTAAATTTATCTGGATATTTTTTTCACGCAATGATTTTTCTCATATTTTGCTGAAGTTCAAGATTGCCCCGATTCCCGTTATTTGATTCAAGTCTTTTCGCCAGTGGAAACTCTGACATACTGATATACTTTTTGTATTATTGGTGTACGGTTTAAATTTTGTTTTAAAGTCAAACATGGCGCCCGTGTGTGATTGTCCATATTTCATTCTATATTCTTCTTCTGTTCACTACGATATGGCCCTAGATTCACAGCTATACATTCTGGATTACCCTAACTAGCTGTACACCTAGGCTACATACGAACCTTCCTCTAGCGTATGCACAACTGCTCCCGGAGAAACATCCGACACTGTCGATCCCGGCCGTCATTGCGTGGTTCCCAAGCGCGTACCAGGCATTGTTAGACCATCCTGGTAATGGGTCGTTAAACTCTGGATTTCCCAGCAAGTTAACACTGTCGTCCTCATGTCCGTAATACGTAGTCGAACTGCGAACTCGCAGCAACGCCACGAAAAGGACGAGCGAGCATAGGGTCGCGTATTTCGCCATCTTTCTCGACGGCGATTTGATCTCCGTAGTGTTAGGGGGACAGGCGAGTTGATTGTCTTATAAATTTATCGACAATTTTTTTCATTTTAGGATCGATTTATATTCACAGCAGATGTGGGTAATCGCGCGCATGGAACACGCGAGAATAAAACTAAATCTTAAGACAATGGATCGATAGTAATTGTATGCCTAAGGGTTTTTTTTAGTCCACATTGTAAGCTAGGTTAAAACATGTGTCGGAACGCTGGCGGTGGTTCTAAAAATTGCTGCTTCGAATTGTTGTCGCCATATATAATTCGTTTATAAATTTTTTTATTTTTATTTCCGAACCTCTTCAAATTTCGACAATATTTTGGAACGCCCGCAGTGTTTCTGAATGGACCAATTCCGTGATTTACCGCCAAATATTTCCGAAGCCCTAAAATTCCGACCAAAGCTACAGGCTGCTAACCACCAGTATGGCGCCCACAAAAATTTTTTCTAACTAGTATGTGTGCATTAACAAGTCATGCGTTGGAGATAGTACGATTACATACGTATGATGAGATATTAAGTCACATGTAGGATATACTATCGCATACGTATGTCCAGAATTTCCGTGCGATCCTGTTGCAGGGGCGAATCCGGGATTGGGAAGGAGCTGGAACGAGCACTTTGTGGGGGGTTTGGAAGCCAGAGGCCTTTCTAGGTTACTGGACCTTTGCTCCGATAACTTATTGCCGTGGCGTTGCGTCCGTCGTCGGTCCGTCGTCCGTCCACATTTTCATTTTTAAAGTTTACAGGCGGATTTCCTGAAATTTCGCACAAGAATGCCTAAAAATATTTCAAGAGGGGGTTATTTTTTAGTTTTTTGATTTTCGCATTTTTCCCAAAATGGCGGCCATTTTATAGAAAGGAAAATGGCCAATTTTGGACTTTGGCGGCCATTTTCTCAATAACTGTCTGATCAGTTTTGAGATTTTTGTATCAAAAGATTCCCGTTATCTACCATTATGATGTGTATAAGTTTTGTTGCCCTTGAATCGTCGGTCTCCGTGTGGCGGCCATTTTGAATTTTGGACGGGTCGGCGAAATTTATTTTTGCCCCAAATCGCATTACTATCCATTCTGGGCCATTTCTAGGCAAAAAAAAATTTTCACCCTTTGAAATTTTCGGCAATTTTTTCCTACAAAATGGGAGCTGCCAGAACAGTACTCCTAGAACGCCTGAAGATACAGGTTAGAAATTGGTACTCTCAAATGGGAAGTCATATATGGCGACTTATGTGGTAACCTTGAATTTGAGCTTGGATGACCTTGAAAGGTCAAAACAGACATTTTCGGTTCGAAAAATGCCCAAATTTGCACCCGGTCTGTCTTTTCTCGAAAACTGTCTGATCAGTTTTGAGATTTTTGTTTCAAAAGATTTCCCTTATGTACCTTTATGATGTGTATGAGTTCTGTTGCCCTTCAATCGCCGGTCTCCGTGTGGTGGCTATTGTGAATTTTTGACGGGTCGGCGAAAAAAATTTTTTTTTGCCCCAAATCGCATTACTATCCATTTTGGGCCACTCCAGGGGGAAACATTTTTTTTACTCTTCGAAAAATTTTTTGGACTTGGCAGATTTTCGGCAATTTGTTCTTTCATAATGGAAGCTGCCAGAACAGTACTCATAGAACGCTTGAAGATAGAGCTGGGAAATTGGCACTTTCAAATGCGAAGTCATATATGGCGATTTGTGTGGTGACCTTGAATTTGACCTTCGATGACGCTTACACATGTTAGGATTGTGTATAAAGTTATAAGAAGTCATGTATTTATGACACATCTTTTGATGACCTTGAATTTGACCGTAAGGCCAAATCTCAAAATCTTGCCTGACCTGACATGTGTAAATTGGCCTCTACAGACAAAATACTTGTTGATAGAGCTTATATGTTTGTATTATGCAGTATACCTAATAGTGACATTGCAGTTCACAAAGATGACCTTGATTGGTAAATATCAAGGTCCTACATGTATGTCACCTACAATGCTTAAAGCCAAAATTGTCCGGTAACCTATCTTAACCCTTGGCTATTTTTTGTTATGTGGTTGCTTCCTGGCCTCTCCTGGGTATTAACCCCCGTCCCACCCCTTCCTGGATCTGCCTATGCTCCCGGGACACACCGGCACGACACTCTTACGATTCGACCTTGCAAACAAAAAGTTTCGAAACACTCCAAAAAGTTTTCAAGAAAGTTTCGGAACCCACTTGCAGTTTATGAGCCATCAATTCAATATGGGATCGATGTGTTTTTTTCATTTACGTTTTGTAATGTTTTTACTGAACACAAATCGTGTAAATTTGCCATGCCACAGCCTGGTGAGTCAACATCACCCACATCACCTCTCTGATCGACCAGTATTATGCAACGAAGATGTAGATCTCTGCTGACAAAAGCATGTGTTATATAGGTATATAACGCTCTAGAATTACTAGGAGATAATCGAACGAGATCGATAGGTTGAAAGCGTTTCTCGTTCTTCGTTTTAGGCAAATGAGGGGTGACTGTAAATTTCCATGTCAAGGGCACTAATTACTTGAATCAATGACCTCATTTGGAAATTAGAGCGATGTAGTTAATAATTTTTATGAACCGCGCTAGACTTCGCAACGTTCGTTTTTTAGCCATAAAGTAGATATATTGGATCTTAGAAAACGCTGGAAGACTACTTTTGCAGGACATCAATTATTGGAGCCCATGTGTGTTTGGCAGTATCCGGGGCGTGGATTGCAGTATCGATATGCGTTTTGAGGTCAAGATGGCAATAAAATTTGAGTTGAAAAAGTGGGTCTGAAAAAATAATTTTATCATAATTCACATTTTTCACTGGACACGTGTGCACGAAGCAAAACCTGAAACTCATTAATCATATCTGTTTGATATGAAAAGAAACAGCTGATTTTTGCTCGAATCATGAAATATTCAAAGAATGATTTGACAAATCGTAACAGATCGAATTTTTTTTTTTCGATATATGTTTTTTTTTTCAAAATTAACGTCTAATAGAGTGGTTGGAGAATTGGCACAAAGAATGGAGCAGTCACCGGTAAGTTACGTGCAATCACACCTTAAGTAACTGTATGTTTTGCCATGCATTATAGTAAGTGTGGTGACAATGTTGTGGAAATATTGAATAATTATGTTAAACTATATTATACTTTGTATATAGTGGACCTGGACGTTGCTTTTCCACTCCTCCCATCTACACTGCATCGATACCAGCCTCACAACGTATTTAAATACTGTTTGTGCGAAAATACAATAAACCGTGGATGTTTTCATCCATACCGTGAATGATATTGATATTTTATTATCAACTGATATTTTGCATGTTCCCCAGACGTCTGAGGCTTTCATTCTCTCCCCAATAAGAATATGTGCATTATAATATCAGCAGAGGCACTATGTTCACTATTATTATGTTTTCCGCAGCATAAACATGTTCATTATTATGATAATTCACCCAGTGTAGAAAATATTGCATGAAGAAATTATGACAATTTTTCTCAAATGCTTTTCTCCTCAGCGTATACAGGCGGTTTTTTCTGAAGTTTCGAACAAAAATAGTTAATGAAATAGTTTTTTTTTAGCTAGCTTTTGTCAAATTTTTGTCATCAGTTCAGTTCCTAAGGATCAGTTCAATAGGTTACAGTACAGTAGGTTCATTCGATCTATAGTATATTATTAGATAATCGTGATACAACTCTATATGTATCATCATTGATTTTCGGATAATTAACGAAACTAAATTTTGGGGTCGGAAATCATGTGACCGTATTTTGAGGCATTTCCAGCTTTAAAAATGTTTCCTCGCCATTAAAAACAAAATTTCTGTTGTACCAGGACACTTTTGAACTTTTCCCCTCATCTTAATGGAGAAGTTCATATCTTTACTCCTTGACTGCTTCATGCTGTAATAGAATCCAAGTATGAGCATATTCATTTCTCTTTGACTGCACATTCAAATCGAAAGGCATATATAAAGATTTCAGTGTTCACCTCAAATTTGTCATTCGATGACCCATAAAGGGTAAAACGGCCATATTTGTTTTAAAAAACCCCGAGAAGTTTCGAACTTTGGCGGCCATTTTCTCAAACTATATGTGTTGTGAGTAACTTTTCTTAACTTAATGCATCGGATTCCACAAGTTGTTTATCATCTCAGAAACCTATGTTGGAATATTTCCTTTTCATTGAAATTATTCACGGATGTTCACAAACATTACAAAAGATTTAGTAACTTAAAAGAGTCAATAGCTTGCCAATAATAGAAAAAACGAGACAATCAGAGATTGCAGACCCTCGCCCTTCAGATTTAGTCACTAAAATTAGGCGATAATTGAGAGTTTTGGTCTTAAGACCATCGGTTGTACGCCATACGATTGGGAATTGGCCAAAGAAAAATACAAAAATAGGTTGAACATTTAATATTGATTAGAACCGGAGTTATAGTCAATTATGTGATTTTATTTTTTCAGTTGCCATGGCAACCGGCAAAATTTGAAAGGGACTGAGCCATTACCATAGCACTCCAGCCCTATAAATTTCAAATCTATCGAACCGTTTGCCTTTGAGTTATGAGCGCAGACATTTGCACTGAAACGTCGTTGGCCAAAAATAACCGAAATCGTGACCCCCAATTTTTCGACATCCGGCGATAATGGAGAGTTTTCGTCGTACGACCATCGGTCGTACACCAAACGATCGGGAATTGGCCAAAGAAAAATACAAAAATAGTTGGAAAAATTAATATCAAATAGAACCGGAGTTAGAGCCAATTATGTGATTTTCTTTTTTTCCGTTGCCATGGCAACCGTTTTCATCCGATTTTGGCAAAATTTTGAAGGGTCTGAGCCACCATCATAGCACTCTAGTTCTATAAATTTCAAATCGATCGGACCGTTTGCCTTTGAGTTATGAGCACAGACATTTGCACTGAAACGTCGCTGGCCAAAAATAACTGAAATCGTGACCCCCAATTTTTCGACATCGGGCGATAATGGAGAGTTTTCGTCGTACGACCATCGGTCGTACACCATACGATCGGGAAATGGCCAAAGAAAAATACAAAAATAGTTGGAAAAATTAATATCGAGTAGAACCGGAGTTAAAGCCAATTATGTGATTTTCTTTTTTCCGTTGCCATGGCAACCGTTTTCATCCGATTTTGGCGAAATTTTGAAGGGAATGAGCCAGCACTATAGCACTCTTGCCCTATAAATTTCAAATCGATCAGGTCGTTTGCCTTTGAGTTATGAGCGCAGACATTTGCACTGAAACGTCGCTGGCCAAAAAAAATTGAAACCGTGACCCCCAATTTTTCGACATCGGGCGATAATGGAGAGTTTTGGTCGTACGACCACGGGCCATATATCAGATGATCAGGAATTGGCCATAGAAAAATACAAAATTAGTTAGAAAAATTATCTTGATTAGAACCGGAGTTATGGTCAATTATTGATTTTTACATTTTCCGTTGCCATGGCAAAAGTTTTTGTCCGATTTTGACCAGATTTGAGGAGGATCGAGCCACTAAGATACCGCTTCATCCCCATAAGTTTCATGTTGATCGGACCATTCTCCTGTGAGATATGCGCGCGGACAGACAGACAGACAGACAGACAGACAAACAAACATACAAACGGACAGACCCAATTGCAATACCCTCTGCCCCTATCGGGGCGAGGGTAAAAATTAATATCGAGTAGAACCGGAGTTAAAGCCAATTATGTGATTTTCTTTTTTCCGTTGCCATGGCAACCGTTTTCATCCGATTTCTGAAGGGAATGAGCCAGCACCATAGCAATCTTGCCCTATAAATTTCAAATCGATCGGGTCGTTTGCCTTTGAGTTATGAGCGCAGACATTTGCACTGAAACGTCGCTGGCCAAAAAAAATTGAAACCGTGACCCCCAATTTTTCGACATCGGACGATAATGGAGAGTTTTGGTCGTACGACCACGGGCCATATATCAGATGATCAGGAATTGGCCATAGAAAAATACAAAATTAGTTAGAAAAATTTATCTTGAATAGAACCGGAGTTATGGTCAATTATTGATTTTTACATTTTCCGTTGCCATGGCAACAGTTTTTTTTACCAGATTTGAGGAGGACCGAGCCACTGAGATACCGCTTCATCCCTATAAGTTTCATGTTGATCGGATTATTCTCCTTTGAGATATGCGCGCGGACAGACAGACAGACAGACAGACAGACAAACAAACAGACATACAAACGGACAGACCCAATTGCAATACCCTCTGCCCCTATCGGGGCGAGGGTAAATACGCAACGGAGTAATACGAATGAATATTGATCATAACGTGTCGCCTGTTGCACTGAAACGTCGCTGGCCAAAAAAAATTGAAACCGTGACCCCCAATTTTTCGACATCGGGCGATAATGGAGAGTTTTGGTCGTACGACCACGGGCCATATATCAGATGATCAGGAATTGGCCATAGAAAAATACAAAATTAGTTAGAAAAATTTATCTTGAATAGAACCGGAGTTATGGTCAATTATTGATTTTTACATTTTCCGTTGCCATGGCAACAGTTTTTTGACCAGATTTGAGGAGGACCGAGCCACTGAGATACCGCTTCATCCCTATAAGTTTCATGTTGATCGGACCATTCTCCTTTGAGATATGCGCGCGGACAGACAGACAGGGAGACAGACAAACAAACAGACATACAAACGGACAGACCCAATTGCAATACCCTCTGCCCCTATCGGGGCGAGGGTAAATACGCAACGGAGTAATACGAATGAATATTGATCATAACGTGTCGCCTGTTGTGCAGGTTTGCCCTCGTACGGTATGTAACCCGTGATCATAATGCTATAAATTTTGATTACCATCATGTTAATTTTACATGTATCAGTAGATGGTGCCCATCGGTAATAATGATGGACTTACTCATAAATTTTCAGACTTTCTTCTTTTCAACATTTCGAGATGATTACTTGTACTTAAACTCAAAAAGTATATGTTTTGAACCTTACTATGTATTGATTAGCGCCTTATTGGAATTCCGCATTCTGGGAAATTGTACTTCGAATGTTAACCTTCAACCAGTAGACATCGAACTGCTTATATTAAAAAAAATTGCATGGTGAAACTTGGTTTTTATTGCATAAAAATATCCTGAATTATTCACAAGTAAATATACATAAAAAAAACATTTTATATCAGAAGTAAAAATTATTGTTGCACTAGTTCTTGTCTTAAATGTCTTTTTGGACCGAAATGAACCGCCAGTCCCATCTACGTCGCATACATGTAAAAAGAAAGCGCACACAATCAATTGCATGGTGAAAGGTCAGTAAAATATCAAAACATTCTATCTCAGAAAGTCTGTATTAAAAGATTTGCATGGTGAACATATGATGTTTATTGCATATTTAAACAGACAATATCCTAAATTATTTACCTCCAAAAAATATTTTTAAAAAGTATATATCTCAGAAGTGAAAAGTACTGCTACACTATAGTTACCATTTTAAATGCTTCTAATAGCCCCATCTACAACCCATGTCAAGAAGTACATACCGTGCATTAATACACCAGTACATACGCAGTCACAGCAATTATTGATATTGTACGTTACCCTTGGCAACGGCGACATAATATTGTTTCTAGAAATCAGCCATATCGGATGTGACAGAGCTCGTTATCGTGAAAAGACTGTGTCACACTTTGCTAATTGAAGTCTTGTGAGCTTCCAAAGGGCTGATCGAGATATCGATCCATCTTGGGGAAATTGCATGGTGGTTGATAAACGCAATCATTGTTCCTGCGCCATTTCCTCTTATAATATCATCTAGGCATGATGTAACATCTTATATGTATGACTTAATATATCATACGGATCGGTTGATATCTCAAATATATGACTTGTCCTTTAATCTAGCTTATATTATTATGATACACATTTTCTCATGAATATTCAGATGCAGTGCGTCGGTGTCATGTCTGAAAAGATATCTCTTATCAGGGAGGGCAGTCTGCAGATGTCACTACATATATGCATTCTGACATAACCTTGAAACTTACCAGTCACTTTCATCTGATGTTGTGTTTAAGGTCACCAACATAGTCGCCACACATAACTCACTCATACTACAACTCAAACTATATATCCTATATATAGGTACATATGAAAGAGAATTGTATATAGTGGCCAATCCACGCATTTCAAGTGAAACGCGACCTTGGGATTTAGACCTCAAGTGGTTAATTATGACCTTGGTACTACAGAAGACTCCCTTTTCCTTTCCTACGTGTTCACAATTATGTGCTAAGCTGTAGTATTGCTAAGAGAAACATTAGTAATTTTGTCCTGAGACCTTGGGAATGAAGTCAATGGTCAAATTAAAGGTCATTAGAATATCCGGCTTATACCACTTCCTGTATGTCCACAATTGATTCTCAAGTTGTAAGGTCGAACATAAACGAGATATCAGCCACTTCGTCATGTGACCTTGAAAACAAGGTCAAAGATCAAATTTAAAGTCAAGGTCATCAGCAATAAGGTGTCCTTTCATAAAGCATTGCCGAATCTAACATGAGAAATGGCCAATTTCGAGCGACTCAAGGTCAACGAAACTGTTATACAAAATCACATGTATATATAAGGGGAGTCGTATGCATCAATTAGCAAAAAAAGTTGTAGACTACAAGACTATACTACGTACTCGAGTAAGTGTATTTTTTATTACCAACGTTTCACCATAAATACCAAAAATTACAATTTTATTGTCCATTTCTTTTGCTATTTGCTTGAAACACATACTAAGATAACCCATAGTGGTTATCGTTATCTCAATGTGGAAGGTTGTGGATGTGGATATGTAGCTCAAGCTGAATAACAAACATTCGGATAGATCAGTTTTAATGCTACAATGTTTTACTAAAGTCACTGGTGTACTACAATGTTTTACTACATAATACATAGTGAGGATGCGACAAAAACGATGAGTAAAAAAGAAATTAAAAGTAGCTCTACCCGTCTAGTTACATCGTATTATTGTCAAGCTTATATAAAATCGTCATTGCGGTTTTATTCAAGATTACCACCCACTCTTGTTGTATCACGTTATGATCATGACATTATGATTCAGTTCTCGGTAACGGATGTTATTGTCGGTACGCGGTTCGCGGGATGAAATAAACAAGTTGCTAAGTTTTCGATCGACTAAATCTGTCTCGATTATTTACACTGAACGTCACCTGTTTAGGCAACGCGTTCAGCACGCTGGGGAAACGGTACGTCAGTATGCCACTGCCCTACGTGAGCTAGCAGCCAACTGTAATTATGGTGCACTAACCGATGAACTAATCAGGGATCAACTGATCGAAAAAACTAATATATCTCGTGTTCGTGAGAGATTGTTGATGGAAGCTGACACAATGACACTCGAACGTGCAGTGATGCTAGGAGCCCAGATTGAGACTGCTCTAGCTGACTCCAGTGTGATAAACAATGGTACTAGTCCAAGAGCTGAATTGACTTTATTTATGTTGGAAGCGCCAAACATTTTGAGGGTTGTGTCTTATGTGAAATTTACTCAGGAATCCGAATATTCATTTCTGATGAGCGTTTAGGTAGACATGAGACCGCTTTTTGACGTTTTATTGAAGGCGCCTTTGAATCACGTTTTCGCGAATCGCGTCACATCAAATTTCGACAAAATACACAATATGGCATAAAATAGTGAATATTTTAGCTAGGGAGTCATGTAATACCTCGTTTGAAAGGATCTATTCAAGATACTGCCATGGCAGTATCTTGAATAGTTTTAATATTACAAGCATGAAAATGATTTAGCCTCTATTTCATCAAATCGTATAGATCGAGGGACAAACTTAGTTGTTTTAATTTTCTATATTAATGTTTATTCCCGCAGCATAGCAAATACACAAGAGATACACAATACTCATATGTTAAGAACAAGAGTGCAACATACAATACAATACAATACAAGAGTTAATAACAGTCATTTACATTTCAAACATCGTCATATTGTTGCATATCAATTCATTGTACAAAGTGATAAGTTTATTCAAATTTGAGCTTTTATGCACAGCACTTTTATTTCACAGCACTTCTATATTTGTTCTTCACAATAATATAAGATTATACAGGAATACGCATCCTCGTTTTTTTCAGATATTCGTATAAAATTGTATGTGTAAGTAAAATCTTCCCATCACCTTAAATATGTATGAAAATGTTGAAATATCGTCAGAACCCCAGAGTTCTCACACTTCAACATTTGTATATAACGTCATAATATATCACCGAAATTATAACTTTTTTTCCAAAATCTAACATTTTGACCTCTACTCCTATAGCGATCATATTTTCCCAATATTTGGATGTCGATCATATTGTCCATATGGAAATGGCATTTGAACAAAATACTTTTAGTAGCATTATCACAGGCTTCCAGTTCAAGAAGCCACTCAAACGTGTCAAATTTGTCTAGTTTTCCAATGCCACACATTGCATTATGACCAGTGTATTCAAACATGAGTCTTAAATACAGAATTACGTGAACCATAACAATGTATTCAGATAAAAACGGGACAACATAATGATGAATGTCTTTTCTGGGAAAGCTACATGCTCGAAACATCACAGAAAAAGTATGTGCACAAAAAAGGTACGATACTTCACGGGACACCCTTGAATGGTTTTACTGTGCTTAAATACTCTATATCATTCGTCTGTGTCTTCCTCATCCTTGCCATACAGATGCTCCCCATATGCAACATCCTCGTCCTCACTGTCATCTAGCAGTGATACATTCTCAGTTGCCAGAGCCTTGAATATGTCTGATGGCAACTGCTCACCTTCATACCAGACAACGCGGTAAGTACTGCCATCCAAAGTCCATCCACGTCCGTCAGGAGGCCCTGTGCATGGCTCATGTAGTGCAGCCCGTTTCCACATTGATGCTACATAGCTAGCCCTTCTCAACTGCTGTAGTAGAAATTTTGAGCAAGGTGGCATCGCACTAGGATCTACACCTTTGATTGATTCAAGCGGGTCATCCAAATTCTTCGGGGCATATGTTTGCTGAAAGATCGTGTACCGAGCCTGGTTCACTTCGGTTAGTTTCGGTTGACCATACAGATGACATACAAATGCTTCACACTGTTCTAATGTGTTTTCTTGCATTCCATCCTCCCCCAGTGCGTGCATACATTGTGTGAATGCATTTCGTTTTATCATCAGCTCAAATGGCTTGATTTTTCCCTTGTTTCGGAAAGAAGACACATAATCACAACCAGTGAATGCATGCAGGCCTGGAAGTGCTAGGGCAACATCCTTTGTCAAACTCTGAACAAGCCCGTTGATGCTGATGAAACGTCTGGTGTTGTTAGAGTTGATGCCCAGATCCATCCAAACTTTGGTTGTGTCGTCAGTGCTGGCCATGTGGTAAACCAGTACCACAAGCACGTCGGTGTCATTGCTCCTCACTACAATGTTCGACACATCCTCTCTCTGTGCACACCATGCAAGATGAAATATCATCCTGGTGTCGGCTTCTTCATGTGATGAAGTTAGTGACGGAACAATGGTACGCAGGATGCCATCATCCACTACAGAGAAGCTGAAGCATTTGTCCTCAATCGCCAAGTACACTTGACAACCTTGCATGATATGTGTGTACGATGATTTGCCCCATTCCTTTGCTAGGAATGCGAACATTTCTGTTTTGAATGAACTGCAACGAAGAGCTCGCTGCCAGTCTTTGGGTCTCATCTGCTCTGGACCTGTGATTTTGTACACAAAGTTATCTTCACCCCTGCGCTCACGTTCGGCATCTTTGATGGACGGGCTTCGGTACACATCACACACCAAGTGCACTTCGTGTGCCATGCGGACCAGCTGTCTCAGGAGAAACTCAGCCAGCTCACCAAATGTCATCGGTGGATCTTTTTGAATGTGCAAGAAGAATGTGGCATCAACAATTTGAACATCTGTGACCTCTGGCGTGGTTGGGTTTGCCACCATACTTTCGAGCCTATGTAGAAGTTTGGATTTGTCAGTGGTATTCATGCTGCCATCAGTGTGGGATAGTGCCAATGGAACTGGAGTCAGAGGATACTGCAGTACTTTTTCAAGGTCGATTCTCACCTTCGTGCTGATGAGCAGAAGACGTCCAAGCAGATCTCGTGTGCCTGCAACTTCTTTCACATTTTTCCCCATGGGCAGCTTACTTTTCACTGAGGCAGAAGCGAAGTTCAGATTTTTTCTTCGTGGAATAGCCTTCTCGAAACGTGACGGATCTTCTATGCAGGCATTTCTGAAGTCAGTTGACCATTTTTTGCCATTCTCACTGAAGTTGAGTAGATCTGTATTTATCTGGTCGGGTGCACTCTTTCCAGATGTGAGACAGTACAGTTCACTGCTGACCTGAATTGCGAATGGATCCATGGTTGCTTGGATGCCGGACACTAATTTCTCAAGATCAGAGTGGTCCCGCTTAATTCTGTGAGGTTTCAGGTCTTGGGTTACGTCGTCTCTCTGGTTCATCCCAGCACTCTGCAATAGTGCTCCAACAATCGAACTTCTGACTGCTCTGGTTACCATCCATCGTTTCCTGGCATTTTCAGAATGAACAAATGAACTCATGCCTGTGTGACGTGATGCAGCATCAGCATTAACAGTTTGCTCCAAAGTCATGTCAACAGCTGTGCGAAAGAAAGGTTTGGTTGTACGTCTTACGGAGAAAGCACCACCTTCCAACATGCGCATGATGCCCGGATGACTCTCCTCAGCATTCAAGAGATTCAGGTGATAACGTACCATCCATCTTGAATAGTTTGGTCGGTTCCCAGCAAAAAACACTGGAATGATTTGTTCAAGTGAGTAGATGAACAATGAGACATCATTCGTGCGACAGGCTCTGCTGAACACCAGAAATCTCTGGACTAGGTTGATGTACATCATCCAGAACTGTGGGGTTGCGCCATGTTGCCCACTCAGAGTGTCTGCGCAGAAATCATCATACCTACTCATGAGATCAAAGTATTCTTCTGACATCTCGAAATTAGCCAATGTCATGGGTGACAAAGATCTGTTGACTTCATGCAGCATCTCCTTCAAATCACTATTCAGTGAACCGGTTGTTTCCAAGAAGAACGAGAAATGCAGTGACTGCATTGCTGTGGCAAGCAATGGATGCAATCGTTTGCATCTGTTATAGTGTTTGCCCAGAAGAAACCCACGAAGGGAACCGGCTGCTAGAACACCACTTTCCGTAAGTATGTGTGACACACCAGAGCCTTCAATGAAATGGCCCAAACAACCAAAATATGCTAGAGCAATATGGAATGCTCCAAAGCATATAAACATGTTGTCGAACTTGGGTGATTCTTCAGCTTGGATTTGCATGGCTGGTTTGGCTATGGCTAGATCATAGGTGACAATGGCATATTCTTGACCACATTCCTCAGCTACCTTTTGCGATATTCGGAGCGTTTCGGCAACAACATCAAGTTGAGTGGGTGGTAGATTGATGTTTTCCATATACTGGACCTTCTGTATTGGGAGATGATCTTCAGTAACAAGAGCATTCCAACCCGTCCACATAGGGATAGGCTCCAGGGCCATACTGATCATCCACAGAACATCTCTCCATTCCACTTGAGTGAGCTGTAATGGTCTCTCAATCTGGTGTTTCAAGTAAACAAATTTCGACATTTTCGGTTTTTTTCTGTAGGGTTCGATTGTCTTTTCCTGCTTGGTGTAAGTTCGAGATCTCTGTGATTTCTTCTTTTGTATCACATGTCCTACATGTACTTCTTCCGTTGCTGGAGAATCCACTGTGACCGTATTCTGGTAGCATATGCCGACTGTGTCGTGCACTGTTCCTGAGCCTGAAAGGGTTTCTGTGTTCTGGTCAAAGTTATCCCAAGCCAGCCCAGTTAGTAAATCTGGTTTTGTTAACAGACCCCTGGGAGTACATGTGTTCCTGTCACTGATTTCGACTGCTAATTGGGTTTCTAATTCTTCAGCCATGGAATAGCTGATGCTGTGCCCCATTCGATTCAACATATCTACAACCTTACGTGACCCAGTGAGGCTTTTAACACCGAGACCCATGAGGAGGTGTTTTCCAGGTTTCACGCTTCCCCGACTTGTGGCAAACAAAACGTCTGAGCAGATGGACCGAATCAATCTTGTCATCTTGGAGTTTGGACTCTCATCTGCGGAAGACATTACGAATTTAGTGGAAAATTTTTTCGGGTGCTGTAGCTTACCGGCAGATCATGAAAATTGCATCATTCAAACCATTCAAACCACAATATATAATATCCCATTTGAATGTGCCAATACTTAGGCTCTATCTTGAAGTGCTCTAAAAGTTTACTTCGCAAAGCTCCCGTTATGAAAAAAAAATCGGGTGAAATTTTCCCAAAAAATTTTCAATGGCCAAAAAAATTATTTTTATTGTCAAAAAAATGAATAATGACATGATTTGAGACCCCAAAAATTTTTTTTTGTGGCAATATGGCTGCCACACGCAAACCGACGATTAAAGGGCAACGAGAGTTATACACATCATAGAGGAAGACGGACGGACGACGGACGAAAAACCACGACAATAGCTTATCGACCCATATGGGTCGGTAATCTAACAATGATTTTATCGTTTCACTCCAAGTTTAATAACTCGGTCTAACTACTCAACTTATTATTACATGTCTAAATGATGCAAATGGTAATTTTACACTAAATTTGCATCGGATATGCTATATTTCTCCAAGACCACAAACATCCTATTTATGTGATATTTTGTAGAGCGCTGCCATACTTCTTTGTCAAAGACATGACACAATCGATTGACACAAGTGGTCAATTTCTATGCTGTACCGCGAAATTGTCCATATACACAAAAAAATGATTGCAGTTAAATTTTGCATTACTCCTATCGGCCGTTCTTTGGTAAACCAGGTGTCATAAAGTGACATACTAGTACTACTGAACAATTAACAGCGAAAGTTAACGAAGAAAGTTATCGGTATTTTATATCTGTTGACATGCAGACGAGATTATATCAGCAAAATTTATTATTATAACAAATAGCTAACTTTCTCAGTTTCATGCGGATAAGTCTGGGAGTTCACAGAAGATCGCCGTTTAATTATCCCAAGGTGAGGTATACCAAGTCATAAATACTAAATAACATTGCAAAATATCAGCGAAAAACGTGTAAACGAGCTAAAGTGGGCGAGGTGTACATACCAATTTATAACAAGATTCAGCTTTGTAAGCAGTGTAAACCTATTTGAAATAGTAGGTGTTCATGAATATTTTTTACATTATTACGATTATATACAACACACATATACCTGTAGAACCTGTGTACAAAACTTGGAAGAACTTCAGTAACTCATCGGGGGGCTCTGCTTGACCTTTGGCAAGGACTTCGGCGGATAACGGTTCAGGTAAGTCGTACGTATTCTTCTCAAGGTTCTTCACCAAGCGACGCAGGTAGTAGGCAGTTTCTACGACTGAGTGGTGGTCGAAGTTCGCTCTTTTTATTGCTGTCTCTTCACTCAATTTGGGGTTGAACAAAATTATGCCAGTCTTATTACTCTGCTTGCGTTGTTTCAACTCAGGGAATTTTTTGGAAATTTTATCACAAAGTGACTGAGCTGAATAGGTTGAGACGTCCCCGATGTTTCTCAGGTACCTTGTATGCAGTGACGTTAAGTATTCAGCACCCTCAGTCTCCAGAAGGTTTTCCCTGATATATTCACTCAGATCACTGAACGCTTGCTCGTGTTGTGATGGAGTTGCAGTGGAGTATTCTTTACAACCAGCGGCTCTATGCAAGTAGCCTCTCTTGCACGTATGGTGATACTTCACTTGCTTCGATACGATATCGATACCGCTGATCCTCGCTAACATGTGGTGATCATCCAGTTTAGTGGCAGCATCATGTATAGCTTTAGCTGCTTCATCAGTTTCACAGCTTCCAAGTACTTCTTTCTCATCGCGACTTATGGACTTCCTCACAGCACCGCAGAAAAGACATTTCACAGGAAATATACCAGTCTGTGATTGCGTCCTTGTCACTTCTGACCTCAGCGTGCATTGTTTAAATGTAGAACTCGTTGTTGTGTTTTTTCTAGATGGCGCTGCAGGGATATGGAGGGCAGTGAAGTTCTTGTAACATGCAGAATGGTAACCGATTTCATCATTGTATGTACATGGAAGATACACAGACATATATTTAGAAGTGTTGCAGTGTTCTCTCCGTTCTGTGTCACATGCTTGTACTTTTGCCCAGCTGTGTTCATCGAAAGGTTTCACATCATCCAAGCATCTTTTATTGTCGACATGCAAGACGCATATCCGGATAGGAGGTTTTGCACATTTGAAATCAGTCATTTTCCACGAGAAACCATTCAAACTGTGTAGTGAACATCACTTTGAAAAAAGTCGCGATTGATTGCATGACCGTTGCATGACCGTTACTGTTTGTAAGTGAGCACCGTACAGTATGACTCTTTTGTCTGCTCATCATCACTTCAAAAGTATCAGCAAAGACTGGGGATGGTCTATGGTATCGGCATAAGCAAAAAACAACAAAGCCAAAAAACGTTATTTTCTTTTGTTTCATCCTCGATTTGATTCAGCATGTTTCTTTGGTCAAATTAGGGAATGAGGACTATGATGGATCATTATAATAAGGGGTGTTCAAGCAATCATTCAACAGGGAGTATCATTGTAATATGGGTCAGTTTTGGCGCCAAACCACTAACGGATATCGTCTGTATTCACCAATGCTGTAAATTATGGCAGTAAAATTACACTGATAACAAGAAAAACTCATGACAGATTCCTGCCGCTGGCATTAGCAGCTATTCTGGAACATCACCAATTTTGTTTTCATTGAATCCCCTCCCCCCACCTGTGTTTGAGTTCTAATAACTCCGGGAGATCTTAATATATTGAAACAATCATTAGCACATTTTGAAGATAATAGGAAGGTTATACTCGTACAGGCATGATAACATCAATATCTGAGAGAGAACTTTTGTGGAACATAATAACAACTAATTTTGCAACTCGATCTATACGATTTAATCAAATATAGGCTAAATCATTGTCATGCATTTAATATGGAAAATATTCAAAATACTGCCATGGCAATTATATGAGGTGATCCTGTGGACAAAATCCTTTCAAACGAGGTATTACATGACTCCCTAGCTAAAATATTCACTATT
Source organism: Terebella lapidaria (assembly GCA_949152475.1). Classification (NCBI taxonomy): domain Eukaryota; kingdom Metazoa; phylum Annelida; class Polychaeta; order Terebellida; family Terebellidae; genus Terebella; species Terebella lapidaria. The sequence continues at coordinate 29,546,855 of OX424563.1, read as the reverse complement.
TTATACCATATTGTGTATTTTGTCGAAATTTGATGTGACGCGATTCGCGAAAACGTGATTCAAGGGCGCCTTCAATAAAACGTCAAAAAGCGGTCTCATGTCTACCCAAACGCTCATCAGAAATGGATATTCGGATTCCTGAGTAAATTTCACATAAGACACAACCCTCAAAACGTTTGGCGCTTCCAACATAAATAAAGTCAATTCAGCTCTTGGACTATACCACTAGTCGCACTCCCACTAGTGCAAACCATACACCCAGGCAGGAATCTGCTGACGTGAACAATGTCCAACAGATCAACAAACCCAGGCGCAGGCGTTTCAAGCCCAGGCAAACTCAGCCAAGTCCACGAGAGGTTTCTGGATCCAAGTCACAGCAAACAAAGAACTGTGCAAACTGTGATCGCCCAGGTCACGTGGCCTATGACAAGGACTGTCCAGCAAACGGGAAGAAGTGTGGCGCTTGCCATAAAAAGAACCATTTTGCTTCCTGCTGTCGTTCTAAACCACACACTGTTAAATATGTGCATGAAACCTATGATGATAATGATCATGATGATGAACCTATTACTGTGTATACTGTGTGTTCAGTTGGTGACAATGAGTACAAAACTTGCTCACTATGCATTGCTGATGTTGATGTTTGCCTAACTATTGATATTGGTTCGAAAGTGTCGATAATCTCAGAGCAATTGTACAATAAGTGTTACAAGAATTATCCACTCACACCTACGTGTAGAAAACTCACTACATATAATGATGGTAACATTGATGTGTTAGGTACACTGTCACTGCCTGTCCGGTTCTCTGGTCAATACATACCAAACTTCAGGTTCTACGTAACAACCAGAGGTTCCAGTCTGATGGGAATTGACCTGTTTGATGAGCTGGGGTTCGAGCTAACTCACCACAACACCAAGATCCAGTCTGTCAACGATGACATCATTTCCCAGTATCCCCAAGTGTTCACAGGGTTTAGTGAAATGAAGAAATATGCTCACAAGCCCAGGATCGACCCCTCAGTCCCACCAGTATCACAGAAATTGCGTCGTCTACCGCTGTCTGTGAGAGATGAGGTCTCCAAGGAACTTCACCGCTTAGAAGATCAAGGAATCATTGAGAAGACAGATTCCTCACCCTGGATCTCTAATCTGGTGATCGCTAGACGTAAGACCGGAGAGATTCGGCTGTGCCTTGACTTGAAAGCAGTCAATAAAGCCGTCATCCCAGACAAGTATCCATTACCAACTATGGAGGAACTGTCCACGGAGTTCCATGGCTCAACTGTGTTCTCCAAGCTGGATCTAAGAAGGAGCTACCTGCAAGTTCCTCTGGCTGAAGACAGCAAGAAACTTACAGCATTCATCACCCATGATGGTATTTTCCAGTACCGTAGATTGCCGTACGGTTTATCATCTGCACCTAGTGCCTTCCAAAAGATCGTGACCTCCATCTTGGCCGGATGTCGAGGAGCACTCAATCTACTTGATGACATCATTATCCATGGTGAGAATCAGCAACAGCACGATGAGAGACTTCAAGCTGTCTTGGCGAAACTCACTGATGCCAATGTAACGCTGAACGCTCAGAAATGTCTCTTCAGTTTGACTGAGGTTGATTTCCTTGGTTACCGGGTCTCAGCAGCTGGAATCCTGCCCCTGCAGTCAAATGTTCAAGCTATCATGGATCTCCCTGAACCTGCTGACCTGAAAAGCTTGTCATCTTTCCTGGGCACGACTAACTTTTACTTGAAGTTTGTTCCACACTATGCTGACATTGCTGAGCCACTCCGCAAACTGCTCCGCACCGGAGTACCATGGACATGGACAGACACACACCGAAAAGCCTTCAACTCGCTGAAACAGCAGATAGCCTCTCCACCAGTACTCGCTCATTTCGACCCTGACGCCCCAACCTTTGTTTCGGCTGATGCATCTGGTGTTGCATGGGGAGCAGTACTATCTCAAGTCATCCATGGACAGGAGAAGCCAATCGCTTTTTCTTCAAAGGTCCTCACCCCGACGGAACGAAAATACTCTGCTGGTGAACGCGAGGCCCTGGCATGCATTAGAGCCTGTGAACATTGGCATATGTTCCTGTATGGCCGGAAATTTACACTCCGTACAGATCACCAGGCCTTGACAACACTGCTGGCGACATCAGGTTCTGGACACAGACCACTACGCATCTACCGTTGGTCTGACAGACTACAGCAGTACAACTTTGATGTTCAGTATGTAGCTGGCCACAAGAACTTTGTACCAGATATGTTGAGTCGCCTTGTGATGGCCTTCGATGTTCATGATGATATGGACATAGCTGAAGAAGCCGAGATATTGCAGATTAATCTGGATCTGGTGACACCCACTGAACTCAGAAGCACATCACAAGACGATGTGGTAATCCAAGAGGTTTGCCAGTACACACGGCTTGGCTGGCCCAGGACCGTGTCTGAAGCTCTGAAGTCATACTGGAAACTTAGGCATGAACTCGCTGTGTGGAACAAATACTGCCTAACGAGGGGTACTCGGGTGATAGTACCACAGAAACTGCGCCAACGTGTGCTGCAGATGGCACATGATGGACATCCTGGGATGGTTCGGATGAAACAACGTTGTCGTGAGTCAGTCTGGTGGCCCAAAATTGATCACGACGTGGAGGAGCATGTTCGTGACTGTGAGGCATGTGCGGTCAGTGCGAAGTCGACGAAACCCTCTCAACCTCCTCTACAACCTATCCCATGGCCACAAAATCCTTGGGAGCATATCGAAATCGACATATTTGGAGAAGTGCAAGCAGCCCCACAGCACCAGAGATTCTTGATCGTCATTCACGATCTACACTCGAAGTGGCCAGAAATAGCTACTGTGGGTACAGTAACCTCTACAACCGTAATTCGTGTTCTGGAAGACCTGTTCACACGCTGGGGACATCCGAAGGTCCTGATCAGTGACAATGGTCCGCAGTTCGTTTCGTATGAGTTTGAACAATACCTGAAGAAGCTGAACATAACTCACCGCCTTGCTAGTCGCTATAACCCTCAATCAAATGGCGGGGTTGAACGGCTCAACCGTGTGATCAAAGAAAGCCTGAAAACTAACTTGATGGAGGGGAAAACCTTCCACGAAGCCGTACAGACCACACTACGAACTTATCGATCCACTCCACATGCCCTAACGAAGCAAACTCCAGCTGAACTGATGATAAACCGCAAACTGAGCTTTCCGCTGGAGAAGCTAGGTCCACAGCCAAAACCTACCCTCAACATCCAACGACAAACTGAAAGTATCTCCAAAGCTCAAGCCAGAAGCAAGTCATACACTGACCAGAGGAGACATGCGAAGGTTCCAAACTTGAATCCTGGTGACTGGGTGAGGACAAAGCGTCCATCTGCAAGTCACAAGTTGGCTACATCCTGGTCTCAACCAAAACAGATAGAGAAGCGGCTTGGACTGGCCTCGTATCAGCTCAGTGATGGATCACGCTGGAACGTCCGCAAACTGCTGAAGTCACGTCAAAGTCAACCTACCGAAGTAGACCATAATGTGTTCTTTCCGCTGGATGGTGAACTCAATGGCGAAGGACCTGAACTGGTCGATGCTCCAATGAATCGCCCTAGACGCCAAAGAAGACGGCCGGTATGGATGGAAGACTTCGTTGTTCGTAACTGAGTCTGGCGTATTGATCATTGAACCTGACAGAGCTTTGTCAATGTGTTAATTCTATTGTGTAGACTTTGTGAATGTACCTTCAGTTGTAAGTCTTGTTATCTGACACGTAAACCATGTAAATTGTAACTCCTGGTTTAACGAGGGGAAAATGTTGTATCACGTTATGATCATGACATTATGATTCAGTTCTCGGTAACGGATGTTATTGTCGGTACGCGGTTCGCGGGATGAAATAAACAAGTTGCTAAGTTTTCGATCGACTAAATCTGTCTCGATTATTTACACTTGTGTGTTTACACTTAAAAACACAACAACTCTTACAATGTCCGAGTAGTTGGAATTTGTGTTGCTTTATATATGGATTCTCAGAAAAATAAAATATACGGTTTGAATATCTTTTCGATATTTTGGAGGCATCGTTGGGACAACTTGTTTTTGGTTCATTTAGGTGTTGTGAATTTGTGGTCAGTGAAATTGAAATAATGGGTGAATAATGTAATAACTGCACAACAACATCTGCAGGGGCGGATCCATGATTTCTCCCATGGGCATTGGGTTTCGGATCCCATTAAATGCCACTCCCCTCCATCCCCCATCCACCGCATGCCACCGACGTGAAGCGTGCCAACTAGGTGCCAAAAAAACGCGCGAAACAGGTTGTAAAATTCAGAGCACATTTTTGTATAATATATTATTCGATGACTATCAGATAAACATGGAATCATTACCCAAGTACGAAGTATTTCGAGCTGACAAAACCAAGTCTTTGATCCATTCACAAATTCAGTGTCAGGCAAAATCGAGACAATTTTATGGACCCCCCTAATACCACAACTTCAGCGTGCAACGTGAATCCAAGTATGACACAACATCCTATGCTATTCAGTTGTTGGATATGAACGCCATAAGAAATTATCAAAATAAAATGGGTGGTCTCAGAGAATTAGCGATGTACATGAATGATTTCACAGTCAGAGAGGAGAAATAAACATGGTATTTTTTTCAGTTTGTTTAACAAATAAGAACTCCATCAAATCAATTACATCATTTCATATCATTTACAATAGCGAGGTGGACTTTTCATCCCATGGCTACACAGCTTAACAACCATTATCTACATTAACAACAGTATTGCATTTAGCAGATTCGTAACTTAAGTACGTCAAGAAACGTATATCAAAAGCAGTCCACCGGTTATGGAGTGGGAGAAAATACCAACACAATATCTGAATATTGTCGAATAAGTCGTAAATGTGTGTTTTTTTTTCAACACCGCCATACATGCATTGTCAGGTTAGTTGGAATTCGTGAAGAGTTTCTTGGAATTAGTGCTGCCGATTCTTAGAAACAAAAATTTAGTGTAACAAGAAATGTTTGCCGGTACAATTCGGTGGACGTGAGGCCTATGCTGCGTATTCAATACAATCATGTAATGTATGCCCTGGTGAACATAATGAACACCGTGCACGTACGCTCTCAATTTCAATGCATTTGTTCTCGAGGTCACAACGAGGTCTTCTCTATGTGCAAAATTTTTCTCATGTGTTACTTCACTCATGGAGGGCCAAAGACATAGGGTCTAATTCTCGTCAATATAAATGTAGGACGAGTGCTCTAGGGGCCCTTCCACTTATCCATTAAACAGCCCTTCGTCCGTTGCTTCCATGTCACTTCCTTGGAGTTTCCTTGGAGTTTCTCCTATCAATGCTGACACTTGTCATTTTTTGTCCCTCCTTCCACAATCACACAGAAAGCTGCAGCTCCCCGGTGATTTGTGGCGATATTCTGGATTTATAAAAAGAAAACATATATAATCCATAATATACTTTCGTGACCTGATAAATTTCACCATGAATTTGCACGAATATCGTTGCATCGATTCCCGCGAAGATTTTAGCTTCTAATGATTGATTGTGGTCAGCAGTTATCGAGTCATATCGGGATTGGAGTGACTTGGTGAAAATGGCGAAAACATTGGAATATACCTATGCATGTATTACATGTATGGCACGAGTTTCTATCCTTGCGTCATTCAACTTATTGGTCAGCGCATCGCGCTGGTCTTCTAAGTTTGGGTTAAAACAGACCCACGGAGGGTAGGCATGAGCGGCCCCGGTCCTGCTATCATTTGTTTTAAATCTAGTAATCTCAATAAAAGGATCACAGCACTTTCAAAAACAATATTTCTGATTGTTTCATTGAGATTTACATTTAATCTTGTGAATAAACGCAAATACTGCTTTGTGATATTTTTGGATGGTTTACCGTAAACTATCAATTTGATCCAAAACAATGGGCAACATTAAAACCATTGATCGAAGCTCTGAACTCGGATATATACAAAATGTACATCTATAGATATGTTCTACTTTGTTTATTATATGGAGAATAATAAGCAATTTAATCCATTAAATTAAGGTTGACGCCCAAATGACGTCCAAATTCCATCCAAAATGGCGGAAGCTGACACGAGCTGCCCACAAGCGACCACCGAAGAAGGTGCAGGATTGTACATTTTTGCCCGGAGGCATGCTATTCTGCTATGTCGGCCAATGTATATTCTGAACGATAAATTTGCTATTACGTGCTATTCCCATGCTACTGCTATTGCTACTGTTCACGGCCCTGGTACGTGAGCCGAATGCTACTGCTATTGCTCCTGCTATTCCTCCGCATGGTCGTGGAAGCGGACGCTACTGCTACTGCTATTGCTACTCCCCAGTTTCATCCGAGGCCGGGACGCTACTGCTACTGCTATTGCTACTCCCCAGCTTGAACCAAGGCCGGGACGCTACTGCTACTGCTATTGCTACTGCTACTCCTCCAATGTGTGGTCTGGGATTCAGACGCTACTGCTACTGCTATTGCTACTGCTACTTCTCCAATGTGTGGTCTGGGATTCAGACGCTACTGCTACTGCTATTGCTACTCCTCCAAGGGCTGGTGTGGGAGACGGACGCTACTGCTACTGCTATTGCTACTCCCCAGCTTGAACCAAGGCCAGTACGCTACTGCTACTGCTATTGTTACTGCTACTCCCAAGGTCTGGTCTTTCAGGCGGACGCTACTGCTACTGCTATTGCTACTGCTACTCCTCCAATGTGTGGTCTGGGATTCAGACGCTACTGCTACTGCTATTGCTACTCCTCCAAGGGCTTGTCTGGCAGGCGTACGCTACTGCTACTGCTATTGCTACTCCCCAGCTTGATCTGTGGCCGGGACGCTACTGCTACTGCTATTGCTACTCCCCAGCTTGAACCAAGGCCGGGACGCTACTGCTATTGCTACTGCTACTCCTCCGATGTGTGGTCTGGGATTCGGACGCTACTGCTACTCCCCGGCTTGAACCAAGGCCAGGAAGCTACTGCTACTGCTATTGCTATTGCTACTCCTCCAATGTGTGGTCTGGGATTCAGACGCTACTGCTACTGCTATTGCTACTCCTCCAAGGGCTGGTGTGGGAGACGGACGCTACTGCTACTGCTATTGCTACTCCTCCAAGGGCTGGTGTGGGAGACGGACGCTACTGCTACTGCTATTGCTACTCCCCAGCTTGATCCGTGGCCGGGACGCTACTGCTACTGCTATTGCTACTCCCCAGCTTGAACCAAGGCCGGGACGCTACTGCTACTGCTATTGCTACTGCTACTCCTCCAATGTGTGGTCTGGGAATCAGACGCTACTGCTACTGCTATTGCTACTCCTCCAAGGGCTGGTGTGGGAGACGGACGCTACTGCTACTGCTATTGCTACTCCCCAGCTTGAACCAAGGCCGAGACGCTGCTGCCATTGCTACTGCTATTGCTACTGCTATTGCTACTCCTCCAAGGGCTTGTCTGGCAGGCGGACGCTACTGCTACTGCTATTGCTACTCCCCAGCTTGAACCAAGGCCAGGACGCTACTGCTACTGCTATTGCTACTGCTACTCCAA